>OY728125.1:1378571581-1383571581 GCA_963277665.1 Viscum album
TTGAGTAAAACAAGGACGTGGATTTGGAAGTGACATTAATCAGCTCACAGATATGGTTAATAACATAATTTCATAGGTTGATCTTATGGCCATTATTCAATAGGTGAATCAAGAACACATCCTGATACTTCATCATAGAAAAATCTCCTTTTCTTAGACTAATCAAATTTTGAAAAAACTTGAATAGTAGTCTAGTTTCTCCATCTAGCTCTGCAGCTATAGTCCTTCGCTTGGTTCCATTACCAGTAAGGTTTCCAAGGCATTTTCCAGATCGAAGATGTCAGATGATGGAGGAGGGTCTCTCTGGTAATCATCACAAACTTCTTCATGAGGAATCCTTAGGCATGCAACCCATAGCCTCGAAGAGAATGAACACTTTTGTCCATTTATCCAGCTTGTCACCATAAAGATTTCTCCAAAATCAAAGGAAAACTTCACATATTGGTAGAATTGAGATACCAACCTTGGAAAAATTGCTCTATATTTTCTAGTGAACCATTCAAACCATCCTTGTTCTCTTAAGATTTTCAGGATTAAAGACTTACTAGACAACAACCACTCAGGGAAAACCTCTTTTTCAGGAACTACTATACGGTTAACAAGGTTTGGGTCCAGGGGACATTAAGGTGCTATCCTCGGTATCCTCTTCTTTTTCTTAGAGTGGCGCTTCTCAGGCGAGGGTGAAGACGGACGCTTCATACTAGGCATCCACTAAAGGTTCAGGCAAGAGAGGAGAAGGTTTTCAAGAATGAGAAGATTCAGGAGAGAGTTCAGGTAAGTAATCGAATGAAACCCTTAAGTTTTATCATTTGGGAATGTCAAACGTTATAAAAACAAAAACACGGGAAATAAAATAGATATTAAATAAAAATTACCGTGATACAGGTTAAAATAAGATTATAAATAATCTTCACGGTGAGACCGTGAGTAGGCGTTACAGTGTGAAGGAAAAAAAAGTCATCACGGTGAGACATTGACCATTCTGTGCAGTCACGGTGAGACAGTGAGTGAACTAATCCGTCACAGTGAGACAATTAGGTGACAGACCGTGAGTACAAGGTGTTAACGGTGAGACTGTAAGAATGAAACAGTAACTGTAAAACAGTGAGCATGAAACCGTAAAGTAAAATATAGTAAAGTATTAAAAATTAAGATCAGTAAGATATCTATTTATGATTAATCGTGCCAATATCATGTATTATGTAGTCTAATATCTCATAATATAATGGTTTAGTGAATATATCAACAAGTTGATATTTAGTACCAATGAATTCCAAAGTGATATCACCTTTTTGATAATGATCCCTCAAAAGGTGATGTCTTACATCAATATGTTTTGTCCTAGAATGTGAAACAGGATTTTTAGAAATGTTAATAGCACTTGTGTTATCACAATTTATTGGGACATGTCTGAATTGATATCCATAGTCTAGTAATGTGTGTTTCATCCACAAAATTTGTGCACAACAACTTCCAGTAGCTATGTATTCAGCTTCTGCAGTAGATAATGCAACAAAATTTTGTTTCTTACTACACTATGATACTAGTGACTTGCCTAAAAGGTGACACGTTCCAGAGGTGCTTTTTCTATCTAACTTACATCCAGAAAAATCAATATCAGAATAACTAACTAATTCAAATGATTGTACTTTTGGACAAAACAGTCCTTAATTGGGAGTATGTTTGAGGTATTTGAAAATTATCTTTACAACATTTAAATGTGACTCTTTAGGGTTTTCTTGAAAATGAGAACACATACACACACTAAACATAATATTAGGACGACTAGAAGTCAAGTAGAGTAGGCTTCCAATCATTCCTCTATAAGTGGTTTGATCAATAGATTTACCATCTTCATCAAGATCCAACTTACAGGTGGTACTCATGGGAGTGTCACTAATTTTTGTGATATCCAATCCAAAACATTTTAAAAGATCTCTAGTATATTTATTTTGAGTTAAAATAATTCCATCATCATTTTGAAAGATTTTAAATCCAAGGAAAAATTTGAGTTCTCCCATTAAACTCATCTCAAATACATTTTGCATCATTTTAGGAAAATCATTACATAGGGAATTTCTTGAAGATCCAAAAAAATATCATCTACATAAATTTGTACAACTAAAACATCTTTAGAAATTCGTTTTATAAAAAGAGCAGGATCAGCTATACCTTTTGTAAAACCTTTAGAAATTAGAAAAGTACTTAATCTGTCATACCAAGCTCTTGGAGATTGTTTTAAACCATATAAAGATTTTGATAATTTGAAAATATGATTTGGAAAATGAGGGTTTAAAAATACAGGTGGGTTTTCAACAAAAACATACTCAGCTATAAACCCATTTAAGAATGCACTCTTGACATCCATTTGATATAGTTTTAAATTTTGATGTGCTGCATAAGCAAGTAGAATTCTAATGGCTTCTAATCTAGCTACAGGAGAAAAAGTATCCTCATAGTCAATTCCTTCTTCTTAACTGTAGCCTTGTGCAACTAACCTAGCTTTGTTTCTAACTATATTTCCAGATTCATCTACTTTATTTCTAAACACCCATTTAGTGCCTATGGTGAAAGTGTCCTTAGGTCTTTCAACAAGTTTCCAAACTTTATTTCTTTCAAATTGATTGAGTTCTTCTTGCATAGCAATTACCCAAAATTCATCATTAATGGCATCATCAATGTTCTTAGGTTCAAGATATGACAAGAAGGCTTGATGTTCAACCTGATTTCTAAGATAAGCTCTAGTCTGTGTCCCTCTATCCAGATTTCCTACAACAGCATCTAAAGGATGATTCTTTAGAATTCTAGTTGATCTAGTAAAGGTAGGACTAGAAATTTCAGGTTCATCTATAGATTTGGGTTCATTATAATCATATTCTGGAATAAGTCTAGAATTGGTTGTCTTTACAGTAGGTTCATTGATTTTATCATTAAGGTCTAGAACAGATAAATCTTCTTCAAGATTTTCAAGAGTGGTTTTAGACTCATGTGGATCAGTTTCATCAAATTTGATGTGAACAGATTCTTCCACACACTTGGTTCTCTTATTGAAAACTCTATAGGCTTTACTAGTTATATAATATCCTAAAAGGATTCCTTCATCACTCTTAGAGGAAAACTTTTCCAGATTATCTTTTGTATTGAGAATAAAGAATTTGCAACCAAAGACTCTAAAGTAACTAACTTGGGGTTTTCTATTATTCCATAACTCATATGGGGTCTTCTTAAGAACTGGTCTAATTAAGACTCTATTAATAATGTAACAAGCTGTATTCACAGCTTCAGCCCAAAATTAAATAGGCAGATCATACTCATTAAGCATGGTTCTTGCAATTTCTTGCAGGGTTCTATTCCTTCTTTCTAATACACCATTCTTCTGAGGTGTCCTAGGAGAAGAAAAGTTATGATTATAGCCATTGTATGAGCAATAAGATTCAAACTCATGATTTTCAAACTCACGACCATAATCACTTCTTAGAGTTTTAATCTTTAGTCCACTAAGTTTTTCTACAGATTTGGAGTATTTAACAAAGTAAGAACAAGCTTCACTTTTGTGAGCTAAGAAGTATACCCAAGTATATCTAGAAAATTCATCTACTAAGACATATACATAGTGCTTCCCATTTAAGCTAGAAAATCTAGATGGTCCAAACATATCCATGTGAACCAACTCGAGTGGTTGAGAAGTTGACACTTCTTTCTTTGGTTTGAAAGAGATTTTGTGTTGCTTTCCCTTTTGACAGGGATTACACACTTTGTCATTTGGAAACTCAAGTTTGGGTATGTCTCTAACTAAGTTCTTCCTAGTCAGTTTTCTAAGTGAGTGTATATTACAGTGTCCTAATCTCCTATGCCATAACTAAGACTCTTTATGAACAACATTTAAACAAGTAACATTTTTCTTAGATAGAGAATTCAGATCAACAACATAAATATTCTCATTTCTCAAAGCAGAAAATACTAAATTTTTTTTGGAATTAAAAACATTACAAGAATCATTTTCAAACTTGACATTAAAACCATCATCACATAATTGGAAAATACTTAACAGATTATATTTAAGTCCATCAACAAATAAAACTTTAGAAATTAAAACTGAATTAGTGTTATCAATTTGGCCTAGGCCGATGATCTTTCCTTTAGAATTATCACCAAAGGTGACATAGCCTCCATCAACCTTTATTAAACTCTTGAAGCATGAGTAATCCCCATATATATTTATTGAACATCCACTATCCAAATACCATGTCTTCTTGTGGGAACTCTTCAAGCAGGTTTCCTAAAAAACAGTTTTAGATAGAATATGATTTTGGTACCCAGATCTTCTTGGGTCCAGACAGGTTATCAATCAATGATTTTGGTACACAAATTTGTCTTATGGGTATCATATAATTTTCAGAGTCAAAATATTTTGAAAGATAAACTCTATTTGATCTATAACTATGTGAATAACTAGTTGAAGCATATGAATGTACTGAACTAGAACTAGCAGTATTCTGTCCAGATTTAGGAATAAATCTATTCTTAGTAATCTGTCTCTGTCCAGGTTTGTAGCCTATTCCAGTAGTGTATTTTGGTTCCACTTGCTTTCCTAGCATTTGTGTAAGTGTATCCTTTCCATTTTTGAACTTCTCTAATTCCTTTCTAAGTTTCTCATTAGATATTTTCAGTTCTGTATTTTCCTTTAACAGTTGAAAATTGTTCTCTTTTTCAATAGTAAGTTCAGTTTTAATAGTTGTAGTGAGAGCATGCTATTTCTTCAATGATTTGTATTTATCCTTATATTCATTGCATGTCTCTTCTAGCATATTATAGTATTCAAAAAATTCCTCACTAGTCATGTTTTCAGAATCTGAATTAGATTCAGTTCCAGAGTAACAAGAATTTAGAGCAGGAGTATCTAAGGTTACCTCAGATGTGTTTGTCATGAAACACATGTTGGATTGTTTCTTTTGAGAATCAGAAATTTCAGATTCACTTGTGCTGTCTTGAGAAGCACTCCAGGCAGCCTTCATAGATTTCTTGTACTTACTATCATTGTAATCATATTTCTTCTTGAATTTTAGCTTTGGGCAGTCTGCTTTAATGTGTCCTTTTGTTTTGCACTCGTAGCAAACAACTTCATCACTTTTATTTTTCTTTTTCCAGTCCTTCTTCCAATGTCCCTTATTGTCATAATTTCCCTTGTAATTTGATTATCTGAAGAATTTAATCTTCCTATAAAATTTCTTAAACCTTCTGGCTATTTGAGCTATTTCAGTATCACTATCAGAGTCTGAACTTTCACTTGTTGAACTGTTAGTTTGTATTTGAGCTTTTTATTTGTCCTTGCTCTTTGAAGAAGTAGTCTTGAAAGCCACTGATTTCCTTTTTGGTTCATCATATTCCTCATTATTCACCTTGTGTTCTTCCTCATACATTATAATCTTACCAATCAGCTCTTTGACAGGTAGAGCTCCAATGTCACATGACTCTCTGATTGAAACAGATGTGCCTCTCCATCGGTCTGGTAGACACCTCAATATCCTCATAATTTGTTTCTTTGCTCGAACAACCTTTCTGAGTGAATTCATTGTATTGACTATCTCATTGAACCTGAGATACATATCAGAAATAGGTTCATCAGTCTTTATTTTAAAATTGTCATATTTAATATTATATGTATTCAATCTCATTTCTTTAACATTAGTTGTTCCTTCATGAGAAACACCCAAAGTATCCAATATTTCAAAAGCAGTTTTGAAAGGAGATATTCTATTGAATTCTTCATCTCCTAAAGCATAGTATAGGGCATTCATAGATTTACAATTATTATTGTAAGCAGTCTTTGTAGGTTCATCCCAAGTTGTTCTTTCAGTTTCTGGAATTTTATATTGCGATTCTATAGCAGTCCATATATCAAAACCCATACTTTCCAAATGAATTTTCATTTTAAGCTTCCACTGGGCATAGTTTGTACAGTTAAAGAAAGGTGGCCGGTTAGTAGCAGCACCCTCTAGTCTATTTTCCATAACTAGACTTTAGAAGAGAAATTTTAAAGAGATAAAATTTAGAACTAACAAAAATTTAATATCTTTAAATATGAAACTAAAATCACAGTTGGAAAACAGATTGTTTTGAAATGTTTGAAAAACAACAACCTCTGATACCAAATGTTGGTCTGAGTGGATACTCAAGGGGGGGGGGGGTGAATTTAGTTCCAATTAAAATTTCTGTTAAAATATTGTAGATTAAAATCCCCCAATTTATAAAACAAGTTAAACTATAGTGAATTTATACAGATTTTAAATGTTCACTTAGCTTCTCAAAGATTGATTAGGTCTCAGTTAATTTAACCCCAAGATTAAACTAACTTTTGAAACTAACCTACTGATTTACAATAAGTGTAAACACTTGCTAATTTAACTATCAAAGTAACTTTAAAATGGTTTTGTATTTCAAAGTAACAACAGCGGAATATAAAAGATATATGTAGTATACTTTAAACTTACACTAAAGATTCACAACGGATATAAAAAGTGGTTTAGTCTCAAGCCGAGACTTATTCCTCTAAAATTTATATAAATTTGATCCACACCCTGGATCGGGGTTAACAACAGTTTACAAAACTGTCCAGGCCACACAGGGACCTCTACCACAGTTCTTCGTGGGAAACAAAACAAATACCAGGTCACACAAGGACCTCTTCCACATTTTTCGTGGGTAAACAAGAGTTAAGAGTTTTGGAGTGAGGATCTTGATATCCTCCAGTTCAGCGCAGGAGACAGTGTGTGTGTGTAAGATATACATAGTACACCACACTACTCGAAAGTAAATAAACAAATCACTTAGAGAGAACATATAAGAGTTTATAAAGCTCTAGTGATTAGCAATGCAGCTCTGGACTCGTTGGATTCAGCAGAAATGATTCTGAGTCATTCTCTGGTTTTTCTGTTGAAAAACAGAGTGTCGTAGTCTAGCTGGTGTTCTATAGGAGTGAAGATGTTCTCTTGACTTCAGTTCCTCCAGTAGTGTAGGATTTCATGTGTAGGAACTTCTTTGAGGATCGTTCAATGTCTTCTTAATAGTTGTGCTCAGGATTGTTCTTCGGTTCAGTACAAAACACTTAGCATGTGTTGTGTAATGTATATCGAGGCGACTTCTACTTTTTTACTGAACCTGAGACTTATTTTTATTCCATAAGCACCGAAAATAGGAATGAATCCATTTCTATAAGTACGAGGTACGGTTTCCTGACATGCCAACAACTGTCATTAAATTACATTAATTGCATTAAAAACATCAAATATGACCGTTAGCATTATTTAATTAATATTGACAAAAAGTTAAGAAATGGTGTCACAGTGATTATGTAAACAGTGTCTTCTTCATGGTATGGTCTTCACGGTATGTGCTTTACGGTATGTGATTCACGGTATGTGCTTCACGGTATGTGCTTCAGGGTGTCTCCATGTCACAGTGTCTAGCTTAGGGTGTCTGATTCAAGGTGTTTCCTTCATGGTGTTTGGGTCACGGTGTGTCCTTCACAATGTCTGGGTCACGGTTTATCTGTTTGACTATGAATGTGTCTTGATCATAGTCTGTCTTACTATGTCAACCATCACAGTGTCTTTATACTTAGACAAATATCTGTATTTAGACTTAAACTGTAATATGCAGAATATGGATTAAGCTTAATTATTAGAGGGTAAGAGAAGTTAAAACATAAATATAAAGGCTTGATAATATAAGTTAGATTTGTGATCATGCATAGGACTTGTAAATAATAAAGAGAGTAATTAACATCAATAAGATTTTCTATCATTAAAACATGATGTGTAGTTATTATTGAGATTGGAGAGCATTAACAAGATGTTCAATTAAGATTTGAGATTAATTAACAGTAATAGGATTTGTGATCATTAAAACATGATTAATACATGAGGAGTCCAACACAAATGTATATTCTAAGTCAATTAGGACAAGAAATTAAATCATCTTTCCTTATAAAACAACCTCAATATAAATTTATCATCACTCAAGGATTTCTTGTCCAAAAAAACAAAGGCATCCCCACACCTAAATCACAATACCCATAGTACCCCATGTTAAATGATATGAAACTGAAGAATCTTCCCATAATTCATATTTCTAAAGAATCTATGAGATTGGATTAATGCCTCATATATATTATACTAGATCTAAAATATAAATGAATCATTAAGGTATGTGTTGAGACAAATGGTATCTAGGTCTTCCCACCAAGACTTTTACCATATGTCACCAGGTCATAACCCATGAGAAACCATAGGTTATTGTATTTTTCAAACCACAACATCAAAATTCAAACATCCACTATAGAAATTCCAATAATCATAAATTGAGTACCTCATTCCATGTCATAATCCTACCAGGGAACTAATTCTCACTGAGAATTCATACACATGACTTTTCCCTCGGGAATCATAAAACCACATTGCAATTCCCATATACATAACAATATCATCCTAGAAAATCCATGACAAAGAACTATAATAAAAAATGGATAAATTAGAAATAATTTAATTCTTATAATTATGAGAAAACACCATTTAGGTTATTGTGGGTAAATTTAAATAATTGATCCTATAAGTGAAATTCAACCAGAATTGATCTATAGTGATCCATATCCAATGAACAACTAACACATGATTTAATTAAGTAGAGTTTCATTCTGAGCTATATGTCAAAATTTCTTATAGGTTGATATAGGATCTTTAAATAACCGAGACAAAATAAAAACCACCCAAAAGGGGTTTCCTTCTAAGGAATCATATGTCTATACCAAAACAATACAGTCCTCAAACATCCCTTGTGATAAGGGGTTATATCATCATCACTAAGATGAATCACACTATAGATCCAAATGACAGGTCATCATAGGAAAATAAATATGGAAGTCAATCTAGCTATGTATAATGACTCTAAGTAATTATACCTGAAAACACCATATGATTAGTTTTCAACACATTAAAAAACCTATCCCCAAACATTAGTGAAATCACAGACTATCATATTTATATTTCATGTGAATCCTATGTTCCTAACATAATTCATGAGATGCATCTTACATCTACATTAAAAGTGTCAAATCCAAAATTGGCCTTATGAAAATGGTCAAAATGCCAAAAATCTGTAATAAATCACAAACCTCAAACATCTATGTGATTCACTCTAGGGAAAAATCATATACAACTATAACATCAAATACTAAGAACAAAAGTCTTATATCCCTAGTAATATGGACTCTTCTGGTATACATCATTGACACCAAAACATTACTATGTTGATTTTCTACCATATCCCAAATAATAACACAAAATACCTTATATACCAATTTATAATTATCTAGTCTAGGTCACTCTTTGAATAGAAACTAGATCTGTCCTCAATGTGACCTAAGACGTACCTCCCTATACTATAAATGCATTTGACTCACTATGGGGGTCTAGGGTAGTTCCATGGGGACATTATACCCCCATATCAGTGTGAAAAATATTAAAAAATAACCAAATATCATACATATCAGTAAATAATAAATGTCTTTGGAAACAGTAAACAGTAATCTTTGAAAAATGTAATATATAAATAATACTATCATATAATTATGTTTGACAACCTATATTATCACAATTATCATATTAAAAATGGTTAGGGTCAATCCCCTTTATTAAATAAAAAAATACAACAGGAATCCCTTTTGAACTGGGTAAAGGAAAACCCATTACAACCCCACATGCCCATAGGGATCAAACCCATTACAGAACCTTTACAAAACACATTATAGTGGCCCGAAATCCCAGAGAAACAAATACCATTTTATAATAAAACACAACCCAATTTTCAATCACTATCCCAGACAACCACCAAACTCACCAAATCCAGAAGCCACCCCATTGTCGCCATTGACTTGAGTGTTAGGAATCTCACCATCGTCCCCACTACCAACACTATAATTCTTCCAAAAACTGTCACACCATTATCTAAGAATCCACCTCCGCCTTCTAGTTTGAAGATCCACCATCGAAGGAAACCCAACCACACAATACTTGTGTGATGAAGATCTAGAAAAATCAAACCGCCAGTACAAAAGATCTCTACATTTGGTCTAAAACTAGATATGGATAAAATCAAAACATTCAAGGTCTACTACCATATCTCAAGACCAATCCTAAAGACATAGTTGGGATCACACATTGCTCATAATGCCACTAACCGAGAACTAAACCTCCATAACAACATGAATCCCCACTGCAACTCCTCACTTTTGAATATGAAGATACTGAAGAGAGAACCCCATGGGACAAACCTAATCACCAAGAGTTCTCAAACAAATCTTAGATCCCATAATCCACTTTCATCATCACATATATAATAGAGATAGAATAATATAATTAAATTTAAGGTACAAGAGGGTCTACTACATCTTCAAGCCTCACCTAAAAACCAACCTCAAACAGATTCCATATATCTAATTGAATGATCCAAACTAGGGACTAATCCCAACCTATACCTAAAATACATATAAATTCTTCTCATATACCCATGTTCCATGGTTTCTCGGGCAGGGTTTGAGTAAAAAAAAAATATAGGGATCTATAAAAAATATAGTACATACTAGTATATGCAATGTATATTCATGTGATATTATCATCACAAATAAATAAATAAACAACAATGAAATAAAATAAACACTATACTACCTTCTTCAACCTTTTTTAGGGTGTATTTGATAATGGAATTATGAACCTGCGAACTAGAACCACTAGGGGTAATTCCTACCCTGGTACCCATAACCAATGTTGATCATCAAGACTGCGTCCTTGATCATCCACACCTGCTTTGGCCCATGCTGGAATGTCATTAAGAATGAGAATTACCTCAAGGGATACTCTATCTACTTCCTATTGATCCCATTCTCACACCTCCTCTAATGAGTATTGGACCCTGAGGCATCCCCAATACAACCCTCATCTTCAATCCTTTAGGCCGAACAACACTATAGTAAATAGAAATTCTAGATGTTAGTCCAATGATCGATTCCTATGAAGTAAGGTCCCTAGGAAATCCTATATTACCAAGAGTGAATGATACCTAGGATACCTAGTAAATTAAAGGGAATTATCTTCCTATATCATATAGTAAATTTCTAGGGAAACCGATATCTCATGTTGCATTCACCAAACCATCTCTCGTTCATCCACCTAATCATAGAGGGGTATCCTATTAATCAATCGAGGGTACCTAAATTTCACCCTTGATATTTACAACATTAAAAAACCACCCAACATGTAATACCACCATTATAATCTAGGGAATAATGGGAATTCATGATGGTCAACTAGTATCATCATTTGAATCTCAACAGCTAGTCATTCATATTGATATCGCATCTCAAAGTAATCCCTTCCATTTGTTGAATTTCTATATGCATGAAATAATATAATATAACACTATATCCTAGGTACCACTTCCAAGTGTCCAGTACTACATAAATAATATCTCAATATGCTAGAAATTCTAGGTATCCAACCCTAAAATATCATGAAACCAGATCCCAAATATATTGGGTACCCCATAGTCTAATACATGACAAGATGATATTCATGAACATAGTGTGAAATCTTGTTAACATCATCGATAATAGACAACAACCAAGAAACATGGGAAATCATGTTTTATATGAAAAATATAAAAATATATAAAAGGGATTGACAATATACGAATCTTATTCTTCATATTTACACCCCCTTGGGTTTACATCATTTGTATAGGTTCTAAGTGACACCCACTACCATCTCTACTTGTTCCATGTTCCACCCTATTGCTAGGGTTACATGTTATAGGGAAACCGACTAATATCCCCTGGTTATCATTGAAGGGATTTTTTTCTCCTATGAAAGACACACTAGGGATATTGACTTAAGACCAAAACCATTCCCATGTGTCTTATGTTAACCTATACACTAAACCTGTCACAAGTCTCTTAAGGGTGAGACCACCCTAGTGATCACATCTTAGTGAGTAAAGAACACTCACCCACAGTCATCTCAATGGGCCTAAAGGCTCTAAGGAATCTCTCATGGATCACCCATTTAATATGTATCCCATGTCTTAATATACTATTTATATTCTTATTCATCAATGGTTGAGATGTCTATCTAGTACATGAGGGACCACTATAGTCCTTGGAACCACGTGCAATCAGATCCTAGGCTAGAATTATTATTAAAAATTATTAAACGTTTTAAGAGTCAAACTATGAAAAACGATAGGTCCATTAATGAAAAATATATATTGGAAACATTTATATTATCAATGGGTAGATTCATAAGGGCCACCCACCATAAACTGAAGTTAATACCATTTTTTAAAGAAACTCGATAACTCCCATCGAGACTCATCAATCTGAAATGACCATTTTAAAAAAGAACCAAGGTCATGTATAAAATAAAAACCACAAAATTAATTATTTATAATCATTTTATAAATAATTAATTATTTAATTACTAAAATAATTAAATTTAAATAGGAATAAATGTGTAAATGTTCACCGATTGACCATGTTTCCACTGATCTATAACCGATCGCTCAACAAAAACCCATGATGAACTCCCAAACCAAAATTTATAATACTAGAATGAACATGATAACAAATTACATTATTAAATTAATTAAATTTCAGATATAAAAATCAAAGAAATTTTCAAAAATTTCATGTACCTCATTAGAATGATACGCGTCTAGAGGAAAATTTTATATTAGGAAGGCCCCCACTCAAGTAATGAAAAATCCCAATGGGTGATGGTAATTCAATTAGAAATTTGACATGAATTTTTCTAAAAAACATAGTAAGAAAAGAAAAATATTACCTTTTTCAAAATGATGTGAAATTATGGGTACGTACTAACAGATGACACTTTCAACATACGCCACACAAAATCCCCATGTCACTCAACTAATTACACCACGATCCACAGGAATCAGTATCAAATCCCTAATAGATAGAAACCAAAATCATAAGGATGGGGGGAACCCTTGGATGTTCATGAATAGGGGAGAAAAAAGGTGGAATGTATAAAAAACTGAGGGGGTATTTTTTTCATTTTCTACTTTTTAACAGGACACATGGTTTGGATATATGGTTAGCCAAACGATGTGCTAACTGTGCTATTGGTTATGTCTTGAGGCATCAACCTTATGGGGTTTGGTAGCATAGTTTACCAAACTATGCACCAACTAAGTGGGTGGATCTATAACCCTCTACAACCCTCACTTGGTTTCTATTATAACCTTTCTCGTGTTCCAGAAAACCATATTATAATAATGAAATATAATCATGAAAATTAGAAAGTAAACTGAAAATTCCAAATGATTTAGGGTTCCGCATGATTTCCCTTTAATGGTGTCCCCAAAAACGTGCTCCTTAGGCAGAATCCTTTAAAAATCTTCAAACTTACTGGAATCTCTCAAGGCCTTCTTGAGAACCCAAGATACATTTAGAGCCTAGTACCTCTTATAAAATAAAAAATTTAATTTTTTTTAACTCTTTAATCTCCTTCATCAATATTTGATCCATATTCAAACAATCCAACAATCGAGAATTCAAATTCTTATTGAATTTAAAATGATCATACAAACATGAGAATTTACATAAATCTAGGATCATATGTGATAATAGGATGATAATATATTTATCATATCATAAAAATGTTGCATCATCCAAATATAATAGAATCATACCAAAAAAATATAAACCATAAATCATGAGTTAAGGCATAATTTATTTAATATAACATAAAACACAAGTCATATAAGTATGAAAATATGAGTTAATAATAATGATCCATGAGAACATAACATAGATATGTTGAATAACAAGAGAATTTGGGTAAAAAATAATCATTTAAATAATAAAATATGTGTAACACCCTGATATTTTAAGATATATTTCTCTTTAAATATTGTTTTTGATAGCTTGTGATACTTGAAACTTTGAGTCTAAATGATTTGTAATAAATTATACCATTATAACATAGCTATTAAATTAATCTGTATAAATAGTACTAACTAAATTATAAAAAATTCATGTATAAAATAAAATAAATTTTTATCAACATATTAGAAATAAAAATGAAATCATTAAAAATTAAAAGATATATTTTTATAAAAAAATTGTTTTTATGCACGTAATGTATTTTTATATTAATAAATTAAATTAATCCTTATTAGTGAATGGTTTTAATAATATATATATATATATTATATATTCCATAATATTTTTTAACATTCATCTAATCTTTTTTCTAATAATAGAATAAGATTATATATATTTTTATACAAAAAAAGTTATTTCCCCAAAAAGTTGTTTTCATCACATTTTGCATACTTAATTTAAAATTATTTTCTACCACTTATAGAAATTGAATCTTGAAAAATGGATTCTGTATTTCTAATTAGGGGGATATTTTTTTAAACATGACCCTTTTATATTTTCTTAATATTAATAGTAAACATAGTAAATTTTTATCACCCTAGTAAAGGTTAAATGATTATAAAATGTTAAAACATTGGGATAAGGATTTAAAATTTATAAAACACATGGATTTATCATATTAGATAAGTTTATTTTAACAATTTTCATCGAATTCATGAATATATGGTCACTTTGTGCCATATTTCTTTGATTATTACGTTTGTATAATTTATGAAAATAATAAATACAAAATGTAACTCGCTTGACATTATAATATATAAAACTTTCACAGGAGGATAAAAAGAGGATAAATTTAGGTATAAATGTTTAATTTAAATAAAATTTAATTGGTTATCACGTTAATGTTTTTCAAAATTTTAATAATTGATTAATTACATTTAATTCTTGTGTAATTAAAGCACAATATGTATTCAATTAATAAAAAAAATGATTTTAAAAATATTAAAAGTAATAAAATTTATGTAAAATTTTATATTCCATTAACTTTGTAGAAAAATGTAACATATTAGATAATTTTTAAAGGTTTATATTCTAATTACATTTTTTTATTGATGTATTTAATGAAAAATTAAATATATAGTGTAAAAAATAAAAATAATTTTTTTTATGAAATCAATATTTTATTAAATTATTTAAAATAATAACATTATGAAATGTGTACAAGTGTTATAATATATGGATTAAATTTCATCCCTTTACCAGTTATGAACCAATTTTAACCGTATAATTATAATTATCACTCTTTAGGATTGAAAAGGATATTCCCATGGTTAAGGATAAAATTAGTTAATAAAGGGGTTAATAAAAAATATAAGGTTTAAAATGACACAAAAACATGAATATATTTTATTTTTTGAGGATATTTAATCCATATTATATTTTTTATATAATATATATACATTGGGATTCATTATTCTTTATAATGAATTAATTATTTTTTAATCTTCTTTGTAATTCCTAGTGTGTCATTTCCCTCTCTTATAACATTCACTTTTTTCTTTACACTTCATTTTACTATATATCTCATCCATAATATTCCCAATTATATTATAAAAATATTTTTCAAAATTATATAGGTGTTGTTATTCCCAAAATACCAACCCTATGATCATTAAGAGGAGATCTAAATGAGTTATCTCAAGGAATATGTATTCACCTTAATCGATATCTTTCATTTTTTACTTATTATGATTCCTCTTATAAATATGTGGTATTTGTTAAAAAATAATAAATTCCAATTTAAAAATATATATAAATTTTATTATGATTTTTAATTTATGAATATCCACACAATTTCTAATAAAATGGGAAAAGAATGTATCGCTCGTGTGTATGTACGACTTACCATCTCCACGTAACGATACACCTCTGTTTACATCACCATATTTTATGGACAAGAATTATGATATATTTAATGTTTATATATGATATTTAGGACATACTTGTTTTTTCATAATTAAAATATCTTACCTATCATTTTACCTTCCAATTCATTGGAAAAAAATAACGTCGCTTGTGCATATGGGTGGATTACTACCTCTACGAAGCGATGCAATTTTTTCATTTCTATTTTACTTGAATGAGAATAATGATATATTTACTTAATATATTTGATATATATTATATAATAATATTTATTTAAGGGTGAATTTTTATTTAAATTTCTTTTTTTACATCCTTTGAAAAGAGAAAATATCATTCATGCGTACATACAACCTACCGTCTCCATGAATATTTTAATTCATTCATTAATATCTACTTTTGTGGATGAATATATATATATTTTTATATATATATATTCAATATATCTGGATTTTATATAATTATTAATATTATATAGATTATAGGGACATGATAAAAGTAGATGGAGGAGAGCTACTGAACCAAAACATACCTTAGAAACGAAGTAGTTTTCACAACAAATAGTGATTTTAATAAATAATTGTTAATAAACGGGTAATAAAAGTTTATACATAAATAATATATGGTATGATATATATGATTATGGTTCTGTAATATATATCTAATACATATTTATTTATTATATATTCATTTCAAAAATGTACAAAGGAAGTTAGACATAAGGTAAGTGTTTTATTTTACAATCTCATTGTTTATCGAGACAGTTTATGATTAAGTTTTTGATGATGAAATTTAATGATATAACCCTCATGAATCTATTGAATTTTTATACTCTATTTATTTCAAGGGATTACATTTTTTCCTTTCATTTTCCACTCTTTCATAACTCATGATACTGAAATAATGTTTTTAAGGAAAACTAACGTTATTTTATCTTCTGTCGAAATCCTTTTCCTTCCATGTTAATGTTTTGAAAAACAATTTCAAGAATTTTTTTAATATTAATATATTATTTATTAATTTTTCTTTTACCCATGATTGTATTTTTTCAAAATGGTTTAAAATTAATTTACTATTTTTTTTCCAAAAAAGTTAAATTTTGAATTTATTATAGATGTATGGAAGGAAAGTTTTCTTTTAACTCATACTACATGAACAAAATTTCCCTTCATCATGAAAAAACAATAATGTTATTCCTCACATTAAAATTTCAATTTTTTTTAAATAAAATGATTTCTTTAATATATTGGATGATTTTAAAATTTAAAGAAGTTATTTCAATGTTAAATGAGTATTTTCCGCATGAAATATTTCATGTTATATTTTAAAAGAATTATCATCTATGATGAACCCATTTGATGTTACATATGATTTAAAAAGGATATAATCCAATTATACCATCCTTATTATTTCTTGGGATGGTTTATTATTTTGATGGTTTATTATTGTGATTATAAGATTTTTATAAAACTCGTTCCTATTCCATGGGTGATGATATAATGAATTGATGAAATGTTTATGAAACCCATTTCTTTTCCATGGGTTAGGTCATGATGATACTATTATGAAAATATTTTATTTTCCATGTATAATGATATGCTGAATGTTTTTTATCTTTTTGAACACATATGTATGATTTTTGTTATGTTATGGGTTGTCCTGGAATTATATATCTCATCAATGTCATGGGTAAAGATAGATATCTCAAGAGATAAATTGGACTGGAATATTTATTTAATCTAGTTAAGTAAGAGACTCTTCCCACTGTTATAGTCTTTGGAGTGAACCTTCACTACTATGCCGAAATTAGAAGGAAACCCAATATACAATAATAATCTTATATGTTATCCTTGACTGCTAAGAGAATTATTTTCTATGTATACCTATATTCCAAAAATCGATGCAGTATGCCAATGTTAGGTTCTCATGGTTCATGTTCAGTGATTCCTTTATGATTTATATACTATAAATTGAAATGATTTACTACATAACTCAATATTATTATCTTTTATATATAGGGTATGGTTTTTAAATTTTATTTATATGTTCTCACACCCTTATGATCATGATATATTTATATTACCATTGATGTATCCCTAGTTTACCTTTACTGAGCATCTAAGATCATAATTTGTCATGTTTCATTTCCCTGAGTTATGAAGAATGATTTTATGTCTGATATTTCTATGAAGGGTGTTAGTAATGAAGAACTAAATGGGAGATAATGTATATATCACATGAACAATTTTTTATGTGTCCATATTTCCAAAGATGTTATACTTATATGGTTCTGATATTGATATATTTTTCATGTGATGAATATTCATCTAATAATATTTAATATATATGTATAAAAGCATGTGTTGATATAATATGGTTGGGATAACCACAAAAACATTCACATTATAATGGGATAAGATAACCACATCCCATAACATATTGGACTTGGGCTAACCACCCATGTCCCATAACATAGTGGACTTAGGCTAACCACATACATCTCATAGAATTCTCTTGAGGTGTAAAATATTACCTAAATAATTGGAGTTTTATAATGGAACCACCCATTACATAATGAAAAACCATACATATGTGTTCCACAGTAACTTACAAAAACCATAATTACATCATATATTAATTGACATGTGAGAAATAAACAGGTTCTATAATGATTTCCAAAAACCCTGATCACAATACATTTAGATTAAAATGGTTCATGGAGTCATTTTGGAATATTCAAATTTTTTTATAAGAACCATTATTGGATATTTTCATAGATGAAAAAAACTATTAAAGAATTGGAATATTTCATTAAGAGATTAAAATAATTATCCACTACTTCATAAAACATATATTATATAATAAAATAATACATAAAATAATAGGAATATAAATTAACCTGAAGACCAAGAAAATAAAAAGATTAATTTTCCTAAATAAAATAAATTAATTCATTGGGTAAATTCATTCATATGGAAAACATTTAAAAATAGACTTCGTTCACACTATTTTAATTAATGTCATTTCCATTAGAAAATGATTCTTATGGTAAATGATTAAAATATTCCTTTAAAATATTTTTAAATAAATGTAATTATGAAATAAAAATTCTATAAGTAATAATATAGGTAGAGACAATTACATCAATTAAAAAATAATGAATATGCATATAGATGAGAAAGATTTCCTACTAAAAATAAGAGATATGGTGAGTTTCTCTTACAAATATCAGTTTGGATATATTAAAAACCAAAGGGAAGTCAAAAGGTTAGGGTAAATATAAAATAAATGAATAAAAAATATAGAAAAAATAGTGTGGTTTTATATTTAAATGTCATAAATTTTCCAAAATGGAAATTTGGTCATAAACATATCAAATTAAAAATGATATTGGAAATAAAACCTATATAGAGTTGATAAATTTTTAATAAAAACCATTGTAATAAAGAACATGATATGAATTTTTTACTCTCTAAAATTACATGAAAATATGGTATAAAAATTTTATGTGGTATTATATATGTTAAATAATGATTGAAGTTTGTGAATATAGAACATATTCCGATGAAGGAAAATTGTGATGAGAAAACCGTTTCCTTTAACTATGACTTCAATGGGATCACATTAACCTATTGTATAAAAATTATAAACATCTTAGTCACTTATGACATAATAATATTCATATATATAAAATTTTATATTATTTAATTATAATTATTTATTACACAAATAATATGTAGTTAATTTTTTCATCATTAGAATCAAGTAATTTTTATTGTTTTTTAATTTTTTTTAAATGGATATGTCAATCCATGTTCATTAATAACAAGTTATTAATTCCCATATAATTAAATGTGAGGGAATTATTATGTTACATTGATTTATTTATTCCCATTTATAATTGATGGATATTATGGTAATGGTTCATGAAAAAAGAATATATGATGTGCATGCTTCAGTTAATATACCAATAAAAATATGCTACTTCATACTAATCAATCATTTTTTCACACTTATAAACCATATTCATACATAAAATAAACTTTAATATTATATATTTCCATTATTAATTCCTTGACACTAATTGATGATAAAAATTAGGATTTTTGTATAAGATCATTTATGTATGTTTTTGAACTTATCCAAACAAGAACATATTATACTAGTGAATAAGTAATAATTGAGAGTTATATAATTATAATATCATTTTCTCATAAGAATAATGATTTTAATAAAACATAATTATAGTGTATAATGGAATTTATAAATAGTATATATATAATGATAGTTGAAAATTATATAAAATAACATAGATACTTGATGGATTTTCTTCTTCTTGATGAGGGTTCCCTCATAATAAATATTTATTCATACTGCATGGAACTAGAAGCTACGAAAACAATAATAATGATTTTAGAGATAAAAAAATTGAAGATATTAAATATATTTTTGATATAATGGAGTGTTTTTAGTGGGTATATATGAGCTCTTTTTATTGATTAAATTGATCGATGTTTCATTAGAAACATAAGTTAGGTGAAGGGTAAATATATAATCACATGAGTGTCAGGTAAGTTAGGAGAGGAAATGTTGGTGATATAATTATCTTCAACTATGAAACTTAAAAAATAACATATTGAATGCATGAATATCATTTTAATTATAAAAAAATCAATCCACTTTTATTTATATCTTTTACTAATTTTTACATATTTTAATTATTTACCATGGTAGTTAATTCTATTACATAAAATATAAAGCGACCTTTAATACCCAATTTTGACATGATGATTCAAAATATTTACTCTATTTGAACCAATTAAATTTATAAACAGTATAAATTAAACATTTAAATAAAAAATAATATTTATAATAAAAAACATTTCTGAGAAAATTGAATTTTCAACATTATGTTCCCTTAATATTGCTTTATATAAATTACTATTCAATTAAATGTGAAACTATTTGTTATAAAATGAAACACTACATTAGATTTATCATATAAATGTGGTCATTTTATATTATGAAGATAAAAATATATAATACAAAAATTATTTCATTATGAAATATCTTTTTTTACATTAAATAATTCTTACCACATCCTATTAAATTTAGTGATTCACCATCTATCAATTTAATTTCATCAATAAATTAGTATTAAAATATTTATTTGAATTTTATGATTAAATTAAATTATTATTTAATAATAACAATAATTATAATAATATTTAAAGAAAAAAATATTATTATAAATTTTTTTAATTAATTGTTTTATTTTTTTCATTCAAGGATTTTATTTTTTTCAATTTCTTTCTAAAGATTACACAACTTCAATATACCTGTTGGATACCTTCACATGTGAACATATGTCAAATCACCATATATATAAACACCATATTTTATGCATATATATAGTCTTAAAAATAATATTATAATCATTTATTATATTTATATACTTCTCAATACACTTGTCTATTATATTTCTTATACTCTACCTTAGATAAATACTTTCAGTTTGGGTTATTATCTTCATTGAAAACCATGAGGTTATAGATTTCATATTAATGGAATTTTTATTTACTTATGGGTTTACTCGATTTGGACATTTATTAATGATTTTATATATTATAATATAATAATATGTTAATATTTATCTTTCATTGTGATAATTTATCACAATAAAATATATCATAGTTCATTTTAGGTTGGTATTGGGTTAAAAACAATATACTTATGTCGTATTTATTTAAAAGAAAAATACATGGTAGAATAACTCTCTCTTAAACTATACACCCTTAAAAAAATTTCTCCCTCAAAATTTAATTACTCTGATAAGAAAAAAATGAATATTCTTCTAACTCATGACATATTTTGGATCCCATGATTCTCACATATGGTTTCTCTAAAAAAATTAAAATTTTGAGTGATCATCTTTCATAGTACCTTGTCTGTATGATATAATATTTATACTAGTTTCTACTTTTAAGAATGATCACGATATAGTTGTAAAAAAACATTATTCAAAAAAAATTATGGATCCAATATGCACAACATAAAAAGTGATACCTGCAACACATCATACACTTCAGATAGGTTCGTTGGAAGTATAATATTATAAAATACCATCCCAATACGATCAAGGTTTTTTAAAGGGACAATATATCTAGGGATCAAATTTCTCTTCTTATAAAATCTCATAACCTTATTCCATGGTGATATTCACAGGAATAAATTATCTCCAACTTCAAACTTTAAATACTACTGATGATTATCAACAATGATATTTTTTCAAATCTATACAGTTTTAAAATTTCATTGAATGGTATGAATATTATCTATTATTATTTGGTAAGATATTTTCTTGGGACTTTACAATATCCAACATCATCCTAACATGTTGGATTTCTACAAAACATTATATAATGTGCCTCATATGGTTCCATATTATTTCTAGAATATGGATTGATATTATATGAAAACTCTTCCATGTGAATGTGCTGGTCCCAACCTCCTTTGGAATACACTAAATATGATCTCATCATATATTCTAAAGTTTGAGTGGTCTTTTTGGATTAAAACTAAATCTTTGTATGATAATAAGTATTGAAGTTACGATATATATTGAATTAATATTGAATAATTCTCTATATCATTGAAGTAAAATGATGATCATGATCATATGTGATTGAGAGTGGTACTCCAGGAAGACTTACATCTTCCATTTTATATATCATAGTAAGTTGATAGGCTGATAAATATTCTCAATTAGAAATTAAATTTTCCATATTCATGAGGTTATTAACCATAAATAAAATAGAATTATGGATTTTTGAGGTCCTAGGCTGACCTACCATGAAATCCATAGTGATATTCTCCCATTTCCAAATAGGTTTGGGTAATAGTTACAACATCAATTAAAGATTTATTATTCTTCTACAACATAATATAATATTAATCATCAAGATACATATAGTTAAATATCATTATTTATGTTTTCCCACAAGAAATGATTCTTGAGATCACTGTAAATCATTGTACATTAAATGTGTACAGAGAGTGATGATCTATTTGAATCATCCAACAAATATTTGATCAATTCTGGTATTGATAGAACATATATTTGATTCTTGAATATTATAATTCAATTATTATTTAATTTTAACTCTTGAATATATCCTACCTTAATATGTATCTCTATATCCTTCTTTTATGACTCCTTGATCTTTACATGAATGGATGGATTAACAGTTATTTTTGAAAGATAAGATTTCTCCCTTTCCCAAATATTTCATGGAAAATCCATAGAAATTCAATTATTATTAGGTAAATTTTAATCCTTATCATATATAAGCTATAATGATCCATCATGGTCAAATAATCTATTGCCTTTTTTCATTCCTTGGTTGGTAATGTATAAAGTAGTCAGAGTCCTTGATCAAATCCAACCATCTCATTTAGCACATGTCCAACTCCTTCTATGTTAATATATAGTTAATGATATTTTTATTAGTATATATGTAAATACCTAAACCCTAGTAAACCATGTCCGTGGTTACTTTATTATGATGGAACTAGATATAACCGATCACATCTTAAGGGACTGAATAGTTCATTAGTTTGGGAAAACTAGATACATTCTTAAATATAATATTATATTATAAAAAATAAAATAAAACAAATTATATTGTTTGATAATATAATTATTATCAAAATAAATCCTTTAATATAAATCATAGTATACATTCATGAATACTAGGGAAAGGAAAAATAATAATGTAGTGGACTCATATGATCAGTTTGGGATACATGTAGTAAAAAATATCAAGAGTATAACATGCATAATCAAAATGCCAGAGTGGATAATCAAACAACATTCCATTCAATAAATAGATTTAGGTTAATGATTATAAATGGATTATATCATCATAGAAAACACAAGGATAATAAAATCTGAATTCTTAAAAAATCAAAATCAAAATTATAGATATTCATGAACATTATATAAATCCCACTAAACTAATATTTTATGGATTTTACCATGAAGGCCTATCAACCAAAATATCATACTTAATAAATGGATTGGTGTAAAAAAAATACCCATATAACATGGACACCTATTTTTTCTCATGAAATGTGTTGATGAATCTATGGGATACCAATAACTAATCCTCACCTAATACTAGAAAATATTATACATTCCCTATAATTTTTATTGATAAAATATTTCATTCTAAAGATTCCGTATAAGCTAACAATCATCAAAATAGAAAAAAATATTGAACATCAATTTCTCATCATCATAAACCATCCAAAAAAATAATAAACATAGTATCATTGTATTATATACCTTGGAACAAAAATGGGTGTTGTCATAGTTTCAAATACCTTAAAAATAACATTATAATAATTATTGAGGAAAATACCCATTTAATTTTAAAAAAAATTATTTAAAATCAAAATATTTATACAATATTAAGGGGTAAAATAATTTCAAATAAAACATATATACTTTTATAGTAATATTTAAATAAAATAATAGTCATTACGGTGAGAAAATTTATCTGTGTGGGGTATATTATTAGAAAGAATTCATTCACACTTTTAGTAAAAATTATCTCAATTGAAAACCTATAATAATATTCCTTTAATATATTTTTATATAAATTAAAACATGTGTAAAAATTAATTTAACAATTCATAGGATAATATTAAAAATATTCTTGAAAAAATTCTAAAGAAAAATGAACATTAATTTAAAATATTCTCGACCAAATAGAAAATAATGTATGCTTTATGAAATCATTTTATGCACCATTTTAGGTATAAAAGTGAAAAAATAGCATTATTACTAAAAAATTAAATAAATAAATATAATATTATAAAATTAAAGTGTTTTGTCATATAATTTTACAATATATAAAATCAAGAAAAAACAATCTGAAAATAAAATGATATTGAAAAAAATACCATACCTCTTTGGTATCTTTTGAATCAAAACCCCCATGAAAGAAAGAAATCAAAAAGGAAAATTATATACAATTAATATAATTGTATTAATGATATATATCATCAAATGAGAGTAATATTTACAATCTGAAATAAAAATGTTCTGAATATGGCATATGTCTCATGGAAACAAAAGTGACATGAAAAACACTTACCTCAGGTTCGACTGGTTTCTTAAGTGTTGTAAAACTCTTATATAATATATTTAAATTTTTATAATTATATAATACAATAATATAAATACTTATAATATTATTTAATATCTATTTATAATATTTGAAGAATTGTTTTATTAATAATTCATTATTAAAATCATAATTTCTGAGTATAAATTGTTGTGTTTTTCAAGTATGTTTTGATCTAGAAGTTTCATAACATACATTTCTTTCATTATTAAATAATATAAATAATATTATCAATGAAATAAATATAATATATAATAAATATAAAAATAATTACAATCATCCATGAATCGTGGACATGAGAAATGAATCACACCACTTTGTGAAGGTAGCAATCCCCACATAAGCACGAGTGGCGTTATAATTTTTAATGAGTGGAAGGGTAAAAAGGTAAATGGAATATTATATTACCAAAATATTTATTATTTAATAAATTTCATATATATTAATTAGTTCTTTATTTATAACCATCCAAGAAATTGGCGTTGAAAAATGAATTACAAAACTATTCGGAATCAGTAAGCCGTACTTACAGAGGAGCAATGTTTTTACTTTCTACAGGATGGAAAAGAGGTGGAAAATGGTTTTAACATAATAATAAAAATAATAATAATAAACCAGACTATTTATGATACTATGGTCATTATTTTATTTTGTTACAATATATTTTGAGGAATTAGACAGAGAAATTAATATTAACGTGTTATAAAAATAATTAAAACTTCTTCGATAAATCTCCTATAGATATATTATTCATAAAATTAGATAGATATTTAAAAATAAAAAACATATACATTGTGGATAATAATGTTTATAATATAATTGTTTACAGTTTTTTGGAGATAGGTGGCTCTTGGTTGTGTAAAAAAGAGTGGGATGGGGTGTCCTTTTTTATGTAGAGGAAGGGCCCAAATGGAATTAATAAAAACATTAAATATAATAAATTAATTTTCATGTGAAAGTGAAAAAATGCGGCCATATTTTTGAAAATAAGATATTATATGTTTTAAATCCCTTTAACCACTAAATATTTTATGGGTTTATGTCTTATTTTAAACTGTATCATTTTGTATAACCACTTTCCAAAAAAATTTCAACCATAATCCCGGTAATGAATTTTTCTATATTGAAGGGATATAATTTTCCCAAAAATGGATAAAGGATAAAATTTAATAAAATTTATCATCCTAATTATCATATATAAATATTTTTTGGATTTTTAAATAACTTAATAAAAAAATATTTAACATAAAATACCATTAAATAAAGTTTAAGAACTATTCTCATAATTTAACATTAAAAACATCAAGAACAAAATGTAAATAAAATATAATAAATTTTACCATCCATGATACATTATTATTAACTATAAAATTAAAATGGAACAATAATTATTCCTAAATACATTACCTTTAATATTTTTGAAAATATTTACATTGATTTTTTCCCTACATGCACAAGCACCGTGTCAATGTTGTATAAGTGTTTTAGTTAATTATATAATCACTAAAAATTAAAATTAAATTAATATAATTAAAAAAGTTATCTATTATAAAAATAAAAGTTAATATTACTTCAAAAGTTATTTTACAACCTTGTGAACATATATGATTAATTAAAAGTAAGAGAGTGACATTTTTGTAATTTTCTTTACATAAAATAATATAAATATCTTTATCAAATGAAAATGGAACCCACATGACATATATTAAAATAAATTTTGTATATATTCTGATTAATTTAATAAAATGAAATAATGCAATGTTTTGGGATGATTTTGAGACCATATGTCATAGTTTCAACTCTGTTTTACCCATCTTACAGTTATCGAGGTGACATAAATTTACTAATGTTAATATTCATAATAACAAAAAAAATAAAAGAGATATATTTACCAAATACAAGAAAATTTATTTATATTATGAAATAAATTTTATGATATTCAACCTATAGAAGTTTTGGGAATAAATTTTAATATAAATTTATAAAACACACTAAAATGAGTTTTTAGAAAAATTTGTTTTTAAGTATAAAAATCAACTTATATAAAAATAATCAATATTTCTAGTTAAAATGGAAATAGGTTGATTATTATAAATAAAATGGATTGTATGGTTATTTAAGGAAAAATACAAAATATAATTAGACTCTTAAATTAATTTATTTAATTGAATGAAATGATAGTATTTTAAAAAAATGTATTTTTCTCTATTCACTGAAAAATCAATAATTTCATAAAAATCCAAAAATTTCACCCTAAGATAATATTAACATGGTTTTTTCAAAAATAATATTAATTTACTCAAATAAAATTTCTAGAAATGGTAGAAAATAGTTATAATGTACATGCATAAAATGTAATGAAACCACTTTGGATGAAATTTTATTTTTGAATCATAAAGCGACTTAACATAAAAGTGAGTAATTATTATTTTTGAATTAAAAAAATTAATTATATAAAAAAATTATAAATATTTTTCACAATTAATTTATTATAATTAAAATTTTACATTTATTGGCTCAATTATAATGATTATATTAAAATATTTTTATCATAGTTCTCTTAATGCTCTGTGTTATGTGTTAAGTAATCCATCAAGCATTGTCTTAATTTAAACTAACTTTCTAGGGTGTTCCATTATTCTCCCATTAAATAAATTTCATCCTTGAAATTTTATCATGGTGATGAAATATTCAATATTTTCAAACAGCCTTGGTGAAAAATCACATTATTCAAAGGGTTAATAAAACTTCCTTAAAAAAGGTGAAGTGAAAAACATAAAGGATACATGACATAACACATTATAAGATTATTAAATAATGATATCATAGGTGGGAAGTTATAATATATAAATAGAGGATAAAATTAGCATCCATTGACTAATATGGAGTAATAGATAACATGGTTGTGAATAAGTTAATAATAAAAAAAAATCATAAATCAGTGAGGTGTTAAAAGACCATAAATTCATCAAAAATTAAGGTAATAGAATAATAATTTTATTTCAATATTTTATTTCTACTATTGATAAATTAATTTACTATCAAGATAGATAATAAATGAAACTGAAATTTTTTGATTTATTTATATTCCTTATATACAATTTCACCCTTCAGTTGGGCTTCAATCAATTTCCATATTATCTCTTACTCCAAGAAATTAATATTCAAGATGAATTTTTCATGCACAATGAACTAATATTTAATTTTAATGGATCATAAGATCTATAAAAGAATCAAAATACATTCTTTATATCTATAATATTTTTCCAAAAAAATTGTTATCACAAGTTAATAAATATAGATATATATTAATTTGATAAAATAATACATTAATCTCTAAAACCACCTTAATGACACCCATAGTTCATCAAAATCCATTAAATAAATAATTATCCTTAAGTATCCTCTAAAAATATATGCCAAAATTCAAAACCCAATAATATAAAAGATTTGATTGTATTTTTTTTCATATATGAACTATAACATTCATCCATTTATAAACAGAATTATATTAGAATGTTACATAATTAATATGTGACTACCTTGATCATATATTCTCATAAAACTTACTAATAACCAAAATTACTATAATAATCAATGAAAACATATATAACTTCTAAAGAAACTTTTATCCATATTTCTAAAATAAAATCATATGTTAATTATTATATTCCATAAATCCAAAAATGAAATAAACATCATCATAAATCACTTTTTCATCAAATCACTAATCATTTATATGGTCCCCAATACTATTAATAATACTTTAACATTATCAATAATTTATTTATTCCATATAAGCATTTTTACCTCAACAAAAGGAACTTATTAAATTTTATCTACCCCTTAATCATGTATTTCCCCGACAAAATCACTTTACCACTAAATATATTTTTTAGTTTATAAGAACCCCTCAAAAAAAAAATGAAAAATTATTGAGAAAAACTACTATAGAACTATCCATAGATGTTTTATTTTTCTATGTACTATAATATCATTAATAAAACACTTCTATAATATAATTCTATTATACCAATAAAAAATCACTTCAATAATTCTAATTTAATGATTAGAATAACATATTCCTTTCCTTGGTCTTGGATTTAACTCTAGTATTAGGGCATTAACTTAGATAATTCTCATGTTCCCACACATGAAACATATAATTCCTCAGAAATTAATTTCTTTATTGCCTAAATTTACAAATAAAGACATATTTCCCTTCCTTTGAGGCATTATAGCAACCCAGAAATAACATACATGGGTATTAAATAATTATATTTGAATATTTAGTACATTACAAAAAATCATTCCCAAGGACTGTAATATTTTAGTGTCATTGAAACTTTCAAAAAAAAATATTCTATCCTAGTGAAATATCTTCCACATCTCCCATAAATATCTCAACCTTTATTAATTTTACCAAATACATTTAATTATTCCTTGGAGAATGTAAACATATGAAAGGGGTGAACTTAGATTCTTTATAATGGTAAATAAAGGAAATGCATAAGTATAACTTGAAAAAATAGTATAGAACTTGAGCATAAAATTTCAAGATCATACCCTAAAAATTAGATATCATAATATATATTGGATGTTTATAATACATAGATCATACAATAGTTAAAAAATAAATAATGAAGTCATAACATAGGAATAAGACATGGAATTTGTGGCATAGATATTGGTTTATAATGTTGTTAACATATATAAGTCGAAACATGTTCATTCATTAAGTAAATAACAAGAAATCAGGCCCCTGCATCAACTTATGGACAAGAAACTTGGTCTATTCATAATATTGTGATTATGTAATAAGGTTCACACGTAACCTTATGGACATGAATCTAGGTCCTTGTATAAAATTGTGAACATGTAATCAGGTTCACACATAACATTTTGATCATGAAATTAAGTTCAAAAATAAACTTATGGATGTGAAACTAGGTCCATGAATATAATTTTCAAAACATAATAAGGTTCACTCATAATATTGTGAACATATAATCAGAGTGATGTGTAAACATATGGACATGCAACCAGGTCCAAGTATGACATTGTGAACATATAATCAGGTTCAAGAATAACATTATGAACATGAAATCAGGTTCATGCATAAAATATATACTTGTGAGAAATCATTCATTACCCAATGCATTATAGAGAGATATAGATCCAACCCAATAACTAAAAAATCATATATATGAGTTCCACAAGATTTTAAACAATAATTATATCGTAACACATGAAATGAGATAGGCATCGTGGATATTTAATCATATAATTACCTATGGAAAAGAGGTAGGTATCATAATCACCACCTATGAAAATTAGCAGTTTTCAAAATCATATAACCTGTGAAAGAGGAATGGGGTTTATAAACATCATGACATCAAAAAATTAACCATTTATAGAAAAAATATGAAATGAATTCTAAAATCATTTCTGCAGAAAAATATAACTAACAGAAACATATTTAATTTTATATGGGAAATAATTTGGAAGGATATTTAGAAACACTTTTTGAGGAAAATATCCTTTCTTGTTTGGAAAAATAATTTTTAAAACGTAATACCTTTTAAAAACCATATCCTTGAAAATAATATTTAAAACTTAAAAAAATTTATTTTAAATCATTTGGGAAAACATTTTAGTCGAAAACATATGAATAATTCCTGAAATCATTTCAAATATTTATTAAATATACAACATTATTGAAAACCTTTTTATTTTAAAATAACATTGAAATATTTTAAAGGAAGATTTGAAAACCCCATAAAACATTTTTAAAAATTGTTTTCATTTTAACCCACTTTATAAACAATAAATGACCAAAATATTAATAAAACATTAAATATAAAATGTATGCTTCATGGAAATTATGATCTTAATAGTGGTAACTTTATATGTTCCGAACATTCATTTTTTACCTTAAAATTTCCAAAAAAGTTCCTTGATAAGAAAATAGTAAGAAAATTCCTTCTAAGACTATAGAAGGTAAAACATGACAAAAAATGTATTTTAATATAATATTATAAATATAAAAAAATAAAATCATTTTTTGAAATCATGGTTTTGAAAGTTCATATATTTATGAACGAAGGGACAAATAAATTTTTATTTTCATAAATTTTTTTCTTAAGTTATCATATGTACCATATAATTGAAAAAATGGTATTAATGCATCAATATATCATGGAAAACAAAAGTAAAAGATAATTCATGGGTTTTCTTGATATATGGATCATGATATGTCATCAATTGAAGAATAATCATAAATAATCTTGATAAATGATGAGATTGTTTCAATATACTCTTTCCACTTGGTAACTTTTAATTATACAACGCGTGTAAGAAAATAAAATTTCATAAAGCTTATAATATCAGGAAAAAATAAAATTCATGGTATAACATTTCAATGGGTATTTTATATAAAACACAATAAATTTGAGAGGTGAATAAGGAATGTATCTCAGAGTAATAAAGGTGATATGAAATTTTCATACCTTAACCTTCATTTTGTTGTACAGTCCTTATCCTCCTTAAAATCAGGTAACTCCTTTTTAATTATAGCAAAGGGATTAATTTGAAGGTTTTCTTCCCAAAAAATTGATTTAAGGTCAAAATGATGTATTTTTGGAATCTATTAAGGTAGATATTTTCAAAACCTATGTGGTTTGAAAGGTGTGAGGAATTGGGAGAAGTGGTGGCCTTTTATAGTGTGGGAGGAGTGTCCCTCTAGTAATATTTTAAAAATGGAATTCAATAAATGCTTTTTACTTTTAAAGTGTCTCCAATAATGAAAATTGTTTGTGAAAAATGAATATAGGGTCGAAATATATCCATCAAATATTTATTGGACCAGTATATAGGTGTTTTTGGGCCTTAAGGTTAAGGTTTAATCCCTTATTATGCACAATTTAACCTTAATAATTGTATTTAAATTTATTCACTTTGAGTAATCATTTTGAAAAAAATTTGGTCTTATTTGAATTTATAAATTATTATGAATCCAATTATGGAATACATTTTTCAAAATTCCAATCACATAAATGGCCAAAAATAATTTAAAATTTAACTGACATGCATGATGAAAATATGGGTTTTTATAGTAAAAATGTTCGAATGTTTGCTATGTTTTTCTAATCAATTTCAAATTTAAATTAATTAAAATGACCTAAATTGGATTAATTGGTAAAAATATGATCTAATTAAATTTTCAAACGAATCTAAAACATAATTTATAATTATAAATAAATTATATGAAAAAGAAGTTTTGAACTAAAATTCAGTATTATTCAATATTCATTAAAAATTAATCTTCATAGAAAAATACCAAAAATTCACCCTCATATATTTTATAAGTTTCTTTCCAAATATGATGTTTATTATTTACATATTAAATTTATAAAATAGAAAAATTTTGTATTTCAAATGGGCTCTCCATTAAAAGGTGATAAAATTTCCTTTATAAAAATAATGTTTTTATGGGTGAAATTCAGGTTGTTCTTATCTTAAGAATATCCATCCTAATAGATGAATATAAAAAATATTTTATTGAATATTTAACATATATATTTCATTAAAATTAATCACTAATTGTGATTAATTTAGTTTATCATGACAAAAATCATTTTGAAGCGTGAAAATAATTATAATATTTCTTTTTTATATTCATTTGGACCTTATTTTCATTTATAATTAATTGGTAACCAATGAATTAATTTTATATTTATATAAACCATTGATTTTATTAAGTTAGTTAATAATATTCATAAATACTCATTTAATGTCTTGGTTGTAACTTATTATATTAAATAATAATAGTTTAATAATATATTATTATCTTGTAATATTCAGTCTTGCGTGTAGTGTAATATATCAAAGAAAGACACTCATGCTTGAAAAAAAAGATAACTAGTTTTTTTAATTAAAATAAACAGAATATATTATATTTATTTATGATATTAAATATCTTGTAAAGTATCAGGTTATTATACTCCATTTTACACTTGGTATTGTGTGTAATGAATGCCACGTCAATGTTGCATGTAACACAAGACATGTTGGTTTTGTTTAGCACATTCCAAATAGATGTTATGTGAAATTAATGTTTGACCTAATTTAATAAAATTCCTATACAAAAATTAATTTATTCAAAAAAAATTACTTCACAAAAACTCGAGTTATTACATTATACCCCCCTTAAAATGAATTTTTCCCTTGAAATTTGTGTAGGTTATCAAAGGTTACTATTTTAAAGATCCTTTCACATAATCACACATTGTAAAAATGAATACTAAAAAATACTTTTGAAGAAAAGTTGGAAACATAATGATTACCCAAAGTCACACATAACTAAGTTTCCACATATGATTATATTATTGGAACGTGAAAACACTGACATAGAGAATAAATATATCTATGAAGTTCTGATGGAGATTGATAGAAAAATAGTTAGGAGAAAATTTAAATACACAAATCCATAACAAAAAGAGGCTTGAAAATGGTCATTGATATCATCAAAATTATGATAATTGGACAATATTTTTATTTTCAATAATTTTTTCCAAAAATAGAAAGAATTTACATGAGAATATATACTAACATGATCTTAGAAAAATCACACCATTTTTAATGCCTTGATCAATTTCCCCTTCATCTATTATTCCAGGAAATGTAGGTGAGTTTTCTATTCCTGAAGCACTGAAGGATCATATGATACATAATAAGTCATCCCATGTACCTTTAGTTATCAACATAACATATTTGTGAGAACTAGTTATCCAATATGTATAAATCCTCATAAGGTGAGATGATACCCTAGTATCCAAAAACCCATCTGATGTTTTGTAACATACCATTCCATAAATTTTCAACCTTATAACCCTTATAAAATATAATTCACTCTTTCATCACTTATCTTATACCAAAAACAATTTTATTGGATACCTGGGTTCATCCTTTCATAGAAACAACATCAAATGGGATTTTATTATTTCCAAAATCCTTTTAGATGGATGAAATCACATGAAACATTACTGAAGGATAAAAAATAAGGTTTTTATAGGCTTTATTCATAAAAAATAAAACATTAACTTCCCAACTAATGGGTAGATAATTTTTCCCAAACTTTAAGGATTCACATCATTTATTATGATGGCATAAGCTTTCCCTTTTTCTTTTATCTTAAGATGTCATTCAATCTTATAATTTATATTATTCCTTATATTACGGAATTGATTTCCATAATTCCCAAAATCCATACAGATGAAACATTAAAGTACAAGATTTTAATTATATTGAGATATCTCTCGATTAATATCATTAAATGTACTCTTTCTATCACTTATGAATTATTTTTATTAATGGTGAGACTTCCCACACATGAAAACCTTATTTTTCCTTTCAGTCACTCACCTAAGTGATCTTTCCCATGGTTTTTGAAATTACTAATTTGATTTTTTTTCTTTTCCCCATGTGACATATCATTGGATTTCCAATGGAACCCAATTTCCCTTTTCTTATCACCAGAACCAAGAGGGTTTCCGAATTCCATTTCCACTTTTAGTGCCCATTGAACAATTCCTTCATAGCATTAATAGCCTCTTATGGATAATTCCTTTCGAAGAGTTAGTTTCATGTCATTGAAAAATTGATAAATATTACTTTCAAGATGAATTATAACACCATAAGTGTACCTTCCATGTATTGTAAAACTTTCATCATAGGAATTAAAAGATTTATCACCCCTTTGCTTAAGCACTAGGTTTTCATTATCTATATTTATATTAAGAATATGAGGAAATTACTTATTAAAAAATATGTTCTTGAAATCATCCCAATATATGGAGTAAATTTCATCTTGTTGCCTCTAATTCTTGATAAGATTCCACCATTTATCAACCTCACCTTCTAGACAGTAGACATCCAACGTGACTTTTCCTAATATGATCATTAGAGAAAAATATATATTTTCAATGGTAAAGATCCATTGTTGATCAACTAAAAAATCAATGGAAACATTGAAATAAGGAGGTAAAATCCTGATGAAGCACTCAATGGAGCGTTTTTCCCTCCTTTACTTGACAGACTTTCCACCATGATTCATAGATTTAAAAATAATCATAAGGAGGTTTCTAATTTCATCACTCATATAATTAGGTTTCTCGGGGGGGGGGGGGGCTTTTTATTTTCCAATTAATTCCCCATTAACATGGTTCCTTAAGGTTCTAGCCATTGACAAAAACAAAACATCATTATTTGAGAAACAAATATCATAGATGAAAACCATATTAATCATAAAAATTTTATTATAAGAAGTATAAATGTTGACACCTACATCTTAATCAACAAATATTTATGTTTAACATAGATTATTCACAAATAAAATCCTATTAAACTATTTTATAATGGTTCATGAAGTGTTTTTGAACTTACAAAGAATATCCCCTAGGAGTTTCAAACTAGGTGTAAAGCAAAGCCCCTTGTCGTGTACCAGATTACCCCATGTTAGTCCAATAATATATTATCAGAGTTGTTACTCCTAGGTAAATCTGTTCTAGACCCACATCCACATATAGTATCTAAATAAGGATGTATTTCTAAGAAACCACTGGCTATATCCTTTTCCCAAATTTGATGACATTTTCCTATACTTTTCCTTACCCTTAGAATTATCCTTAGAGATATCCCTATAAATATTCATAGAAATACCCTAAGGGATCTCACTATGGGTTTCTAATACTAATTTCCAAAGGTTGGCTAAACCTTTACTTTGATACCTACTATATAGAAACTAGCTTAAAATACATGGATATTACTTTATTTTAGATGAATATTCAGTACATTAAAAAAATACATTCCTGAGGACAATAATAGTTAGTGTCTTTTGAAACATGTAAACAAAATATTTTATCCTCATTAAAGATCTTCAACATCTCCCATAAAACATTCCACCTTTAATACTTCTACCTAAGACCTTTCTTTAGGACCTGGGGAAAGGAAACATAAGAAAGGGGTGAGCTCATATACTCAATAAGGGTAAATAAAGAAAATTCACAAGCATAACATGAACAAAGGGTATAGAAATTTAGAATAACATTTGAAGATCATACCCTACATATTAGAGATCATAATAAATATTGGTAATTCATAAGACAAGGATAATAAGAGAATTAAGATAAAAATGTTATGGAATCATAACATAGGAATAAGGCATGGAATTTTTGGAATGTTCATTGGTTTATAACATTGTGAACTTGTATACGTATAAAGAGGTTCATTCATTAAGTTAATGACATGAAATCAGGCCCCTGAATAAACTTATAGACATGAAGCAAAGTCCATGAATAACATTGTGAACATGTAATCAGTTTCACATATAACATTATATACATGAAAACAGGTTCATTTATAACATTTTGAACAAGTAATCAGGTTCAGAAATTACATTGTGCGCATGTAATTAGGTTCATGCATAAACTTATGGATATGAAACAATACCTATTCATAACATTTTGAACACATAATAAGGTAAAATCAAAACATTGTGAACATGTAATCAGGTTCACACATAAACTTATAGACATTCAATCAGGTCCATGCATAGCATTTTGAACATTTAATCAGGTTCATGTATAACATTGTGAACATGAAATTAGGTTCACACATAATATATATATTCACGAGTAATTCATCATTACCCAATGCATTGGATAGAGATATAGATCCAACCCAAGACAAAAAAAATCATACATATGAGTTTCAAAATATAATAAACAATAATCATATCATAACCCATGAAATGATATAGACATCACAAAAATTTAATCATATCATTTCCAATATAAAATATATATGTCTCATAATCACCACCCATTAAAAGAAGCAGGTTACAAAATCATATAACCCATGAAAGAGAAATGAGATTCATAAACATCATGCCATAAAAAAATTATTCAATCATATAAAGAATATGAATGGAAGAATTTTACCATTTACCTAGAAATAGATGATTTAAACCAACTTATGTCATCTTATATTGGAAATAAATTGGAGAGATATTTTAAAAAACATCTTCAGGAAAATATACTTTCTTCTTTGAAAATTTTATTTTTGAAACATAAAATCTTTTGAAAACCATTTCTTTGAAAATAAACTTGAAAACATATATAGAAATCATTTGAAACGTTTTTGAATCATTTTTCTTTGAAAATTTAAAAATAATTCTTGAAATACTTTCAAATATTTATTATACAAAAAGAATTCTTGAAAACATTTTTCTTTGAAAATAACATTAAAATATTTTAAAGAATCTTTGAAAAACCCATAAAATATTTTTGAAAATATTTTTCATTGAAAACAACATTAAGAAAAATAAATATACAGAATAATAAGAAAATATTTTTGCATTAAATTAAACTTTTAAACATAAAATTTAATCTTTAATGAAGTGACAATCACAATAGTGGTAAGTCTATACGTGTAGAACATTCCTTTTTACCATAAAAGTTTCAAAAAGTCCCTTTGATTGGAAAATGACAAGGGGATTCTTTATAAGACCGTAAAAGATAATACATGGTTAAAAATTTCCTTTAACCTAATATGATAGAAGTAATACATTTTTAAATAATTTTATGAAATCATGGTTTTTAAAGAACACAGATTTCCGACAAAAAGGGGAAATAAAGTCATATTTTCATTAAAACAATTTCTTTGTTATCCTAAGTACCATAGACTGGAAAATGATACAAATACATGAATATATCTTTAATAGACATATTAGAAGATATTTAATGGGTGATATTGATATATGGATAATGATATGTCATCAATTAGAGAATAATCATAAAAAATATTGACACACAATGAGATTATTTTAATGAACTCTTACCACTTGGAAACTTAGAATCATACTCCCTATATAAGAATATACAATTTCATGAAAATTATAGTATCATGAAAATAATAAGATTCATGATATAACATTTAAAATGGAATTTCATATACCACACAATAAAAGTGAGTGGTGAATAAGGCACATATCACATAGATTTTAAAGGTGAGATAAAATTTCCTCACATTAACCTTCATTTTGTTGTGTAGTCTTTATCCTCCTTAAAATCGGGTAACCCCTTCTGGTTTATACCAATGATTTTTATTGGAATAATTAATTCCAAAATAGGGGCTACAAGGTCAAGGTTATGGATTTTGGGAATCTATTTGGGTAGATCTTGGCATAACCTATGTGGTTTGAAAGGTGTGGGGAAGTGGTATAAGTTGTGGCCTTTTATAGTATAGGGGGAGTGGCACTCTTGTAATATTTTGACAAAGAAATTCCATACATGTTTTTCACAATTCATGTGGCTCCAATTATGGAATAAAATGGATTATTGTGTTGAAATATGGGTATAAAATAACTCTTGTAAATGTGTATAGGTCTTTGTGTCTTATAAGGTTATGATTTAGCTCTTATTATTCTTAATTTAATATTTATCATTGTAATTAATTTTAATCACTTCCCCTAATATTTTTGGTAAAAACAAATTTGGTGTTATTAGACATTATAAATTATTCTCATTCCAAATATGGAATCCATTTTTCCAAATTCTAATCATAGAAGTTGCAGAAATTGATTTAAAATTCATCTCGTATGCGGGACGACAATGCGGGTTTTTAAAGAAAAAACATTCGAAAGTATGTTATGTTTTTATAGTCAATTTTAGTTTTAAAATGATTAAATTGAATTCAATTGTACTTATTTTAAAAAATATTATATATTTAAAACTTAAATACAATATAAAACATAATTTATACTTATAAATAAATTAGATGAAAAAGCAGTTTTGAACTAAAATTCCGTATTTTTCACTATCCATTAAAAATAAATTTCGAAAAAAATACAAAAAATTACCCTAAGATAGTTTTTTTGTTTCTATTCCAAATATCATGTTTATTTTGATATTTTAAATTAATAAACGGGTCATAATTGGGTTTTAAAATTGATTTTTCAATAAAAGGAGGTAAATTTTTCTTTATAAAAATATTGGTTTTTATGTGTGAAATTGAGTTTGTTATTTTATTATATATATCAAGCCTAATGGATGAATAGAGAAAATATTTTTTTTATTATGTAACATTAATATTTCATTAAAATCACTCAATATTTTTTTTAATTTACTTTATCAAGACAAAACTCCTTTGGATGCATGAAAATAATAATAATATTTCTTTTTATATTCAATTGGTTCTTAGTTTCATTTATAATTAATTTATAACCAATAAACTAATGTTATATTTATATAAACCATAAATGTTCATAATTTATTTAATACTATTAAAAACTACTGATTTAATGGCTATGTTATATCTTATTATATTAAATAATAATGCTTTCAATAATATATCATTGTCTTATAATATTCAGTCTTGCGTGTAGTGTAAGGTTTCATAGAAAGCTGCTATTTTGTGCAACGTAATCTAACTTGGTGTTTTTTTCATTAAAATACATATTATATATTATATTTATTAAAGATATAAAATATATTGTAATGTATTGGGTTATTATATTCTTTTTTTAATTGGTGTTACATGTAACGAATTCCAAGTTGGTGTTGTGTGTAACACAATACAAGATAGTGTCGTGTAACACATGCCAATTTGGTTTCATGTGAAAAGAATGTTTGACTTAGTACAATAAAATACCTCAGTAAAAATTAATTTATCAAAAGGATTAGATCAAAAAAACTCATGGTGTTACAAACATTCTCTTGGGCGATTCTTCCCAGAATCTTGTCATGTTGGATACTGAATCTTCTTTCATCAATGATCTTCACGAATGTATATTTTTATCTTATTTGGATCATTCATAAACTCACATATGTTCACATGGATAACCATATAATGAGATATATTATTATTTATAATCACCAATTATTATATTCAATCACTCATTTCATTTGATTTATCTTGAGGATAGTCATTCTATAAGGCCCCAGCCTTAAACCTTACTTAATCTTGAGTTATTACAAGATTACACATTGAGGATCTTTTCGGGTTTAGAGTTTTAGAGAATTAGATCATAAAACTTTCATTACATTCCACATATAAACAAAGTGGTTACATAAAGATATTATTCTTCATTCCCATCAATGGAAACACATTTAAAATAAAACATGGATTATTTCTTGACACATCCTTGACTCTATCATCTTATCATGTACCTTTCCCTTGACCTGTGAAAAACATTTCAAAAACTTGGGATGAGCATAAAAACTCAGTATGGGTTATAAAAAAAACATGGAAAGGAAACATGAGTTCATATATACATAAGAATGAAATCATACTTTACCCATAAAACATAGGTACTTTAACATACCTCATAAAATCATGAATAAATCATAGAAATCATAAGACATAAAGGTAACTTGAGGCATTCATAACATTCTTACGTAGGGAGTAACCCTCTTGGTTACGTTTGGAATACCCATCACAGTATATTCCCTAAATCTCTTCAGAGAAACCTTAACGTTTCACTCCTTCACGTTACCCAATGCATTGGAGAGTTATATCGGGCTCACCAGCCCTTAGTTTATCATGGAACCACCCGTCTTCATAATAATGCCCAAGAACCATAACATAATCGTATCACATAAAACATGCATAAAGGAAACATAACATTTCTACATTTCAATCACAAGATATCAATACAACAAAAAAACATTGTGAAAACCATTTTCAATACCAAAAGAAAAGAAAAGTAAAACATGGTATTTATTTTTCTTTTAAAAATAAGGTATGGCTTGTAGAGGAAGGCGAAACTCAAATAACGGTCACGACGGTGGAGAAGTCGTTGTCGCCGTATACGTACGACAAAAACATTCCCTTTTGTAGTTTAGTAAACGCTTCTTATAAACAAGATTCCTTTTGAATAAACGTAAAAGTAAAAGGGGTTTATACACCATATAAAAGAATGTTGTGTATAAAATAAAATATGCCTCAATGAAAGGAGATTGAGACGAAGTCCCATACCTCGTATCCAACTTGACCCGACCATTATTTAATCTCCTGAATAATAAACTTGAGTTAATCTCTACTTGATTATGAATCTTTTTCAAGTTCATTATTCCTTTTATACCATGTTATGAACATCATGTAATCAGTTAAGTTAATAATGTTCATTTTGTCGGTATTTGATTCTTAAGTCAAAAATAGACTTCTTACACTTACATGTTGTTAATTTGGTCATAGGTTCGTTATATCCAGAATGATATTAATGATTTGGATAACATATATATTATATATATTCATCATATACATGTATTTATAATATTACATCACATTTAGAGGTAAGAAATGAAATGCACCGTTCATGGAGACGGTAAGCCGTACGTACGCATGAACGCTACTTCCATTTCTATTTCATATTTTCTGGAATGGAATCATAATGATATAAGAGTATATTATAATTCCAGTATAATAACATATATAATATCATTAACTTTATCCTTTATACATCCCACATATGGTATTAACGAATCAAATCACTTTCAGGGGGCGGTAGTCCGCACTTCCTAAAATGAAGATATCGTGTTTACCCATAATGGAAACCATAAAGGTATGCCCAAAATGAAAAAATAGAAGATTAAGGAAAACATAAACATATTATATATCATATATAAAAATAGTAACATCATAATGGCCACCTTTGAAGGTGTTAAATGAGTATTGAAGAATCATCGTTTCGGGAGGCAGAATTTCGCCATCCACGGAAACCGTATGTTCTTTAACCATTTGATGCAGTTGTGTGAGAGTTTAGCTCAAATAAATATTATAACAAAATCCTTGTATATTTAAGATACTGGTGTTGTTACAAAATAAATAATAAAAAGAGTTTAGGGGGTTGGAGAAGCAAAATAAAACAAATGAACATGAGAGAATGAATTACCTTTAAAAGTGTAACTCCTTTTGATTTGAGCCTAAAGTCTTCCTTTGATAGGATTATGCCCAAAGGGAATCCTCTAGGATGAGGAGAGGGATGTGGAGAGAGTAAATGGGCAGGGGTTGGCAGAGCCAAAGGCTTGAGGAGTGTGTGAAATGAGGTAGAGGTGGGGGCCTTTTATAAGAGGAGAGGAGGGGCACTTTTGGAAAGTAAAGAAATATTACTTTATTTGAAAATGTGTTTCGGTTTTAAAAGGTCCCACATTGATATAATTCGTGGATAAGGTGATAAGGGTTCGAAATACACTCATCCAATTGGTTTTGGCCATGTGTAGTTCATAGATTTTACATTGCATTTCCATTTTATTTAAATCGTCAAATAATGATGTCATCGCTGCATCATTATTATGTCATAAATAATTTTATTTATTTAATGTCTAAAAATCATAAAAAAATACTATGATGTAGGAAATCTTTTTATATTTACAATGAATATTTATAATCAAATATCTGATCTTTATAACCCCATGTAAAAATTGTTTTCGTAAAACATATTATGTTTGTGTCATTTTTACTTTTACATTAAATAAAACGTTATTTATGTCATTTCCCAACCAAAATGTCTCCATGGGGTCCCCAAGTTGACCCATGGCTTGTCTTGGTCGTCCATGACACAACCAATAAGGTTGGGACGTGTATCTAGGTCATTTCATATTATTAAAGCATTATTTATACCTTAAACTACCCTAATTACCACTAATCGCGATTAAAAACTTAATAAGTTACTATTCACCAAAAAAAATTTAATCCCATTGAACCACATTTTAATTCTTAATGACAACCATGTATGTCGGATTTTCAAAATTCAATAAACATTAGTGGTAAACTTTCATTTAACTAAAAAATCAGTTTGCTTGATTACCACTTAGTGGTTTCACTATTCATCAAAAATTGAAGTTTTTCAGAAAATTACCAAAAATTCACCCTAAGCTATATTTGATATTTAGAATTCAAAAATGAAGTCTATTTTACAAAATTCAAATCATATAAGTCACATTAATTAATTTAATAATTAATTCCCGCTGCCAGAGCAAATAGCGTGTTTTTACCAAACAATAAGTATCAAAAGATTGACACCCGTTTAAGTCTAATTTAAAAGTGAAATTGATTCCAATGACCACCATTGGATAAAATGGTAAAAATATATTCTAATTTCACTTCAAAACCAATTCAAAACATAATCTAATCATGTAAATAAATTAGATTAAAAAGCAGTTTTGATGTAAAATGCAGTATTTTTCACTATTCATTAAAAAATGAACATTGTCAGAAAAATACCAAAAATTCACAAAAGGTAAATTTTGATGTCTCAATCATAAAGGATAAGTTTATTTTGACAAACATAGTTTATAAAATTGTCAAAAGATAGATTCAAAAATGGTTTTCCATCAAAAGGCAGTAAAATAATCTTTTAAGAATATTAGTGTATTCCATGCATAAGATTGTATTTATTTTCATTTTAGGCCTCTATAACACCATCTTAATCATTAATAGACATAGATAAAAATATCTATTATTCATTACTTACTTGGGATGTTACATCCTTCCCCCCTTTAGAAAATTGTGTCCCCGCAATTTATTTACTTATCGAATAAATGGGGGTACTTATCCCTCATTGCATTTTCAGATTCCCATGTTGCCTCTTCAATCATGTGGTTTTTCCACAAAACCTTTACCTAGTGAATCACCTTATTCCGTAACACTTGCTCCCTGTGGTCAAGAATCTGCACCGGTTGTTCCTCATAAGATAGGTTCTCTTCCAGCTGAACTACCTCTGGACTCAAAACATGAGATGGATCTGGCATATACTTTCTCAACATCGAAACATGAAAAACATTGTGTACCTGAGATAAACTCGGAGGTAAAGCCACTCGGTAAGCAACTGATCCAACTCTATCTAGAATTTCGTATGGTCCAATGAAACTTGGAATCAACTTCCCTTTCTTACCAAATCTCATCACACTTTTCCAAGGAGAAACCTTGAGAAAAACATGATCACCTACCTCGAAAGATAGATCCTTCCTCCGGTTATCCGCATAACTCTTCTGCCTGCTCTGAGCTGTTCTCATGTGTTTCTGAATCAGCTGAACTTTTTCTGCCATCTCTTCTACCAATTCTGGTCCCATCAACTTCCTTTCACCCACTTCATCATAGAAAGCTGGAGTTCGACACCGCTTCCCATATAATGCCTGAAATGGTGCCATCTGTATACTGGAATGGAAACTGTTATTATATGAAAATTCAACCAAAGAAAGATGTTGTTCCCATCTTCCCTGATAATCCATAGAACAAGCTCGTAGCATATCCTCCAATGTCTGAATTGTTCGTTCTGACTGCCCATCTGATTGAGGATGAAAAGCTGTACTAAAATTTAATTCAGTACCCAACGACTTCTGAAGGACTTTCCAATAGTTAGAAGTAAACCTGGGATCACAATCTGATACAATGGAGAGAGGAACTCCATGTAACCTGACTATCTCTTTAAGATACAAACAGGAATGTTGATCAAGAGAGAAAGTATCTCGTATAGCAAGGAAATGAGCAGATTTGGTCAAGCGATCAACAATAACCCAGATTGCATTATTACCTCGAGATGTCTTCGGTAATCCAACAACAAAGTCCATGGATATATTCTCCCATTTCCACTCTGGCACTGGTAAAGGCTGAAGCATCCCTTTCGGTAACTGCCGCTCTGCTTTAACCTACTGACAAGTCAAACACTTCACAGTAAAATCAGCAATATCTCTTTTCATTCCATCCCACCAGTAATACTCCCGCAGATCTCTATACATCTTAGTACTGCCCGGATGAACTGAAAACGGAGAACTATGAGCTTCACATAACAACTCTCTCTTCAACTGTGAATCACAAGGCACACACAATCTCTTCCCAAATCTCAAAACACAATCATTATCAATGTTGAATTCAGGAAACTTACCTTTCTGAACCAGCTCTACCTTTTTCTGCAACTCACTATCTTGATTCTGTGCTTGCTTGATTCTATCTGATAGAGATGATCTCACTGATACCTGAAACAAAACAGAAGGACTTCCTGCACCAACAAATTCTATGCCAAAGTTCATCAAATCCTTAACCAAAGGATCTCATTCCAAACGCAACATTGTTAATGAAGCATTACTTTTTCGACTCAAATCATCAGCCACTTTATTTGCTTTTCCCGGATGGTAATGAATTATACAATCATAATCCTTGATTAATTCTAGCCATCTCCTCCGTCTCATGTTTAACTATTTCTGAGTGAATATATACTTTAAACTTTTGTGATCGGTATATATTTCACACTTTACTCCATACAAATGATGCCTCTAAATTTTTAAATCAAAAACAACAGCAGCTAATTCCAAATCATGTGTAGGGTAATTTACCTCATGAGTTTTCAACTGTCGTGAAGCATAAGCAATTACCTGATCATTCTACATTAGGACGAAACCAAGTCCTTTCAATGAAGCATCACTGTATATAACAAACTCACCATTCCTGGAAGGTAGTTCCAAAACTGGAGCATTCACCAATCTTCTCTTCAATTCCTGAAAACAATCATCACATTCTCTTGTCCAGATAAACTTAACACCCTTCCGAGTTAGCTTAGTCATTGGACTAGATAATCGTGAAAAATTTCTAACAAACCTTCGGTAATAGCCCGCCAAACCAAGGAAGCTACGAATCTCGGTTACATTTCTGGGTCTTGGCCATTCTTCCACAACTTTTGTTTTTGCAGGATCAACAGTTATTCCATCTTTAGAAACAATGTGACCAAGGAATGAAATTTGTTGCAACCAAAACTCACACTTGCTGAATTTCCCATACAATTTCTTTTCTTTTAAGGTTTGCAAGATAACCCTTAAATGTTTTTCATGCTCCTCTTTACATTTAGAAAACACCAAAATATCATCAATGAAAACCACCACAAACGTATCCAAGAACTCATGGAAAATTTTATTCATTAAGTCCATGAATACAGCAGGTGCATTGGTTAGCCCAAAAGGCATTACTACAAATTCATAATGGCCATATCTCGTACGGAACGCGGTATTCGGAATATCTGCCTCCTTTACCTTCAGCTGATGGTACCCCGATCTCAGGTAAATCTTTGAAAAAAACTGAGCTCCCTGGAGCTGATCAAACAAATCATCGATATGAGGCAAAGGATATTTGTTCTTAACAGTAATGTTATTCAAGGCTCTATAATCAATGAAAAGTATCATAGAACCATCTTTCTTTTTAACAAATAAAACAGGAGCACCCCATGGTGATGTGATAGGTCTAATGAAACCTTTATCTAATAAATCTTGCAATTGCTCCTTCAACTCTAAAAGTTCAATTTGTGCCATTAGATAAGGGGGTTTTGAAATTGGCTTAGCATCAGGAACTAAGTCAACAGTAAACTCAACTTCCCGATCTGGTATTATTCCAGGAAACTCATCAGGAAAAACATCAGGATACTCATTTACCACTGGCACATCATTAATCTGAACAGTTCCTTTATTTTCAATGACGTGTGCAAGGTAACATTCATTTCCATCTTTTACAAGTTTCTCGGCCTCTTGATATGTTATCAAAAGTAAGGGTTCATTCTTGTAAACAAACTGAAAGTCTTTCTGAAAAGAAACTTCTTTAGCTCTACAGTCAATCTTAGCATGGTAAATAGAGAGCCAATCCATACCCAGGATAACATCAAAATCTACTAGAGGTAGAACAATAAGGTTTGCAAGTAGGTTCTTGCCACAGATAAGGATAAGAAGATTCTTATAAATTCTTTTTTCCTCAACATTTCCCCCAGGTGTTTTTACCAAAAGTTCAGGAGTCATTTCTTGAGATGGTATTCCCATTTTACTAGAAAAGGTTTCAGAGATGAAATAATGTGTAGACCCCGAATCAAACAACACACTGGCATAATCTGAAAAAACAAACAAAGTACCTGATACAACTTCATTTGATGGCCCGACATCTGCTGAAGTAGTTGCAAAGGATTTCACCACCCCTTTCTGCTTGTAGTCTAACTGCTTCCCATCACTCAAGCTCTTTTTCGGACACTCGTTTGCATAGTGACCCATCTCATTGCACTTATAACATTTCACTAACTGTAAAACAAATTTGTTCTTACCTTCACCTTGATCCTTTTCAGTGAAATCACGAGCCTTATGTCCCATCTTACCACATCGGTAGCACTTTCCAGAATTCAGAAGACATTCCCCAGCATGCCTTTTTCCACATTTATCACAAACTGGAAACTTAGTTCTCTTACCATCAGACTTTTTTGAAGAATTCTTACCTTTCTCCTGCCACCTTAGTCTCTTCTTCTGCTGGTTGTTATAGAAAACTTGGTCATCGAAAAACTCCATTTCCACCTTCTCAGCACATCGAACAAGCTTTTCATAACTTTTGAACTCATGAGAAGCTATTTCCCTTCGATATTTTGGCTTTAATCCTGAGTAAAAACAATTGATTTTACTATCAAGGTCCCGGATAAAATTTGGAGCATACCTTGCCAATCGAGTGAACCTTTATTCATAGGTAGCCACTGAGTCTTCCTCTTGCCTCAATTCCAAGAATTTCTTTTCCATCATAAGTCGAATAGCCTTAGGAAAATACTTCTCAAGAAACATACCTTTGAATTCATCCCAGTCAAGAGCATCAATCTCATCGGCGTCCTTGATATTTTTAACCATAGACCACCACTGATCTGCTTCACCCTCCAAACGGTAAATAGCAAGACTAACCTTTTGATTTTCTGAACACCCCATGACATCAAAAATATTCTCCAGTGCTTTAATCCACCCTTCAGCTAGCACAGGGTCAAATGATCCTCTGAATGATGGTGGATGTTGCCTCATGAAATGTTCCACCACTGACATGTTCCTCTGCGGTTGATCTGGCTGATCTCGTGCATGGATACCACCGCCATTTATCGCTTGAGTCAACTGCGCCATTACTGCAACAAACTGTTTAGTTCCAATTCCGACCATTTCTGGATGCTGATTCGGAAGGTTATTTCCTTCTGTATTCCTTCCTAGCACTGCTTCCCTGTTTCCTCTGCGGAAAACCATTCTGAACAAACATGTCTTAGATGAAGCAACATGGTAATCTTTAAATGCTATATCATTTCAAAAAAAAAAATATTTTTGGATAATCATTTAATAGAATTATAACTCCTAAAGTTATCTAAACCGACCTTTGATACCAACTATAAGGCCCCAGCCTTAAACCTTACTTAATCTTGAGTTATTACAAGATTACACATTGAGGATCTTTTCGGGTTTAGAGTTTTAGAGAATTAGATCATAAAACTTGCATTACATTCCACATATAAACAAAGTGGTTACATAAAGATAGTATTCTCCATTACCATCAATGGAAACACATTTAAAATAAAACATGGATTATTTCTTAACACATCCTTGACTCTATCATCTTATCATGTACCTTTCCCTTGACCTGTGAAAAACATTTCAAAAACTTGGGATGAGTATAAAAACTCAGTATGGGTTATAAAAAAAACATGGAAAGGAAACATGAGTTCATATATACATAAGAATGAAATCATACTTTACCCATAAAACATAGGCACTTTAACATACCTCATAAAATCATGAATAAATCATAGAAATCATAAGACAAAAAGCTAACTTGAGGCATTCATAACATTCTTACGTAGGGAGTAACCCTCTTGGTTACGTTTGGAATACCCATCACAGTATATTCCCTAAATCTCTTCGAAGAAACCTTAACATTTCACTCCTTCACGTTACCCAATGCATTGGAGAGCTATATCGGGCTCACCCGCCCTTAGTTTATCACGGAACCACCCGTCTTCATAATAATTCCCAAGAACCATAACATAATCGTATCACATAAAACATGCATAAAGGAAACATAACATTTCCACATTTCAATCACAAGATATCAATACAACACAAAAACATTGTGAAAACCATTTTCAATACCAAAATAAAAGAAAAGTAAAACATGGTATTTATTTTTCTTTTAAAAAGAAGGTATGGCTTGTAGAGGAAGCCGAAACTCAAATAACGGTCACGACGGAGGAGAAGTCGTTGTCGCCGTATACGTACGACAAAAACATTCCCTTTTTTCGTTTAGTAAACGCTTCGTATAAAAAATATTCCTTTTGAATAAACGTAAAAGTCAAAGGGGTTTATACACCGTATAAAAGAATGTTGTGTATAAAATAAAATATGCCTCAATGAAAGGAGATTGAGACGAAGTCCCATACCTCGTATCAGACTTGACCCGACCGTTCTTTAATATCCTGAATAATGAACTTGAGTTAATCTCTACTTGCTTATGAATCTTTTTCAAGTTCATTATTCCTTTTATACCATGTTATGAACATCATGTAATCAGTTAAGTTAATATTGTTCATTTTGTCGGTATTTGGTTCTTAAGTCAAAAATAGACTTCTTACACTTACATGTTGTTAATTTGGTCATAGGTTCGTTATATCCAGAATGATATTAATGATTTGGATAGCATATATATTATATATATTCATCATATACATGTATTTATAATATTACATCACATTTAGAGGTAAGAAATGAAATGCACCGTTCATGGAGACGGTAAGCCGTACGTACGCATGAACGCTACTTCCATTTCTATTTCATATTTTCTGGAATGGAATCATAATGATATAAGAGTATATTATAATTACAGTATAATAACATATATAATATCATTAACTTTATCCTTTACACATCCCACATATGGTATTAACGAATCAAATCACTTTCAGGGGGCGGTAGTCCGCACTTCCTAAAATGAAGATTTCGTGTTTACCCATAATGGAAACCATAAAGGTATGCCCAAAATGAAAAAAAACAGAAGCTTAAGGAAAACATAAACATATTATATATCATATATAAAAATAGTGACATCATAATGGCCACCTTTGAAGGTGTTAAATGAGTATTGAACAATCATCGTTTTGGGAGGCGGAATTTCGTCATCCACGGAAACCGTATGTTCTTTAACCATTTGATGTAGTTGTGTGAGAGTTTAGCTCAAATAAATATTATAAAAACATCCTTGTATATTTAAGATACTGGTGTTGTTACAAAATAAGTAAATAAAAAGATTTTAGGGGGTTGGAGAAGCAAAATAAAACAAATGAACATGAGAGAATGAATTACCTTTAAAAGTGTAACTCTTTTTGATTTGAGACTAAAGGCTTCTTTTGAAAGGATTATGCCCAAAGGGAATCCTCTAGGATGAGGAGAGGGATGTGGAGAGAGTAAATGGGCAGGGGTTGGCCGATCCAAAGGCTTGAGGAGTGTGTGAAATGAGGTAGAGGTGGGGGCCTTTTATAAGAGGAGAGGAGGGGCACTTTTGGAAAGTAAAGAAATATTACTTTATTTGAAAATGTGTTTCGGTTTTAAAAGGTACCACATTGATATAATTCATGGATAAGGTGATAAGGGTTCGAAATACACTCATCCAATTGGTTTTGGCCATGTGTAGTTCATAGATTTTACATTGTCTTTCCATTTTATTTAAATCGTCTAATAATGATGTCATCGCTGCATCATTATTATGTCATAAATAATTTAATTTATTTAATGTCTAAAATCATAAAAAAAATACTATGATGTAGGAAAGATTTTTATATTTCCAATGACTATTTATAATAAAATATCTGATCTTTATAACCCCATGTAAAAATTGTTTTCGTAAAACATATTATGTTTGTGTCATTTTTACTTTTACATTAAATAAAACGTTATTTATGTCATTTCCCAACCAAAATGTCTCCATGGGGTCCCCAAGTTGACCCATGTCTTTTCTTGGTCGGCCATGACACAACCAATAAGGTTGGGACATGTTTCTAGGTCATTTCATATTATTAAAGCATTATTTATACCTTAAACTACCCTAATTACCACTAATCGCGATTAAAAACTTAATAAGTTACTATTCACCAAAAAAAATTTAATCCCATTGAACCACATTTTACTTCTTAATGAAAACCATGTATGTCGGATTTTCAAAATTCAATACACATTAGTGGTAAACTTTCATTTAACTGAAAAATCAGTTTGCTTGATTACCACTTAGTGGTTTCACTATTCATCAAAAATTGAAGTTTTTCAGAAAATTACCAAAAATTCACCCTAAGCTATATTTGATATTCCGAATTCAAAAATGAATTCTATTTTACAAAATTAAAATCATATAAGTCACATTAATTAATTTAATAATTAATTCCCGCTGCCAGAGCAAATAGCGTGTTTTTACCAAACAATAAGTATCAAAAGATTGACACCAGTTTAAGTCTAATTTCAAAGTGAAATTGATTCCAATGACCAACATTGGATAAAATGGTAAAAATATATTCTAATTTCACTTCAAAACCAATTCAAAACATAATCTAATCATATAAATAAATTATATTAAAAAGAAGTTTTGATGTAAAATACAATATTTTTCACTATTCATTAAAAAATGAACATTGTCAGAAAAATACCAAAAATTCACACAAGGTAAATTTTGATGTCTCAATCATAAAGGATAAGTTTATTTTGACAAAAATAGTTTATAAAATTGTCAAAAGATAGATTCAAAAATGGTTTGCCATCAAAAGGAAGTAAAACAATCTTTTAAGAATATTAGTGTATTCCATGCATAAGATTGTATTTATTTTCATTTTAAGCCTCTATAACACTATCTTAATCATTAATAGACATAGATAAAAATATCTATTATTCATTACTTACTTGGGATGTTACACATTCCATTGTCTATCACATTCATTGTTAACATGAATCCTCTAGGTTCTATGCACTGCCTAAAACCAACAAGCATAGTGTGAGTAAAAATAATCATAGTGTAAAATCATATAATCTTGGAAATAATTTATAGGATGTATAAATCTCAATTCCCTTTTTCCAATATATGACACCTTAGGTTTGACATTGGTTATTCATCGTAATTTATTATTAAAATATTTAAAAATTGTTCAAAAGTGGTTCAAAAATTAATTTCAATTATCCAAATAATATCCTCCAAGAGTTTAAAACTAGGTGTATTGTAAGGTCGCATTTCTTTTGCAGTAGAATGATGTCTAAGATATACTCGACCAAATATTTTCATGGTTTTTACCACTAGATGCATCTATACCAAAACCATGTCAACATTTAGTATCTGTATCAGTATGTATTTCTAGAAAAACCACAAAATCATTATTTTTCCAAAAACATTATGATATTATCCTATAATTAAACATATCCTTAATATATTACATATAGTTGGTTTTAATAATTTATGTTTTCCAAAATTTAGTTCCAAACATGTCTACTAGACTTGTTATCATACTAACTGTAAAGTCTACGAACCTAATATCATATAGTCATTTTTTAATTATTAAAATATAACTAGTTACAAGTATTCACATCCTAAGTGACTAAATAATTTATAAGTATTGGTATACTATATACTTTCTTCAATCTCATATTAAATTAAAAAACATAGAATAAATCACATTATTTTATTTGAGAAAATAATTATTATCTCTAGAATATCCTTACATATGAATCATAGTACACTTTATGGTTTCCTAGGTAAATGAAACATGAGAAAGGAGTGATCTCATAGGCTTCGTAAGGGTTACATAGAAAAATAAATCATGAGTAAATAATTCATAATCAATATGGATGAGTGGTTAATCAAAACACATGTCATTCAATCAAGAAATTGAGTTCAATGAGAATATATCACTAATATCAAAAAATAAAACAAAGGGGTAATGAAAAATGAATTCTTATTAAATTAAATGTGTCATTTTGGACATTCATGAACATTCTATCTGAGAATATCAACTGAAATATTATGAATCCAACCATTAAGGCCACTCAACCAAGACATCATTCCTAATTAATAGGTAGGTGTAAACCAAATACCAATATAATGTGGACACCTATTTTATCTCATAAGGAATGATAATAAATTTAGGTAATGTTTGTAATTTTTCCCAACTATTACACCATTATTCTCCCCAAATAAATTTATTTTAATGTCTTCTAAATTATTTACTTTTATTTTTCAACAGCTTGCACAAGAAAAATGTCAATATTAATGATAATTTTGTAATCACTATAAATTATAAATAAACTAACATAATGAAAATAATTTCAGTATTGTCAAAATAATATTTAATATTTATTAATATCTTATTTTCATCCATATGTGAACAGATAATATAAATTTAATGTAAGAGTGACATTTTGGAATTTTCTTTACTTATAATAATATAATTGTCACTATCAAGGGAAAATGACACCAAAATTTCATATATTCAAACTTAGGATAGTTTTGGTTAAGTTTATTTCATAAAATTAAATAAATTAAAATTTAAGGTTTATTTTTATACCTTATCTCATAGTTTTAATGCAATTTTAACTATTTTACCCTTACTATGGTGTCAAATATTTTCCATAGTTACTAATCATAATGTCCCAAAATCAAAGAGGAATATTTTTAAAATATTAACCTTATATTTCCTAATATCATGTCTAATTTTTAATATTCAATATCTTTAAGTTTAATTAATCAATTTTAATATAAATTTATAAAATTCATTGAAAATTAGTTTTTAGAAAAATGTGTTTTAATGCCTAAAAATTAACTTATATCCAAATCATGAATATTGATTAATAAAAACGAATTAGTAATATTATTCCAAATAAAATGGATAATATATCACTTTAATACAAAATCTAAAATAGAATAGGGCTTTTAAATTTCTATATTTAATGAAAAGAAATGTTAGTAATTGAAAATTAGGTATTTCCAACTATTGATTAAAAAGTTTCTTAATTTAGAAAAATACCAATATTTAACTCTAAGATAATATTTAAATTATGATTTCAAAAATTATATTAATTGAATAAAATACAATTTCTTAAAATGGTATAAAAAATTATAATGTTCATGAAAAAATTGTTTTAAAACAACTTTTGAATAAACACATTTTTGAAGCATGAAATAAATTTACTGAAAATTGAGTACTTCTTTATTATAAATTTTTCAATACATATGAATTATATAAAACATTTATACATATTTTTATTAATTTATTTATTCATATTCATACCAATAATTTGATATCTAGGTTATAATAGTTACTAATAATATATTTTTCATGATTCTCTTAATTCTCAGTGTTGTGTGTAATATGAGTTATCAAGAAAAATATTCTGATAATCAAAATTTTCAGGGTGTTATAGTATACATTAAAATTTTCACCATAATGACAATTAATCTATTTTTTTTAATTAAAAAAATAAATTTTTAATATCCAAATCAATTATCGAGTTATTTTTTCCTGAATATTTAATTGATATGAGGCATATGCAAACCCCACATCATTCTACATGAGGACAGAATTCATCCACTTCATCTATTCACTCATTCTAAGTTTGGAAAATGGTTTTTATTTCCCCATGTCTTTATGAAAATCCATAAAATATCTAAATGAACCTCATTTAACTTGGAATATATTATAATATAATCTATAAATACTACCATATATTGATATTCATAATCTCTAAATATGCCATTCATAAGATCCATGAAGATAATAAGGGCATTTATGAGTTCTAATGGAAATCAATATGAATTCAGAGTGGAAATATCTTATATTAAAGGTATTATTTGGTATATCCACTCTTTCACTATTAAATAATTATATGCAGATGAAAGATAGATATTTGATAACTATTTATCCACACACATCTAATTGAACAATTCATCAATATTGGTAAAGGATTCTTATTCTGGATATTGATTTAGTAAATTTATGACAATTTGTGAATAGGTGTATTGATCCATATTTATTCATAACAAATAGTTTTGGTGCACCACATAGTGATAAAAATTCATTTATAAAATCATTATCTATATTCGATTTTAGTTTATGCTCCAATTCCTCCAATTTATTTAAGTCCAATCTATAAAGATAATTTGATATAGGAATAACACCCAGTAAGATTTATATAAAAAGAAAAACATCATAGTCCTGGGAAGACTATGATTTTGTTTAGTATATAAATTGAAATATTCTCAAACTATAAGAATATATTCAATATCATGTCTACTCGTGACCATTTCAGCTAAATTCCCCATATGATTGGGTATTATAGACCGCATAATGGGACTTATTTCAAATGGGAATTCGTGGCCATCCTTTCACTGATATATGATTATAGGATTATTTGGGATACAAAGTATGTTTTCCATATCCCAAAACATAATATGGTCCCTATATAGGGAGAGTAAATACAGGCCCAAAATCACATCAAATTACACTAAAGGGATAATAATAATATATATGGGAAGAGAATACATGCAATATACTAATGTAGAGGAGTTAAAAACATATGATTAATCCATCAAAACCCTATGAGTTTTCACTAATAATTATTTATCTATCCATTAGGGTATATTAATAAATATTCTTAGATACTTATCAATATATAATGTAATTCATTGAACTCTCTTCAAATAATATGTATTCCATAATGGACATACCAATCAACACCATAATTTCATGATTTTTTATATAACATTAACCAAAATAGTTACCGTGAGAATTGAAAAATAATTATAATTTCTCTGACTTGGTGCTCCCTTAAGTGATCAAGTCGATTGGCTACATGATATCGTGAAAATTGGTATCAGATTCGATGTTTTATTTTCTATTTCTTTACTATTTAGAAATGTTATAAAGAATACTATGATGTGTTAGGACTGAGTAATAAGCTTTTCCATGAGAGTAGCTAACCCATATAAAGGGGAAAATAAAATTTCATAGGGTTGGTATTAGTTTTCATGATGATTTCTTGTTATGGTTTGATGTTATTTCACCTTGTGTGATTCACATGATGTGTGATGTTATTATTTCTTAAGATTTATACTAGTAGCCAACCATTGCACGGGGTGAGTAAGAATGAATCATGATAGGAACATATAGATATATATATATTAACAAGCATTGTTTATGATAGGGATATAATTATTTTATGAGATACATTTTCTGGTATGAACTATAAAATGAGATACTATTATACCTGATGAAAAAGGGAATAAATGAACTAATATGTTATGAAAAATCACTTGTTAATCCATGTATAGAGAGAACATGATATGATGGTTCTTTATTGTTTTCAACTGTTGAGGTTGAACTTGTTGTTACAATGTGTTATATGGAGTGTGTTTTTATTGTAGATAAAATACCTCCTCATAATCTTCGAATTGAGTGCCAAGATAGTGGAAATTAGCACACTCCTAACAGAAATGAACTAGAGATTCTTGTAGCTCTTATGAATTATATAGAATATCAGCTTCATGACAGATTCCTATGGGTCATGCAATCCATGGAGATGGAAAAAGTTTACCCCATAACATTGATTTATAATCTGAAAAGTTTGTTTTAGCTACATCATATACCTATGTTTACTGGGGAATTAGGCCCCTGAATAGCCGAGATCTAGATTTAGTTAGTCTAGATGATCATTAAACACCTTGAGAAACATATAGATAGGAGGTTGAATCCTGTTTCATACATTATTCATGAAAAATCCATGAATCGGTAGAATATCATGGCTCGAAAAGTGTGAGGTGATGGACAAGTGTGTGGAAAATTCTAACATACCATCGGGTATGGATGAAAACATATGGTTCCAGAATGAAGTTGTGAGACATGAGGTGATATGAGTAGTCTTGGAACTTGTATGGTACCTATTTTTTAATAGGAGTTACAAGAGAAATTTTTTAATGTTAAGGATTATAGAACATGAGATGTGGTCAATTATTGAATGGGAATTTGAGAAAAGTTCCAAAGGCATATGAATCATTGAATTTTAATTCATGTTTAGTGAATGGTTGTAGGAAGGTGGGAAACTCTAGGGTTTATGATGAGAACAAGATGGTCGACACATGTTGGAATTGTTTAACACCATTAGGATGTGTGAATGGGTGTCTTGAAGTGAGTGCCTATTTTTTTCATAGAGATCAATGTGATGTGTGTCAATTATGATGTACCAAGTTAGTTTATTTTTCATTGAAAATCATTCAAGTTTAGATAGATTAGCTTGAGAAATATTTTTGTGGTAGTGATGCAATATAATTTCCTTCATGAAAGCTTGGTTGATTGTTGTGATGCATTGGTGAATCATGGATAACATGTCCCTTTTAAACCATGGAACTTGAGAACTAAAGAGAAATTTCTTGGGAGGGAGTCCCAAGACCCTTGAATGAGTTATAAATGTACCTATAGCAAGAGGTGACATCACAAATGGTCTTTTTTGTGGTGGTAAGCATTGGTGACAACGTAGTTTACTGTTAGTTTAGATATTACCATTCCCAATATTTTGAAATCTTCTTAATTATGTTAAGAGGTATTGGGAAATATACCTAACTACCAAAATTTATTATAGGTAGTATGAAGGGACTCCTTGTGGTAACACTCATTGAGTGGTGTAAGAAAATTTGTATAGTGGGGAGATGACCATGCGCTATTGTAGGATGATCCTCATGTGTGAAGCATCCTGGTCTTATTAGAATCATATTTTGGTTTGTCTGTTTAGAATTTGAACACTGAAAAGTTGTAATGTCTGATATGCTATAGTTTATGAAAACACTATATTTGTGATTAATAAGAGATGACGGATTGAGTCGGAGTGTTGATATCAAGATAAAAATATTTATTTGTTGTTATAAGGAGGGTCATATGGGAGACCCAATATTTCATAACATGGTTTGTAGGGTGTTCCATGATTTGAGGCTTGGTTTAGGGGGTGAACTAATTTTTATCATTCTTTATGTGGTGAATAATTATTTTGGGACAAGTTTCATGATGTGAAACATGTGATGAAATATTTCCTGAAATGCCTCACTGGGTTAAATATTTGATGAAATATGGAATGACATGTTTCAGGTGGGAAAAACATGTGAAAAAATTGTGGAATGTGTTTTTTGGGTTGAAATTACTGGTAAAGATAAGAAATTAAATTCCATGCCTCAAGAATGTTACTCCTAGTATGACAGAGGATTTCAAGGTTTATATGGGATCTTCTGTGGAGATGTTGGAATATGTAGGCCCTATGACTAGGAAATAAATACTCATATGTTTGGATCACAATCATATACATGATATGGTACCAAATCAATAAGGTGTTCTTTCCAACTTCAATTGTGGTGGTATGGAATCTATATTGTGAAGGTCATTGGTTAATGAAAGTTGTGTTTTCATATGTGACCTCAATGGTGGGTAATTTCATAGATCGAACATGGTATTAAAAAGTTGGTTTTTATGGTGGGGTTCGCCGTGAACCCACAGGTAAAATAGCTATTTAAATAGTGATGTTTTGGAATTGAAATGTATCGAGGAACACCATCTAGTGGTTCATTAATGTTTATGTGCAGTATGGGAGTCTTGCGATGAGTGGTAGATGATGAAACTCTATGAAGATATGCATCTAGATGTTCAAGAGTCCTAGGGTTGAGTATCTCTACCTTTGGCGTGAGTAATACAAATGATTTTGGACAGGATAAAAGATGATTAGTTGTCTAATATAGATGACATAACTCTAAGGGAGAGCATATATGGTGGGGAGCTGCCATCATTATGTTTTGTTGACAATTGAACTTCTATTCTATTCCATTGCTGAGTATAGGTTCCAACATGCTTATGTGATGAGATGATGAGAGAGTTTCATTATTCTAGATGGGAGGTACATCCTGTTTTTAAAAATATATATCATGATATTTGTAGATATGGTTGGTAGTTAGGAATGGAGAAGGTGGTATCAGTATTTATGGATAAATGTTTCACCTGTCGGTAAGTGAAAACTAATAATTAGAGGCTTGTTAGAATATTTTAACCTATTCCAATTCTAGAATGGAAATGGGATGATGTCACTATGGGTTTTGTGACTGGATTTTCCAAGTAACCTCTTTATAATGATGTTTTTTGGGTGATTTTAGATCCACTGGTGAAGGAATACCACTTATTTCCTATTATGACGACCTTCATTTTTGATGATCTCATAAATACCAACATGCATGAGATAGTTCGAATACATGGTGTTCTAACGAGTATCATTTATTATAATGACACCTGTTTCAAATATTAGTTCTAATGGGACTTGAGAAGGCTCTAGGATCACAGGTTCTTCTAAGTACAACCTATCATTATCATAATTAATGTCAATCTAAGAGGATTATTCAGGTTCTCAAGGATATGTTAAGAGACTATGTTTTTGATTTCATTGGTTTATAGGAGAATCATTTGGAACCCATGGAGTTTATCTATAATAATATATTATGTGAATCAATACAAATGGATCCTTTAAAGGATTTATTTGGAATGTCATTCCACTCACATATTTGTTGGTTGGCGGTAGGAGAGGCAACACTTGTTGGACCTACTCTCATACAAGAGACATCTATGCAGGTTTAGTTGATCAGAAAGTAGTTGATGACCATGTTTATTCAACAAAAATCTCACACTAACCATCAGATTTGACATAGGGAGTTTGATTTTTGTAATCAGTTTTTTCTTTCGGTTCCATCTATACAAGAGAAATGCTATATTAGAAAACAAGCATATCTAGAGCCCAGGTTTTTCATGCCTTTAATGATTGTGGAAAGGGACAATCCTATGTAATACAAATTTTATATTCCATATCAAAACAATTTCATGCATGATGTTTTTCAAGTGTCACTTCTTCTAAGATACTGTTCTAACCATTCTCAAATGATATTTGTTAATTATTTTGAGTTGGATTTTCTTGCATCATGTAAGGGGAATCTAATCCATACTGTGGACCATAGTGAGAAAAGATTCAATGGAATATTATGCCACTAGTATTATTATTTTGGAAGCATGGGTGTGTTCAAAGGATATATGGGAGACTGAGTTTGATGTGTGAGAATAGTGGCCAACATTTTTTTTTGATACCCATAGTGTTTCATGGAGCATCTCAATTACGAGCCACTATATGGTAGGGAGGTTGTAAGATTCCATGTTTTTAGGTACAAATATCATTAAATTTTTGGTTAAATAATATTAATTTGGGATTTATTTCATTTAAACTAGATTTTGAGCCTATTTTTGGATTGGTAATGTGTTTCAAAGTTACAGTAGGAAATATGTGAATTCTGGTTGCAGAACAAATTCACATCGTAAACCCCATTCACGAAGTGAGTTGTTTTTTAAAGACACTATGAAATTAATTCACAGCCTAAATAAATTCACACCCTAGAGAATTTACACACCCTATAAACATTTCACCACATATATACATTTCACAAAAACACATTTCACCATAGGTAGGAATGTCATGAAAATACATTTCAACAAGTGTAGATAGGTCATTAAAACACATTTCACCACATGTAGACATATCAGGAAAACACACTTCACCACATTAAGACATGTCATGAAAACACATTTAACCATGTGTAAACATGTCAGGAATACAATTTAAACAATATGTAGTATATATTTAATGTTTTTTAAAATGGCAGCGATGATATTTTTCATAAAATAGAAAAATAGGGGATTTGATACTTACACGACGTAAACTAAATTCACATCCTATAAAAATCACACCCATCCTATTTTAAAACCTATTCATCATCACATTTACCTAAAGGGGACCTCTCACTTAGGTTTTAGATACTCTACACACCTCCACCTTTGACCGAAGACCATTTTTGCACCTCCATCTTTGATTGAAGACCCTTTACACACAAACACCATCAATTGCAGACCATTTATGCACTTCCATATCGACTGAACACCAAAAAAAGACGATGTCTAGGAGTCTACTTTGATCCAAAAGTTATCCCACAATGGAAATTGGATATACATACATAGATTTTTAAGGTATTATATCCAATTATTCTTCTGTTTCTCAATCCTTTACTAACAGATTATTTGTTTTTCACTGAATGGAATCCAAAATTCAACTGCTACTGTGGATGGGTGGTTCTTTCAATTCCTTATTCACTTTCAAGGTTGGTGGTCTAAATAATCTCCCTTTTTATCATTTATTTATTTAAAGTATATGTTATATGTGAAATCACATTGGAATGTCATGTTCATGACTAAATATATTGGATGGGCTCTCTTAAATTATAATTCATTATTTTGAACTACCATTAGATCTAGTTGGGTATTTAGGCATAGGGATTGAGATCTGCAGCCACCTGATAGGTGTACCAACATTTTACCTTATTGAAAAATGGTATTTTTGACATTATAACCCTATAATAAATTGGTTAAATTGATTTATTAATATATTAGTATTTGAAATTGGAAGAAATTTTTTTTTTGTGATTTCTTAAAGTAGAATCACCTCGGCTAAATTGGGTTAATTAGTATCATAATGAATTTAGAGTTAAATGATAAATTAAATTGTATTGATATAATTATGCATAAAATTTAGAACCTATATTAATGAAATAAATTTTCATAGACAAATTTTAATTTGATAAATATATCATTTTTTCATGTGATGATACATTTTGTATGCTTGATACTGGCCATGTGATTTTTCTTTCTTGTATTTTGTGCTAATGTGATGTCAATGTGATTGATATATGAGGGTGGGAGTCTATATAGAATGTTGAGTTTGTCTGGACACAACTAATTACATATATAGATGCATAAGGGAATGGGTTATGTTTTTTAGTAACACAAAAAGGATAGGTGCATAGGTACATGATTCCCAAGGGAAGAGTATATGATTATATAATATTTCTGAGGACAATATCTATAGTCACTTTATACATAAGGTAGAGGTTCTAGAAAACCTTTGAGTTGAGGCCATTTTTTCATGATATGTTATGAGAGATTGATCCTCAGTATGAGAATATGACACTAACTCGAGAGATCCATACTAATGCCAGAGGATCTACCCTCAAATAGAGATACCTGGCAGGCCACCGAAGAATGTTTGGATGGCCTCAGGTGTTAACGTGCACCATGAAGGTCAATGGTTTTATTTTATGTGAAGTATTATTTTATTAAATTAATACCTTTTTATTAGCTATATTTCATTAATTATATCTCTCATATTAGATTTTTTTAGATATGATGGTGTCGACCTACAGAGTTATAGCCACAAATTATATTTGTCTCCATCTGGTACACATATAGTGTAATGTATTGGTCGGGATGACCATTAAGACGGTGGCTGGGACGGTCTCCACATGACCTCAAGTGCACCTCCCCATATGCAAAAGGCTTCTAACTAGTAGTGAGGGTGTAAGGATAGTAAGTGGGGAGACTACACCCTCTTATCAGATTAGCACAATGGTATAACAGAGTAAATAACAATCAACAACGAAAGAAGTAATACATAATTAAATATGCAGCAGAAGATAGATCTCATATAAATGAACAAAAGTGGTCAATGACAGTTTATACAATTTATGAATGCACAGAATAGTATTGATACATGATGGAATGCAGTAAACAATACAACAAGTTTTTCATTAGAAGACAATGTATCACTCTTGTAAAGAAAAGAACTAAAATCCCAAAGGCAATCTCCACGAGCATCCTAAGCTCTTGCGTAGTCCTATTCTCCAAACTCCTGGGTACAAGAAACCAGCAACAAGCAAGGTCCAAGACCCTATGAACAAGAAAGCCTACTCCGGTATCCTAGTGCAATGGCGGCCCAAGTAGAGTGTGAGATATAAATCTCAATAGAACAGAACCACTACTATCTAGCACAATCCCAATAGCGTGATATAAATTAAATAGGGTGAATTCATGTATATGTAATATAAGTAGTAAATTTTAACTAAATAACCAAGAACCTGATTTAGCCCTCGGCTGGTATCTGTACGTGTGATCAATTCATTAATTGAGTATTACTATTTTATTCATATGTTACATGTGAGTAAATCACCTACCGAGTCCAAGGAGTTTTCTCCAAGAAAAAATGGGGTTGATCAATGACCGACCTCGATGGGCTTTAACCCTTCCACCTACTTGTCAATGCTATACCCAAGGAGTGTATTGAAGGCATCATGTGATGATATTTTCTAATAAAGTCCCAAGGTAATAACCAAGTAAACATAATCCACGAGGGTCACTAACCCAGTAGTATCTGTCTCCAGATGAGGGGTAAGGTTGTAATCCAAGGAGCATAGTCCAAGGCATTCCACAATGAGATGCCTACCGCGTCATAGGAGTGAATCCAAGGTAAAATGGGGCTATGCAAGGACTGGGACCAAGGAGTATATCCCAGGAAACTACTTTTCAATCCAAGATCCAAGGAATCCTGTAGTTCTACATGGGGGACCCAATGGTAGTATACCATACGTCCAAAGATAAGATAAGGAACCAGATCTAGGTGAGTCTTAACCTTAGCAAGCCGTCCTTGAATTTGGAATAGGGTATATGAGTTATCAAGGTATTCTTTGATCAGAATCCAAGAATCACTCAATTCTAACCATTCCTATTTAATAAAGAAGTAATATAATATTTCATTTGGGTCAAATCCTTTCCATCCATTATTGTGGAAAGGTCAAGTAGCATTAAAACCATTTATTTATTGGTTCTAGCCTTACCTTCCATTATTGTGGAAAAGTTAAGTAGAATTAAAACCATTTATTTATTAAATCCATTAAGTCATATTAAGTAATTAATTTTCACTACTATACCTTCCATCAACATGGAAAAGATATTACAGACATGCAAATTTTATTCGATTACTTTTAATATGGACAATTGATACACAAAGTATAATTTCCAATTCACATTTCACATATAATTATCAATTCAAAGCATATACCTTAGGCAGGTTAAGTGATGAGCATACATGGTACATTCTATTATAAAATTCATATGATAAGTCAACCATTTATTATAGAAGGTATTACATTTATAATGATCATGTCAAGTCACACTTGAAAGGTGTCCCGATTGTGTCAAAACACAAAATGACAATTATTGAAAACATCACACATGATTAAATCCAATTTAAAATTAGTCCAAGAACATAGGTGGTGCCTTATCCATTCTAATTATTTTTATAAGGTAAATTTTTTTTCCTAATTTTATTAGGTTCATGTTTGGAACATGCCATATTTCAACATAATATCTAGGTGAAAAAATTATAAACACAACAAGTCGAGAAAGAAAGGCCCAAACACGAATTTTTAGCTTGAACAGAGTGCACCTCTGTTTGAGGGGTATTTTTATAAAATCATTATATTGTTTACCAAAAAATCACTCTTCACATTCAGTATTTAAAACATGAAACATACTGAATTCATATTCATGAGGCATTAAATCTAATTACTTAACTGCATCAGTTTAAATCTAATAAAAGTGCAGTAAGTAATTAATTAATGCATTTATTGAATTAGAGGGCTTGGAAAGTGACCCTACCTCAGGGTAGAACTAAGCTGTCCAAATATACTCTTGGAGATTTATAACTAAAAGCATCTGCTCCACCATTGAGTATATACACTTCCACACATGAAAGGACAACTATCCCCAATACACACACCTACATGACCATGGGTATGCACAAGGGGATCCATACACATCTTCTTATATGAATATACCAGTCAACACTCACCTACGCATGAATTTTTATATATATACCTGGGTGCACCTAGCTCGATACATGTGTAATCAATGCCATGGAGTTTTACCCACATAACGAGGTAACCCACATACATATATTTTCTTACCTATGCATACACAAATGAGTCACCCTTGGCTTGGAGACTCAAAACCAACATGCAGGGACCAACACACTACACATTTAACACTACTAACCATGAAATAATTAATTAATGAAATATAAATGGTGTGAGACCTAGAAATAAAGGAAAAACCCTCACCTTGGGTATCGACGACAAACCAAATCGAAGCGAAACCACACGAAACCAACCCACTACCAACTGATTAAATACTAGGGTGTTAAAGACACATAAATATATTAATTCAAGATGTTTGAATCAAATAAATATGGATAAAACATACCCTAAAATAAATATAATGGACCAAAATCACCTGAACGAACTCGCCTTTGGTGGCGGTTGCCGAAACACGCACCTTCGGGTCCTAAGAGACCATTTTCACCAACCTAGAACAAGATAGAACCCAAAATAGAATTAGAAAACAACCCTAGGGTTCCTCAAAACTACAATGGGTGATTATTTGGTCAAAAAAACCAAAATCTAGGAGAATTATGAATAGAGAATCTAACATCAGAGAATCAGACATCGAACTGGTGGAAATCCAATGAGAATCGACGAAGGAAGGGAGGCTGTAGGAGAGGGAGATACACGTGAGGAAGGGGGAACCCCCTTTGGGGTGTGATACATTGAATGATATGAGAGAGGGGAGTGTTTATTATAGTTTTATTTTAATTTAATTTTATATTATTTTAATTAAATTATTTAAAAACCCCTCCAACATGGTTTAACCTGCATGGTTTTCCAAACTATTCAAAAACTATGCAGAGTCTACTGACTTTAAGTCACACCCCACACAAACTAGGTTAATGTTTTAGGAAAGATTGTGTATCCCATGAACAAACCCACTCCCCCTTTTTGAATAGAGATGCACAATTACTTGTAGTGGGCCACACTGTTTAGCAGATCGTTCATAAATTGTGCACCCTATGCTCTCTTTTAAAACCTAATGTTTTTCAGGTATGACACTCCTAAAACTTATTTATACACTAATGAAAACTTCTTGAGCCTTATCCTATGCCCCAAAACATCACATAGTTGTGATCCAAATCTTAGAATCTTGTTCCGAGACTCGGTATTAAAAAAAACCAGTTTAGTAAATGTAAAAGTCCAAATACATTGGTATTTTAGTTTGGTTTTAAAACAAATTATTATACATTTTACCCACCTTAAAAACTTCTTTTCTATGAGAATACTTCACGAATAATATAAAAATCACTTGAACTACAATATTCATGACATTTCATTCAAACAGTTGCATTGCGTTCCCATCACCCGATGCACCATAAGCATTTCTTAAGAATTTTACACCTCAGCCTTTACAACCCACGCCAACAATCAAAGTTTAACATAAATACATAAACAAAGCTTAATTGATCCTATTTATATAGATACATTAACACATAAAAGTCTGTATAAACACTCAATTTATGGTGCTTCCCACCATTGGATATAACTTAAGAAAGGGGCAATTTCATGTCACGATACCCCCACTATTGGAATTAATATACAAGGCATAAATCTGAGTATTATTATGACACAACTGGTATGATTTTGTTAAAAAAGCTGTCAAATTACGGTCAACCTAACAAAACTGGTCAAGAAAGCATTCTCAGAATACACCACCGACCTTAAAACCCCACTTTCCTTCACTTGGAAACGTGCTTCAAAATGGATCCTCACAACTATAAACATTGATCTCAAGGAAGAGAGAAATAATCAAGACATTTTGATGACATATCTCGAATAAGTCCAGCTTAGGAATCCAACACAATTCAAAAGAAACAGATTGAGTCCGTGAGTCTGAACAAGTAGTTCCTACTTGGGAACCTAGGAATCTCTCTGGGCTTACCAAGCATAAATTTTTTTTATGACTTGTAAGCCTCAAGGGAATTAAAGAAATAACCAACCATTTACAAATGGTCCCCTTATATTTTTCTCCTTCTTCATGGAAAAAAACATTTAATAGATTCAAAATTAACCTAACAAACTTAGGATTTTCCTAGCTATAAAAGGAAGGAAAACTAACAGCACATAAGAATGCTAGATTATAATAACGATATCAGCATGTTAAAATACTTGTCTTTTGAAAACCATCACAGGTATTAGGATAAAACTGATTCTTTAACGCACATGTCACTCTACATGGAGACAACCCAAGACCATACACAATAGTACTATAAGATTTATTTTAAATTCGCATTGCCTCATATGATTATCATCTTGGATAATGCCATATCCAGTCGTTCATTTCTAAAAATAAGAGAGGGTCAAACAACCTACTAATTGGCCGACCATCCCTGAGGCACATCTAACCAGCTGAAAATGAGCATTACATTATGCTGAAACCCATATAATAGTCACAAAAGACATGAAAAACCCATCTGAAAAAGGGTTTCACTTTAAAATGGAAATTCCTACTTGGGACAATGACACCCAAAAAACACCAAAATTGAGAAAAGTCACATCACTAGAAAAGAATTTATGTTCTAAGGGTTCTACCTACCATGAGTTATCCCCTTATTAAGAACAAGAATCAACCCTAACATGAGGCCACACTAACAGAAACCACTAGTCTTAAAAGCTGATCATACAACTCAATTTCTAAATGAAGGAATACTTGAAGAAAATGTTTGCAATTCCATTCCAAGGAAACTCAAAGAGAAGTCCAAGATACCCTTAAATGAGGGTTTTAAATAGTGGAAACCACTATAGGTTCCATTTCTAAACCTCTTATATTTAATATCTTTTAACTATTTAAACATCTACAAGATTTAATTTCACCATCAAGTACCATTTTTCGAAACAAAATTGAAGATACTTGATTTTTAAAAAAATGCCCCAAGGGAAAGGCAAGAAAGTTCTATAAAACTCCATATTAAAACATTTTAAATTTATTAAAATTACGACATAAATAGGAAATTATAATCTTAATTCCTTTTAATAATCAAGGTGACCTACAGGGGTCCCACTAAGCCAACTTAGGTTCATCGTCATGCAACCCAATAGTAGTTTCCAAAAGTCATTAAAATTAAAGCACCCAAACGTTTTATCTCATAATAATATTCCCCAACTGACCTACTTAGGTCTAATTTCATTTTTAAATGCCAAACATTTGATTTTAGATCAATCTAAAACCAATTTCACATTTATAAGAATTTCACAAGGCCTCACACCATCACATTTATTTTGGGTCGTCATTTCCTAATTCATGATGTGCCCGTACACTCCATGGATTTAAAATTGGTCCATTAATCAATACCAATGACAATTTTGAATTAAAAATGATCTAACATAATTGTATGATATGATATGGGTGGCCATATTCTAACCTTCAAAGTGCCCATACACATTACAATTTTTCATTTGGCTCCATTTAGTAAAAACCAACTTACTTTAGAAAATGAATTTCACAGTCTTTTTATAGTGGTTCGATTACACAAGTTAACTTTTCCCAGCTATAAGGTTCCCATATACCGTAAAACTAAAAAATGGATCCCATTATAACTGCAAACACTAACTTTTCCCATAAAACCATTTTCATATAACAAAGTAAGCTAACATGTCACTACCAGCAGCTAACACTGAGCAACAAGCTGAAATCACATAAGCATGGAATTTTAATCACATAATTATGCGATAAAAAGAAATAAGCACAAAAGACATGCTAATGTATTACCTAAACCGGTATAATTATAATCATGGAATAACAATAAGACATAGAATCATAATTAGCAGGCAACCTACTATTGAAACTACATGTCATGGCATATATGTATGGAATATGAATTTATAAGTTCTTAAAATGATGCATTTATGTTTTATCCTTGCCATAACATGCCAAGGGTAATTTTCATAATTCCATAAATCATAAGAAGCAGAATGTAAAACAATCACTCTATGTGAAATCATATCAATTGTAACATCAAACAACATAAATAGCATTCCCAACCCAGGCCATTTGGTCATTTCCCACACATGGGGTGATCAGTCCCAAGTACGATAATTATCCAAGTGCTGTCACTTTCTTAATCTCCTATATACTATCCCAAAATTGTATGAAAACTAAAATACCCACCTCTAATAACACCTTTTAATGTCCCAACCCAACTCACCACTAGGACAATGACAGGACTGACCCCCACATGACATGAAACGCGCCTCCCCATATGCTAGAGTCTGCCAACTAGCAGCGAGGGTGTAAGGATAGTTAGTGAGGAGACTATACCCTCTTATCAAAGTTTTGAAATAGTATAACAGAGTAAATAAAAATCAAAATAAGAAGAAATAATACATAATTAATAATGCAGCAGAAGAAAGATTTCATATAAATGAACAAATGTGGAAAATACCAGTTTATATAATGGATGAATGCATGACATTGTATTGATACAAGATATAAAGTAGTAAACTGTACAATTTTTTTTTCATTATAAGATAATGTAGGAATCAAGTAATGAAATGAACTAAAATCCCATAGGTGATCTACATGAGATTCCTGAGCTCTAGCACATTCCTTTACTATTAACTCTCGGTTAAAAGAAACCAACAATAAACAAGGTCCAAGGCCCTATAAACAAGAATTTCTACTAGGGTACCCCAGTGGAATGGCTCCCCAAGTAGGTTGTGAGGTCTAAATCATAGTAGGCTGACACCACCAGTGTCTAGCCAGATCCCAATAGTAAAATATAAATTAAATAGGGTGGAGGCATGCATATGTAAAGTAAGAAGTACATTGTAACTAAATAACCATGTACCTGCTTTAGCCCTCAGCTAGTGTCTGACCATCTAATTAGTTCATTAATTGAGTATTACCTATTTATTCACAAGTCACATGTGAGTAAGTCATCTACCAAGTCAAAGGAGTTTCTTCTAAGGTAAAACTGATCTAATAAATGACCAGTCCCGAAGGGCTTTAGCCATGTAACCTACTTGTCTATGTTGGACCCAGTGAGAGTATCGAAGGAATTATGTGATGATATTTAGTAATAATGTCCCATGGTAATAACCAATGAAACATAATCCATGAGGGCCACAAACCCAATAGTATCTGGGTCTAGCTAAGGGGTAAGGGTGTAATCTATAGAGAGTATTCCAAGGCATTCTACGATGAGAAGCCTATCGAGTCCAAGGAGTAAATACAAGGTAAAATGGGGCTAAGCAAGGACCAGGTCTAAGGAGTATATCCTACGCACCTACTTGTCAATGAAGGATCCAAGGAGTGTATCGAAGGAATCCTGTAGCACTATATGGGGGACCCAACAGTAGTATACTGGGCATCCAAAGATAAGAAAATGAATTAGATATAATATATTAATAACCTTATCTAGCCGTTATTGAATTTTGAATGGGGTACACAAGTGATCAAGGTACTCTCCGATTAGAATCGAAGGTGAGATCTAGTATAACAATTCATATTTAATAAATAATTCATATAATAATTTATTTTGGACCAAGACATTCCATACCTTAGTATAGAAAGGTCATGTAGCATTGCAACCAAGTATTTATTGGCTTAGGATTTGCCTTCCATTAGTGTGGAAAGGTCAAGTATCATTGCAACCATTTATATATTAAATACATTAAGGAATATTCAATCATTAAGGTCCACTCTGATACTATCCATCAACATGGAAAGGGGCACTATGGACATGAAACCTTTATTCAATTACTCTTAATAAGGCTGAGTGATATACTAAGTATACATTCCAATTGACATTTATCATTTAATTATTAATTCAATGCATATACCTTAGGTGGGTAAAGTGAAAAGAATACATGGTACATCCCATTATGAAATTCATAGGATAAGTCAACCATTTAATATAGAAGGTCTTAACCTTATAAAGGTCATGCCAAGGAAAACCCGAATGTGTCAAAACACTAAAAAAAATCATGGAAAACATCACACCTGGTTAAATCCAATACAAAACTAGGACATGCACTTAGGCAGTGCCTTAGACCTTTTAATTATTTTAACAAGGTAAATCTATTATTATAATTTCATTAGGGTAATGTCTTAAAAATTCCATATTTCAACATAACATCAAGGCACACAACTTATAAACACGACAAGTCAATCAGGAAAGGTCTAACCACTACTTTTTATCTTGAAGGTAGTGCACCTCGGTTGGAGGTGATTTATTATAAAATCCTTATATTCATTACCGATAAATCACTACTCACATTCAGTATTTAAAACATGAAACATACTGAATTCATATTCAAGAGTAATTAAATATAAAAACCTCACTGTCTTAGTTTATATCTATGAAAAGTGCAGTAAGTAAGAAATTAATTACTCCATTTATTAAATTAGAGGACTTAGAAAGGGACCCTACCTTGGGGTGGAACTAAGCCGTCCACATCGGATCTTGGAGTTTTCAAACTTAAAGTAGCTGCTCCCCCACTGAGTATATGCACTTCCACACACATTCAAGGACACCTAGCACTTATGCGCACACCTTCATCACTATGGACATGCGCAAGGGGATCCTTTCACATCTGTTTATATTCAAATACCAGTCGCCACTCACCATCGCATGCATTTATATATATATATATATATATATATGGGGAGGGGGGAACACCAAGACTCATACATTTTTAATCACTACAATGGATATTTACACATGTAATGGGGGAACCCACATACATATATTTGCTTACCAATGCATACGCACGCGAGTCTCCCTTGACTTGGTGACTCGAAACCAACAATTAGGGACCAAAACACTACACATTTAACACTAAGAACCTTAAAATAATTAAATAACACAATATAAATGGTGCATGACTAAGAAATAAAGGAAAAAACCTCACCTTAAGTGTTGGTGAGGAACCAAATCGAAACAAAACCACCCGAAACCAACCCACGCCCTACATATTAAATTCTAGGGAGTAAATGGAACATAACGATCTTAATTGAAGAGTTGTGAATCAAATAAGAAGTTATGAACCTTACCCCGAAATGAAGATGGCAGACCAGAATCACCCGAACTGCCTCACCTCTATTGGAAGTTTCCAAAACATGCACCCATGGTTCTTAAGATACCACTTGCACCAAGCTAGAATAAGAGAGAGCCGAAAATCAGATTGACCCACAACCCTAGGGTTCGTCCGAACTACACTGGGTGACGATTAGGTTAAAAAACGACCTAAATTAGGGAGATGGAGGAAGAGATCATCCTAACTTGGAGATTCAGACATCGAACTGGTGGAAATACGGTGAGAATCAGGGAAGGAGGGGAGGTCATAGGAGAGGGAGTTGTGCACAACGAAGGGGGAACCCCCTTGGGGTGTGATATGTTGAATGATAGGGGAGAGGTGATTGTTTAGTTTAGTTTTAATTTAATTTAATTTTATATTATCTTATTTTAATTCATTAAAAGAAACCATTATCATGGATTGACCCGCATAGTTTTCCAAGATGTGCACAACCCGTGAAGAGTCTACTGGGTACAAGACACACCCCAGATGGGTTAGGCACACGGTTTAGGAAACCATGCACAACTTATGCGCAAAGCCACAACCCCTTTTTAAACAGGTCTTCATTGTTACCTATAGTGGGTTGAAAGGTCTAGAATTCTTTCCAAAAACCATGTGCCCTCTATTTTTTTAAAACATGATGGTTTTTGGGCTCAACACTCCCAAAATATTTTAATCAACTCAGAAAACTTCTTGGGCCTTTGTACATGCCAAAAAATATTACTTAGGAGTGATCCAACTCACAAAAATCTCATTCTATGACTCGGTTATAAAAACAACAGATTTTTTAAATGAAAAAGCTCAAAAACATATGTATTTTATTCTAGATAAAAAAACACGATATTATACAAACAGATTTCATGGATGTAGTTTTGGAGAAGTGCAAGGGACCTTGTTTTAAATTTTTAGTTGGTTGGATGGGACGAACATGGGATCTAAAAGATGGAACCAACATGGGGTTTGGGACCAGGATTTTGTAGTTTTTATTTCAGTCTTATTATTATTTTATTTGTATGAATTTCAATATATCATTTAGATACATTCATCATGTCATTTCATTCTTCATTTATTATTTTAATTTATTCATTTTTTACCTTTCACATTTTTGGTTGCCTAATTATTTATTCATATTTTTTATATTACTTCTTCTATAGTACTATTTTTTACTCTTTAATTACAACTATTTTACATAGGGAATCATCCCTTCACTATATTTGTTAGACCCTCACTGCTAATATGTAGCCCCTTGCATATGTGGTCATGCACTTGAAGTCACATAACCAACTGGAATGGTCACTTGAGGGAGCACCAGGTCGAGGACATTACAATAATAATATGAGTACGTAATCATATGATAAGTAAAATCAATCTTATGATGTACTAAATTTTGACACCTTCATTTCAACATATGTTTTTTTGTATATCCTATTTCACTTTTTGTTAAACATAGTTTAGTTTAATTTATATCCACTTAATCATATTATCTTAGACCTCATTAATAACTAAACCCCCACTCTGATACTAAATGAGGTTCCCTAAACCCACATAGACGAATATGAGGGAAAAATAGTAACTTTAAACTTATTATTTGATACCAACTGAAAAAACATGATGATTTCATTTATATATATTATTTCATCTCATGTGAATATTCATTATGTATCATAATAAATCACACCCAAAACATAAAATCCTTGTTTCATTTGTGATTAAATACACAAAAAACTTTTTTTTCAAAATTTACAACATATCAAATAAATATTATCCTCATATTATATCCTTTTAAAAAAATTATAAATAATAATCTTCTTTATAAACCCTAGGATTGACACAGTGAAAAGTGAGTTCTGGTTCTCGTTAAAGGTAAACATAAGTTATACCAATCAATGATCATAAATAGGAATAATATGAGTATGTGGTAATGATAACATAATAAAGTTGCATGATCATAACATAATATAACCATACCAATGAAAAAAAAATACCATAAATCTTGAGTCATGTTATATGTATTTTAACATAATAGAAAACATTTTTAGTAGTAGTGTTGGAACATGAGTCGATAATCATGATCCATGAAGATATATCACAGGTAAGTTTCAAAAAATAATAAATGGGAAAAAATAAATATTAAAATCATAATATATTTCAAGTATAACCACTAAGAAATTTACATTATAATGGGATAGACTATCCACCTTCCCATAATGTAGTTGAGTTGGGATAACCACCCATGACCCATAACGTAGTGGACATAGATTATGAACCTGCATACTAACTTGATATCATGAGATATAAAATAGTAACCAATTCATAAGAGTCATATAACCTTTCCACCTATCACATAATGGAAATACATATATATTTATATTCTAATAACATCAACAAATCATAATACATTCAATGATTAATTAACTCAAGAAAAATAAATGGGTTGCATAAGGATTTCCATATAACATTATCATAATCAATACAAATGATGTATTTGGATGGAATCAAAAAGGAATATTATATAAGTTTCATAAATATAATTGAATGATGTTTATATATATGAAAAAAATATTATAAAATAATTATAAATTTTGTTATGGAAAAAATATAAATACTCTATACTAATGATAACTTTTATTTTATAATTTTTTTTGAAAAACAATGGGAATAAAAAATATCTTGGAAAACCATGAAAATATGGAGAGAAGGATTATTTAAAAAAATCAATGAAAATAGAGGGTAAATGAAATAATATGGATTTTTTTTTGAAAAAGAGGTCCCTTTAACACTTTTGTAGTGAAATAAAATGTTATTAAGAAAAACCCCAGAAGAAATTGTTTAAAATATTCCTTTTAAACTAATTTAAAGAATTTCAAGTCTAATATGAAATTATGTTAATAAATCATCAATGTAGGGATGTGTACATTTTTTAATCAATATAGATAATATTTTCATGGATTAGAGTCATTCTTAACTAAAAAGTAGAGATAAGGTTAGTTTTTCTTACAAGAGTCACTTTGGGTAAATGATGGACCAATCGGAGGATATGTAAATCCCAATAATAATAAAATGGGTAAAAATTAAGGGTTTTTTAGAGATATATATCATATAATTTACTTAGATTTAAATTTTTTTCATAACAAATTCGAATTCAAAATGAGAATCGAATGAAAACTATTATTGTAAACCCCTCATTTTGGATAGTAATGTATATGTAAAAACTGGATTTTATTACATGATTAAATGAAAATTTTTATGGATTAATCTTGGGTTTGTTTCAAATTGGGGTTTTTTGGTGTTTGAGTTTGTTTAGAAGCTTCTCTATCCAAAATGGGAAACACCACATCCATGAGAAAGTAGTGGTTGTCCTTAGATTGTCTCAGTGTAAAACAAGCATGAGAGAAAAGGATTGACCAAGAGATGACCATGTAATAGTTCTTTAGAGGAGCTACAATTGATGATGTCTTGGTAAAATCCACCAATTCCGTTTTTAAGGGTTTGGTGAGGGTAAAACAATCTATGGGTAGGAAGCATGCCATAGGGAAAAGGTGTTTCCGTGGTGTGTTCAAGGATTACACAACCATGACCAGGATATAGTATAGAGAATGGAGATAGTAAACCTTATTTGCAATAGATGAAATTATATCCTTCCTCATAGGATCTCCATAAATTTAGTGTTTTTAGCCTTTAAAATATGTTTGAGTTTAATTATGGGGTTTTTAATTCCTTTATCACTCTTTTTTCATCGATGTAACTTATCAATTCTTCTACCCTTTAATTTATAAGTAATTTTTGGGAGTGTTTTGATAGGATTTATAATGGTTTAATATCCATATTATTATCCTAAATTTATCCCTTTTCTTGATCAATCCTGCATTCTATTTGATCGATATAAGGCCTCAGTTTGAACTTTTCTTCTAGTACATCTGGTTTGGGTTGATTCAGTGGGATTCTTTTGGTGAGTGTCCATGTTCAGTCTATGTTCTATCATACCTCATTTAATAATCTTAAAATGGGTCTATTATGGTTATTTCCATTATATTTAATGTAATATAATAATGATTTTATTGATGTTAATGGGATAATATATTTTCTTAACGAAATTTAGTGTTCTTCAGTGTCATTATAGTGAAAGTCTTGGTGAATTAATCCTAGGTGAGTGCCTTTGATTCTAGTTTTGGAATTCCTATTATTGAATTCCCATCAATGATCCTTATTATAAGACCCTTTTCATTTTTTATGGGAATTAGATCTAGTAAATATTGGTATGAAAGCTCGATCCTGTTGGTTTGTGAATGTTATTTAGGTGACGAAGTTGTTGAAAAATATTGATGTTGACGTCAACAACATTGAGGTAAAAACTTCCTTACCATACGGTCCATATGAAACCCATGTTTCCTTGAGTTGTTTTTTGGAATTATTATACATTATTATTCCCGATTGATGATGAGTCCATGTGTGTACACGTACCCCATGACACCATTGTATATTGATTGTGTTGGTTTATCACATGTGTTTATCACATGTGTTCATAGGTTACTCATATGAATCATGTTGAAATGTTTTTATCTATTTAAATGTATTATCTAAAATGTTGTGTGATGTACCATAATTATTTTAGAGAAATATTTCTAGTATTTGACGATATATGGACCATCATGATATGATTATACCTTGAGGGGGAAGTGTGTGTGAATTTTTATGATGATGATGACACAAATAAGATTTTTGGTAAGGGAATGATGGACATGAGGTGAGGACCCATGAAAGTGTATGTAAGGGTATGAAGTCCTTGTGTCTTGACCCTAGGAATAGATGGGGTTCGACATTCTTGAGGCCTAGCCTATGATAGAGGAAAGATGTGATGGTTTTGTGACCCTATTTGACTCGATTTCTTGAGACCATACTAACAAATGTTTACTAGAATTTTGGATGACTATGATCACTCTGAACATATCTTATTATTATCCTTCTTATTATGATATGAAGTATGTATAGTGGGGGTTCAAGGAAATTTATTTAGTGCATGGATTCTCGACGTATGATTAATTTTTTTCTTATGGATTGTTAATAATTTATTATTATTATTATGTTATACACAATTTATAAATGTGAACTTAAGTTAAAAACACATAATCAGTGTCCTAATGGGTTTTATTAATCACAAATTTCATGGGAATCTTAGTGTGTGTGTATATTTAATGATCATGGATCCAAGTAAGGGAAAGGGGAAGATGGTATAAATTTGAACTCTGGAGAAAGTGGTTGGTAGTGGTAACAAGATGGAAAACAAAGGATATATTTTATTCATTATTTATCCACATAAACTTATTAAACAATGGTTTGGATTACTACATTGGGAGTCTGAGTTATTTATTTGTATTTCATGAGTGAAATTTGATATTAAATTATTTATATTCTCCATTTAAACTCTATATTGTTATATTTTATTTATTTTATCATGTATGGATATTATTATGAATGGTATAGTCTCCACAGTACATCCTTAAACCCTCAAGACTATTTGGAAGGCACTTGTGTATGATGAGATGCACATGAGGTCTTGTTGCACTTTGGGCCTGATCGGGTAATTTGAGTTATGATGTTAAAAAACTCTATTAGAGCCTATGTTTCCTTTATTTTCCTATTGGATACTTTGGGACATAGTTGAAAGGAGATAGGTTGTGTGGAACATTGGTAGGGAGGTTTCTATGAGTATGGACAACTCATGTGTAATAGACCTCCCAGTTACCATTAATGAGATTTTTAATTACATTTTTATGGGATTTGGGAGAACTCACACATCATGACTAGGAATATAAGATCTCATTTCATATCTATATATTTTTATTGAATAGCAGTTCTTTAATTTATTTACTTTAGCATGCTATCTATTTGAGATAGACCCATATTTTCTATTATGTGATATGACTTCATTATATAATATTGTGATATATTGGTTGGAAATAATTAGTTAAAATTTAACATGGTGCTATATATTGTATATATATATGTGTGTGATTTTGACTAACCTGTAGGTACATATCACTTTTCCTCAACTATGGTTAGTGTTGGGAGGGATATACATTGAGATATGGGTATCCTCATAGGTCTATTTCTTCTATAGTAATCCCTTGATTATGCCTATTAGTTTCCTAGGCTGATGCCTTAATAATGTTTTAATAGACTCTCTAAATGTTTCCTTCCCATTTTTGAATATTCTACCTTGACAGAGACTGATGGGACAATTAGATGAAATGGACCAAGATGATCCCAATAGGGAGGAATAATTTATTCCACCACTTATTATTCCATAGGGTTCATGTAAAGATCTGACATGGGATCCACTTAACAGGGGCCCTGAGCTGGTGGTACAAATGGCCTCAAGCGTGCGACCTCATACGCCAGAGGCTACTCAATAGCATCAAGGGGATATGGTTGTAAAGTGTGGAGACTATATCCTCATATCATAGTGGAAAAATGGATATAATAATGAACATAAATAGTATAAGAATAGTATAATATATGGATCAATGTAATGAGATACATTAAATAACATTATAAGCATAAATAACCAAATAGAAATAATAATAATCAAAATTCCACAGACTGTGTCATATAAATTGATTTCATGGAATAATGATATACAACAAGGGAAATAATGGGAAGACATATATTTCATGATATACAAAAATAAAAAAAATTCCAAAATAATTATCCACTAGAATCATGATCATATTCTCAGTACTCCACTCCCACGAAGCAATTTATAAGTAAAACAGATCAAACATATTTAATAGGGTGATTTCCCTTATCCATTCTTGTTTACATGAAGTCTACTTAGGTACCAAAGGAATCCAAAGTAGGCTGTGTGATACAATTCATTGGATAACACCAATAGTGTCTAGAAATAATCCAAGGAGTGTACATAACATAGAAATGTGATTATAGATGAATAATAAACCATACTGAATAATAAACAATAGCCATCTCAGGTTCCTACAGGACACATGGATGTCTCTATATAACGACCCATAATTTTCTTAAATTACTATTACATCAATATAAATATAAAAATAATAATAGTATTACACCAAGAGGATCTATAGGTTTAGTGTCTTGGTAAAACTAAAACCAAACATAACATTTATAACATCAAGCATAAACATTTATTTTATTCCTTCTTCTCTAGCTTCTTATTGGATCTGGAACTCTCCTTAGTATATGTAGTCACCTAAGGATATACATAAAAAATGGGTGATATAAAATCCCCGTAAGAGTATAAATATGAACAATATAACAATAGGTGACCACAAAAACTACATATTCAAAGGATCATGTACATGAGAGGAAGCATTAATAAAATAATTAAAATGGGTTAATGCCAAAAAATGAAACATCAATTCTTAGTGTTCATCTACCATAATTAATTGTAAAAAATGATGACATCATGTTCATGCATAATTTCTATTTTAATCATGATATTAATCACATTAACCAATGCATTGGAGTGATTTATAATCCAGGTACACTCATCACATTCAAACATCCATATTATGCTATATAATTCTGGGTGCACCCATAACATCATAATATTTTAATTACCATGTATGAAACATAGAATATATATCAACAATAAACATAAATTACTCATTTAAATGAATTAATTTCATCGTATAAGAACACATTCATAAAATTTGGGTTTACAGAAGAAAAAGAGAATGACATACTTGATACAAGAACTATTAACTTTGAGTGAGACGTAAAAGGTGGGTTTTTTTGAAAGAAGAGTTCTTTTGGAAAACATTTTGTTTGACATAAACTCCAGTTTAAAAAATTTATATCCCATAAAGTGTAATATAATTTTATAAAAATGATTTATAAGGAGTAACTATAAAAAAATTTATGGAAAGAGGGAGAACCCAAAGAAAGTAAGTCGGGTTCGGGAATTTCCCATTTCCTCATATCTGAATGATTTATTCACTTTAAATGCATGTAAAATCACATTATATTCATTAATTAACAATTACATAAAATTTTATAGATGAATATGGTTCATTATGTATTAATAAAGTTCACTAATGTTATTTTTGATGAGTTATAGAGTTTAAATTCATTGCTCGAGAGTGTTTGTTTTTATAGTTTTCTTGAACGGTTCACTTGTATTCACGAATGGAAGTTAATTTAAAACATAGATAAACATAAATAATTGTAATTATATATTATTTATGAGGTTACTGAACATTATATGATCTTATAAATACTTTTTCACATACCATGATTATGAATCATTGTATAATAATTTAATGATGATCGTTTTGGTCAATTCATGCAGTTTTTCGATCACACTGAACATGTTTTGTTTAATCCTTATGTAATATGTAAATAAGTTAGTTACAGAAAAATAAATATGAAATAATACATATAACATAATTTGGTTCAACAATAAAAATGTTTTCATTTCCAGATCTGAATGTTGTAAGGGGAAATGAAAACATTTCATTCTTGAAGGTGATAAATTAACACCTCACGAACAACATTTTCCATTCTAAAATAAAAAAAAGAGGAGAAGGGGATTGGATGATATATTATCCCATTTTTATCATAAAATTATTTAATATTTATGATATTAGATTTACCATACCATGTGGACGAGGATAGGTGGGAATATATTAAGAAATGTACTTCAAATTGAATGGAAATTAAAGGAAAAGAGAGAGAAATTACCTCTTGAATCATCCTCTTGAGATCATCCTTAAAGAACCTAGGCTTGGAATTTTTATGAGACCAGAAGCTCTTGGACATTGGGGAGGGGATAGGGAAGATATTTTGGAATAGTTTATACAAGGCTTGAATGTTGAGAGGTGTGAGGTAATGAGGGTGTGAGAGGTGGTATTTATAGTAAAGGGGAGAGGGTTGTTTCATAATATTTTAATGATTTGTTTATTAATTTCCATAAAGATAAGAAATAGTGATGATTCTATGACAAAAAATAATATATATGGAATTTTAGTTCGATAATTTGGTGCTTACATAACTTATGATTTCAGTAATAGTTGATTTAAATTATAATGTATTTACATGGTAAATTAATGTATTCTACTATTCACCAAAAAATAATGTATTTATGAAAAATACCAAAAAATAACCCTAACCATTTTTTGATGTGTAGAATCCAAAAAATAACTCTATTTTTTTTAAAAAAAAATTTATTTTTGAGAAGTATAATTTTTAAATAAAATAATAATTTAGTTTAAAATTTCAGATTTTAAAATTTAAACGAATTTTATAATGCTTTTAAAAATTAAATAAGTTCTTATAAAATTAACCTAAAACCCTAAGACATAGAATTTTTAATTAAATTTTTTAGGAGAATAAATTTTCTTTTTAATTAATTAATTATTTATAATTAATTATTTTTGACTTACAAAAATAACAATACATTTATTTTGGTTATATTATCACATATAAGATGCCTAAATTTTATTTAATCATTCATGGGTGAGGTTATTATTATTTTGGATGAATAGTATTCCTAAGGGTCATATTACTATTCATAATGGTAGGTTACTATTCATAAGGGTAGGTTACTATTCACAAAAAATAATATTTGTTCTATTAGACTCAAAAAATTACCCTGAACACAACCGTGTATGTTAGATTTTCGAAATTCAAAACATAGAAGTTGAAAAATTATGCTTAATGATTACATAGTTTTTAGTATCATGATATTTCATTATGGTTTCTAATCTGATTATAATATAAAGAATAATTACAAGAAGGTAATTCCATTGATAAAACATTGGGTCATTACATTCTTCCCCCTTATTAAATTTCACCCTGGAAATTTTGCTTTACACAAATAGGATAGGGTACTTCTCCTTCATCGCCTACTCAGGTTCTCAAGTTTCTTCTTCAAACATATGGTTCCTCCAAAACACATTGACAAGGTGGGTTGTCTTGTTTTGTATAACCTTACCTCTCCAGTCCAGAATAATCATTAGATGATCCTTATAAGAGAGATCATCTTTTAGTGGTTCCACCTCTGAGTTTAGTACACGTGAGGAATCTGGTATGTGCTTCTTCAGGAGTGATACGTGAAACACATCATGAACTTTCACCATATTTGGTGGAAATGTAAGATGATAGACCATATCTCTTATGTGGTCAATGATCTCAAAGGGGCCAATGTACCATGGTCATAGCTTCCCTTTCTTTCCAAACCGAATGACTCCCTTCCATGGTGATATTTGAATGAAGACATTATCTCTAACATCAAACTCTAAGTCCCTTCGATGGTTGTTAGCATAGCTCTTTTACTGAATCTGAGCATCTTTGATGTGTTTTTGGATGACTTGATCCTTCTCTATCATCTATTTCAAAAGATCGGTCCCATGTATCTTTCTTTATCCAACTTCATCCCAACATATTGGAGTTATACATTGTGTTCCATACAATGCTTCATATGGAGATGTCTGAATACTCGTGGGGAAGATATTGTTTTATGAGAACTCAAACAATGGGATATGCTTATCCCATCCACCTTTGAATTCTAGAGAGAAGGATCTTAACATATCATAAAGTGTTTGAATAGTATTTTCCGATTAGAAATCAGTTTGGGGGTGATAAGTCGTACTGAAATTTAATTCTGTACTCAAAGAATGTTGATGAATCCTCTAGAATTTCATTGTGAACCCTGGATCATGGTCATAGACAATTGAGATTGGAACACCATGAGGTCTCATCACTTCCTTAACACTTATATTTTCAAGTTTTTCAAGAAATAGATCATCCCAAATAGCGATAAAATGGGATGTCATAGTGAATTAGTCAACCACAACCCATATCACATTATTTCCTTTGGATGTCTTCAGGTTACCAATGACAATGTCCATAGTGACATTCCCGTATATCCACATGGGTATAGGAAATGGTTTCATCATCCATTTGGAATTTATTCATTCTACTTTAACTTTTTGAAATACCAAGCACCTTGAGATGTATTCTACAATCTCCTTCTTCATGTAATCCCACCAAAAGTGTTCTCAGAGATCTCAATGCATCTTGGTGCTACCAGGATGTATAGATAAAGTTGAGCTATGCGTATTTTTCAATAGCTCCTTCTTTATCCTAGGTGATAAAGGAACACAAATCCACATTCCCAACAAAGTCACACTATCATCATCGATATGAAACTTTGAAGCTTCCCTTCCTTTATAACATTCCCATTCTTTTTTAACTCTAGATTATCCCATTGTTCTTCCTTAATCATCTCTTGTATTGATGGTTGTGAAATAATTTGGGAAAGTTAGGATGTATCCCCTGCCATTATGATTTCTAAATCCATCCATTTAATTTCCAATAAGATAGGGTATTTCTAAATATGTAACATGGAAAGAGTAGCAGGTTATTTTCTACATAGAGCATCAACTACCATTTTCAACATTCTAGGATGATAGTGGAGAGAGAAAATGTAGTCCTTGATTAGCTTTAACCATATCCTCTGATAAATTTTGAGATCCTTTTTTGTGAATATATTATTTAGGGTCTTGTGGTTAGTGTATATGTCACACTTGTCACTATATAGTTAGTACCACCATATTTTCATGGAAAAAATCATGGATTCCAGCTCTAGATCATGTGTTGGGTAGTTCATCTCATGGATCTTAAAATATCGTGGGGCATAGTCTATCACATTATCAATTTTCATGAGTACACAACCCAAAGCATTTATTTAAAATAGTACTATATATCACAAAAAATTCTCCACTTTTTAGTAGTGTGAGTACAGGTGTAGTGATCAGCCTTCCCTTTATATCCTTTAAGCTTCCCTCACATTATTCCGTCTAAATATACTTTTCCCCATTCATTTTTAAATTATTTGTCGTGGTTTAGAATTGCGAGAAATTTCTCAGAAAAAGTCAGCAGTACCAAGATAATCCCAAAAAACTACAAATTTCTATAATATTAGAGGGTCTGAGCCATTCCTTAAGAACCTTTTTTTGAAGGGTCCATAGAAATTCCCTCTCTTGTGATCACATGTCCCAAGAATGTGACTTGCTTCATCCAAAAGTCACACTTTGTTAACATGGAATACACATTATCCTTTATCAATGTTGCCAACATAAGTCTTAAATGTACTTCATGTTCCTCCTTTCTCTTGGTGTAAATGAGAATATCATTAATAAACACTACCAAATATTTGTTGTGGTAATTTATAAAGACTCTATTCATCAAATCCATGAAGATTTCAGGGGAATTAATAAGTCCAAAAAGAATCACCGAAACACATAGTTCCCATACCTTGTATGAAAGGAAGCCTTATGAATATCTTCCTTCTTCACCATTAGCTAATGATATCTAGAATGAAGATCCACCTTTGAGAAGTATTGATCTCCTATTAACTGATAAAACAAGTCTTCCATCCATAGAAAAGGATACTTGTTAATTATTTTGATCTTGTTAAGTTCATGATAATCAATAGGTAGCTGCATTGATCCATCCTTTTTCTCCACAAGGAGCATTGGTTCACCCTAAGGGTATGCACTAGATAGAATGAAACCTTTATCCAAATTCTCTTAAAAATATTTCATTAACTCCTCCAGTTCGATAGGATCCATCATATAGTGACAATTTTAGATAAGAGTATCTTTGTGTATGAGTTCAATTGATAAATCTACCTCACAATACATGGGAAGTCTAGGCAACTCTTCAGCAAATAGATCACCATATTCCCCCATTATGGGATTTTCTGCAAGGTTGGCACTTTCCTTAGATTCAATGATTTGGGCAATGTATGATTATTCAAAGGGTATCAACACCAACACCATTGAAGGATTTTTTCAAAGGAGTTTCATGATTTTCCTTTCATTTATAGAGGATCCTGGGATGGTTCTGAATATAAAAATACATTTCTTTTTTTCTGACAGTTGATATGTGCTCTATATAATAAGAGCCAATCCATTCCCTTTATAGCATCGAATTCCACCAAGGAAATTATTATGAGATTCACTGGAATAATTTTTCCACATACATCAACAAGAGAATATTAAAACACATGGGTTGCAATGATTTCACCACTTGGTGTTTTTATAGATATATCTACATCAATGATTTGGGTCTTTGATTCAATAGTTATAGAAAACATGCAATATATAAAGGAATGATTAGAACCTGATTCAAATAAGAATTTTTCCATTTTTGAGTGAATAGTAAGTGTACCTTGTACTACATCATTATCTTTCTGCACTTCCATAGTACTAATGGAATAATCCTTCCCTTATTCATTTTTCTTTGGTGGCTATAGATGATGATTACCCTTGAGGACTCGAGGTTTAGTTCACTAGCTTATATAGTTCCCTTACTCCCTATAGTTGTAGCATTGAACCATGGGTGATTCTCCCCTTTAATCACCAACATTCTCCTTCCTTATCATGTCTTTTCGACACTCTTGAGAATGATGGCCTTCTTTACCACACTTGAAATAGTTCCCCATCCCCTTGAGGAAGTTCCCATGTTGCAAGTGCTTACATTTTTGGCATGTGGGTTGTTGAGTTTTCTTCCCACCTTTTTTATTAAATCCTTCAGCTTGAAACTCCATCTTTCATTTCTTATCACCATAGCCATGGGACCATTCCTTAAACTACATATCAAATTTGAGGTCACACAAAAAAAAATCTTCCTAACTCCCAAATTCTTGGATTGTAAGATCCTTTCTAAGGTGTGGTTTTATCCCAATAAAGAATCTATCATTATGCTATCATTGATGATAAAAAAACACTAAAAGTACCTTGAAAGCCTTGTGAAATGTGCTTCATAGGTCATGATAGATTATCCTTCTTTTTTTATTAGCTATATTAATTCTCTCTCTATCTTCATGTGAAGAGTTTTTGAGAAATACTTGTTAAGAAACAAGATCTTAAAGTCTTCCCATTCTATATCTTCAATTTTGTCACATGGCTTGGTGTTCTTAATCAAATCCTACCATTGATCGGCCTCACCATCAAGAAAATAAACATCTAGAGTCACCTTCTCCATCTCAGAATAGTGAAATATATAAAATATCTTGTCCATGGAGTTGACCCACTTTTCCGCAACTGGTGGATCAGAAGACCCACTAAATGTTGGCAGTCGTTGCCATATAAAAAATTCGATATCTAGTTGCTACCTCTTTGGTGAAAGAGGAAGTTCCTTATTATTCATGTTATTATTCATGACCTGAGATAGTTGTGAATAAATCACCAATTTTTTTTGAACTCAACCTCCCAAAGCATTGGGGATGTCATTCCGGAAATCATTTCATTGGCCCTCACAAGGGTCATTGGCCTAATTTTTCTTAGTTCCCACTATTTTCTAAAATAGAAATGGTTAGAACAAAACATAAGTAAAAAAGTAATGAATAAATAACTTATTCAATTGTACAATTTTCTCTTAACGTATACATTATGGGATCCCTATGTGATGCTTTGTATGTTCATATTTGTACTTAGTCTTATACTAGATGTTTTCTCTAAGGTTCACTAATCGTAATTCCGAAATTAACAAAACCTAGCTTCTGATACTAACTATAACAACCCATCATTTTCTTACATTACAAATAAATCATTAGAAAGATAAAAAACATAGTTGTATTAGACCATGAGGATCTAGAGGTTTAGTTTCTTGGGAAAACTAGGACCAGACATAAAATTTACAACATCAAGCATGTACATTTATTTAATTCCTTCTTCTCTAGCTTCTTATTGGATCTTGATCTCTCTTTAGTACAAGTAGTCCCCTGAGGATATACATCAAAATGTTTGAGATAGAAGCCCAAAAAAGGATACATATGAACAATATAACAATTTGTGAGCACAGATACAACATAGGAAAAATATCATGAACATTAGACGAAGCATGAATTAAAGACTTTAAGTGTGAGAATGGATAAAAATGAAACATCATGTTTTAGTTGTCAACTACCACACATAATTGTGAAAAATGATAGGATCATGTTCACACATCATTTACCTTTTACTCATGAGATTCATCACTTTAGCCAATGCATTGGACCACTGTATAATTTTGGCCACACTTTTCACATTCAAACATTCATAATGCGCCATATAATTTCAGGTGCAGCCATCACAACACAACATTTTCATTATCATGCATGACACATAGAACATATATAAACAATGAACATAAATAAGCCATGTAAAGTAATGCGTTTAATATCATAAGAACAAATTCACAAACTTCTGGTTACCCAAAGAAAGAGGGAATTGCTTACTTGATACAAGAACCATTAACTTTGAGTGAGATGTAAAAGGTGTGTTTTTTTAAAGAATAGTTCTTTTGGAAAACATTTTGAATGACATAAACTATAGTGGAAAACATTTATATCCAATAAAATCTAATATATGGATAAAAAATTATTGTAATTGAGTAATAATAAAAAAAATGAGTGAAAGAGGGAGAACCCAAAGAAATCAAGTTGGATTCGTGAATTTCCCCTTACCTCATATCTGAATGCTTTATTCACTTTATAAGCATTTATAATCACATTATATTAATTAATTACAAATTTTATAACCTTTTATACATGAATATGGATCATTATGGATTTATTAATTTCTTTAATGGGATTTTGGATGAGTTGTAGATTTAAAATTCATTGTTTGGGAGTGTTCGTTTTTATAGTTTTCAAGAACGGTTCATTTGTATTCATGAATGAATGGTAATTTAAAACATTGATAAACAACCATATTTGTAATTATATGTTATTTATTATAATAAATAACTTTAAATGATCTTATAAATAATTTTTTATATTCAATGAGTATGAATCATTATATAATAATTTAATGTTGATCATTTGGGTTAATTCGGGTGGTTTTTTCAACCACGATGAACTTGTTTTGTTTAATAATATAGTCATATGTTCATAAGTTAGTTCCAGAACAATAAATAGGATATAATACATATAACAGAATCTATTTCAGCCATAAAATTGGTTTTATGACCAGATATAAAGGCGATAATGAAAAATGAAAATATGTCGTTCTTGAAGGTGATTAATTAACACCTCACGAACAACGTTTTCCTTTCTAAAATAAAAAAATATGAGAAGGGGGTTGGATGACATATTATCCCATTTGAATCCTAAAATTATAGTATATGTATGATAATGATGTTACCATTCCATGTGGATGAGGATAGGTGGAAAAATATTAAGAAAATAACTTGAAATCGAAAGGAAACTAAAGGAAAAGAGAGAGAGAAATTACCTCTAGAATCATCCTCTTGAGATCCTCCTTAAAGAAACCTAGCCATGGTCTTTTGATGAGACTAGAAGATATTGAACGTGGGGGAGGGACTAGGGAAGATTTTTTGGTAGATTTTAGAAAATGTTTGAAGCTTGAGAGGTGTGAGGTAGTGAGGGTGTGAAGGGTGGTATTTATAGTTGTGGGGAGAGGGTTTTTCTTAACATTTTAATCATTAGTTTATTAATTTACATCAAGATAAGAAATAGTGATGATTCCATGACAAAAAATTGTAAATCATACATGTGATTTTGATATTTGGGTGCTTAAATAAATTATGATGTCATGAATAGTGTATTTAATCTATAATGTATTTATACAGTAAACTAATGTATTTTATAATTCACTAAAAAATCAAGTATTTCAAACAAATACCAAAAACTCACCCTATCTATTTTTATATGTGTAAAATCCAAAAATGACATCCAATTTTCAAAAATAATTTTCTAAGTATGATTAATTTAATTTTTAATTAAAATCAAAATTTACTTGATAAATACATATTTTAAAAATAAAACTGATTATATAATGCATTGAAAAATTACGTAAGTTCTTATAAAATTTTCTTAAAACCTGGAGAAATATAATGTTTAATTTACAAAAAAATTAGGAAATAAATTCACTTAAATTAATTAATTAATTATAATTAATTATGTTTGACCTACAAAAATACGAATACTTATAATATGGTCATATTATCACTTATAAGATGCCTAAATTGTATTTAATCATTAATGGGAGAGGTAACAATTATTTTGGGTGATTTAATATTCAAAACGGTCAAATTACAATTCATAAGGGCAGGTTACTGTTGATAAGGGTAGGATACTATTCACCAAAAATTATGTTTGTTCCATTAGACTCCAAAAATCACCTAGAACGCAACCTTGTATGTTAGATTTTTGAAATTTAAAACATAGAAGTAGAAAAATTGTGTTTAATGATCACATAGTATTTAGTATCAGGATATCTCATTGTGATTTCTAATCTGATTTTAATATAAGGCATAATTATAATAAGGAAATTCCATTGATAAAACATTAGGTTGTTACCCTCTACTAACTTCTATATAGGATAGAATATGTGTGATATGAATACCATATATATATACATACATGTAATAATGTATATATATATATATATATATTTATATGCATTATAAATGTATATGCACTAAGTACCTGAGGAAATAAGTTAGAATATACATGGATACTAGGTTATAGTTGGACAAAGGGAATAACTCACCTATCTATAACTATCCTAACAAGTTTTTGGACCATGAAAGGGTATAATACCTGAATATCATGATGAATGTGAGACATCTTTACTATCATTCAGGATGGTTGGGGGAGTTTTCATTCCCAACACACGGTATAGAATAATGTTGAATGTCATTCCCATCACCCAAATAAAAGTATAACAGTGTGATAGATCATTTCCAACACTCGATGTAAGGGAATGTGAAATATCATACTGAAGAATTACCTTATCCATTATTCAACATCCGGTTGTAATGGAAGACATATAATAATAGCAAGTCATTATACATAAAGTATTCCAATTCATCAGGCCCAATAAAAAAAAGAATCACAATTAATAAAATCCCTATTTATAATCATATAGAGTGTGGTGTGGCATTTACATTCACTTAAAATTCATTAAACTAAGACATTTAATTTAATTAAGCAAGGCATACCCATTTTAGAGTCAATCCAAACCACTTATGAGGTGGTCATAATCCTTAGCAATTATTTTAAAGAGCTAAACATAAGTTGTCACATCAAGATGAATGGTGATCAATGAGGTGAATATCCTCAAATAATCTAAAATTGGTCAATGGGAGTATAACAACATGTTTAGATTAGATTAGGAAGGAAAACAATTTAAGGTGATGTGTATAAATTTATGGCATTTATCAAAATGGGAAAAACTATATAATCACCTAAACATTTAGGGAGAAAAACTAGACCAACTACCTTGGGTATGTGGATGACCATTCACCCAGTGTCAGCCTTTTTTTGAAGAATAATTGAAGAAATATCCAAAACATAAAAATGCACTGAAAATATGGAAAATGAGATCTCACAAAAATAGTTAAAGATATGGTAAGAGGAACTAATAATGGAAAAAGGGGATTACATATATTACATAGTGGAATCCAATGATTCTAGTGGTGAAGAGACGAGAGAGGTAAAGAAGCTCACATATCCTAGAAAAAAAGGGGAATAATGGTTTTATGTTTTAAAACATTTAAAGGTTATAAAATTAATTTCACCCTAAAAATGGTGTTGCACAATTTTGGCACATAGTTTGTAAAACCATGTGAAAATTGTGCGGCCTACACTGTATAAAGAGGGAACCCTCATAGGATAAGCACATTGTTTGAATAAACATGTAGAAGTCATGAGAAAAGCCACTATAACCCAAGTATGAAAACATGAACCTGAGTAAAACTCAGATCATATGGTTTTATAAAAACTATGTTGACTCTCATGTGCATCAAGTGCCCGGTACGGTTAAGTCTCTTGGTTAGAACTAACCATGTGCTAACAATGTGGCCTACTATGTATTCCCAATTCTTGGAGATATGGGCTCTAAACAAGCCTCAATTTCTTCTAAAACCTTTCATATGTTGTAAGGCATGTTAACAAAGAGAAAAAAAGATTTGAACTGAAAAAAAGATCCATACCTTCTAGAGAAGCTAATTTATTACAAACTACCCTCCTTAAAAAAAACCATGAGTTGTCCTTCTAAGGGTAATGATAGATCATCTGAGAAAATCTTTGGCCACTATGCTTGAATATTATCTCATCGTTCCTAGGTCTCGTCCTATACTCGACCATGTTTCTATAACACCTGTACTAAAGGGACTGAACATCCTCAGAGTGTCTTTACACTCTGATCCACAATAACCACTAGGTACTCTTAGAAGGAATCATCCATACCTAACTCAACCACATTAGGTTGTAAAAGATGTGATTGGTCTAGATAATACTGGTAGAGATGAGTCATGTGAAAAACATTTCTCAAAGATCGGTATCTCAGAGTAAGTGTTATTCGGTAAGATACTAGTCTGATTTATTTCAAAACCTCAAAGGGACCAACAAATTAATTTGAAATATTACCCTAATTTTGAATTCATCAATGGACCAACCTAGGTGAAACATGTAGAAAACCACGATCTTCGACATTGAACTCAGGAAGTCATCAGTATCAATTGGCACATGACTGATGCTTGGAATAAGATGTCAACATGAACTTTCTTATCATTTGAACCTACTTTTATGTCTCCTAGACGAGACATGTTCTATGAAAAGATTTATCCACTTCTTAAAAGTACAAAGGTTAATAGTGAAGCCTACAATATAAGGTTTCAGAGGGATTCATATTAATGTTATCCTAAAAGATGTTATTGTAAGTGAAATCTTCTAGGGGAATGTGTTTCTACTAAGAACCCTAAATTCAAGGACCCATGCATAGATAATTTCTTCTAAAACCTAAATATTATGCTCTTTTTTCCCACTGGTATGAGGGTGACAATCCATTATCAGAAGCACCTGCTAACCCAAGGCCATCTATAACCCCTACAAGAATCGATATATGAAATGAGTGTCCCTAATAGATATTATAGAATGAGGATATACATGAATAAATATGACCTCCCTAATTTTTAGCATCCCAATATTGTCTACTGAGAATGTCTCTCCTGTAGGTATGAAATGTGAGACCTTTATTAAGTGATCAAGGACTACCCAAACTATATCATTTCCTCGAGGTGATTATGTAAAACCTTTCATAAAGTCAATACAGACATTGTCCCATTTCCACTTTAGAATGGATACTATTTTTAAAATTCCTTATGGTCACTAAGGTTCCACCTTCACGTACTAATAGGAGGAACCATAAGTGATAAATTTGGCAATCATCCATTCTATACCAGGCCAAAAATACTGGTGATGTACATCTCAATTCATCTTAGTGACAATGGGATGTAAACTGAGGGAAGAAATTATAGCATCCCCTTCTATGTGATGTCTATAAGGACCCAAATAGGCTCATGGAATCATAAAGTATCATCCTCATCTATGGTCTGACTACAATATAAATCATTATATGAGATACATTCTCTTAGGACTAGGCCCTTGGGTTCTAAGATTTTCCTCATTATCAACTGTTCTAGGAGGGTAGAGGTCACTGCTAATACTGAGAGTATATTTAGATCATGATCCTCCAGAACCTCAACATGTATAAGGCCCCAGCCTTAAACATTACTTAAACTTGAGTTACTTCAAGAATACATGTTGAGGATCTTTTCAGGTTGAGAGTTTTAGAGAATTAGATCATAATACATGAATTACATTCCACATTTAAACAAAGTGGTTACATAAAAGATAGTAATCATTTTTCCCATCAATGAAAACATATTTAAAATAAAACATGGATTCTTTCTTGACACTTCATTGACACTATCATCACATCATGTACCTTTCCCTTGACCTGTGAAAAACATTTCAAAAACTTGGGATGAGCATAAAAAGCTCAGTAAGGGATATAAAAATTTGGAAAGGAAACATGAGTACATGTATACATAAGAATCAATGAAATCATACTTTACTCATAAAACATAATCACTTTAACATAACCCATCAAATCATGAATAAAACATATAAATCATAAAGCATAAAGGTAACTTGAGGCATTCATAACATTCTTACGTAGGGAGTAACCCTCTTGGTTACATTTGGAATACCCATCACAGTATATTCCCTAAATCACTTCATCTAAACCTTAACATTAAACTCCTTCACGTTACCCAATGCATTGGAGATCTATATCAGGCTCACCCGCCCTTATTTTATCAAAGAACCACCCGTCTTCATAATAATGCCCACAAACCATAACATAATCGTATCACATAAAACATACATAAAGGAAACATAACATTTCCACATTTCAATCACAAGATATCAATAGAAAACATTGATATAATAAAAACATTATGAAAACCATTTTAAATACCAAAATAAAATTAAAGTAAAACATTATATTTATTTTTCTTTTAAAAAAGAGGTATGACTTGTAGAGGAAGCCGAAACTCAAATAATGGTCACGGCGGCATAGAAGTCGTTGTCGCCTCATACATGCGACAAAAAAAACATTCCCTTTTTTCGTTTAGTAAACACTTCGTATAAAAACATTCCTTTTGAATAAACATAAAATTCAAAGGGGTTTATACACCTTATAAAAGAAAGTTGTGTATAAAACAAAATATGCCTCAATGAAAGGAGATTGAGACGAAGTCCCTTACCTCGGGCCAGACTTGACTCGATCGCTCTTTAATCTCCTGAATAATAAACTTGAGTTAATTTCTACTTGCTTAAGAACCTTTTTCAAGTTCATTATTCCTTTTATATCACTTATTACCAAGTCATAAACACTATGTAATTATTTAAGTTAATAACGGTCGTTTTAACGATCATTGGTACTTGAGTCAAAAATAAAGTCTTTATAATTACAAGTTGTTCATGTATCCATCATATCCTGAGTTATATTCATGATTTAGATATTATATATATCATATATATCTATTATATACATGAATTTATAATATTACATAATCATTTATAGGTAAGAAATGAAATGAACCGTTCATGGAGACGGTAATCCGTACGTACGCATGAATGCTACTTTCATTTCTATGTCATATTAATGAAATTAAAAATAAATGAGATATATGTATATTTTAATTACAAAATTATATTCATCATTTAGATGTAACATATATCATATATATCCATTATATATATGTACTTATAATAGTACATTACATTTGGGGATAATAAATGAAATACACCATTCATGGAGACGGTAAGCCGTGCGTACGCATGAGCGCTACTTTCATTTCTATCTCATACTTTAATGGAAAGAAATAATAATGATATAAAGGTATATTATAATTCCAGTATAAAATCATATATAATAACTTTAAATCCATCCTTTATACGTACCACATATGGTATTAATGAATCAAATCACTTTGAGGGGGCAGTAGTCCACACTTCCTAAAATGAAATTATCGTGTTTACCCATAATGGAAACCATAAAGGTATGACACAAATAAAAAATAAAGAAGCATAAGGAAAACATAAACATAATATATATCATATATAAATATAGTGACATCTTAATGGCCACCTTTTAAGGTGTTATATGAGTGTTGAACAATCATCGTTTCGTGAGGCAGAAATTCGCCATCCACGGAAACAGTGTGTTCTTTAACCATTAGATGTAGGTGTGTGTAACTGTAGCTTGAATAATTCTTAAAACAACTTCCTAGTATATTTAGGATACTGTTGTTGTTACAAAAGAAAATAATAAAAAGAGTTTATGGGGTTGGAGAAGCAAAATAAAACATAAGAACACAAGAGAAAACACTACCTTTAAAACGGGTAACTCTTTTTCATTTGAGCTCAAAGGCTTCCTTGGGAAGCCTTCTGCCCAAAGTGAGGCTTATAAAAGTAATAGAGGGATGTGTAGAGACAAAATGGGTAGGGTTTGGACGAGCCAAAGGCTTGAGAGGTGTGGGTAAGGTGGTAGAGGTGGGGGCCTTTTATAAGAGGAGGGGAGGGGCACTCTTGGAAAGTTATAAAAGGTTACTTTATTATAAAATTATTTTCAGATAAAAAAGGTCCCAAAATTTAAAATTTATAGTATAAGGTGATAAGGGTTCGAAATCCACCCATACAATAGGTTTTTGACAAGTGTAGGTCTTAGATTTTACATTATCGTTTCATTTTATTTAAATCGTTAAATAATGAGGTAATCGCTGCATCATCATGGTGTCATAAAGAATTTAATTTATATAATGTATAAAAGTTATAAAAAAAACATCATGATGTAGGAAATCTTTTTATATTTATAATGAATATTTATAGTCAAAAATATTACTTGTGTAACCACATGTAATTTTTTTTTAGTAAAACAACTCATGTTTGTGACATTTTTAATTTTAACATTAAATAAAAAGTAATTAATGTTATTTTCCCACCAAAGTGGCTCCATGGGGTCCCCAAGTTGACCCATGGATTGTCTTGGTCGGACATGACACATCCAATAAGGGTAGGACTTGTGTCAAGGTCATTTCATATTATTAAAACATTATTTTTACCTTAAATTACACTAATTACCTCTAATTGCGATTAAAAACTTAAAAGTTACTATTCACCAAAAAATTATTTTAATCTCATTGAACCAAATTTTACTTCTTAATGACAACCATTTATGTCAGATTTTTGAAATTCAAAACACAGAAGTGGTAAAATTTCATGTAAACGAAAAATCAGTTTTTTAACTGCCACTTAGTGGTTTAACTATTTATCAAAAATTGATGTTTTTCAGAAAAATACCAAAAATTCACCCTAAGAAATATTTGATATTCCGAATTCAAAAATGATGTCTATTTTAAAAAATTCATAACATATAAGTTTCATTAATTAATTTAATAATTAATTCCCGCTGTCAAAACAGAAAGCGTGTTTTTATGAAACAATATGTATCAAAAGATTGACACTAGTTTAAGTCCAATTCCATGGTGAAATTAATTCCAACGACCACTATTGGATTAAATGGTAAAAATATATTCTAATTGTACTTTAAAACCGATTCAAAATATAATCTAATAATATAAATAAATTTGATTAAAAAGAGGTTTTGAATTAAAATACAACATTTTCACTATTCATTAAAAAATGAACTTTATCAGAAAAATACCAAAAATTTACACAAAGTAAATTTTGATGACCCGATTCTAAGGAAGAGTTATATTTGGTCTAATAGAATGTATAATAGTGACCAAGAATATATTTATAGAGGGTTCTCCATCAAAAGGCGATAGTTTGACCTTTTAGTGAATATTAGAGTATCTATGCCAAAAATTGAATTCTTTTCTTATTTTAAGCCTTTATCTTTTCTTGGATAAATGTAAAAACATTTAAGAAACATATATAATCATATTTTTGTTATTTCTATTCATTCCCTCCAATACAATGGCTACGTGTTAACTACCATTTAAAATAATATTATTTTATTACTAGTGTGCAACGTAAGATTTCAAAGAAACTCTTTGTTGCGTATCGGGTACGCTATCAAACATAGAAACCCCTTTAAAGTAAAATTAATATTTAATTCGCAAATATTAATAAATATGAAAATGGTTTATTCTTTATTTACCTGGGATGTTACATCCTTCCCCCCTTTTGGGAATTGCGTCCTCGCAATTTTATTCACTTATCAAAATAAGTGGGGGTATTTATTCCTCATAGCATTTTCAGATTCCCATGTTGCCTCTTCAACCATATGGTTTTTAAATAAAACCTTTACCTGGTGAATTACCTTATTTCGCAATAGTTTCTCTCTTCGGTCAAGAATCTGGACTGGTTGTTCTTCATAAGAGAGATTCTCTTCCAACTGAACTACCTCTAGACTCAAAACATGAGATGGATCTGGCATGTACTTTCTCAACATCGAAACATGAAAAACATTGTGTACCTGAGATAAAATTGGAGGTAATGCCACTCTGTATGCAACTGATCCAACTTTCTCTAGAATTTCATATGGTCCAATTAACCTTGGACTCAACTTTCCTTTCTTACCAAATCACATCACACTTTTCCATGGTGAGACTTTGAGAAAAACATGATCACCTACCTCAAAAGATAGATCCTTCCTTCGGTTATTCGCATAACTTTTCTATCTTCTCTGATCTATTCTCATGTGTTTCTGAATCAACTGAACTTTTTCTGCCATCTCTTCTACCAATTCTGGTCCCATCAGCTTCCTTTCACCTAATTTATCCCAAAAAGCGGGAGTTTGACACCGTTTTACAGATAATTCCTCAAATGGTGCAATCTGTATAATGGAATGAAAACTGTTATTATAAAAAAACTCAACCAAAGAAAGATGTTGGTCCCAACTTCCCGGATATTCCATCAAACAAGCACGTAGCATATCTTCCAAAGTCTAAATTGTTCGTTTTGACTGCCCATCTGATTGAGGATGAAAAGCTATACTAAAATTTAATTCAGTACCCAATAACTTCTAAAGGACTTTCCAAAAGTTAGAAGTGAACCTGGGATCACGGTCAGATACAATGGAGAGAGGAACTCCATGTAACTTGACTATCTCCTTAAGATACAAATGGGAAAGTTTATCTAGGGAAAAAGTATCTCGTATAGCAAGGAAAAGAGAATATTTAGTCAAGCGATCAACAATAACTCAGATTTAATTATTACCTCGACGTGTCTTCGACAATCCCACAATGAAGTCCATAGATATATTCTCCCATTTCCACTCTGGTATTGGTAAAGGCTGAAGTATCCCTTTCGGTAACTACCGCTCTGCTTTTACCTATTGACAAGTCAAACACTTCACAGTAAAATCAGCAATATCCCTTTTCATTCTGTCCCACCAGTAATACTCCCGAAGATATCTATACATCTTAGTACTTCCTGGATGAACTGAAAATGGAGAACTAGGAGCTTCATATAAAAACTGTCTCTTCAACTGTGAATCATAAGGCACACACAATCTCTTCCCAAATCTCAAAACACAATCATTATCAATGTTGAATTCAGGCAACTTACCCTTCTGAACCAGCTCTACCTTTTTCTGCAACTCGTTGTCTTGCTTCTGTGCTTGCTTAATTCTGTCTGATAGAGATGATTTCACTGATACCTGATCATTCTAAATTAGGACGCAACCAAGTCCTTTCAATGAAGCATCACTGTAGATAACAAACTCCCCATTCCTGGAAGGTAGTTCCAAAACTGGATCATTCACCAATCTTCTTTTCAACTCCAGAGTCAACTGAGCCATCACTGCAACAAACTTTTTAGTTCGGATTCTGACCATCTCAGGATACTAATTTGAAAGGTCATTTCCCACTGTATGCCTTCCTAGAAAATCCTTTTTATTTCCTCTATGAAAAACCATTATTAACACAGAAATATCTTAGGTGAAGCAACATGGTAATCTTTAAATGCTATATCATTTCAATCATACCATAAATTAATTTAAAATTTAACAATTTTCTAACTCATAAAGTTGTGTAAACCGACCTATGATACCAACTATAAGGCCCCAGCCTTAAAAATTACTTAATCTTGAGTTACTTCAAGAATACATATTGAGGATCTTTTCAGGTTTAGAGTTTTAGAGAATTAGATCATAAAACATGCATTAAATTCCACATTTAAACAAAGTGGTTACATAAAATATAGTACTCATTTTTTCCATCAATGGAAACATATTTAAAATAAAACATGGATTCTTTCTTGACAGTTCATTGACACTATCATCACATCAAGTAATATCCCTTGACCTGTGAAAAACATTTCAAAAACTAGGGATGAGCATAAAAAGCTCAGTAAAGGATATACAAATTTGGAAAGGAAACATGAGTACATGTATACATAAGAATCAATGAAATAATAATTTACTCATAAAACATAAGCACTTTAACATACCTCATCAAATCATGAATAAAACATATAAATCATAAGGCATAAAGGTAACTTGAGGCATTCATAACATTCTTACGTAGGGAGTAACCCTCTTGGTTACGTTTGGAATACCCATCACAGTATATTCCCTAAATCTCTTAGGAGAAACCTTAACGTTTAAATCCTTCGTGTTACCCAATGAATTGGAGAGCTATATCGGGATAACCCGCCCTTAGTTTATCACGGATCCACCAGTCCTCATAATAATGCCCAAGAACCATAACATAATCGTATCACATAAAACATACATAAAGGAAACATAACATTTCAACATTTCAATAACAAGATATCAATACAACACATTGATATAATAAAAACATTATGAAAACCATTTTTAATACCAAAATAAAAGAAAAGTAAAACATGGTATTTATTTTTCTTTTAAAAAAAGTTATGGCTTGTAGAGGAAGCCGAAACTCAAATAATGGTCACAGCGGCAGAGAAGTTGTTGTCGCCGCATACGTACGACAAAAAAACATTCCCTTTTTTCATTTAGTAAACGCTTCATATAAAAAGATTCCTTCTGAAAAAATGTAAAATTCAAAGGGGTTTATACACCGTATAAAATAAAGTTGTGTATAAAACAAAATATGCCTCAATGAAAGGAGATTGAGACGAAGTCCCTTACCTCGGGTCTGACTTGACTCGATCGCTATTTAATCTCCTGAATAATAAACTTGAGTTAATTTATACTTTCTTAAGAACCTTTTTCAAGTTCATTATTCCTTTTATATCACTTATTACCATGACATTAACACTATTTAATTATTTAAGTTAATAACGGTCATTTTAACGATCATTGGTACTTGAGTCAAAAATAAACTCTCTATAGTTACAAGTTGTTCATGTATCCATCATATACAGAGTTATATTCATGATTTAGATATCATATATATCATATATATCCAGTATATACATGCATTTATAATATTACATAATCATTTAGAGGTAAAAAATGAAATGCACCGTTCATGGAGACGGTAAGCCGTACGTACGCATGAATGCTACTTGCATTTCTATGTCATATTAATGGAATTAAAACTAAATGATATATATGTATATTTTAATTACATAATTATATTAATCATTTATATGTAACATACATCATATATATCCATTATATATATGTTCTTATAATAGTACATTACATTTGGGGATAAGAAATGAAATGCACCGTTCATGGAGACGGTAATCCGTACGTACGCATGAACGCTACTTTCATTTCTATCTCATACTTTAATGGAAAGAAATAATAATGATATAAAGGTATATTATATTTCCAGTATAACATCATATATAATAACTTTAAATCCATACTTTATACGTACCACATATGGTATTAACGAATCAAATCACTTTGAGGGGGCGGTAGTCCACACTTTCTAAAATGAAATTATCGTGTTTACCCATAATGGAAACCATAAAGGCATGACACAAATGAAAAATACAGAAGCATAAGTAAAACATAAACACAATATATATCATATATAAATATAGTGACATCTTAATGGCCACCTTTGAAGGTGTTATATGAGTTTTGAACAATCATCGTTTCGTGAGGTAGAAATTCGCCATCCACGGAAACATTGTGTTATTTAACCATTAGATGTAGGTGTGTGTAAGTGTAGCTCTAATACTTCTTATAAAAATATACTAGTATATTTAAGATACTGGTTTTGTTACAAAAGAAAAGAATAAAAAGAGTTTAGGGGGTTGGAGAAGCAAAATAAAACATAAGAACACAAGAGAAAACACTACCTTTAAAATGGGTAACTCCTTTTCATTTGAGCTCAAAGGCTTCCATGGGAAGCCTTCTGCCCAAAGTGAGGCTTCTAGGAGTAAGAGAGGGATGTGGAGAGACAAAATGGAAGGGTTTGGACGAGCCAAAGGCTTTAGAGGTGTGGGTAAGGCGGTAGAGGTGAGAGCCTTTTATAAGAGGAGGGGAGGGGCACTCTTGGAAAGTTATAAAAGGTTACATTATTATAAAATTATTTTCAGATAAAAAAGGTCCCAAAATTATAAATTTAAAGTATAAGGTGATAATGGTTCTAAATCCACCCATCCAATAGGTTTTTGACAAGTTTAGGTCTTATATTTTACATTATCGTTTTATTTTATTTAAATCGTTAAATAATGAGGTAATCACTGCATCATCATGGTGTCATAAATAATTTAATTTATTTAATGTATAAAAATTATAAAAAACTATCATGATGTAGGAAATTTTTTTATCTTTCTAATGAATATTTATAGTCAAAAATCTTACTTGTGTAACCCCATGTAAAAATTGTTTTAGTAAAACAACTCATGTTTGTGACATTTTTAATTTTACCATTAAATAAAAAGTTATTAATGTTATTTTCCCACCAAAGTGGCTCCATGGGGTCCCCAAGTTGACCCATGGATTTTATTTTTCGGACATGAAACATATAATAATGGTAGGACATGTGTCACAATCATTTCATATTATTAAAACATTATTTTTACCTTAAATTACACTAATTACCTCTAATCGCGATTAAAAACTTAAAAGTTACTATTCACCAAAAATTATTTTAATCTCATTGAACCAAATTTTACTTCTTAATTACAACCATGTATTTTGGATTTTTGAAATTCAAAACACAGAGGTGGTAAAATTTAATTTAAACAAAAAATTAGTTTTTTTAACTGCCACTTAGTGGTTTCACTATTTATCAAAAATTGAAGTTTTTCAGAAAAATACCAAAAATTAACCCTAAGAAATATTTGATATTCCAAATTCAAAAATGATGTCTATTTTACATAATTAATAACATATAAGTTTCATTAATTAATTTAATAATTAATTAACGCTGTCAAAACAAAAAGCATGTTTTTATGAAACAATATGTATCAAAAGATTGACACTAGTTTAAGTCCAATTTCAAGGTGAAATTAATTCCAACGAACTCTATTGGATTAAATGGTAAAAATATATTCTAATTTTACTTTAAAAACAATTCAAAATATAATCTAATAATATAAATAAATTAGATTAAAAAGAGGTTTTTAATTAAAATACAACATTTTTCACTATTCATTAAAAAAATGAACTTTATCGAAAAAATACCAAACATTTACACAAAGTAAATTTTGATGTCCCGATTCTAAAGAAGAGTTTTATTTGGTCAAATAGAATTTATAATAGTGACCAAAACTATATTTAAAAAGGGTTATCCATCAAAAGGCTATAGTTCGACCTTTTGGTGAATATTAGAGTATCTATGCCAAAAATTAAATTCTTTTCTTATTTTAAGCCTTTGTCTTTTATTGGATAAATGTAAAAACATTTAAAAAAATATAATCATATTTTAGTTATTTCTATTCATTTCCACCAATAAAACAACTACATGTTAACCACCATTTAAAATAATATTATTTTATTACTAGTGTGCAACGTAAGATTTCAAAGAAACTCTTTGTTGAGTATCGAGTACGCTATCAAACATAGCAACCCCTTTAAAGTAAAATTAATATTTAATTCACAAATATTAATAAATATGAAAGTTATTTATTCTTTATTTACCTGGGATGTTACAACATGCATCTCAAAAATCAAGTCCATAAGCTTCCACACACAATTGGACTTCTAAAAGGCTTGTGTTTGAGTCTTATAGCTCAGATCATCAGCTAAAACATTTACATTTATTAGCATATAGGAAACCTTAAAATCAAAGGATTGTTGGTACTCAAACCATCTACGCTACCTGAGATTCAGATCACACTATTTAAATATGTACTTGAGGATTTTATGTTCATCGAATACCAAAAAATGATCCCCATGTAAATAATGTCTCCTAAAGTGTTGTGCATAGACAATAACTGCTAACATGAGGTCTTGAGTTAAGTGATTCCGCTACTGAGACCTCAACTAATAAGACCTGTTTGCTACGACTCTCTCATACTACATTAAAATTACTCCCATCATGACACCTAATGTTACACAAAAAAATGTATTTCTCCTTCATGGATCTAATAGAATTAGAATTGATTCTAAATTTAATCTTCCATTCAACTCCTCAAAGGCTACCTAAAAAGCTCCTCACCATAAAACTTTCACATAATTCTTAGTCAAGACCGTAAGAGGTGCTTCTAGGAGTGAAACATCCTGGATGAAGTATTTGTAATATCCTTCCATCCCCAAGAAACTTTATATATAAAAACATTTCTTGGGATGATCTTAGGAAACTATAGATCTTATCTTATCTGGGTCTACGGATACTCCTTTCTCTGAGATGATATGAAACGAGAAGATGAATTTTTTATTCCAAAAGTGGAATTTGGTGAGTTTTTAAGAAAGATAGTTCTCTCTCAGTGTATTCAAAATGATCTCAAGATGTTGGGAATGATCGTGTTGAGAAAAGGAATACATTAAGATTTCATCAACAGAGACTATCACAAATGAATCCAGATACGGGTAAAAAAATTGATCCATCATATCCTTGAAAACTTTTGGCACAATCATGATACCGAAGGACATTACGAGTTACCCATGATGTATATACCTACTACAAAAATTTGTACATGTTATTTCTAATTATCTAACATGTAACTAATGATAACCCAACCACAAATGAATATTTAAAAACACACTCAATTCTTAGAGTTGTTCAAATATTTTATTTATTCGAGGAGGTGGGTTTCATTTCATTACCATAAGATAATTCCATCTTCAGTAATATAAAAAAATCCCAAGGGTATCATATATCTTCATTTTAAAAAGTATTGGATAACCCCAATGAGACGTTTTGTAGAATATAAAGCCTTTATTATCCAGGTCTTACGACAATTTCTTAAGCTCTAAAATCTCCATAGGTTCTATCTTGTAAGCTGGAATGGACATTGGTGATGCTAGTAGAACTAGATAAATAGTGAATTCTACATGTCTAACTAGATTAATACTAGAAAATTAATCAAGGAATAAGTCCCTAAAATGATCCACCAAATGAGGGAAAATAGTGGGTCCAAACCCTTAATCATCTAAGAGACTGTAAATCTAGGTTGTCACTCTGCATAGCCCTTGATTCTCAGGTCCATCTCTAGATGCATGGACATCCTATTTACCCTTACAAATATACATCTCTCCCTATTATGATATAAACATCACCTTGTGGTGATAGAAATCAATATGGTTTTGATGGGAAACCAACTAGTACATCATAATAATTACATCAAATCATTTCGTGTTGAGGATGAACAGATTCAATATGAAGTGATATCCTCCTTTATCATGGGGACAATGCTTACATTAGAGAATTATTTCTGATCAGATACCCAATAAGGTATTGATTGTCTTGACATTGAATAAAAACTCTATCTGGAGGCTTAGACATTCCATAATTTTCTATGATAAAAAATAGTGTAATTTACATATGTCAAATAAAGTAGGCACTAATGTAGAGGCTATGAGAATAGTACCCTTAATAGTATAAGGTTTGATGATATACTCCTCTATCCTAGGTTTTACTACATATAACTTGCCTATACCGAGGCCCTGAGTCACAAACTGACTACCCTGATTAAGCTTTCTCTACTGGCACTGTAACTCCTATGTCTAAGTATGTCTTCCTCTACCACCACCACATCATAAGAAACATGTGGTATTTTCATTGTTTTTCGGATGAGATACTACCATCCCCACTCTAGAACATGGAGTAGGTGTACATAACCTCTTAATAGGAATGTATGTAATGGTTCTATAGAAGTCCCAGATATTACCAATCATTTCATAGCCTCTGAATTCCACTGGATCTTGCATACATTGATGTTTTGTGAGTCCTCATTTCATACACTATTTACATATCAAAAAATTGTTAGTACAAGCTATCTGACTACTGTTACCCCCATGAGAAACCACAAAATGGTGATTTATCGCACTAGAAGAAACACCCCTAGTTGTTGGTTCTTAAATTACTTAGTTCCCACAATCAGATTCCATTAGATTACTCTCACTAATGAGTTCCTAGTTTACTATATCAGAAATAATACTGAGATAAAATACATTGACCTCCGATAAGATGGTGTATACCAATCCATCCTCAAGTTTTCAAGTAGTAATATGATCATAAACATATATAGTTGGCATAAACCACTGAATCTTAGTAAAGTGAGTATAATACTCCATGAAATACATATATCCCAAATATAGGTTCATGAATTCCCTTTCCCTATTGTCCATCTATGTTTGTGTAAAGAAGTAATCATAAAATATTGTCTAGAATTCTAGCCAGATTATATCTGAATGTCAGTTTTCCTAGATAATAACATCCCACCATCTCTTGGATGAATTTTATAGAATATAGGTAGTGATATTGATCCTCTCCTCTAGGGGATTCTCTTGATGCTCGAATATATAAATCAAGGCCTCAATCCATGACTCTACAACATGAGTTACACCATCCCCCAAGAAGGTGGGAGGATGCTGATGTTGGAACTCCTGAGTGTACTCTACCAAATTAGGGGATGGTCAAGAAACACCTTGTATATTTTTCATCATGTGTAGCAAACCCTCTCAAAAATGGGCAATGGTTCACATATCCAGAATAACATGTGGTTACTTGGGTGGGAAATATAGGAGGTATCAATGGTGGAACATGGCATGTAACCTATAGTTCATGGTCTTTATCACCTTATGAACATAAGACTTGAGTCTGTCAGGGTGGCATAATTATAAAAGTTCAAACACACACCTTATAAGAGAATATAGCAGTTGGAATGATAAAAAATAGGTAAAATAAAAGTACACAACCATTCAATAGAAAAGTTCACACCTCTCTGTATTCTCTTAGATCTAGGTTTAGTTGGTAGGAAAGACCATAACAGGCCATAAGAATAATAAAAGATACCCCAACTACCCACTACTAAGGTTGAATTTGGGACTAGGTCTCATATATCACAACATTGGTTATAGTATATTTAGTGTTAACTAAAAGGTATAGAGGAAAACACCCTTAAATTCTTCAATTGGAATCCCATTTAGTGGTAACCATTTTAATTTAAATGTTTAAATTCGTCATATTTCATACTCTTTTATATAAGTAGATATATCACTGTCAAGAACCAGTAGGTCATAAACTGGTAAGTCAAAAACCCACAACAAGGTATAGTTGGTTAATTAAGGTTTCATCACAAATCTATGTGGGAAAACACCATTTAGATTGATGTAGGAACTTTAATTAATCCAATTATATTTTCCCTATAAGAAATTTCAACACATTTCAATATATAATAATCAAGAACTAAACTATATGTAGCATGAAATGTATGTTGATAGTAGAAGTGTAATGAAAAAATGAATGGAATATTATTCCTAACATGCCTATAATGATGCATGAGATGCTAATTCCTTTCCATAATAGGTTAAGGAAAAAAGTTAATTTAAATAAAATCAACATTAATAATTCCAAAAAAACATGTGGATCACTCAATAGTGAAATCAAATAAACTGTACCAGGCATAATCCAATAACAGTAATAAGCCATCCCATGTAATTTGGAATCCCCCTTTATGCCGGATAGCTATGCCTAGGAACATGATTATTACCAAATTCAATTACATCATAGTCTCATATATAATTTTTAAATAGTAATACAAAAGGAAACTGGATTACTCTAATAACACTTTGTAATGTCCCAACTTGGGATCCACTTAATCGGGGCCTCGATCCAATGGGTCACAAGGCCTCAAGTTCACCTCACTGTATGCCAATGGCTTCCAGCTAGAAGTGAGTGTATAAGTGGTATGATGGGGATACTATACCCTCATATCAGAGTGGAATAAAGGATATAATAAAGAAAAAAATAGTGGAGGCATAATATAACAGATGTAATAGTGAAAAATGATATAATAAATAATTACATAAGTGTAAATAACCAAAAGTTCATAATAATAAATATCAAAATCCCATGGGTTAAGTGACATAGAATGATTCATGGATTTATGATATTCAAAATGTGAAACAAGGGGAAGGAATATACATCATGCTATAAAAATATAAAAAATTCCCAAATACTACTCCACTAGCATCATGAGAATATACTCAATCCTCAACTTCAATTATCTAATATATAAGTTAAACAAATCAAATGTCTATGGAATGGAACATGCCTTTATCCATTCTTTTAGATGTGAAGTATACTTAGGGGACAAAGGTGACCCACGTAGGGTGTGAGATAATCTCAGTAGGCCACAACCAACATTTTCTATAAATAAATAATGAATTTGACTTAGCTTAGTAGTGTATGGATAAATGAATAATAAACCATACATAATAATAAATAATAGTCAGCTCAAGTTCAAATAGGACACCTGATGGTATCTACCTACTTTGACATAGGTCAGAATATGTCTGATCCAAATACCATATATATATACATTATATATATATATTGTATACATGTATATGAACTAAGTACATGAATAAATGAGTTGGAATATACATGGATACTAGGTTCTAACGTGACCTAGGGTGTAACTCAGGCATCCATCATTATTCTAAAGAGCTATAAGATCAAGAAAGGATACAAGACCTGAATATCATGATGAACATGAGTCATATTTCCTATCATTCTAGATGGTGGGGTGAGTCATCATGCCCAAAAATTGATATATAGGAATATGTAATATCATTCCTATCATCCAAATAAAAGTGTAACAATGTGAAACATCATTCCCAACACCCAAAGTAAGGTAGCATGAAACATTGGGCTCAAAAATTCCCTTATCAATAAAAAAAAATTGTAATTGAATATATATAATAATAGGATATAAACATATATAAATCATTCGAATTCATCAAGAAAAACCAAACATGGGCACCAAAATTAATAGAATCTCCATTTATAATCATATATTGTGTGTTGTGTCCTTTCCACCCACTTCCTATCCATTAAACTAAGCAGTTTAATTTAATTAATAAAGTAAGATCTATTTTAGAGTCTAGAAAACCCGTATTGGAGGTGGCCAAATTCATTAACATTTATTTTAAAGAGTGAAACTTAAGCTAGAACACCCAAAGGGGTTGTGATCAATGAGGTGTAAATACTAAAATAAGCTAACAAGAGTCAATGGGAGTATAACAACATATGTAGATAAAAATATAAAGCAAAATAACATTTAATGGAGATGTATGGAAATATATGGAAAGATAAAAAATAACAAAATATATATAATCACATAAACATTTAGTTAAAAAACGAAACCACCTACCTTAGGTCTCTAGATAACCACTCATCTAGTTTCGGCCAATGACTTGATGAAGAACAGAAGAAATCACCAAAACAGATAGATAATATAATAATAGGGAAAATTATATTGCACCAAAATAATGAACCAAATTGGAATAACAAATAAGAACAAAATCAATAGGATTAAGGAGCTTACTGAAGAGGAATCCAATGCTTCTAACAGGGAATAATTTAGAGACTGGATGGAGGAGTTATAAAGGAAACTAGGATAGGAGGAGGGAGAGATCTTGGGAGAGGGGAATAAGATCATGTATTCCCTAAAATAAAAATGGAATAATAGTTTTATGTATTAAAAATTTTCAATGTAGAAAAGTAATTCCTCCCTAAAAATGGGGTTGTGCATCTTGGTTTCACAGTTAGTCAAACCTTGCACAAAAATTACTGCCCCTACTATCTAAGTAGGAACCCCATGCATGCTTGGCACTTGATTTATCCTTGAAAAAATAAACTATCACCTATTTATGAAAACTTTCATGGTAATGTACCTTGAATCGCATGTTTACAAACAAACCATATCGCCTCCCCTGTGTAACAAGTCCCTACATTGTTAAGTAGTACAGTTAAAAATAACCATGTGCTAACCATGTGGCCCACTCCCTTTTCTCAATTCATAGATCTATATGCTTTAAAAAAATACCCAATTAATCCCAAAACATTCTTTAGGCCATAGGTCACATTAAAAAATAGAAATTTTTTTATTTGAACAGAAAAACAATTGATCAATACCATTGATAAATGAATGGTCATTACAGTTTAGTGTAGAATGCTCCCACACCGACTCTAATGGAACAAGAAATAGGACCACATTAACTGGGAGTCCTTATGCTTGTGATTTCCCATGGTGGAGGGGCAGAGAGGTCTATGGTAAAATTTTCTAGAGACATCCATCTTCATCATCTACTATCCTTTTAGGAAATTGCAGTGCCTCATGATATAGAGAAATGAGTAGATGTCATTGAGGTTATCTTTGAACTCATTTAGATTCCTAATGAAATAAAGGTAAATCTAGTTTTATTTATGCTTTAGGGACCATAGAGGTGATTGTGGGGTATGGTGGGATAGGCCAGAATACATGAGGGTCTCACCTGGGAAGTCTCAAAGGACTTGTTCTTCTATGAATAAATTCATGATATAATGAAGCAGTACTGAGAATTGGATCTTATGTAGCTACAATAGGGGTCCATTATAGTGTAATAATACTCTATTTATTTCATATATATGATGTGAATCACTCCCCTATTAGTTATAAATGAGGTGTAGAAGGCAGGGAATTTTTAGATTGGTATTCATCTAGAACTGTGACACCTAATCATGGGCATTGAGTTGGAAACTTATTATAACGTTGTTCACAAGGAATTGACTATGGGTAAGGGAATAAAGGAGGATCATGCACATGTAATTATTTTATCATTAAGTTTATAGGTCATAAAATATCATGTAGTTTTTTTGAGTGCCTATTCTAGTAGTAGGAAGAGGAAGACTGAGAATATGTAGTGGGTAGTAGTAAACATGTTGGGTAGAGTGTAGCATTATCATCCCCTTCAAGAGGTGTTCCATAGAACCTAATATTTGGAAATGAAATACATTATTTCAATTTTTACCTAACATGTTAGTGAATGAATCCTCATTTTGACAAGAATGGGCATCCCTAAAAGTTCTTATCTAGATATTTGAGGTTAGACTTCCATAGGGGATCGAGGGATACACAACCTTGGAACAAAGGGTTTGGTCAAGGAACTTAGAATTAGACTCAAATTATGATGAATTAGATGAGTAATATACCTTAAGTATAGGTTCATGGATCTATACTAGGATTAATATATGATATGGATTGTGCTCTAGAAAATAGTGGTGAGGGACCATCTATAGTCGAGGTATGGTCTCAATCACTTCTTCACTATTTATTTTTTTATTTGATACTAGTGTTTCTAATTAATTTATATATTAATATGTTTTTTCTGGACATGAATTATCATTCAAGTTATCCTTTGAGATTATTTCCCATGATAGACATTTGGGAAAGAATGTAAACTATCTTTAGTGATGTCTAAATTCTCCTATAGTCATTTCCGGTTATGAACATTTTTGGGACATCATGATTTTGTAAATTAAAATCATTTATGTGATTCTTGGTATATACTGGATGAAAATTTATATTTAATGCAACAATTTTGATAGGAGACGAGTATATTTTACATCACCGAAGAAAGAATATTTAGTATTCACCAATGAGTGGGATGTTGAGGCTAGAAGAATGGGACTTGATATATGATTGATTGGATTGATCATGGAATAAGTTGTATGTTTTTATCTTGTATAAAAACCCATTGTAACATCTCCCTCATTTAGTCCAATTCTAGATCTCTATTGAGACATCATTCTAAATGAATTCTTAGGCGTTACACCTAATACATGAGTTGTGTTTGGGATTTATCTCATGTTAGGTGAAAAGTACTTTTTGATACCCCATTTTCATTTAGAATCTTATAAGTTAAAGGAGATCAAAGTAAAAATAAATTACATGGAATGATGGGTTTTATTAGGATTATTACATAAAAATGGGTGAACCTGTTTTTTCATCCAGAAGTTAGATGGTAGTATTAGAATCTACATCCATTACCAAATGCTCAATAAAATTATAGTAAAGAATCAATATCCTTTTACTAGGATTGAAAATCCATTTGATCAGTTTATAGGTTCCTAGTGGTTCTCTAATATTTATCTTCAATTAGGTTATCACTTTTTGTGGGTTACATAGGGGGAATTTTTAAAGACATTGTTTAGGAGTAGGTATGGCATGTATTGGTACATATTAATGTTTAGGACTAATTAATGTAGTATAAGGGTTTATGGATCTCATGAATAATATCATCCACCTATACCATAACTCATTCATAATGATATTCATTCATGAAATCCTCATTTACTCACTAACCCCAATGAAGTATTCCATACATCTCCAAATAGTCCTAAGTACACTTCAGGCACATCGGATTTAGGTCAATTTTTGGGGTGTCATTTTTGGATTTATAAGGTGAAATTCTTGGGGAATGTGGATTTTGAGGTAGGTATATTAGTGGAACTATATAAATTTTAGACAGTGATGACCAAGAAATTTCATTTGAATGTGTTTTAGATCAAGATTTTTCTTGGTTTAGTGTGGTACTATCATCATTTTATCAAGGACTTGTCTCATTTATCAGAAATTATGATTGCACTGATGAAGAAAGGGGTGAAGTTAAGTGGTCGGAATAGTGTGACGATGATTATATTAAGTTGAATAGGAGGTTGATTATAGATTTAATTCCATTTCTTCCTAAGCTTATATTTGGATATTTCATGTATTATAATGCATCTGGAGTTGGTTTTGGGGAAGTATTGATGCATAGAGATTAGGCAGTATCTTATGAGTCACAAAAATTTAATCCCCATGAGTGGAACTATACTACCCATTACTTGGACCTATATAGTTTAGTATATGATTTTAAGTGTTAGAAAAACTATATATTTAGTGATAGGTCTGTTTTCTACACATACTATATGTGACACTTTTTTCTCATAGTAGGATCTGAATTTGAGGTAAAGGAATTGGGTGGAGTACATAAATATATTTTATTTTGAGATGAAATATTAACCATGTATTGATAACTTAATTGAAAATGATATTATGTAAAATACATAGCTAGATAAGGATCTTGGTGAATGTCCTTTATAGGAACAATGGTGACTAATGAGAATATTTATCGAGTAGAGGATTGATTTATTCAAAGAATAGGGATCAATCAGAAGTTTCCCATTAATGAACACATATTCCTTATTAAACTAGGTGAAGGATGATTAGTAATCTAAACTAGATTGTGTTTTGATGTGGAAATAGATTGGAGGTGGATTGTCGATTCCTAGGTGGTCATTTGACAACGACCATGTGATATTATTACATGATAGAGATGTAGTCTCTGATTCCATTAAGGAAGATCTAATGAGATATTTTAATGCATTAATGTGGGAAGTGAATCCTAGTGTGTTGGGAAAAAATCCCTTAAGGTATCATTGAAGCATTTTTGAGGTGATTATGTTTGTTGACAAAGTGGAAACTGTGTTGTGATTGTTGACAAAGCAAACCATGCCATAAAAACTTGTTGACAAAGGGGATTTCATGGTGGAATGTCGAGTTCAAGAGATGTGGTTAAACGATCAATGTTTGATTCAAGAATGTCGACAAAGTAATGGATGATCTGGAGGCGGTACAAAAAGAACAGATACAAGGTGGCGCCGTTTTCCAGTGTTTGCCAAATTTTTGGGCCTGAAAATCGTCAAATGAAGAAAAGTGATTTTTGAAAAAGGGACTTGCACGCCGTGTACTTGAAGGCTTGGAAACTTGTGTGCCATATGTTTTTCAAGATCAGATCATCAAAATATGGCAAAGGGATAAAGGTCGCGCAAGTATTGGTGTGGTCACGCAGGTGACTTGCGCGCCGTGAAGAGACTTGTGCGCCGATGCCTAGGAGGCTTGGGAACTTGGCACCTATTTTTTTTCAAGATCAGAAGATCAAAATATGGCAAAGGAAATAGGGTCGCGCAAGTATTTGGTTTGGTGGCGCTAGTGTCTAGGAGGACAGAATACTTGCGCGCCGAAACTTGCGCGCTGAGGGGTGACTTGCGCGCCGTCGCGTAGGGTATTCAAAATGCCTATAAATACTAGACCACCCCTCCTCATTTCTCACCGGAGTTCAACACTTTGAAGATTCAGAGCTCCCGTCGCGCAGGTGTGGTGGTCGTGCAAGTGGTGGTGTGTCGCACAAGTGGGACTTGTGCGAAAGTGTTGGAAGTTGCACGCCAAGTGTTAGTTGCACGACTAAGTTGGTTTAGGAGAGGAAGTAAGTGAGTCACACAGGTTTTGGAGTTGCAGAAGCTTGAGTCGCGCAAGTGGTTGAGGAAGACTTGCACGCCAGTTGTGACTTGCATGCCGATACTTGCGCGCCAAGTAAGGTTGATTTTCCGGCAGTGTTTTCGGGCTGTGTGGAAGCTGGAAGTTTTCCCAATACCTTTGATGAAAAGAGAGATTAATCTACGGGTGAATGTTGGACCTAAAAAGAGAATCTATATACAGAAGAAGATGCATTCTTTCATGCAAATGAAGAGACCTACAGGTCTATAAACTGTGAGTGGATCCTTTCCAGAGCAGTGAGTGAAGGAAGAGGAAGAAGGTGATCCTCTCCACCGGCAGTGAGCCAGAGAGAGAGAAATAGGGAGTGACCCTTGGTAAAGCAGTGAGCTGACCCTAAACATTGTAAAGGCAGTGATCCTGGGACAGAGTGACTATGCCCAAACCTTGTAATCCACAACTAGTGAAGTTTAGTGGAATTTGGTATGGTCGATAACCTGTCGGCGTATACTCCTTGGACGTAGCCCTTAGCGGTGAACCAAGTAAAATTGTTGTGTCCTGTGCTTGCTTTACTTTCTGCCTATATCGTGCAACAAGAGTGAGAGATAAGAGTGTTTTGTGTAACAGCGAAACAAGATCAGAACGGGCATTAATTTTCAATTAGTCATACCCTGACCCCCCCTCTTAGGGTATTCAACCTTGTGGACCTAACATAGTGTGATAATGATATAAAATGATATTAGTCGGTACTTTTGGTGTATAGAGATGAATAGAGACCTTTATGGATTCTTTTTTTGATGCCTTACATTCCAGAAGATAAAGGTTGAGCACTAGTGTTCCGGTAGTTTCCCCCAGCCACATTATGTTACCATATGAAAGTGGGAGGAAATATTAGTGGACATTGTGAAGGGTTAATGCTATATCCTGAGGATCCATGATATTTTTTGATTGATTTTCGTTCATATTAATAAGGTTTTACTTTTCATAAAAATTTGATATACTTTTCATGAATGAATTTGGAAAGTCGAATATATATGAGATTGTGAATTTACATGGAGTTATCATGACAATTGTATGTGAAAGGGACATGAATTTTACATAAAATATTTGTTATATATTTACTAAGAAAATATTGAATCAGCTAATATTGATCATAGTTTATCACCCCCAGATAGATGGACAGTCAAAGAGGATGATCTAATTTCTTGAGGATATGCTTTGAGTTTGTATCATAAACAATAGAGGATTGTGGGATGAGCATATAATACTGGTTGAGTGAAAATACAACAACAGTTTCTAGGAATCAATAAAGCTATAAAACCATGAGGCTATAAATTTTTGTCCTTTTCACTCACCACTATATTAGAATACAGTGGGTGAGGAAGGTTTTCTAGGACCATGTCTGCTTCAGAAGACTTCATATAGAGTGCAACTGGTGAAAAATCTATTGGTCAACACTCAGAGAATATAGATATCACATGTTGTCTATATGAGGATACCTTAAAAGTTACCTATATTATAATTGGTCTTTTTAAGAGTTACATATCAATTAGATCACCAAAATTTGAGAAATAAAGTAAATATATCACCATGTTATTTGGGATCCTTCAAGATTACCGAGTAGAGTGGGTTAGTGGTGTATGGTATAGATATTCATTACCACTAATAATTTATGCATGATGATATTTATTTTCCATAAATTCAAAGGTACATTAATGATCATTACCACATGATTGACTGTGAGTATGTAGAGATGGATCCAAATGAATCCTATGTTGAGATACTGGTTCATATAGTTTATAGAAGTGATAAATTCGAATTATGGAAGATGGTAACAATTATAAGGATTCTATGGGGGGAATGAACGATCCTATAGGAGACTTGGGAGTGGGAGTATGAAATTCATGAATAATGGCCCATGTTTGTTGTGGTCAACACTAGAGATAATTATTTGGATGAGAAGTCCTTAGAGGTGGAGATTTATAACACCATCATTTTATATGGTTTTGTAAATGAATGAATGGGATTATCATTAATGATTATTTGAACCTTTTAATGGATTAATCTTGGTTTCAATTCACATTTGAGGTTTATTTGAGTGTTAATTTTTGTTTTGGAGGTTTTACTATCTAAAAATGGAACACCATGGCCTCATTTAAGCTATGGAGGTCCCTGGTATGCCTCCGTGTAAAAAAGGAAAGGGGAAGCAACCTATCTAAGATATATTTCTTGAGAGTATTTTTTGTTGGAAATGTATTGGGATACTCTACAAAACCTATTTTATAGGCCTTTATGAGGTTAAAATAGTCTATGTGATGGTAACACTCTATAGGCGTAAGATATTTATGGGGTTCATTCAAGGACACCCCATCCATGGAAATGCCATGGTTTAGGGTGCGATTACTGTCATGATTCTTTATAATGTATGAAAGTATATCCTTCCTCTATGAATATTTATAAATGTAGATTTTTTTTGTCTTAGAATCATTTTTATGTTTAATATGGTGTTTTAATGATTTTCTCACTCATTTTTCATCAATTAGACCACTTAATTGTTCTACCCTTTAATTAATGGAAGATTTTTTAGAAAGTTTTGGAATAAGGAGGGTGGTGTTCTGGACTTATAACAATCCTAGATTTCTGCCTTATTTGTATTGATCATACATTCACTTTTAATGATCTAAATCCTTGGTTCATCCTCTTCTAATAGTGCTTCTGGTTTTGGTCCATTGTATGGGATCCTTTTGGTGAGTGTTCTTATTCCTATCATGTTCACTCACCCCTCTTTAAAAAAATCAAAAAAATCACCTATTATGTATTTCCCCATGATATTTTGTGTGATATAATGAGGGTTTTATCAATTTTAATGGGTCATAATATTTTCTTCAGGATTTCTAGTGTTCTTCAGTTTCTTGGAAGTGATACTTTGGGTGAAATCTTCTTAGGTGACTCCATTTAATTCTAGTTTTGGAGATCATATTGTGGAATTAACTTTCTTAAAGATCATTCTAAAACCCTTTTCAGGTCATATTGATATCGGTTTAGGATCTATTTGCATGTAATATTTTTTTGGTTGGTGTGGGAACATGATTCCAATGATGAAACTTTTGAAAAAAATTATCATTGTAATCGAAAACCATTAAGTAGTACGTTTCATACCATATAATACCTTTTATAAAACTTTTTACCTTGATATAGTTCTTGTGTAGGCATAACTTATTCTCCATTCTTGATTATCATCACATGTGTGTGAGTCTGCATAGCTCATTATACCATTTTAGGATAATTGATGTCATGAGTGTGCTTATATAGTCTAAGAGATTGTGTTTGATTGATGATTACATGTGTGAACTTGTAACTACAATGAATTGTGAGGATATTTTTTGATATGTTTACATATATTCTCATCCATGTTTCATGATATAGAATATTTCATTTATAGGTACTTTTCTGGTATTTGATTTCAAGTATACCATTGTTATATGACCATCCCTTAGATGGGTAAGTTAAGACATCTTGAGATGATGATGATGATGTGCCTATGTATAAGGTAGATACATGATGGCCCTGAGGCCTGGTCCATAGTAGTAGTAACAAGGGTATGAAAACCTTGTGGCCTATCCTAAGGCATAGACGGGGTTTGATGGTCTTGAGGCATGATATGTGATGGAGTCAGGACTCAACAATCTTTTGGCATGATCTGACTTGATACCTTGAGAATGAAAGGATTCATGTTTACTAGACTTGTATCTAACATTGATCACTCCTAACATCTATTATGATTATCCTTCCAATATTGAGCCGATGTATGTATATCCAGGGTATTTTTAATATTATTTAGCATAAAAATTCAAATGTTATGATTTATTGTTTTCTTATGGCTTGTTGTGATTTTTTTATTATCCCGGAATACTATTATACATGTGAACCTATGTTAAGGATTCATTATTGGTTTCTTACTAGGTTTCATTACTCCCACCATTCACAGACATATCGACTCACTTTTAAACTTCTTGATTAGGGATCCATGCATGGTAAAGGGGTGTAATGTCATGACTCCAAATCCACACATTGTTTCCCCAAACTACTTAGCCACATGACCTCATGAACATCTCCATGTACACCAGATTCTTCCAACTAGTAGTGATGTTATAATATCAATCATGGGTAGACTATACCCTCTTTAAAAAAGTATTACAATAGCATAAATAAATAAATAATCACGAAAAGATATAAACATAACCAAAATAAGACCATCATCACACGATGAATAAAAGATGAATACAATAACCCAACCAAAACTGTAGATATTTCAAGCCATGAAAATGTAAATTGTCAAATGAAACAGTAAACATAAATACACATTAATGCTCCCAAGAGGTTCATAACACCAGGACTTGTCCCTCATCCAAGATCCACCCCGAATCATCCATCTAATATCAGACACTTTTCTTTATCATGTTCTGTGAACATGAAGTCTATTCAGTTGTCGATCATGCATCCCTAGTAGGGTGTGATTACTACACAATAGGCCACTTCCAATAGAATATAAAACTATATCCTCTAAATAATAGTGTATGAAGTTGTATAAATAATAAACTACAATGAATAAGTAAATAGTTGTCACATATTCAATTATTCATCAAATAAACAGATAAACCCCTGGATTCTTGAGGACACCCAAACCACAATACCTTCTTCATCCCATGTTAGCATATGAAATATCCCCAAGGGATATCACATATCACAATACAAATTTTATTAGTTAACATTTTATTTCAATTCATATTACTTCTAATTGGAACCATAGTCTAATTCAAACATTTTGGTCCTAGATCACCATGATTATGACCATGTGGCTATTTGAAGCAGTACTATGTGACCCACAACTCATTTGCTAAATGATCACACAATTGGGATTTTGAACCAATAGTCTATGTTCCACACTCATTTAAAACTATGTTATTTTGAAGAATCATACCAGGTCAAACACACATATATCAGTTTTTCAATATGTTCTTTTGAATCAGAAGTCCATGTCCCACACATGTTTATCAATCAACAAAAAAATTCATATATACCACATCAATAAATATTATTAAACATTATTCCTTTTACCAACAATTCACATCAAGGTACTATCACATTTTATCAAAACAAACATGGACCTTCAAATTAATCTAGTGAAATAATATGTTCTAATCCACATTAACCATTTAATAATATTCAATTCATATAATCCATTAGGGTTTTAAGGTCAAGTAAATTATCTCATGATTTCCAATTTTTAATTAATTCATATTACACCAATGGACCAATTACACAAAACCAATTCCAATACATTCCAAAATCCAAATATCCAATTGATCAATTCACTAATCAAGTAGTCCAATTCTAAAATCCCAATACCTCGTTAATTAATTCACTAATTAATTAATCCAAATCCAAAATTTCATAAATTAATTATTTAATTAATTTATTCAATTCAAGATTCAATTTTTAAACTTGTCAATTGATATCTCAAAAACATACATGAAATTAAAATTCAGTACTATTGAAATTGAATTTAGACGACCTACCTAAAATATTAATGATGAATGATTTACAACAGAAACCCCCATTGAAAAAAAAACTACTAAGATCATGAAAAAGAAAGATTTATAGATCCAAACATAGTTTCAAGATCAAATGTATGAATATCAAATAAACATAAATCAATATACATCATGAACAAAATAATACATCCTTTACAAGGATGAGAGAAAGATGATAAAGTAGGTTAAAACCATACAAGATGAGAACCTCTTACTAGGAGTTTCATATCGTCAATTTGAGATTAAATTCACCAAGAACGGAGTTTGAAAGCCCATGGAATCTTTCAAGAAGCCTCCAAAAAATGAGATAAAATGTTTAGGGTCAAATTGGGTTTAGTTAAGATGATTTTTTGGGGGTTTGGGATTTTAAAAACAAATTTTTGTAATATTAAAAACCCCACACATGTTTTCTAGGGAAGGGGTGTATGGTTTTCTAAACTATGAACCTATTCTAGGGGGGTGAATGGTTACTCAAAATAGGGTGCACAGTTTGAAAAAATATGCACCAGTTAATCGAATCCCCTCTGTTTGGGATTACACAGTTTGCTAGGATGGGTACACAATTTGAGAAAACATTGAACCAACTAGGAACTTACCATCTTCCTCATAAAATTCACCAATTTCACCCAAAAAAACCAAAAGTTTAAAACCAGGCACGATATACTCAAAATATGGAAAAAGTTTCCATGTAAACTATCTCAAGACATAACCAGAAAAGGTCGGGATCTTATAATCTCTCCACCTTATAACCACTTGACCTAGAGCTACAATCCCAAGCATCTCTAAGATTCTAAGTTCAAAAGAATAGTTTATTGAACCCACATAGCCTCTTATCTTTATCATGTTTCCTCTTGAACATGGCCATGATTCCATTATATAAGAACTATCAACATAGTATTTCCACACAAAATTTTCTCACTATGATCCATCACACATATATGATTTTTTCTCAAATGATGCATTAGTATCAAGATCCACATCATCCACATCGATCACAGGATAATAGTTAGGGTGATACCGTAGAATTTTTGTTTCAAAGAAAACTCCATGCATGACATTGTATTTTTGTGGAATATCAAATTGGTACACCACCAGCCTGATTCTCTCTATAACTTCAAACAGTGCATCAATTTTTGGTGCCAAATTTATCTTCCTCTATATCCTTTGGTGACCTAATCAATGAAAAACCTGAAGGAATACACGATCACCCTTAGCAAAATATAGGGGTGGTCAACGTCTATCAATATACAAATTCTTCCTACTCTAACCCATAACCATATATTTCCAATTTAGCTACACCTACTCAGACATCTCCTACATGATACTTGGTCCCAATAACTCTGAATAACCTTCCACCATCAAACATAGAGGTGATCTTCATGGACTTACATAAAGATCCTCATACGGTTCCATCTATATTTTCACCTGAAGGCTGTTGTTATAGTCGAACTCCACCAAGCTAGGTGATTCTCGAAAGACCCACGTCTAGGACACATGCTCAAAGAATATCATCAAGAAATGGCATAGTACATTCTAAATTACCATCTATTTTTGGGTGGAATTATATACTCAGAAAAATATATGTACGATGAACCTTCTGTAATCCCTTCTAGAACCACAACATAAAACACAAGTCATGGTCTGATACAATACTTTCTGGAACCCCGTGAAGATAGACTATCTCAAGAATTTATTATTCATTCAACTATTCCACTGATAATGTCTCTCGTATAGACATGCAATGGGTTACCTTCATCATTCATTCCACAAATACCTAAATAGTTTCATTATTTTGAGCATTCCACTGGAGAACCCCCACAAATTCCATAGTAACATCATCCCATTTCCATTTTGAAATGGGAAAAAGTTACAGTAAACCACTATGTCATTGATTCTCATAATTCACCTATTGACAAGTGTATCAATGTCTCATGAACCTTGCTATATAATTTTTCATTCCTGACCACCAAAATTTTCATCATAGGTCATGGTACAATTTGGTCACACCTGGATGCAACTCCCACTTAGAGGCATGAAATTCATGAATCATCACCTCCCACATACTCGTAGGCACAAAAAACTGACTCCTAACATAGATGATCTAGTACACATCAAAAATCTTATTGGAATGGGACTCCCCACCATCATGGATTTCCCTCATGGAAAATAATTTGGGTTCTCATATTTCCTCTCTCTAATCTGGCTCAAAAGTGTAGACTTCACTACAACTGATTTGATAGTCATCTTCTCGCGACATTCCTAAACCAAAACATGCATATCAACTAGAATATTCTTCATCTTTCTCTCAAAACTAGACTCTTGAACTACATAAGTCTTTGTTTTCCTGCTCAAAGCATCAGTAACACTATTTATCTTCCAATGAATATATGCTAGATCATTGTCAAATGACATCATATACTCAACCAATATCTACTACTAATGATTGAAGTGTCACCGTAAAAATATATACTTTATGTTATTTTTATCATTATAAATATAAAACTTTTCACCCAATAGATAATTTCTCCCACACTTAATTGGATAAAAAACTACTTCTAACATGAGTTCATGTGTAGGGAATATTTGTTCATGAGGCCTCAACTATTGAGATCCATAAACCACAACTTGATATCCCTACATCCAAACCACTCCAAGATCAATCACAAAAGCATAAGAATGATTTATAATCCTCCCCTAGACCGAGTAGGATAAATATTGGTGTCATTTCCAATAACTTATTCAACTCCTAAAAGGAATTATAACATGCTTCATACCATAAAAACATCATCCCATTCTTAGTCAAACCTGAAAGTGGTGATTTCAAATGATAAAATTCCTTAATGAAACATTAATAATATCCAGATAATCCTATAATTATATGGATATAGAAAAAATTATTGGTTTTCTCCCTAGATACCAATGTTTTCACCATCTATGGGTTCACTGACACACCTTTCCATAATATGGTGTGACCTAAGAAGTGTACATCAATCCAAAAATTGATAGTTACATAGAATTTATTATTGCTGATTCCCTCTTAGAGTACTCAAGATGATGTCAATATGTCTTTCAAGATCACCATGATTCTTGGAGTACACTAAGATGTCATCCAAAAATACTACCAAAAACATGTCAAGGTACATATGGAAGATTATGTTTATTAAGTCTATAAAGACTATATGTGTGTTTTGCAACCCAAACAACATTATAATGATATCATAAAGGCCATACATGATTCTGAAGAAATCCCTCGGTATATCAGAATGTAGAACACTCAACTAATCAAACTAAAATCTCGAATCAATCTTAGAGAAGACATAATATCCCCTAAACTGGTCAAAAAATTTATTAATACATGGAAGATAATACAAGTTCATCACTTTCATTAAGTTAAACTTTTGATAACCAAAAAATAAGTGTAGAGTTATATTAGCCTTAATAGAAAACAAGACTGGAGAACCCAAAGGAAACATACTCAGATGGATAAATACCTTATATATAAACTCTTCTATTTGAATATTTTAACACTCAACCCTCTATTGATTTCATTATGTTTGGTGGAATAGAAACTACCTCGAAACCCTATATGAGATCAATTGTAAATTCCATATCCCTCTCGGGTAGAATCCCTAAAAGTATTCAGTAAATACATCCTAAAACTGGTCCACTACAGGTGGAATAATGTAATGCTTTACACCACCATCATCCAGTAGAAAACTAGAATCCTGGGTGTTAAGCCAACCAAGATGACGATGAATTGGCCCTTTATGGCCTCGCTGGATATCCTACTATCCATGGTGAATATACTTGTCACCCCCAGGGTACATAAGCATCAAAATCCTGTGGTAAAAATCTATGTGGTTTTGGTATGAAACTAACCATTCCATACCCATAATTATGTTAAATCCTAACATGTCTAGGATATAAATATCCCAACTAAAATTCAATTCCCCAACCTCAAGAGAACACCCATTACAAAAACAGATGTCACTAAACCATACTCAAAATTGTTTTTATATCATCATAAACCCATTCATGAACTCCACCAGTGGGCTCAAACCACTGACAATTTGTGTAGATATAAAATAAAGAGAAGCACTAGTATCAAATATGGAACTAGCTAGTGTAGAAGCTACAATAATACTACCTCTAATTGTTGATGGTTCAACCACACTATCCACCCATATAAGCTGAATGAAATGAAACTATCATACCCCTCTTCCCTATGATAAAGTATGATTCTCATGAGCTTCACCACTCTAATAATATGGGTTCTTATTCCCAGAAGCACCACATTCAATGCATCCACCACCATTGATAGTATAAATCCATATTCCATACTAATACGGTGTAGAAGATCTCATTTTTATACTCTAGTTCTCCCTAGATACTCTATCGTTACCCATCTTCCATGGGTTTCTATATAACCTCTATAGATTTTCCATCCTACTGCAAGATCAGAACTTTACCTATGTTTGGGGGAACTATCTATGAAAGTGACCTATCCTACCACACTAGAGAAAGATCACTTGAGAAAGGTTTTATGTCCCCTGACCACTCTTCTTTACACTACTCGGGTAAAATTTTTCGTAATGATTCTTTATATCTCATAAGTCATACCTTTGACCATATAGAAGAAACCACATTTACTTCACCAAAATACTCCTTCAGGTTCCCCTTGGAAATGAGATCCTGATATACTACTTCTAAAAAATTCTTCACCCTGAATATATTCACTTGGGACATAATTTGATTTTTAATCCCATCCAGTTATCTCATTCTGCAGTAGCCACATCTCTCTCTAATGCTAGAAAAACAAACTTAAAGTCTATAAAGTGGCCAACATAGTCCATAATGAACATAATCTCCTAATTCAACCTCATAAACTCAACTACACTCTCTTTCATGAGAACCTTATGGTTAATGTTCTCCAAGAACTTCCCCTGAAATTTCTTCCACTCTATATTGTCAAGTTGTCCATATTAATTTTGGATGTTACACAAATGTTTTGACTAACCACATAATATATAAGCATAAAATCTGACTCTCTTATCAGTAGGAGTCTCTATGTTGTTAAGTATGGTCTGGATAGAATCAATCTAGAACTCAACTACCTCAGGTCAACCCTCTCCCGTAAACATCAGAAGGTGATATAACTAAAACTTCCATGTGCTATCAGACAAACTCATCCCAACCCACCATGGGTATCTTTCTATGAGCTGTAAGAAGTGAGAAATGTTCTCATGAAAATGTTCTTAGACTTCCCCACTTGGAACTATCATTGTATCAGTTTCTAATACTGGAGGATCATTTCCACCCATAACCTTAAGTCATCCCCTCAACTAGAATCATCATGGATGCATGTCTCTATAATTACAAACAGACATCTAAGGACATGTTACAAAATATTGACATATTTAAATAATTGGGATTCAAAAAAAATCATAACAAGTCATTCCCCTAAACCCCTACAAATGGTCAACACTGAGATGATATCACTACCCTTAACAATCAAATATCTAGGTTATGGTTGACATTGGTAAACACATTCTCATTATTCAATTTTCTCATTAGACACACATTTGCACACTTTTTTTTCATAATCTTTCAAATATATTTTGATATTAGGAACCTTTTTCATTTCGATTACATGAGCTAGGAAAAACATTACAATTTCAATAATTTATTCAAAACCCATTTTCATGTGTTTTCCAAAAAAATGATATATGTCTTAATAATTCCTGATTTCCTATAATGATGTAGGGTTACTCAACTATCATTCCTTACCGAGCCAAAATGAAAATATCATAAAATCATATAAACAATAATATTACCCAATAAGTGCATCAATCACGGTGAAATAACATCCAACTATAACAACACATATCAATAACAATAATCCCACCTTAAGTACCTGGATTTTACCCTCGTACAAGGGTTAGCTACTCCCATGCGTGGGATTTTAACCAAGTAATGACTCATCCTATTCTCCTATCATTATTTCCCAAATAGTAAGAAAAAATAAAAGAAAAGAAAAACATCATTATTCCACTTTTTAACATCCAAAACCAATATCCACACACTGGTACGCCGATCTGGTCAGTCACATGACCTTAGGTGCAACACCCTATATTCCTGAGGCTTCTGAATAGTAGTGAGGGTATAATATAGATAATAAGGAGACTATACACTCTTTATCAAAGTAGTAAAATAGATGAAATAAAAAAATAATAGGGAAAAGATATAACAATAACCCGAATAAGACAAATATCAAATGATTACAAAAATAGGAATACAATATCCAAACCAAAACTAGAGATATGTCATACCAAGTACATGTCAAGTGTAAAATGAAAAACCCAAAATAAATACACACTGAAAATATCAATCTTGTCTTGACAAGGTATGGTTACCTCATCCATGATTCATAACAACTCTCCTATCTAACACAAGACTCTATACATTATCTTTTCCTACAAACACAATGTGTATTTATTTATTGATCAAGAAGCCTGAGTAGGGTGTGAATAAAACTCATTTGGGAACCACCAAAGGAGTATAAAAAAATATCCAGTCAACAAAATTTTATGCAGTTGTAAAAAGAATAAATTATAATTCCTAATTAAAAAATTAATCAAATTTTCAATTATTATTTAATTTACCACATAAAACCTCAGGTTCGTGGGGATACCCAAACAACAAAACATGATTCATCCCATTCTAGAGAAAAAACTATACCCAAAGGATATCACAAATCATAATATAAAGTTTATCGATTTTCATTTCATTTTAATTCATATTATGACCTATTGGAACCATAATCCAATGACAAAATTTTGGGGCTATATCATCATAGATATGACCCCATGGGTATTTGATGTAGTATTTCGTGACCCACAACTCATTTATTAAACAATTACACAATTTTTATTTTGAATAAGTAGTCCCTGTCCTAAACTCATTTATTACTATGGGCTGCTGAAATAATAGTTAATGTCCCGCACACATATATTAGTTTTTATCTATTAGATTTTTAGTTACAAGTCTATGTACCACACACATTTATCAGTCAACCAAATTATTCACATATATTACATCAATCATGATTAATCAACACTAATACTTTTACCAAAAATTAACATCTTTGTACAATCAAATTTTTTCATAATGAACATTGACCTTAAAATTAATCAAATGAAATAATATATTAAAATCCCTTATTAACCATTTAGAAATATTCAATTCATATAACCCATTAAGGTTTTAAGGTCAATTCAACCATCTCCTGATTCCTAATTATTAATTAATTCATATCAAATTAATCATCCAATTACAAATACCCAATTTACAATCCAATCCATAATCAAAATATCCCCTTAATTAAATCAAAAATTAATTAATCTAATTCCACAATACTAATATATTGTTACCAATTTATCTAATTAATTAATCTAATATCAAAATTCCATAAATTAATTAATCACATAATTTATTCAATTCATTATTCCATTTTCAAACATTTAAATTGAAAATTTTAAATTCATACACAAAATTGGACCCCCTACCTTAAGATTGAATATGAACGCTTTCCAATAAAAATCCCCCATTGATGTATAACAATTGGGATCATAATGAAGAATGAGATCTAGATCCAAAACCTAAATATAAGATCAACCAAATAAATATCCAATAAACCTAGATCTATATCCATCATCAACAGAGGATGAAATCCCTTCCAAGGATGATATAAAGATGAGAGAGTGGGAGGAAACCATAGAGAATGAAAATCTCTTACCAAGAGAGGTTCAAATCTTTAGTTCATGCTACTATTTTCCATTAATAGAAGTTGGGTGGCCTTGGAATCTTTCATAGAACCTAAAAAAATAAGAGAACATATTTAGGGTTGAATTGGTTAGAGTTAGGGTGAAGTACGGGGGGTTCATGATTTTAAAAACCAATATTTGGAATATTATATGCATAGGGTTTTTAGTGAAGGGGAGCATGGTTTTCCAAATGGTGCGCCTTAATAGTGAAGCTCTACTGGGGGGCATGATTACTCCTAAGAGGGAAAATGGTTTTAAAAACCATGTGTTAACCTTGTAAATCCTCTTTGTTTGGGTTCATATTTTTATCATTTCTAGACACATGGTTTGGGAAAACCATGTGCCAACCATGCATTTCCCCTCTTCCTTCCTAAATTCTCCAATTTTACACAAAAACACACCAAGGTAAAAAACAAACAAGATATACTCAAAATAATGAAAAAGAGTACCTATAAATTTGTTAAATACATCATAATAAATGTTAAGGATTGTATAAGGTTCATGTTGTAAAAAGATGATATGTGGTGAATAGGGTTGGTATCAGCACCGAGACGGACTCTGAAGGATCCATAGTGTTCTTTATCTATCTATGTTCATTTAATATACTCTAGTTTGAATTTCCACATTGAGATCCTAAGTTATTTATTTGTATTTCATGAGTGAAATTTGATATTAATTTTTTTTCTATTTTGTTCTGTACTTCATATTTACATATATAATTAATGTTTATCATGTATAGATATTATTAACAAGGGTATAGTATCCCTCTACTTCCTTATACCCTCGTCACTAGTCAATTTCCCATTTCTTGTGGGGATGTGTGCATGAGGTCTTGTTTTACATCAACCCAGATTGGGTAATTTGGTTTGGGATGTTACACTTATGGATTTTCTAAATTTTAAATTAGAATCCATTGAATGAAATAAAATGATATAGATTTTTCAATATCATAAATTAAATAAAACATGTGGTATAATACATTCATGGGTAAGAATATAAACCACATATAAAAAATGAATTATCAATATAATAAATTAATAGTATTAGTTACTATATATTGATTGATGATGAAAATCATGATGTTGGTGTTAAATCATTTATGTAGGTTGTTAGACCATTCCAAACTGAAACATGTTATAGTAGTGAATGAGTAAGAGTTTAGAGTTATATAATAGTAGGATCATTTTATCAAAAGCATAATGAGGTAAATATGACATAATTTTTCTAGAAAATGATATTTATAAATATTATACATGATAATATAATTGAAAATTTGATAAAATAACTTAGATACATATATTATGAATTCTATCCACCCTGACAAGTGTACCCCAAGAATAAATGATTCAGGCATACATCATGGAACCAAAATCTACCAAATATATAAGAATACATTAAGAGATATAAAATGGTAATAGTTTCATGATAATTTTTAAATTAATGGGTTTTTTTGGAAGGGGTATTTGGGATATCCTTTCACAAGTGTAAAAAAGAAACATTTCATCAGAAACGTAAGTTGTGTTATGAATAATTATGGAATCACAAGAGAGTTACATTGGATTGGGGAAGAAATGTTGGTGTGACATTTAGGATTGACTACCATACCTTAAAATAAAATTATATAATTTATAAATATTGTTTTAAAAGATTTGCGTTGATTTTAGTTATTATTAATCAGAATTGATATGTTTGTCTTGGTGAAGTTGGATGTTATAAGAAGATTCCACCCAATGGATGTGAATATGATTCCTTAAAAAATGGAAGAATAATGAAGAAACTACTTAGTGAGAAACCCATAAATTTAGAGTTTCACAGAGATTGTCCATAGAGAGATGACAAGTGTAGATGTTGGAGTATAACCAATATCATGTTATAACAGAGTTTGAATAATCTGACTACTGACTAGGTACTAAAAAACATATAAAGTGATAATTAAAAAGATTAAAAAGTTGTTCAATGGTTTTAGAAAATATGGATAACATATGAGAAACCCTAACATGATTATTGGTCTTGATACCTATGTAAATATACGATGAAACATATCTTAGATGACATTTCAAGATGAGTTTTGTTTGAAAAAGGAATAATAGGGTAGTGGAGGTCATTGAAATACTCTATATCAGTAGTTAGATATTGAAAATTACTGTTTAATTTTTCTAATAGATTTTGGAATTATTTTAATAATTACCATATTTATATGAATTAGTTTTGTCAAAATTTTAGGTGTTTGATAATCCCTATATTAATTTAATTCAATCTAATTAATTTGAATTAATATATATTTATGAGTTAGATGTTAAGAATGGATAAGTATTATAGTGCATATGGATCATTTTTTTGTCAACATAAGAATCATTAGACACTATATAAACATAGTTTATATAGTTAATAAGTATTATCCAGTGTGGATATTTGAAAGTTTTCAAAGGACTGAGTTTGTAAGGTTCAACCTAAAATATCATAAGGATGAATCCTATTATTCTCTCGGATAATTAAATTAAAAAACTAGACATTATAAGGAATCTTGGATACAATATAAGTATTATATTTTTAAGAATAAATATCATAAGGAACATATCTAATACTTCATATGTATGAATCATGATCTACATAATCATAAATTTTTGATGTATAGATGATTATAGAGGACTATAAAGATCAATTACCATTTGATTAAGAATCAGTTGAGTAATAATAATTCATGGAATAATCATATACATAAGTATGAAATAGTTTCAATATAAGAATAATTTAATATTTATAAGAATCATTATATATTGAAAAAATAGATATTTATTCTGATGAAAAATATGAGTTTCCAAAATTAAATTCAGAAAAATAAAAACCTATTCGACGATTTTGAAGATAATTTTCATCTTCAAAGAACCATGAAGCTATATTTACCCATGAGTCAAGATTCATTTAGGGATGATTTAATGAGAGTAATATTATAGTATCATTGTTCCATTATTAAATTATTTTTAAATAAAATTATTTTAAAATCATAATTTGTGATCAAAAGATGAATTAAAATATATTGATGCATCTACTGATATTTGATGTATGAAATATCAATAATGGATTTTTTATTCTTAGTCAATAAAAATAATAATGTTGAGGATATACGTATTTTAATATAAAAAATTGTTGACTCTATTCTAGTTTTATTGAAGCTCTCATGCTGTAAGGAAGCTTATCCACACTCTATGTTGTTGTATCATGTTTATATATCATTTATGATTATTGGAATGTGAATTTTTGGAGTAATATTTTTTATAATACCATCCTTAATCCCAATAGAATAAAATATAATACTTATCTTGTTCATATAAATTGTGAAGAAAATGAAAAGGGTATTTTAAATATTCTTATGGAGACCCAGACATAAAAAGTAGTTTTAAAAAGGTTGATATACATTGATCGTGGGTCAAAAACCATGTGAAGCCATTGGGAAAATGATATCATGTATATTTTTAGTATCTCGTGTTATTAATATAATATTTCAATTTTTTTTAATTTAAAGATACCTCAAATTAAATGATGTCTCCAATACATTAAGGAAAAAGAGATCCTGAGTCTGTAGTACATTGTGTGAGTAGGAGTGTTAAGAAAACTAGAAGATGACTAAATGATGAGGAAGAATAAATGATTCTATGATGATGTAAAAAAGAATTTGGTTAACAAAAAGCGAAGAAAAATAAGAATTTTTTCACATGGATGTTTTAGTAGTACACAATGTTGTAGATATATGACAATGTTAGGAATACGAAGATCTGATAAAAAGGCTGGTGTGTAGGGACTACTATAAAATAATCATTTTATATTAAATACTTTGAATTTTTTGTTCAGAGAACTCAACCGAGATACTCTGAAGAATATATAAAATTAATATTTTTTTTAGATATTGAGTTTTAAGGGTTTGACATATCATCAAAATTCATTTGAAGACTTGATTTGAGGAACATGATTAGATTTTTAGATATAGTGACATCCCAGAGAAAATTTGAGAGTGTCATCGAGAATGATAGATGTTTTTATGAACTTATGGGATAAGATTATTAAAAAATCATTGTAGAGATAATTATTTACTTTTTTAATATAGTGAAAACTCACCTGTATAATATGGTGAGAGTATACAGGATAATAACAATTCTACACTACTATAATCGATGAAAATACTAGTAATAGAAAATTTGTGACTTAGAGATACCAAACCACAATAAAGAGTATGTTTTCATAGAGGATCTGAAAAATTTAAAAACTCTATATGTTGATGTCTCTTTATATAATTAATTTCATGTTATATGTGTGGCTTTTTAAACAATAACATGTCCTCTTTTTTCTAAATAGGAAATAAAGGTTCAAAAACCAAAGTGGGGATTTTTTTTAATTTGTTAAAATAGATACCAATAACTAATCCACCCCCTCTGTCAGGTGTCTACACTGGTCCAACATAGTATTTTGATTGGTATCAGAGCCATGGTTCTCTTTAATATGCTCATATTTTTCTTAACCATGTGTTTTTATCAAAATTTTAGGAAGTTCATATTTGAAAATAAAAATAATCTAATAAATGAATCTAGTTATATATATTTAATTAAAAATGCTAAATTATCTTATAAGACTAGAAAATATGTAAAATGAGTCAAATAATATGAAAAATTATTCAAAAGAGCATTAGGATCAGCTACAAATTGAAGGTTATCATAGTTTTATTTTATCAATTGTATCTACCCCAAATGATCCTCTTGAAGAATCAGTTCAAGCTATAATGATAATCAAGAACATTGTATTGTTAAATATATTGAATATCTATACTCTAATTTTAGGCAATACATCCATAAAATACATTTTATGGTTGTTACTTAATTATTCGAGTCCATTCTAGATTTATATGATGATAAATCATAGCTATAAGATGATGATGATGAAATATAAAACCCATTAGCAAGATTGTTTCAAAATGAAACTCTCTTATAAAATTGTTCAAAGATCAAGATTAATATATTAAAATTATCTAAAAAAATACCTCAATACTTATACAAAACTTATAATAAATCATTGATTAAAATTAAAGGTTATAAAAGATATTGAATAATTGATCCATGCATTGGAAGAATTATATAATGTTATTATAAGCCTCACGAATGCTAAATTATATATTAAATGAAATATAATTAAGGATCTATATAATACCATGAAATAAAGTATACAGTTTCATGAATATTAGATGAGAATGATAAACAAGGAAATCAAAGATAAAATAAACATAGTTGTGGAAAATAAGAACACACTCATTATAAGGTTTCTTAAACTAGATGTTAAGTTGATATATTTGGAAGAGGATAAAACTATAATATTATAAGATATTTAGAAATGAAATTTAACTAAAGAATATTTAGTGATGATTCTGGATTCTAATAAGACATACATTTTTGGAATAAAAAGCTTATAATCATATCATGAACAACCTACTTAGTGATCATGGAAGAAGTTATCCCATTTTTCTAATTAATATATTTTCATGGAAACTAATTTAACTACTTTTATAGGAAAAAATCTAAAATATAGAAAAATATGGAAGAGTAGAAACTAATTTATTCCCCCACTCTAATGTATCTATGGTGGATTTAAGAATGTATATGAAGAGAATATTCCCTAAATAAATCTAAAGAGTTTTTTCTAGGTATCCAAAAATGTGAATGAGTAATATCTTCCCAAACTATTATGAATGACATAAAATTAGGTTAATTAGAATATTTTGGTGTTATTGGATATTTTCAAATATATATATAGAGTTATGGAATAATATAAAAGTGAATAAAAAATATAAAATACATGTATTCAGGGGAGAAAATATACAATTTTGAAGGTACCATCTGTAGTGAGGTAGAAATCATGAAAAAAGTAAAATATATCCATGAAAAATATATTTTAATATCTTTATAATTTCAATGAATGCTATAATATATGTGGTCAAAATTATGATAAATTATGTTATATACCAAACTAGTGCAACACTTGTATTGATATGAATATAAGGCCATAATATATAAACAAGATAGTAAACAAAAATTATGAGTCAATCTTAGGGGGAAAGAAAAATAAGGCAACTCAGTCTTCCACTCCCAAAAAGAAAAAATAGATAGCTAAATTTGATGCCCAACCAATAGAGAAATGATGATTCTATTATGGTAGGAGTGTCAAAACCCTGGAACATTTCAATATGGCCATGAATATCAAATAAAAATATAGAAATATGGAAAACAGTTATAGTTAATCAATAAAATAAAAGTTAAGACTGGTTATGTGGAAACATCCCATGTGAAGAAGAAAAAAGGTTTTTAATGAATAGAAAAACAAATTATTCTAATGATTGGTGTGAAAGGTGAACATGGGAAGGACACATGGTTACCAAATTCATGGTATAGATTACTGAAAAAAAATATATTAAAGAAAAATTCAATTCACTACTGACTCTAGTTACCAAGAAATATTCAATAATTATAGAGTTTTTAAAAATGTAATGAATAAGCATGTTTTTAAATATTGATTAATCATAAAATGTGATTAGATAGAAATGAATAAGAGAATAGAACAAGTATAAATATATGAAATTTAGTTTTTAGATTTAGTTAAAAATCATATTCCAGCATAGAATAAAATTGATATAAGGAAGAAAACCATGTGTACCAAAGAAGAAATTAGTAAGGATGTCATGGGAAAATAAAACATATAGAGTTCTCAAAGGAGTGAAGTTAAAAAGAAGAATGTTTTTTGGTTGGGAAATAGGTATCATACCTATATTTAAAATTAAAAAATAATAATGGAGACACTCCTAATTTACATATTTTTTTGACATTGTTCCTTATGAAAAATAGATTTGAATTTGAATCAAAATAGGGACTGAATGAAGCTGTGACCATTATAAAACATGAAGATATTCTATCAATCATGTGAAATATTTTTGTTAATCCCACTTAAATACAACATATACCCTACAATAATTAAGATAGTGTATTAATATCCCCACTACGTGTTTGATGGGTACTATGGCGTGGCCAGTGAGGCTACACCATAGTTCCTGGTGTTTTGGCTTGGCTAGTGAAGCTGTGTTGTGGTACCTACTCCCTGAGTCCCACATAGGTCTTGTGGAAATGTTTTAAATAGAATATATGACCTATGTATCCATACCACTCCTATCACAAGTCATTTTTACAGTGTATTTAGAAGTAATCCCTATTGAATGTAAAATTGTATAGGATGAATTCTAATGAATAAATTATTTTAGTTAATATGTGTACCCTAAGTGGCCCTTAAGTTGTATTCAATGGAGGGGAAAATTCATACCCTTACGGGATTAACTAAATAGAGAATTTTTAGTCCAAATTAAATGTAGCACATACCCTATAGGATTTGAAATATAGGCTTAACATCCCTATTAGTTGTCATGAGGGTGTTGTGATGTGTCCAATGTGGTTTTTCCATAATTATTATTGTTACAGTATGGCCAGTGAAGGTAGTTCATGGTACATGAACCCCAAGTCCCACATCATACATCAATGAGTATTAGTAAGGGAATATAATTCCTATGAATCACACCATTAAGAAACTAATAAATTTTATACATAAATATCACACCTTTTTAGATGAATATTCAATACAACTAATATCATCACATGCCCAAAACTATAAAGGATTAGTGTGAATCAAGGCTAGATTCATAGAAACCTTATTGAATTATAATATCTATCACAAATGACATCATTTATTGTATAATGTACCCTTCAAGACTCAACATACTTAGTTCCCTTCTTCATAACTAGGGGAAAAATTAAAACATTATAACAGGTGGGCTCAAATTCCCGATTAGGGTAAACATGGAAGATATCATTCAATTCTCATATATATGAATGTCACAAGAATAAGGGTATAATAAACATGATTTTTAAATATAAAATAACACTTTCTTATTAATATATCATAATCAAGAGTCATGGAATAAAACATTATCATGTCACAAGATTGTGTAATAATAACAAAATTAATCATGATCCATGAGTTCAGATCATAATCATAACGATATGTAAGAGAGTGGGGTTCCATCATAGGAAGAGAACCAATATAATATCATAAGGTTATCTACCAAGACCATCATATCATAGTGGATCATTCCTCACAACTTGCTTCTATGATCACAACATTCCATGTTTCGCCACTTGTTTCCCATATCATAGTGGATCATGCATCCTTACATGATTCCCATAGTGTATCGAGAACATTAAATCATTTCCTATAATTATAACATTAGATATAAGGAATTAAAAAATAATAATTTTTGGGTTATAATATACCCACCCATACCATAAAGTATTCCATACACAAGTGTGTCATAAGATTTAAAACAATTCCTTATTTCAACACTTCATAACCCATGTAAAGAACATATATTTCATAATGATATTAGTATAACATAATTAACCAATGTGAATGAAAAAGGTTTCATATAATCATAATTATTATAATCCGTCCAAAATAATTAATTGGATAGTATCATAAGATCACAACCCCATTTAATAATAACTATCATTAAAGGAGGTTGACATAGATGAAAAATATCTTTAAACAATCCCTCAAAAGTTTCTTTGAAAACATGATATAATATCCTTTAATTTTGATACATTTTAACTAAAAATTTCTAAAACATTGAAAAAATCGTTTTATTTTAAAATATATAAGGAAAAATATAATGTAATATTCAATTAAAAGGATGTTCATGATAGAGGTAAAATCTATTAATTCCATATATGTTAAAAGAAAACATTCATTTCATGATTTTTTTAAAATTAGAAAATAATTTATTTAGAATAATTTTGAAAAATTACTTTTTAAACCACTGTAATTAACGTAAATGGTAGTGAGAAATAACATCTAAAAAAATTTAATTTATATTTAATAAAATTCATAATTTTTATAAGGGCATGGACATAGAAGAAAATGACCATCGACCAAAGTGGAATTAAGTTCTCTTTTTAAAAATAATATCAATATTTTTAAATAAAAAAGAGAGAAAAATGGTACCAATGAATGAAAATTATAGGAATTACCATATATTAATAAAATATATGGTTTTTAAATGTAAATATCTATACACATACCTTAATAAAAATTTATCATAGATGATCCGGAAAGGAAATGAGATTGTAACATAAACCCTTAGCGCATTAGTAATCTATAGATCAAACTATCCTAGAATATAAAATTTTTTATGTATGTTTCATTCCCTATATTTTTCATTATATTAATCAAAAAATACATTCATGAGAATTATGTACACCACATAAATGAATCAAGTGGTGAATATAGCTTATGTCTCACAGAAATAAAAGTGAGACGATAAATTTTTACAAGTAGTTATGTATTTAGTTGTACTTATCTAAAACACATGTATAATAAATATAAATTTATTATAAATATATTACATAACCATACTAATATATATATCATTCCATATATGGTTTAATTATATCATCATATCACCAATTTATTTGTATATCTTTATTAAAACTATAATTACGGGTGATAACTACTTCAATTTTCATTCATGATTCAGTTCTTCAGTCATGATCCTTGTAATTTGATAATGGTTTCATCATATCAAAAATTTTAATTATTTAATGAGTATCATTTGTAATCATTATATACACTTTAATAACTACTCATAAAAATGATTATAAATAATGGATTACATTACTTCGTAGAGACAATAATCTATATGTATGAACATGTGATGTTTCCACTATTAGATGAATGGAACAAAAGAAAATTAATGAATAATTATCCTTTATAGAAATATAAAAATATCATATATATCTTATATTTTAATTAAATATATCACTATAAATATAAATTTGAAGATGTGATGAAAAATGGAATGCATCACTACATAGAGGTGGTAGTCCACATGTACTCATGAGCGATGTTTTCTTTTCTCATGAGATGGAAAAAAGGTTGATGGAAGTTATGATAACAAAATAATAAGAAAAATATTTTGTTGAAGATAATGAATTTATTATATTTTAATTAAATGGTTAAAAATATGAAATAAAATGAAGGATATCAGTTATTATGATAACCTCCTCTCAAGGACCCTAGGTATGGTATTTATAAGAGACCAGAACCTACAGAAAATGTATAAGGATGTTTAAATAAATTTTAAGGGTTTTTTAGAGATAAATGGGTCAATTTTATCTTAATAAAATAGGATATATATTGTCTTTTTAACGTGATGGAAAAGACATAGATTGAATTACATAAAATATTTAAATTTTATAAATTCATTTTCATGAGAAAGTGGAACCAATTGGCCGAAATTTTGAAAATAAGATAGTTTAATGTTTAAATAATCTAAAAAAATAATATTTTTATAGGTTTATGTGTAATGATTAACCTTATCTATTATCTTAAACCCTTATTCAACTAATATTTTTTTTAGCCATAGTAACAAATATTTCATAACTAAATGGTTATAAATTCACATTTAAGGTAATAATTGGATCAAAAATGGTCTAGAGGTGAACTTTTAGACTATATCACACCCCCTTAACCAATTTTATGATTAATTTCATTTTTAAATAATTTAATAAAATATTATTTTAAATAATTTACCATTGATGTTAGTTTAAGATTTATTCTCGTATTTTAAATTTAAAGATATTAAGGCAAATATTTAATTATAACATAAACTATTTAACAACCAATTATACATTATTATTAATCATAAAATTTATGGGACACCAGAATTTATCCAAAAAATATTAATTTTTTTCTATTAAAATCATTTACTTTGATTTTCTACTACTTTCAGAAGCTCTCTATTAGTGCTGTGTAAGTATTTAATGTAATTATACCATCAATAAAAATTAAAAATAAAGTTATTCCATAAAAATAAATTATTTATGTTCAAAATAATCTTTTATATTAATTAATAACTTCTTTTTATCCCTAGAAAATCAGATAATAGAAATTGAAATCAATAAAGTGATATTTTTTATTTATCCTTTTTCTTATAAAAATATAAACATCACTATCTAAGTTAAAAAGAAATTATGTTTCTATATTTTGGAACATTTTATGATAATCCAAAAAGTATAATAATAAAATAGTATAAATAAATGTTTTAGAGTTATTTTAAATCCTTATCCAAAATTTTTAACCTTGTTTAACAAATTTTATCCCTTATGAGGTGATAAATATTTACCAGTATTACTATTCAAAATGACTAAAAATAAAAGGGGTCTATATATAAAATATGAACTATATTATTTCAAATATGTAATTAATTTTTTATATTTTGTTTCGAAATGGGAATTAAATCCACTATAAAATAATCATGGAAAAACTCAACGAAAACTATTTTTAGAAAAATGGGATTTTAACATAAAACATGATTTAATATCATTTAGTTCTAAGTATAAATCACTAGATAAAGGTTAAAACATTTGAATAAGTATATGTTCATTAAATTTAAACAATATAATTCATCGATAGTGATTAATTTAATTTATTACAAAAAAAATCACATTACATGGATAAAAATGAATTTTTTAGAAAAATATCTCCTTTTGAATTTTAAATGATTTTTCAATTAGTAATTTATGAATTAATTTTATACTTGTAAAAAAATAGTTTTTCATAATTTATTTAGTATTATTCATACCCTATAATACAAAAACTAAGATATAACTATGAAATTATAATATTTCAATAGTATTTTAGAGTTTCTTTAAACTCGGTGATTCATATAAAGAAAGCTATCAGAGAAATAAAATTTAATTTTTTTAAAGGTTGGGGCCAAAGCCTCATTTTTATAATTAAATCATGGAAAATACCTCTTTAACTGGGTAGAGGGAGACCCATTACATAGTTCGAAGGTTGAGTGGGCATTTATCCCATTACAAAGCCTGTAGGCCCAAATTTTTGGCCCAAGGCCCAATCTTTGAAAAGTACTGCTATAATACCTCCATGCTGCTATAGTACCACACAGTACCCGCCGCGGGTACAGTACCCCTGCCTCCTCTATAGTTCCTCTGTTGGAATATTATCTCTATTACTACAGAAGCACTAATAATATAAGGATACATACACCTCATCACATCACAGGTCTCCCTTATAGCCTCTAATTTATGTTTTTGTGAAAAAACTATTACCAGATGAGTGGTCTTTTTTGGTTGCAAATTATCTCTATGATCCATAATATCCACTAGATATTCAACATAAGATAGATAATTCTCTAGTGGTATGACCTCTGTGTTCAATACAAGTGAAGTATAAATTATGTACTTTTTTATGAGAGATACATGGAACACATCCTGATCTTGAGAGAGATTCATTGGAAGTTCCAAATTATGAGCTATCATCCTAGTACAATCAAGAATTTCGAAGGGAAAATTATATCTAGGATCCACCTTTACCTAATTTCAAAATATCATAACCATATTTCAATGAGATATCTATAATAATACTTTATCACCAACTTCGAACTCCTTATTTATCTGATGATTTTCAACCTAATTTTTTATCGACTCTGAGCTTACCTTATGTGTCACTGAAGGGATCTAACATTCTCTTACTTTTACTCAACTTGATCTAACCCCAATAACTTTATTTCTTCAAAATCATCCCAACACATTGTGGATATATACTACCTACCATATATAACTTCATAAGGATCCATATAAATGCTTGAGTGAATGCTATTATTGTAAGAAAAATACACCAACAGAAGGTGTTGATCCCAAAGAAACTTTTTAATCCACAGAGAAATATCTGACTGTGTATTATAGAGTTTTAATGTTCCTCATAGACTGAAAATCTATCTAGGGATGATATTTATAACTAAAACTCAACGCTATATCCAGAGGCTATTAAGGACTACCCCAAAACATCTATGTAAACCTTGAATCTTTATCAGATACGATTGAGAGTGTAACTCTATATAATCTCAAAACCTACTTAATGTATAATCAAGTTAGATTATTAAGATAGAAATATTCTATAATAGAAATAATATCCTCATTTTCTTAAAGGAAATTGACTACAACCTTATTAGAATTTTTAACATTAGATGTTTTGGGTACTCTAATGATGAAATTTTTTGTAATTTTTCCCATTTCCATTCTGGTATGGGTAATGGTTATAACATCCCCTTATAAGTTTGTCTCTCACCATTAACACGGTGAAATAACAATAATCATGATACATACTATGAACAAGAAATTTTATGTAATCATATTAGAAATATACATTTAGATCTCTATATATCGTCATTCTTCTAGGATGAATTGAGAATGACAAACTATGATCTTTATCTAACAATTCCTTCTTCAATTATGGTATTTATGGGATACATAATTTATATCCTAAACCATATCAATTAATCACAGTTATTTTTGAACTCAATAAAATTACTCACATTCTTCTGAAGTTATATATTTTCCTTTTAATTTTTTTTAATCCTTACTAGTATGGGCAGTTGAACATTCATCTAATATGGATTGGATTTATCAACATTACATAGTATTTCAAGTTACATAATCTATAAATCCATAAGTATAGTATATTTTTCCATCCACATGAAGGAAAAACTATCAAAATCCTTTCAATAAAGAGAATCTACCACCTCAAACCCCTTACGAGGTTGGTAAAGTGATCATTCATAATCATTAATCAACTCCAACCATCTTCTATGGAATATATTAATCATTTTATATGTGAATATGTAATTTAAGATTTCATGATCTGTATATATGTCCCACCTTCCACCATAAATATATTTCCTCCATATATTCAATGAAATTTTTTTGTTGTTTACTTCAAATCATTATTCAGGTAATTTTTCTCATTTATTTTCAACGGGTGAGAGACATATGTTATCATCGTATCATTTTATATATGTAGACATCTCAATTGATTCTTTGATTCATTATAATAGATAAAAAACTCATTTCTATAAAAGGGAATTGTGAGCAATGTGTTACTTAATAACCTTCTCTTTAGATCCTTGAAATTCTCTTCACATTCAACAACCCATAGGAACACAAACACCTTTCAAGTAAACTTTTTGAGTTGATTAAATAGTCATGATAATTTTATAATAAAGAGTACATAGTATATTACCAACCCAACAAAATTATAGATTTTGATTACCGTGGTTGGTCTTGTCCAGTGCTCAATAACTTCCATATTTGAAGGATCCACCAATATACCCATACTTGGTATTATATGACCTATAAATGAAAATTTTTAAATTCAATATTCACACATGGAAAATTTATCATAAAACTTCTCCTTCCTAAGGATCCTTAGAAAATTTCTAATATAAACACCATACTCATCCAACCTCCTTGAATATAAAATAATTTTATGTATAAATACTACCAAAAATTGGTCAATGTAATATATAAAGACTACTTTTTAAATTTATGAAGATTGTATGAGAATTCGTATGTAAAAATAGAATCACTATAAATTCATAATTATCATACCTTATATGGAAGGTTTTATTGGGTATATCATCCTTAACCCTCAATGAATGATATACAAAATAACGATAATTCTTGGAAAAGTATTTATGTCCTCATAATTGGTCAAAACGTCATTGGAATAGAGTAGAGGATACATATTCTTGATAGTGTATATTATTTTACTATCAATATTTCCTTGGAGTTTCTTCTTTAATTCCTATAACCCAATCATGTTCATTCTACATAATGTCTTTGAATAGGTATATCATCAGTTATTAGATCTATTAATAACTCAACTTCACAATTCGGTGGAATACTTAGAAAATATTCTAGAAAGACAGAAAAAAACTCTTGTAAAATTGGAATATCATCAATATTTATTTTATACCTAACCATATGGAATATATACCCTTCATCAATAGGATTTAAAGAACAAAAATATAAAATTAATTTATATTTGAATTTTTTATACATCCTCACACAGAAAAACGATAATAGGTTCATTAAATATGAAATGTGACTTCCCTTCATGAGTAATTAATATGGTATCTATACAAATAAATCCAATAAAATCACAGAATCAAATGAAATTTTACTAGAGGGAGAATAGCAAGATTTATAGGAGGAAAATTCCCACAAAATTTAATTGGAGAGGATTTATTGACATGAGATGAGATCGTCACACCAATATGAGTTTTTACCGATAAATAAACATCTAATTGTTGAGGTGGTAATGTGATACCCTTATATATATATTTATATAAATATATAAATATAAGAGGGTAGATCTAGAGTCAAATATGATATTAATTTTTCTATAGTGGATGATAAGTGTACTTTTCACCATGTTATTCCCATAAACCAATTCGGCAGTATTGATAACATGATATTTCCCTGTGTCATTTCGAATAAGAGGTTATCGAGGACAATAATAATAAATGACAATGTTATTCATGCATCGATTGATGTACAATGTATGCTACATGAATTTGAACCATTTGAGTGTGGGTTGAATTAGTTGGAATCTTCCTTTCCTATAGTGTATCAAACATCCTCTTAATCACCTTTCGATATTCAAGGGATGTATAACTAGCCCTTCTACATTAAAAGTACCTCCTAGTTACATTAATGGAATTCCCATGATGTCACTTGACAATTTTCCTGTATACTGGTGATAGTAATTTATTTAACACATTTGATTTTTTATGAGAATCCATCTTTATTTTCTTATAAAAACCTTGGGAATGATTGGAATCTCAAATTTTTTTTCTACTTTGATACCACATCAAATGATTAATCCATATTTAATAAAGTCTTTCATAGATAATTCCTTTCAGATACATGGGTTTAATCCACCAATGAATCAATAATTTTTTCCTCTAGGGATGATGACTAATCCCAAAACATACATTGAATATATTACAAAATATTCATATATGTACCGATTCATTTATCATCCTTCAAACTAATCTCACAAAATTAATTCTCAAATTTTTAAGTTGAATATGCGGGATGTACTTACTAAAAAATATCATATTAAACTAATTAAACTTCATAGAGTCTATTTCTTTCTCTTAACACATATGTTTAATAATATTCCACCATTAATATTATTCACCTTCCAAAATATAATTTTCTACAATAAAATTTTCTTTCTCTGAGAACTTGAGAATAAGAAATACTTTCTTAGTGGTACTAATCCATCACTCAGCTTCTAGTGGATCAAAATACCCACTAAATGAAGGTGTATTTTTCCCATGAAAGACTACATAGTTCATTGTCACCTCATTTGATCATTTGGAATCTTGGAATGAATTATGGCCTAATAATGTTTAATGACAATAACATCGATATTATGAATTCCATCCCTCGTAGAATTTTTTTCTTGAGAGGAAAATCATTGCATTATCCATCACACTTATTGTTAGCATTATTCCTTAAAGTTCAAGCCATTAAAAAAACTAAAATTAATACTTTAGGAATCATGTTCCAATAATCAAAGTGATAAATCATATAATCATGAAAAATCATTCATAGTATTTCTAAACCACAAAACCTTCTTTTCAATTTGTGAAACCATAGGTTTATCCTAGGTAATCCATGGTCATAGAAAATTTAAAACCTTCATAATAGTTAATAAATATAATTTTAATTAATCTAATCATATACCACGAGAGTGTTGATTCAGTCATATAGTTTTAAGAATACTCATCTTGCACCAGTAACGATCGAGTTAATACCCAATCATCCCTTTTCGGAGTTGTTACCCCATAGTTCATATGTTTCATGGATACATTCACTTTATAGTATCTAGGCATCAATGTATTTTCTAATAAATCCATAAAATATCTAATTTACCAATACAGTATGATGTTATAAAATACTTAGAATTATCCCCTGTTTTCACCAAAGTACTCTAATCCAAATATCTAAAAGTAACTAAACCCTACTGTGATATCAAATGAAGTGACCAAATCTTTTCATTTAGCAATACTACATTCTTTTAGATAAATATTGAATATGTATAAGAATAGTGCATGCCCAAAAACCATACAGGTTTATTGTAATTAGAGAATAGATATGTATACATCTTTTTTTAAGTACAATATTCATCATCTCAAAAATTAATTTTTACATAAGGTTCCCTTATAGACTTATCATACATAGTACCCTTCTTCATAACCAGGGTAATATTAAAACATAATAAGGAGTGATAACATATGCCTAGTAAGGGTAAAAATGGAAGATAACATTCAATTAACAAATGTAATAATGTAATGAGTATAAGGTTATTATAACATGAGATTATAAATATAAAATAAAACCCATCAATTCATGGATCATAATCATGAGTCATGGAATAAATCATTATCATGTCACATTATTGGGTAGTTATCAAAAATAAATCTTGAGAAATAATATCAAATTATTATAATAACAACATGTAATAAGAGTGTGAAACCATCGTAAGAGAAGAATCCATATCATATGTCAAGGTTAACTACCGATTCCATCATATCATCATAGATCATGTGTCACCAAATGTTTCACATGTCATATCAGATCCAACATCACTATCTATTTCCCATATCATATTAAATCATGAATACCAATATATTTCACACACTGGATTAAGAAAATCAACTTATTTCACAAATTTATTTCATAATATACAAGGATTTATCAAATTAATTAGAGGTTTATAATAGAACCACCCATCACATAAATAAAACTATACATATGTGTACAAAAAAATATAAACAATTTATCATTTCATCACATGATAACCTTGGGAAAAGAAATGAATTTCAAAAGGATCTTATCATAACATTATTAAAACATGTCAAAAAAATGAGTTTCATAGAGTCATCATCATAAAAATCCATCTAAATAAATAATGTGGATTATTTCATAAGATCATAACCACAGTGAAGTATATAATTACTGAATGATGTTGACAGATATGAAAAATTCATTTAAAAGATCACTCAAATGTTTCATTGAAAAAATGAAAAAACAATATTTTATTTTGGTAAATTTTAAATACAAATTCTTATAATGTTGATAAAATATATTTATTTTAAAACAACCAAGTAAAATTTTAGTGGAATCTTCAAAATTAAGGACATGCATAGGGGTATGAAATTCCTATCATTTCAAATATGTTAAAGGAAAAAATTCCTTTCAATCATTTTTAAAAGTCATAAAAAATACTGAGAAAAACATTAGAAATATTCATTTTGATACCTATATAAATAAAACAAAAGTTAGTGAAAATTAAATTTTTAAATCATTTCATGTACAGGTAATAACTTAAATAAAAAAATTTAAGATCATGGCATTGAAGAAAAAGTTCATTGAAAAATAAAAAAATATGGCCGCTTTTTTAAATAAATAACATTTTCATGATCATTTTATGTACTAGAGAGAGAAAAATGAAATTAATACTCTAAAATTATACGAATAACCCTAGAAAAAGAATATATATGGGGAGTAATGAAAAATATCCATAAAAGTTCCCTTAATGGAAATTTATTATATATGATCCTATAAATAAATGAGATTATAACCTAAAAACTTACTACATTGGTAGAATATGAAAAAATATATCATAAAATAAAGAAACATATATGGGTTTGTAAACACCAAAAAATTTCCTCAAAATTATCATAAAATTAATTCATGATTGGTATATACTCCAAATAAAAGAAAAAATTTATAAATATGGCTTATTACTCACAAACATAAATTTTAGATGTAAAAACCTTACCTCAAGTATCATCTTACTTATCAAGTGTTTGAACCTCATGTATAATAAATATAAATTTATTATATAAATATTAAAAAAGTATTATCTTATATATCATACCATATATGAATTAATTAAAGAATATTATCACCCATTTATTTACGATTCTTTATTAAAATCACTTTACTGGTGACAATTGCTTCATTTTTCATTCAAGTTTCAGATTATAAGTACCAATAATTGTAATTTTATCATGGTTACAAAGTATTCATAGTATTAATAACGTCTTTATTATCATATGTATTTATTATAAAAACATTTATAAGTATTAAAATAAATTGGTGATGAAAAATGAATTACATCACTTCGTGGAGAGGGTAATCCGTACATACTCATGATTGATGTTTCAAAACTTTTATGGATAAAAAGAAAAAATAAAATATTAATTCAACTTTATATAAATATAATAATATGATTAATATAATATATATTGTGTAAATATATCATTATACGAATCAATGTGAGGTAGTGATGACAAATGACATGCATTACTTCTGGAGGTGGTAGTCCTCACGTACACATACACAATGATTTCCATTCCCATAGGATGGAAATGAGTTGGATTATGGTTACAAAATCAACATAATATAATCATAGATTATGGGAGATACTAATGTTATTATATTGTAATTGATAGAGATAAATGAAGAAGTAAGATGAAAGAGATCCGTTCAGACGATAACCTCCTATTTGAGAAATCTTATTTGGATCTCTTCTTAAGGACCCTAGGAATGGTCGTTTAGGGATAAAAAGACGTCAAAAAAATGTTTAAGGATTTTTAGAATTGGGTTTTAAGGTATTTTTCAAGAAAAATAGCTCAAGGTGGTGCGATTAATTTAGGAGAGATTGTGTAATTTTATAGTGAAGAAAAGGACACAGTTAGCATTACTAACACATCTAGAGTTTCTATTTTTCTCAATGCTGCATTAACGATGGACTCCCAAAGAAAAAATGCATTTGTGGAGGGATTCTGTCACTAATATAACAACATAAACAATTCCTTCCCAATTATTGTTATTTGTGACAGATGAATTGATCGTCACAAATAATGTCGAATTGTTTTTAAAAATAATCAATTAAGATCTTCCATTGCAATTGATATCATTCACAATGTATGATCAATCAATTATAAATACTAATAATATCAAAAAAAATTAAAAAATGAAATATTTTTTTAAATAATTACAAATAATTAAAAATAATTAAAAAAAATTAAAAAATTAAAAATATTTAGAAAAATTAGATAAATTAAAATCAATAAAAAATATTTTAAAATAATTCATATTTTTTAAAATAAATTAAAAAATATTTCATAATTTAAGAAAATTAAAAATAATTACAAATTATTTAAAATTAAAATGATCATAAAAGTAAAACATCATTTCAAATATAATATTTTTTTATCCCAAATTAAAAAATAATCTTAAAAAGTTACAAATCATCAATAGGTACCAGGTGGAGGTGGTTCGGTCAAAATATCGGGGGGGGGGGGGGGGGGGTGGAAACTTCATACCAATTCCACACGCAAGGTGTCACATATAATCTGACATCTTATCATCTCTCCGACATTGTTTATCATGTCCCCCATTCCTACCTCTTGGTATATGTTGTATAATCTCATCCTGATCTCTTAACCTCTCCTCATACTATGCAGCAGATGATGAAATCATGGTCAAATCCCCACGATCTCCCTTTGAGATAAATGATGATATCACATAAGTACCATAATAAATCATAAGTGTTAGTTGGGAACCAATACCAATCATCCTGCCTTTCTCGACACCATGAAAAGTTAAATGTATTCAGGCCCCTTCATTGAATCATGAATCACCAGTGGCATCATCTTTTCTCTTGACTTGACACTCTCATGAATGAGAAGTCATATCCTCATACATTTTTTTCAAATATAATTAGAAATTATAATTACAAAAAAAATTATATTAGTGAAATTAAAAAAAATTATATTAACCACAATATGGTGTTTTAGGTCACAAAAAATTTATCATTTATAGGGATCACTATAAATCTTCTTTGAAACAACATACTTCTTAATAGATGGGTCAATAATGACCTGTAAACTATAACTAAAAAAATTAAAGTTAAAGTATATATAAATTAATAAATAATGTCACTTACCATATGTTTTCTATGTATTCCAAATGTATGAATTTTGAACCTATGTGTGGCTTAATGGATCCCCCAGATCTAACATCCAGATAATGAACTCTTTTTAAAAGTTTCTCCTAGCCAGTAGAAGCACAATCCATCCCATACCTGACCTGAGATATTGTCAGGTCGATAAAAGATGCAAGACTAGTCAAAAATAGTAGTAAAAGCTCTATCCATAGTTTGAGTTCTATGGTTGTATAAAAAATTAAAAAAACACAGATGAATAGAAATATCCCATGCTTTATAAATAGGATCTCTTAGGCTATCAACAATCTGAGACCATAAATTCTGAAAGACAATTAAAAACAATATTTTAGTAATTAAATAAATCTTAAAAATTATATATTATTTAATATCTTACAATCTAGTGATCGAGCATCTATTAAAAAACAGTGATGAGAAGCTGGTCCCATGACACCCATGGCTCAAAGAAATATTTTAGTTGAACTGAACCAGCCTTCCCAATATCTAAAGGTAAAAAACAAAGAAAATAAAAATAAATAACCAGAATATTATTAACAAAATTAATAAAAAAACTTTATATAAAATTAATATTTAAAATAATTAAACATTCCACAGTAAATGAGGATCAAAATAAAAAGATGGGATTTTCTATGGAACACGGTATGGAATCATCAATCAAGTAAGACCACACCCCCTCTTAATAGGTGTAACATTAAACGTATCAAATGAACCAAGCTCATCAGTTGGATGGCTAATAACTATGAGAGAATGAAATATATCATGAATAGAATCTTCACACATTTGAAATAAATAATCCTACCTATAAGAAATTTTTAATAATAATATAAAATATAATAAATTAATAAATACCAAAATATAATAATATAACTTGTAATTAATTGTTACAAAAATATCAAATATAAATTATAAATAAATACAAAAAATAATATTTACATATAAATAAATACTGGAAAATGATAATTTAACAGATTAATATTTATTAATATTGATATTAAATATAGATAACAAATAAATATATTTCAAAATATAATATTATTAGTTGTCAAGAATTGTTAATACAAATATCAGATATAAAAAACAAATAATTACTGGCATGAGTAAAGGAATAGAATAGATCATTGTGTTTATCCATCTAACATAAACAATTTTTCCTGTAAATAATTGTTAATACAAATATTAAATATAAAGAACTAAAAAATACATAAATATAATACTTAAATCGTAATCGTCTTCTTCATGATTTTCTTCAAGGATAATTTCTTCACCCTCATCTTCAGCATCATCAACTTCTTTATTAATTTCTTTAAATTATCTCTTATTACTTCATCAACATTATCTCTATCATCAGACCTTAATTAGGGGGTTTCATTATCGATATTTATATCTATTTGGGTACGAGATATATTTTAGGATTTTTTTGAAATATATAAATTTGTTTTAGTTCCATGAACAATTTTTATTTTTAGAAAACTGATTGTCACATGATTTCATTTTTATTAAACTCAATCAGTCATTTGATTATCTTGAAACATTATTTTAATTTTCATAATAAACTTTATGTGTTTGATTTTCCAATATAAATGGCTCAATATCTGCAAGAAGATTATTATATTTAATGTCAATGACCTCATGTCATGGATGAACTTGCAACCCTCGATCAGTATCAAACCAATGAAATTTAAACATAGTTAAATAATTTTTTCCCATGTATAATAACTCAATTATTTCACCCAACATACCATAATTTTAATCTTCCCCTTATTTATGATGATATCCTTTTCCAAAAACACCACTATTCATTGATTTCATTGAGTCACCATATATGCATGTATGGATTCGAAATCCATTAACGACATAACCATTATATGTTTTTACCAATTTTGATGGATGGTTTCTGAGAACACATAATCGAATATCAATTTTATTTTCATGTTGTGTTGCCTTAAAAAAATAAAAAATATTAATAATAGACATCATTACAAAATTGATTTATTGGTCCATCAAAAGAAACTAAACTTAAAAGAATCATATTTTTTTCATGAAAAGAATCATATCTTAAAAATCAACTAAAATTAAAAATTTTGTTCATCAAAAGCAACTAAACTTAATTATTGTTCATCAAAAGAAACTAAACTTAAAAATTTTGTTCATGATGTTCTTGAAAAGAATCATATTTAATTTCTATAAATTGTTTTTTGATATGGTCATCATATATTCTATAATTTTTTTTTTGTAAAAAATATATCTATTATAATAATTTAACAAAATAAAAAAATAAGTACATAGTACACAAATCATGTCATTTCTTTATAATTAATAAGAACATATGTTTGAGTTATTTAGAGTTATTTTTATGAAATCCATCATTCAAGATAACCAATAAGACCAATATCTGAATGATTAAAAAATGACAACTGATGGTATATGACATCATCACCATTTTTCTCATTATGTCCCTTCTAGTTATGTTTTAAAGAATATTATATTTGAAAATAATAATATTGGAAATTTTAATTTCCTCCTGAAAGTATTCTTCTACAATTGAACATTCAACTAATGATATGTTACATACTTTATTACATAACATTTTCATACATATCTCAAATCGGTACATCCATCAGAATTATACTAGTCCTCCACATTTAGATATATATATATAAAATTCAATATTAAATTCTCTTTTGAGTCAAATGAGTTAGGAGGGAATACATTCTCCAAATTACATAAAATTAAAATAAAATAATTTTTTAGCACACTCAATGAATTTGAATTCTTTGTTACCGCTCAATTATATAAAAATAAATATGATCTCTCTTTAAACCATTTATTTTTTGTTCATTTAAGGCTGGTCAAAAATCAACCAGAGGTAATACATCAATGATAGATTTTACTTGAATACCTATGATAAATACTTGAGGTTCATCTCTTTAGATTATAATTTTTTAAAATTATTTTTTATCCTTTAAAAAGGATGATCCCCAAGAATAAATATTTGAGGAAATTGGAAATAACTATTATTTCTCCCATTACCATGTGTAAACACTATGTTCTCAACCATGTAGTACAAATATGATTTTAGAACATATGTAACGGAAATGTGCCTATTATGAGGTCTGACAAAAACAAATATTTCCAAAGTCAAAATATAGTATAGTGTCTAATCTAGGTTTTCTATAGAAAGGATTACATAATAATCACGTTTGTCACTTAAACTTGAGAAATAAGTAAAAGTTATTTTTTAAATTGTTTGAGTTTAAAAATAAATAATGAAATTAAAAATAATATTTGAAAACTAATTGATGAAGAGATTGATAGGGTTAGTTTAGGATCACATTTTTAAATTTCATCATAGTCATAAAGATCATACCCCCTTTATTCATGTTGAATGATAAATGAAAACTCCTCAATTGAGTTATCAATCACCCTTTGTTGTAGAAATAAATAGAAACCTCTCCTATGTGAATGGAAGTTCATAAAAAATCCCAAAAAACTAATGAAAGTAATGATTGGTAATTTTTATGCTTATTAATATATAAATGATTCACTAGTTCCACAAACATTCCAATGATCACTAGACACCCACCACATAATATAACCTGCTCGATCGAGACAAATTTCACTAGGTAGAGGGAGTTTAATGTTCTTCAAACAAATATATAAAAAATGGATGAAAAAACCCAAAATACTATAACATTGAGTAAATTGGAAACCACTAAAAATATATATCACTCAATAGAAAAAAAGTGTTTTATTCTATATCACACGACTCTGAAATTATTAAATTAAAACTCCCCCTTCCCAATCACTCGAAGGTTTTACCCTTCTATTTGAAGGGTAAGAGAGTTGAAAGGGTAGAAGATATCATAATGAAACTAAGAAAAAAAGAAAATATAAAATGAATAGAAAATCAAAACTCTAATCCTTCATCACAGCTCATCCTTCCCCCCCTTCAACACCTCTGAATGGAATTTAACACTCATATTTATAGGCTTGAGTGGTGTAAAATTTCCCCCCCAAATTCAATCTTTCGGATATTTGAGCTCAACTCTCATAGTAAATGGTATAATCTTCTGTAGTTTCCTTTAGAAAAGATGTTCCATGTAACAACCCAAAATTTTGAATAAATCTTTTTTCCTAATTTTATGTGTTATTTTATTTTATTTTTATACTCAACAAAAATATTTCATTTGATAACATGAGTATAATTAAAATGAGACCGTTGGGTTTTGACTGTTATATGACCATTGGTCAATATGACTGCTGTAAACTAAAAGTTTCGATTATTGTCTCTAAATACAAGTAATCTTGGTTAATTATTATAGAAAGATGATTCGATGGCCTCACCCAGTAGTCTTTGACCGATCGAAGCCCATCTAACAGAACTTGGGAAGGAGGTAGCACCACTGGGCTTTGCTCTAGACCAAACCCAAGCCGAACTTCATCCTGTGAAGCTAGAACAGAATCGCCTTTGTGAGAAGTTCAAACTGATAGAAATTACTACTCATGCGATGTTGGCCGAGCCTCCCTCAGATTCTATCACCTTAGCACACCTTACACTTAGGTCCTATGCTGGTGTGATAAGGGGCTATGTAAGGAGACCGTAACTGCCTTGTGTAATCCTTTGTTTTAAATAAAAATTGTGATTTCTTCTTATGATGAAGTTTATGAATTTTCAAATGACCGAATAAATATAGTATGCATATTTTTGATGAATTTTAGAAAAATGATATTTTAAAAATGTTTATGTAAACCTTAAATAATTAAAAATGTGTAATGATTTTCAAAAAATGGTCTTCTACAATTATGTTCAGTACGAAATTTAGAGTCTAATAAGATCAACTTGATTTTTTATGAATAATAAATTATGAATAGTGATTTTATGCTTGGGATTAGTAATGTGACCAAATGGATTAGTAATCTCACTTAAGGAAAGTATTAATATAATCTAGGCACCTTGATTAAATAATGTGATTCAATAAAATGGTTAAATAACGGTTTCATAAATTATTATTCAAGTATTATTTTTTTCGAGTGAATAGTGTTTTTTAATTAAAAATTAAATTAAAAATATTTAGAAAATTATTTTTATAAAATGGATTTCATTTTTGAACTCAGAGCACCGATATTATGTTATGGTAATTTTTGGGGTTTTTTATGAAAAAATGAATTTTCGGTGAATACTGTTTTTATTTAAAAATTAAATTAAAAATATTTAGAAAATTATTTTTATAAAATGGATTTCATATTTGTAATCAGAGCATCGATATTTTGTTAAGGTGAAATTTTGGGATTTTTTCTGAGAAAGATGAATTTTCAGTGAATAGTAAAAAAAGTAGTTTTAGGGTTTCAGTATATTTAATGACATCATAACTGTGTCATGGTGATGTCATGAGATATTTTAAGGGTTGGCCGACCAAAGGTGATGAATTATTGTGTTGGGGTCCCCATGTGGCCTAACTTCATGGGAAATATCATGGGAGAACACATGGTTTTGAGAAAACCACTTGTGAGGTGTCCCTTGGCCATTAATGCTTTGTCCCCTCACTTTCCCTATAAATACCAATCCATTCTCTCATCCTTTGGACTCCAAAATCATTATCAACGAAGTTTGGGTCTCCTTACCTCCCAAGGAGTCCTCCCAAGGTGCCCTCAAGCCTCTCAAGGTCCCAACCTTTGAGTTTTAAGAGTACATTTAAGGTAAGGGATCCAACCCCTCTCTTTCTTTTCAAGTGATCTCTTTTATGTCATTTATTTTATGCTCCATATTATTATGTTGGAAGAGGTTCTTTTATATTAATTATACTGTCCTTTTTATGTTCATATGATGAGATACCCCCTCTTACACTCATCATTTCGTTTTAAGAATGCTAAGTGGCACCATTAGGCTGCCGAATTTTAAGGGGTTCTTTCACCCTTCTCGTTTTCAAGTTCTACTTTCATGTCAAGTCTTTCAAGTTCCTTTTTATTATGTTGGGTTATGATATCTATATCTATCATAATAATCTTTTATGATCATATGATGAGATACCCCATTTGATCTCTTCAATTTAGTATTTTGAAGTTTTAAGTGGCGCCGTTAGGCTGCCGAATTTTTAAGTGGTTCTTTCACCCTTCCCATTTTCAAGTTCTACTTTCATGTAAAGTCTTTAAAGTTCCTTTTTATTATGGTGGGGTATGATCTCTATATCTATAATACTGATATTTTATGATCATATTATTATAGAACCCATTTGATCTCTTCAAATCAGTATTTTGAAGTTTTAAGTGGCGCCGTTAGGCTGCCGAATTTTTAAGTGGTTCTTTCACCTTTCTCCTTTTTCAAAGTTCTAATTCCATTTCAAGTCTTGAAATTCCCTTTTTATTATGTTGGGGTATGATCTCTATATCTATCATACTTATATTTTATGTTCATATTATGAGATACCCTATTTGATCTCATCAATTCATTTTTTGTTGATGTTTATGTGACGCCGTTAGGCTGCCGAGTTTTCATAAGAGAAATCTTATTTTTCTCTTCCTTTCATGTTCTTCATTTCATATGGTATATTTTAAAATTTAATTTCCATGTTCTTAAATCCCTTATATTCTATCCCTCTACTGTTTTATGGGTCATTTATGAATGTTTGACCCATGTCCCCTCTCTTTTCAGCGTTTTCTAAAACCCTATAATGTAGCCGTTGTGCTGCAGAATTTTCGTCTCAAAATGCCTCTCTCTTTTTCTCAAAATTATTTTATGTTATTAATTGAATACTCAAAGCTCTTATTTCTATAGGGGTATTCACATATATATCAAAATTTTCTATTTTAAATTTTGGGATTTACATACATGAAACCCGCTTTCCCTTTCTGTGGGTTTAAAGTGACATAAAGATCATGTCTCTAATGGAGTTTTTAAAACGTTATGATTATGAAATGAAACCCATTTATTTTATGATATATGGGTTGTTTATGAAATGATTTATGATGATATATGTGGCTCACATGATAATAAATACATGTCAAGTGTGCGCCCAGATAGCGCTCCAATACATTGGGTAAAGACTTAATCTCTAGAGATGACATTTTAGACTGATACCTTGGTGAATAACCTTGGTAATTTTTAATGACACCTTGGAAATGGACCTTGGTGAAACAAAATGATTGTCAATATTAAATGTTGTAGCCACATCTTCAAGTTATGAAAAATGTTATTTCTATTATGATATATCTCATGATTTCTTTCTCATGCCTTAAAGTTCTTTTCATGACCTTATTGAAGTATCTCAAGTTCACATGTAAAATGTTTCTCTTGTTTCCCTTACTGGGCCTTCTGCTCACCCTTTCTTTTGATGTATGTCCCCAGGTTATGAGATGCAGTAATGAACCTAGGATGAATATGAGGATAATCCGTTCAAGTGTTTAAGAAGAATGTTTTATGTTTTCATGTTTTAAGTTCCTGGTTTCCAAGACACTAAACCTTAAAGATCCTCGATTTTGTAAAATGTAATGAAAGATTATGTGATAAAAAGGCGGGATGCTATAGTTGGTATCAAAGGATGGTTTAGTGATTTTTGGAAATTAGGATATGAAAACTTTAGGAATAAGCCTATAGAAAAGTTTATATATAAGAAATCTTCCTGGTATTTTGGTGAGTATTGAGTAATGAGTTTCCAAGCAAATACATCCCTGTCTGGATACGAGTAGGTAGAGGTGGCTCTGGAATAGATGTACATAGGAGTAAAACCCGAAAACACCGCTTTGAGCTAGACTCAAACGGGAACTAGTACACGACAACGGGCCTTGCTGCACTCTTGGTTATGACACCCCTGGGGGATATGCTTTGGTAAATTTATAATCTTAGTATGAACCATTGATAAAGGAACAAAAATAAAATAAAAGAAAGATTCACATAAGAATATATGATCATGGATAACCTAGATGGGAACCTAGGGGATCACAATTTAGGGTATACTTTTCTTCTACAAATTATCCTTATATGCTTTAAGTTCCTTTTCATGATTATTGGATAAGTATTCAAGCCCCTAATTGTACTTTCTTTTCGTAGTTAATGGAGGGAAATGGAAGAACATGTCCCAACAACCAATGTGATAGGAAATGTGATGATTTCCATATTAATATGACATAGATGATTAGGGGATTAAAAGATTATTATTATTTTGGAAGACATTCACTATTTTGGGGACCCTATATAATCGAGGTAAATAGATTACTATGGTATTTTCATTGAAGAGTAAGGTTGACTTATATTTTTGTGAATCGATGAATTTAAGGTGGACTTATATTAATTTAGGTTACTTATGGGAATGATTAACCTATCTTGGGTAAAATATGTTTAGGTTAACTACTTTTGTTATAAGATGTTAGGAGTGGTTGATGTTGTTTGGAGATGAACAATGAAGTTTATTTTGGAAGACTATGTCATCAAATCCTTCTTGTATTTGGGTTTCAATATTAGTTTGGTTTATTTTGAGGAATCCTAAGGACCGTTATTTATGGAATGGTCTATGATAAACTTTGGGTAGTACCATGGAACTTTGAAGATTTAAAAGTAGTTTCCATTCCTATGGGATTATTTATTTTTTAAGAGTTGTTTTACCTCACCCTTTCTGTTTTTGGGATAATGTTTAAAGATAGAAGAAATAGATAGTTAATCTTTTGTGGATTATGTGATTCTCTAGAAGATGATTCTTGTGTTTTGATGAGACCAAGTAGTTTTGAATGCTCATATTTTGGAGAAAAGATTAGTTTTGGTAGAAAATTATTAAAGGATGAAACTCTACATGAAGGTAGGTATATTTTCTTATGTTTTTATTCTATGTAGTAAATGAATTCCTCAAAATTATGAAAAGTAACGTAAAATGAAAACATTGTTGGTTTACGTTTCCTACTAGGTAATCAATGACCGTTTACACACATCATAAGTTTGGGATTTTCTTATGGTTAAATTTCTCCTAATCATGTTTTCTATCACTCTCCCTTAGAACTTGACCCTTTGTTTTCTCCTCCATGTCCATGTTTTCCTACATGGAATCCTAGTGTGGGTTAACTTGGGTGACCTTTGTACTTCCCTTTCTTTCTTTTAATGTAATAGTTTTACTGACTCCTTTTTCGATGTGGTACTTTCAATGAAATTTCAAAACCCAATTTAAAAAATTACTAGGACGCAATTTCTTAAGGGGGGAAGATTGTAACGACCCGAAATTTTGAATAAATCTTGTTTCCTAATTTTATGTGTTATTTTATTTTATTTTTATACTCAACAAAAATGTTTCATTTGATAAAATGAGTATAATTAAAATGAGACCATTGGGTTTTGACTGTTATATGACCATTGGTCAATATGACCGCTGTAAACTATAGGTTTTGATTATTGTCTCTAAATACAAGTAATCTGGGTTAATTATTATAGAAAGAAGATTCGATGGCCTCACCCAGTAGTCTTGGACCGATCTAAGACCATCTAACAGAACTTGGGAAGGAGGTAGCACCACTGAGCTTTGCTCTGGACCAAACCCAAGCTGAACTTCATCGTGTGAAGCTAGAACAGAATCTCCTTTGTGAGAAGTTCAAACTGATAGAAATTACTACTCGTGCGATGTTGGATGAGCCTCCCTCATATTCTCTCACCTTATCACACCTTATACTTAGGTCCTATGCTGGTGTGATAAGGGGCTATGTAAGGAGACCGTACCTGCCTTGTGTAATCCTTTGATTAAATAAAAATTGGGATTTCTTCTTATGATGAAGTTTATGAATTTTCAAATGACTGGATAAATATAGTATACATATTTTTGATGAATTTTAGAAAAATGATATTTTAAAAATGTTTATGTAAACCTTAAATAATTAAAAATGTGTAATGATTTTCAAAAAAAAAATGGTCTTCTATAATTATGTTCAGTGCAAAATTTAGAGTCTAATAAGATCAACTTGATTTTTGATGAATAGTAAATTATTAATAGTAATTTTATTCTTAGTATTAGTAATGTGACCATATGGATTAGTAATTTCACTTAAAGAAAGTATTAATATAATCTATGCACCTTGATTAAATAATGTGATTCAATAAAATAGTTAAATAACGGTTCCATAAATTATTCTTCAAGTATTAGTTTTTTCGAGTGAATAGCGTTTTTTAATTAAAAATTAAATTAGAAATATTTAGAAAATTATTTTTATAAAATGGATTTCATTTTTGAACTCAGAGCACCGATATTATGTTATGGTAATTTTTGGAGTTTTTTATGAAAAAATGAATTTTCGGTGAATAGTGTTTTTATTTAAAAATTAAATTAAAAATATTTAGAAAATTATTATTATAAAATGGAGTTCATATTTGTAATCAGAGCATCGATATTTATTTAAGGTGAAATTTGGGGATTTTTTCTGAGAAAGATGAATTTTCAATGAATAGTAAAAAAAGTAGTTTTAGGGTTTCGGTATGTTTAATGACATCATAACTGTGTAATGGTGATGTCATGAGATATTTTAAGGATTTTCTGACCAAAGGTGATGAATTATTGTGTTGGGGGCCCCATGTGCCCTAACTTCATGGGAAATATCATGGGAGAGCACATGGTTTTGAGAAAACCACTTGTGAGGTGTCCCTTGGCCATTAATGCGTTGTCCCCTCACTTTCCCTATAAATACCAAGCCATTCTATCATCCTTTGGACTCCAAAATAATTATCAACGAAGTTATGTTCTCCTTACCTCCCAAGGAGTCCTCCCAAGGTTCCCTCAAGCCTCTCAAGGTCCCAACCTTTGAGTTTTAAGAGTTACGTTTAAGGTAAGGGATCCGACCCCTCTCTTTCTTTTCAAGTGATCTCTTTTATGTCATTTATTTTATGCTCCATATTATTATGTTGGAGGAGGTTATTTAATGTTAATTATAATGTCCTTTTTATTTTCATATGATGAGATACCCCCTCTTACTCTCATCATTTCGTTTTAAAAATGTTAATTGGCGCCGTTAGGCTGCTGAATTTTAAGGGGTTCTTTCACCGTTCTCGTTTTCAAGTTATACTTTCATGTCAAGTCTTTAAAGTTCCTTTTTATTATGTTGGGGTATGATCTCTATATCTATCATACTGATATTTTATGATCATATTATTAGAGACCCCATTTGATCTGTTCAATTCAGTATTTTGAAGTTTTAAGTGGCGCCGTTAGGCTGCGGAATTTTTAAGTGGTTCTTTCACCCTTCTCGTTTTCAAGTTCTACTTTCATGTAAAGTTTTTCAAGTTCCTTTTTATTATGTTGGGGTATGATCTCAATATCTATAATAATGGTTTTTTATGATTATATTATGAGATAACCCATTTTATCTCTTCAATTCAGTATTTTGAAGTTTTAAGTGGCGTGTTAGGCTGCCGAATTTTTAAGTGGTTCTTTCACCTTTCATCTTTTTCAAAGTTCTAATTCCATGTCAAGTCTTGAAAGTCCCTTTTTAATATGTTGGGGTATGATCTCTATATCTATCATACTGATATTTTATGTTCATATGATTATATACCCTATTTGATCTCATCAATTCATTTTTGGTTGATGTTTGTGTGACGCCATTAGGCTGCCGAGTTTTCATAAGAGAAATCTTATTTTTGTCTTCCTTTAATGTTCTTCATTTCATATGGTATATTTTCAAATTTCATTTCCATGTTCTTAAATCCCTTATATTCTGTCCCTATACTGTTTTATGGGTCATTTATGAATGTTTGACCCATGTCCCCTCTCTTTTCAGCGTTTTCTAAAACCCTGTAACATAGCCGTTGTGCTACAGAATTTTCGTCTCAAAATGCCTATCTCTTTTTCTCAAAATTATTTTATTTTATTAAGTGAATACTCAAAGATTTTATTTCTACAGGGGTATTCACATATATATCAAAATGTTATATTTTAAATTCTGGGATTTACATACATGAAACCCGCTTTCCCTTTCCGTGGGTTTAAAGTGACATAAAGATCATGTCTTTAATGCAGTTTTTAAAACGTTATGATTATGAAATGAAACCAATTTATTTTATTATATATGGGTAGTTTATTAAATGATTTATGATGATATATGTGGCTCACATGATAATAAAGACATGTCAAGGGTACGCCCAGATAGCGCTCTAATTCATTGGGTAAAGACTTAATCTCTAGAGATGGCCTTTTAGACTGATACCTTGGTGAATAACCTTGGTAATTTTTAATGAAACCTTGGGGATGGAACTTGGTGAAATGAAATGATTTTCAATATTAAATGTTTTAGCCACATCTTCAAGTTATGAAAAATGTTATTTTTATTATGATATATCTCATGATTTCTTTCTCATGCCTTAAAGTTCTTTTCATGACCTTATTGAAGTATCTCAAGTTCACATGTAAAATGTTTCTCTTGTTTCCCTTACTGGGACTTCTGCTAACCCTTTCTTTTGATGTATGTCCCCAGGTTATGAGATATAGTAATGAACCTAGGATTAACATGAGGAGAAGCCTTTCAAGTTTTTAAGAAGAATGTTTCATGTTTTCATGTTTTAAGTTCCTGGTTTCCAAGAAACTAAACCTTAAAGATCCTCGGTTTTGTAAAATGTAATGAAAGATTATGTGATAAAAAGGATGGATGCTATATTCCACTATCTCAGGTTCATTTTTCCACATAATGTCAGTGTTTTTTACAAGTTTAACAAAATTTATGAATGGATTACTGATGAATACTTTTTTCCCGAGGATACCACTCAACTACCTCCACTTTGGTGCATGAAATGGATGCATTAATGAAAGAAGTTATTCATGAAATTTATTGTGAAGATGTGTCTCTGAGTCCCATTTCCAATATATTTGGAGTCCGGTTGGCAGATATATGGTTCAATAACTGATGTGGGGTCCATTTTGTCATCCAAAAAACTTTTCCAACTTTATTTATTTTCATGGGCCATATTGTGTTGAATTAGATCTATGTTTAGAAGAAAAACTTTAATCCCACTAGTACAATAATGACCTTTAGTAGCCGCCAAAATCCATCGCTAAAGGTCTATAGCGGCCGCCTAGTGGCCCCCAAACGACTAACACTTTTGGGTCGTTGCTGTTGCTATTAGCGATCACCATCTGGCGGACACTGTCAGCAAGATGGAAAGGGCTACAATGGCCGCCAAATGGAAGCCACTATAGGTAGCAATAGAATCACCTTCAGTGGCCACCTAATGGTGGATGTTTTATGCTGTCCCTATAGCGGCCTCCAAATGGGGGCTGCTATAGGTTTTTTATTTTTTTTAAAAATATCAATAACACAATAAAATATACCCACATAAATCTCATCAATCATCTTCCAAGTTTCATATCCATCATCAAATATAACTGCATAAAAAAATTTAATAACAAAATAAATACCGAATAAAACCTATAAAAAAATAATTGAAGAAAATTAACATATTTCAATTCAAACTTACTGTAATAGATTGAAAGTACTTGATTTTGAAAATATATTCATAATTTTTATTACCATTTAAAAAAATTAAAATCATTAATTTTATGGTTCTAATTAGATTGTTTCCCTGTGATTTCAAGTCAATCTGATGTCGTCTGCTATGAATTTGACAGTTAAACATCCTTTTTGACCGTTTATGACACCAGAACTGCGTTCTTGGTCACCGCGGACACACGACACCTCTGATTAACGTGACATTTGTGTGACCACTTCAAAATTCAGTCACCCATTGTTGTGGTCTGATTTTAGACAATTCTAACATCGTTCGGCCCGTTTGGACCCCCCACACGCGTTTATTAAGTGTGCCCAACACTTAAAAAATGCATATTGAGCCGTACCATGAAAACTGCACGTCCGATTGATTTGTCGTCTTCTATTACACATCATGAATAATAAATATATTGTTACCCTATGATTTCAAGTCAATACGATGTCGTCCGCTATGAATTTGACTATTAAACGCCCGTTTTGGCCGTTTATGACACCAAAACTACGTTCTCGGTCACCACAGGCACACGACACCTCCGATTGACGTGCCGTCTATGAGACCACTTCACAATTCACTCACCCGTTTTTGTTGTCCGATTTTAGGTAATTTAGACTTCTTTCGGCCCATTTGGATGCCCCACACACGTTTATGAAGCGCGCCCAACACTTAAAAAATGCATATTAAGCCGTACCGCGCAATCCGAATGTCTGATTAACGTGACGTCTGTTTGGAAAATTCAAAATTCACTCACCCGTTATTTTCTTCTATTTTCAGGCCATTACGACATCGTTCAGCCCATTTGGACCCCCACACATGTTTATGAAGCGCGCACAACACTTAAAAAATGCATATTGAGCTGCACTGTGCAAACTACATGTCCTATTGACGTGTAATATCCTCGTACATGTCAAAAATAATAATTAGATTGTTTATCTGTGATTTTAGGTCAATCCAATGTCATCCGCTATGAATTTGACCGTCAAACACTCGTTTTGGCCGTTTATGACACCAGAACTGCGTTCTCAGTCACCGCGGGCACATAACACCACTGATTGACGCGATGTCTACTCGAACACTTCACAATTCACTCACCCGTTGTTTTCATATGATTTCAGGCCATTCCGAATTCATTTGGCCCATTTGGACCCCCCACGCGCGTTTATGAAGCACACCCAACACTTAAAAAACACATATTGAGCCGTACAACGCAAACTGCACGTCCGATTGATGTTTCGTCTCCTCTTACATGTCATAAATAATAATTAGATTGTTAACCTGTGATTTAAGGTCAATCCAATGTCATCTATTATGAATTTGATGGTTAAACACCCGTTTTGGCCGTTTATGACACCAGAAGTGCGTTCTCGGTCACTACGAGCACACGACAACTCCGATTGATGTTCCGCCTACTCGACCACTTCAAAATTCACTCGCCCATTGTTGTCATCTGATTTGAGGCCATTCAGACTTTGTTCGGCCCATTTGGACCCCCACACACATTTATGAAGCGCACCCAACACTTAAAAAACACATATTGAGCCGTATTGCACAAACTGCACATCCGATTGACATGTCGTCTCCTCGTACACATCAAAAATAATAATTAGAGTGTTTTAATATGATTTCAGGTCAATCCCATGTGTGTCCTCTATGAATTTGACCGTTAAATGTCTGCTTTGGCCGTTTATGACACCAGAACTGCGTTCTCGGTCACCGCGGGCACCTGACACCTCCGATTGACGTGAAGTCTACGTAACTAATTCCCAATTCACTCATCCATTGTTGTCATCTAATTTCAGGCCATTATAGCTTCGTCCGGCCAGTTTGGACACCCCCATGCACATTTATGAAGCGCGCTCAACACTTAAAAAACATATTGAGACGTACCATGAAAAACGCACATCTGATTGATGTTCCATCTCCTCGCACACAACAAGAATAATAATTATATTGTTATTTCAGGTCAATCCGATGACATCTGATAGGAATTTGACTGTTAAACACCCATTTTGTCCATTTATGACACCAGAAGTGCGTTCTCGGTCGCCGCAGGCACACGACACCTCCGATTGACGTTAAATATACTCAACCACTTCAAAATTCACCCACCCATTGTTTTCGTCTAATTTCAGGCCATTTGGACTTTATTCAGCCCGTTTGGACCCCCCCACGCGCGTTTATTAAGCGCACCCAACACTTAAAAAAATGTATATTGAGTAATACCGCACAAACACACGTCCGATTGAAGTTCCGTCTACGCGACCAATTCAAAATTAACTCACCCATTTTTGTCGTCTGATTTAAGGCCATTACCACATCTTTCGGCCCATTTGGACCCCCCACACATGTTTATGAAGCGCGCCCAACATTTAAAAAATGCATATTGAGACGTAATGTGAAAACCAAAAATCCTATTGATGTTCCATCTCCTCGTACACATCATGAATAATAATTAGATTTTTTCCCTGTGATTTCACGTCAATCCGATATTGTCCCTACGAATTTGACCGTGAAATGCCCGTTTTGGCTGGTTATGACACCAGAACATCGTTCTCGGTCACCCCAGGCACACATCACCTCCGATTGATGTGCCGTCTACGCGAAAAATTCAAAATTCACTCACCCGTTGTTTTCTTCTGGTTTCAAGACATTCCGACATCGTTTGGCCGGTTTCAAACCCCCACATGCGTTTTTGAAGCACACCCAACACTTAAAAAATGCATATTGAGCTGTACCGCGCAAACCGTACGTCCGATTGACATGCTGTCTCCTCGTACATGTCACGAATAATAATTATATTGTTTACCTATGATTTCAGGTCAATCCGATGTCATCTGATAGGAATTTGTCCGTTAAATGCTCGTTTTGGCCGTTTATGACACCAGAAGTGCGTTCTCAGTCGCTGCGGGCACACGGCACCTCCGATTGACTTGTCTTCTTCTTGAACACTTAAAAATTCACTCACCCATTGTTTTAGTTTGATTTCAGGACATTCATACTTCGTTCGGCCCGTTTGGACCCCCACGCGTGTTTATGAAGCGCGCCCGACACTTAAAAAACGTATATTGAGCCGTACCATGCAAACTGCATGTCCGATTGACATTCCGTATGTGCGAAAAATTCAAAATTCACTCACCCATTATTTTATTCTGATTTCAGGCCATTCCTACATCGTTCGGCCCATTTTGACCCCCACGTGCGTTTATGAAACGCGCCCAACACTTAAAAAACACATATTGAGATGTACCGCGCAAACTACACGTCCTATTGACGTTACGCCTCTGCATAAACATCAAGAATAATAATTATATTGTTTTCCAAAGATTTCAGGTCAATCCGATGTCGGACGATATGAATTTGACCGTTAAACGCCCGTTTAGGCCGTTTATGACCCCAGAACTGCGTTCTCGGTCACTACGGGCACACGACACCTCCAATTAACATTCTATCTACTCGAACACTTCAAAATTCACTCACCCGTTATTTTAATCTGATTTCAGGCCATTCTGACTTCGTTCGTCCCGTTTGGACCACCCACGCGCCTTTATGAAGCGCGCCCAACACTTAAAAAATGCATATTGAGTTGTACTGTGGAAACCGCACGTCTGATTGACGTGCCGTCTCCTCTTTCATGTCACGAATAATAATTATATTGTTTCCCTATGATTTCAGGTCAATCCAATGTCACCCGCTATGAATTTGACCATTAAACGCCCGTTTTGGCCATTTATGACACCATAACTGCGTTCTCGGTCACCGCGAGCACACGACACCTCCAATTGATGTGAAGTATTCGCGAACACTTCAAAATTCACTCACCCATTGTTTTACTCCGATTCTAGGACATTCCGACTTCATTCGGCCAGTTTGGACCCCCCCCACGCGCGTTTATAAAGCGTGCTCAACGCTTAAAAAACACATATTGAGCCGTACCATGCAAACTGCACATCCGATTGACGTGATGTATCCTCGTACATGTCACGAAAAATAATTATATTGTTTCCCTATGATTTCATGTCACTTCGATGTCGTCCGATATAAATTTGACCGTTAAACGTCAGTTTGGGCCATTTGTGACAACAGAATTACGTTCTCGGTCGCCGCGGGCACACAACACCTCCGATTGATGTGATGTTTGCTCGAAAACATCAAAATTCACTCAACTGTTGTTTTTTTCTGATTTCAGGCCATTCAGACTTCGTTCGGCCCATTTTCACCCCCACGCCCGTTTAGTAAGCGCGCCCAACACTTTAAAAAATGCATATTGATTCGTACTGCGCATACTACACGTCCGATTGATGTGACGTCTCCTCGTTCACATCAAAAATAATAATTAGACTGTTTAACTATGATTTCAGGTCAGTCCAAGGTCTTCCTCTATGAATTTGACCATTAAACGCCCGTTTTGGCAGTTTATGACACCAGAACTGAGTTCTCGGTCATCGCGGGCCCATGACACCTCTGATTGATGTTCCGTCTATGCTACCACTTTACAATTCACTAACCTGTTGTTTTAATATGATTTCAAGCGATTCCGACTTCGTTCTGTGCATTTGGACACCCCACGCCCGTTTATGAAGCGCGCCCAACCCTTAAAAAAATGCATATTGAGCCGTACCACACTAACCACACATCCGATTAATGTTACGTCTCCCCGTACACATCAAAAATAATAATTAGATTGTTTCCCTATGATTTCTGGTCAATCCATTGTCGTCCACTATGAATTTGACCGTTAAACGCCCGTTTTGGCCATTTATGACACCAGAAGTGCGTTCTCGGTCACCGCGGGCACACGACACCTCTGATTTACTTGCCGTCTGTCCGACCACTTCACAATTCCCTCACCCGTTGTTGTTGTCTGATTTCAAGCCATTAAAACTTAGTTCTTCCCATTTGGACCCCCACACGTGTTCATAAAGTGTACTTAACACTTAAAAAAATGCATATTGAGCCGTACCGCGCAAACCGTACCTCCGATTGACGTGCTGTCTGCACAACCACTTCACAATTCACTCACCCTAGAAAGATACATATATCTAAATAGTTATTGGGATTCTCCCATGAAACAACTGTATGAAGTTTCTCTCCATCCAATGACACACAATCCTCTGAGATTATTTGACCAAATAACTATATCTAAGCAATACAAAAATGACATATATATAGATTCGCGTATAGTCGATGCTTTATAAGTGTAATATGGATGATGTCAAGATATTGGGTATGATCATCATCAGTCTGAGAGCGCACAAAGATGTCATCCCCAAATACTAAAACAAACTAATCTATTTAAAAATGGAAGATTCTATTCATCAAGGATATACAAACTTCTAGAGAATTCATCAGCACAAATGAAATTACCTCATGCATGGGGTTCATTCTCATTTGGATCACCAATATCACTGCGATGTCCACCAGATATATTCAGAGCCTACAATATATATCAATATTATGTATATTAAAAATATCAATAAAAGTCAATCTGAGTATGGTTTGTTTTATTGTTTACCTATGGCGCCACTTGTTGTGTCGTCATTTCATCGATACATGATGACTTCTGTGACAACCTCTCCTCCTACTCTGCACGTAACTGATGAAACTGTGCATAAAAATTGCACTGCATATCCTGAATGGAATAATCTATCTCAATCTGTGTTCACATCCTTGAATCTCTAGATGCTCCCATCACATATTCTCTAACAACTGCACATCGTGGGACACCACTGCCGTAAGTCAAAGAATAACCATGACTGTCACGCCCCACGACACGGTGAAATAGTTTATCTCTATGCATAGTACTACGACGTTTCTCCTCTGGAAACTCTGCTAACTGAGCATCAAACTGAGCCTATATCATATAATGAATCAATAAAAAAATATGAATAATTTATATAAAATAAAAAGACATTTGTTGGTAAATAATTTGATTACTATAACACCGAAAACATCGGGATCACCCGCCCTACGAGTCCTCACCCATATGGACATCCAATCGATCAGCTCAGCGCATTGGTGTAACAATAATAAAGGGGTTCACCATGTTATACTACAATATTTTTAAAATATAAATGAATAGTGAATTCTATACTTACATCATGTCTGAGCTGTTACACATGTCGAGTGAAAAGTCTGGAAGGCGTGCCCTGCATCACCCGATAATGTGAATGACGAGCAGAATCGGTCTACATTCAACATATTTATTTAATATACATTTGAAAAATTAGTCATTTATAGATTAAAAGTAATAAATCTTACCATCGCCGCCTCACTCGACCAAAATTCAACCAAATCTAGGATCGAACCCCTCTACCAGGACCCCTTCGTTTGCCGGAAGACACACTAGATCTTGATAAACATAAATTAATAATTCAATTACAATATATATTAATGATTAGAAACAGTTAGTAAAATATACATAGAAAATTACAATCAATTAATTAATAAAAATGAAAACATACATATCGAAAACATCAGGCGAGCCACTGTGACCACCCTGTGACATACCTACATTAAAAGAAATTATAGTTAAATCAAGCAATTTTTATACATATATAACTCATAAATATTTTTACAAACAATAACTGGGGATATAATTACAATTTTCACTAATCCTGCAAGTCTATCGTATCTCCTTCAACTGTCTCTCTGGCCCATTGTATATCTTCATCTCGTACATCTACTGTTGTTTGGTCAAGTGTTTGATCAGGAAATGCGACAACTTCAGGTTCCTCTTTTTCAATCAGAAAAATCCATCTTCTAGAAATTTTTACCACAACTTTCCAATCAGAATCAATGCCGACAAATTAAACTTATTCTGCCTACGATGTCAGTATGAAGGGATCATTTCTTACTCGCTCATCTTTATATAGCATATTGGTAAAGTTTACTAATGTAAATTGTAAGTTATCAACTTTCGTTCCATGAACCGGATCGACCCAATCACACCTTAACAATATGTGTTTTAAGCCATGACCATAAATAACCTCAATAATATCTCTCAGCAATCCATAATAATAACCTTCACCAACAAAGTAATAACCAACCCCACTATTTTCTGTGGCTCGATTCATGTCAACATCGCTAATAGGAAATCAGAATCCATTAGAATCCAAAGACTTGTAGTGACGAGCTGTAATAAATGGACCATCGGCTTGTTGATTGAATTCTTCGCTCACATGATGGGTTAAATCATGTAACTTTTGAATCTTCAAATTTCACATATATAGTTTAATGGATAAAGGATTTTGAAAATACAACTAAGTTTCACTATAAAAATATTAAATCAATTATATGTACATGAGTCTTGAACCACTCATGAAATATGTTGAAATGATTTTTTTGGATTTTATAGTCAGTTGCACGGGGCCTTTCACATTTCAACTCAGCGATATACATCCTAAATCACAAACCAATATAAGGTAAGTAATAAAATAAATAGAGAAACAAAATAAACATAAACTATGAAACATACTATATCAATGACATAACCGATGGAGTGTTGAACAATACATATCAATGAGCTTGAACCCACTCGTTGTTCCACATATCAAATGTTATTCCTTCTCCAATTGGACTCTCATCATTCTAAGAGGGTTTATCTATCTTTGTTTCAACCTCATCAATATATGAAGCATATAAATTATTACACTCATCCATTAAGTATCCCTTGGAAATTGAGGCTTCTGGAAGAGGTTTGTTGCAGACATACCATTTCAATGTATTTAAGTATCGCTCTATTGGATACATCCACCTGAATTGCACGGGACCTCTAGTAATAACTTCATTAGTTAAATGCACAGTCAAGTGAACCATGAAATCAAAAAAAGACAGCTGCAATATTTTTTCTAGGTGACATAGTGCAAGTAAAATCTTATCCTGCATATTTTTCAAATCACACATGCAATGATTCCTAGAACAGAGATATTTGAAAAAATTAGAAACTCCAATCAATGGCTCAACAACCTGGGAAGGTAAGAAATCATGAATTGATATAGGAATTAACTGTTGAAGCAGAATATGATTATCAATACTTTTCAAACCCTTTAATGTCATGATCGTCATATTCACATGCTTAGAAATATTAGAGCAATAACCATATGGCACCTAAACGGTCTTCAAAATTGATAGAAATGTTTGTTTCTCTTTTTTACTCATTGTGTATTGTGCAGAAGGCATGTATGCCTGATTACCTTTACCCAGCTATAAATGTAAAGGTTTTCCCAGTCCCATTACTTACAAATCATGCTGAGCATTAGCACTGTCCTTTGATTTCCCCTTGAAGCCTAAGATGGTGCACAATATATCATCACATACATTTTTTTCAATGTGCATCACATCCAAATTATGTATTAAAATATTATATTTCCAATAAGGCAATTCAAAAAAAAAACTTAGTTTCTTCCAATTATGACTTCACTGTCTATTTGCAGCAGGAATAGAAGGCAATGCAGGAACCAATAAATCTTGAAAATCATACATTGTACGAATGTTTTCTTGATCAAGATGTGCACAAATTTCCAGCCTAGATAGTATTTGTGGTGATGGGTCATACTCTCTATTCCAATCAAATGATACAAGGTCTTTTCTGAACCTATGAGATGGAGGAAGAAAGCATCTGTGACCAAGATATTCCCAATTTCTACAGTGCTTAAGCCATATAGATTTCTTACTCTTATTACAACAAGGGCAAGGAAATTCTCCTTTTTTACTCCAACCTAATAAGTTAGAATACGCTGTGTAATAATTAATTGTCTATAACAAAGCGGTCCAAAGTCTAAACATTTCATTAGCTGCTGAGTCAAAATTCATTACACCATTGGCCCAAAATTCTCGCAACTCATCAATCAAAGGTTGCATATAAACATCGATTTTATCACCATGTCCTCTCGGTCAATCAATTAGAATTGACAGTAACAAAAAAGGTTGCTTCATACATACCCATGGGGGAATGTTGTATGGAACCAAAACCACTGGCCACATACTATGTTTCACACAAACAATGGATCTAAATGGGTTAAAACCATCTGCTGCAAAACCCTGTCAAATATTATGATCATCTCAGGAAAATTCTAGGTGTCATTGATCAAACTCTTTCCATGCCAAAGAATCTGCCGGGTGAGTTAATTTATCAACCTCTTTCTTTCCCTCTGAATTCCAACTCATCAATTTATCAATTTTAGTGGACAAGAAGAATCTCTTCAGTCTCACTTTCAGTGGGAAATAACGCATCTCTTTAGCGGAAACTTGTTTCCCTTGATTCAAGACTCTCCCAGGAAGAATCTGACTACCTTGATTAATCTCATTGGTCTTCCACCTAGATGTATAGAAAACAGTACAAATATTTAATTGCGAATTCTCTTTTATGAAAACATACAATTATTGCCACATGCATCAACTGTATCATATGTAAAACCAAGATCATCGGTCAACTTGTGAGCTTGATAGAATGACTCCAGAATCTTCACTTCAGTAGGGAGTACCTTTTTCAAAAATACCAACGACATGTCGAACGAGGTGTCTGACCACAGGTTCAAGGACTTCAGGTGTAACAATTCAACGATGAATGATAGCATACTAAATTTAGTGCATCTAGGATATAATTTAGTACTCACATCGTCAAGAATTTCAAAGAATTTCAATGCTTCTCCATCTGCATAAGAACATGGTTTACTCAATACAACGTCATCATTTATGACATTACTATCTTCTGGATGAAACTGACACATCATATCATTGAACATTATGTTCATTAGATCAACTGTTCTAGAATCAACATTCATATGAATACTTTCTATGCGACAAAAAGAAACAGAATCTTCTCCATTACCTTTCCATGTCTTATAGTTTTTCAAAAACCCATTCAAAAAAAAATGTTCTCTAACACTATCTCATTTAAAGAGATATCTATTCTCACATTTTCTGTATGGACAACTAATCATATCGCTTGGAAACCTTTTGGTGAAATCCATAAATCACTTAATCCCCTCATTACATTCAACTGATAACCTATCTTGCATATCAATCCATATCCTATTCATATTTGTATTTAATATAAATCAAAATTGAAATATCTTATTTAAATTCTAAGAAAACATATCATTAAAATTTAAAAACCAAATTTGAGGGATAAAAAACATTACATGAAGAGGACTCTACCATGAGTAACTGGGTGTGACTCAATTGCGGATCCATGATGGCACAACGACTTGATGACATGGGTTCGATGACCAGAATATAAAGGGGCAGAACTATTGGATGAAGCGCGAGAACGCTCTACACAGTGGGGCACAATGGCTCGGGAGGGTCCAACAGAGGCATGAGGACTTTCCATAGGGATACAGTGGGGCTGGGAGGGGATGAAATTTGTGGGACTATTCGAAGGTGCATCGCGGAGGCAGGGGGTGGGGGTTGCCAGGTTGCGTGGGTGTCGAAGTCACGGGTGGCACAACACGGAGGCAAGGCAGTGGGGGTTGCCGGGGTTGCGGGTGGCACTACATGGAGGCAAGGGGGTGGGGTTCACTGGGGGTGGGGGTCGCTGGGGGTTGGTTTCACCGGGGGTTTCCTGGGTTGCCGAAAATCGCCTAGGGTCAGTGGTCGCCGGGGGTCGAGGTCGCCGGGGGTCGTGTGTCGGGGTCGCCGGGGGTCGGGGAGGGATCGCTGGGGGTTGAGGAGGGGTCAATGGGGGTCAGGGTTGCCGTGGGTTGGGGTTGCCGGGTCGCGGGGTTGGGGTCACCGGGGGTCGGGGTCGCGGGGTCAAGGAGGGGTGGGTCACGAGGTCGGGGAGGGGAAAATGGGGTCACGGGGTGGGGGAGGGGAAAATTAGGTTTTTTTTCTTTATTAAAATGCAGTGGCCGCCATTTGGCGACCCCTGTTGATAGTATTAGCAGCTGAAAAATGGTGGCCGCTATAAGTAACCCACCTTGAAAGCTAAAAATTATAGAAGTTTCCCCCAAATAGATGAACCCAAAAAATATTAATCACTCAATTAGGATAAATTTTTAAAATATTCTTCCTATATATGGAAGATCCATAAAATTTCTAAATTTAAAGAATTAAAAAAATTCACAACTAAGACCAAAATTCACCAAAAATACTAGAATGGTGAAAATTAAATCAAATTGATTAATTTAAAGGGATTAAATCTTTTAAATACACATTAAAAATAATAAAAATATTAAATATATCAATTCCCCCATATATAAAACTGGTACTCCTGGACAGGTAAGCATAAAAATCAAGTCAATGAAAAGTCAAAACACTTTCTCATGAGATCCTCCAATTCTATTCGAAGAAACAGATGATATCATACCCCATCAACAACCATTATTACATGTTCTCAAACCAATCCATTAAATATATTCCCTATTCATTTTTTCTCTCAGGCACAACAGACACTTACCTCACTTGAATTTTCTATCATCTCAAAAATGTAAATTTTAAACGAGTCATTTCTCATAAAAACACAAGAAAGGGTCTCCATAGGCTTGGTGAATTTCTATATCTACACTCTATGTGTGTCAAGGATATGTGTTTATCATGAGGAATTTGTGGGGTTATTTTGTGGCTTCCAGCTGGTAACATTTAAATGTTAAATTTTTTTGAGGCCGAATGAAGAGGGCTTGGATCTTTTGATTTTAAATGGAAATATTCTAATTTTCACTCAACTATGGCATCCTCCTAACTCCCCATAGTAGAAAATCAGATCCATCATCATGAAAAATAAAGAAATGTGCACACTAATTATAATTTCAGTAGAAAAAAATTCGATCATCTCAATCATAGTTCTTCATGAAATCTCCATAAAATGCACAATAATCTCTCTCCATTGGAATCTATAGAAAGGCAAAGTTTATCTTATCAGGAAATCTCTGGAAAAAGAACAGTTTTCTAAAAAATTTTATTTTTAGCAGCATGCACATCTATTTAGAATGTTATTTTCTACCCAAAGTATCACTAAATTAGGTAACACAAAACAAGACATATTATTCCCATACTTAATTTGAATTAGATCATGATATTTCACTTCTATATTATGTTGGATAGGGAAATTTGGATTGTAATATGGATAACCTAATAGGATGCTCATGGATTATAAGGTCTACAAGGATTAAATGTACAAAGAAGGCTAGAATAAAAAGGATTATTTTGAAACCAGGGCTTTAAAACAAAATAAATTCCTTAATCATTTAAAACAAAAGTACATTAAACATTCATGTTTTGAAAAGAATAAATCAAATGTTGGTTAAAGAAAGCATGTTTTTGTTAAATAAAGAAATGAGGTAAATCTAAAGAATATGAAAACAATGGCCTTCGTGCCACCTTATGTCCTTCAGGCCAGTATGGCTTTCAGGCCTCCTTAAGGCCTTCATGCCACCTTAAGTCCTTTGATCCACCTGATGTATAGATGAAAACCAGGTAGATTATATAAGGAACAAGGCCTAGAAGTGGATTTAGAGAAATGCACATTTACAATACTAGAGCTAACATATTTATAATTATTAGAGGGTATTAAATTTCCCATTGGTACCAGCCCTTTACACTTATTTATAGGAAATATAGTCAAAAATCCATGCAAAGGAAGATATATGATCATAATGTAGACACTATGGAGGGGTAGTTTCAAGTAGTCATACTCTATAATGTATTCTTTTAAGACCATTGGGTCCTATAATTTTACCGAAAATCCTACAGTCCATGTAAGGGTTCCCCTTCAACCCTTAAAAGGGGGATGATAAATAATGAAGGCCTTCAGTCTATTAAGGATATGTGGAATGAGATACAAAAGTCAAATTACATTTTAATAAATTCCCAAATAATTAAACTTGAAACAAAGTCAATTTTATCAATAATTTAAGGTGAGTTTCAAGTAATAAATTGATTCAATCATTGGTATGGGAGTCAAAAATGGAAACAATAATAATTTTATCTCAATAGATTCAAAAATACATAAAAACTAAAAAAGAAACATATAAAAATAAAAAAAACAGACATTTTTTCGGAAATAGAAAAACAAACAACAAATAAAAATCCTAAATTACAATGGTTTCCTCTCCCATACTTAAAAAATCTAGTTTCATCAATGCATTAAAATAGATTTAACATGTAATAAGATTTTATAATGAATCACAACATGTAAAAAATTGTAAATAAGAGGTACAACCAAATAGATTTTATTGATAGATAGGTCAGAGGAGTGTGGTCTCCTCCACTAGATCTGAAAGAATGGTCCCATGGAATTTCTTTAGCCTATGTCCATTAACTGTGAATGGTGAATGCTCTCGTTACATCACAATATTCACAATAGTAAATGTATATACATGAGTAACTATAAATGGACCCTCCTGTATGTAATTATGTTTATCTAGCATCAGCTTGAATATTTATTTGAATAACAACACTTTATCTCTAAGATAAAATTCATTCAGTTAGATCATCTTGTCATGAGTCCCTCTTGTTATCTCTTTGAAAATTATATAATTTTAAAAAAATCCCTTATAATTTACTCCAACTCCTACAAGTACAATATAATCTCTTTATTAGTACTTTATAGATACAAATTCATCTTCCTCATATCCCAATATGCCCTATTCTCCAATTCCATATGTAGGAGAAATATTTTCCCATAAATCATTCTGCACATACTCATTCCAATTGTGTCTTGTAGGATATCATTTAAGACCATAATGTGTCTTCTAACATTTTTCTCCAATCCTTCCAATTTTTTTTAAAATTCTTCTCTAAAATTACTTTGATTTATCTGTTGGACACTTCATCATGACCATTTATCTATGGGTGATAGGAAGTTGATGTTTTATAATGAACCCCATACTTCTTCAGTAAATAATCTATTCTCCTAATGCAAAAGTGAGTCCTTTTTTCATTTCTTATGGATCTAGGAAATCCAAACATACAAAATATCTTATCCCTAAAAAAATCACAAACAACTATAGCATCGTCTATCAGGGTGGATTTTTCTTCCACCCTTCTGGAAACATAATAAAATGAATGAATTATATAATAATTTGAAAATTAATATGTGAAAGGTCCCATAAAATCTATCTCCCTGAATTCAAAAATCTCAATAAAAGAATTATGTAGTTTTGGATAATTTTATATCCCTTTGAAATGTTTCCAGAAAACTGAAATTTTTTACACCTTTTTCAAAATTCATGAGAATATTTAAAAATGGTGGGAAAATAATTTCCATATTCTGAAACCTTCCTTGTAGTAAATTGTGTTCTATGGTGTAATACAAAAGAAAAAGTGTTTAAAAAATCAATGATATAACCAATTTCACTCTCATGAAAACAACTTCTTATCACATGGTCCTTGAAAATATTCCAAACAAATGGATAGTCCAAAAAGTAATATCTAGATTCAGATTTTAGTTTGTGAATTTGTTAATAATTGAAATGATATGGGACCTAAGATGTTACCAAATAATTGACCTTTCCAATATAACAAGGCACTTGTCCTTCAATCAAGTACAATTTCTCTCATGGAAGGTGATCATTCAATGGTTCTTTTTCTGTAATTTCATCTTCTTCGATGTTGGGTAGCCAACATAAATGATCATCCACTTGGTTATTAGATCCCTTTTTATCTTTGAATTCTATGTTGACCTCATGTACGAGTAACATCTATCTCACTAGCATCAGTTTAGATTCATCCTTCTTCATCATGTACTTAAGAGCTACTTGATCAGAAAAACAATGACTTTAGTTCCAATAAGATATGATATAAATCTTTATAAAGAGAAAACAACTTCAAAAACTCATTTTCTTTAGTTTTTTATTGAATTGGGCCACATACATGGTTCCTATGGCATAGTAAATGAATTGTGGAGTACCCTCAATTCACTAAGAAAGTACTTCTCTGACTTCTTGGTTGGAAGCATCATAAAGTAGCTTGAATGGTTCTTACCATTTTGGTAACTGCATCACGAGTGGTGTAATAAAACACCAGTTTGACTCGTCAAAGGATTACCTACACACAATATTGAAATTGAAATCATCATATTTCAAAATCAATATAGAGATAGGGATAGAAATATTACTAAAAACATTGATAAACCTCCTGTAGAATCATGAATGTCCTAAGGTGACCATTGTTTTTTTCTATAGTCATAAAATCTTATAACCATTAGGTGTTTTTATGAATTTTGACTATTTTTATTATCTTAGGTATTTTGAATATTTTAATTATTTTAAGTATATAAGCATTTTAATGGTTCTAAGTATTTTAGTATATTTTAATGTGCTTCAAAGTTGTATCTTTGAACATGTTTTCATTAAACATATCTTTTGAATTAGAAAGTATGATGTTTTAATGATTAAAATTAATTTGAAATTATAAATTTTGTGTTTTAATGAAAATAAAAAGAGAATTATTTATATTTAATTCATTTAATTTTATGAGAAGTATACATATTGTTTTGAAGGCCTTAATGTTTTATTTAAGAGAGCTGACTAAATAGATTTTGATGTAGGGATGTTTTATAAAGATACTAAGTTATATGAGTTTTAATAGATAATAGAAAGTAATTCAAAGAATCTATGATATTAAAGTGATTAAACTATTTGATGAAACAGAATTATTGACAATATTTTAGATATACATCATGACGGTTGGATGTTTTTATAAATTGGAAACATTCCAATAAAAATAAATTATACAAGTTTCAGTTGCTCACCTTTTTAATATAGTGAACCCTCACATGTGCATTATGGTAAGTGGGTGTTGGATGATAAATACCTCAAACCACTGTAGTTGATGACATGATTATGACTAAAAATTATATGACTTAGTAAAACATGATCATAGATGGGAGTAGGTTTCCTGGGAGGTTCTAGACCTTGTAAAAACATAGTGCAATAATATCTCATTATATTATTCATTATATGGTATGCATGTGATTTATAAAATAAAGAATAGAAACAAAATGTTCATAACTAGAAATATAGGTTCAAAGACCAAAGGGGGTAAACTAATTATAAGAACAATTTGAAGTTGGTATAAATTTAGAAACACCCCACTCATCCCAAGAGTCTACAGTAGTCCTATGGTCCATTTTAAGCTATTATGTAAACACATAATAAATTCATAGTGTATTACATTTATATTCCAAATATATTAGGTAAATAGTTTTTATAATCATAATAATATATATTTAACATTTATTTAATCCTTGATCAAATAGATTTCCAAAATATATTCTCATATGGTTTAAATAATTTTCCAAATAAGGAATTTTAATTTTCAAAAATAAAATTAAGTAATTATGAAAAATTCAAAATTTTAAATATAAACACTTTAATATTTTTTCTTAAATTCCAAATTTTTAAAATTTTTATAAATAAAATTTATAATTTTTATATAAACACTTTATATCTAAATTAAAAGCCATTTATATAATTTGAATAGGTTATTTTAATTTTATCAATTAATATTATCATATGTTTAATTCATAAATGATTCATAAATAGTCAACTAATTAATTATGAATAATTTATAATTAATTGATTTAAAATCACCCTTATAAATTAAATAAATACCCCCAATACTGTTTTATATAATTTATAAAAAAATATAACTTTATGAATCAATTCCTAATTTAATTAATAAAAATCATAATTTTTAAACTCACTGCATTCTACGATATCCCATATATCATAATAAAATAATTGGTACTATGAGAATAACTACAGACCAAGTATAGGGTAACTATATAAGAATGAATTAATAGGTCTAAATTCATCGGGTGTGACAATCCTCTTTAAGAGATTAAACTTAGTTAGGTAATATAAATACATCACATGAGGAACTACGAACGAATAATTAAGAACACAATTAACTGCAACTTATGATAAGTGTCATGCATGAGAATAGATTTATGTAATTATAGTCTCAATAATTTTTAACATGATAAATTATCTATCATATAATACAATTTTTGTCATGTGTAGGATTAACACAAGTTCCACATGACATTAACTCCCTGAGCGAGCTCCCGTGTAATATAAACTTCAAGCAGAAAAAATCAAATCACATGTAAGAATAAAAATCTGATGGAAGGGTTTAAATAATATTAAACCTATGTGGGAAACATCAATATAGGGTTAATTCATATTGGTCTATATTATATTAGACCACACTATAGTGGCCTTCGTAAGGTGGGTGATTGGTAGGGGCTTAAATAACATTAACTCAGTATATCGAGGATTATGTATGACAGATTTGTGTTTTCTAGTTATTGTATAATATGAAAAGATGATCTCAGAATAATAACATAGTGATTGATTAAAAATTAAGAAGTAAATTAGCTGAAGAAATATCATTAAATTAAGAATCCTTTACAGAATCACCTATATCATAACAATTCTGTGATTCTTTATTTCTAGAGTTTCACTTGAATCATTATATTAGGACAAGATTTCGATGATCTAAAGCCTTGGTAAATATCTGATACCAGTGAATATTTTTTACGGTTTAGACAATAATTGTTTATGTTAGTTGATGTAATTAAAACATAAAATATCATGATCACCATTTATAAAGACTTGAAATCATTCTATTGTAAAAATTAAAATATATGCGGTCATATAACTTTCACCAATGTAGACTACCGTAATAATATTCATTATTTTCATTTGTAAGGTTATAAAAAGAATCCATATGACACCTTCATCCTTGGTGTATCCATATGACATAGTGAATTAATTTATTCAAAACTGGGGCTCTACTCCACCCATGATATAATTTTATTTATGAGTATAAAAGGGAGAATAAAAGGGAGCTACAGGTATAGGATAATCTACAAGACAAAAGGAAATTCAAAATACCCACCCTATCTTGAAGATATTTTCATATTTATATAGTCTATTATGATCCTAGAATCATTAACTAATATTTTTTATAACTTATGAGTTGATGTTTTTAAATGTTCCTATAATCATCAAAAGAAAATAATGTCCCTCCCATGTGTTTCATCTAATTAAACACATATTTATCTGATATCCTTTTGAAGTATCAAACATTAAACTGTAATCATTCCACTAAAATGTCAAGAGAGTGTAATTTTATCACATAACATTCCTTATGATATCCCTTAATACAATGTATAAAATATTCTTATGTTTTATGTCTATCATTATATATAACCTTTATCTATGAAATAATGTGATATGGTTCAATGTGCATCACATATGTATAGGATTTATAGAATGTATCCTTCAATTTTTGTATCTCTAATTCATGTAGATAGGTGAGTTGTGCACAATGATCATAGTTATTAGAATCATGATTGTTGAATGAAGGTCATATTCAATCTTTATTGGTGGGAATTTTGATGATTCATTTTTTTATAATATTTTATTTCAACCACGGAATCTATCAAGGTTACTATTTTTCATTGTGAAGTCAATAAAATGGTATTATGCTTAATTTTATGGTTTTAGTGGAAAATGATCAGTATTTGATAGTGTTTGTCTCATCATTGTGAATATTATTCAAATTTTGTTTCACCATATTTATGTTACCATCTAATTTTATTGGTCATGTTTCTACTACACAACATGTGACTTATACATTTTTATGTCAAAAATTGATTGTATTTATATTTCTCCTTCTACACTGCTCTGTTATTATATTGTATTTTCTAGTTTGTTTTTGACCTCTTGTTACTAGATTCAATAACATAAATAATGATGGTTTTTTATGTTTTAGGGATTATTAGAGGTTACTTATTGCTTCTAATTTTTCCATTTATATTGATTCATATATAGTTTATAGTTTAAAAGATTGTTCATAGTTTGAATTTTTTTGGTATATACAACACCTTTTAGTATCTATTTGTAATATTCTTTATTATGTACATTATTTTTATAATAAAATTTATTTAGAGAAATGTATGTTTTTCCAAAATCCATGGCATGTATTTTTATTATTATTTATGTTTTAATTTATAAAAAATAAAAGGTATTTTTTTAGATAACTCTAGTGTTCATGAATGCTAAGTTTATATATTTCTATTATAATCACTTCTATAGGTCACCAAATATCATTCGACTCCTCATAAATCATGACCACTCAAAACTATTTTCAAAAGTAACTAATAATATTTGGTGCCCAATTTAGTCAGTTAAGAAAACTCAATTTTGTACTATTGTACTCGGGACATTATAAATGATGAAACCATATGATTATTAATCTAAATGAACACAATGTTTCAATGGCATTTTTATATGATATTAATGAAATTTTATAAAATCTCTATTCTAAATATTTATATGAGATGTAAGAGATTAAAATTTTATTTCTTATATAATAATATAGAATGTTAGTGAGCACATAATATTGGTTTCTAATAGGTTAGAGTTTTTCACTAAATCTTTATGTATTTTAGATGAATGAATGAGCTATAACTAATAATGGGTCAATGTATCATTCAATTTACCAATTTTCATGAGATAAAATGTTGACATGTTTGGAAGAATCACTTGAGACGATTAAGGAAATTTATGTTTATCTTATTGATTATCTTAATGAAAAATGGGTAATTCACGTGGGATTATTTTCTATAAGTGTAAATTTAACCTAGAGATTGAAAAACATGCATAATTTAGAGTTTTGGGATTTCAATGATGGTAAATATTATTTATTTTCATTATAGCTAATTGAATGGGTCATCATTAGTTTTGACAATATATAGTCATTTTATTTTAATGATATATTTTAGTAGAATACTTTCTAAGGATTTGCCTCTTCTCAACCCAAATGTTGGGATGAGTGTCTTGATTTCCATGAGTGGAAACATTATAGGGTCAAGAATTCACTTAATTGATATCTTTCTCTATGGGAAAAAAGTCCTATATATTATTCATTAGGTTGGGTAGTCCCTTGGTTGGCATTAAAATTGATAGGGTGTAGATCCCCAAAACAATATATAGGTTTAGTTACTCCCCATTTTGACATTATAATCAATGGGGCATGGTTCCCCATTTTATGAGATGGGGTTATTTTCTCTCCTAGATAAAATTATCATTCATAGAGGGTGTGTCTCCCATACAAGTTATGTGGATATGTACTCCCCCAATGGATACATTCCCTTTATAGGGAATAGTTCATCTATCAAGGATCAATAATCATATTGAATTATTTTAAATAAATAGTGATTTATTTTTATTTGTTAAGGGTATGATAATTGGGATCCATTAGAAAACTATGTGTAACCTAACATGCTTTGTTATTGGTTGAATGAGGACTATGGTGGTACTATATACATATCTATAAAATAGTGATAGAACAATCATATAACTCTGCATAATATTAAAACTATTTTATTTCACAGTACTGAGACAATGAATTTATCTTGTAGTTTAATTTATTAAATATTTGTTATGTCTACAATTAAACTATGTTTTTATCTAGTAATTAGGATGTAATACTAAGGATTTGTGAACTCACAACTAGATAATAACTCATTCATTTTTATTCTTGAGGTTGTACATATAAGGTTTAGTTCACAAGTGATCATAGTGGTGTAATTCTAGAAGGTTCTACTATATAGATGTGACCAGAAATAATCTTGAAAGTTCTTTATTAGAGTTCCTACTACTAAGTAAGTAACAAAACATTTTTATAGTTTTTTAATTATTAATCCTTATGATTTTACATATGTGAATGTATAATTTATTAGCTATTTTTGGATTTCTTTACATTTCGTGTAAGCATTAATTTCAATTTTCATAGTTTGTCTATTTTTTTTGGTGGTGGATGTTTATTCTCCCTGTTGTAGTATATAGATGTGTGTTTTTCTAAATTTATTATCTTAGAACAATTCTTGCCAATATGTTATGTCTATTTGTAGTGCTATTCATTATTCCATGTCCTATTAAATGTGGTATTGGGTTGTGACACAAAACCATGTACGTAACTTGGTTGGGGACTTATTAGTTGAGGTCATTTCAGTTACGTTATTCTTCTTTCTATTATGTTACTTGTGGTGTGATTATTTATTTTTATTTTAATGTAATGAATCATTATATTGGTGTACCTACCATGAAATTTGGTCTTTTTGTTATTACAAGAATTAAAATTATTACACACTTTTGTAGATTAATGTTTTCTTTATTGAACATGAATAAAAATAATTTTTTTTATTAACATTTCAATTTCATTTTTATACAGTTGGTGATATTTTAATCATTATACACTAGACATAAATTTTCATTTTACATTTTTACTTTGATTTATGTATTAAAATACAATTTATAATATTTCATATCACTCAATTTTTAAAAATAACTAACATTGAAAAGGCTACAGTATATCAATTATTTTTTGCACTTTTTAATGCAAATAACTATTATCATTGATGAAAAATATCAGTACATTCTAGGTGCTAATAAAATCTCATTTTTATCATTGATAAATGTAAATTTTATAATTTTGATTTTAGATATTGTAATATTATTTTATTTTATATTAAACATGTTAGTTCTAAAATCATATAAACTATATATAACTTGTTCTATGTATGTACCAAGCCATCATCACATATGGGGGAATCGTGGTTGAAATTAACCACTACTACACCTATTATGAAAAAATTAGGGATGACAATCTTTTTTTTGTAACAATAAGTGACTATATGAGTCAAATTTTCTTGTAATAGCATCAACATTTGTTTTTTTTTGTAAAATACTGTCAAAAATTTACTTTTTAAAAAATTGTCTTGGAAAGATTTATATATTTTAAGATCACACAATAATAATTCTATAAAATTACCCTATCTTAACTAAGTGTTTTTTCCTTCACAAAAACAAATATAAATTATATTCAGTCATGGATGACCAATTCAATGAAAATTATTACAGTAAAAAATTTTCTACTAAACATAAAGTATGTTATTTATATCATGACTAATTTTACCCAAAAATAAATAGCAAATAAGGCTAAAGGATTTATATGGTTCCATAGTGTCTCTATATCCATGTGTTAGGTAACCACCTACTTATCTCTGGTAAATATTTTGAGAATCCAATGGTTAGAAAATAAATATCCCCATGTATTCAGTGGATAATATTTCAACTATTTACATCAAAAAATATATCTTGATTTATAGATAATAAGAAATCATGTTTGTCTATGATTATTAATTTATCATAATAAATTTGGTAATGTGTTATTAATTTCTCAATATTAAACCTCCCCTAAAAAAGTGATTATCCTCTATAAATCTTCTCTTCCAGACTGGTTCAGAGAAGAATCTATACCTGTAGTGTCCTTACATACTTATAACTTCTCTCTAGAAAAAATATTTATTATTATATTTTCAACATTTTAATTATTGTGAATTTTCTAAATTTTCACTAAAACTATCAATCAATGGATTATTAATCAAATGAAATATAATAGGATGGTGTTTGGAACTTCAATGAAATGATTCATTAGTTCTTATATGAATTCAAAATTAACCATCACAATAAACAGTATTATTCTATTTATTTTATGGAACACTTATAAAACTTTTATTATCTACAGGACACACAAATAATCTTATATTATTTTTAAATTATATACCCCTTTGGTTAACAAGATAATAAAATTCCATAATAATTTTATACATGAGACAACTCCCACAATAAATTGTATCATTTTTTTGGAAATATATTTTATTATATGACTATCTCTAGCCACATACCATTATACATAGACTTAAAACGTGGGTTTATCAATTAGATAACATAAAAAATGACATCATATACATAATAGTTACATAAATTACCATTTAACTAATTTAAAATTTTCCTTTATAATATTTTATATGAATATTTTAAAAAAATATCTTGTTAAATGTTTGATTTGGTGCTTATCATAGTGTAAATTAGACTACATGCCACTAACTGATAAGAAAGTTATCCAATTATGCATTATCATATTAATTTGGTGTGGAAGAAATTTAATTGAGTCCCATGTGTCTCACAAATGTAGATATAATTTATTTATAATTTTTCAAGTAGACTCTTCCGTGAATAATCTTGATATAATAGTTTTTTATAGAAATTTCTTATGATTTATCTTATCAAAATAAATCATTATGTGAATTATTTTTTAACATGTCCATAGTCCATAATTTCAAAATACTTTCTCTACTACTTTTTTTTAAATATTAGTGATATGATTGAAAATAATCAACCTATAATCAATATAAACAAAAAATAATAATAAAATTACTGTTCCAAAACATTTCTAATGAATGAATAATGATTAAGTATGGTTATTTTTTTTCTAATTTCTTGATAATGATTAAGAAATAAATGCTTTACTAATTTCATGGTTCCTTTTTGAAACAATAGGGACTTTTTTTAAATATTTCATACTACGTTTTCATAACCATTCATTTGGAAAGCATCTAACTTCTCTATGTATATATTCATTTCAAGATCCCAATTTTTTAGTATATTTTTTACATCAGGTAGTTTCACCTTTATGTAAAATCAAGTAAAAAATATAAAACAACTTTTATTGATGATAATTTTCTACAATAGAAAATATTTCATTTAAATTAGTTAATTTCATTTTTATGATCCCTTTAAAATAATTTGGTATTTATGTGGTTATTATATATTCTCCTAACCTTTCAATACACACACTAAATTTTTATTTAGTGCCTTCCTCCCATCTGGTAAGTGTATCAAGACTAATGTGTGGGCCTTCGGTATGAATCTCATCTTCAATTGAGTGTCTATTTTCCATTCCATATATAGTTTATTTCTGATTATATCATAATAATTTTCCGAGAAACCCAATCTATTAGGATCACATAATAATGTGGTAATTATATCTAACATGGCTGTATTTCTCAGCTAGATGTCATAATTTGTTCTTATAGTGGGATATTCTCCAGATTATCTAATTTTGGAGACATGCCAGAAGATGAAGACATATTACTTAGTGATGAAATATTATCAATTTTAGAAATTTATTATCCAATATCATGATTTTTTTATTAGGAGAAAGGTTTAACATTTATACAAATTTCCTTAATTTGATGAATCTTTGGTTTTAATGGTTTTTCAAAATCATAAAACATATGATCTTTAATAAATAACACATCTATACTTGGGATAATATTTTTTCTAATTAGATACTTGAGTTTATATATGCACTCTTCATTAGCATATCTCACATAGAGATTCTAATTTCCCATTCTATACTATTTTTACCAAAAATCTTGTGAGATATGAGAAAATTTCATGTGAAGAAACATCTAAACTATTTGAGAGAAATATATTTAAATGTATAAACCCTTTTTGGAATGTTATAATATTGTGAACTTAAGAAAAAAATATAAGATCAAATGTCATCCTCATTTCCTCCTCCAAAATGGAGATTGGTATCTTTTAATTTAGGAGTATATATTTGACACTTCAATAAAGGGTTTTGTTAATTTTATATGATATTGCATTATGTAGTGTAATTTTTGGAATAATTTTTTTCCCAACTGTTAAATCGTCTTTAGTATTCATAAAATGGACTTCATCACTATTATATATTATCGGGACTATTATACATCAATCATTTATACATTCTATTTTGAAAATAACATCAAATTGAGTAAAAAAATATCCTACATGATCACTAGTTTTTAAAGAATGTTTTGAACCATTTAGAGAGTGATAATTCATAAATTTATTAAAATAAGTAACACCTCTTAGAAACTTCATGTTCAACGTGTATACGTATATGTGAATCAAATCTAAAATATTTTATTTTATAGAAGAAAAATAACCATAAAATGATACTCAATAGTTTTCTCATAATGCACTAAACACATGTTTCCAAATTTGTACCATTAATTAATATAAATCTATCATTTAGGAAAATTGATATGAAAACTTTATTTCTCATAGGGATGATTTGTTTGGGTCATGATTTTATAAGAATATCCTTTCATCATGTATTGATTAATTCATCATATAGTTTATATTTTGTAATTAATATAGATATATCAATCATTCCTTTGGATATAATCATGTTTTTTTTGAACCATACTTCTCAATCACCAAATGAATTGATGTATAAATAATAAATTAGTATTATATTAGAGATCTGATCTAGGGTAATATCAAAAACCTGTTTTGTTTTTTTCAATAATAACATACATTCAATAATTTTATCCACAAAAATATTTATAATAAAAATTATTTTGGATTATCATTAATCTTCCTTCTATAAATGTCAAAAATTTCAAGGAGGGTAAATCGAGAAGAAATATCATCAAGAATTGATATGGTATAGATTTCCAAAATCTTTCATTAATTTATATTATTTCCTTCCATGATTTACATGACCACCATGTTCAAAAATAATGGCATCATATTTAAAAAAATAATTGTTTTGAGGTTATCCATCCTATATCCTTAAATTTACCTTTAAATATCAACACTATATAATGAGGAGTCTATGATCCACACAACGGTGGAACTTCATGGCATATGCTGGTCATGATTTTGTTTGGATGGTTAATTTTTTATTTTGTGTGTGAATTTTTCTTCATAATCATGATCCATTATATATATACTTTCCTTATCATTATAATACATGTTCTTTTAATATTAGAGTTAGATACCCCAAAATGGGTGAAGCATTGGGAACGGGGGTTAAAATAATGTATCCTTTTTATAATTTCTTCTTACATGAAATAAAACAATGAATGATTTTAAGGTTTAGATCCACTCATGTTACAAAACTCAATCTCACTCATATGTAATAAAAATCCAGAGAATGACACAAATAAAATATTTACATGGTTTGGACCCAATGTGATAATATAATCTTTTTTGTTTAGTTTTTATCCTGAGTCCTGGATTTTTCCACTATAATCAATTATAAATTACAATGGTTTGCGAAGGAATTATCCTTAACCAAAAAGTGAATCCCAGGTATATTTCCCCAAAAAACATAATTGTGTTTGTTTATTTTCATGGTGTATAAGTATTTAATAGGAATATTGTTCATGCTCCCACTTATCCTTTAAAATTGATTTAATGAAAATAATAAAAAAGAGTAAAAAATCAAGTCTTCATAACATTACCTCATAAATGTAGATGACCAACCTGGGTCAACTAAACCATACACCTGAGGTGTCTGTCAGATGGTGATGTGAAACAAAGATAATATAACACTCCTTGAATATAAATAAATAATATATACAACCAACCTATAAATCAGAAACAAAGTATATACAAACATATTCATACAAACTAATCCTACCAGGATAAACTATAAAAGTATTAATTAGAAAAAACCACAAGTCTCCATGTGACCAACAATCACCTCTAAACCATGCCAAACCAAAGGCAGCGACAAAATGAGAATCCATCATGCTACAATATACCTATCTCTTTACCTATACCCCAAAATACATTATCTAAAAAATCCCAAAGGCAAAAGAAGGGTGTGAACAAAAATCTCAGTACGATAACATGATAATGTCTGTACGAGGTCTAAAATCAAGAATTTAGATGTTCTAGCTTTTAAAGAAAAAAAATTTACAAATTTTTTTTATAAATCCCAAATCCATTGTTAAGTCATTTTTCCTTTGTTTTTTCATAAAATCCTTTCACATTCTCTAACCAAAAATATGAGAAGTAGATGTGATAATACCTGAAATCAAATCCATGTAATATAACATATGAAAATAAACACAAATCCATGAAATATGAACAACATAGAGACAAAAATTAACATATGTAGATATTAGATCATTTTTAGGAATATTGATTACATTACAAAAAAACTTTCTTGAGGACCATAATAGTTCAGTGACTTTAAAAACAATACAAACTAAATATTGGTCCATAAGTGAGCTGGAACATCTCCCACTAGGTTCTTCAAAACTATCACCCTTGATAGACATATCATACATACTACATATCTTCAAAATATTTGGAAAGTAAACATAATAAAGTGAGAGATCATATTCTCAATAATGGTAAATAAGGGAGATACATAAGTATTACCTGAAATTAAGGGTATGGTAACATGAATATTACTTTTAAACACAATAACCTACATATCAACAATCATAATCATTAATCCTAACATAAATATTAGAATTTCATTATACATTAATCATAATGGAATAAAACGACATAATCCATGATATCATAAAAATGGCACAAAGACATGTAATTTCTAGCATACACATAATCATACAAAATACTTTCCAAATTATTAAAGGTTCACTGCCAAGGATATGATATTGGAATGGGTTCACTCCCCAAACAATAGTAGTAGTTATGGGTCACCCTCAATACCATAATAGTGGACAAATTCCATTACTAAACCATTTTAATTCTCTATTCCAACCATATCTTATTGAATAGGGTTCAATCACCATTTTATGCTTCTCTATATCATGATATATAAATCTTTACCCAATGCCTTAGAGATAGATATAGGTCCCACCCATCACATAATGAAAACCATATTTATGTTTTTCACAATATCATTTAAATTAATTATATAATAACCCATGAAATAAAATGGGTATCTTAATAATTTCAATATATCATAACTTGTGGATAAGTGAATGGTTTCATAATAATTTCATCATAGAATAACCCATGTAAATAAGTTAGTTTCATGAGATTTGTGTCATGGTATAACCCATGAAAGAGAAATGGATTTCATAAACATCATTACATCATAATAGAAATGATTAATAAAGATAATATGAATGGTGTACATGGATTATATCCCCCATAAGTCATAGGTACGACCAATATATGCCATATTATATGGAAAATAATTTTAAAATAACATTTAAAACATTTTTTGTTTAAAATATTATTTTCACATTGATAAATGATTTTTAAAACATAAAATATTTTGAAAAACATTTTATTGTAAAATAAAGTTGTAAAATTATAATGTTACCATTGAATAAATTAATTGTATCACTGTTAGAACATTCTATTCATTTCGTGCATGTTGAAATGATGATTCCTTTCACATTTTTAGTAAAATCAAAATGGTAATTTTTTGGAATAAAACCTGAAGATTACATTAAAAAAATATAAATATTAAATCATGGCTAAAAATGTATTTTAAGAATTATAATTGAGTAATAAAAAACTTAAAAACATTTTAGAAGACATGGTTTTGGAATTAAACATATTTCTTGAAAGAAGACATAAATAAATTCAAATTTTGTTTAAATCATTTTATTAATAATTTTAAGTAACAAAGAGTGGGAAAATGGTACCATTACTTTAATATTTCATGAATAAATAGAGATGATGATGGTTTTTAAGAATTATTTGGAGGTAGATCAAGATATTTTAATATTGGATACTAAATCATAAACAATCCTAATAAATGATTAGATGGTAACATAAAATATTTACCACATTGGTAACATTGAATCATAAGACCTATAAAGTAATAAAATAAAATGAAACATAAAATATAAATATTATGAATAAATTAATGATATTATATGTGATATGGGAATTATATTCACCTTGTGTAATATTATAGGTGTATAACATAACATACATCTTAAAGATGACAGATTGAGACAAAAATACCTTACCTTATGTCTTGACTTTACCGTACTCATTAAAACCTCGTGTATAATAGATATAATTTTATTATAAATATATTACATAAACTTAATCATATATATCATACCATATATTATTTAATTTTTCCTTTTTTATTACCCTTTTATTAACAATTTATTTCTAAAGTCAAATTTTGGGGAATATTTACTTTGTTTTTGGGGTTTGTTTTGACTTTTTATATTTTCCATCCTACTTTTACCATGGTTTCATAATATCTAGAATATAAAACATGATATATATATAATATATATCCATTATATAAAATTCATTGATAGGAAACAAAATACATCATTCATGGAGATTGTAGTTCATCGTACACATGATTGGAATTATCATATTCCAAAAAAATAGAAAGTATAAAGGTATGTGTGATATAATAATTAATGAATCATAATAACAAAAGAAATATCACATATAAACAAAAAATATGTCATTATTAATTACCTGTATAGGTGGTAATGGAAAAAATTGACATCAATTCACAAGGCGGTAGTCTGCCGTACACACAAATGATGATTTCGTAACACATTTGATGAAACATGAGATGGTTTTAAATCATGAAATTAACATGAGATAATATAATTATATAGGATATACTGAGGTTATTATATCATCATATTATATTAAAATTTTAATTGGGTGTAATAATAAATAAAATTGAAATGCATGTTGACGAATATTACCTCTTCATTGGGTATCCTCAATAGGTTTACACCAAAATCCTACCTAGGATGGATTTAGGTCCAAAATATGGTTTCTAGGATGAGAGGAGGGATGTTGGGAAGTGATTTTGGTATAGAGTTTTTGACCCAAAAGGGCGTGAAGGTGTGAATAATAGAGGATAGGGGGTGTCCATTTATTTGTTGGGTTAGTAGTACTTTTGTAATTTTTGAAAAGACTTAATCAAACCCATATTTTTATAATACCAAATGCCTCTAAAATGATCCATTATATAACTTTTAAGATATGAGATCAAACCATTTCTATAAAATGGGTTTTTGAAAAGTTGGTAAGTCATTTTTTTACTATTTTCTCTTTCGTTTAACCCCCGATAAATCATTTTTTACCTCAATTGTCGTAAATAATTTTTACAGTTTTTACTATTATTTTTAGAAAAAAAATAATTTAGACTTATTAGGGATTATAAATTATTATTATTACAAATATGGATTCCATTTTCACAAATCCAATTCAATAAAGTGGTAAAAAAATAATTTAAAATTAATCTTATAGATGTGATGAGAAAGTGGGGTTTTAAAGCAAAAATGATCAAAAGTTTACAATTTTTTTATCCAATTTCAATATTAAATTGATTCCAATAATATAAATTGGATTAATATATTTATAATTTATCTAATTATACTTTAATAATAGTTTAAAATATAAGTTAAATTTATAAATAAATTAAATGAAAAGGTAGTATTCAATTAAAATTCAGTAATTTCCACTATTCAGTAAAAAAATGTAAATTTTCATAAAAATCTAGAAAATTCACCCTAAGATAATTTTTACAATATGAATTAAAAAATGAATTTTATTTTATCAAATTCATTTTTATATGTTTCAAAATTGAATTTTATTATTGTTAAAAAAACATAAAAACATGTTTTTTGAGAAAATACTAATTTTGAAACATATAAAGACTTTTCCAAAAATTATGTTTTATTTATTTATATAAAAAATTTATATTTAATATTTAAAAATATATTATTAATATTCATATCACTAAATATAATGGATAGGATATAATGGTCTTGTTTAAATAACTATATTAATAATATATCATAGTTTTTCTAATACATAGTGTGGCATGTAACACACACTAAGCCATTGTTGCATATAACACAAGCTTAAATTGTTGTTGTGCATGATGAGAGAAATCAAAGAAATTTAATTTTTTCAAAATAATAATAATATTTCATAAAAACTCAGGGTGTTACATTATTATTTCCTTAAAATGAATTATTCCCTCCAAATTCATCATTCAGACACAAAAAAAATGAGGATACTTTGAAATCACCATGTCCTCATGTTCTCATGCATCTTCCTCAATCCTAGGGTTTTACACAAAACATTGACCAGATGAGTGGTATTTTTTCATATTTATTTCTCTATATGATCCAGTATCTCAATCAGTAATTCCACACAAGAAAGATTTTTCTCTAGTGGTATGACCTATGAGTTTAATACATTTGAATGGTTGGGTATGTTCTTCATTAGGAGAGATAAACTGAACACATAATGGACTTTAGAGAGGATCAGTTGAAGTTTCATGTGATAGAATTTCATCCCAATACAATCAATAATTTCAAAGGGACTGATATACCAAGGTCTGATTTTCCCTATCTTCTTAAATATTATAACATTCTTCCATGGAGAAATTATTAGAAACACCTTATCACCAACTTCAAATTCTAGATCATGCCGTTTATTTTCAACATAATTTTTTTGCCAAATTTGGGATTCCATGATATGTTTTTCAATGGCTTTAACCTTCATTTCAATTTCTTCAACTATCTCAGGACTCGATATCTTTCTTTTTCCAACATCATTCTAGTACATTGTAACCCTACATTTATATCCATATAGGTCTTCATAAGGAGCTATATGAATACATGAATAAAATATATTATTGTAAGAAAACTCAACTAGAGAACGATATTAATCCCAACCACCTTGTAAATAAAAAGATAATGATCTCAAAATATCCTCTAGGGTTTGAATTATTCTTTCATACTAAAAATCTATTTGAGGATGATATGTGATTCTAAAAAAGAAATCCATATAAAAAGATTAATGAATAATTTTCTAAAACTTAGAGGTAAACCTTGGATCCTGATCATACAAAATGGAATGAGGTAATCCATGCAAACTTACTGATTCTTTAATGTATATCCTAGATAGATGATCTTGAGAGAAGTCTTCTCTGATAGTGATGATGTGTGTTGACTTAGTAATATGATTGATTACATCCCATATATATTTATTCCCTTCAGATGTTTTGAAGAATCTAATGAAAAAATACATGGTGATATTCTTCGATTTCCATTTTGGTGTGGGTAATAAATGCAATAGCCCCTTATACTTGTGTATTTCGGCATTAAATTGTTGACATATCAAGCATCGAGATACAAAATCTATGATATCTCTCTTCATGTCATCCCAAAAAAATTATTATTTCAAGTCTTTATACATCTTCGTACTTCCAGAATGAATAGAGAATAAAGAGATACAATGTTCCCCAAACAACTCCTTCTTCAACTCTACTATGGATAGAAAAAATACACAGTTCTTGAACCTTATCATTCCATCATGATTATGTTTAAACTTAAGAAAATTTCTAAGATTATTTTCAAGATCTACATCTTCCTTTTATGCCTTGTAAATCATCACTTGGATAGATAGCTGAAAATTCAATTACATAAGATAATATTTTCCCCTTACTTTAGGATATCGAAATCCATACTTTTCAAATCCCATAATATTGGATCTTTGGTGGTCCTCATCCTGGATAGTCAATCATGATCCTTTCAACTAAATGCATTATCCACCTAGTTCTCTTTCCTTGGGGGGTAATGTGTTGACTAGCTATAATCATTAATCAGATCTAACTATCTTCTTTGGGGTATATTCAACTCCTTTTGTGTGAATATATAATTTAAAATTTTATGATTGGTATATATATCACACTTTTATTCATAAAGAAAATGCCTTCATATCATTAATTGAATAATTACGGCACCTAACTCCAAATCATTATTTGGGTAATTTTTCTCCGAAACCATTAATTTTCATGAGGAATAATTTATAACCATGTAATTATTCGTAACAAAACATCCCAATCCATTCTTATATGCGTCAATATAGATTACAAACGATTCTGCACTACAGTGCAATGTAAGAAAAGTTGTGCGGACTACTGTTCTCTTCCTTTCCTTGAAATTTTCCTCACATTCACCATTCTAGAGGAAATTGGCACTATTCCAAGTTAACTTAGTCATAATATTAGATATGTTTTATAAATTCTCTACAATCCATTGATAATATCCACTAAAACTAAGAAAAATATTGACCTTAGTCACTGTGGTTGGTCTGGGCCAATAATCAATAGCCTCTATATTTTACAGATATACTAATATACCATATCTTGAGATTATATACCCTAAGAATGAAACATTTTTCATCCAAAAATAATACTTTTTAAATTTTTCATATAGTTTTCTCTTCTTTAGGGTCTTTAGTATAATTCTGAAGTTGTCTTCATGCTCTTCCTTACTCTTTGAATAGATAATAATTTCATTTATAAAAACCATCACAAACCGATCAAGGTGATCTATATACTATATTTATTAAATCCATTAATATAGTAGGGCAATTTGTTATACTGAATGATATAAATATATATTTAGAGTTTTTATACCTTGTAAAGAATGTCATCTTGGCTGTATCTTCCTTCTTGACACTTAATTGATTATATCCAAAATGAATATCAATCTCTGAAAAGTAATGGGCTCCTCACAATTGATCAAATAGGTTATGAATATGGGGTAGAGGATAATATTTCTTAAATATGATCTTTTTCAACCCCCGATAATCAATGCCGAGTCACATCGATAAAAATTTATTTTTAACAAAAAAGAACAGGTGCACCCCAAGGTGACACACTTAGCCAAATGAATCTCTTATCATGGTTTTCATGGAGTTTCTTCTTCAATTTATAAAACTCAATCAGTTACATTCTATAGTGATTATTTTACCTTGGTGTAGAACCAGGTATGAGTTATATTCCAAACTAAAATTCATGTTTTTTTGTAAGGCTAGGAAACTCTTCTGGAAGTACACCAACAAATTTTCATAAAATAGGCATATAATTGACGTTATGTTTTGTCCCAACTATCTGATATCAATACCCCTTGTCAATGGAAATTAAAACCCATAAAATTGATGTGATATCCATCAAAAGTTCATACTTATCATCACATTGATAGAATATCATATGTTTGTTTGGAATATCAAACGTGACATCCCTTCCTCGATGATTGAAGTTGGATTTTTATAAAGAAATCTAATCCATGCCTAATATGACATCAAATTTATCTAACATAAGAATGAAATGATTTTTAATAAGCACATTCCCACCAACGTCAACCATACAAGAATTATAGACATGATATGTGATCATCATACCATTAGTGGTTTTCACTTCCAATTCTAGATCAAATCATTTGGGAGGAATCTTGATACCCTTAGAAAAAATTTTGATAAGAAAGAATGGGTTGATCCAAAGTCAAATAAGACAATATAAGTTCTAGAGTGGATGGTAAGGATACCTTTTAACACATCTTTATCACACCCCTCATTAAAAATAGTGATCATGGGAGATTTTACCTTGACCCTCATCTTAAGAATTTACTAACATCGATCTTCATCATTAACCCACATTTTTGGGCACGGGTTAGCAAATATCACAGTATCCTTACACATATAGTACTAATGTCGGCTGGGTGAATTTTGTGTTGATTTATCTCTATTTTCATCATTAGCTGACTTCATCCCATCAATTCGCCAATCAAGAGCTCAATAACCTTCCATTCCATTTTTAAAACATTTACTGGTCATTTTAAGTAAATTTCCTCTATGCTTCTTCCCAAATTTTGAGCATAATGTAAATCTCATCTTCCTCTATCCTTGGTTTTTATATTTTCTGTTGAATTCTATTTTTATCATATCATCAAAACCATGAGATTGATATATATCTCTAACCTCCATTTCAACGTTCATAGTACATTAAAAAAAATCCCTTTATAGCCACTGAAGTCTCTTAAAGATTAATCCCTTCGTATACTTGGTTATATGACACTAAATAATCGTCCATCCTTACTTTTAGCTTAGATGATAATACCAAAGTCTTATATCACAAACCTCATAAAATTTACCTCATAGGTACCAACTGATTCATTATCCTTTTTCAGTAGCTCAAATAAATTATTCTCCATCTTCATAATGAGAATGTGAGGAATGTACGTATTGAAAAATAAGTTCTTGAACTCGTCCAAATCCATAAAGTCAATTTCATCATGTTACCTCATATTCATGATAAGGGTCTTGTTAGGTCCAAAGGGGCCTAGATACCCTAAGAGGGGGTGAATCAGGGTATGGATGTTATTTTAGAAATTATTCTTTCCCCACTATATCTTGACCTCTTTATTATAAGGGATACTTTGTTTAAACTTAAGTGTTAATGTGGATCTTATTATTTCTTCCTTTATCTAATGATGATGATTTGAGTGTAATTTAGCCAAGAAAGTAGACAAAGAGACAGATTTTTACTTGGATCTCCCTCTCTGGGCTACATTTGTGGTGCATACAACAAAAATGTGCCGATGTACCAAATTTACTATGGATCAATGCCAAAATGTTGTTCAGAGTAGATCAATTCAATGCCTAAGATCACTATATTTAGAAGGTTTAGGGTCATCTCACTTCTTTACCAAGGGACACTATTTATGCCTCTTTATCTATATCACTACCAGTGGAAAGGATCACCTTGTTATTCATCATTTTCTCACTACATTGGAAAGGATCCTCTCATTGTTTATGGACAAGTATAAACCTTCATTTGAAATAATATATGCATCCTTAACTATAGGTAGATTCTCTGTTGAAGTTTCACATTCATACAACTAATGAATACCCCTTTACTATTGTTCCATTGGGTAATAACATTCACAACACTCTTTTGAGGGTCACTGCCTACATGAAGTTCAACCCTTTCATGAAGCTTCAATAGCCTTTGTGAAGAAACCTCCATTCATAAAGCTCTACCAACCCTCACAAAGAAACATCATTTTTTTAAGCACACTTCTTTGTCTAAGATCAACTAAAATTTTCCCAACTCACAGATTTCAATAAATTTTTTATAAGCTTTTCCAACTCCACCACATTCTCAATGCCCAAATAGTTTGGTTGGAATTCATATTATTCAAAAACACCCTACCTTCATGAATATTTTTTCAAGGAGAACCTTCACAATCCACCTTCACAAAATCAGAGCCTACAGATTTTTGTTAAGTCTCTCTCACTCTTCTGAAGTTGGTATAAGACTCTTTATATAAGTTTCCACTAATTCCAGAACATTCCAAAAATTTCATCACTATTTCATAATGCTCTATTATTTCAATCATGATTCTCCTTGTCTCGTAGAGCTCTTGGAAAATTCGTTGTTCGCAATGCTTTTCGTAATCACATAGCTCACCATCAAAACCTTAATGCATTTAGAAAACACCCTTTATGAAGATAAGTATTCAAAAAACTCATTATTTTTACATATTTTCATAATTAATTCAATGAAATCTATTTTTCACAATGCTAGACAACCTCCAAATTTGACCTCAAAAATTTGGCAAACGCTGGGAAATGGAATCACATTGTATTATCGATTTTCTATACTGCTTCTAGGGAATCCATTTATTCATCTTGGATATTTATCAACGTACCATGTGAACAATTTATCTATAATCTAGAACTTACCATTTAAAACCCTCTTTTTCAATAAATATAATCAGGCCAAAAATGTTGTAATGTTAACTTGATGGATTTTCCCAACAATCTCTTCCTTTTGGTTTGTTGACAACTCTTTACCTTTTGATACATTATTGAAAATTCTTCCATATTCTACAACCATTATATTCTTGTGATTCATATAGTGATCAAAAATTTACTTAACACATATTCTAATCCTATATGAGACATGTTCAGAATGAGAATCAAGAGTAACATGAAATGTTCATTAATGAATCACCTAATTCCAGAACCATTCAATGAATTTCTTCACAAACCTCATCCTTCATGATATATATCCTTTGATAAATCACCTTTAGCATCGTCAAAATTAAAACTCACCCTATCTCACTACTCCCCATATCAAATTCTCTCCTATCTTTATTATGACATTTATCTTCCATTTTATACCCATAATTTCTCCCCCTTTTTCAACGAACCCGAAGGTCACTCCTTTTTGGTCTACAATAGGGTAAAGAACACAGATCATCACATTAGGGATAAACACACCATAACTCAAGGAGAAAGGGTCCCACATCAACACCTTTTAAAGTGTGGAGAGTTGAATGAACTCCCAGTGCTAGTAAATTCCATTCAAACACTTATTTGGGTAAAACCTTTGTCATAATGTCTACTACATGTATTTTTATAGGCACATACTCCATCATCAAAATCCATTACTCCACCTTCTCCTTGATGAAATGATAAATTGATTTAAATTTACTTTATCCTTGAGTGATAGACTGGATTCTAATAAGATTTATAACACTTGAGTAATCATAATGGATTCCAATAAGATATTTCAATTTAACTCCCATATCACCAAGCTTCTACTTCATCCCCAATAACAGTGTTCACGCTTGAGAATATTAAAAATATTCATCTTCTACAGTACGTAATTAAATGAAATAATTTTTCTTTCTTATACAAGAAATAAACAATCCCGTAAGATAAAATGCACAACCTGATGCCGATTTTATATCATCTTTTGAACTATCCCAATCTGCATCTGCATAGCCCAATAACACTTTCTGATATTTTTAATTGTACATAAAACCAAAATTTTCCATGCCTTCGATATACCAAAGTATTATTTTAACTAAAATAAAGTGGATTTACTTGGTATTTTATTGATACCATGCTTCTTCACGTGTAGAAAAATCAGTATCTGGTCTTTTTTTGAGAAGTACAATGGACTGCCAATTGTTTTTTGTATTCTGTGACATTAATTACATTGATTTCATCATCATATGATAGTTTCATATGGGTAGCCATTAGAGTATTCATCTGATTGTAATTATCCATTCCAAATATTTGGAAAACCTCCTTAAAATATTTATATTGAGATATTAATGTGTCATTCTGTCCTTATGTCACTTGTAATCTAGGGAAAAAAATTTCATTTCCCCAATCATTGACATTTCAAACTCACTTTTATTGAATTTGATGAACAGAGTGCACTGTGCTTCATTTAATCCAAAAAATATTATTTCATTGACATATACCAACACCATAATCCTTTGACTACTATCACTCTTGTCAAAGATACTTTAATCTAATCCACCATGATGAAATACAAGATTCTTCAAAAAATTATATAGACTTGAATTCCATGCTCTTAGTTATTTTTTAACCCTCATAGTGCCTTCATTAGTTGATAAACTATATTCTCATATTTATGGATTATAAAACCATCTGGTTGCTCAATAAAAATTTCTTCTTCTAGAACCCCATTCAGAAATGGCGACTTAACATCCATCTAGAAAACTTTAATCCTTATTTACACTATTATGGCTGTGAATAATCTGATTATACTAAGCCTTTAAATAAGTGAAAATTTCTCATTAACATTGATACTCTCTATCTAGGAGTATCCTTTTTACACTATTCATTCTTTGTTTTAAAGCATAGTATCATATTCAATTATATTTTTGTGAAAGACCCATTTGTACTAATAAAATTCTTATCTATTGGCCAAAAAAATATCCCATGTCATATTCTTCTCAAATTGTTCGTACTCTTCATTAATATCCAAAACCCAGTTTTCATATTTTGATGATTTGTTAAAACATTTAGGCTCTACCAAATATTGGAAATATGACTTCTATAATGACATTATTCACTGTGTTTGAAATGGTGATTCCACATCACCAATGATGTTCTTTTTTTCTATTTCACATCATATCATTGTAGTGCACACTGATATAGATTTTAATGCCTCTAGTTAATCACTGGAATATTCTTATGAATCATCATTTTCCACTTCTACTCCCCCTATGTCTTTTAACTTCTCATCACTTTCATCAGACAATGGGTCACTATGTTGTTGAAGATTCCACTCACTAACTACGATAGTGAAATCATTGATTTCAAATATTTTTCTCAACTTCTTATTGAAAAATTATTTATATTCTATCACAGCTTCTTATTATATTGTAAATAGTTATCTGATACAATATTTTTATAAAAAAATAGATAATCATGAAATACATAAATTTTTCTGCTTCACCTACAATTTTCTTTTCTAGGTGGACAATAAACACTTGAATTGAGGAATTATACGAATTTTTATATATTCAATGAAACTTCAAACCATTGAATCATCCATGTATAGAATTGAATGCTCTTCAATTTTAAAGAACTCTCTTCATCCTATAATCTTCTTTTTCCATAGCACACAACTTCTCACGTATCTTCATTCAACTTATGCATTCATACCCTTTCAGCACACACACCACATGGATTTCAACCCCCCTTAGTATTTCACATTGTCCAATAGATATTAGAATCATTTAATAAATTGGGAGAGAGGTACCTCTGGAATACTCAAGAAGAAGATTGTGGTTGATTTGTATGGATTAACCATTTTCTACTTTCTTGCAAATCACTATATAGTTCCTATGCATATTCAAACTTATCAGCCAACCTAAACTACTCTGTCCATAAAATTAGACATTATTTACCCACATTATGTGTCATTATCTATTATTTATGTTCTATAGTCCTATCCATTTCCAAAAAAGTGGTGTTCAAACCCACTATTACAAAATTCCTTCTTGGATTTTCTACAAAAACCCCATTTTTCATGATTCTTTCTCTGAGTCGGAGAGACATATATCATTATTAAAAAACAACATAAGATAAAATATGAAGATGGATGTAGTCATACAAACAATTATGCCCTAATTCTATGTGAACATTAAAAATCATAATCAAATGGATAGGAAGAATCATAACTATCATACCAATCTGATTCAGAATCTATGGGACAATGTGATCTGGTAACCATGGTTGGCTTTAGGTGTGAGTAGTCTTTCCTACATATTGATTTCCTAGGTGGGACTTTATAGAATCCTTTATCATCAACAAAAAAAATTTCCCTTTAGACATAGCTTGAATAATAGAGTTGTTTTTGGGAGAGTCATCCTCTATATCAACCCATTTTCCACGAATGCCCTATATTTCCATTAATTTATTGATTTCTTCCTAGATTTTTGAGAGATTGTGACTATAAAATGAATTTTAATTCCCTTAATTTGTTATATTGGTGTCATATAAATAGCTATCTTTAGGCTTTATCATTCCTTCCAACATATCATGAGTCTTTCGAGTCACCTATGCCAACTTCGGAGTGAACTCCTCAGCCATTTGTGATGTATCACCACTAACAAGATAATTTCCCCTATCAGGATTAATTTTCATAACCCCAATATAATCCATATTATTGTCTAGTTGGGTTTTCCTCAATTTCTTCCAACAAGAATCCTTATTATTCTCTTTTAATGAACAAAAAGTGAAAACTATTTTCTATGAGTTAGAATCTCTCCACTGATTGTCTGCTCTTGCTTCTCCCTCAATTGGAGATCTCTTTCTTCTAACTTCACTTATCACCATGTGGAATGACATGTGAGTTTTTCAAGACATTATTTATTCATTTTTATTTTATCAGCAATCTGACTCACCACACTATTTCTTGATAGTGGTGGGTCCTTCACTGAACGTACATTGTTCATACTCACAACTGAAGTAACTAATCCCTTTTTCTTCTTGGTTTGATCACATTCTTTCCAAGAGATATATAATCAGCATAACATATGATTTAATTGATACAACAATTTTTTAGCTCCTTGTATTTCCCTAATGATATAAAACTATTTTTTAATTTAACACAATATCTTCCAATATAGTATTTTTCATTGTACACAGCTAAAGTTGGGGATCTCCTTTTGGGTTCCCTTTTTATTCCCTTTTTTATTCCTACTGAAACGTCTTTCCAAATTCCCATGATTAGAACATATAAAACATCTCACATTAGAAACATACATTATGTCATAATTTCTCTATTGATATGTTGATATGGCATACGTTTTTCATCTAAAATTGAGCTCCTAACCATCTTGAAACAAACTCATAATGTGTCATAGTCTTCTACAATAGTATAATTTCATGGATACTTTCTTCTAAGAGAATATTCATTAAAATCTCTCAAGATTCTTCTTATTATTCTCAGTCTTAGAAATATTTTTGTCTTCAAAACATGAAATAAATTTTAGAGCCTCTAAAAAAACATTATTTATGACCATGAATCCCACAGAAATAGCACATGTTATCATTGATTCTTGTAACACCCTTTTTAGTACTTTTTTCCGCTATCTATAATATATTTCATATTTCTAGAACTGTTCACATCTCTCAACATTTTTTTCATGGGAGATAATTCATCATATCCAATACTGGTTTTTTCATAACCATATGGCCTTTAGAATGATAACCCTTTCATGTTTTCCCTCTAAAAATTTATATTTTATTTCCATTTCATTATCACCAGCTATAGGATAATAAATTAATATGTGCAATGCATCCTTCAATTTGGGATTTCCTTTGGAATCATACCTATCCACTTGTTTATTTAATAATTATATCTCTTCTCAAAATTTTATAATCTTTATAGTCCTTACATTATGTTGATCATTAAGTTCTCTCTTGAGATTCTTTCCACTACACATCTTATTTTCCAATTCTCGTGTGAGATTATCCACAAAATCATATTTTTCATTTATTTTAATTTTTTCTTAAGCAAAAAAATTAGTATATAACACATTATACTATTGTAGAATTTTTTTATCCTGAACTAGATCAGATTTCTAAGAAATAAGATCATCATTTTTGGCTTTTAGATTCTGAATCCCATCTAAGTTCAGATTCTTTCCCTTGTCACCAGCTTTGATTTTTCTATCTTTTAGACATTTTTCTGATTTTCTAAAGCTTTGGAATAATTTTCTCCGTTAGATTAGTGCCACTTCTAGAATAATTTTATTAAAACATTTCAACTTGTTGACTTCAATTTCCTATACTTGGATCCAGATATCTTTAGATTTATTTTTGTTAGCCAGTTTCTGATCCAATTCCTTTATTTTCTAGAAAACCTCCACTTTGGTATTCTTTCAATTTATTCATCATCAATATTACCAATATCACTTGTAATATTATGTTATTTTCTCATTCCTTCTGCATCATTGAATGATTGAATAATTTCATGGATTGATTCATCCATGTATTTTTTTAGTACTTTTTTGGTTTCCTTCAATTGAATCATTCTCTTTCCCTAGACACTTACACACTAAATAATTCCACCAGAATACTTCTTCATCTTTAAATTTATTCCATTTTCCATGGTACAACATGATAAGAGCATGATGAATCTTTAACATCAACAATCGATAGAACCAAGTAAGATAAAACACATCTTATAAAATAAATCTTAGCTATGATACCAATTTTTAGGTCAAAAAGGGGCCTAGATACCCCAAGAGGGGGGGGGGGTGAATCTAGGTTTGGATATTCATTTCAAAAATAATTATTACCCCATTGGATCTTTAACTATTTATTATAAGGGTCAATTTTTTTAAAAGTAAGTGATAATGCTGATATTATTCATTCCTTCTTTATCTGATGATGATACTTTTAATGTAATTTATTAAATCAAGCAGATGGACACATAGATTTTTACTTGGTTCACCCTCACCAGGAAACATCCAATGAGAATCCAAAGACAATGTACCAGTGTACTAAATTCACTAAGGCTCACTGTTAAAATTTTATTTCATTTGGATAACTTCTATGTACTAGCTCAATACATTTACTAGGTTTAAGGACATATCACTACATTGACAAGGGTCACTCCCTATGTCTCTTTCTCTTGCTCATTGCTAGTGAAAAGGATCACCTTTTTTTTCTATTCCTTTTCTCACTGCTCTAGAGAGGATCCCCTCACAGTTTATGGACATTTAGGTCCCTTCATATGAACTAAGTAATACCTCCTCAACTATAGGTACACGATTTATTTAATCTCTACTTTCATAAAATGGATGAATACCCATTTACCATAGTTCCACTCAGAAATCACTTTCACAAGACATTTGCGATGGTCACTTAATTTATAAATATCAACCCTTTCGAGGAGATTTAATAGCCTTTACAAAGAAACTTCCAATCGCAAAGCTAAACCAGATATTTTATGAAACTTCCTTTCTTGAAGTTCATTTCTTTCACTAAGATTAAATAGCCTTTATAAATCTCACAAAAATCTGTCATATGTTTATAACATTCACGAACTCCAACACATTCTTGATACTCAAACATTTTTTTTGTCATTCATAGACTTCTAAAAATCCCTTCCTTCGCTAATAGTATCTAAAAGACAACCTTCACGAACCACCATTATGGAATTAGAGACTACATATTTATTTTATGTCTCTATCACTCTTTTAAAAGGGGTAGAGGCCTATTTATAAGTGTTTCCACCAATTCCAAAATATTCCATCCATGTCATCACTATTTCATGATGATATCTTATATTGGTCGTGATGCTCCATATCTTAGGGAGCTCTAGGGAAATTCATCATTCGTTATTCTTGTTATAATTATAGAGATCACCATCAAAAACCATCACTCCTTCCAAAAACACCCTTCACAACGTTTATTCTTTATAAAACTCTTTCCTTTTACATAATTTTATATGGTCTTTAAGGAAATACAATTTTTCAATGCTATCATGCATTTACATTTTAGACCCCAAATGATTGGAAAACACTAGGAAACATCGTCAACTTGGGTATGCAATTTTCTATACTACTTCCCAGGAATCCATTTTTTCGTCTTGTATATTTTTCAATATAATGTGTCAAAAATCTTTATGTACTCCACAAAATACCATGAAAACCCTCTTTGTCAAAAAAAAAACAAAAAAAAAACAATATTATATGAAGGTATTTTTACCAATAAGTCCCCATTGATCCACTTCTACTCCCAAATGGTAGGATGTCAAAATGAAATTTTCATGTTTCAAAATATGGAGAATACAAAATATCTTTTTAGTGGTGTTAGTACACTGTTCTACAAAAGTGGATCAGAAAAACCATTGAAAGAAAGATAATGTTAACACCTAAAGGAATCTATAGGATGTTGTTCCTTACTTTTTTTAGGAAGTCCAGCATAATCCATAATTTAAGAAAATTGTATGATAATGGAAATGAGTTTTTCCATTCTATCTCAAAAAATATATGGATTCTTAGGAGGAAAATCATTGAATGTTTCATTGCACAAAGCATTATCATGATTGATTTAGGTTTAAACCATTTAATAAGACAACAAATCATAGAGTAAGAAATAAAAATCATTCTCAGGAACCATATAATCATGAAATCTATTTATAGGATATCTAAATTATTACACGTTCTTTTTAATCTATGAAACCTTGGGTTTATCCTAGGTTATTCATAGTAATTATATCACTTCTGGTTTCAAGTAAGTAACCCTTTATTTATATATTTTATGTATGTAATGTGTTTGGGTGGGGTTTGGAGGAATTTTTTAATATTGTTGGTTATTTTTTGAAGACTCATTGTTTGAGAATTGTTAATATAAACTATGAAACTCTGATATAAAACTAGGAAAAGTGTGGTAGTAGTATTTGGGTAGGTGCACAGTTAGGCTGACGGTTTGGACAAATAATGTGGCCACCTAGGAATAGCCGTGTTATGTGGGAAAAAGGGTTTCTATATGGTTAGAAAATAGTTTTCAAACTATGTGGGTCAACAATACAAGGTTATTCTTGATTCGTAGGCCTGTTCATGGTTTGGGAATGGTTTTCCTAACAGTGCGAGCTAATTGTGCATTGAGAAAAGTGGGATCTAGATTTTTTGGATCTCACTTGGTTTAGCCCCTTAACTCCTTAATTTTTATATGTTATGACCATAACTAAATTTTTTCTCCTACCAAGGGTTGTGGAGACCCTTCCCTTCAATATAGGAGAAATCATTTGGAAATTCTTATTGCGTTGAATACCATATTACTAGGCAATACTTGGTTATTTGTTGTTTTCATTAGAAATATTCTTCTCCCCATTCTTATATTCAAAGATCTAGTCCATTAGGGATAGATATATGATACTTGATTCCAATCATGATGGTATTTTTCTATGTTTATGTTAGGTAACAAGATCTAAGGAGGGTTTTTGAAGATTCAACTCGGTTTTGTTGAAAAATTTATGTCGTCTTCTTTTCGGTCATATTTTTCTAGGTAAGTGGATTCAATATCGACTCCTATTCTTATAAAACAAAGATTAATATTCATATTTTTTGTATTTATTGAAATTTATTGTGAAATTGTTATGAAAATCTTGGTATAAACCTTCTTTAAAGATGGTTTTTATAATTATTAATTTTTTTTTCAAAAGGTGATTTGTTTAATGATTTTAAAATGATGGGTTTAAATTGATGATTTTAAATTAGATTCTTATTTTTATTAATGAAAAAATATTTTTTGGAATGGTTTTTAATAAAACAATAATTGAAATGAGTAGTCACAATTGTTTTGGATTGGTTTTTTTCATAATGGTTGGTGTGTGTTCATGTGCATTAAGGACAAATATAGGTATAAATTTTCCCCCATAAAAGTGTGATGGACAAGGGTATGAACTTTCCGCAATAAAATTGGTTCTCCATGTTGTATCTTGGTAAAAGGATGAATTACCACTCATGGGTATAGGGATGCCCATGGTTTCATGTATGGTTGGATGGGTGGATATGTGAAATCGAATGGGTTATTCCACAATGGAATTTATGAAATAGTTTTAATGTATTTTTTTGGTTTATTTCCTTGAAAATGGATTTGTTTTTGGAAAATTATTTTTCTATGGAAATGATTTCATAGTGAATAGCTATTTATATCTACCCTTACACCACTATTTTAAACTGGTTATGTATTGAAATTTACAAATATAAAAAAACATCTAACTACATTATTGATTGAATAATTTAATTTTTATTAATGTTAAATGGGGAAATATTACTTGTTTTATTGAATACATTATGTGAGGAGGTGATTTGGAGATCCCATGATTGAATTTGAGAAAAACAGGTCAAACTGCTTAAGATCCTGAGCACACTGGGGGACTTCAATATATACTATGCATTATCTGTTCATATAATTTGGATAATGTTTGGTGGATGAGTGAAACATGTGTGGGGTAAATTTCTATAGAATACAATGGATCAAAATTCATCAATTTGGAGGCCCCAAATAGGTCCATAATTTGAAGAACTTCTGGGCATACCAAATTGGACCACCCCTCTATATTTGGGAATTAAATCAAGTCTCAAATCTCTAATTGGGATGATTTAAACTCAATTTGACATATAACTCAAATTACCAACTCTTCAAATAATTTTAAAATATTTTCATGAATCTTAATTAGTCAACTATCCATATAAAATAGGTTGAAAATTCATTCCATGAATATTCACCTACTCCCATTGAAACTTAACATCTTTTTGTGGAATGTTTGATGTATTTTTTCCTAAATCAAATCATTAACCATATTATAAAATTTTCTCTAATACACTGTAGGATTGGATATATTAGTGTTGTCTTCATTACATACTTTGTTTCCTCTCCTTCCATGGAGTTTTAAACTCATTGGGATCTCCCAGGGAGGAATGTGATGCAAATCCCAAAGCTTCATGTTTGTATTATTTTGAATGATCTTTTAACTTATTAGTATTTATGTTGTTTTTATTTATATTTACTTTGTATTTTATATATTTATTTACTGTTATTTTATACATGACTCATTGAATCATGTTTGGGAGCACCTATTCATGTGATGTTTCACACATCGTTCACCACTTCTTCTTTCCCCTTTCAATTGCAGTGTTTCTGTGGTTCATATTAGTTAATTAAAATATCATACAAACCATCATGTAAATTTGAATTTATATCACATGATCACATTTAAATAACATGAAAACCTGGACATCATATCAAGTTTTTTGTGTGTTGCCTTAGCGAGTTTTTGTTATGATGTCGGACACGAATCACTCAATCATCAGCGGTAACCGGTGAATCATTTTGTGTTTTCGACTGAACCCTTGGAGGTATCTAAGTATAAAAATAGTAAAATTATTGTTTTATGTTTTACAAACAAGTTATTAAAATATATATACCCATTCTTCTGAAGTGATTATGGATAAGCATCATGAGATTTCCTTGGGTTGATCACACTTAATCAAATCTATTAATTTTTATTTTTTTAATCGCTTTACATTATTTATCGGATTCTTAAATCAACAAAAACCAAGTTTTATGAAATAAAATTACCAATTTATTTTAAAAATATAAAACATTTTTTTAGAAAATTAGGCAATTCTCTGTTGAGATATGACCTAGGTTTCTTTTTGCATTTTTTTTGTTTACGTGTGTTTCTTCATCTCTCTCTATTCCTGTCTCTCTCTTCCTCTATCTCTCTCTCTCTCTTTAATTCTGTAATACATAATTCTCTTTTCTTTTCTCCACTCATTATTCTTTTTTTTGTTTATATTACATTAAAAAAAACATAAAAAATTAATCATATATCATCTATGCTTGGTTGCAATTTTCTTTTAATTACGATGTATCCTAAATGTTTTAGAATAATTTACTAAATGATTCATACATTTTAATGTGCAATTTTTTGGAACATAAAGATTTTTTTAAATTTCTTATGTAATATTTGGATTGTGTGGCATCTTAAAGTGTTTTGGGTGTTTCTTGTATGTTTCTAATGTGTCATTAGATGTTAGTGCATCCATGGGTGCACAAAATGCACACATGGGTGCACCTTTAAATGAATATGACACATTGAAATATTTGTTCTTTGAACTCTAAATGGCATGTTGGTTCATTGGGTAACTTTAAAATGGTTTCAAGTATATTCCAAAAAAAAATCAACCCATTTGGTACTTTAGAAATGATGGTTGATTTTTAATTTTTGCAAAATCTCATTTGGAATCTCAGGTTTTTTGGGGATTTTTTTTTGGTTTTGAGAAAAATATTTAAAATGGAATTGTACTTAAAAATGTAAAGGAATATATGGAATTTTTTTTGAAAGTGGTGTTTTTTATTGTTTTAGAAATGTTTGGGAATATTTTTATAGTATATTATAATTATATCATTGAAATCTCAATTGGTACCTTACTTCATTTTTATTGTAAAATTTTGTTTTGAAAGTGTGAACCCTCGATTAGAAACTTAAAGTGATTTGTGAAATGGTTTAAAATTTTATTTGATGTGATGAACTGATTGAAACTTGTGGTTGGTTTGTTTTTAAGATGGGAACCCCTATCTAGGATTTCACTTTATGGGTTATTGTATAGGTGTTGTTCGTGTTTGGGGTAGGCAAGTGTGGTGATGGTAGGTAAGGTGAGTCATGCATGTGAGTGCCTCCTATATACATAGTATATTATTACCATGGGTTTCTTGGGAATATTTTAGAGGGTCAAGTGATAGTTGTCGATCAACCGCGATTTGATGGGCTGGTACCCCATGGATTTATTGTTAAGATAGGCCGACTATGGAAATGGATTTTATAGTTGATTGCGTCTAGTTTTTTATATACATAGGGGCTTCATCATACGCCAATTGGTGGTTCCAAATTGAGTACATCTAGGGATCACTTTAGGTATGTTTAGGAAATGATCATGGTTTCTTACTTGTATGTTCCTTCTTTCTTTTGTGGAACATTTTTTATTTGATCTCATGGAATATTTACTTTTCATTCTTTGTTAAAAGACCTATTTTAGTACTAGTTGTATTTTAAAATAAATCATCGCAATGAAACATATGCTTTGTTAATTGGTTTAAAAAGAGGAATGAAAAAAGAATTTTTCATGAAAGTAAAAGATTGTTACCTGCTTTGATAAAAGAGTGGAAAACCATAATTATATATATATATATATATCATATTTTCATACCAGTAGGAAAGAATTTCATTTTGGAGGTGAGTCATAGGGCGTGGTTTATCATTGGCATTCCTACTGAGCATCTCAGTGCTCATACGTACTCTATCTTTTCAGTTTTAGGTTCTCTAAGTTTTGGGTCACTTTAGGGGCAAGTGTGGTTCCTTAATTTGTAGTGAACCACAAGGTCATATGGAGGTATGTTTAGCCCCTTAGTATTATTCCCTTTCCATTTCTCGATTTTTAGTTTTATTGTTCTATTTATTATTTTCTTTTTAATTTTTTTGGGCCAAATCCTTCCCAATAAATTTCTCTTGATCCCAGCATTATTCTCCAGTACATAGGGACCAGGAACACCCATTAGGCCTTGTCGTAGGCCATCTCAGGTGACGTTTTCAGAGTTGATCTGGGTTGGTTCATGATAAAATGGTATTAGAGGTAGGTTATTTGTTATTAGGGATGTCTGGTAGTTGGAGACTAGGACATTTGGTACTTGAGAGGTAGGAATTGGATAAGTGTAGGAAACTCTCACTCGTTCTGATCCTCGAGTCACTATGGGTAGTCTGGGATTTGTGTCTTTGGTTTTGGTTTTTGTTGATGGAGAATAACCAAGGTAGTGAGCCAGTGTTTCACTGTGAACATACATGGAGTAACAACCCATGTGGAGATCGAGGGTAAGGTTTGATACACTTCTGGTGGTTGGTTCTTTCTTGGATAATGGTATGAAAAAACATGTTTTCAGGTTAGGCATGACAAATAGTTCCCCATTAAGGTTCTTCGGTGCTAGTTTTGTTTTTTTGGTTTGGTTTTGGTTGGTGTGAATTTAAATTGGTTTTGGGTGCTTTTTTTATTTATAAAATGGGGCTTGGTTAGCAATGTATGGATTTTGAAAAATGAAAACATTGGGTTTTTATGAGAATGAAAGGGAAATTGTTTTGAATTTTTAAAAGTTTTATACAATGTGAAATGAGAGTTAAGATGAAAATGAATGGTTTTGTTAGTGAAAGGGTATGTGTGACCCTTGGTGATTGTTATGGATATTTACATATGTTTGTGTGTTTTTAGGGAATGTTAATATTACCATGTATGTGTGAATGATATAAACATATGTGGGGATAAACACAAATGTGATATTTTATAGGATACCATAGGTGAGTATTTGAAAATCAAATATTGATCTGGTTTTTCCAAATTTATTTTTGAAAAGTAAAATCGTTCTTGGTAAAAATAATATTTTTTCTAAAATATTTTTTATTTTAAAGGGAAAATGTGATGGTGTTTTGGGTTTTTCAGTAGATGAGAGAAATGAATTTGGAAGTGGAAAATGACATGCGATTTTAAAAGGGGATTAAATTTTAAAGTGGGTGAATTTGGAAAATAGTGATTTTTAAAAGGTGATTATTGGCTGGCTTTGTGATGTTGTTGTGTTTTTATTTTGGATGATATTTGATCTGGCTTCAATTTGGTATGTAGTGTGTTGTTCTATGAGTTTGGTGTTTGGTTGGAGATGTCCCTTTTTTATGAGCTTTGGTTGGGTGTTGATTCAGTTTTGTATTATTTTTTATTTTAATTATTCCATTTAGAAAGGTCCAAGATGCTTCTTATGTCTCTCTATCATTGGTCTATCCCAGACTCCTAGTGGAGTGGAGGGATTGAGTTTGTTTCAGTTATTACCCAATTTCTGTGGTGATCGAGGTTTGTTAAAAGTAATGGAGTGGCTCGAGGAAGTCAAACGTGTTATCAGGAACTCCTGATGTAGTGAGGGTTCAAGCTATTTTGAGTTTTTTTAGAGGTTTGACTCTGGACCAGTGTAGGGTGGTTGTCCCAGTGTTATCATGAGTTGGGATATCATGGGGAGTGTTTGAGACCACTTTCATATAATGATGTGTGCATGAGGAGGTAAAGATGAGGAATTTTATGGGGATCAAGAGCATTCATAAAGGTAAGTGGATGATGAAGGTTCTTGTTGAGAAGGTTGAGGATCTTGTTTATTTTTCTTGAGAGGAAACATTGGAATATCAATTTTCAATGTTATTGGATAAATCAATTTTGGATGAGTTAGTTTATAGACTGTGGGTAGTTGGAAATCTGGTCTCTTGTTTCCCCTGAAGGTTCCCTATCGGGTGAGAGGAGTGTTCTAGAGGAGCATATTTTGGGAAGGCCTACTTCATTGGGTCTAGTCCCCAGTTCTTCAGGTTCTTTTTCTATTTTCCATCAGTGTAGCCATTTTGGGGATTAAAATGTTGTTGTGTGAAAATCCTTGGGATTCTTTCCATTTTTTTGGTTGTTCAGGTCAGTTGGGGGATTTATTCAAGTGGCATCATTTAAAAGATTAAGTCCTGACCAGAGGATGTTAGCTCATGACTATAGAGTAGTAGATGTTTCAAGACATCAGAGATCTAGCCACATGTCTCAGAGTGAAGCTCTTTATAAAGTCAGGAAATGTATGGAGTGTGGAGGACCTTGGTCTGACTTTTGTATTTGGTGTTGTAACGAGATAGTTTAAGTCTCCGTCACAGCGTCTTCAATCTTTGAAGGTTATATTTCTCTATAAAAGTCTTAGGGGCCTCATTTCCTCATTATGGTATTTTTTTGAATGTTCCCTTTTGGATGTGAAATAATTGGTGGTATTGTGTCCCTATGATCTTGCGGGGTCCTAATCATATCTTATGGTTTTGATCCCTTAAAAAGTAGTCTCTTCATGGATCAGTTTTATCTTTTTTTTTCGTTCTCGTTTTGGAGGTGCTTGTGTTTTATAGAGGTGATAAATCGTGTCTAGGATCATTTCTCTCTTTGGGGATTTTCTTTCCCCCACTCTTGTGGGGGGGGGGAGGGGTTAGTCTTTGAAGGATATTCTAGGGTTGGTCCATGTCAGGGGTTCTCACTTTGGTTCACGTTGTTGGTTTTAGAGTTTTCTTGTGCTGGAAGTTCCCAGAGTTTGTCTAAGGTGGTTGGTTCCTAAATAGTTGGTAGACCCACCATGGGTCTCACTATGGATTATTTTTGCATTGTTCAGTACTATATGATTTCTTGTGGTTGGGAGAACCCCCTTGTGTTCTCCAATTATTATTGTGTTGTGGGATCTTCTTGATTGGTCAGGTGTGATTGGTAGAATGAAAGTTCACACCGAGTTCATGGTTTTGTTTCCCTTGTTCAATTTCGAGTTTGAGTTTGATTCCACTTCTTATAGGGTGACTTTCTAGGGCCAGAAAGTTTTTTGGTGGGAATAATTGTCACACCCTAACCTAAAAAAAGTAAATATTTTAATTATTTTAATTATTTTTATCCTTATTTTTGTTTTCAATATGGTCTAGGTTAAACTTCAAAAATTCTCTTGTGAAGTTTGGTCCTGTGCATAGGTTGCGCATGACTATGAATAATTGTGCAACAACTGTGCATGCTGCCTATGTTCAAAAATAAAATAAATTAAATGGGAATAAAATATAGAAATAAAATAATGTTATAGAATGTTTTTCAATAATAATAATAATAATAATTATTATTATTGATATTATTATTATTATAATTATGTTTTTATTATTATTATTATTAAGTATTATTATTATTAATAATGGTTTTGGTTTTGGTTTTATTTTTAATTTTTTTTTTCTAACCCTAATTCCCTTTTCCTCTTTCCACTCTACCCATAGGACCCTCTAACCATATCCCCCCTCTACCTACACGACCCGACCTCACCCTGCTCCACTGGTACAACCCTCCTACAATTCTCCCTATAGAAACCCCTTCACCCCTTGCAGCCACCCTTCCAAGCCCGCAACCCTCGACAGCTGCCCTTCCTGGCATGAAACCCTCTTCCAGAATCCCTATTCAATTCGTGGACTTCATATAGACAGCCTCTAGTGTGTGTCTATACTCCATCCGACCTCTCCGATACACAACCACCTCCACCAACCTCCTTCCTCAGTGGTTTCATCACCAACCGGTGCATTTTCTTCATATTTATAGGGTTTTTTTCCAAACCTAGGGTTTTAAGGGTAATACAATTGAAAATTTTCTCGTGGTTTAAGGTTGTTTGAAGGGTTCCTCAGGATATATTCTTGTGGATCCCATCAACCATCGCCGAAGGCAAGGCATTTCGGGTTGTTTCGGTTTGCTGCTGCCATCCAAGGTGAGGTTTTATTCTTGTTTCTTGGGTTTTCACAATTTAATTTAGTGTCTTATGGGGTTTATGAGTCCTTTGTATTTATTTAGAGGTGTTTTGGCCTTTTTCTCCTTAATGTTGGGTACATTTTGATGTTATAGAGAATTTTGGACAATGATAGAGGGCGGGCACACATATATTTAAGGTATGTATATATAATATATTTATATTCTCTTTGTATGTATTCCCTCACGACATGGGGAATAAGTTCATTGGATAATGGATATATGTATATATGTATAGGTATGTACATGTGAGTGTGGGTTGGTTACAAGTGGTCACCACCTAATTTGTCTTGTACCAAAGTGTTAAGCATGGGCCGCTTCCTTTTTGAGATAAGTTCTCCATTCCCATGTCTTTAATTTTAAATTAACGATTGATTAGAATTTTAGAAGTGTGTTTTCAAACTCATGTGGTATTTATATATATATATATATAATTATGTATATGTATCTAAAAAATTAATTGTGCCTCTTGTATTCGGATTCCCGTTCGTTTATATACATTCTAAGCTTGGTTGCATGTTGTGTTTAATTATGAAGTATCCAAATTGTTTTTAAATAATTTACTAAATTATTCATAGCTTGTGAAGTGTGATTTGGTGGAATTTAAAGTTTTTTTTAAATGTGTTGTGTGATATTTATCTAGTATGGCATGTTGAAGAGTGTGGGGTGTTTCTTGGAAGTTTCAAATGTGTCATTAGATATTGGTGAATCCATGGGTTCATAATGTGAACACATGGGTGTGCTATCAAATGAAGATGTCACTTTAAAATATTGGTTATTTTATTTCTAAATTGAATTTTGGTGTATTGGGTAACAAGAAAATGGTTCTGAGTATGTTAAAAAAACTCAACTCATTTATTACTTTATAGAGGATGGTTGATTTATTAATGTTTTCAAAGCCTGATTGTCATCTTGGGTTGTTTGGTGAATTTTCAGTTTTTGGTTTTGAGAAAAATATTGAAAATGGAATTGGATTGGAAAATTTAAAGGCTTTTTTGGAAAAGTGTTTGTGAAAGCGGTGTTTCGTATTGTTTTATAAATGGATTGTAATATTTTTTTTGTATATTTTAATGATATTATTGAAATCCTAGTTGGAACCTTAATTCATTTTGTAAGTGAAATATGGTTCTGAATGTGTGAATGCCTGGTTGGGAACTTAAAGTGCTTTGTGAAATGGTTTATAAGTTTATGTGGTGTGATGGGCTGATTAGAAATTGTGATTGGTTTGTTTTATGATGGGAACCCCTATCTAGGATTTTCCTTTATGAGTTACCATATAGGTGTTTTCCATTTTTTGGGGTAGGCAAGTGCGGTGATGGTCGGTATGTTGAGTCACGCATGCGAGGGCCACCTACAAAGACAATATAATATTACCAGGGGTTTCCTAGGAGTCTTTTATATGGTCAAGTGATGGTTGATGATCACCCCTAATTAGGCAAGTTGGTACCCCATGGATTTTCTATTAAGTTAGGTGGGTTGTGCCACTGGATTGTCTAGTTGAGGGCAGTTAGTTGGTTATAGAGTTTGGGGATTCAACATATGTTTGCAGTTGGATCCGAACTGAGAACATCCAAATATCACTCTAGGGATTTTTAGGAAATTCTTAGGGTTTCATACTTGTATGTTCTTTCTATATTTTTGGGAACTTTTGGTAATTTGATATCTGTTGGAACCAAGGTTGTTCTTTACTGGAAAAGGAGTTCAGTTTGTGTTTGTTTTCAATCTACTTTAGGTTGATCATGTTTTGGGTTAGTTATTGTCAACCCCTTCATGGAATATTCGGGAGATTACATGGAAGGGGGGTCATACAGTTTGATCCAAAAGCAGTATTAAAGGTGGAACTGTTCTCCAGTGCTTGAAAATGTTTTGGGGATGAAAATCAGAAAATGGAGAAACATGTTTTTTGGAAAGGATGGTGTGAAAAATATTTTTAGTGTACGTGAAAGATTGGTTTATGTGCGCAATATTGAAGGTGTTTTTGAACTTTTATGCAAGACATGTTTTGAGATCAGAATGTCGAAAAATCGAAAAGTCATGGATTGCATGGAAGATGATGTTACACGAAAGGGTTTGTGTGCCCAATGCGATGTCTAAATGTGTTTTCTGTGCTTATGAAGAATCTTGCGTTCCCCAACAAAGACATGTCGGGATATTGCATGTAGGGTCATCAAGGGCCTATAAATATGCAGCTACACCCAAGGAAGACTTAAGAATTTTCCAATGAAAATATGGTTAATTAGTCGCACGAAATATTTGCACGTGAAAGATTGGAAGAGGGTCAATATTATAAAAAAGGTGTTCCTTTAGACTGAAAGTACCATATGAACCCTTCAGGGCTGTTGTGAAAAAGATATGAGTTGCGTGGAAATTAGGTTTTGCGCAAAAGTCATCTTTCATGGCAATTTAAAAATCTAGAGCGCATGTTGGGGTATTCCGTGCAAGGGAAGTGTTATGCATCAGACATGTTTTTGAATATCTAGTGTGTGAGATCAGTGCTTTCAGGTGCATCAATCCAAGACTTTGATGTAAGATGCATCTCATGATGAATAGAGACAAATAATTCAATGAAAATCTATTGAAGAGACCTTCATCTCGATAAAATGAGATTGACTTCTCTAAAGGTAGTGAACTAGGAGGAGTTGATGGAAGTGATCAGAGGGACACAATGAGATATCCCTGAATCTTGTAAAGGCAGTGTTCCTGGAAAATAGTGTCTATGAGCAAATCTTATAATCCTAAAAATTGTAAATATTAGTGGATTTAGGTATGACCGAAACACTGTCGGCATATGCTCCTTAGACGTATCCCTTTTTGGTGAACCAAGTAAAAGTGAGGTTTCGTCTCCTTAATTTCATTTGTTTGATAGATTTAACAAGTTCCTACCAAGAAAGGAAAATGATCCACAACATTAAAAAGAAAATGTTGAAACCATGATTCATTCCTCCCCTCTCAAGGTGTTTTATGGTCCTTCGAGTGGCATTAGGCTGAGGTTCACTAGTTTTTGATCTGTCTTATACCATTATGAAGAATCCAACCAATTTCAGGGGAGTCCCATTATTCAATGGAATTAATTTTCAGATCTAGAAGAACAGAATGAGATCTCATCTATGATCTCTTTGAATGGAAGTCCTATTTTCTACTATGCAAGGAATATAAGTCACTGATCCAACATGCCTGGCTATGACTGACACAGACAGGAAAATTCTTGATGTGGATGCTAAAGCACATAATGCACTCACCTCAAACCTTTCTAACCAGACTTATATAAAGGTGATATGTTTCACCTCATCAATTTCCATGTGGGTTAAACATGAAAATATTTACAAAGGAGATAGAAAAGTGAAGGAGGTGAAACTACATGTCCTAAAAAATAGGTTTTATGATCTGAAGATGAATCCTAATTAGAATACAAACTCCTTCTTCAATAGAATTACTGAAGTGGTTGGAGAAATTCAGGGTCTAGGAAAATAAATCAAAGACATTGATATTATAAAGAAAATATTATGAATACATGCACCCCTGTATAATGCAAAGGTGTTATCCCTTGAGGAAATATATCTTTCAAAACTTTCACTGGATGATCTGCTAAGCTGTCTGGTAGTATATGAAATGAGAGTCAAACCACAACATGCTATGACTCGAGTGAGCAAGGAAATGTCCATCAAGGCCATGGAGAAACTAAAAAATTAAAAAGATATAAGTAGTGAATATGATGAGTAAAAATAAATTCATTCCTTCATTGCCAAGAAGTTTTAGAAGGGAAAAGAAAAATTCAAAGGGAATTTACATATTGCTATCTTCCATTGTGGAAATGTTGGGAACATTGCCTCTTAGTGAATAAGAAAGATCAATGATGAAGATAGTGAAGATGAAAACACTGATAAGACTTAGAAAAGATTTTTCAAAAAGGGAGACTTCAAATATAGAAAGAAACTACCGAAGAAGAGTTTTATCTGTGAAGAGGAAGATGATGATAATGAATTATGTGAAGAAGAAGAACCATAATTTAAAACTATAAACCATGCTTCAATGATGGACACTATTTAAAAATCAGAACCATCAAATGAAAACTAATTCCAATTTCGAGTTGCAACATAAAGATTTAGTTAGTCATCTTAAGATCAAATGAATGAGTTGAAATAAGTGGAAATCAATTGTAGAAGAATAATCTGATTATGTTTATTAGCTCGAAGTGGAAATTGAACGACTAAAAGAATTTGTCAATGTGAAGTCTAAAAGCCTTGAAATCATTGATGATGTAGTGCATATGATGATGATAATTGAAGTACCGGAAAATTTCATCAATGATCTAAGCACCAGAGTAGAAGAAAAGACCAATACTACTAAGGGTCTTGAAGAGGAAGTTGTTACTCTTATGATTAAACATGATAATGAATAAATTTCAAAATAATCTAGGAAGAAAATACATTTTTGAAGGTTATCATTTGGTTAGATGTTGGAGAGATAAAAATTTTAATATAATGGAGTTGAAAAGATTTGGAATGATCAAGGACCTACTTAATACATGCACCCCTATATAATGCAAAGTAGTTTGAATGACTCTTATCCACTGAACTAGCTAATGGTGAGATAAAGAAAACTGTAGTCCTTTATGTGGATGACCTACATCATAATCTCCTTAGCGTTAGTCAAATCTGTGACTCATGACTTATATTTACTTTTAATCAAAAAGGCTACACTATCAAGGGAAAGACAAGAAATTTACTTATGAAGGTATGAAAAATAGAAGGAATCCTATATCAGGATGATAGTAAAGGAAAAAATAGCTACATAGACATTGAGGAAGAAAATAACCTATGGAATTGTAGATTGGGGCACATAAATGAACAAGATGTGGAGAAAATATAAAAATTTACGTTTGTTATAGACATCCCCAACCTAAAGCGTGAACGTGGAAAGTCTTGTGATGATTGCATTCGGGGGAAGCTGGTCTGTAGTTCATATCGTCCAAAGAAAAAAATAGAATCTCATCTTCTATATCTCATTCATATAGATGTATGTGGCCCGATAAATGTTGTAGGAACTCATGGAGAATTCTAATTCGTTCCTTTCATAGATTATTGCAGTAGAATGGCATGTGTAATGGTTATACATAGGAAATGAAAAGTTCTTGATTGCATGAAAACATATCTTCAAATCATCGAGAATGATACTAGATGAAAAATCAAAGTGTTGCGATCTGAAAATGGCGGTGAATACACATCTATTGGATTTGAAAATCACCTGGAGAAGCATGGGATACAACATGAGGTATCTTCCATGAGAACTCCACAACAAAATGGAGTTGTTGAGCACAAGAATCGACGGGTGAAAAACATGGAAAGAACTATGCTAACTTAGAGTTGCATCCCACGAAATTACTAGAAAGAGGTCGTTCAAGATACAGTGTATGTTCAAAATCGAACATGGCTTTATATGGGTGAGGTGAATACACCATATGAATTTTTCCATTGAAGGAAGCCCTATCTAAAATACTTTTGTGTTTTTTGATGTAAATTCATCTTTAGAAACAAAAGAAGGAAATCAAGGGAAGTATGGTGATAATGAATATGATGATATTTACCTTGGATACTCAATGAATGAAAAATAAAACAAGTGCTTCAACATCCACTTAGATAGAATTGTGTAAATCAGTGATGTTAAGATAATTGATGAGAAAACAACAAATTCATCAAGGATTTCATATACTGATGTGATAGAAAGTGAGGAAGAAAGTGAATGTGGAGTAAATACAAATATAGCAGTAGAGGAAGGTATACAAAACACTCTGGAGTCACGTTATAATGTTGAATCAAATGAAGAATTTAAAGGGGAATCCTTGGATGGAGAGAATGGGACTAAACCTCATAAAAGAAATTGAAGAGATGAAATTGATCCATCTAACAAAATTGGGGACAAGAGTGTACCCACAAAAACAATAGTGATGGGGAATAACACACAGTCTACATTTATGTCAGTTGTGGAACCATCCTCATTTGAAGAAGCTGTAAAGGATGAATCATGGGTGAATGTCATGAATGAAGAGTTAGATCATATTGAAAAAATTAGACATGGGATCTAGTCAAGATACATGAAGGTCATAATGTGATTGGTACAAAATAGATCTTCAAGAACAAGTTTTATGAGCATCGAAGTGTTATTATAAATATGGAATGACTGTTATGTAAAGGATATTACCATATTGAAGTTGTTGATGTAGAAGAAACCTTTTCTCCCGTTTCAAGACTAGAGTCAATCGATAATTTTCTTTCCATAGCACTACAAAGAGGTTATAAAGTATATCAAATGGATTTCAAGACAGTATTCATGAATGGTGTTCTCAAAGAAGAACTCTACATTGAACAACCAGTTGGTTTTCTTCATTGTACTGATGATACAAAGGGTTTCAAACTAAAGAAAGAACTTTATGGATTGCAAGAGGCACTATGGGAATGGTACACATAGATGGATTCTTATCCCAAGAAGCTAGAATTAAAAAGAGGAAGAGTAGATCACAATCATTATGTGAAGATTTCTTCAAAAGATCAGTTCATGGTCCTATTTTACATTGGTTAAATTATATTTGGTGTTTGCAGTTAGAAATTAACAGAAACATTTTACAATAACATGAAATAAGAATTTAAAATTCCTATTATTGGAGAGCACACATATTTCTTGGGGTTTCAGGTGATTCAAATGAAGGATTACACATTCATTTCTCTGGAAAAATATGCAACATAGATGCTGATGAAATTTAATATGCATGACTCGAAACCAATGTAAACTCCAATTAATGTTGGAACCGAACATTGGAAGAATGAGTATGGTACCTATATAGATCCCACATTTTATATAAGGTTCATTGTGAGATTATTGTACCTGACAGTAACATAGCCAGTAATTGGCTTTGCAACATTCTTAGTGGCCCACTTTCAGAGTAATCTGAAGGAAGAATAGATGGCATCGGTAAAAATAATCATGAGGAATATTCAAGGTACTCACAATTGTGTCTTATACTTTTTTTAGGAAAGGATAGTGAATTCTCTATGTTTTTAGATGCTTACTGGGCCATAGATGTAGTTGATATAATGTCCACTAGTGGTGGAACATTCTATATTGGGAAGAAATGTGTTGGCTGGTTGATCTAGAAAAAAGAATTTAAATATCATAGTACTACTGATGCTGAGTATATCTCCACCACAAAGTCCTACACACAAATACTATGGATGAAGAAAGAAATGACAGATATTGGTGATGAAGTGAAAAAACCAATGGTGATTTACTATGTTAACAAGAGAACAATTAATCTTACGAAGAATCTTGTTCAGAATTCTCATAAAAAACATATTGAAATTAGATATCACTTTATCATGGAAAAAGTTGAGTAAGACTTGATTAGAATGGATCTTCTGGTTATTGAAGAGAAATTGGCGGATATCTTGACTAAGCCATTGTTAGCGGCTAAAATTGAAAAAATCGGTGGAATCTCAGAATTCAGCCACCTTCTACTGTATAAGGAGGTTATTATTGTCCCCTCTCCCTAGTTGTTTTAACTTTTTTAATATGTTTTGTGGATGTGTTCCATGTTTATGGGGGAGATACGATCTGGGGGAGTATGTTCTGAGCTCTACAATGGATGATTATCCGTCTTTGGGTTTATTGACAATGGGGGAGAAATGGATAGAATTTGGTTTCTCTAGATGAGAGAAGACATAGAAAATTGTGGAGGAATATGGAGAGAATAGTGAAGGTAGAAAAATTTCCAAGAGATTTCATTTAAACACATGACAACACAATTAATGTCTTCTCTCTTATTTTCTACACTGAGCATTGCTCACATAGACATAGAGTGGTGAATGAGTTTTAATCTTGCATATCAGGTTTTAATAAGTGGTTGGTGCTATTCTAACTCTATCTGGAGATTGACAACAAACCTAAAGGAGGAGATTGTTGGAACCAAGGTTGTTCTTTGGTGGAAAAGGATTTAAACTTTTGTTTGTTGTCAATATACTTTGGGTTGATCATGGTTTGGGTTTGTTATTATCAACCCTTTCATGGAATATTAGGGAGATTACATTTAAAGGGGTCATATAGTTTTATAGAGATGTACTATTGAAGGTGGCACTGATCTCCAGTGTTTTCCAATGTTTTGGGGATAATATTCTGAAAATAGAGAAACATGTTTTTAGGAAAGGAAGGTGTGAAAATGATTTGAAGTGTGCATGAAATATTGGTTTTTTCATTCAAGATTGAAGGTGTTTTGGGAACTTGTTCACAAGACATGTTTTAGGATTAGAACGTCGAAAATAGAAATGTCATGGATTGCGTGGAAGATGATGTTTCACAAAAGGGTTTGCGTACCCAATGCAATGCCAAAAGGGGTTTTGTGTGGTTATGAAGAATCTTTCATGAACAGAAAAATAAATGTTGGGATCTTACATGTATGGTCATCAAGGGATTATAAATATGTGGCTACACCCAAGAAAGATGTAAGAACTTTCCAATGAAAATATGGATAATTAGTCGTGTGAAAGATTTGCACATGAAAGATTGGAAGAGAGTCAATCTTGGGCGCATGGTGTTCCTTTAGTCTGAATGTACCAAGTGAACCCTTATGTGTAGTTGAGAGAAAGAAAAGGGTTTCACGGAATGTAGGTTTTCTGTGAAAGTATTCTTTCATGAAAATTCCCAAATCTTGCATGCAAGTTGGGGTATTGCGCGCAAGTGTGGTGTTATGTGTCTGACAAGTTTTTGAATATCTAGTTTGTCTGATCAGTGCTTTCAAGTGCATAAATCCAAGACATAAATTCATGACATATCTCATGCTGAATAGAGAAAAATACATTAATGAATATCTATGGAAGAGGTCTTCATGTTCATAAACCAAGTTTGACTTCTCTCAAGGCAGTGAGCTAGGGGGAGTTGCCGTAAGTGATCTGAGGGATGGAGTGACCTATCCCTGAACCTTGAGAAAGTAGTGTTCCTAGCACAGAGTGTCTGTGACCAAATCGTATAATCCTCAAACTTGTAAAGATTAGTAGATTTAGGTACGACTGACACACTATCAGTGTATGATCTTTGGACGTATCCCTCTGTGGTGAACCTAGTAAAAGTGTTGTGTAATATCACTTATTTCATTTATTTGAAATATTTAACAAGTTCCTACCAATGTGGGAACAAGATCAACAACTTCAAAAAAAAGTTTGCACCCTGATTCACCCATCCCGTCTCAGGGTGTTACGGGGTCCTTCAATCTCATGACATGTTTACTTCTCTTTTTCTAGTAAAAGAACTATTTAATTACGAGTTGACTTTTAATAGAACTCATTGAAATTACTCACATGCTTTGGTAATTGAATGAAAAAAATAATGAAAAATGGTTTTTTACTAAAAGTAAAATCTTATTACCTATTTTTATAAAAGAGTGGAAACCCATAATTTTATATATATCCCATTTTCAAACAACCAAGAAAGGATTTCATTTTTGAGGTGAGGCACAGGGAATGGTTTTTCTTTTTCATTCCTACAGAGCATCTCAATGATCATTCCTACTCTATCTTTTCAGTTTTAGGTTCTCTTAGTTTTGGGTCACTCTAGGAGAAAGTTTGGTTCTGTGATCGATGGTGACCCACAATATTATCTGGTGGTATGTTTAACCACTATGTTTTATTCTCTTTCCTCATCTAGAGTTTATTTATATTGTTCTACTTATTCTTGTTCATTTATTTGTTCTTTCTAGGGCCCATATGTTCCCAATAATATCTCAAGATTCCTGACACTAGTTTTCAGTCCACGGGGATTAGGAATGCCCTCTGTGCCTTATCACGGGCCAGCTTGGGTGACCGGTTCAAGGTTAAATAGGTTGGTTTGTAACATCACCTCCAAATCATCCAAACCTAATGTAGTGAAAAAAGAGAAGCCAATAATCTACAAGATTCCCTTCCATTTACCAGTATCCTATAATACAAAATCTACAACCACTCAAAGGAAAAAGTAGGGTGTGAGAAAAATGTCTAGTAGGACACCACCCCAGAGTCTATACAAGTTCTGACATCAATAATGAAATAGTTCTATCTTTTAAAACAAAAACAGTTTTACAAATAATTTTCATAAATACCAAATCCATTTATAAATCATTTTCCATTTGTTTTTTCATAAAATCCTTTAATATTCTAAAATAAGAAATATGAATTCTAGAAGTGATAAAACACAAATCCATATCCATACATCATAAAGTATGAAATTAAACACATCACTAACAAAATTTGGACAATTAGATGGGGTTGTTTTTCCATCTAGAATGGGTTAAAACTACTTCTAAATACTTTAGTTGCGGTTACCCATAACCTCCACTATAGTTCTTGTCTACTATGATTAGAGGAGGTTTTTTTGTAAAATACGAATGTGTTTAGAAGCTGTTAGACTATAAGGGGTTTAACCCCCTTTAATTTCACCACAAATTTACCATAAATTGGCTTATTAGGGGTGGTTCTAATTTCCCCTAAAATGATATTTGAATTAGGGGTTGTTAGAACCACCCGTAAATTACTTTCAAAGATCAATTATAGGGGAATTTATAACCGCCCCTAAACTACAAATTTTTTTCTTTATATATGATGCCCTAGACACCCCACTCCCCAATGCCCTTAGACAACCATCCCAAGCCCTGAGCACACCCCCTTAACAACTTTCCCAAAAACATTTTCCATTTTGTTTTTTATAAAAGCCTTTAATATTATCAAACAACAATATGAATAGTAGAAGTGATAAAACAAAAAACCATATCCATGCATCATAAGGTATGAAACTTAAAACAACACAAAAAAAATATGGTGATTAGAAGGGTTTTTGTCATTTAGAAGGGGTTATAACCCCTTATAAATACTTTAGCAGCAGTTACCCATAACCACCCCTATAGTGCCCGCCTACTATTATTAGAGGTGGTTTTGGAAAACATAGATATGTATTTAGTGATAGATAGATTAGATGGGGCCTTAACCCCCTTTAATTTCACCCCAAATTCACTATAAACAAACTCATTAGGGGTGGTCCTAAAAGACCATAAATTGATATTTGAATTAGGGGTGGATTGAACCTCCTCTAAACGAGTATAAAAGTTCAATTCTAGGGGTGTCATTAACCAACCCTATAATACAAATTTATTTATATATGATTCCCGGGACACACCCCCCAAATCCCATGGACAACCATTCCAATTCCTAGACAAATATCCCACAATCATCCCAGACACTCGATACTATTGTGACACCCCCATGTGCCCCAAACAACACCCCTAGACACCCCCACCCGACACATTTGGAAATTCACCCCATACACACCACCCACCCACCCTCCATGTGCCTGGACAATCCACCTGACAACCCGGTGACATACACACCCCTAGACGTTGGGCACCCCTGCAACACCACCTCCCCATGCACCTCGAAACCACTATGACACCCCCAACACCTACCCCCAGGAGCCCCTGAGACAACACCACAAGGAACCTGACAAGTCCCTAGGGCTCAATACTTGTCTACTGGACCCATCACCTGTAACCCGCTTATCACATAAGCCATGAAGGAATTTTTAAAATATGTGGCTGTTGGGACTCGAACGCGAAACTTGGAGGATAGAAGCCAGCACCAGAACAACTCATGCAATTTGAATTACAGTTAATATCTACAATAACTTATATTTATTTATATAGATAAATATTAGATTATAGATATTAATATATATATGTTTACATAAATTTAAATAATTTAATATATTTGAATTTTTGTAAAATATAAAATGTAATTAGGTATAATATTTATATATAATAAATATTTGTGTTTAATATATATTATATATATATATATATATAATATTTATATTTATGTATATAAATATATATTATACATATATTTATAAATACATTTATATTTGTGTGTGTGAGTCTGTATTTATGTATTTATATAATATAATTATCATATATATATATATATGTAATTATTTTTATATACTTATATATATGTTTGTGCATGTAACAATAATATTATTAATTATTTTCCTTATTATTACAGATTTTTTGAACTATAAAAATTATATATTGGTTTTTTAAATACTATAAATGTATATGTTTTATGATTTATATTATACTTATATTATATTAAATATATTTATATTATCTATTTAGGCATTTGATTATATAAATTTATATTATTTCATGTATACACATTTATATATACACATGAAATTAAATACATTCATATAATTGGAAATATATCATATAATTAAATGATATATATATATATATTTATATATAAATTAATTTATAAATAATATGGTATACTACAATATATATAAAATAATTATATAATATATATAAATTTATATATAATAAAATATTTTTTTAATATAATACCTATAATAATAATATATATGTTTATATTTAATTTTTTCCTTTATTATATATATTTGTATACATAACATTGTATAAATATATTTATACATTAATATTCAATAAAAAAGTACTTAATATAATATATGTTTAATATAAATCATAATATAAATGTATAGTATTTATAAAACCATATATAAATTTTATATATTTGAATAAATATATTTATAGTTACCTTTATATTATGTATTAGAATATTTTTATATGTATACATTTTTGTTTATATGTGTAAGTATTTAATTAAAGCATTAATATAACGTCTTTATATATATATGTTTATAAAGCATTTAAATATATTTATTTAACGTGTTTATGTAATAAATATACAGACATTCCCAGACACACATATATATTTTATAATTTTAATTTATATGGGATTTATTTTAAAAAATTATTAAAAATTTATTGGTGTTAAAAAACCATCTAATCAATGGGATAATCGCAGTTTCATGAACCCTCATTAATTTCATTAATTAGAGTGGCTTGAATACCCTATTTAATTCCTAAATAAGAGGGGTTCACAAACCCCTCTAATATATTAAATTAGATGAGTTTCAAGACACTCTCTAATATCATAAATTAGAGGGGGTTCTAAACCCCCTCTAATGTCATTAATTATAAGGGGTTCATAACCCCATCTAAATTCTTAAATTAGATGGGGTTCACAACCCCCTCTATTATAAGGGATTAGCGGTGGTTCATAAACCCTCTATAAGGGTTTAGCGACGGTTCAAGAACCCCCTCTATAATATCTTAAATTACAGGGGGTTGTGAACCCCCAATATTGAAATTAAAAAAACAAATTCCATTATATATATAGCCTCTAATTTCCAAATTAATATTACACACACACACACACACACAGACATACGCCTCTAAAATCCAACAAAACATATAGCGTCACTAATTATTAAAATTTCCATGGTATTGACCTAACCGTCCCTAAAATCCAACCAAATATTCAAAAAATTAATTCTACACAATATAGAGGGGGTTGCGAACCCCCTCTAAATTTTATGATTATAGGGGGTTGTTCATAACCCCCTGTAAAATGAATTTAGAGGGGTTGTGTCGAACCCCCTCTAAAAACTGCTGCTAATATGTTGTTGTTTTTTCTAGTGCGTATCCTTGAAATACAATCATGATATGTCATGTGATACAACCACATATAAAAACCAGTGAGTAACAATCCATGATAAGTACCATCATGCAATAAAAAATATAAATGAACAATCATGATATAATTTTTGATCTAGCATATGGGAAAATACATACTAGACATAAAATAACTTAAACTGGGAAAACGTTGGTTCCAACTGATATATAGTTCTGCCACAATCTGTTTATATCAACATACAACCACTAGTGGTTCCTCACACACTAAGGTTGTCTATGTATATTTCCCGATGAACCCATGGTTCAAAAAGATCCATGATTTTTAAATTAAATTTCAAAACCATGATCAAAATTTTTGAAACATTTCTCAAATCCAAGACAAACCTCTTTGGTGTTTGAAAAACCATTTTTGAATCAGAACACATCCATTTTTACAGAAACCCCTTTTTAAAACATTTATCTTTCCGATAAATCTTTTGTAACCACACATCACTTCAATTAAGTTGACAACCCAAAGGAATTAATAAATAATGATAATAAATTAATCAAATTAATACATTGTATATAAACTCCTACATCAAAACAATTTAAACCTGACTACCATTGACAATCGTGATTGGATACCAAGAGATCAGCATTAAAATGATATGGCATGATAAGAAATTGAAAAGGATCAATATTAAACAATATCAAATCATGAATCTGAACCACAAACACAACCAATATAGTGTCTAAAACCAAAGGAATGGTGAAAAAAATGGAATGATTTCTTAAGAAGGAACACCACAATAGCCCTAATGATCGATCACATAACGAATGATCTGAAAGGAGCAAAGATCTTCAGAATAACCTACCGTGATATCTGGATCGAGAGAGGGAGGATTCAATGTTTATTGAAATTAAAATCACATGTACAATGCCCTAAAAACCACATCACATTATATTTATATGGTGTGTAACCCCATTACATGTCGTGTATGTCATGAAGGTTGGAAATTCCAAAAAATGTGTGACCTTTTTATAAAAATCTGTTATTTTTCATTACATGATATGAACTAAAAATACACGACATATAAACTTCCCACCCAGAACCAAATTCATTGATTCTTCCATGAGACCATTAAATTATGTGAAATCACATTACATGGTGTGTAATGGCCTAGTATATAGAAAATATACCAGTTCTCACCATTAAATCTCCAAAGCACCATGAATATTCTCTGAACATGGGGAAAACCCCTCAATGTCATTAAAACATTTATATCTATAATCCTTTAATTCATACAAAAATTCATCCCCAAACATTAGGTAATTTTCCTAATAAAGTCTCTCCTTTCCCATGATGCCCGCAAACACAACCAAACAAGGACAATAAATAAATCATGAACAATTTAGTACCTGAAAAGCATAATGGGGTGTTACAATAAATATTTATTTTTCTGTTCAATATCATTTGACCTCCTCAAATCAATCATCTCATTCTTATTGAAAAGAATTTTGGTTGGTCTTTCAATAATATTCTTCTCACATAGAATTAGAAACATGTCATTGAACAAAGAACTCCACTTTATATAATCAATATTTATTTGATAAACCTGGGGAATAAGTGATTCAATTTGAAATTCCAGTTAACTCAATTCTTCAGTACACAATATTTAATATCTTATGATGATATTAGGATCTAAATTTGTCCAAGCTTCCACAATACATGGCGTCAAAAGTCCTCAGGACTCCCAAAATCCTATTCTAGAATCCCATGCTATTCTACCCATGAATTTTTAATGTTAAATGTATATCCCAACATCAGCTGAATGATTTTGAATTCACATAAAATTAAATTCTTTTTTCATTTTCTATTTCATGTATTACTAAAGAAATCATTCTTCTATACTTCTGGTTCTTCCTTGGTCTCAGCTTTGCTTAAAATTCTTGTAGCCTTTGGAACTTCTAATGTATTATTTCTTGATTCTCATGATTCTGATGATCTTCATCTATGGTATTAATAAATGTTCAAACTCTTGGTCACAAATTCCCATCATTTGTTCTACTCAACCTTTATTTTTTTTCAATATCCAGTTGGCTCAAACTATTATTTCCTCTAGCTTATGATGTTATCAACTTCTGTACATCTAGAATTACACCCATATTTTGATTCATCTTCTAGTAATATTGCAGTTCTAGTATGTTTCATGTGCATTCTTAATTTTTGGTGCACAGGACTTGGTTAAATGACTTATACACATATAAAAATGACTGGAGTAAAGTAAAAATGACTCATATGTGGGTCATTCCTTTATCAATTATTTTATTCTTCTACACAATAGGTACCTTGAAAAGATCAAGTGTTATTCCCAACAAAGTTTATAGTGTTCTTGTTTTTGTTCCAAGGTCCAATCGACTTAAATTTCAATCATCTCAACTTGAATCACAATTCTAAAAAGTAATTGTGATATATTTTCAATTCATTGAGTAGTACATAATCATCTGGACTAATTTCTAGAGCACCCTCCAGTAGAAGTCCAATTCTTCAATCCTTCTCAAACATATGGTCATATTGTCTTCTAGTCTTCTTCTATGAGAATCATCGGGCAATCTCGCAGTCCTCCATCAGACGATGCACAAAATTTTCATGTCTGATCATTTCACTTTAAACATTATCATCTATTTAATTCACAAAAGCCTCCAAACATAGTTCATCAACCCACAACCTTCAATACTCAACTCCAAAAACAATCTTTCAAATAGTGTTGAAAAAATAAAAACAATTTTACAAAGCATTTTCCTAAATCCCAAACCCATTTGTAAATCATATTCCCTTTTGATTTTTCATAAAATTATTTCGTATTCTCAAACAAGGAATATTACAAGTAGATGTGATAAAGCATGAAAGCATATCCTTGCATCATAATGTAATAAGGTAACACATACACTTGAAATACCATAATACAATGTCATGTGATACAAACATATATAAAAACCAATGATAAGAAATCCACGATAAGGACCATCATGTGACAATAATATGTAAATTACCAATATCACAGTCCTCCATCCAACCATGCACATCATATGCGTGTCTGATCATTTCACTTTAACCCTTATCATCTAGTCAATTCAAAAAATCCTCCAAACACACTTCATCAACACACAATCTTTACTGCTCAACTACAAAACATTCTTTCAAATAGTGTTAAAAATAAATATCTCACCTTCAAAATAACAATGAAACTTTATAGAGTATTCCCTTCATCCTTCCCACAGGATTCATCATTCAATGTCCTATCTTTCACTATTTCTGAGGTTAGAATTTCCTCAAGAGTTGAATTGGTTATTGAAAGAACCAACCTATCCTTGCTATTTTTGTTGAATTAAAAACCAACAATGTCATTTTTACATCATCATTCATCATTTTTATAAAATTTATTTTATTGACAACACCATTGAACTCACTCATGTGTTAAGAAATGATGTTCTCATACTTTTACATTGGATTAAAAAATCATCATAATAGATTGATATTGTTCATTGTGGTTATCCTCAAATACATATTTACCAAATTTTTTAACATTGAATAAATACCATGTTCTGTATAATTTTTTTTTGAAAATGATTTTTTAATTCATTGCTTGATTTGAGAATCACACTTTCTACTAAGCATGAACCACTCATGATCAACTACTAGGTCGCCTATAGATAATAACTTCGAATTGGATTACTTATCTTATAATGATTTCTTAGATAGCTCTACTATGGGTTGAGTTCTATTAGATGGTACAACAATGGGTTCTCACAAGTCAAATGTAGTCATTTTAATAATGTAAGCTCTATATTATTTGCTTGATGTATGGTGAATCATAAAATACCAATCACATGGATTTGTTTGACATAATCATTATTATCCATAGTTTTTTCCTCCATCGACATCATTAAATATGGAGATATTAATTATTAATAACTTAAAACATTTTCCCACTACTCACGGTCACCATTTTCCCACTTTTTCTAAGAGAAACATCATCACACTTCAGTAGTGAGTCGCTGTAACCACACCCCCTAGCTGTACAACACTCACCCATCCACATGCTGGAAATACTACCTTTTATTATTATTATTATTATTATTATTATTATTATTATTATTATTTCTCTAAGTTAAATGAGAGCACATTGGACTTGTATGCGCAGCTGATAAAAACACGATACATATCATTTTGGGCCACACAAAATACTCTTCTAGAGCATTTTAATGTATATATACTATATATATTTAAATACAATTATATATATATAAATATATATATATTTGTATGCATTTTTATAATGTATTTATATAATTCACACACAAATATATATAATTATTTAAGTAAAAGTTTAATATATTATATTTAAATATTCAGTTTTCTAATGCATTTAAATGCTTTATTCAAAACAATTTCTATTTAATATAACTAAAATAAAATTTTGTTAAAAAAATATGAAAACAACATTGATAAAAAAATTATTTTAATAATAATTAAATTTTTAAATATATATTTTATATTAAAAATTTATATATATACTATATGTTTATATTTTATATATAGAAATATAATTTAAATCATTTATTATAAAAAATTAAATAATGGACTGAGGAAAACAAAGAGCAGCCTCATGGGGGGAATAATAGGGCAGGACATAGAGAGTCACCACAAATATAATTATTCCCACTCATAGGAAGAGAGAAAACACTCGAATGGATAATCAACGTCTCCTCCTAAACTCCTTTAGATGGTAAAAAATCTATCACAAAATTCTCTTCATGCCAGGTGTGATGAATTTTCACTCTTTGATGGACTATGCCTTTACGGTCTATGAAAATATATGTTGTATTCTAGTGGAAAGGGAGGAGCACTAAAAAATATAGAACCGGCAGCGTTGAATCCACTTTGGTCAAAAATAAAAAAAAAATATTCTTTGAGGAACCTAGTGTTACACTCGTAAATACGGTATGAGCTTTAGCGATGAGAGAATTACCATTGCCATAGTAAGTCGAGATAGCTCGCATCACAGATCCTTTGAAATATCGAATTAACTAACCACTGCGCATGATTCTATGAACAGAAGATCCATCCATGTTGATCTTAGGGTCATAATTAGGTTCTTTCTAGATCACCCAATGGCCTAGACCTTCCTTGGATGTGGACGAATTCGAAAAAAACTAAGGGGATCCAACTCTTGATGAAAGATAGGATGAAAACCTTCTTAGAAAGTGAAAAGTGAGATACAAAACAAAATCTCACATTAATGATGCTTCCAATACATAAATGGATTTTAAAAATGATATAAATTGATTTTATCTGCACAAAAAAGCATTGATAATCAAAGTGCTATTAAAAGGGGTCCCATTTTATCACTTATAAAAAAATCATAGTTAAAAGACCTTTTTATCAGCACTAAAAAACACTGATAAGCTCACTTTTATCAGTTCCCGACCTTCCCTTTAATAGCGCTTGGCTAGCATCCCACACCACCCACTCTTTAATAGCACTACCACCCCCACCCTTTCATCAGTGATAAAGTAATTTTGATATTATGATTTCTAAAAGTAGGCTGATTTTATCAAATACATTCTCTAAATGTTCTATAAATTAATTATAATATTTTTCTCCAAATTTTTTTTTGAATAAAGTGTATTTTTGAAGAATGAAATGACATTACTAAAAATAGAGTGATTTTTTAATAATAATTTATAAATATATTTATGTTGAGTAGAAAATTTATATATATATTTCATAATGTAAGAACTTAGATTTTCTTTTCAAGAATAGATCTTGTTTTCTATTGTTTTTGAGAAATAATAGAGTTACTGGAGATTTAAGGAGTACATGAAATGTACCTAGGAGTACACATCGTGTACATGGTTTCCACAAGTAGCTGTGTCAGGGACGTGCAACGGCCGAGTACATGGTCATGTGGGGTGTCCTGTAGACTACCTAAAGTGGGGCACAATAAAGGGATATACACGCCATGTATCTATAGGGAACAGGTCATGTATTTTTATTTTTATTTGATAAATAGGATTAGGGAACATCTCGTTCACAAAAAACACTTCTTCTAATGTCATCTCACCCCTGAGTGACCAAAGATCGTGATTCTTCTCTGAGCCCCTGATTGTCCATCCTTTCTCCGAATCAACCATCATTGATTGAGTTAGAATCACCTCGGTGAGTATTTCCTTCTTATAAAGAATCATCCCTTGATTTATCCTATCTCAAGAGATATCCTTGGTAGAATGTTTTTGAAATTATTGTAGATATATAGTGTTCTAGGTTGAATAAAATGATGGGATTCAACTATATCGATCATACAACATCAAAGTAGGTTGTTTTTCCCTTTCTATAGATCGTCTTTGAATTATATGTGAAAAAGTTCTCAATACCCAATATTAGAGTATTGTGTGTTTATGTAATTTAACACTTTAATGCCTGATATGCCTTATTGCTTGAGTAAGAGAACTTGTTTAAGAATAAAGTTTAATTACATTGTTATGGATGAGTCTGGCCATGTTTGAACTAATATTGGCCGTTGGGCCTAGTTTTTCCAGTTAGGATGCTCTATTTTTCATGCCCAGTGCTATTTGGATGGAGTGATTATTATATGAAATGCTCGTGTTATGAATTGTATCTATTTATCAAAGTAGTACTTGAGACTTTATTTGGATTCTAGATATTGTCGGTGCATGATTTTATTACACATGACTGTGGGAACCTGGTGTAGTTAGACTATGAGGGGAATGGATGCTGAGGGCTTCCCTAGAGTGTCTGTTTTACTTTTCACATTTCAATACCATATGGGGGATAGAGATGTGTGCTCCCTCAGAGTGTCTGTAGTTATACATGGAATATACTCAAGGGGAATTGGACATTGAGTGATTCCTCAAAGAGTCTATAGTTTACCGTTACGAGACCACATGTGGAATTAATGGTGAGAGCTTCCTCAGGGAGTCTCTATCTATATTGAACTAGATAGGTTAGTTTGTGAGAACATCCTAGAGGGTTTATGGTGAATGTTGGTTGAACCAGAGGGGTTAGTCTGTGAGAAATTTCCTAGAGGGTTTCTTGAGTTTGTTTGGTTGAATAATTTATAAGTGTAAATGAACGTTTCTTGAACTGTAGGATTAGTAACTTTTGTGCACATCCTTTTTTATTACTTTATTTTCCATAGTTTTCTACTATATATATTCAATGGCAGTTAGGAACAAATATTTGAGTGGTTGCCTACTAGGATTCATCTCACACTTAGTTTGGGTCATGCTTTTGGGCCCAAGAAGATTATTTTGTTGTAGGGATTGATATGGGAATAAACCCTTCTACATTGGGTACATAACTATTGTGGAGCTGGAGAGAATGGGACTAAGCTAAGGCTTATGATGATGTTTGAGTTCTTTACTTGTTTTCCTTTATACTCTCGTTTAGTACTATAGTCTGTCATTGTGACCTGTTTGGATTCTTTCCTAGATACATGTGACATGTATAATTATTTATAGATATGATGCAGTTGTTCATTCATTTTCATTCTTTCAGTGTTTATTTATTTTATGGTGTTAATATTTCTTCAAATTTTATCTAGTTGTTTCCACTGTGTTATTATGCAAATGAGGTCATTTTTTCCTCACTATCACTACCAAGACCCTCTCTGCAAGTCAGAAGCTTTTGGAATTCGTGGAAATGCGCTTGAGGCTGTGTGACCTACTGGGTATGGGGCACCTCTGGGAAGCACTCAGAACCAGGATGTTACAAAGTGGTATCAGAGGCAGGTTTTATTCTTCTTGACATACTGTTTGGAGCCTATAGCTAGGAATAGGATGAAATATGATGTTGGTATTGATTTTTTCCCAGGAGTAGCTTACCCGTTTGTAGGGAAAATCTAATTTACCTCGATTATTGAAATTTTATGGTTTTTCAATTATTACAGCTGATTTGATTCACCATTGGGCGATTCACATGTTATGTGTTGTTATTTTTGATATTATTGTGGTCTTATTTCTATTTCAACCTGATGAGATGAGGGTGTTTCATCTCATGCATCATATATGCACTTGCTATAGATCACGTCATGCATTCTTTGCATGCCATTTAGGGTGCATTATTGTTTGCATGTTTTTGTGATTGATGTTGTGCAAGATATGCATGTTGTTGTGATAGATTCCTTTATTGAATGCCTTCTATTTGACATGGAATTGGATTTTATAAGGTTTTGTTTGAACGAGAACCAAACATTAGTCCCTGAGGTGTTATGGCCCCTCATGGATCATAATTTGGTGGATCATGTGTTGGATTACACTGTTAATCCTTGTGATGTACATTTATAAAATGCCAAGTATTTATTTGTGGGGATTATGGTCCCTCATGGATCAGAATTTGGAACTTAAATGTTTTTTCAGTGTTTATTATTGGTTCTGCAGTAGTTTCTAAGGATTATTATCCAAAAAAGCCAGAATGCATGGTGTGTATTGACGAATACATGCCATGTATTCTTCTGTTTTGGAAGGAACAACTTTTCTTAAGTACATGCCATATATTTTACGTACACGTCGTGTAGTCTTTAACCGTGTGAATAACTATGTGAGTAGAAACATGGAGTTGGGAAGCCTTTGGTGGAACACGTCATGTTCCTGATGTACACATCGTGTTGTAGAGACCATGTCTTCGACCATGTGACTAACAACATGAGTTAGTGAAATCTTTCTAATACATGTCGTTTCTGGTATAAACAGATAGTGCAGAGTCAACCATGTATCCAACCACGTGACTAACAACACAAACAATTTAAACCTAAGTGGTGCATGTTGTGTTTAGGGTGAATAGACAATGTATTTTTATTCTAGGAGAACCGTGTTTTTAGCCATGCAGGGGAACTCAAGCAGGGGGGAATGGCTTATGTACATGCCATGTCTTTGGGAGGTATATTCCGTGTGTAAAGGTATTACATGACTCGTTTTGGAAGAGGTACACAATAATGTAATGTCTTAATAGAACACGTCGTGTAGGCTTCATACTCACCGTGTATCCCTATTTTGAAAAACATGTCTGTTTTCTTTCTCATATTACTTTCTTACACTTATAAGTTTCAGTTCATGATAATATTGATTGAAGGTGTGTACTTGACATTGTAGAGTCATTCCACCATGACATCCTCCATTTGTACACCAGATTTAGGGTAGTGATCAAACACCCGACATGGTAGATCAGGGACTACCAACAGATCCTCCCATCATGCTTGTCTTGGCACCAGTCATCATTCCGAACATAGGTGTTGATGTATAGTTCTGAGAAGGCATCATGAGGTTTATGTATACCTTCTAGAGAGCACTATATCATGCCCCGTTTATGTAGGATTTGACATGGATTTTTCAGCAGCTGCATCCTCCCTCCTTCTCATGGGATGAGGGACCTCAGGCTTTAGAGTCATGGTTAGAAGCCATGATGTCGATCTTCAAGAATATGAAGATGACTTCATAGAGGAGGGTGAATCTTGCAACGTACATGATTCAGAATTCTGCCAAGAGATAGTGGGATGTGATATCATATGTGGGATTCTAGCAAGTTATTGATTTGGATGAGTTCCAGTGTTCCTTCTATGATTACTTCTTCTATGAGACTTAGAGGTCCAATCGAGAATGAGAGTTCATGAGTCTAGAGTAGAATACTCTTTCAGTCATGGAGTATTCTTCTCGCTTCACTGATCTATAGTGCTTCACACCCATTCCAGTGGGTGATGAATTATTTCTGGAAAAGATGTTTGAATATGGTCTTAGGAATGACATCTGATTTTAGGTGAACATCAACAGGTTGACTTCTATCACTTCTATAGTCAACCAGACTTTGATCACGGGGCACAACCTGCGGGATTATGGAGCTATGATCCAGGGTGGCTCAACATCTAGAGTTTACACCCCTCTGATTGACAACAAGAATTGCTGCATGGAATCTATGTGTGTAGATTCGGGGAGGCGGTATACTTCTTCTGGTAGTCAGGTGGTGTTCTACCAGTGCGAGAAGAGCAGGCATACAAGGCCACATTGCCCGAGAGGCCCAGTTGAGTGCTGATCTTGCTGCAAGATGGTACATCTTTACTGTTTCTCACCAACAGTTAGTGATAGTGTTTATGTTTTGACTCATCGTACCAGAGCAGGACCACTGGTCTCACATTAAAATGGGGGATGGAGTTCTTCAGGCCTTTTAAGCCGAGGTTGAGGTCGTGGCTGCGGTGTTCAGGAACATGGTTTTTGATAGCCACAAGGTGGATCTGCTTAGGGATCTCAGTTATCTTCACAGTTCTATGGTGCATGTCAAGATTTTGCGATAGAGCATATCCCATAGAAGCAGAATCCCGAACCCTCAAAAGTTCAAGGTATGATTTTTGATGCCTCAGTTTTAGCTTTTTCACTTTTCGATAGAGGGGCATCCCATAGTTTCATATTTGTAGACATTGTGGAGATCCTGTGGCTCTATATCCTTACCTCTATTGATATCTTGATTCTGGATACACCATTGGGTTCTAGAATGACATGTGTACATCAGTGCAAGGAGTGACCTCTTGAGGTTGGTGGGTGTCACTTATTATAGGACATCTATGTCATAGAGATTACATGCTATGATGTCATTATCAGAATGGACTGGTTGGTTACCTACCATGATGTTTTCGACTGCTATCATCTTAGAATGAGTTTCACATCACTAGAGGGATGATCATTTCTTCATAAGGGTGAATGGGATTTCCAGGCGAGCAGAGCAGGACTCAAGCATCATGGGTTGAGAGGAGTTACATCCCAGATTTCTAGATGATATCTGGATGACTAGGGAAATTCAAAAATGGGATTTCCTCCAGTGGTGGATCATTTTAGGGATGTCTTCCCAGATGAATTTTAAAGTTTTCCTCAAGAATGAGAGGAATTATTTTCTATTGAGGTTGTTCGAGGGACGACACTGTTGTCCATTCCTTCATATAGAATGGATACACCCAAGTTACAAAAGCTTAATAAGTAGTTAAAGGAGTTATATGAAAAGGGTTTCATTTGACCCATTACTTCTCCTTGGGGTTCTCCTATCATGTTTGCAAAGAAGGTGGATGGTAACCTTATATTTTGTGTGGATTATACAAAGCTGAACCAGTTGACGGTCAAGAACCGATAACCCTTATTGAGGATTGATGATCTCTTTGACCATCTTTGAGGATACATGGTGTTCTAGAAGATTGACTTGAGATCCTGTTATCATCATTTTCATGTTATACCATTATATATACCTCTTACAACCTTTCAAATTAGTTATGGTATATATGAGTATGTTGTTATTACGTTCAGCCTCACGAACGCGCCTACAGTTTTTATGGCACCGATGAACTAAGTGTTCCATCCATACTTTAATTCCTTTGTGGAAGTTTTTGTGGAATATATGTTGGTGTACTCTCAAAAGATAAATGACCATTCTACCCATCTTGAGATCATTTTGAGTACACTGAGAGAGCATCAGTAATATGCTATGCTCTCAAAATTCCACATTTGGATGGACTTGATTCATTTATTGAGTCATGTTATATTAGAGATAGGAGTATCAGTAGCCATAGATAATGTGAATTTTGTGGTTTCCTGGGATAAGTAGAAGAACGTCTTTGAGGTATGGAGTTTTCTAGGGCTGACTATTTACAACCGACATTTCATACAGGACATTTCACGCTAAGCAGTGCCACTGACGGGCCAGACTGAGAAGGGTGTGATGTACCTATAGAAAGATACCTGTGATTTAGCCTTTCATGAGATTAAAGGGAGGTTTAATTGAGCATCAATAATATTTTTTTCTAGAGCCTAGAAAGTCTATATTGTTTACTATGATGCTTCAGGTATCGTACTGGGAGTAGTACTTTTGTAGGGGGAAGGAGTCGTTGCGTACGAGTCTCGGTAGTTGAGACCACATGAGAGGAATTACCCGACGCACAATCTCGAGTTCGATATAGTGGTTCATGCTCTACAATGTTGTAGACATTATCTTCTAGGAGAGAATTTTGTGGTTTTAACCGACCAAAAAAGTCTCATGTATATCATTAATCAGCGCGATCTAAATTTGAGATAGCGAAGGTGGGTTTAATACCTTTAGTCCATTGACATCAAGATTTAAAAAATGACTGTGAAAGGAAACACAGTGGCTAATTCGTTGAGTAGGAGAACTAAGATACCGAAAGTTTAGGTGTCCTGCTGTGAGTGGCAGCATATGGCTCTATTCTCTGAGATGCATTTGGAGGTTTATAATAGACAGGAACAAACATACTTTTATTCTATAGCTATTACCTCTACCCTACTTGATCAAGTGAGAGTGAGGAAGCTCTAAAATGCTAAAAGACTAGTTCTATGGGAGAGTGTGTCCAGAGAAGACCCTATTCATGGATGGATTGTAGTTTAAGATGATATATTTTTCTTTTGTGGATGCGTATGGGTGTCCAAAGACATATGCGAGGAGATGATGCAAGATTCTCACTCTCCAGTTTGAGAAGTTCATCCTGGAGTCACCAAGATGTTTCGAGATCTACATAGTTAGTATTGGTGACCAGGTATGAAGAGAGATGTTTCTAGTTTTTTCATGAGGTATTCCACCTGTCGACAGGTGAAGGTGGATTATTAGTGACCAACATGGATTTTTAGCAGTTACCCATTCTTGAATTTAAGTGAAATGATTTCGCGATGGAATTTGTGACAGGCTTACCTAGGTATCGTTGAGGGAATGATTTAGATTAAGTTTTCATTGAAAGACTCACTATAGTTTCACACTTATTGAGGATCTAGGATTCCTTTAGTATTGATGAGTTGGGAAGGTTGTACGTCTGGGAGATTTTACGTTTACATGGGGTTCCACTCTCTATCAATTCGAATAGGGATGCCTATTTTACTTCTCTGGTCTTCCAAGGACTACATATGTCTTGGGAACACAGGTAATTCTGAGTACAAATTACCATCCCCAGATAGATGTTCTGTCCGAGAGTACCATACAGGTGTGGGAGGACATGCTTCGATCATGCGTCCTATATTTTGGAGGTTCTTTGGAGAAGCACATTACTTTGGTGGAGTTTTCCTAAAAAGATAGTTTTCAAGAAACTTTTTAAATGGAACCTTATGAGGCATTGTATTGTAGTCCATGAAGATCACTGCTATGTTGGTTGGGAGCAAGATAGGATGATATACTAGGACCTCATATTGTCCAGGAGTCCACGGAGTTGGTGGAGTATATTCGGAAGATGATGGATAATGTATTGTCACGATAGAAGTGTTATACTGATCGATAAAGACGACCTATGGTGTTAGAGGTAGGAGTTCAGGTTTTCCTATGTGTCACACCAAGGTTGGGACACAAAAATATTAGGAGACATAGTAAGCATTCACTGAGATACATTGGGCCATTTGAGGTTTTGGAGAGAGTTGGACCTATTGCCTATCAGTTGCAATTACCTCAGAGGTAACAGGAAATGAACAACTTCTTCCACATTTCTCAGCTACGACGTTACTTCTCAGAACCGTACCATGTTTTTTAACATGGGGAAGTTGAGTTGGCGGTGGACACATAATTTGAGTGGCATCTTATCAAGATTATGTATTGCAATGCGACGGTTCTTAATGGAAGGTATGTTCCTCTAGTTTGGGTGCTATTTCAGAATAGGCGAGTATAGGATGATATTTGGGAGAGGGAGACCGATGTACGATTACAATGGCTAGAGCTGTTCAATAATTCTTCTTCATCACCTTCTTAGGTAAATTCCGGGATAAATTTCGGTAACAGGGGATGTTTGTAAGAACCCAGATCTTCTTTTTTGGGTATGGATCTTGTATTCTGGTGTTTTTGAGAAAATGGGAGTTTTAGAGATTTAAGGAGTACATTCCATGTACCTGGTTGATGCAGGTAGCAATTTCATAGTCATTTAGTGGCTGAGTACAAGGCCGTGTTGGGTGACCTGGAGGCCACCTAAAGCGGGTCCTAGTAAAGGCATATACACGCTATATATCCTTAGGGAACACATCATGTTTTTTTATTTTTATTTGATAAATAGGACCTGGGTCACGTATCATTCAAAGAAAACACATCTTCTAATGTCGTCTCATCCAGGACCGATCGAAGATCACGATTTTCATCTGAGCCCCTGATTGACCATCCATTCTCCGAATCAACCGCCATTGATTTTGTTGGAATTGCCATGGTGAGTTCTTCCTTCTTATAGAGCCTCATCCCTTGATTTGTCCTCTTTCATGAGATATAATTGGTTGACCATTTTTGACATTTTTTTAGATCTACGGTGTTTTAGGTCAAATAAATGGATGGGATTTAACTATATCGATCGTAAAATGTTGTGTTTGGTGGTTTGTACCATTCTGTAGATCGTCTTTGAATTATATTTGCAATATTGATCAATTCATTTGTTTTGGGTATTGCGTGTTTAGGGAATATAACCTTTTAATGCCTGATATTCCTTGATTACTTGAGTTAGGGCTATTGTTTGAGAATAGGGTTTAATTAACTTACTATCGATGTGTTTTCCCAAGATTGAACTGATATTGGCTGTTGGGCCTAGTTTCGCCAATTAGGATGCTCTGTTTTCTATTCCTAGTGCTTTTAGGATGGAGTGATTATTATATGACATGCTTGTGTTATGCATTGTATCTATTTAGCCATATAGTATTTGAGATTTACTTTTTCTGCTAGATATCTTTTCTGAAAGATTGTATTACACAAGGTTGTGGGAACCTGGTGTAGTTAGACTATAGGGTGAATAGACGCTGAGGGATTCCCCAGAGTGCCTCTTATTATTTTCACGTTGTGAGACCATAGGGGGGGATGAAAGCGAGTGCACCCTAAGAGTGTCTATAGTTCCATGTTGTGAGACCGTAGGGGGAATTTAGAAATTGAGTGCTTCCTAATAGACTCTATAGATTACCATTAAGAGACCATAGAGGGAATTGACAGTGAGTGCTTCTTCAGAGAAACTTTTTCTAAGTTGAACCATAGGAGTGAGTCTGTGAGAACTTTCCATAGGGTTGCTAATGAATGTTGGTTGAAATAGAGGGGTTAGTCTATGGGAACTTTCTCAGAGGGTTGCTTGTGTTTGTTTGGTTGAAAAATTTCTAAATGTATATGAATGTAGCATGAACTGTAGGATTAGTTATTTTTGAGTACTTCTTTGTTTATCACTTCATTTTCACTGTTTCCTACTATATATATATATATTCACTGATAGTTAGGCACAAAGGTGGTTGCCTAATGGGATTCATCCCACACCCTATTTGTGCCATGCTTTTGGGACCAAACAGATTATATTGTTGTAGGGATAGATAAGGGAAAGCACCCTTCTACTTCAGGTACTTGACTGCTGTGGAGCTGGAGAGCATAGAACCAAGATGAGGCTTTTTATACTATTGAAGTTGTTTACTTGTTTTCCATTGACCTCTTGTTTAGTACTTTATTCTATGATTGTTTCTTTTTTATATTGTAACGCCCCGACCTCAGTTACCCAGAGTTGGTGCATTATTTTAATACATTGGCATGATTACAAGGAATCAAGTCTCAAAAGACTGATCAATTTAGCAGTCTTGGAAAATAGATTACGTACATGGAAGTTACATTACACTTTAGAAAATAAAACTCAACATAAAAAATCCTTTGATAATACCATTAATCCCATAGCTTAACCCTGCTTATCAATCATAATACACTTCTTGGAATCCTGAGAAAATTAAAACATAGAAATGGGTGAGCTCAGATGCTCATTAAGGATAAACATATAGTGGAAAATTTCATAAATAATCATAAACATTTAAGGAAATGTATAAGACTAAATCAAAAGCCTTTTTAAACCTAAACTTAAGCAAAATATAGTAATTATACAATAAAATAATTCCATTTACTTATTCACATGGATATTCTACTAGTTGAATAATCACATGCAATATGTATAGCCACTTTCATAATGATGAAATTCATAATGCCAGACTATCATAACCACATAGTCAAGGCCTTGTGCCAAGACTAAAAATAAGAATTTGTCAATGCCTTGTGCCAAGACACTAGTTTTTCCCATGAGACCTACTGATGCCTCGAGGAGCTATAGTGGGCACCACCCGCCACTTACTAAGTCCAATTCATTCCTCATATGAAAATGTTTAAACATAACATAAACATTCGTATTAAAACTGGCATACGAAATGTCAATACTTTACCCATAAACCATGAATGGTATAAAAATAACACATCCACAGTCAAACATATCACAAAACCTTCAACACAATATGGAAGACTTTTACTATAAAAAATCAACTTCAAACAAGTTTAAACTCCATTAGATTATTTTGATATAGATGAAAATGATTTGTAAAACTCTTTGATAGAAATATCCATTTTTCAAGAAAACATTTAAAATTCACACAATTTAGAAAGAAATTAATTTAAATAAATTTGTGATTCAAAGTTACCCATACCACTCTAAAACTTTTGAAAGTAATTAACATTTTAAAACATTCATTTCCATTTAAATAAATCCTTAAAACCATTTTTAAAACATGGGAATTAATGAGAATGGTTTAGAAGAATAAATATTTAAAACATTTAAAATGATGTTTTAGTAAAAATTACCTTAAAATAATCCCTTTGAAAACTATTTTATGAAACATGGACATGGATAATAAATATGTCTCAGTAGATACTTACGTAAAAACAACCTCGGATAATAAAGAGATTGTGAAATTAACCCCTACCAATTTGGTAACTTACGAAACATACATTCCATGAAAGAGGTATCATACAATGAATATGTAAATAAACATAAATTAAAGTGAATTATAAAAATAATAAAAATATGGGCAATATATACACCACACAAAATGTAACAGTTTCAATATGGCATGAATCTCACGGGAATAAGGAGTGAGATGAAAACCCATTACCTTGCACTTTCCTTTGGTCGAGGGTATGTTCAACCTCCTGTATGAAGATCATAGTATGTTATTAAATTATACCATAACCATATTAATATTTATGATATCATACATGATTCTTGTATGACTTTATACAACCCATTTAATAATTATATCCATGTTAAATTAACGTTTCGGGTAATAATCACTTTCTTTATTATATGTGTTTTAACTTGTTACACTTGATTGTATCACTTAGACCAATATTTAAATACTTCTAGAATATAAAAAATGATTTATATATAATATATATTTATAATATACATATATATGAAATGTAAAACACCGTTTATGGATACGGTAGTCCGTACGTATGCAAAAACGATGTTTCAGTTTTCATATCGTGTTGAACGGAACTAAGTGAATAAGATATATGTAAGTACATATATATATATATATCTATAGTATCATTATTATGTTATATATTACATACTTATTAGTAATATATATATATTTTTATAATTGTCGATGAATGGTGAACATGGAAATGAATCTCATCGCGTCGTGGAGATGGTAATCCGTACGTACGCACGAGCGACAATATCATTTCTTTAAAGGTGTGGAATTGGATGGTATATTAATTTTACAGAGACATTATCATGTTATTTTAATTATTAATATAAATATTACGCATCATTATATCCATCCAAATAACATAGTGGTGAATCACAAATTACACCACGACGTGGTGACGGTAAGCCGTACGTACGCACGCATGGTGACATTATCATTCATAAGATGGATATAATAATGAATAAAATTGTGCCACATTTATAATAACATCACAGTATATTTAATATACTTGATTTATAATTTTAGAATGGAAATAAAAAAGAAATAATAAGTGGAAGAAGAAAAGAACTTGAAAGAGTGTGGTGAAATTATTATCTCTTCTTCGGGTTCCTCCTTTTGATTTAACAAAAGGGTTCCTTAAGTTGGATTTCTGACTAAAGGAGGGAATCTAGGATTAAGGTAGGATAGTTTAGAGAGTATTTGGGCAGAGTAAAGCCAAGACAAATAGATTTTTACGTGTGAGTTTGAGAGAAGGGGAACTTCCCTTTTATAAGAGGGGTTAGGGGCACCTTTAGAAAAACTTAAAATATTATTTTATAATAAATTCAAATTCTGTTTATAATGGCTCAAAAATGTATTATTTAAATTATATGGTGGGTATGGGTCTAATAACACTCAAAAAATAGTTTTTATACAAGTTTAGGTTACCATTTTAACCTTATCATTTATATTTAACTCTAAGTTAAATAATTTATCTTTTACCGTGTCTTCTTGTATTCTTACACTATATGGTTAATAATATTACTATATACTTCCAAGAGAACCCCAATTGATTCTTTAATGTAATATATATTATTATATAAGTATTTTGGACAAAACTTATATTTTTAGGACCATTATATCAATTAATAAAATAATATCTGTTTTAAGAACTATTTTATGTCAATTTTGACACTATTTGGTATTTATTTTTTTGTTAAAATAAAAAAAGCATGATTACTTCAAAAAAAATATTGAATCAATAATAACATGTCATATTCACCTATAAAATTCGTTTATGTCATAAAAAATTCGAAACTATATTTATTTTAATATTTATAATACCATTTATTTGATTCTTTTAATTAATAAGGTAATTACTGCATCATCATTGTGTCATTAATAAATTTACTTATTTAATCTCTAAATATTATAAATAAAATACCAATATCTAGGAAATAGTTTTATCTTTCTAATTAATATTTATAGTCTAATTTATATTATGTATAACCCTATATAAAAAATGTTTTAGTTATTAAACATTGATTTTAACTCTTCTAACTCTTCATTGAATTAAATAATAATAAATGTCCTAATCTTATCCAAGTGGACCAAAGAGGTTCATATTTTATTCCTAAGTTTGTTTTTTGGTAGAATTATACTTATCCAATAGAATTAGGACATGTTTTAGGGTAATAATAATATCATTTTTACCCTTAATTACCATATTTACTTTTATCCATGGTAAATAAAAGTAAAAAGTTACTATTCACCAAAAATTATTTTTATCTTATTGAATCAAATTTTAGTCCTTGATATTAACCGTGTGTATTTAGTTTCAAAATTACACTCAAAGAAGTGGAAAAATTATGTTTTATGTGAATTTACAAATTCTCATAGGAGATGGGTAAAAGACGGTGAAAAGTTCAATAAAATTTTTATAAATCTAAAATTATTATAAACTTACACCAATGAATTACATTGAACTTATATAGGTATTATGTAACTATTTTTACCTAAAATAAATTTAAATAAAATAAATAATTATTTAAATAAAAATTCGGTTTTAAACGATAACTTAGTGTTTTTTAACTATTCATCAAAAATTGAACATTTTCAGAAAAATACCAAAACTTCACCCTATGATAATTTATATATTTCAAATCTAATAATGAAGTCTATTTTAATAAATTCAAAACATATAAGTTGAATTTATTAAATTAAAATTAATTCTCATTGTCAATATAAATAGTGTGCTTTTAAGAAACAATAACTGTCAAAAGATTGACACTTATTTATGTATAATTTCAAAGTGAAATTAATTCCATTGACCAAAATTGGATTAAAGTTTAAAAATATAATCTAATTATACTTCCAAAACATTATAATGTATAATTCGACACTATAAATTATTTTGATTAAAAAAGTTGTTTTCAGTTAAAATATAGTATTTTTCACTATTCACCAAAATATGTAAGTTATTAGAAAATCACCAAAAATTTATTGAAACTAAATTCTTATGTCCCAATTATAAAGAAGAAGTTTATTTTATCAAATTGAATATATAAAAGTTACAAATATTGGATTTAAAAAGGGTTCACTATTAAAAGGCGGTAAAAGTGCATTTTTTGAAAAATAATTCTTTTATCTGAAAAAAATCTATTAGTTCATAAATTATGTCTAAGAAACTCATAATATGGATTCTAAAATTATAAGGATTATATATAGTGAAAAACTCATTTAATACTATTCATAACTGCTTTTGAATGGCTTGTTTGGTAAGTTGTGGTGTGCTTGAACTCAGTGTTGCGTGTAGTGCAAGTTTTTGAATTACTTTGAAGAAATAACATACTATGAAATATTGTGGTGTTACATTCTTCCCTCATTAAATAAATTGCTTCCTCTAAATTTGAAATTGTTCTTTGAAACTAAAAGGTTGAAAATAGAAAATACCATTGTGGGAAAACCCACATTGGAAATTGGTTTAATAAAATTTGGTCTTAATAAGATGAGAAGGGTAATGAAAAATACCACCACCAAATTATAATATTGATTATAAGAAAATTGGTGGCAATTAGAGACATATAATTGGAGGAAAAATGTAAATATTTATAGGGAGTGATTGATGTCATCAATCACAAACAATTGTAGAATTATGGGCCTCAAATCCACTAATCTATAATAATTTAAAATATCATCGGTTAAACAAAATGTAAGGTATTAGGATAACACATTTTTTGGTCATAAGATGACTTTCCTAAAGTTTAACAATTTATTTATTAACAGAATAAGAAAAGAAAGAAATGTATACTTGTCAAGTAGAGTACCATCCTTTAACTAAATTATACCACAAACTCATCTTTCACTCTAAAAGATAATGGAACTTAAAAAAAGTATTCTATTTATCCTATTCGTATAGGGTTCCAAAAAAATGAATTTATAATTCATCTACCAGAACCTTAAAAAAACTACATTATTCAATACAGGACATCACGTGGGTCAGTGATAGGTGATACACCATTGTCTCCCTTTAGTTGCGGGTTCAAGTCTCGGGGCCCTGCCGAACACGACGGGTTTCCACCTGACCTCTGGGTTGTCCTTTTTATGGAAATACAAAAATAACCTTAACAATAGAATCCAATTTCAAACATAATCTATTCCAAAGCTTTAAAATTATCCGAAATATTTATATCCAAACTCTCAATCCAAAATTTATAAGTAAGTTAAACATAATGAGGATCCTTTTTTCTAGGTAATAACATGTGAACGACTTCATCATGTATTCTTTTACAACACCGAAACATCCAGAATTACTAAAATCAACCATCTCTTATTCCAAAAACACTACCTTATTATCAGGACCATATTAAGGATTACCTTTCCTTCAACCATGTATTTTCCAAAAAGGGTAGATTACTATTAAGTCACTTTTCATAGAACCATATAATCTCAAATCCTCAATAAAATAGTACTGCAATAGAATCCTTATTTATCTCCATAATTCATGTAATGAGTATAATGTTGATACGACACTCAAATTAAATAACAATATAAGAACACTAGTCATTCATCTTCATCTGAGGTGGTATCATAACTTGATTATAATCCAATAACATCATTTGTGGTATACTCTTATGATTTGGACATTGGTTCGTGTAGTGTCCCAACTCCATGCAGATGAAGCATTGTACATTTGAAACCTTTTTCTTACCATTGCAGTCACGTACTTGGTGTCCTTTTTCTCCACACTTATAACAAACTCACATTCCCTTCATGAAAGTTCCAGGGTGTTTCTTCCCAGAGTTATCACATATGGGAGAATTATTCTTTTCCCTATTCCCTTTATCCATCTTTCTCTCTTCCATCCTTTTCCTCACTTGATTCCCTTTAAATCCATAGGACTTATAGAATTCTGTACTTATCTTATTAACACATGATACTATTTCTTCATAGGATGAGAACACATGGGAGACTATTCCCTACTTAATGTTGTCTTAATACCGTGAAAGATATGATCCTTCTTACTCTTTGGATCCTACACATTACTGGAGTTCACATTCCTTCTACTGGGTGCCATTTCTATACAATGACATACACTAGGTCAATTTATGAATTGCAATGAATAATTCCAAACTTGTAAAATACCTAATATAAATTGAACAACTTATGGATATAAAAAAGAAAAATATTTTCCTTGAGGAGGTATATATTACTAGATCCTTTATAATTATTTGTAAAGAAAATGAGAATTATCCAAAGAATATCCCCTAGAAGTGCCGTAAATATGAGTGCAGTAAGGCCCGTTGTTGTGCACCAGTTCCCATTCGAGTCAAGCTCAAAGCGGTGTTTCCGGCTTTTACCCCTAGGTACATCTGTGCTAGAGCCGCCTCTACCTGCTCGTATCCAGACAGGGATGTATTTTCTTGGAAAACTCACAAAATCTCCACATTACCAAAATTCTATGAAGTTCTTCTATACTAATCCTCAAAGTATATCTTAGTGTAATGTTCTTAAATAAGAGTTTATCTAAATCTAGTTTCCAAGGTCATTGCTAAACTTCCTCTGATTCCAAATGTAACGCCCCGACCCCCGTTACCCAGAGTCGGTGCATTATTTTAATACATTGGCATGATTACAAGGAATCAAGTCCTGAAAGACCGATCAGTTTAGCAGTCTGGAAAAATAAATTACATACGTGGAAGTTACATTACACTCTTTAAAAAAAAATAAACATAAACGATCCTTTGAGAACTCCATTAATCCCATAGATTAACCCTAATTATCAATCATAATACACTTTTTGGAATCCGGAGAAAATTAAAACATAGAAAGGGGTGAGCTCAGATGCTCAGTAAGGATAAAAATATAGTGGAAACTTTCATAAATAAGCATAAACATTTAAGGCAATGTATAAGACTAAAACAAAAGACTTTTTAAACTTAAACTTCAGAATAATATGGAAATGATACAATAAAATAATTCCATTTACTTATTCACAAGTATATTCTACTAGTCGAATTATCACATGCAATATATATAACCACTTTCATAATGATGGAATGCATAATGCCAGACTATCATAACCACATAGTCAAGGCCTTGTACCAAAACTAAAAATAAGATTTTGTCAACGCCTTGTGCCAATACACTAGTTTGCCTCATGAGACCTACCGATGCATCAAGGAGCTATAGTAGGCTCCACCCGCCAATTACTAAGTTCAATGCATTCCTCATATGAAAAGATTTAAACATAACATAAACATTCGTATTAAAACTGACATAAAAAATGTCAAAACTTTACCCATAAACCATGAATGGTATAAAAATAACACATCCACAGTCAAATATATCACAAAACCTTCAACACAATATGTAAGATTTGTATCATAATAAATCAACTTCAAACAAGTTTAAAATCCATTAAAGGATTTTGACATAGATGAAAATGATTTGTAAAAATCTTTGAGAGAAATGTCCCTTTTTCATGAAAACATTTAAAAGTAACAGAATTGAGAAAGGAATACATTTATATACATTTTTAAATAAAAGTCTCCCATACCACTTTTAAACTTTTGAATGTAATTAACATTTTAAAATATTCATGTCCATTTAAATAAATCCTTAAAACCATTTTGAAAAGATGGACATTAATGAGAATGGTTTAGAAGAATAAATCTTTGAAACATTTAAAATGATGTTTCAGTAAAAATTACCTTAAAATAATCCATTTGAAAACTATTTTATCAAACATGTACATGGATAATAAATATGTCTCAGTAGATACTTACTTTAAAACAAACTCAGATAATAAGGAGATTGTGAAATTAACCCTTTCCAATTTGGTAACTTACGAAGCATACACCCCATGAAAGAGGTATCATAAAATGAATATGTAAATACACATAAATTAAAGTGTATTACACAAATAATACAATTATGGTCAGTACATATACCACACAAAAGGTAATAATTTCAATATGGCATGAATCTCATGGGAATAAGGTGTGATATAAAAACCCCTTACCTTGCACTTTCCTTTGGTCGAGGGTAAGTTTAACCTCATGTATGAAGATATTAGTATATTATTAAATAATACCAGAACCATATTAATATTTATGATATCATAAATTATTCATTTATAACTTTATACTACCCATTTAATAATTATTTCCATGTTAAATTAACATTTCGGGTAATAATCGCTTTCTTTACCGTACATGTTTTAACTTGTTACTCTTGATTGTATCACTTAGACCAAGATATAAATACTTCTAGAATATAAAAAATGATTTAGATATCATATATATTTATAATATAAATATGTATAATATACATATATATGAAATGTAAAACACCGTTTATAGAGATGGTAGTCCGTACGTACGCATAAACGTTGTTTCAGTTTTCATATTGTGTTAAACAGAACTAAGTGAATAAGAAATATGTAAGTACATATATATATATATATATCTCTAGTATCATTATTATGTCATATATTACATACTTATTAGTAATATATATATTTTTATAATTTTTGATGAATTGTGAACGAGGAAATGAATCTCATCGCCTCGTGGAGATGGTAATCCGTACGTACGCACGAGCGACAATATAATTTCCATAAAGGCGTGGAATTGGATGGTATATTAATTTTACAAATACATTATCATGTTATTTTCATTATTTATATACATATTACACAACATTATATCCATCCAAATAACATAGTGTTGAATAACAAATTACACCACGGCGTGGAGACGATAAGCTGTAAGCACGCACGCATGGTGACATTATCATTCACAATATGGAGATAATAATGAATGAAGTTGTGCCATATTTATAATAAAATCACAGTATATAGAAGATACTAGAGTTATTATTTTATAATGGAAATAACAAAAAAATAAGAAGTGGAAGAAGTAAATCAATTGAAAGAGGGTGGTGAAATTATTACCTTTTCTTCGGGTTCTTCCTTTTGATTTGATCAAAAGGGATCATTAAGTTGGATTTCTGGCTAATGGAGGGCCTCTAGAATAAAGGGAGGATAGTTAAGAGAGTGTTTGGGAAGAGTTTGGCCAATAAAAATGGCTTTTTAGGTGTGAATTTGAGAGAAGGGGAAGTGACCTTTTATAAGAGGGGTGAGGGGAACCTTTGAAAAAACATAAAATATTAATTTATAATAAATTCATATTCCATTTATAATGGCTCAAAAATGTATTATTTAAAGTATAAGGTGTGGATGGGTCAAAAACCACTCAACCAATTGGTTTTAGACAAGTTTAGGTTACCATTTTAATCTTATCATTTAGATTTAATTCTACCTAAAAATAATCTAACTTTTACCATGTCTTCTTGTATTCTTACACTATATGGTTAATAAACATACTATATACTGCCAATCGAACCCCAATTGCTTCATTAATGTCATATATATTATTATATATGACTTTTGGCCTAACCGTAGATTTTTAGTACCATTATATCAATTAATAATATAATATTTGTTTTAAAAACTATTTTCTGTCAATTTTGACACTATTTGGTATTTGTTTTTTTGTTAAAATAATAACAGAATGATTAATTAAAAAAAAACATTTAATCAAAAATAAAATTCAATATTCACCTATAAAATTCGTGGATGTCATAAAAACTTTGAAATTATATTTATTTTAATATTTATAATACCATTTATTTGATTCTTTCATTAATAAGGTAATTACTGCATCATCATTGTGTCATTAATAAATTTAACTATTTAATATATAAAAATTATAAATAAATTAACATTATGTAGGAAATATTTTTATATTTCTAATGAATATTTATAGTCGAATTTATCTTAGGTACAACCATATATTAAATATGTTTTTGTTTTTAAACATTGATTTTAACTCTTAACTCTTCTTTGAATTAAATAATAATAAATATCCTAATCTAATACAAGTGGACAAAAGAGGTTCATATTTTGTTCTTAAGGTTGTTTTTGGTCGAATTATACATATTTAATAGAATTAGAACATGTGTTAGGGTAATAATAATATCATTTTTACCCTTAATTACCCTATTTACTTTTAACCGTGGTAAATAAAAGTACAAAGTTACTATTCACCAAAAATTATTTTTTTCTTATTGAACCACATTTTAATCCTTGATATTAACCATGTCTCTCGTATTTTCAAAATTCCACTCACAGAAGCGGTAAAATTATGTTTTATGTGAATTTGCAAATTTTTCTAGGAGATGGGTAAAAGACCGTGAAAAGTTCAATAAAATTTTTATAAATCTAAAATTATTATAAACTGTCTCCAATGAATTACATTGAAATTATATAGGTATTATGTATCTCTTTTGACCTAAAATAAATTTAAATAAAATAAATAATTATTTAAATAAAAATTCGGGTTTAAACGATAACTTAGTGTTTTTTTCACTATTCATAAAAAATTGAACGTTTTCAGAAAAATACCAAAACATTACCCTATGCTAATTTCGATATTACAAATCTAAAAATGAAGTCTATTTTAACAAATTAAAAATATATAAGTTGCATTTATTAATTTAAAATTAATTCTCGTTGTGAAAACAAATAGCGTTTTTTTAAGAAACAGTAACTATCAAAAGATTGACACTTGTTTATGTATAATTTCAAAGTGAAATTAATTACAATGACTAACATTGGATTAAAGGGTAAAAATATAATCTAATTATACTTCCAAAACATTATAAAGAATAATTCAACACTATAAATTATTTTGATTAAAAAAGTATTTTTCAGTTAAAATATAGTATTTTTCACTATTTACCCAAATATGAAAGTTATCAGAAAAACACCAAAAAAATATTGAAACTAAATTCTTATGTCCTGATTCTAAAGAATAGGTTTATTTTGTAAAATTGAATATATAAAAGTTTCAAATATTGGATTTGAAAAGGGTTCACCATTAAAAGGCGATAAAAGTGCTTTTTTTGAAAAATAATTCTTTTATCTGAAAAAAAATTAGTTCTTGTATTATGTCTAAAAAACTCATAATATGGATTCTAAAATTATAAAGATTACATATAGTTCAAAAATTAGTTAATACGATTCATAACCTCTTTTGAACGACTAGTTTGGTAAGTTGTGGTGCGCTTGAACACGGTGTTGCGTGTAGTGCAAGTTATTGAATTACTTTGAAGAGATAACGTACTATGAAATCTTATGGTGTTACATAGATGATTTCTTTGATAATTTTGACGTACATTGTTATTTATTGATATGCTCTAGTTTATTTTTTAGTCTTTCTCTTTTTTACTTAAGGTATGGTATTACTACTTCTTCTACTGTTATCCGGTTGTTTCTGTTTTGCTATTGTGCCAGTGAGGGTACAATTTCTCCTCTATCACTCTCAAGGAATTCGATTCTAGTTGGTATCCTCTGGAGTTTTAGGAAATACACTTGAGTCTATGTGACCAATTGGGTATGGGGCACCTTTGTGTGGCACCCAGAGCAGGGACGGTACACATAATGTATTTAATCTAATTCATTTCCACAAAATTAATGGTTAGTTTAAAATTTTCATATTTAAATAATCAGTTTTTTGGGTTTTGTGTTGCATATCACATACACATTAAAACATAGTATTATCATTAAAAAACACTGGGTGTTACATTATTCCCCCTTTAATAAATTGTATCCTCATAATTTGAACTTGATATTGGTAAGTAATGTTTTGACACTTGAAAATATATTTATTGAAAAACTACATTGTAAAATGGGTTTATAAAACATCAAATTGAAAAGTGGGAAAGAGAAGAATAAAGTAAATAACATAACTAGGTTTCCAAGTAGGAGAAAATTAGTGGGAAGTAAAACTATTTTCATGGAATAAAAGAATGGAAGAACTAATCTAGAGTGGTAGAGAACATGTTTAGGAGAAATTCAACGACCAAAAAACAATAAACTTTTTATGGGTGAAAAGACAAATAATTCATAATATGAAAACATTTTTGGGTCAAAATATTTCTCATGGAATTAAGTAATTCCTTTACCATCTAGACTAGGAATATAAGGAAATATACTTTCTTAAAAAGTATAATTTCAACCATTAATCATTTTCCACTACAATATCATCTATTTATCCAAATGATGAGTACTTGAGATGAAGTTTTTATTCCTAAAGCACTAGAATAATATTTTAATGGATCAAATAATCCACCAAATAATAATAATATATTACTCCTATATTTACTAAATCCATAAATTATAATAATACTAAAAATTAATAATCCTTAATACACCGATATCTAAAATTCAAAAGAATAATCCCAAAGGTTTAACGTAGATCACTCGTTAAATAAATTCCCTTATATCCAAATAAAACCAATAAAAACATCATTAAAGAATGTATTTACCTCAAATATTTTCTTATTACCTTCATCTTACAGCTACAAAAACCTAATAGAATTATCTCAAATAATACTTTATTTTAAACATAATTGGTATATATACCTCAACCCAATAAAACATCCACAAAAATATCATTACTCACCTAAAAAATAAAAATATTTGATCCTCTAATATGTTTCCCAAAATACCCTTTTTCATGATTAACTTCCACCACATAAATGTCCAATTCTGGTATAAATTATCTTAAACATAAGATTAACCTTAGATATATCATCCCAATACTATTTAGGTTTATCTAAACATCAAAAAAATATTATAGGTTATCAATCTCTCAATAATGGGTTTTCCAAAATATCAACTTATCACTAAATTACTTTTATAGGTCATAGGTACCCTTAAACGTTTGTTTCAAATCCTTAAAGAAAAACTACCATGGAACAATCCTTAGTTGTTTCGTGATTCTTATATCTAAAATGTCATTGATATATTACTTATTCAAAAAAATTATCAAATACTAATACTTAAGAACTTAAATTCTTACACATCAACGATTTACATAACATAGGTCCTTCCTTAGTCTAGGATTTAAGCATAGTATTAAAAAATTGACTTGGATAATGACCATATTTTCTACACACAATACATTGAACAATAAATAGTTCCACATGATGTAATTCATTCCCTTCAATAATAATATTAATTTTTTTACATTAGATAGAAATATTATGTCTTATTTTTTTCACACATAAAAATCCTTCGAGTTATATTGTGAAATTTCCCTTGGTATTTCTTTCCATATTTTTGACACACATGAAATTGAACCATATTTCATTTATCACTTTTAAAAGATGAAATTCCTTGAGTCTTCATCCTCCTCTTCTTTGATGTATTTGTATATTCCACAATGTGCCAGTTGTTAATTATATTTTTTGATAGTGAGTTTGGAATAATCACAAGATGTCTTACTTGAGCTCTCGTTATGTTAGGCATCTCTTTTGGGTTGTCATAACATTTCATACCACATTGGTTGTTTATTTGACTCTTCCTATTTACAGTTATTGACTAGAATAAAGTTAAAATTAGGGATGATTAATTTTAAACTATCAAACTCATATCTGGTAATAAAATAATATTAATGGGATAACATATAAATGATATGTATTTCCTTAACATTTGAATTTAATGGCTTTGATCTATGTTATTCATGATCTATTTCCTAACATACACTCTTATGAGAATTTTTATTTAATTAATAATTGTTCTTAATGAGCTTGTGAATTTACAAAATCATATCCTCCAAGAGTGTCAAACCAGGTGTGAAGCAAGGCCCATTGTCATGCACTAGTTCCTAATCGATTCTAGCTTAATGTGGTGTTTTTGGGGTTTTCACCCCTATGTAAATCTGTTCTAGAGCCTCATCCACTTGTATTATTAAGAAACTGATTCATTAATTTGGAAACCACTTACTCTATACTTTATCAAAAATTGTGGATGATTTCTTAAACTTAGTGTAATTACTAAAGTTCCTTCTAGAGTTTTATAATCCAAATCCTAGAAATAACAACACTTTCCTATTATACCAATTATGAAAACCCTTGTCTTTATTACTTGTAAATTATTTATCAATTATATACGAATACACATAATATATATGAGATGATATATAATTATACTGTATTTCAGTAATTATAAATATTTCATAACAATTTAAAATAGGTGGTGCTTCATCATTATTTAAAAGTTCCTTACAATGCTCATAATTTTTTATCATTTTAAAAACTACATTGGATAACCTTGGGAAATACATTATAATGGGGTGATCTATAAAGAACCGTAAGGTAATAAAAAAATCATAACATGAAGAAAGTGTTAAATGTTAAAAAATATGATTATAAATGGAACATAAAATGGGTGAGGATTATAAACATGAATGATATGGTGTGATATAACATGGTAACATAAAGGGAAACAACATTGAACAAGAAATCCTAAACATAGGTCAAGGATATACCCCAAGACATCATACAATGGTGGAAATAGTACCATATTGGATTAGGTTCACTCAATAATAACATACATAATGACTCATGAGACTAAATCATTACCCAATTCATTGATGTGCTAACTAATTTCGGGCACACCTATTACTTTCATATCAAGTACATGAAAAAGTCTGCCACATATATCATATAACATAAGAACATATTTCATAAAATTTAATCCAATTATTATGTATTATGGGTTAAATAAATGTAAGTAACCCATAAATTATGTATTGGTATAACTACTTGAATACCCTTGAGTGGAAATGTGCCCGGATATGCACCTCACAATTGTTCGGTATGGATGATCGCAATGACATTTCAGCAGCATAACAATAGTACATAAAGACTAATAAAATGGTTCAATGAGAGGGAAAGGGGTATATAATAAATTTTAAGTATAAGTGATTTTATGATGGATATTTATGAACATAATACAACATGAAATTTATGGAAATAATATGCATAAGACAAGAGGGTACTTGAAAAAAAAACATGGTATGAAAAAATCGCATGAACATTTCTACAATATAACAATAGTAATTAAAGATTCATAAAATGGTTTAATGAGTGTGAAATAGATATTTAATAATTTGGATATAAAAATTTTAGTAATAAGTATATATAAAAATAATATCCAAAAATTATTAATTAAAAATAAATGCAGTATATAAATAATGTTAATAAATAAAGGGAAGAAAAATAGGACCCTCACTAAATTTCGGCATAGTAACGGTTCATGAAAATGCTATAATGAGAGGGGATAAATGATATCCCATTTTTTGGAAATAAATAGTTTGGTATAGTTATCTCTATAAATTCATAAAAACATAACCAATTGATATTAAAAAGGGTAATTACAAAGAAGGTTCTTGAAATGAAAAGAAGAGAGAAAGACCCCTTACTGAATTTCTCAAAGTAACGACTTAGGTAAATGTCATAAAAAGAGAGGATAAATGATATACCATTCATATAAAATCTATTTCAAAGTAAATTTATGTTTATTAATTCATTAAAATATAACCAATTGACATTCAAAAGGACAATTACAAATAACGTGCATGATTGGAAAAAAAAGAGAGGAAGATCCCTTACTAAATTTTGGCATAGTAATATCTTAAGTAAATGCTATAATGATAGGGGATAAATGATCTATAATGATCAGAAAATAAATTTAAAATTAATGTTATCTTTATAATGTTATGAAAAAATAACCAATTTATAATAAAAATACAATATATAAAGATGGTTCTTGAATTGAAAAGATGAGAGAGAGGCCCCTTACCTTGAGAGAGTGATTCTAAAAGTTTGGGAGGAGCTTCTTGAGAAATTGGGGGAACATTGGTTGGAATATATATATTAAAGGGTAGATTAAGGAATTTATAAAAGGGTTTTGAGTGAATAATTACGGTATCTTTGGAGGGTTTATATAGGAAATCTAAGAGGAGTTATTTATTATTTCTCAAAAATAGGTTTTGGACTCTGTATCATAAAATAATAAAAAACACAAACCATACCCGGATTTGTTCCCATACTTTCTTCCAAATGGAAATTATTTTCATTATTTTATAAGGAGAAGGGCCTAAACCATTAAAATATTACCCTTGCTGATGTGGAAGTGAGTCGTGTTTATAATGAAACAATTTAAAAACCTTAAAATATAATATTGGTTTTGGAGGATTCATAAAGGATTTATAAAATTAATCAAATAACATAAAAATCATATTATTTTATGTATTTCTTGTTTAATACCATTTATATCATTTTATATATCACTTTTGGGTCATTATGATGTCATAATACACACCATATATTTATACTATATTTAATTTGTATCCAAAAATTCAACTGTCTAAAAAAAGTATGAAAAATTCACTATTGGATAATTTTGATGTACTGATTCAAAATATTATAATAATTTTATCAAAATAATTTTCTAAATATTTCCATTTCCAGTTTTAAAATAAGAGTCAACATTCATTAAGAAATGATGGTTTTTTGTCAATATCATTTTTCAAACCATTATAACAATCAACATGACATCATAAAAATTATATTATCATTTAAATTTAATAAAATTTATTTAATAGTATTATTTTACTAAAATATAATTTTTTTTGAAAAATCATGGATTCTGAAAAAATTAATTTCTTAACTAAAAGTTCTTATTACATAAAAATTCAATTTTTGTTTTATCAAATCAAAATCTAATTTTTTTCAAAATAATTTCTCAATTAGTTATAAAGAAAAAAAATTATAATAATTATTATATTTTAAAAAATGTACATATTCATACTGTTAGGTTTACTTTGTTTCTATTACTTGTTAAATTATTATTAACCTTATTTAAAATATTTTTCTTTTACCGTAGTGATAAATATTAACTCCAGTTACTATTCATATTTTCGCAAAATTAAGTTCAAATTATTACCTAATATTAATTATGGTTATTGAAAATATGGAATCCATTTTATCAAAATCAAATTCAAAGAGGTTGAATGATTAAATTTAAAATAAAATCTATAACCATGATAAAAATATTTTTTTCCAGAAAAATGAATTTTTCAAGGAAAAGATAATTTTACTGTAACTCGATAACATGTAATATTCACTATTTGAATTTTCATTCATAATGAAAAATATATAATATATAAAATTAATCAAAAAAATTACCCATTAGGGATTATTTTTAGTTAAATAAAAAGGAGAAACATTATGAATTTTAAAACAGTTTTAAAAAAAATACGTTTTCAAGCATAAAAATAAACTTATACTAAAATCAGGTATGAAGACGATTTAAATGTAATTAATAAGATTAAATATAACTAAATAATACTGATGCTACTATAATATAAAATTAAAATAATAATGGGAATTTAAAATTACTTAATTAAAACGAAAATGTAGTTTTATAAAATAATAAGTATTTTTCACTATTCAATGAAAAATATATTTTTTTAAATACAAAAATTTCACCCAAATTTAATTTTGATTTGATTATTTCAACAAAAAAGTTAATTTTATCAAATAAATTTTATAATTTTTTTGTGAAATTAATTAAAATATGTTTTCACAAAAATAAATATAAAACATTTTTTTTAAGAAAACATATTTTTGAAGAATAAAATTCCATTACTAAAAATTGAGTGATTATTTAAAATGAATTATAAAATTTATTTATGTTAATATATATATATATATATTTCATAATTTTTTTAATCTATTCACATCCCCAAATTTAATGTTTAGGTTAAAATGATAATATTTAATTAATAATTATTTTTTTGGGTTCAATGTTGCGTATGGTATACGCTATGAAACATAGTATTATATTTTAAAAAATAAGGGTGTTGCAACACATGAATTTTTAAAAAAGATAGATACTATTAATTGGTACATCAACATCCCTAAGAAAATTACGATTACAAATATGAAATACTAATATGTTTATTTTGCCCAAAATGAGCTTGAAACACCATAATCAGATGGCCTAGGAGTCGTCACCACCAAGCATGTGGATAAGGGAGAAAAAATCAAAGAGAATGAATAAAAAATGGAGTTGGGGTGAAGATTCACATATCAGGTTCTTCAACCAACTAAATAGTGGAGTGCTAGAGCCTTTGATCTGAGTACATAAGAACATCAATGAACATAGGATGTTAGCTCACCTGGCTGAAGTTGATGATAGGAACAAGGCACCCTCGGAAAAATTAGATAGTACCATTCGAAATATATTTCAAAAAAATGGATCTCTCCACTACCATTGATTTATATGTATTTATCATTCATGTAGGCAATAAAGTCACATTGACTATTCCAATGGTGAGAGCCTAGCTTATCCTATTGAATCTAGTAAAGCAGATAGGTTCCACACATTTTATAAATAAATCATTCCCAATGATTTTCTTTAGATAAATATTTCATTGAATGTTTATATTACATGCACTGCATTATCTCATCGAGTATTTTTTTGGTTATGTCCTCCCTCTTCAATGGTTTTAGACAACCTTGACAAACTATCCTAGTGATATATACCCTTCGGCTGAGTATCCCAAATTATGTTATTGAAGATGGTATTGATTAATCTGATTAAAGACATGGGGTATTGTATGAATAATTGAAAATTCATATAGATTGAAGACATTAAATTGTAGATGAGGGTGATTATATCTCAAAAAGAGATGAATTGAATATTCCATTAGATAATTCTTCCATAATTTTATTGAGAATACCATCAAAATATTGGATGATGACTTGTTTTTTTTGAAAATAGAGCTCCCAAATATTCTATTATGATTTTTATTTTAGAAATTCCTATCCAACCTTTTATGGCTTTGGTTTTATTTATAGATCATTTCCTGTAATATAGACATTTCTCTTGCCAACATTGATGCGTTATCCACTCTTACTACTTTACACGACTGAAATCTCCTTGAACCTTTTAATTGAATTTCATCTAACATTTATTAATAAAACCATATCACTCACGAATAATAAATGATTTATTCCAATGAAGCTATACCAAACTTTGAATGGGAGAAACACCCCACTAGAAATTTTAATTTTTATGTTCCTATTAATCACATCATGGTCAATGAAAAATAAACAAGGAGAAAGTGGGTCTCGAAGTCAAAGATCCCATACAAATTTGAAAAAACAAGTCATTATATCCACAAGTGTGATTGTAAAACAAGGTGAATAGAATAAAGTAAATAGAAGGTCATTAACCCATTTTTTTGAGAAACACCATGTGAGGGAATTCAGAGTGAAGAGTCATTCCATTATATCATAAGCTTTTTTTCATGTCAATCTTGATCATGAACTTGGATCTGACCAATTTCATATATAATCCTACTAACATTTATTGATCCAGAATAATCCCCCTGAATGTTCCTAACATTGAGAAAACCATTCTATTAATTTGATATTTTTAGAGGTATGATATAAGATAATATCTTTTTTCAGATCATTGTAAGCACCATGTAGGAAACATTACACATGCTTATTGGTTTGAATTATCCATTGCTGTTGGGATGGTTAATCTTGGGAATTATAATAAGAAAAACGAAAGTGGTAACACATGGAAGTGTACAACCCCTGAAATAATCTTATACTTCCATTATGAAGTCTTTCTGTATACACTATCAAACCGTAATATAGAAGGATCTAAGGAAACCATCATGGGTCGGGGCACAATTAGGCATGTGAAATTTAATAGCTATAATGATTTCTTCCTATTATGGGTTGGACTTCACAAAATAATTATCACAATCCCCACTGAAAAATAACTTTTATTGAAAAAATTATCTTCGTATTTATTATTTGAGTGAGCCTTTGTCACTCCCTGATTGGAACTAGCTAAACATTTCAGGAAATGGGAGCCATACAATCGTCCAATAGTCTAAATGTCACTAGTTAAGAAGCCATGCTCATGTTGTAAGTTGAGTATCAAAATGAACCCATTTCCACTTATTCATTTATCAAAGTTTTCTATGTTATGTTTTACTTACTCAAATCATTTTATATGAGATATATCATGCCCCTACCTCTCTTTAGTAAGCCATATTTCTTCAATGTCTACACATTTACTAGATAGAATTATAAGAATATAATTATCCCATAATTCCCGAAACCTTCCATCAAGATGGATTATATCAGTCTCAAAATTTTCAATAGACTGGCTGGGAGATGGTTGGTTATTCATATGTTCTAAAATGTATCCCATTAGGTTGAATAGTTTATTGTGAAGAATAACCCATGTATTCCCTTTCGTGTTTCCATGAGTTGCATATGAAATAATTGAAAGATTAATCCTACATCCTACCTTTATGGAAATGTATTCTATGAATATAAATTATAGAACCTTGGATATAGATTAGTAGTGGATAATGATATGATAAGGACTGATTTAGATGGGAGACTGATGTGTGTAAAAAATAGGTAATTACATGAATGTTATCCAAAACAATTTCCAACTAACTCTATATATGGATACCTCCTATCATTGTGTTTTATGATGTGAATCTATCAACCTTTAAATCCAATTCAATGAGATTACTCTAATATATGAAGCCTCATAATTCATCCTTATCCGGATCTGGAATCATGTGTCTTCTCCACTCCTTCATCCATTGATTCTTCCACAACACAATCTAGAACCAAGGAGTATTGTTGGACAGGAAGTGCCATTATTGAGTCATCAAAATCCATCATTAAAAACCACTTGAAATTTTTTTCTCTCATTGTTTGCCATCACAGATAGAATATCAGGAAATGGGGTATCAAAAAACATCTGATCCATTGTATATTTTATCTCCACATGATCATCAAATCATTTTAAGCTCTGATTGACTATTTTGAACCATTGTTCCATGAAATGGGTTCACAATGTTCAATTTTCTAATATATGTTGCACCATGAGACAAATAAAAATTCTCCATGATGAATGGAGAAATGGGAAAAAAATCATAATTACAACCATGAGGAACAAAACTCAGCCAATATTCATGTCAGACTCAATCCATTGATATTAGAATGATGAATAAAGAGATGAACAAAAAAACTAGGCAATTCCCCTAAAAATATACCTGTAGATATCTCATCCCGCAAAAAGACCGATTCACGAATCAATCCATTGGTTGATTGATTATCATTCATTATAGAAATTATAAAAGGGGATAACTCAAAATATTTTTTTCCTACCTAGAGTTTGGATCAATCTATGACAAGGAATGGTCATGTGTTGCTATTGTTGGAAAGATACATGAAATCTATTGACATTCAATCTGTGATCTGATCCTGATCGATCATCGTTCGCCAAGAATACTATCATCCAACAGATCCTAGGTCACCAGGGGTTTTCATCCAAAACTAATAAAAACAACATTTCCATATATTTAAATAAGAAATTGGTCAATTCATCAAAAATAAATAAAAAAAATTTATTTATTTATTTATATTATTTTTTTATGCTCATGGAAATTTTTTACAGATGACTTGTGCCAAAAATGATTATATTGTGCCTATGGTAAAAACTAAATTCCAAACTCAATGGTTCCCATGGAATTCTGACTCGGGATTTCATTTAAGAGTTATCATTATTTTTTTATGAAAACTACATGCATATGATATTAATATATTCAATATATTTGAAAAATTCATTTCGGACACACTGGGGCTTGAAATATCATCTCATCTCATCACCTAGATCATGAAATATTCATAGAAATATTCCAAAGTATTATATGAAAATAATCAGGACATTACATTATTCCCACCTTCATAGATTTTCATCCCCAAAAAGTACAACTAAGAAAAGGGTGGGGAAACTGAACTCTCAATTGGCTCTTCCAATCCCATGAGCTGTCCCAAAGGTTCCTTGGGCTTTCAAAAAACCTACACCCAAGGAAACAAATTTACCACAAAGGGTCATTCTCTTACCAATTCTCCATGTTTCTGACTCATTTAAAAGGAAACTCAACTCTCATAGTCTAGCTCACCCAGGTCAATATTGCACAACAAGTCGTGCACATACCTCCTCAGCCGCGACATGTGTAGACCATTGAGAAAACCCAAAACTATTGTAACCTTGGGGTTAAGTGGCACACCACCTCTCTACCCTCAAAAGATAGCATGTTAAACTATGCACACCATTGTCCACTACTATCCTTTATTAAATGCCCACAAGATCCTTACCCCAGACATCTAAATTATGGGGTGCTTCCATCATATTTTATGCACCTCAATACATAAACCATATTTCATGTCTCAAGTGCCTCTTGTTTCCAAAAAACGTCTATGGCCCTTATAGATAGATACTTGGCTTCAAGGGACCCTTTTTTGACTATTCATTTATGCCCATGGCTCTGTATGTGCGCCTATGGCCAACAACCAAAAGTGTCACTCTACAAAAAGGGATTTCAGATCATTATGATCTCCAACATCACTAAAATAGAACTCAGAACCTCAGTGTGTTTTGGGTCACTCCCAATATGATTGTCCCATATCATTACTCAAGACCTAAGAACCTCGATCCTTGGCTTACAATATTTTCATCTCCCACTCAGAGTGATGATGGGGGTAATCTTGACCCTCGGTATTCTAATTAGGATATTGTGTACCATCCCCTATATTAGGTCCATGTGCATCATGGCCATTAAACTTCCAGAAATATGGTCAATGATTCATGAACATAATCTATATCCTATAATGCTTTATGTCTCAGGACCTTAATCAAATAGTGAAATAGACATAAAGGCTGTCATGATAAAAACCATTAAAGGGAGGTCTGAGAAAAATTCATGTCTTTGATTGATAAAATATTCACCTCTAGAGTTTAGGCAAAAAATAGGGCACAAGTAAATAAGGAATAAATCTCATAGGGAATGATCTTTAGCCCTATTAAAATCCAATCTATTCTTTCTGAACCCCCAAGTTTAAGAAAAAGTTATAGTAATGATTTGACACATCTCCTTACCATAATAACATGTTCACTAAGAGACGACAAATTTTTTAGGGTGCTCGAACCCTTCTGGATTATTATTGTTTCCACAAGTCATAATTCATGTCATGATTGACTCAGTTTTCCAAAAAAATTACATGGCCCTCAGAGAAGGATACCCGAATTTAAGGGACCCTTTTATTGACTATGCATGTATGCCCATGGATCTTGCATACGCTCCAAAGACCATCAACCAAATGTGTCCCTCTACAAAAAGGTCTTTCCGATCCTTGTGGGCCCTAAAATCCTCAAAGTAGAACTCAACATCTCAGTGGGTTTTGGGTCATTCTTAGTATGATTGTCCCATATCATCCTCATTACCTATGCACTTTGGACCATTATTTACAATTCTCATACCAAACTATCTAAGTGGGTTTGTTGTGCTTGACATTACTTGACCATGTTTTATACCCTTTATCAAGTCTAGAATACGACACTCCATTCTCAAACCATTGATGGAACTCACCTTAAGATTCAATCCCAGATGGAATAGGGATTGAGCTTCACAATAATGATATGAACATCCCTAGGGTTCCAAAACCATTACTTGATAAATTTTTTCCCATACCCTTCCTCAACATGCAAACATTAAAACATCAAAAATATCTCATAGAACTCAAAACAGAGTGGAGATAATATTTACTTGGCCATGGTATTGATGCATAATGTCTTTGTACTATCTTCTAACGACATATCCCCATGAAGGAAAAGAGCTTCACTCATCGTGAGACCTGAAAAAACAATGATGTAACATGGAACCTTAGGGTTTTATGGGTAATCCCTAGCATGTCTACCCCATACCATTTTCACAGAATCAATATTTAGGTTTAAGACTTATATTACCCATATTCTAACTATCTAAGAGGACCTAGAATCCCTAGTATTTATCCCTCAACCAATATTACCCTCATAAACCTTCCATAATCCTTTGAAAAGAGTGTAGACACCTCTGTTTTCTAATGATACCAATGCATAAGGGATTTGAACTACCAACCAGTGGAATATCCTTCTTGGAGGAAAGGATCTATGATCATCATGAGCCTCAAAAATACCAAAAAATAACTCAACACCAAAAAAGTGTTTTGGGTCATTCCTTTCATGTCTTCACCATATTCCATGAACATCGATCAGGTCCAAGATAAAAGACTCTAAATTACAGTGATAAAAGGTCCAAGATAAAATAACTTAAACTATAGTGATAAAATATATGAGATAAGTGACCCAAAACTGAAGTGATATAAGGTATAAGATAAAAGGACCTAAAATAATGTAATATAAACTTCAAACTATAAGACTCTAAATGAATAGTATAAAACGTCTGATTATAAGACCCTAGAATACATCTGTAGAAGGTCTGGGATAAAATAAAATAAACAGTTGCACAATAATGATTTATACAGCATGAATGGAAAATATTTTATGGCCCATCATATGGACATATAAAAAATCAAGCTACGCTCTCCAAGCCAATCACCTTAAGAAAAAGAAAAATCACTCACCCTCCAAGACATTGATTCTACCCAAATTATCCTTCTACAAATTAGGTGATCTCAAGATAACTGGAAAAGATACAGAAATTAAGAATATCATGTTGGTGATAATTTATAATAACTTATTGTGAATAATATATTATGACATAAATATTCATCACCACACATTTAGGTTTACATGATATTATGACAAGTATGGGTATTGTTGGTTATTAACATAACATAAGGTCAATAGAAATTATTTTACATCATGAATGAAAGGAAACTAGAAAAAAATGAAAGGTTTAAAAATAAAACCACTAATTTATAGCATGTAATAAGATGAATTTCAATATTTTTGAGTCAGTCCAAGAATATCATAAAAAATAGAGTGCATCAAACTATAATAATATTTGATCTGCTAAACTATCCTAGTCAGTAAGAGTCTGGAAAGTAGAGTTAATTGAATGTTGAGATGTTGCTCATCCCACCTCTTCTTATTCTACCCTGTGAAAGAGATTCTTGAGTGTTTATTCATATATGTTTTAGGAAATTTCCAATTATAATGATGAATTTCAAAGGTGAGACCATAGGCGAGCATTGATTTCCTCATATCTCAATATTTTCAAGATCTAAGAATCTATTTTGGATTTCAATTTAGATATTAACTAGATACTCTTATATATTTCCTCCAATTCAACTTTCATCTTCCTAGAAAGGGGAGCCTCATATATGAGATCATGAAATCCCTTATCCTTGGTGGCCAAACCTTGCTGATTCAGGATTATTTATTCATGATTTCGTAAATTAGTTTTCAATAATAAACCACCTGACCCCAATTCATGAAATCGATGATGAAGGCATTCCTATTTGTCATGAAATGTTTCCAAATGTGTCTCAGTAATCAGGGTGTGAATCTACTACCAGATCATCCTACATTGTTCTTGAGCATCTATGAATGGTTGGATGGGCACACAAAATGGGGGAATCACTAGGTGAGATAGAAAGGAGATAGGAGATGAGGATCTATATATACTCCCCTCAATAAATGAATCACTAATCACTTGTACCAGAGGGTTTATTTCGTCAAAAGATTCTCTCCGACTCTTTGGATAGTCATCAGTAGGATGAGGGTGATCCTAAAAGTATTACCCTAGTCTTTAATCAATTCTATAGTTTCCATGTATAGAGGGGTTGGTGAGGAGAACGGATTGTCTACATGCCGAACCAGTGAGCTTAGTCTAACACCTGGATAGGTTGCTACCCAAGTCTATACATAATATTGAGAAAGAAAGGAGGGAGCATCAGTGGATGGAAGAATTATATATACATCAGTATATTCATGCATTGACATTATCCCAAACTGTAAGATGATACCATGGAATCACTCTCCTTGAACACTAGCTAAAGTTAGTGGATAGAACCTTTGGGTGAAGCCAAAGTGACAAGAAAATTGATAAGGGGTATATGGATCATAGACAACCAATTTTTCCATTCTAGTTGTGAGAACTCTATCTTGAATGGAGATCATAAACTACCTTTCATCAAGAGAACCACTGTCATTGTCATTGGTCGGAATAGTCGGTGCATGATAAGGGGTGAATTTAATGATATCAGATCATCTAAACAACTTTATATCCCCTTAAAATCATAACCATATAGCCCCAACCCCAAATATTTTTAGCATCCTGGGATGAGATAAGGAATTAGTGATCCTAGTGTCATTGTAGTATTCTTAGCAATCAAAATTCACCCCTATCTAAGAAAATAAAAAGTTTAAAGGGAAACTGATCTTGTAGGGGAGGATACCATGTTGAATATTACACAAGATTTAGTAAATGCGTGAAGGTTTCATCACTTCCATATTAAGGTTTTGTCCCTCCACCAACTGTGCTTCCAATACCATTGTACTAGATTAGATTCCCGAATGCGCATTCCTAGCTAAAAAAATCCATACATTCAGAAACATGGCTATAAATCCTGCCAAACTAAGGCTTAGAGAGATATCAAAATTTACTTGATATCCCCCTGAAGTATGATCCCCATCTTTAAAAATGGCTTAGTATGATCTGAAACTATCATGTACTTTCTAGGAAGGTCACCGATGAGGGTGTAAAATAGTTTTACTAACCCCACTCCTATAATGGAAAATGGCGATCCAATCATTGATGGAGATAAGTGAGTGTATGGTCATATATTTCCTCATATTCTCCAGCTCAATGATGATACTATCCCACCCCAAGAATATGGCCTAAAAAGGTCCATCCCAAAGATCTGCAGTATGGGGGAACTCAACATACATCTCCCTAATAGGGGGGGGGGATCCTTACCAATTGGTAGATATCCCATAGGCTGATCCCCACCTCACCATGGGTTAAAAGAAATGAGTTTGGGATAGGGAACCAACAGTTGATTAGTTCATGAAGAAGATCGGCCTGGTGATAGACAATAAATTTGAAAATTCATACTTCTTCATAAAGGTGGACCCTATATAACTTGTCAGCAAACTCTAAGATACTTTTCCTCACCCAGAATGGCCATGCCCTTTCATTAGAAAAATTACCAATGGGAAAAAGATCCCATTTCAAGTTCCATCCACCACCCATTTTTTTCTATAGAAGATGTGAATATACATAATTAACTATATAAAAAAGGCTGATGAGTGAAATCACAACCAATCAAACACAAGGGAGACTTTTTCCCAATATATAAGACAACCTTAGGGATCAAGTGGTGACTAGTCATCCATCCTCAAAAATCATAGTCTGTGTAGAATCAAGAGATGTTGACACCTAGTGAAACTATTGATTAAAGTACAAGGTAGGGATGGAAAAACAATCTATCAATCTAAACTCGTATTGAATAATCTAATGTGATAAAGGATAATTTTAAATCTGAAATGAATTAATCTATTTTATAATCTCATAATCATAATTCACATGGAATTATGGGCTAGTATTGGAGTTTCTAGCAATCATGATCCTTTTATTTTCTTTAGTAGAGGAACTTTGAAAAGAACCAGAAGACATAAGAACAAGATTAAGGGAAATAATTCGAGATGATTAAATGAAATCATGTCTAAGGAAATGAATAAATCAGAAGCATCATGCACATAAAATGAATTGGCATGGAATTCGTGAATCACTTAAGGTATTTGTGAATTGCCTGACTCTTGAAGTTCTCACTGATTACATAAATTGGCAAGGAATGGTGGAACCTCATGAACCATCAAATACTTGTGATTTTATGACATTGACATGGTAACACGAGTTTCATAATAGACAATGGATCATTAAATCAAGCCATTTGATCCTGTAGATAATGACCACCCTCAACAAAATTTGATCAAAATCACAAAACTCCCAAGAATTTTTAAAAATAAACCAAGGAAATAAAAAGGGGAGAATGTGGGATACTCCTATGGTCATAAAAGTCTAGTGATGAACCCTTGGAAAACCCCAAGACACTACAAGAACCCAACAATACGTGTGCCACATCTTGGAAAGGTCTGCTGACATATCATCCCCATCACATGAAGGTTATCAGACATGTTTAGGTGACTTAGTTCCCCCCCTTTGGCACTATAAGTAAAAATAGATGGACTTGCCTATGAAATGATCACACATAATAAAACCATTTTATGGTGACATGATGTATCACAAAGAGGTTGAGTGATTGTTTTAAAAAAAACTAATACAACCTCATGATATCCCAACACATAGTAGAATAAACAAAGGAAATGAATAGGGTAATGATATGAGCCTCTCACATTCATAAAACACATGCGACATACCCATACTGTCCACAACATGGTATCATATGACCCCTTGAAAAGGAAGCCAAAATTCATGAGAGGCCCCCTAACAAGCCATCCTTTTCACACTAAAAGTTCCAGACAATTAAACTTAGATCATATAAAGGCCTTCCAATATGCATCCATATATTGTAAAATCCCTTAGACGTGTCAACATTAAAATATGAAAGTCCCTTGAAATGTCCAAATGATTTAGAAATACCCCCATAATAGGAAATAATCCAATAAAATAAGCATTCAAGTGATGATCTCATGGTCATTGAAAATCATATGATTCCCCCAAATTTGATTACAGTAGGAAATCATGAAATGAATAACATTGAAGCTCTCCACCAACTCTAGCATAGATTAATATGATACATGTTTCCCGAAGTAGTGATAAACCAGGGTGGTGAGTCTTATAAATCCCCCAGCCTGACACAAAAAATGAATGCTTACATATATGAGAAATCATTGGAACCTCACACTAGCACACCAAAGAACCAGAGAATATTTATCAAAGAGGGTGATCTCACGACCTAAAAACAAGTTGATAAATCATAAAACATGCATAGAAGATTCACATGATCACTATTAGATCACACGAAAGACTTTTGGTGGAACACAAGAAGAATATCCCACATATCTTCTTAATCATTATTTATATAAAACAAGATAATACTAATTAAATATAATAAATTTTCAAAAAAAGGATGGTACAAAAAGTAAAAAATGGGAGACTTGTTCAAATAACATATATAGAAACCCTCATTCACTTCTCATGAACCACCCATGACATGAGACATCACTGGGACATATCACCCATATCTCACAATGCTCCATTGTTATACTATTTAGATCTAGAGAAGTCCTCTAGAATGTCAAAATCAAGTCACATTGAATCCCTAGTCTCATGAATCCCTTTGATCTCACCATCCAAACCTTGTAGTTTCCATTATACATGTTTCCTAACTCATATGGTGGCACCATCCTATCTTAGCAAAATTATCCTGATAGCACCAGAGCATGTTAACTGGCTCTCACGATGACCTCCGAGCATGCCAGTTAGATATCATGATGTCCCTATACATGTCATCCTGTATCATGTGTCACCCTGCATACCTATTATATTGACTTTTGTGATGCCCATTAAATGTTTCTACCACCTTCTTCAATGTCACCTAGTCTTGTCAGTCAGATCATGCAACACCCTCTAGGAATGTTAGACAGGATAAGGAAATGTATTCTAGGATCATCCAGCTAGGTATCACGATTTCCTCTAGTCAATTCTTCCTTGATCATGTGATGACCTTCAGACATATCATCCATGATACACAATGTCTCTCTAACAAGCCAATTGGATCATGCAATTGTCTATGGACATGTACAAAATATTACTAGTCATTTCCATAAATCCTTTGATATGTCAAGAAAACAACCATGGCATGGAAAGCAGGTAATCGAGAATGTCAAGAAGGCAAGGATGCCATGTTAAAGGGCATCCAAGGGATTGATAACTTTGTCCACCCTCAATGTGTAGGCACCAATTATAAGGTAAATCCCACTATGTAATCCCCAATTAGGGAACTATAATGAATTTGATTATTTCTATAATAAAGATACGTAAGATTCCACCCTAATGCCCAATCTCTATATTAAGCCTCAAACGGGAAATCTCAGTACATATGTCTTGCATCCATAAGAAATGAATCTAATTATTTTCCATCCCTTGTTTATCACACAGAGCATAGCTCACATGGGATTAGATAGCCACAATGATCCTATCATTCAACCAACATGTCTCTATCAGGATAAGGGAATCCTCAGTGTGTAATAAATTACCTATAGAACAAGGAAAAATTTGATTTATGTTATAACTAGGATATATAGGGGGACTCTCCAGGGCTCGAGCTCTATATTAACCTCCAAAGGGATTTCGGAGTGCTTAAGTCCTGCATCCAAAAGTAGTGAGACTGATCATTTTATATCCCTTGGTTCCTACACCGAGAATAACTCATGTGGGATTAGGGAGTTGCAATGATCATATCATCCACATAATAAGCATATACAAAGTAAATGGAAGCCTTTGCATATAATCCCAAACCAATGACATATTATGATATGACATGCTTATAAGGGAAACATCAGTTTTTAAGTCCCAACCAACTGAACTACATTGAATCTAATTCTTTCTATAACCATTATATGTAGGATAATTTATTAGGGCCGAAGATCCATTTTAAATAACCTATGTGTTTTCCTAGTACGCCAGTACCACAATCATATACATTGATATTTATTACTTGTTATCCCTTGTTTCTCACATAGAGAATGGATCATGTGAGATTAATGAGTTTCAATAGTCATATCATTTGCGTAACGGATCTCCACCAGCTAGGGAAATCTCATTGTGTAACCACTGATGAGTGGAATTATATATTTTTTTCTATATAAGGGAATCTACCTCGGGGTTAGTCTCAAGAGAATGAATGAACTATGAGAACTATGATTCCTAAAATAGCTAGGATACATAGGACGCCTTCCTAAGACCTAATCAAAAATAGGCATCCACATCTGTGTAAGTACCCCCATGTCTCCAACATTTCAACCATTGCAACCCAATCATTCCTAGGGGATGATCATTCTACCTCATCTGTTAGTGGACTAAGAAACCAATTTAACTGAAATAACTCTGATTCCAACTATAACCATGACTTGTAAGACATCTCCTTGGGGTTCAATCATGAACATCTGGCGCCTATGTTCTGACAAATATATCCTCTCTACATGATGTTAAACATAAATAGTTTTAAGAAACTATTTGTGTTTTTATTCATGATATAACGAGGATGTGTAGGATGCCCCATAATAGATCAATCCCCTACTCAAAATATTATATGCCTTCTAGATTGGTAGAAAATACAAATGTACATGGTTATACAACATCATCATATAAGAAGCCTCCAATTAATATGAAACAAATGAATAACCTCAGATACATGTTGATAGATTCACTAATCAAAACTCCTTCCTATTCATATAAAATGGGTTTTTCTATTATTGGTCTATTGGTGTAACCCATCCTATGCAGGATTAGGAATGTACCTGTGAACATATTTTAAATCTATAAGAGAGTAAAGGAGTAAGAAAACATTCCACCCAAAAGGGTATCATGAGTCTGACCTCACATCCTCTCGACCAATATGTGTTCCTAAGAATCATTGGGTCTAAAACCCTAACTGTCATCCTGCCTTTGGAAATAAGGCCTTTACCTAGTTATAGATGTGCAAACATTGATAGCTTCAGTTAATAATGAAAATGGCGATCTGAGATCAATGATCGTGCAAGAAATCAAACCCCCTACAATCAAACATCGAGGCAAGCCAAATTCACCCCATTGACCACTTTTCTATCAAAACAAAAATGGATAACCTAACAAGAACATATTTAATCACATAATCTTACCCACAAAATAAAAATTAAAGACAACCTAATTCTCATTAAACCATTCAGTTCATCATATGAGGGTTTCCAGGACATGTATTTTCATCAAAACAACTTCCTAGACTCTGGTACATGTCATGTTCCTCAACCACTGCTCTGCTACTGTATTCCCCTATTAAACCTTTTTAAGTGGACCATACTATTGTAAGAACTAAACTCATAATTTGGGTATGGACATTGAGTCATATTGTTTCCCATCCTACCACACTGATATCACTAAAATAAAACACTAACCTAAGATGGATTCCCACTACACTGAGATATTTTGCCACTATTTCCCTGGAAAAAAATATCATATAGAAGATTATTTCCACTATGAAAATTCTTCATAGTTTTCCCTACCGAAACAAACAGTCTATTTTTGGGGGACTCTCTCATATTCCCTTCTATTATGAGTGTATTTTTTATCACATCTGAAAAAAATGATCATACAAAACTTGTTCACTGACGACCTAATCTCATAACAACTACCATCCAAAAACATATATTCTTAGAGATATCATTACCTTCCAAAGAGGGCATAAAGCGCTTTTGGCCGGTAAAATTTTTAGCATAGTCCAGCACTGACATACCATCCTATATCAAGTGAATGAACTCACAAGCCTTATCATACCTCAATGTCATTGGATAAAAGTGGACCAGGAACTTCATCTCAATGTCCTTCCTTGATAAATCTACTTTGTACCATGCCTTCTCCAGAATGGCCCATGAATTCATGGCTGGTTCATGCATCATATATGCAATAAGTTTCACCCTCTAATAGGAGGGTGTATCAAAATGCTTAAAGATCACCTGGATAGAGTCTACCCAGAACTCAGCTGCCTGTGGCCTCCCTCCCTAGTGAACATAGGAAGATAATGCTTCTAGAACTATCTCATTAGCTTAGACATCAAAGGAACATTGAAAATAGTCACTCATTCTATGGATCTCAGGACCTTGATAATGTTTTTGTGAAGTATAACATCCATTCGATTATCAAGATCTATAGGAACCCCCTATTTAGCTATGTCATAATCATGCTAATTTCCACCCTTCTAATGCTAAACTTGAATATGAAGAAGATGCATTTTCTCTATAAGACAAACACAGTCTTCATAAAACTAGATATCAACAAGGTCATCCTCAGCATGTGATAATAATAGAGAACCACTGACTCTTGGTCTCTCTAAATATGGATTAAATATGTTCTATCATGACATAAAAATTTATTTAATACATTTCAAAGGTATAAAAAGTATCTCATATCATAGTTCAATAAGAAAGTATATATCACATGAAATAAATATTTCCCAATCATGAAAAATTCATGTCAATATATTTCCCTATGTGCCTAGTATGATGCATGCATACCCATACCTTTCCATATCGGGTCAGATGTATAAATATCAAGGATTAGTAATATCATAAAATGATAACACCACAAAAAATGTGAATCAACCAGGGTGAAATAACATCAACTTTTACAAGAGAACAACATAAATAGTAATCCTATCCCTGGGCACTCAGATTTTCCCTCATTTATGGGTTAGCTACTCCCATTTACAAGCTCATTACCAAATCCCAAAAAATCCTAGTATACTTTCTACCTTTCTTAAATAGTGAATAAATAGAAAAGAAACTTGGTGTTCTCTGATACAACTTTGTAAAGTACCCCGATTCGACACTCTCTCACCTGGAAAAAGTGGGTTGGTTTTGAGACCTCAAGTGTGCCTCCCCACATTCCAGAGCCTACTGACTAGAATCTATGATGTAATAAGTACATTGAGGAGACTATACCCTATGTTTATAGTGTTATTACACAATGAAAATAAGAAATATAAATAAATGAATAAATATAAGAGTGTGAACATAATAGAAACAATACGATACAGTGGAAACCAAAAAGAGAACGAAATGAATAATCCAATAAAAAATAATTGAATAATTTAATCAAATTTTGGAATTTAACAAAATTTAATTCTAGAAGTGATATAATTAAAAGACTGGAAGACTCAAATAAAGAATCAAAATTCCCTAGTTCTGGACCCCAAATTAGTCCCATCTCCAAAATCCATCCCATCTAGCAATCAAAAAATTAATATAAAAGTACTTTGACCTTTTCCTTACTTGCATCCATATAATCTACTCAGGTACCAAATGTTAGCTCGAATATTGTGTGAGTATTGCTCAATATATCGACACCACCATGCATACACATAACTAGTCTGATAATAATTGTATGAAATATTGAAATAAATAAGTGCATTAATTATTTAAACAATTAAATTAGTACCACTTAATCCTGTTTCAAATCCATTTTAGAATATTACTGAGAATGTATCAGAACCATGAAAACTAAAATCATGTTACCATGTGATAACATAACCATCCTTAGTGCCATGCCAGAATGTCTCTAAACACGTCTTACGACCTTGAAAACTATAACCTTATAACCAAGGTATATAAATATTACCAAAATCTAGTTCAAACCCACTATATAATAATTTCATCAAGAAATTAGGGTTGATCCTGGTATATCAACATTTCAACATCCAATTAAGGAAAAGGCCGACATATCTTCATTTCAACATATAATCAGATCCATGCTCGGTATGTCATCATTTAAAAATACAATCAAGAATGAGCCTAGCATATCAACATTTTAGCATTTTTCAGGGCCAATACCGGTATATTATAATTTTAGCAAGTCTCAAAGATAATCCTGTTATATAATAATTACAACATATGAATCACAATTCATGTCATAGAAACAAGGATATCACAATAACACATCATAAGGCTTAGTGGATATATATGAAAATTAACATTTATGTTTCAATTTCACATTTCATTTATGAATTGGTTATAAATAATAACATTCCTATTATCTCAATGAAAATTACCATTTATGGTGAATCTATATCAAGAAATCACCCAAATGCCATATCATGCTAAACAAACATCAATATATAAATCAATTCATTTGTAATCAAAGGTTCTCTCTTCCGAATGATAGCTACAATACACGTCAAAAGGCAATAAGATCAAAAGGGACTCCAAGGAATATTTTAAATTCGTCATTTAATTTATTTGGTTCATGATATTTTTTCTCAATTACAATATTACACATACATGATGAAAATAATACCATAGTGTTAAGGTTTCTACCCATACCTTTACTAGCCCTAGAATGCAATACTTCCCACAAAAAACTTCGATGAGGAAGAAACTGCAGATGATCTAAAGAAGGATCCAAGATCAAAACTAATCATGATAAAAAAGAAAAATGCACATGGTCAAGAGATTACACCATAACGGTCAAAGAATGAAGGGAGAAAAGTGAAAAACTAACCAAAACCACTTAACAAGGATCAAGTGCATGATCAGGATGTCCAAAATTGGGATAGGCACTTCAAAATCTCCTAGAAGGAGCCATAGGGGCGAGAGAAATAATCTTAATGTGAGTTGGAAAAATAAAATCAAATGTATAAAACACTTTAAAACTATAGTTTTGGGAAATGGTGTTTATTATAGTTAGACATAATGTAATTATTTTTAGTTGGATATGTTGAAAAACCCATTGACTAAGCTAGATATTAAATTTTCCTAAACATTACATGATGTGTAATCCATTTACACAGCCTATAATGTTTTAGAAGATGGGTTTTAGACCATTTCCATCATAAAAACACAAAACCCTTTTAATGTTTCTCAACTAACCAATTACCCTTGATAACACTTTATATATTTATACTAGAACTTCATTTAATTCAAACAAATATATATCCCAAGACATTAAGTCATTTTCCCCAATAAAGGATCTCTGTGTAGATCCTATATAGTTTTCTTGAGATTCCTTACTTTCCAAGACAGTGTTTATTCAGACACACAATCATTCTCAAAGGAAACATAAATAGAAAGATTTAATGGTGATGTAATAATCAACCAAAAGAAGTTTATTGAATAAATCATAGAGAAATATACATCAGAAAAGATGGGATCTTACAAAATGGGGGTCACGATTTGATACAATGGTGTGAGGAACCCCATGAAGGTGCATAATTTCATGAATATAAATCCTCCCATGATCATATACTAAGAAGGACTCCCTAGTCGATAGAAAATGGGTATCCTTCAGGATCATTCCCAAATTGACCCATACGATGTCACTACCTCAAGGCAACATTGAAAACCCGGTCACAAAATCTATCGCAACATCATCCCATTTCCAATCAATTATTGGATAATTCTTTTAAATCCTATTTGATTGATGGGGTTCTAACTTCACCTACTAATAGGTGGAATAAATGATTACAAACCAAGCTATCACATGATTTATTACTATCCACCAATAATGGCGATCTGTAAGAAACAAAAAGAACCCAAGAACATGTTTGCCTCATCTCGAGAAAGCCCACTAACAGGCCATCCATTCAAGTTAAGGGTCTCAAACATGTCTTGGTGAACTAGTGCTCCCCCATTGGCTACATAAGATAAAACATATTGATTTTTTCATGAAATGATCTCACATCTCCAAAAAATCCTTTCATGGTCATAGGACATGTCATAAAGAGTTTGAGTGATTATATTCAACAAAACTCATACAACCTTCTGAGATCCCCAGACTTTTTAAAATAAACAATTGAAATGATGAGGGGAGTTACAAGAACCTCTCGCGTTTGTAAAAATCATGAAAAATACCAAGACTATCCAAAAAATGGTCTCACAAGTCCCCTTTTCAAGAAAGACTATATCCAAAAGGACCCCTTGAAAATCCAACCTTATCTCACAATAATTTACAAACAAGATTCCTTACATCATAAAATGGCCTTATAATAGGGAACATGGTATTTGAAAATTCCATAGACACATCAACCTAACAATATGAATGTCCCATGAAATTTCCATATGATTTGGAAACACCCTCTTAATTTGAAATTATCCAATAATGGAAGCGTAGATGGGATGATCTCAAGGTTGTTGAAAATCATGTGAATCCCTTAGATTGACTTATAATATACAACTATGAAATGCATAATGCCATAGCCCTCTACTAATTCCATCCAAGATTTACGTGACACATGCCACACAAAGTGGTGAACAACAATGGTGGAGAGGCCTGTAAATCCCCCACCCAACATGAAAAATCATTTCTTAGTGAGTAGAGAAATCCTTGGAGCCTCACACTAGCACACCCAATAACTAGAGAGGATTTCTCAAAGTGGTTAATATCATGACCAACAAACAACTAGAGAAATCATGCAACATGCATAGGAGTTTCACATGATCACTCATAGATCACACGAATGACTTCTTGTTGAATATGTTAATAACATCCCACATATATGTTATGTCATACAAGACATAGAAGAAGATAACAATGAATAAATATAACAATTTTTTAATAAAATTCTAGAACAAAGACTAAAATATGGGAGACTTATGAAAAGAACATATATTCCAATACTCAAGTGCATCGTGTGAACCACCCAGGACATGTAACAACACTAAGAAATGTCTCCCCAATCTCATGAAATTGCATTAGTATAATATTTGGATCATGATAAGTCCTCTATTATGTCAAAAGAAAGTCACATGGAAGCTCAAGTCGCGTGATGCCCACTGAGCTCACCATCCAAACCTTGAAGTGTCATTTAGAGATTTCTCTTAACTCATACAATGGAACTAGAACATGTTAGCTAAATTATATTTATAGAAACAAGGAATATTAGTTGACTCTAACAGTGCCCTTAGATCATGCCAGTCAGATATTGTAATGTCCCTAGATATGTCATCTCAGATTATGTGTCACACCAATAAATGTCGCATTGATTCTCACGATTCCCTTCAAGAGTTTGAGCTAGCTCTCACGATGGCACCTGGGCATGTCATCCAGATCAGGCGTTGACCTCTAGGAATGTCATATAGGATAAAGATATAACATCTAGAATCATTCATCTATTTCTATCAATGTACTTTTAACAATTCATCCTTGATCATGTGATGACCCTCAAACATGCCATCAATGGTATGCAATGTCTCTCGGATAAACCAAGTGGATCATGAAATTGTGTTTGGACATGTTCGAAATATAACTAGAAATGTCCATACACCCTCTGACATGTCAAAAAACAATCAAGGTATGTCAAACATAAACTCAATCATTTCAGTTAGGCATGCGATCCAGGTCAAACAACATCCATGGTTTGATAATTTTGTCCACCCTCAATGTGTAAGCCTTGATTATAAGGGAAACCACAGTGTGTAATCGCCAATCATGGAACCATAATGACTCTGATTCCAACTGTAACCATGATACATAAGTTTCCTCCCTATTGACCAAGATCTATATTAAGCATCTAAAGGGTAGTCCCATGACATAAGTCATGCATCCACAAGTAGTGACACTGATTATTTTCCATCCTCTGTTTCTCATACTGAGCATAGCTCACATGAGCTTAGATATCCACAATGAACATTTCATTCATGTGACATGTCTCTATCAGGATATGGGAAACAATAGTGTGTAATCCATGAGAAAAATAAGTATAAAAACTTTAATTCCTGTTATAACTAGGATACATAGAGCGCCTCTTTGAGGATTAATCTCAATATTACCCTCCAAATGGTTGTTGGAGTTCTTAATACCAACATCCAAAAGTATTGATACATATCATTTTCTATCCCTTTATTCTCATACGGAGTATATGTAAAGTGGGATTAGGGATTTTCAATGATTATATAATCCATATCATTAGTATCTACAAAGAAAAGGAAAACCTCAACATCTAATACCAAATAAGAGACATAATATGATATGACCCACATGTAAGGGGAACATGAGTGTGTTAGACCTAACCAACTGAACAATAATGAATCTAATTATTTCTATAACCAATATAAATAGGGTTATTTCTTAAGCCCTGAGATCGATATTAAATATCCCATGGGATTTCCCAGCACATAAGTCCCGCATGCATAAGTAGTGAGACTGATTACTTATTTTCCATTGTGTCTCACAAAGAAAAGGTCTCATGTGAGATTAGGGAGTTTCAATGGTTCCATCATTTGCATCATGAATCTCTACCATCTAGGGAAACATTAGGGTGTAATACCTAATGAGTGGCATGATATATTGGTATCTATATAAGAGAATCTACCATGCGATCAGTACCAATGGAATGGATGAACTACAAAAATTTGGATTTATATAATAACCAGGATATATAGTATGACTTCCTATACCCCAATCTCAAATAGGCATCCACTTTAGTGTAAGTACCTCCATATCTCTGACATTTCAAATATCAAGACCCAATCATTCCCAGGGGATGATCATTTGACATCATCCGTTAGTAGAATATGAAATCAATAAAACTAAAATAAATCTGATACCTACTATAAACATGATATGTAGGACGTCTCCTTAAGACTCGAGCGAGAAAAGTTGGGGACTAAGTTACCCACCATAATTTATCTCTACATGATGTCAAATTTCACATATTTTAATGAACTATGTGGTTTTTTTATCCTAAAATAACTATTATATATATGATGCCTCATAATAGATCAATCCCCTCCTCAGAATACTAATCGCCTTCCTATATGGTAGATAATTCTGAAGTACCTAGTTATACAGATTCAACATATAAGTAGCTTCACATTACTAGAAAAATGATGGAGAACCTTAGATACATGCATATGGATTCACTAATCATATACACTTACAATTTACATAATAGGGGTCAACCTATTACTATCTTATTAGTGTAACTAGTCCAATATATAGATTAGTAATAGTTTTGTGAACAAATCTTAAATCTATAAAAGTGACCTGGAGTAGGAAAAAATTCCACGCAAGAGAGAGTGATAAGTCTGAATTCCCATCCTCTCAACCAATGCAAGTTCATAAGCATCATTGGGTCTGAAACATCAACTGGCCATCTACCATTAGAAAGAATATTTGTACCCAGTTATGGATGTAGAACCATTGGGAGTTTCTGTTAAGAAAAAATATGGCGGTCCTACCAAAATGATTGTGTAAGAAATAAAACCCCCCATAATTAACCACCGAGAAAATATAAATTTACATCGGTTACATCTTTTGTGTCAAAAAAAAAGGATAACCTAACAAGAACATATTTAATCATAAAATATTTTTCAAAACATAAAAATGACAGACAACCAAGTTCTCATCAAGCCATTTAGTTCATCAGATGAGGGATTCCAGGTCATGCATTTTTCATTGAAACACCTTCCCAGACTCTGGTTCATGTCCTATTACCTTTACACTACTCTTATATTTCATTCGCCTATAAAATCATTGTATATGGATCATACTACCATAAGAATGACACTTTAAATCAGGGTACAAATACTGAGGCCAAATGTGGGCCATCATGCCCAACTGAGAGCACTGAAATAAAACACTATCTTGAGATGGATTCCCACTAACATGAGATAGTTTCCCACTATTTCCTGGTGAAAACTATCATAACGACACTTCTTTCCACTAGAAAATGTGGTCACAGTTTTCCATACTAAAATAGATTATCTATTTCTTTGGGCCTCTCTCAGATTCCCTTCTGTGATGAGTGCAAGGTTTATCACATCTGAAAAAAAGGTCAGATGAAACACCTTCACCTACGACCTAATCTTATAACAAAGACCTTCCAAAAAAAAAACATATCTCCCTAGGGATATCACTATCATATAAAGTGGGAACAAAATGACATTTGTAGGTGAAATGTTTAGCATAGTATAGCACTAACATTCCCTCTTGTATCAAGTGAATGAACTCACAGGCCTTCTCATACCTCAACGTCTCACGATAGAAGTTTCTCATGAACTTTATATCAATTTCCTTCTATAAAAAGTCCTCTTGCGGCCCTGCCTCTCTATAATGACCCACCAATTGTTGGATGGTCCAAGATTCATATATGAAAAAAGATTCAACCTCCTATATGCAGGTGTATCAAGACGATTAATGATCATCTAGACTAACTACACCCAGAACTCAGCTACCTAGGGGCCTCCCTCTCTAGTGAATGTAGGCAGATACTGTAGCTGGAACTATATCATTAGCTTATATATAAAAGGAACAGTGTGAACAATCTCTCTTTCCTTGGATATCATTACCCTCTAGAAGTTTCTGTGAAGCATAATATCTATAAAATCCTAATGAACTATTGAAATATCCTATTTATCTATGTTAAGAGCGTTATAATTGACAATCTCATGATTCTAAACGTGAATAGGATGGGATAAATTTTATCTATAAGACAAACACACTCCTTAGACAACTATATATCAATAAGTATAACCTCAAAATGTGAAAAAAACATATAACCACTAACTCCTATTATCTCTAAAGATGGATTATAAGTGTTTCAGTATTACATGATAGTTTATTTATTCCATTTCTCAGATATAACAGGTTTCTCATATCATAGATCAACAGGAATGTATATATCACATGAAATAAATATTTCCCAATCATGAATAATGCATGTCAATATATATATCTGTATTCCTAGTATGATGCATGCATACTAATACCATGACATTATAGGAAACAATTATAAATATTAAGGATTTCTAATATCATAACATGATAACACCACACAAATTGTGAAACACCAAGGGTGAAATAACATCAAATTTAACAAGAGAAAAACATAAATAGAAATACAATCCCTGAGAACTCATATTTTCCCTCAGACATGGGTTATCTACACCCATCAAAAAACCCATTACCATGTCCCAACACATCCTAGTCTCCTTTCTAGCTTTCCTAAAAGGTAAATAAATATAATAAAAGACATAGTGTGCTCACATACCACCTTGTAACATCCCTTTATATGATACTCTCTCATGTGGACGAATTGGGTTGGTTACGTAACATCAAGTACACCTCCCTGTAGTTCATATGCTATTGACTAGAAGCGGGGATGTAATAAGTTTAGTGGGAGAATACACCCCATGGGAATAAAGTTAAAACACTTTGGAAGTAAGAAATATAAATAAAATAACATATATAAGAGTGATAAAATAATGGAAACAACATGATATAGTGGAAACCAAAAATAAATCCAAATGAATAATCCAATAAATAATAAAGGAATAATGGAATTTCATGTTGGAATATAACTAAATGTCATTATTGATGTGACACAATTAAAATACTTGAAGACTAAAATAAAGTCTGAAAATTCCCCAATCTCGAACCCTATGTCGGTCCCATATCCAAACTCTAACCCATCCAACAATCAAACAATTAATAGAAATGTTCTTTGACCATGTCTATACCAGCATCCATATAATTTCTCAGGTACCAAATAGCGGCCTGAATAAGGTGTCAATATAACTCAGAAGGTCGAAACCACCATATCAACACATAACTTCTCTGATAATAAGTGTATAGAATAGTGAGATAAACATGTGTATTAATTAGTTAAACAATTAAATTAATACCCCTTCAACTAACTTCGACTCTATGCAAGAATGTCATTGAGAATTTATCAAAATCATGCCAACCAAAATCATAAAACCATGGGTAACATTAACTACTTCATCTCCATTACAGAATGTCTCTGAACATGTCTTACGACCATGAAAAACAAAAAATTAAAACCGTGGTATATAAATATTACAAAAATCTACTTCCAACACAATATATAATCATTTTAGCAAGAAATGAGGGTTGAGCATATTTTATCATCCTTTCAACATCCAATTAGGTAAAATCTCAGTATATCATCATTTCATCATACAATCATGTCCAAGCCTAGTATATTAGAATTTCATCATACAATCAGGACTAAGCCAGATATATCAACATTTCAATTTGTATCAAGGCCAATGCTAGTATATCATCATTTCAGCATGTCTTAGGTCCAATCACGGTATATAATAATTACAACATATGAATCACAATTAATTTCATGGAAACTAGGATATCAAAATAACACATCATTAGTCTTAATGGTTAATTATTTAAATTACCATTTATCTTTCAATTTAAAATTTAATTTATCAATTGTTTATAACCAATAACATTCCAATTATCCCAATAAAAAAAACCAATCCAAGGTGAAACTATATCATGAAATCACTGAAATTCCATGTCATGCTAAACAAAATTTAAGATATTAATCAACTCATTTCAAATTAATGTTTCTCTCATCTAAATGATAACCAAAATCCATGTCAAAAGACAATTGAATCCAAAGGGACTATGAGTAATATTTTCAATTCATCATTTAATTTATTTGGTGCATGATATATTGGTGTGATTTAAATACTGCACGTACTTGAAAAAAAATCAAAAGCATAGGGTTAAAGTTTGTACCTCCTACCATTAAGAGACGAGTAACAGAATTCTTCCAAAAATAACTTCTGATGCGGAAGAAGGTACAAATGATTGCAAGAAGGATCCTGGATCAAAACTAATCAAGATCAAAAATAGAAACGCACACGGTGAAGAGATTACACCACAAAGGTTAGAGAATGAAGGGAAAGAAGGAAAAAAATAACCAAAACACTTACCAAGGATGAGATGTGTGATCATAATGTACGAAATTTAGAGTGGAATTTCAAAATTTATAGGAATGAGATATAAGGCCAAGAGAAATAAGTTTCACATGAGTTGGAAAAATAAAATCAATAATATAAAACACATTAAAACTCTAGGTTAGTGAATTACATTGTGTGTATAATAGTTACACATCGTATAATTATGTTTTGTGTGATATGTCGAAAAATCCATCTCTTCGTCTGAATATTACATTTTCTCAGACATTACATGATGTGTAATACATTTATACAATGTGTAAATGTTTTGAATATAGATTTTATACCATTTTATTCTTAAAACCCAAAACCATTTTAAAGAATCTCAACATAACACGAACCCTTGGTAACACTTTACCCATTTATATCGGGGATCCCTTTAATTCAAACAAATATACATCCCCAGACTACAAGTCATTTCCCCTACAAAGGATCTCCCTGTAGATCCTATCTAGTTTTATTAAGATTCTATACAACCCCAGACTGTGTTTATTCAAACACATAGACATTCAAAAATATTTAATAACCATTACAGTTTAAGGATGAGTAATATATCAACCGAACAAATTTTATTGAAAAAATTAGAGAAATATGTACCTAAAAAAGGCAGGATCTTAAAAAATGGGGTCCCTATTCGATATAATGGTATGATGAGCCCCATGAAGGTGAATAATATTATGAATATAAATCTTCCCTAGATCGTTTACTGAGAAGGTATCCCTGATCAATATGAAATGGGTAACCTTTGTGAACATTCCAATAATGAACCATATGATGTCACTACTTCGAGGAAATATTGAAAACTCAGTCACAAAATCTATCACAACATCATCCCATTTCACCATGAGTATAGGAAATTTCTTTTAAAGGCCATTTATTTGATGGTGTTCTGACTTCACATACTGAAAGGTGGAATAAATCATGACAAAACCATCTATCTAATGTTTCATACCTTGCTACCAATACTGGTGATCTGAAATACACCTCAAGCACCAAGCAACATGTCTGCTACATCTTGTGAAAGCCCGCTGACATATCATTCCCATCACATGAAGGGCCTTAGACATGTATAGGTGACCTATCACCCCCTTTGTCTCTATAATGGAAAATAGATGGAATTTTCTATGAAATTATCACACATATCCACAAAACCATTTAATGATCACGTGATTTATAACAAAGAGGAAGAGTGACTGTCTTAAACAAAATTTGTTCAACCTAGTGAGATCCCCACACTTTGTAAAATAAAAAAAGGAAATGAAGATGGGAATGGAAGGAGCCTATTGCTGTCATAAAACTCATGTGACATACCCAGACTGTCCGCAACATGGTCTCGAAATACCCCTTGACAAGAAAGTATAATTTCACAAAGTCCCATTGACAACCATCTTTGACTTGAAAAAGGTTTCAAACAATTAATCATATATTATACGAAGGCCTTCCAATAGGCATCTTGATATTGAAAAAGTACATAGGCATGTCAACCTGACTATATGAAAGTATCTTGGCATGTCCATATGACTTGTAAGGACCCCCTTAATTAGAAATAATTCAATAAATGAAGTGTTGATGGGATGATCCAATGGTAACTGAAAATCATGCGGTTCCCCCATATTGACTTACAAGAGTATATCATGAAATCAATAACACTAAATCCATCCACCAACTTGATCTTGGGGTTATGTGATACATGCAGCAAAAATCAGTGAACAACAATGGTGGAGAGGCCTATATGTCCCCCACCCCAACATGTATAATGAAGACATACATAGTTGAGAAATCCTTGGAACCTTACACCGACACACCCAAGCACCAAAATGGATTTATCAAATTGACTAGTCCCATTACCGAAAAACAACTAGAGAAATCATGCAATATATATAGGAGCTTCAATTGATCACTCATAGATCACGTGAAGGACTTCTAGTGGAACACATGAAGAACATCCCGCATATCTTACAAATAATGCTAGACTGAAAATAAGATAATACTGAATAAATATATGAAAATTTCAATAAAATTATGGGACAAAGACTAAAATATGGGATACTTATGTGAAGAACATATACACAAATCCACATGCGCTTCGCGTGAACCACCCAGGACATAAAACAACACCAGGACATGCCAACTAGATCTCATTAATCATCATTGGTATACTATTTGGATCATAAGAAGTCATATATAATTTAAAATGTAAGTCACATGGTACACTTAGTATCACTAATCCCTTTGAGATCACCATCTAAACCTTGTAGTGTATTTTAGAAATTTCACCTAACTCATATCGTGGAACTAGAACATGTTAGCTAAATTGTCATGATAGCACAAGATCTTATTAACTGACTCTCACAATTTTCTTTGAGCAAGCTAGATATATATCTTGATGTCACTATACTTTTCATCATATATCATGTGTCACCCTCCATACATATCACATTGGCTCTCGCGATTCCCTTCAAGAGTTTCGTCCATCTTTCACGAAGACACTTGGGAATTTCAGTTGGATAATGCGACACCCTCTAAGCACATCTGGTATGATAAGGTGATGACTTTTAGTATCATCCAAGTTGGTCTCACTATGTCCTCTGTACAAGTCATCCCTGATCATGTGAGGAACCTAAAACATTCCATCCTAAATACTCAGTGTCTCTCAAATAAGAAAACTAGATCATGCGATTGATCTTGGACATGTCTGAAATATAACCAGAACTGTCTAGAAATCCTCCAAAATGTAAGGAAAAAAATCAATGCATGTCAATCAAACAGTCAATAAAATCCAGGAGGCAAGTAAGCAAGGTCAAAGGGCATCCCAAAATATGATAATATTTTCCATCCTTAATGATTATGAACCGATTATGAGGGAAACCTCAGTGTGTAATCACCAATTACGGAGCTACGATGACTCTGATTTTTTCTATAACCAAGATATATAGGATAAATCTCTAATGCCTAAGATCTACATTAAGAACCAAAAGGGAAGTCCCAATACATATGTAGTGCATCCACAAGCTATGACATTGATTATTTTCCACCCCTTCTTTCTCACACCGAGCATAGCTCATGTGGGATTAGATAGATGCAACAATCATATAATTTGCATGACATGTCTCTAGCTGGATAATGGAAAAATTAGTGTGTAAGACTTGGAAAAATAACTACAAAAAATTTGATTCTTCTTATAACTAGGATACATTGGGTGCCTATCTGAGGCCTGGGATAAATATTAACCTTCAAGGTCATTTGGTGAGCTTATGTCATGCATCCAAAAGTAGTGAGACTGTTTATTTTATATCCCTTGTTTCTCACACCGAGCATAGATCATGTGGGGTTAGAGAGTTTCAATGATCATATCATCCACCTCATAAATTTATACAATGGAAAATGAAACCTCAATATATAATCCCTAATCGGCTACATAATATGATATGAACCACATATAAGGAAAACATTAGTGTGTAAGACCGGGAAAAATAAACTTAAATGAATATAATTCTTTCTATAACTGGGATACGTAGGATGAATTCTTATTGTATGAGCTCCATATTAAATATCCCAAGGGATGTCTCAGCACACAAGTCTCATATGCATATACAGTGAGACTGATTACTTCTTATGCCTTGTTCCTCACACAAATAATGCCTCATTTGATCTTAGGGAGTTTCAATAGTCATATAATTTGTATTATGAATCTCCAACATCCAGGGAAACCACAGTGTGTAATCCCCATTAAGTAGGATGCTATATTTTCCTCCATATAAGGGAATCTACCTTGGGGCCAGTCCCAAGGGAATGAATGAACTACAAGAAGTATGATCCAATAGTAACCTGGACACGTAGCACACCTTCCTAAAGACCAAGTTCAAATAGGAATCCACTTCGGTGTAAGTCACCCCAGGTATCCAACATTTCAACCTTTGAGACCCAATCATTCCAAGGGGCTGATCATTCTATCTTATCTGTTAGTGGGCTAAGAAACCAATCAAACTATAATAAATCACATTCCTATTATAATCACGATATGGAGAATGCATCCTTTAGACTCCATCATGAATATTTTGTGCCTATGTTCCAACACATATTTCTTGTTTGCATGATGTTATGTTTAATGAGTTTTAATGAAATATGTGTATTTTGATTCTTTCAATAACCAGGATACGTAGGATTTTTCAGAATGGATCAATCACGACCTCAGAATATTTACTTCCTTCCTTCATGGTAGCAAATTCTGAAGTACCCGATTATACCTCTTCAACATATAAACATCTACCCATTACTGGGAAATAGATGAATAACCTCAGATACACATAGATGGATTCACTAATCAGACCCCCTTCCTGTGCCCATAAAATGGTTTAACCTTTTATTGTTCTAATAGTGTAACTGATACTATATCAGAATTAGGAATAGATCCATGAACATATGTTAAATCTATAAGAGAGTCCTAGTTAGGATAAAATTCAACCCAAAAGTGTGTGATGGGTCAAACCTCTCATCCTCTCAACAAATGTGAGTTCCTAAGAGTCACTGGGTTTGAAACCCCGACTAACCTCCTACCATTGGAAAGTAGGTATGTACCTAATTATGGATCTGAATCCATTTAGGGTTTATATTAAGTATAAAAATGGTGGTCTGCCATCAATTATTATGAAATAATTCAAAACCTCTACAATCAACCCTTGATCCCAGAAATATTTACCCCGATCACATATCTTCTATGAAAATACAATAGATAACCTGAGGAGAACATATTTAATCACAATAGATTCTTCACAATATAATAAGGATAAGAAATATAGTTTTAAAAAAATTATTCAATTCATTAGATGTGGGATTCCATGTTCTGTATTTTCCATCGAAATACCTCCCCATACATTAGTCCACGTCCTGTTCCTATTCCCCTACTCTTCTACTACTTTCCACTATAAAACCTCTATAGATGGACCATACTACCACAATCACAACACTCCCAATTAGGGTACAAACACTGAGGCCACTTGAGGCCCATCTTTCCATGATAATTGCACCAAAATAGAACACTATACATAGATAGAGGACCACTATCCTAATATATTTTCCCACTATTTCCTTGGTTAAAACTATGATAATGACACTTCATTCCACAAGAAAAAGTGTTCACAGTTTTCTTTGTGAAAAAAACATGTCTCTTTCTTGGGGCCTGTCTTAGATTCCCCTTTATGATGAGTGCATGGTTTATAACATCTAAAAAATGAAAATGAGAAACATGTTCACCTGTGACTTGATCTCAAAACAAAGGCCACCCTGAAAACATCTCACCCTAGATTTCTTACTGGCTTCTAAAGAGTGTGCAAAGTGATGTTGGTCGGGGAAATATTTACTGTATTTTAGCACTGAAATTCCCTTCTATATAAAGAACATGAACTCAAAATCCTTTTCATACTTTAATGTCTTAAGATAGAAGTGGATCAGGAACTTCATATAAATGTACCTCCAAGATAACTCCTCTTACTTCCCTAACTCCTCAAGAACAACCCACCAATTCATGGATGGTCCATGAAGCATATATGAAACAAGATTCACCCTCTTATCGGAGGGTATCTCAAGATGATTAATGATCATGTGAACTGACTTGACCTAGAGCTCGACTACTTGGGGGCCTCCCTAGCCTATGAACATAGGAGGATGTTGCATCCGTAACTCTCTCATTAGCTCAAACATCAAAATAATAGTGTGAATGGTCTCTCTTTCTATGGATCTCATGATCCTCAGGATGTTTTTTTTGAAGAATAACATCCATCTGATCCAAAGGAACTACATGAATATCATATTCAGCTATGTTATGATCAAGATAATTTCCATTATCTTGATTCTAAACATGAATATGACAAGGATAAATATTCTCTATAATACGAACACAACCCATATAAAACTATATATCAACAAGTTTAACCTCAACAGGTGACAAAAATAGGGAACCACTGACTCCTAGTCTCTATAAATATAGATTACAAGTGTTTTAGCATTACATGAAATTTTATTTATTCCATTTAATAGATATAACAAGTATCCATATCATAGTTCTAGAATAAAGTATATATCTCATGAAATACAAATTTCATAATCATGAACAATTCATGTCAATATATATCTTTATGTTCCTAATATGATGCATGCATACTCATACAGTGCTATATCAGGCCATGAGTATAAATATAAATAATCAAAAATATCATAAAAAGTTAAAACAACACAAATGGTGAATCACCCTTTGTGAAATAACATCATATTTAACAAGAGAACAACATAAATAGAAATCACGTCCTTATGAACTCAGATTTTCCCTCAAATATAGGTCAGATACTCCCATGAAGCAGCTCATTACCAAGTACTGACACATCCAAGCCTACTTTCTACCTTTAATAAATAGTAAATAAGTAGAAAAAGAAAAATATTTTTTGTTGATACCACTTTTTAAAATATCCCGATCCGACACTCTCTCACATTGGTGAAGTTAGTTAGTTATAAGACCTCAAGCATGCCACCTTATATTCCAGAGCTTACTAACTAGAAGAAGGGATGTTATATGTATAGTGGGGAGACTATAACCCATGGTTATGGAGTTAAAACACAAGGGAAATAATAAATGTAAAGGAAATAATAAATATAAGTGTGAAAATAATGGAAACAATACAATACAGTGGAAACCAACAATAAATACAATTAAAAAATCCAATATATAATAAAGGAATAATTTAATGACATGATGGAATGTAACTAAATGTCATTATTTAAGTGATATAATTTAAATACTCTAAGACTCATATAAAGAATCAAAAGTCCTTATTACTGAACCCTATGTCCGCCCCATCTCCAAATTCCATCCTATCCAGCAATCAAACAATTAATAGAAAAGTCCTTTGACCTTGTTCATACCTGAATCCATATAATTTAATCGGGTACCAAATGGGAGACTAAATAGGTTGTGAGTATAACTTATTAGGTCGACAACACCATGTTTAAACATAACAAGCCTGATAATAAGTGTATGTAATAGTTAAATAAACAAGTGTATTAATTAGTTAAATAAATAAATTAATACCACTTCAACCTTCTTCGACTCAATGCTCGAATATCTCTAATAATGTATCACAACCATGCAATCCAAAATCATATGAACATGGGATAACATAACCTTCCTCAATTCCATTCCATAGTGTCTCTGATCATTTATTATGACCATGCCATCCATAACCTTATAACCAAGTTATATAAATATTAAAAAAACATAGGTCACTCCCAATATACATGAATTTCATCTAGAAATCAAGGTTGAGCCTTGTATATCAACATTTCAATATCCAATTTGGGTAAAACCTCATATATCCTAATTTCATCATCCAATCTGGCCCAAGTCTGCTATATCAGTATTTCAGCATACAATCAGGACTGAGCCTGGTATGTCAACATTTCCGCATGTCTCTAGGCTGAGCCAAGTATATCAGCATTTAAGCATGACTTGTGGCCAATCCTGGTATATAATAAGTACAACATATAAATCATAATTCATGTTATAGAAACAATTATATCACAATATCACATCATAATGCTCAATGGTTAATTTTGAAAATTACCATTTATCTTTTAATTTCACATTTTATTTATCAATCGGTCATAACCAATACCAGGCCAAATTATCTTAATTACAAATCCAAAGGTAAATATATATCAATAAATCACCCAAATTCCATTTCATCATAGAAAAAACTTAAGATATTTGTCATTTTATTTGTAATCAAAGGTTCTATCATCCGAATGATAGACACAATCCACATCAAAATCCAATTGGATCCCAATGTACTCCAAGGAATATTGTTAGATCATCATTTAATTTATTTCGTGCATGATATGTTGTATCAATTGAAAAATTTTACATACTTGAAAAAAATAAAACTATATGGTTAAGGATTTTACCCCTACCTTTAACAGATGATTAACAAAATGATTCAAACAACAAACTCCTATAAGGATGAAGGTGAAGGTGATCACAAGAAGGATCCTAGATAAAAAATGATCAAGTTAAAAAAATACACAATGTCTAGAGATCACCCCAAAATTATTAGATAATGAAGGGAGGGAAGATAAAAACTAACAAAATCCACTTACCAAGGATTAAACTCATGATCGAGATGTCTGAAATTGGGAGAGACAACTCAAAATTCCTAGGAATGATGCATTGGGTCGAAAGGAAGAATCTACATGGGAGATGAAAAAATAAAATAAATTATATAGAACACTTTAAAACTATAGAATGGATAATTAAATTTCATGTATTATTGTTAAATTTTGTTTAATTATTATTAGTAGGATATGTAGAGAAACCCAACACCTCTACTGAATATTAAATTTTCCCAAACATTATATGATGAGTAATCCATTTACAAGGTGTGTAAATGTTCTGAAGATGGATTTCAGACCATTTTAATCATTAAAACCCACACCCCTTTTAAATATTCTCAACATACCAATAAACCATGGTAATAGTTTACCAATTTATTCTGGGACTCCATTAATTAAAAAAAATATCCCCATACTTTAAGTCATTTTCCCCATCGAAGGCTCTCCATGTTGATCCTCTCTGATTTTATTAAGATTCCATATAACCAAAGACTATGTTTATTGAAACACACATCCATTAACAATGAAAAAATAACCAATAAGGTATAAAGATGAGGAAAAACTCAATCGATAGAATATTATTAAAAAAAATAAGAGAGAGACATACCTAAAAAAATGCATGATCTTACAAACTGGGGGTCTCTATTAGATACAACAGTGTAAGGAACCCCGTGAAGGTGCATAATATCATGAATATAAATACTCCATGATCATATACTAAGAAGGTATCCTTGATCAGTAGGAAATGTGTAAAGTTCATGAGCATTCCCATAAGGACCCCTACTACGTCCCTATATAGAAGCGACCTCGGAAACTCGGTCACAAAATCTATCGCAACATCATCCCATTTACACTCTAGTATGGGCAACTTATTTTAAAGACTAGTTGGTCGATGGTGTTATGAAATCACCTACTAAAAGGTTGAATACATCATGAAAAGACCATATTTCTCATATTTCATACAGGGCCACCAATACTAGAATCGTAAATCATGATACAACTTAGTAACACTAGGATGTACTACCCAATCCAAGGAATGAAACTCTCACATCCACTCCTCTTGTATGTCTTTTAGGACCCAAATGTGTTCATTTATGCCTAGAAATTCATCCTTATCTATGGTTCAACTAAGAGGTAGGTCCTCACCTACGACTCTCTCATACAAGACTAGGCCCTATAAATCTGATAACCATATCATCCTCTCCCCATCTGGAAGAGTGAAATTCACTACCATTAGTGAGATAAAATTATTCTCTTCACTATCAAACACCACCAAGTGAATCTACAAAAATAAGGACATAAAATTACACTCTCTACTGGACTCCTTAACTACAAGTACATGTGTCCTCATGCTCAGTGCATTAGAAAATACATTTTCATTTTTGGGAATATAATCAATCTTGAAGTCAAAATACATTAGGTAATTAACCCACCATCATTGCCTCAAATTCAAATCACACTATTTAAATATATAATTAAGGATTTTTTGGTATGTGTATACCAAAAAAAACCCTCCAAGTAAATAATTACTGAAACAATGAAAGAAGTGTACAATAGTAGCTAACATGAGAACATGTGTAAGGTAGTTCCTCTCCATCGACCACAATTGACAAGACCTGTACACCACAACTTGCTCCTCTTGCATTAAAACTTATCCTATCCCAATACCCGATGCCTCAAAATATACTATATATCTTCTTCATAGAAATGGTATAATTAGGAATGATGCTGATGGATGTCTCCCTTTCATCTCCTAAAAGGATGTATCACATGTATCTGACCATTGAAACTTTACACTCTTCTTAGTATGTACCTCAAGAGGTGGTACTAAGCGTAATAATCCATATATTAAACACTTGTAATTTCAATAAATCCCTATGAAAATCTATATCAAAATGATATTATTGGGATGATCCTGAGAAATTACAACTATCACTTTATCTAGGTCAATTGATATTCTTGTCTCTGAGGTAATATGACCCTGAAAATGAAAGTTATCTTCCTAGAAGTGGCAACTTTTGAACATAGAATTTTAAAATTTTTCTCTCAGTGTATCCAATATAATCTCAAGATGTTTGGTATGGTCATGTAAATAGTGAGAATACACCAATATATGATCCTTTAATTCCATACAAAAAAATCTAGATACGGACGGAATGGTCAGTTCATCAGTTCTTTGAAAACTGATGGTTCATTCATGAGACCAAATGATATGACCAAATACTCATATAGGCCATAATTGCTACAAAAATCTGTACTAGGTATGTCTACTAAACGAGAAGGCAACTTAGGATAAACTAATCTCAAATAAATCTTCAGTAACACTCAAGATCCTCAGAGCTAGTCAAAGATATCATCCATCCACGACTAGGGATATTGGTTCTTAACCATCATTTGGTTCAATTTGTGATAATCCACACAAATCTTAATGGTTCTGTCTGCAATTTTCACAAAAGGACTAGTGAAACCCACAAAGAAGTACTGGGTCATGTAAAACCCTTCACTTACAATCCCCCTAGCTACCTATTTAGCTCTTGTAACTCCATAGTAGATATACTATAAGGAGGAATAGATATCAGTGCAACTCTTAACACTTTTTCAATTGAAAAATCTACCTCTCTATTAGAATTTATTCTTAAAAATTCACCGGGTAAAATTTCTTTGAAATGATCAACCACTAGAGAGAAATCTACGTGATGTGATCCCTAATCATCTAGAAAAAACCTAGAAATCATGGTTATCATTCCATAAATCCCAAGATGCTCTAGTCCATTTCCACCTTCATGGACATCCCACTAAAACTTGTGAATAAAAACCCCACCCTATGGTGTTGTGAAGTTCACCGTTTAGCTATAACAATTGACATGGTCTTGATAATAAACTAGACACTAACACCCATGTGTGACATCAAAATATATAATATTGAGGAAAAAGAGGTACCATAAAAAATGAAATACACCAATATCAAGGGAGAGCTCCATGAACTAGTATACACCCTCCATTTCATTCCCTAATAGTGTATCCAGATTCAAAATTCCACTGTAAAACTAAATAAATATCCCAAGGATCTCCACAATAGGTACATATATAACATAATCAGATTTACCTATATTAAAAGGATAAGATACTAGAGTAGATTCTACTAAGATCATACCTATCATCACAGATGGCCCAACACTCTAATCCTCAGGTGAATGCTGTATAGAATATATTTTTCCTGAACTATGACTCTGTGAAATAACCTCACTACCCAGAGCAGGACCCCTCTATCGTGGGGTTCAATTGGTGCATGGATTCTTTGTCCACGAACCCCACCTCATCCTGAAGGAATAGAACTATTCCAGATCATATCCTGATGTGTATATATGAATCCCAATATTAACTTAGAGTTTTATTCGGTCCCCTTCTACAAAATGCTGGATGGAAATTCCTTTTGTATCTCTATACATGGACCATCCTACTATATGATAGGAACTCAACCATGTCTTTATCACACTAGATCCTCAAGTGTACTCACCTACCGCTCTAATGAAATACCACATAATTATCTACACTGGAATTACTTCTTGTATTCCTTGCATGAGAATCCTCCAAACAATGCTTCCTACCAGAAGACACTGAACCACTAGGTCCAGATACTGAACTACCCTACTATGTTCCCCCCCAACTCCCCTAAGGTTCCATTCAGTAATAATAACCTAATCCATTATTATTGTTTTAGTACTCAATCAAAAAACATTTACCTATGATCAAATGATATTTTTAAGACCTTCCACAAAGCATATTTCCCTCAATGTCTCATCTCTAAGATAAATCTGTGCAAAACACTGAAGCTCAATGAAGCATACCGAATACTCTATAATGGCCATCGTACGCTAGTCCATGCATATAAAATCATTGTCCATCTTATCCCTCAAAGACTTATAAAATAATTAATCATAATACCTGGATTGGAAATCCATCCAAACCATATCTCGAATCCAATCATCCTAGTTTAAAACATCACACTAGATATTAGCTTCTTCCTGAAGCATATATATCACTAGGTTCACTCTCCTACTAGGGGTTGTCTTTATATTCTCAAAAACTGAAGAAAATATTTCTAGCCACATATCATAATCATGTGGACTTCCATACCCTAAAAAAGTGGGTGGATGATGCTAATAGAACAAATACACCAGTTATACCATAGATATGTTTGTTGTAGGGATCCTTGAATAGTATGCATAGATCATAGGAAACCATCACGAAACTATGCATCAATACCCATATCTGGTATAACAGTTTGTGTTATAACTGGTACTATGGGTGTTTCTACTGGAAGGTTACGGCCCACCACCTTCAGATTATTGGAGTATTGATTCTCCGGGAAAATGACTAGGGGCCTTTATAGTGGCATGTCTTTTGAAATTCCAAGTACACTCCTCATCAAAGGTTTTTTAACAACAAGATCAAAAATAAAAGAATAGGACAAGTTGAATACTCCCTATAATCAAGTCACACCTCTATTCCTACTCTTAAACCTAGGACTAGGTAATAGGAACTACCAAAAAAAGCAACAAAGACACTACCTACTACCCACTCTAAATTTGGGTCTAGTTTAATATCTATGTTTCACAGTATGATTCCAAGTATATGGGCTGTCTAATGCAATTGAAAAATTCATTTATCAGTGGACTTTTCATTTTAGAATTAAAATTTCATTTAAATTCATATTATTTTGAAATTATCTTTAAATGGATGAACCATATGGATCACCAATTCCAATCAATAAGGGCCCATATAACTTATAAATCTATGTGTGGAATCCATTCAACCCCAACCCTAAAAACTTCCAGTCAATGAGACTAATGGGCCATGATGTAATGGTCCATAATTGACTACTTTGGGTGTTTATTGTACCCTATGCAGGAAAACACAGTTTTGGTTATGGAAGTCATTGTATGTACCAATTATGTTTCTAAATTTCATACACAAATAATTTACCATGTATCAATTATATCACAAAATTCACACATAATAATGTAGTGCAGTCAAGCAGTGCATTTTATATTGAATGACATATACAAGGAATTTGAATCCTATAATTTTCCTAAAATAATACATGATCAATGATTAATTTCCATATCTATAAAAGAATAAAATTAAATTACTTGATCATAAAAATAATAACATGAAATATAATGTGAATCACCCAATGGTGGAATCAACTCAAATGTAATAGAAAAAATACAGAACAATACTTTCTCAGTATAAGAAATTTAGTTTTTTTCTATACATGTGTTAGATACTTCCAAACACATATCATTACAAAATTCTAATTCACTATTAATTTTATATCTATTTTCTCAAAATAGTTTTTCTAGAAAAGAAAATAAAATAAACAAGCTCTTGTAAAACTTTGTAATGTCACGACATGGGAGCCACTAAATAGAGCCCGAGTCAGTGGGTCACATGAACTCAAGCACTTATCCCTATACAAATGAGGCTACCAACTAGAAGTGGGGGTCTGTGATGGTAATGTGGGGAAAATATACCCTTATTATCAGAGTAACATAGTTGTATCACAAGTGAATAAATAATAAGATGCATATTATAAATCAAGACTAGAGATAGCATCCAGAACACCCAAAAGCAGTTTCTTGTAAAACATGATGATCATGTCATGTATCTATTAAAAAATGTTTAGCAATACCTGGAAATAATAATCTGGTACAATATAGGTATAAAAAATACAAAAAGACCGTAAATAAATTATCTCCAACTTACATAAAAATAATTACTAAGTCCTATTCCCCTTCCTCAAAGAAACAATAAAATCAAGAATAATATAATTGGTGCTTACCCAAATCCCTACATTCATCCAAGAAGTCTATCTGGGTATTCAATGGTGGATCGAATAGGGTGTTAGATAACACATAGTTAGCCACAACTAACACTGTCCAAAAGAAGTCTATCATGTATAAAACTGAATTAGTGTGTAGTGTATCATAGATGTAATAATAATAAAAGAAAAGTTTTAAATGTAGATATAATCCCATCCATCCAACCATGTCTCCTTATGAACAATTATCAAGCACTTGAAATCATGGGGTAAGTGTAAATTATGATAAAGTATCCACAATTACCTATTCCATGTAATCAAGTGGCAGACATGAATGGTTTATATCTAAAGTATAAATGACCAAGACATCCTTATTGATTCCATGATCATCTCAATGGAAACTTGGTAAAGAATTGGGTGGAACCCATGGAGTATGTCCACAGAGCATTTATAAGTTGATTCCAAGAAAGAAGGATCCAAGGAGTAGCAATATCCTTTGTATCATAATTAAAATAGATCCATGGAGTAGAAATGTTCATGGAATACTATGGAATAAGGATCTTAGGTGTAGTAATTTCTAAGCAATCCACTACCATAATCAGGATACCTGAAGTAGAAATGTCCATGTAATATAATGGAATCAATATTTGTGGAGTATACATGTTCAAGTCATCCCCTAACATTAACAATTCATCATATAATTTCATAACCCATTTTATTATCATCCACATACCATGAGTTCATACAACTCATTCCACATTTTCCCATTTGACAATTTAACCACATAATCAAAAGTATTCAAAAGAAAAGGAGGGATAAACCCTCTACTATAGATCATTCAATTATCGTAATATAAGGGCTGGATTAGAACAATCATAGGGTCTCCTAATCACATAAATAGGTTAAGAACACACCCCATGGGTGGCTCGAGATGAGGTGAATGTCCTACAACCATATAACAGTACTAAGTTGGAAACTTAAACAGGTTCCAGTGAATTTAATCAAGGAATTAGAATAATTTTAAAGCAAACATAGGAATTTTTGTTGTATTGAAAAATAAAAAATAAGGTATATAAAACAAAAAAATTTATAGGAATGTTATAGAACACCTACCATATTTCTGTAGTAAAATACTCATCTAGTATTAGCTCCAAACTTGACATGGATCAGAAGAAAAAATGGAAAAATATGAATACCATGGAAATAATGCATATTAGATTGCACCAAAATAACTCCATAGATATTAATAAAAATGAGTAAGGGCATATGATAAATAAATAACTCATCGACAAGGATCCTGTGAGACAAATGATGTTTGAATTATAGTTTAGATCACAAAATGGGATCAAAGCATACCTGGATGTTGTCAAAAGAGCTCCCAAAATCCAAGGACATTTTCCACAAGATGAAATGGAAAAGAGTTTAAAATTTTAATTCCATAGAGGGAAAATGGAAATTTACCACTTTTTAACTAGATATCATGGTTTGGACACATGTTTGGACAAAACTTGTTCCAACCATGAACCCTCACTATCTTAAAAGGGAATGTTCATGGTTCCTGCACATAGTTTGGAAAACTGTGCCATATGCCACTGTCCAGGACACCCCTCGCATGGTCATGGTAAAAAGTTAGACAAAAAATGTGCCGACCAAGTATTTGAAAGCTGATAAAAATTTTATGTGATCATGAACAGTCTTGCGGCCTTGGGTGCATGGTTTCATCAAAATGCGCGGACTATTAGTTCCCACTAAAACAATCTACAAAGTTAGTAGTAACTCTGTGTCCTGGGTTGAATAGTTTCTAATAACCATTAGGCCTAGTTTATTTTTCCAATCACAAAGCATCTAGGATTTTAATAATCCCACAAAACCCACAAAAACTCTCATGATCTCATTATGCACTCACATTTGGCCAAAAACTAGGAATTAAACTGAAAATAAAATGATTTGTACCTCAAGGAAAATCACAGTACCATTCACCAAAAGGGTCTAAAATGGATTATTATAGAGAACAATATTATTATATGGTTTAAATAAAGATAGATATTAGATTTTATACAAGTTTTTAGAACATTTTATCCCTTATCTTTTTAGTTTAACACCCTGGTAGACTCATTTTTACCTTAACTGTTGTAATAAATTTTTATTAATTTTCACTATTCATTTGGGTAAAAAATTAATTTAACCCTATTAGATAATATATATTTTTTTGATTCTAAATATGTTATGAATTTTTCAAAATTCCGTTCATATAAGTTGGAACATTTAATTTAAAATTAATCCCATAGACGTGAATAGAATGTGGGTTTTGTAAGACAATATTTTTAAAATATTATGAGTTTTTTTAATAAAACGTTTAAGTGAAAATAATTACAATGACCTAAATTAGATAAATTTACATATAATTAGTAAATTTTTAATTTTAAACCAATTTAAAATATAATTTTAATTTGTAAATAATTTAACCAAAAATGAACTTTTCAATAAAAATTAGTATTTTTCATTATTAACCAAAAAATGAAACATTTCATAAATATACAAAAACTTTTCGCTAATATAATTTTTATATTCTAATTAAAAAAATCATCTTAACTTTATCAAATAAATTTTATAAAATTGGTAAAAAATAATATTAACTTATGTGTGTAAAGTGCGAGTATATCACCTTTTAGAAAAATACATTTTTTTAAGAAAACATTTCTTTTTTTTCTTTAAAATGGATATAGTATTATATTTTATTAATATATATCCATTTTATTTATTTTATACATGTTTAAGATATATAATATTCATAATTTAGAATCTATTATTCATGATTTCCAATTTTATGTCTTGGATATAATCACCATCCTTAAATAATAACTTTTTAATAGAGTATCATGTTTTGTTTTATTACAGTATTTCATACATAAAAAAGATATTGAAGTGATTGAATTTGTTATAAAAGAAATATATTGTAAATTATTTGGGTATTTAATTATACCCCTCTATAAAAAAAATTCTTCCTTAAAATTTCATGGTTATTACCTTCTAAACTGATGGTAGAAGTTATTCTTTATAATATCCTATAGTTCTCACATTACTTCCTCCATTTTGTTATTACTCCAATGTACATTTACCAATCGTTAAATCTGTTTATAAAACACTTTATCTCTAGTATCAAAAATATGGATGGGTTATTCGTCGTAAGATATATCATGTTCCCATCCTATTTCATCACAGGTGATCACATGCATTGGGTCAGGAATGTACTTCCTTAATAATGATATATGGAATACATATTGTACTTTTGAGATTTCTTTTCTAAATGATAATCAACAAATCCATTTCTTTCAAGAATTTAAAAGGGTTTGATGTACTTGGGGCTCAGTTTCTCTTTCTTAACAAATGTTATAACACACTTCCAGGGAGATACTTTCAAAAAAACATGATCTCCCCCTTAGATTTCAAAATCTTCCCTCTAATCATCGATGAAATTATTTTTTCTAATTTAAGATGATTTAATGTTAGAATAATTAGCCTTTAAAATTATTGTTGTGTATTCAACAGGTCATGGGCCTATAAGTTTTCTTTTACCAACTTCATCTCAACAAGTTGGAGTGAAAAATATCTTTCCATATAATTCATGATACAGTGCCTTTCGAATAATTGAATGGAAACTATTTTAATTTTAAAACGCTACCAAAGGTAAATACTGATCCATATTACTTTAAAATTAAAGTGAGAATGACTTCAACATGTCTTCCGTTGTTTAAATAGTCTATTTGGACTATCCATCTATTTGAGGATGGTAGGATATTCTCAAATGAAGCTCAGTATCAAGATCCTTATGATTAATATTAAATAATTTAAATTTAAAATGGGGTTCATGATCAGACATGATCAATAGAGGTGTCCCATAATATCTTCAAAATTCATTAATGTAAATCTTTATAATGAGATAAAGTGGTAAATATTCCCTTATAGCGAGGAAATGTGTTCATTTGGTTAGGTAACAAATGATAAATGATATTGATTATTTTTTAATGGAATATTTGGTAGTCCTATGACAAAGTACATTGTAATTTAATCCCATTTACACACAGGAATAAGAAGGGGTTTTATGACTCCTCTAGGATGTTGCATTATATGTTTAATTTTTTTATAGACCAAATATATCGACACATAATCAGAAATTTCATGCTTCATGTTATGACACCAAAATATTCCCTCAAATACCAATTTATATTTGTTCTCCTAGGGTGTATAGAAAAATTCATTATATGAGGGTTATCTAATAGTTCCCTTTTTAGATTAGGTATGGATGGAACACATAATATCTTTCCAAATTTCATAACATCATATTCACAAATTAAATATGCTAATTTTCCATCATTCAAAGCTTTAATTTTCTTATAAAATTTCACATCATCAAATTGATAAATTTTATCATTTAAAATAAATATTTTTTTACAATAATTTGAAAAATAAGTGATATATCCATTTAATTAATAATTCCCATACACATATTTTCTAGATCCATGAACATAGGATCTCTATCAATTCTCATTTCGGTTAGAACTCCATGATCTTTCCTACTAAATGTATCTTCTACCATATTTTCATTCCTTGGGTGGTAGTGTATTGATAAATCATATTCCTTGAGTAGATTGAGCCACATTATTGTTCTCGTATTTATATATTTCTACGAAAATATTTATTTTAGGATTTTCTGATCTGTGTATATAACACATCTTTTACTATAATGACAATGTCTGCATATCTTCAAAGAAAATATTACAACTTTCAAATCAATATCATGGGTTGGGTAGTTCTATTCATGTGAATTAAATTCCTAGATTCATATGCAATAAAATTATCATTTTTCATTAGTACACAACCAAGTCTCTTCTTTGATGCATCACCATATATCACAAACGTTTCACTTCCAGATGGTACAGTCAAAATCAGATCATTGACTAATCACCTATTTAGTTCATAAAAATATTCTTCACATTCCTCTTTCCAAATAAAATTAATCCCTATTCATGTATGATTTGTTAATGGGTTAGCCAATTGGAAAAAAGTATGAATGATTTTCCAATAGAAACTTTCAAAACCAAGGATACAATATACCTCAGTTATGTTCATTGGTGTTGGGAATTGTCTAATTTCCTTTTTCCTCCCATTATGAAATGAGATTAGATAATTAGAGAAAATATAGCCCAGAAAAGAAAAATCTATAATCCAAGAATCACAGTTGCTAAATTATCCATTAAAATTTTCCTTCTATGAGACTCAAGAATAATTCGCAAATTATAATCATGGTCCTCATATATTTTAGAATACACCATGAAATCAACAATGAACACAAAAACATAATCTTCAAGATAGTCCTTAAATACTCTGGCCATTAGTTCCATAAAAATAGAGGGCATATTAATCAATCCAAATGGCATAACTATAAACTAAAAAATTTCTGTACCTACCTTAAATGTTGTATTTGGAATGTATTAATTCTTTACTCACAATTGACTATACCCAGAATGAAGGTTAATCGTTGAAAAATATTGGGCTCCATGATATTGATCAAAAAAATAATCAATTCTAGAATAAATGATATTTTTTTTATCATCATAGAATTTATTTCAATATAGTCAATTCATAGCCTCATGGATCTATAATTTTTCATAATAAAGACAACATCCCCCCATAGTGAAACACAGGGGTTAGCAAATCCCTTATCACCGAACTCCTCTAGTTGTTTCTTATACTCCACTAATTCAATAGCATCTATTCTATATGGAGTATTTGATATTTGTATTTAAGTAGGGATTAAATAAATGAAAAAAATCAAATTCATGACCTTGGGGATGTTTAGGTAATTCCATAGGAAATACATCAATGTATTCCTAAACAAAATGTTAATCCTCAATTTGAAAATTAATTTCTATATCGCTTTACAATGTTTACTTGTCTTCCCCAGGAATCTCATTTAGTATAGCTAATAGGGGTGGATCTAGATATGTATCAAATGATGATATATATTCTCTAACGATATTAAATCCCATATATTCATCACAAATCATAAATTCATTAGTTTTGTAATAAATTTTTTCATCCTATTTTGAAATCCAATCCATAACTAGGATTATGTCAAAATCATCCATAGGTGTGATAATAAGGCCATCTAATAGGGAATGTTAAGGTGTTATAGTGGGTAATTCCTGACACATCCTTATTGTAAAGAGACTTCCCCAAAGAATTTGGATTGAAAAATACCTTCTTAAATTAAAAGGTAAATGTTAAATAATCTTGGAAAACTAGGTAAATGTAAAAGAGTGTGATGATATAGAATCAAATAAATAATTATATTAAATTAAATATATGAATAATTTACATTCCACCACATCATGACAAGATTCCACCTCATCTATATTGATTAAATAAGCATGGTATTCCCCCCATGGACCCTTCTATGATAGATTCCCCTGATACTTGGGACATTGGTTTAAATAATTACCAATTTATTTACAACTGAAGCACCAGAAATCATTTATTTATTTTCATCCCCTTTCATTCCTAAGACAAATTACCCTTATCTACACACTTACAGAAAAATACCATTCCCTTTATGCATCTCTCTGGATGATTCTTTCCACAATTTTCACAAGGTGGAAATTTATTAATTCTCTTATTCTTCTTCAATGCATTCCCTTTTTCATGGTACTCATGAAAACTCTTATTTTCATATTTTACCTTAGACATATTGGAAATAGTTAATTCCTTTTATATTTTGATGACACATAAAATTATTTTATTGTATTATGAAAAATTTTGGGAGACCAACTATCTTCGAAGACTTGGCCTAATCCATTCATATAATTGGTAAATATTGCACTCTATATTACATATATAATCCATATCTTACCTGGATAACCTTGAAACAGTAGCCTCAAACTCATAAAAACCTTCTTCTTCCTTTTTTATTAAGATGAGGAACTTTCTCTTAATTTCATTTTTTTACTCACAAGGAATTTTTTTTCCAAATAATACGTCCTTAAATTTTTTCTATTCCATGAGTTCCATTTTCACTTCCTCCCTAGTATTATGCATCAATGACCACCATTGATCAACATCACCTATGAGAAACTACACTAAAATTGTAAACTTTTCCATCTCATCGCATCCTGATTCCATTAATATCTTATATGGATACTTAATCTATTTCTAAATATCCATTGTATTAGTAGTTACACTAAATTATTGATCATTCTATCTCATAATTCAATCCAAAATATGAGAATCTCACCATGGAATAGGTTACTCAAACTGATAAATGTTATTTTTCCTATCCTGATTAAGCTACCCTAATATCATTTTAATTTTCATAGTTCTAATACCAGCTATATTGGATTCCTCATTAAAGAAGTATCCAAATTGGCCATGAGTATTGATACCCTTATTCCTTCTTTGTTCCATTTATAAATAATATAATATGTTAGATTAGATCATGAAATTATGAATTTTAAATCATAATTAATAATTCCAAATATTGTGTGACACTTAACATAAATTAAAATTTATGAATTGTTAATATCAGAATTATAAACATAGTTTCTTTATAGATATATTTATTTTCAAATACTTCATATTTTTTTATAATTAAAATATAAATTATTTGGGGAATATCCGTTGGGAGAGTCAATCCAGGTACATAGTAAAAATCATTATCATGCATGAGGTATTTATTGAGTTAAGCCCAATTAGAAATTTTTGGAGTTTTTACCCCAAGTTACCTTTATGCCAAAACCACGTCCACTTGTAGATTCTGGACATGGATTTATTGCTAGGAAAAACCACATAATATCTTAATTACTAAAACTTTAGGATAATCTTTTGTAATTATTCTTAATGTATTTCACATGACTATGTTACCTAATCTATGTTTTCTTTAATCTAGTTTTGATGATTTCTGCTAATGTTTCTTTGATACTAACTATAACAACCCCAACTACAGAAACCCAAACCCAATGTCCTACTTTATTACATCTACACAGATATAATGGGTAAAATACTAATGTACCATTTAGTTTAGTAGTTTTATATAACTAGATATATATTTGATACCCATTTACATTAGGAAAACAAAACATAATATATATCAAAGGATAATGATCTGAATCTTTGAAAAATCATTCAAATATTTCCACTTCAAATCATGGGGAAATAAAAAAAGGGTGATCTCGAATTCTTATTAATGGTTACATACAATGGTAGCTATCATGAATAAATGAAGTATTATCTATATGGAAATGTAAATAACTGAACACACATTCCATTTAATCAATAACTTTACTGTCATAATTAGATAATTCACAATCAATATGAAAATATAAATAACTGAAAACTCATGAAATTTAATTATTATGTTAATGATGAAATGTATCAAAAAGTAAGATTGTTTTTAAAATATCATGGATAATAAGGCAATGTATAATAAATATGGCAAGGTGAATAACTAAAAACATATTCTAATTAATAAATAAAATAAGAATAAAATGCATCTAGAGATAATATCATTATGAAAATCTCATGGATAATAATAAATGAATTCCTAATGAAGGAAATTATTAATCATTGGATTTCATGTAATTAGGAAAATGATACCTCTATCATCAATAATTTTCATATGATAATTTATAACTATAGGTAGAATCCCGTTTAATTTGGCCAACTAATTTGTCTCGTTAGACATACTGATGCTTCCAGGGAATATAAAATTTTGAGTCCCACCCATTAGTACATTTCCAAATCATTCATTAAAAATTTAACTATGTATTTAATTCATTAATTAGTATTCATTATGATAAAATATATATATTGAGTAAAGTATTTGGATTTATCAATATTTCACCAATTAATCAAATAAATAGTAAAGTAAACACTATACATAAAAATAATATAAGGCTTAGGAAATAATCATATCAATAATAAAAAAATATGGATATTTAAGATAAATTTAATTTCTAATGAAAAATGATCACAAGAAAGTGATTGTTTCAAGATATTGTTAACAATCACCAAAGAAAGTGAGATTGTACAATAACATTAACAACTTGGTAATTTTCCATTAAAATACCCTTGAATAAAATAATTCAAATTCAAACTTCAAATACCATGAATTATGAAGGAATATTTATTTTACATGCCAATAGAGAATTATATACAAAATATAAAACAAATTAGGTGTATAATATTATAATATGCCTTAATGAAGGGAAATTGAGACGAAACATCTAACCTTGAGTCTGAATCATCACGTACATTCCATATAATCTTGAATAATAAAATTATGAGAAATTTTTTTTTAATTACTAATTTTTTTAAATTTATTATTCCTTTTATTTAACTTATTACAATGTTATATAAAATTACTTAATAAATTAAGTTTACTTCGGGAGTTTAGATTATATTTGACTTATGTGTCAAAAATGAATTAGGTATGTTGACTATTGGTCTAAGAGATCATTATTTAAACATATAAAAATAATTATAATTAAATAATTGTCATATTTATACATAAATTATAATTTTATGACGAATGATGAAATATATTTTTTAGAAATGAAGTACGTCATGATCATAGAGGTGGTAGGTCGTACGTACACATGACTTAAATTTCCATTTTTCAGCAATATTTTAAGAAATGAGGTATATAATATTTTATATGTACATATTTATCATAATATTATATATAATATATTATTTATTTAAATATACTTATATATATCATCCATGTGGTGTGGTTATGAAAATAGAGTCACATTTCTTTGTGAAGGTGGTAGTCCGTATATACAGAAACGACGTTATAATATTTTAGTGAGTGAAAAGGTAAGGAATAAAATTATAAAATATATTTTATGGATAATAAATATTCCATGAATATAATACCTAGGTCATTTATAACACAAATATTAATTAACTTTATCATTATTACCTTCCATGTAAAGTTTTTGTGAAAAATGAATCACATTGCTTTGCAAAGAGGTAGTTTGTTATACACCAGAGAGACATTATCATATCTTATAAGGAATGGAAATTAAAAAGGTATATTAATATAATAAATCAATAGGTATAATTATGTTAAAAATATCATATATATACTTTTTATCTATCATTAAAACTAACCATGGGTGGTGTTTATGGAAAACGTGTCACATCGATTTGTGATACCGTAGTCCCCCGTACACACGACCGATGTTATCATTTCCCATTTGAGGGAAGCAAAGATGTATACAGGTCATTACCATAATTTAATAAAATATTATTAAGTTTTATATATTGGTATTATTATATAAACATAAATGAAGAATATTTTAATGGGTTTAAACAAGAAATAAAACAAAAATGCATAGTTAAGAATTATACCACTTTTTGGACCACATATTTAGAATTATACGTAATGTATTACTATAATTGGTTTATGACCAATAAATACATATAGGGAGAGTGCATGGAATTTTGGATATTATTTTTGTAGGGATTTTCTTAACCAAAAGGTTTTTATGTTTTGAATAAAAGAGGAGAGGTGGTGGCCTTTCATATGTGAGGCTAGTGAAACACATGTAATTTTTTAAAAGCAAAAATGTGTAGCAATATTTTTAACATGAAAAAAGGTTAAAAAGGTGTATTATAAATTATTATACATTATATGTTCTAAATATTTACATAAAATATATTTGATATATGTTTTTAGGTCATTTTAAACCTTATAATTTTAGTGTATCCCCCGATTAACCCATTTTTACCTTAACTATGTTAATTAATATTTTTGGAATTCACAATAAATTTTGGTAACAAAATTAAGATAAATTTATTTTATGATATAAATTTTTATTATTAAAAATATTGAATCTATTTTTGTAATTCCCCTACCCCAGTTACCTAGAGTCTAGGCATTATTACATAACCTTAGCATGATCACAAGAGATCAAATATCGAATGACAGATTAGCATAGTATCCTTGGATGTACTAGATACATACATTAGTTTTACATTAAATTATGATATGAAAAAAACAACATTGTGTCTTCTAATAACACAATCATATCCCATAGGATACCATGCAGGTCAATCATAATATATTTATTCATATCCGAGGAAAAATAAAACCTAAGAAAGTAGTGAGCTCAGATGCTCAGTAAGGATAACAAAATAGCAAAAACTATAATAAGAAAACATAAAAATTTAAGGCAATGTATAAGACTAAAACACAAGAATTTTAATCATTAACATCAGAATAATATGGAAAAGATAAATCAAATAATTCTATTTACTTATTGAAATGGATATTCTACTAGTCTAATGATCACATGTAATATCAATAGATAATTTCACAATAATGGAATGCATAATGTCGGACATCATAACCACATAGTTAGGGAATCATGCCAAGACTAAAAATAAGATTTTTAAAAAGTACTTGTTTCAAGACATTAGTTTGTCTCATTATGCTTACTGATGCATTTGGGGGGGGGGCTATAGCAGGCCCCTCCGGTCACTTACTATGTCCAATTCATTCCTTGTATGAAAAGGTTGAAACAAAACATAAACATCCGTATTAAAACAAGCATACCAAATGATTATACTTTAACCATAAACAAAGAAATGTATAAAAATATCACATCTTTAGTCAAACATATCACAAAATCTTCAATATAGTATGGATGATTTTATCACAAAAAATCAACTTCAAACAAGCGTAAAATACAACCAAGGAATTTAACATAGATGAAATAAATCCAAACACTGTTTTAGTGAAATATCATTTTCTATATTGAAATCATATAAAAGTAAATAAAACCTTTATTTTAAAAATATTCTTATAAGCTTGTAAGGGATGATTTTACGGTGTTATAATGGAAAAAAATGGCTGCACCTACCATATAATTTTAAAAAACATTCTTTCCTTAATTTGTCGAAAAGATCATAAAGCACCTTGTTTGGAAAACAACAGAATGATTCATTCCAACCATTTTATAAAAAAAATGATGGTCTGAATGAAATTAACCCACAGTCTAGGATATAATGAAAAATTCTTTGAAATACATTTTTATGAAACACATTTGTGGATGATAATGAAAAAGTCCCAGTAGATACTTACGTATAAATAACCTTAGATAATAAAGAGATTGTAAAATTAACCATTAACTTATACTTTTCCTTAGAAAAGGGTTTTTAAAAAAAATTTATAACGGTTAAATAATTGATATTAAATTATACAAGAACCACACACATAAATATGATATCATATATGATCTTCTAATATTTCCTTTTTAATGATATTTTAGTAGTATCATTGTTTTAGGTGTTAACTGATTTTTTTCCTTTATATGTTTTGTTACGCAAGTCATGTTTGTTATGGATATGATGTATTTGATTCATATACAAAATGATATTAAATTCTTAAACAATATTTTTAATTATAAAATAAAATTATTCTAGAAAGGTTATGTTGGGGAACAAAATATCATCTCGTCGTAGAGACGGTAAGTTGTACATACGCACGAGCGAAAAAATCATTCTATTGATGGTGAAATCATATGTAATTGGATTTTATATTACATTTAAAGAAAAATTTCCATGTTTTATTTATTATTTACATCAATTATACATCATTATTATACCCATCCAAATAATGAAGTGTGGAATAACAAGACTACACCATGACGTGGAGACAATAAGCAGTACGTATGCACGTATGGTGACTTTGTCATTCATAGGATGGATTGAATAATGAATATCATTGTACCATATTTATAATATCAGAAAATTATTTAGAAGGATTTGGAGTAATTATTTCTTTATTGAAACAACCAAAAGAGAGGAAGTGGAAGAAGAAAAGATCTTTAAAAGATGTGATGAAATTATTACCTCTTCTTCAGCTGCTTCCTTTTGATTTGATCAAAAGGGATCCATAGTTTGGATTTATGATCCATTTAAGGCCTCTATGTTGAATTTATTGTAGTTTGGATGATATTTGAGCTAGGTTTGGCCGAATAAAATGGCTTTGGAGTAGTGGAATTATAAGAAGGGTAAGTACCCTTTTATAAGAGAGGTAAGGGCCACTTCATGGAAAACTTGATATATTATTTTTTTATAAAATCATTTTCAGTTTTTAATGGCACTAAATGGATTTATTTAGAGGATAAGGTGAGTATGGGTCGACATACTCTAAAAAAATAGGTTTTAGATAGGTCTAGGTCACCATATTAACCTTAACTTTTAGATTTAACAGTTAGATAAATAGTTTAACTTTTACCATGTCTTCTTGTATTACTATAATACCTGGTTAATAAACATACGATTAAATGCCCAAAATCATAAAGTGTTTCATTAATGACATATCTATCATTATATAAGTTATTTGTCCAATTCATTGATTTTAAGGAAAATTATATAATTTAATTAAATAGTATTTGATTTAAAAAATCATTTATGTCAATTTTGGCACTATTTGGTATTTGGTTTTTGTGAATGACATAAAAAATTTATCAATTCTAAAAAAATTATTTAATCTAACCTAACATGTCATATTAACCTATAAAATTATTTTAATGCATCAAAAGTCTCAATTTATATTTATTTTGATATTTATAAAATCAATTATTTTAATATTTCATTAATAAGTTAATTATTGCATAATCATTGTCATATATAAATTTCAATTATTTAATGTATAAGAATTATAAATAAAATACCATTATGTATGAAATATTTTTTTCTTTCAAATTAATATTTATAGTTGAATTTATCTTATGTAAAACCTTATATTAAAAATGGTTTAGTTATTAAAATGTGAATTTAAAACTTTTAACTCTTTTTAAATAAAATAATAATAAATGTCAAAATATAATCCTAATGGATAAAAAAGGATCATATTTTATTCCTATGGTTGATTTAGATCGAAATACTCTTATCAATTAGAAATATTACATTTTTAGGGTAATTATAATATCACCTTTACCTTTAATTACACTATTTACTTTTAACTGTGGAAAATAAAATTCAAAAGGTACAGTTCACCAAAAATTATCTTCATCTTATTGAAGAACATTTTAATTACTAATTTAAACCATTTCTCTTGGATTTTTGAAATTCACTTCACAGAATCCTTAAAATTACGTTTTATTCAAATTTTCAAATGTGCCTAGATAATGGGTAATATGCATTAAATTGTTCTATAAAATATTATATATCTAATCTCATTATAAAATAACTACAATGAAATAAATTTAAAATAATATAGGTATTATGTATATATTTTTACTTTAATATAAATTTAAATAAAAATAATAATTTCTTAAAAAATTTTATTTTTAAATAATAACGCAATGTTTTTCACTATTCATCAAAAAATTGAATGTTTTCAGAAAAAAAAACAAAAAATTAACCCTAAGATACTTTTGATATTCCAAATCAAAAAATTATGTCTATTTTAAAAAATTCAATTTTTTTGAGTGTCTAATATTAATTTTATTATTTTTAAAAAAAGAACATAAAAAGTAGTTCTTTTAGGAAATAGTTTTTCTAAATATATAACTATTTTTAAAAAACATATAAATTTAATTATAAATAAGTTTTATTTACATGAAAAAATTATAAATATCAATAAATATATATTTTTTACTATTCCTATCACTATCTTTAATTGATAAATAAATATATCGTTTAAATAATTATAATACTAATGTGTTGTTTCACAGAAACTCAATCTTGCATATAACGCAAGCCAAGTCGGTGTTGCGTGCAATATAAGATATTGTCTTAATTTAATGATATAACATTGTAAGAAATATTGGGGTGTTACAATTTTTTAAAATTACGTCCCTATAAGTGGAAAAACTAGTTTAAAATTAAACCTGCAGTTGCATTGAGAAAGTGGGTTTTCAATGAGAAAATGTTCAAACGTTTACAAGGTTTTTATAAGAAAATTAAATATATAAATGATTAAAATTAAACAAAATTAGTTATATTGTAATATAATTGAAATAATTTTACATTAAACTAATTTAAAATATAATACAAATTTATAAATAATTTAAATGAATAGGAACATTTCAATAAAAATCCATATTTTTTATTATTCATCCAAAAATTAATTATTCCCAAAAAATACAAAAAATAAACTCTAAGATAATTTTGATATGGTTATTTTATATAATAACTTTTTAATAGAGTATCATGTTCTATTTAAACCTGTCGTTTCCTGCATCACAAGCTATCAAGGAGATTAAATTTATTATAAAATATATATATATTAAACTCTTGGGGTGTTACATATGGTAGAAAAATTACCCTTAAGATGTACTGGGAGAATTGTTGTTATTAAACATCTAAGAAAGCTTGGGTATGTTGATAAGGGGAATAAAACCCTTAACCTTAGTTAGTTACTCCCATAACAAATTCAACTCGACCAATTGATCATTGCCCCCCCCACACACAAATATATATATATAAACATATATAATTATAAATATAATGAATATTTTATAAATAAAAGTATATTATATATATTATATAATAAGAAAATTAATATATACATTTAAATTTGAATGGTATTTAACTTATTTATTAGTTCATATTACTATATTTAATGTATATGTATATACAATTCATATTACTATATTTTATAATATATTTATATTTTCAATTATAAAAATATATATATATTTACATAATTATAAATATGTATAAGTGAATAAACATATGTATAAATGATTAAATATATATATATATAAGTGGAATATATATATATATATATTATAAATTATATTTAAAAATATATAAATGTGATATATGTAGCTGCAATAATTTACATATAATTTCACAAAGAATAACTATAATGACATGTTAAGAACTTTATTAACATTAAAACCCATGAATAAAAGAAATCATTAAGTACATGAACATTGATAATAGGGAACCAACTCCAATAAACTCACACTTTCACATGATCCAACTGCTAACAATTATTAGTTTGTTATCTCTCACATGAGGTTAAAAATTATTCAGAGATATGTGTTTAGTCAAGGGGTCCTCCACATTATTCGATAGGGAAAATATACTTATCGTTACCTCACACCATAATGAAAAATCTCTCAAGAGGTGATACTTCTGAAGTATGTGCTTTATCTATAGATGTGTCCTTAGATTATTTAAAATAAGCATGAGTATAGTATTATTATAATATAATTTGATAGGGTATTTTATGTGAGGCACCACTTTAAGATCCTTGATGAATTTTTGTATAAAAAATAATTTCATATCCATATCATCGGTTGTAATATACTAGGCTTATATTGGTTAAACTCCAAAAACTATCTAATTTAAATTATTCTATCTCAAAGTCCTTCATTGACACCGAAGACATATCCTGAATTTGACTCTAGATCATTCTGATCTATTTGGGAACTATAATACACACACAAACACTATAAAGCACCAGCCTTAAACCTTACTTAATCTTGAGTTATTACAAGATTACACATTGAGGATCTTTTCAGGTTTAGAGTTTTAGAGAATTAGATCATGAAACTTGCATTACATTCCACATTTAAACAAAGTGGTTACATAAAAGACAGTATTCATTCTTCCCATCAACGGAAACATATTTAAAATATAACATGGATTCTTTCTTGACACATCCTTGACACTATCATCACATCATGTACCTTTCCCTTGACCTGTGAAAAACATTTCAAAAACTTGGGATGAGAATAAAAAGCTCAGTAAGGGTTATAATAATATGGAAAGGAAACATGAGTTCATATATACATAAGAATGAAATCATACTTTACCCATAAAACATAGGCACTTTAACATACCTCATCAAACCATGAATAAATCATAGAGAACATAAGACATAAAGGTAACTTGAGGCATTCATAACATTCTTACGTGGGGAGTAACCCTCTTGGTTACGTTTGGAATACCCATCATAGTATATTCCCTAAATCTCTTCGGAGAAACCTTAACGTTTCACTCCTTCGCGTTACCCAATGCATTGGAGAGCTATATCGGGCTCACCCGCCCTTAGTTTATCATGGAACCACCCATCTTCATAATAATGCCCAAGAACCATAACATAAATGTATCACATAAAACATGCATAAAGGAAACATAACATTTCCACATTTCAATCACAATATAACATTTTAGTATATTGAAATATTGAATCCATTCAAAAAGAAACCATTTCCAAAACCATTTAAAACATTTAATAAAGAGATTTTTGAATCAAAGTGTCCCATACCACCTTGAAGCTTAAAATTTTAAACCATTAATATCCATATAAATAAATCCTTAAAACCATTTTGAAAACATGGATATTAATAAGAACAAATAATTAAAACATTTAAAATGATATTTTGGTTAAAGGTGTTTTACCAAAATTAGAGACACTTGAATACAATAATTGAGGAATAACATTTAGTCAGAACTTTGTAATATCATGAGAATAAATGGATTCATGATATAATACTCCAAAGGAAAGTATATACACCATATAAGAGCGAATTGGTGCATAACAACAATGAACCCTCAATAGAAATGTCAAAAGTGATGAAATCCCTTATAAAGAAGGTATCCTTAAATTAAGGACAAATAAATCTCAAAATTATGTGTGGAAAGTATAAATACACCCAATATAAGTGGATATTAAGTGTAAAATAATAAAAGGTCATTCACACATATTCAATGGATGACATATTCAATGACTACATGTTGAACCCAAAGAAATCGAAATTGGGTTAATAAGTTCCCTTGACAGCCTAACGACGTCACATAAAAATGAGTTGATGAGAGATAAAAAGTGTATCTCATCACTTGGACATAAAATTTACATCAATAAGGATATATGAGAACATATCCCAACATAACAATATGTAAATTAAAAGACCCAACAAAAGAAGTCTTTTCAAAAAGAGGAGGGTGAAAGGTTCCCTTACCGACTTGGGTATCTTTCAAAACATACACCCCATGAAAGAAGGACAATAGATCATTGATTTAAATACTCATAAATGAAATTATATTACACAAATAGTAGAATAATGGTCAGTACATACACCACTCAATGGAATTTGTGGCAAATGTAGCATAAATCTCACGGGAATAAAAGTGAGATGAAAAATCCCTCACGAAAACTGGGCAGCCTAACGGCGCCACATAAAACTTCCGAATATGGATTGATGAGATCAAATAGGGTATCTCATCACATTACAATATAATGTAAAGCAAGAGGAATATATAAGAACATCCCCCAACATTACAAATAGGAGCTTAAAAGAAGTGACAAAAAGGAGAGTACCTAAAAAGAAAGAGGGAAGTTAGATCTCTTACGAAAGTTCGGCAGCCTAACAGCGCCACTCAAAACTTCCAAAATGGATTGATGAAAGTGAATAGGGCATCTCATCACATGAACATAGAAATTACAGTAATTTTAATATAAAATATCATCCCAATAACAAGAAATATGATCTTTAAAAGGAATGACATAAAAGTGTGTACTTAAAAAGAAAGAGAGGAGTAGGATCCCTTACCTCGGGTCCGACTTGACTCGATCGTTCTTTAATCTACTGAATAATAAACTTGAGTTAATTTCTACTTACTTAATAACCTTTTTCAAGTTCATTATTCCTTTTATATCACTTATTACTATGTTATAAACACTATGTAATCATTAAGTTAATAATGATTGTTTTGTCGATATTTGGTTCTTAAGTCGAAAGTGGACTTCTTACAATTACATGTTGTTCGTGTGGCCAAATGTTTATTATATCCAGTATTGTATTCATGATTTAGATATAATATATTTCATATATATCCAGTACATGCATGCATTTATAACATTACATAATCATTTAGAGGTAAGAAATGAAATGCACCGTTCATGGAGACGGTAAGTCGTACGTACGCATGAACGCTACTTTCATTTCTATTTCATATTTTATAGAATGGAATAATAATGATATAAAGGTATATTATAATTCCAGTATAATATAATATATAATATCATAGTTCCATCCTTTATATGTCCCACATATGGTATTTAACGAATCAAATCACTTTGAGGGGGCGGTAGTCCGCACTTCCTTAAATGAAGATATCGCGTTTACCCATAATGGAAACCATAAAGGTATCCCAAAAATGAAAAAAACAGAAGCTTGAGGAAAACATAAACATATTATATATCATATATAAAAATAGTGACATCATAATGTCCACCTTTGAAGGTGTTAGATGAGTATTGAACAATCATCGTTTCGGGAGGCAGAATTTCGCCATCCACGGAAACCGTATGTTCTTTAACCATTTGATGTAGTTGTGTGAGAGTGTAGCTCGAATAAATATTATAACAACATCCTAGTATATTGAAGATACTGGTGTTGTTACAAAAGAAATAAATAAAAAGAGTTTAGGGGGTTGGAGAAGCAAAATAAAACAAATGAACATGAGAGAATGAATTACCTTTAAAAGTGTAACTCCTTTTGATTTGATCCTAAAGGATTTCTTTGAAAGCATTATGAACAAATGGAATCCTCTAGGATGAGTAGAGGGATGTGGAGAGAGTAAATGGGCAGGGGTTGGCCGAGCCAAAGGCTTGAGGAGTGTGTGAAATGAGGTAGAGGTGGGGGCCTTTTATAAGAGGAGGGGAGGGGCACTTTTGGAAAGTAAGAAATATTACTTTATTTGAAAATGTGTTTCGGTTTTAAAAGGTCCCACATTGATATAATTCGTGGATAAGGTGATAAGGGTTTGAAATCCACCCATCCAACAAGTTTTGGACACGTGTAGTTCATATATTTTACATTATCTTTCCATTTTATTTAAATCGTCAAATAATGATGTCATCACTGCATCATTATTATGTCATAAATAATTTAATTTATTTAATGTCTAAAAATTATAAAAAAAATACTATGATGTAGTAAATCTTTTTATATTTCCAATGACTATTTATAATCATAATTTGGACTTGTTTAACCCTAATTAAAAACTATTTTAGTAAAACAACTCATGTTTGTGTCAATTTAATTTTAACATTAAATAAAAATATATTATTGTCATTTTCCAACTAAAGTGGCTCCATGGGTTACCCAAGTTGGCCCATGGCTTGTCTTGGTCGCCCATGACTCACCCAATAGGTGTAGTACAAGTTTCATGGTGTTTTCACATTCTTATAATATCATTTTTACCTTAAACTATACTAATTACCAGTAATTGCGATTAAAAACTTAATAAGTTACTATTCACCAAAAAATTATTTTTATCCCATTGAACCACATTTTACTTCGTAATGAAAACCATGTATGTCGGATTTTTGAAATTCAAAACACAAAGATGGCAAAATTCCATTTAAACGGAAAAATCAGTTTTTATAAGTACCACTTAGTGGTTTCACTATTCATCAAAAATTGATGTTTTTTAGAAAAATCCCAAAAATTCACCCTTAGATATATTTTATATTCTGAATTCAAAAATGAAGTCCGTTTTAAAAAATTCAAAACATATAAGTCACATTAATTAATTTAATAATTAATTCCCGCTGTCATGACAAATAGCGTGTTTTTATGAAACAATAAGTATCATGAGATTGACACTAGTTTAAGTTCGCTTTCAAAGTGAAATTAATTCCAACGACCACTATTGGATTTAATGGTAAAAATATTTTCTAATTTCACTTTAAAACCAATTCAAAATATTATCTAATCATATAAATAAATTAGATTAAAAAGAGGTTTTGAATTAAAACACAACATTTTACACTATTCATTAAAAAAAATGAACTTTATCGGAAAAATACCAAAAAATTACACAAAGTAAAATTTGATGTCCCGATTCTTAATAAGAGTTTTATTTGGTCCAAAATAATGTATAAGAGTGATCAAAACTATATTTAATGACGGTTCTCCATCAAAAGGCGACAAGTGAACCTTTAGGGAAAACTAGGGCATATACGCCTAAAATTGAATTCTTTCCGTATTTTAAGCCTTTATCTTTTATTGTATAAATGTAAAAACATTTAAAAACATATATAATCATATTTTAGTTATTTCTATCCATTCCCGCCATTACAAAGGCTCCATGTTAACTACCATTTAAAATAATATTATTTTATCATTAGAGTGCAACGTAAGATTCCCAAGAAACTCGTTGTTGCGTGTTGGGTACGCCATCGAGCATAGAGTCCCCTTTAAAGTCATATCAATATTTTATTCACAAATATGGATAAATATGAAAATGTCATATTCTTTATTTACCTGGGGTGTTACATCCTTCCCCCCTTTTGGGAATTGCGTCCTCGCAATTTTAAAATTTCGCTTGGAAACATCCTTGAAAGTCCCACATCGGAACAAGAGTCGGTAAAACAACCACTTTAAAATAAAGGAAGATAAGTTCAAAGGTCACCCGAGTTAACCCATACCAGGACTCCATATAGGAAAACATGGACATGGAGGAGAAAACATAGGGTCATGTTCTGATGGAGAGTGATAGAAAACATGTTTAGGAGAAAGTTAACAATGAGAAAATCACAAACTTGTGAAGGGTTAAACGGTGTTCGGTTCCCCAGTAGGAAAAGTTAATAGACAACATTTTTGTTTTAAATTACTTTTTATTGAGGAATTTATTCATAAGGAAACATAATCACTTATCATGTTGACTTTCAACTTTTACTAGATTCCTTAATCAAACTCATATTTTTTCCAAAAGATGAGTATTTAGGGAGACTTGTTCGCATTAAGAGTACTATAATAAACTTCTAGAGAATCACCTAATCCAAAAAAGAGAACTATATACTTCCCATTTCATTAGGCTTTAACCAAAACCAAAAACAAAAGGTTAGTACAAGATCAGATAATCCAGAAAAGGATAACCCTTTATAAAAAGAAAATCTATTCTTAACCTCCAAAATTTGTCCAACAAAACCCAAAGTTCAACGAGGACCATTCTATAATCAAATTGTACATAAAATTCTTCAAAGTGAACCAAAATAAGATTGAAACCCAAATATTTGAAGGATTTAGTCACATAGTCTTCCAAGTTAAATCGTAACATTTATCTCCAAACAACATCAGTTTCTCCTAAAGTCTCGTATTGAAAAGTAATTAACCTAATCACATATCCTCTATGATAGGTTAATCATTTTCATAAATAACCCAAAATCAACCTACTCTTAATTCATAAAATCATATAACTAAAAAGAATCAGTCAAACTAACCAGTGACTTCACGTAGTCCAGTGGTAGGCGATAAATACCAGTCGCACTTTGGTTGTGGGTTCGATTCCCGCAGCTTTGTCCGACACGACGGGTTGTCACACGGTCTGCGTGTTGTCCTTTTTCCAAAACTATATAATTCTTAAAACATTCCCCAAAAGAGATAAAATCATCAAAAATGATCATAACATATTTTAATCTCAAGATTATCTCATGCTTTTCATTTTCCAGCATATCATATAATAACCCATAATTACCTCAAAAGTAAGGATCATATAAACCCAAATGGTTCTTTATAACTATGTCCACAAAAGAAAAGATAACTATTACTTGAATAAAATTTTCCTATATTAAACATCAGGGTTACACATAATATAAAAAGTCTTCTAATGTAACCCCATCAGCAAAAGAGACTTAATACTCTTAAGAATTTCACCATAACTCTTGAAGCCCTTATATGTTGACATCTTACTCATTCAATATTCTTCATGATCCATTATCCATTCCTTTCCAACTTATTCCGAAATACCTCTTTCCTACAAACAAAATCATGAATCATATCCTAAGATTCCAAAATAGGAAAACAATAGTCATGAAATAGTACATACCTTTGATTGGTCATTGTCAGTTTCTTCATCCTCAATCGGAATGGCATTAGGTATTGGTAAACGAATATTGGTATGCTCTTGGTGACCCCATTTACGAAACATCTTCATAGGACATGTGTTTGCATAATGACCATGCACACCACATTTAAAACATTCAATTGATCCCTCAGAAAGAACTTATTTCCCTTTCCTCGAGTCAACCGGATGCTTCCTTTTTCCATGGCAGGTTCTTGCTTTATGACCTTAATTTCCACATCTATAGCATATTTCTGTCCCTTTGAAACATTTTCCTAGGTGTTTCTTTCCACATCTTTGACACATAGGTTTTTGAACACACTTACCTTTATGATTATTACCTGTACTTCCGTAGGGATTTGTTTCTTGCATATATTACGTCTTAGAGAAATCTCCAAGGTTTAGGTGGTCAATCATGACTCCAGATAGTTGGTTGAGGATAATCACAAGAGTTCTCATTGCAGCTCCCATATCATTCAGTTGCTTGCTCAAAAAACTATCACAGTTTTCTTCACATCCACTGTTACTTTGGTGCCTGCTAGATCAATCCATTCACTAAAACCAAAAAGTTCAGTGTGAGTATATCAAAAAAACCATCATGTACTAATGATTAAGATAAACACTAAGATATACTTACTCATTCACTTTATCTAAAACTAGGACTCTTTTTGAAATCCTAACCATTATGGTAATTCCACTTATGCTTAAAGAATACCCTAACCTCTAAAGTTATCTAAACCGACCTCTGATACCAACTATAAGGCCCCAGCCTTAAACCTTACTTAATCTTGAGTTATTACAAGATTACACATTGATGATCTTTTCAGGTTTAGAGTTTTAGAGAATTAGATCATGAAACTTGCATTACATTCCACATTTAAACAAAGTGGTTACATAAAAGACAATATTCATTCTTCCCATCAACGGAAACATATTTAAAATATAAAACGGATTCTTTCTTGACACATCCTTGAAACTATCATCACATCATGTACCTTTCCCTTGACCTGTGAAAAACATTTCAAAAACTTGGGATGAGCATAAAAAGCTCAGTAAGGGTTATAAAAATATGGAAAGGAAACATGAGTTCATATATACATAAGAATGAAATCATACTTTACCCATAAAACATAGGCACTTTAACATACCTCATCAAACCATGAATAAATCATAGAAAACATAAGACATAAAGGTAACTTGAGGCATTCATAACATTCTTACATGGGGAGTAACCCTCTTGGTTACGTTTGGAATACCCATCACAGTATATTCCCTAAATCTCATCGGAGAAACCTTAACGTTTCACTCCTTCGCGTTACCCAATGCATTGGAGAGCTATATCGGGCTCACCCGCCCTTAGTTTATCACGGAACCACCCGTCTTCATAATAATGCCCAAGAACCATAACATAAATGTATCACATAAAACATGAATAAAGGAAACATAACATTTCCACATTTCAATCACAATATAACATTTTAGTATATTGAAATATTGAATCCATTCAAAAAGAAACCATTTCCAAAACCATTTAAAACATTTAATAAAGAGATTTTTGAATCAAAGTGTCCCATACCACCTTGAAGCTTAAAATTTTAAACCATTAATATCCATATAAATAAATCCTTAAAACCATTTTGAAAACATGGATATTAATAAGAACAAATAATTAAAACATTTAAAATCATATTTTGGTTAAAGGGGTTTTACCAAAATTAGAGACACTTGAATACAATAATTGAGGAATAACATTTAGTCAGAACTTTGTAATATCATGAGAATAAATGGATTCATGATATAATACTCCAAAGGATAGTATATACACCATATAAGAGCGAATTGGTGCATAACAACAATGAACCCTCAATAGAAATGTCAAAAGTGATGAAATCCCTTATAAAGAAGGTATCCTTAAATTAAGGACAAATCAATCTCAAAATTATGTGTGGAAAATATAAATACACCCAATATAAGTGGATATTTAGTGTAAAACAATAAAAGTTCATTCACACATATTCAATGGATGACATATCCAATGACTACATGTTGAACCCAAAGAAATCGAAATTGGGTTAATAAGTTCCCTTGACAGCCTAACGACGTCACATCAAAATGAGTTGATGAGAGATAAAAAGTGTATCTCATCACTTGGACATAAAATTTACATCAATAAGGATATATGAGAACATATCCCAACATAACAATATGTAAATTAAAAGACCAAACAAAAGAAGTCTTCTAAAAAAGAGGAGGGTGAAAGGTTCCCTTACTGACTTGGGTATCTTTCAAAACATACACCCCATGAAAGAAGGACAATAGATCATTGATGTAAATACTCATAAATGAAAGTATATTACACAAAGAGTATAATAATGGGAAGTACATACACCACTCAATGGAATTTGTGGCAAATGTAGCATAAATCTCACGAGAATAAAAGTGAGATGAAAAATCCCTCATGAAAACTCGGCAGCCTAACGACGCCACATAAAACTTACGAATATGGATTGATGAGATCAAATAGGGTATCTCATCACATTAAAATATAATTTACAGCAAGAGGAATATATAAGAACATCCCCCAACATTACAAAGAGGAGCTTAAAAGAAGTGACAAAAAGGAGAGTACCTAAAAGGAAAGAGAGAAGTTAGATCTCTTACGAAAGTTTGGCAGCCTAACGGCGCCACTCAAAACTTCCAAAATGGATTGATGAGAGATAATAGGGTCTCTCATCACATGAACATAGAAATTATAGTAATGGTAATATAAAATATCATCCCAATAACAAGAAAGAGGAGCTTTAAAAGGAATGACATAAAAGTGTGTACTTAAAAAGAAAGAGAGGAGTAGGATCCCTTACCTCAGGTCCGACTTGACTCGATCGTTCTTTAATCTCCTGAATAATAAACTTGAGATAATTTATACTTCCTTAAGAACCTTTTTCAAGTTCATTATTCCTTTTATATCACTTATTACCATGTTATAAACACTATGTAATCATTAAGTTAATAATGATTGTTTTGTCGATATTTGGTTCTTAAGTCGAAAGTGGACTTCTTACAATTACATGTTGTTCGTGTGGCCAAATGTTTATTATATCCAGTATTGTATTCATGATTTAGATATAATATATTTCATATATATCCAGTACATGCATGCATTTATAACATTACATAATCATTTAGAGGTAAGAAATGAAATGCACCGTTCATGGAGACGGTAAGCCGTACGTACGCAAGAACGCTACTTTCATTTCTATTTCGTATTTTATAGAATGGAATAATAATGATATAAAGGTATATTATAATTCCAGTATAATATCATATATAATATCATAGTTCCATCCTTTATACGTCTCACATATGGTATTTAACGAATCAAATCACTTTGAGGGGGCGGTAGTCCGCACTTCCTTAAATGAAGATATCGCGTTTACCCATAATGGAAACCATAAAGGTATGCCCAAAATGAAAAAAACAGAAGCTTTAGGAAAACATAAACATATTATATATCATATATAAAAATAGTTACATCATAATGGCCACCTTTGAATGTGTTAGATGAGTATTGAAAAATCATCGTTTCGGGAGGCAGAATTTCGCCATCCACGGAAACCGTATGTTCTTTAACCATTTGATGTAGTTGTGTGAGAGTGTATCTCGAATAAATATTATACCAACATCCTAGTATATTGAAGATACTGGTGTTGTTACAAAAGAAATAAATAAAAAGAGTTTAGGGGGTTGGAGAAGCAAAATAAAACAAATGAACATGAGAGAATGAATTACCTTTAAAAGTGTAACTCCTTTTGATTTGAGCCTAAAGGCTTTCTTTGAAAGGATTCTGCCCAAAGGGAATCCTCTAGGATGAGTATAGGGATGTGGAGAGAGTAAATGGGCATGGGATGGCCGAGCCAAAGGCTTGAGGAGTGTGTGAAATGAGGTAGAGGTGGGGGCCTTTTATAAGAGGAGGGGAGGGGCACTTTTGGAAAGTAAGAAATATTACTTTATTTGAAAATGTGTTTCGGTTTTAAAAGGTCCCACATTGATATAATTCGTGGATAAGGTGATAAGGGTTCGAAATCCACCCATCCAATAAGTTTTGGACATGTGTAGTTCATAGATTTTACATTATCTTTCCATTTTATTTAAATCGTCAAATAATGATGTCATCACTGCATCATTATTATGTCATAAATAATTTAATTTATTTAATGTCTAAAAATTATAAAAAAAATACTATGATGTAGGAAATCTTTTTATTTTCCAATGACTATTTATAATAAAAATTTGGACTTGTTTAACCCTAATTAAAAACTATTTTAGTAAAACAACTCATGTTTGTGTCAATTTAATTTTAACATTAAATAAAAATATATTATTGTCATTTTCCAACTAAAGTGGCTCCATGGGGTCCCCAAGTTGGCCCATGGCTTGTCTTGGTCGGCCATGACTCACCCAATATGTGTAGGACAAGTGTCATGGTGTTTTCACATTCTTATAATATCATTTTTACCTTAAACTACACTAATTACCAGTAATTGCGATTAAAAACTTAATAAGTTACTATTCACCAAAAAATTATTTTTATCCCATTGAACAACATTTTACTTCTTAATGACAACCATGTATGTCGAATTTTTGAAATTCAAAACACAAAGATGGCAAAATTCCATTTAAACGGAAAAATCAGTTTTTATAAGTACCACTTAGTGGTTTCACTATTCATCAAAAATTGAAGTTTTTTAGAAAAATCCCAAAAATTCCCCCTTAGCTATATTTGATATTATGAATTAAAAAATGAAGTCCGTTTTACAAAATTCAAAACATATAAGTCACATTAATTAATTTAATAATTAATTCCCGCTGTCATGACAAATAGCGTGTTTTTATGAAACAATAAGTATCAAAAGATTGACACTAGTTTAAGTCCGATTTCAAAGTGAAATTAATTCCAACGACCACTATTGGATTTAATGGTAAAAATATTTTCTAATTTCACTTTAAAACCAATTCAAAATATTATCTAATCATATAAATAAATTAGATTAAAAAGAGGTTTTGAATTAAAACACAACATTTTACACTATTCATTAAAAAAATGAACTTTATCGGAAAAATACCAAAAAATTACACAAAGTAAAATTTGATGTCCCGATTCTTAATAAGAGTTTTATTTGGTCCAAAATAATTTATCAGAGTGATCAAAACTATATTTAATGACGGTTCGCCATCAAAAGGCGACAAGTGAACCTTTAGGGAAAACTAGGGCATATACGCCTAAAATTGAATTCTTTCCGTATTTTAAGCCTTTATCTTTTATTGTATAAATGAAAAAACATTTAAAAACATATATAATCATATTTTAGTTATTTCTATCCATTCCCGCCATTACAACGACTACATGTTAACTACCATTTAAAATAATATTATTTTATCATTAGAGTGCAACGTAAGATTCCCAAGAAACTCGTTGTTGCGTGTTGGGTACGCCATCGAGCATAGAGTCCCCTTTAAAGTCATATCAATATTTTATTCACAAATATGGATAAATATTAAAATGTCATATTCTTTATTTACCCGGGGTGTTACACACACACACACACACACTGATGAATAACTCCTCGTCTCCTCCATATACTAGAATTATATGGCTAACATTCCTCTGATACATAAGGATAGCCTTATCAATAATAAATTATATTTTTTCCTGACCATCATGATAACTTCCTACCATTCTTAAGGCATATGAAACATCAAGACTGATACATAACCACTATAGTGATCAGGAAAAAAAATTTATCTAGTTTATTACCTCTCTTATGATCCTATATAGTTCTTACATCTCGATAAAAATATCTTCTATACGGACCTATGAGATATGTACCAACAACAACACTTATATATCATGGGAATCAACTTCATCAAATAAAATACTTCACTCACTATTGTTTTTGAGGATGTATTCCATCTCTATAATGGTTTGATTCTTATCAACCATAATTATTTTATTTGATGTTTTTTATAGGTAACATCCACGCATTTCCTTGGGGTAACCTATGAAGATACACTTTGTTCCTTGAGGTTCATGTTTTTTTCTCAATGAGGACATAAAAAATCATTCACATACTCATCCATGCAAGTTATAAAACACAAATTTCTATCTAAATATGAGAACATATAGTTTTCAATTTTCAACCTTATTTGGTACCTAGTTTAGAGTGTTTTCTATAGTATTTATAAAATCTGTCCAAAATAATCTTGGAATATCTGTATAACTAACCATAGACCTAACCACTTCATGAATGGTGTGTTTTCTCATTTCACCAACAACATTCCTCTATGGTGCATGCAACAAAGTGAGTGGAGATAGAATCCCTAACACCCATAGGTAATTTATGAACTCTTATTTAAGATATTCCCTACCTTGATCAGATTAGACATTCTTTATCATATTTACAATATAATTATTTAATTTATTCATGAATTCATTTAATTTATCAAAATATTCATAAATATACCTCATTAAGTATAAATATCCATACCAACTCAATTATTAGTAAAAGTGATGATGTAAGAATACCCACATTTATATTATACTAGTAAAGGTTCATGCACATTTGTTTGTACCAATTCAATAATATATATGGCCCGTTCACCCAACCCAAAAAATAAAATTTATTCATATTGTGTTGTAAAAAACCCATACATTTATCAAGTTCATTTAGTTTAGTGTATTCTAAAAAACTATTGTGATATTTGTTTCCAAATGATTATCATTTACATGAAAAAGTTAATGATTCCATAACTAGGTGTTAGATAAGTCATGTGAACCTTTTTCATTATCAATTATAAATACTTGGATTTGGTATTATAATAGATAAGTATAAAAATTAAAAGAACTATAAAATTACATTTTATATCTTTGTAAAATAAGAAATTTTTATTTCAATATTTGAAAATAAAACCATTTGTATCTTTTTATCAAACATAAATTATGATTTTTGTAATTCTAGGTATATGTTAGAAATTTTTCAATACCAAGACCATACATGATGGAAATGTAATTTTATATTCTCTTACAACCATAGAATCCAATAATGCTCTATTGGCTGCTCAAAAATCCATATCTCCTCTAGAAATCATCCAAAATTTAACTGTTTCCCACATTTTGATATAAAAGTGAGTTCTAAAAATGTGATTGATTATAAAATTAGTCGATATAGAATTATTTCACTGGAAAATTAGTACAAATGAAGCTTTATTATGCCACAGTAACTAGGCGTAGTTTATCTTATAGTTTCCTAGCTTACCACATGAAAAAGAAAAAATATCTGATTCCATTTATTGTCTTCAGATCTTCTACTTCATGGAATAATGGTTCATAGGATCCTTAGTGAAAGGACCTATAATTAAATTTTACATAAACCAATTTATTTATATAATAATTATCTTTTTTCATTCCAAAATTCCTTTTAGGTTTATAGTTTTAGATGATGTGAACAAAATCCTATACAAAAAGTCATAAATTAAAAGGTGGTCATTTCTACTCAGTATACATTTCCCACACAATATAAAACATATAAAATAAAACATATTTTCTTATCATATATAATATTAATGAATTTAAACTTGACTTATTCTTTATTATTGCCCATCCTTAAACCCTATAAAAAGTTTAGAAATATGGGGTGAACACAAAATATTAGTAAGGAACATATAAAAATAATTAAAGAATCTTGTTAGTTCATAAATAATAATACAAGTTTTTAATTTTCAAAATTAAACTTTGGGCTCAAAATTAACATTTTAGAACCCCATAAATCAACTATTATTCTGTAATTTTTTCATAAAAAATATAATAATAAATATTAAAGGAAAAATAGAAATCATAAAGTTTCCTTGGAAATCATTAGAAAAGTACGAAAACTTTTTCCAAAAAATCTAAAAAATTCACCCTTAATATGTTGCATATAATTTTTTAAAACATAATCTCATGATTAATCACATTGGATAATAACATAGAGAACATGGTATCATAATATCATGGAAACGTAGTAAATTTGGTTGCAACACAAAAACTAACATAAGCATAATTCCTGGATAAGTTCCAAAATGACATCACATGTTGGAAAGAGTCTTATAATTGATTAGGTTTACTCTATAATCTCGTACATAACATCTCATGACACAAATTTATTACATAATTCATCGTAGAACTATATGGGTGAACCCATAATAACATTTTCATGATAATATGTTCGAAAACATGAAATAAATCATAAATCATAATCATAATAGTTAAACATATAAATAATTTGGGTTGCATAATCTTTCCTCACATCATATTCAATGGAAATTTCATAATGAAGGAATTTTACCGATGAACATAATGCTTGTATTACCCCATAAAAGGAAAGTAGAATAATCTAGGCGTGTATGTGATATATATATATATATATATATAAAATTTGTAAAAAATTACAAAAATTAAAGATAGATAATGAAAGGTAGAGAGGTAAAGGAAACACAATAACGAAAAGGGAGGTTTACTTATATCATTTACACCCATAAGCATAAAACTTCCAGATATCAAAACATTCATTACATTGATAATGTTTTTTGAAAATACATAGAAAAAAGAGATATAAAAATTTTATTTCTATAAAAAAATAAATCAGATATGAATAATGGTTTTAGTGTTGGGAAAAATTATTGACACTTCATATGATAAAATAAAACACACATTTAGTCTATTTAAAAGAAACTAAAAAAATTAAATAAAAAATATTTAAAAATACTCCTTTTGAAAACCTTTAAAATAATTCCAAAATTTTTTTTTACTAATTTATTTATGTTTATATAAATACATCAATAAAATAATTTTAAGAATATTCAAATTGAAGAGGATTATTTTGTAAAAAAATCATTAAAAAAATTAAAATGAGGTTTTTAAAGTAGAGGTTCCCTTATGTAAAACCTTAAAAATTTTATTTTTTAAAAAATGTAAAAAATAAATAAATAATAGTTAAAAATAATATTCAACATCCCTTGAACCATATATAATAATTTTATTGAAACATTAATAAGATCTTGGAGATGGAAAAAACTATAGAATGGTAAACACTAAAAGTATATTTTTTAAAAAGAAAGCACCTCACCTTGAGTCAAACTCATCATATACTTTTTTTATTTTAAAAAATAATAAAATTATGTTAATTAATTACTTTATTATGTACCATTTTTAATTTCAATATTCCTTTTATTATGTTTATTTTCATTTTATATTTAATTACTTAATCATTTATGTTCACTTGGGACGTTTTGATGATATTCAGCTCACAAGTCTGAAATGTCTTCTACATGTTGAATATTGTTAAAATGGTCATTATTTAATTAAATAAAAAATAATAACCTTGAAAAAATTATAATTTTATATGAAAATTATAATTTTAAACCCAACCACGAAATATTTTTAACTAAAATGAACTACATTACATTCATAGAGACAATAGATCGTATGTACGCATGAGTAACATGTCCATTTTTCAGAGATAATGATTGAAAGTTAGTAAGTGTTATTTTATTATTGAAAAATGATAAAAATTTCATAAATAAAATTGTATTTAATTAAATATACTTATATATACCATCCATGTTATTCATTAACTTAAAATAAATCACATTGCTGCGTGGAGGTGGTAATCCACACATACATATGAATAACGTTAGAATCTTTCAATGAATGGAATGATAAGAAAATATATGATATATTAATTTTATAGATTAATAAATATTTCATGAATTTAATATATTCATAAATATATATATTAAATCCATAACAATAAATATTCATGAGAAGTGATGATAAAAAAGGAATTACATCAATTTATGTGGCAGTAGTTCTCCGTACACCCAAATGACGGTTTCATTTCCCATTTGATGGAAGGGAAGGGGGATGTTGGTTATTAAATTAAAAAAATAATATCATAATATTAGATATATTAAAATTTTATTATATCATAATGGTTGAATTATTTTTGAAGGTATTGGAAGAATAAATAAAAAATGATTGGTTAAAAATGATACATCTTCTTCAGAAAATCGCTTTAGGTTTACACCAAAATTCATCCTAAGAGGGTTTTATAATGAAACCAATCCATATAATACTTGTTAAGGGAAGTTAAAAATGGTTTTCTATAGGTATTTTCTAACTAATATTTTTTATGTGTAAATAAATGAGAAGAGTGGGTACTATTTTATAAGTGAGGGGAGGGTCATATTTGGAATTTCATAAAATATTAAATTAATATAATTTATTATTCCTGGAATAAATGATTTAAACGGATAAAATTATAATATATGAAGAGTATCGATCTGATTAATATCATAAAATAAATTTTGGAGAAGTTTATATTAGGATTTTGAACTTATCCCTTTGTATTAACTCACTTTAATCCTTTTTGATAATTACAATGACAAAAATGTTTGTTCATTTTATGGGTTAAGATAGTTACTATAAAAGGAAAAATGGAAAAAATGGACAATGTTTGATAATTTATACTATATTCCAATAAATTGAAAAAATATATGATTTTTACGAGTTTTGAAATATTTAATTAAATATTATTTATCATAAAATATCATTATTATCATGTTGAAACTGTTCCTCAAATTTGACATTGAAAACTACATAAAAGAAATGTATTTTGAATATAATCATTTAAAAAATCACTAACATAGTATACTCTTCTAAAAAATCTATGAAACACAATAATTAATTCAATTTATATCACTTTTATTAATTGTAAGATCTTTTATTTTATTTTTTGTTAATTGATTGAATATTGTGTCAGCATTAAAAAAACAATTATAGTGATTATTTTATTTAAAAAAACATTAAATAAATTACTATGATAAAAATACAATTATCTATAAAATGACCATTTATAACTAATCAATGTTTTGTATCCAAAAGAAAAATATTATAGTTATTAAAAGTAGTAAAGTGACATTTTTTTTCATTGTCTTTTAATTAAATATTACAAAGGTACAAATCAATGAAACATGGAACCATGTGGCCATTTATTAACTACATTAATGGAAATAGAAAAATAAAACTTATAAAATATGATAAATAATTGTCTTAGGGTAAATTTTAGTCCTTATCATATTATTTTTAACCTTAATTACCTAATATACCCCTAACGTGGTTAAATTATTTACCATAGTTACTATTCCAAATGAATAAACGTATAAGGGGAATATTTACCAAATATTTACCTCCATATAAGAAATATAGAATCTATTTTTTAAGATTCTATTGAAATAAGTTTCATAGTTTAATTTAAAATTAGACTCACTAGATTCCACAAAAGACTGTTTATAGAAAAATGGATTCTTAATTATAAAATGTGTAAATATTATAAATAAGTTTTAAATTTATTCCAAAGGACACAATTAGATTATGTATAATAAAAATTAAATAATAAGATTTTAATAATGATGAAAAATATAATTTTACTTAGTAAATAATTGAAAATAAAATACATATTTCAATAAACATCAATATTTTTCACTATGCATTGAAAAATAAATCTTTTTAGAAAAATCTAAAAATTGAATCATTAGATAATTTTTATATGAAGATTTAAAAAAATATATCCACTTTATAAAATAAAATTTCTAAAAAAAATAATAATATTTATAATTTTTAATCACGAAAAGAAATAAAATCCATTTTTTAAAGAAAACATATTTTTGATGAAAACATACTTTTGAAGAAAACATATTTTTGAAGAATAAAATGACTCTAAAAATTGGGTGATTATTTTCTAAGAATATATCAATGTATTTATATTGTGCAGTAAATTTATATATATTTCATAAATTAGTCATTCCTTTTAATACCCACCTATTTAACAGCTAGTTTATACATATCATATTTAAATAATAATATTTAATTCTTCATTTAGGCTCTGTGTACTATGTATTATATGATATCGAAAATATATTTTTTTAAAATATTATGGTGTTACACTTAGATATGAAGTTAGAATTGGGGACCTTTACCATGTTATTCATTTTATTCACCATTAAGAAAAAATAATTTCTCACACCTCATGTCCTCTTAAACGTGGTGAATCAAGGTAAGGAATACCAAGAGATCATTATCACCATTGATCATATTTTAATTCAGAATTAAATTATATAAACTCTAAGGTAGTTTGGATTATATAAGATCTATATGATACTCATTTGGAAGATTAAATCCCAAATTGTCTATGATCTCCATCTATCCAATAATCTTGAATACATGTGGCCCAACTGGCTCCAACACTCCAAGATTACTTGTAAATAGTTCCTTAGAGATCTCATATCTCTTTTTTATTTCGTTAACATGATAAAAATAATTAAAGGGATACAACATGTTTTATACATCAATCTCTTTTTTTACTTCAATATTTCACTGAACATGGATTATAACATGAAACACTAAATATATACCATATCATTCAGATGAATCATATAAAAGGAGATATCTAGAGAGGGAGTGAGAGAGATCATACTCACAATCCTCCTTACTAATATATATAGGATCAAGGGGTTCTTGTACATATAATTTTATCTTATGGCGTTGTATAACATGCAAGATCTTATATCATTCTAGGAAATTTGAGTTGGTTATAGGGTTATACTTATCTAATATATATCATAGTGATATAGTTGATGGTGTATGGATTTCTATTTCTATAATAATTAATGATTTTAGTAAATTATATAAATTTAAATATAGATAATAAAATATAATTTTTAAACAAAACTATTTTATCTAAACTCAATATCCCTCATCATTAGTTTTGGAAAATCTCACTATGCAGATATTCTAGTGAAAAGATTAATATATCCCTTATAATAAACCAAAAGAGAGGTTTCTATATAATTTGAATGTTTTTTGGTATAAAGATCTTTACAAATACATTAATTCACAATTCCATGATCCATTGAGTAGACTCCTCAATATGGAAATCATGTAGTTGACTTTCCTAAACATATTCCTCTGAATTTATATTAGAGAGATAAAGGACATTCTACGTAATACAAATTAGGCTATGTAAACCAAAAACCACCCATATAAAACCCATGTAAATGGAAGTATCCTTACAAAGGAAAAGAAAAAAACAATTTCTAGTGGTTCCATTCTTAATCTTGTAATGAAAGGAAATACTGGCTCATTATTTTGATTCAGTTATTTTTTTACATAAATTTTCCATTCTATGTAATTACATGATTGTTAATATTAAGTGTATTTTACATTTGTCACTAAAAATGTCTAGATAAACTTTACACATAATACAGTTTATATTTTTTCCATCTTATATTCTTGTTAATTCATTTATTAAGTGATTAAGATAATTAATCTGAAAAAATAACCACACAAATAATAGAAATAAAATAAAAAAATTTCATGGTCATGAGATTTTATAATGTTTGGTTTATCTAAATAATGAATGACCAACCCTTAATACTAGGGAAACTCTTGGAACCATTCAAGGTTTGAGTTGAAGCATTCCACACGTGTGCCTATGTATTTGTTTGTTGGTTCCAACTCAAATAAAACATTATATAACATTATCTCGCATGGGAGCTTCATCATTTACATATAATTTTACTAATACATGGGTGAGGACAACCAATGGAATAGAAAGGGAGTTTACATAAATAAATCCATGGAAACAGAAATACTATATAGTATAGATTAGGGGATGATACATAAGCTATCATTATAATTTAATAATAATAAATTAAAGGTAACCAATCACATACAGAGGTTTATATAAGATCACGATCGCCCACAAATGTAGTGAATAAGAAAAGGTAAATTAGTTTTAATTCAATTAAATTAATTAATTATTTTTCTGATAAAATTTCTTGAATTTATTCTATAAATCAATGAATTATTTTATCCCAATTTACATCTGAACAACCTTGAATATTCACCTCATCTATGGAAATGTGAAAAGTAAATTAATTCAAAATCTCCTCGAGATAATTACATGGAAATAAATATGAATGTATGAAATCTAGAATTATTTTTACATAATACGTATACAAGTTTCTACCCATGGATTTTGATTTTAATTTTTCAATTAATTATTATTTCATGTAATTTAATTATTTTAATTAGTAATAGACAAAAACATGTAATATTGATATATACCCCAAGTAATTAATTTTATGGTTGTCCAATGTATAAACACCTCAATTTAGTGGATATCTAGGTTGGGATTCAATATTTTCACTAAGTATCTACATGCCATGTATATCTCTTTTGATGTGTCTATGAAATATTCTTAGGGACCCAACCTATGTTTCAAACATAGACCCTTATTAGGTACTTATCATTTATGTTATCTATATGGTTTGTAGCCTCAAAATTTCATTGTTGTCAGTACCAAAAACCATGTACTAATAAATGATTCACAATTGACCAAATTGACTCTATAAAACTCACTGTTAAAACTAACAGACTGCATTGAATGTATACCAACTATATTTAGTTTAACTGGAAAAACCAGGTTGTAGTTTGGTAAGTCAATATGTGGTAGGAAGTTAATTCACTATGTGCTAATTTTTTTGGTGATCAATTTATCCAAAAACATGCCCTGATGTGGGGAACCTTGGCATATCTAATATACTTTTCTCTGACACATTATATAATTGTGTCATCACGTTGGAACCTTTGGCACCACCTGATGGAATATCCAATCATTCTTCACCTAATTGATATAATAATAAACCTCAATTAATCCTATTAAATTGAATAAACATGTTAACTCAATTTTGGATTAAAGAATGAATAACCTATAAATGAAAAACTAACAGTAAATATGTATATACGAGAAATGGAAAATAAATTATTTTAAATTATCACATGACTAATTTCATACAAAATGATTTTTTTGGAGCATATTAGAAGTAGGTGATCCATTTTCCAACAATATAAATAATTTATATTATTAAAAATTTTCAACAAAATTAGATGAATAGAAAGCCTAGAGTCTATGAAATAGAATCATAAAAAATAATTAATAATTAATTTATATAAATTAAAAATTAACTTGTGTCAAATTTCTTTCTTCATTGTTGATTTAGCTGATAGAATTATATTGTAAAATCATTGTGAAAAATGATTCAAGGCTATGATCCCTCTATCAATGATCCAAATGTGCATCACTAACCTCTGATCATCGTTATGGAATTCCCAGGGTTCTTTCATGGAATTTTCTAATGCTTACATTTTTCATCATTGATTACCACTAGAATCTATTAAGGTCAGAAGTATTTTTCCTCTTCTATTTATAGTCAAGAAGGGTTAGTAAGATAAATTCACTACATTAATGAGATAATTACAGAGGAATAACTCCAAATGGATTGGAATAATTCTTTCAATCTTTCATTGTGTACATTGATAACTAAGGTTTGAAATGTTATAATCGAGTTTATATAGAGTTGGGGTTAGATAATAATAACCGAACATGGTCCGTTATTATTTTATTAAGCCCCAATAAACCTCATTTCAATATAATAATAGTAAAATTATTATTTACTTGACATGGGATAGACTCATAGATAAATTACTGTTAGTTCCTGAATAAATAAATTAATAATTATTAAAAAAATATTTAATATATATTATTTATCACCAAACCAATAAATACAAGCACCATTACTCCTTGTTATTTATTATCCATCAATAATTAATATTTATTTAAATAAATAAATACCATTACATTACCAACAGATAAATTAATAAAAATTTGATTATTTAAGAATAAACAATATATATTTATAAAAAATTCAACTCACATTTATCCCCTCAAATAACTGTTTTTAGAAGAAGTTTGAGCATGTGTCGATGAACCAACCCACATCCTAAAACTTTATTAAAAATAAATCTAAAAAGTGAATACACAAGATTTGTTGTGATTTCACCATCTAGAGATTTAAATATAAAATAGGAAAAGGAAAAAATGGAGTATAAACAAGACATCCAATGAATCAACAAAAGAAATTACCTTGTCTTCATACAATAGATAACTAAATCCCTAATGGAAGACCATCGTCACAGAATCACTATTGATCACTCCAAAATTAGAAAGTGCATCAACTAATCCCTCTCAATACATCAAGACACCAACCCATAAAACATCAAAATTTGTGAATTCACCCAATCCAAATATTTCCAACATGAAACCATGATCAAACCATCATAGATAATTATTATTCCATTTATGAGAACAATATTTATTTAATATGTTAAATTCAAATAGACCCTAATTGAGGTTCATGATACACTTATTGTGTGACTCTCAAGTCACTATTATCAGTGGCCTTAGGAGAAACTGCCTAAACTCCAAGGTCAGTATATAGTAACACACCATGAAACCCAAAGATAAAGTCATTATTTTCTTAATGACATACAAACTCATATGTAACATACACAGTGTATTTTAATCTTGTTATCATGATATATCTAATAAAGTAAGTTTCAAAATGGCATCATAAACCTATATGATCGAGGTTTCATTCTTTGAATTTCTAGAAAAAAACATTCCAATAGAACACAATTTTCAAGTACATAATTATTTAGTACCATTCATATCCAAGGGAATTAGATATAATCTTTCATTAAAGAACATAGGCTTCAAATCCTTCCTCACATTAGTCCTTAATGAAATATTTGTCATGACAGACACTACATTTCAATGAAAATATATCATCATTATTTCAAAAAAATATCAACGTAAAAAATAATAATAGAAATTAATAGAATCATTAAAGTATTAGGATCATTACACATGACAATAAATAAAAACACACAAGGAAAAATATGAATGTTGATTTTGTATTGGTCATATAGGTTCTCAAAACACACTTTATTGGGATTACCAATGGAGAACTTCATGAGAAGAAGTATCAATGTATTTTGACCCCTTAACATTGACATATTATATAATATATATCCTATTATATTATATTATATGAACATAGATCAATAATTTGTGAATACTATCATAGTACTTATTAATTATCATCATTTCATGGAACTTCCATGACCTTTCAGTTCAATATATTTTATTAGAACATTATCAATTATAATTTCCCACCTAGGAACAATCATGTTGTTATAGGAACTCTATTATTATCTAAAACCCATAATATATGTAATAATAATGTACATAGAAGTTAGTTATATGGAACCAACTAGAAAAAATTGTGATATATGATGATATAATAATTTTCAATGAAATTTATTGTTTGTTTTTAACTTTTATCATTTTCATTTATATTTCATAGCTACTACATGATTTTACATATGGTTATGAATTTTAATTTCTCCATGAAATATTTGGAATTTTTTCCCAATTATTGTAAGGAGTATATTACCAAGAGATTTATCACCAGTAATAATTTTAATCCAATGGCTATGGGGTGTAATTATTTGTACTATTATTTTGTATTTATTATCACTAATAGGGTGTACCACACTAAGGATTTATATCATGAACTATTTAGTGTGGATTCATGCTCGCTGAGTTTTTATATAGTTTTAGTGTTCATAAAAATCATTTCATCACGGTCGTCCATACCTAACTTATCCCATGTCACTATCTGGATGTTATCACTTCAAAAACATGTAATAAATGACTTAATATCTTTAGATAGTTATGCGTGATTCAATATGGTTCCAAAAAATGAGAGAAAACCCTCTAGATCACATTAATAATGAGATCAATATAAGTCTAGAGGAGAGACAATGATCCAAAAACTTGTTGTTTCTCCCTTGAAGGTTGACATATCTAACCTTACAATAAGTTCTCATTATAAAATTCTTGTGTAGATCAAAGGAGTTTTTCAATCATTTGATAAGAATATTCCTTGCATAAGACTAGAGTTGAAGGCTATAGATCCATAATTCTAGCTATGACTAGGTATTAGTGTTAAGACAATTCATTGTAAGTGGTTTTATTACTTTCTTCATAGTAACATTGTATTTTTCTTATGTATCATTTCATGGTTTTTCTATCAAGCATCTGTCATAATGGTTGTACTTATTAAATACTTTTTTTAACAGAAATACATTAATTTGACTATTTTGATCAAATAATTACTTGGATTGAGATGATGTTCATTCCAAAATGTTATAAATTATTCAAATATAATAAATTTAAAATTTTAAAATAATCTGAATTTTCCCACTTTTTTAATTTAATTAATGATTTTAATTTCAAAAACCCATTTTAATTTTTAAAAATAACTTGCAGTAATTTATATCATGCCACATTAAATATTAAAATGTTATTTATTTAAGAGTCTAATTCATTAACCAATAACCAATTTCTTATATTTTGAAGATAATTCAAGCATGTTATCTAGATTTTGAGTATTTAACATGTGTTTTTAGGATAGAAAACACTTAAAAATATTAAATCATATTTTGTATATTTCTAATTAAAACATACACCAGAATATTGAGAAATACATTTGTATGTGTAATTTACTAATCAATATTAGTTGTTTTGAAATTTCCTAAAAATTGAAGTTCTTTTTTCTATTTTAATAGTTTATTTACTGTTTTTAACATAAAACACATCTAATTATAATTATTTTTTTGAAAATTCAAAGTATAATACATTTTGAAATGATGAAAAATTCATTTCTATATGATAAAAAATAATTGATGAACATTTTACTATGGATTCAGCATAATTCATGCTTATTTACTTTATTTTAATGATTTTCCACTTTTTTTCTACGTGGAAGACATTTTAAATTCTAAAATCACACTTTTGGTTATTTGGCCACACCATATTATGTATTAACATGATGTGAAAAAATATGTCCACCCTCAAAATTCTAAAAATTTACAACAATCCATGTATTTTTCTTCATTTTGATCACATGATGCACACTACTATTTTAAAAATAATTATTAATACTAAAAACCCACTCTCATTCTTGTTTAAAACAACACATATTGTATTAATGTGATATTTATTCCATCTATGTAAAAATTATTCATCCATTATTTTCTTATAATTTTATGACACTTCATGCCCATTTGTATCCTTAAATAATTTTAAGCATGTTTTCAATATAAAAAAGTCAATTAATAAAATAACACTAAGTAATTATTACTGTAACACACGATAAATAATTTTTTGTGTCGTTACTATATGACACAAATAAATTGCTAATAATTGGAAATGAATTTGAAAACAATCTGCGATTATTTTCAATGTTTTTTTCTTATGGTTGACTTTTTCATCTTTAAAAACAATTAAATCAAAAAAATTGTTTCAGTGATTTTGATCACACAACATACCATATCTAATTTGGTTAATTTCATCATTTTTCATATTAATCATTGATCATTATCCAAGATTATCATGAAACTATGAGTTCTTTATTTCAGTTCATTCATTTAACTAATTCTTTTATGTTAAAAAGAAGTGTTAATTCTAAAAATGAACTTTAGTTAATTATAAACATTATCTTATAAAAAGAAAATAAAAAATAAAAAAGTATAAAGTGATTAATAAACAGATTTTATAATAATCTGGAGAAATTCACCATACATTCATGAATAGGATATACAAATTTCATTATTTAGAGTAAAATGTTGCAATAGTTTTTTCCACCACACCATAGAATTTCAGCCACCCCAAAAAAATACATTTAGTTGGGATTTTTTTTAAAATAAATTGAAAATATATATTTATCAAAAAATAAATCTATTTAATATTTAGTAGATTGAGGGAACCAAAATTAGGATCTCATATAGTTATTTTGTAATGACCTGAAACATCATGGCATGAATATCATTAAATTTCAATCGTTCTCATGTGTATATTGGTTGGTTTTGTAGATTGATATCCCTTTTAGAAACCATGAACTGAATATGAAGGGAGAAAACTTAGTGGTAGAATGTTTTAATATCTATAAGATGCAACCAAGCACTTATAGGATTGGTATAAGGTAATATATGGTGAGAAAAATAGGATAAGTAAGATATAGTTAGACCCTGACCATCCATGGACTTAAGCTAGGTATTTGGTAGGAAATATGTACTTGATTGGGGAAAATTAGATATCCTATAGACTATTGGATTAGTTTTTATTTTACAATTTTGAATTAAAATGTAAATTAAGACAAAATTTCATTAAATCTCAATCTCCCGCATCTTCAAACAAAGAATAAACCACATGACCCTCCCTATTATATGACTCCTTCCATGTAGGATTCAACTTTTGATTAAGATCCCATTTCAATGTTGTTCATATTGTTGGATCTCTTTATCTTAATATTTCATTATACAAAAAATAGAGTTTTTTATCATTTTTATTTTGTTTTTTAACATAAATCTTTAGAATGGGGGATTTTTTCGACATATTTGATTTTAGGGAAATGATTGCAAACCAAGCTAAGATATTAAATTAGTCAACTACAACTAGAGAAATGTAGTGGGTCCCCAATGTTACCCCGATTTAGTATGAATTTTTTTAAATTTTATAATTATGATAATAGATGTTTGAGTGTGATGAATTATAAATTAGAATGATAGGTTTTAACCACCTATGTGGGAGTGTGGGAGGCCCTCTAAGACCATGATTAAGGCATTGAACATGGTGAAGTATAGTTTTTAGGTGTATTCCTTGGTTATGTTGGTGTGAGGGATTTACTATATTTATAAGAGAGACCATAGATAGTTTCTTGCCTTTTTTGTGACTCTAGTGATCTTAAAATTTTTGATGGAATGAGGTTGAAAATTCTTTTGAGTGGGGAATGTATTCCTTGAATATGATTTTAATTTGGTTGTCTTGTTTGATTAATGTGATCTCACAAAGGGAATTGAATCCTATAGTTTATTGAGATGATTTTGAGAGGTTATATATGACATTGTACAAGATTGAGTGATTTCTATAGATGTTGGAATTGGTTAGTGGTCACATGATGAGTGTTTCATCTTCGAGATGTTGAGGCTAGTCTCAAGTCATAAGGTCATGGTCATTAATGAAAATATGACTCTTAAATAGAGATGTGTTATATGATTATACCAAGTGTTTTCTTGTGTGTGAGGAAGAGAAATAATAATGGGAAATGGTCTATAATATAAGTCAATCATAGGCTATAAAATGACAGTATAATTTTAGAATCTATTAATGGTGGCCCACGTGCTTGCATCACTAATTAAAGGGTGGATATGTGTTATGAGCCAATCCTGAGATGGATATCCAATTAAGGGAAAGGTTATAGAAAATATTATTTAGATTTTTTAGTGGAGGTATAGTTTTCTCTAAGGCTCTATATTTTATTAGTTATTACCAAGATGGGGTTTTCATATGATCTGTGGTACTGATAGCTTAGTAAGACTATGATACAACAATATAATCATGTATTCTATGAAGAGGGGATATCATAGGGAAATATGTGACTATTATCATGCATAATATCACGAAGGAAGCACAGTAACCTATATGGGACCATTATTATGTCTTCTATTTAGAGGGTAGTATCTAGGGAGAGATTTTAATATTATTATTTCAACTATCTCGAGATAATATCTGGGGGATATATGTGACATGTATAAGGTTTTATATCATGTGAAAAGATCTTAGAGTCATACGTGACTATTATTATAGACTACCCTTAGAAGTGGAGAAACTAAATCTATAATCTTTAAGTATTATAAATTTTATTAGGATGAGATCTCTTTTGATAGACTATGTCAAACTATAATCATAACGACTTGGATGTCTTAGAAATTCAATTAATCACTTCACTGATAAAAGGATATCATAAAAATGATCACACCATCCAGTATATGGTGGTCTATTTTCCACTCATGTGTTTGGATAGAATGTGTGATATGATAACCTAGTTTCAATAATATGGATAAACCATGAGAATCCTTATACCACTAAAAGCGCTGGACAAAGAATGTATGTTCACTCGTTGAAGTAGATTGTTTTAACAATTGACTATTTGGATTTCATCTTATCCAATGATTGTTTACTGTTATGTATAATATATCATTTTTTAACTCATATATATAATATTATATTAAAGGAACCATTGATGGTGGACTACAATGTTTTTGACAAACCTTACACATATACCGAGGGGGATATAAAGGCTTTATCTTAGCATGCAAGTTTGTGTGATGGATAAGTACTAGTGGATGAGATGAATTTATATTTATAGCGATCAGGAGACAACACCATATCAGTACTTAGGTCCTCTAGTTGGAAGCCTCTTGCGTATGAGGAGGAATTCTTATAGTGATGTAATGATGAAACTCAATTAATATTTAGTCAAGCGCCAAATGAATTGACACTTTGAATAAAACGTAAGAGCGCCACTTCATTAGGCGCTTTTAGTTTCTTTTTTTTCTAAGTTCCTACGCCACCCCTCCCAAACCCACTTTATATATATATATATATATATATCTTATACATATTTATGTAATTATAATTATGATTTTAGTTAATATAATAATTATATTTATAATAAATATATTTATAATAAATATAGTTATATTATAATAAATATATTTACAATATATTAAATATAATTACTAAAAAAAATAAAATAAATTTATAATTATATTTTTTATATTCATATTCATTATATTTATAATTATTTACTTATTATATTTATATATATTATATTTAAAATCATATATTTATTATATTTAAAATTATATATTTATTATATTTAAAATTATACATTTGTTATATTTATTACATAATTAAAATTAAATAATTATAAATATATTCATAATAATATAATTATAAATTATAAATATAATTGTAATAATATATTTACATATAATTATATATTTTAAATTATATAATTATAAATATTATTGTAATAATATATTTATATATAAATATATATTTAGGATTTGTTTAAAATTATAACAGGAATGTTCAGGGTCAAGTGTACTAGACCCTGAAAATTATTATATTTTTATAATAATTTTAATAATTATATAAATATAGTAATTATATAATTATTACTATAATGGTAATAAATATATAATTACTAATATGCTTGTTAAGATTGGGTTAAGTTCAAGTTTAAATAAAAAAATCAAAAGGTCCCTAATTTTAATAGGGTTAGAAATTTTAAAAGAAGAAAAAAGTATTGGAATTTATTAGAAATGAGAATTTAAACCCGAGGTTGCTCTGCTTTCGGAAATCAAACAAAGATTACAATAATAATATATTTTTATAATAAATGTAATTTCTAAACTAAATATAATAAATATATAATTAGAAATACAATAAATATATAATTATAAATATAATAAATATATAATTATAATAAATATATATTTACAAATATAATAAATATTTATATACATATATCAAATTTATATATAATTATATTAATACATAAATATAAAAAATAGATAATTATAAATATAATAAATATATAATTATATTAATTTTATAATTATAAATATAATAAATATAATAAATATAATAATTATATAATTATAATAATTTTAAAATTATATAACTATAATAATTATATAATTATAATAAATATACAATTGTAATAATATATAATAATTATAATTACATAATTTCAATAAATATAAACTTATAAATATAATAAATATATTACTATAATAAATATATTATTACATTATAATTAATATTTATTTATATTTATATAATAATAATATTGATAAATATATAATTTTGATAAATATATAATTATCTAATAATTATATAATTATAATAAATATAGAATTATAAAAATTAAATATTTATTATACTTTTATAATTATATAATAAATATAAAATTATATTTAAATATACTAATATGATTCTATTTACAATTATATTATTTAAAATATATAATAAAAATAATCTATAATTATGTTAACACAATTATATTTATAATTATCTAATTTATAAATATATAATTACAATAATTAAAAATTTAAAAATATAATAATTATATAATTATAATTATTTTAAAATTAGAAATTAAATATTTATTAAATAATTATTAAATAATTATTAAATTATATAATTATAATAATTTTCTATTTATATAATTATAATTAATATATGATTATGTAATTATAATAATAATAAAATTATAATTAATATAATAATATAATAATTATGTAATTATAATAATTATATAATTATAATAAATAAATTATTTATTTATAATTATATATTAAGAATATTTATAATTATTATATTTAAAATTAAATATTTATTATTTATTATAATTATATTTTTATCATATATATAATTATATAATTATAGCAATTATATATATATATATATTATAATTATATAATTGTATATATAATTATAATAAATATATACTTATATATATAATTATAATAAATATAATATAAATATAATTATAAATAAAGTTGTATAATTATTACAATTACATATTTATTATTATAGAATTTTAAATATATAATAAAAATATAAAAATATATAATTTTAAATATAATTATATAATTATTACAATTATATATTCATAATTATATAATTCAAAATATATTATAAATATATAATTTTAAATATATAATAAATATATAATAAATATATAATTATATATATAATTATATAATTATTACAATTATATTTATAATTATATAATTACTACTATTATAATAAATATAAAATTTTAAATATATAATAATTTTTATGGTCGAGTACGCTTGACTTTGAGAATTCCTGGTATAATTTTAAATATATAATTTTATTTAAATATATTATTAAATTATATTTATAACTATATTATTCCAGTTATATTTATAATTATATAATTTTTAAATATATAATAAATATAATAAAAATATAATTTTAAACACAATAAATTTAAATATAATAACTATATAATTATAAATATAATGAATATGAATATAATAAATATAATTATAAGGTTATTATATTTATTTTAGTATTTTTATTTATTATAATAAAAATATATTTATTATAAGAATATTTATTATAATTATTATTATAATTATAATTATAATTATAATTACATAAGATAATATATATATGCTGGGGTTGGGAGTGATGGCATGCAAATTTTGAAAAAAAAACTAAAAGTGCCAAATGAATTGGCACTGTGGAGTTTTTGTCAAAGCACCAATTCATTTGGTTCTTAGTTAACCCCAATACCGAAAATATTGCAACCTTACACCCCTTTAAATAAATTAAAAAAATTGAAAAACAACATAACTCTAAAAATTCCAACTACAATCAGAGAGTGGGGGAATTTCTAAATCAGTCCATTCGTTCAAAGAAACCCTGCTGTCGGGTGAGAATCCCCTTACTAAATGAAACTGCCTAACAATATGGTGAGTCACACCATTTCATGACATCTTCCCAAACAAAAATATTGAATCACTTAACAAAATCAGTATAGATGGATGGTGGGGAGCACAAAGGTGGTAGGGTAGTCAATGGTCAGTGGAGAAGAACAGAAACAACATGCGGATTGTTAACATCATTTTCTCAATAGGATAAAACCATCTGAAAAATAAATCTAATACAACTGTATGCGTTAAAAAAAATAAAAATTGTATATTTAATTAAATGGAAAATTCAATATGAAAATCAACATAGAATACCCAATTTTTAGAAATCTCCACCATTTTCATTTGAAATTGAGGATGTTCTTGCACCTAACCTATCAATTGGATCACTAAAATATGATAAAAATCCTAAGAAAAACAAAACTGATACTAAATATTTCTAGTCAAACTATACACTGCATATCTCTAAAATGTGTATCAGTGTGACACACACATTCCTTTATTAATTAAATCTACAATACTACTATAACATGCTTATAATTAAACATCTGACAAAACATCATAAACTAAATATACCTTCACATGCTTGAGTTTATCGTTTCACATACCTCAACATCCTGTTGGTCATAGGTCATCCAGAGGTTCAGAGGACATATCATTTGCCTATAGAACACCAATAAACTAAGTAGCACCCCATCCTCATATAATAACAACAATACAGGGTTTTAACATAAACTCGAAATGAAACAGTTCATATGCACACAATAGAAACAAAGAAAATAACCCAATCAAATGAAAGAAAACAAGCAAAAAACAAAAGGTTCAATGTATTGGAGTTGGTTCCCTTGAACCAACATATTTTGTACATTATGATAAATATATATTCATTGGATGGTTATTAATAAACTCCTTATCAAATCATAATTATTCCTCTGCATTAAATTGTATGTGATAGTGACTTAAGAGTATCTATCGCACTAAAAGATCATAGTGTGTCCCTACTCTGATGAGAACCCAAAAGTTCCATGACACTAAACATAATCATATTTTCTGCATCCAGATGATATCATTTGATGTTACATGAATGATACAGGATATCAAGGGAGGAGGCTCACTGGACTTTGAGGCACCATATCATTGTGTGCACACTTAGTAATGACCATGAGGATAATATGAGAATGAGACCCACTAGTAAGAAATCAATATTTTTAAGGGTTATTGGATATTCCTATCTGCGAACATGTGTATTGGTCATTATAATTTAATATTATTATTAATGGATATTTTTAATCACACATTTTGAATTATTGGTGAAGACTGTGATGAAATATGTTCAGGATGAGGTAGGATATATTGGGTGCATCATTTGTAATACTGCAATAATGAATAATGCGAGAAAGGATTTGTCCCTTCTATTGCATAATGGAATTTGATATCTCATTCTCTTTGATGGAAATGATATAGAATAAATTAATCCACTACCATGGTTTTATATAGGCATGTTCAATTTCCAAGAAGTCAAAGAATGAGAAATCAAGCACATGGGTTGAACGCACTTTCATGCACCTGGCTTGATTGGAGATATTGAGACCAAGGGATTATATTACATGGAAATCATTTGTATGAGGTGACATTTCATTGTGGCATTAACGTATTTCTCTACGGGTTCCTTGGTGTGTTTTTAGATTATAACCATTGACTTTTGGCAGGTTCACCTAATGAAAATAAGAAAGAGGCCTAGAGGGTCACACACTAAGTGTATACAAAATCCCAGTTAATTTTTTTAATTTTTAACAAGATGAAAAATTAATAATCCCAGTCATGGTTTATTAATTATTCATGTTTGCTTGATCAAATTGATTTTTTTGCTAGTTATTTGAGAGAATATATTGCGAAAGAAATATTTATTTATCAGTAAATAAGGTAGTTTTATTTATTTAATAAATAATATACATTGTTCAAGGCCCAATAAATATTAGTGAGGATGGGAAGTTTGAGTTTTAGGGTCCAGTGAGAAATAATATTAAATATTATTTGATTAAATAATATTTAAATATATCATTCATGTTATGAACATAACATGGAAATAATGGTATTTCCATTATTATTTTACATGAGGCTTTCACATGCAATAATAAAATGAGTAGCGACACATGTGCCAATTATTTATTATTACCTAGTAAACTAAATTTTGGGTTATGCTATTATTTTCACATTTTTTATGTGGAAGGATAATGATATCCATAACGGTTGTTCATAACATTTTGAAGAAATATCTCAAGCCTTGAGAGATCTCTTTTCCCCAAGAATGGTCTCAAGAATGAGAGTGGCCATCATGCACTGGATCAGAGAACGCTTTGGAAGCAGCTCTCAAGGAAATCTATGGCGGATTATGCATATGCAAGGATCTTCCATGGTAGCACATGAAGCCTCCATTGGCAATGTTTTGAGATTCATGTAGCATGTGTGTATCCCCACTAGAGGAGATATACTCTTGATCTCTATAACAAATCAAAGGCAGACTACATATCTACGGTCAGGCACATCAACAAAGAAATAAAAATGTTATGGTATTTGTTTAATTTTATTAAATTAATTAAAAACGGAATTTGTAGATCCTCTCTCCATATTCTGGGGGCAATTCTTCCCTTTCTAAATCATTGATTTAATTCCCTGGATACTTGTATTTAACTCCGTATTAGTCATAGAATGATCATTGATTACTGAAAAATCAAAGTTGGGCCATTCCCCAACCTTGATTTCTTTGCGCCCAGAACCTTCAAGTGGTATCAAAGGATTCATATTTTCATTTATAATAATTTAAATAATTTATTAATGTTATGCACTTTAATAATTTAGTTCACTAATTCAAGTTTAATCATTCTTTTAATCTAAATTTTGAGATTTGTTCCTCCTTTATCATTTCTCGTAGATAAAAAAGAATCAAATAATTTTATTATTAAAATTAAAACAAGGATCTCATTAGGAGGCATTGATGATTCTTCCCACGTAACATGAAATTACACACCACGTATTGGGAGTTACATCCCATTTAATCTGCCATACATGATTTCTAATTAGGATCTCACACCGTGTAGTTTTCATCAGCACATCAGGAATAATTTGTCAATTACTCAAGTCGTGTACATTAATCACACATGGTGTAGTTAATTCTTACACCGTGTGTTGACTAGGATAGACTACCACATGGTCTACTGAACTACATGCCTTGTGCCACACTGAACACAACATGTAGTCATTTTAGGTTAGGTTCGAGTCGTGTATCCCATAAATAGCTTGCGTGATAGGTGACCATGTAGCACAGAGTCTAAATGGCATGTGGACCACTTGACATGTTTTGTACTCCAATGATTTTGGAAGTAAACCTCACACGCAGTTTTCCCAGGCTTGTATTTTAGATGGATAGTGAGGAGGGTACATGGCATGTAGTTGGATCAAAAGGCTGTGTACTTTTTCTAGATTATGTTGATTTAAAATTTATTATTATATTATGTAACCCTTGATACATGTACCTTATTGTGGGAGTAATTATGGTAAATAATATATGATAGGTGTTTGATATATATATATATAATTAACATCTTCTTAATGTTAAAAGTTTTACACATCATGTGTGATTTTTATTACAATTATAATTTTTTGTGCATGCTACATATCATAGAGAATAAATTGTATATAGGTATAATATATGTGGGGTAGTTTTGGATGGGTATTCACCAGGTTGCCTCCAAGGTACACGTTATATACACAATTAATTTTAAATGAATTTATTAATTTTTTTAAAATTATAATGTATGAGAATCTTAAGGAAATTCTATTAAAAGGGATTATGATTAAAGAATTTATTAATTAAAGATAACAATTAATTGATTTGAGCATAATTTATCTTATTAATAATGATTAAATAATTGAATTCCAGTTTTATTAAATGTGTAATTCAATGCATGTTTTTGGATGATAATGAGATAGACTAGACCTTTGCATGTGATTTTTCCTTTTAACTTATTTGTTAAATTAAAATTGTTAGTCTGTGTGCCTTCTCCTCATTAATATATAGGGTCTTCATTCCCATGGATTCTTTTTCTAAACCCCCTTTTACCCCTCACATGCGTGTGAGTTAGAATAATATGTAATGTATGGTGCTCCAAATCTAGTGGAGGTGGTTTAACTTAGGAGTCGAGGTGAAACCAATTGATGGATATACAATAGTCGATAAGTGGAAATCTATAAACATGAACCTTAAAAGGTTCAAGGTGTTTCTCTCCTAGTTCAGGGTTAGTTTATCATCTTCTAGATAAACTAACCATTATAAAATCTCTTGATAATACCCTTAATTTATTTTTGTTAGTTTCATGGTTATTCATTATGGATGTATTGTCGTTATCACACAATTAATGAATTAACAAGAATGCAATATGGAACTAAAAAAAATGTATTATTCATAAATATTATCATGACATGGTTAATCATATAAGTATATCCCTCTTAATATTAACAAGCATGTGAAAATATAATAAGAGGCAATTTACACATAAAGGATAAAATCCCTCAATAAAATATTATGTTTTCATAGCCTTCCATTACATTGGTTAGAATCAAACAAATAATACAAATTGGAGGACTAGCCAGTGCAAGGGTGCTTTCAATTATCGAAGAATTATAATTTGATGTTTTGGGATGATATAACATGGTCTACATCAATGGTTGACTACCAAAGGGGGACTTGGTGTAACTGAGAGTCATTCATAGAGTAAATCTAAAATAATGATTTCAGGATTAATGATTTCACTCAACAGATCAAGGAGCTTTGTGTTAATGTAGTTGGAATTTGTAATTCCTACATAAAACTATTCATGTTTCTTGACCATCCAATGTTGGGGTGATAAGAATGGAATATGGATATTTTCCACTATAATATCCAAGCAACATGATATTCTGAAGCCAATGGTGAGGACTATTAGATTTCGACATAATAGTGAGACTAATGAATATTTATTTATTTATTTGTCTTAATTTTATCAGATAAAGTACTAAAACTCTATTTATCTTATTTGTAGAAACGACATTAAAAATGACATCAAACATATTATTGCGATCCATACCTGAGAAGGAAAAAATTCTCACTGGCACTAATTTCTAGTAGTGGAAAAGGTGCCTTCGGGTTATCCTTCTCCATTAAAGGAAACTATATGTGCTAGAAAACCTTTACCAATTGCACCTAGAAATGAAGTGAGGGATGAGGTGTTCATTATGTATTAGTAACATCTGAATGATGATACAGATGTTCAATACCTCACAATATCATCCATAACCAATGCTCCCTTAATGTAACATGAGGAAATGAATTCTTATAGCATGATGTCTCACCTTCAAGATCTCTAACAAGAGAAGGGGAGACAAGAGAGGTATGATGTTTCCAATGATTTGTTCACAACTATGCATGGGGATTCTGCACCATCTGGGTCTCATGTAGTCAATATTATTAGCAACATTGAGCACCTGGACATCATAAGGATTAAATTCATGGATGACTTGCGTACTGATCTCATACTATCATCACTGCCAAAGTACTTCTCTAGTTTTATTGGGAATTATAATAATAGAAATAATGAGAAGAGCCTATCAGAACTTCTAAACCTGATTCATCAAGTGTAAAAGGATATGGGGCAAGACAAACCCACACTCCTTATAGTGAATAGGTAGATGAAGTACTAGGAAAAGGGTCCTAAGATTTATAAATAGTCTAAATCCCCGGAGCACCATTTCACAAAGAAAAAGAAAACCCAGAGGCAAGGTAATGAAATATAGGAAGTCTGTTTTTCATGTGGAAAGTTAGTCCACTGGAAGAGGAACTGCTCCCAGAAGTAAGGGGAAGCCAAATGCATGTTCATTATTGAGTTCAATATTTATGTTTATACACATTGGGAATTAGATAAAGCTTGTGGTGCTCACATCTGTATTAAAATGTAGGAACCAAGTTGATATTAGAGAATTGCTAAAGGAGAGGTGGATCTGTGATATGCCAATGTTTCATGGATGGATGCTCTTTCCATTGGTGACTACCACCTTTCGTTTCTAGTTGGGATGGATTTGGTTTTACAAGACCGTTATTATGTACCAAGTGTTACAAATAAATTTTTTTTGAATCATGATTAGATAAATATGGGTTTCTTTTAAAATTCAGAAATAAAAGTTTTTTATTTTATAAGGAAAAAATATTTTATGGTATGAAACATTTATATAATGGTTCGTATGTATTAAATTATGAAATCCAAGTGTTGTAAATCAATAACTAATCATGTTCACATGACTCATATAACACCTAGTTGCGGCATCACCTCCATGGTCATATAAATGAGAAGCGCCTAACAAATATATATCAGGATGGTTATTTAGATTCATCAAAGATAAAACCAATTGATAGAAGTAATTATTGTTTAAAAGGGAAAATGGCCAAACCAAAATTTGGTGGACAGGGTGAAAGGACCACAAATCTTCTAGGATTGGTACACACTGATTTGTGTACACCATTTATAGTAGAATATAGAGGTTGATATTATTACTTCATAAATTTTACTGATGAATTGAGTAGATATGGATATATTTACATGATGAGGTATATGGATAAGTCCTTGGAGAAATTCAATGAATTCAAAAATGAAGTAGATAATCATCATTGTAAGAAGATAAAGAATTTTCGATCGAATTGAGGTGGAGAATATATTTATAAAGAGTTAATCAACTTTAGATGGGTGTTTGGGATTCTATCTCAACTCACTCCACCTTATACACCATAATAGAATGGTGTTTGTGAAAGGAGGAACCATACCTTGTTCGACATGGTAAGGTTCATGATGATTCATGAAGATCATTAATTATCCATTTGGAGACATGCATTACAAACTGCAACATACACATTAAAGTTAGTACCAATTAAAGTGGAAAACAGAATCCCCTTTGAGCTAAGGAGTGGAAAGAAACCTATTTTGTCGCACACTCATGTATGGTGTTGTGAAGAATTTGTTAATTCTTCCTCATGAAACATACTAGCACCCAAGGGCATGAAGTTTATCTTTATAATATATCCCATGGAAAGAAAGGGATACTACTTATATAACCCCTCAGACAAAAAAGTGATTGCTACCAAGTAGGTTGTCTTTCATGAGAGGTAACACTTCCTCAAATAGGATAGTGGGAACAAGATTTAATTAGATAATGTTTATTATCAAGAAAGAAATTAGTTAGTATAAGAAAAAGTTCCACAGGTCCCCATGGAATAAGTAGTTCCTAAAACACAAGTACTCTATTATAGTACAAGAGAGGTAAGGGAACCAGAGCGATATGGTTTCCTTGTCACCGAGGATGGTGACTCAATATTATTATACAATGATGAACCTATATCCTATAAGGTGGAGATATAGAGATACAAAACTTCAATATGGGTAGAATCTATGAATTCTAATATGGATTCCATGTATCAGAACCAATTTTGGGTTTTGGTTGATGTGCTGGTTTATGTAATGCTAGTCGGATGTAAATTTTATTCAAGAGGAAACTAGACATTGAAGGTAATGTAAGTACCTATATTGCAAGTCTAGTTGATAAGGGGATTAAACAATATCATGTAATTTACTATGATGAAACATTATCTCTAATTTCCATGTCTAAATCCATTAGAATCATATTTTCCATAGAAACATTCCATGAATACGAGATTTTGAAGATGGATTTCAAAACTGTATTCCTTAATGGGAAACTTCATAAAGATGTCTATATGACACAACTAGAAGGGTTTGTGACACCAGGTGAGGAAAAAAGGATTTCAAGTTGTAGAGGTCCATTTATGGATTGAAGCATGTATCCAGGTCATGGAATATTTGATTCAATGAATCCACAAGGGAATTTGGTTTCATTAAGAATATATGTGATCCATGTGTTTACAAAAGGTTTAATGGTAATGCAGTTGTTATTCTATTAGTATATGTTGATGACATATTACTTATTGGAAATTACATACTAGTATTACAATCAGTTAATGTTTTCATGAACAAGTGCTTCTCTATAAAGGACTTAGACAAAGATGCTTACATTCTAGAGATCCAGATCAATCATGATATATCAGCGATGCTACTTGAACTAAGTCAAAGTACATATATTGATCAGATACTAAAGATATTTATTATGGAACAATACAAGAGGTGTTTGGTTCCAATGTCACATGGTTTATATAATTCCATGAAAATGTACCCCCTAACACAATAAGAGAATGATATAATGAGTAAGATACCATATGCATCAGCAATAGGATCAATCATGTATTCCATGTTAGGTACTAGACTTGGTGTTTTCTATTCACTGATCATGGTAGGAAGATATCATGAAGATCTAGGAGAACAACATTGAATTGATTTTAAGACTATCCTTAAGTTTATAAGACTAACTAAGGATATGTTCATGGTATAAGGAGCAGACAAGGTGCCTATCATCAGAGGGTTTTATGATGCTGGTTTTCAGATAGATCAGAATGATCTGAATTCACAATCATGATATGTTTTCTATCTCAACGGTGGAGCTGTGAGTTGGAAAAGTGAAAAGCAGCCAGTTCTTGTTGATTCTATAACAGAGTCCGAATATATGGAGGCCTCTGATATAGTCAAGGATGCTATATGGATTTTGAACATTTTCTAGTAACTTTATGTGTTACCTATAATTAAAGACCCTATCACATTGTATTGTGATAACACTACAATGGTGGCTCTTGTATAAGAGTCACAGTCACGTCAACAGATAATGCACATAATCTGAAAGTATCACATATTGGGGGATTTTTATCAAAGGGTTGTAGTTGTAGTGATCATAGTATCCATGGAGTAGAACGTGGAGGAACCCATGAATAAAATCTTATCTCACCAGAATCATGATTATCATGTGAGAACTAGTGAATTGAAGGTTTTTAATATTTGTCTCTAGTGAAAGTGGGAATCCATTGGAGTTGGTTGCCTAGAACCAAATTATATTGTACTTATGATAAACATATATTCATTGGATGGATATTAATAAAATCCTTATCATATCATGATTTTTATTATGAATGACACTGTATGTGATAATTTCCGAATAGTAACTGTAACAGTAAAAGGTCATAGAGGATCCCTGCCTTGAGAAGAACCCAGAAGTTCCATGACACTATTCTTGAACATATGTTTTGTAGTCGGATGATATCATTTGAATGTTAAAAAACAGTATAGGCTATCCGAGGTGGAGACTCGGAGGATATTGAGGCACATTCTCTTTGTGTACGTCCTTAGTAATGTCCTGGAGGGTATTAGGAGTACTATACCCACTAGTAAGAAATCCACATTTATAAGTGTCATTAGATATTCCTATCTAAAAAATTGTGTATTGGTCCGTATACATTAATATTATTATTAATAGGTTTTATGATTTGTGCACATATATATATTGGTGGAAACCATCATGACACATTTTCATGGTGAGGTAGGATATATTGGGTGTGTCACAAGTAATACTGCATTAATTAATAATGTGAGAAAGGGTTAGTACCTTATGTTCCATAATAGAAGTGGATATCTCAGACTCTTTTATGGAAATGTTTTATCCAAAATAAATGCATATACATGGTGTTCTATAGGAATGATAAATTTCTAGGATGTTTAAGAATGAGAAATCAAGTACATGGGTTGATGGAACATGGATTCAACCTTCTTGATTGGATACATCGAGAAAAATGGATTATATTACATGGAAATAATTCATATGATGTGAAATTTCATTGTGGCAATATATTCTTTCTCTATGGGTGCCTTGGCATGTTGTTAGAGGGTAACCTAGGAATTTAGATAGGTCCACCAAATTCCACTGAGAAAGAGGCCTAGAGGGTCACACACTATGTGTATCCAGAATCTGAGTTAAAGAATTTATTATTTAAGAAGATGTATAAATATTAATCCTGATTGTGGTTTAATAATTTTTCATGAATGTCTGATATCATTTTTTTCATCACTTGTTATTCAAGAGAGTATATTGCAGATGGAATATTTATTTATCGGCAAATAATGCAGTCATATTTATTTAATAAATAAATAGTTATTATTCAAGGCATGATAAATATGAAGGAGGATGGGCGAACTGAGTTTTAGGGTCCATCGAGAAATAATATTAAATATTTTTTGATTAAATAATATTTAAATATAACATGAAATTTAAGCACATGTCATAGAAATAATGGATTGTCCATTATTATTTGACATGGGGGTTTCACATAGAATAATAAAATGAGTACCGACACTTGTGCCACTTATTTATTATTACTGAGTGAATTAAATTCCCAGTTATGTTATTATTTTCTCATTTAGCCTGGGGAAAGCAAATGTAAGCCACCTTAGTTATGCATAATTTTTTTTAGAAATCTATCAATCCTCGAGAGATCTCTTTTCTCTATGAACGTTCTCATGAATGATTGCATCCATCTTGTATACGATCATAGAATGCTTTGAAAGAATCTCTCAAGGCGATCAAAGGCAGATAGAGAAAGTGAAAGGATATTACATTGTAACACCTAAAGACTCCTTCGGCAATGCCTAGAGATTCACAAAGCACATGTGGATCACCTATAAAAGAGAACTAATATTAATCTATACAAAAAATTAAGGCACACCATAGATTTGGGGTTATAAAGATCAATGAAGAAAGAAATCCAAGGAGGTATTTCTTTAATTTAATTAAATTAATTGTAAACAAAATATTTAAATCCTATCTCTGGATTCCAGGTAAATTATTCATTTTATAAATCATTGATTATATTCCATTGATAATAGTGTTTATTGTCATCTTTATCTTGGAATGATCATTGATTACGGTAAAATCAAAGTTGGGTACCATCCCAACTATACTTCCTCTAATCCTAGAACTTTCACAAATGAGGAAAGCTACTCAATCCACCTGAATCTATGAAAAACCCAAAAATTACTCTCCACCCAAGAAGAAGACACTGCCTAGTACCATTCAATAGTGAAGCCACATCCTAACCTAGACCACTATATAACCTATACATACTCTATCCTAAAGACCAAATTGTAACAACGAGGAATCAAACCTAGCAGGAAAGGGCATCCCACAACATACTTAAAGAAAACCCCTATAAATCTATCCCACTTAAGACATCAAGATCCTAATTCTCCACTACATATCCAATGTCATCAAAGAGATACCAGAAACACCATCATGAAGTCTAGTGGTCAGACAAACATCTACCCATGAGCCTGATTATGTAACCACCTCCCAAGACCTTACTCTCCCACACATGGTTAACTCCCGAGAAGCCCAAAACTCCTTGGATATGAAGAAAAAAATAAAACCCAGGGTTGAAACCACAACTTTTTTCCCCTGCAGCACACTAGAAAAAATACATAAAATTAACATCATTGAAACCAGTATGAGATACATTGTATTGATCCCCATTACCCTTTGAACCATTTATTTTTTGACAATACCTTTTAAAGTGGCATGGTTTACCCTAATGATAGTACTTCAGAGTCATAAACTGACTTGTTCCTTTCTCTTTACCCTTATCACTCTTTTCCCTTGACCCCTATTATTTTATCTACCCATGACATTGATTTCATCTCCCTATGATCTTAACCAATTCTTAGTTTTCAATTATTTTGAGATAAGAGTCTTTTTGACCTCTTTTGGGGTTAGCAAGTCTCTTCCATATGCCATAGGCTCGACTAATGAACTATAATTGTTGTTAAGGTAAATTAAGAGGATCATTTCTTGATCATTACCATTGACTGCTACACTTATATTGGAATGATATAGAATCATTTCATTATACTCATAAAGATGAGATTTTATAGAACTACCAGTTTTCATCTTAAAAGTAATCATGTGATGTTTTTTTAAAGATTCTATCAACTAATGAAGCATTCATATAGAATTTCTATGGTTTTAACCAAATTTTGGTAGTAGAGGTATCAAATAGTACCTCTCTAAGGACCTTATATTCTAGGTAATGTAAAAGGAAGTTATGGGAATTAACATGCTCATTAGCGGAGGCTTCTTGGTATTAAAAAATGGACTAGGCAGTTTTATTAACAATCACGATGAATTTATTTCACCCACATAGGGAATCAATTAATCATTGTTGGATGAGAAATTCCATCATTTTAATTTTTTAATGATTGAAATATTTGTCTCCATCAAATTTATCGATTTTTGTAACTCATTTTAGAGATTTTTATTCACGTGAGTAGATGTTGAGTGGTTTGGGACAATGTTAATTGTACCCCCCCAATATCCAACCAATCTCACTCAGTATGCATGTATAGTGGGATATAAATAGAAGATAATTTCATGTGGATGCAAGGGTTTCAATAACAAACAAAATTCAATTAAACATATCTTAATTAAACAGAGAATCAAATTTGGTAAATAAGAAGTAAACCAGAATTGAAAAAAATGGTAGCAATAATACAAATCAATAACCAAAGTAAGATAGAGAGGCTTTGATACTACTTATTCTGGTTGGGAGGCAATGAAAAAATAAGAAAAAAAACCAATCAACCAAAGTACTAAATCTATAATTTTACAATTCAAGTACAGAAACCATAGAACATTATGAACCAAATATAAAAGTGTAGAAAATGGTAAATGATATGAGTATTCATGTGGTTCGGTCCCTTTGGTAACTACTGCATGGAAAGAACACCACCCTACACATTATATTAATTAATTTCTCAAAAAATAGAACTAGATTAAAAGATATAAAATGAAACAACATAGAAGAAGTAGTGATTCAAATTTCAAGAATCAATCTCGTAATCTACGAAAATAGAAAGTGAATAAATGCTTATAGCACCAGACGTAGTGGTCAAACTATCCATTTCACTTGAATCTACTGGATGAGGAACACAACTACTCTACTCGAACTTGATAAAGGATGAACTCACTAGATTTTAAATAGCGGGCCTCAGATGCAAGGCTTTACAAGATATCTTCACAAGATGGATGCCCAAGATGATCCACCATGAGCTGCGTGCAAGTGATATGTGGAGAGGTTGATATGTTAAAGTATCAAATCCTCCATTGAGGATGAAAAAACCTCTAATACCCAAGATCTAAATGAATGAACAACCTGAGAAGGAACCGCAAGTGGAAATAGAGGGAACTTTAAGTGGAGAGGGAGGGAACTTCTTAAAATATCAATTCATTCGATGAAACCCTACTATCTGGTGCTGAAGCATCTGACATAATGAAACCCTCTAACAATACTGAGAGTTGTACCCTGCCATAACATATCCCCAAATAAAAATGATGATCAACATAAAAAAATCAATACAAATGGATGGTGTGGACCAGAAAGGCGGAAGGGTAATCTATGGTCAATAGAGAAAAAAAAATCACACATGGATTGCCAACATCATTCTCCATGTCTTTTATAAATACAATTAACATAAATATAATACAGTAGTATACATTAAAAAAAATAAAAAATTGAAGATTTAATTAAATGGAAAATTCAATATAAAAATCCAAATGGAATACCCAATTTTCACAACAGGGATGAAGGAACCTTCTCCTATTATTTGTGATGACTTGTGTGCTGTGGAGGAATAAGGTTTACTCTTCTAATGTTCAGAGTACTAGTTGATTAATATTTTATAAGTGAAAGAGTGGGATGCAATGCCACCTCATTCAGAGCCTCAAGGGGATCTACTAGATGCTTCAGAAAGTTCGAAACACTATAATTTTTTCTATTTTTCTCTTTTGGAGGGGATTCCTATAGAAAATTTTTTAGTTTAATATTTCCTTCTTGATATTTCATTTCATTCCCTAAGGCACATAGTTATCTCACCTAACCATTTAGTTTTTTATTTATGTTGAGGCAAAGAAGGCTTCCTTATAATCTAATGAACCACTAAAGGGTGGATTTTATTTGGATAATCCTAATTAGAAGAAGAATTTCATATTACTCTGGCCAAAATGAAGAAGTCCCTCAGTTCTTATTGCTCAGATTCACATACTCTTCGATCCACTAGCCTCAAAGACTAAAGAATTTTTAATCATTCATTTCTTTCTTTATATAAAATTCCAAGGGTGTGAAAACCAATGAAAAAGGTCTGTTTATCTCAAATAAATCTCTTAAATATAATTTATCTTTGTTAGGTTTTATGTAATCTAAGTTTAATAATGATATATTAATCCCATTTTCCAGGGACACTAGTTTCTCGAATAGAATGCATGGTATTTTATGATACTCTCACATCAAAATCCTTTGAAAAGACAATGTTTTTGTTGATTTCATTCTCATATCAATATAGATTATTTTAGTGAAAGTTATCACTAGGGGAGGAGTCATTTTTATTTATTTTATTTATGATCACTGTTAGGCATCATAATGGAGAATTTTATGGCAAACTCTCTTACAATTTTACCTAGGGATCATGACATGGTTTGTAGGAAGGGATTTCAATGCCATATCCATGGATTTAGAGAATAAGGGAGGGGAATATTGTTACATCAATGATATTTATGATTTATAGTAGTTCATGGAAACTATTGGAATGCTAGACTTAGGGTTTTTTGGTGACATGTTTACTTGGTGTAAGAATTAGAATGGGTGCATTCTAATTTAGAAAAAGATTGATCATTGTTTGAACAACATGAAAGTCATCAATATATTTCCTCATGATTCATTCAAACATATGATGAGATAATTTTTGGATCATTATCCACTAGTGGTGAGACTAAGGAGGTATGAAAAGAGCAACACACATTTCTTATACTCTTCTGGTTGGGAGAGTGATGATACCTTATTTCATGATGATCATGATTCCCGATTTAAACTAGTGTAAGGGCCGACTTGGGTGGGGTTTTTTAATCATATCAAATGGTTGTAGAAGGAACTTCATGACTGGGATTTGAAGAAAAATAGTGATCCTTTAGGCATTTATGAGATCAATAAATACATTGACAGGATCAAAGAAAGACTCCAAGAGATTTGGAATGATGATGTTTTTACACCTTATCTCAAAGAAATACATTGGCTAAAAAAAGATATATATTGAAAGTGTTTCCAGTGAAAGATCAAGAATTCACTGTCTTAAGGAAGGAGATCATGATAAATCCATCTTCTTTGTGTTCCTAAAAGAAAAGAATGTTTTAATGAGGTTGAATCTTTGGTTGGGTGGTGGATCCTACATTTTGGAAGTGGATGTCATATTGAAGCTTTCAATGGACCATTTTGAGGAGCTTCTTCCTAGAATCCCTAGTGCTGAGGGAGGGAGTTTCCCAAATGAAACCATGTCTAACCATTTTATCATCATCATTACTCATCTGTTGGAAGAAAATGATAATGAAGTTATGGAGGTCATGCCGAATGAGAAAGAAATCAAGGTGGAAGTTTCCCGCTTATAGTCAGATAGTTCTCCATGATCCGAAGGGATTCCGGGGACTTTTTATGTCGTGTCTTGGGATATCATCAAATATTAGGTGATCAAGTTGATCCAATATTACTTTAGAGGGGAAAAATATTTAGAGTGGTCTGTGTTTCCACTATTATCCTAATTCCAAATTTGAAGGATTGTTACTCTCTCATCCAATATAGGCCTATTTTTCTAAAAAATGTTTCATATAATATTTTTTCTAGTTTATTTAACAAGAGGCTGGAAAAAATGCTCCTGAGGCTCAACTACGAGGAACAACATGGGTTTATTGAAGGACATAACATTCTTGGGGAAATTGGAATTGCCAGTTAATTGGTGGATGATATCAATATTTACTCTACTGTTAATAACATTTTGATTAAGGTTGAAATTGATAAGGCCCATGACTACATGGAGTGTGTATTTATTTTGAAGGTCATGAGATGTTTTCTATTTAGTAAATTGGTGTGTTAATTTTTTTTCAAGTGTTATGCTTCTCCATTGATCACTATTTTTATTATGGGTAAAGGCTTTGGATTATTCAAAAATGCGAGGGTCCTACATAAAGGAGACCTAATTTATCATAGAATATTCATACTTTCACATAATGTACTTTTGAGGAATGTGAATTTCATATTTTTGGATGGAAGGATAATTCCTTTTAGAGATAGAGTGGGAGTGGGAACTATGTCACATCTCCTGTTCACAGTGGATCTGATATTTTTTATCAATTAAATACATAAAAAATAAATGTATTAATTAATATTATGGATTAGTATGGATCTTTGAGTGGGATGAAGAATATAAATAGGAAAAATAGTGTGTATATTTCAAAAAATTCCCACCCATGTTTGTGGAGGTAATTCTAGGAAATTTGTAGTTTCAAATACATGACCTCATGATTGAATATATTGATGACCCTATTGCGAATGGATGAATTTTAAAAGTTTTCTTTGACTACATTATTATTTATATTATTTTATTTATAATGAATTGGAAAACTAGTTTTTATCTCTTAGAGATAGAATCGACCTTGTAAATATCACCCTCACATCCACACCCATGAACAACCTTTCAGTTATCAGCACCCCCATGGGAATCATCATCTATATTGGAATAATTATCACAACCTTTATATGGGATGAAAATTATGGAGGAATGTGCCATTGGGTGGCATGGACTATAATGGGTCATGAAATTGATGATAGAGGTGTCTACCTATAGAGTGTGTTAGATTCCATGAAATAAATGCATGTGAGGGTGGCTTAGGATATAATTGAAGAAAAATCATTAGGGGATAAAGTTATGAGATGTGAGTATGGAAATAGAGAGAGTAGTCGGCTCACATGGGGACAATGTTTGGGTTTGTTCACTGAATGATGGACCATAAAGATATGCTTAAGGATAGAGTTTGATGGGATGTGGTACATAGTGATATTGACATCCGGAATCATAACTGGGTGGAGAATACATTATTTCTTCTGGGGTTTCCAGTGCCAAAATCATCTCTCACAAAATCTTGTAGATGGACCAATATCATCGAATATATGCTTAGTGTGGACTATAAGATGATTTTTATAGCCATTACCTGCATGGTTGAACCTCGATTTTTTTTATCAGAGACATAGAATGGAGGTTTAAAAATTCGGTTTTATTAACCATGTATTCATGAATATTATATGCATGACATCTGGGAGGGAAGATTCTGGTGTAAGGATATTCTAACAAAACACCACATTCTATTTTTTATGTTAGGAACACATAACTTCCTATTGATGAAAATATACCGAGGTGGGGAATCAGTTGGATCTCATGAAGATTGTTTTAGGAGTCTTCTTGCACCCAATCCATTTGGATTCTCTTATTATAAAGGGAGTGGGTGAGTAGTTTATGAGAGTATGTTGTTTTATGCATGAGTCTTTTTTGAGTGGAGAGTCTTTCTTGGACGTCCTAAAGACTTGGTTTGAAGGGTCTTTCTAGGTTGATAAGGAAAAGAAAATTCAAGTTGTGATTTTCTCTATAGCAAGCTGGGTACTTCAGTAGACTAGGAATATAGTTAGAAATGGATATTTCTAGTTGTATTTTTTCATTCATGTTCGTGCGAGGATCCAAGTTGCATATCCAGTGCATCTTATTCCCAAAAGGCATCTTCCTTAGTTCTCAGGGGGCTGCTATTGTTTATGTATTAGTCTAATAGGGCCACATGTATTAATTCTCAAGTGAGATGGGTTTGATGGATTCCTCTAATCACTAAACTAAAATTGAATGTATATGGATCCAATTTTTATGAGTAGATGTATGGAGGCTTGTTGGTTAGGGTTGAAATGGGTTTAGTGGTTTTTGGATTCATTTCTTTTTATGGAATGAGAATTATATTATCGGGGAGCCTTAGGCAATGCACAGTGGGGTCACCTTGTGTGACCATATTTTCATTTTAATTTCTATGGTGGAATGTAATTCCAAAAATCATGTTTATATCCCCTATGTAGAATATATAATATTGTGGAGACTCACTTATTTTATTAGGAAGTGTATGATGAAGTTGAATCCGGGCATTATGATGAGTCACACTTTAGGGAAGGGAATGTTGTAGCATACATTATTTCCAATAATTGGAGTTCTTATGATATACTCATCACTTATAGTTCCACTGGCTCTTTACCACATGACTGCAATATCTTCATTAAGGGGGATGACCTGGGATTTCAACAATTTCATCAGCCTTGTGACTCTTCTATTTTTACCATTCTGTGGAATTCAAATTTAAATTTGAATGAATGAATGGTATAATGGGTACCATGTAAAAATATTCTTATGTAAAGTAAGATAAGGGAAATTCTATGGAAAGGAGGGTACCAATGCCTTTTTCAAAATTAGACCAATATCATGAGTTGAATATGGTGAACATCGAGAGTAAAAAATTAAATGAATCTACAATGGGTATTTGTGGGTAAATATATTTGTTATTTATAATCCAATGAATTGTATCAAGTTAGTAGTGAATATACTATACTCAAAGAGTTAAGACATATTGGATATTGATTTTATTTGACTGGGTGAACATAGTATGTTCGTTAACTAACTTGTGGATAATTCTGATACTAATATATATGGTGTAGTTCTTGGGTTAGAAGATGTCAACAAACATCAATAGAAAAAAATAAAAATTACAAAAAACATTTATTTATGTGATATGTATATTCTTAGATGGATGATTATGTATTTTAGGTTCATATGATCAAGGGATGATATAGTGTTTCTCGGGTTGAAACATCGACTTTTTTAAACGATTAATGTTATTTGGGGAATATTGGATGTTAGTTAGTGAAAATTTTATTGATATCTTAAATTGGGGGATATTTTCATTGAGAAATGCGTCCAGTTGGTGTTATATAGCTATTGATGCCAAAATTTATGCCACTTGATTCATTAAAAAATATGTTTGGTTAATTGTAAATCTACACTCAAAATGGAATTAAAATTCATAAAAAATATCCTAAAGGGCCTAGTTTGTGAAGACCATCATAGAGTCATCCCACCTCTCTGATCACGAGCATCCGTGGAGGACCCTCTATGAGCCCAATGAGTCCAAATGCCTTCACAACGTCACATGCTATCTGTAGCCCACTCCACAAGGACTACCTCAGGGATCCCCCTTTTTGACTAGACAGAGCCCTGCCTCTCCACAACATCACCTGGTTTCTATGAAGAAATTTATGATAGTCCCTTTGACGAACCCTCTATGAGTCCAACGTATAACCTTATATTCATGGTGCTCGAATTTTCTCCGTGGAGAGATCTACTACCCCACCAACCTTCGTTACCTATAAATAGCAGTCTTACCCTCCTTAAAACCGATGTTACTATGACCTTTCACCTTCTATGCTCCTATTTCACAAAGACCATCATGAAGATGAAAAATGGACCACCAATGGTACTTGGCCTCTGTGAGCCATGCATCCTTTTTCTCATCATAGCCCCCACCTATGGTGTGGATTACCTTTATGAAGGCTTATGTTCTTAGAAAAAGAGGGAGCCTCTTCGAGGTGCTTGAGGCTTCACGAAGCAATATGCCTCCATGAAGAGCTATCCAAATTTAGATTCCTTTAACAAGGAAAATCACTTCTCCCTTGAAAACCTCCCTTCACAAAGCATCATTCCTTATTGAATAAAATTTCCTCCATGAAGGACCATCTCTTCACAAGTCAGCAGAGCTTCATGAAGGACATTCTCTTCATGAATCACCAAAGATTCACGAAGTCCCTTTTTGCAAGGTCTTATTCTTTACAAACCCCTCTCATGTGTGGCCATCTAGGTTTGTACAAAGTGATATCTATTTTACCAAACTGGTTCTTCATGTTTCACTTTCCTTTTTTGTGCTTCTTCGCATAGGCATGCTAATGACTATTCATTCTTTTCATAGCCACACTAATGTGGACCCCTCAATGGATCACTCCACAACCCTCAATACCTAGAATTACATATGACTATGATTACCCGAGTGTGGGTTGGTACAAGTTATATAAAACCTAGGGGTAAGGAGAATTCCCCAATCGTCTGAGCAGTATGATGTTAAATTACCAAGAAACCCCAAATCCTAAACACACGTCATTAAACTATTATCACCATATTAGTGACATGCCTGAGAGGACAATGAAGGGGATGGGAAACAATGCCCTCTCACTCCTCCCCTCCCATTGCACTTTGTCTCCATGTGCACCTCAGGTATCCCATTCATAAGCCCCAACCACCCATAATAGGGTACTCCATTTACAGGGGTCATAACATCCTCCTATATCTGACCCCTACTCAGCCCCCCCATCAGATTAATCCATTGTTTACTTTTTGGGCCACTAAACATGCGTAATCCCCACACCATCCCTTGTGGATGCACCCTTCAACACGCAATCGTTAGGTCTATTGCTACCTCTTATTTCTCACGTCAAGTAAAACTCATATTGTATTAGAGTAAGCATTGATTATAACATCGTCTTGGGCCCCCAATCAAGCGTAAGTCCCAGGCCCCTTCTAACAGAAACTACATGGACATTGATCATTTCCATTTTCATGAAAGTCACATAGGAAGCCACTCTAAGGCTCAACTGAATCAACCATTAGTCCTAACCACTTCACATGAGTTTACCCTCACCCCAAATGACATTAAACTATTTTCCCTGTTCTAAACTGTGTGGGTTTTAATCCCTTTCGGGTATGTAGGAAGCCTCTTCTAGGTTTAACCCCAACAAATGGTAAACTATGGTACTCCCTCCAAGGGATGTACCCTCATAATGTGACATCTTCCTTTTGGTGAGCACATCACCCATATCTACCTCCCTGAGGTGTTTCAATCCACATAATTAGGTTTTTGTCCTTTGTGTACACCTCAGCTACATATCCCATTTTCCTAGGCATCTAACCATGCGTAAGCACCACAATCAAAACATACTCCTCCAACCAAGAGTTCCCCTCTTGTGATGGGATGCTAACCATGTTGAATCCTTGAGCATGTCTTCAGGTTGATGTACTTTGTGTACACCCTGATTCCATGCCCCTTTCCTGATCTATGTGGACTTAGATCTTTTACGCTTTTGAGAACGGTATGTAGGAAGCCTCCCTGAGGTTCCAGCCCATCACCCATGTCCCATCCATACCATTCCTTCGAGCCATTGTGTTTTGGGAAGATCATGCCGCAACCGGGAGGTTCTACTTCCTTCGAGTCCCCATCCATACACTCCATTCTCTCAGGCTGCCTCCTCAGGTGTCCCATCTCCCAATTCCATAACTATGCGGACTTTGATTCCCTACCACTTTGATATGTAGGTAATCTCCCCGAGGTTCCATCCTGACACTAGTAGAAAAACGGTTTTTAACGTCGGTTTTTTTTATTTTGGACGTCGGTTTTTAACCGACGTCGAAGTCACCGACGTAAAAAATATGAATTTTTACGTCGGTTTTTGTTAACCGACGCGAAAAATTAATAACATTCATTTTTTGGCGTCGGTTTTGTAAAAAACCGATGCCAAAAAAAATAATTCATATAATTTTTCGCGTCGGTTTTCATAAAAACCGACGCGGAAAATTTAAAAAAAGTAGTTTTGGCGTCGGTTATTTAAAAAAACCGACGCCATAAATCAATTTTTTTTCTAGGTTTTAGATCATTTCCTAAGCTTCGATTTGACAGGCTGTGGACATAAAACGGAGTTACGGTTCAAAAGTTATCGCCGTTAGAAGTTGAACCTATCAAAGTTTTGATTGATACAACTCGTTTCAAAGAAAACATGATAAACATAAATTAAAATCATATAAACCAAATGTAATAAAATAATCATAATACATCAAACATATTTCAATGGTTTTAGGGGCTTCCATCGAAATGACATGTTTTTTATTATCATATAACTTGTATTTAGAAATGAGAATGAATCATCATTATAAGAAAGCCAATCGAGTTGTTTAGAAATGAAGGATAATAATAACAAAGAAAACAAATGAATAGAATATGTACCATGTTCAAATTAAGGATTGAAGTCGCATTGAAATCGTGATTGAATCGAAGATGTTGAAAATGATGAAAGAAGGAGAAACTGGATATATATATAGTAAACGAAAATATTTTCAATTGCGTTGTATGAAAATGTAGGCGGGATTTTAAAAAGTTAAACGCGCGTTGTGAAAAAAATTGAAATTCTGATCCCGCGTTACTCTTTGGCGTCGGTTTTGTTTGAAACCGACGCAAAATAGTATTTACATTGGTCTTTTGGCGTCGGTTTTTTAGAAAACCGATGCAAAAAATGTCAATCAATATCCTTTTTGGCGTCGGTTTTTATGAAAACTGACACCATAAAAGTTTTAAAAAAAAATCTTTGGCATCAGTTTTTTAACAAACCAATGCTAAAAATTTAAAAAAAACTACATTTCGCGTCGGTTTTTTTAAAAACCGACGCCAAAAACAAAAAATAATTTTTTTGGCGTCGGTTTTTAAACAAACCGACGCGAAATGTTAAATTATATTTTTGGCGTCGGTTTTTATGAAAACCGACGCCAAAAATTAAAAACAAAAATTACAGTGTTTTAGATAATTCTCTAATCTTTGATTTGACTGGTCGTGGAGCAAAAACGGAGTTACGGATTAAAAGTTATGGATGTCGGAAGTTGACCTTCTCTAAAAGAAGTCTTAAAGAAGTTCAACTTTCAAAGGCCATAACTTTTAATCCGTAACTCCGTTTTTGCTCCACGACCAGTCAAATCAAAGATTAGAGAATTATCTAAAACAATATATTTTTTTTTTAAATTTTTTGGCGTCGGTTTTCATAAAAACCGACGCCAAAAATATATTTTAACTTTTCGCGTCGGTTTTTTTAAAAACCGACGCGAAAAGTAGTTTTTTTTAATTTTTAGCGTCGGTTTGTTAAAAAACCGACGCCAAAGAATTTTCTTTAAAATATTTATGGCGTCGGTTTTCATAAAACCCGACGCCAAAATATATATTTTTTAGTTTTTTGCGTCGGTTTTTTAGGAACCGACGCCAAAAAATCACCGTAAAAATTATTTACGTCGGTTTATAAGAAACCGACGTCAAACTGGCGACGTTAAAAATCATTTTTCTACTAGTGTGATACCATCACCTCCACATAAGTTATTGGTTCCAACCCCATTCATTCCAACCTCAAAAACTTCATCCATGTCCATCTAGATTTTAACTGGGCCGCCACATCCTGGTGAAATCACACCATTCATTTAGGAAGAAAACATTGTGTAATCCCCATTTATCTCAATTCTCTTATTATAAGCCATGACACTAACCAAGCGTAATACCCAAAATTCTTTTGGGTACTTTTCCATTGTGTACACCCTGATCCCCTGACTCACCCTCTCCAAAAACATGGGTTTTGATCCCTATATTATAAATAGGGTACGTAAAAATCCTCTATGAGGTTCAATCCCAGCCAATGGTAAACCTTGGTTTCCATTTTATTAGGGCCCACCGTCCAATGATCCACCTTTTTAAATGTCTAGATCATCCTTCACAGTGTCAAACCATACGCTTTGTGGGAAACACAATCCTTATCCTGTCCTTATTAGTAGTTCTAACCCATCCATCTAGTAAGACATTCTAGGTGATCCTTCCTAGGGATGTACCTATTTTTTCCACTCCCATTGGGGTTCTGATCACTCAAATATATCTCTTCTAGATGTTAAACTCGCATCATACCCCATGATAAAACCTGGTAAGCTGAGAAAAACATCAAAGACATGCCTCTATCATACAATTCCCCACATTCTATGTGGTATGCCTAAGGTTTTTGTGACCTAAAGAAACCCTATTATAAGGTAAAATCTATATGTAACTATGTTTCAGTGTCCAGACATGCCTGTGATGCACAAAACGAAAGATCCCTTTACCGAAGGTTGATTCCCTGACTTGACCACTTTGCAATGTCCTGATAGAAGAATATTAATTATTCAACGTCCAAAAAGATATGGAATCAACTAGAGTTTCATGAAAAATTTCTTAATCTTAAGGCTGACTTGGACTAGTCGATTAATTCTGAGGAAGAATCCAAGAAAGAAGAAACTAACATCCCATCATCCTATTTTGATCATGGAGAAAATGTCCCTTAAGAAGGTGAAAGATGCTGCCCATATTTGGAATGTGAGAATGCGGGAAAAAAATGCAACACTTAGCATGTGTCACAACACATGACATGATGAGGAATACCCTTATAGAGAAGCATCCAAAAAAATTGTGAACCTGACGTGAATCTATTCTCCTCAATATGGGGATTATTAGTGTCCGAGGAATCAATAGATGAGAAAGTCACCTGATCCGACTATCCATCACTAGATACCACCAAGAAAATAGTGGGATTGGCATAAAACTCCCTAGTATTTGAGGAAATTACTCATTGGGAATTCCAGTCTATGATTTTTTCAGCATGGGTCTTTCTATATAGGAATGAAATATTGAATGACAATGGGGAACTAGGAATCACTTTCCTACTTTATTTACTGATGGATGAATCTACCTACCTTGCAGGACCCAAACTACAACTATAGGAAACTAATCACCACCATCCCATAGACGTAGGGGAAGGGGAAATAAAATGTTGTAATCCCGTATGGCACTAACTCTTTTACGACCACTCCCATGACCACATCTACTGGGTTCCCCCATCTCACGCTCTGTATTTTTTCAATGAATGGTGATTGATACTCTTATTAAATGGTATGATCATTATGGGGTCATCCTGATGAGGGATATAGCCTGTTGAGATTTAGATACTTTTGTGACCCACTAACGTTGTCACCACCAAGGGCCGCACTGGGAGCCGCTACTCCCCACTATGATCTTCAATCATTTTGGGAGGCTCTCATTAGAATTATCTCGTGACTCACTCCCTTATGTCGATGATGTAAGGGATGGATGAGTCCTCCCAACTATGACTTCGGATAGGTAGCTTCCAATAAGGGATCCAACCAGGCAATGCCAGCATTGTCCGCCACTTCTGAAGACCATGCAGTAGGTGGTCCAAACCCATGCTCAACTGGCTCTAGCTCGGTTGACTCCTCATCAATGCCGGAAGGAAGTTTACGAGAATTCCTGAAAGAGGGCATCAACGTCTATGGATTCAGTGGCCCGAGAGACCACCAACGTGTGCTACCACATCCCTATTAATGAAAAACATGGGAACCTATATGCCTAATCATGATTGAGTCTTCAGCCACCCCATGAGCAGGTTGGGTTGAATCTCCCAGTTGCTGATGAAAGCAACAACCATCGCATGTCAACCCACGATGATGAGATTCAGTATGGAGGTCCTCCCCATACTATCTATATCCAATGTGAAGGTCCTCATCACCTTTCATGTGTCCAGCACAGTGGTCCTCCTCATGATCAAGATCCCATGTATGGAGGTTTTTACCATATTTGAAGTCGTCAACACGAAGAACCTCCTCGCCCGATCACCCATCATTGTGGATTCCCTCCCCATGTTACATTCAACATTTGATTGGGTCCCCCATGCTTCTAATCATCCAAGTGGGAGTCCCACCCACTCTAAAACCAACACGCATGAAGGTCCTCCCCTTTTCAGAAATCTACCCCACCCTAAGGAATAGTCCGAAGGTTGGAGGCCTTGACGTCTCCTCTAGAGGAAGAAGCCTGAGAAACCTCATATTGTGGTCAAGCCTGTTTTTTTCAGGCTATAAAGTGGATTGTGACTTGTTAATGGAACCCTTACCCCGATCCTTTGTATCGGGGTTTTGGGAAGGAACTCAGTGTATTTGCATCATTCTCTCAGAAAGTGAGATACAATGGATCTCTGAAACCCTCCATGGAAACATATTGGTGGAGGATGATTTGGATCCTTTCTAGGGTCATGTAGTGCAATCCTCATAGTCATTACCAGGATCATTCTCTACCTGGATAAGATACCATGTGGAATTGTTATATGGGCTCATAAAAAATGGACACTAGCCTGATCTGGTTACAATAGTGACCACCCCTATGTAGGAAGTAGTGGTCAAAACCCATCCTATAGGGATGTGGTGATACAGTTAGTGCATTATTCAGATGGTAGTCCAAGATTTAGTGGTTTTTCAGGTCACACGTTGGACTCTCTAACGACTAGTATACCACTACAATAGTCCACATTCATAACGTTACTAGTCCCTCAACCACCCCCAGTCGATGAATGGGTCAACTAAGGGCCAGACCCTGAGTTTGATCCAAGAACATAGTGGGACATTCTTACACCAAACCATCTCCCTGAGATGTTCTGACCAATTGAAACTACATGATTCAATATTACGGGGTCCCTCACCCTAGACAATGTTGAGTACATCCTTTAAACATTGGGGATAATGTATTTTTGTATCCTTCATCAACAGTTAGCATATCCCAAAAGTCAGAAGAACATTGAAAACATTACCTGGAAGTGATGCCTAGTTGAGTTGGCCACACACCATGTTTCCCAGCATCCTGCATCATCTGGTTATCATCAGAAACACTAGAAATGATTCATCTAGATATTTACTATACTATGTAAGGTTATTAAGGATTCTTCCCCACATGTTCTGATCTGCGGCTAGGGTTAGTATGTTTCCATACATTTCAATCCTTTCCTACCCCATCATAGTTCACCTGGTGATAATGCATATAGGCCTTTGGTAATCGTTATATTAAATATGGTCATTCCGGAGATATACACAGAAAGGGGAACAAGCACAAGGAAATGAGACTATGAATAGTCCACTGGTGCAACACAACACCCCGAAGACCCTACAGGTGTCGACACTCTCCAACAAAGGAAGACACTTTTCCTTCCCGAACCTTCTAAATCCTAGCCTTTGGATCGAGATCCTGACAATGGAAAAGCATAAACTAGAACAGTTATGCCTTCTGATCTGTTCGGTTCAATGAAAAAGACTGAATTGGATCCTAAAAAGGCCATGTTGTATTATAATATCATTGAATAAAAGAATATTGTTGATAAAAGCCTTACCGAATGTATGTAGGAATGACAACTAGATTACGATAACCCTCAACCGGGTCAGTATGGGAAAGCACAACTCCCCCTCAACGAGTTGCATCATGGTGATCTCGCTAACCCTGTTAATCTATATCAGGTAGAAGATGATGTTTATGGAAGGTGAGTATGGAATTCATCATCGAATCCACCCCCCGAGTTGCAAAAAAAACTTTCCTCCGGACCCGGCTCTGGTTCCACCGGCCACTCCACCGGTTTCTCAAATAACCCCTTGAGTCTTCCCACTAGCCACTCAACTAGGTTACAAGGTTTAAGAACCTTCCAATGCACAGGTAGTCAGGAATCCTTTCCAAGATAACAATATTCATCAATTTGAACCATTGGATGCTCTCATAGATCTTCTCAAGGTTCTAGAAACCCGACAGCTGGTGATAAAACTTGATGGAAAACCATATCCAACATTGGAGAATGATATTCTAGCTCCCTCGAGCTTTGTAAATACTTCCTTATCCCCTTTTAATGTGATGGGTGATCTGCTACAGCATCTGACCCACTTTATTTCAAGGCATGGACCCTTGTTGGGAACTCCATCACAGTTAATGTCCTCTAAACTCCAGTGTTTCATACAAACACTAGATAGAGCTCTATTTGTTTGGTACAGTTAGTTATCCATTGGGTATATAGCTATTCTGATGGATCTTTGTAGGAAGTTTCTGTACTAGTTCAGTTCCACCACCCATAAGACTAGTATTGGTAACCTCTTCAAGTGGAAGAAAATGCCAAATGAGTGAGTAATAGATATTGTCGCTAGGTGGAAGGGCCTCACATATTCACTTTATATGTCACTAAAATCAGAATATTTGCTAACAATGTGCATATGGAATGTAAAGACTGAACTGGTTCCTTCTCTCATCAATGAGAAATTAATTGGTGGATTCTGGTATTTCTCTAATAAGTCTCAACACCTAGAGAAAGATTTGAAAAAAGACAAACAGGCATGTTCGTTGCCTCCGTCAGCTCCTATAAGAAGAGTCACCAAAGATGAGACCACTACTATTGAACATATAGATCCCCCTAGATAGATAGAATTTTTAATGGTAGAGCCACATCCATATCCTCTACAAGGGATACCACATCAAGATCATCCTACTTCATAAAATCACTCACCTCAAAATTGGCATGTGCCACCGCATAACACACAGCTTTTGTCTAGGTGTGACAATCAGGTTCCACCACCTCACCAGGACACATCCCCTTTTTAGGTCCAGGTTCCTAGAAGCCCTATCCTAGATCAAAGAAATCAAAACTACTCATTCAATAAGGCTGAGGTCCCTAGATAACTTTAGATTGCCTTGGATCAGGGAATCATGTGATTCCCTGAATGTAGGAGGCTCGAGGAGGCATATCTCACTGATTTCCCTAATTACTACACCTGCAATCGATTCCTTGGAAAAAATCTCAAGCAGTTTTATGTGCGCAAATACTAGATCTAGTACGATGTCAATATCAAAATAGTTAGATTGGTTCTGGCCCCAACACAGGTGGCATGGGTGTCTACAAAGCATGATAGTGATAGCGAGGGTGAATGGCCGCAGGTCTCTCCCTGAAGGTATCAAAAGTATGGTGACCAAATGTCAAGCATGGTAGTCACCTATGACTATGTTATTATCTATGCACATCTAAATCAGCACGACAATTCTGAAGTCACTACACTACCTTCAACTACTACCTCTATATAGACATCTCATCCTCCACCCTCTTTGGATAGAAAGCGCCGATGAAGCAAGTGAAAGAAAATCCCTCCATGAGTACCATAGAAACCCCATACTGTTGGTGACTTCATTCCCTCATAGTTGGGGATTTCCCCTATAATATTCACAATAATGGAGGACTCATCAAGTGATGACCAGAAGTATTCCTTAGTGAATATAGTTGAACTCATGGACCCTTACATGGTACCCAGTGAGGAAGAGAGCTAGACAGACCCTCTTAATGTCCCCAGTCAACACCAGCGTCGATAGATCCTTGGGTATTAGAATCTCTAGAATGTCCAGACCAATGCTCCCAGACAATCCATGCATGCCACTGAGACTAGATAGTAGGCCCAACATAGATCTTAGCATGAGTAACCCCCTCATATTGTTTCATTATATTCAAATCCACCGCTATTCATATTACATGGTCAAGAAGAGCCACAATGACCTCAATATGATCAGCCACATTCAATTTTGGATTGACCTTAGTCACCTGGACATCATATAGTGGTCACTCATCATGCTTCAATAGATGAGATGCATGATATCCCCAACACCAGCTAGAATCTACCGGTTTGACCAGAATCACCCATCATGTATCCTATCACATGGAATCCTCTTGTTAGAATAAGTGTGGGCCTTACAAGGAAGTATTATGTACCTAAGAACCTTTACATCATTCCACTAAGGATCTTGATTCTTGAGGCTCTCTTCCTATCTGTAGAAATGTTTAAATACATCACAAATTCATTGACAATCCCCCATAGATTGAGATAGAGATAACATCCATAGAAGCCTTCCATTCCACAAAAGTTGAGGATATGGAAATTCCATATATCATTTCATTCTCTAGGGAAGATGAAGGATCCTCGATATAGGGTCCCATCCTACCACTTTACATCATAGGTCAGTAAAATGACGTTGAAGTTCACCCCTGTCTCGTGGACATAGATTCTGGGTTCAATATCATCCCGACCTAGATGCTATGAAATCTGGGAATGTCTGAAATATATCTGAGTCTCTCTGACACGAATATTCAAGGTTATGAAAGGATGGAGATGAAAATAGTGGAAAAGGTCCTCTGAAAGACCTAGTATAGTTACCTAGTTGATAGCATGAAGTTCATGGTTGTCTCATAGGACACCACTTCAAACACATTGATGGGTAGACCATGGATACACTTTCTGGTAGTAGTACCTTCATCATATCACCAATGCATTTTTTACTCCCTCAATGGTCAAGTTGGCGTGCTATAAGGTGATGCCTCTCCCATTTATTCTTTGGAATCCCACTAGTTATATTCCAACTATTACAATTGGAAGGAAAAAGAGGTTCATTCCAATGAGGTTGAGCACACTAATACTATGAACAACCCATAGATAGACTTGGATGATGTATTCATTCTCCCAATCCACTAGTTGGAGGCCAAGACCCTAGACCTGGGGAACTTATTCGTTATTTCTAGAAGAAGTGAATTGCACATTCCCATGTATAAGGAATAGTGGAAGATTACTTCGTACTAATACACAAATCAATATCATGTGATTAAACATCCCCTTACCCCTATAAGGTATCTGGATGTTCTCTCCATGTCAACAACAACACATTATACATGCTTGTTCTTCCAGTCTGGGTTGAACTGACTCATGCCGATGCACCACTACTATTTTGATAGAACCAAGAGTCGCCCCTTGGGTCAAAGGCATGATGGAATCAGATTTATATCTTTCATTTCCATGGTTTCATCATCTCAGGGGCTCCACAATGAAGATTCCAATACTGCTCAGGCTGTCACTAACATTTATTTAGGATCAACCAACTCAAGAGGGTTTCCCCTATAGATGGTCCTCTCACCGTAGATGATGAATAATATTTGTAAGATTCTCCTCATGCATTTGATGAAGGTTTCTCCACCACCATTGATGATTTTGTATAGGTGAACCTCAACACCGATACATATTCCGAATCCAACATTGATCTGTGCAGCGATGTCTGCAGAGGAGAAGAAATAGTATGTGGGTTTCCTGAAAAATCATCGAGATGTACTCTATTATAGCTACAGTGAGATGCTGGGACTAAATCTTCAAGTCTCTATCCACATTTATGGTCCCCCAATGAACCATTGTGGGATCAGAAAACCTCCCAGATTGATGCACCCTTATCATAGTGACATGATCGAGGTCGTGCTTGATAAGATCATTAAATCCAACTTCACCAAGGAAGTCCAATACCCAAGATGTTTATCCAAAAGTTTGCTCACTAGGAAGAAGAACAGACATATCAGAGTCTACATCATCTTCTGGGATCTCAATATTCACTTTCTGAAGGAAGATTTTCCCCTTCCTACAAAAAATATATTGATCAAAACTACTACTAGATTCCATGCTCTCTTCTTCATGGAAGGTTGTTTCGAATATAATCCAATCTGAATGGTCCCCGAAGATAAAGAGTCCACCTCCATCAGAGCATCACACGTTACCTTTTGCTACCAAGTAATTAATTTCATTCTGAACAAAGAAATAGGCACCTATCAGGGTGCCATAAATCGCATATTCAAGCCAATTCACAAGATGTTGGAGGAATGCAACACAGATGAAATGGTGGTTAAATCCACCCAGTGTCAAGACCATCTAAGAGATCTTGAGAAACTGTTCGCCTCCCTCCACTCATGTCTTCTAAAGGTGGACCTTTTAATGTATGCATTTGGGGATACCATAATAAAGTCATTCATCTTCTTCATTAAATATAGATACATCATGATCAACTTAGAGAAGATCAAGGATATAATCCAGATTTCTCCTCCAAGTAGCATTCGAGAGCCCAAAGGATTTTAGGTCCACTTAGCATATATACGTCAATTCATTAAAATTCGATCCAGAAAGTGTAATACCTTTTCTTGGATCATGAAAAAAGGTGTCGACTACCAGTGGGATGAAGAGTGTCAGACCTATTTTGAAGATATCATATAGTAACTAATATATCCTTCTTTTCTATTGTCGTTGGTCTCCGTAAAACTGCAGGTCCTTTATGTGACCTACCTAGAATGATCTCTAAGGTCCCTTATCACTGAGAGGAATAATGAGGGGATATAGAAATTTTATAATATATCAACCACATACTCCTCGATACATAGACCAGATATTCCTATATCCAGAAGAGCTTACTTTCACTAGTATTAACAGTGCAAAAGTTGTTACATTACTTGCAGCACCATGAGATACAACAAGTATCTCATGTGAATCCACTAAAGTACATTCTGAACTACCCCATGTGGACAGGTCGTCTATCTCAGTGGGCAGTGATCCTTCAATAATTAAATATCAGGTTTACCCCCAAGAAAGCTATCAAGGGGTAGGCATGGGAAGACTTTCTTACCACCCATCCATCTCATTTAGATAAGTATATAAATCATGATTTTCTAGACGAGACAATCCACTTAGTGTATCATGTCGTGTCATGTTGGTAGATGAACTTCAATAGTGCTTCGTGATGCCCAACCAGTTGGAGACTCAATGATCCCATGATTAACAGGGTAGTCTTACGTATCATATTCACCATGACTGTGTAGGCTATATTTCCCTATTCATTCCTATTTTTGGAAGGATGCACTAATAATGAGGCCGATTATTAGTCTCTTATAACTCACTGCAAGCTAGCCCCTGTGATTGATGTTCACCACCTACATGTGAAAGGGGACTCAAAACTGTTTATCAAGAAGATCAATGGTGAATACATTGTCTGGAAACCAAAGACGGTACCCCTATTAGAGTCCACTCAATAGATGATGTCCTAGTTCCCTTCTCAACCCGATGTTACTCAGGTCCCTTGGTCATAGAATGATTGGGCCGATGCCTTGGCTAGCCTTGCCGCATCTCTTGAAAATCCTAACAAGGATGATTTTTTATCCATGTGGAGCAAAGAAGATTTATTTCTCCCATCAATCCAGATAATGAAGAAATCCATTAGGTAAGTCTTCTCACCACAAGTTCATCCAAATCGGGACCTCTGGCTCCCCGTGCCACTATAGGGGAAGAAACCCATAAATGGAAAACTCATTTCATCGAGTACCTCCGACACAGAAATTTCCAAATAGATACTGTAACTCCCTGATATTTTATGAGATAGATACTTTTAATTTCTTCGATGCCTTGTGTTTTACGCCACACCAAGATTATCTTGCGCAATACACAACATAGATTTAGCTTGTAGTATACACAACACTTTTCTTGGCTTGTGTTACACACAATTTTAGGTTCTTTTTATTGAATTTATTTCATGCAAGACTGATTATAAGTGATAACTAAATATTATAACCATGTAATTATAATGGTAGGTATGAATAGTATAAACATCCTTCTAAAAAAACAATTCAAATAAAAATAAGCGAGTCTATAAAATAATAAAATCGAACTTTATAGATTTTATTAGTAAAATATATATGTAATATATTCAATTTAATGTTTTAAATTTATTATATTTGTTTTATCCATGATATAATAACAAATTCACATTTTTTTAAAAAAGAGGTATTTGTCAAAAAAATACAACTCTACCTCCTTTTGATGGAGAACCCTTTTTAAATCTAGTTGTTGATAATTTTATAAGTTCTATTTGAAATTTTAAAATTCTTCTTCGAAAGTGGGAAATAAAAATTTATCTTAGTTGAAATATTCTTATTTTTCTGATGAAATTCATATTTAAAGAATAGTAAAAAATACGACATTTAAATTCCTAACTACCATTTCATCTAATTTATTTATATTGTTAGATTATATTTTTAATTGGTTAAAAAGTGTAATTGGATTATGTTTTTATAATTTAATCCAATTTAGGTAATTGGAAGTAATTTAAAATTTAAATTGGAAATAAACACATGTCTATCTTTTGATAGTTTTTACTTCATAAAAACCCACTTTCTGGTTTGGACAACTTGAATTAATTTTAAATTATTTTCTGACAATTCATTGTTTTGAATTAAGAAAATTTGATTCCATATTTGGTATCAAAAATTCCAAATTATTCAAATAGTCCCCTTTCATTTTTGGACATTATGAATAGTAACTTCATTAATTATTTTTTATTTATCGCGGTTAAAGGGTAAATTAGGTAAATAAGGATCAAAATACTATTATAATTATATAAAACAACCAAAACATGTCCAAATATCAATGGATGCGTCAAAGGCAACCACAAAACCCCTTAGGACTAATTTTTGACATTTGATAACCACATGGGTGTGAAAATGACATGTTATAATAATTAATTTAATATAAAAGGAAATATAACATAAACATGCATATGTTTACTAAAAAACATTTATGGTGGTGTTATATAAAAGGTAAGTTTGACCATAAATAGTGATTATAAATATATAAATATTTCCTATATAGTGGTATTTTATTTTTATTTTTTATATATTAAATAATAAAATTTATTTATGACACAATGATGATGGAGTGATAACCTTATTAATGAAATATTCAAATAAAAGATATTATAAATATTAAAATAAATTTAATTTGAACATTTTGAAGCAATACATGAATTGTTTTGATGAAAATCACATGTGAGGGATGAGTTAATGCCTTTCATTCAATGGAATCAAGTTTTTATAAATTTTAAAAAAAATCAATTACTTAATACTATTAAATTTGACATTAATGTGTTTTTGAAACAAATACTATTATATTAAATGATATAATAGTCCTAGAAGTATAGGATTTGGAAAAATGATTTATATAATGTTAAAAATTTTATTACTTATCAACTTTTAGTTCAACTGTAATTTTATTGTTTCTATAGTAACCATATATTATGAAAATGCAAGAAGACATTGTAAGAGTTAATGTTGTTAACTAAGGCTTAGAGCTAAACTATAAGGTTAAATTTGTGACCTAAAAATTTATAAAACATATTTGTTAAGATTATTTAGACCTATAATCATATTTTTATATAAATTAATCACTTTTGACCCATTAGAGACCAAAAATCAATTTATAATAAACTAATATTTCTAAACATTCCTAAAGTTCCCCTCACCCCTCCTATAAAAGGAAAATTCTCCTTCTCTTTTATCACACATAATATGAAACTTGGATAAGCCAAAAACTTTCTATATCTCGTAAATACTTCCCTAAATTAATTATAAAGGACATTATTTTGGATGAAAACCATCTTAATGTGTCCTTTTCTACAAATCAAAAGGAGACACTATGACAACCCTGCTTTTTATTACAACTTAAACATGCTTTATTACATAAAACTTCACTTGATACAACAAAGAAGATCAAGAGGTTTAGTGTATTTGGGTCTTAGGATCATTACATAAAAACTTTAAACTTGAAATACAACATCTTTATTGAAAACTTCCTTTACATGACCACTACATTCCTTCGTACTTAGCATTGCATGGGATAACCTGAGGACATGCATAAGAAAAAGGTGAGCTATAAAGCCCAGTAAGGGAGTACACAATGAATAACATGAGGAGTACAATACATTTTCGGAAATAGGAATATCAATAGAGAATAAGAGTAACATGAACATAAAGGCATGATAAAGCATGATGACCATAACATGGAAATGTGGCAACATCACTTAACATTGAATTGGCATGAGCCAAGGCTCATTGGACATGGAGCATGAGTAAACCCTCATTGCACTTGAAGCACGAGTAAACCCTCGTTGCAATTGAATTAGCATGAGTAAACACTCATTTCACATGACGTATCATGATACTAAACTTTACCCAATGCATTGGAGCGCTATAAAGGGCGCACCCTTCTTAAACATTTCATTTCATGCATAAGTGTGCCACATGGATCATAAAACATGGATTCATAAAACATAATCATTTATTCTATGATAAAGGAATGTGGAATTAATACATGAAACTTTACAATCAATATGTAAATGTGCATAAAGGTGAATACCCTTGATGGTGAAATGGGCATGGTATTCACTACACAATGACATTGGCTTAGCAAATTGGTGCGATTTCGGCAGCGTAACGACGTGACATAAGAATTCATAAAAAAATGTTTGATGAGAGATAAAGGGGTTCATCATCATATTTACATGTAATGGACAGTAAGGAGGTCATATAGATACATTTCCCAACAATTGAAAAGGAATTTAGATTCATGATACAAAAGTATTGCTTGAATATAAAAGAGGAGAAAAAGGTTTCTTTCGGAATTTCGGCATAGTAACGAGTGTACATGGGAGGATTTTAATGAGAGAGAAAGGGGTATCCCATCATTAAAACAATAAAAAGGCAGTATGGGAGAGGTGAAAAACCATACCCCAACATTCATAATTGAAATTAAAAGGGCAATACAACTTAATGAAAATGGACAAAAATGAGAAAGGAAGAAAAAAACCCTTAGTTGGAAGTGTTATTCCAAAGGCTAGAGAGAGGATTGTGAGAGGCTTCTTGGGAGATTGGGGCACCTTGGGAGGATTCTAGAGAGATTAGGGCAGAGTTTGGACGAACTCCAAGGGATTTTAGTGAGGAGGAAGTGGGAGCTTGGGTGCGTTTATACAGGAAAGGTGAGAGAGTTCTTTATTATTTAGGTTTGGGACCCCTTATATTAAAATAATCCAAACCACAAACCAACCCATGGTATTTGCCCATGGTTTCTAGAAAAGGAAAGAGTAAAACAATATTTTACAAGGCCAAGGTCCTAACTTATTAAAAAATTAGGGTTGCTTATGTGGAGGTGAGTCACACTCCCATTGAAATTAATTTAAAAAGGAAAAGTGTTGAATAAGTCTTGAGGGCTCCATTAATGCTTTGAAAAGTAAGTCAAACAAACCCAAAACCTCATTATTTTAATTATAAAACACATATTGGCCGAACATAAGGATTATGGTATTTTATTACATCACCATTGGGTCATTATGATGTCATAAAACACATTATATATTTAAATGGTATTTAATTTTTACCCAAAAATTTGACTGTCTCAGAAAATTATGAAAAAATCACCGTTGGATAATTTTGACGTCCTGATTCCTAAAATAATATTTATTTTATCTAAATAATTTTCTAAATATGTGAATTTTTACTTTTAAAATAAAAACCGACATTTATAAAAAAATTCACGGGTTTTGACCGAAATGGCTTTCAAACCTTAATAAAAATTTTAATTGCATTCATAAAATTATAAGATCATTTATACTTAATAAAAAATTAATTTAATATTAATAATAATATTTTATTAAAATATTATTTAATTCAAAAATACTTTAATTTAATAAAATATAATTCTTAATTAAATAATAACTAAAAACACCATTTGTACTTTAAAAACTAATTACAATGTATCAAAAATGACTAGAAATTATATTCATTATTATATACAAAAAATAATGCACATGAACATAGCACTACTTATTTTTTACATAAACCCTTAAAATAGCCGCATAAGACCTAAGGGTAAGGTGTGCGATGGTGACAGTCTCTTGGGGTGACTCGGATAACATCACTCGAGTTGTAATTTCAATCAACTTCCACTTTTCCCGTAGACGATCACGTTCGAGCTTGACTTGATGAAGCTCAGCTTGGGATTGGTCAAGGGAAAAGCCCAAAGACGCCACGTCTTTTCCAAGCTCCGACAAATGGGCTTCATATGGGGCAATTCTACTAGATGAGGCCATCGCTTCCTTTGTCTGAATAAAAATTGGGTTCATTAAAGCCATGTAATTATACTACTCATGTGATCACTGTTCAACGGCTATAAAAGTAACGGTCAAAAATCTTATCATAAAACCAAAGAAGTTGACATCTTAAAAAAACATTTTTCATAAAGAGACATTTAACTGGATCAAGAGGGATTTTCATTAATGAAACTTTGGGTCGTTACAATATTCCCCCCTTAAGAAATTTCGCCCTCAAAATTTTCATTTTCCCACACTAAAAAAAATGTGGGTAACTTAGCTTCATCATATCCTCCGACTCCCAAGTTGCTTCTTCAAACTTGTGGTTTCTCCACAACACCTTGATGAGGGGCATTGTATTATTTTGTAGAAATTTTTCTCTACGATCTAAGATCTTCACTGGTTGCTCCTCATAAGAAAGATCATCTTCTAATTGTACCACCTCGGAAGAGAGTACATGTGAAGGGTCTGGTATGTACTTCCTTAAGAGGGATACATGGAAGATATCATGCACCTTGTCCATAGTAGGTGGAAGTGCTAGTCGACAGGCTACAGCCCCAAGACGATCAAGAATCTCGAAGGGGCCGATGTACCTTGGACTTAACTTCCCTTTCTTTCCAAACCTCATGACCTTCTTCCACGAAGATATGCGTAAAAACACCATGTCTCCGACTTTAAACTCAAGGTCTCGTCGACGATTATCTGCATAACTCTTCTGTCGACTTTGGGCTGCCTTGATATGCTACTGAATGGTTTTCACCTTCTCCACCATTTCTTCGACCATTTCGGGTCCAAGCAGCTTACGTTCACCAACCTCATCCCAACATGCCGGTGTTCTACACCTTTTCACATACAGGGCATCATATGGTGCCATTTGGATGCTCGAGTGGAAACTATTATTATAAGAGAACTCAACTAGAGGAAGATGTTGATCCCATCCTCCTTTAAAGTCCATTGAGCACCCTCTCAACATATCCTCTAGTGTTTGGATAGTCAGCTCGGATTGGCCATCAGTTTGAGGATGATAGGCCGTACTGAAGTTCAGTTCAGTATTCAGAGCATGTTGAAGACTCTTCCAAAACATAGAGGTAAATCTTGGATCTCGTTCAGACACAATATATAATGGTACTCCATGCAACCGTACCACTTCCCTGATATATATCTTTGCCAGTTGATCCAAAGAGAAATCCCCTCGAATAGCAATGAAGTGTGCAGTCTTTGTAAGACGATCCACAACAACCCAAATTGCATTGTTTCCTTTGGATGTCCTTGGAAGTCCAGTGACAAAGTCCATGGTGATGTTCTCCCATTTCCATTCTAGTATGGGAAATGGTTGCATCATCCCCTTAGACTTCTGCCTCTCTGCCTTCACTTGCTGACACACCAGGTACTTTTATGTATATTCAGCAATCTCCTTCTTCATATTATCCCACCAAAAGTTTTCTCGGAGATATCGATACATATTTGTGCTCCCTGGGTGAATAGAGAAATTTGAACTATGTGCATCATCAAAAAGTTCCTTCTTCAGCTCCGAACTTGATGGGACACATAGTCTTTTCCCAAACCGCACAATTCCTTCTTCATTAACATTAAACTCTGAGGATTTTCCCTTTTTGATAGCTTCCACTTTTTCTTGGATTCCCGCATCATACTTTTCAGAATCCTTTAACCTTTCCAAAATAGATGGTTGAGCAATCATTTGTGAAAGGATTGATGATGTTCCCTTATTTATGATTCCCACATCCATCTTCATTAAGTCTAAGAAGATTGGATCCTTCTCAATTCTCATCATTGATAGAATCGCTGGATCCTTTCTACTTAGAGCATCTGCCACCTTGTTCGCTTTCCCAGGGTGGTAATGTATTGAACAATCATAATCCTTGATGATCTCTATCCATCTTCTCTAGCGCATATTAATCTCTTTCTATGTGAATATATATTTAAGACTCTTATGGTCAATATATATCTCACATTTGTCTCCATAGAGATAATGCCGCCATATTTTCAAGGCAAAGATCACTGCCGCCAACTCTAGATCATGCATTGGATAGTTTCGCTCATGGATTTTCAACTACCTTGAGGCATAGGATATCACTTTATCATTCTGCATCAGAACACATCCTAAACCCTTCTTCGAAGCATCACTGAATACCAAAAAAAGCTCCCCACTTGTGGGTAAAGTGAGCACGGGTGCAGTGATAATCCTCCTTTTCAACTCCTTGAAGCTTTCTTTGCATTCATCACTCCAAGCAAACTTTACTCCCTTTTGAGTTAGCTTGGTAAGAGGGTTGGACAATCGTGAGAAATTTCTCACAAATCGTTGATAATACCCAGCTAACCCCAAGAAGCTACGGATATCAGTTACCGATGTTGGCCTTGGCCATCCCTCAATTGCATCTGTTTTTGAGGGGTCTACAGATATCCCATTTCTTGTGATGATATGGCCCAAGAATGAGGCCTCCTTCAACCAGAACTCACACTTTCTGCACTTGGCATAGAGCTTCTCCTTGCGCAAAGTCTCCAGTACAGTTCTTAAATGCTCCTCATGGTCCTCCTTGGTTTTGGAGTATATTAGAATATCATCTATAAAGACTACCACAAATTTGTCTAGGTAATCTCTAAAGACTCTATTCATCAAGTCCATGAATATTTCTAGAGAATTGGTGAGTCCGAAAGGCATTACTATGAATTCATAGTGCCCGTACCTTGTACGAAAAGCAGTTTTGGGGATATCTTCGTTCTTCACCCTTACTTGATAATATCCTAACTGCAAGTCCACCTTGGAGAAGTATTGTGCTCCACACAGCTGATCGAACAAGTCATCGATTCTTGGGAGAGGATACTTGTTCTTTATCGTGATTTTGTTAAGTTCACGATAATCGATGCAAAGTCGCATTGACCCATCCTTCTTCTTGACGAAGAGGACTAGTGCACCCCATAGTGATGCACTTGGGCGTATAAACCCTTTATCCAGATTCTCCTGTAGTTGTTTCTTCAGCTCTTCAAGCTCAACAACATCCATTCTATATGGAGTCTTGGATATTGGTATCACCCTAGGTATAAGTTCAATTGAGAAATCAACATCTCTTCTTGGAGGAAGACCGGGAAGTTCCTCGGGAAATACTTCAGCGAATTCCCTCACAATAGGCATTTCATCAAGGGTGGTTTCTTCCATGGACTCAATCATCTGAGCCAGATATGTGTTCTCATAAGGCAGTAATATCCATTCTTGAGATGATGGAGCTAAAGTAGATTCATCTTCCTCCTGACACTTGTAATGAATCGGGGGTCAATTCTCCATATGGAGTGTGATTTCCCTCTCCCGACAATTTATGTTGGCTCTATATAAGGAAAGACAATCCATGCCAAGAATTGCATCAAATTCCACCAAAGGGAGTATGACGAGGTTCGTCGGGAAATTCAATCCACAGATTATAACAGGGGAGGGCTTATACTCATGGGATGCAATGATTTCCCCATTTGTCGTACTCACCGACATCTTTACTTCCATGATTTGTGGTGGTGCAAAGATTGTTCAACTAAACTTTTGAGATATAAAAGAATGCGTAGAACCTGAATCAAAAAGTACGTTTGCTATTCTTGAATGAATAACTAGCATACCTGTCACCACTTCGTTGTCGGGGTTCACTTCGGTAGAAGTGATGGCAAAAGTTCTTCCTTGTTGTCTTCGAGGTTGCTGGTTGCCTCCGATAACCCTTGGATTAGGGCACTGATTTGCAAAATGACCCGGTTCTTTTCATTTGTAGCATTGAACAATGCGTTGAGGTTCGAATGGAGCGTTCCTCTCCTCTGTTGCAGCCGAGGGTCCTTCTTGCTGATAGTTAACAGCTAGGTGCCCTTCTCTTCCACACATGAAGCATTTTCGTGTCCTCCTAAGGCAATTTCCAGGGTGCTTCTTTCCGCACTTTTGGCAAGTGGGGTGCTGGAATTTCATAGCGCCGTTGGATTTATCCATCGGACCACCAGAATTGAATTCCACCTTACGCTTCTTGTCCCCATGATACCCCTGTGATTCTCCGATCTCCATTTCAATCTTGAGGGCACATCAGACAATTTCCTCATAGCTGTCGAAGTCACGGATCGCTAATGCTTTTCGCAAGCTAGGCTTCAGCCCACCAAAGAAGCGGTCAACCTTGCATTAGGGGGTAACGACAAAGCCGGAAGCGTATCGTGCAACCCTCGTGAAGTTTTCCTCGTACGCTCCCACAGATTCTTCATCTTTCTGTTTGAGGGAAAGGAAGTCCCTTTCCATCTTAAGACGTAGGGTGCGTGGAAAATATTTATCGAAAAACATATTCCGGAATTCCTGCCATTCCAAAGCCTCGATCTCCTCCTCAGGCTTCGTATTTTTGATCAACGTCCACCATTGATCAGCTTCACCCTCCATACGATAAGCCGCCAGAAGAACCTTCTCTTTTTCAGAGCATTGGAGGATGGAGAATATCTTTTCAATGGAGTTGATCCATTGTTCAGCGATCATGGGATCAGATGATCCACTAAAAGTAGGAGGCCATTTTCTCATGAAGCATTCAATAGCGACTTGTTCTTTCTTAGGGGGGGTTGAAATTTCCTCTTGACTAGTGTTTCTATTCAAAACTTGAGTTAGCTGAGAGAGAAGCGTGACAAAGTTCGCGATTCCCACTCCCATTGGATTGGGCATCTCATAAGTACAATCATCACACTGATCTTCACAACGGTTGTCAGCCCGAGTTCTCCTATTACCGACCATTGGCTGGAATAAGAGGAATGTTTGGGGTAACACATAAAGGGTAATCCAAAGACAAAAGTTTTATGACTTATAAATAAACATTAATCTCTTTAACTCATGAGTCTATAGGATTCAATCCAGGCTTTTCATGATCTTCCTTCTAACATATATTCTTAGGGGCATTTTTCCTTTAATAAGGCTTCATACTAAGATTGTGAAATTATCAAAACATATCCCCCGGGAGTGTCGTAACCAAGAGTGCTGAAAGACCCATTGTCGTGCACCAGTTCCCATTCGAGTCTAGCTCAAAGCGGTGTTTTCGGGTTTTACCCCTAGGATACATCTGTTCCAGAGCTGCCTCTACCTGCTCGTATCCAGACAGGGATGTATTTGTTTGATAAACCACTTACTTAGTATTTACCAAAACTTAGGGATGTTTTTATTATACTTAGTCTTGTATCTAAGTCTTTACTAGGGTTTCCTAATCCCAAAAATAACTAAACCTATCCTTTGATACCAACTATGACAACCCTGCTTTTTATTACAACTTAAACATGCTTTATTACATAAAACATCACTTGATACAACAAAGAAGATCGAGAGGTTTAGTGTCTTTGGGGCTTAGGATCATTACATAAAAACATTAAACTTGAAATACAACATCTTTATTGAAAACATACTTTACATGACCACTACATTCCTTCGTACTTAGCATTGCATGGGATAACCTGAGGACATGCATAAGAAAAGGGTGAGCTATAAATCCCAGTAAGGGAGTACACAATGAATAAAATTAGGAGTACAATACATGTTAGGCAATAGGAATATCAATAGAGCATAAGAGTAACATGAACATAAAGGCATGATAAAGCATGATGACCATAACATGGAAATGTGGCAACATCACTTAAAATTGAATTAGCATGACCCAAGGCTCATTGCACATGGAGCATGAGTAAACCCTCATTGCACTTGAAGCACGAGTAAACCCTCGTTGCACTTGAATTATCATGAGTAAACACTCATTTCACATGACGTATCATGATACTAAACTTTACCCAATGCATTGGAGCGCTATAAAGGGCGCACCCTTCTTAAACATTTCATTTCATGCATAAGTGTGCCACATGGATCATAAAACATGGATTCATAAAACATAATAATTTATTCCACGATAAAGGAATGTGGAATTTATACATGAAACTTTACAATGAATATGTAAATGTGCATAAAGGTGAATACCCTTGATGGTGAAATGGGCATGGTATTCACTACACAATGACATTGGCTTAGAAAATTGGTGCGATTTCGGCAGCGTAACAGCGTGACATAAGAATTCATAAAAAAATGTTTGATGAGAGAGAAAGGGGTTCCTCATCATATTTACATGTAATGGAAAGTAAGGAGGTCATATAGATACATGTCCCAACAATTGAAAAGGAATTTAGATTCATGATACAAAAGTATTGCTTGAATATAAAAGAGGAGAAAAAGGTTTCTTTCGGAATTTCGGCATAGTAACGGGTGTACATGGGAGGCTTTTAATGAGAGATAAAGGGGTATCCAATAATTCAAACAATAATAAGGAAATATGGGAGAGGTGCGAAACCATACCCGAATATTCATAATTGAAATTAAAAGGGCAATACAACTTAAAGAAAATTGACAAAAATGAGAAAGGATGAAAAACACCCTTACTTGGAAGTGTGCTTCCAAAGGCTAGAGAGAGGCTTCTGAGAGGCTTATTGGGAGCTTGGGGCACCTTGGGAGTATTCTAGAGAGAGTAGGGCAGAGGTTGGACGAACTCCAAGGGATTTTAGTGAGGAGGAAGTGGGAGCTTGGGTGGGTTTATATAGGAAAGGTGAGAGAGTTCTTTATTATTTAGGTTTGGGACCCCTTATATTAAAATAATCCAAACCACAAAACATCCCATGGTATTTGCCCATGGTTTCTGGAAAAGGAAAGAGTAAAACAATATTTTACAATTCCAAGGTCCGAACTTATTAAAAAATTAGGGTTGCTTATGTGGAGGTGAGTCACACTCCCATGGAAATTAATTTAAAAAGGCAAAGTGTTGAATAAGTCTTGAGGGCCCCATTAATGCTTTGAAAAGTAAGTCAAACAAACCCAAAACCTCATTATTTTAATGATAAAACACATATTGGCCGAACATAAGGATTATGGTATTTTAGTACATCACCATTGGGTCATTATGATGTCATAAAACACATTATATATTTAAATGGTATTTAATTTTTACCCAAAAATTTGACTGTCTCAGAAAATTATGAAAAAATCACCATTGGATAATTTCGACGTCCTGATTCCAAAAATAATATTTATTTTTTCTAAATAATTTTCTAAATATGTGAATTTTTACTTTTAAAATAAAAACCGACATTTATAAAAAAATTCAGGGGTTTTGACAGAAATGGCTTTCAAACCTTAATAAAAATTTTAATTGCATTCATAAAATTATAAGATCATTTATACTTAATAAAAAATTAATTTAATATTAATAATAATATTTTATTAAAATATTATTTAATTTAAAAATCCTTTAATTTAATAAAATATAATTCTTAATTAAATAATAACTAAAAACACCATTTGTACTTTAAAAACTAATTACAATGTATCAAAAATGACTAGAAATTATATTCACTATTATATAAAAAATAATTCACATGAACATAACACTACTTATTTGTTACATAACCCCTTAAAATAGCCGCATAATACCTAAGGGTAAGGTGTGCGATGGTGACAGACTCTTGGGGTGACTCGGATAACATCGCTCGAGTTGAAATTTCAATCAACTTCCACTTTTCCCGTAGACGATCACGTTCGAGCTTGACTTGATGAAGCTCAACTTGGGCTTGGTCAAGGGAAAAGCCCAAAGATGCCACCTCTTTTACAAGCTCCGAAAAATGGGCTTCGTATGGGGCAATTCTACTGGATGAGGCCATCGCTTCCTTTGTCTGAGTAAAAATTGGGTTCGTTAAAGCCATGTAATTATACTAGTCATGTGATCATTGTTCAACGACTATAAAAGTAACGGTCACAAATCTTATCATAAAACCAAAGAAGTTGACATCTTAAAAAAAACATTTTTTATAAAGAGACATTTAACTGGATCAAGAGGGATTTTCATTTATGAAACTTTGGGTCGTTACAGACACCATGAGAAGAATAATCGTTATATCCCATATTTCAATGTTCTTTTCTTTTTATAATTCCTCTTCATAAATTGTTACCATAATAAAATAATAAAAACATCATATAATATATGATTTTATGCCTTTATTATTATGGTAAAACCATATTCCTCCATTTACCCATCAAATGAAATATAATATAACTAAGTGTGCATACATACAACTTACCATCTCCATGCTATGGTATAAACTGTTTTCACCTATAATTTATATTAACAGGTATAATGATGACTATAAATGAATTAAATAATAAATATGACATGATTTTATTTCTATTAAATTTATATACCATCCAATTCCATACCATTTGACCATCAAGTGAATGATATTGTCGCCCACGCGTACATACGATTTACCGTCACCATGACACGATGAGACTCATTCTCCATTTTAACCATTCAAAAATGATTATAAAGTATATATAATAAATAATCATTAAATGTATGACATAATAATTATACTATATTTATGTATAAATATATATATATATATATATATATTTTACTTTCTTCCATTCAATTCCATAAGGAAACAGAAACAACATTCATGCATATGTACGGCCAACCGTCTCCATGAACAATGTATTCTATTTCATTTATATATCTATTATATATATTTCTATACTAAATATTTATGATATATAACTCTGTTTTTACATTATTGAAGTGACTAAATTATTATATATGTAATAATATAAAAAATAATAAGTCAAAATGCATACAATAATCAAAACAATTATTACAAAAAATTGATTTAACAATGAATTCATAAATAAATGGGTCATAAAAAGTCATAAGTGAATCACATATGATATCATAAATATTATTATGGTTATTTTATAAGATAATAATACATTTAAACCCACTATACATAAGTTTCATACATATACAGAAGAAATCAGACCTTAAGGTGAGGGATATTTTTGGAATCTCATTATTATCAAAGATTGTTTATTCGTATATATTTATTGGGATATATTAATCATCAATGCCCATGATTCAAAAATATATAATATTATTTTTTATTATGATAATATTTTTTAAAGTCAATTTTACCCATTGGTGAATTTTTATTAAACGCTATGGAAGGAAACTTTCTTTCATTTTTCATACAAGGTACTTTTCGACATTCCTGTCAAGGGTACAAGAAAAATGTGTTTTTATCTGATAAGAAAGGAATGGGTTTTTAACATATTATTATTTCCTTATTTACATGAATATTTATCTACGTGATTTATATTTTATTTTTATCTAAATTCCTTTCTTTTAAAATTTCACTTCATTTTGAGAAAAGAAAACATTTTTGAAGAAGAAACGATATTTTCCTCTAGAATTATGTTCAATAATGTTATAAAAATTATTTTCCATATACGTTATTTCTCTATAAAGAGTTTTTTGTTTATATACCTATTATTAATATGATTTATTGTGTTAATAATGCAATTATATTTTATATGGATCATGCTATGATGGAATGATTTTTAAGAAATACATTTTATTTCATAGGTTATGCTGTGATGGATAATTTATGTTTTTGTGGAACATGTAAGAATGATTTCTTTATATGATGGGTGAGACCTATATATTCCTCCAATTAATTGGGTAAGGATTTATATCTCATGATATATACATGAATGTAATGGAAAGTAAATTTGGTTTAGTAATACGTGGCTGGAATAGTAAGTGAATATGGTTCGGTAATACATGGCTGGAACAACATGTAAACTCAGTTCAGTAATGGGATTTGTCCACTATAATGGTCTTGGAATAAATGCATTGGATACAACGAAAATCATATTACATTCTTATTTATATTTCCAAAATTCCATGTTTTATGTTTATGTTATTTTATCATGGTTCATGTTGATTTATTTTTTATGCCTTACAAACTTCCATGACATATGTCATGACTCATTTTTTTGATATTCAAAATTTATATTCATGTTTTTTCATTCATAGGTTTATTTTTTTTTGATTTTCTTCATGTTAACCCATACTGAGGATTTGAGCTCACCCTTTTTATGCTTTATTTTCCCCACGATATAAAGAAAGATTTTAGGTAGGAAGAATAATGGGGAATATCTTTATGGGAGATGTTGAAGATCTTTCACCAAGCTAGAAGAATGTGTTCCATGTTTCCAGTGAAACTAAACTAATACTGTATTTGGGAGTATATTTGTGTAATGAATTATGTATTACACAAAAGAAATTTAATTTCCATGTATTTCAAGCAGGGATCATTAGAGTTGGTATCATAGTGAAGGCTTTGTTAATCATTGGAAACTTGGATACAAAAACATTAGTGAGATCCTTAGTGATATTTCTAAGGAATGTCTAGGGATGTCCCCTACGGTATGTATAACTAGAGGTTATTATCCCATAATTTTGGTTACAATCATGAATTACCTAGGATTAAAAAAAAGACGTTCGACCTTGAATGTACTTCCCCTTGTTATATTGTTTTCCTATTATTATTGTTTTCCCTCACATTATTATTTTTGGGGTTTAGACAATGGATAGAACCTAAAGGAACCTTATTAAGGACCAATTAATTGGGAAATGAAAGGATTTTCCCCATTTGAAACCAAATGTTTGGTAATATATAATGGAAAATATTATTATAATTCTGAAAAATATATGAATCATTCTGGACTTCCAAATGAGCAGAGAAGGGAAAAACATTCTATTGAGTAATTCATAAGGCAACATGCACCTTCTTTTAGTGGGTATCCTGATCCACTTATTGTAGAATGATGGATCAGTACCATTGAAAACATATTTTCCATCATTTTCTATAAAAACATGAAAAATTCATTTTGGTTTTTTATAGTTTAGAAGTAAAAGGAGACCAATGGTGGGCTCTAATCAAGAATACAAGACAACATGTTGAAATTGAATCCCTGGAATGGGATGAGTTGACGAATTTTCTATTTTAACAAGTTTGTTCCTCATATTCTTCATAAAAATATGGAAAAGGATTTCCTTGAGCTTATAAAAAAGGATGATGAATCTGTTGGTACATGAGAGGAAAATTTTACATGTTTTGAAAGGTATCCTTATGGTTTTATCATCCAACCTGAAAGTAAAGTTGATCGATTATTCAGCGGCAAAAAACCAAGCCTTCTAACAGAATTAACTATAATACAATTTAGTATATATGGTAATATTGTGCATTGGGGTAAAGGTTGAAATGAAATTTGGAGTTACATATCAATCTCATGTTTTTGACATGACATGAAAGGTGGAGTTCAAGGGAAAATCTCAAACCAATGGGGAAAAGAATATGAATGTTTCCTTATACAAAAAGTGTGGAAAGAATCATGGTGAAGATTGTCTAAATATGACTAGAAATTTTTTTAATTGTGTAAAATATGTTCATCGAGTAGTTGAGTGCTGAAGTAATGGGAAAAAAGGTTATTAAAGATGTTAATAGAGAAAAGAATACAGAGAACACACCACCCACAGTTCAATGCTACAAGTGAAAGGAAATAAAGAATTATTCTAATTGAGGCTCTAATCCATGTTTTGTAGATGATAATCAATGTTAAAAACCTCTTAAGGACAATGTCAAGGGTAAATCATATACGATCACTATTGGCGATGTTCAGTATGAAAAATATGTAGTGGAATAATTAAGTGTTTATGTTATGGTATTCCACAATAGTGTTGTAGAATATCTTCTATAGTATTATGGAATATTGGAATATCTATGTATTGGTCAATTGTGGTTTTCCATAATTATATGGTATCGGTAACCATGAAATGTGATTGAAATATTTTTTGAAATCACGTGATTTGCACATAATGATGTCATAAGAAGATAATGAGATGTTTGATAGTATTAATTACCACCTAAAGGATATAACGAAAACGTGTTTTCATGGTTCGAGTATGTTGAATTTTTGGTATTTTGTGGTGTTATTAAAGAGTTAATTTTGAACGAATACATGTTTTCAGGAAGGTTATATGGTGATTCATGTTATTAATATGTTTCAAGAGAATTCATGATTAATGTATTCACATTTTTGGAATGTGATCCATTTATTGATAGTATATGTTATATTCTAGTTGATGTTTGTTATATTAATGTATTATCTCACTATAGGTGGAATTATGCATATTTTATTACCTTTGTTAACATTTTTTATAACAGATATGGAATCAACTATCATTCAATCGCACGATCGGTTAAGACTTCAGGAATGAAAAACTCTACTTAATTTCTTTAAATAGGAAATGAAGTTGAAGTTTTTCAAGTCATGAACCATGATGCGATAGTACCCAAATTAAGTAAGTATTTATTCTCTTGAAAAATTATTCAAATTTAAGGAAATGATATTAAAAGACAAAATATTTATCATAGTACCTTCTTATCTGATAAATCAAATGGTCCCTTAAATCATTGCAGATTAATGGATTTCTGGTTATTAACTTTCTCCAAACCTTGTTGTATATCATTATCCATTCGGATGTGATGATTATATTTTTCTTCTATATATATTTTCACATCCCACCTATGTTATCTTATGTGGAAACCAAGGGATGAATTACTTTGGGCAACCACTATGTTTTTAACATTACTTTTTAAAATGAAGTTTTAGTATTCCTTTTTACGATGTACGTTTCAATGAAGGAAACATTCATGTAGTAATCATTTTATATGATCAATGAATTTCGAGGGAGAAACTAATTTTTTTGGGGGGTACAATGTATCATCCTGTTATTTTATGATATAGAGTCTTTTAATTTCATTGATGCCTTGTGTTGTGCGCTACAATAAGATTATCTTATGCCATACGCAACACTGTATTAACATGTTGTATACGTAGAACTATTCTTAGCTAGTGTTACAAACAATTTCAAGTTATTTTTATAGAATTAATTTCATGAAATACCTAGTATAAGTGTTAACTAAATATTATAACCCAATCATTATAATGGTGAGTATGAATAGTAAAATCTTCCTTCTAAAAAACCATTTAAATAAAAATAAGTGATCCTATAAAATATTAAAATCACTATTTATTGATTTTATTAGTGAAATATATATGTAATATATTCAATTTAATTTTTTAAATTCATATTATATGTTTTAGATATGATATAAGAACTAAATAAATTATTCAGATAATAGAAGTATTTTTAAAAAAAATACAGTTTTATCGGTTTTGGATGGTGAACCCTTTTTAAATATCATTTTTATAACATTAGAATTCACATTTGACATAATAATATTATTCTTTATATGTGGGAAATAAAGATTTACCTTGGTTTAAATTATGGTATTTCTATAACGAAATTCGTATTTTAATGAACAGTGAAAAATAAAGCATTTTAATTCAAAAAATAAATTTTGGTATAATTTATTTATATAGTTAAATTATATTTTTAATTTTTTTAATGTTCAATTATATTTTTTTGTTTTAATTTAATAAATTGTGTGTAATTGGAAATAATTTAACCATTATGATGGACATGAAAACATATAAATATTTTGATAGTTTTTACTTCTTAAAAAATTGCTTTATTGTTTTCACAGTGGGAATTATTTTTAAATTAATTTATTTTAATTTTGTGTTTCAAATTTAGAAAAACGGGATAATTTTTTTTAATTATAATGTTCAAATTATTTAAGTACATCACTTTTATTTTTGGGCATTATGAATAGTAACTTCAGAAATGTTTTTATTTACCACAGTTAAAGTGTTAATTATGTAAATAAGGGTAAAAATAAAATTATTATTTTATAAAACTACCATAAAATGTGTCCTAATTTTATTTTATGAGTCATAGGTGACTAAAAAACCATTAGGAAGATGTTTTTCCATTTTACCACCCCATAAGATTAAAAATGACATGTTATACTAATTAATTTAAGGGAAAGGGAAATATAACATAAACTTGTATCTTTTTACTAAAACAATTTTACAGAGGGGCTATATAATTGATAGTTTTTATTATAACATGTAATTAAAAATAAAAAAAATATTTCATAACTCAGGGTATTTTATTTTTAATTTTTAGATATTAAATAACTAAATTTATTTATGACACAATGATGATGGTGTGATTATCTTATTTATGAAATATTCAAATAAATGATAATAAAAATATTAAAATAAATGTATTTTTAATATGTTTACAAAATAAAAAATATTTTTGGATGAAATTGACATTTGAGGGATGCTTTAATGAATTTGGTTCAAAAAAATCAAGTTGTTATGACTTTAAAAAAAATAAATTACTAAATAGTATCAAAATTAACATAAATGTGTTTTTTTAAAATACAATTTTATTAAATGATATAATAGTACTAAAAATATAAGATTAGGAAATATGGCTTATATAATGTTAAAAATGTCATTATTTACCCTCTTGTGTTTCTCTTGGAATTTTATAGCATCTATAGTAACCATATATTTTGAAAACACAAGAAGACATGGTAAGAGTCAATGTTTTTAACTAAGGGTTAATGCAAAAACATAAGGTTTACATTGTGACCTAAAATTTTATAAAAAATATTTTTTGAGAGTATTTAGACCTATAATTATATTATCCTAGAAATAATCACTTTGGATCCATTAGAAACCGAAAACCAATTTATAATAAATTAATATTTGAAGACATTCTTAAAGTATACATAACCTACTCTATAAAAGAGAACTCATTCAATTTTATTCACACCTCCAAATATATTTTATTATGAAACCACCAGACCAAATATCCTACCAACTTCTCTAAATTAATTCTATAGTCCATACTTTGTGCATGAAACCAACTTATGGAGTACTTTTGTGAAAATAAAAAGGAGACACCCGAAGTAGAGATACTCGTTTTATCCCTTCTTTCAAAGTTATTTTCATCTTTAAATTTCTCTTCCTAAGTTGATTCCATAATAAAATAATAAATCCCTCATATAATATATTTTTAGATGTTTTTATGATTATTTTAGAACCATATTTCTCCTTTTACCCATCCTATGAAATACAATATCACGTTTCATGTGTATGTACGACTTACCATCTCCACGCCATGGTGTAAACTATTTTTCACCTATACTATATTTATATGGGTATAATGATTAATATAAATGAATTAAATAATAAAAAAAACATGATATTATTTTTGTATAATTCATATACCATCTAATTCCATACACTTTAACCATCAAGTGAATGATATCGTCACTTGTGCGTACATACGGCTTACCGTCTCCACGGTGTGATGAGACTCATTATCCACATTCACCATTAAATAATGATTATAAAGTATATATAATAAATAATAATTTAATATATGACATAAAAATTTTATTATATTTATGAATATATATATTTCATTTACTTACTTTCATTCAATTCAATAAGGAAAAGGAAACGATGTTCATGCATACGTACGACCTACTATCTCCACGAATAGTGTATTCCATTTCATATATCTATCTATTATATATATATATATATATATCAAATATTTATGATATATAAATCATTTTTTACATTCTTGAATTAATTAAATCATGATATAAGTAATAAGTTCAAGAATAATAAGTCAAAACATGTACGATAAATAAAATGATTCTTACCCAAAACATTACTTTAAAATGGAATTGATAAATAAGTGGGTAATATAATGTCATAATTTAATAATATATGATATCATAAATATTATTATGGTTATGTTACAAGTTAATAATATGTTTTAAGACAATATATAGGAGTTTCAGACACATACATTAGAAATCCGACCTAAGGTAAGGGATAATTTTTCAATCTCATTATTATCTGAGATTTCTTATTCGTAAGTATTTAATGTGGTATATTTATCATCCACGTCCATGTTTTTAAAATATATAATATAATAATTGTTTTTATACTAATTTTGAATGTCTGTTTTATCCATTGGTGAATTTTTATGAAACTTTAGGGAAGGAATATTTCTTTTGTTTTCCATATGAGGTACTTCACGACTTTTCCAAAAAGGGTATGAGAAGAATGATTTCATAACATATATGACATTAATGTGTTTTTATAACTTCTTAAAGACTTATTTCCATGAAGCTTAATATACAATATTTCAATTTTATTTTCATATAAATTATTTTCTTTTACAATTGGTCATCATTTTGAGAAAAGAAAATGTTTTTATGAAGAAAGGATATTTTTTTCAATAATTAAGTACAAGTGTCTTATTAAAATAATTTTCCATCTAAGATGATTCTCTTTATGTAGGGTTATGTTTATTTTCCTATTATTATTATGATTTTATTATGTTAATTATGAAATGATATTTTATATGGATTATGTTATTATGGAATGATGTTTATGAAACCCCTTTTTATTTATTAGGTTTCGATATGATGAATGATTTATGTTTTTGTAGCACATATAAGAATTTTTTTCATTATGATATGGGTGGAACGTATATCTCCCTCTAAATTATTGGCTATTTTTTTATATCTCACTATATAGACATGACTGGAATGGAAATTAAATATAGTTTAGTAATATAAGGCTGGAACGGTATGTGATTCTGGTTCAGTAATACATGGATGGAATGGGAAGAAAACTCGATTTAGTAATGGAAATTGTCCATGATGATGTTCTTGGAAGAAATTCCTTGGATACTATGGAAATAATATTATCTGCTTATTTATTTTCCATAATTACATGTTTTATGTCAACTCTATTTTATCATGGTTTGTGTTCATTTATGATTTATCCCTTACAAACATCCATGACTTATTTCATGACTCACTATTTTGATATTCAAAATTTATGTTCAAGTTTTAACATTATTATCTTTTTTTTATTTAATTTTCTTCATGTTTACCATTACTAAGCATTTTTTCTCACCCTTTTTATGTTTTATTTTACCCAATATATAATGAAATGTTTTAGGTAGAAAAACCAATGGGGAAGATCTTTATGGGATATGTTGATGATCTTTTACCAAAATAAAATATTTTCTTCCAAGTTTCCAATGAAACTAAACTAATATAGTCTTTGGGAATCTATTTGTATAATTTATTTTTTATTCCACAAATGAAATGAAATTTATATGTATGTCAAGCTTGGGTCGTTATAAATAGTGTCAAACTAAGGGAATATTTCTGTGCGAAGTGTAATTAACCGTCTAAAATGGTCACATACTTTTGAAGATCCTATATAAATGTGGATTAGATGGAGTAATCCTTCGTTGTATTCAAGGAGATGAGATTCCCCAGGATATTCAAGAAGTCTATGATGGTTACTTCAGAGCACATATGGTAGGGCTAAAGATCTCCACCAGATTCAAAGAGTGGGATAATTCTATCTCAAAATGTTTTATGACTATATTGAGTTCAAAAAAATGTTTCTTGCATGTCAAGTCCAATCTTATTTTGTACATTAGCCTCCAGAGCCTCTTCATACCCCCCAAGTACTCTGGACCCTTTGCAGTATGGGGGCTCAATGTCATGGGACCGTATCCACCAGTGATAGCTCAATAGTGTAGGTCCATCTTGTCCACTGCATATTTATTTTCCTTGTTGGTAGAGGAAATTATTCTCAAGGAAGTCATTTCCCATGGAATAATTGATTTCATGAGCTCCAATATGATCCATTGATTTGGAGTCCCTCACACTATCCTCATCGAAAATGAAACAATATTTCGGGTAGCTGAGCTGGAGAAATTTTACTCCAAGTACAATACCCATTCAAATAATACCTCTATCTATCACACACAAGAAAAATTGTAAGCTAGAGTCATTCAAAAAAACTCTATCTATCATCTTGTAGAAGATGGTTGGTCAGAAAAAGAAGAGCTTACTGGAAAAGATTCCCAATGCTCCCTGGGCTTACCCAATGGTCACATGAAATTACACCTTGGTTACCCATATTCCTTTGTGTATGGAACATAGGAAGTCTTTCCACTTGATATTTAGTTACCATCACCCCGTAAAGCTATTTATGATCAACACTCATCCAATAAGGTGTCATAAGTCCATCTGGATGAATTGTAATACCTTAATGAGAATAGGCTCCATGACATGCATGACATGGAGAGGCACTAGAATATGATAGTAATCCATTCGATAAGAATGTTCATCTCCATTATTTCCTATGAGATAAAACAATATTGTCTCTTAGAATTCTAATGATAATTGGAAGGAAGACACCAAAGTTGAATCTCAAATTGGAGGGACCTTACACCATTCACATCTTTTACCCCCACACTACAAACTATCTGGTCACTATGGGTGGTGTGAGAATTAGTCCTACCACCAATGTCTAATTTCTCAATAATTACTTCACATGAGTGGTCCATTCATCACGCATTATTATAAACTACAAATGGTTCGAGTTATACGACATTAAACTATTATCCATTTTGTCCTACATGACGGTAAAATGTGAACGGTGAATACACCATATAGTTTGATCTCAAAGACTATAAGATAATATCTCATTCATCCTACATGATGATAAATTAAATATTTTAAACATATATCAACAGTCTGATCTCTATGACCCTAAAATATGATCTTCCTTATCCTTATCACAAGATGTTAAACTGCATGACATTTCATGAAATACATGTGGCTTGATTCCCATCCTTGTGGGATAATTAGGAAGACATGGAAATTTCATCTTTAGGTCCAGCCCTAGGTACTATAGAATTTTCCTTACATATGGACTCTCAGCATAAGTAACCCATCAACATATAGGGTGATGTTGAATTTTTTTCCATTTTCGTAGGGTTTACAACTTCCATGCCATGTGTCCCCCTTTAGTGATATCACCTCCATTGTCCTCACTACATGACATTAAAATTCATGGTATCTTAAAAACTATGTGTGGATTGATTCCTTCCCTTACAGGATACGTAGGAACACCCAACCATTTTGTCTTTAGGTCCAGCCCATGAAATTCTTTCCATTTCTTTGGTTCCCCCTCTGGGTTCTGTTCTCTTCAAGGGGTGAATATGGTAATGTGTGGACTTATATTATCCTCATTCAAATTGGGTTTGAAATAACTGTGATATGTGACACCCTCCACAATATCCCATTTTACCTTTTATCCTTACCGCATGACACTAAACTACATGAAATTTCTAGAACTACATATGGATTGATTCCCATTCTCACGACATACGTATGAACTCACATACATTTCATCTTTGGGTCCATCCCTAGACCCCTTGATATTTTCTGACCATTTGGCCTGAGTTTCCCCTTGGGATTGTGCATGGTGTGGTGGGGAATTCTCCTATACTCATTCACACTAGGTATGCTTTATCGCAACATGAATATTCCATATAGAACCTCATTCTCCCTCCACATCCTTGCTGTATGACATTAAACTGCATGGAATTCAAAAAATATGTATGGACTGATTTACATTTATATGGGATACATAGGAATTCCATGATTTTCTTCCTGGTTCCAGTCTAAGCTCCAAAAATTATCAGTTTAGTTTTACTCCTCAACCCATATTCTAATTGGATTACCAGGTGTGGCGTGTGGAATTCTTATTTCTTTATTCATATCAAGTATATGATATTCATTCCATGTACACCCTCTATAAGATTTTCCCATTAATCTATGTCCTTAGCGTAGAACATTAAACTACATGGCATACCTAGAACTATATGTGGCTTGATACCCATCCTTATGGGATACATAGGAATGCCAATAATTTTTTTCTTTGGGTCCATCCCTACATTCCTCAACCTTTTCGGCCCCTTCAGCCTTATCCTATGGTCATATTTATACAACTATAAACAAATATCTCACCTGTCCTACATGAAATTAAACTATTCTATAATTATTTTAATATGTTAAACTACAAAGAATTTGTGGTCCTTTATGCATTACCATAATGTGTAATTCCCCTTCATCTCGTATGACGTTAAATTGTACATCACATTTTCAAAATCCCCTTGTTATGGAACCTAGGATTTAGTATCCTCTTGGGAGCGTGTGGTGTGGTGTGGAATTCATTGTCCTTATTCACATAGGGCTATTTTCTCCACTCTATACTCATTCCCCAATTGAGATCTTTCTCCTTATACATCCTTACCATATGATGTTAAACTGCATGGAATTTAAGAACTATGTGCGGCTAGATTCCCATCCTTATGGGATATGTAAGAATGCTCGATCATTTTTCCTCTTGTCCAGCCTTGGGTTGACCAACCCATTTTACCCCTTTCTTCTGCTAGTCTCCACAATAGGTATAACCCTAGTTGATCCCTTCGACCTCTGAACCTCCTCATCAACATTCTAAGATGTGTTGTGGTTTAGTACCTAGAGTGTTGATTTCTATATGAAAATGTTCTCATTCCATTTCTACGCATCATGCATCCCTTCATTCGGGTATTCATCATATCTCACATCTGAAAGGACCCCCCGAGTGGTTTGGATGCTCGAACTTATGGCTCGCCTACCGTTTTGGGCCAACATCTTTAATGATCTAGATCAACGTTTGAGACAGGTCAGGGCGAATATGTGTAGTGACCAATGCTCACTTTTTTGTTCCCATCCCAGGTCCCACGATATGGATTCTTATGTTTGAATATAGTCAGTAGTTGTACCCAATAGTACACTAACACCTTTATTCCCTAAAATTTTGGATTCATGATTCACATTCCATTCCATTTCATAATGTTTGGAAAGAATCTTGACACCCTCGGTGTCACTCCTATGTGTACCTTTGTGAATTGAGAGGACAAACCGACAGTGTGGGGTCATTCTTCACTTTGCACCCTCATTCCATACCATGTCCTTTAAGGTTTTTTAAATATATACTCTGCCCCTATTTCCCACAATGATCATATATCGCATGGGCATAGGGATTTGGGTGAGGTTTCCGCTTGCTTGATAGGATCTCACTTCCCTATGGTCTGAGTTTTATGACCATAAACTAAGATATCATGCATCCTTATCAGATGATGTTAAACTACATCTTTTTCATCCAGGTTGTGTACTGATAAACTACCCAGTCATACTTTGTATTCATTTGAGAAGACGATCCCCCTTTGGAATTAGCCCTCCACCATGCCACATTATAAAACTACGTCTATGTTGATTCTCACCATTGTGAGATACATAGTGACACCCAATTATTTTACCTCTGGGTCCAGCCATAGAGTTATGATCTTATTTCCCCTTCATGGTATTGGTTTTCCTCTTTATAATGGTGCGGTTCGATGGGAAATTCCTTTTTTACTCATTCACACCGGGTCACCTCTTGATGCTACTGCACCTCTGCACCCCACATGGTTTCACCTCTATAGCCTTTAAACTATGATTTTTAGTGTCCAAGTTCTCATGATATTAAACTACATAATAACTAGGATATTCTACACTTGAGAGTGTATACAACTTTTTGGTATTATCCGTATTCTATTCTGTATTGAAGAACTATGTGTTGGTTTATTACCATAGACTCTTCATTTATGGTCCAGTCCCAACCCATTTCATCTTTCGGGACTCTTGGCCCTATCCCCCTTCTAGGAACGTGTGATGTAGTGTGGAATTATTTTATCCCCATTCACGTCATGTTATTACCATGACGCATGTTCCTCCTCAAGGGTTCCCCTCAGCCTCACCATATGATTTTAAACTACATGGTATTCCAAAACTATATATGAGTTAATTCTTTTGCTCTCTGGATATGTAGAGACACCCATGTATCTCTCTTGAGGTACATCCGCAAGTTCATTATCTCTTACTACTCTTCACCAAAAAATATGGTCGAAATTATATGAACCTAAATCAGGAATCCCCAGTCTGTATAAAAAGACATTAAACTATTAGCTCGGGTCTAGGATGTATGACCTTAAACTATATACAATGTCCCAGTCATATGAAATTTAATTATTCCATAAATTTTCATAACCATACAACACTAAACTACACATCCATAATCGTCATTTGCATGACATAAAACTGCAAGGCATTCTTGGACATTTTCCCGGGAGGTCCTATTTAGAGTAGGTTTGACCGTTGTTCAGAATTATACGCTCACCCAATGTACATTCATCAAGGTGGTGTAATTTCAAATGATTGAAATTATTCAAAAAAACCATAATTCTGTCACCACACTTTGTTAACTCTATTTCAGATCCTCATTCCCTTTCACATTTGAAGGAACCCCCTAATGGTTATGATTCTCGGCCCAAAGGCTCACCTACCATCCTGATTTAACAATATCAAGGACATTGGAAAACACCTCAAATTCATCCAAGAGTTTTTGAATATAGTCAATTATTGTCCCTCATTTTCTTATTCCCATTTCCGGATAATGGGATGTAGATGATGTGTTGCAAATTTGGTCCACAGTTTTCCTCCATCGCCATAACACCCTCATTGCATTACAAAATTTGGGTATCGTGATAGAAACCTCCCATTCCCCTTAGTTCAGATGGATTCCAACACCCCTGGTAGTATCCCACCCATGAACTAGATCTTGTTGATAAAGGGAAATATGGTTGTTCTGGTAACTCTATTCTCTAGTCACATCCCCCCTATATTCTTCAAGAAAATCCATGTGGTCATTCAAACTCCAAGATTTCCATAATTTTTTAGAAATATCATGTTCAAGGTGAATGATTCCATGGTCATCCCATGTTTATCACACCATAAATGACCCACATGAGAATAAGAATTGATTAATGGTTTTCTCACAAATAACATTGAGATGTTGTAATCAATGAAAATAACAAAAATCATGCAAACAACCAAAAAAAGTTATCATGAATGAAATTGTGTTCGTTATACCATGCAAATTATAGCCTCTATGGATCAACCCCTAAAATAGTTGGGTATAACTATCCAATGAAATGAATCAGATCCACTACTATTTGGTGTGTGGACTCAATGAGCTGTTGTTGTCTAAAAAGCTCCCTCTCATATTTTCCAGCCTCAAGGTGAAGTTCATTAGCCCTGGTTAGTGCCTAATACTTATCAACTTGGATGATGGCCATTTCACAAGATGTTTTCCCTAGATACTATTCATATTCTTCCAGCTGGGTCTGAAATTATGATATGCGCTCTTCTTGGGTGTCAATGAAGGAGGAGCACTCATCTAGAAAAACTCTTTAGTGTTGGATCTCCTATTCATCCTCTTAAAGCTTTTGTGTGTTGATTTCCTTCCCCTACTATAAGAAAATACCGAGGCCACACTAATCCTTCCATACCATCTCGACAAGGTAATCTAGAATGATCACATGATGGCATCCCACATCCACTCTTCTAACACATAGTTCATGGATTCAGGGATGTATTATTCCCAAATTTCTTATCCACTCAGATTGCATGGTGTTATCGATAAAGAGTTTGATCATATTCCATGACTGGCATGGGAAAACCTTAGTATCATATTCATCAAAAGAATTCTCCTCCCACTCCATTGGACCAACGTACTCATATTCAGAAAATGCCTCTATGATCTCAGCAGTAGGATCTTCTTCAGGTTGGTCTTCATCACTAGATTCTAATTCAATGTTGTCCACCAGACTAACTCCAGACTCTATCCCACTTGGGGTATTGCTCGTTTCCATTAGTCTCTCATAAAGAACTATAGCCTAGTCTGCTTTGGAACTCAATTATATATGGACCCGTGTCTCACTTTGAAGAGGATCCTCTATTACTCCAACCACTTGCACTAACATCATGCATTCCATTTTGAGAACAACTCAAATGTGGGTCATGTAATCCAGTTTGATTAGGAAGAAAACATATGTGGACCTGAAGGCAGGGAACATCCGTTGTTCAGCGACATGATCCCACCTCTAGCCTATCATTTCTAGCATGATAGGGTGTGGTCCTACAAAAATGGTCATGGACTGCAATGGATCCAAGGAAACCACCCTTGCTTTGCCAACACTAATGGACTATATACCTATCATATCATTAGTTGTAAGTTCTAGTGTTTGATTCTAAACACCTATCATCACGCCTTCATTCCCATTAGTAGGATCACTTGGTTCAAGATACTCCTACATAGATTGGTGTAATTTGAGAAACCAAAATAAATTATGAAGGTAAATTACATAACAGAGGAGAGTTACAGATTACATCAAGATTTGCAGAAGATTTGCTCAGATTAGTCCCTTCTAAGGCCACTATTTTACCTTCTTTTGGAGAGAACCTCTTTGAAACTGTTTCCTTATTAACCTTCAGAGGTATTCCTTACAAACCTCCTCCCATAGGAACTATCCAATTGTTCAAGAAGGGGAAATTATTTTTCCAGTTGAGCCACTAAATCTATTGGGGTGATGGTCTTGTTCAACAACAACCTTACCCTATCTGTTAATGGTTGTGGAGTACCTCTAGAGGGAACCAATCTCTCTAGTTCTCATAAAAATTTTCTTCCCTTAGAAAAGAACACATTAAAACTGGCATTCCCAAGACTGAGTTCCCCTAGCTCCACTATATGCTTGTTTATGTTCTCCCAAAGGTCATCATTACTGCAGTAGTACTTATAGAATTCCTAGTCATTCCAGGCATCTAGATAAACAACATAAAAAAGAATCACTTCTTGGTGAACCTACATCCCAGGGGCCTGAGGTGACTACCCAAAGAATCCCTGTGACAATTCCCCTCTCTCTTGGGTTTCTCTAGTCCAAATAGCTGGGCTTAGCCTTGGTGCTTCCCTTTCTTCACCTTCCATCAGAACAGGTTCGTGTCCCACTTCCCCTACTATTTTAGAATCTTCACCCTAGAATATGTCGGAACCGGAAACACAATGTCCCCCCATAACCACTCACTAATGTTGAGGTGTTGGGACAACTTATTTTAAAGCCTGGATGGTAGGCTGCTTCAGCATCACTCCCAGGTAGCCATCTTCCCAATGCAGTGTGTATCCATGAAAAAATCTTAATACAGTGATGGTTAGTGGAAAGTCATTCCACCTCTTCCCATCCTACTGCATGAACATCAGCCTCAAATTTCTAATTACCCAGAGACTATTCTCATGGAACACCCCCAAATACACATTCAATATTAGTCTTTTCATGCATCTGAATTGTCTCATGAACCAGCGTTGAGTGTACTACTCGCATATGAGTTCACAATCTACCTGCGCCACCGGCACACCACCTCAACTAGATAGTAGGTACAATAGTTTCTCGATGTTTTCTATTCCATCATCAGTATATGCTTCAGTCAGAAAGGAAATGGGTGGAAGATGAATTATTCTGCCCGCCACAACTAAACTTACACGCCCGATGTGTCTAGTCTTATTTGGGTGCTATATGAGATATTAAAAATTTCCGTTCGAGAGTGTATCCTAGGTATAGAGATTAGGATGGGATATTTTTAGCACCCATATGTACTGAAATATAGCTATATAGGAAATTTAACAACCCTCATACCCTCAATGACCTCAATCCCTCACTGATTTGCTGATGTAAATGATATAACTTCATGAACACTGGTTTGCCCAGGTTCACACATTCTCCCCCAGCCAGTCACACTGCCATAATGAATGTGCTCAGTCTTACTCCCATGTGAGCATCTTTGACCGGTAGCACCAACCCTCAGGTCAACATCGAGATGAATGTGGCTATCCTGACTATTGTCCATTACTATGTTCTGACAATGTAACCCCATATATTCCACTAACTATCCTCTAAGATTCACTATTATGAACCATCTCTTCCCCTTATAGGTTCTCTCAGGTATGTGGGGGGCCTTTTTGGTAGTGTCTATTCCTCCATTAGTATGTTAAAAACGTAGTCAAACCACTTCTTGAAATGGACATCTTAGGTATTATGATTATCATCATTCGTTCCTGGTATTAAATCTAGCAGTTCCTTCACCAGAGGCGACAGTTGTTCAGAATCCTCCCAAACGTTCATGGTAGTAAGGAACTCAACATACATCCTTCCCAAGATCTAGATGCCAACAATTTTATGAATGTCCCAGAGGGTTATACCAACCTCCTCACTGTGAAAATGAAATGTGTTTGTATCCGGTGACCACTAGCTTAACAGTTTCGGTATGAACTCCCACAGTTCAGAAACACAAAATTGGGAGCCTACATTATAAAGGCCTAACCACCTTAGCACGGTCTGGAACAATTCTCAAGATTCACTCACCCAGTATGTCCAGGACCACCCATCGATAATGTTCCCTCCCTGCTGTAGATCGCAACTTATGATCCACCCCTTATCGGGATTCCCAATCCCTGCCTTGAAAATAGTCTTATACATAGGTGGAGACGTCTCTACCTCCAACTCATTACCATAAATATTTTTGAAATGGTTATGAAGTAAGTACTCTATGACATGAGTATGATCATTTATAGCATCGTCGTCCGGATCCCTATACCATTGATATTCTTTGGGGGTGCTTCTAAACTCGTATGTTGGATTATCTCTGTTTGCATCAGGAATGAAGTGTCATCACATATGTAAAAGTCGTACAGCGGCATGCACTTGCACAACATATATTCCCTCTGAAACTCCATCAGTAGTGAAATCAATTACTAGTGATCATAGGAGATTCAGATGTATTCTACTGTTTGAATATTGTTCTCTATGGCCTCCCTCTGAGTAGAATCTTCATAGAAATCTCGAGAAACCTCTCCAGTAGCCACTGGCCTAAGGATTAGAAAAACTTTATGGTCGGGTCATGAAGACAGTTGTAGAGACCCCTCACAATGATGGTTCGAAAATTGTCATACCTCATCAAAGTAGCCTTGATCTCAGCCAATTTTGAAATAGAATTAGATGATAATGACACACAAGTTTTCTTAAGTGTTCGCGGAGCACCAGAACAATGAACCTGGTCTTCATAGTCACGTTCGAAGGGTGGATTGCAACATAAAAAGAGAGAAATGGTGCAGTCTTTCACAAAGATCCAATTATGTAAAAAATCCCCATGTTTACGTATTTATAGGTGTGTCTTGACTAGACATAACGAAAATTGTCACCCATGCTTCGTGGAACCCTTCTGGCGATGGAGATTCATGAAGCCGATGCACGATGCCGATTCGTGATGTCGTATTGAGATGTAGATTCATGATGCTAATTTGCAATGAGGCTTCATGATCATGATTCATGATGATGATTCATGATCACTCTTAATTACCTGACTCGGTGATCCAAATTCACGATCCACCTTTTTTTGATCCATTATGTTTTTTGGAAACATACCCTCAAAATATGACCTTATTTTCCTTCATCTCCCATTATGAGTGGGGTCATTCGTTGGCACTAAAACTCATTCCACTTGAGTCATGAAAAATTTCAAGGGGTTTGAAGAAAATTGAGAATAAAAATTTCTTTCAAATAAATCAATACTATCTCAAAGGACATGGTTTATAAATACCTTCATAGAGTTGTCCCGACTCTACGATCACTAGTGTCTACGATATACCCTCTACGTGTCTAAATATTCCAGAAAACATCGTGGAATCACATGATATATGTATCCCACACAGTGAGGGAAAACTTAGAAACCCCCTTCACGACTTTAAAGAGGCCTACCACTCTGCGGTGTCACCTTGTCTCCACAGTGAACTCCAAGATCATCCCTTTAGTAGACCCTTGATGAGTCCAATACCATTACCTTCTCTTCATGGCAGCCAAATTTTCTTTGTGCCCATATCTTCTACCCTATATGACCTTAAATACCTATAAATAGTAGTCTTCCCCTTCAAACAACCTTTACTCTGATCTTTTTCCTTCCACGATCCCATTTCATAAAGACTTTTTTGAGGTCAAAAAATGGATCACCAAAGGTACATGGCCTATACAAGCCATGCATCCTGATGCTCTTCATGGCCCCCACCTATGGTGGGAATCCCATTTGTGACTATTCCCTTGTAAAATGAGGGATCCTATCTCGGGTGGTCTAGGATTCACAAATCACTCTTTAAATAAAGAGTCTTTTGCTAAAGAGAATCTCTACTCCATTGAAAACCTACCTTCATGAAGCATCAGGCCTTCGTGAAGGGCCTTTCCTCTAGGAAGTACATTCTCTTCAAAAAGCAACAGACCATCGCGGAGGCCACTCTCTTTTTGAATAAAAAAATATTCTTCAATAACCTCTTTACAAGGACTCCTTTTTTACAAACCGCACTTCGGTTCAGTCCTCTAAGCTTGTACACAATGATTTCAAGGTTCCCTGAATTGTCATTCATGTTGTGTTTTCCTTCCATGTTCTTATTCATATAGTAAAGTAAATGAATATTTCTTATTTTAAAATTCATGCTAACATGGAATCCTTAATGGATCACTCCACAACCCCCAATACCTTGTTTTTCTTATGCCTTATAATCCATATGTGCGGGTTGGTACAAGTTATGTTAGTCATATGGGTAATGAGAAATTCCCCATCTATCGAGATGCAGGATGTTAAACAACCAAGAAACCCCAAAACCTCAATACATGATGTTAAAATATTATCACCATATTAGTGAAAATCCTAGGAGGACATTGAAGAGGATTGGAACCAGTACCCTCTCACTTGTCCTATCCTATTATGATTTATCTCCATGTATGCCTCTGTCATCCCTTACAGAAGCCCCAACACCACTGGATAGGGTGATCCATGTACAATGGTCATATCCTCCTAGTTCATATGACCCCTAGTTAGGATCCCCCTCTTGGAGTAAGCCCATGTTTCCTATTTGGAATGCAAACCATTGGTGAGCCCCACACCATCCTTGGAAGACGTTCTTTTCTCCACATGATCGTTGGGTCTATTGTTGTCTCTTGTTTCTCAAATCGAGTATGACTCATCTCAGATTAGAGTAAGCATTGAACATGACATCTTCATTGGCCTCCAATCATGCATATGTCCCGTGACCCACTATAATGAACTATATGGACTTTAATATTTTACCTTTTCAAGAAAAACATTTAGGAATCCTCTATACGGTTCAAGACTAGCACCCATCTATCCCAAACACTTCACGTCGGTTTCCACTCATCCCATGTGGCATTAAATTGTATGCCCCATTTTGTACTACGTGGGTTTTGATCCCTTTCATGTACACAGGAATCCTCTTTGAGTTTCAATCCCAACAAATGGTATACTATAGTTCTCCCTCCTAGGGATATATCCTCCTGATGTGGCATATTCCTTCTATGGAACACAACACCTAGATCCACCGCCCAAAGGTGTTTCAATTCGCTCATTCGGGTTGTTGTACATTATGTAAACCTTGAATATATATCCCATTTTTTCAGGAATCTAATCATGCATAACACCCATAATCAACCCATACTACTCCAAACATTGTTTCCCCTCTTACGATGGGATTCTAACCATGTGTAACTTCGAGCATGTATTCAGGTTGCTATTATTTTTTTACACCCAGATTCTATGTGGTATTCTTGAACAATGTGGACATTGATCTTTGACCCTTCTAATCATGGTATGTAGGAAGCCTCTATAGGGTTCAATCCCATCACCCGTGTCCCATACTACCCTTTCCATTGTGGCGTCGTGTTTTGGGAAGATCATGCCCAAACCAGAGGTTCTATTAACTTCAGGTCCCCTTCCATGCATGAAATTCTCACATACCACCTCCTTAGGTGTCCCATTGTCTAATTCTAGAACTATTTGTACTTTGATTCCCTTTCACTAGGATTCATAGGAAACCTCCCTGGGGATCAATCCTAATACCGTTACCTTCAAAAAGGTTCCCAGTTCTATCCCCATTCATTCAACTATTCAACGCTTCGTCTATATCCATCCTGATTTTACTCAGGCCCCCACATCCCAGTTAAATCACACCAACCATTCAGGTATCTATCCATGCTTAATCCTCATCCATCTATTCATCACGCCATCCATTCGAGCCCCATTCATTCCATCCATTTGTTCTATGTTCTCTATGTATCACCCTATTTACTAACCATGTGTAAACCCTAACATGCTTCGAGTTAGTTTTCTATTGTGTACAACCTGATCCAAGGACTCACCCTCTCAAACTACATGGGTTTTGATCAATTTATTCAAAACATGGTATGTAGGAAGCCTTAGTGAAGATTAATTCCAACCAATGGTAAACTATGGTGTCACCTTTTTTGGGGACCACCATCCTCTGATCCTCCCTTAGAAATGACCAGGTCAACATTCATGGTGTGAAATATTCACCTTTTTGGGAAACAACATCCTAGATCCATCCTTATAGGGTGTTCCGAACGATCTATATGGTAAAACTATATACATGCTCCCTCCTAGGGGCGTACCTATCGGGTCCACTCCCATCAGTTTTATGATCAGTTTGATCCATCTCTGCAAGATGTTAAAATCGTGACATACCCTATGTTAAACAGGGAAGCTGAGGAAAACCTATGAGACATGCTTCTAGCATATGGTTCTCCGCATTCTATGTGGGATACCTCAGATTTTCGTGTCCTCGAGAATCCCTCCAATAAGGGAAAATCTATGGGTACTAGTGTTTCAACCTCCAGACATGCCAGTGATGCCCAATGTTACTACACCCCTGACTGAAGGTTTCTACCCTAACATGAATCATTTGGAATGTCCTAACAAATGTATCATAATTAATCAGTATCCTCAAAGATATGACACCATGGAGTGTTTCATGAACAACATATTAATCTTAAGGGAGACCCGGACTAGGCGACAAATTCTGATGAGGAATCCATGGAAGGAGGGACTGACTTCCCATCATCCCATTTTGATCCTGGAGAAAACATCCCTCGTGAAGGTGATAGTTGGGTACCATCTTTGGAAATAAGGAATGCGGGGTAACAATGTGACCATCAACGAGCATCCCAACACTGGGTATGACGAGGCACACACTGTCTAAAAAGAATCGGAAACAACTGCATGATCTAGCATTATGTTTAGAGGAATCTTTTGTATAGATCATTAATAACATCTTTCCATACATTGGTGATAAATAAAACATATGATCAAAATGATATGTGTCATTCAAGTAGTTTTTGGGGTTTGTGGTGAGATTAGAATGAAGGGTGGAAAAATTATTTCATGTTAGATTATGGTTGTGAACATTGGAGGTGCATATAAATGATGCAAATTTGTATAGTAGATAATTTTAAAGGACCTACATGTAACACCCTGATATTTTTCGTTTTTTTAATTAGTATAATCTTTTAATTATTTTTCACTTCACGCAACAATGATTTTTTTAATGCACTATGTTAGGGTGTGATATATGCAACACCAAGTTAATCACCCACCACATTAAACACTTAGATTATAGTTTTGTACATGAAACAATATTATTTTATTTAGTTACACATAATTATGAGTTCATTATATAGCTTGAGTAACACAAAAGATAGAGTTTTTTTACTGAATTGTAATATACTATAAACATGATTATTAAAATATAATTATAGCTACCACCTTTCCGTTGGAAATGAATTTACAAATAAGATTAAATAAATTTTGAAAACATTATTTTTAAATTTATATAAAATTAATCATTTGGTTATAAAATATTATAAGTGAATGTAAGAACTATTTCAAAATAAAGAAATTACTTATCAAAGAATACTATTTTTCTATGTAAAAACAAAATTTTCTCTTAGAAAATTAATAAAAAAACTTTTCCTTAATGATTTCATCCTATGCTATATATTATATATTAAATATATATTTATTATACTTCTAAAATACATTTTATAGGTATAAGATAATAATAAATCCAAATTTATGAATAAAAATATTTATTTTTTGATTGTTTATTCTACTTCCTTTTAATGAAGATACCATTTTAAATATGAATTTTGAAATTTTCTTATTTTTTATTTCTTAAAAATAAACTTCATTTTTTAATTTATAATTTTAAAATTATATTTTCATGAATTTTTGGAATTTTTCTCAAAAGCATCATTATTTGATGAATAGTGAATAATACTAAATTTTTGTTCAAAACTAAACTTTTTCCATATTATTTATATAGTTAAATAATGGATATAATTGTTTTTAAGAATTACTAGATCAATTTTATAAAATTTAAACATATTTAAGTAATTGGGAAAATTTTCACCATAAATTTAGATATAAAAATTAGCAAACTTTTAAACATTTTTACTATTATAACCCACTTTGTTGTCTCATCCGTGGGATTAAATTTAATGTAATTTCTACCTCTTATGTGTTTGGTATTTTAAAAATGAATTCCATATTTGTAATTAGTATAATATATAATTTATAAAAATCTAAAATTAGTTTTGGACCAAAAATATTAGTGAATGTGTTTAAATTAGTGGGGGAAATTAAGAGAAACATTAGCTTAACAAAGAACTAAGCCTTAAGTTTAAGGCCCAAAATTTCGTATATTTCTGTCCAAAATCCATTTTACGGCCATATTGAGACCCTATTATCATATTTGTAAATTTTTATCATCATTGGATCCATTTTTCACAGGAACGTTGTTGTCAGAATTCCATCTTAAAAAATTTACAATAATGCCACTCCTCCTCCATTATAAAAAATTAGTGACCCCTCCCACTTCATCACACATATAAATCCATTTAGTTCCGCCAAAATAGGCCAAAATATCCTCCCATATTCCCTAAATTCTACTTCAATACTCCCTTTTGGCATTAAACCATCCAAGGAATCCCATTGGTGAAAATGAAAAGGAGTTTCCCAAAAAAGGGGTAACATCTTTCCTCAAGTTACATTCCTTTATTTTCTTTCTCAACCACCTCAAAACTTATTATTACATGATTATATAATAAAATATGTATCCTAAATATATTTTATTTTCTTATTATAATATTTTTACATACACTCACACACACTTCCATCTAATGGGTAACGAACATACCATTCTTGGGTGTGGAGAACTACCACCTAATGAAACGATATTGTTTGTTTTTTACTTTAATACCTATCATGGGAATTAAATATGATGGAAACTATATTTTTATATGATTTATATTATATTAATGATTTATTTCAGCTTATTTAATTATTTTATAAAACTTACCTTCATGTTTTCCATTTTTGTGTAAATACAATGACTTTGTTGTGGATGTGTGGACTATAGCGTCCTCAATGCGATGTGATTTGTTCTCACTATACATGGGATGTATTATAGATGGGTTTAGAAACATTATATGATATATATGACATAATAATTACCCTGTAATGATATTATTTATATAAATACATATATTCCATTTAATTTCATTCTTTCAACATCATAAGATAATGGAAATTGTGTTCATGCGTACGTATGACTAACCGTCTCCATGAATGGTATATTAAGTTTAATATTTATTTCTTTTATAGGCTATTATAAATAAATATATAATGACTATAAATGATATTTATATCATATTTTAAATTCTATAAATATGAAAATAATTATCTAAATAATATATCCCTAAATAACAAGTCAAAACATGTACAAAAAACAATTTGGTTATCACCCGAAAAAAGGTCCCTTGTCAAATTTTCCATCATTGAGCCATTTCTGGAGTTCCAATCCACTCCATCTAGAGGTGTATACACAAATAATTCCAGCACTTATATTACCATGACACACCATCCCATTTTATCCACCTCCAATTCTAGCAAGGGCTCTTCTTATTGACAGACCTCCTATGTCTCACTTCCTCTCACTAATACTACTGGCGGTGTCTCACTTATTTTTGCCAACCCTCGGGTAGAATCTCCCACACATCCTTAACCACAATTTTCTTCAACCCTTACATCCTTCAAAAAAAACCTCATCTCCCCTCACAAAACCAGTAAATCAGTAGAATCTAGAAAATTCAAATCAAATTCACAACTATAGGAGAAGGAAAATCTAAGAAATAGAACAACAAAGTAAAATTAGATATCTGTATCAAGAAATTTCATAAACACAAAAAAAAACATCCAAATAGATCATAAGAACCACCTAACGGAATCAAATTTTGTATTACCACCACCTGAGGATGACTCACATCATTTTCGACCACCTCTGTCAGGTATGTCTAGCTGCCACGAACCCCTGTCATCAAGCCGATCCTTGGCAGATTCTGCCACCACCCACTATTCACCTCACTGTCATTTTTCAATATTCCCATGAAATCCAATCATGAGCAACCCTAACCATTCTTCTCTGCTCTTCTAAAACTGATACTGGCTCTCCTCTATCGATACACCCTACCACCCCTCTTCCCCCCATTTGTTGGCCTTAAGAGAACCCTCCCCCGACCACATTTTTCTGTTTTTCTTTTATATTTTTCATTATATATAATATGATATAATAATAATAGTAATAATAATAATAATAATGATGATTATAATATTTTTATAAATATATATTATTTAATTTAATTGTTATTCAACATTATTACAACACTATTCATTCTTATAATTATAATAATGAAATTTTTAATAGAAAAATATTTATAGTTGTATATATTTAATTTTTATATTTATTTTTTACATCTCTAATTTTTTTATAATTTATTGTAAATATTTTAATTAGTATAAGGAATACTTAATAGTTTTTATACAGGTTAAGAGGATTGCATAGTAGGGATGAAGTTTGAAACATTCTGTTATAAAATTTTTCTTTGACGCCCAACTAGCAGAAAGTATCACTGAGAAAGTGCCTTGCAAGGGCTAGTGAAGTAATTGATGTGGAGTGATAGCATCAGGTGAGGAGGATCAGAAAAGTATTGATGTAGGAGAACTAAATGGGATATCATTTTCCAAAGACTTCATGAAAACACATATATTGGAGGTGTAATTCCAAACATTCAGTCAGGACATATAGAAATCATCAGTCTACCACTTCCACTTCACTAATTGGAGATCCACTTTTTAAGAGAATCACTGACTATCTCTTCCATATTCCTAGGGTGGTAGATATGGGTACATCATTTCATCCACACAATATACCAGATGATTGGAGGATCCAAATAATGATAAATAAGAGAGAGAGAATTAATTTTTTTCCTTGCTATGTCTTTCTGTATTTTTTGTTCAGCATGAACTACATTGTTTTTATATTTGATTCTCTATTGAACTCAGTTATTCATAGATAATACCATTCAGGGGGAATACGATGTGTTGGTTTATTTCTGCTTTTCTCTTGTTCATAAATGATTCCTCTATTGTAGACACACTCTCTCCCCCTTTCTCTATCACTATTTGGGATATTATATTTTTCAAAACATCAAGAATTGGTGAAAACTGGTCATGATAAAATCTTAAATCAAAATTTATTTAATCTAAGGATTAAACTGAAAAGTGATTCTGGATCAAGAGAGAGAGGGACTCAATGAGTTTAAATGAAAAGTTCAACTTAGTGATTTCTGATTTGTTTCAAATCGGTGATTATAATATTATTTTAGTTTTTAATATTTTGGAGTAAAACAATCACGAGTTGACCAGATGACAAATCCAGTTAGCTGATTTCAATAATATAAAAATATTTAAATTTATGTGCATGAATAAAAGGAAATATGTATTTTATCTAGTAGTTGATTCCTGATTCTTTATCCTTTGGTTGATAATACTATTTTCGGCTTATCTACTTGTTTTATTCCTATATTTTTTTTCTTGGACTCACTCATATGCACATTCACACACTATGCATTTTATTCACTTCACACCAAGATCACTACTGTTTTTTGTCTTTTTTTTTACATTTTTTTAGTTATTTGGTCACTTAAACACCATTTTACTCTTTTTCTATTTCTTGATACTATGTTACCATTATTCTTTTTCTTATGGAGGTTTTATAGATTTTAATACGCATTCTCTCAATGACGCATACCACAATATTTTGGCACTGTTTTTAGGGAAGGTGTGTGAGACCAATTATCAAAAAAACCAAAAAAACTAACAATTTTTTTAAAAAATAAAAACATAAAACATTAAAACAATTGTGAAAATAAAATTATATAATCTATAAAAAAATAAAAAATAAAAAAACCATTCCATGAAATTGTAATTTTTTTCAAGAAAATTCAAAAAAAAAATGAAACACTTGTAGTATTATTACTAGGTCAAAGGCCGGGACCATATAACCAGTAAACCATGAAATTGAGAAGCATCTAAGAGGGCTGAAAAAGGGAAAAGATAAAATCAAAATGGAATTGATCAAAGAGGCTAACAATGAAAACCTGAATAACCCATCACTTGTTAATGTAAACCAACATAAAATGTCATCCCACCAAGCCCTGAGTTAGTTGAGAGGCACATTTTTAGAGAGTTTATTCTTCCTTTTGTGTCTAATAACCCTTCTTATATTAGGCTCTCTTATAGGTTGATAAAGTATGAAATTAATCAATTCATGTTTTCACCACATTTGACCATCAATTGGATGCATAGTGAACACTGCCTTGACTTCATTAGTGATTTCTATTATAGTTGCCAGAATCTGACAATGAGGGGCCTTAGTGAGGAGGAACATAAGTTGAGATTCCTTCCCTTTTTTTCCAAGGTAAATGCCAGGACCTGGTTTCCATAGTAATAGGGGGAAATATTTTTTTCATTTGGGACAATGTTTATAATTCCTTCAATATGAAATTTTATCCTAGAATAATGGCATTTGAGATTAGGCACCAGATTATTGGGTTCTTTCAAGATGATGGGGAGATGTTTCATGAAGTTAGGGATAGGTTTAGGGGTTTAATTAGACAGTTTACAAACCACTAGTGCACTCCCTAATTTATCATGGATAATTTTAACAACCACCCCACCCCCACCCCTCACCACGAAAACTTGTAGGATTAATTAGTTAGAGGATAATTTAGTGATTGGAAAACCAATTTGAAAAAAATTTCAATATAGTAGTACAAAACTCCCAAAACAAGTGCTATAGAAGAGAAAACATATTGAGGAAAGAAACTACCCCTGCTCTGCAATATGAACCCCAAGCTACTGGACTGTTCAATGAAATCAACCATAACACGCATAGGGAGAAATATCACCACTGTAGAATGTATTGACTCTCCAAAACTTTTTGTCAAATATTTTATATGGCCACCTAAGTTCATGAGTGTGAAACATTTTCTAGATGTGGTTCTAGGATGCTGCCTAGGGGAAATCATTTTTAAACCACCTTCAACCATGAATACATGAACTACCCAAACCATTCTTGGAGGGATTAGGGAGTCCATGGACCTATTTCCCCTCCTAGTTTCCAAAAGTTCCAAGGCAGTAATTCCAACCCCAACCCCAACCTAGGGATGAGTCATCCAATACAAATGAAGAGGCGAGGGATATGTTTCAGTAATTTATAGGTATATTTTATGAACAAAGGCCAAAAATGACTTTGATAAAGTTAAAATGGACTCAATAATGGAAAATATGAAAATTCATATGGGGCAGTTGGCTAGGGATGTGGGTAGTAGAGATAAAGGCAGGCTAACCAATACCATTGAAGATAACCCTAGGTTGATTTCCATGGCTGTGACCACCATAAGTGGTCTCCAATCCCATAAATAAACTAACAAATTTTCCCAAACTACTAAAAATTAAAAGGATGGTGAATCTGAAAAATAAAATATGGGAAATGATGACATTGGAAATTTGGACTGCAGCACTAGAAACCCTATGTTTACTGATGTTCCAACTAAAGAACTAAAAGAAAATGGATTTATAAAAAAATAAAACAAAGACATGAGATTGATTGAATAGGAAGTTTTAGGGATTCCCCCATTTGTTAGAATCATTTCCCATGTAATCACTTCAACTAAAAAAAATGAAACCCATGATTTTGAGTTTCTTAAATTCCTAAAATTGGTGAAAAAGATTATAATTGATTTCCCCTTCCTTGAATACTTTATAAAATGTACACATTAATTAAAATATCTCATGAAGATATACTCAAATAGAAAATACTTGAATTATTTTCCACTTATAGTCTAATATAAGAAATTAGGGCTATTTTGGAAAATAAGATAGCTCATAAGATTCATGACCCAAAGAGTTTTTTCATCCCCTACACCATTGGGGATATAGGTGGTAAGTTCAACTATTTGGGTGATCATGGGTCCAAAATCTTCTTGATACCTCTATCACCTTTTCAACAATTGAGATGTGGAGTCCCCCAACCCACTACTGTTGTGTTACAAAATGTTGATCGATCCATTACTCATCCAGTGGGGAGGGTAGATGAACATTTAGTGGGAGTAGGTAGAATCTTTCTACATACTTACTTTTAAATTTAGATATAGACAGTGACTAGGAGGTACCTATCATCCATAGTAGGCCCTTCCATCCATAATTGGAGATATGATAGATGTTTCAAAAGAAAAATTGATTTTCAACTTGGGTGAAAAAAGAGAGGAATTCAATGCTTCCAAGAAACTTAAATAACCCACGCTCTCGATAAATCCCAAATATGAGTTTTTATTAGCTAAGGGTATTGTTGATGAGGAAGAAGAAGAGTTCTTGAGGATTCTAGAGGAGATAAATTTTGAACATGATATCCCCACAATAACATGCATGTAAATCAGTTCAAGTATGGAGAGGGAACTTGTTTAAGAGTATGTAGGAGTGTTTTTGGGGCACCTTGATGAGTTCTATTTGGAACAAGTTTGTCCCCTAGAGAGAAGACTATGTGTGAGGAATGTTTTTATGGTATTAATAATAATAAGGAGGAATCCTTTTATACTATGTTCTTCAAGAGGCATCCTTAAGACCTTGGCTCAACCAGGCCCAAGTGTCTTATGTCAAACCAATCACCACACAATCTTTAGATCAAAACCCTCACAACCCATATGCAATATTCCTTTTCATGGGAGATTTTCACCATTCTATTGATCATCTCATCTAAGATGGAATAAATTCATGAGAAAAACCTACTTAGTGTTTTATTGAAATTAAAATTTGTTATTAGTTGAAACATTTGTTAACAAAAATGGTACTAGTCCATCCTTATACATACAACAAATTCACATGTAACTTGAGTGTAAACTAAGAGTGGGATCCCAAATGCAACTAAACCCAAACATGAAGTAAGTTGTTAAAGAAGTAGTGATTAGATTGATAGATACTTGGATTTTTTCTCCATTTTTCACAACCCCTATGTAAGTATTGTCTAGCTTGTTCCTATATAGATTAGAGGGACAATGGTTACTAATGAGAATATTGAAAAAAATCCAAACAAGGGATATAAATAAATTAAGGGTTTGTATATAATGAAGAAAAATTAATGCTTCCATAAGAAATGATCACTTTCCCATGCGATATTTTGGAACAAATGTTGGAGAGGCCAACATGAAATGAGTTTTTTTCTAATTTTTTTATGGTTACTATGGTTTAAAACAGATTTCCATTTCACTTTAGGATCAAGAGAAAACCTTTGTCACTTGTCTATTTGGGACATTTGACTATAGGAAGTTTCCCATTGGCTTGTGTGGTTAGCCATGAACATTTCAGTAGTATGATGACTATTTTCTTTATTATAATTTAAAGGATAATTGATGTTTTCATGGATTAATATTTAGTAGTGGGATGTAACATTGGGAAATGTCTGTAAAATCTTGAAACTGTGCAAGAAAGGTTCCAAGAGACCAATCTAGTCTTAAACTAGGAAAAGTGTAAATTCATGGTTACTAAGCACGTTGTGTTAGGAAATAATGTTTTTAAGAAGGGATTGGAGGTTGTTAAATTCATTGTTGAGGTTATCCAAATGTTTCCCCAACTAAAAATTTCAAGGGGAGAAGATGTTTTTTGGGTCATGCGGGGTTTTACAGAAGATTTATTAATATATTTTATAAGATCACAAGGCCTTTGTGCTCTCTTCTAGTAAAGTAACCCCCATTTGTTTTTTATTATAAGTGCATGGGGCCATTAAAATACATAAGGAGAAGTTGAAAACCTCAATATTGATCAATACCCATGACTGGAAGCTACCATTTGAGGTAATGTGTTATACATGTGATTTGGTGATAGGTGTTATTTTGGGAAGAGGAATGATAAGAAGTTGCAAGTCCTTTATTATTCCAGAAAACTACTAGATGATGCCCAAAAAAACTATTCAACCACTGAGAAGGAATTGGATGCTATGATTTTTTCCTTTAATATATTCAGGTAGTACTTGATTGGGTTCAGAGTTATAGTTTTCATTGGTCATGTAGCCCTTAAGTACTTGCTGGCTAAGGATTCTAAACATAGGTTGATGAGGTGGACCATGCAGTTTCATGAATTTGATTATTTTATCAAGGGTAATAATGGGGATGAATATTTCGTGGAATATCACTTGTATAGGACGTTCAATAATCAACCTGAGGAACTAAGAGAGATAGACATCTCATTCCTTGATGAAAAAAAATTATCTACTTATGTACAACAATATGCTTATTTTGAAGACTTTTCCAACTTTCTAGTCATTTGTGTCATGCCCAACAACCTCTCACACAAGAAAAGAGAGTGGATTATATCTAAATTGAAATATTATTTTTGGGGTGACCTTACTCTCTTTTGGAGGTGTGTTAATGGTATTTTAAGGGGATGTTTTGCTGAGGAAGACATGATATCCATACATGAAATCCTCTATTCATCAAATTGGGGTGCCACCATGAAGGAGATAAAACTACTCATAAGGATATTCATGCTTGTTTCTACTATCCAAAATTGTTCAAAGATGATAGAAGTTTGGTCATATGATGTGAAGAGTGTCAAATAATGGGTAATGTAGGAAGAAATAAAGAGATACCTCAAAATGGAATTCTATAGGTAGATGTTTTTGATGTATGGATCTTGTACCTAATGGGACCCTTCCCATCCTCTTATGGAAATTATTATATTCCAGGTAATGTGGACTATATGTCCCAGTGGGTAGAGTCCGTAGCTCTACCCTACAATTCTTCTTCTAGTGTGGTTAGTTATATCAAGAAAAAAGGTTTTCCGGGTTTGGTGTTCCTAGTGAATTCATCATTGAGAATAGTACACACTTCCAATATTACAAGTTGAAAATATTGATGGATAAGTATGGATTCTATCATAGGGTAGGTACCACCTATCATCCATAGTCTAGTGAGAAGGTATACGTGTAAAATTGGAAGCTCAAAAATATTTTAGCAAAACAATTTCTAGATATAAGAATGATTGGTTAGTGAAGCTGGATGATGCCTTTTGGGCCTATAAAACTGCTTACAAGACTTTTATAGGGATATAACCATATAACCTTCTTTTTTTTGAAATCATAGCATCTACTTGTGGAATAGAAACAAAATTATTTTTGGTATGTGAAGGGATTGAACATTAATTTCAAGTCAATTGATGATAGAAGGATATTAAAGTTTAGTGAGTCGGAGGAAACTAGGAGGGAGTCTTATGAGAATGATGAAATTTAAAAGTTCACAATATCTTTTCATGATTCAATAATTCAAAAAAATAATTTCAAGAATCGTCATAGTTTCTTACTTTTAAATTATAGGCTGAAACATTTTCCTGGTAAGATGAAGACCATGTGGTCCGGAACTTTTACCATATTGAGAGTGCTTTTCAATTAAGCTATAGATCGGGTAGGGGAGAAAAAAACCATTGTTGGTCAATGGTCAGAGGATCAAATATTTATTTGAAGGGAGACCAAAGGTATTGGATGGAATTTATCTATTGAAAGACTAAATATGTCTCAACTCTAACTAAGGACTATAACTTTAGTGTTTCATGGGAACTAACCCAATATCTTTATGTTATTTTTATTTTTTATTTCAGGTTTTTCTATAATGATAAACCTTGTTGATTGAATCTCTAGTTTGATGTTATGCATATCTATTGGTGTCACATGGCCTACTACTTCTAGAGAGAGAGTTGTTTCTATAAAAAACGTAGTAATGGAAAACCAAGGTATTAATCCAGTGCATCATATAGATAAAACCTCTTCCACTCAATTCCTTGATTTTATTTTTCATTACATTAAATTCTATAATATTATAATTATTTTTATAAACATACAATTAATGGAGTGGAGTAACCAAATCACTTCACTAGGTGTTGCAGAATAACAAAATTTGAATGAAAATTAATGTTCAATGCTCACATTAAGGGAAGTTTTGTTCTGATATTTCAATTTTAATTTTGTACCCATATTTTACTATCTCCTTCATAACGTTAAGTGTTGGAGAGTCCCTATATTTCCTTCTAAGTCATTGAACATGTTTTTCCAAATTGGGTTCTAGATTATCAGTTTCTAGTGAGTTGCACATTTTGATGAACTATATTGTTAAACTTGCTTTCACCATAGTATTCACTCTATGATGTTTTGTAAAAAACATGGAATTTTTTTTCCATTTATATCAACAGTTATCAAGTCACAAACAACTTATTCCCTTTTCCATTTTTATACCAAGAACTAACTCACCGCCAAAGCTGTTGGTTTCTACCATCATATTTCTCCATTCCAGACTCACCACCAACTTCTCTGGTGTTGAATCCCGAGTCACTGCCAGCCCATCATTTCTCACCCACTACCCCTCCTCATTTCACACTATCAGACCCATCCACTTACATGACTCACCACCAGTTCCTTTGGAGGTTATTCACCCATCCCACCTCCAACCCACTACACTCTTAATACTTTTATGTGAGACCATTATTTCTGTCCTATTGGATAAATTCTTCTAGCGGTTATTGGTTTCTATGATTCTAAAATAGTTGGGTTTGAGTGATTGATGAATGGAGGTGTTCACTCTCTTTATGGATTTTCTTTTCAGTAATGAAGAAAGGGAGTGCGATAAGATAAATTTGGTGGAATTATGGTCATGAATTTAGGAAACTAGATTTTTGAACTAAATCCTAAAAGAATAATCTTTTCATAATAAAACACTTATCACCATTGCAAGTCAAATCAAATGATATTTATTTAAGTCCTTTGTAACTTGAGTAAAATGGAAATATTATATCACATGATGAGTCTATTAGACAAGGTACATTGGGTGTATTTTTTTAATAATTAAAATCCATTTTCAATTTGAATAGGTTTTATTCACAATGCTCAACACAAGAAATATGGTTGTGGATGATTAAAATAATGTGCCGTGTTAAAAATGAACTCATTTATGTGAGGTGAATATTGAACAAAAAAGAAAAATTGAACACGTGACTTAATTAAAAATAATTCGTGTCAAATCAATAGAGTGAGGAAATAATTTGATTTTTTTTTTGAACATTGGAGAAAGTGAGAATTGAATGTTTTTTTATTAAGATTTTAATTCCCTCTAAACTTAACATGTTATCACACTTTGAATTTGAACTTGTACTAGAATTGAAGTAGGAAAGTAAGTACTTCCATATAGTAGGTATGAAATTCATGACAGTGGATGAGTCTCTATTGCCTTTGAGGTCTAGTGGGTGTTTGATGTTAGTAAAGGATCTTTTATTTTTCAACACATTCTTGAAAAGCATACGCCAATCCATGTTTTATCCTATAGTTTTAAAAATTCCAGATATAAAAATTTTGAACATTTTATCACAAATTATTCCCTCTATTTTATAATTTCAAAACATGAATTTGTTTGAGGACAAACAATGGTTTATGTGTGGGGGAGTTTGATGTGGCTAATTTTTAATACAATATTCCAAATCATTTATTGTTTGTCATATTTTTAAATGTCAAAATATTGTATTCTAATTAATAACTACTAAATGTTGTCAATATTGTACATAACTATTAAAATAATCATTTTTGGGTGAAAATATATATTTTAGTGTGTATGTTTGGTCATTTTAAAGAATTTTTAAATTAAATAATTAATTATTCATTAACATTCATTTTTTATACTTTAGTTTTTTAAATTGTAATTATTCATTATTTTAAATATTTTTTTAAAAATAATTATTTTATTAATTTTTTAATTTAATTAATTTGGTTGTAAACAAAATTGTCACCTTTATTTTTGATACTTTGAATAATTAAATTAATTTTAACATTATGACTCGATTATTTAATTATTTTAATACTTAGTTTCAATTTTATTATTTAATTTAATTACATTTTTTCGTTAATTAGTTAGATAATTTATTTATGAAACTCACTTTAAATATTTTAAAATTAATTTAAATGTGTAAATTGTAATCTGTAACTAATTAATTTTTGAGTATTAAATTTATTATTTGAATTAGAAATTTATTCCATTCGTTAATTTATTTCACATTATAGTATAATTAATTATGTAATTGAATTTGTATTTAATTCATTATTATTGTCTTTTTGGTTCAGGTACCATCTATTTGTACACACCTTCACATCCTAGAATCATCATAGTGACTACTTGTTGATTCACTTCCAAACCACCTTCAACCAAGGCTGTTGTTTGCTCCCCCTTATCAAATTCTTTATCTTTGATCCACTACCAGCCTCTCTTGTCACACCGACAGATACATTGGTGCTGTCTGATTTCATACTAACAAAGTTATACACAACTATGGATAGTATTGTATCCCCCATAAATTTTCAAAAAATCCTCTCCCATGACACATCACCACCAAAGATAGCAATAACTCATGTCACTGCCAATCATCCCGTGTCTCACTTCCTATCACCACCACTATTGGCAGTGTCTCACTTCCTTCTGCTATACTTCTAGTGGAATCTCCCCTTACACCACCAGAATGTCCCTCACAACCTCATCCACTATTGTCTCCAACCACCCCTTGCTTCCTCTACACGCCATCTCCCCACACATAGCCCACAAATTAAGAAAAGTAAGAAAATTCCAACCAAATTCACAACCATTGGAGGAGAAAAAACCCAGAAGTACAACATCAAAGAGAACTCATATTTATAGATCACGAAATTTATTAACTGTATTTTTGGACGCTTTCCATGGGGTTCAGATCTGTCTATCAAGGACGCATTGGCTGTTGCCCCACATTCCCACTTTCCAATGGTGGGCGAAATCCATTACCTATTTAGGGATGTTTTCTTCTTGATCGAAAAGGGATGATGGGATGTTAGTTCACCCTTCTTTGGATTCCACCTCAAAATTTTTCTTCTAGTCTGTGTTTTACCTAATGATTAAGACATTGTTCATAACACTATTCCCAATGCCATATCATTGTGGATGTTGGTTAATTAAAAAGCTTCTTTTATGAGATTTCAGGGGGTCAAGTTAGGGAAACAACCTTCGATCGGGGGAGTAGTCTTGTTGGACATCGCTAGAATGTCTGGATGCTTAAACACTGATGCATCTTTGTTTATTCCACTTATTATAGGGCTTCTCGAGGGCGTGGAATACCAAGGAATCCCACGTAGTGTAACACCCTGACCCCAGTTACCTAGAGTAGGTTCATTATTATGTAACATTGGTATGATCACAAAAGATCAAGTCTCAAAAGACCGATTAGTTTAGTAGCCTTGGAAACACTAGATACATTCATAAATGTTACATTACATCATAAAGTGAAAAATCAAAATAACATAGTATCCATAGTCCACACTCATATCCATTTCATACTATCCCTGTAGGTCAGTAATACAATATTTCTTCACATCCTGGGAAAATAAAACATAGAAAGGGGTGAGCTCAGATTCTCAGTAAGGATAAAAATATAGCAAAAACTTTCAAAAATAAACATAAACATTTAAGGCAATGTATAAATAAAGCAAAATCCTTTTAAACTTGAACTTCAGAATAATATGGAAATAATAAAATGAAGTAATTCCATTTACTTATTCACATGGATATTCTACTATTCGAATAATCACATGCAATATCAATAACCACTTTCATAATTATGGAATGCATAATTTTAGACTATCATAACCACATAGCCAAGGCCTCGTGCCAAGAATACAAATAATATTTTGTCAAGACCTCATGCCAAGACACTAATTTTTCTCATGAGACCTACCGATGCATTGAGGAGATATATTGGGCTCTACCCGTCACTTATTAAGTACAATGCATTCCTTATATGAAAAGGTTTAAACATATCATAAATCATAACATAATCGTATCACATAAAACATGCATAAAAGAAAACATAACATTTCCACATTTCAATCACAAGATATCAATACAACACATTGATATAATAAAAACAGTATCAAAACCATTTTCAATACCAAAATAAATGAAAATAAATACATGGTATTTTTTTCATTCAAAAAAATTTATGGCTTGTAGAGGAAGCCGAAACTCAAATAATGGTCACGACGGCAAAGAATTCGTTGTCGCTGCATACGTAAGACAAAACATTCCTTTTGTCATTTAGTAAAAACGCTTCGTATAAAAATATCCCTTTTGAATGAAAGTAAAAGTCATAGTCTTGTATACACCGTATAGGGTAAAGTTGTGTATAAAACAAAATATGCCTCAATGAATGTAGATTGAGATGAAGTCCCTTACCTCGTGTCCGAATTGACTCGATCGTTCTTTAATCTCCTGAATAATAAACTATAGTTAATTTATACTTTATTAATAACCTTTATCAAGTTCATTATTCCTCTTATATTACTTATTACCATGTTATGAACATTATGTAATTATTTAAGTTAATAACGGTCATTTTGTCGATCTTTGGTACTTGAGTCAAAAATAAACTTCTTATAATTACAAGTTGTTCATGTGGTAAAATATATATTATATCCAGAATTATATTCATGATTTAGATATCATATATATAATATATATCCATTATATACATGCATTTATAATATTACATAACATTTAGAGGTAAGAAATGAAATGCACCGTTCATGGAGACAATAAGCCGTACATACGCATGAATGCTACCTTCATTTCTATTTCGTATTTAATGGAATGAAATTATAATTATATAAAAGTATAATATAATTACAGTATAATAACATATATAATATCATTTACTCCATCCTTTATACATCCGTCATATGGCATTAACGATTCAAATCACTTTGAGGGGGCGGTAGTCCGCACTTCCTAAAATGAAATTACCGCGTTTACCCATAATGGAAATCATAAAGGTATGCCTCAAATGAAAAATAAAGAAGCATAAGGAAAACATAAACATAATATATTTCATATATAAATATAGTGACATCTTAATGGCCACCATTAGAGGTGTTAAAAAAATATTGAACAATCATCGTTTCGTGAGGCAGTAATTCGCCACCCACAGAAACAGTATGTTCTTTACCATTTGATGAAGGTGTGTGTAACTGTAAATCAAATGCTTATCATAAAAACATACTATTATTTTTAATATACTTGTTTTTTTACAAAATAAAGGAATAAAAAGAGTTTAGGGGGTTGGAGAAGCAAAATAAAACAAAACAACATAAGTGAAGACATTACCTTTAAATCGGTTAACTCCCCCCAGTTTGAACCAACATGGTTTCTTGAAGAGCTTTCTGCCTAAGGTAAGGCTTCTAAGATGAATATAGGGATTTAGAGAGATAAAATGAGCAGAGTTTGTCCGAGACAATGGCTTGAGAGGTGTGGGTAAGGTGGTAGAGGTTGGGAGCCTTTTATAAGAGGAGAGGAGGGGCTCTTTTGGAATGATTGAAATGTTACTTTATTATGAAATAATTTTAGGATTTTAAAGGTCCCATAATGATATATTTTGAGTATAAGGTGATAAGGTCTCGAAATACACCCATAAAATATGCTTTAGATAAGTGAATGTCTTAGAGTTTACCTTATCTTTTCATTTTATTTAAATCTTTCATTAATGAGGTAATCCATGCATCATCATGGTGTCATAAATAAGTTTATTAATTTAATGTCTAAAAACTTTATAAAAAAAACACCATGATGTAGGAAATCTCTTTAACTTTCCAATTACTATTTATATTATATAATATCATTTATGTAGACAAAATTAAAATTGTTTTACTTGGGTGATACATACTTTTGTTATATTTTCTTTTCTTTAAAAATAAATATATAAAATGTCACTATCACAGAAAAGTGATTCCATGGGGTGCCAAATTTTGGCACAAGGTATCCCATGGTCATCCATGGCACAACTAGTAGCATTAGGAGACATGTTGGAGTCATTGTATCCTATTATGATATTATTTTATTACCCTTAACTACCTGATTACTAATTAATCATGATAATTAAAGATAATTGTCATCGTTACTTTTCAAAATGTCCAAAAACAAAAGAGTATTAATTACATAATTTGGTCCTTCTGATTCCAAATATGAAATAAATTTTATCAAATTATTAACAAATAAATTTCATAAATTAATTTAAAAATTATTCTCACTGTCAAAACAAATAGCGTGTTTTTAAGAAACAATATCTATCAAAAGATTGACAATTGTTTATGTCCAATTTCAATGTGAAATTAATTCTAATGACCACCATTGGATAAAATGGTAAAATTATATTCTAATTATACTTCAAAACCACTAAATAGTATAATTTATCACTATAAATTATTTTGATTAAAGAAGTTGTTTTTAAGTATTTTCACTATTCATCGAAAATTGGAAGTTCTCGGAAAAATACCAAAAATTCCACATAGGATAATTTCGATATTTCGAATCCAAAAATTAAGTCAATTTTGAAATATAAAATTTATATAATTTTAAAAAGTGGGTATTACTATTCAAAACGGTTACTTTGATTGGTCGTGGTGTGTTAGAACTCGACGTTGCGTACAACACAGGCTGCTCTATTATTCAAAGAGAAGAATGCCATGGAAGCTTGGGGTGTTACATTCTCCCCTCCTTCAAATAATTTCATCCTAGAAATTTTTAGAATATTACTGCATAAAAAGACTTGCGTGGTTCTTCATCATAAGTTCCTCTGGTTCCCACATTTCCTCTTCCATCTTATGGTTCCTCCATAGAACTTTTACCAGACGAGTCGTCCGGTTTCTCAGCACTTGTTCTCTCGTATCCAGAATCCTGACAGGCTCTTCGCCATAAGATAGATCGGGTTCCCATTATAATTCCTCATAGTTGAGTACATGCATTGGGTCAGGCATGTATTTTCTCAATAGTGTTACATGGAACACATCGTGAACTTTAGAGAGACTGGGAGGCATTGACAAACGGTTAGCTACAACCCCAATTCGTTCTAGAATTTCGAAAGGTCTGATATACCTGGGACATAATTTTCCCTTCTTAACAAATCGTATAAATCCCTTCCATGGAGATACCTTAAATAAAACATGATCTCCTGCTTGAAATTCCAAATCCATCCTTCGGTTATCGAAAAATCTCTTCTGCCTACTTTGAGCTACTTTGATGTGGTTTTGGATTACCTTCACCTTTTCGATCGTTCCCTAAATAGGTTCTGGGCCAACGAGTTTTCTTTCACCAACATCATCCCAACAGGTTGGTGTGCGACATCTCTTTATATATAACGCTTCATATGGTGCCATCCGAATACTTGAATGGAAGCTATTGTTATAGGAAAATTCTACTAGAGGTAAATATTGATCCCAAAAACCCTGAATGTCAAGTGAGCATGATCTCAACATGTCTTCTAAGGTTTGAATAGTCCATTCTGATTGTCCATCTATTTGAGGGTGGTAAGCAGTGCTCAATCGAAGTTTATTGTCCAGGGCTTTCTGAAGACTTTTCGAGAATCTTGATGTAAAATGGGGTTCACGATCTGAAACAATCGATAGGGGTACTCCATGAAGTCTTAATACATTGTTAATATACTATCTTGCTAAACGTTCAAGTGGTAAATCTTATATTATAGAAATAAAATGTGCTAACTTGGTAAGATGATAAACAATGACCCATATTGCATCATTCCTTATAGGAGTCTTTGGTAGTCCCATGAAAAATTCCATCGTAATATTAAACCATTTCCACTCAGGTATGGGAATAGGTTGCATAACTCCTCCAGGAAGTTGCCTCTCAACTTTCACTTGTTGTAAAACCATGCATCTTGACACAAAATCAGAAATCTCCCTCTTCATGTTATCCCACAAAAAATGTTCCTTCAAATCTCTATACATCTTAGTGCTACCAGGGTGTATAGAGAAATTGGAACTATCAGCATCATCCAATAATTCCCTTTTTAGACCAGATAAACCGGGAACACAAAGTCTCTTCTCAAATTTCAAAATTCCATATTCAAACACAAAGTCACTCAATCACCCATCTTTCACAGCTTTAATCTTCTTTTGAAACTCTTTATCATCGGTCTGAAAACTCTTAATCCATTCTAGTAAAGATAGTTTGGAAACCATTTGAAAAAGCATTGACGTTTCACCTTCCGTAGTTATTCCGATGTTCATATTCAGTAGATCCATGAAAATAGGATCCCTTTCAATTCTCATATTGTTCAAAACTCCATGATATTTTCTGATGAAAGCTTCTTCCACCTTATTTTCCTTCCCCGGGTGGTAGTGTATCATGAAATCATAATCCTTGAGTAATTCAAGCCATCTCATTTTCCTCATGTTGAGTTCTTATTGTGATAAAATATACTTCAAACTCTTGTGATAAGTATAAATCTCACATTTTTCACCATAAAGGTAGTGTCTCCATATCTTCAATGAAAAGATCACAACTGCTAACTCGAGATCATGAGTAGGATAGTTTTGCTCATGAATTTTCAACTTTCGTGATACATCGGAAATAACCCTATCATTCTGTATGAGGAAACAACAAAGTCCTTTCTTCGATGCATCACTATAAATAACGAACCCATCATTCCCCGATGGTAGAGTCAATATAGGAGCCTTTAATAATCTTCTCTTTAGTTCATCGAATCATTTTTCACACTCTTTTTTCCAAAAAAAATTAACCCCTTTACATGTCATCTTCGTTAAGGGGTTAGCCCATTGGGAAACATTTTGGGAAAAATGTCAACAATAACCTGCTAAACCAATAAAATTGTGTACCTCAGTTATACTCATCGGTGCTGGCCATTCATGGATCAGTCTTGTCTTAGAAGGATCAACAGAGATTCCATCCTTAGAGACAATATAGACAAGAAAAGAAATCGCATGAAGCCAGAATTCACACTTGCTAAACTTCCCATATAATTTGTGTCTTCTAAGAGTCTTTAGAATAATGCGCAAGTGATTTTCATGATCTTCATACCTTTTTAAGTATACCAAGATATCATCAATAAATACCACTACGAAGTCATCAAGATATTCCTTGAAAACTCTATTCATTAGATTCATGAAGATAGAGGGTGCATTGGTCAATCCAAAAGGCATTACTGTAAACTCATAATGCCCGTACTTGGTTCAAAATGCCGTCTTCGGAATGTCTTCCTTATTCACACACAACTGATGATATCCAGATCGAAGGTCAATCTCTGAAAAGTATTGAGCTTCATGCAGTTGGTTGAATAAATCATCAATGCGAGGTAGGGGATACTTGTTCATTATTATTATAGTATTGATTTCCCTGTAGTCAGTGCACAACCTCATAGATCCATCTTTCTTCTCTACAAAAAGAACAGGAGCTCCCCATGGAGAAACAATAGGGAGAATAAATCCCTTATAACTCAATTCCTCTAGTTGTTTCATTAGTTCCACTAATTCCACAGTGACCATTCTATATGGGGTCTTCGATATGGGCCTTGAACCAGGCATTAGGTCAATAGAAAACTCAACTTCTCGTTCTGGAGGATGCCCAGGTAAATATTCTAGAAACACATCAACATATCCTCTCACAATATGTACATACTCTATTTGAACATTCCATTCCTCACCCACAGTTATTTCATTATCTTCCTCCCCAATTAGTGAATTTAGTTGAGCTACTAGGGGTGGATCTAGATATAAATTAGGTGGTGATGATTCTACTCTAAAGATTAGGTGTTCTTTATCATCATCATTAAAAATCGTAACCTATTTCTTCTTACAATAAATCTTCGCATCATGGTCCAAAAGCAAATCCATACGGAGGATTATATCAAATTCAATCATGGGTATGACGATGAGATCAGCAGATACAGAACATTTATGTGCTCTAATAGGAACTGATTCACAAAACTTTGTCGCAATGATATTTCCCTTAGGAGTTTTGACTGACAACTCCCTTATTAAATCAAATTGGAAATATCTAATTTTCTTAGAAAACGTGGAAGATATGAAACAATGCGATGATCCAGAATCAAATAATGCATTTTCTAAACATGAGGAAACCATTAAATTACCTGCCACCACGTCTTTCAGAGCTTCTACCTCAGCAGTAGTGATAGTATAAGCTTGTCCTTGATCCCTTGGCCTTTTCTGAGGTAAGTTCCCTTGATGCTTAGTACATTCATTTGCATAATGTCCCATCTCCCTACAATTATAGCATTGAACATCGGTAGCTTCTTTCTTCCCCTTGCAATCACAATCTTGGAGGCCTTTTTCACCACACATGTAATAGACTCCCATTCCTTTCAAGCAAGTACTGGGGTGTTTCTTCCCACATTTACTATAGGATGGATAATAAAATTTTCCCTTGTTCGCCTTATTTCCATTTCCAGAGTGATCAGTAGATCTCTTCTTCTATTGCTTTTCTTTAAAGTCATAAGACTTAGAGAATTCCTTTTCCATCTTAATGGGACATGAGACAATGTCTTCGTATAACGAGAAGGATTGTGAGAAAAATTCTCAACAGAGAAATGGGTTTAACCCATCAAAGAAACGATCAATATTACTTCTTGGGTTAAATATATAATTTGCAGCCTACCTCACTAACCTTGTAAAGTTTGCCTCATACTTTGCGACATTCTCATCCAACTTTTATCGTAGACTCAGAAATTGCCTTTCCATATCTGCTTGATGGTCACGAGGAAAGTATTTTTCTATGAAAAGCTCTTTGAACTCCCTCTATTCCATATTTGACACTTCATCATATTCATTTGTGTTTTGAATCAATGACCACCATTGATCAGCATCTTCAGTGAGGTAGTAAACTTCCATGATAACCTTTTCCCTTTCACTACTCCCCAAGGCATGGAATATTTTCTCTAAGGAATTAATCCATTTCTTAGATACTAAGGGATTTGTACTCCCATTGAATATTGGTGTTTTTTTCCTCATGAAGCGGTCTAACATTGATCCTCCACATTGCAGATCAGGGTGCTCCATATGAGTAATGTTATTATTCATAACCTGAGTGAGTTGTCCTAGTAAGGTGATAAGCTGATCAGAACCAGTTCTATCACCAGCTCCATTATAATTATCTTGAGTAGGAGGTAAATCTCTACATGGAGTGTGTGCATTGATACTGTTTCCATTCATTCCACTAGGCACCATTTCTAAACAATGGCATAAACTAGACCAGTTTATGAATCAAAATACATAATTCCATACTTGTAACACACTTAACATAAATTGAACAGTTTATGGATATAATCCATAATCATAAAAATGTTTTCTTTGAGGAAATATATACTCATAAACCTTTCATAATGGTTTGTAAGGAAAATGATAATTATCTTAAGCATATCTCCTGGGAGTGTCGTAACCAATAGTGTAGCAAGGATCATTGTCATGCACCTGTTCCCGTTCGAGTCTATCTCAAAGAGGTGTTTTTGGGTTTTACCCCTAGGTACATCTATGCCAGAGCCGCCTCTAACTGCTCGCATCCAGATAGTGATGTATTGCTCAGAAAACTCACAAAATCCTTAAAATACCAAAATTCGAGGAAGTTCTTCTATATGAATCCTCAAAGTCTATCTTAGGGCTATGTTCTCTAATCAGAGTTTTTCTAAATCAAGCTTCCAAGGTTAGTACTAAACTGCCTCTGATACCAACTGTAATGCCCCGACCCCAGTTACCCAGAGTCGGCGCATTATTACGTAACATTGGAATGATCACAAAAGATTAAGTCTCGAATGACTGATTAGTTTAGTAGCCTTTGAAACACTAGATACATTCATAAATGTTACATTACATCATAAAGTGAAAAATCACAATAACATAGTATCCATATTTTACACTCATATCCCCTTCAGACTATCCCTACAGGTCAGTCCTAAAATATATCTTCACATCCTGGGAAAATAAAACATAGAAAGGGGTGAGCTTAGATGCTCAGTAAGGATAACAATATAGCGGAAAATTTTATAAATAAACATAAACATTTAAGGCAATGTAAAACTAAAACCAAATCCTTTTAAACTTCAACTTCAGTATAATATGGAAAAAATAAAATGAAGTAATTCCATTTACTTATTCGCAAGGATATTCTACTAGTCGAATAATCACATGCAATATCAATAACCACTTTCATAATGAGGGAATGCATAATGTCAGACTATCATAACCACGTAGCCAAGGCCTCGTGCCAAGATTAAAAATAATATTTTTTCAAGGCCTCATGCCAAGACACTAGTTTGTCTCGTGGGACCTACCGATGCATTGAGGAGCTATAGCAGGCTCCACCCATCACTTATTAATTCCAATTCATTCCTTATATGAAAAGGTTTAAACATATCATAAACCATAACATAATCGTATCACATTAAACATGCATAAAGGAAACATAACATTTCCACATTTCAATCAAAAGATATCAATACAACACATTGATATAATAAAAACATTATCAAAACCATTTTCAATACCAAAATAAAAGAAAAGTAAAACATGGTATTTATTTTTCATTTAAAAAAAGTGATGTCTTGTAGAGGATGCCAAAACTCAAATAATGGTCACAGCGGCAGGGAAGTATTTGTCGCCGCATACATAAGACAAAACATTTCTTTTTTTCATTTAGTAAAAATGCTTCGTATAAAAAGATTCCTTTTTAATAAAAGTAAAAGTCAAAAGGTTTTATACACCTTATAAAAGAAAGCTGTGTATAAAACAAAATATGCCTCAATGAAAGGAGATTGAGACGAAGTCCCTTACCTCATGTCCGACTTGACTCGATCGTTCATTAATATCCTGAATAATAAACTATAGTTAATTTCTACTTGTTTAGAACCTTTTTTCAAGTTCATTATTCCTTTTATATCACTTATTACCGTGTTATGAACATTATGTAATTATTTATGTTAATAACGGTCGTTTTGTCGATCTTTGGTACTTGAGTAAAAAATAAACGTCTTATAATTACAAGTTGTTCATGTGGTAAAATATCCATTATATCCAAAATTATATTCATGATTTAGATATCATATATATCATATATATCCAGTATATACATGAATTTATAATATTACATACCATTTAGAGGTAAGAAATGAAATGTACCGTTCATGGAGACGGTAAGCCGTACGTATGCATGAACGGTACTTTCATTTCTATTTAATATTTAATGGAATGAAATCATAATGATATAAAGGTATATTATAATTTCTGTATAATATAATATATAATATAATTTACTCCATCCATTGTACTTCCCACATATGGAATTAACGAATCAAATCACTTCGAGGTGGCGGTAGTCCGCACTTCCTAAAATGAAATTATCGCATTTACCCATAATGGAAATCATAATGGTATGCCATAAATGAAAAATAAAGAAGAATAATGAAAACATAAACATAATATATATCATATATAAATATAGTGACATATTAATGGACACCATTAGAGGTGTTAAAAGACAATTGAACAATCATCGTTTCGCGAGGCAGTAATTCACCACCCACAGAAACAATATGTTCTTTAACCATTAGATGAAGGTGTGTGTAAGTGTAAATCAAATCCTTCTCATTAAAACATCCTAGTATATTTAAGATAATATTTTTGTTACAAAATAAAGGAATAAAAATAGTTTATGGGGTTGGAGAAGAAAAATAAAACAAAACAACATAAGAGAAGACATTACTTTTAAATCGGGTAACTCCCCTCGGTTTGAACAAAAATGGTTTCTTGAAGATCTTTCTACATAAGTTAAGGATTCTATGATTAATAGATGGATGTGGAGAGATAAAATGAGATGATTTTTTCCGATCCAATGGCTTGAGAGGTGTGGGTAAGGTGGTAGTGGTGGGGTCCTTTTATAATAGGAGAAGAGGGTCTCTTTTGGAAAGATTGAAATGTTACTTTATTGTGAAATGATTTTTGGATTTTAAAGGGACCAAAAAGAAATATTTTTAGGATAAGGTGATAAGGGTTCTTAAATACACCCATAAAATAGGCTTTATACAAGTGTATGTCTTATATTTTACCTTATCTTTTAATTTTATTTAAATCGTTCATTAATGAGGTAATCACTGCATCATCATGGTGTCATAAATAAGTTTATTTATTTAAGGTCTAAAAATAATAAAAAAATACCATGATGTAGGAAATATTTTTATCTTTCAAATTAATATTTATAGTCTATAAGAATATTTATTTATACAAAATTAAAATTGTTTTACTTGGGTGATACATACTTTTGTTATATTTTCCTTTCCTTAAAAATAAAAAGATAAAATGTCACTATCACACAAAAGTGATTCCATGGGGTCCCAAATTTTGGCACAAGACATCCCATGGTCGGACATGAAACAACCAGTAGCATTAGGAAACATTTTGGGGTCATTGTATATTATTATGATATTATTTTATTACCCTTACCTACCTGATTACTAATTAATCATGATAATTAAAGATTATTGTCATCGTTACTATTCATAATTCCCAAAAACAAAAGTCTTAATTACATAATTTGAACATTATGATTCCAAATATGGAATCCATTTTACCAAATTATAAACACATAAAATTCAGTAATTAATTTAAAAATTATTCTCGCTGTCAAAACAAATAGCGTGTTATTAAAAACAATATCTATCAAAATATTGACAATTGTTTATGTCCAATTTCAAAGTGAAATTTATTCTAATGACCAGAATTGGATAAAATTGTAAAAGAATATTCTATTTATACTTTAAAACCACTCAATTGTATAATTTATCACTATAAATTATTTTGATTAAAAAAGTTGTTTTTAAGTATTTTTCACAATTCATCGAAATTTGGAAGTTCTCAGAAAAATACCAAAAATTCAACATAGGATAATTTCGATATTACAAATCAAAAAATGAAGTCCATTTTTAAATATAAAATTTATATAATTTCAAAAATTGGGTATTACTATTCATAATGACTACTTTGATTGGTCGCGGTGTGTTAGAACTCGAGGTTGCGTACAACACATGCTGCTCTATTATTCAAATAGAAGCGTACCATGGAAGCTTGGGGTGTTACATGTAGAGTGTGTGGAATTATATGACATAGGAATTTCCATGAGGTCATCCTTAGCTTCTCAGGTTTAATACAGGGTATTCCTCAAGTTTAACATCTAGCAGAGATGGATTAGACTGATCTGAACATCCCATAGAGACGGATCAGATAGGGGAATCCTTAGAAGAGATCACATGTGTGTTTTACTGAGTGAGTTGATCAAAAAAATGAAGAAAAATACATGAATTCATGGGTCCTTATAATTGGGATCCCGGGAGTTACCATTGGCTGGGATTAAACCTCTTAGAGGTTTCTTATATACCCTCTCTTGAAAGATACAGATCAAAAACCTGCATTGTTCTATAGAGGGATGAATCAAGGTGCACACAGAGGACAACATCCTGAATACAATATATATTATATGTGTTGATAGTGGCCCATAACAAGTGGGACACTCATGGTTTTATGGTTTAGGGTTTTTGTGGGGCTTATTCATGGTTAGCTTCCTAGGTGGATGAAATTACTTCACCAAGATGTGGTGGGCTGTGTAAGAATCAAGATGGATGATGAATGGTTGGATGAAGTGGGTGAGAGGAATGATATGGAACCAACATAATGATGACATTGATTTTGGGATTGAACCTCAGAGAGGATTCCTATGTATCCTCATGGTGGGGAATCAAATTCCACATAGTTTGGTGGGGTGACGGGACACTGTAGTTTGTGGAAAATGGGGATGGATGCTTGGATGGGACCCGGAGGAAGTAGAACTTCTATGTTGGAGCATGACCTCCACGAAACACAGAGTCTCAGGGGGAGAGATCAGGATGAGACATGGATGATGGGATTGAAACTAAGGGAGGATTTATACATATCCATGTGGTAGGGAATCAAAGACCACGGCGTTCAGGATGGGGCTTGGAATCAGGGTCTGCTTAGAGGAAAGAGACCCGACAATGATTGATGGGTCTTACGCGTGGTTAGGGTCCTAGGATGGTTTGCTGCCCATGGGGCAGACAAGAGATGTGGGTCCCAAAAAAGGGGACTACAACAACTTACCATTTTTTGGTATTGAACCGCAGGGAGGCTTCCTACGTACCCTGTCTAGGAGACACAAATCAAAACCCATGTTTTTTATGTATACAGTTTAGCTTCAAGCTAGATGAAAAGGGATAATGCAGTTTAATATCATGAAGGATGAGGGATAGATCAAAGTACAAGTAGTTTGGTGGGGGATTGGGGATTACACTCTATAAAGACCTATGAAGATGGATATTGGTACTTACTCCTAGATGGGGGACTAATGGAAATAAATACCGAAGGGAGAGGGAGGGGTAACTAGGGTTCTTGTTCCCATCTCTCCTCTAACCTTTTAGAACAAAAGAAGAGATGAAGAGTAAGGATTATATCTCCCTCAAGAAAGGCTAGGGGATTACACCAGGATGGATTCCCTTCCCCACAAAGATATGTAGTTACATGCAAGTAGGATGTCATTGCATGTGAGAAAGATCTCACTCTCGTGGAGACGAGTGGGAATAAAAAATGTCTGAGGCATGGAAACTAGTGTAGATTACACTAGGAGAGGCCAAAATTTAATGTCATGTGATGAGGAAAATGGTTCTTATTATTTTAATTCCCTATAACTTTAATGATGAGTATGCACTCCTCACCCCTAGGACTAACATAATTGGTGCACTTTAACCCTTGGTGAAGGGAAGGCACCAACAATTCTGTGGTGAGATGGTGTTATGGATTAATCCATTGAGGGGCTCACATTATTGGGGCTATGCAAGGAACCAATATCCATTAGCGAGACTATGTGAAAAGAATGGGGCTAAGAAAACCAATATGAAGAACCACCTAAGGGACCTTGAAATCACCATGTACAAACTCAGAGGGCCGCACGAGATAAGGGTTCCTGATGAAAAAGGGTTCATAGGAATGGACCTTGTGAAGCTCTGGTTCTCCACAAAGTGGAAAGACTCTGCAAAGGGGTATTATTCAAGAAGCGGGGTTGTATAGACTAGGATTGGTGCATACATGCATATGAAGGGTTATTCACAAATTGTATAGGATTTTGCGGAGTAAGACTTCATGGAGCATGGATGCCTTGCAAAGTGTGGCACAACGACGTGATGTACTGCATAGAGCATAGTAATTATTCCTCAACTTGGGGTACATAGGTGCATGGTAGGTACTTCATGAAGAATGAGTGCTTTGTGAAGACCTGAGTCACCTTAGAGATATCCTTTCATTGCAATGGCTTGTGGGCTCTATGAAGGGAACCCCTTCTTGAAGAGGGATTTTATTTGAGCTAAGGGAAAGGTTCTTCGCAATGCTCAAGTACCTTAAAGAGATTATTTTTATCAATGTTTCGCAGAGTCGAGGGAGCATCGTGATTTGAGAGATGCGAGGGATAATGATTAGGATACCCATCCTTTGGGTCCAAGGGAAGCCTGATATTTATAGACAAGGGGCGGCACGAAGCTCTTACTACTCGTTCTGAAGCCATGTGGGACTTTGCAATCAGAATCAGATTGCATAAAGTTTTGTCATAACTAGATAGTTGATCGTTATACACTCCTCGACATAGAGTCTTCATTAATTCCCTTAGTGGTGCCCACAAAGGCTTCATTCAATTTCCAATGGATACCAAAAGACATTCTTTTTCCTCCGCAGGGTGATGATACACTTCAATTTCATTGTAACCGCAGTTCCTTCCACCACTTTTACACTATGGTGATCAGAGAGGGGCCTTGAATTTGAACCTTCCATGACACTGAGGGGCACCCGAAATTCCACAAGGTTGAAGGGCGTCACGAAGGAGTTTCTCTAAGTAGCTCTTTGGGAAATAGTGATTTCTTTGATAACTATTTTCTCTGTTTAAATTTTGGGTCCATCAAACCCCATCCCCCCTAAGACAATGGAGACAAGGAATAATATTGGGTCAAATTCAGATTGTAGAAAACCAATATTATTAGGTAGATCACAAAGCAATATCACGAGGCATGGGCACGATATAGAGATGGGGTGTGAATGTTTAGAACTTTTTGAAGCTGACCATGGCTAGGCACTCCATAAAGCTTGGGGGTAATTTCCCTATAAATAAAGGAAGATCAAAAATAAATTGTACTTACATATCTCTATGTTTTCTTGAATGGGATCCCAATTCGCAAAGCTCTACACTCTCTTTGACTCTCTTTGCGAATCAGTCCCTCTTTGCTCTACAACACTCAGCGAGTCTTCTGGAATTGTGATCATGCGCTATGTAGCTTGTGCCTATCAGGCATGTGGTAGGGCTCTATGATCATCTCTGTGATCGAGCTCCGTAATCCAGGACAAAAATTTTCTAAAATTTTGATACTGAATGGCTCACCAAAGAGTTTCCAGGGGGTCCTTATAGAAGATTCCCAAAGGGCAGAGAAGGATGACAACATAGGCATCATGGAGTGTGTGTGGAGCCACTCAGACCACTAATCTATGGTAGAGCTATTGTCCGGTATCCAAAAGAACTATGATTTGTGAAAAATGATGCCCCTATTCAACTTTAACCAGAGGGATGATGTTCTCATTAACAAAACAAGCAGGGACGAGCCATCATATTGGTTCAGGAGCACGTTTTTCCAGCACATGTGGTTTAGGGAGGCTAACGATCATTCTTGGGAGGATTATGCACACGTCAACACTGACGGTTTGTATAACCATGTCAAAAACGTTGATGGAAAGGTGTTGAATCCAAAGGTATCTCCCCCATTGTACCAAACCATTTTGATGGCGGCCATGGGGAACTCGGAAAAGGGGTGGAATGATGAGTGGGATCTGCTCCAGGGTGGCAATTTTATAGATGATTGGGCTTGGGATTGTTGGGGGTGTGCCTCCTGCAAGGATTTTGGGGTAGAGCTCATGTGACTGGGCCTTTTGGAGGAGGCATGAGCCTCCCAATTCCACATTTACCAGCTGAAGAAATTGATTATATAGTTTTTGATATGGTGGCCATTGAGGATCAGAACATTCCATTTTCACCATGGGGAGGATGGTATTAGACTCTTGGACATGCACAAAATCTTGAGGATTCGGATAATGGGGGAGATGTATGATGATTTCATCCCTTCCATAAATACATGGGAGGATTTAGAGAAAATGTTGCTGCTGGAAAAGGAATTGATGGACTTGGTTCTAGGAGAGAATAAGTAGTCGGTGAGGGGTGTCTGCTTTATGCAGTGGTTTAGTCAGTTCGGGAATTCTCCATCAGATGGGATGTTTCTTGTGAGGCCACCTACTTTCCCAAAAGGGGTCCAACGTAGAAATAACACTCATATTTTTGACTCTTAGAGTATAGTTGGTGGAAGACTTGGGGGTTCAATGTCATCACTATGCAACAATCGATGGCCACGTTGGCTGCATTCATCTTTACGCTCATTTGTGGAAGGATTTTTCAAGTAAGAGATATTAACATGGGCATATGGTTGAGCACGATTATCATGGATTCGACGTTGGCGATGAGGGATTGGATCAATTTGAGGATCTAAATTCTTAATAAGTTTTACAATTTAATGTGCCATATCAGTTAGGGGAAGAAGCCACATAGGGTGTGTGGGCCACTCCATCTTCATGTATGGGTGGATAGCGGCGCATATGGGCACCTAAGAATACTCGAACCCCATTTACCATCCAAGGATGAACTTTTAACTGGCTATTTTGAATGTGGTGGGGATTTTTGGGACCAAGATAACCCCATCGCTAGTGCTGAATAAGATCTGGAAGGTAGAAAAGTTCAACATCCACCTATTCTCATTTCTTACATGTGTGTTCACTTATGATGACCATTAAATGGATGAGAATCAGTCCTACCTCATGAATCTTCATGATGGAGTCCTAGTGGAGTGGGTTTACCATTAGCCTCTCTATGAGTCGTACACCCCACACCACTTCGAGAGGAAGTTCCGGTGAATGCAGAGGCTCACCCTGCGGGTCTACCTTGGAGTGTGCCATGAGGACCATCCATGTGTGATAAGGTAGATGTGGCTCATGTTCACATGGAAGGATTGGAATATTAGGAATGATCTACCTCTATCCATAGCTGTCTATGGTCTAGTGAAGGAGTATGCCAAGAGTTGGGAGGCAGCCTACCCGAGGGAGATACTGAAGTGGCGGACTGTATGTGCCAGTGATGTGGTGCCTCCCCAACCTCGGGGTCGAGGCCATAGGTCCACAAGGACTTCCTGTGTTGGCAAGGATAAAAGAACAGTGAGTTCCACAAAAATTGAGAGATAGGCGTCAGCGGTGGAATCGATGGTCCCAGAGGAGAAAATTCAGCTAGAGGGAAGGCTGCCAGGGGATTCCATAGGATACCCGCTCAAGTTGCGGGGAAATGGCTCCACCAAATTGACATGCCTGAGGACGTTGTTTTCTCGGAGGCTTGGTACATCTGTTATGTTAAAAATAAATTCCAAAATTCATCCCAAATGTGGCACCATATGAACAATATATGTATTGATTTTTCTGGGATTGGTCGTGCCAGATACGGTTTTTCAGTATCTCAGGTGGAGGGGTGTAGTACATTGCTGAGTTGGAGGATTTAGTGCACTCTCGGGGTACTCTGAGTCCAATGAAGGATCGATTAAAGGTGTTCCACAACCAAACAACCCCTATATAGTTGTCGGCCATTGAATTGAGGGAGTTATTCTATCTACTAGAAGAATTAGAATGGTCCTATTGGGGGGGAGGAGGTTGGTACAAGGAGCCCTCTGGAGGATGGCAAGGTCGCAAACTTGGAACTAGAAGTGTTCACAGAGGCTCATGAGGTAAACCACGAAACATTTTCATGTTTTTTCATTCAAGTCATTTAGGAATTCTCAACTAACATTTTACCTATATAGGAGGGCCTCATAGGAAAAACCCGCTCCCGCACAATAGTTGTTGCAGTGATGGGAGGTTCGAGATCCGTACCCATGAAAATGTTGATTACTACACCTAGCGGTGCCACGACACCCAAGGTGGTTCTCTCAGAGTTTTTAGATATCTCAAAAATATACAGGGATCCATTCTTAGGAATTTCGTTGGAAAACTCTTAGGGACGATACCGACTATTTTATCTCTGTATGTTTTCTCCCCAAGATTTGTATCATCCATCCATTAGATCAGGCCAAATGATGTCTATGTATTCTCAAATGTGTAGTTCTTCAAATGGAGTGGTCCAATTTTGTAATGTCTTAGATTTTCCATGTATCATTTATAAATATTATATGTAATTATTTCGAGACTAGGCGCAATGACGGCACATCATTCTGAGGTCCAGTGAGCCCAGAATCGTGGTTTGAACTTCATTAGTTAAGTGATTTGGCACTTGTGCACGGTTGTGGCAGTTTCCAAACGGGTACCTGAATTAAAAATATGAGGGCATCGTGGCATCTAGGATGATGAATTTACTTAATAATGAGCCTAACCTCGACCGGCGTGGGTTGAGGGAAAAAGTTAATTTTCAGACGTTTTTAGTAAAATAAAAATAAAATAAATTTCTAAATGTCTATTTTATTTTTATGGAAACATCTTTTCCAGCAGAGTGACATTGCAGCTATTTCAATCATTAATGTCATGTCATAATAAATCAGAAATATCAATGCTATCTCTTTAATACCGCAACATATTTTTAATGTCAATATGTTTCCCTTTTTATTGGGATGACCAAACGATGATTGTTGGCGAGAAAACTCTAGAGAAAACTCTCGGAGGAGAACAACGACGGATCAAAGCCGAAAATTGTTGTGCCAATGACGTTGAAGGATCTTGACGATGATTCCAGTGTGACACCATCATCGATGATTGATTCCAATTGAGGTAGAGGTTTGTTATTTGAATTATTTTCCCTGTTTTTGATTTTAAACGACAAACGCGGATCAACCACGAACAAGTTGATCCACAGATTCATCTGTTCTTGCGAGAGGGTTTTATCGGGATGATTCGAGGAATTGATCCATGTTGTTTGGTTATTATTGATTATTGCTCTGTTTAAGCTTGGTAATGGGAGAGGTTCAACATCGTAAAGAATGACGGCGGGGGTTCGTTACTCACTTTTTTTATTGGATTTCTCCCCTTTATTTTCTCGCGCATTCTTTCTATTATTCACGGAGCGACGAACAACAGATCATTGGGCATCCGTTCTGCGATGCAACGATCCCCAATCGAAGGATCGACACTGCAATGACCTTGATTAGGTGCGACGACGATGGCAGATGATGAATCAAACCGAATCAGAAAAGGGAGTTCTTCAAGCGTTCTTCACTTGGGAAGATTAAATCATATTTTCGGAGCCGATCGAAGGTCCAAAAACAACGGGAGCTACTTTGTGGTGTTGGGGAGACCAAAACCTGGATGTTTCACAGTGATCGGACGGTCGGATCGACGAACGGATCATTATCGGAGGTGCGACGACAGATGTCTGTGTTTCTGGAAATTTCCAGAATACACGGCGCGTGCTTACGAAGAACACGCCCTGTAGTACTGGTGGCAGCTAGGGATTTAGGTCTCAGAGAGGAATCACATGGCGTGTTAGACTTTCCTCAAATCTTGGCGTGTATATTGGGAAGTACACAGACCCGGGATGAACTAAACGGCTTCAAAACATGGCGTGTACAGTATGGTAGAGGAGGCTACGTGGGAATCAGAGTGTATCCAGGGGTGTACACGGACACAGAGTGGAGTACACGACCGTGTACTCCATCACGTGTCCAAGAGAGGCCAGTAACGTGGCTCACCCCCTATACCGATTACACGGGTTAGAGTACACAGGTTGAAGACTATGTATGGGCACATGGATAGCGTACAGAGAGCTGATCCCAGGAACTCGGACACAGTGTGTAAAGAGTACTAAATGCTGTGTACTAACTCTTCTACATGACCCTTCTTACGACACGGGCCATTGTACATGGGCAGTACCTGGGGTTAGACAACACGACGTGTAACATTTCTACATGCCACGTACTTTTTGGAAAACAGAATGGTCCTATTGTTCACTATTTCTTGGACATATTTCGTTTGGGTTAGTGCCCCTTCTTATCATTCCCCTGAATGTGAGGCATCATTTCCTCACACATGAGTATGATCCCTTCAGCAGGACTTTCTGTGATAGAGTTAAGCATCCATATAAGTGGCCCGGATCGAGATCCCTTATCCATTCCTGACCCTATGTAGAGTCAGGAATTGACATGACCAACTCTACCAGGCGTTGATCCTCTACCTAGCTGGTGTATCACTAAGCTGGGGAATCTAGATGAGTCGTGGTATCCGCCATGGCCCTGGCAGTGATCCTCATATGTTTATCTTGATCCTTCCCACTCAGGAGTGTGTCTCCCGTAATGAGTGATTCTATCTATCAGAAATCTTCCCACTCAAGAGTGTGTCTCTTATAATGAGTGTGAATACCTCGCTTTACGGTTCCCGACGGATGGTGCTTCTCGGATGGACATCATCATAGCTTTAAGGCTCGTGATGTGTGTTCTCCCGGGGTGAGTGTTTCGTGAAATCTTCGAACTGAATCCATAACTGGGGTATACGGTTGTGTGACTTGTATCTAGACCAAGGGTCTAGATTTGGAGTATATCTGGTTTGTTCTATATGTTCTGTAGACATATACTATGTATAGTTGACTGTACCTTTAATTTGTGTATAGCTTTGTGGTTTTCAGGGTCCTCTACTGAGTATTGTTATACACATCCCTGCATAGGCTTTGCCCGCACGTCTGGTGTCCTGTGCAGACGACCAGCCTTTTGATAGAGTCCAGGGAGGACCCGAACCGAACTGAGATTTTTGAGTTCCCTATAGGCTGAGGCATTCCTACGGTGACGAGGAACTGTCCCACTTCCTTTTTTGTTTATAGGTTGGAATTTACTGTTTTCAGACTCTTGTTTTTTATGGTGGGCTTGTATTCTGGCCCAGTTTAATTTTAGTACTATAAATTTCATCGTACTATGTTGGTTGGGTTTAGTTGTAGGCGTGCATTTTTGTTCCTTATTGGTTTATACATTTCAGCATTGTGGGCTTGGAGATGTGTTCGTGTGTACAGGTACATAGGAAATGTCTCCCATGTTAGTAATATCCCTACTCGGTGCTAGTCACCAGCCCCTGGCCTATTAGAGGTGGGCTTGGGGAGTCATGACGTGGGCCCCATTGGGACGGGTCGTGACAGAGTGGTATCAGAGGAGCAGAGTTCCGTAGAGATCATGGGATGCCTCTACGTGAAGGAGATAGTTTGACTTAATGGAGTCTCCTCGACTATAGTATTAGATCGAGATGCCCGCTTCACATCCCAATTGTGGAAGGGATTGCAGGAGGCTTTTGGGACTCAGCTACGCTTGAGCACAGTGTTTCATCCCCAGAATGATGGTCAGACAGAGAGGACTGTTTAGGTTGTTGAGGATATGTTGCGAGCTTGTATCTTGGACTTTGGTTGTAGTTGGGAGGACCAACTACCACTGGTGGAGTTTGCATACAACAACAGCTACCACTCCACCATTGGTATGACACCGTTCGAGGCCTTGTACGAGAGACCCTTCCGGTCACCGCTTTGCTGGACCGACCCTGAAGAATCAGCACTCATGGGTCCAGAGTTGGTGCGAGCTACCACAGAGAAGGTGTAGATCATCCGAGAGTGGATGATGACTGCACAGAGTCGGCAGAAGTTCTATGCTGACAGGTGACATAGGCCCTTGGAGTTCGAAGAGGGAGACCAGGTCTTCCTTTGGATCTCACCTCGATGAGGGTTACAGAGATTTGGCCGAGGCGGAAAGCTATCTCCAAGGTTTATCGGAACCTTCCAAATACCATGCAGAGTTGGTGAGGTCGCGTACCGCCTATCTCTACAACCATAGTTTCATTGGGTACATGATGTCTTCCGCGTGTCGCAACAGAGGAGTCACGTGCACGACCCGTTGCACGTCATCGACTGGGGAGAGCTAGACATCGAGGATGGAGTGAACATTTCTAAGTAACCAGTGGAGATCGCAGATCGACAGGAGAGTATCCTTCATGGGTGATTGATTCCCTTGGTGTGCGTCCGGTGGCAGCATGAGAATATTCAGGAGAGCACGTTAGAGCGGGAGGCCCAGATCCGTGTCCAGTACCCACATCTTTTTGAGTAGACATTGTTTTGGCTTCTCGGGGACGTAAATCCCAAAGGTGGTGAGAATGTAATGTATCATATTTTTCTTGTATTATTTGTAAATATTATATGGAATAATTTTGAGACTGTGTGCGAAGACGGCACATCATTCCTATGTCCAGTGAGCCCGAAATGATGGTTTGAACTTCTTTAGTTATGTGAGTCGACACTTGTACGCGGTTGTGGCAGTTTCCAAACGGGTGCTCGGATTAAAAATATGAGGGAACCGTGGCGTCTAGGACGATGACTTTACTTAAGAATGAGCCTACCCTTGTCTGGACCATGTCGAGGGGAAAAATTATTTTTCAGACGTTTTTAGTAAAATGAAAATAAAATAAATTTCTAAATGTTTATTTTATTTTTATGGAAACATCCGCTGCAGTGCAGCAACAAGGAAACTATTGTAGACATTAATGTCAAGTCATAATGACTCAGAAACAACAATGTTGTATCCTTAATACCGCATCGTATATTTAATGTCAATACGTTTCCCTTGTTATTGGGATGATAGAACATCAATTGTTAGCAAGAAAACTCTGGAGAATACTCTCAGCGGAGAACGATGATGGATCGAAGCCGCGAATCATTTTTCCAACAACGTTTAAGGATCTCGATGACGACACCAGCGTGACACCTTCATCGGAAATAGATCCCAGTTGAGGTAGGGTTTTGTTATTTGAATTCTTTTCCCCATTTTTTATTTTAAACGGAGAACGTGGATCAACCATGAACAAGTTGATCTGCGGATTCGTCCATTCTTGTGGGAGGGTTTTATCTGGATTATTCAGGGGAATTGATCCATTTTGTTTTTTTATTGTTGATTCTTGCTCCATTTATTCTTTCTAACGGGAGTGGATCAATTTTGTGACGAACGACGGTGGGGGTTCGTTCCTCACATTGTTTATTGGATTTATCCGCCTTTCTTTTCTCATGAGTTCTTAATGTTCTTCGTGGAGCAACGAACAACAGATCATTACGCATCCATTTTGCAATGCAAAGATCCAAAATCTAATGTTCGACAACGTAATGAAATTAAATTGGTGCGGTGATGATGGCTGACGTTGAATCGAACCGGATTGGAAAAGGTCATTCTTCAAGAGTTCTTCTCTCGGGAAGATCAAATCATGTTTTCGGAGCCGATTGGAGGTCCGAAAACATCGGGAGCAGCTTTGTGGTGTCGGGGCGACCAAAACCTAAATGTTTCATGGAAATCAGATGGCTAGATAGATGAATGGATCATCACCAGAGGCGCGACTATGGAAGTCCGTGTTTCTGGAAACTTCCAGAATACACAACGTGTACTTCCGAAGAACACGCCGTGTCGTACTGTAGGCTGCTAGGGTTTTGGGGGTCATAGAGGAATCACACGGTGTGTGACCCTGGTCACACGACATGTTGAACTTTCCCCGAAGCCCAGCGTGTATTTTGGAATGTACACGGACACGGGATGAACTACACAGCTTCAGAACACAGCATGTACAGCATGGAAGAGGTGGATACGTGGGACTCGGCATGTATCCAAGGGGTACATAGACACGGGATGGAGTACACAACTGTGTACTCCATCACACGACCATGAGAGACCAGTAATGCGGGTCACCCCATGTACCAATTACATAGGTTAGAGTACACATGTTGAAGACTGTGTACGGGCACATGGACAGCGTACACGGAGCCGATCATAGGAACTCAGACATGGCGTGTACATAGTACTACACTCCGTGTACTAACTCTTCTTCATGACCAGCCTTACGACATGGGCCATTGTACACAGGTAGTACCCGGGGCCAGACAACACAGCATGTAACTTTTTTAAACACCATATACGTTTTGGAAAATGGAATGTTCCTCATCTTCACCTTATATTGGACATCTTTTATTTGGGTTAGTACCCCTTCTTCTCGTTCACCTGATGTTCAGACATCATTTCCTCACACATGAGTATGATCACTTCAGAAGAACTTTCTACGATAGAGTCATGCATCCATCTGAGAGGCCCAGATCAAGATCTCTTATCCATTCTTGACCCTAGGTAGAGTCGGGCATCGACGTGACCAACTCTACTAGGCGTTGATCCTCTACCTAGCTGGTATATCACCTAAATGGTGAATTCAGATGAGTCACGGTATCCTCCATGGCCCTGGCAGTGATCCTCATCTATGTATTGTGATCTTTCCCACTCTGGAGTGTGTCTCTGATAATGAGTTCTTATATCTATCAAAAATATTCTTACCCAAGAGTGTGTCTCCCATAATGAGTGTGACTACCTCTCGTGAAAGATACCGATGGACGGTGCTTCTCGGACAGAATTCATCAGAGCTGTAAGGCTCGTGGAGTGTGTTCTCCTGGGGCGAGTGCTTCACGAAATCTTCGAAGTGAATCCCTAACGGCGGTATGTGGTTTTTTGACTTATCTCTAGACCACGGGTCTGGGTTTGGAGTATATCTAGTTTAATCTATATGTTCTGTAGACATTTATTGTGCTTAGCTGACTGTACCTTTACTTTGTGTAGTGCTTTGTGGTTTTCGAGGTCCTCTACTGAGTATTGTAATACTCACCCCTCCACGGGATTTTCCCACACGTCTGGTGTCTTGTTCAGACGAGGATCCTTTTGACAGAGTCTAGGGCAGACCAGGACAGGACCGAGAATTTGGAGTTCCCTATAGGCCGAGGCATTCCTACGGTGATGAGCAGCAATCCCAGTACCTTTTGTGTTTACAGGTTGGACTTTATAGTTTTTAGACTCTTTTTTTAATGGTGGGATTGTATTCTGGACTAGTTTACTTGTTAGTACTCTACCTTTCTTCGTAATCTGTTGGTTGGGTTTAGTTGTTTGCATACATTTTTTATCCTTAGTGGTTTTTACATTTCAGCATTGTGGGATTGGAGAAATGTGCATCTGTAAAGGTACATAGGAAATGCCTCCCATGTTATTAATATTCATACTCGGTTCTAGTCACCAGCCCCTAGCTTATTGGAGGCGAGCGTGACGAGTCGCGGCGCGGGCCCCACTAGGACGGGTCGTGACAACTTTGGTGGGGATGGCCGGGGCTCCTGGAACTACCTTTCCTTGGGGGATGTTGGTGGTCTTAAAAGTGGAATCCCATATGGAAAAATCCACGACAAAACTGATCATTGGTGAAACCGTCAACATGATGAAACCTGAAGCCATTAAGCTGGAATCAGATGACGGGGATCAATCGGATGACATGGGTCCTGACCTACCCGACTAGACACCGGGTGAAGATCCTGCAGATGAGTTCTTGGAGGCATTTACTACATATGAACCCACTAACCTCGAGGACCGGGATGAGACATCTTATGATGAAGAGGACATCAAGGCAATCTATTTCTGGTCATATAATATGATTAATCACTTCATTAGGGAAACCCCACATGCACAATGGATGGATAAAATGGGGATGCTTCATTCCTTACTGCGCGACCTATGTGTAGGATGAGTGGATTCCTAACATCCTCATATGATCATCTAAGATTTTATGGTAGAGAAGATATGGGAACATGATCATGTTCTTGGTTTGGTATGGTAATAGAGGATGAATGTGACCATAAAAAGACTACAGGAGGCCGATAATGTGAATGAACGATTGAGAGTGTGGGTGAATGAGTACTCATCTTTCCTTGATGATCAACTGAGGCTCGCATCGTGACTATATGCCTACCTAGAAGAGTCCGAATAATAGTATAGGTGAGCATATGAGGAGATGAGTATTATCCGAGCTGACAAGGTCTATCCCAAATCAAGGTTTATAAATTACACCCCATTTCCATTGAGGAGGTATGGTTGATTAATAGGTGATAAAAGATACATAATGATACCATCTAGAGAGTGACAAAGCTGGAATGCTCCATTGAAGAGGTCAACCCATACAGGGGAGCAACCAATCCTTGGGGTCTGTAATGTGTGTAAACTCATAAAAGTACTTTCATGCTTTATTAGTTTCTATTGGTTGCATGCACGAGTTCTGTTATTTTTTGGTTTACTACATTTTCTTCACATTCAAGAAATATGTTGTGACTAATCCCTAAGATCACGTGGGTCGTTTCTAATGTGAAAAAAGGGATGACTGCATCATCATTTCATTTGAATATGAAAGTTTCATCTAGGATTCTGGCATCTAGTTTTTGAATAACCAATCCGGATATTTGGGAAGAAAGAGGGAGGACTGACTGGAGAGGTACATTCTCAGAGCAGTACAGTTTCATCTTTTAAAATGTGCTCTATTTCATGAGTAGGGTGATACTAGGGGCATTAGAATTAATCCAAACATATGGGAGTGGAATGTGTAAATCACAATTCCCAAAATTTGGAACACTATAGGGGTGTCCGGACAATGAATGATAACTTTTGATCATGTTTGAAATGCATTATCACTATTGTGTTTGCCTGAAATATGGATAACAAATGAGGACTGAGGGCTGAACATGTTCACAACATGGGTTCTGAATCAAAATGTCACCCATTAGTCTTTTGGAATGTTATACCAGGATAGTAGGTGAGCCATAGATCAAGAATCTGTATTGTTAGGGGGTTCCTTGAGGTATAAAAGAGGACGAGATCAAAATAAATGGAGTGAAAATCTTTGAGGGTGGAGTTATGGGTTGTTCGAATTGAGTCCAAAACTCTCATAATTACACCTCCATGATGAAAAAAATTATGTGGGCGCATCGGTCTGAACAAAGATCAAACCTACATCCCAGAAAGGCCTCTCTGGTGAGGACCTAGAGTTCCTTGTACTTTTACATCATACCAATGAGGACGATAAACATGTAGTTTAATGTCGTACTATGAGGAAAATGAACATAGTTTTAATGTCAAACTACCTGGACAAAGGATAACAATTTAATGTCGTGTTTCATGGACTGTAGGCTCCCAGTTTAGGGTCATAGATACTGGACCGTGATCAGGGATGAGGGGACAGAATGGTTAATGGATTGAGCGCTGGGCCCATGGTCAAATGCCTAGGAATCACTACATATCCCATAAAGATGAAAATAAATCCAAATTTAGTTCTTGAGCACATATTTTTTAGAGACCAAAGCTAGCAGGGGGAATCCTCTTTGGTGAGGAAGCTGACACAACCCATAGTTATCATGGGGAATCCTGAATTTGTTCTAGGTAGGTCCATAGTTTAATGACATATGTTAAGGACATGGTCACCCAGAAAAGAAATGCAGAGTGTGGTACATATCCTAATGTAATTGAGGAAATAAGCATTCCACACCACACCATGTGTTTCTAGTGGGATTCTTTAGACCATAGACCCAAGGTGGTCTATCTTGGGGATGAACCTAAGGGATTGTACTCAGGTGTTTATACATATCCCTCAAGGATGGGAATCAATCCCTATATAGTTCTCAAGGACACGTATATTTTAATATCGTACATTATGACCAAGAGTGAAAGGGGAGATCTCAAAGGGGGGTATACGCGGTGCAGCCGTTAGAGAATCGATGTGAATGAGGAAATATATAGTCCACACCACACCATGTAAACCTAGGGAAACCTTAAGTTGAGAGACCAGGCATGGTGATATTTGGTATGGGACTAAGACAAAGTGTCTAGGAATTCCTACGTGCCCCATCAGGATGGGAATCAAGCCACACATTGTTCTCAGATTGCAGTTTAACGTCATGTAGGATAGAAGATATGTATAATTCAGCTACACCAACACACATCCTACCAATCCCACTAAGACCATGTTATTCACGCTCGATGTGGGAGACAAGAAGTAGTTATGGGATTTTCCTCTAATAGAGAGGCACACATTAGGGGAAAAAGAACACTATGTGAATTACATCCAAATATTATGGACCTACCTACTTGACACACATAGATGTGTGGTGGGATAAAACTGAGTGTGTTGGAATTCCACTTTAACACAAGGTAGTGAAATGATGTGAATCATGGATCACAATATCTAGATCATAATGATGGTGGTGTTATGATAAATGATGAATATTTTCTATTTTCAAAACATGGAATCTATTTCGCGTTATCCTGACATGGGGATAGAAAAATTAGGTTCCACTTCCGACCATGTTCGAAACATGAGACCTATCACAACATGTCATCTGAGGTCTTCTGGGGCGTTCGACCAATACGGTAGGTAAGGCAATGTGGAAAGTGACCAGGATGCAAAGGTGGTCCCATCAAAATGGAAGGGGATAGAGATCAAAATAAGTGGGCTCATGAAGAAAGAACATTAAACGAGGGAATTTCCATGTGAAATCCCGCACTTTGGGCCCTTTTTCAACGTCACATTTGAGTATGCCAAAGAGACATGCTGGATAGAGGGATTCAAATCCCTTTCCAAGGAAAAGGGTCCTGGGGAGGAAAAATCATATTTCCAGATAATAAAGTGGACCATCACGAGAGGACATGGTTTAACGTAATGGGTGTATGGTTGCGATGTGTCCAAATTTGACATGTGATTCCCATAAGAATATCATAGTTTATGGTCTTAGAACTCGGACCTGGTTGGGAAGATATAGTGGAAAAACATGGTGATGTTATTGAAAAACCAATCATGAATGAATAAACTAGAGGCGCTCACCACACCACATGTCCCTAACAGTGTTTAGGCCGATGGGATAAAATCATTGGTAGGATTTGATATGCCTAGAGTTAGACCCAAAGACAAAATGTTTGAGTGTTTCTACATATCCTATGAGGATGGGAATCAAGCCGTACATAGTTCTGAAAGTGTTGTGAATTTTAGGGTCATGTGACAAGGACTGTTGGATCCTAGTTTTATGATCTTAGAGCTTTGAATATCATGGAAAGAAGAAAGGGATACACATGATGTGGCTATTGAAAAACCTGACTTTAATGAGGGTAGTTGGAGTCCATATCACGCCTTGCGCTCCTAAGGAAGATGTTAGGTTGAGGGACCAAAAAGAGAGAATGTTGGGATGATCCTGAGGTAATGTTCTCAAGAATTCCAACATATCCCATTATGATGGGAATCAAGAAATACGTAGTTCTAGACAATGGAGTAGTAGTTTACCAATGCCAGGGACTATACTGTCATTCAGGTTTGGCCCAAACACCAAAGGAAGTGACATTTGATTAATCTTTTTTGTTCTTTACGGTGAATGAATTTTGTTCACGAAGAAACAAGCCTAGGATGGATAATCTTGGTGTCAGTACAGGAATAAAGACATATGTAGGACTTGAAAAATGGAATGGTGGAGAACCAATACCAAACATGATGTCCCCCATAGCGAGGACACCACAATGTGGTTCCGTTATTCATCATGTGCCAAGAAAGATAGTGTCATAGTTTAGGGTCATGTGATAGGACCAGCATACTTATTTTAATGTTGTACAGGAAATACATAGAAATTTAGAGTCATGTGGGACTATGTATTATAGTTTAAGGTTATATGTCTTGGAAGCATATAGAAGAATGTGGTTTTAGATGTAATACGTAGGGTGTGATAAAGCATAACCGGCGTGAAAGAGGACTTGGTGCACACCACACCACATGAAACTTCGGTGGAGAATCCTCCGGGTGAGGGGATAGAACAGATCAGAGGATAAGAGGATGGGCCCAAAGTTTCAATGTTTCGGTGTTCTTACATATCCAATGAGGATGGGAATCAAGCCACACGTAATTTTGAGAGCACAGTTTAACGTCATGTAGAACGAGATGCAGGAGAGACTATCTCCTAAAGGGGAGTATGTGGTGCAACTATTGCAAACCCAATGTGAATGAAGGAATAAGACCACATAATCCACACCATGTAGTCCAATAAAAGTCAGGTCTAAAAGGTTGAATAAAATAGATAATTAGTGAAGCATGATTTGAACCATAAGAAAAAATGTCTGGGAATTCCTACATATCCCATGAGGCTGGGAATCAATCCTTACATAGTTCTGAAAGATTTTATGCGCTTTAAAATCATTTGATAAGGACGTAGGTATATCTTAGCTTATGGTTGTAGACCTTGGATCAAGCTAAATGATACTCTTCCAAGTGGGCGTAAACCTTGACCAAATCCCTATGCCCTTGTGAACTGCCCTCGATGTGGGAAACAAGGGCAGAGAAGGTCTTCAAAACACATGGAATACAAAGAATGGTGGAAATTGAACGAATCCTTAAAAGACACCACACCGTGGATTCATCCCCTTAACACACAAATGTGCATTGAGAGATAGAATCAAGAGTGTCGAAATTCCACTCAGACATGATGGATTGGAAATGGATGAGAATCACACAATCAATATTTAGGGCTTAATGGGGGTGGCATAACGATGGAGGATAACTTTTGAACATGTTCGAAACACAACATCCTTATCATGTGACCTGAAATGGGAACAAAAAAATGAGCATCGACCACTGACCATATTCACAATGCATGACATGTGTCAAATTTTCATTCAAAATCCCAAGGCATGTTTGCCCGAGATGGTACGAGAGCTCTGGGGCCTAGAATCCATGACATTTATGGGTCCTTTAAGATGTTAAAGATGATGAAATGATAAATAAAGGGAAATATGAAGCATGTAAATAGATGAAAACTTGTCTATGTAGAATCGAACACTCTAGGTCATAAACCAAACTGCTCCAGGGAAGGTTGGGTAATTTTTAAAGAGGGTTGAGAAACCCAATTTCAGAGTAGAAGACTCATATAGATGACTAGAGGATAGGGGGATGAGAAGCTCTCAATAGGTCGGAGGTTATGTGGAGTGGATATTGCAAACCCGATGTGAATGAGTATATAAGCCCTTATCACATCACTTAACCCTCTCGGAGGACTCAAGCTAGGGGTCAGAGAGATGAGGAGGTTTCTAAGAAACATGGCTGGAACCAAAGACAAAACAGCCGAGGTTGGTCCACATATGTAAATTCTTCTGACCATGTTCGCAACACAGTATCTGTATCATCAATGAGAATGGGAAAAAATGAGCATTGACTGCTGACTATATTTAGAATGTGGGACTTGTATCAAATTGGCATCTAAAATCCTCAGGGGCATTGGCTCGAGACAATAGGATAACCTTGGGTCTTAGTATCCATGTATGTGGTGTGATAAAAATTGCTCGACATGATTGAGGACATAGATTCAATACCACACCACACATTCCAAAGAGAGATCTCGGGCTAGGGGGAAAGAATGGTCGATGAACCTGAGGTTGGGCCACATATTGAAATTATTCACCAGTTTTCAATTTATCGGCATACAGGATGAGCACTGAATAGTTTTACATCCTTTAGTTCGGACGGATCACGCAGTTTTACGTCATGTGGTGAGTATTATAGTGATATTAGATTATGTTCATAATTATAGGACAATAAATCCTGACCCTTTATATGGGAATTTCCTTACCAAAGATCTTAAACCCACATGAGAAATGATTGGTGTGGGAAACAATGAATGGGATCAGGTTCTCCCCATCATATAGTGGCACAAAAATGAAGGAAATGGATTGGGAGGGGTCGTTCCCAACCAGACCAACGTCCCTACTCCAGACACATTGACATTTGAATGTATAGAAAGAAAAAATGAATCATTTTAACCCACATTTGGGACATATGGGTGTGGTAATAACAATGGAGGATGGATTTTGACCACATTCAAAACAAAACATCTTTATAATGTGACCTAGAATGAGAACAACAAGTGAGCATTGACCACTAACCATATTTTCAATGTGGGATGTGTATCAAAGTTTCACTCAAGAACCTCGTGGATGTTGGACCTAGATGGTAGGAGATCCCAAGGTCCTATCATTAGTGTCGTTTGGGTGTCCTTTTGGATGTGAAATATGATGAAATCCCAAATAATGGGATGTGTAAATCATGAATATACTCATGTAGTTTAAAATCAGGCAATATGAATGAAATAGGTAGAGATATCCATGGAGGGGGATACATGGTTCTATCATTATAAACCCGACATAAATAAATTAAAACAATGCATGCACCACACGATGTGTTTTGAGATGCATCCTGGCCGAGGGGCTAGACCCAAGTGGAGATATTGATGTTTGGGGTTGGGCCTTCATAAAAAATGTTTGGGCATTCCTACATATCATATGGATGCATTAATCAAGTAATATGTAGTTCTGAAAGGGCCATTAAATTTAACGTCATGTTGTGAGGATGTGGGAGGATTGAAGAAAAGGAGGAGAACATTGTGTGGTCATCTTAAAAAAGACATAAATGGGGCCCCAAGAAGTCTACACTACACGTTGTCTGATCATACAAGAGATCTACAACCAGGGGGGAAACGATGTGAAGAATTTGGGGGATATACTCCAAGAGGAAGCATCCAAGCATTCCTATGTACCATGGGGATGGGAAGAAAGCCATTTATAGTTCTTGATATGTTGTTCAGTTTAACTTCATGCAGTGAGGATGTGTGGAGATATTAGTTTATGGTCAAATATATCAGACCATTTATGCCATTTATCATCATGTGGGATGAGTGCATGGTACTTTTTCATCCATCAGCCTGGACGGATCACGCATTTTAATGTCACACGGTGTAGAAAACAGAGTTTAAAGTCATGTGGTACTGTTCAAGAAAAATAATTCTTGAGGAATTTAACATTAGTGGGAGGAGTGATACGCTCACCATCCATGGTAACCAGGGTGTATGTGCCATTAGGGTAATCCTTGTGAATGATGTAAGGTGCTTCCCATTTGGGATCCAACATCACTAGATTCATACCCGGTATCATCAGCATTCTCAAGGAAAACACCATTTCACCTTGTAAAAAAGATCAGAGGAAAAATTTCATGTGGAAAGCTCTGGCTATTTTATTATGGTTTCTATCAGAATAGTGTAGGGAACAATGTATATTCTTGTCGAGTGCTTCTAGTTCATCCAGATGGATTTCAGCTTCCTAATATGGTGTCTTCTGATTGTTGATAGCTGTGTGCAATGAAGGAAATTGAATCTCGATGGATGAACTACCTCAGTTTCATACACCATGGAATATGGGGTCACCTGAGTGGAATTACAATTCATCGTCCGATAAGTCCACAGACTGTTGGGGAATTTATTTGGCCAACGCTTCTTATTTTGACCAACAATATTTTGCAAAATATTCGAGAGAGTTTTTTTTGAACTCCTATATCTTACCATTTACATGAACATGATAGTGGGAGGAATGGTTAGAACCAATGTTTTACTGGGCATACAACTTCTTCATTCCAACTACCTAGATGTTGGTGCCATTATTAGTGAGGATAGCACGAGGGACTCCAAATCATTAGAAGATATTGGAGATCATAAAATACATGAAAAAATCATCCTTGACCTCCGTGACCAGAACTGCCTCTGCCCACGTGGAAACACAATCCATAGTGGTTAGGATGAACCTACACTAGCGAGCTATCATCGGTGGATAGGGTTCCACAATATCGACCCCCATACCATAAAAGGGCCATGATTATATGGTAGAGTGAAGAGGTCCTGGTGAATGATGCATAAAATTATCAAGGATTTGGCATGCATGAAACCTCTTGGAAAACAAGATGTAGTTACAGATCATGGCAACCCAAAAATACCACAATCTCCAGATCCGGTGAGATATTTTTTGCCCTTTCTGACGTGACTCGTAGGAACCGACATGAACCTCCTTCATGAAATGATAAATCTCACCTCCTTGGATGTAATAGAGGAGAATCCCATCAAACTCGTATATATAGAGGACCTTCTCATGACTGGGATCATTCTGAAGGGTAAACAGCAATGCATCCCATTAGATTCACTCACGCTCGACTCGATCTCTAGGGAAATTACCGTGCTAGAGATACATAAAAAATGGGGTAATCCAGTTAGGAGTTACATCCAACACCACATCAGGGGGAGTTGGGGATCCTGATGTGGAGGTACCAGTGGTAATGTGGCATACTTGTGGGCTATCATTATCTTCTGGAGTGACGAGAGCGATGACTATCCGATGTGCCACATGGATAATCAAGTCATCCTGATTAGGATCTAAAAGAGATGAGGTCAATATGGGCCAATCATTGACTCGACCGTTCTAGGATTGAGGGAAATGAATAACTTCTGGTTGATATGGTAACTAGACCATTAGCTAGATGGTACGTTCTAATAGTAACACGAGCTCCAGCTTCCTGATGATGTAGTCACCGTTGATATGTTTGATGACTAATTTGGAGTCCCTTTCACATGTATGTGGGGAACTCCAATCTTGATGGCCAGATTGAGACAAGTAATGAGAGCATGACAATATTCTTCATTGTTGGTACATCCTTCTAAAAACATGAATGAATATGGCAGATCAACTTGCACCGACGTGATGAAGACGATACTCAGGCCCAGTCTATTATGTCTAAGATAATTGAGTATTCTAATGTAAAGGCTTTGGGAAGAACCATCAATGTTTATTAGACAACATGGAATGGATTGATCTATAGAGAGGATGTCCTCTTCTAGAAAATCAAGATCCAGAGATGAGTCTGCTGGAGCTATATAGGTGACAAGGAAGACTGCCAATTCTTGTCCCTTTATGGACATTTCAGGAAAAAACCTAACGTCAAACTATTGGGGGATCACTTCCCACATAGCTAGATGGACTTCCAACATAAGGTGGTTTATAATGTACTTCATCATATCCACTCGGGACACCCCATGTATCTCATGATGTTATAGGTAGTGTCAAAATTTCTGCACTATGAATAACATCGCAAAGCCACTCTTCCTGATATAGGAGTATCTGGTCTTTGTATTGAGGAGCATGCGGCTGAGATAGTATAAAATATTTTCCGTTCCCTCATTGTTTTTCTAAGAGATAAGGGAGATGAGTGGTCATTCCAGAGTGGTCCCATAATGGACCAGCAACTTTCAGGAAATGGGTGGCATTAGGACCAAAGTCTGTAATAGATACTTATTGATTTCCTCAAAATAAATCTAACACTCCTCATCCAACTGATAATCAACACCATTCATTATGAGACGAGAAAAGGTCTTGAACTTACTATCCAAATTTTAGATGAATCAGTATGTATAGGCTAAGTGGTCATGAAAGCCTCAAAGTTCCCAAATATTGCTCAGGGGGGACATCTAATTTATGGACATAATATTATCCAGATCAATCTCAATGCCTCTATATCCGAAAATGAAGCCAAGAAACATTCCATAGGTGAAACCAAAGGCAAAATTCAATGGGTTCCTCTTCATATGGCAGGATCAAAGAAGCCAAGCACTATCTCGATATCTTTGAGATGGTCGTGGCACTGGTAATATTTGACCACCAGATCATCCACATCGCATTCCACCAATGTCCCAAGGATTGACATAAAGGGTATTGAATATTCATTTTCTAGGGCCATTAGAATTTATTTATACCCAGAATATCCTTCCATTAAGGAGAGATCCAATAACCCAATAGTGGAATCAATCCACAATTCTGTCGCAAGAAAGAGAACGTCATCCTTCAGATAGTGATGGTTGAGATCTTGGAAGTCGATGCAGACTATGATATTTCAATTATTCTTCCTAATGGAAAAATATTAGCTAACCATTGGGGGTAACAGACCTCCTTGAAGAATTTGGGTCTGTTGAGCTTATCTACATCGGCCTCGACCATGGCACCATGAGAAGGGTGCATCATTCTGGGAGGTTGGTTAAACCTATGATGATTTTCTGGAAGACTGAGGTGGTGGATGCCGACATGGGGATATAGTCCTAGAATCTCATCATATCTCTAGTAAAATACATCATGATGCTCTTTCCAGATATCTACGTATCAATGTTTCTCTTTGAAAGGCACAGTGGTGCTGATCAATGTGAGTTTTATATTCATCATGTCATGGAGGCCCACCTGTACCAATTCATCGATCGTGGTGGAGAAACAATCTTCAAAAGTTGGAGGAGCATCCTCTAAATCCACTTCTTCATTCAAGGAGGAGGGATCCTCAGAAAAATGTGATTCTTATGAGTTGAAAGATCCTAACGGGACACTGGTACCAGCCTGAGCGGCGGTGGACACTGCATCAGGGACCTCCTGTACTGCCAATACCATAGTGATGAAAGTACTCAACTCGATCCCATCTAGAATTTAATGCAAGGGGCTACACATGAAGATATCAATGAAATATAGCTGATTCAACTTGATCCGGTTTATCCCATCCTAGCAAAACAAGAAAGAATGATGTATTTCTCTTTCAATGGGGAAGACATCCCGATATCTTATGGGAGAAGGAGACTCTGGGATCACCTGAGCCTGATTCTTATCATAATACAAGGTGATCTATGTGAGTCCTATAGACAATGAAATTTTCTTTTACCTCATTCCATTAACTGCAAAGAATTTTCCTAGATCCAGATTCATGGATTGAAATCAGTGGATCAGGAAAATGTAGGCATCGTACAAGTCTATCCATGGGTCAGTGGCAGCCATATCATATTCAACCTCGTTATCCTAAATCTACTTTTCTATGGTCTTGTAATATATGGAATCTAGGTAGTGGGCTTCACCAGAGGAAATGAGAGATTCATCAACTTTGAGTACTCCTACTTAATCAGTAAGGAAGTACATAAGGAATTGGTGATATGAAGAAGGGACTGCCACGTAAGATGGTGCCATGGACTACCCAACAAAGCGTTTTAAGTAGTGTCCTGCAAGACAACCATGAACTTGGTGTTGGCCACTATGCCACCAAACTAGGTATTTTGGTGGATATTTCCATCCTGTATCTGTTCCATCCTATCTTAACCAACAATTTTTAGGTTATAGGGACTCAGATCATCCATGGAAAACCCCATCTTTCAGAGTTTCCAGGTCGGGATGAGGTTGATCCCAGAGCGTGTGTTGACAAGACAATGGGGAACATCCACCCCATTGTGATGGGAAGTGTTGTACAGTAGGAAAATAATCCCCTGTATGGGATAGCCTTCATCTTCTCCTGAGAAAGAGATGATGGAATGGAATTCTAAATGCTCGGCTGTCTCAGGATGGATGTATTCTACAGCTGTTACCTATACATCACACTGAAGGGGGATTCCTAAAGCCTCAACAAGAGCCTCATTCATATCCACTGATAGGAGAAAATACTTGATTATATAGATAATCGCACGAATTATAGATAGATTCTTCATAATATCATAATTTTGTGACATTTATAAACTTCGGTTGACAGGAGGTCGTTCTGTGGTGGGAGGTATGATGGGCCATTTTAGCTGAACCAACGACCTACTGATGTTTGGAATGTACTTCGAGTAACTAGTTAAAATTCATATAGTGAATATCGGATGGGGTCTAGATGAGTAAGGATGATTTGATGCCGAACATGATTTTTCTTTTCATGGTCATGGTGGATACACCTAATCAGGTAGTAAAAATGGCAGTAGAGGTGGACCCAGTTAAACAAGATGAGAAGGTTGCGCATTATGTGCTCTACGCTGGGCTTGTTGTCTAGTTTTGGTGGCATGAACAACTTTGCTGCAAGTACCTACCAATGCATATTGGAGAATAATATAACCATGGCTCCATCAACTCTAGCGTCTGATTGGGATGTTGGGAGGATTTATCTGATGCTCTTTATCATCAGGAACTATGTAGGGGTTTACCAACTCTACATTATTAACCAAAGAATACCATTGGTCTCCACTTAAAGAATCTACCACCACTGGATGGATTTTGGGGGTTATCACCATCTCTGGGGGAATGATGTTGCAGAGAGTATGAGATGACGAGGGCACCAATGGGGGGTTTGTTTTCCCTTACAACGACGATGATTTCCATTTTGGGGAGTGTATGACTAAGATGTTCACTCAGAAGTAGTGGAAGCGGGTGAAGTAGTGACTGCTGATGGCTCGATTTAATTTAAAGGTGCACATATAATACCACGAGAACTAGTGAATACCTTACAAGACATCCAGTTGCCTTGTTTTTTGGACCTGCGATTGGGAACCCTATGCCACTGACCTTCACTGTCACTATCACTATCTGGATGTATGATTAAAGATGACACCTGTGCCGGGTCTAGCTCTATCATGACTATGTTTTTATTAACTATGTATTGAAGACACTCTTTAAACACATATATCTTCTTGAGTGTGTACCCCAAAATCATGTGACAAGGGCTATAATTTGGGAGATCATGGAGATCTACCACTTTGGGCCTCCTCCATTCTGACAACCGTAGAATTACCTATTCTAAGGCACTTCAAAAACTAGGGATCTGAGCCTCATTAAATGAGTATGTTTAGTTCCTTCCATCTGGGAAGAGGTCATGGGGAGCCTGGCCCTGACGTGGGACTGGATGAGCTTATCGAGGAGGCGGAACATGGTTATCTCATCTAGGAGGTGGTGTGTTATGCGGGGGCTCTTGCTGATTCTAAGTTAGGTGATGATGGGATGGAGGATGCACCTGAGATTGCAGGCCTCTTTGAGGCTATGGAGGTGGCTCCACTAGCAATAGCTCCAACTGCCTGGGGCCTCTATTTGGGATATTGTTGTAGGCTTGGCCTTAACAAATCATCACATGGGAACTATTCGAGGTAAAAAATTTTCCTATTTGGCATGCTCCAAGGATTCCTCTAGACACTGGGCTTTTTTAGAGAAATCATAGAATTCCCCTGGGTAGTTATTAGTGATGAGATAGGGGACCCGTTTAGTTTTTAAATTCCCGACACTCATTTTCAATTGTTATTCCCAAGTCAGTGGAATATCAAGGGAGTAGGTGAGGCCTTTTCCACCAGGAAAAAAATTCCGTGACACACTCATCATGCCTGTGTTTTCACCTGACGGGGTCCAAAAACATTGTCTTCTAAGTGGTGGAACTAAACTGGTAAATAAACTGCTTAGCAAGATCATCTCAACTGAATACTAACCCAAAGGGTAGCTACCTATACCTAACAAATGTGGGACCTTCTAATTTTGTACTAAACACCGATGTTTGGAGGCCTTCTACCATGCCAGAGTACCTAGAATGGGTCCAAACCATGAGATGAAGTTGGCTAGATGAAGCAGAAGATCGCTAGTCCTATTTAAGGGGGAAGGGTAGGATTTCCAAAAATAGGGGTGCTGGAATATCATCCAACCATGCCGGATATGGCTTTCCATCAGGTCGAATTTCCACCTGTCGAGTTTCCAATGTGTCGAGGTAGGAAATGAGAGCTTCTATTAGATCAAATCGGTGGGGATTCTTAACTTGATGAGTATTCCTAACCACCTGTACATTAGTAAGTTATTAGATGTGATATGTAGGACCCATGGCTCATGGATCGGTTGGTGGGATGACCTGTGGAGAAGTTGGGGGAACCTGAGCTGGGTCTCGTGGATTATCGCACAACTCGAGCAGATTTGGTGATGCATATCACACCCTCATACCATAATCTGTGGATTCTACCCAGTCCCTCTAGGTAGGGTGGTCTAGGTCACATGGTGGAAACTCAACAGTGGGAGGGTTTACCTACCCTTGATAACTCTGTAGAGGATTACCATATCTTGGTCGTCATTTTGTAGAATAATCATCGAGAAGGTCATTGACCATCTTTTTATCCTCTATAAGTTGTTGGTCCAATGTGGCATTTTTGAGAACATCCAATGTATTTTGTATTAATCCAGATAGGTCTGTGGGTTTGATGAACTCAAGATTCTATTTTCCCTTATTAGGATGACGACTAAGGGATAATGGCTAAATAGGTATGGAAAGACTCAGTAAATTTCTTTGCTGGTGAGTGACCCTTCCCAATGGATCCAATTTCTGTGTCACTCCCTTGAGGGGTAAGTTCTCTTCAAGGAACTATAACCCATCCTCAGCCTCTAGTAGGTCAGCCATGATAACCCTGAATTTACCTGATGGAATGTCCTCACTATTTCTTGGAAAGTCAGGCTAGAGCTGGATACCACTAAAATTAAGGGCCATATACTAACTACAACCCCAGATTTGAACATGGGGGGGATGCCTCCTTGATAATTGTTCTAATCACTTTAATGATCTATCCAGATCATTGCTAGAGGGCCAGATGTCCACTGATGGATATAGGGTGGTGGGCCATAGGGAGCGCATCGAAGTGAACCATACAACATTTCTATCCAATAACATCAATGTGACCTTGGTCTTGGGGTAAGCCACACAATGATAATGGGAACGAAAGTGCATTTTCTGAAGGGTTTGGTTAAAGCACGTGACATCCTCCCGGGTAAGTGATTTCAGTGCACTAAAGTTCATGGTTGCAACTGGGTAGAAAATTTCAAGGAAATGGTCGGCTACAAGGATTTACCATGATATTCTTGGCTCCGACTTAGGTTCTGGCCCTTGGTTTCTGGATTCATTGACTAGGGGAGGCTAAGGGACTGATAACAGAACTAAAGCATACCATTGATATGATAGGCTAGCCGATGGAGAATACGATGAGCAAGATGATAAGCCCCCACATATTAGGATTTACTCCAAAAAATGTAATGATTTCACCACCACATGTCAGTAAGAGAGACTATTGAAAAAAACATCATGTGCATTGGTTTTGGTTGCTGGAAGTGGATCATGATATTTCTATTCCTCTATTAGTCCCCAAAATAAATCTATGTTATCTCCTGTTGAGGTTCAAAATGATTCTTTTGATGATAGGAAGGATTGCTCGACCATGCCCTGGAAAGAGTCCAAATCATTCTCCACATATATATAACATTGGAGGGAGGTGGGAGTACATTGGAACTCTCATTCTGGAAGGATGAGGCTTATACACCAAGTTCCTATCCCAGACATTGACATAGAAGATTGGGGTGGGTTCTCCATTACTGAGTCACATTCCTCTAAAGAATCTGAGAAGCAGACGAGTTTAGTCGTGGTATTAAATGTCTCAGTATTCTTCATGTGGCAGCATATACTCTCTCTCTAACCTCAGGAAAAATCTTTAGGATTGGGTACGTTTTCATCATGAGGAGTACATTCGGCCAAAATAGTGAAGGGGTGGATAAGACATCCGCCTAGGTGAGAAGGGGTGCGAAGAGAACCCCTGAAAATTTTAAAGGGAACATGGGGAGGGCCTCCATGCCCACTGGCTGGTACATGGGGGGAATATTCATTGGAAGTATTTGAGTGGGTAGTATCTCTACTAGAGATGGTGGGAATAAGGGAATCACATCTATGTATTTCCCTGGTAGTGATGGTATGAGGGGGCCCTTTTCTCTGGATATAATGAACACAGGTAGGACCTCCATTTTGGACAACAATAATGCGGGGAAAAAATCCACTTGTCAGATTTATGGGATGGGGAGGACCTTATTCGGTTATATTATTATCATGGGGAAGACACCCACACCGATTATTAATATGGTGATGAGGATCTTCCCTTCGATGATCTACAACAAGAGGAACAAATCCATACATGGGATCATGGGTTCATAAGAAACCTCTGTGTAGGATGTCAGTGCGGTGAGGAGGACCTATACGTAGATTGATGATATCCTAGAGAGGACCACAACACCGAACATGGGAGTGGGGGGACCTACGCTCCCATCAGTGGTGTCATGTGGAGGACCTCCGTGCTGGACACCATTGTTGCGTGTCAACCCATGATGGGTGCTGCTTGTTTCGACAACCAGATGAGGCATCCCAACTTGTTCGTGGGGTTGCTGGGGCCTCAAACCGGGATTAGAATGTAAGTTCCCCTATTCCGCATAAATAAGGCATTGATGGTATACATAAGTTGTGGCATGGGATAGTATATCCATTGATGATGTAACCCCGAGACGACATCCTCCTCAACCTGCACTGATATTGGCATTAGGTTAATTGGATTGGGGCTGGGGGTGTAGGTGTATAACTTACATGGTCCTAAGCCTGTGGGACCTGGTGGTTCCATTGACATGGATTAGAGGGAGCCCCCAATAGAAACCCCCCAAGATGGGATCACAACAGTGTTGGCCTGGACATCCCTCACTTCATTGACGTAAGGGAGTGAGTCATCAGAGTGTTCAGGGGAGAGGCTCCTAAAATGGTTGTAGGTTGGAGTGGGGAGATGTGGCTCCCTGCGGTGCCCATGGGGGAAACAATGATAGTGAGGTTTAGAAGGTTCAAGGTCCTGTTGGGAATTATCCCATGTTGGGATAATCCCTTGTTCATCATATCCTTGGATGAGGTCATTAATCCCTCTCCTCTGAATGAGTTCAGATAGTGAAATAGGTTGTGGGAACCAAGTAGTTGTGGATGTGGAGGTCGTCTCGAAAGAGATGGGGCCACATGGGATTGTCGTGTTGGTGTTTCCCAGCCTCTGCATTTATGGGTGGGTGGTGATCAGTTTTTTGTCATAACATCTTGGGTCCTTCAAACAACGATATTCAACCATTAGTGCTGAAAGAAGAAAAGGAACGTCTTGTACCACATCACCATTATGTCTTATGTGGTTGGTAATAAGGATTCATGATGAAAACATTGAAGACTAGGATGTCTAACATTCAACTCCTCCAATTTCTAGTGAGTTTCACGCCATGGACACTATTTGATTGTTGGTTCCTGGTGCCATATTTCTAGATCTGGTGACATGCTTATCCATTGATGTCTCAAAAATTACTAATATATACTTTGAAGAGAATATGTTCACATTGGTTCACCATTTATATTTCCAATGCATTTACCAGGGTATGAATCCATCTGTCGAGGATGCACTGGTTGTTGCCTCACATTATTTATTTCTAATAGTAGGAGACATTGATTAATTATTCAGGGAAGTTTTCTCCATGATCGAAACGAGAAGATAAGATGTCGGTTATTCCTTTAATGGATTCCTCCATTGAATTCTTCACCAAGTCCGGTTCTCCCTTAATGTTTATGAGTTTTTTGGGAAACTCTTATGAGTTCTATATATTTGTGGATGCTAGTTAATTACACTGCTTGTTTCAGAAAATTACAAGGATTTAAATCCGAGCAAAAACCTTTGATTGGGGTAGTAGTCAAGTTGGACATCGCTGGTGTGTCTGGATACTAAAACACTAATTTTTATGGGGTTCGTCCCTTCATGATAAGGATTCTCGAGGGCGCGTATTCCCTAATCATTCCACATCGAGTGCAGGGAATTATATTCCATACGCATGTTCTTGAGGTTTTCCTCATCTTCCCATGTTTAATATATTGTATGCCACAATTTTAACGTCTAGTGGAGATGGATTGGACTGATCAAAACATCTCATAGAGACAAATCAGATTGATACATCTCTAAGAGGGAGAACCTGGGGGTTTTACTGAGTGATTGGATCATAAATCCAATAAATAAGGATCCGATAATGCTTGGGTCCCTATAAAATGGACTCCGGGGATTACCATTGGATGAGATTGAACATCAGATAGGTTTCCTACGTAACCTATCTCGAGAGACAGGGATAAAAAACCCAATTAATTCTAAGGGGTGATGAATCAGGGTGTACACAGAGGCCAATGACATGGAGACCAGATGAGGCTTACACATTTATAGCTGCTCATCGCTAGAAAGACACTCCTAGTTGGATGGTTTATGGATTGTGTGTGGATTATGCATGGTCAACTGCCCATGAGGATGGTATGACATCACCAGGATGTGGCATCCCGAGTAAGAATCAGGATGGCTAATGCATGGTTGGACGAAATGAATGATAGTAATACTATGTATCCAACGTTAATACAGTAGTGATATTGGGATTTAACCTCAAAGAGGATTACTACATATCCCCATGATGTGGAATCAATGTCCACATAGTTTGGTGGGGCGATGGGAAACTATACGAGGCGACCCGCGAGAATAGATTCTTCGATCGGACCTGGAGGATGTGGAACATCCGGGTTTGGGCATGACCTTCATGAAACACAATGGTTCAAGGAGAGAGATCTAGATTATACATGTATGATGGGATTGAACCTCATGGAGTATTTCTACATATCCCCTTGGTAGGGAATCAAAGTTCACTTAGTTCAGTATGTGAATAGAATCGAGGTGTGCTCAGAGGACAGCGACCTGATGATGATTGTTGGGGCTTACTAGTGGTTAGTGGCAGGGGTTGTTATGATGCCCAAGGGGTGGAACAAAGATGTTGGTCCCATCTAAGGGGACTGAAATAGCTTACCATTGGTTGGGATTGAAACTCAGAGAGGCTTCCTACATCCCCTGTCAAAGAGATTGGGATGAAAATCCACGTAGTTCAAATGTATACAGTTTAGCCTCATGTCGTACGAAAAGGGGGCATACAGTTTAACGTCATGCATGTTAGGTGTGAACCGTAGTAAAGTGGTCAAGACTGATTTTTATTGGACACTATCTTCAGGGAGGCTTCCAAAACACCTTGACTAGAGAGGGATAATATCAATGTCCATATATTTCGGCAAGGAATTAGGGATTACACTCTATAGAGGTCTAGTGAGATGGAGATTGGGACATACTCTAAGATGGAGGCTAGATGTTAATAAATCCCAAAGGGAGAGGGATGTTGTAATGAAGGCCCTACGTGCCCATGTCTCTTTTAACCATTGTGCAAAAAATAACAGAGGATGAGCAAGGATTCTACTTCCTATAAGAAAGGCTAGGGAGTTACAACAGGATGGCTACCCTTCGCCATATACTGATGTTGTTCCATGCAAGGATGATCTCATTCCATAAGAGGAATATCTGACTCCTATGGAGATGAGGGGGAATGAAAAATGTCCGAGGTGGGGAACCCAATTTATATTGCATGGGTTAGGGCCACAGTTTAACGTCATCTGCTGAGGATGATGGTGTATGGTAGTTTAATTTCCTATAGATCAGACGATGAGGATTGAATCCTCACCCCTAGGACATACATAACTGGTGTTCTTTAACCCTTAGTGAAGGGAAGGCACTAAAAACTCCATATTGAGGTGGTGTTATGGAGTGATCAATTGAGGGGATCATGTTAGCACAACTATGAGAAGAAGCAATAGTAGAAAGTGTACCTATTTGAAGAAACATGAGGCTATGTAATGCAATATGAATCACCACCCAAGGGAAATTGAAATCACTTCGTACAAACCTAGAGGGTCATATGGGAGAAGGGTTTTTGAAGCTAAAGGGTTCACATGAAAGGACCTGGTGAATCTCTAGTTCCCCACAAGGTTTAAATACTCCATGAAGGGGTATGCTTCATGAAGTGGGGTGTTCTAGAATAGTTATTAGTTATACATGAATATGAAGGGTTCTTCACGAAGTGAAAATGCTTTCACAGAGTAGGAATTAACAGAGCATGGATTCATTACAAAGCGCAAAACTATGATGCGATGTACTTCAAGAAGAATTGTGATCATGCCATATCATGGGGTCCACATGTTCATGGTAGGTACTTCGCAAACCATGTGTTCTTTATAAAGACCCAAGTCCCCTTAATGGTCTACTTCATTTTCAATGGCTTGTGGGCTACGTGAAGGGAATCAATGATTGAATATGGGTTTTATTTGAGCTAAGGGAATGGTACATCTCAATGTTCAAGTACCTTGAAGAGATCATTTTTCTCAATGATTCATAGAGTATAGGGTGCTTCATGATTTGAGATCTCATAAGGTGAAAGGTTGAGGTATCCATTATTTGGGTTCGAAGGAAGCCTGGTATTTATAGGCTAGGGGTAGTTCGAAGCTTTGATAGCTTGTTGTGAATCCTCATGGTGATTTGTGATCGGAAGTGGATTGCTTCAAGTGTTTCATAACTACGGAGTCGACCTTCATCCCCTCCTCAGTGCAGAGGCCTCCTTAATTCCATCTACGACGCTCATAGAGGCTTCAGTCAATTTCCAAGGGATCATAGAGACGATATGGTTCCCTCCAAGGCGCGAAGATCCATATCAATTATGTCATAACTGAAGATTATTCTACCAATTTTACTATGTGGTGATCGCAGTGGGGCCTCGTCTTTGCACCGACCGCTGCACTGAGGGGCTCCATGAAAGCTGGAGTGCTGAAGGGCTTTGTAAAGGAGCTTCATGAAGCTGCCCTTTTGGAATTAGTGTTCTCACTATTAATTATTCCCTCCACACATATTTTTTCTCTAACAACTGTAATGAACAAAATCATCCAAACTAGATCATAAGAAGCACCCAAATTCGCCAGATCATATATTACCTCTACCTGATAGAGACTCACACCATTGTCCAAAACCTCTACTAAGAAGGTCCAGCAACCGCGAACCCCCTTCACTGAGCCCCTCTTGCCATAACACTCAATCACCCACCATTCTACTCACCAATAGATGTCAATATTCATGCACAAGCTAAGCAAGAGCCACCCCGGACCCTTTCCATATGCTCACCGCAAGAAGTGGTGCACCTCTCCCTAGACGAGACACCTGACCACCAATGTTCTCCCCTTTTTTTGACCTTGAGCGAACCCCCACCTCTACATCATCATTTTATTTTTTTATTATTTTAATATAATATTATATATATAATAAAAACCAAAATTTTGATTATAATAATAAATGTAATATTTATAGAAATATATTAACTAATTTAATAATTATTTATAATTCCTACAATACTATTCTTTTTTATAATTATAATAAAATAATTTTAAATAGAAAAGCATTTATAACAGTATATATTCAACACTTTAAATTAATTTTGTACATTTATAATATTTTTTTATAATTTACTATAAATATTTTATATAGTATAATGGACATGTAATTGTTTCGGATGTAGGTTAAGTGGATCGTGCCACAGGGAAAGAGTTTGGCACTTTCTGTTATGAAATTATGCTTGGGTCACCAACTTGGAGAAAGTGACACTATGGAAGCACCACATGGAGGCCAATGAATTAATTTATGAGCAGTGATAGTAGTGGGTGCGGTGGATGTGAGAATTATAGAAATTAGAGCACTAAATAGGTGATTATTTTCCCAACAATTTCATGATGACTCATAGATCAGGGGAATCATTATAGAGCTTCACTCATCAAATGCAACGAGCAGGAAAATACCCCTCACACTTCACCAATTAAAGATTCAATTTTAGAGAGAAACACATACCATCTCAACCATATTCCTAGGATGGGAGAGTGGGAGAGATAATTTTATCCACACTATAGTTCAGATGATCGAAGCATCTGTAGAATGATAAGGAAGAGAGAGAATTCCTTTTCTTCATTGCTCAAATTTTTTGTATTTTTTTTAGTATGAACTATGTTGTTTTAAAATCTATATATCTTCTGAACTCAAATATACTTGGCTAATCCCTAGGGGGGATATGATGAGTTGATTTTTTCTGTTATTCTCTTGTTCATGCATGATTCTTATGATGGACTCTCTCTCTCTCTCTCTCACTATTTGAGAAATTACATTTTTCAAAACATCAACAATCAATGAAAACTATTATTGATAAAATCTTAAATAATATTGTCTTTAATATGATAATTTAACTGAAAAGTGAATCTTGATCAAGGGAGACAGACTCACCAAGTTTAACTAATATGTTGAACTCAGTGATTTATGATTTTTCTTTAATTGGTTATTGTTGGATTACTGTAGTTGATAAACTGTAGCAGTAAAAAAATCACATGTTGAACATACCAAAAATATGGGTATCCTATTTCAAAAAGATCCAAATTTTTTTATTTAAGTTCATGAATAAAAGGAAATCAATATTGAAGCTAGAAGCCCATTCCCCCTTCTTCATCCTTTGGTTGATATTACTGTTTACTACTCACCTACCTTTCTGTCTGCCTATCTGGTCTTCCTTCCCTCACTCACGTGGACATTTACACATTCTCCATTTTATTCTCTTCAAACCATCATAAGAAATGTTTCTTTTGTTTTTATGTCTTTTTTTTATTCAATTGTTTTTATTTTTTTTGTCAGCTAAGTCCAAATTTAGTCCTCCACTATGGTTCGAACCTGTCTTACCACTATACTAGGTATTAAGTATGATTTACAAATTTTAAATTTTTGTATTCTCAATGATTCGTGATGTCAATATTCATGTGTTATTACCATTTTTTCACTCATTGGAAGTTAATATTTTTAATATTTTTCAATGAAAACCCAACTTTATCTCTCCCTTATCTCATAAATATGTGTTCTTTCGATTTTTTTTTTTCTAAATATGTTTTTAAAAATGTTCTACAATTGTTATATGATCTTTAAAATTATGTTTTAACCATATTTAACCATTTAATAATTTTTTTCTATAATATTAATTTTCATTTTCTGATCAATGCACTTTTATAAACTTTTAAAGGTGAAAAATAAATGTTCAATCTGAAAGGAAGCCGTCATGACCGTCATTTCCATGAAGCATCCATTGTATGTATATAAGTGTATTTTTAATGAATTTTTTTTCCAAATATTATGGATATTCAGTATTTTTAAAGTGGGTTTCAATGAAAAGAGTTTAAAAAAATATATGTTTAATTTTTTTAATTATTTTCTAATATTCTTTTATATATTTTCAAAATTATATTTTCAATGAAATTAATTTCAATATTTTGAAGCCTTTAAAAAAAGTTTTCAAAATAATTTTCAATGAAAAGGTTTTCAAAATGTTTTTATGCTTCTTTTATAAATTATCAAGGAAAATGGTTTTGAAAATGTTTTCAAGGTTCTTTTATATGTTTTTAAGGAAGAATGTTTTGAATGAAAACATTATATGTTTTAATTTTTTTAATGAATAGTTTTTTCAAATGGTTTTATGTTTTAAAAAAAATATTTTCAATGAACAATGGATATTTTCCTCAAGAAATGTTTTTCAAATAACATTCAAAATTATTTTCGAATTATGATGAAGTCTATTGTAGTTACTCTTTCCATTCTGGGGAAATGATCTAGTGTTTCCATTCATGTTATTTCTTTGAATGGTTTATGTTTTATGGTATGATGTTTGTCAAACATGTTTCTCTTTCACCAGTTACATGTCTATAAAACCCATTTCTCTTCCATGGGTTATATGATTATGAATCCTTATTCATTTGAAGGGCTAAACTTTGATGAAATTATTATAAAACCTTTCTATTTTTCCATAGGTTATGATATGACTACATTTTTATGATAACCATTTATGTTCATGGGTTATGATATGATTTTTTACGATCTTGTTCCACACATATGTATGATTTAAATATGAGATAGGTGGGACCTATATCTCCCTCCAATGCATTTGGTAATGATTTATATCTCATGAGATAATCATGAATGGAATGGGAGTGAACTCGGTTCAATAAAGGTATCTGCTTGCTAAGATAGTATTGGGATTGAACCTTGACTACTAAAATGATCATGGGATTGATCCATGACAACAAAGATAATATGCGGAGTAAACCCATACTACTATGATGTACATTGAAGCGATTCCATGACTACTATGGAAATTATTTTATATGATTATGTGTCTTCCACAAATTCTATTTATTATTCATACGTTATTATTTAATAGCTCATGATCCTGATTCTCATAATATTCATGTATTATTAACTACCAATAATTATTACATGACTCATGTGTATGATATTTGATATGTTGGGTATGATATTATAATGTTATTATCAAGTTCTCATTACTTTATGTTCTTTATTATGCTTAAAAATCTCTTATTTTTACCCTTAAGGGGCATATGAGATCACTTATTTCTTATGTTTCATTTACCCAGGTCATGAAGAATGGTTATAAGTATAAGCACTAATGGGGAGGATCTGTGAGGGAAAAATTTACTATATTTCCACATGTTAGAATTTTTTGTTCCATGTTTTCAAGGACACTAAAATATTACGGTCCCCAAATATTATTTTTGAAATGTGATGAATATTTATCTAAAATAATGTAATATCAATGTATGGAAATCCTTGGTAGATATAGTTTGTATCAAGGGAATGGTTTAGTGAAACTTTGAAATCTAGGTTGTTGAAACTTTAGTGATATCGCAAGCTATATTAAAAAGTATATTTTGAGGGATGTCTATAAGGATAAGTCTTAGGGAAAGGGAAATTATAGAAAACTGTCCTTGAGGTTTGGTTAAGGATAGAGTTAGTGGTTTCTAAGAAATACATCACTCTCTGGATACTATAAGTGGATGTTGATCTAATACATGTGTACCTAGGGATAACAACTATGAAATGGTATGTCATTCATGACTTAAGAGTAACCATGTGTATGACAACGTGCCTTGTCGAACACCTAGTTTGACACTCTTGAGGGATATGCATTGGTAATTCAAAAACTCTTCATGAACCATCATGAATGATTTAATTATTAGATGAAAATGAATATCCTAGGATAAACCTAATGTTTCCTAGATTAAATAAATAGGAGATATGATTTCTGAATCATATATTAAAATTTTCATGATTATGTGATTTTTTAATTTGATAAGTGTTTCTCACAAAATTATTTATAGTTTTAGTAATCTATGGGAACTAGAAGTTACTGGGTTATTATTGATTGTGATGGAAAATTTTATGATGAACAATATAATGGAATGGTCACAAGAGTAAGGGATGGTGTTATCATTCCTAGTTAGTTTTCATGGAAAATGATTAAAAACATTTACCTTATCCAACTCTCGGACTCACAGAAGAAGCAAAGATTTGAATTCACTAAGATTTTAGGTAATAGAGACCATGGAGGAAAGAAGATCTAGTTTCATTTATGTTTAGAATGCGGAATGAATCACCCAAGTGAATATATTAATGGAAGAAGATGTTTTTTTACTATGGAAAAGGAAACAAAGAATGCAACTACAAATGAAAGAAATGAATGGTTTGATTAATGAAATGGATGGAAATATTGGCCTGATTAAGAAATCATCAATAGTTATATATTATAAAACTGGAATTAATGGCCATTATGAAAATCAATGTCCCATGTAGAAATATCAAGAAGATAATTAATAAGGTGGTATGAGTAATGGTAATATTGATAATGATTATGAGACTACATGCGAAATATGGATGGAAACAATTATTAAGTAATAGGATGAGGTGGCATAATAAATGAATTAAAGAATAAGTAGAATAATATAGTTTTTATGTATTTTTATTCATAATTTATGTTATATGAATGGTGAAAAATACGAGGATTGTTTAGTATATGTTTTTTCACTACAGATTTATATAAATATGTTGAATGGTTCCCATAAACTAGAAAAGTGATTTAATGGCATGGTGGTGTTCATTCTAAACACATTATCATGGTAAATATATCCCTTAATATGTTCCTTGTGTTATGATAATTATGTTTGGATATTGATATATTGGATATGAATATATAAATCAGATAGTACTGATTAACTTGGAATTTTTAGTGAATTTTCTACAAGGGTTTTATACTATCATTAATGATGTTTACAACATGTTTGGTTTTTAGGAATATATCTATTATAATTTGGAATAAGGAAACATAAATGTTCATAATAAGGATTTATTGTAATTCAGATCATTACAATGCTTTAAGTGGATACTTTATGAAGGTATTCAGATGTTTGGTATGTGAAAAATAAGAGCTACAATATGATATATGGAGGAAAAATTATAAGATGATTTTGAGAAATTTTGTGAACTTCTTTCCTGATATCTGATATTTCATCTTCTAGAAGTGTTAGAATGTTAACCATTTTTTGGAATGGTTTATTTTAAACTTCAGATAATGTTTTAGAGATTAAAGTATTATCTCACCAGATGAGGATTTATAAATATTAGATACCATTTTATAACCTTTTTTATAAAACTAGATAGAATTAAATATCATTCTATTCATGGATCTCATGATATATTAATTCTTCATGAATGAAAAAGTCACCTTCATTTTATAGAATGAGATATGAAGTGGAAGTTAATCCAGAAAAAACAATAGGTAAGGTTGTCCTAAAATCATGTAATTATATTATTTAATCAAAATTCTTCAACATTAAGAAAAATTATCATGCAACTAAAAATTTTATCATAGTACCATTTGTTTCTAATGAATCAAATGGCCTATTAGATCATTACTGCTTTATGGATTTATGAATGTTAATTTTATCCTCATCATGTTCTCTATCACTCTCCAGCAGAACATGATAGCTATATTTCTCTTCCATTTCCTTGTTTTCACTTATCACCTATGTTCTACTATGTAGAATCCTAGTTATGTGCTACATTGGGTAACAGTTATGTTCCAAAATTTATTTTTTAAGGGATGTTTTAGTATTCATTTTTACAACATGGGTTTAAATGAAATAAAATTCAATGTATTAACCCATTAATAACCTAGATGAATATGGAACGATAAATTCATTTGAAGTGGGCAGAATGAAACACTATAAGATGTTATGAATTATTATTTTTCGAATTAATTTATTATTTTTTCTATTTTTCACTCCATGCAACACTTAATACAATTTTTTTAAAAGCACTGAGTTTGGATTGTGTTATACGCAAAAATAAGTTAATATTTCACCACACACAAAACATAGATTACCCTGCATTACTCTCAAAAGTATTTTTGGCTTGTGTTACCCAAAATTATGGGTGTCTTCAATAGCTTGTGTAACGCTCATGTCCACATTCTTTTACCGAACTACAATATACTATTAACATGATTATGAAAATATTATTATAGCTACCATCTAGCCATTGGAGAAGAAGTTACAAATAATACTCAATAAATAGTAAAAATATGATTTAATATATATATATTTATATATATATAAATTAAATCATTTGGATATAAAATATTATAATTGACTGTAGTAACTATATCCGAATAAAGAAGTTACTTCTCTGGGAAAACTAATTTTCTATGTAAAAACATATGTTTATCTCAATAAATTAATCAAAACACTTTTGATTAATTTTTTCAATGAAATTCATATATTATATATTCAATAAATATTCTTTATACTCATCCAATATATTTAATTGGTATAAGATAAGAATAAATCAAATTTTATGAATAAATAGATGTATTTTTTTGAAAGGTAATTTTACCGCCTTTTAATGGAGAACCATGTTTATATATGTTTTTTTTAAACTTTATAATTTTTATTTTATAAAATAAAGTAAATTTATGAATTATTAATAACAAAACTATATTAGGGTGAAATTTTAGGAGTTTTCTAACAATCATCCATTTTTCTGAATACTGAATAATACTGAATTTTAGTTAAAATCTACTGCTTCATCCAATTTATTTATATATTTAATAATGCTTTTAATTGTTTATTAAGTATAATTAGATCAATATTATATCATTTATACCCATCTAGGTCATTGTGATCAATTTAACATTAAATTTATATATAAAAACATAACAACTTTTGACCAATTTAATTTTAAAACCCCCTTTCTCATATTGTCTTCAAGATTAACTTTAAACTAAAATTTCCAACTTATACGATCTGAATTAAGAAAAATGTATTCCAAAAATTTAATCATAATAATTTTTAATATATAATTATAGAATCTTAGTTTTTGACCCAAAATATTAGTGAAATTGGTTAAAATTAATGAGAATGATTAAAAGAAACATTATAGTTACAAAGGAATAAGCCCTAAATTTAATGAAAAAATGGCATACAAACATTCCAAAAATCCATTTAATGGACATATTTAGACCATATAATACATTTAATATATCTTTTACCATTATTTTATTCACTTTTCATGGAAAAAACATGGGTGGAATTCTTGTTTAAAAAAATTCCAAGAATCTCACGCCTCCATTGTAAAAAAGTCACTCACACCTCCCACTTCCTCAAACCTACCAATCCCACTATATCATCAAAAATGTGCTCCAATATCATCCCCAAATTTACTTATTCCTCTTTTAAGACTCCATTTTTTCATAAATCCTACCAATTAATCCCTTTGGTGCAAACCGAAAGGAGTTACCCAAAGAGGAGGTAACATCTATCCTCAAGCTCCATTCATTGATTTTTCCCCAAAACATCAAAGCTATTTATTACATGATTATATAATAACCTCATTATAAAAAATATATTAATATTTTTTTATTATAAGGGTTTTACCTACACTTACACACACTTCTATCTAATGTGTAACAAGCTTACCATTCTTTTGTATGGCGATCTACCGCCTCACAAAACTACATTGTTCGTTTTTTCCATTATCACCTTTCATGGGTGGTAAATATGATGTAAAATATTTTTAATATGATATATATTATATTTATTATTTATTTAATATTATTTAATTATTATATAAAACATAACTTCATTCTTTTCATTTTGTTAAAATACGATAACTCCGATTGTGGACATATGGACAACAGCGTCCTCAAAGCGATGTGATTCGTTCACACTATACATGGGATGTATTAAGAAAAAGTTTATAAATATTATATTATATATATTAAATATTAATTATAATATAATTATATAATATATATACAGAAATTTTATTTACTTTCTTTATTTGAATAAGATAAGAAATCAGAAACCACATTCATGCGTACGTATGGCCTACCATATTCATGAATGCTGAAGTTCATTTAATATTTATATATTTGATATATTATTATAAATTAATATATAATTAATATATATGGTATTTATATCAATTTTTCATTCTGAATATATGGAAATAATGATCTAAGTAGGAGGACCCAAAATAAAAATTCCAAACATGTACGAGAAACAAGGCTGTTATCACCCCAAAAGTAACTTTATCATGGAGTTATTAATGAATGGGTATTATAAATTCATAAGTAAATAATATATGGTATTATATATATGTATATGGTTCTGTAATATATTTATAATAAACATATACTTATTATTCATGAGGTTTTAATGAGTGCAATGAGAGGCAATACTTAAGGTAAGGGTTTTCTCATCTCACTTTTTATATACGTGAGATAATTTCCATGTTCACCACTTGTTTCTTTACTATGGGGTATATATTCCCATGAAATTAGTCTATGATAATTTTAATTATATTTATTTGTATTCATATATCAAATTTATTACTTTTTTTTCCGTGGGTTTTATGGTTCTAAATTTATAAAGTCAATAAAGTTGTTTTGTCTCAATTTTCCTTCTTTGAGACACATGCAATGTTATGCACCCAAATTCATATAATATGTGTATATAATAATGTTTTTTTATTTTATATCATTACTATAATTATTTTAATGATATTTTAAACTTCGTTTAATTTATTTTTCTCACATTGGGTATATGATTGAAGGTTACCAAGTGGTACGAGTTTATTGAAACAATATCACTGTTTAACAAGATTGTTTATGATTATGATTCCATTGATCAAATATTATAATCCATATCTCAGGAAAAATCATAAATTTTATTATCATTCGATTAGTCATACTATCTTAATGTGTTAGTACAATTTTTTTCACTATTTGGAACATAATAACATGAACAATGTGTTTTTAATGAAACCTGAATTTATGTCTCTCTTAGGTCAGAAATATGTGTTCTTTCAAAAAATATTTTATAAAAATGTTTTAAAATATATTCAAATATTATATATATGATCTTTAAAATTAATAATTTAACAATGTTTTAACTTTTATGACAAATAGTTAAAAAAGAATATTATTTTCATTTCCAAATAAGTAAATATTCCTTACTTTTTAAGGAGAAAAAAGGATTGTTTGAATTGTACTAACTTATCCACCAACATGAATTTAATTTTATAGAATCCTACTTTTTATGTCTACAAATATATTTTTAAAGAATATGTTTTCATTATATTCTGGATGTTTTTTGTTTTTAAAGTGGGTTTTACGGTAAAATGTTTTCAAAAAAAAGTATTTTCTTTAAAAAGTGTTTGGAATGATTTTCAAAGATTCCATTATATTTTTTTGAAAGGGCATTTTCAATGAAAAAAATATCAATGTTTTAAAGCCTTTGTATTTTTTTCAAAATTATTTTCAATGAAATGGTATTCATAATATTTTTAGGATTTTTTATAAGTTTTCAAGCTGATAGTTTTTAAAAATATTTTTATGATTATTTTATAATTTTTTGAGGAAAGATATTTTCAACATGTTTTCAAGATGTTTTTATAATTTTTTAATGTAATGTTGTAAAAATGATTCCATGAATATTTTATAAGTGTTCAATAAAAAAGTTTTTTAAAGAGTTTTTAATGAATCTATTTTAATATTTCTATTTTATTTTAGACGAAAATGGTTTCAATAGGATTTATATTTATAAATAATTTTTTTCAAAGAAGAAAGGATTATTTTCTCATGAAATGTTCTTAAAAGAAATTTATAATATATTTTCCAACTAAGATGACATCTTTTAGTGTTACTCATTTATTTCTAGGGAAATGATCCAAAGGTTCCCTTCATAATATTTCATTTAATGGTTTATGTCTTATGTAATGATTTTTATGAAACCCAATTATCTTTCGTGGGTTATACGTCTATGAAACTATTTTATCGTTCAGAGGCTATATTATTACGAATCCCACTACATTTTATGGGTTATGATTTGATGAAATGATTATGAAACCTATCACTTTTTACATAGGTTATAATATTATTACATGATTATGGTACCGATTCCATTTCATGGGTTATGATATAAATTTTTATGATTTTTGGTACAAATATGTATGATTTCATTGTGTGATGTGTGGGACATATATCTCCCCCAATATTTTGGGTAATGATTTATATCTTTTGAGATAAACATGGATAGAACGGGGAGTAAACTCAGTTAAATAATGGAATTTATCTGCTAAGATGGTCTTGGGAGTGAACCTTGACTACTAAGATGGTAATGGGAGTGAAAAATGAATACCAATATGGTTTGATGAGTAAACCCATTATACTAAGATGGACATGGTAGAGATTCCATGTCTACTATTGAAATCACCTTATATGCTTATGTGTCTACCACAAATTCTATGCCTTATTATTATTTCATGTATTCATGGATCATGCTCCTAATTCCATTATGATTCATGTATTATGAACAACCAATATATATGACATGAATCATGTGTATGATCAATGATATGTGTGGTGTGATATTTTAATGTAATACTCATGTTTTCATACCTATATGTTCATGATTATGCTTACTAATATCCTTTCATTTACCATTACTGAGAATCTAAGGTCACCCATTTTTTATGTTTCCTTTTCCTAGGTTATGAAGAATAGTTTTACTTAGGTGTACTAATGGATAATGTATTTATGGGAATAAAGAAGGATATTTCACCGTGTAAGGATATTTTTTTACAAGTTTGAAGATACACTAAACAATTACAGTCCTCAGGCATTTATGTTTGTATTTTTCTGTATATTCATATAAAATGATGTAATATCCATGTATGTTAAGCCTGGGTTTCAATACCAAGAATATAATGGGGAGAATTTTATTAACATTCAAAAATTTCATATAGATTGTTGTATGTTTTAGAAACCATATATGTTAGAAGAGACTGTTTTCTGAATTTTGAGGTAGAGAATTCAATTGTATAATAATTTGAAATATAGAATAAACTACAATGTACGTAGTTCTTATATACAAGGTTCATTGTGGAATGATGGGTCTTGGGGGTGGGGGGGGGGGGGGCAGTAAACATAGAGCGAATGGATGACCAACCAATGGCCCATGGCCATGTGTCTAATAGGAACGAAAACATGACGGGGGAACACCGAGTAACCGGTAACCTCTTGTGTGATATTATTTATATTTTATATAAAATTTATGTTTATTTAAAAATGTAAGAATCTCTCATACTCTATAGTATCCCTCCATAACATGCATTACATAACCCCACATTTCATTTCTATCTTTCCAATTGTATTTATGTTTCGGTTTGAATTCTGATTCAAGTTTCATTCATCATGTTGGATTCCATAGGGTTATTATATATATATCAACAACATATTAGAGTTTCATTACATTTATGTATAGTTTTTTTTAAAAATATCTAAATGGTAGGGTTTTCTTAATCATTGTTTTATTGGATAACAAGGCCGAAAAAAGAAATTATATTGGATAAGATAACTTCTAAAAGTTAATGGTTGGAAGCCCCTCTTTTTTTACTCAATTTATATAAATTTTATTTATTTTTTAATTATAGTAATTGGTGTGTCCATGTAATGAACAAGAAATATAAGACCTATAGGGTTTTCATCCCTGCATCAGATCACTCGAGTAAAACATCAACTAGAGACCCACTAACCATAGGAACCCACCCATACACTAGAGACTACAGACTGGTAGTGGGGGTCTTAGAGGTGATATTTGGATGACAGTACACACTGTAAATAAAATAATAATAATAAAATAATCTAATAATATCAATAACATACAATATATAAATATAGATTATATACATATTCAGAAAAAGTTGAACATCTGTAATTCTATAGAAGTCATATATAAGATGATAAGATCAGCTTTAGGAAGATAATATTCATAAAATTCCAATAATGAAAAATAAAAATACATATAGATACCTAGAATCCACATGGACCAAATCCTACCACATACATATAGTTTATTCATTCAAAAAACCGCATGCTAGTAAGCATTAGAAACCATGATATTACACTTTCTTATGTCATGTGACATAATGTCTATATGAATCATATAGGGCCCATTCAGTTTGTGATAATGAACTAAATACGATAATATAAAAAATATCCCTAGATAATATATATACATATTTGAGTTTAAGAATAACTAAATGAATAGAATCTAAATAAAACCACTCAACTCACTCGAACCATGATCAATTAGACATGATTGGGCCATTAATTGTTCAAGTAATTGCCAAATAGTGATGGGATACCCACATTATGTCACTCAAGAATTACCCTCATATTTCAAACCAATTTTGTGTCATAATAAATCAAAATACAACCCATAAATATAATAAAAATTACACTTTAACCATGATACCCTAGAGGAATATCCATAGGACATATCATGTGCCCCATGTTCAGCAGAACCCGTTAGTAATCCACCATCTAAACAACTTGATAAAAACAAAGGTATGAGGAACTTCTATCCTTTTCCAATTCTAACTAATTTTCCCTAATATATCATACATTAAATTTGAGAATCCCACTCCCAACCGGTGATTTCAATATCCCCCAAAATCTTATGGCCACTTATATTGTATCCATCTTATGAAATTATAGTAAACATCATAACACATTGGATTCTAAATATATGAAGGATAATGCCAAATACCATTCATTTAAACCCTCTCATGTGACTTGTCCTATGTATGAAGTACCCTATAATCCTCAACTCCCTGATGAGTGGTTATAAGAAATAACATAAGGCCATAACAAATCCATTGAACCTCCATCACAAAAAAACTGCACCGGTCATCACAACATATTCCATACCGGTGAAAAAAAAAATCATTTTATAATTTATGATTTCAATATCAATGTTTTAAGGACATTTATCTCATTACCCATATCTACACACCACATAAATCATATGAAAAAAATCTATGTCCATGAAAAAATGTTTCTAGTTCAAATCACTAGTCTAATGACCAATACATGATATCATATCAATATATCTTACCTAAAAGACAGAAAATTATCCTCAAATCATCCTAAGAAACTCCCTAGGAATGTAAAATTCCATAAATTATGTTGGTTCTAGTAGATCATGTGATCGTACCCATGCCATCATTTCACATGATTCATATACCCATATATAAATAAGAAAATAACTAGGAACCACCTACCTCTTAATAGTACAAGAATGCACATTTAATTTCATGGTCTGATTGAATTTTAAGAGGCTGAAATTAAAAATTTATTGAAAAATAACTCAAATTAAAATAATTGATAAAACTCACCACTATGGTTCCAAACTAAAAATATATGGAAAATAATAGAAAATGAAGGAAAAATTTACTAGTAGTGATCCCCTGTGTTAAATAACACGAATAACTGATTAGAATCATAAGGATTCCATAATAGGCATGAGATAATAAGTGAGTAAATGGGATTTAGTCATTATATTGGTTCAAATAAGAAAAAATAAGGCACCCACCATTTAAATAAATTAATAAAACTAATAAATTTAATTAAAAACTTGGTAAAAATCCCTATGGTACCCACTGGGTACCCAGTCACTTACCACCATGTTTTCGCTAGACATGGGATAGCCATCCTGGTTCCACTAGAAATATGGATTTCCCATGGAGAATATTTATAACTTCCATTTATACCATGTTTCATATAGAGGTACATAGAGTAATCATATCCCTCTGTCTTTAATGGATAGAACTCAACACATGAACCACTTTCTTCATCCTGAAATTAGGGCCTTTATTGACCCCACCAACAATTCCAACACCCCTAAACAAAAATGGTTAGACCAATCATAGGCCTAAATTTACATTATTGATAACATAATACGTTACATTCTCCACACCACTTGAATGATCATACTTTATATATTTCAATCCTTGAAATTAACTAGATCGATTAGAAACCTGAGCATCCCTCTCCTGTACTCATGATTCTCCATGAAAATTATGAAAACCTTTGTCTGTTCCCAGTTTCTAAGACTAATAGAATTTGGTCAACCCATTACATTTACGGTCATTCCCCAATATCAAAATCACATAACTAGTCTCACAATTGTTTATCCAACTGACAAATTAATTCTACCATACCCGATCACTAAACTGAATTCTATTTGTACTATCCATGGAAGAATAACTGTCACTGTACTATTACCACATATCATAGATGAGGCCTACACATACCAAAATTACCACACAACATGCTCAATTATGATACCTCAACCAAGACATGGTCTTTCCAATTATCATATAACACACTTCGTGCACCAGCATCCATAAAAAATTAAAACAAACTGTTCTTGGAATAGATCTAATCATCAACAATTCTCATACCTTCTAGGAATACATAAGTTGGATTATGTGAAACTGAACTGATTCCCATATCCTTTTTTCCTGTCCTCCTTATGGATTCAAACTCACAGTCAATGAGTATACAATCTACTAGGTTTCCAATCTATTTCCATAACCCATTATGGTAGATGAATCTGGACTACTACATCCTGAAACAACTCTTAGTCATACATAAAGTACTTGAGACTAACCTAATTCACATCTCCCAACTGTCTGTGTGGTTATTTTGTAAAACAAATCTAAATGTCTCATCTTTCCACAAGATTAACACTTCAATAATGGTCAATCACATTGGCACTAAACACATACTATCATTTTATATTTAAAATACTCCACTAATGACTATCTTCAAGGTTGAAATGTTGAACCCCTACCATGACCTCCCTATTGGGTTTTCATTGGACCAAGTTTCAAGCATCCCAAATATCTATTAACTATTTTTTGAGACACCACTCTTCAGCTCAATATACTCCAATAAATCAGGTTATACTATAATATTAGGGTGCAGTTTAATTCCATTGAATATGATGTTAAAAATAACATGATTACCTATACCCAAATAGAATTTCATAAACAATACCCTAATCACATCACCTTTTCTATATAATCACCTACTAATGTCGATGTCAACCGAAGAATATATTTAAAATTTATAGCATAGTCTATAACTGAGATCTCTCCCTATACCAAATTCATGAAATCATATGCCGATATACACTCATTGTATTGAGTAAAAAATTCTTGATGAAATTAAGCATGAGTTACTTCAATATCATCCCCTCATGTCAACTAATATATGTCTACAAATCCCACTAGAGCATTGCTATCTCTCTATGAATATGTAAAACTAGCTTCATAGTCCTCCTTGAAGGAATCTATATATAAAAAAATAATTGTAAACTAAATTTTTCTAGCACTTAACTATCTAGGGTACACATTCTCCCAAAATTAATGGCAGATTATATTATTAGAATTCCAATTTTTGATAATCCATGGATAACTTATCTTCATAAGATCCCTAATCGATGGTCTATAAAATTTATTGTAGACTCTTATCAAGATGATCCTCAAACAATTTCCATAGATCATATATCATTTTTGGATAACCTAAATTTATGAAAACCTCTACCCATGACACATGATGATCTTTTCCCATAGGTTCCCCATCTAGTGAATGCCTTAGTGGAAAAATATCTCCACTATTCTAATGCTCTAATAAAAGATATCGAGGTTAAATCTTACTAAGAACCAAATAATATGTGTTATACACTAGTATAATAATATAGAAAGAAAAAATACGAAAATTGTTAATAGGGATTTCTACTCACAATCCCTCATAGTTCTTTACACATGGATAAGTCCCATACCATCAATCCCCACAACAATACCGACCCAATTCCGTGATAGGCACGACAAATATAAATACCCAAGGCAAAAATATATTTATTTTAAATAATTTCCAATTTTTAAACATTACATCTCATAATATACTCACATAACCTAGAAAACCTTTTAGGTTAGTGTCTTTGGGGTATATTTAATATGTGAATTTTGAAAATATTGGTGAAAATGTATCCAGAATAAAACACTTATATACCATATTATAGGAATTTTTTAATCAAATTATATTTTTTTTAGAAAATGAACGTTTATCATTATTAATATATATTTAATACGAGAAGATCTATCTAATATCATATGTAATTAATTTACTATATAGTTTTATCTTATATTTGTTACTTGATGTGGTTTAACAAAGTTGTATAAAACTGACTAGGTATAATTAACATGGTAAAAATTATGGTAAAATTGATTTATAATATCTATAATTTTAAATTAGAGTTATATTTATTATTCATCTGTCATAAAATATATACATTTATATAGATTTAAAAAATGGAATCAAATTATGAAATGTTCATTGAGATGTTCAATTAGTGGGGTTAAATTTACTATAACCCTTAATTATTACAATTACACATATTTCTTCAAATATATTAATTAAAAAATATTAATAGATTCATAAATATAATGTTTATACACTTGATATAATTTTAAATTCCTCCATATTTTTTAGTAAATTGAAAATTAGATACGTCATTCAATTGAGGTGGTAGTTAGTATGTACGTGCAAGACACTTTAATTTTCAAATTAATGGAAGGGGGTATAAAAAAATAATTTACAATTTTATAATATTATTTCTGATAAAAATAATAAATTTTCCGATTAAGTAACTTTTTTTTAATCATCCATGTAAATAATTTATGAAAAATAGAACCCACCATTCTTAGAGACTGTAGTCTTCACAATGGAATTGTGACATCTTTATTTTTCGAATGGACTTGTAGGGAGGAAGAAGATTGGTATTCCACTAGTATTATAACATAAAACATATTAATAAAATATATTTTTATGAAAATAATAGGGATATATATTATTTTTTAGGTTGAGAAATAATAATAATAAAATATAAATGAGTAAAAATTAATCATGTGGAGATCATGAACATTCTCATTAATGTATTATTAGAAATGATGGGATTATGAAAACACCTAGAGAACAAGTGTTTATGGATTTAAAATAGACTTCTATTGGACGAAAATTATCTATATTTTAATGGATAAATAAAAACAGAGAGTGATATAGTAATGAACTGGGCTTAATCCTTACATATTCTATTTATTTTCAAAATTGAAATCACTTTCTTTTCCCAGAGATTATTTTGGATTTAGATTTTTAGGGAATTAGGAAAAAATCATTCATTCTATACCCGTACATTACATGTGGATAATTATACACAATATCCATTTTTACTATATAAATAAAAGTTTTTAAAATAAAATGGGATTTTTTGTTTTCATGAAATATATTCACAAATTTCATATTTACCTTATCATAGTCCTCAGTTTTCCTTAAAATATTGTGATTTTTTTAAAACTTCAGATGAGGGAAAAAGACCAGTAATGGAAATAAAATGAAACAAATCCATTATTTTAAATAAAATCTATAAAACATTTCCTAAAAAACATAGATTTTTACACCAAAATATAATCATCATTTCAAAATGATCATTATCATACATTTTGAAAATCAAAATTTTTTCAAGAAAACTCATAACAAAGAAACACAAGTATGCAAATTGGGACATAATTTTCAATATCACTCTTAAAAATAATGTATCCATCTCTCTTATATATATGTGAATAACCTTCATAGTAACATTTTTAATAATCATTGTAGTATTATTCTTATAATATCTTTGGGGAAACCTGGTTGGATAACTCTGTCCCTTTACCCATTGCTTTGGAGATCTATAATAGAATCACCTAACCTTAGTCTATCACACAACCACCCATCCTCAAAAGAAATTTCCAAGAAACATAATATAATAATGAATCATAAATATTTCATTAAATAAACATTCTTTATGAAAATAAAATTTTCATTTTGAAACAAATTTTCATTTTTACAATGCTGAACACTCACAAATGAAAACATTTTATATGAAAATAAAATTTTAAACATGTTTTGGAAGTATATAATGATTAATTATTCATGAAATTGGAAAATTATATTCATGTTATAGATGTTAAAACAATTCCGTTTGAATTTTGTAAAAATAGATTAAAGAGATATTGTAATATACTGTTTAAAAGAACCTCCCTTACATAAATCCTAAAAAAATAAATTTTTGAAAACCTTTGAACAAAATTATAAAATTTGATTTATTAAACATTCATTTCTATATAAATAAGTTCATTAAAACCATTTTTTATGAACAGGATAAAAAATAGAAATATTTATAAGAATAAATCATTAAAACAATTAAAATGTTATTTTAGTTAAAGAGTCCATTACCTTATGTCTGACTCATCTTGTACATTATTTATCCTCCTAAATAATAAAATTAATAGAATTTAAGCATTAATGATAATTTTTTTCATGTTTATCATTCCTTTTATATCACCAATTTATATGTAATAAACAATTACTTAATTATTTAAGTCTATGTAAAACATTTTGACGATTATTGATACTTGAGTCCATAATGACTTCGGTCGGTTGCCAAAGGTCAAAGTGTTCATTATTAAGTCGTTTAAATAATAAAATAAATAAAATAATAATAGTTATTTTTCAATGGTGATGGTAAGCAGTAGGTGCGCTTGAGTAACATTTCCATTTTTCAATGACCATTTATGAAAGAAAGTAAGTATTATATTATATCAGAATAATGATAATAAAATCATTATTATAATATTAATAATTTATATATATATATATATATATATATATATATCATTTATGTGATGTGGTGATGAAAAACGAATCACATCGCTTCATGAACGTGATAATTCACACGTACAGATGAATGACATCATCATTTTCATGTGCATGGAAAAGTATGAATTTAAATAATATAATAGCTTTAAAAAAATATTCCTATGTCATTATTATGATTTATAAACATTAATTACATCATTATAACCATTTTTGAGAGCTGGTGATGGAATCTGAATTACATCGGTCCACGAGGCAGTAGTCCTCCATACACACGAACGGAAAATTATTTTCCCATTTAATGAAATTAGAGATGGATTTTTGTGATTATATTAAAATAATAACATCTATGTATTTTGAGTACATATTAGTTATTATTTTATTAATATTTATGAATAAATTAAGGAGGTCTAATAACAAAAAAAAGAAACATTTAATTAAAAACGATACCACCTTTCTAGAAATCCTTCATTGCTTAACACAATAAGACCACTAAGAATGGTGTTATGCAAAAAAATAAGAACATTAGAATATAAAATTGTATTAAATTAAGGTATATGGGAAGATTTTTTCTGAAAAAATCGTTATTAAGTGTGATTAAAAGGGAATAATTGCTAGCCTTTTATTAGATGGAGGAGGGGCACTTTGGGAATTTTAAAAAAATATTAAATTAATATAATTTAAATTTCTATTCTAAATGAATCCCAACCGATTTATTTAGAATATATGATTATTATGGGTAGAAATTAATTCATTCACGGAAAATTATAAATATTTCTCTATTTGTAAACCTTATTTTTTGGTTTTGACCATTATTTAAACCCTTTAATTCTTACCCTGAAAACATGGGTTTTTACTATTTGATAGTTAATATATTAACTATAAATTACCAAATGAACTATAAATGAATCATAGATGACATTGTAACCCTTTTAAAAATAAATTTTCCAAATTATGGATTTTTATAAATTATATATCATTTAATAAAATAATTTTTTATAAAATATAATAAATGCCAATTTTGACACTATTTGTTAATTTGAATTTTACAAAAATAATTACAACAAGATAAATTAGAGAAAAAACCTCTAACACATTACTAAAATATTAAAAGAATCAATAAAATTAATCGGTGATATTAACTATACCAAATTATATTTATTTTATAATTTTTAATGTCATTTATTTGTTTTTTCTATTAATTAAATAATTACTACATTATTATTATGAATGGATTTAAAGTAAATATTTATTCACTAAAAATTTAAAATAAAGTTCCATGATCAATATAAATACTTTATCTTTAAAAATTATATTTATGGTTGAACATACATATTTAATTACCCTATATTATAAATGATATAGTTATTAAAAACCTGAGTGTGATATCTTTGACATTTCTTTAAAATAAAATACATAAAGGGTATTAATTCCATCCAAGTAGATACAAGAGGTCATAAATTAATAAAAATAATGTTTTTGTTCAAAAATAAATTATAAAATAAAAATAAGACAAGTTTTAGTCTAATTTTATTATATTTATAATATTATTTGTAGCCTTAATTACCAGAATTACACTTAATCGTGGTAACAAAATAATCATGTTGAAAATTCATTTTTGTAAAAAAATAAAACGAAAATATTTACAAAATTTGTAATTTATTATTAATAACATGGAATCCATTTTTTCAAATTCATAACACATAAGTGACTAAAACTAATTTAAAATCAATCCTATATACGAGATGAGAAATCATGTTTTTAATGTAAAAATGTTTAAAAGTTTGATATGGTTTTATATCAAAATTCAATATGAAAATAATTCTTGTGACCATAATTAAATTAATATATGTATATATTTTTTTATTTTAATTAAAAAAAAATTAAAAATATAATTTAATATTATATTATATTAATATACAAAGTCATTTTTCAATTAAAATGCATTATATTTTCAATGTTCATTAGAAAATTAAACTTATCATAAAAATACAAATAATTAAACCAAAGTAAATTTTGACATTACACATAAAAGAAAATGTGTATTTTTTTCAAATAAAATTTATAAAATTTTCCAAATTTTAGTTCTCAAAATATTATTCTATAAAAATGCCCCAAAATAATATTTTTTAAAAAATACATCATTTTTTGCGTAAAATATAATTTATTCTTATTTTATTCAAAACAAATCCATTAGATGATTTCCAAAAAAAATTATAAATGAGATTTAACAATATATAGTTATTGAAAAATAATTTCCAGGTGATAACGATCTCATTTAAATAATAACACTTATTTGTTTTTTTTGTGTTTGTTGTGGTGTATCTTGATTGATTACAAACATAGTAATTATTTTTAAAAATCTCAAGATGATACATTATCAACCCTTTTAGAAATTTCATTCTTGAAATTTTTAAACATTAGATCGTTAATTATGGTTTGAATTTTCAAAATACATTTATTGAAATATGATATTGAAAAAAGGACAATAAAACTACTAGTTGAAAATAGAGGAAGTAAAGAATAAAGGTCACAAGAGATAACACATATTCAGATTCCATTTATGAAAACCTGGACATGGAGGAGAAAAATAAATATCACATTCTGACGGAGAATGATAGATAACATGGTCATTATATAGGTAACCATCACACAACCATAAATATGTAATGGGTTGAATGGTCATTGATGTCATAGTAATAAAATTAAACAGATAACATTTTTGTTTTAAGATATTTTTCATATAGGTGAGGAATTATTTTACTACCTAGAATAAGAACCTAGAGAAGTATACATACCAGAAAAGTATAGTTTCATCCTTTAATCAATATCCACCACAAAATAATATTTTTCTCCAAGTGATGAGAAAATGTTTTATTTAACGCCTAAAGCATTAGATTCAAACTCTATAGAATAACATAATCAACAAAAGATTAACTATATATTTTTCATATCTTGTAACATTAACCAAAACCAAAAAAGGAAAGTACAATATAAGATAATTATCAAAAACCATTATTTGAATATAAAAATTTATCTCTAAAATTCAACAGTAATAACTGTAGTTTAACGTAGAGAATTCATCAAATAAATATCTTTAAAATTCCTCAAAAATATTCTATAATATTATTAGTACCCAAAAATCAGATGTATTTTCTCACATAGTCTTCTATGAAAATTTTTTATCACCAAATAAATTCAATGAGTCTTAATGTCTCACTTCCATAGGAATATTCCCAAATCATATAATCCCCATGATATACTAGTTATTTCTATAAATAATATAGGTCACCATAAATACATAATAAAATTATATATTCATACAAAATTGAATTCAACTGTTATTCCTAAAATAAAATTGTATTTTATTCTATTTACCATAATCTTATAGGATTCCCAAAATAGTGAACATAAATAACTTTTATATTTTAAAAATCCATCCCTTAAAACCATGAAGGAGGTTTATAAAACTTTTAACTTATAATAAACCTTAAAATTGGGAACCCATGATATTTTCTAAAATGATTAAGAACACCTCACATGAAAGCATCGTAGTCACCAAACATATCTATACCGAGCTCTGATACAAACTATAAGGAACCAACCTTAATTATAACATATTACAAATTCTTGTTATTTTAAATTTTAAAATGAATTTTATTTTTACCAAATATCTTTTCAACTTAGAGTTTTATAGAATTAAGACAATTATATAGTAAATATAAACATTAGTGGTGGATAATTCTACATAGTATCTATTTGTACCAAAAGAAATAAAATTATTTTAAATAAAATATGATTTATTTTCATGATATATCTTCACTAATTTCATCTTGACCTCATGCTTGTCCCTAATCATCCATAAAAGCATGTGAAATTTTTTAAAAAATGGGATGAGAACAAAAATCTCCACAAGGGATATGAAAACAATGGAAACCATTAATCTAGTGAAGAACCAAAAAACATTTTCTAAAAAACATATATTTTATCCCGAAAAGGAATCATAATTTGAAAAAGATCATTATATTACCTTTTAAAAATCATAAGATTTTTCATGAAAACAAATAATAAAGAATGTTATGTATGAAACTTGGTATATTATTTTCTATATCACTCTTACAAGTATTTTAGCTCTGTCGTCTATACAGGGATCGACCATCATAGTTACATTGGTAATAATCACCTCAGTATTATTCCTATAATCTATTTAGAGAAACCTAATCAGTCAACTCCATCACTTTATCCAATGAATTGTTGATATATAATAGGCTCACCTACCCATGGTTTAGTGCAAAACCAACAATCATTATAAAAAATTCCCAATAACCATAACATAATAATAACATACAAATCTTGTATAAAAGCAACATTCTTTATGAAAATAACTTTTCAATTTTGAAATCACATTTATTTTTACAATGGAAAGTACTCAACAATGAACGAATTTTATTTGAATATAAAATTGTAAACTTATAAAGGAATATTCAAAAAATTAATAAATAATTAAAGAGTAAAATTATAAGTATGTCATATATATTAAAAAACATTCATTTTCACTATTTTAAAAATAATAGAAAGAGTAACTTTAAAAGGGTGGTTAAAATAATGTTTGTTTCAAAAAACCTAAAAAGGATCAAAATTTTAAAATATTATAGAGAAAATAAAAAATGAACATTTTAAAACATTTAATTACATATAAATACATTTATATTTACAATTTTGAAAACATTCACTTGAAATTAAATGATTTATAATAATAAATCATTAAATATTTAAAACAATTTTTAGCTATAGATTCCCTTACCTTAAGTCTGAATCATTACATACATTATTTATCCTCATGAATAATAGGTTTTAGTAAATTTATAAATTATTTAGAACCATTTAATGTTTATTATTTCTTTTATATCAACCATTTATATATTATATAAAATTACTTATTTATTCAAGTTCATGTTGGATGTTTTGATGATATTTGTTTCTTGAGTCAAAAATGACTTTGGAAAATTGAAAAAGGTTAGTGTTCATTATTAAATAATAGAAATATTAACATTCCTGAAATAATAATTATTATACCTAAATTTTACTTTTAAATCAATCCATTAAATACCGTTATGAAAAATAATATATGTTAAAATCATGGAGACGGTAAATGATATGTATTCATGAGTAACATTTTCATTTTTCAATGAATATTAAAAAATTAGTTATGTAATATTTTATAAGTAAACAAATAAAAAATAATGTTAATAATATTATATTAATAATTTAAATATACTTATATATTGAATTTATGTTATATTGTGATGAAAAATGAGTCACATCGCTTCGTGGAGGTGATAATTCACACATACGCACAAATGATGTTATAATTTTTCTAGGAATAGAAAGGTAAGAATATAAATAATATATTATCATTTAAAGATGATAAATATTTCATTAATATAATATATAAATATTAATTCCACTATTATCACCATTATTGAGAGACTCTAATGGAAAATGAATTAAATCTGTTTGTGTGGCGGTAGTCCACCGTACACATGAATGACAAATTATTTTCCAATATTATTGAATTAAAGATGGATTTTGGTGATGATATTAACATAATAAAATATTAATATTTGAAATATAATGTATTTATTATTTAATCATGGTTGAATATGATATTATGGAGGTATAAGAATAAATAAAATAGAAACACTTAATTAAGAATGATAACTATTATTTAGAAATCCTTCGTTGATTTAAACCTTAAAGCCACTGATAGTACTGTTATTCCTAACATAATAAATCTAAAATGTGAAGAGTGATTATATAAAGGTATTTGTGTGTATCATTTCTGAACCAAATGTGTTTTATGTGTGACAAAAAAACGAAGAAGATATGTCATTTTATAAGAGATGGGAGGGGTATTCTTGAAATTTCACAAAATAAAAGATTAATATAAATTAATTTTACCTTTCAAATGGATCAAAACTGATTTATTTTGAATATAGGATTATTATGGGTCAATATAAATTCTTATAATTAAATTTATAAATATTTTTACTATTTTTAAATCATTATCTTTTAGTTTTACCACTTATTTAACCCCTTTAATTATTACTATGAAAACATAGATTATACTCATTGGGGTTTGATATAGTAACAGTAAAATGGGAAAGGAACCAGAAATTAATCATAGATGATATTTAAATCCTTATAAGAATCATTTTTATTAATTTTAAATTTTTATAAATTTTATATCAACTAATAAAATATTATTTATTTTAAAATATCATTAATATCAATTTTGAAACAATTCCTTACATTGAATTTTAAATAATTAAGTAAAACAAGAAAAATAAAAAAACTTATGACACATAAATAACATTTCAAATTAATTATATCAAATTATATTTATTTAAATATTTTTAATATCATTTATTTGATATTTCGATTAATTAAACAATTACATCATAATCATTTTGAGGACATTTAGGGTAATTATTACTTAAATAAAAATTATTAATATATTTAATTATGAATATACATATTTTATATTTCTAAATAATATTTACTGTCTAATATATCTTCTAAATAATCTTATATTAGAAATGTTATTGTTATTAAAAACATGAGTATGAGATCATTTAGTTTTCTTTAAAAAATACTATCAACGTTACTCTAAAAGGACATAAATAATATCAAAGTATTATTTAGGCTGACACTAACTCATCCAATTAAATCATGAAAAGTGTTAGGGTTAATTTTTTATATTTATAATATTATTTTTACCCACAATTACATGATTTACCATTAATCGTTGTCATAGAAATACTAAGTTTAATATTCATTTTGTCAAAAAATAAAAAAACATATTTTATAAATTTGGACCTTAGGATTCAAAATATAGAGATATTTTTTCAAAATTCAAAATACTTAAGTGGATAAAATTCACTAAATATTAATCCTGAACACGAGTTGGGAAAGCGTGTTTTCAAAGTAAAAAAGTTCAAAACATTGAAATGTTTTTATATCCAAATTCCAGAAAAAAATGATTGAAATTAATTTAATTGGATAAATAAATAAATAAATATATATAATTGATTTAATTTCACTTTAAATCCAATTAAAAATAAACTGTAACATTATAAATTATAAATATGGAATGTCAGTTTCCAATTAATATGAAATATATTTTCACCATTCACAAAAATGAAACTAATCAAAAAAATATCCAAAATTAAACCAAAGTAAAAATTTAAATTCCACCTAAAAATTCCATTTTTTTATAAATAATATTTATTAAAGTGTCAAATTTATTTTTAAAACATGTCTTCCATTAAAAGGTGAAAAAATACATTTTAAAAAAATTAATCTTTTATACATAAAATTGGATTTTTTTTATTATTATCAAATGTTTTGGATGAATGTAAAAAAAACAATAAATGAGTGTAAGCATTATATATTTATTCCAATATAATGGCTAGGTTATAACAATCTCATTAAAATAATTATACTTAGTTATTTATTTATACTTGATATGGGGTATCTTTTATTCTATCCAAAATAGTCCTATTTAAAATTATCAGTATGTTTCTGATATTATATGGGAGGGGGGAGGAGGCTTGTATAGGTGAAAGAAAATAGAATTTTTATAAATATGAATTACATATCAATGATTCCATGAAACTATTCAAGGGTAAATAGCTACAAAAGTCATTTACAACTGATTGTAAAGGGGTGTTGGAAGATCCAACATCAATCATTAACCATGAATTTTGACACATGTTGTAAAACTATTAGATTCTATTACCATTATATTTTTAGACTTTGACATTTTTATCTTAAAAAATAGTTTTTAGCTAAGTAATTTATATTTTACTTAAAAATGTCATAAAAACTCATTATATATTTGTGTGTGAGGAATATTAATTTATACTCTATTTAAAAAAATATATATATATATAAAAAATATAAAATTAAAAATTAAATTAAAACAAAAAATCTTCAAAAAACATTTTGTTTCGAAAAAATAATGTTTTGTAATTTAAGTGTTCTTAATCTTATATAAAATTAATAAAAAATTAAATGAGTGATAACATATTTTTATATTTTTTTAAACATAATTTATTATTACATATACAAAATATATAAATATAAATTATTAGAGAAAAATTACATATCATTAATAAAAAAATACTTTGGAAGTAACCCTTTCACTGTTTTCATACTCATTAACTTTAATCATGTAAATCATACTATTATAAAAAAAATAAATTAAACATATTAAATAATATGAACATATTAATATGAATTATAAAAAACATTTTTTCATTTTAATTTCTATAAGATATGAAAAAAAAATTTAAATATAATTGAATAAAACAGTTTTTAGAGTAAAATATTACTTACATTTTCAAAATAATAAACATGAGTTTTAAAAATAACACAAAGTATTTTTAAATTATTTATCAAAATTATAAATATATAGATTTGTTTAAAAAAATTTCTTTCATTCTTGTTTTATGATAATGTAATACATTTATATTTTTAGAAAAATTGTTATTTATCACTATTCATCTAAAAATCAATTGATTTATATAAAATAAAAAATTAATCCTATGATAATATTGAAATGATGAATTCTAAAATAAGATATTTTTTTAAAATTTTAAATTTTAATATTTATAAATATATCTTTTGAATAAAAATATATTTTATATAGGTAAAATGGTTTATTGAAAGAAATACCATTAATACTGTTTTGTATTAATTTATAACTGAAATCAATAATTTTATTTACTATATGTCTTATTATTATTATTTTATTAATAATATTAAACTAATATTTCATGAGTCATTTTACCTTTGGGTTTCATGTGAAACAGGCAATCTAACATATTAATATTTTGGAGAGAAACTATATTAAAAAATCCAAGAGTCTTACATTCTCCCCTAGGTAAATATATCATTTCATTATAATATCAATATTCCCCTATAAATGAAAATATTTAGGAGTATATAACATATATATGCATATAAAGATATAATTTTCTTGAGATTCATTAACCTTATAAACTCCAAAACAAATCTTTTCTTTTATAATATGCTTAACCATAATATTCAGTATTTCTCTAACCATATGCGCCAAGAATATTTAGTTAATTGATATCAAGTCCCAAATTATATATTTTTCTTTTAAAGGGTGTTTGTAACATCCCAGAACCAGACTACACACAATAGTGCCTGAAGCCTGGTTGGCTACATGGACTCTAGCACATCTCCCCAACCGCCATAGGCGACTGACTAATAACGATGTCCTAGGGTGTGTTTGTGTGGAGAATATTCCCTCTGACCAAAGTATAACAAAATATAATATAAATAATATCAAATATTGGAATGAACATAAAAATCATACACTAGATAAACAGAAAAAATAGATAAACAATATGATAAGGAATCTCATATAGAAAAGATGATGATACATGAAGTAGCTAAATCAGGTACAAAGAATTACAATAAAAAATGTGTTAAAATACCAAAAAAGAACAAAATGTTATTTCCACTATATAAAATCATGTGACTTATGTTGGTCCCATGATCCCATGATAATAAGTATGGTATAAATTCTTTTATATGACTTTGGGTTCTTGTTCCACTCTCTACCTACATCCAAATAGTTTGTTACAGTACCCAAAAATGGCACGAATGTAGTGTCAGATACAATCCCAAAAGGTAAACATCCAATGGAATATAAAAAACATGTTCATACAATATAACAAGCTAAAGAATAGTTAAATGTATAATTGGTAAATAGTAATAAAAAGTATAGTTCCCATTTCACATATACTACAAGTCAAGTAATGCTATATAACCCAACAAGGCTCTCTAAAAACATGGGTAAAAATCCAATAACAAGGAATCTTTGAAAATAAATAAATAACCAACACAACCACTGTGTACATCAACAAATACCACATCAATCATGTACATTCTATACAACCTTTTATTCCATATCAACCATGGCTGAGCCATATTACCAAGTATATCTCATTTACCATGGACGTTCCATATAATCCAAAGGCTTAGAATATGAATGTATGAATCTAAGGTGTACAAGACAAAATCATCCTCATCGATTCCTAAGAGAATCTCAACGGAAACTCCATTAGGCATTAGTTGGGGTCTAAGGAGCATGTCTACAGACCCTGTCCACTATGATCCCATGAAATTCTGTATCCAAGGGGTATAAAGTCCCAAGTCATCCCACTAAATCAAGAACCAAGAGAAATCTCTATCTAAGGAATCCATTACCATATTAAAGACCAATAGTATAAATGCCTATGGAATATAATTAGGTCAATATCCAAGGTATACCAACCATGTTATCCACTACCATTCAATTCATTAGATTTTATTCATCAATTCACAATAATTAAATTCCAAGAGTTTACCAACTCATATATCATTTCAAATTTATGATATTTTAAAAAAATCGACATTATGTTTCGCATGAAAAATCATGCCTAACATCTCCCAGTAGAACAATTAAAATCAACTCACATCATTAAAGGATGCCACTAAATATAAAATCACAAAATCAAACCCCTTAGGTTATTCAACAATAGGAAAAGGAAAAGGGAAAACCCAATTTGAGGCCTTTGAAGGGGAAATAACCTCCAACTGGTCTAAAGGAAACATTAAGGAATCCCTTATAGGTTCCATTATATTTAATTTAATTAACAAATTTAATTTTCCGGACACACCATAAATGCTTGTGGGAAACATAATGAAAACTAGATTAATGAATCTCCAAACAAAATGGGAAAATGATAGACCACCTGCTATAGGTCTATAATAGAGTGATTATCCAGTATCAGCTCCTGATTCAACATATATCATGAGAAAAACAGTGAATAGACAAGTAAAAAAAAATAGGGCATATTATCATGCACCTAAATAGCGAATCTAATACCAAGATGAACAAGGAATGACAAAAAAGAAATTGATTACTCATCGATGTAGATTCAATGAGATCGATGGTGATCAATTCTGATATTAGATGAAAGAATAATATCAAAATCTACATTGCTCTCAAGGAGGGGCTCTCAAATGACGCGACTTACCAATATAAGAGAGGAAGGAAGAAGAAATTAGGTTATAACATTTAGTAAGGGAGTATTGGTAATTTCAGCAAAAAATCCATGGGTCGCATGGTTTGATTGAATGGTTGGCCACTTTTTTCACCAATTGTTCACCCTTTTTCATCGGAAGGGGCACCCATCATGGCTAGTTTAAACTATTTGACTAACATTGTGAAAACCATACAAATCAACTCTATCAAATACTACATATATCCCACATAGGTGTGCACCTCAAATATTGTGGATTTTAGAACTGTGTGAGATCCCCCTTCTATTTATTAGCCATTTTAGGGTTTATAATAATCATGAATCATGCCCCACATGGATTCTACTAACCATGAAGTAGGCCTATTTGACACCAAAATCTATGTTCTAGGCTTGGAAAAAGATCCATACACCCCATATACCTCCATGAACTCAATGATAATTCACCTTAGGTTATATTTAAGCAATTAAATCAAAGTAGAATGATCTGTACTATGTACGAAAATCTGGGTTCCTACAATCATCCTCCCTTAAAAAGTAATTTTTCCTTAAATTTCCCACATAAGGGTGGTCAATATTTCTCTGATATCAACACTATCCAGTGAGCATGTATGTCGGACACCCACTCCCACTTCTCATCCTATAAACAACCCTTCTGCCATAGAACCCACACAAGAGGATATGAACATCCTCATAGAACCTTCATGATCCTATCAATGATATGAGTTAGACGCTCCCAAAAGGATCCATCTACCTATAAGTCAACCTTCTCTAGTTGAAAATCATGACATGGATCTGATGGATAATAGTGTAGTCGAGATATGTGGAAAAATTCATGCATGCATTGGTACCTATGATGCAACTTTAATCAATATGCTACCATCTTGAATCTACCCATAATCATGAATTAACTGACACATCTTGTTGAAAATTACTCTATCTATTGTTCCATCTATGTAACAACCTCAATGAAACATGTAATAACACCCCACACCAACCTCAAAATATAGTGGTCATCTATGGTGATCAACATATGATTTATGTTGAGACTGTGTTGTAGTCATCTACTTCTGAATCAACTAGACCTACTTAGAAGTATTCTACACAAGACACGATCCTAGTAAAGCATCCTCACCAGCCTCTAACTAGAACTGGGTAGATCGATATGGACTTCTATACAAATCCTCATAACTTTCCACTTGTATCATCTCCTGATTGATGTTATTAAATCTAAACTCAACCATGCGTATATTCCTCTCCCAAAATTCCCCAAAATTCCAAGAAAAATGCGTAAAATATTTCCTTATGAACCACTATCATATACTCTAACTAGAAACTAGTTTTAGGGTGGTATTCTATGCTCAGAATTACCTATGTACCCAGTAACCTCTATAAACTCTGTATGAAAAGATATATAAATCATATGTCCCCATTTAGAATGATACTGTAAGGGACCTCATGAATTAATACTGTCTCATAGATATAAAACATTTTAATCTCATCATCACTAAAGGTATACTTGATTGGTTGGAAATTAGAATCCCTCATGAGACTATAAAAAATAACCCAAATATCATCACTACCACGAGGAGACATTAGAAAAGCATTCAAAAAATCCATCAGGACATCATTCCATTTCCAATCAAGAAAATTTAACTACTGTAAACGTATGGCTAGTCGCTAATATTTTATCTTCACCAATTGATAGGTGAAACACCTGATAAAAAACCAACTACCTCCAACTTTATACTCAAGCACTAGTACTGATAGCCTAATTCATTGTACATCTTGGTGACACCTAGGTGCATTTCCCAAGATGAGGTATGAAACTCAAGCATCATCTCCTTGCATATGTCCATTATAACCCAAACACATCCAGGTATATGCATTTTCTCATATTCACTTATGGTCCAACCAGGATGTGGGTTATCCTATGACATGGTTTCCCATCTGACTAGGCCTTATGAATCTGATAGCTTCATCATCCTCATTCTTCAAGAGGGTAGAGTTCATATATAAGGATAAATGAAACGTATACCCCTAATTATCATGTACCTCTAATTTAATCTCTTAGGAAAAAACCATAACCTTCCACCCACTACTATCATACTAAACTACCTATATGTGTGTCTTCATTCTCAATGCATTAGCCACTGCATTTCCCTTTCCAGGTGTATAGTCATGATCGAAGTTGAAAGAATATATATATTTAACCCACCTTCACTACCACATATTTAGATCATTGTAAGAAAAAAATATACATGAGGATTGTTTGGTACATATATACCATAAAATAATCTCCTAGTAAGTAATGTCTCTAATAGTGTAAAGCATGATCAACTTCTTCTAACTCGATATCATGCGTCATTTACTTCCTCTCACATGGCCTCAACTGCCAAGACCCATAAACCACAACTCATTCTACCTACATTAGCACTACTCCTATCCTGATACCTAATGTGTTATAATACATAGTGTAGCATTCATGTTATTCTGGAAGAATCAGAACTTACGCTGAAGTTAATCTTCTATTCAGATCATGAAATGTTATCTTGTCAGTATCTGTCCATACATACTTCACACCCTTCTAAGACATTAACAGAGAGGAAATAATATGAATGATAAGTCCTATATGAAATGCCTTTAATACCCAACTACCCCTACGAAACTCCATATTTCAAATACTTCTTCAGGATTAACCTATGAAACTATAACTCTCACCTTTTATTTACCTAATGACACCCCTATCTCTAAAATAACATGACCCATGAATTGATTCCTATGCATCCCGAAGTGGAAATTTTTAATCATATCACATAACTGATGCTCTCTTATTGTATCCAAATAAACCTCAAGATGTTTGCAATGGTAAAGTTTATTTTGAGAATAAATGAAGATTTATTCCATGAAAACCCCCAAAACAAATCAATATAATTATTGAAAACATAGTTCATCAGAACTATGAAAAATCCTGGCACATTCATGAGACTGGTGGCCCGGTCTAAAGGGGACCACGCGACTCCTCCTGACGACGTCTTGGCCAGGCTCTGCTACGATCGGCTTGGGGTTCGGTGCGGCTTGGTTCGTCTAGGCGTCGTTCTGGTTTCGGTTCTATTTGTCCGTTCTGGATAGGTGTTGTCTCCGGTAGGTTCCAGGTGTGGCTCCATGTCAGATCTACATTGCATTGGAGGGGGTAGGATCTTGATCTGGTGCGCCTATGAGTTTTTTCTAGCTTTTGGGTTTTGTTTACTGTGGATTTTTCTTTTTGGCTGTGAATTTGGTGACCCTTGGTTCTGGTTTGTCGCGGCTGGTTCACCCTGTCCCTTCCTGGTCTTCTCGCCACCACCATCTTGCTTCACAACCTGGTTAGGTGAAGTCTTGATTCTGATTGTAGTAGATCCATGTCTAGAGAGACACTTCTATTGCAGGAAGTTCAGGATTCCATCATCGGTGGCATCCCTGTGGCGCGAGTTTGATCCATCCAGTCCTAGGTGACAATGGATGGGACTCACGTCCCTTAGATTGTCTTTCGGGCTTCTTCGGCTGTGGTGGATGAGGTGACTTGTGGAGTGTGAGGGATCTTCTAGGTTGACGGTTGATGGTGGTGTTTGGGCTCGCGAATGTTTGTAACTTTTTATATTTTTATTGGGTTGGTTTCTGAGGCTCAGATTTTAAAGATTCATCCATACTCAACATCAAGGAATAGCCTTAACGGAGGATTCAGAGTAGGCGGTTCACCTATGCAAGTTGAATGGAATTGAATGTTTGAGAGGGTATGTCATTTTCCATCGGATCAGGAAAGTGCTTGACACAAGACACTTTCTTTCCTTACAGTCTTCTAGCAGTGAAGCATTTTTTCATGTTTTAATTTTGGGGAGAGGTAGCCTGGTGTTAGTATGGGTTTTATTTTCTTTATCTTCGGGTCGAGTAATGTTTTATGTCCATGATTTATGTTCAGGTTTCACCCCCTTCTTCCCTTAAATGGGGGATTATCTTATAATTTAAAAATCTACGGCTTTCGGGCCATTGGAAGGAAGGATAACTATTTCTTGGGAAAATGTACAATAAATGATCAACCACTAGAGGAATGTTTTCTAAACAGTATCATTAATCATCCAAATACAAACAAAAAATTTGGGCTATCATCTTACCCAACCCATGATGCTGCGATCTAGCTCAGCTCGTCTGGACATCCCATTTACCCTTGTGAGTATAAAATGCACCCTCTGGAGATGTGAAAGTCAGCCTCTAGGGATAGAAGTAAATGAAGGCTAGATAATCTACTAGATATTCCATTCCATGTATCATGTACAACCTATCAATCTATTTGGAAAATAGATAGCAAATGAAGTGAAACTGATCAGACACAAGGGGAAAACCCTACACGAATATACATCCTCTATTATAATACACAATAGAGTTTCAAGAAAGATAAAACCCTCCGAATATTTAATCAAGATCCCAATTATATCTATAGAATAAAAAAATATGAAACTATGCAATTCAACACTTTCAGAAACAATATATATTAGAGTTCAGATAACTAAGATCATACCTATAATCGTGGTAAGTCTAACACCCTACTCCTCGAGGGTTGGTTGTGTATAATATATCTAGATTGAACCATAGAACTATGACACACCCCCACTACCCTATGTAGGATCACTATGTTGTACTAGTACAATTTGTACTTTTCATCCTCAGCCATGAACACCACTACCTCTACCAGATCAACTTGTAGGTCTCCAGATCCCTACTTGATGTAGAGTTCTGAAACATTCTCATGAACCTAGTGTAAGAGACAAACCCCACCCTTCACTGATGGAGGGGATTTCCTTAAAAAATATTGTACATGGTATAAAATATCTCATGATTTACACTATAGTGGGTCAGTATCACACTAATTCTTCACGTTCCCCCATCTACCATACTGATGAAAGAAAACTGCACTTCTAGCACTAGCGGGATGGCTAGTACTCATCTCATGAGAAGCCTCAAAATAATTCTTCCTACCCGAATACATTGAACAACTAGTTCAAGAGACTGCACTACACTACTCTAACCCCCAACTTTCCTCTGGTTCTAATATATAATAACTACCCGATTCACTATTTTATTGATAGAGGTCAATTTAAACACATTTACCTGAGATCTAATGTCATGTTATAGACCATCCTCGAAGCATCTCAACTCAATAACTCATTAGCAAGGTATGTCAACACAAAACACTAACACACTGAAAATTATGTCAAGTACTAGAAAACTGTCCCATCACCTAGCTCCAGATCCATGAAATTACTATCCCACTCCTCCCTCAGAGTGTTGAGGTAAAATTATTCATAGATACTAGTTTGAAAATCATCCTAAACCACGTCTCACTACCTATCTTCCTAGTTCAGAACATCCCACCAGCACTTTTCTAAATCTTGTAGCATATAATCTGTGAGGTTCAATCACCTCTCAGGAGGTGTCTCCAAATGATCTAATATTGATAGGATATTATCAGGATAATACTCAATAAAAAATGGGTTCCCATCCCCCAAAATATGGGATGATTCTACTAGAATACACATGCCAACCTAGCCATAGAAAAAGGAGGATAAAGTGCTCCCAAAAAAGACTTCATGTAGCGATAACACCCCTTGAAAAACTGTGCCTCATCAGATGTGTCTATAATAATAGCTGGTGCTACAGCTAGAACTAGAGGAGGATCTAATGATATCCCGTGGACCACTATATATGGAGCATTGTCTTCACCAACCTCTTGGTTAAGCCTAGAGGTCATGGTAGTGGCACTCCACTAAAATGAAAAATACATGCCTTAGAAAAGAAAGATATCAATGTTCAATTCTTAAAATCAAAGGACATGTAAAAAACATCCTATAATATGGTCATACAAGATAGCCTACTCCTAAAGTTAGGATTTGGTAAAAATGATCAATTGTAAAAGTCACTAGAGACAGTACTTCTTGCCCACTCAAAAGCTGGGTATTGGTCTTCTTCTCTATTTATCATTTCAATTTTCCATTTGAAATTAATATTGTCTTCAAATTTCATTAAAATAGTTAAAAAAAATGGTTCACCAAACCCTGATCAATAAGGGGTTATAATCCTCATAATACAAAATATGACATCCAACTAATCCACATCACAACACCATCTAGTCTATTAATCTGTGTTCCATAATGGGTTGTTCAAGGTGTCTGCTATTGAATAATAAAGAAAAAACAAATTAGTTTATTGTAGGCACTATGATTAAATAACATGTTTCTCAGTTTCCTATAGGGAATACAATCACAAAAATAGGTAAATCTATAATTTCACTGATCACAACATCATGAAAACTGGCAATGTATCCTATGTGGAATGACATAATGCATGGAATGCGATTTATAACATGTTTATAAATGATTCATGAGATAAAATACCAACATTTAATCACATTGGAACAAAATAGATCCCACAATCATAGTAATAACAATATCACAATTCAAGTTCATCACCCAATGGTGGAATCAAATAAATATTATTAGTAAAAATACAAATGTAACAAATTCATTCGAGGAAATTTTCCTTTTTCATGAATGTGGATGTCAAGAACGCTTCCCTCCAAAGATATCCTTCCTAGGATAAAAATGTATTAAGTGAGATAATGACCCCAGATTCCCATCTCTAGTAGGCCTAGGGTTGGTGACTATCCCAAAAGGGGGTAAAAACATCATAATAAGGGAGGCATTACCCATTCTAGAAAATAATATTAGGAGATAAGATAAATCATCCAAAATGAATCTCCAAGACACAATATAAAGACATAAAAAAATGTCCCACCTACATTTGTAAAATAAAACCAATAGAAATAAATAATTATCCAAGGTAAATACTAAATGTAATGCTAGGAAGTGACACACCAACTATCAGGATCTGAGCTAGTAAGGTCTAGCCTGGTTTGAAAAATCATCTTGGAAACCTAAAAGATAATTATATACATAGGTAGAGCATACTCGTATACTAAGTAGGAAAACCAAAGTCTTCCATGAATGTATAAAAAAGAATTATAATTTCCCTATAAGAAAGTAACATTACCAACCATTATATAAACATGTATACTAACTTAACCCAACCTCACCGAGGCTCGCTCACCAAATAACATAAGTCAAGTAATATAATATAGAGAACATTGATGATAGGGTACCCTGCACAACGTTCCCACTAACTAGCCACTCTCACACCCTAATTAAAAAAATTTCGATGCTCCCACCTCTTATGAATCTGCCACATCACATCCTTCTTGTACACACACCTTGGCCTCATAACACATACCACTTGCACACACCTAGGAATTAGAACACATATTATGTCATCCTGATGATACCTGGGATAAAATTCCAAAACTCATAATGATGACACCTGGGACACCATATCTTATCACATCATGCCCAAAGAAACATGGTCTACCATCTCCTGAAAGAGGGTGTAGGGAAGAGCGGGTGGCCAACCATCCGTCCTTCCATCAGGATGTTGGTAAAGACACCCTCACCTATGATTATGGGGGTGTTTGATACATAGTTCTCAACTATGATTGGGTGAGTATAGAATTCCTAAGAAAAATACACGTATAATTATATATGATTCCATGAACTCAAGCCAAACCCATGGGTTCTCAAATGAAAAAACAACTCACAACACCTCAACCATTTTTACTACCTTTAAATGCATAAATCAACATATCATGCCACAAAACCCACTACATGTTCCCCACCAAAATTTATTTTACCACTTACATTATTTATTTTACAATTTATTTATCCATTTGGTCACTTCCAGAGAAACTAATAAGAATAAAAAAACATTGGAATCATTTAGAAGTCATTTTAGAAAGTAAAGATCTGGATTAATAATTACGGTAGCTTTACATTTCCTCCATACTTAAAACCCATTCATGATATATCATATGTCGATATCTAGATATGGGGTAGATTTTTTATATGTTATCAATGGAGAATCACCAATACCAATCACTAATATCCTTCATCATGGTAATCGAGCCCACACCACCATGCCAACAAAAAAACCCTCAACTCACAACCACTTCCATCAAAATTACACAACAAAACCATTTTGATAGCCCTAGTGCACAACCATACTACACATAAACTATAATTTCCATAGAAACAACCCCTATTCACAACCATACCAGCAATCAAACAACCACACAAATTAAGACAAATGATATTCAGATTTAACAGGGCACCACTCATATAATTTCCACTTGTTCATTTAGGGGTTTTCACAAAAAAAGTATGATCATGAGGAATCCATTTATTATCTGAATACAAACGGTTAAAATTTTCACAAATTATCATTCAGAAAGAAAAAAACATACCAAAAACCATTCTATTCACAAATAAGTACCCCCAACGACAACAATTTTTTGTGGGTAATTAGCCCATACAAAATCATAATATCAAGGATCACATGAACATACATCACTTTTCCTAGACCTCACATATTGATCTTAAAATAGTTCAACTATATTAATTAATTTAAATTAAACTATCTTCACAAGGGAAACATTCGTACACTCACCCTACATGATATACAATGAAGAAAGGATAAGGAGAACCTACTTGCAAGAAAAGTTGATCGACACCTCCAGGTTGCACTAAAACTGGGGTGTGCTTGCAGCAGGAAAAACTCTATGGAAACACGAACCAAAAGATACATCCTGACCACATGACTCCCACATGAAGAAGGGTTTGAGGTGTCCCATACCAAGAGAAAACAAGAAGGATGAATAATAGGGAAGGGTGTCTAGGTTTTTTGGGAATATTTAAACTGAGTCATGTGTTTAAATTGGTTTTTGATTTTCTATTAAAGGAGTATCTAATCATGAATTTGTGTTTTGACCAATTTAAATCCTCATCACTGTTAGTAAATTTATGATATAATTTATGGGCGTTGAATTAGTCTCAATGCCTTTTTAATAATGTATTAAACTAATTTTACAGGAAAGAATACGTAAAAACGGAAAACCTAGAAGAAGATGGAAACAATGTACACGAGACACCATTAGATGGGGAACATCTGGACAAGGAACTAATCATGATCCATCATTAGATGAAGCTCCACCAGATGAGGCACCATCATATTGAATGCCTACCATAATCAGTGAGACACTATTGGGTGAGACACTATCAGATGAAACAATTTAAAATGCTAGTGAGTCCCAGTCAGGTGAGACCCTGCCAGACTACCTATTGCCATGCATGAGGCACCACTAGGTGAGTGACCGCTAGAATTACACTAGGGTGGCATCGCCTAGGTGAGATACCACCAGGTTGAGACACTACCAGGGTGACGTTACTAGGTTGACCTTCCTCCTAGGTGAGACACCACCAGGGTGACACTTTTGGCGTGAGACACCACCAGGGTGGCAATGTCTGCGTGAGACACCTTTGGCATAAGGCACTTCCAGGGAGAGACATTGTTGGGATGGGATGTTGTTGGGAAACATGGGAAAATATTATTTTTTTCCGATGCGTGGAAATGAGTCACCTTAACACCTCCTCATAACACCTCAAATAGTATATTACCACAATGTAAGGCACTAGAGAGGCCCAAGACATTATATCAGATAACAATACAACTATTAATGCCCTCATAAATTCAAAACCAACATTGATGGAAAGATTGGAAGGGTCCAAACAAACATCCCTAGAGATACCTATCAAATACGTCATGACACTTGAAACACTATGATCAACTAAATACGTCAACATTAAAACACCTTGTGTTTGAAATTTGGATTGGAATCCTCTACACCCAAGAACACCTCCTCTAACATCTACTAACCAGGAAATATCATGTCCAACCAAAAGAACACAAAACACACAACACAAGAAAATCAAGTACCCTATCCCAGACACATGAATCAAGAAATTCCATCCTTCGTGTAAAATTACTATTTTCTTGGGGATGCACTGACTTGGTCACATGATTTTAATCACATCACAGTTAATGAATCTCTATTAAGATTCAGGTCCTACTCCTTTAATATGTCAAGTCTCTATCATACATTACACAACACAGATCACAAACAGAGAGAAAAAATATATCTTAAAAACAACAAGGGTAAAACATCACTTTTTAACGAAAAATAGAGAAAAAAAACTCTAGGTACAGGGAATGAATCTATGTCTCTCGCTCCCAAGTACTGTCCTACTATCCCCCATGATTCCAAAACACCCGAACCAAAGGTATGGTCCACCCAAAAAACACCGTCTCTTTACAATCCTGGATCTCCACTCATCACTCTAAAAAAATCACATCATCTTCGATATACAAATCTCCCCAATTAATGAAACATGATTAAATGTGTAGATACCAAAAAAAGTGAGAGATTTGGATGACATCGTGGATCCTCATCAACCATAGTGGAAATTTCAAATGATACACCACCTCACTAACACACCCCAACACCTTAAAGATCCCAACAGACCTGGGTGAAGTATTACTACCTCTCTCTAACCTATATTTACCACATTGAGGGGAGTCCATCAAGAACAAGTGGTCCCCAAACATGAATACCCAAGAATTCCTCATACGATCGATATAATACTTTTTTCAGTCCTGCACTTATTTTATATTCTCATAAACATGAAAAACCTTCTCTATCATTCTCTTCACCACGTTGGGGTGAAGAACAACTATCTCCGTACCCCATCTAGTACAATAGAGAAAAAATGGTCTTTTGTTCAAAACCAAAAATGGATCCATACAATGGAAGAGTGAAAACTATTATTTTAGGACAAATATTCCAAAAGAAAATTCGGTACCCAAGATCCAAAAAATTCTAAAACTCCTGCTCACATCATATCATCCAATGTTTGGATTTTCGATTTTGTCTGTCCATACATCTAAGGGAGGAAAGTAGTGAAGAGGCGTAACTGAGTGCCAAAATCATTCTTCAATTCCATATAGACTTTTGAGTTAAACAATGTATATTGATTCAAGAAAATGGAACTCAGAACTCCATGAAACTTCACCACTTCATCGACATACCTCTTGGCTAAGGCATCCAATGCACTAAATTTCTTGGTCACAAAGAAGTGGTCCAATTTCATCAACTAATCCACTATCACCCAGATATCATCACAAACTCCCTATGTTTTTGGTAACCCTATGAAATAATCCTTTAATATGTTATCCCATTTTCACTTGGGTACATCCAAAGGCTGCAATAAACCATTAGGAACATGGTGATCGACCATTACCTGCTAAAAAACTAAGTACTTCACCCTAAAATTAGCCATTAAATTATTCATCATGGGCCACCAAAAATGCATCCTCAATACATTTTAAATCTGGGAAACACATGTGTTTACCTCCAAAGGTGAGTTAGAAAACTCATGATGATCTCCCTCAAGAATCGACACTCGAAAAAACAAATTTCCACGAAATGACATTCAGTTCCAATCATCTTCTGACCATCCCTCTAGAGCATCACCATGGAAAACATGATCGTGAATCAACTCTACATAAGAGCCCCCCCACTTAGATTCCTCCAACTAATACATTATAGAGTAATGTACTATCATTTTAAATAAATCAACTTTTCCACCATACAACCTTTCAATAAGGTGAAAGGATTCCAACTCCTCCATCTACCTCAACGAATATATAGACCCATGAAAAAACTCTTTCTAAAACTTTCCGCTCAAATCATCATCCAAGACAATCCATTTCATGAGCTATAGGAGATCCCAAAGTCATAGTCCTAAAAAAACTCCATCCACCTCCGCTCTCATAGATTTAGGTCACAGTATGAAAATATATACCTCAAACTCTTGTGATTTTGAAAGACCAAAATTTGATACCCAATCATGTAATTACACCCCAAATTTATTAAAAACACAACCACTTTTAACACCAAATTGTGGGTGGCATAGTTACTCTAATGTGGATGAAACTACCTAGACCCATATGTGATCCCAAATCACTACTACACTAGAAAACATCCAAAACCTATATAAGAAGTATCCTAAAACACCTAAAATCAATCATTCCTATAAACTCTGTAGCACTAGGGAACTGACCAAGATCCTCTTTAGGTAACTAAACGCTACCTGACTCTAACCAATCAACATAAAATCTTGGTCCTTTCTGGTGAAATCTATCAATGAGGCTAAAATTCAAGTGAAATTGGGTATAAACCCATGATAATAGCCGATGAGACCAATGTAACTAAAAGCCTATACCATGTTTTTGGGTTATAACCAAGAAAGAAATACTTCAAATGACAATGGGTATACTATCACACCTTACTGAGAAACCACATGCCCATGGAAACGCACCCCCCATTTCCATAACATAAACTTGAACAACTGTCCATAGAGTGGGTGGTGTCGATGAACCTACATGGAAGTTTTGAGATTCTTGACATGCTAATCTTATGAATTCATGTAAATTAAGATATAATCAATGAACACGATAATGAACTGATCTAGGAACTCATAAAACAAGGAGATCACAAGCCCCGTGAACATAGATGGTGTGCTAATAACACCGAATTCCACGAGTACAAACTCAAAATGCTCATACCATCATCTAAAGGAAGTCTTCAGAATATCGTCCTCCATCACCCTCAAATGGTGTTATCCAGACCACAGAATGGTCCTAGAAAACAATAATTCCCCTATCAACTGGTTGAAAATTCATTCTATCATTGGAAGAGGGTAACAACTCTTCATCATCACCTGATTAAACCTCTAGTAGTCTATAAACAACCTCATACCACCATCCTCCTTCCTTGTGAACAACACAGGATCATCCCATGGGGGAAAACTAGGCTAGATAAAAACCTTATTTATCATATCATCTAAGAAAATCTTCAATCGCCACATCTCAGAAGGTGGCATCTGATAAGGATCCATCAAAATTGAATATGCACCAGGCTACAAGTCTATCGTGAACTCAAAATAACATCAAGGTATTAGCACCACAACCTCCTCAGGGAAAAAATCAAGGAACTCACCCAATGACCCTGGAAAACTCTACCATTTTAGCATCCACTTATTCCACTAATATCTCTGCCAACAATGAAATAAGGGGATCCACATGCCCGTTAACTACCTAACAACCCCGCTCACCAACAAAAACCACACGTTGACCATAAAAATCTGAAAAAATGACTCTCCTACAAAATATGTCTATAAAAGAACATACGAAATATAACAAGTCTATTCCAAGGATGATATTTTATGGTATCATCTATAGAAATAAGAGATCCTTATGGGACTGAAGCGGTCCCATAATCAGTCTACTCCCTCGAAACACATCAAAAATGTTGGTCTAGTTTTCGACTGGAATATTCAAAACATGGGGAATTCCAAGACTCTATACATACATTCGTAGTGAATGGGATAGATATGGAATCCCACCTTTTTATTACATATATTTTCATCACATTTTTCAAACAAGAGATCACTAAAGTCTACTGTCTTAGAAATCATGAACTTAAAACAAAAAAATCATAATTTTTTTTATAAAACACATGTAAGAATTCATCGAAGGATTAAAATAAGTACAATTACTGCATCTCATAACCTAGATACATACATCAAAGAAATGTGTGAGCAGAAGGCCCCATAAGGAAATCATGTGAAACAGTTTTCATGTGATGTTGAGCGATATCATTAAAAACATGATGAAAAAATAAAGACATGAGCAATAGAAGTTGAAAAATATCATAATTAAAAGAACATGAATCATAACATGAATATGTGGCTAAAAAATTTAATTTATACATTTAGGAATGTATCACCAATTTCCATACCCAAGGATTAATAAAAATTACCAAGTTTATTCACCAAGGGATTGTGAAACATGTTTTCTGCAGAGATTAAATTATTTACCCAATGCATTGGAGTTCTATCAGAGTGAACCCTTAATATGAAATTATTTTCAACTGATCCACATATATCATAATCAAACATTTCATAAATAACCCCTAGAGAGTAAAAGTAATGGGGTTCACTTCAAAATCGTGACGTTTTAAAAGTGCTTAAAAACAAGATCGTTATGTCTTTTATAACACTTGGAAAAGGAATGAGGGTTTCTTGTATGTCAATCATAGAATCAAATAGATAAATTCAATGTCTTTATGAATACTTATATACATGAAAATATATTTGGGTATTCACATAAATAAAAAATATAATTTATTGAGAAAAAGAGAGATATTTTGAGTCAAAATTTATGCATCATAACGACTATATAACATGGTTTTAAAAAACATTAAAAAGAGATGGGAAAAGGGTCACCCACACATAGATAACTCATTACACATTATAGATATAAAATAAAATTTATGTGTGATCAAGGTATGGATGATTGAATGACATACCACATAAACAAGGAAACATGAAAGCAAAGAGAAGATGTGATTTCTTTTACAAAAATTCGGTAGCATAATGACGTCTATTAGTAAAATCATATAACTAGTTGATGGGATTGAAAATGGTATCTACTCAATTGAGCATGAAATGGATAGTAGTATGGATATATAGGAACAAAACACCACATAAATAAATGGAAACTAGGAGACATAACATAAATGAAGTCATGACTTAAAAGTGGAGGGTGAAATTTTCCTGTACCATGAAGAGTAACTTTGAAAGCTTGATGGTTGGGACCTTGGGGGGCTTGAGGGATCCTTGGGAGGATTAATTTAGAGGTGTTCAGAATATAGCTTTGTTTATGAAAAATTTGGAATGAAATTAATGAATTAATGGGTTTGTATTTGAAGAAAAAGTGAGAGAATAATTTATTAATTTCCAAGGGACACCTCATCGGTGGTATTTGCAAAACCATGGGATTGCCCATGGAATTTTCCACTGGTATTGCCCAATTGGGACACCTAATAACATATCTTACAATTTACAAGTTGACCAGAATTATTACATCATGAATACATCATTTATGATGTCATTAGTGACATTGAAATTCAAAACAATTTTTTTACTATTCACCATAAAACAAAACATTTTATAAAAAATCTCATAAATTCACTCTAACCTAATATCAATCATTTGAATTCAAAAATGAACTCTATTTTATTAAAATAATTTTCTAATTATTAGGTACTTAATTTATATGTAAAAAACCTTATTTACTAGAAAAATACACATACTTCACTAATAATTTTTGAAACAGTTATTTACTAATGCTATAATAACACCTTACCAAACAATATTTCTAAATTATTTATATACTTTTTTAAGTGAGGTTACTATTTCTTATGTCACATTACTACTCATATGGGTAATATTACTATTCATAATTTATTATTCCCCAAAAAATTATTTAATCTTATGGAACCACATTTTTCACCCTAATTACAACTATGTATGTCCGATTTTCGAAAATAATTTAACAGAAGAAGTTATTTTATAATAAAATGTTTTAATACTATCTATTTAAAAAACTATTCATAAAAAACTATTCATCAAATTGAAAGTTCTAAAAAATTTTATAAAAATTTAAACAAGGTTATTTTTGAAATTTGAAATTCAAAAATGAAGTTTATTTTACCAAAATAATTATCTATGTATGTGAAATCTATGAAAAGTACAATGTTTTACTTCTAAAATCAGTTTATCCCATTTTTCTTAATTAAAAATTTACATTATTAAGGAACTATATTCCAAAAACAAGAATGAGGATATAAAAATTTTATTTTCTAAGGGATTACTAAAAGCATCTAAGGCCTTAATACATATCCCCTTATAACACCTGCATAATACCAAAGTGTAAGGTGTGCTATGGTGATAGAATCTTGAGTCTTTTCGGACAAAATTTCTGGAGTGGTGATTTCTATCACCATGAACTTATCCCATAAGTGATTCTGTTCAAGCTTCACATGTTGAAGCTTGGCTTGGGCTTGGTCCAGAGCAATGCCCAGTGATTCTACCTCCTTCCCAAGCTCTAAAAGATAGGTTTCGTACGGTCTGAGTCTACTAGATGAGGCCATAAACACTTATTACAATATTAACCATGGTCACCTTTATTTATACACAATAATCATAATTTTAAGAGTTTAGTTTCCAATGGTCATTTTGACCAACGTTCATATAACAATTGAAACCAAGTGGTCTTATTTAATTATAACCACTTAATTAAAGGACATAATTTTGTTGAGTATAAAATAAAATAATACCCCAATTCCAGAAACAAATATTATTCAAAAGTTCAGGTCGTCCAATTATTCCCACCTTAAGAAATTTCATCCATGAAATTTCAAATCATACCCTCAGAAGAGAAAAGGGGTGGGTAATTCTGCCTCAAAGAGTCCTCTGGTTCCCACATGGCTTCTTAATATTTTGTGGTTCCACCACAACACCTGCACAAGGTGGGTACTCTTGTTGCATAGAACCTCATCTTTATGATCATAGATCTCCACCGGCTAATCCTCCTAGGGGTGGTCATGTTTCAATTGTACCACATTTGTATTTATTACATGTGTAGGGTGAGGTATGTACTTCCTCAAGAGGGATACATGGAAGACATCATGAACATGTGAAAGATTTATAGGAAGTGAAAGACGATAAGCCACTGCTCCTACACGATCAAAGATTTCATTGGGGATAATTTAACTAGGGTTGTGCTTCCCTTTCATCCGAAACCTCATGACACTTTTCCAAGATGAAATTAGAAGAAAGACTTTGTCACCAACATCAAACTCCAAGTCCATTTTATGATTGTCAGCATAGCTCTTTTGATGACTCTAAGCAGCCTTAAAGTGTTGTTGGATGGAATGAACCTTTTCTGTCATCTCTTGTAGAATATCTGGACCAAGAAGATTTCTCTCACCAGATTCATCCCAATGAGTAGGAGTTCTACATCGCTTCCCTAATTGTGATTTCTAGGTGCCATTTGAATGCTCAAGTGGAAGCTGTTGTTGTATGTGAACTCAACTAATTGAATATATTGATCCCATCCACATTTAAACCCCAATGAGCATGATCTCAACATGTACTTGAGAGTTTTAATAGTCCATTCAGATTGCACATTCTTTTGTGGGTGATAGGCCGTACTGAAATTTGATTCGTTACTTAGAGCATGTTGAAGACTTCTCCAAAATTTTGATGTGAACCTTGGATCATGACCAGATATGATATAATGTGGAACTCCATGCATCCTTACCACTTCCTTCATGTCAATCCTGGAATTTTGATAAAGAGAGAAATATTCTTGAATGGAGATAAAATGGGATGTCTTGGTGAGACGGTCCAAAATAACGCATATCACATTGTTTCCTTTAGATGTTTTTGGGAGACCAATGACAATGTCCATTTTTATATTTTCCCACTTCCATTCTGGTATGGGTAGTGGTTGCTATACCCCTTAGAAAGTTGTCGCTCTTCCTTCACTTGCTAACATAATAGGAACCTTGAAGTGTATTCAACAATCTCCATTTTTATATCATCCTTCCAATAATGATCACGATGGTACCTATACATTTTCATGATTCTAGGATGTATAGGGAATGTAGAGCTATGTGATTCAACTATCATTCCTTATTTATTTCCTGAATAGAAGGAACACACAGTCTTGTATTAAATTTTAGTAGACCATATTGATAAACATTGAAATCAAGAAACTTTCCATCCTTCATAGCCTCAAACATCTTTTCAATAATGGTTCTTCTTTTTGAGCTTTCTTGATCTTTTCTAGTAACGACGGTTGAGAAATAATTTGGGTTAGGATTGATGATATACCTTTTCTTATAATTCCCTTGTCCATATTTTCTAGGTCATTGAACCAAGGATCTCTTTGAATCCTCATCATGGAATGAACAACTGGGTCTTTCCTACTTAAAACATCAGTGATTGTGTCTGATCATCTAGGATGATAATGAATTGAACAATCAAAGTTTCTAAGAAGTTCCAACCATCTCCTTTACCTCGTGCTAAATTCCTTTTATGTGAAAATATACTCCATACATTGATGGTCTGTTTATATATCACATTTCTCTCTCTAAATTTAGTGACTCCATATCTTCAGAGGAAAAATGACCACAACCATCTCCAAATCATGTGTAGGATACTTTTGCTCATGAGATTTCCACTATCAAGAATCATTTGAAATTAATTTTTCATTTTACATGAGGACTCAAAAAACCCCTTTCATAGATAAATCACTAAAAATAACGAATCCTTCTCCACTTGAGGGAAGAGTTAACAAGGGTGCAGTAACTAATATATTCTTCTGTTCTTGGAAACTTTACACACACTCCATTGTCCAGATGAACTTGAACCCTTTTTGAGTTTTGTTGGTTAATGGATTAGAATATGATGAAAAGTTTTTCACAAACCTCCTATAATATCATTCTAATCCATGGAAACTATGAATCTTAGTTTTTTGCTTTAGGTTGAGGCCACTCCACTAATTTTTTTGTCTTTTACAAGGTCAACTATTATTCTTTCATTGGTAATAATGTGCCCATGAAATCAACTTTTTGTAACTCGAATTCACATTTGATTAACATTCCTAAAAGCCTCTCCTTCCACAAAAAATAAAAAATAACCCTGAGATAATCCTAATGATCCTCACGAATTTTTGAGTATATCAGAATATCATCATTAAAAATTTCCAAAATGTTATAAAGGTAGCCAGTAAATTATATATTCCTGAAATCCATAAAAATAGTTGGTTCATTAGTTAGTCTGAAGGTCATAACAAATAAATTCTGCTCCCATATCTTGTTCGGAAGACAGTTTTTGGAATATCATCTTTTTTCAACCTTAATTGATGATAACCAGATCAGAGATCAATCTTTGAGAAGAATTGAGCCACACAATGTTGGTAAAATCAGTCATCAATTCTTGGAAGAGTGTATTTCTACTTCACTTTGATCAAATTTAGTTCTCTATAATCAAAGCATAACTGCATTGATTCATCCTTCTTCTTCACAAAAATAACTGGTTCTCCATAAGGAGACACACTTGGATGGATAAACCCCTTCTCCAAAAGATCTTGGAGTTTTTTATTTAATTCCTCCAACTCCACATTTTTATCCTATATGGGGTCTCTTATATTGTATGAGATCCATGCATCAGTTCAATGGAGAACTCTAGCTCTCTTTCTTGGGGTGGTCTAGGTAACTCTTCATGAAATACTTCAATGTATTCCTAGATGATGGGGACATTTTCTATCCTTATACTCTAATTTCCTTCTTCTTATTCACCAATCAACTCCATAAAGAAGGATATATGAGGTTCTTCTAGAAAAATATCAGGTTGATATATATCTTCTTGGAAGATAACCATTGGTTTTCCATTCAAGACTACTAAGACTTCATTGTTTCTTCATTTGATATTTGAATTATACTTTAAGAACCAGTCCATCCCTAGTATAATGTCGAATTATAGCATGGGAATGACTATTATATTTGAGATAAGATTGTTCTCACTAAAGTTAATTCTAGAGTTTCTAAATTTTGATGTTTCATGGATAATACCACCATGATTCTTGACTAATAACTCTACTTTTAGCAAATCATGGGTTGATTATAAATTCATTGAAAACATGGGGGAAATAAAAGAATTTTTAAACTAGAATCATACAAAGAAGTTTATATCTTTGAGAGAACAACAAGAGTACCTCGCACCACATCATTTGGGGCTTCAACATCAGCTTTAGTGATTAAAAAAGCACGACCTTGCTCCCTAGGCCTTTGTTAAGGCTGATGGTGGTTACCCTCTACTTCCCTCAGGCTTAGAAAGTGATTGGAAAAGTTCCCAAGTTGTCCACAATTATAGCATTGGACATAAGGTAGGTCATGCACCATATTCCCTTTGTCGTTAGTGTTTGGTAGTTGAGGCTTCACCTCACTATGAAAAATTCCATGTGACATGTCCATCTCTTCCAAACTTGTAGCACTTCCTGCCCCTGAGCAACCAGTTCCTCGAATACATATTCCCACATTTATTACACGTGGGACGTTGAAGTTTCTTTCCACCTCTTCCCTGATTGATGCTCCCCCATATTCTTGGCTCCATTTATAACTTATTGTCATTGGGTTTATGAGACCATTGTGTCTCACCAAACTGCAGTTCGACCTTCAATGCACTCTGCACGATCTCATCATAGCTGTCATAGTCTTGGTTGGCTATATTCTTCTGCAGATGAGGCCTCAATCTACCAAAGAATCTCTCAAACTTCCCATTAGGATACATGAAAATTCTTGAGGTATAACTAGAATGACTGGTGATGTTCATCTCATAGCTTCCAACAAATTCATTCTCCTTATGCTTCAGCTTGAGAAAATCCTTCTCCATTTTTGTTCCCATCTAACGAGGGAAATACTTACTGAAGAAGTTCTCTCTGAACTCTTCCCACTCCATAGCTTAAACCTCCACTATTTACTGAGTTCTTTTAATTAGTTCCCACCACTGATCAACTTGTCCCTCTAAGCGGTAAACAACCTGGGTGACCATCTCTTATTCTGAATAGTGGAGCACAGAAAATCTCTTCTTCATAGAGCTAATCCACTTTTCAATATTAAACGGGTCGGTATATCCTCAAAAGGTTAGTGGTGGTTGAAACATAAAGGACTTAACAAAATTTTGTTCCATTCATGATGTGATCGGTCTCTAAAATTGATTCTAGTTATTTCCCACAACTTGGGTGAGTTGGTTCATCATTCTCATGAAGGTTTCCATTCTGACTTCTATTGGAGGGCCATCAGCGCATGGTCTATTGCGGTCACCATTTTCAGGGTTCCTCCTATTGGCCTCAATTTTCTAAAAGTATAAAACCTTAATGAGATGCTTATTTAATTAATGAATTTTTTATCTATATTGTATTTTATGACTTAAAACATCATGTTCAATCAATAACGTTTCCCAATAAATCCTTCATAATGATTCGTAAAAATCATATGAGTAACCAAAAATATCACCCCGGAGTGTCAAACTAGGAGTGCGAAAAGGCCCATTGTCATGCACCAGGATACCCCAGGTCTAGCATGAAATTCCTGGTTGGAGTTTTCACTGCTAGGTACATTTGTTCTAGGGCCAAATCCACTAGTTCGTATCCGTATTGGGACTTATTTTTTCAGAAACCACTTTCATAATATTTCACCAAAATATCGAGAAATTTTCATATTTTAGAACTTTTATATAGGGTTATTACTAATGTTTTCATAGACTAATTTACATAGAAAACAAAGCCTCCCTTTGATACCAACTATGGAATCCCACCTTTTTATTACATAACTTTTCATTACATTTCACTAACAGAGGATCTTTAAATACTAGTGTCTTAGAAATTAGGAACATAAAACATGAAAACATAAATATTTCATCTAATACAATTGTAAGGATTCATAAAAGGTTCATACTATGTACAATTATGGCATCTAATAACCTAGATACATATATCAATGAAATGGGTGAGTAGAAGGACCAGTAAAGAAATTATGTGAAACAATTTACATGTGATCCTAAGCGATACCAAAAAGAACTTGAGGAAAAACCTAAATACATGATAAATTGAAGTAGAGGAATATCATAATCAAAGAAATTTGAATCATAAATAGAATATGTGGCTAAAACATTTAATTTAGACATTCATGAACATACCTTCATGGTCCATCCCCAAGGTTTCATTAAAATTACCAAATCTATTCACCAAGGTATCGTGAAACTTTTCATCTCTAGAGATTAAATTATTTAACCAATGAATTGGAGAAATATCAAGTATAGACCTTAATATGTCTTTATTTTCATATTATACACATATATAATAATAAAACATTTCATAAATAACCCATTTAAAGTAAAATTAATGGGTTTCACTTCAAAATCGTGATGTTTTAAAAGTGATTTAAAACATGATCGTTATGTATTTTATAACACTTAGAAAATGAATAAGGGTTTATTGTATGTAAATTACATAGTAAAATAGATCAATTTTATGACATTATGAATACATATGGACAAGAAATTATATTTGGTTATTCACATAAATAAAACAGGATAATTTATTAAGAAAAAGAGAGATTTTGAGACAAAATTTCTACGGCATAAAGACTATATAACATGGTATTTGAAAAAACTAAAAAGTAAGGGTAAAAGGGTCACACACTCATAGAAAACTCATTAAAAATATAGTTAGAGATCAAAATTTAAATAATAGAATGGTATGGATTATTGAATGACATAACACATAAAAAAGAAACATGAATGAAAAGGGAAGATGTGATTTCTTTTACAAAAATTCGGCACCTGATGACACCTCTTACAAAATTCAGAAAAAAAATTGATGAAAGAGGAAAGGGTATAAAATAAATTATACATGAAATTTAATGTATTATGGATATATAATAAAAACCCCCACACAAAAAAATTGAAACTAGAAGACTGAACATAAAGGAAGTCATGGCTTAAAAGAAGAGGGTGAAAGGTTCCATTACCATGAAGTGTAACTTTGAAAGCATGAAGGTTGAGACATTGGGGGTTTTAGGGAACCTTGGGAGGACTATTTATGAGGTAAAAAGAAAATATATTCGTTGAGGAGGAATTTGGAATGAAATTAATGAAATAATGGGTTGGTATTTATATAAAAATTGAGGGAATAATTTTTTAATTTCAAAGGGACATCTCATAAATGGTATTTGCATATCCATGGGCTTGTCCATGGTATTTTCCCATGTAATTGTCCACATGGGACAACTCATAACATATCATACTATTCACAAGTCAACAAGAATCATTACATCATGATTACATCATTTAGGATGTCATTAATCTGACCAAAACTGAAAACTGTATTTTTACTATTCATCAAAAAACAGAATATTTTATAAAAATATCATAAATTAAACATAGACTAATATCGATGTTATGAATTCAAAAATGAACTCCATTTTTTAAATTAATTTTCTAAATATGAGATATTTAATTTCAAATAAAAACACTATTTACTTGAAATATACTAATAATTATCGAAACAATTATTACTAATTCTATAATATCACATTACCAAAGGAGATTTATAAACTTTTATTATATATTCTTAAGTGATGTTACTATTCCATATGTCACATTACTATTTATAAGGGAAATATTAAAATCATAATTTACTATTCAGCAAAATTTTTTTTGATCTTATTGAACCACATTTTTCACCCTGATTACAACTATGTATGTCTGATTTTTGAAAATCATTTCACAGAAAAAGTTATTTACTAATAAATTTTTTTATACTATTCTTCAAAACACTATTCATTTACCACTATTCATCAAATTTAAACTTCTTAAATAATTTCAATAAATTTATCAAAGGTTAATTTTGAAATTTTTAATAAAAAAATGATATTTATTTTACCATAATAATTCTCTATGTATGAGAAATCTTTGAAAAGTACAATTTTAACTTCTAAAATAATTTTATCAAATTTGTATTAATTAAACATATACTATATTAAGGAATGATTTTCCAAAAAAAGGAATAATGAAATAACAATTTTATTTATCATGGGATTACAAAATGTATCTAAGGCCTAGATACGTAGCCCCTTATAACACCTGCATAGGACCTAAGTGTAAGGTTTTCTATAGTGATAGAATATTAGGGCTGTTCGGACAACATTTCTCAAGTGGTGATATCTAGCAGCTTGTACTTATCCCATAGGTGATTCCATTCAACTTCACATGTTGAAGTTCTACTTCGTCTTGGTCCAGAGCAAATCCCAGTGATGATACCTCCCTCCCAAGCTCTAAAAGATGGGCTTAGTTTGGTCGGAGTCTTCTGGATGAGTCCATAGACTCTTTTTTCTCTATTAACCATGGTCACTTGTATTTATACAAAATAATCGTAATGTTAAGAGTTTAGTTTCCAATGGTCATATTGACCAAAATTCATATAATAGTTGAAACCTAGTGGTCTTTTTTAATTTTACTCACTTCATTAATTTAAGGACATATTTTTGGTGAGTATAAAATAAAAAAATACAAAAATTAAAGAAACAAATATTTTTAAAAAGTTCGGGTTGTTACCCTGGATCAGGTGAAACCAAGGAGTTCAAAGCTCTAAAATCATACTAGGAACAGACAAGAGTACAAAACAAACTAATTATACCTCTGACCATCTCTGGCACTGTTGCAACCGCTACCTCTAGTGCATGTAACTGACCAGTCCCATATCCTATGCCTCTTTGATAATGACTACATTCATGGATATTCTTGGGTCACGATCCCTATGCATGAGGGACATCCTAAGTTCAGCCTCTACCTGCTTCATCTCCCCTCGGTGGAGAAAAATCCAACTCTCTCTCTTGATGAAACTGTATCACTAACAAATACTAATGATGTTGGCTCTAAGCCTATCAAACACCACCAAAATAATCATAGGTAGCCATGGGGAACTGATTATTAATATGAAAATGAACCCAATAGAAGAAACACATCGACCCCAATCCCACAAGAAAATCATGAAGACTGCTGACATGAGAAGGCCAGAAATGAAGCTGTTGAGGTCATCTCCCCATTGGTCAAAACCATAATGGTCAAGGTGCATTAGAAATTCCACTAAAAGTTTTTCCTATTAATGAAATATGTTGACTCCCATATTTAGGTAAAACTCATCGTGATTTCTTCTTATCAACCACCTCCACCTTATTTTGATCCTTTAGATACAGTGGAAACATAAAAAGAGTAAAATCGTACTGGATATAAAGACATAATGCCTCATCAAGATACCTCAAACAATACTGCTCATTTAGAAAAAGATCTGGGAAAAAATTTAGGATGAATTTGAACTTAATACCCAACTGCTTCCCTAACATACTCCACTCATTAAGGGATATAATTTCATGCCTCTTTTCATCCTTCATGGTTGATGAAAGGTACTATGCCCAAAACTCCTTCTACAAGTCAACCCACAAAACATCTTCCTGCTTTTGTTTTCCCAGATACAACATCCACCACTAATGTGAAGCACCCCGCATCTGACTGACAACCAAAGGGACCCAATACACTATCAGACCTCGATCATACTAAAGGATATCTACATCTCCTCTAGACACCACTTCATCTCCATATCTGAAAAACTAACCTTGTACTTTCCCAAAGTCTATCAATAGAAAGATAACAACGTCCATTGCCACATGTTGGTGAGCCGGCAGGATATCTGGTCCATTTTTGGGGGCATAACTGGTGAAACACGTATTCCATCCCCATTTAACACCCATTCATGATATATCATATGTCGATCTCTAGCTATAGGGTGATGATTTATCCATGTTATCAATGGTGAAGCACCCATACCCATCACTACCATCCTTCTTCAATGTAATCCTGCCCAAACCAGCATGCCAACCAATGGAAACCCCCAACTCACAACCACATACAACAACATAACATAGAAAAACTAGTTTCACAGCCCTTCTTCCAAATCATATCATTCTCAGATTACTATATCCATATAACCACCCACTACACACAACCTTACCTGCAACCACATCACCACACGAATAAAGAAAAAATATATTCTGATTTAACGAGGAATTCCTCTAATTTCCACTAGCTAATTAAGAGGTGATCGAAATATAGTATGATCCTTGGGAATAAATTTATTATCCAAATATATGTTGTCAATAATTTTCACATATAATAGTTCAATAGAAAAAAAAACATACCATAGACCATTCTCTACATAAACAAGGACCCTGAATGGTTATTTTTCTAGTGGCTAATTTTCCCATACAATATCACAATATAAATAATAAACAAGGTCCCCCTATAGTTACAAAAATAATATACCTCACATTTCCCAACCCCTATATATTGATCTTAAAATGGTTCAATTATTGTTATTAATTTGAATTAAAATATCTTCACATGGGAAACACTCATACACCCACCCCACATGATACAAAAATAATAAAGAGTATGGAAAACCCACATATAATAAAGCTCGATCGACACCACCAAGTTGTACTGAAAATAGGGAACATAGGCATCATGAAAAAAACTCGGGAAACATGAACCAAAAGTTTCATCATAACTAAAAGACTCATATGAGAGGAAGGGTTTGAGGCATCCCATACGAAGTGAAAATGATGGAAGAAAAAGTGGGAAGGGTATCTCTTCTTTTTGGGAAGATCTAAAATTAGTCACAAGTTTAGATGTATTTTTTAATTTCCAATAAAGTTGAATCGATTTATGATTTCATGTTTTAACCAATTAAAAGACTCATCACGCTTAGTGAATTGAAGATATGATTTATTGGATTTTAATCAGTTTCAACTCCATTATTATAAGGAATTAAATTGATTTTATGTCTAAGAAGATGTAAAAAGGAAAAAAAATGGAAGAAGATGGAAACACTATATAAAAGACACCGTCAGAGGAGGAATCGCTCAACGAGGTAGTACTCTTGAGAAAATTCTGGATTAAGTACCTCTAGATGAGGCACTGTCTGATGAAACTCTTTCCACTGTTAGTGAGACACCGTCGATCGAGACACCACCAGATGACCTATCACCAGGCATGAGGAACCTCTAGTAGAGGCACTTCTGGGTGAGCGAATGCTAGCGAGCCACCACCAGGTTGTGATACCACTGGGGTGAGACACTACCAGGGTGATACTACCATGGTGAGATACCACTAGGGTGACACCGTTGGTGTGAGACACCATTGGGGAGATGAACTTCCAACACGAAACACTGTTGGGATGAGATGCTGTTAGAAAACTTATAAAATCGATAATTTTTTCTATGTGTTGGAATGATTCCCCAAGACCCCACAAGAACACCTCAAACACTAGATTCCCACAATGTAATGGATGAGAGAGGTCCATAACATTTTGGTGGGTTATCTACCCCTATTAACAACTCATTACCATATTCTATGTTTTCTTAATCCCCTATATATTATCGCTAAACAATAACCAATAAAATTAAAAACCTATAATACCACTTTGTAACATCCCATACACATATTCCACTTAATAGTGCCCCATTCTAGATTGGCTACATGGACACAAGCATGTCTCCCCAGATGCTAGAGGCTTCTGACTAGAAGCATGGGCCTATGGTGTGTATGTTGGGAGACTATACCCTCTTACCAAAGTATAACACATAAAAATAGCAATAAATTCAACAGCGAACGAAATATAACTATCATATACAAGATAAACCAAAATAATTAATAAGGAAATTGGAGAAGGAAACTCATATAACAAAGATGTTGATACATGTCATGTTTATACATTACATCCAAATTAGGTACATTGCAGTACATTACAATACATGTGTAAAAATACCAAAATACTAAAAATGTACTATCTTCAAATAGCATCATGATCCTCAAATCGTTCCCATGCCCCCTACTGCTAATCAAGGCATAATGTCATGAATTAATCCATGGGCGCTTCCCTCAGTCTCTACCTGTATTCAAATGGTCTATTTTTGTTCCCAACGGTGACCCGATCAGGGTTTGAGATATAATCCAAGTAGGTAACCACCCATTGTTATATAAAATATCATGTTTGTGCAATATAACAAGATGAATTAGAGTATAATTTACAAAATTTATGTATTAATAAACATTAACATGTCCCTGTCATAGGTACTTCAAGTCCAGTGATGTTGTATATCCCTACAAAGATCTCTGCAAACATGGTTCAGTCTCCTATAACAAGGATGCTACAAAAATGAATAAATAACTAACATGAACTCTCCTTACATTAATATATATGATATGAATAATTTTCATTTAGTAAAAACTTTAATACAATATTAACCATGTCTAATCCCTATAACCAAGCATATAACATTTACCATTCATGTGTCATGTAATCCGAAGTGATAAACCAAGAAGGGCCCGATCCAAGGTGTTGAAAACCAAAGAATCCTGATCGATTCCCAAGAGCATCTCAATGGAAACTTGGTTTGGATTGAGTTGGGGACCAAGGAGTATGTCTACTAACCACATCAACTATGCACCCAAGACAATTCAGATGCAAGGTGTAGCAAGACCCAAGCAATCCCACAAACCCAAGATCCATGAGAATCTCTTTCAAATGTGTTCACTGTCACATTCATGACCCATAGGAGAACATATAAGGCATATAATGGAACCGATATCCTAGGTATACAAACAAATACATACATTAAAATTCAATTCATCACATTTCATTCATCAATTCAAAAGCATTCAAATCCATGAGTATACCCACTCATATATTATTTCACATTTAATCTATTTAAAAAATCTAGATCATGTATCACATTGAAAAGGAGGTATAACATATCTTAGTAAAACAATCCAAATAAATTAATTTCATTAATGGCATCCTCTAACTAGTACATATCAAAATCACACACCTTGGGTCGTTTAACAGTTGGTAAAGGCAAAGGCCACACACCATGAGTGGACTTGGTTGGGGAAAAAACATGAAACATGTATCGAAGAAAATAAGAGGAAATCCATAATATTTTCCATTACATTTAATCCAATTATCCAATTCAATTTATGAACTAGGATAAAATTTTTGGCTAGTGGAATAGTGAAAACTATCTTAATAATGTACCAAACCAAACGAGAAATATAGAGACCACCTACTATAGGTCTGTAGTAGAGTACTTGTACAACATCAGCCACTTTTCTGAATCAGAATGTGTGAAAAATAAACAATTGATGAATAACTCAAAATTACAGAATTTTATCTTGCACTTAAATAGAGCAGGTAATACCATGAATAATGAGGAATCAAAAAATGGAATAGAGTACACATCCATGCCGATCTAATGAGATCGACAATGCTAAATTATTATACAAGATGAAAGAATGGTATGAAAATCTACATTTTTCTCAAGAAATATATCATAAATGAATTAGTTTCCCAACATTGGAGAATAATTAAAAATAATATAGTATATAAAATTTAGTAAGGAAAAATTGGTATTTTTTCAAAAAATCCTTAGGTCGCATGGTTTGGCCCCACGGTTGTCAAAACCATGCACCAACTGTGAACCCTTTGCAATAGGAAAGCGACCCTCACAATGTTAGTTCACATGGTAGGACTATTCATGAAAAAACCATAAAAATCAGCACATCCAACAACTACAGAGCTCCCATTGAGGAGTGTACCTCAAATCATAAGATTTTTAAAACTATGTGAGCTCCCCTGCTCTATGTCCAACCATTCATGGTTTCTAAATATTTTGACTGATGTCCCACATATTTTCTAATAACAATGTGTCAGTGTTACTTTACACAAAATGTTGGGTTCTAGGCTCTGAAAAATCCCCATACACCCCTGATACCACCATGAAATCAATGGGAAATCACATTAGGCCATAATTAAGCATTTAAACTGAATGAAAAAGGATATTTACCTCATATAAAAACATGATTTCTTAAATTGTTCATAATCATCCTTGAAATGGTAGATTATTATAAATTGGTATGAAATAAGATATTTTAAGTCTATTTTTTCCCTCAATGTGGAAGGAACCAATCCATTTAGGAAATCATATTAATTTTTATTCTAATGGAAGGATAATATTATTTTCGCAATAAAAATTCCTATAAACATAAAAATGAACACAATAGATGTACCACTAAAACCTATTATTAATAAATAAAAATATATTAATTGATGTGATGAATTCAGGTACTTATAAAACATTATAATTAAATTTAATTGTCTTGAAAAAGATACAATTACTATACTCACAATTCCTAAGTGGGTAATGAGTGTTAATCACTCCATATTCCTTCTGGAGCTCACTACATCAGTTCGTGCTATATAGGATTTACCTTGTTCTATTTCCATGGATATTGTGGATATCATTCATTCATGTTATCCCTTGGAGTAGGGTATTTTCATGGATAATTCATATGTTCTATAAATTTAATAAATCAAACTGTTTGTGGTACCTCATAAAGACATTTCATTCCTTTCTCCGTGTCCAGTAAAATATTCATTTTTCCTTAGTAATTTTTTTACATATTCCCTCCATTACCGAATATAAAACATCATTTATTTTCTTTTATATATCAACTTGGGTTCCTATTCCCACATTTTTTACATGAAGGAGATGCATTGTTCAATGATCTGTTATGTACGCCTGACAATGGGTGAATATATGGTATATAGTTTTTAACAATTACTTCACTATTTATTCAACATCTATGACTAATTAATATCTATATCACACATATTTAATCATCAACCACTCCATTTAATAAAACAATAACAAATAAGTCACAACGCCTTGGGATTTACAAGGTCCGATTGAAAGAACTACTCATTATCGCATTGGTTAGACCCCCCCCCAACATAGATTATTCCATATAACAGAATCTTATCAGAATCTTAATTTTTTATAACACCCAATTACAAGATATATATACCCCCATATCAAATCATTCTTCAATTGTTTGTTATACACCCCAGTTGCACCTTCTTCACAGTGACTAGTAAGACCCCCATTCACAATTTTCAAGAAACTGGTTTAACCTCCAGATGCATACTACTTATTCAGATGGATTGATTCACTATAGAATGATATATTGAAGGGAGTCTTCCATGATCTTTCTATATTACACTGGATCATGTAATACTTCAGGTACCTTTTTACTGATGATGGTCTTGGTTAAAAAATATAAAATCAATGTATATAATGTGCTAATGTAGGGCATCATTTCTCAAGAAATAATTCATTCTTTTGCTAAAGACTCAAACTCAAGGAATAATGAAAACGGGGATATGAATTCCTTCTGAAAAATTGATTTAAATTCTCTCTCGGATTCAGTCTAAAAAAACTAATCATTGAGTAAGTACATTATATTTCGTGTGTAATTGTGAATCCTTTATGCATGATCATAGAGGCTTTGATATTTAACTCTCAATGCATGTGTAATAATTCATTGCCATATAACTTAATGAAATAACACACAGTTACAAGCTTCACAGATTACATAAATGTTTTAATAAATTTACATGCGTACTTCCACCTGTACATCTTTTCAAAAATATCATGTAATTCCTTCATGTTTCTTCATGTGATTAGGTAATCACATATTCATGAGATTACATATGTTCATGAAAACACTACTCAGTCTTCATCGTATAAGTATATGGACTTCTCATCTAAAAACCTTTATAAAAATGCTACATGTACTTCACATAACTCAATGGAATATTCTTCTTGAATCAATAAAACTCAAGAATGCATAACATCTCATGAATGTAGATATTCATTAAAATAACCTATACAACCTCTGTTACATTATTTAGTATTATTCCGTGAAACTACAAGCACATCATAAAGCTCTCAGGCATATAGAACTCACAGTATTTTCATCATGTAACTTAGTTCATGTCTACACTAATTCACAGAATCAAAAACACCTTATTATGAATGTTTAGTCTTTAGAAAGCGTAGAAAGAGAACATGGAAACTATCAAAAAATTCAGAGCACTTCCTATGTTTTTTTCTATGTTGAAAACTATCTCGAATATGTGGTGGGATCATACCAAAAAATGAGATCCTTGATGGTATTTATAGATTAAAACTCTACCAATTTAGCTCATGCGAACTTCCTCGTTTCATGTAGACCGCCTCACCTCGTACATCTTTCCACTTTGAGAAATCACCATCTTCATAAATTATGCTTGATTCATTCGAACATGTCCCAATTTATCCTTGGTTCCAAAATCATTTAAATATGAAAACAATGATGCATGTGAATTTTATCATGTTCAGATATCATGGAAACTGGTTACATGGCTTGATTATTCAAAGTTACATCATGTAGAAAACCTAATGAATAGAAGTCATCCAATGAATATTGATGAATAAGACGATGAACAGATGCAATTGGATGGTCATGATCAATTCAATCCATGGTTTGAGTTTTTTAGGTATCATTTTAATTTAAGAAAAAATAATGTGAGGTAGCGATTCCCACATCTAGTATCATGTCATAATCAGGATCCAATATATTATAAAGCACACCATGGATGGCTAGTTGTGTATATCAATGACTGCTCCCGACTCCCACTAGCACCTCCACATGATGGCATCCTCCTCTACCATTGTGCCATCATTCTGCCCCCATGGTGACTTTACTCTAATCCGTTGCAACTATCTCTTTGTGTGCTATTCACATGCACCCACTAAATCTCATGTTTGGTTGGTATGGGTTGACTAACCACCAAATAATTGGTTGTAGTTCCCTTGTCTGGAAAGTATGGTAGATTATTTTTCTAAAATAAACTCCATTAAAAAAACTTACCCATTTTAAATATAAACAAAAAACACAACATTAAATCAAGAGTTTTTTCTCAAAAATATTCATGTAATTTCATTCTTGTTGATATGAATGTGTTTTATCAAAAAAAAATCACATGTTTTGAAACGTAAGACTAGTTCTTCAACAATCGCATTAAAACCCTCATTGAATTTCATCTTCACAATCTATTGAAAACAAATTTCAACTTTAACACAATGGAACCACATGAGATCTTTTATATTCCCCTATGGATTTTTTTTTTCAATACCCATTTCATATCAAAAGTCATTGATATATTCTCCCCCATATTTTAAATAAAATAAAAAGTGTATTTTTTAGTTATTACTTTATCAAATGCCACCTTCACATTAGTTTATTCTTATTGAATGAAACCACACACAATATAAGAAATGATCATTTATTTTAAAAAATATAAGTCTATTTGGTAGATCCTAGTCTAGAAAAAATAATAATCTCATATAATCATAAAATTTATTCAAATTCTTTAATTTGATACCATTCTAAAAATTTTATCAAATGCTTCATTACAAGGTATATTTGAGCATGATTGCTATGGGATATTTTTTTTAAAAATATCACAAAAATATCAAAAATCTTATGTGAAATAAACATATAGATCCCGATTTTAGCTGAATATAAACTCTTTAATGATTATAGTTTTTAAACTATTCTGACAATAAATTTGGTAGTGGTCATTATTTTTACTAAATTTTGAATATTTGAAAGCTTCAAATAATATATTCCCCCCTCAAGGGATGAATTATACACCTTAAATTATCTTCATGTCAGTACAAAAGAATTTATATAAAAGAATAAGGAGGAATGGGTTTTTTACTTAGATATAGTACTCAGGATGAGAGTTTACTATCATCCTTTCCGTTAATTTACTCCTTTTGACATAATATTTAAAAGGTTTTAATTTCATCTCTTTAGATATTAGGATTGTCATGGAATGTTTTAATCCATGACGAGTTTTTTCAAACCATTAAAACTTCATAATTTTTAATTTATCAATTTTAGATGACTCAAATAAACATTATATTCTCTAACTGTCACCACATTCATTCCATTTTATTAGAAAAACTTCTGGTCCATTTCAATATTTTCGAGACATTCACATAATCCACAGCAGACTATTTATTTCATCACTATTTGACTTATCTTCTAATTCTAATTGTGAGGAATATAACATGATAAACAAAATGTACATTTCTTATATTTCTGAACTTCTAGACCACATCCACCATAAAATACATTCATGAATTCATATGAGTTCTTCACTGATACTCTAGAGGTTGTCTTGATCATAGGATTATGATCTTGATAATATAATCACATCTAATCACTATTTAGTTCCATTGAATCAATCATTTCTCTTGATCGTGACATGTTATACGACATTAAATATGATTTATGAAAAAAAATCCAAAAAAACTATAGTATCATATGAACCTTGATCTTCCAAACATAGACTAGTTTATCTATGAAGATTGTAGTCATTTATTTTTCATAGATTGTGTATGTATCTACTTAGGAGGAAATATTTTTGCAAGATTTGTCCACTTTTCCTTTTTGGAAGACACATTCCCTTTTTTTCTTTTGGGCTAGTTAGATCTTGTATTTTATTTCATACCTATAGTGTTACAAATACCAAATGTACATTGAGATTAACATCATATAGAATCAACCATTTTTTGTTCCCTTCTTTTTTGTATGTTTAAAATGATTCACCCTTAAGTTAAAAAAACAATTGTGATGTCTTATATCATATTCTTAAACTTAATTTGAGATACAAGGAACGTAGATTGTATCATAGAGACTTATTCTTCTTTCGGAAAAAGTGGTTTTCAATATCATTCACCATCTTTTGAAACACATATAATTTCAACCAGTTTAGTATATTTACTTATATATATGGTGATTATTTCTTCTCAATATACTCCTTTCAAATAGTTTTTATCTTTTATACATTCTCATCAATCTTTATTTTATTTGATCTTATTTCATTAAGATGAATGTTCTCTTTATTAAAACATTATTTATTCTCAATAGAGATAATGTCAATTTATTTATTCATTTTATTATTTTTCTTTTTATGTTTCATAATTTTCACAATTTTAGTTTTATATTTTCATTTAACATCCATTTTGATTCAATTCTCTCATCACCTTCATCATCATCAAATGAGTCTCTAGATTTCATGGGGTTACCTTTAAATAACATATGATTCATAGAATATCTTCCATCATCCAACTAACTACTAGATGATGAATCTCCATGCATTTAACTACTCATCATATTTCTCTTCTTGGAAGTAAAATTGTTATTGTTCATATTCCATATCCTTTTTGGGACGTCTTATATTATTAATATGAGTCAGTGTTATCTTTGTTCTAATTTGGACAGTTACCATTAAATTGACTAATTCTGTTAAAATTCCATCACATGGGTTGTTATTTTTCTATTTTTGTTCCATCATACACTTTTGAACATTCTTAAAAATAGTTCCATTATTTTACTGATGTCCTCTACATCTTCATCATCTTCAAAACCCCTTGATTTTTATTGTTATTTGATTCTAATTTTATCTTTTATCATTGATTCAAAGGCCATCACATCTCCCTACATACTATTAAATGAATTTTGTTTTGTCATTTCAAATTTTAGGGGAATAATTTTAATTTCATGTAATGATAGATCTCTCTCTGGTTGTGTTGAAAAATTTGAGTAGAATATATCAAGAAAATTTCACATAAGGTTCTTCACAATAGTAGAATCATACCACTTCTCACAAAAAACTACGATATTGCTGAAAATGCTATTTACTCTTCTCAAGTAATAATAATCAATTTCATCAATTGAAATTTTAATATCATCCAACTTTCGTAACCAATTTTCCAACTTGTTTTCTTTGACTTTAATTTTATCCTTCATAACTGCTTCTCAGTTTGTCCCAAATCACTTTGGCAGTCTGAATACCCATCACTTTAGTGTATAACTTTTTAGAAAAATACATCATAATTTCATTATATTCTTTTCAATCAAATTATACATTTCTCTTATTAGAATTATTCATAGAGTAATCCTCATCATTATATTGAATTCCCATCGTCGCTGCATCTCTTGGTTCTAGGACAAGTGATAGAAGGTAAAGAAGTATCCAATTCCTCTAGCTATGGTATTTCTTGCCAGCAAATATAGGAATTCCTCAACTATTCACTGAATTACAATTCTCTATTTCTCAAAAAGTTTTTCGGATAAATAGAGGGTACCTTCCTTAGATACCAATTATAGTCTTCATGATTAGTTAAGTTCCACAGAGAGGGGGTGAATTAGTGGTAAAATATTATAAAAAATTATTTTACTTTTAATTCAACCTACTTGATTAATTAAAGTATCCATCAATCATATTTAATCCTCAGTGTCACCCAATAAGTTGTTATTAAAAATATATCACAACTCATATGGGTTTACATGGTTCAGTACAAAGATATACTTCTTTCCATATTGTTTAGACCCCCCAACACGTATTTTTCACCATAATTGAAAGTGATTAAAATAGTAACTCATTAGAACCCCAAATTAAAAGTAGTTTATTCCCACTAGATCCAATAAACATCCAAAAGTTGGTTAGACATCCAAAATGTACCCTTTTTATAGACCCCCCGAATCTAAATTTTCAAGAAACTGGTTAGACCCCCCAATATAAAAACATGTTCTTAATATGGATCAATCCACAATAAAATGTTCTATTGAATATTCTCCACTAATATACTTCAATATCACACTGTCTCATGTAAAAATTCAAGTACCTTTTAACTAATTATGTTTTTGCTCAAAAAATATCTGATCATAGTATATAATTTTCTTCCTCGTTTAAAAAAATTCTTGAGAAAGAATTATTTCTTCTTCTGAATACCCGACCTCACTGAATACTAAAAACTCAGATATGAATTCCATTTGAAACACTAATTGGAATTCTAACCTGGATGCGGTCTCAATACACTACATGCTGACTAATCGTTGTATATTCCATGTGATTTTATGAAACCTTCCTGAATGATCATAAATTCATAGATGGTTTACACTCCATGCATGTGTAACAACTTATGCTCATATTACTTTGTGAAATAAAACACATACACATGATTAAAAGATTACATGCATGATTTAATACATATACAAGAAAACCGCCACATGTAAAATTTTTCACAAATATCTATTAATTCCTTCATAATTCTTCAAGTGATTATGTAATCAAGTATTCATGGGTTTACTCACCTTCATGCACACACTATTCAGTCCACATCATATATGTATGAAACCTTCTTATCTAAAATCCTTTTAAAAAATGGAACTTCTACTTCACAGAACTCATTGGAAGATTCTTCTTGACTCACTCAACTTTAATTGTAAAAAACCTCACATTCATGTATGTCATTATTTTCAAGCCCTAGTCATCCTCCATTACTATATCCAGTATTAGTTCTCAAAAAAAGTACATCATAGAGAACATAATATTTCATATCTCATGGTTGTTCATCACATAAATCAATGGAAATCTACACTATTTCATAGAATCACAAACATCAGCATGAAAATGAATAGGCTTTGAAAGGCATAGCATGAGAACATAAGAAATATCTATGAATTCAGATCACATACTCAATACTATTTATATACCAAAAAATATCTCAAATATTCATTTGGATCATACTAAAAATAAGTTTCTAATGGGTATTTGTAGACAAACATTCCACCAATGTAACTCTTGAGAAATAACTCACTTCATGTGCACCTCCTCAACTTTCACATCTCATGACTATGAGAAATAACCGTATTTGGATATTAACCTTTCTACATTAGGTCTTCTAACTATTTATCCTAGGTTCTAACATTGTTTAAAAATGAAAACAATGTTGCTTGTGAATTCTATAATATTTGGATCTCATTGAAACTAGATACACCGATCAATTAATCAGTGGTGCAGAATGTAGAAAACGTGAGGAAAAAAGTCCTCTAACATTGCTAGATAAATAATCTGATGATTTATTGTTATTGGATGATTGAGATAAATCGAATTCAATGACACTTTTTCTTTACACATATATTGAAATATCGATGAAGTAACACGCAGTAGCAAGTCTTACCCAAATTATCATGTCGTCCTCATGCTCCTTTATAATACAAAGTTCTCCATGGACCACCAATTGCGAGTACAAGGGTCAACTCCCGAGGCCCACATGCACCTCCTCATACTAGAATCATCATCATCCACCATTCCACCCCAAATGGTGGTTCATATCTGTTCCCTTTTACTAATCTATGGGTGAGGTATTCTCATGAATCCACTTCTACCCATACTGGATGTCTTGTGGTTGACTTCCAACTTAAGCAATGGCTACGATTACCTTGGTTGGAAGGTATGGTAGGAAATTTTTTAATATAAAAAAAATAAAAAAAACACTTTTCCATTATCATATGAAATCTAATCCAACATTAAATATCTGCATCCATATAAAATAATATTTATGTAATTTTCATTTTGTTGAGATCAATGTGTCATTATCAATAATAATTGACATAGTTCATAAAATATAAGATCAGTTCTATAATCATCACATTAATCCCTCATTGACTGTCATCTTTATAATCTATTAACAACAATTTCAAATTATAAAAAATGATCAACATGGATTTTTCAATAGAATAAATCTTACTTACTTCATCACATTTGTCACCTAAACATCCATGAGACCCCAACCATCTCTTCTTTAGTGTTTTGAAAACTCAACTTACTCCATGTTGTTAATAAAATTTCTCGACTATTGTTTTTCCATAATAAAAATATATATTAATCTAGATATTATCCTATTAGGATTACCAATGGTACAATATATGTTTCTCTATATAACCCATTATTAAATTGGTTCCTTTTACAACATCCCAAAATGAATTACCCAATTCAGGAAGGAGCTCCACATGACCTCATTCACATCTCTCTATACACAAGAGGTTTCCTACTAACAAGGAGGATAAAAAATTCATCATTTGGGGAGACTATACCCTTAGTACCAAATTCTATATGTCACAAATATATAATGAAAAGAATAATAATGACATAAAATATAACAAAATGTGTGAAAAATAATAATGTTTTAATAGATTACATGGAAGGTATCTGAAGTCAATAAATTTATCAACCAAGAACCCCAAAGAGGTAGGTCAAACCGGTGCATAAGAAAAAATATGAAATTAAATAATAGAACTAAAATATGACTATAGATTCTATCCTAGTACTACTTTATAACCCCATGCTCAATCTCCTCAACTCCCTTTCAAAAAGACCTTTCCATTTCATGGATCCCTAAAAAATAAAGTCTTCATGCGCATCAATATGCCCATGCGGTTGTGTGTTAAACCTATTTATACTCCACAAATGATTCCTTAATAGAAATATAATTACATAATATGTCTATTTCATTATGATAAATAAAGTCACATGAAAGTAATAATAAATCATGTTATATGTATTCATGTGCTAACCATGTTTGCATAAACCCTGACTATACCAGCTTTGGATCCATAGCAGAGGAATATTCATAATAGATGTCTTGAAATATGGTATTCCATACAAAAACCACTAATATCATAGAGTATACATAAGAAAAAAGTTTCATTGGTTTCTCAACAAGGCCTTCAAGACCGGTCATTGTCATGGGTTAGACTATAAGGCCAAGTTACCCCATCTCATCCTCGGGTCGGTCCACGTGGAAATTTAATCCCTCAAGAACCTTGAGTTTGACTCAACATAACACCCCTTAAATGGGTCACAATACATCTTCATAGTCATCTTATGTCATAGATTATTCTTTTATGAGGGTAAAATAATCTAGAAAGTTCTACATGTCATTTTATACCGAAATAAAAACCTCAAAAGGATAAATATTAACACAAAATAATGAATAACACTTATAAGAAGAAATATAGTATATCAACCAAGAATCTTAAAATCTTGACACATAAAAAAACATGTGATAAAACATAGTCATGGGTATCATGGGAAACAAATTCCCACTCATGTGATTAATATCAATTACAAGTGTCATAGGATACACCCACACACAAGTAATAAAACTCAACAATGGGTATCAATCCAAAAAAGAACATATCATAATATCATTACAATAACCATAAAAATCCTCACTAATTGATAAGAGACTTCTTACCTCAAGTGTGTCAATATCAACATCAAGATTTATCAATATATTCCTTCCAAATTATGCCCATGCACCAACTTGATAAAACCCGCCAACTAGGGATCCATGAATAAATTTAGAACCAACATAAAATAGGTTCTAGATTCTGATTCATGAAATGAATCTTTCCATGAGCATAGAACCATATCAATAAAAAATTAAACAATAGAAAATGTTTGATATAGGAATTTTCAAAGGAAGAGAACAAGTCGTACCCAGGACTATGACTAGAGAAGAGATCATAAGATCCCAACAAGTCTTGTAAATATGTACAAGACTCTATCACCCACGGTATGATCTTATAATAGAGTTGAGCAAGATATAATTGAGAAGAATTAGGATTGAATGAATTATGATTCATTCATATCTCACCATATATTTTTCTAGATGAGATAAAAATAACAAGAGTAGGAGTTAGAATAATTAATAGAGGAAAAATCTAAGTCAAAATTTAGTTAAAGACCCTTACATGAAGGAAAAGTGCATTCTACTTTGAAACATAAAAAACCCCCAAAAAATAATAGGATTTTTTGACTATTTCATATTCTAATGTAACCATCATCACAAGGTGGGGATGCCCAACATGGCCAAGGTGTCCTTGAACATGGCCAACCTTGGTAACCAGAAATTCACACTCACTATAGTGTCATGTAAAATATTGTCTATTTGGAATCGCCACACCCTACACAATGACGCGGTGAGGCATTTATGGCCATTTTCTATAGGTGGACTCAAAACACTACAAAACTAATACCATACACTACCATAAGCATTTTGGATGGCTTGTTTCACATAGGTGGCCTCCATGAATAAAATGATATACAAAATGGCATGGTCCTACCAATAGTTTATTCTAAAACACCTAAAACCATGATTAAGCTTCCACAAACCTCCAAATCAACCTAAATCATATTTCAATAATTAAATGTCTCAATACAAAATTTAAGATATTATGAAACTTAAATTAAAATACATTGTAAGATTGAATTTTTTACAAATCCCCCCTATAGTGACTTATCTTCCTTGATAAGTTCTTGTAGAGGCCCTTCATAAACAAATCAGGCCAATGAGACCAAATATTTAACACCCACTTTCACATCACTTACTGGATCCATCAATTATTATATAAGGATAAAAATATTTATACCATCTTCTCCCAAACACCATATCACATTGGTCTATGATCTGCACTGAGAACTCTAAAAATGATTACATCTGGTTCCTACTGAACATCCCTATTTTCGAACACATGTGAAACATTGGATTGTACCTCTAAATATAATAAAATTTGAACACATTATTAACACCTCTATAATGTGTATGAATATCCACATTATAATCCACTACTCGGATATACTATTTAACATAAAACATTCATAAAAACTGTAGTTCCATCTTCCCTTTTTTTTGAGAATCAAAATTTCCCCAACCAAGAAGATCGCTGCAAGAAAAAATATATATCAAAACTTTTCTATAAATTTTAAATACTATTGTTAGAATATGATCATTGTCTACTATGAGTAGTATCCATGAACATCCTGATCAACTAAAATCACTTATCATTCTCATGCACCATACTTAGTCCATCACAACCATCTCACCTACCTCATGCCAACACATTGTAGAGTGACATGACCGAGCATAAAAAGGCTCAAAAGGATCCTTATGTATTGATTCATAGAGACTATTATTGTATGATAACTCCACTATGGATATAAAAGCATCCCATAATATATCAAATTCTAGGACACTTTCTTGAAGCATATCCTATAATATTTGGATAATCCTCTGTAATAGTCCACGAGTCTATGGATCATATGATGTACTTATTTTTATCTATGTACAAAAAGACTTTTATTAGAATTTCTAAAACCATGATGTCAAAAACACATCCCAATTATAAGGCCCCAGCCTTAAACCTTACTTAATCTTGAGTTATTACAAGATTACACATTGAGGATCTTTTCGGGTTTAGAGTTTTAGAGAATTAGATCATAAAACTTGCATTACATTCCACATATAAACAAAGTGGTTACATAAAGATAGTATTATTCTTTCCCATAAATGGAAACATATTTAAAATAAAACATGGATTCTTTCTTGACACTTCCTTGACACTATCATCATATCATGTACCTTTCCCTTGACCTGTGAAAAACATTTCAAAGAACTTGGGATGAGCATAAAAAGCTCAATAAGGGATATAAAAACATGGAAAGGAAAATGAGTACATATATACATAAGACTGAAATCATACTTTACCCATAAAACATAAACACTTTAACATACATCATCAAATCATGAATAAATCATAGAAATCATAAGACATAAAGGTAACTTGAGGCATTCATAACATTCTTACGTAGGGTGTAACCCTATTGGTTACGTTTGGAATACCCATCACAGTATATTCCCTAAATATCTTCGGAGAAACCTTAACGTTTCACTCCTTCACGTTACCCAATGCATTGGAGAGCTATATCGGGCTCACCCACCCTTAGTTTATCACGGAACCACCCATCTTCATAATAATGCCCAAGAACATCAACATAATCGTATCACATAAAACACGCATAAAGGAAACATAACATTTCCACCTTTCAATCAGAAGATATCAATACAACACATTGATATAAAAACATTATGAAAACCATTTTCAATACCAAAATAAAAGAAAAGTAAAGCATGGTATTTATTTTTCTTTAAAAAAAAAGGTATGACTTGTAGAGGAAGCCAAAACTCAAATAATGGTCACGGCGGCAGAGAAGTCGTTGTCGCCGCATACATACAACAAAAACATTCCATTTTTTCATTTATTAAATTCTTCATATAAAAATATTCCTTTTGAATAAACGTAAAACTCAATGGGGTTTATACACTGTAGAAACGGAGTTTTGTATAAAACAAAATATTCCTCAATGAAAGGAGATTGAGAAGAAGTCCCATACCTCAGGTCCGACTTGAGTCGATCGTTCTTTAATGTCCTGAATAATAAACTTGACATAATTTCTACTTGATTAAGAACCCTTTTCAACTTCATTATTCCTTTTATATCACTTATTTCCATGTCATGAACACTATGTAATTATTCAAGTTAATAACGGTCGTTTTAACGATCATTGGTACTTGAGTCAAAAATAAACCCTTTATAATTACAAGTTGTTCATGTATCCATTATATCCAGAATTATAATCATGATGTATATTTAATATATATCAAGTATATACATGCATTTATAATATTACATAATCATTTAGAGGTAAGAAATGAGATGCACCGTTCATGGAGACGGTAAGCCATACGTACGCAAGAACGCTACTTTCATTTCTATTTCGTATTTTATAGAATGGAATAATAATTATATAAAGGTATATTATAATTCCAGTATAATATCATATATAATATCATAGTTCCATCCTTTATATGTCCCACATATGGTATTTAACGAATCAAATCACTTTGAGGGGGCTGTAGTCCGCACTTCCTTAAATGAAGATATTGCATTTACCCATAATGGAAACCATAAAGGTATGCCAAAAATGAAAAATACAGAAGCTTAAGGAAAAAATAAACATATTATATATCATATATAAATATAGTGACATCTTAATGGCCACCTTTGAAGGTGTTAAAAGAATGTTGAACAATCAACGTTTCAGGAGGCATAAATTCACCATCCACGGAAACAATATGTCCTTTAACCATTAGATGTAGGTGTGTGTAAGTGTAGCTCAAATCCTTCTTATAACAACGTCCTAGTATATTGAATATACTGGAGTTGTTACAAAAGAAATAAATAAAAAGAGTTTAGGGGGTTGGAGAAGCAAAATAAAACAAAAGGACTCAAGTGAAGACATTACCTTAAAATTGGGTAACTCCCATTGGTTTGAGCTCAAAGGCTTCCTTGGGAAGACTTATTCCCAAAGTGAGGCTTCAAGGAGTAATAGAGGGATTTGGAGAGACAAAATGGGATGGGGTTGTCCGAGCCAAAGACTTTTTAGTGTGGGTAAGGAGGTAGAGGTGGGGGCCTTTTATAAGAGGAGAGGAGGGGCACTCTTTGAAAGTAAAGAAATGTTACTTTATTTGAAAATGATTTTCCGATTCAAAAGGACCCAAATTGATATCATTCGAGGGTAAGGTGATAAGGGTTCGAAATCCACCAATCCAATAGGTTTTCGACATGTGTAGGTCATAGATTTTACATTATCATTTCATTTTATTTAAATCCTTTATTAATGAGGTAATCGCTGCATCATCATGATGTCATAAATAATTTAATAAATTTAATGTCTAAAAATTATAAAACAAATATCATGATGTAGGAAATCGTTTTATCTTTCTAATTAATATTTATAGTCCAAAATATAATTTATGTAGACTGAAGTGCCCAGATCAGTGTGAATCACTGAGAGGGGGAGGGGGTGAATCAGTGATCCCTTAAAACTTTTTACTAATTGATTCTTTATCAATTAAACCTCTATGGCTGGTTAAATCCTCGATCCACTCTTCCTGTATCTCTCACCTTTCCACGAATGATGCAGTAAATGTAAAGGCACTGGACACAAAGATTTACAAGGTTCGGCACCAAAGGCCTACATCCTTGCCATGCTCACACTTGGGCCGTAGGTGGTTCTTCAAGTTTGCACACACACACAAATGTGTGGTCTTCACTTCACCCACTTGCACACACAAGGCATGCCTTGGCCTCCTCTTGCACACACCCGAATACCAACACAAGGACTACGGCCTACTTCACTTGCACACACAAAGTATGTTCTTCAATTGTTCATTCACACAAAGTGTGCCCTCGGCCTTGCTTTCTCACTTCCACAAACAACCAAGCCTCGGGTTCTTCCTCACTTAGCACACAACCCGTAGGTATGTAATGCACTCCATCTTCATATTGCACTAAGCACACTCATGAGACTTGGGCTATTCTCCTTCTCTTCTTGCACACACACAGCTTCTTCTTCAATTGCACACACACAGTGTATGTCTCGGACAAGGTGTGTTCAACCCGAACACAAACAAGGCGCGCAAGGGTCTGCTTGAGCCGCGGCCAACTTCTTCTCCAACAGCTGCACAAGGTATGAACCACGGCCTCTCTTTCTCAACACTGCCGCGCAAGCCTCACACCACACGGGCCGCGCAAGCCACGGGTGCAAGGCACCTCGGGCTTCAACCGTGGGCGCGCAAGATGTTGCGGCCACGGGTCTTCCTGTCGCACAAGGGAGGCGCGCAGGGATCTCTCCCTTTCTTCTTTTGTGCAAGTATGCACAAAAGGAACACTACGGAGCTAATGGGAGCTCCGGGCTTCTGCCGCGCAAGTGATGCGCGCAGTAATTCTTCGCGAGGCACAGGGTGCTTCTCACGGGACTCCTCAAATATTCAGAATATCAGCAAACTTCACAGAGGGCTCGGCCTCATTTTTATAGGCAGAGGCTGCCTCAGATTATCCGCGTGCAAATAACTCAAATTCCCGAAGTTTTCGGGTTTTCAAGATTCGGTGAAATCTTGTTTTCTTTCCTCTGTTTCAACGCGGGTTCTTTTTCTTTCTGTTTCTCCTCGTGCATGCGATTCATAACGCATGCACAGCCTTCGGTTTTGGCCATCCCATGCAAAACACGAATACCCCGATGCCTCGGAAACTCCGTTTGCCTCGGCATTGCTTCGAATTCTCCTCTCATCGCATGCATGCATATTTTAATGCATGGTTGTGTTTAGTGTGGCCAGACGATCACAATGGAGGTCTTAGATCCTTTAGAGGTGGCCGGGAACTCGAAAACCGGCTTCAGGTTGCCTCTGGTTTGAGCGGAGCTTGCGGGAAGGTGCGGGGAGACCTCTGCCGAGCTCGGGGAAGAGGACGAGGCGGGAGCCGTCGGATCCGGCATTTGAGATATATCGGACGGCCGGATTAAATCGGGGGCGCGGCGGATTAGATGAGCGGTCCAGATCGAGTGCGCGATTGCTCGGACGGTAGAGATTTGCTCCCGGTGAAAAATACGCGTCCCACATCGAAACGGCGCGGGATTTTGCCGCGGCTTATAACCCTGGCGCTGCCTCAACCCGCCAGTTGAATCTTCTCCCTCCATGGTGCCGCCCCGCACCGTGTTCTCCCTGCGGGCGCGCTCTGCGCCCACTCTCTGCTCCTGCGGGCGCGCTCCTAGCGCCCACTATGCTCCTCCGGCGCGCGGGTTTCACCACCGCGTGCCCTCGGGGGCTTATAAACAGCCCCCTGCGCTCCTCCGGGCGTGCCCCAGCGCCTCTGTGGTGTCTGCGGGTGCGCCCCTGCCGCCCTGAGCTCGCCCCACGGGTTCCCCCTTGGGCGTGGCGCCTTAGGCCCACATGAGCCTTGGGGTTGAACCCACAAGGTGCTCACGGGCTGGCCATATTTTTTGGCTAAGGAAATGTAAAGACTTTGTTAAAAAACAAAGTTCTCCTCCACATGAGCATAAGCCAAATGCCACATTCCAAGCCACTTCTAAGCCATTCTTCTCCTTCATCTTCTTCTTGAGAATTCAAACATTAATCTTCTTGATAAGAAACAACTCCTCAATTTATAATTCTTCTTCATCATTTGATTTTCTACTTAGGAGAGAATTCTCAAGGATCTCCATCAACCGAGCTCTTGAATCACATAACTTCTTCAATTCTCTTTGTTGATCTAATCAGAGATCAAATTGGGACTTCTTCAGATTCACATGCACTAAGTGTTAGTGCATGGACTTCTTCAGCTCACTTCATCCACTTAGGAGGTGTGGATGGATCTCCTTTCATCTCCAACTCCTCATGCATTGTCACTACAATGCATGGTCTTCTAATCATGTTGTGACTTTGTATCATCTTGATACAAGTTCTTGGAACTCTAAGAACAGCTCAACAATCGTCTGATTTGCATGGAGAATGTTTCAACCACAATTTCCAATACCACTTAGTGAATCTCCTAAGTGACATGCATCTTAGTACTATGGCCATTCTCCTTCACCACCAACACCATCACAACCTTTGGCATTCACATCTTGACCTTCCTTGACTTCCATTCATTCCAAGACAACTTCATGCCTCATTGACAACAAATGCAACACAATGCACTTCAATATCCCCCTTTGTATTTGTTGTCAATACACTCCTTTAGCACATATGAATGGGTCAATATGTGTGCCAATATTTTCTCCCCCTTATTGGCAATCAAATGCAAAGGTGTGGTGTGGTATTCTTTCACAAATATCTCTTCCTCCCTTGAATAGCATCTTCTTGAAAAGCACTAAGAGAGGGATGATGTCACATGTTCACTTGAGCAATGAACCTTTAGTAAATCAGCTCTAAGTCTACTTGGGCTAACCCGGTGTAGAAAACAAGAGTGATGTGACCAAGGAACTCAATGCTGTCCACATTCACTATAACATGTGAGATCATGCTTCAAGGGGCTTGAAATTTTTCAGATATTCAATGAATTGCTAAATCCTGCACACACTTCACAAAACTCATTTGAAAGTTCAGTGCAATGATAAAGCTCCCCCTTTCATCCATTTGTCTTCAATCCATACTCCCCCTTAATTGACAAGATAGCCTCAATTAAGAAACAAGGGATGAAAGTATGATTGGAATACCTTCACTTTTCTCAAGATGGAATTAAATATCAGAATCCCATCTTCTCCAGATTGGCTCCCCCTCAAGGGGTGCACTCCATTCTGTCCAAACCATCCTCCAGCTGAGAATGATCATCATCTTCAATTCCCTGCAATGTCAGCACATGTAAATACCAATAGTATAAGGGAATAAGATGGAACCTCCTTGGTTCATCAATGTGAACAACAAGGTTGAGAAGATTCTCTCAACCGAGATGTCCCATTTTCACCATTCTTCACACTTTCACATTTGATCTTCATTGATGATTGTGCTGGTGTGGTTCTCAAAACATCTTCATGTGAAACCTTCTTCTTCCCTTTTGCTTTAGCAATTGCCAGAACTTCATCTTCAGCTCTCTGCAGATCTTTGGCAAGTTGCAACTGATGTGACCATATGACAAGTAAATCATTTGGAAGGGTGGCCCCAGTTCTGGAAGTTCCACATGGTTCTTTTGATGCTGTTAAGCTACCTTTCTTAGGCAACTTATTTTCAATCAATCCCTTCTTCTTCTGGATTGATTGTCTTTTGGAGTTCAGTTGGCTTCTATTTAGTTTCATGGCTTCTTTACAAAGGTCCATGATGTGTCCTTTCTTTCCACAGAAGAAGCATTTCTTGGTGGTCCTTCCGGATGCATCACCCTTCTTGGACTCAGACTCCAAGGACTTCTCTTCCCTTTTCAACATCTTCTTGGAAGCTTTTTCCACTTTCTTCTGCTTGCTTCCCAAGGAATCTTTCTGAGCCAGGTTCTGTGATCTTTTCTTCCTTTGAGCTCTGGATACAGTTGGAGACTGACATGTATCTTTTTGACCACTTTTGCACACATCCCAGATGTTATCAAGTAATCCAAATCTATTTGCAGTAAACAGATGTCTCTGGACCTGTGGATGCTGCTTCTTTTTTTCTGGCTTGCTCCCCCTAGGCATGGGCTTCCTTTGTGCTTTGACATTTAGTTGATTGTACCAACAATCCTTTGCACAGTGCCCATACTTATTACAACACCAACATTGACCCACAAATCTTGACTTCTTCAGTCCTTCTGATTTTAGGGTACTTTTCTTGACCTGTTGTGCTGTTTCAGGAGAGCTCTGCTTCTTTACTGTCTTCATCCATATTTGTTTGGAATTATTCTTCCATCCTGCACTTTTAGTAGAAACACTTTTAGAAATATGAGTACAAGATGGTATGGATGGTACCTTCTTTCTAGAAGATGTTGCACTTTTATTGGAGGATGTCTTTCTCTTAGAATCATCCTGCTCAAAGCATACTTGAGTAGCAACATGTCTTCTTTCAGCTGACTGGGAGGATTCAGCTTTAGGTGATTGCTGATTTTTCAATATCACCTCCAGTTCTAAGCATTTCATATTGAGGGAGTTCTTCTCATCCTCAACAGTTCTTAGCTTTCCTTCCCAATTATCCACCAGTTGTTTCATCTGGTCTTCATGCACCTTCTTCAATTCTTGCAATGAATTGTCCAGCTCCTTCACCCTTTTGACTTTGTCTTCTAGTTGAGCATCTCTGACAACCATTGACACTTTGTGCCTCTTTTCCAGTGCATGGAAAACTTCTTTGACCAATACTTTAAAGAATTCTTTCTCAGAAAGGCTTCTCTGCAATTCTTCAGCAGTGTCTTCATATCTTTCATTGCAAAGAGATACTGTTTCATCTTTGGCATTTACCAGCTTTCTGAGAGTGTTGGTTATGCCAACCCTTTTAGCCAATTGATCTTCCATTGCATTGGCTTCTTCTTCTAACTGTGATTTTTCTTCTTGAATATCATGGATGCCTGTAGCTATACACTTTGCCACTTCCATGGGAACTGTCTTCTGAAGATATTTGAGTGCACTCTGAAGATCATTCATTGTTTCAACTTCATCACAGCTAGGACATGCTTTCTTCATCTTCTTGGCCTGTTTCTTCTTTCTATTTTTCTGAGTCTTGGAAGATATCTCCATTTGAGGCTGTTCTTTCATTTCCTCAAATCTGCACTCCATATAGACTCTCTTGGATCTTTTAGAGGTAACCTCCCTTTGATACCAATTGAAGTGTCCAGATCAGTGTGAATCACTGAGAGGGGGAGGGGGTGAATCAGTGATCCCTTAAAACTTTTTACTAATTGATTCTTTATCAATTAAACCTCTATGGCTGGTTAAAGCCTTGATCCACTCTTCTTGTATCTCTCACCTTTCCACGAATGATGCAGTAAATGTAAAGGCACTGGACACAAAGATTTACAAGGTTCGGCACCAAAGGCCTACATCCTTGCCATGCTCACACTTGGGCCGTAGGTGGTTCTTCAAGTTTGCACACACACACAAATGTGTGGTCTTCACTTCACCCACTTGCACACACAAGGCATGCCTCGGCCTCCTCTTGCACACACCCGAATACCAACACAAGGACTACGGCCTACTTCACTTGCACACACAAAGTATGTTCTTCAATTGTTCATTCACACAAAGTGTGCCCTCGGCCTTGCTTTCTCACTTCCACAAACAACCAAGCCTCGGGTTCTTCCTCACTTAGCACACAACCCGTAGGTATGTAATGCACTCCATCTTCATATTGCACTAAGCACACTCATGAGACTTGGGCTATTCTCCTTCTCTTCTTGCACACACACGGCTTCTTCTTCAATTGCACACACACAGTGTATGTCTCGGACAAGGTGTGTTCAACCCGAACACAAACAAGGCGCGCAAGGGTCTGCTTGAGCCGCGACCAACTTCTTCTCCAACAGCTGCACAAGGTATGAACCACGGCCTCTCTTTCTCAACACTGCCGCGCAAGCCTCACACCACACGGGCCGCGCAAGCCACGGGTGCAAGGCACCTCGGGCTTCAACCGTGGGCGCGCAAGATGTTGCGGCCACGGGTCTTCCTGTCGTGCAAGGGAGGCGCGCATGGATCTCTCCCTTTCTTCTTTTGTGCAAGTATGCACAAAAGGAACACTACGGAGCTAATGGGAGCTCCGGGCTTCTTCCGCGCAAGTGATGCGCACAGTAATTCTTCGCGAGGCACAAGGTGCTTCTCACGGGACTCCTCAAATATTCAGAATATCAGCAAACTTCACAGAGGGCTCGGCCTCATTTTTATAGGCAGAGGCTGCCTCAGATTATCCGCGTGCAAATAACTCAAATTCCCGAAGTTTTCGGGTTTTCAAGATTCGGTGAAATCTTGTTTTCTTTCCTCTGTTTCAACGCGGGTTCTTTTTCTTTCTGTTTCTCCTCGTGCATGCGATTCATAACGCATGCACAGCCTTCGGTTTTGGCCATCCCATGCAAAACACGAATACCCTGATGCCTCGGCAACTCCGTTTGCCTCGGCATTGCTTCGAATTCTCCTCTCATCGCATGCATGCATATTTTAATGCATGGTTGTGTTTAGTGTGGCCAGACGATCACAATGGAGGTCTTAGATCCTTCAGAGGTGGCCGGGAACTCGAAAACCGGCTTCAGGTTGCCTCTGGTTCGAGCGGAGCTCGCGGGAAGGCGCGGGGAGACCTCTGCCGAGCTCGGGGAAGAGGACGAGGCGGGAGCCGTCGGATCGGGCATTTGAGATATATCGGACGGCCGGATTAAATCGGGGGCGCGGCGGATTAGATGAGCGGTCCAGATCGAGCGCGCGATTGCTCGGACGGCGGAGATTTTCTCCCGGTGAAAAATACGCGTCCCACATCGAAACGGCGCGGGATTTTGCCGCGGCTTATAACCCTGGCGCTGCCTCAACCCGCCAGTTGAATCTTCTCCCTCCACGGTGCCGCCCCGCACCGTGTTCTCCCTGCGGGCGCGCTCTGTGCCCACTCTCTGCTCCTGCGGGCGCGCTCCTAGCGCCCACTATGCTCCTCCGGCGCGCGGGTTTCACCACCGCGTGCCCTCGGGGGCTTATACACGGCCCCCTGCGCTCCTCCGGGCGTGCCCCAGCGCCTCTGTGGTGTCTGCGGGTGCGCCCCTACCGCCCTGAGCTCGCCCCACGGGTTCCCCCTTGGGCGTGGCGCCTTAGGCCCACATGAGCCTTGGGGTTGAACCCACAAGGTGCTCACGGGCTGGCCATATTTTTTGGCTAAGGAAATGTAAAGACTTTGTTAAAAAACAAAGTTCTCCTCCACATGAGCATAAGCCAAATGCCACATTCCAAGCCACTTCTAAGCCATTCTTCTCCTTCATCTTCTTCTTGAGAATTCAAACATTAATCTTCTTGATAAGAAACAACTCCTCAATTTATAATTCTTCTTCATCATTTGATTTTCTACTTAGGAGAGAATTCTCAAGGATCTCCATCAACCGAGCTCCTGAATCACATAACTTCTTCAATTCTCTTTGTTGATCTAATCAGAGATCAAATTGGGACTTCTTCAGATTCACATGCACTAAGTGTTAGTGCATGGACTTCTTCAGCTCACTTCATCCACTTAGGAGGTGTGGATGGATCTCCTTTCATCTCCAACTCCTCATGCACTGTCACTACAATGCATGGTCTTCTAATCATGTTGTGACTTTGTATCATCTTGATACAAGTTCTTGGAACTCTAAGAACAGCTCAACAATCGTCTGATTTGCATGGAGAATGTTTCAACCACAATTTCCAATACCACTTAGTGAATCTCCTAAGTGACATGCATCTTAGTACTATGGCCATTATCCTTCACCACCAACACCATCACAACCTTTGGAATTCACATCTTGACCTTCCTTGACTTCCATTCATTCCAAGACAACTTCATGCCTCATTGACAACAAATGCAACACAATGCACTTCATAGACAAAATTAAAAATATTTTACTTAGGTGATACATTCTTTTTCACATTTAACATTCTTTAAAAATAAAAAGATAAAAAGTCCCTTTCTCACAAAACTGATTCCATGGGCCCCCCATGTTTGGCACAAAGAATCCCATGGTCGGCCATGAGACAACTAGTAGCATTAGGACACATGCTGTGGTCTTTTTGTTTTATTATGATATCTTTTTATTATCTTTAACTACCTGATTACTCATTAATCAAGATAATTAAAGATAAATAACATTGTTACTATTTACAATGTACAAAATCAAAAGAGTCTTGATTTAATAATTTGGACCTTCTTATTAGAAATATGTAATCCATTTACCAAATTAAAAACACAGAAATTGCAATAATTGATTTAAAAATAATTCCCGTTGTCCAAACAAATAACGGGTTTTTTTGAAACAATATCTATGAAAAGTTTGGCATTAGTTTATGACCAATTTCAAAGTGAAATTAATACTAATGAACACCATTGGATTAAATGGTAAACATATATTCAGATTACACTTTAATACCACTTAAAAGGATAATATAACCATATAATTAAATTAAATGAAAAAGCAGTTTTGATGTAAAATGCAGTATTTTTCACTATTCATTAAAAAATGAACATTGTCAGAAAAATACCAAACATTTATCCAATGTAAATTTCAATGTCCCAATAATAATGAATATGTTTATTTTGACCAATATAGATTATAGAATTGCCAAAAGTTTGATTTAAAAAGGGTTTTCCATCAAAAGGCAGTAAAACAATCTTTTAAGAATATTAGTGTATTCCATGCATAAGATTGTATTTATTTTCATTTTAAGACTCTAAAACACTATCTTAATCATTAATAGACATAGATAAAAATATCTATTATTCATTACTTACATGGGATGTTACATCCTTCCCCCTTCAGAAAATTGCATCCCTGCAATTTATTTACTTATTGAATAAATGGGGGTACTTATCCCTCATTGCATTTTCAGATTCCCATGTTGCCTCTTCCATCATGTGGTTTTTACACAAAACATTTAACTGATTAATCACCTTATTCCGTAACACTTGCTCCCTGTTGTCAAGAATCTGGACTGGTTGTTCCTCATAAGATAGGTTCTCTTCCAGCTGAACTACCTCTGGACTCAATGTAGTGACCCGAAGCCTGACGTACATGGACATTACATTACTTTTGTGGAATACTTAGTACATAACAAAAACACACACACAAGGATCATAATAGTTTAGTGTCTTTGGAAACTCGTAACGTAATCTTCTAATCGTGGTGAAAGATCTTCAATATCTCCCATAAAGATCTTCCCTTTTTTACCTAAAAATCTTTCTTTATATCCTGGGAAAAAGAAAACATAAAAGGGTGATCTCAAATGCTCAGTAAGGGTAAACAAAAGAAAAATCAATCACATCATATTCATAAGAACATAACTTTTGGAAATCTTAACCTGCAAAAGAGAGCATAATTTCATAACATGGGATAAATCATAGTAGTGAAATGAAATCCCAATAAGCATAACATAAAACATGAAACTTTGTGGCATACACACATAATCATAGAGAATAATTTCTTGTTAGTCATGACTCATTTCCAATACTATCTTAGTGGACAAAGTCCCTTTCTGAATCGAGTCACCCTCGTTTCAGTCCTGTTTCACTGAACCGGTATAACCTACCATTCCAGCCATGTCTATCTCATGAGATATGAAATCTTTACCCAATGCATTGGAGGGAGATATAGGTCCCACCCATCTCATAATGATACCATTCTTATGTGTGCCACAAAATCATAAATCATACATCATTGCATAACCCATGTAATAAAAATGGGATTCTAAACAACATGACATCATAAAACAATTCATATAAGATAAAGGAATTCACAAAAATATTTCCATCACAACTTAATCACATCCATGTAATAATAGGTATAGAAACAGAACCCTTTATTATCTTAGATGGAAAATAATTTTGATAAAACACTTGAAATCCATTCTTGAGGAAAATATCCTTTCTACTTCAAAAAAATTTTCCTTTCTTAACATGTCTTACAATTTAAAACTAAAAGAAGTTGATTAAAAATAAACTTGAAAACTTTTAAAGGAAGCTTCTTGGAAATAATGTTTTAAAAATCCATTCATGCCGTATAAGTTAAAAAAAACATTCTTCTCGTACTTTTGTCGGAAAAGTCAAAAAGTTCCTCGTATGAAAAACGACAAAAGATTCCTTTCATATCTTTTACTAAAAACTCACCGAAGGGTAAAATTGGATTTAAACAATTGTAGGTGGATGTAAATAAAATTACATATTGAGTAAATATGGATGTGGATGATAAAATATACCCCAGTAAATTTCAAAGTACAAAAAATCTCGGATAAAAATGAGATTGCGATATTTCCCTTACCTTATGTCTGATTTGCTTCGTATGTGTCCGAACCTCCTGTATAATGATTTAAATAATGTCATTGACTTATTAAAGAATCATATTCATTATTATGATATCATATATGGTTCACTTATGACTTTATATTACCCGTTCTTTTGTAAATTCCATGTTAAAGAAGCGTTTTGGGTAAAATCGTTTCATTTATCGTAGGTGTTTTGACTTGTTGTTCTTGACATTATTATTACTTATATCATGATTTACTTAGTTCCAAAATATAAAATATGATTTATATATCATATATATTCATTATTTATATATATAATAGATAGATAAATGAAATGAAAAACACCGTTCATGGAGACGGTAGTCCGTACGTACGCATGAACGCTGTTTTCCTTTCCTTATTGTCTTGAATGGAAGTAAGTAGATGACATACATATATATACATAAATCCAGTAGCTTTATAATGTCATATATTTCATTATTATTTCTTATATATACTTTTTAATCTTTCTTAAATGGTTAACATGGAGAATGAATCTCATCGCGTCGTGGAGACGGTAGTCCGTACGTACGCACGAGCGATGATATCGTTCCCATGGTCGTGGAATTGTGTTGAAGTGTATGTATACTATTTAAGTATCAATATAAATTTATAATAATCATATATAGTTACTCATTACACCATTATACCAATCCAATTAAGGTGGTGACAGAAAATATATTACACCACGGCGTGGAGACGGTATTCCGTACGTACGCACGCGCGGTGATTTCATTTTTCCGTAGGATGGATAGAAGGTGAATTAGAGTTGTTTCATATTTATAATAACATATCAGTATATAAGAAATACTGATGTTATTACTTTATCATGAAACAACTAAAGAAGATGAAGTTGAAGAAGAAAGAAATTGAAAAGATCGGTAATGGATATCACCTCTTCTTTGAAACGCCTCTTTGAATCCTCCACTTAGGGAACTAAGATTGGTCTTTGAAGAAGACCAGGACCTCTAGGATTATTCTAGGGAAGTGGATAAGGGATTTTGGCAGGGTTTGGCCGAGCTTGAGTGCTCAAATTTGTGTGAGGAGGAGGGGGAGGAGGTACCCTTTTATAAGGGAGGAGAGGGGCACCTTAGGAATATCTCAAAATATTATTTTATATTAAAGTCAAAATCGGTTTATAATGGTTCCAAAGGGTCTTATTTCTAAGCTAAAGTGGGGATGGGTCGAAATAATATCATCCAATAGGATTTAGACAAGTTTAGGGTATTATTTTAACCTTATCAATTAGATTTAACTCTAAGTTACATAATTTAAATTTTACCGTGTCTTTTTGTTTTCTTTCACTATATGGTTAATACACTTACTATAACATGCCAAACGAACCCCAAATTTTATATTATTAATACATATATCCTTATATAAGTCATTGGGCCGAAACTTAGATTTTTAGGAATAAAATAACAATTAATAATATAATATATGATTTAAAAACTATTTTGTGTCAATTTTGACACTATTTGATATATGATTTTTGTGAAAGTCATAACAGAATTATATGTTATAACCAAGTTTATTAAATCAAAAATAATATATCATAGTAACCTAGAAAATTAGTGGAATTTATAAAAAGTCTCAAATTACATTCATTTGAGCATTTATAACATCAATTATGTTAATATTTCCTTAAAAGGGTAATTACTGCATCATCGTTGTGTCATAAATAAATTAATTTATTTAAAGTCTAAAAATTATAAATAAAATATAATTATGTAGGAAATCTTTTTATCTTTCTAATGAATATTTATAGTGGAAGTTATCTTATGTATAACCCCATATTAAAAATGTTTTAGTTATTAAACATTGATTTTAACTATTTGAACTATTCATTAAATAAAATAATATTAAATATCATAATCTAATCCAAGTGGACATAAATGGTCATATTATATTCATAAGGTTGTTTTTGGTCGAATTACACTTATCCAATAGAATTAGGACATGTGTTAGGGTAATAGTAATATCATATTTACCCTTAGTTACCCTATTTACTATTAACCGTGGTAAAAAGTAAAAAGTTACTATTCACCAAAAATTATTTTCATCTCATTGAACCACATTTTAGTCCTTCATATTAACCGTGTCTGTCAGATTTTCGAAATTTCATTCACAGAAGCGGTAAAATTAAGTTTTATGAAAAATTCAATTTTTTAACTACCACTTAGTAGTTTCACTATTCATCAAAAATTGATGTTTTTCAGAACAATGCTAAAATTTCATCCTAAGCTATATTTCATATTCCGAATTCAAAAATGAAGTCTATTTTACCAAATTCATAACATAGAAGTTTCATTAATTAATTTTATAATTAAATCCCGCTGTTAAAACAAATAGCGTGTTTTTAAGAAACAATATCTATCAAAAGATTGACACTTGATTATGTCTGGTTTAAATGTGAAATTACATTCAATGACCAACATTGTATTAAATTGTAAAAATATATTCTAAATATACTTTAAAACCACTCAAATTAATAATTTATCACTATTAATTATTTCTATTAAAAAATTTGTTTTTAATTATAATTTAGTAATTTTCACTATTCGTCAGAATATGAAAGTTATCCGAAAAGTATCAAAATTTCACCTTAGGCTAAATTCGATACTCCGAATCCAAAAATGAAGTCCATTTTGAGAGATAAAATTTCTAAAATTTAAAAAATGGTTATTACTATTCATAACAGCTAGTTTTAATAATATTTTAATAGCATATCATTGTTTCGTGAAACTCAATATTGCGTACTACACACGCTATCGGGGAAGGTTGTGATTGCGTGTAATGCAAGGTAAGTCAAAGATGCGTGTTGTGAAAGCTCATTTTTGTGTAGCGTACAACACAAGACATTAATAAAATTATAAAGAATATTTTTTTATTAAATCTCGGGCTGTTACATTCTACCCCCCTTAAAATGAATTTCGCCCTCGAAATTCGTCGGGGTTATAAATGGTTTACTAATCGATAGTTTCTTTAATAGAAACCCACATCGTAAAAAGGAATATCAAAACCAATCTTTAAAAACAAAAGTATGAAATGTAACGGTTACCCAAATAAACTTATCACTGGGTTTCCACATAGGTGAAAAATATGGATATGGAAGAAAAATCTAACCATCATGTTCTGATGGAGAGTGGTAGAGAACATGGCTATGGAAAAGCCAACAATCACAAATCGATAAATTTGTGACGATCTAAGGTACTATCCGATTCATCAGGTATAAGATCACTAGGACAACATTTTTGGTTTTCAAGATCATTTCCCTAAAGTTGAAAATTTGAATTATAATAAATACTTTCTTTATTTTGGTACAATCTCACAGTTGTTCATTCCTTGAACAATTTCCACTTCATCTCTTAAATAAATGAAGTTGAATTTTTTATTCGTGAAGTGTTAGCAGATCATGTGATAGAATGACAGGTCATTCCATCTGTCTCAAACAAAAGGTTAGCAAAAAATATATACATAAGTCGATCTATAGTGAGATTAATCATATACGGTTCCTAAAATGGGCTTATACTTCATATATCATACTGCTTAATATAATAAAACTAGTTTCTAATAAACATGGGCTTGTTGTGGGCCAGTGGTAGGCGATAAAGGCCAGTCGCACTTCGGTTGTGGGTTCGATTCCCACAACCTTGTCCGAAGCGATGGGCTGTCGCCCGTCCTGCAGGTTGTCCTTCTTCTAAAACTACATTACTATAACATCACATAAATAATTTCAAAAAAAAAGTTCTATACTTAAACAATACTAACTTATGGTTAACATAATCCATTACAATCTTTAGGCTTATCTAAAATACTTCGGTCCAAGCTCATAGTATAAAGAAAATGATTACTTGAAATGTCGTCATCCAAGCATGTGAATACCATCATTTATCCTCCATATATCTTGTTGGTCACATTCCAATCATGTGAATTCCTTAATGATGTATTCTCTTGAAAAAAAATGAATACCCATTAAACCTTAGTGAAAACATGAATGCTGTCAAGAGTTAACTCTTTCCACATACCAAAATACAAAAATTCTATATACTCAAACCATGATATAACCTTCTCCTTATATCAGTCATGAGCTCATGAATACTATCAAACATTTAATTTTATCCTTATCCCTTCATTATGCGCATATCATCTACATTCCAAAAATATCTGAATAACCTTTCATGGATACTGGTAACATTAATCAGACAACAGTGTAACAATCCTTACATGTCTCTTTAATCCATAGTACCATGAGATTACTTATACAACATTACACATGATAAACATGTAATCATTCCACTACATTCTTAAACCATTGACCGAGCTTGAACAATTCTTTCATCTCACATATCATTTGTAGTCTCTTCATCATCATCCACATAAATACTTCCCATACAACCATACTGATTATCTTCATGAGACTTTCCCTTAGGGCATTGGTTTTCATAATGCCCGCACATTCCACATTTATAACATTTAACCATTGTTGATGTCGTAGCAATACCATTATCCTCATCCATGTTGTTAACTGAACCTTTTCCTTTTCATTTACTTGATTTGTGTCCTTCTATTCCACACCCAAATCATCTTCCAGTTCCTTTGAAAAATTCTCCTTGATGCCTCTTCCCACATGATTTACATAGGGGAAATTGAACTTTCCTTCCTCTATGATCATCATGAAACTCCATCTTTCTCTTATTAGCCGAGTCAGGAAACTTACCAAATTTTACTTTATTGATCATATTATGAGATTGCTGATTCGGCATAATAATGATGTTTGGACTTCCAAATCCCATTTCATTTGGTTTCTCATGAAGAATATCATTCTGTTGTCCATCATATCCTCCATTATCGTGAATCATCTTGTTTCCAGCCATTTTCTAAAACTCAAAAAAGAATAGTGTGAGAGGAAAAAATCATGATAGGGAAAAGAACATAATAAAGGGGGAGTACCCTCAATATCTAACATCTTATGTTAAATTCTATGATCTTTACCATAGTTCTAGGACTGTATCTTATATGTATACTTATCCTTAGGGACATCCCTAGACATACCTTATAAATATCTCTAGGGATCTCACTAAAGTTCTCGCATCCTAGTTTCCAAAAGTTGACTAAACCTTTCCTCTGATACCAACTGTAGAGACCCGAAGCCTGACGTACATGGACATTACATTACTTTTTCGGAATACTTAGTACATAACAAAAACACACACACAAGGATCGTAATAGTTTAGTGTCTTTGGAAACTCGGAACGTAATCTTCTAATCGTGGTGAAAGATCTTCAATATCTCCCATAAAGATCTTCCCTTTTTTTTACCTAAAAACCTTTCTTTATATCCTGGGAAAAAGAAAACATAAAAGGGTGAGCTCAAATGCTCAGTAAGGGTAAACAAAAGAAAAATCAATCACATCATATTCATAAGAACATAACTTTTGGAAATCTTAACCTGCAAAAGAGAGCATAATTTCATAACATGGGATAAATCATAGTAGTGAAATGAAATCCCAATAAGAATAACATAAAACATGAAACTTTGTGGCATACACACATAGTCATAGAGAATCATTTCTTGTTAGTCATGACTCATTGCCAAGACTATCTTAGTGGACAAAGTCCCTTTCTGAATCGAGTCACCCTCATTTCAGTCCTGTTTCACTGAACCGGTATAACCTACCATTCCAGCCATGTCTATCTCATGAGATATGAAATCTTTACCCAATTCATTGGAGGGAGATATAGGTCCCAGCCATCTCATAATGATACCATTCTTATGTGTGCCATAAAATCATAAATCATACATCATTGCATAACCCATGTAATAAAAATGGGATTCTTAAACAACATGACATCATAAAACAATTCATATAAGATAAAGGAATTCATAAAAATATTTCCATCACAACATAATCAAATCCATTTAATAATAGGGATAGAAACAGAACCCTTTATTATCTTAGATGGAAAATAATTTTGATAAAACACTTGAAATCCATTCTTGAGGAAAATATCCTTTCTACTTCAAAAACACTTTCATTTCTTAACATGTCTTACAATTTAAAACTAAAATAAGTTGATTAAAAATAAACTTGAAAACTTGTAAAGGAAGCTTCTTGGAAATAATTTTTTAAAAATCCATTCATGCCGTATAAGTTAAAAAAAACATTCTTCTCGTACTTTTGTCGGAAAAGTCAAAAAGTTCCTCGTATGAAAAACGACAAAAGATTCCTTTCATATCTTTTACTAAAAACTCACCGAAGGGTAAAATTGGATTTAAACAATTGTAGGTGGATTTAAATAACATTACATATTGAGGAAACATGGATGTGGATGATAAAATATACCCCAGTAAATTTCAAAGTACAAACAATCTCGGATAAAAATGAGATTGCGATATTTCCCGTACCTTAGGTCCGATTTTCTTCGTATGTGTCCAAACCTCCTATATAATGATTTAAATAATGTCATTGACTTATTAAAGAATCATATGCATTGTTATGATATCATATATGGTTCACTTATGACTTTATATTACCCGTTCTTTTGTAAATTCCATGTTAAAGAAGCGTTTTGGGTAAAATCGTTTCATTTATCGTAGGTGTTTTGACTTGTTGTTCTTGACATTATTATTACTTATATCATGATTTACTTACTTCCAGAATATAAAATATGATTTATATATCATATATATTTAGTATATATATATATAATAGATAGATAAATGAAATGAAAAACACCGTTCATGGAGACGGTAGTCCGTACGTACGCATGAACGCTGTTTTCCTTTCCTTATTGTCTTGAATGGAAGTAAGTAGATGACATACATATATACATAAATCCAGTAGCTTTATAATTTCATATATTTCATTATTATTTCTTATATATACTTTTTAATCATTCTTGAATGGTTAACATGGAGAATGAATCTCATCGTGTCGTGGAGACGGTAGTCCGTACGTACGCACGAGCGATGAGATCGTTCCCATGGTCGTGGAATTGTGTTGAAGTGTATGTATACTATTTCAGTATCAATATAACTTTATAATAATCATATATAGTTACTCATTACACCATTATACCAATCCAATTAAGGTGGTGACGGAAAATATATTACACCACGGCGTGGAGACGGTATTTCGTACGTACGCACACGTGGTGATTTCATTTTTCCGTAGGATGGATAGAAGGTGAATTAGAGTTGTTTCATATTTATAATAACATATCAGTATATAAGAAATACTGATGTTATTACTTTATCATTAAAAAACTAAAGAAGAAGAAGTTGAAGAAGAAAGAAATTGAAAAGATCGGTAATGGATATCACCTCTTCTTTGAAACGCCTCTTTGAATCCTCCACTTAGGGAACTAAGATTGGTCTTTGAAGAAGACCAGGACCTCTAGGATTATTCTAGGGAAGTGGAGAAGGTATTTTTGCAGGGGTTGGCCAAGCTTGAGTGCTCAAATTGGTGTGAGGAGGAGGGGGAGGAGGTACCCTTTTATAAGGGAGGAGAGGGGCACCTTAGGAATATCTCAAAATATTATTTTATATTAAAGTCAAAATCGGTTTATAATGGTTCCAAAGGGTCTTATTTCGAAGATAAAGTGGGTATGGGTAGCAATCCTATCATACAATAGGATTTAGACAAGTTTAGGGTATTATTTTAACCTTATCAATTAGATTTAACTCTAAGTTACATAATTTAACTTTTACTGTGTCTTTTTGTTTTCTTTCACTATATGGTTAATACACTTAATATAACATGACAAACGAACCCCAAATTTTATATTATTAATACATATATCCTTATCTAAGTCATTTGGCCAAACCTTAGATTTTTAGGAATAAAATAACAATTAATAATATAATATTTGATTTAAAAACTATTTTGTGTCAATTTTGACACTATTTGATATATGATTTTTGTGAAAGTCATAACAGAATTATATGTTCTAAACAATTTGATTAAATCAACACTAATATATCATAGTAACCTAGAAAATTAGTGTAATTCATAAAAAGTCTCAAATTACATTCATTTGAGCTTTTATAACATCAATTATGTTAATATTACCTTAAAAGGGTAATTACTGCATCATCGTTGTGTCATAAATAAATTAATTTATTTAAAGTCTAAAAATTATAAATAAAATATAATTATGTAGGAAATCGTTTTAGCTTTCTAATGAAAATTTATAGTCGAATTTATCATATGTATAACCCCATATTAAAAATGTTTTAGTTATTAAACTTTGATTTTAACTATTTTAACTATTCATTAAATAAAATAATATTAAATGTCATAATCTAATCCAAGTGGACCTAAATGGTCATATTATATTCATAAGGTTGTTTTTGGTCGAATTACACTTATCCAATAGAATTAGGACATGTGTTAGGGTAATAGTAATATCATATTTACCCTTAGTTACCCTATTTACTATTAACCGTGGTAAAAAGTAAAAAGTTACTATTCACCCAAAATTATTTTCATCTCATTGAACCACATTTTAGTCCTTGATATTAACCGTGTCTGTAGGATTTTCGAAATTCCATTCACAGAAGCGGTAAAATTAAGTTTTATGAAAAATTCAATTTTTTAACTACCACTTAGTAGTTTCACTATTCATCAAAAATTGATGTTTTTCAGAACAATGCCAAAATTTCATCCTAAGCTATATTTCATATTCCGAATTCAAAAATGAAGACTATTTTACCAAATTCATTACATAGAAGTTTCATTAATTAATTTTATAATTAAATCCCGCTGTTAAAAGAAATAGCGTGTTTTTAAGAAACAATATCTATCAAAAGATTGACACTTGATTATGTCTGGTTTAAATGTGAAATTACATTCAATGACCAAGATTGTATTAAATTATAAAAATATATTCTAAATATACTTTAAAACCACTCAAATTAATAATTTATCACTATTAATTATTTCGATTAAAAAAGTTGTTTTTAATTATAATTTAGTAATTTTCACTATTCATCAGAATATGAAAGTTATCCGAAAAGTACCAAAATTTCACCTTAGGCTAAATTCGATACTCCGAATCGAAAAATGAAGTCCATTTTGAGAGCTAAAATTTATAAAATTTAAAAAGTGGTTATTAATATTCATAACTGCTAGTTTTAATAATATTTTAATAGCATATCATTGTTTCGTGAAACTCAATATTGCGTACTACACACGCTATCGAGGAAGGTTGCGATTGCGTGTAATGCAAGGTAAGTCAAAGATGTTTGTTGTGCAATATCCTTTTTGTGTAGCGTACAACACAAGACATTAATAAAATTATAAAGAATATTTTTTTATTAAATCTCGGGCTGTTACACTCAAAACATGAGATGGATCTGGCATATTCTTTCTCAACATCGAAACGTGAAAAACATTGTGTACCTGAGATAAAATGGGAGGTAAATCCACCCAGTATGAAACTGATCCAACTCTCTCTAGAATTTCATATGGTACAATGAACCATGGACTCAGCTTTTCTTTCTTACCAAATCTCATCACACTTTTCCATGGTGAGACTTTGAGAAAAACATGATCACCTACCTCAAAAGTTAGATCCTTCCTCCTATTGCCTGCATAACTCTTCTGCCTACTCTGAGCTGTTCTCATGTGTTTCTGAATCAGCTGAACTTTTTCTGCCATCTCTTCTACCAATTCTGGTCCCATCAACTTCCTTTCACCCACTTCATCCCAGAAAGCTGGAGTTCGACACCGCTTCCCATATAATGCCTGAAATGGTGCCATCTGTATACGGGAATGAAAACTGTTATTATATGAAAATTCAACCAAAAAAGATGTTGGTCCCAACTTCCCTGATAATCCATCGAACAAGCTCGTAGCATATCCTCCAAGGTCTGAATTGTTCTTTCTGACCGCCCATCTGATTGAGGATGAAATGCTGTACTAAAATTTAATTTAGTACCCAACAACTTCTGAAGGCCTTTCCAAAAGTTAGAAGTGAACCTGGGATCACGATCAGATAAAATGGAGAAGGGAACTCCATGTAACCTGACTATCTCTTTAAGATACAAACGGGAAAGTTGATCTGGGGAAAAAGTATCTCGTATAGAAAGGAAATGAGCAAATTTAGTCAAGTGATCAACAATAACCCAGATTGCATTATTACCTTGAGATGTCTTCGGTAATCCCACAACAAAGTCCATGGATATATTCTCCCATTTCCACTCTGGCACTGGTAAAGGCTGAAGCATCCCTTTCGGTAACTGCCGCTCTGCTTTAACCTGTTGACTTTTCAAACACTTCATAGTAAAATCAGCAATATCTCTTTTCATTCCATCCCACCAGTAATACTCCCGCAGATCTCTGTACATCTTAGTATTTCAAGGACAAACTGAAAACGGAGAACTATGAGCTTCACATAACAACTCTCTTTTCAACTGTGAATCACAAGGCACACACAATCTCTTCCCAAATCTCCAAACGCAATCATTATCAATGTTGAATTCAGGAAACTTACCTTTCTGAACCAACTCTACCTTTTTCTGCAACTCACAGTCTTGCTTCTGTGCTTGCTTGATTCTATCTGATAGAGATGATCTCACTGATACCTGAAACAAAATAGAATAACTTCCTGCACCAACAACTTCTATGCCAAAGTTCATCAAATCCTTAACCAAAGTATCACGTTCCAAATGCAACATTGCTAATGAAGCATTAATTTTTCGACTCAAACCATCCGCCACTTTATTTTCTTTTCCCGGATGGTAATGAATTGTACAATCATAATCCTTGATTAATTCCAGCCATCTCCTCTGTCTCATGTTTAACTCTTTCTGAGTGAATATATACTTTAAACTTTTGTGATCAGTATATATTTCACACTTTACTCCATACAAATGATGCCTCCAAATTTTTAAAGAAAAAACAACAGCAGCTAATTCCAAATCATGTGTTGGGTAATTTACCTCATGAGTTTTCAACTGTCGTGAAGCATAAGCAATTACCTGATCATTCTGCATAAGGACACAACCAAGTCCCTTCAACAAAGCATCACTGTATATAACAAACTCACAATTCCTGGAAGGTAGTGCCAAAACTGGAGCATTCACCAATCTTTTTTTCAATTCCTAAAAACAATCATCACATTCTTTTGTCCAGATAAAATTAACACCCTTCCGAGTTAGCTTAGTCATTAGATTAGATAACCGTGAAAAATTTCTAACAAAACTTCGGTAATAGCCTTCCAAACCATGGAAGCTATGAATCTTAGTTACATTTGTGGGTCTTGTCCAGTCTTCCACAACTTTTGTTTTTTCAGTATCAACAGTTATCCCATATTTAGAAACAATGTGACCAAGGAAAGAAATTTGTTGCAACCAAAACTCACACTTTCTGAATTTTCCATACAGTTTCTTTTCTTTTAAGGTTTGAAAGATAACCCTTAAATGTATTTCATGCTCCTCTTTACTTTTAAAAAACACCAAAATATCATCAATGAAAACCACCACAATATTATCCAAGAACTCATGGAAAATTCTATTCATTAAGTCCATGAATACAGAAGGTGCATTGGTTAGCCCAAAAGGCATTACTACAAATTCATAATGGCCATATCTTGTACCGAATGCAGTCTTCGGAACATCTGCTTCCTTTACCTTCAGCTGATGGTACCCCGATCTCAAGTCAATCTTTGAAAAATACTGAGCTCCCTGGAGATGATCAAAAAAATCATCGATATGAGGAAAAAGGATATTTGTTCTTTACAGTGATGTTATTCAAGGCTCTATAATCAATGCAAAGTCTCATAGAACCATCTTTCTTTTTAACAAATAAAATAGGAGCACCCCATGGTGATGTTATAGTTCAAATGAAACATTTATCTAATAAATCATGCAATTTCTCCATCATCTCTAAAAGTTCAATTTGACCCATTCGATAAGGGGGTTTTGAAATTGGCTTAGCATCAGGAACTAAGTCAACCGTAAACTGAACTTCCCGATCTGGTATTATTCCAGGAAACTCATTAGGAAAAACATCAGGATACTCATTTACCACTGGCAGATCATTAATCTGAAGATTTCCTTTATTTTCAACGATGTGTGCAAGGTAACATTCATTTCCATCTTTTACAAGTTTCTTGGCCTCTTGATAAGTTATCAACAGTAAGGGTTCATTCTTGTACAAAAATTGAAAGTCTTTCTGAAAAGAAACTTCTTTATCTCTACAGTTAATCTTAGCATGGTAAATATAGAGCCAATCCATACCCAGGATAACATCAAACTCTACTAGAGGTAGAACAATAAGGTTTGCAAGTAGGTTCTTTCCACAGATAAGGATAGTAAGATTCTTATAAATTCTTTTTTCCTCAACATTTCCCCCAGGTGTTTTTACCAAAAGTTCAGGAGTCATTTCATGAGATGGTATTCCAATTTTACTAGAAAAGTTTTCAGAGATGAAAGAATGTGTGGACCCCGAATCGAATAACACACTGGAATAATCTGAAAAAACAAACAAAGTACCTGATACAACTTCATTTGATGGCCCGACATCTGCTGAAGTAGTTGCAAAGGATTTCACCACCCCTTTCTACATGTATTCTAACTGCTTCCCATCACTCAAGCTCTTTGTCGGACACTCGTTTGCATAGTGACCCATCTCATTCCACTTAAAACATTTCACTAACTGTAAATCAAATTTGGTCTTACCTTCACCTTGATCTTTTTTAGTGCAATCACGAGCCTTATGTCCCATCTTACCACATCGGTAGCACTTTCCAGAATTCAGAAGACATTCCCCAGCATGCCTTTTTCCACATTTATCACAAATTGGAAACTTAGATTTCTTACAATCAGGATTTGTTGAAGAATTCTTCCCTTTCTCCTGCCACCTTGGTCTCTTCTTCTACTGGTTTTTATAGAACACTTGATCATCGGAAAACTCCATTTCCACCTTCTCAGCACATCGAACAAGCTTTTCATAACTTTTAAACTCACGAGAAGCTAATGACCTTCGATATTTTGGCTTTAATCCTGAGTAAAAATGACTGATTTTACTATCAAGGTCTCGGATAAAATTTGGAGCATACCTTTCCAATCGAGTGAACCTTTCTTCATAGGTAGCCACTGAGTCTTCCTCTTGCCTCAATTCCAAGAATTGTTTTTCCATCCTAAGTCTAACAGCCTTAGGAAAATACTTTTCATGAAACATACCTTTGAATTCATCCCAGTCGAGAGCATCAATCTCATCAGCGTCCCTGATATTTTTAACCATCGACCACCACTGATCTGCTTCACCCTACAAACGGTAAAGAGCAAGACTAACCTATTGATTGTCTGAACACCCCATGACATCGAAAATCTTCTCCAGTGCTTTAATCCACCCTTCAGCTAGCACAGGGTCAGATGATCCTCTGAATGATGGGGGATGTTGCCTCATGAAATGTTCCACCACTGACATGTTTCTCTGAGGTTGATCTGGCTGATCTCATGCATGGATACCACCACCATTTATCGCTTGAGTCAACTGCTCCATTACTGCAAAAAACTGTTCAGTTCCAATTCCGACCATCTCAGGATGCTGATTCGGAAGGTTATTTCCTTTTACATACCTTCCTAGCACTGCTTCCCTGTTTCCTCTGCGGAAAACCATTCTGAACAAAAATGTCTTAGATGAAGCAACATGGTAATCTTCAAATACTATATCACATCAATTTGACCAGAAAAAAATATTTTTGGATAATCATTTAATAGAATTCTAACTCCTAAAGTTATCTAAACCGACCTTTGATACCAACTATAAGGCCCCAGCTTTAAACCTTACATAATCTTGAGTTATTACAAGATTACACATTGAGGATCTTTTTGGGTTCAGAGTTATAGAGAATTAGATCATTAAACTTGCATTACATTCCACATATAAACGAAGTGGTTACATAAAGATATTATTCTTCTTTCCCATCATTGGAAACATATTTAAAATAAAACATGGATTGTTTCTTGACACTTCCTTGACACTATCATCATATCATGTTCCTTTCCCTTGACCTGTGAAAAACATTTCAAAAAAACTTGGGATGAGCATAAAAAGCTCAGTAAGGGATATAAAAATATGGAAATGAAACATGGGTACATATATACATAATAATGAAATCATACTTTACCCATAAAACATAAGCACTTTAACATACCTTATCAAATCATGAATAAATCATATAAATCATAAGACATAAAGGTAACTTGAGGCATTCATAACATTCTTACGTAGGGAGTAACCCTCTTGGTTAAGTTTAGAATACCCATCACAGTATATTCCCTAAATCTCTTCGGAGAAACCTTAATGTTTCACTCCTTTGCGTCACCCAATGCATTGGAGAGCTATATCGGGCTCACCCACCCTTAGTTTATCACGGAACCACCCATCTTCATAATAATTCCCAAGAACCTCAACATAATCGTATCACATAAAATATGCATAAAGGAAACATAACATTTCAACCTTTTAATCACAAGATATAAATACAACAAATTGATATAAAAACATTATGAAAACCATTTTCAATACCAAAATAAAAGAAAAGTAAAACATGGTATTTATTTTTCTTAAAAAAAAGGTATGGCTTGTAGAGGAAGCCGAAACTCAAATAATGGTCACGGCGGCGGAGAAGTCATTGTCGTCGCATACGTACGACAAAAACATTCCCTTTTGTCGTTTAGTAAATGCTTCATATAAAAATATTCATTTTGAATAAACGTAAAATTCAAAGGGGTTTATACACTATATAAAAGAAGGTTTTGTATAAAACAAAATATGCCTCAATGAAAAGAGATTGAGATGAAGTCCCATACCTCGGGTCCGACTTGACTCGATCGTTCTTTAATGCCATGGATAATAAAATTGAGTTAATTTCTACTTTCTTAAGAACCTTTTTGAAGTTCATTATTCATTTTATATCACTTATTTCGATGTCATGAACACTATGTAATTATTCAAGTTAATAACAGTCGTTTTAACGATCATTGGTACTTGAGTAAAAAATAAACCCTTTATAATTACAAGTTGTTCATGTATCCATTATATCTAGAATTATAATCATGATGTATATATCATATATATCTAGTATATACATGCATTTATAATATTACATAATCATTTAGAGGTAAGAAAAGAAATGCACCGTTCATGGAGACGGTAAGCCGTACGTACGCATGAACGCTACTTTCATTTCTATTTCGTATTTTATAGAATGGAATAATAATGATATAAAGGTATATTATAATTTCAGTATAATATCATATATAATATCATAGTTACATCCTTTATACATCCCACATATGGTATTTAACGAATCAAATCACTTTGAGGGGGCGGTAGTCCGCACTTCCTTAAATGAAGATATCGCGTTTACCCATAATGGAAACCATAAAAGTATGCCCAAAATGAAAAATAAAGAAGCTTAAGGAAAACATAAACATATTATATATCATATATAAATATAGTTACATCTTAATGGCCACCATTGAAGGTGTTAAAAGAATGTTGAACAATCATCGTTTCGGGAGGCATAAATTCACCATCCACAGAATCAGTATGTCCTTTAACCATTAGATGTAGGTGTGTGTAAGTGTATCTCTAATACTTATCATAAAAACATCCTAGTATATTGAATATACTAGAGTTGTTACAAAAGAAATGAATAAAAAGAGTTTAGGGGGTTGGAGAAGCAAAATAAAACAAAAGGACTCAAGTGAAGACATTACCTTAAAATCGGGTAACTCCCTTTGGTTTGAGCTCAAAGGCTTCCTTTGGAAGACTTCATCCCAATGTGAGTCTTAAAGGAGTAAGAGAAAGATTTGGAGAGGCAAAATGGGAAAGGGTTGGCCGAGCCAAATACTTTGGAAGTGTGGGTATGGAGGTAGAGGTGGGGGACTTTTTTAAGAGGAGAGGTGGGGCACTCTTGGAAAGTAAAGAAATGTTACTTTATTTGAAAATGATTTTCGGATTCAAAAGGTCCCAAATTGATATAATTCAAGGTTAAGGCGATAAGGGTTCGAAATCCACCCATCCAATAGGTTTTGGACATGTTTAGGTCATATATTTCAAATTATCATTTCATTTTATTTAAATCCTTTATTAATGAGGTAATCACTGCATCATCATGATGTCATAAATAATTTAATAAATTTAATGTCTAAAAATTATAAAAAAACTATCATGATGTAGTAAATAGTTTTATATTTATAATGAATATTTATAGTCCAAAAGATCATTTATTTAGACAAAATTAAAAATATTTTACTTAGGTGATACATTCTTTGTCACATTTAACATTCTTTAAAAATAAAAAGATAAAAAGTCACTTTCTAAAAAACGTGATTCCATGGGGCCCCCAAGTTTGGCACAAGGAATCCCATGGTCGGCCATGAGACAACCCGTAGCCTTAGGACACATGTTGTGGTCTTTTTGTATTATTATGATATCATTTTATTATCTTTAACTACCTGATTACTCATTAATCAAGATAATTAAAGATAATTACCATCGTTACTATTTATAATGTCCAAAAACAAAAGAGTCTTGATTACATAATTTGGAACCTATGATTCCAAATATTTAATCCATTTTACCAAATTCCAAACACAGAAATTGCAATAATTGATTTAAAAATAATTCCCGTTATCAAAACAAATAGCGGGTTTTTTGAAACAATATCTATGAAAAGTTTGGCATTATTTTATGACCAATTACAAAGTGAAATTAATCCTAATGACCTCCATTGGATTAAATGGTAAAAATATATTCAGATTACACTTTAAGACCACTTAAAAGGATAATCTAACCATATAACTAAATTAAATGAAAAAGTAGTTTTGATGTAAAATGCATTATTTTTCACTATTCATTAAAAAATGAACATTGTCAGAAAAATACAAAAAATTTATCCAATGTAAATTTCAATGTCCCAATCATAATGAATATGTTTATTTTCACCAATATAGATTATAAAATTGTCAAAAGTTTTATTTAAAAAGGGATTTCCATCAAAAGGCAGTAAAACAATCTTTTAAGAATATTAGTGTATTCTATGCATAAGATTGTATTTATTTTCATTTTAAGCCTCTAAAACACTATATTAATCATTAATAGACATAGATAAAAATATCTATTATTCATTACTTACTTGGGATGTTACACCTATAGAGTAAAATAATTGAGGTAAATATATGATGTTATATTATCTCCTATATATAAATATTTACCAACTCATTTATAGTTTGTTTCTATTAGATTGGAAAGTAGAGATAATCTTTTGTTACCAGGTCAAATATCACCCGAAACAAACATCCACATCTTGGGGTCTTAGGTAGCCCCAAAATGAATTCCATTATTACCTCATTTGACATACACATGGACATGATATATAAATGATATACTCCTTTTCATTGAGGGTGCTCCTCTATGGTACATTGACCTTTCATGAAACAAATGATGAATCCCACGATTTATCTCTTTATTCCATGTCACCAAAAGTGTGTCCTAATATCTTGATACAACATCATATACTATGTTTTCATTAAAAAATGAGAGGCATGAATATCCCCCATCAAAGATTTCCCCATGGAAGCCATAATTAGTAATATCCCATGAAAAAGGATCACAAGATCACTATTCGTTAATCATCATAGAACTAGAACATATCCTACCAATCATTCAACCATCACTAAGAATTATAAATCCTAGTCTTAGATACTCGTAACCAATTCCAAAAACATCGATGTAAAAAAAGTGAGAATAGGATATTACTCCATGGTCTTTATATGAATCCACCAACCTCTCAACTATTAATCTCATATATTTTTATTCCTCCATTGACTGTCTCTCTCCAAGATTCAATTTTTTCCTACCAAGAGAGTCTGTAACAATGTTACCTTTCCTCAGATCATAACTCATCCCTATGTAGAACTTCTACAATTACTCTACTAAATTACACATGTAAAGGCTAAATTACTAATATGAAAATATGTAATGCAATATCATGTTGTATTTGTTTATGATAAATCTCTCACCAAAGAAATTATGGAACAAACACACCAAAGAATAGACTAAAATTTCCAACTCCAAGTCATGCATGTGGTATTTATATTTATGGGGGGTTTTACAAATGAGCCCCATAATCTATTACATGACCCATTTTAATCAATATAAATCCGAAACCAATACCTAAAGCATCATAGTAAAATACATATGAAATCCCATGAAAAATAAATATTACGATCAAAGCTATTGTTAATCACTTATTTAGATCTAGGAAGGACTTTTCACACTAGTCTGTCCACTTGATCTTCACCATATTCTGGGAAATCTCACCCATATGTGCTTTCAAATTGGAGATGTACTATATGAACCATCTATAATACTAGATAAACAATGGATTATGTTAAACTAAAAAAAATTACTAGTGTATTCCTAAGATTTGACAGCCTCTATGTTCTCTAGGTCTATAAAAATACCTACCTTAGATATCACATGCCTAATAAAATATACCTTCAGCATCTAGATGTGAAAATTTTAGGGCTTGATAAATAATCATTCTTTTATAAATTCACTCAACCCATGTGTCTTGCATGATTTTTTGATTTCTATTAGTATATGAGTATGTTATCAAAAAATTCAACAATAAAGGAATCATGATATGGGAGGGAAAAATGATTCTTGAGATCCCTAAACACGATTGAAAAATTTTTCATCCCAAAGGCTTGAAAAGTTCCCAATATAGTACATATATTCTCTTTTATGATGTCTTAGGAATATATTTCTCTGACCCAATGTTGGTGGTATCATTTTTTTAAAGTCAATATTAGACTACCACTGGGCTCCCCATAATAGATAAAAAAACTCATTGATCCTAAAAAAGGTATATATTCTTCATGGTCACCTTGTTGAGATTCCTATAGTCTACAAAAATACAATGAATATTATACTCTTTTGTAAACAACATATGAGCACCCCTGATGTATCGTGTAATTTGATAAATCAATCTACCTCTTAATACTCAAACTGCATCTTGATTTCAATCAAATCAGATTAAATTATATGATATAGAAGAATCAATATAGGTTTCCCTTTTGGATATTTTTCAATCTTAATTAAATTTTTTATATATTGAGGGATAACTATGAATTCCTCAAGAGAAATATCCTGATATAAATTTACCACTGGAAGAAGAGACGAAAATGAGACTACTAGTTCCTCCATAAGTGGAAATAATGCTACCTATATCATAATAGAACCAATATAGCTTAGGATTGGACACATTTTTCTTACTCCCAAATCCTATTCACTTTTATTCATAAACTTCTCTCCAAATTTCATGAAAAATGATACACATCTATGATAATTTTAATATGTGCAAGATATCTATTCATGTTGTCTATGCTAGATATCAAACCAAATCTAGGCATTTCTAAAAACATAATGTATCAAAGATGACTGTAGCCAACATCTAACATAATGCATTATAGATATCAATATAGATGATCCAATTTCTTCCCACAGTGTGTGTAATGATAAATAATATCATAAGATAACTTAATCGGTAAATCATGGGAACACAAAAATTGAGAATATATGAAGGAATGTGAAGACCCCTTATCAAAATAAGTAATAAAAATCATAGATGTGATCAAAACCATACATAGATAAATTGAAATCATTTATCCACCCTCAGCTAGTACCTTGGGAATTATATACATCCTTTATAACATGTCTCATTGGTCCTACCCCTGAGGTATATAAATCATCACTATAGTTTATGGAATCAGATTCTACTGATAAGGACCCCATCATGATCCTTGAGAAACAGTATGTGTCTACCCCACACCCATAGAATAAATTCATTTAATTATATTGAGAAGAACAATTAAATATTATAGATATTTACACACTATTATGAAATTCCCAAAGCCTGTGGAGAAAATTTGTGATAGTTCCCACTCTACATAGTTGAAACACTGAGGACCTACACCTCCCACATTTGAGGAAACTCTATTGTGTTCTGATTTCCTACTACCACCTTGTTTAAACTACTTATACTCTATATTAATGCTACTAGAAGAGAAACCCACCACAACATTGGAATGTTTTTTAGCTAATCCAAAAAGATAGGGATGGATACCTACAACTGTATCCTATTCCATAACATTCTCAATTTCCAAATCCTTATGAAGTATCACAAAATATGTCGTTATGTTGAACCACCCAACTTGACACCTTAGTTTAAACTAATGTCCAATTTCAAATGTTATGAATTTATACACCTCATTTCCAGACAAGATATGATTACAGTAAATAATATCTATAAAAATAGCATAATATGAACACACCAACATCAATCCATACTAAAGTTCAATAATCAGCTACGTCTGGTCTATCTTTAGCATTATGAGAATAAACCCACCAAGAAAATGACATTGAATATCACCCATATAAGACCTAAATGTCTTCATTGTTAGTTCATGACACCACACCACATCCTGGAGAGTCCATGAAGTATTAAGGAATTCAGATTTACCCATCAATACATTGGGATATCCACTAGAGTGATGATCCACTCAGTGATGTCAATCCAATCATGTGCATCATGTGGGACTCCCATACCCAGGAAGGATGGATTATGTTATATGTGATTGTCTCATTACTAATGAAACCTATTATTTAGAACTCCCCATTATGAAAATTCACTTTTTAATGTCTCTTGGATGTATTAGTCTTGCCACCAAAACCACTATAGTATGTATTGAAGCATTCCTAGAAACATCGTCCCATATATATGTTGGTGGGAAATGGGTGTTCTCCCTTAGGGGATCATTATGGTATTCTTCTTCTTGAATTTTATTAGACATCCTCTTGGAGGTAATGTGCATTTGAACAAAATAATTCTTAGGATGACTATCATAACTTACTTATGGTATCAACATTTGTAGTTTATAAATACACACAAGGGTTTCATATAGAAAACATATCATAGGAGGATATCAAAACTGTTAGGGTATAACAATCATATATATATTAAAGGATCCAGCATAGTTACTCATAACAATATGTTAGTAAAATCTATATACATATATAAAAACAATCATTTTAAATTAAAAAAACTAAATTTTAGCATAAAACATTATATAATTATAAGAACAAATTAATAATTTTAATTAAATGAACAACTATAGAGAAAAAAATGTATTTATGGAATGTGATACAATGTTCTTAGTCATGGTTTATGAACGCACCCAAATAAAATAAACTTCAACACCAAAAAATACCCAGTATTAGTATGAAACTATAAAACCACATCTATAATAGAAATGCCACCACCAATAATTCACAGGTCCGTCACATAAGTGTTGTACAAGATTTTATGTGATTTTCCTTATTGAGTTCCACATATCCTAACACCATTATACCTTTCCCCAAACCTATTAATGAAGAAAATAAATAGAAAAAAAAAATCCTTTTATAACACTTTTAAATGTCCCAACCTGTGTCACCCAAACTAGGCTAGGGTGACACTTGACCTCATGCATAGCAAGGGATTGACCATCGTTAGTGGGGAGACTATACCCTCAGTACCAAAATCCATAAATCACAAATATATAAAATAATTAATAATATACAAACATAAAAGGGAATAACTAAAGTGAATAATAAGGATTCTATAACACATGGAATGGTAGGAATATCTTGTAAAAAATGTTATAATCCCAACCATAAAGTGGTAGGTAAAATAGTTTTGTAAAAAACCATTGGAAAATAAATAAGTAATTATTAGAAACACACTAAAGTCTATCCAAGTAATAGATTTGAACCTTTCAGTCCTTATTAATAGATCCATCTCACTAGGTTTTTTCCCATTCTTGGTTCCATGATAACAAATTATAAATTCCCTTTAAGACACCCTTGCAGAGTATAAACCTAGTAGAACACTATCAATGAATCCTTATCATAAGTGCACATTCATAAGAGGTTTAGTTTATGATTATAGATATATGAATATGTATGTAAGAATCAATCATGTGTCAAGAGGTCATGAACAAAAAAACTACCAATATCCCCAACCATAGATAATTTAGTTCAATTCTAGAAAATAGTCACAAAGTAGTCATAAACTATGGACACTCTAAATACCACCGACAATATGTAAGAGTAGATACAATGACAACCGGTCTTGGTTTATTCAGTAATCCAATCAAGAACCATTTGTGTCATGGGTCTAAACACAAGGTCATCATACCCCACGTCTACCATGGGTTGCACCACACAGTCGTCGTATCCTACCACTACATCAGGTCAGGAATCAGGGCTATTACACCCTTACCCTATGTCTTGTTTCATTATCATCATCATCATGACATGCGGACCATACTCCCCCAATAATGGTTAACTGAGCCATGATTGTCTGTGTACCATTTTCGACCACAATTAAAACATATAATGTCTATATATTCATGAATATTAGAGACAAACACATGTAGGAACGAACATGTCATATCATGGATGAGTCTTAAAATTCACACACACACACACACATGTGATCAATCATACACATGGGATTCATGCGCTATACACACACTCATGTGATCAATATCAAACATGGATATCATAGTCCACACACACACATGTAATGAAACTCAAGCATGGGTCTCAATGAACACAAAAAAACAACTTATAATTCCATCTTCTATATAAAAGGTCTGTAAATGGTAAAGAAATTATTTCCTTTAGTATATTGATTCCAATAATATAATTCTTCAATAGATTCATCCCGAATCATGTTCATGCACCAACTAGATCCAAACATTAATGTTAAAGGTCCCTAGAACTGATAATAAACAAACCTAACAATGGTTCAACAATGTGATTCCAGAATATAAATAAAAAATAGAGTGTAGAACCATATAAATTACCAAACAACAACCATTATAAATGGTATATTTAGGTTTCATCTTTGGAAGAGTACATATCAATCCTAGAATAGTGACTAGAGAGGAGTGCCTAAGATCCCCACAAGTATCTATCAATAAGAACAAGATGATATCTCTCAAGGTATGATATTCTAGTAATTTGAAACAAGAAACACCTAAAAATAATGAGTTTCAAATATAAAAGACCATTTTTTTTTCTAAACTGTGATTTATAAATATTAGGGAATACTAAAAAGATAGGAATGGTATAATTATTAATTGATTGAAAAATGATTCCAAAGGAAATTAAACACATTACATGAAGAGAACATGATTTTCCAATTTGAGAAATATGAAAACCAAAAAAAATATTTGTTGTTTAGACTATTTCAGATTCCTTAACAATCATCACTAAGGTGTGGTGCTCCATTGTGGTTTTGGTGGCCATAAACATGGAAAACCATAGAAACCATTAACAACCACCCCCCAAGGATTATTTCCTGAACCATGTATATTTTTGAATCACCATGAAGATATGACTGTTGAAAAAAATTCAAGGAATCAATTATCTCCTCTTAATTTTTTTATAATTATGCATTTCTATTTCCTAAATTTCATTTCTTTATATCCATACCAAAAAATTTTATATTAAGAATTTACTACTGGTATTCATTTTATTTCACCCTATCTTTACATTATATTTTGATCTTCCTCATTTGATACTCATTAATTTGGATTGTCTCTAGGATAGATTAATCCCACAAGTCTATTCTCATTTCATTAACCACCATATAAGAATCACTGAAATTAATGTTGAAATTATTTAATTACCTGGATTTATATATTACTTATATGATATCCTTCATAAAAAAACATTCAAAACAATAACTATTTTAAATTATCTATCAATGAAATAAAAATATATTGAAAATCATGATTTATTCTTACGTAGGATTAATAAGATTTTCTTGGGTGTTGCATATGGTAACCTTTTTAATTAATGCATAATTTATTGCCTCCTTATCCTATCGCAGCTATGTTTTTTATTCATGTATTCCCTTAATTTGTATAAGTATATATTTAAAAACATCAGTAGGTATTATTTAATTATAATCCATAGTTTTATATTATAAATCACTATTTTATTCATCATTGACGTACATGTCGTATTATTCAGATATTGAACTTGATTCATTATAAGAATCTTTTATATGATTTAGAGGACCAAGGATTAAATTTTTCACCACTCTAATTACCTTTGTATAATGGTGACTACTATATCACTATTTAATTTTTTTATCAGATTCTCTACCTTTGTATTATTATTTTATTCAATGTCTTGGATGAAACCTCTATTTTTTTCTCTAATGGGGATGGAATCCAAATTTTCTTAATAAGACTCTTCCACATGAACTTCAGACTAAAAATTAATATATCATGACTAAAAACACCTAGGTATTAATAGAAATATATCCAACTTGAGGGAACATTATTTTGTGATACAAATAATGGTGACTTGGAATCCATGTAGTCACCTAAGAGGGGGATGGAGGGGGGGTGAATTATTCACACCTTTAAGTATTTTACCAAATATTAATTACTCATCTAACTATTTTACCCAATTTTATTTTTGAACCTCTATTTGTAGTTATGAAAATTGGATATATTAACTTTAACCAATATACACACATATGAAACATAAGATTCTAATTTACAGAGAAGTATATTGTGTATTTACATGGTTCTAACATGATATGGGAAATCTTTTATATAATGTGGTAAAATGTTATCCTAAGTCAATGATTTTACACTACTAATATTATCATCAATTAATAGTGTTTTTGGAATGTTATCTCCAAAATACATTGTCACAATATTACATAGATCAGTCTTCAATATATTATGAAAGTGAAGAGATATTTATACTACATCCCACAATAATATGTTTCAAAACATGTATTAGAACATCCTCTATTCCAAAACTAAACCAAAAATCTACACAAAATATTACCACATAAACATCATATACCCATATTCAATAAATATTATTTGAATAACTTTTGATATTAAGGAATAGGAAAATACAACTCAGCCTTTAAAAATATCATTTCTCCCAAATATTTTTTAGAATCAATTTTATAAATGATCTAATCTCAAACTCTGATGTCTTTTATAGTCAACAAGTTTTATTAATGACTACTTACATTTCTACCTTCCTTTCTTATATAATCATAAGCTTCTACAATACAAGGTACTCTAAGAAATTATTCTTCATATTAAATAATAATTGAAGAACTAAGGCTTTATTTAAAAAAAATATAATCAAAATCCTATTGTTCTTCTTTAACAAATGATTTATTCTCTTTCATAATATTAGTAGTTTTTATCTTCTTCTTATCTGGAATAGTTTTTATGGTATCCTCAAGTGGTTCTCTTCTCATTATATTTTTTTTATTATGTCTCATGTTTTATATCTCCAAAATCAAAAAAATATTTTCTATTTATTTATCCTTAAAAATATTTATCAAATTTGTTCTTTGATTATCATATCACTTTTTCCTCAACATTTTATGTCGGTTAATTGCAATGATCTTTGATATTTTATCTTCCTCGATGATTTTCACCTAAGAAAAATATAGAATACCCTTTCCCATTACCCTATATTTTACCATCAACGAATAAGTCTCATCTTTAGTCTCTTAGCAGGCTCCAAAATATTTATCTTAAATCTATTCCACAAATAGTCATAGTTAAATTATTCCCCAAAAAAATATGAAAATCATAAAACAAATATAAACGTATTGGGGAACATCTATTTATGGTGTGAGGGCTTATAAATTTTTTAATGAGGTCCATGCCTCATTTCATTATTAGATAACTTCAGTTTTCAACCCTATTGTCATTTATCAATAATTATTAATAAATTTATGATATTTAATACACTAGATAATAGTTCGAGTAGTATCATATTAAATTTCTAAGAAAAATATATTCTATAATTTCAACCTTTAAAACACATTCATTTTCTCATTTTTTCAATAAGCATTGATCTTCCTTCTTATATCCATGAAGGCAATTTTCTCAACTATTTCTATATACTAATATAACAATATAATATTAGAAATCATTTATAGTTAACTATATCATTGACACATATAATTCAATCCTTAAGATATTTAATATTATATACATATTGATTATTTTTTATTTTGATTAATCTCAAAATTATGAAAAGTATATATCCTTACAAATTTTGGAAATCATCCTTATAAACTCGAGAATAATCCTTATGAGGTAAGAAATCATCTTAATGAAGAATCCCATACTTTTCCAATTTTTCAATTCAGGTGTTAAAATGACCCTTATAAAGTCCTACATTAACTGTTATAATGTTGACCAGATACTTCGAAAATTCAGAAATCAATATTAGCATTTATATATTTATCATTACAGAATTATACACATTCCTTACAATCTGTCCAATGGAAATTAAATTTTGTTTTTCATCCTTATAATCTATAAAATTATCTTTTTGAAGTGGATAATTATCATTATTAACTTCAGTGATGATCTTTATGAAATTTTGAAATCATCCTTAGAGAGTTTAAGAATCATCCTTACGAAGTAGAAAACAATCCATACAAAATCTAGAAATATTCATATATAGTTTAAGATGATCCTTATAAAGTCATGTCTTTTCCATTATTCAATATCTTCAGTTCTATAATAAAATATAAAAATTTAGAAATTTTGAATTATCTATATAAGCACATAGTCCAATTAATTCATCTCATGCCTTTTCAATCACTTCAATTTACCTTATAAAAACATTAAATAATTATGTGAAATATTAGAATAATTAAAAATCTCTTCATCTTCTTTCGATGTTTTTTCAGTATAGTATACTCAAGTGGAGTATTCAAATTACCTTCATTACCAATTTAATACTATAATCACTTTGTCATTTTAAAACCTTCATTCAAGAGAAACATAACACTAAATAAAAAAAATTGTTTAATAAATACATAGATGGTTTCATCACTCTTCTACCAACAATTCTATAAAAATTCAGCTTATTTTAATCTATTTTATAACCACATTACAAGTAATTCATTAGTTAGTTCAACAAATATATTTCTACTCCATCTCCAACATAGTCACAAAAACTACGTTAAATTTTGAATTAATAAACTATTGTAGAGAACAATATTCTTATCCCATCACTAATTATCATTTTATTACATCAATACCAACATCAACAATTGTAATTTTTTAAGGATTCTAATGTTAAAATATATTTCTTGTTCATTTTTTGAATTCTGGAATCACACTTTCAAAAAATTAGTAGACTTATCCAGAAAATGATTTTCACTAATCTAAAATTAAAAATATCCCAAAAGAGGATAATATTAATGATACACCACCAATTCCTTCATTTTTATCCACAAATATATTTTGCTTATAATGATTCCTTTATAGTTCCATAGGTCCCCCAATAAGCATCTTGTTTTCCCAAATCAACTAAGGCGCACCAAAACCCTATAATTTCCTAGAATACAACCTTAATTAATGCATCTACTATATTCTGAACACCATTAAACATCTATATCATCAATAATACTTCCTCTAATAACTATTTAATAAAGTTATTCTTCATCACAATATGATTTATCCCATAAATAATCATCTGTTTATCGGGAAAGTGAATGAATATCAGAAAATAAAATAATTGTATTAAAATATCCTTATCTATTCCATGATAATCCAAAATCCCCTCTAGCTTGATTAAAGTTTTCCCTGATTTCATTTGAGCAATATACAATTCCTCTATTGTTGAATGTGAAGCAACATATTGATTTCTTTATACACAACTCATAGTTGTTCCTCAATATATGTACTCACATACATTGGTCCTCCTATGAGTGTATATATATCCACTAAAATACTAATTAAAAAAACTACAATGGTTAATAAATTTTTAATTAGAGTGAAAAACATATAGATCTATTAAGACACCACAATTTCCATATAACCTCATCTTAGTGTTACTTTATATGAATAACCATGAGCCTAAGAACTAGTCCCACTTTATGTTCAATGTCTAGCCTTAAAAAACCATTGAATAAATTTTACATGTTATAGTCAATGAAATTGGAACCAAAACAATCTACTAAGACCCTTATACCATTCTAGGATTATTCTCATTAGTCATCTCAATCAGTTTGGTAAAGGGCGTGGTTACATTCTATACCTCCCTAATTTTGAAACGTTTTATAACATTATAATTATAATCAAACCTAGTTAGAAGTAATGATTTTAAATTTAAATCCCATATAATATACATATGAAATATCTTTTTTCTTGGGTTGTGATATCTCTTCTATAATAATCCAAAACTCAATCCTTCAACACCTAATGAGTTTCATGTATTAATGTGGCTGAAAGATAAGAATCAACATAATTAAGTAAAATAATAAAATTATTATAATCATACACCTTTCATTAGATTTAAGGATATCTATTTCTCTATAATAACTTCAATTACTCTATAAAGGAATTAAAATTATAATTCTATCTCCTAGGTTCCCTTTTAAGACAATATAAGATCTAATTAATCTGATGCACTAGATTCCCCTTCCATTTACACAAGAAACTTATTGCATACTCTTTGTGTATTTCATCCTCAAAATGTAATTGAATAAATTTATTTTTAATATAAAACTACGTTTTATGTAACCTATCAAATACAACCATTCTAGGTAACATCCAAATAGTTGAATTATTTACCATTATAGTGAATATTCTAAAAAATTATTTCCTTATATTTTTCGAAATCATTTCACAAAGTTCCATTCGACAAACCATTCTATGAAGTATTTTCTATAATAATTTTTTTTCTTTATCCAATAAAATAATTTTATCTATAGAATTAAATTCCTTATAGCATGAAAAATTATCCTCCTTAACCTATTATAATGTTTGAAAATTTCTTTATCCCTAATGGATAATTAATACTAACTTGAGTCACTCAAAATTATGTTCATTTCATAATAATAATGTTCCAAATCCTCTGTGAGAATAAAGTAGTGAAATTAACTTTTAAACCTAGACACTTGATGATGAATCCTAATAGACATTCATAACCAAACTTATGTACATACTCATTCAAAAACTAGAACATAACCTTCTAGATATCTACCCATATCGTTCATAGTTCCTATGATTTCTTATATATCAATGTCTAGAAACATGAAAACAACATGACTTATATATGTAACATTATCAAGATATTATGCTGTTTTCAAAACTAATGTACTCCCTAAGAAATATAAATCTTCCCGAATTCCATATAGATGAACCCCATATTATGATGATTAATTGTTTTCATTTACTTTATAATATTAATTATAATCTTTCCATAGGATATCCACATTAATTATAGAATTTTGTCTTTTAAATACCATCTATATATTATTATACAAGAGTTTATTTCTTATTTATGCATCCCAATATACAATAATTAAAAATTTACAAGGATTAGCCTATGACATTCCCCTTTCTCTATAAAAAAAAGAATATAGGGGAGTGTTCTAGAGAATATGATATGGTAAATATTAACATTAATTATAGAATATAACGATTTCAATATTTCATTATCTAATGGATAAAAATGGATTATATTGTATATATAAGTTTGACAATTAATAGATCCACTGAAAACTCCTCGAGGAAACCAGTTTGCATCTCTATGATTCTCCAATTTTCCACTAATGTTCAATTTATACATTGCATGAATCCATTTTTTCCCCAAATTTAATAGTATGATATTATCAAACAATATGACTTTCTACCAGTATAACACTTAAAGATATCTCCTTCTTTATTCACTACCATTGTTATATTGTAAACATATCAATATTAATCTTGTTTCCTTTTCTACCATGGATCTCCATCGGATGAAGGCTCCAATTTTTTGTAAATTTTTTATAAGAAAAAACAAAAAAACCTTACGTGCTTTATTTTTAAAGAAGGTAACATTGTAATGTGATCCTTCAAGATAATAAACTATAGTAGATCTCCATAAATTCATTTAAAATTTCTATAACTTCTAATCATTTTTTATTTTTCATTACATCCAAAAATGTACATTATGTTATATCAAAATAGTTAAATCATCAAACATTTCATAATCTATGATTCCATGTTTTAGTATGAATTTTTTATATATTATGTTTATCCCATTATCACATAATTAATAATTATTTTTATGGTCAAAATCATTTAATCTGTATGTTTTCCCAACATACAATGATCCTTCTAAAAATAGCATTTTTTACAATGTACCATCATTTATTCCATGGGAAACCACTATGGAATGAATTGTAAATTCTCATGACCTACTCATAAATTTTAAATATACACCTACATCATGAATCTATATTACCAAAATAAAATCATTTCTTAATCATAATATGTTTTACACACCTTTAAATTATAGGGAGTATATGTTCCATGTCTGGATGGTGTCATTTATATTGTCTACTATCTCAAGATATTCCTTTCTACAATATGGTACTTTTTGAATATTATAAATATGTAATTATTTACAGGCGTCCTCATATATGTAGCGTGAAATGACTCCCAAAAATATTTGATCTAGGAATAATTGACAAGGGAAACCCAAAATATAGTACCTATATAATTTGAAATGGGATTTTTAGATGTAATTATAAAATAAAACAATATTTTTATAAATAAATTACCATTGAATTATTTCTTATTATAAAAATTATTATTATTAATCTATTATTTGGGACCTCCACTAGAAGAAATACTCTAGCTTCAATATCTTCTTCATTTCAAATCTTTTTACTTTTATATTAATCATTACAACCAAACCATATACATTGTATAAAATTATTTTTTAATAATGGATATTCATCCTTCAAATATACTAATTTAGAATTATATCCTAGAAATATTAAAACACTAATTAAATATTATATATTAATTTTATTATATATAGAAAACATCATACTCCATGACACTGATAGTGATTACAGAAAAGGAATTGGGAAATCTAGATCCGGGAATTTTTCATTTCTTGATTTCAAATGGTTTTGAATCATATTAATGTCATTAAAATGATCAATCATTGGATTTTCGTTTGGAATTTTCATTCAGAAAAAAAATCATCAATAGAAACACATTGATTATTAAATATGGTTTATCAGATATATCAATAAGAGAATTCATATATTCTAAATATGTTTTTTACTTCACATATTCTATAGGTCAGAATCTAGATTAGTAACATTAATATTAATATTAATACATTCCTATATAGACAGTCCCATTTTTTATTTTTCATAACATCTAGTTTGATGTACATCACTGTTAGATTCATATCCATATTCACTACTATATAACCTATTTATTCACCTAAATTTTAATTATATCCCAATAAACATCTATATTTTAGAATTACCCTTAGATAACATCTCAATTCCAAAATTAGTGACCTCCCACAAAATAAGAAAAAGATATATGGGATAAAATGTAGTTTTCTAGAAATATCTTACATGGTTAATGATAGAATAATACTTTTGAACCATGGTCTAAATCATAATTTGTTTTATGTAAAGATGAAGGAAGCTATGAAACTATGATATTATTCTACTTTTTGGGAATAGAATCATATAAAACATAACGCAATAAAAGATTCAAAATTCAATTTTTTTAAAAACTTATTAATTAGAACAATACTATATAAAACATTGTCTCTATAATGAGAAAATAATTATTCCCAACCACAAATCACAATTCTAATATAATATAGATTATAAATTCCTAATGAAAATGATAAAAAATTTAATTAAATATCAAAGCATTGATTTTTTTGGATTATAATTAGTCTTAATCCATGGGGTAATGCATTGGTAATTTAATTACATAGTGATTTAAATAAAGATTTCAACTTTTAACTATTCATGTATAAGTGAATCCTACACTATTTGATGTAGGGTTCATCTGGTGAAATCAGTTCTAAAACTGTTTAAATTTTATAAATGACTACTACATTGAACATCACATAATGATGAACTAAACCTCGTCAACAAACACATCTAGTGGATATCTCTTTTATTTAAATAACATCTATTATACTCTTGGAAAATCCTATTGTGTATTTAACAAAGTGTATAAAATTATTTGGTAACTCTAATGAAAGATTGTATATAATATTATGTAGAGCCTAATTCCACACTACCATCATTTGGATTAGTTCATTTTTGAATATTACTTTCCATTAAATACCCCTACACTTATATAATTTATAATTGATAGGCCATCATCTCTAGATAATTCAATTCCAGAAATTTATAATCAGTCATCAATATTACTAAGAATTATATCCATAATGATTCCCACATGGATGAAATGAAAAATATGACATATGATATGGAAATTAATTTGTATTAAATCCTAATATGAAAATCATGTGGGATTGATAAAAATAAGAATATAACAATATATATAAAATATACACTATGTTGTTTTAGATCCTGAGGAAAGTGGTGGATAACCCCCATTAGATTAAAAAATAATTAAAAAATATAAGGAAGTGTTCATATTTTAATTTTTATTGATCTTACAAGGTTATATAATATATTATTATTCAAGATACTTAAACCTTATAAAATTTGTGTCCTAGGGTGATTTTTTTAAAATAAATTGATATCATATTTTAAAAAAACTCATGGGGAGTTAGAGAAATTATATTTTTTAATGATGGTTAATAAGTGAAATACAAGCTATAATAAATACAACACATAATATTAAATCATTATTAAATGGAAAAGTGGAATCATAGAACCACACAATAAGTAAGTGGTATAATGTTCTTTACATGGTTTAAATCATACTATTTATACATTAAAGATTCTTTAATAATGAACCTGTGAATGTTTGATTGAGAAAATATATTATAATTGAATGTATTCATTTGTAAAAATCTATGATTTATTTGTATAATAGAGAATAAAAAAATAATGATGCCGTTGAGTTATAGTCTAGCTTGGTAAAATGAGTTTTGATTCTGTAAAATTTGAGAATTTGTTGATGACTGTTTTAATAGACATAACTTAACTCTATGTAATTATTTGGAATGTGTATCAATAATTATGAGGTTTATATATTTTATGTATAAAGTATGGATTAGTTTAAAATTGTATCATTAAAAACATTGTTAATACAATATGGTGAATCAATCCATGAGAACATATGAAGATAATTCTTTAAGTACGTGTTAGAGGTTTAAAAACCGGTAAACAAATCTCAATTTTCATACTCATTATTTTTTGGGTAATGTATCTTCATAATGACCCCTATCATTTAAATAAACATTCTTCTAAACCACTACGTAAATAATAAATATAAATTCTAGGACTGTATATTGAATTACAGAACATAGTGCCTCATATATGAATCTATAATGAAAATCCTCATCTTGAAATGGATCAGGGGTCACGAAAAAAAGGTCCTTGAATTTTATCCCAAGATCCAACACACTCAATCTCCTATACTAATGGGAGACCGTCTCATTCCTATTATGGTCCCTCGTTATTGATGAAAAAACATAGCAATAAAATTCCTCTATTAATCATTAGTTAAAAGGCCTACCTTATTCTTCTCCCTATTATACAAGATCCACCACACTTGTATAGCTCCACACATCTGATTTACAGTTAATAGAACTCAATAATTTTACTAAGAATAAATTATGATAAAATAAATATAAATATTTTATGACCAATTCTATATCTCAAAATCTGATATTCTTGTCTCATACTCCATCATTTCCAGACATTGGAACTTACTTAGTGTCTTCCAATATAACTCATCATCCTCAGCTAGGTAATCCCTCATATGGTAAAATTGGCCAGCCTGGTGAACCTCACCAACTGTAACCACATGTGGGTAATGACCAATATGAATCTCTATAAACCAGGAAGAAAAAATCACATACTAACATCATTGAATTACTTCACAAATTCATTTAAATAGATTTAATTTCAGATTTACCATAAGTATCTCAAAATTCATCTACACACGAAAACAACCATGATGAATGTACCTCCCATATTTCTCTAACCTGAATTCATGATCACATTTCATAGCACATTCAATGATCATATGTTCCCTGTTTTGGATCTTAAAGGGTCTTAAACCCCCATTTCATAGCATCCCACAATATTTTAGTGATAATTAAATATTTTAATAGTTTTTCCCTTTGATTTTAAATTATTTTAACCTTAAAATTCTGTCATTTAATGGGTAATTTCCATATATTTAGATAATAGGATGATTTTTTACCATTGTGTTGAAATGGAATAAAATCAGTTTCTAATTTATTTTATATATTTGGAATTATACGAGTAAATCCCCCATCTTATTTCCATAGGATTTGTTGTTATTTTAGGAATATTTATGAGTTTTTCATATTCGTAGATGTCAATAATACATAAAACTTAGGTTGCATAAACATCTTTCTTTGTATGCATGAACATAGATTCATGGGAATTAGGCAAGTCAATGAAAAACTAGCATACGAATCATTAAAAAACCAATGAAATAATGAATCCCAAGCGATGTATACATCATGATACAATCTATGTAATCTTAGATTCAGACTACATGGGAATCCTTGAGAGTTAGAGAAGATGTAATTGCTAATATGTACACATCCTATAGATCAATATATTTTTATGTAAGCATGGGAAAAGATACCAAAACCACTTTATAAGCATCAGATAGGATGATAAAATGTTTGTACGAGACTCATTGTTATATGATTCTGAGGATTCAGACAACCTTCCAAGATTTCATAGAATCAATAGTGGAATCATACATGGATTTTTTAATGAAATTATTATTAATAAAAGAATAAAACTCAATGTAAATGCTGCAGATCTAATGGGACTTCAAATCATGTATATAATGTAAACAGTATAAGAAAAAAAGAAATATCAAATATTTTGAAATAACTAGAATCTCAATGTTTTTAACCATGTAACGATGAAGGAAATATAAAACATTGGAGGAGATGTTTGGTGATACCTATTAACAAGAAGAGGGAACCACTATTTAATGGTATCTACTATTGTAGTTAATATCTTTTAGAGTTCTTATACTATTATTTTCTTCAACTATTGTTTATTTAGATTCCTTAATTTATCAAATATATTTTATTAAATGGTTTCTCTTATTCCTTTATTATCCCTTTATTTTATCTCCATAATTATTTATCCACATTATTTACTATAATATCCTATGATCATAATCACGAGTTTCCAACCCATGAAATCTCAAGGGGTAGTAATATACTTTTGGAACCAAAGTATCTATGAATTCATGTTCTATATTTCATAATTTCTTGGAGTTAGGTCAAGGGTAATTTAAATGGAAAATACCTTGTGTATCGCTACTTTATTTTCTATGTTCTAACTACTTCTTCTCAAACCATTATCCTATCAACGAAAGAGTTTTAGGTGAAATGATATTTAAATATTAAAATAAATATTATAGTTAAAACTAGGGAAATAGCGTGTGATCAAACTCAATTGGTTCTGTTAATTATCTTAATAAAGAATTAATAGTAAAAATATGAAGGTTATTCTCCGGATATTCTTATGGGAGAATCTATATTGTTCATACAATCATTATATTTTCATTTCATGTTTACTTTAGGTATTTCATTCACAACATCAACTCATATATATAAATGGTTTAAATAAAAGCATAATTATAATATGTGAAATGGGAATAATGAGTGGTTTATTTCAACATAACCTCAAGTGAGATGACCATATTCAGACACTATGATGCACTAAAAATAATAATTTTTCCCCACACCCCATATTTGTTGTACATAAAAACATATCATTCTTTAAATGGATCTAAGTATTTTGGAACTTATTATTTTATTCCATAGTTTATAAATTGTTTTTCTTTTTTATAATAAAAAAATATCCTTGATGTTTTAAAATTGTAATCATTTTTCATGGCCTAACAATTCATTGGTAAAAAAATAAGAACAAGAAAAATAAATTCAATGAAAATACCTGTTCCATGTAAACAAAAATTAAGTACAAAAATTGAGAAAAAATTATAATGGAAAGCTAAATATGTATGGAAACTCAAGAGAAATAACTAGAGTAATTCAAAAATGAACCACAACCAATAGTGAAAAATATTTCTCAATTTGTTTTGTTAAATAACATAAAATGGTTGATAAGTAGTTACTTAAAGAATTAATATCATTATCCTATAATCATCAATGGATATAAGAGGTCCCAAAATAAAAAATATAATATAGTTTATAAATGCGGTCATTATGTGTTTTAATAATATAGAAACAATTTTTTGAGAAATAATCCTGTAGTAATCATACCATCTTTTAAGAAGAGAGACCCACACCACTCCATGATTACCTAGCCTTGAAATGAGAAACAATCCTGGTGGTGGAATTAGTGAAATTTCGGTGCTTGATAACCCACCTCTAGGAACTAAAACTCTACTCTAGAGGTAATTTATAGGGCAGAAGATATTGAACATGAAGAAACTAAGGGACATGATCTTTTCTTGTAACCAATTTACTGTAATTTTATTTAACCCTAATATATAATTTACTACCCTTTTTTATATTTATCATATTTGGAAAGACATATATTCTATTATATATTGAAGAAAAATAACAAAATACACATGGGGTGGAATACATGAAGCTCACTAAATCCATTAAATATGAACTAGATGGTGTAAAAGATGAGATACCCATGTGATTGTAGGAAAATAACTAAATTACATGTTTTTTGATTTAAAATTGAAGGTTTTAATATCGAATAATAATATTTTATTTTTATTCTAAAATAAATATTCTCTTATTTTCCCATTGCTTTTGTTGATGAAATATATCAAGAGTAGAAACTAGAAAAATATGAGGAGGATGTAAAAGTAGTAGTGGAATAGGAGGTGGATCTGTTATTTATCTTACCCCACCTTGCATGTTAAATGTTATTCCTATTGGGATTTATAAGATGTACTCTATCTATCATATTTTCTCCAACCAATATGAAGTGAAGTAAGTTGGAAATAACTAAATTTATAGTTAATATAAAAAAACTCAGCCCAAAATCATATTATTAATAAACAATGGTACTAACCAATATGAGGTTTTTACAATATATAGCCCACTTAGAATTCAGAGAAAGATCAATCTTATTTTTTTCTCTTTCCCTTACTATTAATTTTATTTTTTTATGAAATAAGTTTTCTCATGATTTTTTATTTTATTTTTTAATCCTCTTATAATTTTATTGAGCTTCAACCAAAAAATAAATTCTAATATTATATAATGAAAGCTTTTTAGAATTTAAATGAGTAGTAATAGTCTAAGGGTAGAGGAGTAGTACAACCTATTTTGTACATACGTGTTTTATTATCCATTTTTTATTTTTTGACTGTTTTTAATTTAGTAACTTTGAGATTCATTAAAAACTATATGAAAATAGAGACTAATATGGTGTCTTTGAAGAAATTAATTTAATTGAATTTTTATGATCTTAAATTATTTTAGAAATTGAATTCTGTTTCATGATTAGAAATCATTTTAATTGTTATATTTTTATAAAATGTGAAACTTATTTTACAAATTTGTTGTCCAATGATTTATTTGTTTTTGAAAAACCATTATATTTATAACCCTTCTTGAAATCAAATTTTTATTTATCTTATTCCTATGACTGTTGAGGTAGTATTTGAAATATAAAACAAAATGTTTTCATATTATTTAATTCTATTATATTTCATGAAATGTTTTACAAATTAAAGAATACATATTTTTAAAATAAGAAATATTACATTGAAATCCAATTTTTATGTTTCCATGGGTCGGTTTTGGCATGACAATGTGGATTGAATTAGTGGTAAACCCTTTTTGTTAATTTTACTTCTTAATAAAACCTCCATAACTTGTTAAAGTTAATGGTGTTAAAAAAAGATAATAACCTATCACTCTATGATGAAATATGATGGAAGGAAATACATAGAAAATGTTAAGGTTTGGCTCTAAATAATACTCTTTTACATGTTGGTTATTCACCATAACATGGATTTTCAACAATCCCAAATAGATTATTTACAACATATAATCCACTGAGTTCCTCCTCTAAAAAAATCTATTCGATGATAAGAATTTCCACAATAAATAAGATCTGATATAGAAATATATTTTTCTTCTCCAAGGATTTAGTTGTGAATATAATATTTTTATATCAGTAGATGTATCTGCATTATTTAGACATTTATGCCTTTAATATCTTCAATAGTAGATTGAAATTATTAAATCTACTGGTCTGAAAACATTAACTAGATTCAGAATTATCTGGATCTACATATTATAAATACTACGTTTATATATGTTATCCTTTGATGAAATATATTTTGGATTCAATATCTTTCCCCACTTATCGCAAGTTCTTATCCTTTACCTCATGTTGTTCTCAGTTTTCTCACATCTCAAAAAAAATCTTCATAAATATTCACAAATGATTTCAAATAATTCCTCAATCATGATTTTTTTTGAAAATAAAATTTGAAAAATCAACAACTTATAAAAGCTTCATTTATATCCCTTTAATAATTTCTCTATTGAACAACCACATTAATTTAAAATGGAAATTATAATATTCAGGGAAAACCATAAAATATATTTAAAAAATTTAATTCTACATATCTGTTCAGACTACCTATAATATTTCTAGAAATACACTTCTACAGTGTGGAAAAGAACTCTAATTCATGAGGCATGTCACTGCAACATGATAAATTTCACCGTGGTATAACTAATCATTTTTATAGTAATTTATTCTAAATATATAAAGGCCTTTTGATGTATCTAATAGGCTATTTCATGAAGGTATCCTATTTTTTAGGGACACTAAAAAAATTTGACTAGGATTTTCAGAGTGGACTTTAACTCTATGGTGTACAATCACATTCATTCAAACACTATAGCGTCAAATATATCTTGGGGTGTAGAGGACCTAAACATTATAGGGAAACCAATATCTCACCAAATATTACACCATGATTATAGTGAACTAGGCTCTATATTAATATTTATAACATATTTTAGATTAAGATTCATTAAATTAAAAAAACACATGCATAAAAATCATAAAGGTATAGTGCATTTGGAAACAAAAAACATAAAAAACTAGTTCTTGAGTGTTTTGCATCATCTCCCAAATAGTTCCTCATATCTACAACTTTCTTAGTAACATCACACATAATACCAATCATCAAAACCTAGGGAAAGAAATATTAGAAATGGTGACTTAAGATGATGAGTTATTGTAAATAAGAGAAATACATAATAATTACTTGTGCATATGGTTATGAGAACGTGATTATAACAAATGAAAACCTTACCCAAAATACCCAAGATCAAAATAATGATTCATGAAATAAATATTAGTAGCTCATAAAACATGAATCACGAATAAATCAAAGAGCATAAGACACTAGAGAATAAAAGTGACATAAGACATGGAATTGTGGAATACACATAACCATAGAAAATAATTTCCTTAGTAGTCAAGGATTACTTTAAAAAGTATAATTTATGAAATGGTTGAGTCACCAAACTATAATAGTATTCAAAGTTCAGTCCCAAGACCATCATAGTGGAAAATTTCCCATACTAAACAAGGCTCACTCCCCATTGTGGTCTTACTTATCTAATGAGATATCAATCTTTATGCAATATATTGGAGGAAGATATAGGTCCCACCCATCACATAATTAAAATCATATATATGTGTTCCAAAATAACATAAAACATTAATCATATTATAACCCATAATGATAAATGGGTTTTATAAGTATTTCATCCCATAATAACCTATAAAAAAAGAAATTATTTTTATAATCATTTCAGAATATCATAATAGCATAACCTGTGGTAAAAAGAATGGGTTTCATAAGTATTTTATCCTGGAATAACCCATAGAAGATAAATATGCTTTATAAAAACTTCTCCACATTATCATAAACCATTCATAATAATAATAATGATATACTTGGATTATATCCCTAATAAATAATAAGTAATATCAATGTATTTAATCTTTGATAGAAAATTATTTTGAAATTAAAATAACTTATAACATTTCATGAAGAAAGTAATCATTTTTGAAAATAAAATTTTTAAAAATAAAAATTCATAACATATTTTGAAATTATATTATTATTAAATAAACATGAAAAATCACTAAAAATACTTATAAAACCATTTAGAAATATTCTTGAAGAAAATATCCTTTCTTCGTTCAAAAATACATTTAAAACATAATAGTTTTTTTTTTCAAAAAAGAATTCATTGAAAATCACATTGGAAACATATACTCCAATATTGAAAACATTTATTGGTCATGATGGATTAAAATACTATTCATGAAGCATAGGTTAAAATAATGATTCCTTTCACATTTTTGGTAAAATCCAAATGTGCATTGCTTTTGGAAAAGATATAAAGATTTCTTTTATTTTTAAAATGTAAAAGGGTAAAAATTATTTTATAAATCCATTTAATAATTGAATAATATTTTTGAAATAATTTTTAGAATATATGCATATGGAAGGAAATGTTTTTTGACATAATAGTGAAATAAAGATGACTTTTAGTAAAAATAATATTTTGTTCCCTTTAAGACTTTAATAGAGAAAAATGAAAGGAAAACATATATTCTCCCAAATTAGCAAGATTAAAATAAAATTTATGATTTTAATGAGAGATATATCATAATATTTCTTTAGAATGAGAGTAAACCAAAAATAATTTAGATAAATGATGACACTGTAACATCAAACCCGTACCACTTTGATAAAATTTGAATCGTAATCCCCAATAAATATAATAGTAAATGGAATTTTAAATATAATAATTATATTGATATTCATTATATAACATGTATATGATGAAATATATAAACCTTATAAAATAATATAGGTCCATTAATAACATATGAATCAGATAAAGAAAATTCAGTTAAAAATATCTAACCACTTTGATAACTTTGAAAACAATCATCATGAAATTGATATATTAAAATGGATTTAAAATAAAAATAGTTTTCATGGTTATAATCATAAAATAAATTCATTGGTAGAATATAAACCATATAAAAGACATGCAGTGAATATGGAATTTTTTTCAAAAAATGAAATATTGAAATCCATTACGCTAAGTATTGAATTGCATTAAACAGATAAAAATCTCATGTATAATAAATATAAGTTTGTTATAAATATATTACAGAACCATAAATATATATATCATACCCTAATTTATTTTCTCACACTTTTAATACCCATTTATTTAAAATTTCATGTTAATGTCACGTTCTGAGAAATAGTTGCTTTTTTTCTATATATTTTGATTTTTTATTTTTAGTATCATTATATTGATCCTGGATAAATAATATAAATAATTTTAAACAATATATAAATATAATATATATTAGGAATATATGTATTTATTATAGTCCATAAATATTAGAGATAGAATACAAAATATACAGTTCATGGTGATTTTAGGCCATACATACCCATGAACGATGTTTTCATTTCCTTGATGGATTGAATTATATAAAGGTAAATAATATATTACCATTAAATAATAATTTTAATTTCATATATATAAAATATTTTCAATGATGTTATCTTTAGTACCTTCAATGTAAAGCATGAACGAATCACATTGATTCATGAGGTGGAAGCTTGTTGTACAGACAAATGATGTTATTGTATCCCCCACAAAATGAAAAGTAAGAAGGTATATGTTAAATATTTACTAAATAAGAATAAATATGTTAACTGTATCATATATATTCATTATATATATATCATTAATATCATCCATGTAAAATGGAAATAGAAAAACACATCAAGTCGATTCGGTAGGCGGTAGTCCGCCGTACACACGAGCTTTGTTATTATTTTCGAACAGGTAGGGAGGTAAGAAGTTAGGTGTGATATTATATGTATATAAGTATAATAATATAAAAAATATCTCATATAAACTCTAAATACATAATTATATCCTTCCATGTTAGTTGGTTGTGGAAAATGAATGACATCTGTTAGTGATGCGACATTTCGCCGTACACACGAATAATGATTTCGTATCCCACTTGACAGAAGAGGAGATAGATATGAGTTATTATATTATTAATATAACATAATATTATATGGTGAAATAATTATTATATAATTTTAATTTAATGATATTTTAGGTATATTTTAAAATAATTAAAACAAAAACACATATTTTAAAACATTGCCTCATCTTTGGAAAGCCACTTTATGTTTATCCTAAAGACATCCAATATTGGATTTATGATATCAAAAAGGCCTATATTAATTGGAGAGAGATTTATGGAATAAATTTAGCTAGGTATTTTTTTAATCAAAGGGATATATATGTGTGAAGTGGAGAAGATAAAGGGTTTTCTTTTATATGCAAGGTGAGTGCCATAGATGTATTTTTTGAAAAGAAAAATGAGTACACATTATTTTCCTGAAAAACTCAATTTTTTTTGACATTATCCATAATTATAGGTTTTATGGCCATTCCATGGATATAAAATGAGTTTTTGGAAATTTTAAATTCCATTTTACCCCTTATCCTTGTAGATTAACACATTATGATTCCATTTCACCTTGAACAATATAATTATTTTTAGACGATTTTACTATTAATAATGGTAAAAAATTATGTTAAACCTATTATAAAATATATTTTATAATAATTAAAAATATGGAATCCATTTTTCCAAATTCTATTAACATATATGGAATAAATTTATTTAAAATTAATCTTATATATGAGACAAAAAACGGTTTTCTAAAGAGAAAAGTTTAAAAAGATAAAAACATTTATATCAACATTCAATATTAAATTTACTAAAATTACAAAAATTGGATTAATATATATATACATATATATATATATATAGTTAAACAAATTTTAATTTTAACACCATATTAAAAAAATTATATTTTCAATTCTTCAAATTAAATGTTAGTTTTTTAATAAAAAGAAGTATTTTTTAATATACACTGAAAAATATATATTTTTATAAAATTATCAGAATTTATAATCATGATATATTTGAATTTGTGGTTTAAAAAAGGAAGTTTAAATTTTAAAATAAAATCTATAAATGTGGAAAAATTATTTTTAAATAAGTGTTAAAAATTCTACAAAACAAGTTTTTATAAATATAAATTTTTGGTTAATATTTTAATTTATTCTTATCTCATTTCAAAAAAACTCATAATATTAATGTTGAAAATTATATTTAATATATCATATATAAATTTCATTAAATTCATTTCAAAAATTTATTTGTTTAATTTATTGATATAAGATGATTTGGTGCATAAAAAATAGTTTTTCACAAAAATATTTCATGTATTTTAAATTAGTTTTTATTTCATATGAACTTAATTGGACATTAAAGAATACATTTAATATACATGTGTAGCCCATATATTTTCATAATTTTGTTAATCATATACATACATAAAAGTACAATGGCTAGATCATCAGTATCATACTAAATATTAATATTTTAATAGTATGTCATGTTTCATTAAAACTAAGTGTTCCTTCAAATTAGGGATAAATTAAATGTTACATAGAAAAAAATATAATGAAGAAATTAAATTTATTGAAATATTAATAATTAATAAAATCACGGGGTGTTATATTCTACCCCTCTTAAAATGAATTTCAACATCATAATTCATCACTATAATTCAAAATGATTAGGATACATTTGCATCAGCATATCCTTAGGTCCCCACATAGCTTCCTCAAGCTAGTGATTTCAATAAAAATCATTAACCTAGTGAGTAGTATGATTTCATTGTGGTTTTTGTTTTCAATCTAAAACTCCACTAGTTATTCTTCATATGAATAATCTTTCTAGAGTATTATGAAAAATGAGTTTAGTAAATTTTAAGGTTTAAGTTATTAATTTCTCAAGATAAATACATGTAATAAATCATGGACTTGATAGTGGTTCCATAGAAGCACACACAATATGCTATGATCCTGAAACAATCAATAATTTCAAAGGTACCGATATACAAAGTTATTAATTTCCTATTATTCCTAAATATCACAACCTTATTCCATGAATAAATACATTGAAATAATCTATTAGTAACTTAAAATTATAGTTCATATCAATGACTAATATTATAAATTTTCTATTTACATTGTGCTACACTTATGTGATGTTGAATGAATATGACTTTCTATACAATTTCTTCAGCTAACTCAGGTCCCTATATCTTTATTTCTTGAAAATCACCCCATTATAGTTGATTTATAAATTTATTTCCATAGAACGATTCATAATGAACCATATTAATACTTTGTATAAAGGTATTGTCAAAAGAAAACTAGTCTGGAGGAATGTTTTGATCCCAACAAGACTTTGAAATCCCTGAAAACAAGATTTCAAAAATACTATATAAGGATATAATTGTACTATAAGAAATATAATATATCTAAGGATAAAAAGAAGTGTCGAAAAGTATCTCAATATATAGGTCTTACTAAAGACTTCTATAGAACATTGAGGTAAACCTCATATCCCAATCAGATAAGATGGAATGTTGTATTCAAAGAAACTTTTCCACTCCCTTGATGTATATTTTTTGAATTCTTATCCAGAGAGAAATATTATCTAATAGAAATTTAGTCTTTCAACATAATAAGGTGATCGAATACAACCCATAATTACATCAATATAAAAGATAATATAAACACAAATGGTTACTGACTCATTTAACTATATGTATACAAAGTGTAAGGGCATTATTCTTCAAATTTCTCTATCGCTAAAACATTTACATAACTAATGGGTTGTATTAACATAAATTTCTCTAAAAATATCCTAAATATTTTTAAAATACCATCTAATAAAACCTTAAAACGGGTGTGAGGGAATGTGAACTTATGATCAACCATAAAATCATAAACCCACGATTATGCCCATAACTATTAAGTAAATATCATTGTGAGACGTATATGCTTACAAAAGAAATATCACCCTTTATTACTGAAATATGATCTTATCTTATACAGAAAAAATTCTATTTGAAGCTTGGTTTCATCCTTTTTCTAATAGAATATACAATGTGATTTTATTATTTTAGAATCCAGGAAGAGGGAGATAATCAATTCTAAAAATTACCTAAAATTTCACTAAATTATAAAAAAATATTATTAGTGTTCCATAATTATCATGATTCACTTTATCCATTGTCATTACATAATCATTCACCATTTCCGTTGTATTCAGATTTTTTTCTATCTTATAAACAAAATTAGCCCTTGGAATGGGTCATTTATTCAAATAATTCCCAAAATCCTTTCACTTGAATCACTGGAGTATGGGTGGTGATTATATAGAGAATTATCTCTATTTATATCAATATCTAACTTATTCCCATCATTTCATGATTCAGCTGCTAGAAGAACAACCTTCTCATGAATAAAACTTTTTTAGAGATTTTATTATAATTTCCTCCATGATTCCATCTAACATTAAAGTACAACGAAAAGATCATATTCTTATCTCTATGGTTTTAGAGCTCCCATTTAATCCCATATTTATTTTATTATGAAAACCATGTGATTGATGGGTTACTCAAATCTCAATTTCTATTTGGATAGAATAATGAACAATTTCATCATAGATATTGATTTTGATTATATCTAATTCACAACATATACTTTGTTTAAATCCAGTAAATAATAAATAAACCTTATTTTCTGATGGTATTATAATACTATAAGATTACATTTAATGTCTTGAAAAAATTTCCTTATTGGTCCCAAAATATTCATTATCCATTTATTATAGCTCATGTAATTCCTTTTCCATTTTCATACTAATAATGTAACATCCTAAGTATGTAAAGAATTATTTATTTTCATATCTATGTCTATTTATGAATTATATAGAGATTTAAAGGCTTAAAATGAGAATAAATCCAATCTTAAGCATTGAATTTCTCTAATATTTTTAAAAGACTGTTTTGCCTCCTTTTGATGAAGAATCATTTTTAATTATATCTCCTGACAATTTAATGATCTCTATTTGTCAAAACAAACTTATTCTTTAGTATAGGGACATTGAAATATACTTTGGATAAATTTTTGGTATTTTTTGGACAATGTTCGTTTTTTAAGGGATAGTGCAAAATACTGGATTTTACTTCAAAATGTCATTTTGATCTAATTTAATTATATAGATATATTATCTTTTTAATTGGTTTTAAAGTGTAAATAGAATATATTTTTACCATTTAATCCAATGGTGGTCATTGTAATTAATTTCACTTTGAAATTGGACATAAACAATTGTCAAACTTTGGATAGATATTGTTTCAAAAAAACCCGCTATTTGTTTTGACAACGGGAATTATTTTTAAATTAATTGCTACAATTTCTGTGTTGGGAATTTGGTAAAATGGATTCAATATTTGGAATCAGAAGGCCCAAATTATATAATTATGACTCTTTTGTTTTTTGACATTATGAATAGTAACGATGGTAATTATCTTTAATTATCGTGATTAATTAGTAATCGGGTAGTTAAAGGCAACAAAATAATATCATAATAATATAAAATGACCCCAACATGTGTCATAATACTACTAGTTGTGTCATGACCGACCATGGGATGTCTTTTTCCAAACATTGGGACCCCATGGAATCACTTTTGGGTGATAATGAAACTTTATCATTTTATTTTTAAAAGAGAATATCAAAAAAGTACGTATCACCCAAGTAAAACAAATTTAGTTTTATCTGTGTAAATGATCTCTTATACTATAAATATTCATTAGAAATATAATACAATTTCTTAAATCATTGTATTTTTTTATAATTTTTAGACATTATATAAATTAATTTATTTTTGACACCATGATGATGCAGCGATTTCCTTATTAATGGACGATTTAAATAAAATGAAAAGATAATGTAAAATCTAAGACTTACACTTATCAAAGACCGATTGTATGGGTGGATTTTGAACCCTTATCACTTTATCCTAGAAATATATAATTGTGGGACGTTTAAAATCTGAAACACATTATATAATAAAGTATCATTTCTTGACTTTCCAAGAGTGCTCATCCTCCCTCTTATAAAAGGCCCCCACCTCTACCACCATACCCACACCTCTCAAGCAATTGGATCATCCAAACTGTGCTCATTTCATCTCTCCACATCCATCTATTCATCTTATAAGCCTTACCTTAGGCAGAAAGCTCTTCAAAAAAACATTTTGGTTCAAACCAAGAGGAGTTAGCCGATTTAAAGCTAATGTCTTCCCTTGTGTTATTTTGTTTTATATTGCTTCTCCAACACCCTAAAACCTTTTTATTATTTTCTTTTTTAACAACACCAGTATATCCAATACACTAGGATGTTGTTATGATAATTATTTTATTTACACTTACACACACCTCCGTCTAATGGTTAAAGAACATACAGTTTCTGTGGTTGGCAAATTTCTACCTCACGAAATGATGATTGTTCAATCTTCTTTTAACACCATTAATGGTGGCCATTAAGATGTCACTATATTTATATATGATATATATCATTTCTATTTTTTCCTTATTATTCTGTATTTTTCATTTATGGCATACCTAATGGTTTCTATTATGGGTAAACGCGATATCTTCATTTTAGGAAGTATGGACTACCGCCCCCTCAAAGTGATTTGATTCATTAATGCCATATGTGGGATGTATAAAGGATTGAGTTAAAGATATTATATATGATATTATACTGAATTATAATATACATTTATATCATTATGATTTCACTCCATTAAATATGAAATAGAAAAGAAAGTAGCGTTCATGCGTATGTACAACTTACCGTCTCCATGAACGGTGCATTTCATTTCTTACCTCTAAATGTTATGTAATATTATAAATGCATGTATATAAAAGATATATATGATATATAATATATCTATATCATGAATATAATTCTGGATATAATGGATATTTTACCACATGAACAACTTGTAATTATAAGAAGTTTATTTTTGGCTCAAGTACCAAAGATCGACAGAACGACCGTTATTAACATAAATAATTACATAATGTTCATACCATGGTAATAAGTTATATAAAAGGAATAAAGAACTTGAAAATGTTTCTTATGAAAGTATAAATTAACTTTAGTTTATTATTCACGAGATTAAAGAACGATCGAGTCAAGTCAGACACAAGGTATGGGACTTCGTCTCAATCTCCTTTCATTGAGGCAGATTTTGTTTTATACACGACATTATTTTATACAGTGTATAAACCACATTGAATTTTACTATTATTCAAAAGGAATATTTTTTATACGAAGCGTTTTACTAAACGAAAAAAGAGAATGTTTTTGTCGTATGTATGAGGCGACAATGACTTCTCCGCCGCTGTGACCATTATTTGAGTATCGGCTTCCTCTACAAGCCATAACAATTTTTAAATGAAAAATAAATACCATGTTTTAACCTTCTTTTATTTTGGTATTGAAAATGGTTTTGATAATGTTTTGATTATATCAATGTGTTGTATTGATATCTTTTTATTGAAATTTTGAAATGTTAGGTTTCCTTTATGCATGTTTTATATGATACAATTATGTTATGGTTCTTGGGAATTATTTATGAATATGGGTGGTTCTGTGATAAAATAAGGGAGGGTGAGCCTGATATAGCTCTCCAATGCATTGGTTAATGCGAAGGAGTTAAACGCTAAGGTTTCTCTGAAGAGATTTAGGGAATATACTGTGATGGGTATTCCAAACGTAACCATGAGGGTTACTCCCTACGTAATAATGTTATGAATGCCTCATGTTACCATTATGTCTTATGATTTCTATGAGTTATTCATAAATATTAGGATTTCATGAGGTATGATAAGGTGATTATGTTTTATGTGTAAAGTATGATTTCATTGATTCATATGAATACATGGACTAATGTTTTCATTTCGTATTTTTATATCCCTTACTGAGATTTTTATGCTCATTCCATGTTTTTGAAATAATTTTCACAGGTCAAGGGAAAAGTACATGATGTGATGATACAGTCGAGGAAGTGTTAAGAAAGAATTCATGTTTTATTTTAAATATGTATCCTTTGATGGGAAAAATGAATACTGTGTTTTATGTGACCACCTTGTTGAAATGTGGAATGTAATGCATGATTTACGATCTAATTCTCTAAAACACTAAACCTGAAAAGATTCTCAATGTGTATTCTTGAAATAACTACAGATTAAGTGATGTTTAAGGTTGGGGCCTTATAGTTGGTATCAGAGGTCAGTTTAGATAACTTTAGGATTTATAATTCTACTAAATGATTATCCCAATTTTTTTTATTTCCAAATTGAAATGATATAGCATTTGAAGATTACCATGTTGCTTCATCTAAGACATGTTTGTTCAGAATGGTTTTCCACAGAGGAAACAGGGAAGCAGTTCTAGCAAGGCATACTGAAGGAAATGACCTTCCGAATCAGCATCCTGGGATGGTTAGAATTGGAACTGAACAGTTTGTTACAGTAATGATACATTTTAGTCAAGTGATAAATGGTGGTGGTATCCATGCACGAGATCATCCAGATCAACCGCAGAGGAACATGTCAGTGGTGGAATATTTCATGAGGAAACATCCCCCATCTTTAAGAGGTTCATCTGACCCTATGCTAGCTGAAGGGTGGATTAAAGCACTAGAGAAGATTTTCGATGTCATGGGGTGTTCATACAATCAAAAGGTTAGTCTTTCTGTTTACCATTTGGAGGGTGAAGCAGATTAGTGATTGTCTATGGTTAAAAATATCAGGGATTCTAATGAGATTTATGCTCTTGATTGGGATGAATTCAAAGGTATCTTTCTTGAGAAATATTTTCCTAAGGCTGTTCGACTTAGGATGGAAAAACAATTATTAGAATTGAGGCAAGAGGATGACTCAGTGGCTGTTTATGAAGAAAGGTTCACTCGATTGGAAAGGTATGCTCCAAATTTTATCCGAGACCCTGATAGTATAATCAATCATTTTTACTCAGAATTATTGACAAAATATCGAAGGTCTTTATCTTCTTGTGAGTTCAAAATTTATGAAAAGCTTGTTCGATGTGCTGAGAAGGTGGAAATGTAGTTTGCCGATGATGAAGTTTTCTATAACAACCAACAGAAGAAGAGACCACGGTGGCAGGAGAAATGGAAGAATCCTTCAAAAAGGTCTGATAGTAAGAAAAATAAGTTTTTAGTTTGTGATAAAAGTGGTAAAAGGAATGCTGAGGAATATATTCTGAATTATATAAAGTGCTAACGATGTGGTACGATGGGACATAAGTCTCGTGATTGCACTGAAAAAAATCCGGGTGATGGTAAGACCAAATTTGATTTACAGTTAGTGAAATGTTTCAAGTGCAATGAGATGGGTCATTATGGAAACGAGTGTTCGACAATGAGCTCAAATGATGGGAAGTAGTCAGACTACAAGAAAGGTGTGGTGAAATACCTTGGAACTACTTCGATAGATGTTGGGCCATCAAAAGAATTGGTATCAGGTACTTTGTTTGTTTTTTCAGATTATGCCAATGTGTTGGTTGATTCGGGGTCTACAAATTCATTCATCTCTGAAAAATTTTCTAATAAATTGGGAATTCTATATCAATAAATTACTCTTGAACTTGTGGTAAAAAAAACCTGGGGGAAATCTTGAGGCAAAAAGAATTTATAAGAATTTTCATATCCTTATCCGTAGAAAGAACCTACTTGCAAACCTTATTGTTTTACCTCTAGTAGAGTTTGGTGTTATCCTGGGTATGGATTGACTCTCTGTTTACCATGCTAAGATTGGTTATAGAGCTAAACAAGTTTCTTTTCAAAAATACTTTCAGTTTGTGTACAGAAATTAAACCTTATTGTTGATACCATATCAAGAGGCTGAGAAACTTGTAAAAGATGGAAATGAATGTTACCTTGCACATATTTTTTAAAAAAAGGAACCATTCAGATTAATGATGTTCCAATGGTAAATGAGTATTCGGACATTTTTCATGATGGGTTTCTAGGAATAATACCAGATCGGGAAGTTGAATTTATTGTTGACTTAGTTCTTGATGCGATGCCAATTTCAAAATCCCCTTATCGAATGGCTCAAATTGAACTTTTAGTGTTGAAGGAGAAATTTCATGATTTATTAGAGAAAGGTTTCATTCGACCCAGTACATCACCATGGGGTTCTCCTATCTTATTTGTTAAAAAAAAGACGGTTCTATGAGACTTTCCATTGATTATAGATCCTTGAATAACATCACTGTTAAGAACAAATAACCTTTTCCTCATTTCGATGATTTTTTTGATCAGCTCCAGGGAGCTCAGTATTTTTCAAAGATTGACCTGAGATCGGGGTACCATCTGTTGAAGGTAAAGGAAGCATATGTTCCGAAGACCATGGTTCGTACAAGATATGGCCATTATGAATTTGTAGTAATGCCTTTTGGGTTGACCAATGCACATATTGTATTCATGGAACTTATGAATAGAATTTTCCATGAGTTCTTGGATAAGTTTGTGGTTATTTTCATTGATGATATTTTGGTGTTTTATAAAATTAAAGAGGAGCATGAAAGTCATTTAAGGGTTATTTTTCAAACGTTAAAAGAAAATAAATTGTATGGGAAATTCATCAAGTGTGAGTTTTGGTTGTAACAAATTTCATTCCTTGGTCACATTGTTTCTAAAGATGGAATATCTATTGATCCTGCAAAAACAAAGGTTGTTGAAGAACGACCAAGACCCATAAATGTAACCAAGATTCGTAGTTTTCTTGGTTTTTCAGGCTATTACAGAAGGTTTGTTAAACATTCTTCACAGTTATCTAGCCTAATAATTAAGCTAACTCGGAAGGGTGTTAAGTTTATCTGGAAAAAAGAATGTGATGATTGTTTTCAGGAATTGAAAAGAAGATTGGTTAATCCTCTTGTTTTGGCACTACCTTCCACGAATGGTTTGTTTGTTATCTACAGTTATTCTTCATTGAATGGACTTGGTTGAGTCCTAATTCCAAATGATCAAGTAATTGCTTATGCTTCACGACAGTTGAAAACTCATGAGGTAAATTACCCTACACATGATTTGGAATTACTTGTTGTTGTTTTCACTTTAAAAACATAGAGGAATCATTTGTATGGTGTAGAGTGTGAAATATATACTAATCAGAAAAGTTTAAACTATATATTCACTTAGAAAGTATTGAACATGAGATAGAGGAGATGGCTAGAATTAATCAAGGATTATGATTGTACAATTCCTTACCATCTGGGAAAAGCAAATAAAGTGGCTGATACTTTGAGTCAAAAAAGTAATGCTTCATTAACCATGTTACATTTGGAACGTGATCCTTTGGTTAAGGATTTGATGAACTTTGTCATAGAAGTTGTTGGTGTAGGATGTTCTTCTATTTTTTTCAGGTATCAGTGAAATCTTCGCTATCAGACTGAATTAAGCAAGCACAGAAGCAAGACATTGAGTTCCAGAAAAAGGTACAGCTGGTTCAGGAGGGTAAGATTCCTGAATTCAACATTGATAATGACTGTGTTTTGAGATTTTAGAAGAGGTTGTGTGTGTCGTGTGATTCATAGTTGAAGAGAGAGTTGTTATGTGAAGCTCATAGTTCTCCGTTTTTATTTCATCCAGGTAGTACTAAGATGTATAGAGATCTCCGAGAGTATTACAGGTGGGATGGAATGAAAAGAGATATTGCTGATTTTACTGTGAAGTGTTTGACTTGTCAATAGGTTAATGCAGAGTGGCAGTTACTAAATGGGATGCTTCAGCCTTTACCAGTGCTAGAGTGGAAATGGGAGAATATATCCATGGACTTCGTTGTAGGTTTACTAAAGAAACCTTGAGGTAATAATGAAATCTGGGTTATTGTTGATCGCTTGACTAAATATGCTCATTTCCTTGATATACAAGATACTTTTTCCATAGATCAACTTTCTCGTTTGAATCCTAAAGAGATAGTCAGGTTACATGGAGTTCCCCTCTACATTGTATCTGATTGTGATCCCAGGTTTACTTAAAACTTTTGGAAAGGCCTTCAGAAGTCGTTGGGTACTGAATTAAATTTTAGTAAATCTTTTCATCCTCAATCAGATAGGCAGTCAGAACAAACAATTCAGACATTGGAGGATATGCTACGTGCTTGTTCGATGGATTATAAGGGAAGTTGGGGCCAATATCTTTCTTTGGTTGAGTTTTCTTGTAATAACAGTTTTCAATCCAGTTTACAGACGGCACCATTTGAGGAATTATATGGGAAGCGGTGTCAAATTCTAGATTTTTGGGATGAAGTGGGTGAAAGGAAGTTTGTGGGACCATAATTGGTAGAAGAGTTGGCAAAAAAAGTTCAGCTGGTACAAAAACACATGAGAACAGCTCAGAGTAGGAAAAAAAGTTATGCGGACAACAGGAGAAAGGATCTCTCTTTTGAGGTAGGTGATAATGTCTTCCTCAAAGTTTCACCATGGAAAAGTGTGATCCAATTTGGTAAGAAAGCAATGTTGAGTCCAAGGTTCATTGGACCATATGAAATTCTGGATAGAGTTGGATCAGTTGCATACCGAGTGGCTTTACCTCTGAGCTTATCTCAGTTACACAATGTTTTTCATGTTTCAATGTTAAGGAAGTACATGCCAGATCCATATCATGTTTTGAGTCCAGAGGTAGTTCAGCTAGAAGAGAAACTTTCTTATGAGAAACAACTTGTCTAGATTCTTTACCACATGGAGCATGTATAGAAGAATAAGGTGATTCATCAAGTAAATGTTTTGTGAAAAAACCACATGATTGAAGAGGTAACATGGGAATCTGAAAATGCAATGAGGGATAAATACTCCAACTTATTCTATAAGTAAATAAATTACGGGGATGTAATTTTCAAAAGGGGGAAGGCTGTAACATCCCAAGTAAGTAATTAATTATGGATTTTCCTATCTATGTCGATTTATGAATTAGATAGTGTTTTAAAGTCTTAAAATGAGAATAAATCCAATCTTAAGCATTGAATTCTCTAATATTTTTTAAAAGATTGTTTTACCACCTTTTGATGGAGAACCACTTTTAAATATATCTGTTGAAAATTTTATAAGCTCTATCTATCAAAATAAATGTATTCTTTAGTATTGGGAAATATAAATTTACTTTAGATAATGTTTTGGTATTTTTCTGACAATGTTCATTTTTTAATGAATAGTGAAAAATACTTCATTTTTCTTCAACACTTCTTTTTCATCTAATTTAATTATATGGATATATTATATTTTTAATTTGTTTCATTGTTTAAATAGAATATATTTTTACAATTTAACCAAGTTTTGGTCATTGGAATTAATTTCACTTTGAAATTGGACATAAACAATTGCTAAAATTTTGATAGATATTGTTTCTAAAAAACCCGCTATTTGTTTTGACAACGAGAATTATTTTTAAATTAATTACTACAATTTATATGTTGGTAATTTGGTAAAATGGATTCAATATTTGGAATTATAAGGTCCAAAATATGTAATTAATAATCATTTTCTTTTGGACATTATGAAAAGTAACGACAATAATTATCTTTAATTATCGTGATTAATTAGTAATAGATTAGTTAAAGGTAATAAAATAATATCATAATAATAATAAATGACCCCAAAATTTTTCCTAATGCTACTGGGTGTGTCATGGACGACCATGAGATTCCTTGTTCCATACATTGGGTCCCCATGGAATCAATTTTGGGTGATAGTGACAGATTATCATTTTATTTTTAAAGAAAGGAGAATATCACAAAAGTATGTATCACCCAAGTAAAAAAAATTTGGTTTTGTCTGTGTAAATAATATCTTAGACTATAAATATTAATTGGAAAGATAAAAAGTTTTCCTATATCATTTCATTTTGTTTATAATTTTTATACATTAAATAAATTAATTTATTTATGACACCATGATGATGCAGCGATTACCTTATTAATGGATGATTTAAATAAAATGAAAAGATGATGTAAAATCTAAGACTTACACTTGTCAAAGACCTATTTTATGGGTGGATTTAGAACCCATATCACCTTATCCTTGAAATATATAATTGTGGGACCTTTAAAATCCGAAACACATTATATAATATAGTAACATTTCTTCAATTTCCAAGAGTGCCCCTCCTCCCTCTTATAAAATGACCCCACCTCTACCACCTTACCCACACCTCTCAAGCCATTGGCTCCGCCAATCTCTGCTCATTTTATCTCTATACATCCCTCTGTTAATCCTAGATGCCTTAACATACGCAAAAAGCTCGTCAAGAAACCCTTTTGTTTCAAACCAAGAGGAGTCACCCGATTCAAAGGTAATGTCTTCACTTGTGTTCTTTTGTTTTATTTGGCTTCTACAACCCGATAAACTCATTTTATTATTTTATTTTGTAACAACACCAGTATCTCCAATATACTAGGAAGTTTTTATGAAAAGGATTTTATTTACACATACACACACCTCCGTCTAAGGGTTAAAGAACATACGGTTTCTATGGTTGACGGATTTCTGCCTCACGAAACGATGATTGTTCAATCTTATTTTAACACCTTTCAAGGTGGCCATTAAGATGTCACTATATTTATATATGATATATATTATTTATATGTTTTACTTATGATTCTGTATATCTAATTTATGGCATTCCTTATGGTTTCCATTGTGGGTAAACGTGATATCTTCATTTTAGGAAGTGTGGACTACCGCCCACTCAAAGTGATTATATTCGTTAATGCCATATGTGGGATGTATAAAGGATGGAGTTAAAGATATTATAAATGATATTATACTGGAATTATAATATACCTTTATATCATTATGATTTAACTTCATTAAATATGAAATAGAAATGAATGTAGCGTTTATGCATAAATACGGCTTACCGTCTCCATGAATGGTGCATTTCATTTCTTACCTCTAAATGTTATGTAATATTATAAATGGATGTATATACTGGATATATATGATATATATGATATCAATATCATGAATATAATTCTGGATATAAAGGATATTTTACCACATGAACAACTTGTAATTATTGGAAGTTTATTTTTGGCTCAAGTACCAAGGATCGACAGAACGAACGTTTTTTTAAAGGTTGGGGCTGAAGCCTCAAATTATTATTTAAAGAAAAGACCTCTTTAGACTGGGTAGAGGGTTACCCATTACATATCCTGAAGGCCCAAGGCCAAGTGGCCTGAATACAAGGTTTGAAAGGCCATTACCTAATGTTCATAACATAGTAATAAGTGATATAAAAGGAATAAGGAACTTGAAAAAGGTTCTTAAGCAAGTAGAACTTAACTCTAGTTTATTATTCAAGAGATTAATGAATGATCGAGTTGAGTCGGACACGAGGTATGGGACTTCATCTCAATCTCCTTTCATTAAGGCATATTTTTTATACACGACTTTATTTTATACAGTGTATAAACCCCTTTGACTCTTACTTTTATTCAAAAGGAATCTTTTTTATATGAAGCGTTTTACGAAACGATAAAACGGAATTTTTTTGTCGTACATATGCGGCGACAACGACTTCTCCGCCTCCATGACCATTATTTGAGTTTCGGCTTCCTCTACAAGCCATAACGATTTTTTAAATGAAAAATAAATACCATGTTTTACCTTTATTTTATTTTGGTATTGAAAATGGTTTTGATAATGTTTTGATTATATCAATGTGTTGTATTGATATCTTGTTATTGAAATGTGGAAATGTTATGTTTCCTTTATGCATGTTTTATGTGATATGATTTTGTAATGTTTCTTGGGAATTTTTTATGAAGATGGGTGGTTCCGTGATAAACTAAGGGCGGGTGAGCCCGATATAGCTCTCCAATGAATTGGGTAACACAAAGGAGTTAAACACTAAGGTTTCTCTGAAGAGATTTAAGGAATATACTGGGATGGGTATTCCAAATGTAACCATGAGGGTTACTACCTACGTAAGAATGTTATGAATGCCTTAAGTTTCCTTTATGTTTATGATTTCTATGAGTTATTCATAAATCTTATGATTTCATGAGGTATGATAAAGTGCTTATGTTTTATGTGTAAAGTATGATTTCATTGATTCATATGAATACATGGACTAATGTTTTCATTCCGTATTATTATATCCCTTACTGAGCTTTTTATGCTAATTCCATGTTTTTGAAACGTTTTTAACAGGCCAAGGGAAAAGTACTTGATGTGATGATAGTGTCGAGGAAGTGTCAAGAATGAATCAATGTTTTATTTTAAATATGTCTCATTTGATGGGAAACATGAATATTGTATTTTATGTAACCACCTTGTTGAAATGTAGAATGTAATGCATGATTTATGATCTAATTCTCTAAAACTCTAATCTTGAAAACATCCTCAATGTGTATTTTTGAAATAACTCTAGAATAAGTGATGTTTAAGGCTGGGGCCTTATAAAGAACATAAGGGAAGTAATTTTTTAGAAAAATGTCTTTAACTCATCCCACTCCATGCATTGAATTATGTCTTATTGACGTATAATTATGATAAGTGTCCACTAATTATTTACTTCAACTTCCAAATGATAGAAAACCAAAGTGAAATATTCATTCTCCGAACACTAGAGAAATGAAAATATCTTTTCAATGCATAAGATACTGGCCATATTGACTACTAAACTCGTAGCTAGACCAATTTCCACATCAACTCATGTACGCCGCCCCATAGCCGAGAGGCATCCGACTTGTAGAGATTGGGTAAGGAAGTGATAATAGGGATATTATACCCCTATGATCATAGTAACACAATATTAAAAAAGATATAAATAATAAGAAACAACATAAAAAGTAATTTTAAATGACTGATAGATATCAGTATAACAATAATAGTGACAACTAAATAGAAGATATTGATAATTCATGTTTACAACAATTCATGTATTACCGATGATTCTAAAAGTATAAGTAGTGAAAATCTCAAATACTAGTATAATTTATTAAAAAATAACTACCTAACAATTAGCTCATTGAGAATCTCAATGACCATCTTAGTCTTATTCTCCCTAGATCACATGTACACATCAAAACACAATCAATCAATCCATATACCTACAAATAATAAGTCTATTCGGTTACCAATGTTCCCCAAGATGGGTGTGATATAAAATCTCAGTAGTCTAATACCAACAACGTCAATCCCAATCCATTTAACCAAATAAATGATAGCAGTTTTACCAATATAATATATTAATGTAGTTAAATAAATAAAGTATATGAACCTTGGTTTGGGTTCCCAAGTGGACACCCGCCCCAAACCACATACTTCAGCCTATGTTGGAACACTTATAAGGGAACCCATGCATGAAATAATATTTATAAAAACTATAATAGTAAAAAAATCATCCTAATAATGGTACACCTCCGATATTTTGCTTCGAATTGGGGTTTTATTTACATGTCATCATTCAGTGTTCTATGAATGAATGGAGACAATTCACATGTGCATAAGTAAGATCATAACTATAATACTAATGGATGCATGTAACATATATACAATCATCCAAACAATCGTTCAAATGTAGTGGTGGAGTCTCATGCCCAACCAAGGAAATCTAAACAGTGTCCTAAGTATCGCAATGGGAACATCCAATATAATCCAATACCACTACATATATCCAAGTAGATACATAAATAATACCAAGTGTCAATCGAGGCATGGTGACTCGGAATCTATCCAAGTATCACCTGAGGAATGGAATATCCTTATTACAAATGGGTGTGTTTATAGTTTCTCCCCTAGGGATCCGTTATAACTCAAGAGCATAATAAACTTCCCAAGAAGCCTTCACCAGCAAATCCAAAGCATCACCCTTAACAAGTCATGGAATAAATACCCATGAATGATGAGTCCATCCACGTATCCTTAATATGGAAACCATGTTTTCTCTCAACCCATATAAGGTGGATCATAACAGAAATCAATAAATAACATCGTAAAAAATTCAAATAATTTCATTCCACGAAATAGACATCGCACATGTGAAAAAAATTAGTCGATATGATAAATATAGAGGTGGAGTCCCATTCCTATCCAAGGTAATCGATAATGAATCCCAATTATCATAATGAGAAAATTCTATATAATCCAATACCACTGAGTCCTTCAAATGATATCCATATAAGAATCGTTGGTATCACTCAAGGCTTGGTGACCCGGAGTCTGTCCTAGGTATCTCAGATAGGGAACCGAGTATCATCTACAGCATGTCATAACCATCTTTACAATGGTTTCATCCATGGTTCCACCCCTAGGGAATTAATATCTCTTTGGTGTATAATAAACAATCTAGGAAATCCTCACCTGGAAAGTCAATGCATCGCCCGTGACACATCATTGTACAACCACCCGAGCATGGAGAGTATATCCATGGGTCCTTAATTTGAAACCGATGTTACCTCCAAGATCATTTCATGTGAAATGCATCATGAAAGGAACATATCACAAAATGGAATTACATTTATACATATTTAATCACATTCCATCAATGACATTTAAATAAGAAAGTGTTCAAGCATAAGCATTCAATGTGCATAAGAAATAGGTGTGGTCTTACCACCCTTATAAAACACTAATTACATTCAAGGATATAAAATGGATCGTCTATAATCTATTCCACATGATTCAATACATTTAATATCATTTATCATTGACATACAATTTTATAAGTTAAATGGGTCACTTAGAAAGGTACAATTTCTAAATGTGGCAATTTCCTACATAGAAATTCTATCTAAGGAAGAAGCCAATCCCTTAGAAGGATCGTGATTTCTTGATCATTATGGAAGTATTAGGCCAATACATTAAATTGATAAAACATTACAAACACTTACAATGTGATTTTTATGATTATAAATTTATGTAGAAAGGTTTCAACTCCATTTACGGTTTCCCCCAAGAGCCTTGTCCCAAAAATTCCACATAACTAATCAGAAAAATTGCCTAATGGAAGAACCAAATCAATATATCTATGCATGTAGGAAAACAATAAATACAAACTTTTTATTTTAGAAGGAATTGCACCTTATTTTTAGTGTTTTTATTATAAAATCGTGACATTGTTTCTAAAACAATTCATTTAGCATATTAAACATTTCTTTCATGAATCAAAATAAATTCACTTTTGAAAAGTGTTTATTCTAAAAACCATACTAACTTAATTGATATCCAAGGAAATTGAGAATGGTTGGAAATTAATGAATTATTAAATTTAATCTGAAAAATTAATGGGATCTTTCCTCAAGAAGCAGACCAAGATGAACACTCGACAATTTATGATTTTATTAATGACGGATCGAAGTTGCTCCCTCCCACCTCTGAGTAAATTAACTTTCTCATATACATATGTACACCTATCCCTTATTCCCATATTCATATAGCCACGAATATGTGCATGGAGATCCTTACATATGAGCCCATAAATGTATATACATGTTAATTCTCATGAACGTATGCAATTTAATATTATACGTAAGAATACCTAGCCCCATATATGTATATTCACTACCATGGATGAATATACATATTATAGGGGAACATATTTATATATATTCCATCCTATACATATGAGGGTAATTCACCTTTAATAATGGAAACCCAAAACCTAGCTCAATGGTGTCCAAACTCAATACAAAAAATTTCTTGTAACCCTAAATCACCCAACAAACCCAAAATAAATTTTCTAAATAAAAAACAATAGAAATAACATACCCCAAGTGGTGAAAGAAATTCGAAATCATCTAATCTACTTATCCTTCATTAGAGGATGTTGGAACATGAACAAGGTCAACCTATAGGACCCTTATCATAACCTAACTTCAATGGAAAACACCAAAAATTGGCTAATCATTGACCTAGGGTTTTACTGAACCCCATAGAGAGATAGAGAGAAAGAAAAATGAACTACTAAAGGATGTGGAGGGAGCTAGGAGACTTACCTTTAAGAATAAAATATAATACCCCAAAAATCATGCAATAAAATGTTGAATGGAGATGATATGAGTGGTGGGTGCATTACGCTTCATGGAGAGGAGGGGAAGGGGGTGTCACACACTAGGTAAGTGTAACCCCATTGGGTTCCCTTTTCCATTAAAACATATACTTAATAATATTAATAGTATTTATTATTATTATTATATTGTGAATAATAATATTATAAAAACATTTCATAATTTTGACTTTTCATTTTTTCATGATTCTAGTTTATTTATATTTTAATTTTAATTTAATTAATTTAATTTTTAAAAAATATGAAATGCATGGTTGGGGTTTCAATGTTAACAAAACTGTGCAACAATCATGAGATGAATAGTATGACTATACAAATTTTTTTTAACTAACTATGTAGGGTTGGTTCATGGTTTGGGTAAACCTTGAAAAACCCATACACTTCATATCATTAAACTACTATAAGCCGTACAGTTTGCAGCTGGGGGCCACATGGTTTCAGAAAAACTATGCACCCTATGCAAACCACTTCTACATTTGATTTCCTGATCCCAGTGCTTTTGAAATTTAATGAGACCCCCATGAGAACCGCATTCTTTTACCCATGTCCAAAAACACACATTGATGTGTTCCAAATCTCTAAATTCCTATCTGATTCTTGGTTAAATGAAAATCCTATCTAGTAACGCCAAAATTTCGTATTCAGAATTTTTCCTTGGCTCAAAACTTAGGTGGATACAATACCAACCTTAGAACTTATCACCCCCATGAAGCCACCAGGATCAAAAATAAAACCCATCCTATGAGGGTCATGAATCCTTGTACAAATTTTCAGGTTTTGTTTTTAAATGTCCAACGCATGTCCAAGATTATTTTAAGTGTAAGACATGTGATCCATAAAATCCCAAGACAATGGTTGTTTCCCAAACAAGACTCACAAAAAGTGATTTTTGGATCCCACATAGCTATAGAAACAATAATTCTATCATCTCATATAAAATTTTATTGCTGGTTCTCCCCACCATGGGACTCAATATTTAAAGGGCCAATAATAATCCATGCCACCTCCACTATTTGAACTGCCCTACGATGGAAATTTCAAGCATTCGAATGATGCTCTTGTATGATTTCATTAACAGGGTGAACCCTATTACATCTGAGGTAAAAAATGGTACCTCACTGTAAGAGAAAATTGAATATCGATTGACCATACCGAAACTAGTAACATGCACTTTTCTCAAAAGACATAATTGACCTTTAAACCACACCAGCCTTATCCTAGAGAAGCGCTTCAAACGGTTCATCAATTGAACTCATCAGACAATGAGGAAAAAAGTTATATCCATATACAATAGTTGTAAAGTTAGCTTCAATGTTGAAAATATGACTTCGTTTTATTATAATATGAAGAAAAAAATGTTTTCAGACACTTTTTGTAATCTATTTTAACAAATACCGATGGAAAATATAATTTATATTTATATTTTATCATTGTTATTGAACAAATAAGATGGTATAAATAACCATTTATTGGTATTATTGTGTTGGTTTCAATAAAAAAATAGATTCCATAAATATTAAAAAAAAATTAATTATTATCATAGGTTTCTATATAAACTGACCCCAATAATCTGTTTTTTGTGTCAATTTCTATAAAAATATATGACAAACCCATTTAAGAAACCCCAAATCACAAAACCCTCATTTTTTGATCAATGAAGTACTTTTTTCCCTTGAATTGTGATGAATCTGAATGCCAACCACTTATCCTAGATCACTATTGTTCTTGAGTTTCTTAAATTTTTATCATCATTTCTTGATATGTGGTATCATTTCTTCATCCACTATCATTGTTTCACCACCCATAGATTTATTTCGTCTTCAGAAAAAATTTTACAACTGACCATCAATGGTGGTTAGAATTTCATTATAATTTCGTGTTTATTATTCATTTCTAAAATCATTTTTAGAGCTTGTAGTGTTTATTCTTCAAAACACTTTATAGGATAAAAGTTTTATTGAAGATCAATTTTCCTTATAGAACTATGAATTTTCTATGTTATTTTTTAATTTATAAGATAAATTATATATCATTTAGTCCTAATATTGATTTATTGTTTCAAGTAATTCTATATAGTTGTTTGTTAATTATAAATTTTTTTGTTAATTATTATTGTTTTGATAAATTCTTTATTTGATGAAATTATATAATTGTTTTTTCCAAAAATGTTTTATACATATTTATATGTGGGTATATATATCGATTTAAATTTTTAGTTGTGATATTTCTCATTTTTTATTCTAACCAAATTTTGTTATTTTTTATCATCATGACACACATCACACAACATAAATATCTTTAATAGATTTGTTTTTATTTTATTCCAAATAATCATTGATATTGTTTATCAGAATACCAATAATTTTTTTGAATTTTTTTATGTTTAAATTTTTTAAATTTATATATGTATATATTTAAATATTCATATTTTTTAATATGTTCTCCGATTATATAGTGATATCGGTTATTAAATGGATCATAACTGAATAAATTTATGAAGAACCACTAGTGAATATGAAAAATGACTTGGTTTTTTCTTTGAACTTTCTAAACAAAATATTCAGAAAATTGATTTTATTTTATGTCAATGTGTGATGTGTTTGATTATGGGAAAGTTAAATTTTAGATAAATCAATGGTAAACTCATTTTATATTGGTTTATCCTTAATTATACTGAAGGGATCTACCATGGTGGATGAAATGAATATTAATCGTATAATGTTGACAAAAATATTCATAATGAGGAAGATAATTGAATTAAATAATTAATTGATGATTTAGGTGTTGAGACCATAAAAAATATCAAATGTTGCATGATTTTATGTATATTTTGTGAAATTATTTTTCTGTGGTTGCACAAAATGTATAGTGTTATCATAAGTTTTGAGATTAATTAAATTTAAGAACATAAATGGGTGGAGTGTTAAAAGATTCTATAACATACACGATCTTTTAAAAGAGCTAATTCCAGAAGGAAATAAAATTCTAGAATCCAATTATATGGAAAAGAAAAAAATAAATCTAATAGGATTTTGGTATAAAAAATATATGTTTTCCATAATTATTTTCTATTGTATAGGAAGGAATATGAATATTTATCAAAATGTACTACATGTGGGAAATCATTTTATACGGTGGATGAAAAATCAAACTCAGAATCATTCTTAGGTACTGTCATCTAACCTCACGCTAAGTCAATTTTTTTACTTTATAAAATTCTATTCAACGATTTATTTATATAATTCTAATAATTCAAAAGGAATTCATTCTAACGTACTAGAATCAAAGCTCAGGAAAAAGAAATTTGGTATCTTCCAATAATTTTATTGTATGAAGCATCTATTTCAAAATTGAATTTATTCAAAATGGTTATGATGGAATTTAGATGAGCGCATCTCTGATGGTAACTTAAATCACCTAAATTATTCACCATAGTGGAAGAGACATGATGAAAAATTATTTGATTTTGGAAGTGAATTTAAAAATCTCAAAATGGGATTTTGTACAGATGGAATGAATCTATATTGGAGACTACATATCCATCATATTTTATGGCATATTCTTTGGTAATTTAGAACTTGATTCCAAATATTTATATGAATAAAAAATATGTTATGACGAGATTCATTATTTATAGAAAATAAATTCCTGGATATGATATTGATGTGTATCATTCACCATTTATTGATGATTAGAAGCTTCTATAGAGACATGTGTTAATGTTTTCAATATATACATGAAATAGTAATTTATTTTACATGTTATGATAACGTTCACTATAAATGACTTTCTTGTACATGGAAAATTATCCAAATATAGTGTTAAGGGACATAAATTATGTAAACTTTTTTTAGGAAGACACTTCACATAATAAATTTCATAATGAACAAAATACAATGTGCATGGAAAATGAGGATTTTTGAAAACTGATCATCAATATTGTAGATTGAAAAAAGAATTTATCTATTTAAAGGAATTCAATATTACCCCATGACCATTTTTAGTTGAAGAATATTATGATAGGGTGTAAAATATTGATTCTACATTTGGAAATAAAAGATGTTATGGTCATAATAAAAATTTCTAGAAGAAACACTCTATCTTTTTCATACTTTCTTATTGGATATTTTAGATATAAAACATAACATTGATGTGATGCATGTTGAGAGAAACATATTTGATAGTTTGATTAGAAAATTTTTAAACATTAATATAATGATAAAATATGGGTTTATTGATACATTGGAAATGATTTGAATTCAAATACTTTTAGAGTTAGCTCCCAATATGAAAGTAAATAGAACTTATTTATGTCAATCTTGTCACACATTAAACAATACTAACATGATTATTTTTTCAGGTTATTCATTTTATTAATGTAACCAGTGGTTATTCTTAAAATTTGAATAATTTTTTATCTTTGAATTATTGTAAATTAATATGTATTAAATATCAATATTTTCATGTATTGATGCAACAACTTCTACCAGTATCACTTCATGGTACATTTCTAACAACTTTCAGAAAGACTATCATCAGGTTATGTGATTTTTACAAATCATTTTTTAGTAATGTCATTAATCCAAATTTATTTTATGTGTTGGATAATTAATTGTCTCTTATACTTTTTCAACTAGAAATTTATTTAAAACCTATGTTTCTCAATATAATAGTTCATCCGGTGATTCATTTGGTGTGTCAGATGTGAATATTCAGTTCTGTTTATTTTGGATAGATATATCCTTCTGAAAGATATATGAAACTTTTGAAGGGATATGTTAGAAATTTTTATCGACCAGAGTAATATATTATTCAAAAGTATATATCAGAAGAGGTGATTGGGTTATATACCGATTTTCTAAATGAATTGGAGAAAATTGGTCTATAATATAACGACATATAATAATTGATAAATAAGGTAGGTATATTTGAGCCTTAAAGGTAATGCTAATTCCATGTGATGATGTGATGTAAGAACATTTATAAATTTTGAACAACACATATGAGGTTCAATCATATATATCGTCACATATTTCTATATTAAGTTACAATATACAAAATGAAATGAATAGTGATTGATGATTTAGCATAGAAAAGACATTTATTTCATGGTTTAAAGGGAAATTAATCACATATATATCTACATCTGAGACATTGTTATAGTTGATAGGGGGAAATATACTAATATGATCACATGTTCTAGTTTTTATATTAATGGGTACACATTTTACACAAACAATTAGATTATTGGAGTACCATTCAAAATAGTGGGGCTATGGTAGTTACCAAAGCACAAATATTTTCATGTGAAAAAGATAAAAACCCAATTTTTGTATTGATTTTATAATTTTTATTTCTTGAAGACATATGGGAAATTTATTGAATTAAATTTTAAGTCACCGTGTTTATGTGTAATCCAGTTTCAAGTATTAGTGGTGGGAAAAATGATGAGTATGGGTTTAAACTGGTTGATTTGAAAATATTTTGTTATAATGCAGAGTGATTTATCATTGGGACACATGAAAATAAAATTTTTTATGTTATTGATCCATCAAATTATCAGTAGTATTTCATTTTATAATGGGAATGAATTTATTTTTATAATGATGATGATGATGTTATTTATTTTTTTTGAGTCATCTTCATCTATTACATAATTTCAAGATAAAAATGACTCTAACCGAGTCATGGTGTATAAAGTACGAACTGAACATGTTGAAGAGATATGGGAAAACACTAAATTTTCTCCTAATTCATTTGGTAAATATTTACATATAGTTTCTTGTTTGGAATTTACTTGTGTAAAAAAAATATTATTTTAATAACTATTGGATATTTAATTATATATATTTGATTATTTATATGATTTTTTGTATTAAATATTATACTCCAAGGTTATGGTTAATCATTTGTTTCCTTTAAATACACAACATATATTAATTTTTATTTAAATTTATGCTTATGTAAACACTTTTTTAACTTTGATATTTATATATATAAATGGCTATATCATTTTAGATTTAATGATTATATTTTGATAGTTTACCTTTCATATTTCTTGGTTATGCAAAATAACATTTTTTTTAAACACCCACATCTGCACAACTTTTTTTATTTAATATTTTTTATTTTCCTATTTTCTAATTACTCAGTTTCCTAATGATATAAAACTACACAATAATTTCCATATATTTTATTAATTCAATGAATGATACAAATATAGATATAAGGAAACACATACCGAGGTATATATATTTTTTCATATTATTAACTATGCAATAATATAATTATCCATGAAAAATACATTTAATTTTAATAAAATAATTACATGACTATTGATGAGACTTCAGCGGTGGATTCTTCTAATTTAACAATTGAGAAATCAACTTCTCAAGTTGGTAAATGTGGCATTACATGTTTATAAAAACTGTAACTTGATCACTGATACAAGTGATTTCATATTAGTTTTGATGATAATAATAATGAAACTGGTCCAAATGTATCATAATTTATCAGTTATATCTCCCTGTAGAGTAGTTTCTGGATTATAAATTTATATTCTGATTGGAAGTCTGTCAACAAGATGGAGATAGATTATCATTGTTAGGCTGCAACGATAAAATATTTTAATTGATTAATATTATCACATTTACAAATAATATATATTTTAAATGTCTAATATTTTGTTTATTCAATTACAGACAAATTTCAATATTTAAGAAATGAAAGCAATTAATAAATTATTTCTTTCTTTAGTGGAAGTTCAATAGAGAGATTTCAAAACAAAATTGGAAAAAATCTTGTTTTTGGAAAGAATAAAATGAAAACACATGCCTCATCTATGATATTTTAGATGCAGATACGTGGAATAACTTTTTTACTGTCAACCTGATGAATCAATTTTGGTATGATAATTATTTTATATTTTTAAATTTATTATATATTTACCTAATTACATGGTATTGTTTTGTATAACATGCCATTAATAAGTCCAATCAAGAGAATAGTTTAAGAATTTATTCCCTCAAACATTATCATGTGGAGGGTATTGATACACAGAGAAAAAATAGTTGAATAAATGTTTGAAGCAATAAGAGCCATGTTTACATGTTGTTAAAATGAGTTATAGTTAGGTCCTACATCTCCCCCACCCACTATGAATAATGGAAACAAGTGAGGGAATGAAACAATGAAAAATATATTATAGTGAAATTAAAGCAAGTAGTTCAATGAATAGAAAGTAAATAATTTTTATTTTTCATGAATTTTCGAATTCTATAAATTAACAATACTATGATACCATTATATTTTTTCATTTGAAGATAAATCTACATAGGGTAATTTTATCCATAAAAGTATGATGTAAATCCTACCCACTTCTTTTGGAAATCCAAAACACCCCAACCATAAAAGAGGATATGAGGCAGGTGCTAGCATTTAGAACGTTTTTGGTCACTAATGAAAGAAATCAAGAGTCATAGAAATTGAATCCTTAATTGATGAGATGAATGATATGAAACCCTCCATGGGTGATCAAATTCAATTCGATATGTAGTATATGTTAGAGCATTTGACCAGAAAGTAATTGTCTCCACAACCTTCCTAACCTTCCCCACTATTTCAGCCAACTTCATAGCTTGTATAACCTATGCTACCAGACCAGCCTACCCAGCCAACTAATATAGATCCTCCCCCTCCTCACTCGGACCTATCCAAATACAATGAGATTCATTCTTTAGATCCTCATATACATATTATAGTGTTCTGTGTCATGCATTTTTTTGGGGATTCTATAAATTAGAAGCCTTTGTAGATGGTTCAGGATAGGGTATCAGTACATAATACTATGAAACATATTTCTCTACTAAATTTCATATTGAGGAGATTACAATAGTTAGGGATTAGGTGTTTCATGTTTTACATTAGGAATCTAGCCTTATTCACAATCTTTCATATGGGGTATGTGCTTATTTGGTATTAATTACATCTGATTGAAAATTAAATATATATTTTTTCAGAAATATAACTTATATTAGAGCATCTCAAATCAAAATAAATGGAACAAATTTAACAAAAATTTCCAAAGTAAGAATTTTAGATACATTTGATATTTTTTATTATATAAAATTATTATCTAAGTCCTATTTATTCATGGGTAATTTTCTGATTATGTTCTATATATTTGGAAGAGACTATCCATTGAGAATATTTAGAAAACATATCAAGGATCTAATTGATCTTGAAGAGATCAGTGTGTCTGTGTGGAATTTGTTTTCCTTGAATGTAAATGATTCTTTTAGTTTTTATTTTGTTAATTAAAGATGTTTTTAATTTAATAAGTATTTTAATTTTTTTAATAAGCTATCCACACACATTTATTATTCTAAATGAGACTACATACATTTATTGTTTTATAGATGCACGATTAATTACAAAGTCAATGCAATATTTTAATTCTGATGAAATATTTACATATATATGTAAGAGATTATCAATTATGGAAATTGGGTGTTAGATTTCTCAATTTCATGATGGGTAAGAACACAAAGATTATTGTGTACTAATATTCGGTATAATGTCATCAATTGTGAACATTTTTTATTCTAGAGGGAATATGTTGTTTGGCATATTCTAGCAAGGTGAACAAACATTATATTGGGTTTTCTTTTTATTCTGTGGTGTTCATAAAAAAATTATTAGCATGTTAGACATGTACATTTTCTTACTTTTTATAAGTTCATTATATGAAATTATTATTGTTTATACATGTATTATTAGTTGATATATATGAAAATGTTTGTCATCGAATAAATTTAACAAAGACCACTAGTAGAGAGTGAACTCCAATACAATCCAATACCTGAAAGTAACGATAATTATTTTTTATATTAGATATTATTTTGATATATATATTTATATATATTTGTTTTTATAATTAAGTTAATATTCAATAACAACAACGTCATCATCAACAAGGAAATGTGAAATGTGGTTTTTATCTTCATTAATTAATTTATGGGATTATCAAAATTGGGTTAATGACCAAATTTTATAAGGTTAGTTATATTAATTATTTTTTAGCTTCTATCATAGTATTATATATTTTATTTTTTAAAAATTCAATGTTATTATAGATGTTCAATGATACTGATTCATATATGAATGATGAGATTACCGATCTTTGATCATTGTTTATGAACAATTTATTAAATATGATTATGATTTAAGGTAAATATCTTGTATTGTATATGATTAATATTACATTTTTCTTATAACAAGATGTCAACAACAAATTATTTTATTATAAAAGGTGTTTGAACCTAATGATCTGAAAATAATTTTTCAACAACATGTCCCAATGCTTTTTTTATAAATTATCTGGTACATGTTTTGTAATTATATTTTATAGCATAATTTGGTGGATAATGTATTTTTTATTACTTTTTAATATTATGTTTCTTTTTATAGTTTTTTAGACTATGATACATATTGATTTATTGATGTATATTAAGTTTTCTATTATGGGAATTTTGATATTTTTTATGGTGTTATATTTAAAATTTTCTATTTGTATAATCTTTCGATGTCAGTTTTTATCAAAACAAATACCAAAACCATAAATAAATACTCAAGGTTTTTGAAAATGGTTTATAGAAAGTTTGATGCCAAAAACCATTTTTAGAATAAGTTTCTCAAATAAACCATTGTCGAACACTAGTCTAAAAAAAATTATCAGTGTTAGTTTTTACTAGAACAAAAGCCCCAATTCAATAAAAGTGGACCTTAGGCATTGGTTTGAACTATAAATTGATGTTGTTGGTCTATTTTCTCATTAGTTTTGTTTAAAACTGATGCCAAAACCAAAAACTAAATTTCAAAAAATTGAATTTCAATATCAATTTTTAGAAATGTGAGGCCCAAACCATTATTTTTAATGTAACCTTAATGAAAAACTGTAAAAAACTGTTGTTAAAGTAAAAAAGAATATTAAAAAAAATTATACGAGGGATCCAATTGACCATTATCAAGATTCTCAGCTCAAATGGAAGTCAAATTACATGAAAAAACACAATTCATTCTTTCTAGGAATCCTGTATTTATCATGAGGATTCCAACCTAATTTTATACTAAAATTCGGTGACATTACATGGTCAGTCCACAATAAGAACATTTATCATGTTGTGCCTCAAGCATGATGGAGGGTGTAATACTTATCCAAACTGAAAGCATTACCCTTTTTAACAAAACATCTGATACCAACTACAAGTCCAGGGAAACATCAGATTCACTAAATGGGAGTACAAGGAACTAACCAATAATAGTCCATAAACCATGCTTTAAAAGAGATATTGGTAGAAGACCATGAAATCCATGTTAGATCATTGGCTAATCCCAAATTGAAATTCAAAAGACAATTAAGTAAAAAAAACAATCGGTGTCCAAGTGTCTATCCAAGGTGTTCCTACATGGGAACCCTAGTATCACTCATGACTAACCACACCTCAATCAGAACCATGGGTCAATTTGAAACACTTGTGTAATGACCCAAACTATCTGATCTTCTTTTAAAGATTTAGCATAACATGAGAGAACAACTCTCTTAATGCATATATGATGAAATACCGATATGGTACATGCTCATTGCTTAGAAAAATAAACAAAGCAGAGTTTAATGGATTCCCCTAAAATTCCCCCAACCACTAGAATGAATAATAGTCAAACAATAATTGGTCATCTTTAAGGAAGAAGATAAACATCACCTATCGACACATCGTCATTAACTGATCAATGTCCTTTATCACCCAAGGCATCACGTGACTCGTTCAAGCATAATCACAGATGTGATGCGATGAAAAATATTGTTTCCCAAGGGTATAATACATATCCCATCCAATCAATGTTGTTCTTCCCGAAAATCATTAAAATGATGGAAAATCACAATTTTCAAATGCATTCAAACAAAACTAAATATTATCCAAATGGTCCTTCTTCATTTTATTCCTTCTAATTGGAAGGGAAAATATTCACAAAAATGATGTGATTATCCCCACATTAAGAGTTTCATAGTTCTTCAACAAAAGAATAGACCCATCACTCACAAATATCATTAGGTTGTATTCATATTAAAAACAAACATAAGGTAATGAAATTAATACTAAACCATCTGACTGGTGTGTCAAAACACCCATGTCACAAGTAAGTCAACCTGATTTATGATATGAACTGGATAACTTTAACAACCAGGTCACTCTACACCAATGATGACCCAATACCATACATTATAGCAAAAGGATCAATAAATTATCTAAACCCAAGCACACCATTTTATCATTTTACACTCAATGGACACCACATTCATGAACACATACTACCATGAGGATTCTGAAAAAAGATGACACATCCTAAATACTACCCATATGATTCTCATCCATATAAATATAAGTATCATATACCCATAAAAGATATTTAGCCAGATTTTTATTAACCCGTATGATCATTAACTTGGACGATGACATACCAGGACATCCATTACCCAGGAAGAAAAAGGGTCAAGCGACCTACGTAGAGGACAACCATTCCTGAGGCATGTCTTACCTGCTAAAATCGAGCAATACATGATGCTAAAACCAATATAAAATTCCATGAAATACATGACCTATAGTTTTAATAGGGTTTTCATTTAAAATATAAGGGTCCTATAAGGTATAACGATACCCAAACACCACCCATGCCAAAAATCTCAAAGGATTTGTATGGAATTTACCTCTAAGGAGACTACCTACCATGAGAAATCCCCTTACAAATAAAAAATAATCTACCCATAATGAGGCCACACTAACCTTAAATTAACTAGACTGAAAATATTATCCTTAATTCTATTTATATAAAGGATAAAGCCTATGGAAAATTCCACATTTCTTTCTGAAGGATAGACAAGTAGATTCTCAACCTACACTTGCATGAGGGTTTAGACAAGGGAAACGACCTTATGTTGTATTTTAAAGTCATTAAATTGATTTACATCCAATAATTATTCATTTAATAATTTAAAACAAAACATCAAGTACCCGTTTTAAAATGAAAGCACTAAGCACTTGATTTTTAAACAATATCTCAAGGAAAAATAATAAATTATTAGGAAACACCCTTTTAAATTTTAAATCATTAATAAAATCCAATAATAATTAGGAAAGTTATCATATCAATTCAATTTAGTAAATATAGAGACCTACTAAGTTCTCAGTAACCCGTCATGGGTTCTTTAAAAAACCACCCAATGATAGTTGATTAATTAAAATAGTAAACCCCGTAGAGGGATATTTCATATGAAACATTACCCAACTAACCTACATGGTTATAGTTGTGAATTAGGACTTCACCAATTCATTTAATTTCAAAACTAATAATCATTCAAATTTATAATGATTTCAATGAATAACATGGTCATATATCATAGTTCAGTGATATGGGTGTCCATCAACAAATCCATAATGCGCCCTTAAACATTAAAGGATTGAATTTGATTCCCATTTTAATTGAAACCATTTATATATTAAAATAAACAATAATGATATCATATGTATCAGACACATAGAATCATGTTATAATAATGGAATCATGATACATAGACTTAATAAGATAAAAAACTCAAGCATCATGGCATAACACCCATGGGACACAATCCAAATCAGGAGAAAACCTACAAATAAAACCATAGGGAAATACATATGGTTGTAATGTGAATCTATTCATGACTATAAGGATTCATCTAATGTCTCATCGTTTCCATTCCAATCCATGGGGAAAATTCCATTAAATTTTAATGAATCCATAAGTAGCGGGATGTACATAAATCAGTATAGGTGAAATAATAATAAAATGTAATAGAAAGGAACAAGAACATCAATCCCAACATTGGGAACATGATAATTTTCATTTACATTGTGGGATTAGTACCAGAAACAACTATTTACCTAGTGTCGACTCATTCATAGTCTCATGTCTACCAACCCATACTAGTAAGACCAAGGAAAAATAACCTCTGATACCACTTTGTAATGTTTTGGCCTGACTGGCCACTAACCCAGTAGCCAGACGGGTGACAGCACAGTACTGGAAAATCACCTATACCAATGGTTTGGAACCATGCGTATAGACCCTCAAAAAATGGGTATAGGGTATACCCATGGTTCTATAAACTGTGGGCAATCGAGTCATCGGTATAGAACTATACCAACTATTTTATAGAATACATGGGTATATCCTTAGATATTTCTATAATAGCCATTATTTTATTTAAATTTTGGGAATATATCTATACCCATTGTTTACAAAATAGTGGGGTATATATTATCACACCAGACATAATAAACCTACAGTTATTGAACTGTGGGTATAGATCCTTGACCCGTAATAAAATATGGACTTCCTGCACTGGGTTTCAACAGTATAGGAAATTATGGAGGAACATATAGAGATAACTTATGAAACCATTATTTATGAAATATTAACATTACATTCGGGGTAAATAATTATAGAATTTATTTTCCCCAGGATATAAATTATTTATTGATTCTAATCTATTGTGAATATAGTAGATTATATATGAAGGAAGGTAAACATTTGGAAGATATATTGAAGTGAAGAAAGAATGAAGATACATTTTCAAAAGATGATTCATATAATAAATCTATTTTTATCCAAAATATAAAATACTGATCACTGAATGTAGATGCATCTATGGATGATAAATGATACAACCATGAAAAAGTTCATAAGTCACAACTAGATTATAAAATTTATTAACAACATGGAATGAATTCTCATATTGACACATAAGATTATTAGTTTATAACCTGATTTCTAAGAAGATAATATGTATGTGTTAAAATAAAAGTGGTACATTTGGATTATTATTATTGAATAATTTCAGGTTTCTTGATGAATTCTCATAGTGATACATAAGAGTAGTTGTTTCTTACATAATTTCTAGGAAGATAATATGTATGTGTTACAATAAATTTGATACATGAGGATTATTTTTTTGGAATAATTTCAGGTTTCTTGAATGATATAACAAATTTTACATAAGATTACTCTATACTATTGATTTAATGTGGGAATCATCCTGACTATTTGAAAATAGTTTGTGATTCATACTATGTACATAAGATTGATTTTTTTTATAATTTATAGAGATGTATCTGAATGTTTTGAGTCTAAAACATAAGGGATTTTTTTTGGAATGTGAATATATATAATAAGTCAATAGATGCTTAGGATTCTCTAGGAGTATCAAGAACTAGAAATAAATTCCAATAGATGAAGTACTAATTAAAGAGGTAGATGTTGAAGAATATAAGTAGGAGAAGATAGTAATTTTTCTTACTTTAGTTGAAGTAAATAAGAGAATGTATGAGTGTGAGATGTTTTATTTTCTAATTTAGAAATTCAATAAGTTCATGATTATAATATAAGTATACAAAATTTAAAATAATAAAAGTTAATAAAACCAAAGTTATTCCTTAGATAAATGATTAGAAAAGTACTTTATGTTGGAGACTATAGAAAATGATTTTTCATAGTATATTTAATGGAGTTCTAACATGATGGAAGATGAAGAAAAATAGAAACTAAAATGTAGTGCAAATTCATGAAAAGAAAAACTGTCTCAGAATTTGAAAAAATAATGTACTGTCATCATCTAATTCAGTAGAGATTCACAATCATAATTTTTCTGTACAGATGGTAGAGGTTGTAAGTGGAGAAAATGTCATCATGGATGATGATTATATCCCATTTGGAAGTCTTTTAGTAAAGTAGTGTGTTAATATTTCCAGAATCAAGTGTCCCAAAATGGGAAATCCTTGCTGAGATTGAAAACCTTCTCCCCATTCCCATGAGGTAAAGGAGTTTCTACGAACACACCTTATTAGCAATAGGTGAATGTTTTGATGGAATATTAGAGGAATATTAGTTTTTTTGATGAAACCTCCCCAACACCTAGGTCTGTAGATTAAAAAGTGATGTATATTAGATAATTGTTCTTGGTGTGCGATAATTCCACCTCAACCCCTTCCCATGATGTTGTAATCCAGAATGTAGGCAAGAATATTGTTGAGTTTTTGGTTTCATGTGCGCTTGGAACTGTCATCCGACATCAATATTTCGATGAAATATCAAATAATTACGAATCCATTAATCATGTGGAGTCTGGTTCCATTGCTGGGAGGAATGACATTCATTCTATAAATGACCCCTTGTGGTCCACAACACTGATTTATTGACATTAAGTGTATATCAATCCCTGAGATGAACTTTATCTTTATTTTCATATTTGGGAATATTTCATTTTTTTGTTTTCTAAATAATATTAAAGGATATGTTAGAAAATGTTTTAAAATTTTGAAATTAATATCTTTTCAAAAACAACACAAAATATTGATTTCTATAAAATTTTAATTCTTTTCATTGCAAGACTGGTATATTAGTTGTGGTAGACCATCCAATTTGTTAATTGAATGTTTTAGATTTCTTTTTTCTTGATGTGTTATTGAATTATCATCATACTCTTTTATATATAGATTAATCAAAGATAAGTATCCATAGGATTGAAAAATATAAGATGTTATGAAGGAATAACTCCTAATAATCCATATTTAACAAATAATAACATTTATTTGATCCTAAAAGGGTTGTGAAGATGGTAATTTTAATATGTTGAGAAGATAGGATTGTAAGGAAAATAAATATTCCAGAAGTTCATATATCCTTATGTAGATAATCGTAGAAGTGGGATTGCATATTTTTTAATTTATTCTTGGAAAAAAGGATGGATTTTATTACCAATGAAACTAGTGTCATATGTGAGTAACATTGTTTGGAATTCATAATGGGTAAACCCAATAATATTCATGAATGTAATGTGGTGTGTATTCTAGAATCACAAGGTGATTAGTAGAGAGTCAGGTACATATTTAAATTTTAATCAACCAAATCACTAGATATTTAATAGATATTTTAGAAGAATACAAAATAATGAAATCTATGTGAAAAAACATTTTGATATAGAAGAGTATGATTTTTCGACCCATGACTTACAAATTTGATTTGGGTTAAATTTGAGGGTATAGAGATTCATGTTCGAAATCATCTGTGTGTAAATTCTAGATGTTATAGAACCAGAAGTTACTATACAAGACTAATATATAATAATAACAACCTATGTTTCAAATGATGACGTTCTTAACGAATTTGAGGGTATAAAAATTAATAATCTAGAATATAGTGAGTATATCCTATATGTTCCAAAGAATATACTATGTCATGGAAGTTCAATTTTTGGATTCAAAAGTAACATATTATAAATATTTCTTAATTTTTGTAAGATGAAAACCAGAATAAAATTATATAATAAGTTTCCAAGAATCCAGGAATCACTACTCAAGAATGATTTCCCCCAAAAAAATTTAATTAAAACAACATTGTAAAATAAATAAAATTTCAGTATTACCCAACCTTATGTTGGTAATCTACTCCAAAGTAAAAGAAAATAAATAGAAACAATATAGCACAAAATAAAAAAATGAAATGCACTAATTAATTCCTCCACTACCCCGTTCTTCCTCCCATGTATTGAAAACTGAGTTTCCACCTCCAGTTCCCATTTGGCCCCTTTCACAGAATATAACTACAATATATACATAGAATGTAGTGAATGTCCTATGTGGCTGATGTGATAATGAAAATAAAATAAAATAAACTAGGGAATACATGTATCTTGTGACTATACAAGTCATTTCCCCAATATAAAATCCAAAATTCCCCATGAGTCAAAATATGTTTCTGCAAGAAAGGATGAAAATGAATATCTAAGAACAAAAGTATGTGGTCCCATCTGTTTTTTGGTTTTGTTTAACTAGGTTTTATTTTTCTTTGTTATGTTATATATAGTTTAATTTGGTTTATACTAGTTATTTATATTTACCCAAGTTAACATTATATTAGCTTCATAAACTTCTTTTTTGTTTTATTTATTTCTTTCTAAATCCAATTGATTATGTTTATTTTATTTATGTTTTTTTACCTAAGAATATTTTATTATGGAAAATACATTAAATTATGTTGATTTAAATGTCTATATAAATTATTCTCTGGTGCTGCATCACTGCTACTAAAAATTTCAATTTGGGTTTTTAATGTAGCCTTTGTAGGCTCAAGGATTTCATTAAAATATTATAGGAGTTTGATGGACATTCTATATTACTATATCTATTTTTACTATTTTGATGAAATTAGATATTCTCATGTAATTTCTTCATACACCAATGTGAGTTAGATCGAAGTGCATGGGTGCATATTTCAAGTAGGTGGTGATAGTTTCTCATCTTAGCTATATGAAAATTATGTATACTTGGGTGATTTTTTGGGATTTCTATTTCCCCTACAAGTGATTTGTAACTCTAATGAATGTAAACCTCGTTGTTTTCAACTCTTTGATATGTCATTTAATTTCTTATTGTCCACCTATCTTCCATTTCCACAGCCATTATTTGTATTCAAATTTTGTTAGAAATTCAACCAAGAATACTAGTAATCCAAACTTATCCTTGTGATTTTACATAGTTACTCAACAAATTATTTACTACAGGACTCTACCCACTTTTTGGGGTATATTTTCTTCAATAAAACACATTTAAAAAATGAAATTTAAATACATTTATGAAGAACCTATTTGGATCGTGGGCTAGATGGGGTTTTGTAAAGGGGTATTTACTTCTAGGGGATATGACAACCCAGCTTTTATTACAAACTTAAACATGATTTATTACATAAACTATTCACTTGATACAACATGGAAGATCGAGTGGTATAGTGTCTTTGGGGCATAGGATAATTACATAAAAACTTAAAACATGAAATACAAAATCTTTATTCAAAACTTCCTTTTCATGACCACTACATTCCCTCGTACTTAGCATTGCATGGGATAACCTGAGGACATGCAATAGAGAAGGGTGAGCGATAAAGCCCAGTAAGGGAAGAAACATGGAATAAATGATGAGTAAAATACATGTTAGACAATAGGAATATCAATAGAGCACAAGAGAAACATGGACATAAAGGAACGATAAAGCATGATAATCATAACATGGAAATGTGGCAACAACACTTTACATGGAATTAGCAGTAGCCATGGCCCATTGCACATGAAGCATGAATAAATCCTCATTGAACATGGAGCATGAGTAAAATCTTATTTCACTTTAATTATCATAAGTCAAAACTCATTTCACAGGACGTATCATGATACTATACTTTACCCAATGCATTGGAGCGCTATAAGGGTGCACCCTTCTTAAACATTTCATTTCATGCATAAGTGTGCCACATAGATCATAAAACATGGATTCATTAAAAATAATAATTTACCCCAAAATAAAGGAATTTTGAATTCATACATGAAAAATTATAATCAATAAGTAAATTTTCATAAAGGTGATTACCATTTATGGAGAAATGGGCATGGTATTCACGACACAAAGGCATTGGCTAAGAAAATCGGTGCAATTTCGGCAGTGTAACGTCGTGACATACGAATTCATAAAAATGGTTTATGAGAGATAAAGGGGTGTCACATCATATATACATAAAAGTTTCAGTACGGGGGTCATATAGATACATGTACCAACAATTTTAATGGAATTTAGATTCATGATACAAAAGTATTGCTTGAATGTAAATGAGGAGAGAGAAGTTCCTTTCAGAATTCCGGCATAGTAACAGGTGTACATGGTAGGAATTTAATGAGAGATAAAGGGGTCTCCCATCATTCAAAAAATAAGATGAAATTATGGGGGAGGTTCTAAACCATACCCCAGAATTTATAATTGAAATTATAAGGGCAAAACCATATTAGGAAAATTGGACAAAAAAGTAAAAGGAAGAAAAAACCCTTACTTGGATGTGTGCTTCCAATGGCTTGTGAGAGGATTATTGGGAGATTGGGGAACCATGGGAGGATTATATAGAGAGTATGGAAGAGTTTGGAAGAACTAAAAAGGCTTTTAGTGGGGAGGAAGTTGGAGATTGGGTTTGTTTATATAGAAAAGGTGAGTGAATTCTTTATTATTTAGGTTTGGGACCCCTTACATTAAACTAATCCAAACCACAAATAAGATCATAGTTTTTGCCCATGGTTTTTGGAAAAGGAGTGAGGAAATAAATATTTTATAAGGACAAAGTACTAAAATCTTAAAATAATGGGGTTACTTATGTGGAGGTGAGTCCCACTCCCATGGAAAATAATTTAAAAAGACAAGATGTTTAATAAGTCATGAGGGGTCCATTAGTGCATTTTAAAATAAGTAAAACAAACCCAAAATCACATTATTTTAATTGTTAAACATATATTGGCCGAAAATAAATCTTATAGTATTTTATTACTTCACTATTGGGTGATTATGATGTCATAAAACACTTTATATATTTAAACAGTATTTAATTTTTACCAAAAAATTTGACTGTCTCAGAAAATTATGAAAAATTCACCATTGGATAATTTCGAAATCCTGATTCCATAAATAAAATTTATTTTATCTAAATAATTTTTCAAATATGTTAATTTTTACTTTTAAAATAAAAACTGATATTTATCGAAAATTCACGGGTTTTGAAAAAAAATGGCTTTCAAACCTTAATAAAAATTACAATTGCATTCATAAAATTATAATATTTTTTATTTTTAATAAAAATTAATTTATAATAATAATAATACTTTTTTAATATATTATTTAAATAAAAAATTCGTTAATTTAATAAAATATAATTTTTAATTAGATAATAAATAAAAACACTATTTGTACTTTAAAAACTATTTAAAATGTATCAATAATGACAAGAAAGTATATTCATTATTATATACAAAAATAATATACATGAAAATAGTACTAGCGATTTGTTACATAACCCCTTAAAACAACTGCATAAGACCAAAGGGTATGGTGTGCGATGGTGAGAGACTCTTGGGGTGGCTCAGATAACATCACTCGAGTGGTAATCTCTATCATCCTTCCACTTTTCCTGTAGATGGTCTCGTTCGAGCTTGACATGGTGAAGCTCAGCTTGGTCTTGGTCAAGAGAAAAGATCAAAGACGCCACCTCTTTTCCGATCTCCGATAAATGGGCTTCATATGGAGCAATTCTATTGGATGAGGACATCGCTTCTTTTTTCTGAGTAAATTGGGTTCGTTAAAGCCTTATATTTATACTAATCATTTGATCACTATTCAACGGCTATAAAAGTAACAGTCACAACTCTTAACATAAAACTAAAGAAGTTTACATTTTATATAAACGTTTTACATAAAGATACATTTAACTAGATCGAGAAGAATTTCCATTAATGAATCTTTGGGCCGTTACAATATTCCCCCTTAAGAAATTTGGCTCTTGAAATTTCCTTTTCCCGCACTAAAATAGATGTGGGTAACTCAGCTTCATCATTTTCTCCGATTCCCATGTCTCTTCTTCAAACTTGTGGTTTCACCACAACACCTTGATGAGGGGCATTGCCTTATTTCATAGAACTATTTCTCTATGATCTAATATCTTCACTGGTTGCTCCTCATAAGAAAGATCATCCTCCAACTGTACCACATCAGAAGAGAATACATGTTAAGGTTCTGGTATGTACTTCCTTAAGAGGGATACATGAAAGACATCATGTACTTTATCCATTTTAGGTGGAAATGCTAGTTGATGGGCCACATCCCCGACACGATCAAGAATCTAAAAGGGGACGATGTACATTGGACTTAACTTCCCTTTCTTTCCAAACCTCATGACCTTCTTCCACAGAGATATGTGTAAAAAAACCATGTCTCCAATATTAAACTCAAGGTCTCATCGACGATTATCTGGATAACTCTTCTGTCGACTCTAGGCTGCCTTGATATGCTGTTGACTGGTTTTCATCTTCTCCACCATTTCCTTGACCATTTCTGTTCCAATCAGCTTACGTTCACCAACCTCATCCCAACATGCCAGTGTTCTGCAAATTTTCCCATATAGGGCTTCATAAAGTTCCATTTGGATGCTCGTGTGGAAACTGTTATTATAAGAGAACTCAACCAGTGGAAGATGTCGATCCCATCCCACTTTAAAGTCCATTGAGCACGCTATCAATATGTCCTCATGTGTTTGTATTGTCCGCTTGAATTGGTCATCAATTTGAGGATGATAGGTAGTACTGAAGTTCGGTTCAGTATTCAGATCATGTTGAAGACTCTTCCAAAACATAGAGGTGAATCTTAGATCTCGGTCAGACACAATAGATAGTGGTACTCCAGGAATCCTTACTACTTCTCTGATATATATCTGTGCCAGTTGATCTAATGAAAAATCCTCCTAAATAGCAATGAAGTGTGCAGTCTTTGTAAGATGATCCACCACAACCCAGATTGCGTTATTGCCTTTGGTTGTCCTCAGAAGTCTGGTGACAAAGTCCATGGTTATTTTCTCCCATATCCATTATGGTATGGGTAAAGGTTGCATCATCCCCTTAGACTTCTGCCTCTCTTCCATCACTTCCTGGCACACCATGCACTTTGATGTATATTCAGCAATCTCCTTCTTCATATTATCCCACAAAAACTTTTCTCAGTGATCTCGATACATCTTATTGCTCCTTGGGTGAATAGAGTAATTTGAACTATATTCATCATCCAAAAGTTCCTTCTTCAGCTCCAAACTTGATGGAAGACATTGTATTTTCCCAAATCGCACAATTCCTTCTTGATTAACATTAAACTCCGAGGATTTTCCTTTTTCTATAGCATACACTTTTTTTTGGAATTCCCACATCATCCTTTTGATCATCCTTTATCCTTTCCAAAAGAGATGATTGAGAAATCATTTGTGAAAGGATTGATGATGTTCCCTTCTTTATGATCCCCATGTACATATTCATCAAGTTTAATAAGATTGGATCCTTCCCAATTCTCATCATTGATAGAATCACTGGGTCCTTTCTACTCAGGGCATCTTCCACCTTGTTCGCTTTCCCAGGGTGGTAATGTATTAAACAGTCATAATTTTTGATGAGATCTATCCATCTTCTCTGGGCATATTAATCTCTTTCCGTGTGAATATATATTTAAGACTCTTGTGGTCAATATATATCTCACATTTCTCCCCATAGAGATAATACCGCCAGATTTTCAAGGTAAAGATCACCGCCACCAACTCCATATCATGCATTAGATATTTTCACTCATGGATTTTCAACTGCCTTGAGGCATAGGATATCACTTTATCATTCTTCATCTGCACAGAGCCTTAGCACTTCTTCGAAGCATCACTAAATACTACAAAAATGTCCCCACTTGTGGGAAATGTGAGCACGGACATAGTGAGAAGCCTCATTTTCAACTTCATAAATCTTTCTTCACATTCATCACTCCAAGAAAACTTTACTCCCTTTCTAGTTAGCTTGGTAAGAGGGTTGGAAAATCATGATAAATTTCTCACAAATCTTCGATAGCATCCAGCTAACCCCAAGAAGCTACAAATATCTGTTACTGATGTTGGTCTCAGCCATCCCTCAATTGCATATGTTTTGGAGGGATCCACCGATATCCCATTGCTTGTGATGATATGGCTCAATAATGAGACCTCCTTCAACCAGAACTCACACTTTACATACTTTTCATAGAGCTTCTCCTTGTGCAATGTCTCTAGTACAGTTCTTAAATGCTCCTCATGATCCTCCTTCGTTTTGGAGTATATTAGAATATAATCTATAAATACTACCAAATATTTGTCAAGGTAATCTCTAAAGACTCTATTCATCAAGTCCATGAAGATTGCTGGAGCATTAGTGATTCCAAAAGGCATTACTATGAATTTATAGTGCCCGCATCTTGTACGAAAAGCAGTCTTGGGGACATGTTCCTTCTTTATCCTTACATGATAATATCCCGACCGCAAATCTAGCTAGAAGAAGTATTGTTCTCCATGCAGCTGATCGAACTAGTCATCAATCCATGGGAGAGGATACTTGTTCTTCATTGTGATTTTGTTAAGTTCACGATAATTGATGCAATGGCGCATTGAACCATCCTTCTTCTTGATGAAGAGGACTGGTGCACCCCATGGTGAAGCAGTTTGGCATATAAACCCTTTATCTAGATTCTCCTTTATTTGTTTCTTCAACACTTCAAGCTCTATGAAAACCATTCTATATGGAGTCTTGGATATTAGTATAGCCCTTGGTATAAGTTCAATTGAGAATTCAAAGTTTTTTTTAGGAGGAAGACCAGACAGTTCCCCGGGAAACACATCAGTAAATTCCCTCACAATAGGCATTTCATCAAGGGTGGTTTCTTCCTTGGACCCAATCATCTGAGCCATATATGTGTTCTCATAGGGCATTAATATCCATGCTTGAGATTATGGAGCTAAAGGAGATTTATATTCCTCTTTACACTTGTAAATAATCGGGGATTGATTCTCCATATGGATTGTGATTTCCATCTCCCGACAATTTATGTTGGCTCTGTATAAGGAAAGCCAATCCATGCCAAGAATTGCATCAAATTCTACCAGAGGGAGAATGACAAGGTTCTCTGGGAAATTAAATCCACAGATTATAATAGGGGAGTACATATATTCATGGGATGCAATGATTGCCCCATTTATCGTACTCACCGACATCTTCACTTCCATGATTTGTGGTGGTGCTGGGATTGTTCTACTAAACATTCGAGATATAAAATAATGTGTATAACGTGAATCAAAAAGTATGTTCTCTATTATTGAATGAATAACTATCGTACCTATCACCACTTCGTTGTCGAGGTTCACTTCGGCAGAAGTGATGGAAAAGGATCTTCCTTGCTGCCTCAGAGGTTGTTGGTTGCCTCCGAAAACCCTTTGATTATGGCACTTATTTGCAAAATGCTCCGGTTCTTTGCAGTTGTAGCAATGAACAATCCGTTGAGGTTTGAACGGAGCATTCCTATCTTATGTCGTAGCCTTAGGTCTTTCTTTCTGATAGTTAATAGCTAGGTGCCCTTCTCTTCCACACCTAAAGCATTTCCTCATCCCCTTGAGGAAATTTACAGGGTTCTTCTTTCCATACTTTTGGCGAGTGGGGTGCTGGATCTTCTTAGCACCATTGGATTTTTCCATCGGACCTCCAGAAATGAAGTATACCTTATGCTTATTGTCCCCATGACACCCCTATGATTCCCCGTTCTCCATTTCATCCTTGAGGGCACATAGGAAAATTTCCTCATAGCTGTCGAAGTCACGGATCGCTAATGCTTTCCGCAGGCTAGGCATCATCCCACCAAAGAAGCGGTCAACCTTGCATTAGGGGGTAACGACAAAGCCGAAAGTATATCGTGCAAGACTAGTGAATTTTTCCTTGTACGCTCCAATATATTCTTCATCTTTTTTCATGAGGGAATGGAAGTCCCTTTCCATGTTAAGCCGAAGGGTGTGTGGAAATTATTTATCGAAAAACATCTTCCAAAAATCCTTCCATTCCAACTCTTCTATCTCATCCCCAGGCTTCGTATTTTTTTATCAACGTCCACCATTGATCAGCTTCACCCTTCATATGATAAGCCACCCAGAGAACCTTATCTTTTTTAGAAAATTTTAGTATGGAGAAGAGCTTTTCAATGGAGTTGATCCATTGTTCAACGATCGTGGGATCAGATGATCCTCTAAAAGTAGGAGGCCTTTGACTCATGAAGCTGTCAATTGCAACTTGTTCTTTCATAGGGGGATTTATACGTTCCTCTTGGAATATGTTTCTATTAAATTCTTGAGTTATATGAGAGATAATAATGACAAAGTTCGCGATTCCTGCTCCCATTGGATTGGGAATCTCATTAGTACAGTCATCACACTGATCTTCACATCGGTTGTTAGCCCGAGTCCTCCTATTACCGCCCATTGGCTGTAATAAAAGGAATGTTATGGGTAACACATAAATGGTAATTCAAAAACAAAAGTTGATGACCTAAAAATAAAATTTTATTTCCTTAACTTATGATTCTATAGGCTTCAATCTAGGCTTTTCATGATCTACATTCTAACATATATTCTTAGGGAATTTTTTTAATTCCGATAATAAGGGTTCATACTGTGCTTGTTAATTAATCAAAACATATCCCCCCGGAGTGTCGTAACCAATAGTGTATCAAGGCATGTTGTCGTGCACCAGTTCCCCTTCGAGTCTAACTCAAAGCGGTGTTTTCGGGTTTTACCCCTAGGATACATCTGTGCCAGTTCCACCTCTAACTACTTGTATCCAGACAGGGATGTATTTGTTTGATAAAACACTTACTCAGTACTTAACAAAAATTTGGGATATTTTTATTATACATAGTCTTGTATCTAAGGCTTTACTAGGGTTTTCTAATCCTAATCCCGAAAATATCTAAACCTATCCTCTAATACCAACTATGACAACCCTACTTTTATTACAAACTTAATCATGATTTATTACATAAACTATCCACTTGATACAACATGGATGATCGAGAGGTATAGTGTCTTTGGGTATTAGGATCATTACATAACAACTTAAAAAATTAAATACAACATCTTTATTGAAATCTCCCTTTACATGACCATTACATTCCCTCGAACATAGCATTACATGGGATAACCTGAGGACATGCATAAGAAAAGGGTGAGCTATAAAGCCCAGTAAGGGAATAAACATGGAATACATGAGGTGTAAAATACATGTTAGACAATAGGAATATAAATATAGAACAATATAAACATGGAAATAAAGGCACGATAAATCATGATAATCATAATATGGAAATGTGGCAACAACAATTAACGTGGAATTAGCATGAGCCAAGGCCCATTGCACTTGAAGAATGAGTAAATCCTCATTGCACATGAAGCACAAGTAAACTCTCATTTCACTTGAATTATCATTATTCAACACTAATTTCACATGAAATATCATGATACTATACTTTACCCAATGCATTGGAGCGCTATAAGGGCGCACCCTTCTTAAACATTTCATTTCATGCATAAGTGTGCCACATGGATCATAAAATAGGGATTCATTAAACATAATAATTTATTCCACGATAAAAGAATATGGAATTAATAAATGAAAATTTATAATTAATATGTAAATGGGCATAAAGGTGAACACCCTTGATGTAGAAATGACCATGGTATTCACTACACAAAGGCATTGGCTTAGAAAATCAGTACAATTTTGGCAGCGTAACAGCGTGACATAAGAATTCATAAAAATGGTTGATGAGAGAGAAATGGGTGTGACATCATATTTACATGAAATGGAAAGTAAGGGGGTCATATAGATACATTTCTCAACAATTGTAATGGAATTTAGATTCATGATACAAAAGTATTTCTTGAATGTAAATGAGGAAAGAGAAGTTCCTTTCAGAATTCCGGCATAGTAATGGGTGTACAAGGGAGGAATTTAATGAGAGAGAAATGGGTCTCCCATCATTCAAAAAATAAGAGGGATGTATGGGGGACGTGCTAAACCATACCCCAGAATTTATAATTTAAATAAAAAGGGTATAACAATATTAAGAAATTTGGACAAAAAAGTGAAAGGAAGAAAAAACCCTTACTTGGAAGAGTGCTTCCAAAGGCTTGAGAGAGGCTTGAGAGAGGCTTCTTGGGAGCATGGGGCACCTTGGGAGGATTATAGAGGGATTTGGGTAGAGGTTGGACGAACTCAAAAGGTTTTGAGTGAGGAGTAAGTGGGATCATGGGTGGGTTTATATAGGAAAGGTGAGTGAATTCTTTATTGTTTAGGTTTGGGACCCCTTACATTAAACTAATCCAAACCACAAATAAGCTCATGGTTTTTGCCCATGGTTTTTGGAAAAGGGGAGAGGAAACAAATATTTTACAAGGAAAAAGTATGAACTTCTTAAAATAATGGGGTTGCGTTTGTGGAGGTGAGTAACACTCCCATGGAAAATAATTTAAAAAGACAAGATGTTTAATAAGTCTTGAGGGGTCCATTAATGCTTTGTAAAATAAGTCAAAAAAACCCAAAATCAGATTATTTTAATGGTAAAACATATATTGGCATAACATAAAGCTTATAGTATTTTATTACATCACTATTGGGTCATTATGATGTCATAAAACACATTATATATTTAAACGGTATTTTATTTTTAACCAAAAATTTGGCCGTCTCAGAAAATTATGAAAAATTCACCATTGGATAATTTCGATGTCTTGATTCCAGAAATAACATTTATTTTATCTAAATAATTTTATAAATATATTAATTTTCACTTTTAAAATAAAAACCGACATTTGTCGAAAATTTACGGGTTTTGACAAAAATTGTCTTTCAAACCATAATGAAAATTATAATTGCATTCATAATATTATAAGATTATTTATTTAAAAAAAATAATTTTATAATAATAAGAATATTTTATGAAAATATTATTTAATTCAAAAATCCCTTAATTTAATAAAATAGAATTCTTAATTAAATAATAACTAAAAACACTATTTGTACTTATAAAAACTATTTACAATGTATCAATAATGACAAGAAAGTATATTCATTATTATATAAAAAAATAATTTATATGAACATAGTACTAGAGATTCGTTACATAACCCCTGAAAATAGCCACATAAGACCTAAGGGTAACGAGTGCGATGGTGACAGACTGTTTGGGTGGCTCGGATAACATCGCTCGAGTGGTAATCTCTATCAACTTCCACTTTTCCCGTAGACGGTCTCGTTCAAGCTTAACATGGTGAAGCTCAGCTTGGGCTTGGTCAAGAGAAAAGACCAAATATGCCACCTCTTTTTCGAGATCCGAAAAATGGGCTTCGTATGGAGCAATTCTATTGGATGAGGCAATCGCTTCTTTTGTCTGAGTAAATTGGGTTTGTTAAAGCCATATATTTATACTAATCAAGTGATCACTATTCAATGACTATAAAATTAATGGTCACAACTCTTAACATAAAACTAAAGAAGTTGACATTTTATATAAATGTTTTACATAAAGAGACATTTAACTCTATTAGGAGGAATTTACATTGATAAAACTTTGGGTCGTTACAAGGGACATATTGTAATTATATAGTTGGTCTATTCTGTCCAGAAATAGTACATAGTGGTTATTCTATGGACAGGTTGGGTAATAAATATGGGTTATTTGAGGGTTGAGGGGATGGTGTAGTGTAGTGGGGTGGGGGAGGGATGGTGGAACAAGAAGGGGTTTAGGGAAGGGGCTGGTGAATGGTAGTAAGGAGGTGGAGGGGCAGGGGAAAAAGGCATGGGAGAGGGAGAGGGGCTGGTGCAGGTTATGGGTGAGGGGCTGGTGTATTAGGGGTAGGGGGAGGCACTGGTGAAGGGTTGTGGAGAGGGGAAAGATGTAGTGCAATAGGATGGGTGGTGGGACGTGTACAATAGGGGGAGGGGGAGGGGATGGTGTAGGGTAATGGGGAGGGGGTGGGGCTGGTGCAATTGGATGAGGGGGAGTGGCTAGTGAAGGTTAGGGGGAGGGGCTAGTGCAGTATTATTGGTGGGGAGGGGTTGGTGCAAGGATGTGGGGAGTGGGAGGGGATGGTGTAGAAGGTAGGCGATGAGTTGGTGCAATAGGTAGGTGGAGTGGGAGGGGTTGGTGCTGGGTAGGGAGGTGGGATAAGGGGTGGTGCATGATAGGGGGATGGTTAGTGTAGGGGTGTGTGCTAGAACAAGTTTTGCGGGCATGTGTATCTCTATCTCTAAACTGAACTTTAGTCAAATTTGATGTTGTTAAAAAGTGTTAATAAGATTTAATGCACACAAATTATTTACCTATACTAATGTAATATTTGTGTTTCTCTTGGTCAAATCTCTAAAGTAAGGTGAGAATTATAGACATTAGTTATTTTTAGTGTGTAGGGCACTAAAAATTAGATCTAAAGTGAAAAAGTGGAATTTTTCTCTTATTAAACAATGGTGTGATTCATTTTTAAGTATTAACATATTTTAAAATCATCATGTTAGAAAAGATACATCATCATTAAAGGAACTTAGTACCACCAATTTAAAGTAGATTGAAATTTATCATCATTAATTCTTTAATATGAGAATTAATGACAAAACATTATATTTAATTCAGACTAATGATAACCCATAATCCAAGAGAAATTAATCTTCCAATAAACCATGGAGAATGATCAATGAACCTCAAGAAGCTTCAAGAATAAAAAAATGTTTCATTCAACACTAATTAGACCCCAAAAATGAATGACATTCTAATGAATACAATCCCTACTCAACATTTTGGCATAAAATTTATTTACATCAAGGTTCTGTATCATGAAATTTGATATAGAATGATGGATTTTGATGCAACAAGGTTGAAGATCACATAATAAGCAACAAATATAGTTATTTCAAGCAAATATAAATATATAAAATGGCACTAGAAGAAAATTGTGATATTCATAGAGATATTACCAATGAACACACTAACAATCGCTGAAATTTAGACATAATAGGACTAGAAATAAGAAACACGTGAAAAATAGAAGAAATAGATGAAAAAAATTAAAACTCTATTATGAATAAATATTTAATAAAACAATAAAACTAAACTAAACTAAAAAGAAGATAGTAATATTCTATGACCAGAACAATATCAATAAATAAAAACTAATCAACTACTACAGCCTACTGCCACAACATGAAAGAACTGAAGAACAATTTAAATTATATTAAGACCTCACCTGACTACAATCAAAAAACATAAATTATTTTTTAAAAAATATTAACGACTTATAAATATGTAAAATTACCAAAATATTATCCTTCATAATAAAAAATTGATTGACAAAGTTATTACCTTGATCTTAAGAAAATGCAAGGAGAATAGAGATCGGAGATTCCACTATCTAAATCGTAGGAAAAATATACAAATGATGAAATATAAAAACATAACTACTCATAAGATAGAACATTCAAGTGGAAATCAAAAGGGACAGGAATTTTATTTTTTTACGAAAATTAGTATCCTATAATAAAAAAATGAGAAAATCAGCACTAAAACAAGATAATAATTTTTTTAACATTCAATACCTAGAATAGTTTTATATTTTTTTTCTCAAAAGGAGATACCCAAACAACTATTATTTTATATAATGTGATATTCACATGGAGAAATTATATTATATTCAAGAGTATTGGAAGAAATGTGGTTTAAAAAAAATATAGATGAGTATGGATTAAATGTATAATGGTTCTGGTATAATTCATTGGATAATACCTCGGTAAAAACATCAAAATTCATTGAAATAATTTTTAAATACTTATATGTAATCATGAAATATCAACATTCTTGTAAACCACTATTCCACATAAAACAATACATTGGTTACATCTAATAAGAAGTCATTAGACAATGCATATATTGCCGAATGTATATGAATCAACTATGTTTAAACCAAAATTGGTATATATTTCACTATTTTCAATACAGACAAATGAACTGTAATTAAAGGAATTATATCATTACTAACATAGTTGATTTTATGAATACTTGTTTTTCAAATCAGTTTCTACATTATAGATACATAAAATATTATAATGTACACATGGGTTTGGAAGAACACATTAATATTGCTAAATTACTAACCTAATGATATACGAATGAAATGGTCAATCTCATAATGATTACACAGAATGAAATGTATCATATGGGCATAGTGTGGTTGTGTTAGAGGGAATTTATATCAGATAATGAATCAAAAAATAGACAATAAAGTGTCAAATTATTAGAGTAAACATATAATTAATTAGGATGTTTCATACTTTTATCAAAGATAATTACCTTGTTGTTGAATGTTTTTTTGAAACCATTTAAAGAATTATTACATTTTTTCGGTGGGTGGGGTAATAGAATGTCTTTTGGTTCTTTAAATCGAATGATTACCTATAAAAATGAATAATAAATATGTATTGAATTAAATTCAAGCAAAAAATGATGGAACATAATAAAAATATCATGTATTTTTTACAATGATTCATTAATAATACATTAGACATTGTGTGTATAAAAATAAAACTACAATTATGTTTTCTAATTAAATATATTGTAGGTTTTAAAATCTATCACCATATATACCTTATTGTTTGCTAATATTTCAGAAACCATAAAATGAAAGAGGTATACTTATTTCAATGATTAAAATAATAACATGTTTTGATGTCTATATAAATCAACAACAAAAAACATTCATTGATCCACTTACAATATAATGTTAGTATTCATAAATCGTAGTAAAACCTGACATGTTCATGATAATTAAAATAATATATCATTACATTGTTAGCACACCTTATCTCTCTTTCAATATGATGCTCATCAAATGCATTCCAATATGATGATCCTATTACATCAAACAGTATAGAATCTTGGGTTTGAAAATGTCAAAATTATAATATTATTAACAGGTAACACAAATATAATGTTTAATAAAGGAAACTTCATTAATTTAATGAAATATATTTTATAACAAGTAAATGAAATTACATGTGTATTGAATATAAATTCCAATTTTTTATATGATAATGCATACAGAAAGAAATTTACTTTTACTGAAGGAAATATCAAGTATATTAATATAAACAACAATGTAAAATGTAACAAAATATAAAATTAATTACATTATAATGCAATATAAACATCAAGATGAACTACAATATAATGCACAATTTATATGGAAATAAAAATTAAAATGAAAACTACAATTCAATATTGTTGAAACTGTAATATCATATTTCTATATAAAATGAACTATAATTCAATAAAAAATGTTCTTTCAGATCATGATAATGCATAAAAATGGAAACCTCATGTATATTATGGAAACATACATTTTGAAAAACTAACATCAATATTGATATCGCCTAAAATCTTTGTAATTGAAGAAAATATAAGAGCAGAGATAAGACGATAATGAAATTCAAAACTCACCAGGTAGGGATAACTAATATAGGTGAACCTTTTTAGCATCATCAAGTGATTTATACTCACAAATAATCCCTATTAAGCATTCCAAAATAAATAATAACCCAAAAAATAGGAAATTGAATAATGGTTTGGACTCAGACATCCAAAAATCTAGGTAAAAAAAATACATACCCACAATAGATTGACAGCAACTATAGGCTGGTTGATATGAATTTGGAGAGAGGGAGGAGGATAAGATGATTTTGAGGAGAAGAGGTGAAGGAGCTGTGGTGGAGATAAAGGAAGTTGTGGATGCTGTTATTTGGAGGTAGATGCTGGTAGGCTGAGTTTGGGAGGCAGAGGTAGGGAAGCGAATGTGAACTCAGATGTGATTATAGGAATGTGGAGGGAGGGAGGCCGGGGCTGGGAGTTGGTGACTTGGAGGTGGAGGCGGAGGACGAATCTAGGAGGTTGATATGGAGGCAGAGTCTAGGAGGTGGAGATGGAGAAAGATGCCCAACGATTGAGGTGGAGGAAGAAGCTGGGACGTCGAGGCGAAGGTCGGGAGGTCAAGGTCGAGGAAGAGGCGGGGAGGGGCGAGTAGGATGGAGCTCGTAGGAGGGGAGATTAGGGATTTGCAAAGTGAGAGGGTGAAGATGATCCCAAGTGAGGCTGGATATTTTGGGGATATACCCATGTTTTTTAGAGAACCTTCAGTATTGGTTCGATCAAATTCTTTATACCCACAGTTTCTATAAAACATGGGTATAGATATGTTGGCTTAGAAAATGTTTCCACTTGTGACATGGACTCAAGTGAGCCTCCCTGTATTCCATAGGCTGCAGACTAGAAGCGAGGGAGTAAGGAAGTGATATTGTGGAGACTATTCCCTCATGATCAGAGTTGCACAGTGGTATACCAAATATAAAATATAGGAAATGAAAAAAGATATAATATTGAATGAAAGGTAGATATCAGTGGAATAATAACAATTATAATTGAATGTAAAATATGGCCAATGATAGTTTAGAGGAATTTATGTATGACATATTATTCTACTCATACAAGTAGTGAAAATTTTGAATAGAAGTACAATATAATAGATGAATAACTACCCAATGACTAGCTCTATGAGCATCTCAAGAACTATCCCATTCCTAGGTTCCCTATCTCCCAAGTACACATAACAACATAAGAAATGAATCCATAGACCAACAAATAATAATTTTACTCATGTATAAATAGTAACTGAGGTGGGTGTGAGATAAAAATCTCTATAGGTCTACACCCACTGTGTTAATAAAAGCAACAAGCTAAATAAATTTAGTATATGCTACTTTGTCCAGGTTTCCAAGTGGACACCCATTCAATATAACCTACTCCAGTTTAATCCAAAAGACTAAAATGTGGACATGTGCAAGGCATAATATGTATATTATGTCCTTTAGTAAACAATGAATCATGAGAATGGTACACCCCCATGTTTGTGCTTCGACGTGGGGTCTAATTCACATGAAATCATTTAGTTTTATTGTAAACAAGGATGAAGTATCACATGTTTATAAGAAATATCATAAAAATAATAATAAAGTGTGAATATCATAAGTAAAAAATCAACAAAGAATCCATAGATTCCAGTGGTGGAGTCCTGTGCCCAACCCAGGAGATCTAAATAAAATCCCTTGTATCATAGCAGGAAGATCCGTTATAATCCAACACCACTGAGTCTGTACAAGGTGATCCATATGGAATCCCAAGAATCACTAGAGGCATCGTGAATCTGATTCCATCCCAAGTGTCTCACATATTGGATCTAGTATCACTCATGGAATGGGTTATCCATCATTCCAATGGTTTCATCCATGGTTGTTACCCTAGGAACCATTATTACTTAGGGGAATAATAAAAAACACATGAAACCCACTCCTCGAATCCCAATTCATCACCCATAGTTTTTCATGGTATAACCACTTGAGAATAGAGGGATTATTCATGGATCTTTAATTTAGAACCCATGTTTTCTCCTGAAATATGTCAAGCAGGTTATAATGGAAAGCACATATCACAAGGAAAAACATTCAAATAATTGCATTCCATTAAATAAAAATCACACATGATAAAAAAATTAATCGATTTGTTAAATTCATAGGTGGTTTCCCATGCCCATCTTAGGTTATCTATAAAAAACACCCAGTATGAAATGCGAACATCTAATATAATAAAATACCACTGAGTCATTCTAAGGAAATCCATATGGAATAAAAAGTTTCATTTAAGTCATGGTGACTCTGAGTCCATCCCAGGTATCTCACATAGGGTACCCAGTGCCACGAACTAGGCCAGGTCGCCATCTGACCCAGCACCCGACCCAGTCCACGATTAGTCCCAAAGGAAATTCCTGATCCCCATTGGATGGCTCAAGTTACCGGGTATCAATAAAACATGGGATCAATTTACCCATAGGAATAAACATAAAACCAATAACAAGATAAGTGAACTGACATTGGGTATAGAAAACCAAACATTCCTTTAAACCATAATGATATTTAATGTCCACACTTCAACTAAAAATATAATGGGAACTACAGCAAAGATAGAAAACTAAATCACCAATACCATTCACCAAGAAACACAAGAAGTAAAATCCCCAAGATACCAACACCATGCTTAACTTTAATATGATCAAAAACTAAAACCACCATCACTATCCATGATGTATCGACCTGAAATACATAAGGGACAAAAACTACACACACCAAGAGGTGTCTGTAGGGTGTGAGCCAAGATCCTAGTAGGATTTCACTAAATGAGATGATTCCATGCATAAATATTAAATGAAAAATAAACATTATGGTTTAATAAATGATAGGAAATAATAGCCTGAACACATTAATGAAAGAGTATCAATAAAATCAGCTTCAAAGAAAACAACCTAAATTAAGAGTACACCCCTACCTTTACAAACCCCCTAAAAATTATGAAAAACCAAACCTTAATGAAAAACTAATCATTTATGAAAAAAATGTTACATTGTAGGTTTAAAGTGAGCGTAATGCAGTCCAATAACACAAGAAGTGGGAGATTCCCTATATGTACTAACAACTAGTGGGACCATGGAACATCGTGTCTCAGTGAAACGTGGATTAGAAACCACAACCCTTATAAAATACTGCTTTGAATCCCAGAACCTGAGAAGACATGGCTTAAATACCACGACCCTAAGTAACTGTGGCATAGAAACGATGACACTAAGCCAGTCATATGTTTAGTTAGTGTTTCAATCACCATCTTTCCAGTGACACCATGCTGAATTCTCCTTCAGAACACTAACTATCTAGTCTTTGTCCCCCACCTAATACACTAGGCTTCCCTCTTTGTGCTCATTTAAATTCCATGTTCACATCACATTTATCATATCACATTCAGATAAAAAAAATAAATGAGTCACTATACATACCCAATACCACACTTGCACAGACACATAGATTCCACATTTCGAAAATACACACATCAAAAACCTTTTGAAACTCAATCGACATCTTTAATAAAATCCAATAAACCATCTGAATTATTAAAAAGAAACCATTTATGGATTAAAAAACCACATGAAAATTTATTTAACAACTCATTTTAATTTTTAAATTTCATTTAAATCCCATATTTCACTTTCCACATAAGGCATAAAACACTTTTGGGAAATACCCTAACAAGGCATATAATAAACACAACCATTTTCCTTTAGAAAATTCTCCACATCATATATGCATCTCAAACACATCCAACATATATATTTTCACCACACAATCAAACCATAAGACATACTTAAGAACACCAGTAATCCAAACCAACACTACACATGTCAAAATCATCATTTACACACCCAAAACATATTTCATCACCATACACACTCAATCATAATTTCAAAAGTGTCACATACTCCATATATTATTTTTTGGAAAAACACTTACTCAAAATATAGAACACTTTTTCACTACTCATAAAACTCAATAAACGATAAATAAAAATTTATAAGATACTTTAAAAATAAATCAAATAGATTTACCCACTCAACCCATGTAGCACCATAGCTTATGAAAAAACACACACACAATGCAATGTCGAAAACACATTTCACTCCACATGCACAGATTAACAAAAAACTGAAAAATTTATCTAAATTCTAAAAATTGACTTAATATAAATTTCTATAAAAACATCCCATACTATATGTGAATGCAACTAAAAAAACCAACACATGATAATCTTCAAAAAAACCTAATTTTCCCCATGCAAATAAATTAATGAATTTCAAAAACTAGTTTAAAAAGTTATTTAATTTAGTAAATAATATTTAAACGTGAAACCACCTACCTAAAAACAAATCACCTCCAAAAATATTAGGGAAAATCTATTAGCTCCCCAAACAATTAACAAAAGAACCCTTATCAAAAATATTGAACAAAAACACTCAATATTAGGACCCTAAAAAAGAGGAAACCCCTAAGAAGAAATACATAAATACTTGAAAGGAAGGAGGAGGGTATACCCTAAGTGGATCCACAAGTTAAAGTGAATATGGATGATAGATAGTTAAGGCTGCGACCACTGGAGAGGTCGGTCAGTTCACATGCATAGGACTAGAGCATGGGAAGGAGCGAGGTGGCTGGACTAGAGCATGACTGAGAGGGTGGTGGCCAGAGGTGTAACGACCCAAAATTTTGAATAAATCTTGTTTCCTAATTTCATGTGTTATTTTCTTTTTATACTCAAAAAAAATGTTTTATTTGATAAACATGATTATAATTAAAATGAGACCATTTGGTTTTGACTGTTATATGACCATTGGTCAATATGACCGCTGTGAACAAAATGTTTTGATGATTTTTTGTAAATACAAGTAATCTTTGTTAATTATTATAGAAAGAAGATTTGATGGCCTCAACTAGTAGTCTTGGACCGATCGAAGCCCATCTAACAGAACTTGGGAAGGAGGTAGCACCACTGTGCTTTTCTCTGGACCAAACCCAAGCCGAACTTCATCATGTGAAGCTAGAACGAAATCTCCTTTGCAAGAAGTTCAAACTAATAGAAATTACTACTCGTGTAATGTTGGTCGAGCCTCCCTCAAATTCTCTCACCATAGAACACCTTACACTTAGGTCCTATGCTGGTGTGATAAGGGGTTATGTAAGAAGACCGTAACTTCCTTGCATAATCCTTTATTTTAAATAAAAATTGGGATTTATTCTTATGATGATGTTTATGAATTTTCAAATGACAGGATAAATATAGTATGCATATTTTTGATGAATTTTAGAAAAAGGATATTCTAAAAATGTTTATGTAAACCTTAAATAATTAAAAATGTGTAATGATTTTCAAAAAATGGACTTCTATAATTATGTTCAGTATGAAATATAGAGTCTAATAAGATCAACTTAATTTTTGATGAATAGTAATTTATGAATAGTGATTTTATGATTAGGATTAGTAATATGACCAAATGGATTAGTAATTTAACTCAAAGAAAGTTTTAATATAATTTAGACACCTTGATTAAGTAATGAGATTCAATAAAATGGGTAAATAACGTTTTCATAAATTATTAGTCAAGTATTAGTTTTTTTGGGTGAATAGTGTTTTTTAAATAAAAATTTAATTAAAAATAATTAGAAAATTATTTTTATGAAATGGACTTTATTTTTGAACTCAGAGCATCGATATTATGTTATGGTAATTTTTGGGGATTTTTCTGAAAAAAATGAATTTTCGGTGAATAGTGTATTTAATTAAAAATAAAATTAAAAATATTTAGAAAATTATTTTTATAAAATGGAGTTCATTTTTGTAATCAGAGCCTTGATATTTGCTTAATGTGAAATTTTAGGAATTTTCTGAGAAAGTTGAATTTTCAGTGAATAGTAAAAATACAGTTTTAGGGTTTCGGTATGTTTAATTACATCATAACTGTGTCATGATGATTTCATGAGATATTTTAAGGGTTGGCCGGACAAGGGTGATTAATTATTGTTTTGGGGGCCCCATGTGGCCTAACTCCATGGTAAATTCCAAGGGAGAGCACATGGTTTTTAGAAAAGCACTTGTGAGGTGTCCCTTGTCCATTAATGCCTTGTCCCCTCACTTTCCCTATAAATACCAAGCCCTCCTCTCATCCATTCGACTAAAAAACAATCATCAACGAATTTCTGGTCTCTTTACCTCCCAAGAAGTCCTCACAAGGTGCCCCCAAACCCTCAAGGTCCAAACCTTTGTGTTTTAAGAGTTACGTTCTAAGGTAAGGGATCCGACCTCTCTCTTTCTTTTCAAGAAATCTATTTTAGGTAATTTCTTTTATGCTCCATGTTCTTATGTTAAAGGATGTTATTTTATACTCCTATTACTTCCATTTTCATGTAAATATAATTAGAGATCCCCTCTTACTCTCATTATTTCGTTTTATGAAGTTTTAAGTGGCGCCATTAGGCTGCCAAATTTTTTTAACAGATTCTTTCTCCCTTCTCATTTTTCAAGATCTATTTTCTTGTAAAGTATTTCAAGTTCCTTTTTATTATGTTGGGGTATGATCTCTAAATTTATCATACTGATCTTTTATGATCATATGATGAGATACCCCATTTGATCTCTTCAATTCAGTATTTTGAAGTTTTAAGTGGTGCCGTTAGGCTGCCGAATTTTTAAGTGGTTCTTCACCCTTCTCGTTTTGAAGTTCTACTTTCATGTCAATTCTTTCAAGTTCATTTTTGTTATATTTGGGTATGATCTCTATATCTATAATTCTGATCTTTGATTATCATATGATGAGATACCCCATTTTATCTCTTTAATTCAGTATTTTGAAGTTTTAAGTGGCGTCGTTAGGTAGCCGAATTTTTAAGTGGTTCTTTCACCTTTCTTCTTTTTCAAAGTTCTAATTCCATGTCAAGTCCTGAAAGTTCCTTTTTATTATGTTGTGGTATGATATCTATATATATCATACTGATATTTTATGTTCATATTATGAGAGACCCTATTTGATCTCATCAATTAATTTTTGGTTGAAGTTTATGTAACGCTGTTAGGCTGCAGAATTTTCATAAGAGAAATCTTATTTTGTCTTCCTTTCATGTTCTTCATTTCATATGGTATATTTTCAAATTTCATTACTATGTTCTTAAATACCTTATATTCTGTCCCTATAATGTTTTATGGGTCATTTATGAATGTTTGACCCATTTCCCCTCTCTTTTCAATGTTTTCTAAAACCCTGTAACATAGCCGTTATGCTGCAGAATTTTTGTCTCAAATTGTCTCTCTCTTTTTCTCAAAATTATTTTATGTTATTAAGTGAATACTCAAAGCTCTTATTTCTACATGTGTATTCAAATATATATCAAAATGTTCTATTTTAAATTCTGGGATTTACATACATGAAGCCCGCTTTCCCTTTTCCATGGGTTTAAAGTGACATAAAGATGATGTCTTTAAAACAGTTTTTAAACTGTTATGATTATGAAATGAAACCCATTTCACTTATTCTATATGGGTTGTTTATGAAATTATTGATGATGATATATGTGGCTCACATGATAATAAAGGCATGTGAAGGGTGCACCCAGATAGCGCTTCAATGCATTGGGTAAAGACCTAATCTCTAGAGATGACCATTTTTAACGACGCCTTGGTGAATAACCATGGTAATTTTTTTACGACACCTTGGGGATGGACCTTGGTGAAATGAAACGATTGTCAATATTAAATGTTTAAGCCACATCATCATGTTATGAAAAATGTTGTTTTTATTATGATATGCCTCATGATTTTTTTCTCATGCCTTAAAGTTCTTTTCATGACCTTATTGAATTATCTCAAGTTCACATGTAAAATGTTTCTATTGTTTCCCTTACTGGGCCTTCTGCTCACCCTTTATTTTGATGCATGTCCCCAGGTTATGAGATGCAGTAATGAACCTAGGATGAAAATGATGAGAATCCTTTCAAGTGTTTAAGAAGAATGTTTTATGTTTTCATGTTTTAAGTTCCTGGTTTCCAAGACACTAAACCTTAAAGATCCTCAGTTTTGTAAAATGTAACGAAAGTTTATGTGATAAAATGGTGGGATGCTATAGTTGGTATCAAAGGATGGTTTAGTTATTTATGGAAATTAGGATATGAAAACATTAGGAATAATCCTATAGAAAAGATTATATTTATGAAATATTCCTGGTATTTTGGTGAGTATTGAGTAATGGGTTGCCAAGAAAATACATCCCTGTCTAGATACGAGCAGGTAGAGTTCACTCTGGCACAGATGTACATAGGGGTAAAACCATAAAACACCGCTTTGAGCTAGACTCGAACAGGAACTGGTACATGACAACGGCCCTTGCTGCACTCTTGGTTACAAAACTCCCGGAGGATATGATTTGGTAAATTCATAAGCTTAGTATGAACCATTATTAAAGAAAGAAGGATAAAACAAAATAAAGATTCACATAAGAATATATGATCATGGATAACCTAGTTTAGAACCTAGGGGATCACAAGTTAGGATATACTTTTATTCTACATGTTTATCCTTTTATGCTCAAGGTTTCCTTTTCATGATTATTCTCTAAGTATTTAAGCCCCTAATTATAGTTTCTTTTCTTAGTTAATGGAGGGAAATGGAAGAACATTTCCCAACAACCAATGTGATAGGAAATGCGATGATTTCCGTATTAATATGACAGAGATGATTAGGGGATTAAAGGACGATTATTATTTTGGAAGACGTTCACTATTTTGGGGACCCTATATGATCGAGGTAAATAGATTACTACGATATTTTCATAGAGGAGTAAGTTTGACTTATATTTTGAAGAATCGATGAATTTAAAGTGGAATTATAGTAATTTAGGTTACTTATGAGAATGATTAACCTATCTTGGGTAAAATATGTTTAGGTTAGCTACTTTTTTTATTAGATGTTAGGAGTGGTTGATTTTGTTTGGAGATAAACAATGAAGTTTATTTTGGAAGACTATGTTATCAAATTCTTCTTGTATTTGGGTTTCAATCTTAGTTTAGTTTATTTTGAGGAATTTTAAGGACCATTATTTATGGAATGGTCTATGATGAACTTTGGGTAGTACCATGGAACCTAGAAGATTTAAAAGTAGTTTCCATTCCTATGGGATTCATTCTTTTTAAAGAGTTGTTTTACCTTACCCTTTCGATTTTTGGGATAATGTTTAAAGATAGAAGAAATAAATAGTTAATCTTTGGTGGATTATGTGATTCTCTAGAAGATGAGTCTTGTGTTTTGATGAGACCAAGTAGTTTTGAATGGTCATCATTTGGAGAAAAAATTAGTTTGGTAGAAAATTATTAAAGGGTGAAACTCTACATGAAGGTAGATATATTTCCTTATGATTTTGTTCTATGTTGTAAATGAATTCCTCAAAATTATGAAAAGGAACATAAAATAAAAACGTTGTTGGTTTACGTTTCCTACTAGGTAATCAAAGATAGTTTACACACATCATCAGTTAGGGATTTTCTTATGGTTAACTTTCTCCTAATCATGTTTTCTATCACTCTCCTTTAGAATGTGACCCTTTGTTTTCTCCTCCATATCCATGTTTCCTACATGGAATCCTAGTATGAGTAATCTCGGGTGGCCTTTGTACTTCCTTTTTCTTTCTTTTAATGTAATAGTGTTACTGACTCTTTTTCCGATATGGGACTTCCAATGAAATTTCAAAACCCAATTTTAAAAATTGCGAGGATGCAATTTCTTAAGGGGGGAAGATTGTAACAACCCAAAATTTTGAATAAATCTTGTTTCCTAATTTCATGTGTTATTTTCTTTTTATACTCAACAAATATGTTTTATTTGATAAACATGATTATAATTAAAATAAGACCATTGGGTTTTTACTATCATATGACCATTGGTCAATATGACCGCTGTGAACAAAATGTTTTGATTATTGTCTCTAAATACAAGTAATCTTTGTTAATTATTATAGAAAGAAGATTCGATGGCCTCACCCAGTAGTCTTGGACCGATCGAAGCCCATCTAACAGAACTTGGGAAGGAGGTAGCACCACTGGGCTTTGCTCTGGACCAAACCCAAGCCGAACTTCATCGTGTGAAGCTAGAACGAAATCTCCTTTGCGAGAAGTTCAAACTAATAGAAATTAGTACTCGTGCAATGTTGGTCGAGCCTCCATCAGATTCTCTCACCTTAGCACACCTTACACTTAGGTCCTATGCTGGTGTGATAAGGGGTTATGTAAGAAGACCATAACTTCCTTGTGTAATCCTTTATTTTAAAAAAAATTGGGATTTCTTCTTATCATGATGTTTATGAATTTTCAAATGACCGGATAAATATGGTATGCATATTTTTGATGAATTTTAGAAAAAGGATAATTTAAAAATGTTTATGTAAACCTTAAATAATTAAAAATGTGTAATGATTTTCAAAAAATGGTCTTCTACAATTATGTTCAGTATGAAATTTAGAGTCTAATAAGATCAACTTGATTTTTGATGAATAGTAATTTATGATTAGTGATTTTATGATTAGGATTAGTAATATGACCAAATGGATTAGTAATTTTACTCAAAGAATGTTTTAATATAATTTAGACACCTTGATTAAGTAAAGAGATTCAATAAAATGGGCAAATAACGGTTTCATAAATTAGTAGTCAAGTATTAGTTTTTTTGGGTGAATATTGTTTTTTGATTAAAAATTTGATTAAAAATAATTAGAAAATTATTTTTATGAAATGGACTTTATTTTTGAACTCAGAGCATTGATATTATGTTATGGTAATTTTTGGGGATTTTTCTGAAAAAAATGAATTTTCGGTGAATAGTGTATTTATTTAAAAATAAAATTAAAAATATTTAGAAAATTATTTTTATAAAATGGAGTTCATTTTTGAAATCAGAGCCTTGATATTTTGTTAATGTGAAATTTTAGGATTTTTCTGAGAAAGTTGAATTTTCAGTGAATAGTAAAAAAACAGTTTTAGGGTTTCGGTATGTTTAATGACATCCTAACAGTTTCATGATGATTTCATGAGATATTTTAAGGGTTGTCCGGCCAAGGGTGATGAATTATTGTTTTGGGGGACCCATGTGGCCTAACTCCATGGTAAATGCCAAGGGAGAGAACATGGTTTTGAGAAAAGCACTTGTGAGGTGTCCCTTGGCCATTAATGCCTTGTCCCCTCACTTTCCCTATAAATACAAAGCCCTCCTCTCATCCATTCGACTCCAAAACCATCATCAACGAATTTCTGGTCTCCTTACCTCCGAAGAAGTCCTCCCAAGGTGCCCCAAGCCCTCAAGGCCCAAACCATTGAGTTTTAAGAGTTACGTTTTAAGGTAAGGGATCCGACCTCTCTCTTTCTTTTCAAGAAATCTCTTTTATGTCATTTCTTTTATGCTCCATGTTCTTATGTTAAAGGATTTTATTTTATACTCCTATTACTTACCTTTTCATGTTCATATAATTAGATATCCCCTCTTACTCTCATTATTTCGTTTTATGAAGTTTTAAGTGGCACCGTTAGGCTGCCGAAATTTTTTGTAATGGATTCTTTCTCCCTTCTCATTTTTCAAGATCCATTTTCATGTAAAGTAATTCAAGTTACTTTTTATTATGTTGGGGTATGATCTCTAAATTTATCATTCTGATCTTTTATTATCATATTATGAGAGACCCCATTTGATCTCTTCAATTCAGTATTTTGATGTTTTAAGTGGTGCCGTTAGGCTGCCGAATTTTTAAGTGGTTCTTCATCCTTCTCGTTTTGAAGTTCTACTTTCATGTCAATTTTTTCAAGTTCCTTTTTGTTATGTTGGGTTATGATCTCTATATCTATCATACTGATCTTTTATTATCATATGATGAGAGACCCCATTTGATCTCTTCAATTCAGTATTTTGAAGTTTTAAGTGGCGCTGTTAGGCTGCTGAATTTTTAAATTGTTCTTTCACCTTTCTCCATTTTCAATGTTCTAATTCCATGTCAAGTCTTGAAAGTTCATTTTTATTATGTTGGGGTATGATCTATATATCTATCATACTGATATTTTATGTTCATATGATTAGAGACCCTATTTGATCTCATCAATTCATTTTTGGGTGAAGTTTATGTAACGCTGTTAGGCTGCAGAATTTTCATAAGAGAAATCTTATTTTGTATTCCTTTCATGTTCTTCATTTCATATGGTATATTTTAAAATTTCTTTACAATGTTCTTAAATCCCTTATATTCTGTCCCTATACTGTTTTATGGGTCATTTAAGAATGTTTGACCCATTTTCCCTCTCTTTTCAATGTTTTCTAAAACCCTGTAACATAGCCGTTATGCTGCAGAATTTTCGTCTCAAATTGTCTCTCTATTTTTCTCAAAATTATTTTATGTTATTAAGTGAATAATCAAATCTCTTATTTCTATAGGTGTATTCAAATATATATCAAAATTTTCTATTTTAAATTCCAGGATTTACATACATGAAACCCGCTTTTCCTTTTCCGTGGGATTAAAGTGACATAAAGATCATGTCTTTAAAGCAGTTTTTTAAATGTTATGATTATGAAATGAAACCCATTTCTCTTATGCTATATGGGTTGTTTATGAAATTATTGATGATGATATATGTGGCTCACATGATAATAAAGACATGCCAAGGGTGCGCCCAGATAGCGCTCCAATGCATTGGGTAAAGACTTAATCTCTAGAGACGACCATTTTTAACGACGCCTTGGTGAATAACCTTGGTAATTTTTTTACGACACCTTGGGGATGGACCTTGGTGAAACGAAAAAATTTTCAATATTAAATGTTGAGGCCACATCTTCAAGTTATGAAAAATGTTATTTTTATTATGATATGCCTCATGATTTCTTTCTCATGCCTTAATGATCTTTTCGTGACCTTATTGAAGTATCTCAAGTTCACATGTAAAATGTTTCTCTTGTTTCCCTTACAAGGCCTTCTACTCACCCTTTCTTTTGATGTATGTCCTCAGGTTATGATATGCAGTAATATAACTAGGATGAACATGAGGATAAGCCTTTAAAGTGTTTAGGAAGAATGTTTTATGTTTTCATGTTTTAAGTTCCTGGTTTCCAAGACACTAAACATTAATGATCCTCGGTTTTTTAAAATGTAACGAAAGTTTATGTGATAAAAAGGCGGGAAGATATAGGAGGAGAATGTGGCCGCTGAGCATGGGGGTCACGCACAAGCAGAGGAGGCATTCTGGCCTTGGAAAACTGTCAGAGAAGTGTGGGTGGGAGCTGCCAGAGAGGATAGGTCAAGGCTGTGAAAGGAGGTAGGCGCGATGGCTTGGAAGTGGGGAGGGGGGGTGCGACATGAAAAAAACCATAGGATTCCAAGGGGAGTGGATGTTATTAGAATGGTAAATATGTAGGGGGTACAAACCCTAACAAAAAAATATAAAACCAAACTAAAAATTAAAACAAAAACTAATAGTAATAATAATAATAATAATAATAATAAACTAAAACAACAACAACAATAATAAATAAAATAACTTAATTATCGTCCATAATATTAATAATAAAGATAATAATAACAACAAATTAATAAAATTAATCATAATAATAAAAAGGATTATATTTTCAATTAATAATAACATTATTATTATTATTTAGAAAATTCTATTTTAAATATTTTTTTCTATTTTTTGTGTTATTGTTAATTAATTAATTAATTAATTATATTTTATAGTAATAATAATTAAAACATTAATGATATAATTACTTTTATAATAATAAAAATGGTAATAACATAAAATTATATTAACAATAATAATTTTTATCACAATATTGATAACAAATTAATAAATTATATATTCATAACAGTAATAATAATAATAATAATATTCTCCAAAAATTTAATTATTATCATCATTTAGATAATTCATTAAATTTTACCACACATTGTTTTGTTTTATTTCCGTATCATTTTTAATTACAATTTTTTCCTTAAACATCGAACAAGTCATGCAGTGGACCAGATGAGGTCACTTGGTGACTTAGGCAATTCTGTACAACATCGACTACATTGCGCTAAACGTTGTCAAGGAAAAAATGATTATTTTTAAATAATAACTCAAAATTAAATGTGGTGTTTAAATTCGAACTAATATATCCCCAGAAATTAATAAAGTAAATGATTTAAAAAATGGTTGGTGTGACAATGATCCTCAGGATAGTGTATTACATCCTCAGAAATCCTCACCTATGAGTGAACACCAAAGTAAAAACCAATAAAAGAGGTTAACACACCATGCTCCATGAAAGTTAATTAAATGAAAACCTCAAGAAACCCATAAAAGACATTCTGTTATGTGTCACCCTCAACAAAGAGAAAGAAAAACTCTAGTTGACTAATTTAGGAAAGGAACTCTCACACCCATGGAAAACAACACAATAATCCAAAACTCCTCAATGCACCATTAAACGAAAACTGCACTTTTTGATTGGAGTGAACACCCAAGATCAACACACATACAAATGAAACACTTATCACATAACACCAATACATGTTTAGGAAAATAACCAAATGGCGAACATAGGGAAGCCCGAATGGGCTCCCAACCATAATAAACCTACCAGCAACAGACAAGTGACTATAAAACCGATACAGGGAGGCCTGAGCGGACTCCCCATCATTATGAAAAGGTAAAAACTGATTCATTCCAAAGAAAATTGAGCAAGAACCACTTTGGGTATCTCTACCATTAGGGCTACCATAAGATACACGAACTTCAAAATTTCCTGACACAGTCCAAACACACTACCACAAGGGATGGGGAAGGATGGGACCGACCACCGAGGCATCAAAACCATGACCCAAGAAAAACCAACATCTATACATCCCTAGATGAGAACTAATCAAATTTGAGATCAATTTACCCAACAAACCCCATAAGGACTAAAAAAAAATTTCTTCCGTTGCGACGCATCCACCAAGAAATTAAGTTAATGAGATGACCCCAGTTCCTCATATCCACGAGAAACCTCACACACCCAATCGGGTCATTTGGAATGGAACAACCACAAAAAAAATTTAAACCACATTCATGTTCAATACTGATGATTGAAATAAAGCTGGGGTCCCATACATTCCTAGGGTTCCTCACTATATGCCAACTCACACATAGGCCTATGGATTGGGTCCTGTTGTTTTAAGAATCTCCTGCCTCGCAGTAAGGCATTATAGACTACTAAATAAAGCTTCTTTTTTTTGGTACCACACTCAACCACACTAGAACTGAGAATAAAAAAACATACATAATACACCATGACATCCAACTACTCCCTCCCAATGCATCTACCAAAATCGGGGTTTAGATGACGTACTTTAATCACATATTCACCTTAGGTAAGAAACATAAGGAAGGAAAGATGCATGACAAACACTCCCCTTTGAATAGAAAAAATAGAACTCCCTAAGAGGATGACACTCTCCTATGAAAACAAGGATTCCCAGTGGATTCTACAAAATTTAACCTTTAACTTTAAAGAGAACTCATGCTGCGAGACATCACCAAACATGACCATTATATCTGATAAAATAACTACAAGACTTTCAAGACATCGATCAACACCTATAACTCTTAATCGCATTCACCCTACCCCACTAGATTTCCTTTCACTATTTCTAGTGGAGACCATCAGACACAGTGGTGTCAAACTTCATACCTGATGGCTAGGAAAACATAAAGAGACCAAAACCCCCTATATCTCCTCATGAATCTACATTCCTTCAGTGAGAGGATCCACATAACTAAAATGGAAAATGGGGTAGAATTATCACTTACACTCAAAGTGGAATGTCATTGATTTGAACAACAGGAAGGGCCAACCAATAGAAAATTTCCCATGGACACAACTCTTTCACAAGTTAATGCTTTATGGGGGAATACACAAGTCATCAAATAAAACTATGGACCTAATAAAACTAGTAAATTAGACAAATCATACCAAAAGTATACAGTAAATGTTTATGGGAAACCACTGCAAGGGATTCCCAATGATATTTCCAATAAAACCCACTTACCACACACTTTCACACTAGCATACCAATAAGAATTAAAACTTCAAAAAAAATTAGAAAAAAAGGATCCTCGGCTCAAAACACCTCACATCCAATATTAAAAAAATACAAGGCCACACCACACAACCAACAGTTACTAAAACATCAAACATTACTTAATGAAAATGAATAAAAAATAAATGAAGCTAGTGGGTTTAACAAATACAAATGGTGTCCCCTGGGTCTGACACATGCACGTTCTCGTGCCACACCAGCTCCCACCTCTTTTCTATTAAGGAACTCATCCATTCATATCATTGGCCATTTCTCTTTCAATATATACTCATACATGTGGTTTCCCATGAGAATACTAAGGATAAAAAACAGACCAATCCATTTTTAGAACCAAAATATTCAAGTAACACTTTTCAATCATCACATAATTTTATTTTTAAAGGGATTCAATTCAAAACATTTTCCATGAAAATATATTTTTGACTTAAAAACCATATTTACACGTGTTCAATAGAAAGAGACAAGGAATGATGCAAGAGGAAACTATTTTTAGTGAGTGACTAGGATATATGGTTGGTAGCCATATGCTAATCACCCAACTACCAGAAAGAGTATTTCAGGACAATGTCCCCTGCTACCCATTGCTTTTGATGACCCTGTGACCTCACTGAGACCACTAATCCTAATCCATTTTAATTTCCCCAAAATAATATTAATCATAAGGACTAATGACTCAGAAAAATCTCGAATTACCCTAGTATCTCGAGTACCACCACAAGGTGTGATGGCCAGACACCTTACTCTTTGCTAGAACTTCGATTTTCAACACCCTTAACTTTGTCCTACTTTGACTCTATTCCAAAGGAACACAAACTATGATTGAAAACCTACTATGAAACCACTTTTTCATGAACTAGGCTTGGTCTCCATCTAACCCAGCACTCGACCCAGTCCACGACAAGGCCCAAATGGCATTCTCTATCCCCATGGGCTATCACAAGAGCTAATGTATCAAAAGATAAGGGAACGATTTACCTGAAAAATAAACAATAAACCACTAAGAAGATAAGTGAACTAAAATTATTAATTGACAACAAACATACCTTTAAACCAAAATTAAATTCCAATTCTACAATTCGACTAAAAACCGAAAGGAACTAAAAAAAATATAGAAAACTTAAACTCCAATCCCAACCTCTATGTAACACAAAAAGCCACTTCCACAAGATACAAATACAAATCTACACCTAAAGACCATCAACAACCTAAACTTACATCACTAAGAACTATGTATCTACCTGAAATGCACTAGAAAAAAAACTACATACACCTAGAGGTGTATGTCATGTGTGATCCTAGATCCTAGTAGGATGTCCCCGAAATAAATGATTCCTCACATAAATGTTAAATTAAAAATACCCTTGATGGTTAAATAAATGAAAGGGCATAAAATCTTGAATAATTTAAAGAAACTACATCAATAAAAATAGCTTCAAAGAAAACTGCATAAATTAATAGTACACCCTTACCTTAAAGAAAACCCAAACCATTAAGAAATCCCATACCTTTATAAAAACCCAAACACCAAAGAAAACCCAAACCTTTATGAAAACCCTATATTACACCATATGTTGATGGTGAGGGTAATACATTCCATGAGGACAAAAAGTAGGAGAGTCCCAATACGTACTAGAAACCAGTGGGACCCACGAACATCGTGTCTCGATGAAACATGTCATAGAAACCACGAAACTCAGAAAACATGTCTTAGAAACTACAACCCTTAGAAGACGTGGCTTAGAAACCATGATCCTCAGTAAATGTGTCTTATAACTCACAACCGTCAGTCATTCATATGTTTATCTTTTGTTGCAATCGTCCATCCTGTTAGTAAAACGGGGCCAAAGTCATCTCTAGAACACTAGACCACTAGTCCTAGTCCCCCCACCTAATACCCCAGGATTTTCTACATGTGCTCATTTAAATTTCAAGTTCACATAAATTGTCACATATCAAATTCGGATGATCAAAACAAATGAGACACTATACGTACCCAATACCACACATTCACACACAATGATTCCACTTTGAAATAATACAGCCACCAAAACCCTTTTGAAACTGAATCTGCATCATTTAAAAAATCAAATGAACTTACTACATCATAAAAAAGAAACCATTTCATGATTAAGAAAACCACTAGAAAATTTATTAGACAACACATTATCATTTTCAAATTCCTTTGAATTCTTATATTTCACTTTCTAGATAACACATAAATCCATTTCTAGAAACACCCAAATAAGGCATATAAAAAAACATAACCATTTTCCTTTAGAAAATTAACCTCATCACATATGTATATCAAACATTTCCAAAATATATTTTTTCACCACACAATCAAATCATAAGACATGATTAAGCTCACCATAAATCTAAACCAGAAATACACATATGAAAATCACCATTTACACACCCAAAAGATATTTCAACACCCCACACACTCAAACGAAATTTCAAAAGTCTGACATGATCTATATGTTTTTTTTTTGGAAAACACTTACTCCATTTGTAGAACACTTTTTCACAATTCTGAAATCCCAATAAACCATAAATAAAAACTAAAATGCTAGTTTAAAAATAAATCACTTATCTTTACCCACTAAACCCACACAACACCTTCACTAATGACCAAACACACACAACACCATTTAAAAAATGAATTTCACACCACATGTACAAATTTACAAAAAAAATACACAATTTATTTAAATGATAAGAATTGAATATATATTAATTTCAAAAAAAACTTTATCATACTATAATAGAATTCTACAAAACAAAACAAACAAATGATAATGTTCATCAAAACCAAATATTCACCAAAAAATTAAATTAAAGAATTTGAAGAACTAATTAAACAAGAATGTTATTTCAATAAATAATATTTAAATGTGAAAAAACCTACTTAAAACCAAAATTCATTGGAAATATGGTGTGAAACACATCAACCCCTTAAACAAAAAACAATGAACCCTAATAAAAATTAGTGAACTAAAAAAAACTAGATTAGGACCCAAATCAAGACGATCCCCCTAAAAATGAAGAAAAACCCTTGAAAAGATGGATGATGGTTTAAAACAAGGGGATCCTCACCTGAAAGGAAAGAGAGATGCTATCTGGGTAGGGCATGGTGGCCAGAGGGTCAGACCGGTTTGCACGCACCATACAAAAGTGCAGACGGGAGCAAGGTTGCCGTATTGTAGCACGATCGGGAAGGAGATGGCCGAACGATAGCATGGACGATGAGAAGGGGGTACACGTGCATGCAAAGGAGGCACGCTAGACTTAGGAAACCAACAGAGAAGTTGTAGGTGGGAGCCACCACTAAGGAGAGACCAGGGGGGAAGGAGGTAGGTGTGTCGGCTTGGAGGGGGTCATTCAATGAAAACAAGGGGGTTCGTGGTGGAGGGGATGCGACGGGAAAAGGGGAAAGAAGGGGTGGGGTCTGAACACTACCTAAAAAATAAAACAAAATAAAAAGGTAAAACAAATAATAATAATAATAATAATAATAATAATAATAATTAAAATAAGAATAATGATAGTAAATAATATAACATCATTATCATCACTAATATTAACAATAATATTAATGAAGAAACATATTAATAAAAAAGTCTTACTAATTACAAGAAAAATATTTTCAAATTATAATAAAATTATTATTATTATTATTAAAATTCTATTTTAGTTTTTTTTCTATTTTTTTCTCGCTTGTTAAATAATCAATTAATTATGATTTATAGAAACACAATTAACATTATTAATGATATTAATAATTTTATAATAATTTTTTAATAACATAATATAATATTGAAAATAATACTTATTGTAAAAATATTAATAAAAAATTATTAAATATTATATTCATAACACTTTAAATAATAATAAAATTCACAAAAAAATATTATAATTATAATCCTTAAGATAATTCGTTAAATTTTACTTCACTTATTTTTAATTTATTTCCATTTTATTTTTCATATAATTTTATTTCATTTACTTAAACATTGAGTAGGTTATGCAATGGACAAGGTGAGGTCACTCGATGACTTAATAAAAGTCATGCAACATTGATCGTGGTGTTCTGAACACTGTTAAGGCAAAAAATTTGTGTTTTTAAAAAAGAACTCAAAATTTTATGTTAGGCTTCAGCCTAAAATACATGAAGCCCAGAAATTAATAAAATAAATGATTTAAAAATTGTAGGTGGGATACCCAGTATCAACCAAGGCATGGTGTATCCATTTTTCCAATGATTCAATCCCTGGTTTCTCCCCTAGCGAACCAATATCACTCAAGAGTATAATAAACTGTCAGGGAAGCCTTTGCCTGGAAAGCTGAGGCATTTCCCCTGGCACATCATTGTATAACCACCAGATCATGGCAATCCCATCCATGGATCCTTAACAAAGAACATATGTTCGCTCTCAGCCCATATCAAGTGCACCATATCACGAAATCTACATATCACAACATGTAATAACATTTAATTAGATTTAATAACATGTCATCAATTACATTTATGTTAACATGCTATCAACCATAACTATTCCAAGAGAACAAAAAATAGGTGCGGCCTTACCACCCTTATATACCATTTATTACAATCAGGGAAAAAAAATCCATCATGTATAATCCATTCCCAAGGATTCAATCCATTGAATTTCATTTATCATGGCTACACAATTTAATAAGATCAAAGGGGTCACTTGGAAAACTAAAATGGTTAAAGGAGGAGATTTACTACATGGAAATTCCATAAAATGTGTAAAATAATACATCAACAGGAGCTTGGGTCCTTAATCATTAAGGTGTTAGTAGGCCAATCCACTTTATTGAAAAATAGGTTAAACACATAGAATGTTCTTTTTCTCATTATACATTTATCTAGAAATGGGGTAGCTCTAGTTAAGGTTCCCACCAAGAACCTTGTCCTAAACATACTTCACAACGAACCATAAAAAATTGTAATGGAAGTACCAAAATAGTATAGTGGTGCATGTAACAAAACAAAAAATACTACTTTGTAGTTTATAAGGTATCACACCTTATTTTAGGGGTTTTATTATAAAATAATAACAATTTTTCTCAAATGATTTATTTAGCATATTAAACATTTTATTCGATAATCAAAAGTTATTCACTTCAATTTTTTTCTTCTAATTACCATAACACACTAATTTATATGAAATGAATGTGTTAATGGTGAGAAAATAAAGTATTCTTAAATTTAATGGAAAAATGGAAAGGGATCCCACCTTAGTAGTATACCAATTTGAATACTCGACACTTGAAAATTTTATCTGTGACCAGTCAAAGATGTTGATTCACACCTCCAACCATATGCTCCTTAGAATATACATAAGGATACCTAGCCACTATGAAAATATTCATATGCACATGAAGTTGTGAAAGGGGATCGTTACAAACATGGTCATATATGAATATAAATGTTAACAATCAAAAACCTATATATTTTTCATATTATTTGTAAGTACGCCTTTCCTCTTATATATTTATATTCACTAACATGTATGAATATAAATATAATGAGAGAACATACATCGTAATATGACTTCCTATGAATACACGAGAAGGTATCCTGTAATGCCCCGACCCCAGTTACCTAGAGTCAGTGCATTATTACATAACATTGGCATGATCATAAGAAAGATCAAATCTCGAAAGAACGATTAGTTTAGTAGCCTTGGAAACAATAGATATATTAATAAAGTTTTACATTACATCATAAAAATTAAAAAAAATAACATAGTCTCCATAGCCTACACTTATATCCCCTCATACTGTCCCCACAGGTCATTCATAATTTACTTCATCACATCCTGGGAAAAATAAAACATAGAAAAGGGGTGAGCTCAAATGTCTAATAAGGATAACAATATAGCGGAAACTTTCATAAATAAGAATAAATAGTTAAGGTAATTTATAACTAAAGAAAAAACCTTTTAAACTTGAACTTCAACATAGTATGGAAAAAATAAAATGAAATAATGCCATTTACTTATTCACATAGATATTTTACTAATCAAATAATCACATGCAATATCAATAACCACTTTCATAATGATGGAATGCATAATGCCAGACTATCGTAACCACATAGCCAAGGCCTCGTGCCAAGACTACAAATAAGATTTTGTCAAGGCCTTGTGCCAAGACACTAGTTTGTCTCATGAGACCTACCGATGCATCAAGGAGCTATAGCGGGCTCCACCTTTCACATATTAAGTCCAATGCATTCCCATATGAAACGGTTTAACACATAACATAAAAAATCATATTAAAACTAGCATACGAAATGTAAATACTTCATCCATAAACTATAAATGGTATAAAAATAACACATCCATAGTCAAACATATCACAAATCCTTCAATAAAATATAGAATTTTTTTATCATAATAAATCAACTTCAAATAAGCGTAAAATCCATTAAAAGATATTGACATAGATGAAATAAAAAATCTTTTTAGAGAAATATCTCTTTCTATATTGAAATAATTTAATAGTAATATATTTATAAAATAAAACATTTCCTTTGAAAATATTCTTATAAGATTTTAAGGGAAGCTTCGACGATTTTATAACGGCAGAAAATAGCCGCACCCGCCGTATAAGTTAAAAAAACATTTTTACCTTAATTCTGTCGAAAAGGTTAAAAAGGACCTTGTTTGGAAAACGACTGAAAGAATCCTTTATAATCCTCTTATAAAAAGTCAAACAAGGTTATAAATAACTTTAAACCATATTCTTTTAAATAGTAAAAATGTTTTGAAATACATTTTTAAGAAACATGGATGTGGATGATAAAGAGATCCCAGTTGATTATTACGTATAAACAACCTCAGATAATGAAGAGATTGTGAAATAAACCCTTACCTTGTACTTTTCCATGGTTTAGAGTAGTTTAACCTCCTGTATAGTGGTGAAATAATTGTTATTAAATTATACAAGAATCATATACATTAATATGATATCATATATGATCTTTTAACATTGATTTGTTAATAATATCTGAGTATTATCATTGTTTCGGGTGTTAACTTACTCGTTTTCTTTTATATGTTTTGTTACGTAAGTCGTGATTGTCATGGATAGGTTGTATATTAATCATATTAAGAATGATATCAAGACCTTAGATACTATTATTAATCATTAAATGAGAAGTAGACTTGAATGGATACGATGGAGAATGAATCTCATCGCGTTCGTGGAGATGGTAGTCCATACATACACCCGAGCGACAATATCATTCTTGTGATATTAAAATAATATATAATTGGATGGTATATCATATATACAGAATCGTTATCATGATAGATTTATTATTTACATGAATTACACATCATTATTATACCCATCCAAATAATAATTTATTGAATAACAATTACACCACGACGTGGAGACGGTAAGCTATAGGTACGCACGTATGGTGACATGTTTTTCAAATGATGGATAGAATACTGAATATGGTTGTACCATATTTATAATAACATCATAGTATATATAAGATACTGGAGTTATTATTTTAGAATGGTAATAACAATGAAAGAAGATGTGGAAGAAGAAAGGAACTTGAAAAAGGGTGGTGAAATCATTACCTCTTCATCGGGTTCTTCCTTTTTATTTGATCAAAAGGGCTCTTTAGGTTGGCTTTCTGATCAAACTAAGGCCTCTAGGTTGTAGTAAGGGAAGTTGAGAGAGTATTTGGGCAGGGTATGGCCGAACCAAAAGGCTATTAATATTTTAATTAATGATAATGGGGAGTTCCATTTTATAAAAGGGGTGAGGGGCACCTTTGGAAAAGCTAGAAATATTATTTTATAATAAATTCATATTCGGTTTCTAATGGCTCCAATGTTTTTTATTTAAAGTTTAAGGTGGGGATGGGTCGAACACCACTCAAACAATAGAATTTAGATAGGTTTGAGTCATTATATTAACCTTATATTTTAGTTTTAACTCTTAGTTAATTAGTTTGACCCTTACCATGTCACTTTGTATTTTTATATTATATAGTTAATAAACATACTATATACCTACAAGAAACCCCCAAGTGGTCCATTAATAATAAAAATATCATGATATAAGTTTCTTGGCCGAACCTTAGATTTTTAGGAATTGAATATCAATTAATAATATAATATTTGTTTTAAAAACTCTTTTATGTCAATTTTGACACTATTTTGAAAATTGATTTTTGTGAAAATCATAACAGACTTATTACTTCGAAAAAAGTTAATTAAATCATTCCTAACATGTCATATTAACCTATAAAATTAGTTTAATTCATTAAAAGTCTCAAATTATATTTATTTTGGTATTTATAATATCAATTATTTTAAATTTTCACTATTATGGTAATTACTGCGTCATCATTATGTCATAAATAAATTAAATTATTTGTTGTCAAAAAATTATAAATAAAATATAATTATGTATGAAATATTTTTAGCTTTCTAAAGAAATATTTACAATCTAATTTACCTTTTGAATAACCCTATATTAAAATTGATTAGTAAATAAACTTTGATTTTAACTCTTTTAACTCTTCTTTGAATTAAATAATAATAAATGTCCTAATCTAATCCAAGTGGACCGAAATGATAATATTTTATTCCGAAAGGTTGTTTTTTGTCGAGATAAACTTGTCCAATAGAATTAGGACATGTTTTAGGGTAATATTAATATCATTTTTACCCTTAATTACCCTATCAACTTTTAACCGTAGTAAATAAAAGTAAAACGTTACTATTCACCAAAAAATATTTTCATCTCATTGAACCACATTTTTGTCCTTGATATTAACCGTGTCTCTCGGATTTTCGAAATTTCATTCACAAAAGCGGTAAAATTATGTTTTATGAAAAATTCTGTTTTTTAACTACCACTTAGTGGTTTCACTATTCATCAAAAAATGAAGTTTATCAGAAAAATACCAAAAATTTACCCTAGGCTAATTTCGATATTCCGAATCCAAAAATGAAGTCCATTTTAAAAAATAAAATTTATAAATTTAAAAAATGGGTATTACTATTCATAACGGCTAGTTTGATTGGTTGCGGTGTGCTAGAACTCGATGTTGTGTACAACACACGCTATTTTATTATTCAAAGAGAAGTGTACCGTAGAAGCTTGGGGTGTTACATATCCTTTGAAAATAGCTACCAAAAAACCCCCTCATGGATGAAGAAATGCACTAAATAAATTTATAAGAACCCTAAATCACCAAAGGGACCCAAACGAAAGTTTCTAAACAAAACAACGAATGAAAACCCCTACCCCATGTGGTGATGATAAGATGTACTGAACCAATCCACATCACCTTTCGTAGCGGATGTCAGAACATGAACAAGGTCAACCTGAAGGAACCTTCACATAACCTAATATTGAAAGAAACATCAAATATTGGTTAACCCCTGATATAGTGTTTGAGAAAACCACATCAGGCAATAGAGAGAAGGATAAATGGATAACCAAAGGAAAATGAGGGAGATAAGGGCCTTATCTTGAAGACTCAATGATAAAACCCATGAAATAGGGTAAAAAATGACAAATAAAGAGGATATGAGAGGGGGTTCCTCATACGACCTAAAGTGGAGGGGAATGGGGTATCACACTTTGGGTTTAGAGAACACCATTATTTTCTCTTTTTCCTTAAACATATATATAATAATAATACTAATAATAATACTAACAATTATATTATAATTATCATTATTATTAAAAAATTTCTCGATTTTTAATTTTCAATTAAATTATCTCAATTTTAATTTTAATTAGATTAAATTAATTTATTTTTTTAATACTCCCCGCACAGTTTGGGTGACATAGTTATCAAAATCGTGCACCAAATTCATAATGAATATTGCTTCTATAATTCCAATTTGGCACTAACTGTGCAGGCTAGGCACATAGATTTGATAAACCCTGCACATATCATTCACTTCACATCTTCACACTTCCATAGGACAAATGATTTTCTTCTAGGGAAAACACGTTTTCAGAATAATCATGCCCCCTACATAGAACACTCAAACCGTGGATTTCTTGGTCCCGGGGTTTCCAAAACTCAACAAGACCCCTTAGGGACCCCACAAGCCTTTAGCCATGTCCAAAATCAACAATTTTAAGTGATGAAACATTTATAATTTAATTTTGGGCCTCAGTTTAAAGAACACCCAATCTAGTAATTCAGAAAAATCAAATTCCCTTGGAATTTTGTCTCGTCTTGAAACATTGGTCATCACATAATACTACTCATCATTGTCCTAGAAACATTTGGAATAAGATAACAACTAAAATAAGGTGGATGATTCCGAATAACATACACAACATACTATTTTTTATTTCTTTTCCTGTTTGGATGTTTTGTTTGATTCATACCTTGAGAATGTTATGTGATCATATAAATAAGATTTTTATTCCAAATCCCATAAATTTATGTTTTTCAGTAGGAAAATAATTTAATTTCCAATTACATTCACCATTTACATGGTTATTTGGGTTACATCCCTCAAATAAATCAAAAAAGCATAATTTCCTAAATAGTAATCTTTTAGGTGAATCACATAATCATGAAAAATCACTTTTACGTTGTCCATATCGTGACATAGCCTATTAAATCTATGAATACTTAGACATAACCTCGATCAATCATGGTAATTATACAAATCCTCTATGATGGTTTATAATGTGTTTGTGAATTTCCAAATCATATCCCCCAAAAGTGTCAAACCAGGTGTGCAGTAAGACCTGTTGTCATGCACCAGGTGACGATTGATTCTAGATTAATCATCCCTTGTAAGAGTTATTTCACATAGGGACCTATATTCTAGTTCCAGATCAACTTATATTATCTTGATAGTGATGTAATTTCTTGTAAACCACACTCTATACCAATTAACAAAATTTCACGAAATTTTCCTATACAATAAATTTTCCTTAAACTTATACATATTCCTAGAGGTATCCTTATACATATTACTAGGAATTTCACTAATTTTTTCTCATCCTATATTAAAAAGGATAACTAAAACTTTTCTATGATACTAAACATATAGACCCATGATTTATATGCATAGATATTACATCATTTAGTTGAATATTAACTACATTAAACAAATATATGCATAAGTATTATAAAGTAATATTCATATTAGAAACATGTAAACCTAAAAAACTTGTTCAAAAGAGAACTGAATAATACCCCCCATATATCCTCATAATTAAAACACTTATTTGACATATCACACACAATACCTATAATCATAACCTTTTGAATTTTATCACAATAAGTGGTGACATTCGATGACCGGTAAGGGTAAACAAGTGAAATATATAAATTTAACGTGGGCATAATGTTATGATAATGTTATTATAAAATATGAAAACCATACCTTATATATTGGATATTAAAATCATAAGTCATTTCATAATAATTGAATATTGATAAGTGTTTAACCATGGGAGAAATCAAAGAACATGAGACATGTGAGCAAAACATTGACATTAGAATTTGAACAGAGGAATACACATAAGCATAGAAAATAATTTCCTTAGTTGTCAAGGATCATTTACAAACCTATCATAGTAGAATGTGTTCACTCCCACAACCATCATAGTAATAAAGGTTAACTTCCAAGAATATAATAATAGAAATATTTCATTATTAAACTATGATCACTTCCCATTACTATCATATTTATCTCATTAGATATAAATATTTACCCAATACATTGGCGGAAAATAGAGGTACCACTTGTATTATAATGTAAATAATATATTTATGTGCCACAATATCATAAAACACTCATCATATCAGAACCCATGAAAAGAAATCAGTTTCATACATATATTATAATAGAATAATATGTGAAAGAAGAAACATCTTTTATAATCATTTAATCATAGCAAAACCATTTGATAAGGAATAGGGTTTCATAATCATTTTATCATTGTATAACCCATGGAAGTGAAGCGGGTTTCAAAAATAAATCTCCATCATTAACATAAACCATTCATCAGACGATTTAGAATAGTATCCTTCAATTATATCCCCAGTAAATCATATGTAACAACAAAGGATGTAATCTTAGAATGAACAAGATTTTGAAATAAAAATCACTTGGAACATTTCATAAATAAAATAATCATTCTTTCCAAATAACCTAATTACAACTATAAATTCATAAAATATTATGGAAGTCCTTTTATTTTATAATGACCTTGAAAACATATACATGAATTTTTTAAAATCATTTAAAACATTTCTTGAAGAGAATATCCCTTCCACTATGAAAAATAATTATTAAAACATAAAACCTTTTCAAAATAATTTTCATTGAATATATCTTAGTGAAATTATAATGTGTTCTATAAATAATTTATTCATCACAATGGAGGAAAATACCATTCATGTTGTATGGGTTCAATCAAATATCCCTTTCAATTTTTTAGTAAAATCCAATCATGGCTTGTTTTTTATAATAACCAGAATATTCCTTTTAATTTTTATTATAAAATTTCAAATAATTGAAAAATATTTGTTAATAAATCATTTGGATAATTTAAAAAAAATTGGATTCATTTTTTGAAAACATGTATATAGATTAAAAAGTGATTTTGTTCAAAGAGAGAAATAAAGATGATTTTTCTTAAAACTAATATGTCGGTTTCATTAATCATATAAGAGATGAAAATGAAAGGTAAAAAATGTATTCACTATAAATAAACTTCGGATAATAAATTTTTTGAGTTTATTGAGAGATATATCATAATATTTCATTATCAAAAACCTAAACTTAAATAATCTAGATAAATGTTGATATTGTGACAGAAAACCCTTATGACTTTGGTAACTTTTGAATAGTAAGCCCCAATAAAGAAAGAAATCAAATGAAAAATAAAATATCATGTATATAAGTATATTAAAGATATAATATGTCATTAGGGAATTATATACACGTAAAAATTGATATGTGGATAACATAATATATGTCTCAATGAATGAAAATTAAGACAAACAACCCTTATCAATTTGGTAACAATCAAATCATAAACCCCATGAAATTTAGTTAATATAATATATATTTAAATCCCCATAATTCGGATTATAATCATCATAATGTACATTAATGGGTAGTATATACTACAGATAATAAAACACACAATGAATATGGAATTTGTCTCGCTGAAAATAAATTTGAGAAAAAATCCCATAACATAAGTCTTGAGTTCCTTGATAAACATTCAAAAAATCATGTAAAATAAATATAATTCAATTATAAATATATTACAGAACCATCCTTATGAATACCAATTTTTTCTTATTACCTTTTATTACCTGTTTATTAATAATTTCAAGTTAAATATTTGTTTTGGAAAATAACTTCTTTATTTTTTATGTATGTTTTGATTGTTTATTTTTTGTCCTCTTAATTTGATCGTGGATATAAAAAACCTAGAAATTTTCCCATGATATAAATATATTATATATTATGTATGTATATGTATTTATTTTATTCAATAAATGTTAGATATAGAATATGAAATACATCATTCATGGAGATGATATGTCGTATGTACACATGAACACTGTTTCCATTTTAAAGTTATATTGAATAAAAGAAAAGAAAATAATAAATTAAGATTATAGAATATTTATTATGACATATTTATCACATATTTTAATTAAAACATCCTTATAAACTTCCTTGTAAATCGTGAACGAATCAAATCGCTTCGTGAGGTAGTAGTCCTCAAACACACGGACAATGTTATGATATTCCCCATGAAATGGATATTAAGATGTAATTTGTGATATAATAATTAAATATTTATAATTATGTCAAATATAAAATATATTTTAATTTGATATATACTTATTATCATTAAATTGAAATGTAAATGAAAAAACACATCACATCGGTTCGTGAGACGGAAGTCTTCCACACACGAGTGGCATTATTGTTTTCCAATGGGTTGGGAGGTAATAAAATTATTATTAAAATATAATTAAAATTTTATAAATGTATCATAAATAACTCATATATTCATCAAATACATAATTATATCATGCTGTGATAGTTGTTTATTGAAAATGAATAACTTCTGCTCACAAGGCAGTAGATTATCGTACACAAAAAGGATGATTTTTATCCCATTTGATGGAAGAAGAGATAGATATATGTTATACCATAAATAAATAACATAAAATAAAATGGGATATAAAGGTCATATTATATCATCATAACTGAAATACATTTGAATGAGTTGGAAGAATAAGAAGTAAAACAAAAGTGTATAGATGAAAACATTACTTATTCTTTGGAAAACCACTTTTGGATTAACTGAATGACTTTTTTATTGGATTTATCACCCCCAAGGAATATAGGATTTGGTGAGGTATTTTAGGAATAAATTTGGACATGTATTATATGATAGAAAATGTTTTAGATGTTTTAAGAGGAGAGGACATGGTGTGACCTTTTATAAGTGAGGTGTGTGGAAAACATGTAAATTTTAAAATGAAAAAGGTGTACCCATGTTTTTCACATGTACAAAGGATCCAAAATGAACCATTATAAAAATATTTAAAATATAAGGTCCAAATATAGTCATAAAATTGGATATTAAGATTTTCAAGGATATTTTACCCCTTATTTTTTTAGTTTAACCACCAGTAAACCAATTTTCACCTTAACCGTGACAAAGAAAGTTTTACTTCTTTTTCTATTCATAATGGTCAAAAATAATGTTGATTTTTTTGATAAATTAAAATTTTATTGACTTCAAATATAGAATCTATTTTCCAACTTCCATTCAAATAATTGGAATGATTTAATTTAAAATTAATCCTACAGATGTGACGAAAAATCGATTTTGTAAAGTGTATGTTTCCAAAAGATAAAAGGTTATTATAATGAAATTCAAAAGAAAATTTATTCCAATGTGCTAAATTGGATTAAAAGATATATTATTGGGTTAATTATACTTTTTAAAGCATATTAATATAAAAATTATCTTGGAAATTATTTTAATGAAATGACTGTTTTTAATAAAAACAATTATTTTCACTATTCACTAGAAAATTGATCTTTTCAGAATATTATAAGACAGCCACCCCATTAATATTTTGAAATGTTCATTCAAAAAAAAATGTAAATTTCAAACTAAATTTTTAAAAATTGGAAAATGATAATTTTTATATAAGGGAACATATGTTTACAGATATTCTATTTAGAAAAATATAGTTTTATGAGAAAAATTTGGATTATTATTATCTGTTATCCTAAAAAAATAAGATAAATGTTATAAATTTGATTTAATATATTATAAGAAAATTTAATTTAAAAATTAACAAAAAGTTTTTTTTAATTATTTGAGGTAAAAACATTTTTCGGTATAAAAATATATTTTTAGAAAAATCTTTTTTTTTATTTTCAAATATTTTATATTTTTGTCTATAATTAATTGTCTACAAAAGAATTAATTATATATACTTGGGTATAAAATATATTTTTATAATTCAATAAATCCTATTCTTAACATCCATTAAAAAGTCTATGTGATAATTATCATATTAAATAATTATATTTTAATAGTATGTTGCATTTCGATAAAGCTTGGAGTTTCATGTATTTCAAGTTAAAGTGTGTGTTGTGTGTAAAGAATGAAATATTGGAAATTGCCTTTATTAAAAAAATATTTCTAAAAATATTAAGGTTTTACAATAACTTTTCATGCTCCTTCATGATAGAACAATGTTTCTTAATCCACTATGGTATAGAGTCCTTTAATTGAGCCTCCCTTATGTCATGGTTATTCACTCTATGACAAGAGGTTCTGTAGACCAATTTTCATCCATAATACCAAATTTATCATATCTTTAGTGTAAAAATATGCTTTAGAAAAATGAAATTTCCTCATTATTTTTATTATGTATAATATAACATGTGGCATTGCTTATTTTCCATTTTCATATCAACATACTTATATCATAAACTATTTCCATTATATATAATATCTATAATCCAAATATACTATCATCTAAATTGAATCCTATACAAAAAAAACTATGATTCATCATTCAACATCCATCATTTTTATTCACATCATGTTATTCTTCAATATATTAACATAAATTAAGGCATTATATTATTGAAAATAAATAAATCTCAAAATGTGAGATCAATAATCTCCCTGTTTGTGTGTGTTTGTAATATACATACTTGATATGTCAATATATATGAATAAATGATATATCATTCCACCCTTAATGGAAATAAATAAAATGTGGAAATGTGAAGAAACTTATAACATGATATTTTGTCACCTAACTTTTTGTTATTTTAATTACACGGATGATATCAAATGGTTCCGCATAAATATCTATTGATTAATCCTCTGTAATTATACATTTCCAAATTCAATTTAGAAAAATTGTGATTTAATAATGGTTATCTAAGCTATCTATAACAGTTAAAACTATCAAAAAAATTATCCTATCTTTAATATAGGGGCTTCTCAAAAATATATTTATACAAAAAAATGATCCCCCGCAAACATAATAAAATGAAACAAATATATATTAAATCCATAAAATCCAAAAAATTTCCCGTCCATTATTCAACAAACACCTCCCATTATAAATATAATGAATATATTAAATAATATAGAGAAAAAATATTACTCCCATACCTCAACATATAATTTCATGAAGATGTCCAGATTTTCATGAATCCCTACATGATAGATACATCTAATATTTTGATCCCCTAGAGTGATACATTCTTTACTTTTATCATGGAGTATAAATATATATAAAACACATCTTATTTGATTTCAAGACATGGAAACCATACAAATATCATTTAAATCCTTGAAATTTAGAACAAATATACAATAATAACTGGGAATAAGGATGGACCTTCATCGATCCTTAGAAGTAACACTCAATTTGATATTTGTATCTCACCCTAAGATACTAGTTTTTCCTATCTAATTAATTTTTTATTTCAACCACTTTAACATTTTGTTTTCTAAAATTCATATTTGAAAGTAAATTCACTAATAGAGTATTTTTCTCCAGTTCATATATCATCACATATTCCTTGATCTAATCTCCTTAAAGCATTTTATTTTATCTTGCATCAACAATTTCAATATCCTTTCATATTTATAGCTAATATAATCAGAATATCAATCAATATTTCATGTATATTTTCTTTTTATTTTTGCTGTTATTCATCACATATTCCAATTTCATGTATTTTCGTTAACATCCTTTAACTTATAAACATTATTCCCTCTTTCACTAAGGGAATCTATCATTGTATTTTTTTCCATAAAAATCTCATCATGGTAAGAATTCAATACACATTTGTGACATACAAAATCTATGTTTTTAATCTATTTTGAGTCGACATATTTTATTCAATACTAGTCACCACTTTCATTCTTCAATATTTTATGCTCTATTTCTCATCAATTTTTGCCCTTGGTTCTTTTCTATTTCCTAATAAATTTATATTAAACCAATAAAAAAGTCTTAATATCCATAAATTCAACAAAACTAGAAAAAACATTGCAATTAGATTTTATAGGCTGATTCTAGTTCTTTCAAAAAAAAAATTGATGTTTTTGTGCGGAATGTTTTTCATATTTTTGATAAATAGAATTGGTTTTCTTGATTTCGCCAGTTCTATTAATTTGAAAGAGTGTCTCTCGAAAAATATTATTGTCTATCCTAGTATAAGATTGATATTGAGATATAAAATATCAGTTATAATATATATATAGTGAATTATAAGTACCATATTTTACCTGATAGTTGGAAACCTTTAGTTCAATTTCAAGAAAGGATTATTCATTAACTTTCACTGATTTATTGATTTCTAATTTGGACTTGTTCAACATAGTTTTATAATTAACACATATATATTGTGTTTCATGAAACTCTTGTTATATAGCATTAAACATCCATTTAAGATCCAATATTAGTTTTCCTTCATAAAAAATAATAACTTGTGTGTCTTGAAATCATAAATAAAAGTCACATACATATTAATAAACTCATCTATTTCAGAAACTACTTTATTTTTTTCATTTTCAAGATTATTCTTCTCTATATTGAGGAATTTTATATATCCCATGAAATAATTTTATTTTATTTTATCCATCACTCATGTTTCATTATCTATTCTCTGTAATCATCACTATAGAATGATTATTAGTTTTTATTCACACAATCATATAAACTAAATTTATAATATAAAAAATTATTTTATATTAAATGTTTCTCATACTTTCTCATTTAATTATTCAAATTAAATATGATGTTATTCTTCTTCTTCTTAATAACTTTTTTCCTTCATAGAATTTACCCTTACTCATCTGATTAATATTACTTAAAATTATTATTTGGGATAGTTTTTGGTGATTTGACTAGTATCATTATTGTTAAATATTCTAAGATATTTCTAAAATTTAACTTTATGTTTTTTATTTAGGAATCTCTTTAACAATATATAAACAATAAATCTAAAATATACATCATCCTTGACATCTAATTAATTGAAGTATTCAATCAATTTACCTTTTATCATAGTTTAAGAGGAAATATAATATTTTTCTATTCCTACAAAACCCTAGAAATCTAAATTTCCTAAGCTATGATATTTTTTTTATGTTCAGAAAAATAAAAGTCCTCCCCATTATTCCAAACCAATATTTGGGATCAAATATATTCATAAAATTTCCCACAATCCGTTAAAAATAGTCAAGTCCTCTGTATTTATTCTAAACCTAATAATATATATCACTATATAATTTAACTATGTGAAATAGTTTTCTGTACACACATTATTTTCAATTTAAACATTTTTATATTTACTTCTCTATAAATTATTCTCAGATTCCTTCATTTTGAGATTGTTTTAAAAAATGCTCCTCAATTTATCAGATAAAACTATTGTTGTTTCAAAACCCATTAAATTGGGGAAAATATTCTCTAATAAATAAATCAAAATAACATTTCATTCTTTTCCATACATGTCTATATTATTTTATAATCACATTTCATATTAATATATTTCAGATTGAGTTGAAATCCTATCAAAGTGGTATCTATTACCACAAACCCCATGAAACGAAGAATTGCAGTATTCTATTCCTATATCTATGATAGTTTGCACCATCAAATTTAGTAACACCTCAACCATTGATAGAATAAATATTTTTCATGCTTCTTAGATTTGATAGGTTATCTCAATTTGATACCAATTGATGTTTCCAAGGATCTATTTGTGTACCATCCAGAGGGGGAATGGAGAATTATTGATGTACTCTTTTTAAGAATTCTAATTCTCAACAAAACTAATAAAAAGTATTAATGTTGAAGATACACTCAGAATAAACTCACAACATCATCATATTTAGAAATATGATGATATGTATTCAAAAATATCTATAAAATTCAACTCTAAATTATATTCCATTTTATGTTGTTGATTAACCCCAATGTTGAATATACACCTCCCATAACAGTTATTATAAAAACTAGAATCCATTGAGTTCCAAAACATCTAGAATCCATTGGAAGATAAAAATTTCAATAAAAAATACGATAAAACAATAAAAATTCTTTTTCCAGGTTTCACATGAATGTATCATATTCCTCTATGGCCATATGGATCATCAAAATATAAATATGTATTATTTCAAGATCATTAATAGTTGATTAAGAATTTTAAATATAATATTTGTGAAACATAAAATAAATTCTGAATGATCTGGACTATAAATATTCTAAATTTTTAGGAAATAGGTCTTTTCCCTTAAAAAGGATTTCTTATCTACACACTCCTTCCCCACTTCTAAAAAGTTATTCTTATATAATTTTTGTTCTTATTTGTTTCAATTCTAAAAAAATTAACAGTTCTTAAATAAAAAACGTATATTTAAAATACATCATCATGATTAAAGTTTAATTTCAACTTAAAATTAAAATCATTAACATCCTTAAACCAGTTCATTAACACAGCTTGGATTATTTCATAATTAATCATAACTGTCCAATTTGAAATGGTAATTAGAATAGGTTGTAATAAATAATAAATATATTTAACAAAATAAATTTATCATAGCTATCTATACTTCCAAGAATATTCCAAAAAATATACTCTTATGGCGTGTCTAAGAATTTGGTGATTTGAGGTATGGAACATAGGAATGGTGAGTGTTTCTATTTCAAATAAATCTTGTTCTTAGCTATTTATTATGAAATGTAAAGGCTGTTTTGATGTTCTAAATAGTCTATAGTGTGGATTTCCCAAATTCTCTAGTGACTCAAAGAATCACTAGACTTTCTTTTGTAGTGTGAACCTTCAATATGTGGAATATAAAATCAATACTTAATCGATAATGACATATTGTATCTCTTACATTTTGGTCATACAAAATTTTTAATGACACTTGTATTCAACCCAATCCTCATATAGGGTGTACCATGATCCTATGGTATATCTCCTTGTTTCTTCTTTTACTACACTATGGAGGCATTTGATTAATCCTACCACATGGTGTGGTTAGTCTCTAGGTGGAGTGAGGTCATAATGATGGGATTTCATCACCAATACCAAATTTATCATCTCCAAAACATAGAAAATATATTATAGCCTAATACTACATAGTCATCAATCATCGAACATTGTATGAATGTTGTATCATGGTATTTACATCCAACATAATTTCCACATTCTTGCATCCTGATCTCCTTCAATAATATCTAATCACTAAAAACAAGTTCAACAATAATCCAAATTAAAACCAATACCAAAAACACAAATTATCCATTCATTTTCAAAACATGGACATCAATTCATGTTTACATCCAGTTATTCTTCAACAAATCAATATTAGCAAATAATTTAAATCATTGATAACAAATAAATCTCACAAAGATGCATCAATGATTTCCATACTCACCCTTACATTTAACCATATTTAATAATCCCCTTGTATCCATGGATAACTTTTTTATGATGTTAAATTACCAATCAATACATCATATCTTTTGGATCATGTTGTCAATTTCATAAATTTGCATGATGTTATTTGTTTGGGAGATATAATTCTATTACATTTAATGGTTTTATGGACAATTTGAGTGAAAATGTAAATTATACAGTTCAACTTATTTAGGAATTAAAATAGGTTGTAAAGTTGTGAGGATGATTAAAAATCCCATTCAAGGATGGATCGGGAATCCCCAAAAATGAAAGAACAAAATATTCTTCTATTCCCCTAAAAAAATTTATTCTAATGTGATTCCATAAATAGAATTTTGGCTGAAAAAATTCTAAAAATCGATGGGGGAGAGGGAATAAATTTACCCATTAATGATTATGTTCCATGGTGTGGACTTCCTAATAACCAAAAGTGGCATTTGAGGTTTTCTATCTATAAAAGGTGAGAGTGAGTAGGGACTAATTATTTAGTTTAAAATGTAAAAAAAAATTACTTCAATTTAGAGCTAATCATCCTAAATAAACATAATAAAAAAAATTCTATCATAGTAACTGATGAGCCTTAGAAAAAATAATGTAATATGTCATAATTATCACAATTTTATGATTATATGAAGTGGAAATTCTAGATGGGAATCAATATTATAGAAATAATAATTTCTATTAATAAAGCAAAAAGATGAAATTCAAAATCACTGAGTAATGATAGATACTTTAAGCATGAGGTTAGAATAATATGAACTTTAAAATTAATAAGTGATTGGAGAAATTTTCAATCTTAGTGAGGAAAGAGTGAATTGATATCCATTTTTATGGAATGATATTTCTCGGTTGTTTTTTATTGAAATGAGATTTCATTTTTTACTATATTTTTTTGACTATGGTATAATATGATTTCATGTAGTGAATTGTTTATGTTTAGTGGAATTTAAAATTATATTATTTTATAGTTTTTATGTTTAAATTTTCATTGTGCTAATCCCACTAAATTTTTAATTTAATAATTAATAGTATCCAATTTATATTATATGAATATTTTGGTACTTAGTGTAGAAATGGATTAAAATATCATTTGGGATTATTTCAATTATCTTTGTAATTTGGATAGAAAATCCTATATTTAATTCCCCTTGATTTTGATATTATTTTATGAATATTTACGAGCTTCAATGTATTGAGTGAATTTTTTGTTATGTGGACATCAGGATATATAAAAATTATATCTCGTATTTATGAACACAAATATGTAATCATACAAAAGTTCCAGATAATCTAACAAACTATCATTCACAACCTCTATAATCATGAATTAATGACATGTGCACAATATTCAAAACAAAATATAATCATGGATTCAACCAATGTATGCTTCGTTTTGGGTCATTCATTCCATCATTGTTATTTAATACTCATTATATAGTCTAATAAATGACTGATTAATCATGATACAATACCCTAAAACCTCTATGTAAGTATATGAAATGATTAGGTATGTCTTTTAGGGACTCATTGAAACATCAAGATAAGGTTCAAAAATTCCCTGGTTGTATGAATGTAATCAATAGAATTATTCCAAAAAGATTTTCTAATACAATCATAGCTATAGAAACATGAAAAAATAATTATAAATTATATAAATCACGTAGGATTTGAAACCATGTAGAAGAAGGAAAACATGGGTGAAATAGTGGTAATAATGAATATTTCTATAGAATTGGAATCTCAAAGGGTTTGATCATATAGAGATGAAGGAAATATTAAACTTAAGAGGATAATATTACTGTGGTTTATTAATGATAAGATGTTTTGATTGTTAAATGGGGTTTTCATCTGCTAAAAAAAATATAACTAGTCTTTTGCAGTGCTTTTTTTCTTTCAATATGGTTAATTTACATTCATCAAATTGATATATATTTTAATAAATGTGTTATTTTATTACTTGATAATCTATTAATTTTTTTCTCTTGTTTTATCTCCTTATTTTCCATTCTGATATCTTATAATCACAATCACGAGTCTCTTACTTTAGGTTACTCCCAAGGGAGTAATCTATGGTTGACCATAATTCTATGTCTGTTTTGGTTTAATATTTCATTATTTCATAGAGTTCAGTCATGATTAAATTAAATGTGAAGGAAATAGAATTTATCAAATTTATTATTTTATGAAAATATACTTCTTCTAAAACCACTCTCATTATGATAATGAAGGATGATGTATATTACATTTGTAAATTTTCAGATTCACTATACAGTAATAACTGGTGAAAAAGGGGGTGTTCCTACTTGATTGAGTGTTCTCATTATTGGAATGTGGAATTAGAAATAAAATGATAAAATTTATCTTCAGTTCCATATTTTTATAGTGTCTCCTTTCATCCTAACTTCATTATATTTTAATTTAATGTTATATGTTTTTATCCCACATTCACAACCTCAAATCTTGTATTTTGTTTCTTGAAGAGAAAAGAAAACACCTAAAAGTAAATAATTGAATTTGGAATTGTGTATTATTTATTTAAATAACTCATCAATTTCAATAAACCTTGTTTGGATCTTATCCACAATAGTAAAATTACATTATTTGTTTTTACACACATCATAATAGGTGTTTGAAACATACCTTACATACTACGACTATCTAATGAATTTTTATACCAACCCATGAAATCCTCACTACTTCATAACTCAAAAATCAATTCTTAATCTCAAATAAATCATTAATACCACTTTTTAATTACATTCACACCCTGATCACACATCAAAAACATATATTTAGGATGAGAGTAACCCTAGAGACCCACCACCAATATTCCATGTGCAAGGACCTGAACTGAGTTGCTCAGATACAGTGACTTATTTTATTACATTTTTATATTGAGAAGGAATATTAATCATAAAGGATAAAGTAATTTAGAAGCTTTGAAAACTTGATAAAAACAAAATACTATCATTACAACTTGAAAATAAATAAAACATAGAAACTACTTTGACAATATCGATAACTCCTATGTTATTTATGCATGTCATTTATAATATACCTATTCGTTTCCTAGGAAAATGAAATATAAGAAAGTGGTGAGATCAAACACTCATTAAGGGTAAGAAATATTGTAGATGTTATCAGAAACATACATATTAGTTGTGGTGAATAACTTTAAAACACATGCCTTTAAAAATGAACTTGAATGCATTATGGCATGAATGATAGCTGAATAAACAATGCCATAATAAAACATAATCATGGGTATTATACTAGTCTAATAACCATATAAAATATCAATTACTATTTTAATAGTGGGGGAATGAATAGTTTAGGACATCCTAACCAAACATTCAAGGCCTTGTGCAAAGGCCATAAATATCCATTTTGTTAAGGCATCGTTCCAAGACCATAGTTTGTCTAATGAGACCTACCAATGCATTGAGGGGATCTAGAGGGACCCACCAAATAATTACTAAGTCCAACTTATTCCTCGTATGAATGGGGATAAACATAAATAATATATTCATTCATATTTTAATTAATATATGAAATTTAAATATCTTTCCCCAATCATTAAGCATAAACACTAACAAATTAGAGTAAATTGGTGAATGGTTTTAATATAGAAAATACACAATAAAAATAATCATAAACCATTAAATTATGTATGGAATATGATACCTTAAAATACGAATCCCAATGATACATAATAATCAACAATAGTGTTGAACTAGATGAAGATTCTCTTGTAAAATCATCGAGTAATTCTTTAGAAAAATAGGGTTTTACTCTAATAAGAAGAGTTATTTTGGTACAATATTTATATAAACGAATAAGTAAAGTAAGATAGTATTTTAATAATGAAATATCTGATTTTATAAATATAATGGTTTCCAAAAATATATTATATAGTGCCCTTGAAAATAGGTAAGAATTTGAAAAATTCCCTTAAATCGGGCTTGTATTTCAATAAAATTTTGGAAAGGTCCTTTAAGAACATATAACTTCCCTAAAATGAAATTAGGATTCTCAGTGGTACACATATATAGGAAATTATCACATAATATATTAGGAGATCATTTGAATTAATAATAATTTAATTGAGGTATGTAGAAAATAAGAGTTAACCGAATGAAAATAGAGGTTCGGGTAATAACCCTCACCTTATGTCTGAATATGTTACTCTCATGAACTTAATAAACTGAATAATAAAATTTAGGTTCATTAATTAAATGTATATAACCTATTATAAATTTAATTTACTTTTTATAACCTTATTATGTTAATTTATGGTGTTTTTCATGGGTTAAGAGGTTTAATTTTGTTGTTCGGTTTTTTTTGTTTCATGACTGGTATACTTATATAAATAAATGGAGAATCATGTAAAATGATGATGGTTGACTAGAATCGACGTTATATGTTATTTTTGAACATATATAAGGTTAAATGGTTATAATTTTTATTTGGATACTTAGAGTCAAGATGAATCATTATATAAATTATTGAATGATAACTGTTTGGGATAATTTGTGGTTTTTGAACAGAACAAAATCATTTTTAATTATATATCCAATCCATGTGTCAAAAAAGATTCTATAAAATTAAATAAGATTTAATATATATAAAATATTCTGGTTAAACCTCAAAAAGGGTTTCATGACAATAAATAAATATGGTGATATAAATTGAAAACCCTTCGTCCATAAATGTGATAAATTAAAACATCCAGATTGGGTTTTCATTTCTATTATAAAAGAAATGGAAATGATAGATGATGAATAATTATTCCATTATCAAAAGAACATTCATGTATATATAAGGGACTAGAGAGAAAATTTTGATGAAATAAGGAAAGGAATGAAAAATAAAATAATGGAACATGGAATAAAAGAAATGAATTGAGAAATGTACCTATTGAAGTTATCTTCATTGAGAGCCTATTTAAGGGATATGTTTTTTATTTTTATAATACAAAGTGATTCTCAACATTGGTGGAGGAGTTTGGGAGGATATTTGGGTATAATTAATACAATTCACATGGCTTTAAAGGATTGAAGAGAAGAGAGAACAGGGGGGGTTATATTGGAGTAGAGGAGTTCTTTCCCTTTAATTTACTCATTATTTTTTAAATTTTCTAAAGACACAAAACAGTATTGATTATTGTGACCAATAATAGCTATATGTGCATTTGAGTTAGTACAAAGTGTGCTTACATCATCGATGATGCTAGGAATAGTGAAATTAACAGATATGGTATATATATTGTAAATTACCATATTTTACAATTCATAAAAAATTTGAGTGTTTTTGAAAAATCCCAGAAAAATTCACCATAACCAATTTTTAACTTGTAGAAATAAAAAATGAACTCCATTTTTTTGAAAATAAATTCTAAATATTATTCATTTAATTTTAAAATAATCAAAATTTATTCGAAAAAATAACAATTTTTGAACAAGATTTAATTATGTGTCACCTTGAAAAATTAATCAATATCTCATTATATTATATCCTTAGGATAATAAAATAATAATATGATTTACTATTAATAAGGGCCACATTACTATTCATATATCTATTAATAAAGGTATGTTATTATTCACCAAAAATTAATTTTGTCTTATTTGACTCTAAATATCATACTAAACGCAATTGTTTATATTTTCTATTCGAAATTCAAATCACAGAGGTGGAAAAACTTTGTTTACTGTGTAGGTTAAAACAAATTTATGTCTATTAGAGATTGAGAGCTTCATGAATTCAATTTAAAATTTATTTTCAAAATTGTGGGGTGTTACATTATCCCCTCCTTACAATGTTTTCATCCTAGAAATCACCAAAATGCTTCCCCACAAAATGATTTGGGTAGTTCTTCATCATAAGGTCCTTAGGCTCCCATGTTTCCACTTTGATTTTATGATTTTTCCAAAGTATTTATACTAGTCCAGTCATCTGATTACTCAACATATTTTTTTGTGTCTAGAACTTGAATAGGCTCTTCACAGTATGATATGTCTTGTTCTAATTCAATACTTTTAGATGTGAGGAAATCTGTTTTGACTATCATGTAATTTATCAATAATGAGACATGAAACACATTGTTTACTTTTGACTGGATAGGTGTCACAGACAAACAATATGCAGTAGCTCAATTCTCTCCATAATTTCTAAAGGTCTTCTGTACCTAATGGTCAGTTTCCATTTCATCCCCAATATTATAGCACCCGTCCATGGAGATAATTTTATGAAAACATTATCGCTTGGTTGGAACTCCAAATAATTCCTTCAATTATCAGTATATATTTTTTCTATTCTTTGAGATGCTTTGATATGGACTTGAATATTCTATACCATTGTATTTGTTTCCTCACAAGCTCTGGGCCCACAATCATCCATTCTCCATCTTCATCCAAAAAAGTTGGTGTATGAAATCTTTTTCGGTACAATGCTTCTTATGCTGCCATTTGTATAATTGATTGGAAACTATTATAGTTTGAAAACTACACTATAGGAAAATATTGATCCGACATACCTTGAATTTCATGTGAACATGATCTCAACATGTACTATATGGTTTGTATCTTTCTTTCTAATTTCCCATTAGTTTGATGAGGATAAGAAGTGCTCAAATAAAGTTATGTATCCAAATATTTCGGACGACTTTTCCCAAATTTAGATGTAAAACAAGGATCTCAATCAGAATGTATTAAAATAGTTTCTCCACGAAGTCTTAAGACATCATTGATAGAGAGTTTGGGAAGCCACTCTAGTGAAAAATATTCTCTTATATCAAGGAAATGTTAATATTTCGTATTTTGGTTCCCAATTACCCATTTTCCACCATTAGTTCATAGAATTATGGTAAATCCAGTGACAAAATCCATATTTATGTTATCCCATTTCCATGTAAAATCATTATTAGTTTCATGACTCCTCTAGGATGTTGTCGTTTGACTATTACTTATTGAATGGATAATCATGTTGATACATAATCATAAATTTCCCTCTTTATCTTTTCCCACTAAAAATGTTCCGTTAAATATATATATATCTTAGTGTGACCATGATGAATAGAGAAATTAGAGCTATGAGCATCATCCAACAACTCCATTTTCAGATTGGGTATAGAGGGAACACATAGCCTCTTCCCAAATTTGATAATTCCATAATCACATATGTAATCAGCCAACTTCCCATCATTCACAGCCTTAATTTTATTTTGAGGATTCTCATTATCAAACTACAGAATATTTAATTATTTTCAATAAAGATAGTTGGGAACTATCTAAAAAATTAGTGATGCCTAAACTTATTTGATAATTCCAATATCCAAACTCACTAGACCCATGTACAAAGGATCCTTGTCAATCCCCATTTTGTTGAGAACTCCATAACCCTTCCTACTTAATGTATCAGCCACCTTGTTTTATTTTATAAGGTGGTAGAGTATGGAACAATAATAATCATGGGGAACTTTGAGCCATCTCTTATTCCTCATGTTGATTTCTTTCTATGAGAAGATATATTTCAATCTTTTTGGATCTGTTTATAACTCACATTTATCACCGCAGTGATTATGTATCCATATATTTAGAGAAACGATTACATATGCTATCCCAAGATCATGATTACAATAGTTTTTTTCATGAATTTTTAGCTTACTTGATTCATAGGTAATAACTCTGTCATTCTACATATTGACAAGACCATGTCATTTCATTGATTCATCATTATAGGTCATAGATCCATCATTTCCCGATGGTATAGTTAGGAGAAAATCAACACTAATATCCACTTCAATTCCTAAAAACATTCCTCATGTTAATTTGTCCATATGAATATAACCCTTTACGTGTATACTTGGTCATTGGGTTGGCTAAACTAACAATGTTTTGAATCTGGCACCTATAATAACATTCTATACCAATAAAAATACATACCTTAGTTATGTTCATTGGAGTAGGCCATTATTTCACAACCTTCTTCTTCATAGGATCAATGAATATTCCGTCCTTAGAAAAATTGTGGCCAAGAAAGGACCAATTATAGATAACATTAACACATTCTAAACTTCCAACCTAATTCATTTCTTCTAAGAGTCTTCAGGATAGTGTGTATGTGAGTTTCATGATCTTTATATATTTTAGTATATACCAAGATATCATTAATAAATACCACCCTGAATTCATCAAGATATTCCTTGAAAACATTATTCATTAGATCAATGAAAACTGAGGGTGCATTAGTCAGTCTAAAAGGCATTAGTGTAAACTCGTAATTCCCATACATTGTTTGAAATAATATCATTAGAATTTATTTCTACCTTACTATAAACTAATGATATCCATATTGAAGTTCAATATTCACAAAATATTTGTCTCCACAATGTTGATCAACTAAATAATCAATGCGAGGTAGAGGATAATTGTTCTTTATTTTTATAGCATTGATCTCCCCGTAGTCAATGAGAAAACTCATAGATCCTTATTTCTTCTTGATGAAAAGAATAAGGGATCCCTGTGGGGAAATACATGGGTGAATTAATACTTTATCACTCAATTATTCTAGTTGTTTATTTAGGTTTACTAATTCCACAGTTTCCATTCTACAAGGAGTCATTATATAGGCCTGGGATCAGGAATTAAGTCAATGGAAAAATTAATTTCTTGATTTGGTGTCTGTCTAGGTAAATCCTCTAGAAACAAAAAAAATCTTACACAGTAGGTACATCCTCTATTTGATCATTCAATTCCTCAACCATAGTTATTTCATTCCATTCCACCCCTATAATTTAATCTAATAGAGCTACTGGGGGAGAATCTAGATGAGAATCAGATGGTGATGTTTCTGATATAATTATTACAGATTCCACAACATCCTCAAAAATTGTAACCTCCATCTTCCTACAACGAAAATTTTCATCATCGTTCAAAGGAAAATCCATATCAAGAATTATATCAAATTTATGAAGGTTATGATACTAAAATCAGCAGATAAAGAATGTTTATACGCCATGATGGGGACAACCTGACACAACTTTATTGCAGTAATACTTCCCTTTTGAGTTTTGACTGGAAAACTCTTATTAAATCAAATTGGAAATATATAATTTTCATGGAAAACTGGTGTTATATGAATGAATGAAATAATCTACAATAAAATAAGGCATTTGCTATGTTCTAATAAATGATTAATGTACCTGCCTCCACATCATTATGAACATTAACCTCTTCAATTTTGACCACATAAATATGGCCTTTATCCCTTGGCCATTTTTGGGGGTACGTTTCCCTGAAAAAAAGGAAATTCATATGAATAATGTCCCATATTCATGAAATTGTAGCATTGAACATTAGTATCTTCTTTCTTAACTTTACAATCTGACATAGGTTTTATTTTTCTCCACACTTGTAACATACTCCAATTCCCTTTAGAAAATTTCTATAGTGTTTCTTCCCACAATTATGATAAGATGGAAGGTCAACTCTTCCCTTATATCACATTTCTGTATTTTGTTTTCTATTATTTTCTGCAACCATCATTTTCTCTTGTTTTCCTCTAAATTCATAAGACATAGAAAATTGTTTTTCCATCTTGATAGCTGCACATGAAAATATATCTTCATATGATGCGAAACATTGGGAGACAAGAGCCCTTAGGAAGAAAATTTTAAAACAATCAAAGAATCGATCAATCATACTCCTTGGAATATGTATGTAGTCCCCAACATGCATTTCCAGACATGTAAATTTGTCTTCATAAATGGAAAAAATATTATCCTCCTTCTAACTCAAATTCATGAATGGCCTTTCCATATCTGTTTGTTTTTCACCTGGGTAGTATTTTTCAAAGAATATTTATTTAAATTCACTCTATTCAATTTCATATATTTCTTCCTCCTCCCTTATGTTTTGTATTAATGAACACCACTAATTCACATCTCCCAAAAGTGCATAAACAACCATGACATCCTTCTATCTTTCATTTTGACATAATGGGAGAAATATTTTCTCTAATGAACATATCTAGTACTCATCTAAGAATGGGTTTGTTGTCCCATTAAATAATGAAGGAAGTTTCCACATTAAGTGATCGAACATCACTCATCAATATTTTGGATCCGGATGCTCTATACTGGTAAGATTACTATTCATAACTTTTGTCAGATCTCTCAATATACTTATGGGTTTCTCATCACCAGTCACAGCTCTAGAGCCAACAACATTATCTTGCATTAGAGGTAAATCCATACATGGGATATGGATGTTCCTAAGGTTTCAATTCCATCCAAAAGTTTTCATTTATAAATAATGTAATATACTATATTAGGTTGTAAATCATAATGTATAATCTCAACATAGAAAAATACTTAACATATATTAAAATCAAATGCATGGATAACCCCGTAGTCAAAAAAATGGGTTCTTTGAGGATATATTTAATCTTAAATCCTTAAAATTGGTGGGTAAATATTTTTTGAATTATCCCAAGTATATCCCCAGAGAGTGTCAATCCAGGTGCATAGTAAGGCCCGTTGTCATGTACCAGGATAACATTGGTCATGTCCAATACACCATGTCAGAGTTTTCAATTCACGGTATATATGTTCTAGAACCATATCCATTTATATTATCCAAATTGGGAATTATTTTCCAGAAATATGCTCACAATATACTACTTACCATGATACCAAGATATTATTTTATGTATATCCCCAGTTACTATCTCAAGGTCTTGTTCCCTAATCAATTTGTTCTTAATCTGGTTTCCAAGTATTTTACTAAAAATACTTTGATACCAACTATAGGGACCTGATCCCCGTCTGCTAGAGCTGGTTCCTTATTTTATTTCATTGGCATATTGACAAGGAATATCCATCCTAAATTTCCGAGTATTTTAACAGCATTATAAATATGATACATACTTATGTTTAACAATACAACATGAAAATAAATGCAACATAGAAACTCATTTGACAATATCCAAAAATACCTAGTTAGTTCTGCAGGTCATTCAAAATATACCTCATCACATCATAGGAAAACGAAAAACAATAATGGGGGGATCTCAAATTCTCAGTAAGGGTATGAAATGTTGTGTAAGATATCATAAAAATAAACATTTAGCACGGTTAATAACATAAAAACACATGCCTTTAAGAATTAACTTGAACACATTATATAAAGAATACGATTTGAATAAATAATTCCATAATAAAACATTATCATGGGTATTCTATTAGTTGAGTAATGACATGAAATATCAATCACTAGTTTCATAATGTGGTAATGCATAATTCAAGGCATCATAACCATACCATCAAGGCATCGTGCCAATACCATAAATACCCATTTTGTCAAGGCCTCGTGCCAAGACCATAGTTGGTCTCATGAGACCCATTGATGCATCAAGAGGATATAGCGGGCCCCAACAGAAAATTACTAATTCCAAAGCATTCCTCATATGAATGGGGATAATCATAAAAAACATATACAATCATATTGAACATAATATATGAAATTTAAATAACCTTCCCTAAATGTTAATCATAGAAACTAACCATTCAGAGTAAATTGCTGAATGGTTTTAAGGTAGGAAATACACATTAAAAACTATCATACACCATTAAGATAAATATAGTAGATTATATCATAAAATATTAATCCCAATAACACACAAGGATCAACAAGAGTGTGAAAATAGATGAAAATTCTCTTGTAAAATCATCAAGAAATTCTTGAGATAAATATTTATTTACATTACTTAGAATAATAACTTTAGAAAAATAATTATATAATACTAGAAGTGAAGTAAAATATTATTTTCATTTTAAAATCAGTAATTTTATAAAGATAATTTTTCTCCAAAATTGATTATATAGTGACCACAAAGATAGGTAAGAATTTTCAAAATTCCCTTCAATCAGGCTTGTATTTTTGGAAGAATTTTATAATGATCCTTTTAGAAGATATAACTCAACATAAATGAAAGTATGATTCTGGTCTATACGAATATATAGAAAATTATAAAATATTATTTGAGGAGTTCATGTGAATAAATAATAATTTAAATGAGATATATAGAAAATAAGAGTAACCATAATGAACATGGCTGTTCGGGTTTAAACCCTTTCCTTAAGTATGAATGTGTTCCTCACATGATCTTAATAAACTGAATAATAAATTTATGTTTCATTAATTAATAACCCCATAACCACTTATACATGTAACATATATAGTATTACATTATTAAGTTCATTCATAGTGTTTTTGATGGGTTAAGAGGTTCAATTTGTTGTTCGGGTCTGTTTGTTTCATGATTGGTATACTGATATACATTAATGAAGACTCAATTAATATGAGGATGTTTGTTCATAATTAAAGTTATATGATATTATTTAACATCCACAAGGTTACATTGTTATATATTTCATTTGGTTTCTTAGAGTGAAGAGGAATCATTATATAAATTATTTAATGATATCTGTTTGGGTTAATTTTAGTATTTTGAACCCAACAAAATCATTTCTATTTATATATTAAAACCATGTCTACAAAAAGATTTCAGAAACATAAAAAGTTAATATATGTATAATATAGACTGGTTCAACAATAAAAATAGTTTCATGACTATAATTAAATATGGTAATAGAAATTGAACACCCATCGTACTTGAATGTGATAAATTAACACATATAGGATGTTGTTTTCATTTATAGTATGAAAGAAGGGGAAGTGATAAATGATGAAGAATTATTCATTTATCAAAACAAAATTATAGTACATTTATGGAACTATAGTAAACACAAAATTTGAATGAAATTAGGTGAGTGCATAAAAATAAAAGAAAGGAATATGGAATAAAATAAATGAAAAGAGGAATTTACGTCTTGAAGTTATCTTAATTTAGATCCTCTTTAGGGGAGAGGTTTTGGTATTTTTTTTGAGACCAAGGGATTTTATAAGTTTTTGAGGTTACTGGGAGGATATTTAGTCATAATTTAGACAAGAAATAGGTCTTGAGAGGAGTGATGTGAAGAGGGAGTGATGGGTGGGGGTTCTATTGGAGGAGAGGTGGGTTTTCCCGTTATTGTATTCAGTATTTTCTTATTTTCCCAAAGAAAACCAATAGTATTTATTAATGTAACCAAGAATAGTAATATGTGCATGTGATTTTGATCCTTGTTTTCTTACATTAGGCATGATGCTGGGAATAATGCATTTAACTGATAATGTATATATATGGTTAATTACTGTATTTTACAATCCATCAAAAAATTCGCGTGTTTCAAAAAAAAACACAAAATACATCATAACCATTTTTAAAAATGTATTATTAAAAAATAAACATCATTTTTTGATTTAATTTTCTAAAAATTATTAATAATTTTTTTTTATTAAATACCATTTTATTCAAAAAATAAAAATTTTAAAACTATAATTCGTTTTATATATCCCTGAAAAATTAATCAATATCTCAATATCTTATAACCATAAAAAAATAAAATAATAATATGATTTACTATTCATAAGATCCATATTATTATACATATTACTATTGATATGGGTATGTTACTATTCAATAAAAATTAAGTTTGTCTTATCAGATTCTAAATATCTTATTGAACCAAACCATGTTTGTAAATTTTTCAAAATTAAAATCACAGAGGTGGAAAAACTATTTTTACTGGCTAGGATATAACAAAGTCATTTTTAGTAGAGGCTCAGTTTTTCATTCATTCAATATTAAATTTATTTGAAAAATGGAGGGTTGTTGCACCCTATGTTAAATACTTGCAATGAGTTAATATAACATGAAAATCGGAGGCATTTCCATCACATTACATAGTAACAAAAAAAGGAATCCACTATCCAAAAAATGTAATATAATGTAAAATAAAAAATATATAATAATCATAATTCAATATATGTTATAATATTTAAAATCATAAGATGTCACTCCATCCCCAACTCCTAAATCCAATCTAGTAATATCCAAAATAGTCTCCAAACTCACCGATGAATCCAAGAAGCTAGTTTATATATTGATGTGATCATAATTTATATACTTAGTAGGATCATAGTCAAAAACATCATTGGATAATTATAAAGAATAATACTAATGACATAGTGAAAAAATTGTAAAACTGACAGGATCTCAATAGTAAGCTATCATCTATCCTGTCCAATTTAAAATAAAAAAATATCTCATCAATGTTTATATAAAGTTTTATTGAATAATAAAAAAAGGTACCCAAAAAACAATTATAAAATTGGTTTTCCCCTATCACTCACCAATTACAAAATAATGTTCTCCCAATACCTACCAAAATCATTTTGTTTCATACTAAATCACATTGAACAACCATACCTCCTTCCACAAACATTTCCACCTCATTGTCCATATCCACTACCATATATCACATCTCATCCACACATCATATGTCCATTATTGGTGGGTATTAGGAAAAAAGTAAAACTCACTCATGATATCCTCCTACCAATAATGATCACTAATATATCTCATAACCCCAATACCATGTAGGGTATTCTATTATGCTATATTCTCACCACATGATTGTTCTTACTATGATCATGTACAAAATGTACTACACATGGAAGCGAGATTATTGAGGTGGAATTAGTCCTCCACCCCATCCTTAACATACACGAATGCTATGTAAAACAAAAAGAGTCCAAAAAATTTTGGAATTAGTAAGAATATATGAATTGGGTAGGGTGTGAAAGATGGCATGAGAAAATAAATTATATAATACAACCACCCACTAGAACATCTTAGTAGGACTGAACCCAATAATATTACTATGACCCATGGACATCACCACAAATCCATCACCAAACATCACCACCACTTCCACCCATAACACCAAAACCTTATCCACTACCCATACAAATGTGCTATCACATCCACAAACAATTTTCCATCTACCCAAATCATTAATCCCATTTTCTTATTTAACATTACCAACCATATTACATTCAGTACAACATTTAATGGCATATTTAATGGAAAACCTTTCACACCATCACCCAAATTTATTTTAGAAATTAAATATATATTTCATGCAACATTAATTTTTTACTATCATGATTTAATTCAATTCTAGTCATACCCACTTTCTTGATCATTGCTACCCATTATATTTCCCTTTAATTAGAAAAATATAAAATAGTCCAACATTAATCAATAAGTATATCTATTTACAACCATATAAAATTTCCTTATTTTTAATTAGGAAATTATAGTCTCAAAAAAACATTATAATCCACCACAATTGCGATAAAATAAATATTTAGTCTAAAATAATAATTATATCAATATCTTGGTTAACATAGAACAACGAGCATTTAATGAATTGATATTTATTTTAGAAATATAATTATAAACAAGAAATTGGATTAAAAGTATTGAATATGATAAATATAATTAAGAAATATATTTATAATGGTCATACTCAATAAAAAAGTATTAATTAAAACTTAGTAAACAAGAACTCATTATTAAGAAAATTCTATTTTTGGTTTAAAAATCATTTTATTCAAGAATGTTTTCAATGAATTTTGTGGAAGGATATTATAATTAATTTAGCCACATCTATTAATTTAATTTTTTATAATTAATATCATTTTTTAAATAATAATATTGATTTAAATTTAGTGTGAAAATTTGGGTGTTTATGGAAAGAGTGATTTTTCTACGAATAGTGGAAGATACCCAAATTTCAAATACTATCAATTATTTTAATTAAATAATGTAATTTAAAATTTACATTAAATTTTGGATATGATAGTAACGTGAAATATAATACATCTTATATATTTTTATATAACTAATTCTATTTAGGTCACTATTATTCAATATTTTGATATAAGATAATTGTTATGCTTAAAAACAAATTTTTAAGAACTAATTTTGTTGAGTTTTACATATCTATTTTTATATTGAGATATTATTCTTATTTAGATTCATTATTTAAAAATGGAGACCATATTTGGAATAAATTGGTTAAAATTTGGTGAATATGTTAATTTTTTGTCATTGTAAAAAGTAAGCTTGGTAAATATTTGACAAATCCGTAAGGGTAAAATGGGTAAAACGACTGTAAAACCTCAAGATAAGGTCTAAAATTCCAAAAAATTGAATTAATGTTATTTTACGGGTATATTATAACTTTTTCATAACAACTATGAATATATGGAATTTTGGTTCCATTATCCCTTGATAATTTCATTAATCTTAATTTAAGTAAATAAGATTCCAAAATGTCACATTTGGACATTAAAATATCATTTTTGAAATAAAATTATTAAATGTGGATATGTTTTGTTATATATATTTCATATGAAATATATATATATATATATATATTAATTTTATAATATATTTTTATTTTTCTGTGACAAAATAATTACTATAAATTCTTTGTCAATTGTGACATAGATCTTGTGCAAGTAGTAGAAAAACCGTGTAAATGATTATAAAAACTATTCAATAAATATTTTTTGGGAGATTTATATATCCCAAAAAACATTATATTTTGAAATTATATATTAGGGATATTTTAAGGGTTTATATTCTTATCAATTTCATATCATCATTCCTCAAAAATGAAATTAAATGTATAGTTTTTAAAATTCCATTAACGATATTTTATGAAAAATAATATTTTATTAAATTATCTAATAATCATAAATTTTTTAACATATGACAAGTATGATAAAAAATGGTCTAAAATTAAATATATCTTCCATTTATTGAGAATTATATTACATTTTACGTATAATTATCACCATTTAATATTGAAATAGTAATTAGCATGGATATAGTTAAAATGGTTGAAAAAGGGATTAATAAAAAAAGATAAGTGTAAAGGTGATTTATAAACATGTATAAATTTGTTTTATTATTTTATTAAAACCTTATACTCCTTATCATTTATTCCATGTCATTTGTAACTATTTCCCATGAGTTTCACTTTAGTATACTCTAAATTTTTGAGAAATTACAACATTTCACATCCCCTCACTTATAAAAGAAAACCCCTTCTATTTTTTCCTTTACACCACATTGAGCCTTATAAATTGTCCTAAACAACAAAATTTTATTATAAAAATTCATATACATTCAATATAAGTGACTTTTTTGTTAAATTATATTACACCTGTCTAAAAGAAAAAATCTAAAGGTGGCATAATGAAGAAGAGGTAAACATCCAACCCGACCTATTTCAATTTGTTTCTTATTATATATACTATAAATAAATTGAAATAATAAAAAAACATTTAATTTTTTATAAAAAATATAATTAAATTTTATTATTCTCATGTAACTACCATTATCAACACACTATTACAACAAATGGGACGTGAAAGTATCGTGTGTGAATATGTGCAGATTACTACCTCCTTTTAGAGATACAACTCATTTTACATAGCCAAATTTTATGTAAGTTTATAATGATGGGTTTAATTATTATATATTATATATATAATATAATTATTATTTTTGGAATATTAAAATAATATAAACCTTTTTACCCTCACATTTGTGGGAGAATGTTAATGTCTCTTGGGCGTATGTATGGACTACCCCCTCTACGAAGTGATGTGATTCATTTTTCATTTTTGATTTGAATAGATGGGGAAAATTATATAATTAATAAACCTATTATATATATGTATTATATAATAATTATTTTATATATTTTAGTTATTATTTTCCATCCTCTCATTATAATTTTCGAAAAGTGAAAAAAGTGTTCATGTATGTGTATGAACCACCATCATTATGAATGACATAAAATATTTCTCTATCAAAATCCTTTATGGATTAATATAATTATTTATATAATGAATATATATGTTATTTATTTCATTATTAAAATTATTTAGATTATGTAACCTTGATCAGGTTATAAGGACTAGAACTACCAATTCAAAATTCTCCTAGAAAATGAAAAGTTAACACTCATAAATAATAATTTTACTAATGAATTGTTAATAATTGATTGTTTAAATGTAATAAGTTTACCATATATGATAATTATATGTATATATATTATAATAATATATGTTTAAAATAAATATAAATATATCAAAAGGTAGTTTCTATGATTTTGATGAAATTCAAACTTGACGTAAGGGAGTTTCATCTCACTGTTATTTTTTTCAGTCACATGAAAAATCCACCACTTGGTTCTTTTTATGTCATGTATATATAGAAAATTAATATTTTTTGTGTCTCATGTAATGAAAACTACAGAAATTTACAAATCCATATAATGTTCCTTTTTCATGATTTTTTAATTGAAATATTTCAAAAGAGGCTGTGGATTTACGTTACAATCTCATTGTATATTAGGATTGTTTATGGTTATGTTTTTAATGAAGAAATTTTAGTATTTACCGACAATGAAAACCTTAAATTTTATTATCCATTGGTTATTTAGTAATATTACATGTTATCATTTCATTTTCCTCCCTTTAATAACTCAAGTGGCTGAAATATTGTTTTAAGGAAAATTTTCTTTATTCGTCTCTCTCATCGAAACACATATTTCCTATATGTCCATTACTTTTTAAAAATATTTCATGAATTGATTTATTATTCTAATATGATTTTGAAAAATAATATTTTCCAATTTTGTACATTAAAATAAAAAAAAAATTCCTTTTTATTTTCAGAATTAGTTTCTTTTGTACTTTTTTAGAAAAAGTAAAAGGATACATTGTTTTATTATAAATAGATAGAATGAAATCTACTACCATCATGTATTATCAATGATTTGAATATTTCATTACATTTATCCATGTTTATTTACAAATAAAATATTTTCTACGATATTTTGGAATTTTTTATACTTTAAATAAATGATATCAAAATAAAAATGGTATCTTCCCCAGGAAATAAAAATGTGATATTTTAGAAGAATTTTTTATTATGGTAACATATATTGATCTAACTTATGCATTACTAGGGACACGATCCATAAATATTTTCCTTATTCATTCACTAGATATTTTATGATTCTGATCATCATATTTTTATGAGTCCCTTTTATTTTCCAAGGGTTATTCAATGATAAAATGATGAAATGATTAGGAAACTTATTAATTTTCCATGGGATATTATATAAGATAAATAATTAATGATATTGTGGAACACACACACACATATATATATATTAAAGATATGTGATTTATGGGAATTGAATTATACATCCCTCGAATGAGTTGGATAAATATGGAAATATCATTAAAAATAAGGAATGGAATTGGGAGTGAATCCAGTTTAGAAAGGGACTTTGTTGAACATGATAGTATTGGGTGTAAACTCAGACTAATGACATGATGTAATAGGTAGTGAATCCAATATACTATTATAGTATTGAGAGTGATCCTTTAATAACGATACGATAGAGTAAGAGTAAAACCAATTCATTATGATTTTCTTCATAGTGAGAAATGAATAAAGAAATAATTTTAAACAGTTATTTATAAGCAAAAACTTATGTCATATTAATATGTTATACACTCATGGATTATGTTCCATAATTAATTTATGAATCATATCTTATAAAATATAATGATGGATACCCTGAATATTGATTTAGATCTATGATATGAAAGGTATCATTTTTAACAATTAAACTCATGTATTCATATTCTTATTTACATGTTGTTCTTAAGTGATTATTAATATATCCCCTATTTTGGTATGTGGTATTATGAGAAAATTCCTACTTTATGGGGAAAAATTTTAATGTTGATGTAAGAAAAAACCTACGATAAAATATTTTGGATATTTGGTTTTGAATTCGGTCAGATTTATTTTGGAGTATTTTTAAGGTTTAATATTTATGTAATAGACTGATATAAACATTGGTTGTTACTATTAATTATTTACTTATTGATATATTATAACATTATATAATGTTTTATCTATAATTAGATAACGTTTTCGAAGAAAATTGGTTTGGATGACTAATAGGGATATAAATAATGAATTTCCGTTCTTATATGGATCATATGACATGTTAATATTAAATTTCAGTTCCCCTATCATGAAAAATTCATCTTGAATATTCATTTAATTGACTAGGATGTGAAATTGAAATTAATCGATGCATAATGAAGATATGAAATTGTTTTTATGAAATTAGAATAATTTGAGTATATATTCCCATGTTTTCTATAATTATAATAAATTAATAACTCAACATTATAGAAAATATCTTGAAATAAAAGTTTTATAATTTTAGATTCATTTTCGATGAATCTATGTTGTTTTCTCCCATCAAAGATTTATGGGTTTTTGGTTGTTAAATTTATCTTGACCATGTTCTATATCAGTCAATGTTATTACTGAGATGCTATTTTATCCAACTTGTTTAAATTTTAACATCTAATCAATTTTATCCATATCTAGGAACATGATTATATGATATTTTATGTAACCTTTACGTTTCTCAATTTCACTTTTTAAAATAAGTTTTATTTCCCCATGTATGATGTAGGTTATGAGTAAAGATATTTTTTAATATTGAATTGTTGAAAACTAAGTTTAAAATTTTAGGGAGAATTTTTTTTTGGATTGAGGTATGTAACAACCATAAATTTTAGTTTAAAATAATAATAATCTCAATATATTTCTTAACACACAACATCTATCTTTAATGGAAGTATGATACATTAAAAAATTATTATTACAAACTACCCTTTGAATTATTAGTTAGGAATATGAGTAACCTATATATGAAATATATTTATAATGGTCATAATTTTTTTAAAAATATTTTATTAATTTTTAGGAAATACAAACTCAATTTTTATTGAAATTATTTAATGTTTAATAAGGCATTATAATCAAAATGATTTTTAATATGTTTTTTGCATGGAAATTATAAATAATTTATTATATTTTTAAAAAATTTATTATTTAAATTAATATAATTTTTGAAATCATGATATCATTTTTAACTTTGGGGGTAATTTTGAGTTTTTTAAAAATGAATGAATTTGCAGTGAATAGTGAAAATACCGATTTGTGAAATACTATCGTGTTGTGAAATAAATCATGTAACTAAATATTCCCATTTTATTTTGGATTTTTTTTTTCAGAAATATAACATTGATACATTTATTTATAATAATCTAATTAGTTTCATTTTAATCAGAAATATTCATGATATTTACATAAGATAGTAATTATGTATAGAAATGTATTTATCAAAAAACCGTCTTCATTAAATTTTATGCATTTATATTAAAATTTATTTTTCCAACTTATAAAGATTGAATCGTAAAAAATAGATACCCTATTTGGAATTGTGTGTTTCAGATTTGGTAAATAGGACCCTTTATTTTTTTCCCTTATGAATACTATCCAGGGTAAATATTTGACACCTCGGTAAGGATTAAATACGTTAAATAGGGTTAAAACCATGAGATAATATCTCAATATCAAACCAAAACCTTGCTTAATTTCATTTAATTAAATGAATTAGACTATATCAATACAAAATTTGAATATATGGAATTTTACATCAATTTTCCATTGATAATTATATTAATATGATTTTAAATGATGAAATTTAAAAAACATGTTAGTCTCTTGAATTTAATATCTCAAAAAAAATTTAAATAAGGGTTATAATGAGTAAACGTCAATTGTACATATTTTTATAAAAGGGTACTTAATTTTTTATAATAATAGTATTTTCTATTATTTTTTATTGAAGAAATATGTATCTTAAACGATTCCTGAAACTGACACACTGCTTGTGTGAGTAATAGGAAAATCATTTTAATGTTTTAAAAAATGATAATTTTTTTTATTTTTCCAGTGTTTTGAAGTTCCCCATTAATAAAAAAGATTAATATAACCTATTAGCCACACATGAATGGTATATATTTTAATCTGTTTGTTAAATTGATTGTTTAATGTCAAATTAATTGAGCACCATCAAAAATGTTATTAATGTTTTTTTATGAAAAATAATATTTTATTAAATTTAGTAAAATTATTAAAATTTGGAAAGAGAAAATTTAGGATAAAATATTATCAAAAAAATCATCACTTGGCCATTTAAGATCCAATTTTTCCATTGTATTTATAATCATAAATGTTACAATTGATGTAGTTCTTACCATGGTTAATGTTAAAAATAGTCAATAAAGGGTTCAATGAAAAATATAATGTTTATAATAATATGAATGTAAAAGAAAAGTTGTTTTCTAAAAATTTTATAATGCACAAAATTTTTCTCTTATTAAAAAATTAATTAAATAAAAATGTGTGAATTATTTTAATTAAATTAATAAATTATATACTCTAAAAAATTATTATTCATCTAAAAATTTTCAAGTCAAAGGATAATTATAATTCTAGTTTTATGATTAAAAGATGCATTCTAAAAAAATTGTTCAGACATATTTTTTATGTTACGAACTACCCTGAGTAGACCCTGAATCGGTTACCCAATCCAATCCATGGCGTGGACGGAGAGGTGTTCCCAAACCTCTAGGGATAGAGGAAAGTGACAAGGGAATCATGAGACATAATGTGAACAATTTATCCCAATAAAATAAAAAAAATCACCCAAATAATGGATGTGAAACAAAAATAAAAATGGAATCCAATTTTTCACATCATTCACATTTTAAATGAAAATACGACAACTAAATATAAATCTACCCAAGGAAACCCATAAGGAACCTGGCATCCATGTTGTCTTTATGTCACCTCGAGGGTCACTATCCAATCAAAACACAAACATCACAAGAGGTGATTGAACCAAAGTTGGAAAATATAGTAGAAACTAAATCCATTAAGAAACTATTGATGTGAGTATTAAAAATTAGTAGGTAGATTCTAATAATTCTACTCTTAATAAACTCACTTTAAATAAAAAAATATTAATTTCTAGGTTTGAAATACAATTTATAAATATAGGTTTTCCACATATTTCTTTTCAATGGAAAAAAATCACATTAGAGTCCACTTACCTCGTGTTTTAAAATATGTCTATAGGGAATATGGGAGAGGGGCCATGTAAGAAATTCTAATTCCTCATATTAGTGAAAAAGGGAAAAATACCAGTTCATTCAAAAAACACATATAGAAACTATTTTTTACCAGTCACACATTCAACAATTTGAAAGACAACTCAAAAAAAGGAGAAATATAATTTTACACAATATGGAAAATGACACTAACCAAACTAGTATCAGAGAAGAACATGAATACCTATGAACTCATAGGAGAACCAGAACATACTGTACATGTGACTCATCCTGAAGGAATTCCCTACTCAATGGCATCAAAACACCCACACATTCGATCATCACCCTAACTGTCCTGACCAAGGGTCCCAATCTCATATCATTGATAACAAAATAACCCCCACTATGTCCCACTAGCTAGTGCAATGACCTACAAAGGGGTGTTCTATAATTCTTCTTTACTATTAAACAAATGTTCCTATAATTCCTCTTTACTATTCTAGGATCCCATTCATTATTCAAAAAGTGGTGTGATAAAAAATTCAAGAAATAAGAAATACATATATTTTATCATACAATCACACAACTTGCACTATGATGGCCTCCTGACAGCAAACCCCATGCCTTAAAATAATTCTACAAAAGTGGATTACCAAACCAAGGACATTCCCACCTTTTTATCCAACACTTGGAAAGAAACCCTTTCCATTATGGGTTTTCAAATAGATATCACTAGAAATGTGCCAATCAATCCTAAATTTATTTTCCCATAATTATCAATTTCACAAAATAGCCATATAAATAACAATATAAAAAATCAAAAACAACTTTGGATACTTTTTTAAACAATGAATACCATCTTTTATGTCTAAAACATTTTTATAATTGTTATAAATGCATTCTATCATAATCATGATGTGAAAACCCTATTTGGAAAACACCAAAAATCATTTTTCTATCACAAATATATTTACCAAAACAAAATATTACCTTTAAAAACCACAAACCTCTTGGAAAATCCAAAAGATAAAAGTAAACAAGAACACAGTGAGCAATAACCAATGAAAAAATTAGAAAAAAAACAAACCATATAGAAACTATATCATTTCATATTAAGAAATCATTCTAAAGAGATTCAATTAATATTTAATAATGAAGGGAGGTGAAAAAATCATGAAAATAATGAAAATTTTAAATTAAAGGAGATTTGCAATGGGATCCTCCCTAAAATGAAAAATAACTTCTAGAAACTGGTGTAAATCCTTAATCTAACCGTAAACACACCTTCGAGGGTCAAGAAGGAACCCGAAACATGAACATCAAACCCAAATACTCAAAAATGAGACCCAAAAAAACCCTAGCTTCTAGAAAACAAAACCCCAAAGAGAAACCCTAAATTGTAAGGAAATATCACTGAATGGGAAGAGGGGAGGATGACCATTCCTCGAGGATTGATGGCTGAAAGAGGGGAGCACTATCATACGAGGGATCTAGTGGGGTTATGTGTCGAAGAAGGGAAGAGTTTGTGCATGTGGACTCTAGGGATGGGTGTGCCAGTAGAGGTAGTCGGAGGATGGGAGCTTGCCATAAGGGGTACATGTGGAAAGAGGATGGATGCATGGGGTGGTCTTGCATAAGAAGAAGGCTACACAAGGGAGGAGGCGATTTTTATATGGATCTCCAAAGTGGAGGGCACTGGCGGGGGAGAGCATCCTTCAGGAAGAGGGTGGTGCGCAAGATGGGCACACCCATAGAATATAGAGGGGGATGTGGCTACATGAGGGAAGTGGATAAGGGGAGATAATGGTACAAATGAAACCCAATAAAAACTATCTTATTAATAATAACTAAAACTTATAATAACAATAATAATAATATTAATATTAATAATAATTAAATTATTAATATTAATAATTAATACTCATAAAAGATATAAAATTTATAATAACATTAATAATAATATTCATAATAAGTATAATATTTATAATAACAATAATAATAACATTCATAACAACTATAATATTTATAAGAACAATAATAATAATTATACTAATAAAATGATGATTATTATTTTTAATAAAAATTATTTTATTTTCTTTTTCATATTTTTGTTATTTTTATTTTCTTTAAACATGAAAACCACACAGTTACCCAACACAGCTAAAACAACTATGTGTGAACCATGCGGTAGCTTCTTCCCATTTTAGAAGCATCTAGATGGGTACCTTGGCTAGCCACATAGTCTCCGCTAACTGTGCAGTGACTGCACACCAGCCTAAGACCCTTCAAAAAATCCACCAAAAAGAAAATTTAAACAGGGCCCCAAACCCAGGATTCATCCAATGATCCAACATTTTAAAATAGTTAATAATAAAAAATAGGTTGTTAGGGTGTGTCAATTCTCTTGACCATAATGATTTACACCCCCAAAAATCCACAATAAGGTTTATCCCAAAAACAAAAAATGATACTCCTTTAATGTGTAAGGAGATCCCTAATGAATGATAAATGAGAGGAGGCAATAAAATTATAAAAAAGTGTATTAAAAAATAAAATGAATAGACCCTGAATAGAATCATTTTTAAGTGTCACCCTCCCCTATAAGTTATGACCCCTCAAATTGGTCGATCATAGGAAGAATCTCACACCCTAAAAACCAATATATTAAACCATAATGCATCAGACATTACCAAACAGATCCTATATGACTTTCATAAAATGGGAAAACAAAATTAAACAACATAAAGACTTTAAAAAATCTTTTGATGGCACTTTTACAATTTTAATTCAATGAAACCATTGGGCGGGACCCAATCCCAATGTTTACTCAATAGTGGAGATTGAGGATATATATATATACAAATGAGACTTCCTCCCACCAAACTGACAGAAGGAACAAAGATAGAGTACTGAAATAGGGAGGCTTGAATATTCTACCCATCATTAGGGACAACCTAACAACTGAAGCATGACCAGGAAACCAACACAGGGAGGCCCGAATGGTCTCCCCACACTTATGAACAAACTAACACCTGATAGGGAACTAAAATCCCAATGGAGGAGGAGCCCTGAACTGACTCACCTTTATATGTATAAGGATAACACTTTATTATTTCAGGGGTGACATAGCGAGACCCACAGTGGGTCTCCCCACTAAAAGAACTAACCAACTTAACTAACTAGAACAAAATGACATGGAAAACCCGACATGGTTAACTTGGGATATTAACATACACAAAATCTATCACCACAAGGGATTCTATAAATGAAACTATAAACCAATCCAATGTAACTAAGTGTTTCACCACTCCCACGAGCATTACCATCCTCAGATGTTCCCAACAAAAAACTGAAATTGAGATGGACTTATAAGCTTGTTCGTACCTGAACAAGCATGTGGAGATTCACAACCGCATGTGTAAAAACACTAAGGACCAAGAAAAGGATATATCTACACCTCCGTATTAATAAGGTTGAACAGTTTCACCCATATGACCCACAAAAAAGAAATGGGACCCCATGTTCCTTTCCATCAAACAAGACCATTTTTTAAGAAGCATCTACACAGGTGGCTTAATGTACTTCCAACTCCCCCACTATAGATAAACACTAGACCATGATTCTATTCACCCTTTGGGTTTCTTTACTAAGTTACTACTTCACTCTGAGACCTATCACTGGAGATAAAATGTTTGTAGCATCGCATTCCTCACAATCTGGCATTAGAAACCCATGAACAAAACAAAAGAATCAGTATTTCATAAACACACTTCCGTTTAAATGGATGTTTTGAATGGTTCAACAACATCCATTCATATAATCAAAAGTGAAAAAAACACCAAAAAGTCCACAAAGAATGGATATTATATCTAGGTGACCATATAAACAGAAAACCCCACACATATCTCAAACATTGCCCTACTCCTACGAATGGGATATGTTACCTTTCAAGAGTTGGGTCTAGCTTCAGATGCTTCATGGAAACCCCTAACAAAACTATTGTAAGTGACCCAAGAATCCACATGTGTGATAGGTTCTTGGATAACTTGGGTACAATGGCCTCTTAGGACTAATCTTTCTACATTGAAGAAAACTAATTGTATTAGTCCTTGAATAGATTTATGAGTGGTTTAAAGGCCTCTTAAATGCCCTACCAACACCACCAGCATCAGGGTACTTCCCATTCATCTTACCAGAATCATATTAACCACTTCTGAATACTATATAAAGATTCTCATTATCAATCGATTTTACTAACATATCTTTCTTATGAATGGTTTGCCTCACTACATCATAGATTTTGGTTATGTCATGATCTTCCACCTTCAACTACAGCTTGGAATAGAGGCCGAACCCGAAATGTGGATCTTTAAAATGATCATTTTCTATATACCCTTGATCATATGGAACAAGGTCTAATATGTGATGATAGACATCCATAACTGATACAACACCTTTCTAAAGACCACACATATTTATCTCCATCTTCACCTTCATCATCTAAAAAATGTATTTTTTGGGGAATGTTGTATTGAATAACTCCAAGATAAAATCTTCCCAACTATTTCTTCAGGACAAAGACTTCCACCATTTTCATGTTAGACCATTGAGAATAATGGTAGTAAACAGCACAATTAATGAATCCAGAAACACAAGGAAACTGAATTCTCATTCAATCCGAGACATCCACTACGTAGTTTCAAGATGATCTACTTGACCATAAAATATGTGAGGATAAAATTTATGGAATTCAAGACCATATTCTCTGGATTGATCAAAAAGTGTGTTTTCTAATGTTGAACCACCTGGAGATGCACCTTTGGTATCCATCGAGTCTTTGTGTGGTTATACACTAATAATATGGAATCACAGAACTCAATCAATAGTAATTCAATAAAAAGAATAATATATTTCAAACAACACAAAAGAAACATATCTCCCAAAAAAGGGACACACCGCCCCACTATAAGCCAAAAAACATTACATTCTACTTTAAAAGAAAATTTAAAAAATAAACAACATTAAAGGATTCCACTCCCACCAATGATATTAAATTTATCATCACACAACCATAGTCCCATGCCATACTAGGAACCCATCAACTTTTTCACATATGTCCATGCATGTGGCCACTGACGAAAATAGTAATGGTCAATAAAAACTAATCCAATGTCCAAAACAAAACTATCTGTCCATTTCAAAACACATCTAATTAAACAAAAAACTCCATTTCATCAATACCTATTTAATTAAAACTCATTAATTTTCAATTTAAGAAAGTTCCCCAAACCCCTTTGTAAAAATAAATTCCCATTTTATGATCAACTAACTCTTGTTAAATTGAATGATTGTTTATAAAAAATAAAATCTCATTTAAATGGTTATCGTTTTTACACCAAAACTGTTCCTTAAGAATCCACTGTTCCATATATTCTTTGAAAACAAAATGGAAAATACATTTTACACCTTCAAAATAAGTCACCACAATTTCAAATTTGCATTTTCACAATTCAAAAGGACATTTCAGAACCATTGTTTTGATTTAAGAAAATCCTAAATGGTCTGCCAAGGGAAACTAGTGTTAGTGGAGGGCTCAAAAATATGGTTAGATGATATACAAATGTCATGGAACCATCACATTGTGATTTCTAGGGTAATGTACCCAGCTCCACATGGCTTTCCAAGCCCTGCGAGCTCACATAATGTATTATCCATACTCTTTTTTAATTTCCCAACACAAAAAAAATACACAAGAATAAAAAAATCACCAACAAACTGAATCATCCCATGGTATCCCAAGGATTGGAATAAGAACGGGTTTATAAAGTCCTTACTATTCCAACATCCCATGCCCTGAAAATCCAACTCCTTATGACTTGACATCCCCATGTTATGGTGGGTGCTCTTAAAATCTTGGTCTACTAAAGATCCAACCTCCTCTAGTCCCATTTTTATATAAACAAACCTAGGTCAACCCAGATCATTTCACCTAAGCTGATCCATGGAATGGCCTAAGAGGCATTCCTTATCCTATTGGGATGGGGAAAAGTTCCAGGGGAATCATAATAAAAAATGTAAATGGTTTCTCAATATAAAATAATCAAAAGAATAAAAATAAAGGAAGAAAAACTAAAATAAAATTGGATTCCAATTTTTCACATCATTCACATTTGAAATAAAAATATACCTTATAAAAAATAAACTATACAGGGAAACCATAATGAAACCAGAAAACCATGATATCTCTAAGTTACCATGATAGACACTCTCAAATACAAAACTAATTATCACCCGAGGATAACAAACCATATATGGAACCTATCACATAAACTAAAAAATAGAAAAGACGACAGGGTTGAGTATTAAAACTTTATAGGTAGGCCTGAATAATTCTATTCCTGATGCACACTCTTTAAATAATGAATAATTTATTTTTAAGATTGAAATAAAATTTTTAAATAAAGTGTTTTACAAACTTTTCAATTAAATGTAAATAAATCATATCCCAATCCACTCCCCTCATGTTTTAAAAACGCTCTAGGGGCACAGGGAAATGGGGGCCTAGTAAAAAAAATACACATTCGTCATATCAGTGATAATGGGTAAAAATAATTTTTCCTTCAAATCCCTCTTATTAAATTTTTTTTACAAGCCATACATTCACATTTTTTCACAAATGAACCAAAAACAAGTATGATAAATACAATTCTGCACAATAAGGGAAATGACAGTAACCATACTATTATTAGAGAAAATGAGATAACATAGGAACTCATAGGAGAACTATAACATTCTATACCTATGAATCACCTCGAAGGAATTCCCTACTAAATGAAATCATAACCCTCTAACACCCGATCATTACGCTACCTATCCCGACAGACGGGCTTAATCCCATAGCAATGATTACAAAATAACCCCGTAATATTGGCCCCTAGCTAGTGTAATGAACAATAGTAGTGATGAAAACGTTCTTAGAATTACTCTTCACTATTATAGGTTCACATTCTATGTTTCAAAGTGGTGGTCCAAACAATTAAAGAAACAATCCATACATATATTTCATCATACAATCACAAAAACAGAACCACCCCATCCCCCTCATGGAGTAGACCCTTCCTCAAAATAATTATTATAGAAGTGGAGTCCCATACCAAGGAAATTTCCACATCTGTATCCCCCAGAAGGCAAGTGAACTTTTCCAATAAGAGTTTTCCAAAATACACCACTTAAAAATTTCTAATCGGGCCTCACTTTATTTTCAGATAATAATCATTTTCAGAAAATAGCCAATCAAAAAACTTTTTCAAAACTATCTCATTTCATATTGAACAATCACTCTAAACATAAAACATTACTATTTAAAAACTAAGGGAGGTTTTGAAAATCATGAATACAATGTAATATTTAATTTAATGGAGAGGTGATAAGTGATCCTTCCTCAAATTAAGAAGAACATATTGAAATCATTGAGAAACCAAAATCACACCACAAGTGAAATTTCGGGTGGTAGAGAATGAATCCTAAACATTAATATCGAACCCAAATACTCAAAACTGATCCCCATAAACAAAAAACAATGATGCTTGTAACGATAACCCCAAATAGAAACCCTAAAATCGATGGAAAACACACTGAAGGGGAAGAGGGGTGGATATCCACGCCATGGAGTGGGATTCTTGATTGAGGGGAGTGCCTTCGGTGGTGGGTTCCATCGGGGTCGCATGTAGGAGATGGAGGGGTGTAGGTTGCTATGGTCTCCGGCGGAGAGGAGGGAATTGTAGAGGTGGCTGGCGGATGAGAGCTCACTGAAAGGGGTGATACGTGGTCAGAGGAGGGCTAGCTAAGGTTGTCACACGAGAGAATGATGCTGCAGGAGGGAGATGGTGGATGCTAGAGAGTTCACCGAAGATAAGGGTGGTGGTGGGGGAGAGTAGCCGATCGAAGGAGGGTGTTGTGCATGAAGGGTGTGCGCGTAGTATAGAGTGGGGGATGGGGATTGGTGAGGGAAGGGGAGAAGGGGATAGAAGGGGGAAAACCCTAAAAAACTAAATTAATAATAATAATTACAATATATAATAACAACAATAACAACAATAATAAATTTTTTAATAATAATAATTAATATTAAAAATAATTATATAATTAATAATAAAAAATAATATTCATACTAACAATAATATTTATAATAAAAATAATAATAATATTAATAATGACTATAATATTTATAATAACAAAAAATAATATTCATGATAGCAATATGAATATTATTTTTATTATTAAACATTCATTTATTTTGTTTTTCTGATTTTTTCATTTTTATTTATGTTTAAATCTGGGCAACTACGTAGTTACCCCACACGGCTCAAGAGACCATGCATGAACCATGCAGTAGCTTCTGCCCAACCTAGAAGCAGCCATATCGGTACCTGGGATGACCATAGAATTTCCACTTACCATACGGTGCCCACATACCGACCTTAAAACTGCCAAAAACACCAAATCCTCAAAAATTTAAATAGGTCCAAAACCCACACATTGACAAAAGATCCAACAATGATAATCTATTATAAATAATAGAACCCCATGTTCAGGGTGTGACAATTATTCCCACCATAACGCTTTCCCCCATTTGAAAGCCACAACAAGGTTTTACCCAAAAACCAAAACTAATACTCCTTCATAGTTTAAGGAGATCCCTAATGAACAACAAATTAAAGGAGGCAAGATCACTCTAAAAAAAGGAGCCTTATAAATAAACTGAGGTGACCCATAATGGATTCACCTCTAAGTGTCACCCACCCATGTAAGCTAAGAAAACTCCAGTTTATCGATCATAAGAAAGAACTCTTATGCTACAAAAATCCTATTAATCCATGATGCCTTGTACAATACCAAATGGAACCCATACTAGTTTCCTGAAATGGGAAAACAAAATCAAACCACATCCAATCTTGAGCAAAACTACCATGATAACTTTAACAATATTACCTTTATGAAACCCTTGGGCATTCCCCAATCGAAATGTTTACTCAAGAGTGGAGCTTGAGGTTAGATAATACCAAATGAGACTACCTACTGTCAGGTATACACTTGGAATAAAGATGAAGTAATAACATGGGTAGGCTAGAATTGAATCCCCATTAATAGAAACAACCTAAAAACTGAAGTGATACTAGAATAATAACATGAGATGGCCCAAACCGAATCCCATGCATTATGAAAAAATAGCACCTAAGATGAAATCATAATCCTAATTGAGGGGGTGTCCTGAAATGAATCCCCATCATACGGATTAGGCTAACATTGGATTACTTTAGGGGTGACTTTACGAGACCCAATGTTTTGTAGTTCCTTGAAACGTGTGTTCTAGATTAAATAATCACTACTTCTAGGCGGTTTACATTGGATTTATTCATGGTACCGGAAAATTACAATAGTTCATTATGCAAAGTGGACCTGATTTTTAGAGGTAGAAATTAATTAATCTTTTAACTTTACGATACTTAATAACCTTCATTGGTCGAGAGGATGGGTGGTCAGACTAATCACACCCATTTGGCGGGAATTATTGTCTTCTATGAGACTCTCTTTGTAAATTTAAAATATTTTCATGAATCATTACTAATTAACCAAGTATATCATAATTTTCCCATGGAATTTAAAATCACCTATTAACATGTGTAAACTTTTAAATCAGCAGTATGCTTTCAAGGTTCTTCATTAAAGGGATCATCTGTATGTATTCGAGTTTTTCCATTAATGGTGTCCTCTAATATACTGATTAAAGATTATTTTAATCATTGTTATGTTGATACTGTTTGTAAGCCACTTAGTGGGGCACTATGGAATTTATTGTCATATAGGGAGTCGAAGGATTGTTTTAATCTTTGGATCATGCTCATAAAATGAGATACCTACATATCCTTGTGAAAGGAATCGGAACCCTCATAGTTCTGTGTCACTTAATAGGACACATCATACCTTTTATGGTCATGTGATAAGGACCTCTAAGTGAAAGGTGAATAGTTAAGACTTAGAATGGGACTTATGCTGAAGCAGCCCAAGGAACTTGGAAAGGATATGAGTTTCCAACTAGGACCATACCCTATTGGGAATATGGACAAAGAGAATAGGGCTAATTAAAAGTGTTGTGTTTGAACCTCAAGGAGGTTTCCTATGTATCCCATATTAATGGGAATCAAAACCGACATTGTTAGACGTGTCTCGTAGAAGAGTATGGTCCTATGAGGGAGATGAGTTTTGGAATTACTTCCAGAAAAAAAAAATCCTTGATGATTTGAGGATTGAATTTTGGGATTATTTTCTAATAAGGATTCCCAAATTGGTGGAATTAGGTTTGGATGAGATCGGGACCTAAATGGGATTTCTGCGTATCCTGGCATGAACAAGAATCAGAGTTCTCATAGTCCATTGGTTTGGGTGTTTTTGCACATGTTGTAACTATCACGTATCTCTAAGCCCAAGTGAGTCATGATCTATGTGAGAAGAAAGAGGATGTGAAAGATTCCACAATGACCCTTCACACATCCAAATGTTTCCTCCATGTTGATGGAAGAGGGTGCATCTACCGTGGAAGAGGGTGAGGTGATGAACCTTCCCTCTGTTCTATTTACATTGGACACTGGTTCAAATGTATGGAAGAAGGGGTGAAAGTGAGGGGATTATACCGGGATGGCTGTCCTAAAATTGGTTCTGGTAGGGGAGGGGGACTTCTCTAATAATTGCGCGGAATTATAAGTGCGAAGTGTTCCTTCCCTACCAAAACCTAAGGTTCCGGGTCACCTCTTTGAAAAGATCGAGGCTGGTAAACAACCATCCTCCAAACTAGGAACATCCTAACACTGTTTCTGGGAGAAAATTCAATGAGACTATGGATATACAAACCCACAAACATCCCATGAATCCTAATCTCATTGTGAAACAAATGTTTAAAACCTATGACTGTGGAAATAAAAACCCAAATTGGAGAGATGCTGATGTGCCTTAACCAAAGGTTTGAGAAGTAAGGTTGTTTTGGTGGAGGCTTCAACTTTTCCCCTTTTGGATAAGGGATCCCAGGAAGGAGGTACCCTGCCATGGATGGATTTAAATAAGGGTACTTGAGCTGGTCGCGTAGGTACCTCGTGAAAGCTTTCCATGTAGGTACCCCATGTTTCCCTATCGTGCAGGTGTGGAATGTAGGCATGGTGCCCAAATATACCGCGGAGGTACGGATGAGGACTGAATAATGGGAAGAACTTCAAAACATTCCTATCCCTTTTAATTATCCCTTATTTTTTAGTTTAGAGAACTACATGAGACAATTTGAGAGATATAGGTGAAAGATCTACGCAATGGGAGATTTAGAGAGTCTTTCCCTTTTTTCAGTTTGGAAATGGAGAGCCCAATGGATCTACTTATTGGCACATATGGGCCAGGTCGAAGAAATGTGTCCCGCACAGGTACTTCACACAGCTCCGCCGTGGAGGGACAAAAAATGTCTTCTGGCACGGAAGTCCGCCGCGTAACTCGGCCACGTAGCTCTACCATGTAGCTTGGCCACATATCTCATCCACGTAGCTCGGAGGACTTCCGCGCCAAAGGAATTTTTATGTCCCTACATGGAGAACCTACGGGGTGGAGCTGCGGGAGGTACCTGCGCGAGCTACATTTCTTTGACCAGGCCCATCTGTGCCTTTGAATATTGCCCTTCAGTCCTCATCCATACCTATGAAATATATCTGTGTGCCATGCCTACGTGTCGCACCTACGTGATACAGTAATGTGGGGTACCTATGAGGCATGCTTGCACGATGTACCTATGCGACTAGCTCAAGTACCCTTCATTAAATCCATCAATGGCAGGGTATCTCTTTCCTTGGTTCCCTTATCCAAAAGGTGCTAAGTTAAAGCCTTCACCAAAACCTCCTAACTTCTCAAACCTTTGGGTAATTCACATCAGTGTGTCTCCAATTTGGGTTTGTATTTCCACAATCAGAGGATTCCCACATTTGTTTCAAAATGGGGTTAGGACTCATGGGATGTTTGTGGGTTTGTATATCAACAGTCACATGGACTTTTCTCCCAGAAATAGTGTTAGGATGTTCCTAGTTTGGAGAATGTTTCGTTACCGGCCTCTCCTTTTTCAAAGAGGTGACCTGGAACCTTTGGTTCTAGTAGGGAAGGTACACTTCGAACTTGTTATTATGCGCAAGTATAGGAGAAGTCTCCCTCCCATACCAGAACCATTTTTATTGAAGCCATCCTGGTATAATCACCTCACCTCCACCCCTTCTTTCTTATATTTGGACCCTTTTCAAATGTAAATAGAACATATGGAAGGATTATCACCTCGCCCTCTTCCACGATCGACCCACCCTCTTCCATCAGTATGGAGGAAAAATTTGGAAGTGTGAAGTGTAATTATTGAATCTTCCACATCCTCTTGTTTCTCACACCGAGCATGAATCATGTGGGCTTAGAGATACGTGATGGTTACAACTTGTGAAAAAACACTCAAACCAATGAACTACAAGATATATGATTCCCATTCTATCCAAGATAAGTAGGAAGCACATTCCGGTCCTGAGATCATCCAACCCAAATTCCCTCAATTTGGGCATCTTCCTTAGGAAACAAGCCCCAAATTAAATCCTCAAATCATCAAGGAATATTTTTTTAAGAATGTAGTCCCAAAAATCATCACTCTCAGAGGACCATACTCTCCTACGAGACACATAAAACTATGTGGGATTTGATTACCATTAATATGGGACACGTAGGAAGCCACCTTGTGGTTCAAACTCAACACTTCAAATCAACCCATTTCTCTTTGGGCCATATTCCCAATAAGGTTTGATCTTACATGGAAAATCATATCCTTTCCTAGTTCCATGGGCGGCTTCATCGTAAGTCCCACACTAAGTTTCAACTAAGAACCTCCCGTTTAGAGGTCCTTATCACATGAACCTAAAAGGTATGATGTGTCCTATTATGAAACACAAAACTACGATGATTTTGATTCCTTAACAAGGTTACATAGGTAGATCATTTTATGAGCATGATCCCAAGATTAAAACAAAACATCGTCTCCCGGGATGATAATAAAATCCAGAGTTCCCCACTAAGTGTCTTAAAAAGCAGTATCATCATATCAATGATTAAAATAATCTCTAATCGTTATATTAGAGGATACCATTAAAGGGAAAACTCAAATACATATAGATGTTTCCTTTAAGGAAGAACCTTGAATGCATACTGATGATTCTATGTTTTACACATGTTAATAAGTGATTGTAAATTCGAAGGGATACTTATGATATAATTGGATAATTAATAAGGAATCAAAAAAATATTTTAATTTTACAATGAGAGTCTTGGAGTAGACAATAATTTCCCCAAAAAGGGTGTGATGACTCCGACCTCCCATCCTCTCGACCAATGCATGTTCTTATGTATCCTAAAGTTAAAAACATAACGAACGACTAACTTTGGAATGAAGGCCCTAATTGGATAAGGAACAATTATATGTTTCTGGTTCCATGAATAAATCCAACAGAAACCACCTGGAAATAGTGATTCTTAAATCTAGAACACACATTTCAATGAACTACGAAATAAAAATGGTGAACTCGATGTGAATCCTTAACCTAGTTAACAATGTTACCCACATGTTAGGCCCCTATCAATTGATAAAGTAAGGCTAGAAAAATGAATTAATCACACATGTATCCATCTGAAAGAATGTTGTTTTAATAAATTTTGTCATTGTTCTCAGTTTTCCACAAAACTCCCTTCAAACCCAAGAATGGCTTTCTCCAAGACAACATCTGTGAACTTCCCGACTGCTGCTCATGCTTGATATCCATCCACGGGAAGGACATTATAACCAACCCATCATCTTAAATGCAGGGTCTCTAATGTAAAGATAATGTATTTTCACCAGCATGGTACAATACTGACAATGTAACTACTCGACAGGCCATCCGGGTCAACAATAATCCTCGATCATCGGGCCAACAATGACCAATGATCAAGAAGAAAATGGTGCCAACCACCGTCTCCAACCATTTCGGGTCTTTATCCTTAGAATGCAACAATAAATTTCTCCTATACTACAGGTTGGTGGATCGAGAGGTAATTGAATGCCTCAATTTGAGAATACAGGAGTCCTTGCTGAGGACTCCCACAAAAAATCGCCGCCAGAGTCATGCGGTAGTCTATCCCTAACATGAAGGGGGTGTTTCCTCTAGAAGTTTGGCTCAGGTCTCTCATACCGGGGCATAGAAGGAAAACCGCCAGAGAAAACTTCTGGTTAACATGAAGTAGGTTCTCACCTCTACCTCCACTGGGGAAGTCCATCTATAAAACTTGATGGAAAAAATGGTGCGGGCACATACACCCGTTCTTCCTAATTTAGTTTCTTAGTAGTCTCATTTGAAAGCAACCCAAAAATAACACCAGATAAACCTGGTGGAGTACCATGAAAAGGTACATACTCCTGTTTACAATTTATCAGCCAGTCATCTGGCTCGTCTAACTACATTTAAAGAGACCCGCCAATCTAATATGGTGGAAACAGGTAAACATGACTGTACACTGGTTTACAATCCCCAATTCTTTCATCAGTCTCTTCTACCAGTGTTAAAGGAAGCCTTTCAACCATAATTGATGGAAAATCTTCAGTAGGCACATACACCTACCAATATTCATCTGGACTCCCAATAGTCTCATTTGGTAGTACTTGGAGAAGTCTGTTGTAATTATATGATGAAAATTTGGGGTAGAACCAACTCTCTAACCCTATGTGTGAGTCCTGTCAATATCTTTTGATAGGAGAAGGAGGACAGGAGTAGGAACATACACCTACTAAACATACAGAATGGATTTATATTCCGGTTTCGGCCATAGAATTCACCAAATACATCTTATCAATGATGAAAGGGTAGATGCAAATCACTGCCCATATTCTGGAAGCATTATAGGATATTTTATCAACTAATTTAGAAGTTTCATGGGAACAAACACATAAATCTATACCCACACATGGGATGACACATCGACATGTCATCCCAATACAGATACACACCTTTGTTCCTGTCCAAGAGGGTCATGGGGAATACTCCCCCATATCATATAGACAACAAGATCGGGAACATACACCCTTTCCAATTGGAGGTAACTGCTCTATTCCAGTAAATAATATAAGCAGGAACATATACTTTCCCATGATAACCACTTTTCCGAGAAAGTGGCCCCGACTAATTATAAAAGAACATCCATGAAGAAATCTCACCAAACACCATTGGAAAATCAAGAGACATGATGTGATTTAGCTCCTCGTAATGCCAGTGTTCTTGAAGCCCTCAGACATTTATCTGTTTCCACTCAAGATCCTAACCTCTCATTACTGAATTTTGGGAGTGGTAGTTGTAATTCTAAAGTTTCTCACTAGAAACTTCATCATGAAGGCTTTATGGATAAAACTTCAGTCAATAAAGAGTGTCTATATTTGGATGAGATCCATGGATACCCTTTGTGTGGCCAGAAGACCAAGTAGCATGATGATTTATCCCATGCTATAATCCATCGTGGTGATCCTCGCCATGATGTCATTCACTGTGAATATCCTCTCCGCAGTAGTATTTTTCATTTTAAAAACAATTCTATAATTTACAATTTAGAAATAATAAAGCCCTCCTATCTTGAGGCAATTTCAAAGACATGGTCATTCATGTCTGATTCCTTGTCATTTACGGGTGAAACACTTTTTCAGTCAGAAGTAATCTTAAGGGAAGGTTCATTCTCCGATCCTCCCCCGGGTCATTTATCCTCTACTGTCGAGTATCCACTTTGGTCAGACCAAGTGGAGAAACATCTAATAGAATATGATGAAGACTTATTAAAAATGAGGAAACAATTAGCTAATGAATAAATACTAGTCATGTTCTGGCCTTCAAAAATTCTCAGTTTGATTTATTAGAATTAGTGATAAAAGATTGCATTCATGACAGTCGTCCCAACTTATGGAAAACTCATTATCATTTGAAAACCAAAGTATTGCCATATGATAAATATCAAAATCATAAAAATGTAATAGAAGGGTTATAGTGCCAAATTTACATGGAATATCTTTCAGTTTCCCAGTATCAGAGGGTTGAAAAACAATAGAAAACCCTTCTGCGCGCATGTCACAATTCTCTGAAGAGGCTACACCAATTAATTTTGGATTCTCTATCTAAAGTTCACATCAGAGGATGGGGTGCATATGGGACATTGCATTTCACTGCACTTCAAAATTAGAAAATTCCACCAAATGTGGTATCATGCAATGTTATTTCCCATGGCCGGCCACAGTGAATAGGTTTTTTATGTGATCAAATTTATTCTCATGAATAGGCCCAACTAGTTCTCATCAGAATCATGCCCAAAGAAAAGAAGTTGTTGAATTACTTCTACATCAAGCCTCTGAGAATCTTGAGAAGGTATCCCGTTTATAGGATGTCACGCATTAGAGGATGAAAATATCCGAAATAGAACAATGATCTTCTGAAATAGGTGATTTAAGTAATTTTTTGATGATTCACCCAACTAATGTCAGATCCAAAATCCACAAAATCAGAAGAGAAGTTGTACGAATTTCATCCATAGTAGTTCAATAATCGTATCATCTTTCCATGATGTGGGATCATGTAATGTAACCTTCAATTTTATTAAACAATGTTCAAATATTTGAAGAAGAAGAACAGGATCAATCCCTGCCTGCAAGGCTGGGGAATATTTCTCATCTACAATCCCCTCCTCAACGGAAGATAATTTTCTCCTATTTAGGGAAGAAGCCACAAGGAAAGTGTACAACTGAACTATCAAATGATTCCATTATTGTTATTATCCTCTAAACAGTTACAGGGAATTCTTCATATAGGAGAATAGAGTTTCATCAATGAAAAAGGGTAGAAGATCTACCAGAAACAATGAAAGAATGACACTAAGGCATTATGGATCATGGATTGTTATCAATACCATTGAATAAGAACCTCCAAAAAATAATTCATGATTAGGGGAATCAGAAGATGAAGTTCTTCTCCATAATCCAATACTCACTAAGGCATATGAAGAAGGTGTGCGTACCCGAAATCATAGGCTTACCCAGAATTTAGGTATACCTTCGAATAACTAACTCCCCCTCTCCGAAAGGCATCCAATAAGGGGAAAGAAAAATAGTCATATTTCATCTCACATTTCTAATAGATATGTTCAATATCTTTAAATTGAAGAGATATTTTCACAATAATAAGAGGAAATGAAGGATTTGAAAAAACGCCACACATAGTTGCTTCGAAACAACATTTCTGCTAGACGGTGTCCCCAGGAAAGTCCTCAACATGAAAATCCTGTAAGAGTTCCTCAGAAAAGAGGATTTGTAGTAATTCCAGAGGTATATTTGAATTACCTCCATTGGGTAAACAATCAAGATAATCTCATATACATCATGATAGACCTATTTCTGTGGGATATCCAAGACAGATATCATCTCTACCATCAGTGGTCTGACCAGTCATTTCCCCAACTCAAGTTTCAATTTCAATACCTGCACATAACCAAGCTCATTAGGATATTCCCCAAATACTTATGAATACAATTGAGGAATTAACGACTTGATTGGAAGCTATGGAGGAACTATGTGCACCAATTCAGCCTGAAACGAGAGCTTACCCCGAATGGCTGGTTGCAATTACTCCCCCATCAACTTTTGTGAATACCACATTCCAAATTTTTAATGATTTGAGAGATCCAGAACAACACTTAACACATTTGTTTTCTCATTGTGATCCTATGATGGGAAATTTTCAACAAAAAGAAGCAGTAAAGCTTAGGTGTTTTGTGCAGTCATTACAAGGACCAGCTTTTGTCTGGTATACGAGTTTTCAATCTCGATCAATTACTGGGTGGGAAGATCTCTTCCATAAATTCCTTCATCAATTTATCTCAACATTACCAAATATGACCATTTTTTATCTTTCCAATTGTAAACAAAGGTCAAATGAAAGAGTTTATGATTTCATTGCTCGCTGGAAGGGATTAACATATTGCTTAATTTTATCACTCCCTCAAGAAGAGTTGCTACCAATCTGTGTGGAAAATCTACATGATGAAATTACGCACACCATTTATCCCTATGAAATATATAGGAGGGTTTCGAGACCTTACTTCAATTGCTCAGTAGATAGAAAACCCCATTATAGAGACTAAGGCTAAAACTCTTGTAATTCCATCAGTTCTAGGAAGGAGAATAGGAATGGCAGAAGCTCCTATAGTTACACTCATATAGGCACATGTACATACTTCTACTTCAAAACCTTCATCATACCGAAGGGCTCCACTTCCTAAGCATCAGCAACAATGACCACCTCATCATGATGATCAAAGAGATCAATGGAGGAAACCGTTTGTGGAATTAATGAATATAATCTATTCTTTCATAAATTAGTAAGTTCCTAGCTACTTCATCTCATCCCTAGAAAAAAAGTTGGTTCAGTTTCCAAGGAAAAATAATCCAAATAATGACAAAGATAGGGATCATCTAAATTATTTTCCATTTCATTAGATGTTGGGACACCCCATTCAAAATTGTTTTGTTTTCAAAGAACATCGAAAAAAGATGGTAGACTCTGGGAATGTGAAATTTAAAAGTTCATCAGATCAAGTATCATGTGTTACTTCCACCAATCCAGAGGAAGAAGGAGAATAAAAAGAGGTAAAAAATGAAAATATACAAAAATACGGTGATTGGATGATCAGGAAAATGATCAACTGAATTCAAGCTATTTTACGAACACATGTGAAACAACCAATTGTGTCTTCTACCACAATTGCCATAAAAACCATCTTCATCAAAGGTTCGTTCTTCAAAGAAACAAGGTGGTCATAAGGGTAATGAGAAATCAGAAGAAGACAAGATTGCATCAAGGAAAATGTTGTCCATAACCCTAGAATATTTCATGCCATATATTTCAAAATCATGGGCATCGCCTTGACAAATAGTATAACTAGAAATAACCTGTCAGGAAGAATCCTCATTATATGCAGAATTGTTCTTTGGTTCTGTTAATGTTACCCATTTAACATATCCTTATGCCAATAGTGATTCTCATTGTATTGAGCTGGAATTACATGTGCCTAATTGGGGAACTAGAGGAAGCGGCCAATGTTGAGGATATAGGGGAAGACATGGGAATTATAGAAACCATAATTGTAACTCTACCCCTACTCAAACCATATATTAAACATAAACTCATGGAAGATACCTTTTGAAAGCTCAATAAGAACATAGAGTTTCTACCATGAAAAACAAGTCTAGTTCTGGCACAATTATTCTGGGGGACCGATTAGAAGCTACAATATCTTCTTCTCAGTAGATTAATAGACTTAGTCAATATAATTTACAGAAGTTAGTGGTATTTCCTACTTCTGTTTCAACATAGAATACATCTACAACAGAAGAATCAACTTCCAAAGAACATGAAAAACCACATATCGATTCTGGGAAATGAAGACCATTGGACTAAAAGTATGATGTGTTGAATCAATTGGCCTATGTACCGAACAAGTTATCAATTTCTGTTGCTTTGTTTCTATCAAAATATCTTTGAGAAGCACTCATTGAGGCCTTGTTATGTCCTTAAGAATTGGAATCCAAAGTTGCTACAACTGAAGTTTACCATATAAAGAATGATTCTAAAGAATTTCATGCAGTCGTACCTTTTACAGATAAAGATGAAGACCATGTGGTACATGGACACATCAGACCTCTGTATCTATCTGGCAAGGACAATGACATGAATATCTGACGAGCCTTCATTGATAATCGCTCCTAGGTCAACCTTATTCCAATTTGTACACTTCTTCGAATGGGCATGACAGAATCTGACTTATCTCCTTCGAATTTAATGTTGCATGGATATGAAAAGAATAAACAAGAACCTCTTGGAGAAATTACACTCAGAACTCAGTTTGGAGATCTTGTGTCTAATTAAGATTTCATGGTTGTTTTTCAGGACACAGCCTTCAATATTATTCTTGGAAGGAATTGGTTGCATCAACATGCAACCATACATTCATCATACCACCAATGTCTCAAATACAATTTTAATGTTCAAACTAGAACATTGTACGGTGATAAGGGACCATTCAAAACATGTTATTCTAAATATATTGAGGTATAGTTTTATCACACAAGTGGAACAAAGACTACTTCCAAGGAGATAACTAGAGTTAATGCTCTAAATGGACTGGAAAAGATTCCAGTAAATCCATTAATGAATTTGTGTACAGATTATGTGTTACCCATCAATTAAGTTGAAAGGGTAAATCCAAATCCGAGCACTCATCGAATAATTCCCATAATGTCAATTATAACAATTGAGCCTGATAACATGGGAGGCATTAATGATGCACCGAGCAATGATGGAATCTTGAATGGAGATGTTTTTATTTCATCTGCAGAACTACAATGAGCCTCTACTTCGTTAATCATAATAGAAGAAATTGTAGAAATATTAGAAGAAGGAAAAGATGTTGATTCTCAATCCATCAATCCCTCCTTACCACCAGAAGACCCTTCACCATCAGTAGGGTACAATATGGTGGATTATTCTTCGATATGTTCAAATAACGATTCCTTACCAGACTTTGGGAGTTTTTCCTTGTAATATAGAATGGAAATGGAAATAGGAGAAGTGTCACATAATGAAGAATAATAGGAAGATCTCGAGGATGCTTCTCCGTCATTTGAATAAGGAGTCTCTACCACTGTGGATGAACTCAGCGAAATAAATATGGGTACAAGAGAAGATCCATGCACCACCTTAATTAGTGTGGCCATGACCTATGAGGAGAAAGAGGTGTATACATTATTTATAATTAAAAATTGAGATGTATTTTCTTGTAATTATTCAGAAATGTCAGGTCTTAATCTTGATGTAGCCACCCATCATTTTGGTTTTCTAGAAGAACATCATGGGTTCAAGAAAGCAGCAAGGAGAACACACACAACTCATGCCTCTAAAATTGAAGGTGAAGTTGATAAGATTATAAAGGCTAAAATTGTTAGGGAGGTTTAGTATCCCAAATGGATGGCCAATATTGTCCCAATGAAAAACAAGAATGGGAAGATTAAAGTCTGCATTGATTTTAGAGATCTTAAATGGCATTCCCCTAAAGATGATTTTATAGTCCCAAATATAGAACTAATAATTGATGCAACGACTAGCTATGAAAATATTTCCTTCATGGATGGATATTATGGGTATAATCAAATTCATATGGACCTAGAGGATGAAGAATTCAAATCCTTTAGAGCTCTTCTAGTTGTGTTTTGTTATCGGGTAATGCCCTTTGGATTAAATAATGTAGGTGCGACATACCAACAATTCAGGCACCATATCTTGAAACCATTCTTAGGAAAATTTATAGAGTTTTATGTGGATGATTTGGTAGTCAAATCCAAAAAACATTCCATTCACATGGATGATTAGGAAACCATATTTCGTAAACTTCAGCAACATAATTTGAAGATAAACCCCTTAAAATGTGCTTTCGGGGTAACCTCAGGAAAATTCCATGACATCGTTGTACTCCATCATGGTATCAAAGTTGATCCTCAGAAAAAAAAATCAATTATTGGTATGTCACCTCCTCAAAATTTAAATGAATTGATAGGACATCAAGGAAACTTGTCTTATATGTGGCGCTTTATTGCAAATTTGGTAGGAAAATGATTACCTTTCACCAGATTAATGAAGATAAGAAACACTTATTAATGGACTAAGGATTGCCATGAATCATTTGATATACTCAAGAAATATCTCTTGAGACCCTCAGTATTGCTGCCACCAATTTAAGGAAGACCACTCATTCTATACGATATAGCTTTAGATCGATCACTATGTTCCTTCCTCGGGCAAAATAATGATGCTGGAAATGAAAACATCCATTATTATCTCACTCGAAAAATTAAATATGCAGAAACTTGGTATTCAATTATTGATAAGTGCTTCCTAGAATAAATAATTTCCATTTAGAAATTGAGACATTACCTGCTACTTCATGAGTTCCAATTGGTATCTCGTAATAACCCGCTCAAATTTATCCTTAGTCGTCCTATGCTTATAGAACATCAAGCACGGTGAGCAGTTATTTTGAAATAGTTTGATATCCAGTTTATGCCTCAAAAGGAAATAAAGGGCCATGTTTTGGATGATTTCCTTGCTATGAATCCATCTGTAGAAGATACATAGTTTAATATGGATCTTCCTGAGAAAGAGGTCTTCTCTATTCCATATAATTTCCAAGCATGGGGAATGTATTTTGATTGGGCTTATATAAGTCCAACAGGGAATGATTAGAAAATTCTAATCATAACAAGTTTGGATTAGGAATTGTCCTTATTTACACAGAACATGAAGTATTTCCTTATTCATTTTTATTATTGGAAGTTGGTACCAACAATGAAGCATAATATCAAGCTCTCATAACACGTTTATAATTATCCCATCAGGTGCAAATGGATCATTTAAAAGTAAAAGGAGAGTCAAAATTGGTAATCAAACAAATCAATGGGAAATACTATATCATAAAAGAAGAGTTTATCCCTTTGTGTGATTACATCAAATAGTTAATGACTGAATTTACCTCAGAGCCGACATTGTCATGTGTTCTACAATCACAAAATTCCCAAGAAGATGCAATGGCTAATGCAGCTACCACCTTGGAAGATCCAAATTGGGATGGGATAGTTATCAGCATAACCCATCGTCATGTCGTCATACCTTTTTTTCAAACTATAATGGAAAAAATTAATGAAAGTTTCCTTGTTTTTGGATCGTATGGTCATTCCAAGGGATGGAGAACATGCATCATGGAATATCATCAAAATGGGATACTTCCACCAAATAGGGCAGAAAAAGGGCATATCTGGTGATGAGCGGATAATTTTACTCTTTATGATATTCCAAACAACAAAAAGAGACTTTACAAGTGAGGATTTGATGTAATTATCTTTAGATGTATTGATGGAGAAGAGACCACAGCTGTTATGAAAGATTTTCATTCAGGAGATTGTGGTGCCCACTAATCTGGGAACAGACTCTGTGATCAAATCTGAAGTCTTGGATACTTTTGGCCTTCAATGACACATGATTGTACAGACTTCAAAAAAATTGTCATGCCTGTCAAGTGCATGGAAACTTCATTCATCAACCCCCAGAATTGCAACATACAGCTAAATACTCATGGCCATTTTCCACATGGGGAATGGATGTAGTAGGGCCTTATCCTCCGACCACGACTAAGCAGTTCATGTATATTCTCACTGCTACTGATTTATTCTATATATGGGATAAGGAAATACCTCTCAGGGAAGTTGAAGAAAAATGCATCGTTAGTTATGTCGAAACTAATATCATAACCAGATTTAGCATCCCTCATACTATTTTGATAGAAAATGGCACCAATTTTTTTTCTCCTATAGTAAAACAATTATATCAGAAATATAATATGAAATCGAATCATATATCTCACTATCATGTGGTGGCCAATGGAAAGATAGAGTCTTTTAACAAAACCCTATAAATATACTCCAAAACATGATGGATAAAGATAAAAAATTATAGCATAATAAACTTTTGAATGCTTTATGGGCTTATCAGACAACTATTTGTACTGCCACCCAAGCAACTCATTATTCGTTAGTTTATGGAACTGAAGCAGTTTTTCCAATTGAAGTACAATTGCATTCACATAGAGTTGAAATCTGTGATCAGTTAGCTATAGATGAAAGATCTTAGAAAAAGTTCAAAGAGTTGGAACGATCATATAATAAAATATTCATATTTTGCATCATCTAGAAGCCTATCAGAATCAAATAGTGCGAGCTTTTAATAAAAAGTTCATCTTCATTCATTCCTTCTAGGAGAATTGGTATTGATCCTTAGGAATACAATGATACCAGGAAAGAACCCACAAAAACCTGAACCAAAATGGGAAGGAATTTATTCCATATCTAATGTCTATTCAAATGGAGCTTATTCTTTAATCTCAATGGACGGAGATATCATTACATCTCCAACCAATGCGAGATTCTTGAAAAAATACTTTGTGTAATTATACCCATTAGTCCTCACTACAAGACTTTAAATTGCACAGTACAACGTCTTTGCTGCAAGACATAAGAATACACAACATCCCATGTCCTAGTTGTAAGACACTAAACTGCATAGCAACCCTAAGGATCGAGGATGTAAGATGTTAAAGTGCACAATATCTTCATCCTTGTTGCATGACGTTAAACTAAATGACATCATATGTACAACTAATGTTTCCTTTTGTTTGACATTAGAAGCTTCTATAGGAAAATTTCATTAATGTCATCACTAATTCTTATTAGTACATGAGTCCCTCTCTTTCTGATGTCGGAGCCAGATCTACATAGAGACCATGTTTCAAGAACTATGTATGGATTGATTCTCATTTTCAAAGAGATATATAGAGACACCCGAATCTCCAATTTTGGGCCCAAGAAAAATCACAATATTTTATTATTTTATTTTCTCCACCTGTATATGAATCGGATCTATACAGATTGTTTCCTTAAGATATATGATTTGGTCCTTATACCATTTCATGTATGAAGATTTATCATTCCTTCAAAATGTATCAAAATCCCCCATTCCTAATGTCAAACATAGAGTAAGGAATTATTGTATAAAGAACTACATGTGGCTTGATTCTCATATATTTTTGAGATACGTAGAGATGCATAGATCTTCATTCGTGGGCCCATACACAACAAAAAAACCACTTTATGACTTGATTCTTTCCCCAGCTTGGCATATAGTGAAACTCGGATTTTATCCCTTAATTCAGTTATAGTTTGTTTTTCCTTTTATATCATTTTATAGTCATCCTTAACACATGACATTACACTGAATGAAAATCTAATACCCCTATTCTTCATTTTCATCACCTTTTTATTATAAAAGAATCCATTACATAGACTTGTTTCTCACACTAATTAAAACATACGTGGGATTAGGAATTGAGTAAATAGATTCTATATATATGTTTTTTAATTCCTTTTATGGGGTTAATAATGTCCTTACTGCATGACTTAAAACTACACATTACTATATTCATTCAAAGGAAAAAAAGAAAGTCTACATTTTACATATGTGTTATATCTATGTATAGGACATCAAACTCAGAGAAAATATAGATTCAAATACATCTCATATACATTATGCATAACCCCCTTTCACATCTCACACTCTTAGTCTTGAATTTTTCATTCAAATTTTTATAACCATTCTTATGGTTTACGGTGACAGGGTTTCCAATATTTGAGATCTCATTTTTCTGACTATGTATCATGTGCCCTTAGGCATCCATGAATTAGTTTTCTATATAACAGTCCTGTAAGCCAAAAGATGCCACTATTTTGCTACGCATCATATGCCCTTGTTGGCCCTACATAATACTGCCCCCATCACGGGTTTTTCAAATAATGGTAACATTGTTCTTGGTTATAGTATCTTTTTCCCCTTTAATCTTTGATGATGATATAAAAGAATATGTATTTTAAAACCTTCATTCAAGTATACTTTTCCTATTATCTTTCTCAAAATCTGAAACCCTTCAAGACCATGGTTTACACATTTCCCTCATCATATGTTCGATATACTATATAATAATCTTCAAATCACATGGCCACATGTTATATATTATTATCATTACTGGTCCTAATTTTTTAACCTAAAACTACAGACACCATATCTTTAACATTTGGGTCAGACCTTTGTAAATGTAATATTCCTCTGATTCTTAGGATATCTTGATTAGAAATATTGTTTCCTTATTTAGGTACCTTTCACCATAAACCTAACTCTATGCTTTGAAAATTCTAAATCTCCATAAACATTCTTCGACTTTTAGCTATAAAACATCAAACTTTTGAGATCTATTTTTCCTTACTATGTAGAACATTCCCTTGGGCAGCCTTGCATAAATTGCCTACATAATAGGCATGTCAGTCAAAAGATTCCACTATTTGACTATGCATTATATGCCCCAGTTGGTCCTTCTTAATATAGCCCCCATAACGGGTTTGTCAAGTAATGGTAACATCGTTCTTAGAAAATACTTCCTCTAATGCTTCTAGCCCTTTTCCCATACCATTCATCGATTTCAGAAATTCTCAAATCACAGTTTACAATTTTCACTTTCATAACTAAATATGGCAGTATATTTCAAAAAAAATTATCATGAAATTGGGAGAGTTTCGTACTTTTAGTCAGAGGTAAAGAAATTAAATTAAAGCCACCCCATGCCCTCACTACCTGACATAAATCTGCACAGTACCAATGTCCTCAACGCATGATTGCTGGTTTGAAATTACCCTTTTTCATTCATAAAATTCATTTTCTTGGAAACACCACCTACTGTCGACTTAAGTCACCCAAATATTATTTTCCCCTATCTATCAACAAAAAAACATTATATTCTTAAAGATCACTTTTTTCTGACTATGCTTCACATGCCCATAGGTGGCCTTACATAAGTTGCGTATATAATAGACCTGTCAGTAAAAAGATACCATTATTTAGCTATGCAGAATATGTCCTAGTTGGCCCTACATAATACAACCCCCATAATGGATTTTTTCAAATAATGTTAACTTCGTTCTGGGAAAAGACACACGTTATGTTGAGACATGTTTAGATTTGGTGACCATAAAAAAACCATGCCTCAAGATTCCCCTTCGAAGTTTTTAAATAATATTAAAGTAATTCATAGCCAATGATTCTTGGTTGGAATCTAATTCCAAATTTTTGATCAATGTTATCCGACCCTAAATATTATTCCTTTATAGTCCTACATGCATGACGTTAAACTGCCAATAAAAAAAGAATTGGTTCTCATTAGGTGGGGAACTTGCAATGGGAACTCTAAACAAAAGTCGAGTCCCAAGCTCACTAAACATACATTTTTGTATGATTCAGGTAATATTGAGAAATAAAAAAAGAGAGGTCAAAATACACAAAAGTTGTGGGGTTATCCCTAAAACCCTAGAAACAGTCAAATTATGCTCATTAGGTCCCTCAACATAATAGGAAATTTTTGAGCACTTCATTCTTATTATTATAATAATGATTGTTTAATATAAAAGAATTATTACCATCATTTACCTTTCATATTTCTATCATAAAAAATGAATGAAGATTTATATGATTAAAAAACTATCTTTAATTTATATGAAAATTGAGGGCTATACACAAAATGGGGCCTCTCTATCATATTTCAGAACAAATTCTCAACATGACTTCTCATTTGTTGGCCCAATAATATGCTCTATTAGCTGCCAGTTGAAGTTGAGATAGTTGAACAACTCCAGCATCCTCTTCCTGATGATGTTCTTCCATAATAGTTGAAATGGCAGTTATCCCCTCTAATTGTGTTTCAACTAATGTTTGATTCAATTTCTCAAGATTCATATGAACATCATCCAGTTTCTATTTAAGAGATAACAACTCTTTCGTGGATGATTTGATTTGTTGGCAAATCTCAAGTGATTTACTATTATGATTTGTATCCGAATCAACTACCACAGCTTGGAAGCCCTCAATATTGATTTGTTGGTTTGCCTCTTCGAAATATTGTCCCATCTTATGCTCCTTATCCCGTTGGCGAATAATCTCTTTCATGGCATCGTAGACTACCCGATAATTAAATCCACCAAATCCCAATATGCAGAAAAATGCTAGGTGTTTTGGAAAATGAGGTGACAATTAATCAAAAGACTTTTCATCAATTATGCTCCAGATATGTAGCCATGTATTCTTATGTACCATGCCAAGAGCATATTGCATCTCTATGTCTGAATCTGAGTCACGACCATGAGGTAAAATGTACTTTGGAAATAGGTTGCTTAAAGAGCTACCTTGTTCTGCTTCTCTTGGGGAAGTATGAGGTTCACCTTATGATCTAGGAGCTAAGAACCATAAATGATAAATCAAGTTGATTATTAATTTCAAATTAAGGAATCAAATATGATTCAAACAGCTGATTATATTTACCCAATAACAAATCAACTACTTTATTGGACTCATCCCCTATATTCTCGTCTCCTGTATTCTCAGCTCCAGTGTTTGGAGTAGGTGTTTCTTGAGAAGGGGAATTTCCTTGATTTTTCTCAGGTATGACATTTTAAGGCTCTGAAGCATCTCTTTATGAAGGAACATATGTAAGTATTTCTCCTGTCCGAGTGGAAGGATAAAGTGTAACACCTTATTCCTGAAGAGACTTTGAAACATTTTCTATAGATAAAGCTCCATAAGGTAAATTTTGATGTAAATAATCATGTTGAAGAACAAATTATTTATGGAAATTCATGAATAGGGACTTACATCCTTGCAATTCTTTATGAAAATCACCAAACTCCTTGATAGAACCTTGAATATCAATATTTGTATTATGGTTGTCCATCATTTCAATGTATATGGTCTGAGATGTTAAAACATCCTCACCATTCAAGGTATCCAACAAATGTTGGTTGATGCCCAAATTGCCTCTGCTAACATTTTTTTGATGACCCTTCAATTTATATTCCAGCATCAGATCATTCCAGGTCTGGGTTAATATCATTGTTTGTTTTAGATTACCCTGGATCTTCATTCCATTCTTCTGAAACAATAGGAATATCATTAATGATTATTTTTATGATCCTTTGAGAAATGTATATGGGGAATGTATTTAATATTACCATGGATTTCCTCTCTCTCAATAGAGCTAGGATCAGGTATAGCTGAATCTTTTGACATTACAAATTCTTCAACATAAACCTGGGTTTCCCATGGGGATTATTTTTCTTGTTGGGAAGCATCATCTCATAATCTCTTGAGAGAGGAGAGAGACATAGATCCTTCAATAGATGAAATATGGTTACCAGAATATATGTAGCATGTTGTATTCCCTATGGATCGTATAAACACTTACTCCTTCAACGAACACTTCGAATCAATCTCATTTCTCTCTTGCGTTTTTTTTCAAAAGCTTGAGGAGAGATTGAAACACTCTCTTAGTAGGGGAAACATGAGGAAAAAGTTGAGGATTATCTGTTTCCACTACCCTAGTCATGATTCTTGCTCCTGGTGAATGTTTTGGCGACCTAGGAGGATCGTTTGTAAAATTGATAGGAGAGCCTACAGGACCATACTTGGGTGATTCGAGAACTGGTCCAGATCATCCTTCTCTACATTCAAGTCGCATAAATATATTTTCATAAAGATTAATGATGATAAATTATGAATAAGTCTTGTGATAAAAAAATAAGGGAAATAGATTCTTAGTATTAACATAAATATCCCACTCATCCTCAGAGTCGATTAATACCCCTTCATAGACTCCTAAGTCTAGAAAATGAGATACTCGTTTGGAGGCTGGGATTTTTTCAATGGTTGAATATATAAAAACCTCAAGATCTGCAATATACTTCTATACATTAGCCAAGTTATGATCCAGATTGCAATCAGAAGGTGCCTTGATATCACTAATATCTGCTATTCGAATGACATGATGGAGGAATGCCCATGCATCCCAATGATAATGGGTTATACCTTCCCAACGATGAATGGATAAACGTTACACATAATTCAATATTCATATATTTGACTATGGAAGGGAAGCTTCACCATATGATTGGGAAATTTCTTCAGACCTCCATTCTTTAAAAGGTTCAACAGATGTATTAGGGACCACTTTTTGATGGTGGCGACTGGATCCCCTTGGCGTAGTAGGTGTTTCTTCTCTATCCTTGGTCTTCCTTGTGTACTTCCTATGAAGACGTTTTGAGGGCTCTGGAATCTCTGACACTTCTGTATCATCTCTGGCCTTGGATTTCTTGCCACAATTTTCACATGCAACGTTCATTCTAGCTTACACTCAATATATCCCTTTTGTCAGAGCCCCTTGGGGATATGAAAAACCCACGATTTGGCATACCCAACTTCCAATCTGATTGATGAATCTGGTGGAGGTAATGTAATTGACAATTTGGGTACCTCTAAAGCTGTGAGAATCCATAATTGTTGCACTATCTTTTGGTTCTTCTCATGTCTGACATATGTGGGGGGAAAAGTTCTTGATTGTTGAAGACACCTGAACTGACGATCAAACCTATAGAGCACATAATCCTCACAGATAATTTCACCATCAATCCTAGTAGATAATATGCGATCCCTGAATGCCATTATATAAGATCTCAGATCATAATTCTTTTCTTCTCTATCATCAGTAAATGATTCAGTTTGTGGATCACCAAAAGGAAAGAAGCTGAATTCTCCTGAAACATTCAATGGCTTCAGTACCACGTTAGGTCTTAATCCTAGGGCATGAATACCAAAAGCTTTTTATTGAAATGGGGTGAATCGACCATTGTAAATTCTATCTAAATTCAGTATGGAGTATGAAGAAAAGTGTTCTGTAATCTAGCCCCACAACACATGGAATGGCCCTGCAATCCTAAATGGAGCCTTCCCATTGTATAAATGCAGTAAGAGATGGTAAATTCATGCTAATACAGGGTTTTCTATCCCAATATAGTTCCCCTCTACCAATTTAGCCAAAATGACAAAAGTCCCTAATCTTACACCACCTCTGGATTTATGGACTGGAATCTAATAAATGCTTAGCCACAAGGAAAAGAAAATAGCTAAGTGTACATTTGCATATATATCGGGTTTTACATTATAGCCCATGTGCTTATAGTTTCCTCTTTCCAATGTAGGCCAATATGTGCTGGAACATCCTTGGGTATCTGCAGAAGGACAAATAGTACAACATCCACAGGTTGGACCCTTATCTGTTATTGGTTCTAAGAAGGCTTCCATCTGCACTCCAGCATGGATTTCTTTCTTATCATTGGGTAAATTCTTTGTTATCTTAAGTAACTCATGGGCAGTTGTGGTGTTCTAGTAACATCACCCCATGTTGTAGCAGGTAGGAATAATTCATCATACATTTCCCTAAGAATAGGAATTCCAGCTATTTGGTAAATATCCTAGAGACTAATACCAAATTCAATATGCATCAAATGAAAGAAATTCATTTGTAGACTTCATCTTCTATGTAATTCAGGAAGGAATTAATTTTTGTAAACATAAGTTTTCCCTATCCATACAGCTTCATAAATATGAACATATGATAACTCTTTTTTGAATTTTGCACTAGTCCGACGTACCCACAATGCCCACATCCACTCAGGTTTTACAGCCCCTCCAGAATGAAGGTCCCAATCTCCTTTCCTGCCATTAGATTGATCTGTTTGAGGATCCCTAATAGTATAATCATAACAATATGGTTTTGGCTCCACAAAAAGATCTTTAAAATTAGAAGTGCAATCACTGCGATGAAGGATGCAACTGATAGGGATCGTGCTTTCTTGTATCGAAAACCCCTTGCACAAATATTCATGCTGTTAGTGTAGGAATACTGATGAACCCAATTATTTATAAAGTATTTATTAATAGATGGAACATGGGAGTCTTGAAAAATCCCATGCCCATATAGGGGTAATTAAGGGCTTTGTGGATAGTCACACTAGTACAGAATTAGACCATTCTATAACCCAGGAAGAGTACTCTCAACAATGTCATAATAGTCGGACTCATCACACCCTTTTGGGGGGAATTATTTTCTACTCCAGTTCTCACTTTATAAAATTAAAATATTTTCATGAATCCTCATTAATTCACTAAGTATATGAAAAGTATCCATTGGAATTAAAATCACATATTAACATGTTTTAAACATAGAATCATCAGTATCCATTCAAGGTTCTTAATTAATGGAAATATCTGTATGTATTCAAGTTTTTCCATTAAAGGTATCTTCTTATATACTCATTATATATTCTTTTTATCATTGTTATGATGATATTGGTTTTAAAACCACTCAGTGGGCCACTCTAGAATTTATCGTCATCCAGGGAGATGATGGTTTCTTTTAATCTTGGGATCATGCTCATAAAATGATCTAAGGCGTATCCTTGTGAAAGGAATCAGAACCCTCATAGTTCAGTGTCGCTTAATAGAACACATCATATATTTTATGGACATGTGATAAGGACCTCTATGCGGAAAGTGATTAGTTGAAACTTAGTGTTGGACTTATGTTGAAGTATCCCTAGGAACTTGTAAAGGATTTAAGTTTCCAAGTAGGATCAGACCCTATTGTGAATATGGCCCAAAGAGAACAATGTTGATTTGAAGTGTTGGGTTTGAACCTCAAGAAGGCTTCCTATGTATCCCATATTAATGGTAATCAAAGACCACGTAGTTTGATGTATCTCATGGGAGAGTATTGTTCTATGAGAGAGATGAGTTTTGGGGTTACATCTTGAAAATAGATGCCTTGAGTACTTGAGGATTGAATTTGGAGCATATTTCTTAAGGAGGATCCCAAATTGGGGGAATTAGGGTTGGTTGATCTCATGCCCTGATAGGGCTGCCAACGTATCCTGGATTGAATAGGAATCAGAGTTATCATAATTCATTGGCATGAGTGTTTTTGTACATGTTGTAACCATCATGTATATCTAATCCCACATGATTCATGCTCAGTTTGAGAAACAAGGGGATGTGAATGATTCAAAAATGACACTTCACACTTCCAAAATTTTCTTCCATGCTGATGGAAGAGGGTGCATCGACCGTGGAAGAGGGGAAGGTGACAAACCATCCCTCTATTCTATATACTTTAGACAAGGGTCCAAATGTAAGGAAGAAGGGGTGAAGGTGAGGGGTTTATACCAGGATGGATGCCCTAATATTGGTTCTAGAAGGGTGGAGAATTATCCTATACATTCATGGAATAGCATGTGCAATGTTTACCTTCCCTATCGAAACCTAAGGTTATGGGTCAACTCTTTGAAATGGGTGAGGCCGGTTACCAACCATCCTCGAAACCCGAAACTTCCCAACACTTTTCTAGGATAAAAATCCATGTGACTGTGGATATACAAACCCACAATCATCCCATGAATCCTAACACCATTGTGAAAGAAATGTTGGAAACCTTTGACTGTGGAAATACAAACCAAAATTGGAGACACACTGATGAGCCTTACACAAATGTTTGAGAAGTGAGGAAGTTTTGGTGGAGTATTCAACTAAGAACCCTTCGGAAAAGGGAACCATGGAATGAGATACCATTCCATTGATGGATTTAATGAAGGGTACATGATCTAGTCACGTAGGTACCTCACGTAAGCATACTGCGTAGGTACCCCATGTGGCCCTATCGCGTAGGTACGGCACGCAGACATGGCACGCAGATATACCATATAGGTTTGGATGTGGACTAAAGAATGGGAAGAACTTCAAATCATGCCTATCCCTTTCAATTATCCCTTATTTTGTAGTTTATGGAACTACCTGAGACAATTTCTGAGATCTAGGCAAAAGTGCTACGCAATGGGAGCTTTAGAGAGTCTTTCACATTTTTTCAGTCAGGAAATGGGGAGCCCAATGGCTCTATTTATAGGAATGGATGGGACCGGTCAAAGAAATATACCATGTGAAGGTACTTCGTGCAGCTCCGCCACGTAGGTTCTCTACGCGGGGAAATAAAAAGTCTTCTAGTGCGGTAGTCCGCCACATAGCTCGATCGTGTAGCTTTTTTGGGAGTATTATGGATTTTCATTTGTACTCTTTGAATCCTTATTTGGGATTTGAATCCTCAAAATGTTTCCTATCTTTTTTGTTATTTCTACGGTAGTGTCAACACCCACTATGGGTATCACAACTATAATAACTGACTATCTTAACTGATTAGCACAGACCAATATAGAAAACCTGATATGGTTAACATAGTATCTTCTCATACACCAAATATCTCACCACAAGGGACCTGGTTAATGAATCTATAAACCACATATAATAAAATATGTGGTTCACCACTCTAACGGGCATTACCATGCATAGATGAGCCCAACCAAAAACAAAAATTGATATGGAATTACAAGGTTGTTTATACACAGACAATCACATGGAGATTCACAGCCATAAGAGTACAATCACCAATACTAAAAAAATTATATATCAACAACTATGCATAAATAAGGAGTAACACTATCACCCACATGACCCATAAAGGAGAAAAAAGGCCTCCATGTTCATTTCCAATGAACGGAACCATTCGGGATGAAGAATATACGTAGGCAGCTCAAACTACTTCCACATCCCACACTAATTATAAACCCTAGACCAAGATCCCTTGCACCCTTGGGGTTTCATTAATTTGTTCCAGCTTCACTCAAGTAATTATTGCTTGAGATTTTATGTTTGAATCATCACCCCCTCGTAGTTATGCACTAGAAACCCCCAAACATAACACATGGATATGTATTTCAAAAACACGCATCCATTGAAATGGATGATTTGAAAGGTTCAACAACATCCATTATTACAATAATAAAACACCACAAATTCCACCAGATACAACTATAACATCCTATGGACATTATAGAGAGAAAACCCCAAATTGATCCCAAACATCACCCTACTCTTTCAAATGGGTTAGGGTGACCATTAAAGAGTTGGGTTTACTTCACAAAGCTACTTGGAAGTGACCTGATAGAATAACTACAAGTGACCCATGATTCCACAAGTATGGAAGGTTCTTGGAGAACATGAGAATGATGACCTTTTGTGACCAATCATTCCAAACTGATGAAAAATCATGGTTTTATTCCCTAAATAGGTACATGAGAGGTCTGAAGGTCTCCTAATTTCCCTACCAGCACTCCTAACATCATGAAAATTTCCATTCATCTTATAAGAATCCTCTTTAACACTTAAAAAACTAGAGGAAAATCTTCCATCACAATCACCTTTCGTAACTCAGAATTGCCATGAAAGTCTTGCCTCACCAAATCAGAGAAAGTGGTAACGTTATGCTCTAACACCTCCGACTGCAGCTCAAAACAGAACGCAAACATGAAATGTAGATATATCAAAGGATCATTTTCCATATTCCCAATACCATATAGAACCAGGTCTAAGAAGTGAAAATATAACTCCAACACTGATCGAACACCTTGATGAAGACCGTGAAACTACATCTTCTTCTTGAACTTCTCCATCTCAGAAATGTTATTTTGGATGAATAATGACTTGATGAAATCCCTAGTAAGGTTTTATAGAGGATATCATCTAGACAAAGGCTTCCACCATTTTAAATTTGGACTTTCGATCGTAAAGGTATAAAATATCACCTTTAATGAATGAAGAAACACATGGAAACTGATGTCTTTTTCAATCCTTGGAATCCACTCCTTTTCTCTAAAAGGATCTACTAGAACAAAAATGTGGGGAGGATTCACCCTCTATAATTCAAGAATGTATTCTATGTATTGATCATCTAGAGTGTTTTCTAAATATGAATCACCCAAATATACTCCTTAGGGATCCATAGAATCATTATGGGGGAAGAAACTATGAATAAGGAAATAGGGAACTCAATCAGGACTAATAAAAAATATAGGATTCTCTATTTCGAAAACCATAAAAGATACATCACTCCCCAAATAAAATAGTCACCCTGCACCACTATAAGCTATAAAAACATTACAATTTACATTAAAAGAACATTTGAAAAGGAAAGGATATTGAAGGATTGCACAGACACCAATGGTATTCTATGGAACCTCTCACATGCACATCCTCATGCCACACCAAGCACACTTGCAGTTTTCACATATGTCCATACATGTAGTCACTCATGGAAACACCAAAGATGAATACAAAACCTTTACAATTTTCAAATCAAAACATTCATCCAATTTCAAAACACCTATTATAACACATTAAACTCCATATCATCAATACTTATTTAATTTAAACTCATTGATTCTCATTTAAATTTTTTTCCCAAACCCCATTTTAAAAATAAATTCACATTTTTTTTCAATCAACTCTTGATAAATGATATGATTGTTTATAAAAAATAGAATATTATTTAAATACTTATATTTTTACACCAATACCATTCAATGAGAATCCAAAATGCCAAATCACCTTTCTAAACATTTTCTAAAATCCATTTTCCACCTTCCAAACAAAGTCACCACTATTTAAAATTTGTATTTTCATAATTTTAATGGGATTTTCCCAATGATTATTTCTTATTTAAGCGAAAAATAAATAGTCTATGAGGGGAAACTAGTGTAGATGTACCTAAGAAATATGGTTGGTGGCAATACGCCAGCCACTTCACCATCACAGAGAGTATTCTATGGTATTTTTCCATGCTTCATATGTCTTTCTAATCCTTTAGAGCTCATATAAGACACTTTCCCAACTCCCATTTATTTCCCAACACCAAACAAACCACAAGAATATAATTTCACCAATTGATATAAATATATAATGGTAACCTAAGGTTTGGAATGAGCAAGGGTTCATGACATCCTTCATGTTTTTACGTGACGAGCCCCAAAAATACTACTCCTTCTACATTTAAATACGCAAGTAACAATGGTCACTATGAAAAAGAAAGGTCTACTTAAGATCCAACCTCCTCCGATACCATTTTTTCACTAAAAAACCTAGATTGAACCTAAACTTGTCACCCGAGCCAATCCATGGCAAGGCCCACAGGGCCCTCTATATCCTCCTAGGGTAGAAACAAGCGCCAGGGGCCTCATGAGACACAATGGAAACATTTTCTTCCAATAAAATAAATATAATATCATAAATAATGAAATTAAAACTAAAATAAAAATGGATGAAATTCTTTCAAATCATTGTAATTGAAAATTAAAATACAAGAACCGAACAACAAACTACATAAGTAAACTGAAAAAAACCTGATGACCATGGCATCTCCATGTGACATTGAGGGTTACTCTCTAATCCGAAACCAAATATAACCTGAGGTGACCGATCAAAAGATGGAACCTACAACAAAAACTAAAAACTATAATATACTATAGGTGCTATTATTAAAACACAGTAGGTAGGATTTGATAATTATATTCTCGATGTACACCATTTAAATAATGAAATATTGATTTTCATGTTTGAAATAGAATTTATAAATATAGGGGTTTCCACAATATTCATTTAAAATTGAATAAATCACATAACAAACAATTGTGATTGTGTTCTAAAATAAAGCGTAAGGGAATAAGGGAAAGTGTGACAAAGTACGAAATTATCATTCCACAAATCATTGAAAATGTAAAAAAATACTTGTTCATTCACAACACTCTTTTGGAAAACCTACTTAACATGACACACATTCACCATTTTGAAATAAATCTTAAAATCAAGTACAAGTAATATAATTTTACAGAATGAGGGAAATGAAACTAACCATACTAGTATATAAAATATGAATAAAAAGTAACTCAGGGGAGAACCAGAGCTTACTATATATGTGAATCATCCTGAAGGAATGCCCTACTTGAGGAAATAATAATACCCTAATCCCCGATTGTCTCTATACCTCGACTTACACAGGGGCCCAATCCCGTAACAATGTTAACAAAATACCCCCCACTGTGGGCCACTAGAAAGTGAGATGACCTAGAGTACTGCAAGAAAACATTCTCATAATTCCTCTTCACTATTCTTGGTTCCCATGATATGTTCACAATGGTTTTCTACAAAATAATTTATTCAACATGTCATACAAATATGTCATTATACAATCACAAAACAAGAACCACCCTTGCCTCCTCATCGAGTAGTACCATTTCTTAAAAAAATTATTACACAAGTGGAGTCCCAAATAGAGGACAAAACTGCTGATTTTACCACTACAAGGTAAGTAACCTTTTACAATAACATATTTCTAAATGAAACTATATAAAAGTTCCAATAAATCCTCTATTTATTTACAAATAATAATCATTTCCCCAAAATATCCATACAAAAAGCTTCTTAAAAAAATAAAAGACATTTGGAAATTCATTTGGTCATTGAAAACCATCTTTTAAGTCTGAATTATTTTTTTACAATGGTCAAATACGCATTCCATCAAGAACATGGTGTACAAAACCCATTTTAAAATCACCGACCATAATTTTTCATTCACAAATTCCTTTACCAAAACTAAATCTCACCTTTAAAAATCAAAAACAACATTAAAAATCCAACTAGGAAAATTAACCAACAACTTGGTGTGAAAATCCCATTCCAACCATTCAAAAGAAATACAAACCAATAAAAAACTATCTCATTTGAAATTAAAAAATCATTTTAAATTTAATACATTATTATTTTATAACTAAGAGAGGTGTGGAAATCAATCAAACAAAGAAATATTTAATTAAAATTAGTGGTATAAAGGGATCCCTCCACAAATGATGAAGATGTTTCCAAAACCAGTGTGAAAACTCAATCGCACCTCATCCAAATCATTGAGGGCCAAGATGGAACCCAAAACATGAAGATCAAACAGAAATACTCAAAACCAGACCATGAAAACAAAAACACTAGTTTCTAGAAACCAAAACCCAAAGAGAAACCCTAAAATCAATGGAAAACTCACTAGAGAGGAACGGTGGAGAGTATATTCACCTTCAGGAGGGAAGAAAACTCGAGGGGAGCACTGTTGGAGCCAAGTGTCGATAGGGTCGCATGCTAGAGAAGAAGGTGCCAAAGGTTTTGCACATCAGAGTAGGGGGAACTTACGGAGGTTTATAGCTGAGAGGAGGGCACTGGTGGAGGTGGCTGGTGGAAGAGAGCTCACTGAAAGGGGGGATGCATGGATGTAGGAAGGCCGATATGGTTAGTCATGTGTGGATAAGAGTATGCATGAGAGGGGATGCAGCCACCATAGGGATCATTGGAAAGAATGGCACCAGAGGGGGGGGGGAGCAGCTGGATGTAGGATGGTGGTGCACAGGAAGGGTTCGCACGTAAGATAGATTGGGGGAGGGGGTTGTTAGAGGGAAGGGGAGAAGGGAAAAGAAGGGGTAAAAGAAACCCTAAATAAATGGAACTAACATAACAATAATAATTATAATCTACAATAATAATAATAATTATAATAAATTTTTTAATAATAATAATTATAATAAAATTTCTAATAATAATTATTATTATTAATTATAATATTTTCTATAAAAATAAAAATAAAAATAATAATTATTATAATATATATAATAACATTAATCATAACATTCATAATTACTATTATATATATTGAAATATTATTATTATAGATAATAATAAAAATATGAATATTATTAATGTTATTAATCATTCCTATATTTTATTTTTTACTTTCTCTATTATTTTATTTATTTATAAGAACTGGGCAACCACACAGTTACCTGAAACAACTCTAGCCACTGTGTGTGAACTATGCGGTAGCTTTTGCCCATTCCAGAATCAGTCGCATGGGTACCTGGGCATACTGCACAATTTCTGCTAACCGTGCGGTGCATGTGGACTTGCATAAAACCCACCAAAAACCCTTAATCCTAAATAATTTTATCGAAGCCCCAAACTCGATCTTCCACCAAAGATCCATCATTAAGAAATAATTAAAAATAAAAGAAACTCATCGTCGAGGTTTGACATTGTAAACATATTTTTGAAATAATTTATTCCAATTTTAAATAATTTATTTGAAAATTTTATCTTAAATATTTATATAATAGTGTCAAAATTATTTTAAAGTTAAATTTCGAGAATTTTATAAATTTTTTAATTATTTGGATGAATTTGAAAAATATTGTTTTTTATTGGAAAATAAATATTTTTTAAAATATATTACAAAGATACATTTTGTTTTCAGTGGTTTTAAATGTAAAATTCGGTGAATTATGTTATTATTAATTAACTTTGGTTCATTGGAAGAAATATATTATTGAATTCAGATATAAAAACTATTAAAAAATAGAAATTGTGTTTTTAGAAAACAATGTTTTAATCATGCTTAGAGAATTGATTTTAAAATAAATTCATACACTTATGTATATTCATTGTAATAAAATAGATTCAATATTTTGAATTAGATAAATTTATATTTGCTAATAATTTCAGTTTATTTTTTTAATAATAATTATCAATGAATGTAAAAATTAATTACAGCTGTTATGGTTGAAATGGGGGTTTTCACGTTACTTACATTATCAATGCCAGTAATTTTCCACAAAATATTATTTTTATGGTATAAATTGTATTTATTATTTATTATATTTATTTCCAAATTATCTTATAATGATAATTTATTTTTAGCCTTAAAAGATTAATTACAACTGTAAATAAAAAACTAATTACCATTGTGGAAGATTAAAAGGTAAAAGTATGTAAACTTAGTCAATATGGGAATAACATTATTAGAACATGTATATTTATTTATGATGGTGGGTTTTATGTAAATTAAATTCACTATTATAAATTATTTATCATTTGTTTGAACATGGATTGAGGGTTTATCCCTATTATTGAATAATTTTGTCTATTTTTAAAATTCCCACTCCTCAATTATAAAATGTCACCCTCTCCTAACTTCATTACACATATCAATTAATTTATCACAACAAAACCCTGAAACAATTTCTCCCAAAAATACTTAACCACATTTTATAGTTTCTATTCTTCCCAAAATACCAACCAAAGGGTCCTTAATAAGTGATCTAAAGGAGGTTCTTCTAAGAAAATGGTGATTTTCTTCACTAAGCTATTTCCTTTTATTTATTTTTAACACCTTCAATTATTACATAACAAATAAAATATTGTAAAAAAAATATCCAATATTCTTATTTTTATTATGTTTAGGTAATAATATTTATAAATCCCATTAACTAAAAAATGGGAAAAAATCCATCACTTTTGTGTAGGACGAATACCCACCTCACGAACTTATATTATTTCTTTTCCATCACCAACTCACATTGATAGTCACAATAATGTATATAATGAATATATATTCTATAAAATGCATGATTATAATTTTGAAAAAAAATAATATATAACCCACCTCTCTAACCTTTCACACATTAAGGTGATGATTTCAATGCTCATGCATACGTATGACCTACCATCTCCATGAAGTGATGCGATTCATTTTCAATGTACAATATTAATCAATGGTCATAAAAAGCTATATGATGGATAAATATTTTATTTATAACATTAATATAATTATGAAGATGAAGGATCTATATTCTCCCCACACGAACTTGAACTTGTTTGAAAAAATATTCATAGGAAGACAAAGCAGTTAACACCCATAACAATGTTACAAATAAAATTTTAATTATTCATTGTATTTGATATTCTAATATTATGTGTGTAATTTATTTTGAATGTTTTTTTATTTATAATTTTATGTGGATTATCATCTTGTACACATAATAAATTCATTGATTAATCCACACTTCAATGATGTGATCATTATAAGAGATTTCTTCTTTATTTCCACTCAATTGAGACATGTTTTATATTTTGAACCTATTTATTTTTAAGAGGGGAATATATTAAAAATTATTTAAATTATATCATAAATTAAATTATACTCATTATATATAATGTTTTATTTTAATTTATTTCTTTCATGGGGGTTTTTATTCAAAAGGTACCAAAATCGTAAGGCTTTATTTTTCAATATCATTTTAACAAGGATTTTTTTGCAAGAATTTACATTAAAAGGAATTATTTGATTTATTTTATGAAAATAAAATTTCATTGTAATCCCCACTATATATTAAATATTCTTCATGTAAAAATACATTTTTAAATCTTAGGTACTCAATGTTTTTGAGAAAATATTTTTATGAAAATCTGATATTATTTTTATTTTGGGTAAAAAATTCCTTTTCTTCCATATTCATATTTACCATAAAATGTTTTAATGGATATTTATAATACTGAATAAATATTTTCTAAATAAATTATAAACTATGTTTGATTATTTGAATTTTTTTTAAAATGTTTATTCTTGTCTTTTTCTAGACAAGGTAATTTTAATCTTTTTACCAAAAATTAAAAAGGAATACTTATTTTCATATACATGAAATGAATGGAATATTCCTACTATCCTGACTTCTCAATGCATGGAATATTCCTTTACATTTTAATAAGGATAATTTAAAATAATATATTTTTTCCATAACATTCGGGGAATTATTAGTTTTTGAATTTTGATTTTCTATGTGAAAAGGGAGTTTTCCTCAAGGATTTTTTAAAGATATTTTTATGGTATTGTAGTTCATAATTTTAATAAACCCTTTATTTACTTCTAAAAATCAAAGGGTAGTTTGTAATTATTCAATTTTTATTATTTCTTTATATAGTTTATGATATTATTGACTAGGGAATGTATTGACATTCAATTGCTTGATTAATTTTATAGTCATTATGGTTCTCATGAAATATTTAATTTATTATAACAATGGAAATTAAATCTCTCATAAATATCCAGATTATTTCTAACGTGGATATCAATATTTCCTAAAAAATATATCATTTCTACTTATTGTCTTTAACCATGAATGTTTTTTTAATGACTAAGGAATTACTGATAATCATTATTCTTTTGTCAATACAGACATTTGTTGATAATGAATATTATTTATGAATGGAATTGATCATTCAATACATGATGAATGAATTAGAAATATATATATTGATGGGGACCAGTTATAGATATCTCCTTAATATATTTATATTTCACGTCAGATAAATTTGTAAGCTAACATTAAATGGATTTTTAGTGTATACATACCCATCAATTGATCTATCTTGGTGAAAGTTATTGAAAATATAAATATAATGATGTATAAGATCATGCCATCAAATATTAATCATTTCCTCCATTAATAATTTAGTTTTTATTATCTTTGATTTTACAACATTGATATTATCCGATGATTAAATTCATGATCCTGTGATTATTTATATCAAATTATTTAATCATAGTTTATTCCGTCCATATTTTTATTCATTGTCAAGTTATTTATTAAAATAAATATGATTTCATTTATTTTTATTTCTATATTAATTATTCCTTATTTATTCATTATTTATTCTCGTGTATGTAAACCATTCTAAGAATCTGAGCTAATTTTTTTTTGTTTTTCTTTCCCCAGTATATAAATATGGAATATTTGAATGTGTTTTAAGATGATCAATATTTACCATCACTGCCTTTTTTATTGTATGTTTTAAAAACTATTTTGAGATACCAATATGTATCTAGATCACCAAGACTACTAAAATATTTAGTCATTCAGGATATGATTTATTATATCTATTGACAATGTAATAAAGTAACCATTGACTCAGACCTACTAGAGTTAGGGATTTAATAGTTGGTATTAGAGGAATATAATCTGATACCTTGGGAACTATATTTAGAAATAAAATGATAGAGATCATAACCATATAATAGACTTTGAGTATATGTTTAAAAATAGGATAACTTCATTTGTTTTGATAAGGTAGAAATTATGTGTTGTTTCTATAAATAAATCCATGTTTGAATATTATAAGACGATATGGCTCTAGAATAGTGGTACCTAGGAGTAATTACTCCAAAAAAGAGTACACATATCTTTAACTCAATCATCAGATGGTGCACAACAATGAGCCTCTCAACAGACCTTATTTGACCCTAATAGGGGATATTATTGGGCTATTTAAAATATTCATTATAATTGATCGTAAAGGATTTTCTAATTTATAACCATGAATGTTTAAGGTTAAAACCACGGTTTCATGGTATTAAATGATGGTGAAATGATAAACACATCCTAAAAGTAGTTTTTTATAATGAGTATTAATTTTCTCACATAGTGTTTTTTATTTTTAGGAAATGGATAGAACTAGGTGGAATAATGTTAATAATTAATCTTAAGGAACATACAATGATTCTGAGAAACCAAATGGGATGAAGAATGAAGTAACATATATTATGATTTTACTTAGTCAGTAATCTTGATATATGATTAATAAACTATACTAAAACGAACTATTGAACTCAACAAAGAATAGATGTATGGAGTCCACTAAGAAATTGAGTGGTAGAGACCATGGAGTAAATAATGTAAACTTTCTTTCATGATATAAATATTGAATGAGACACCCATGATAATGTATTAAAGGAATAAATATAATTTTTATGTGTGGAAATGAATCCCATATGGTAATAAATTTTTGAGGAAAAGTGAGTAGTTTTATAGAGAGAAATACATTTCATCAAAGAGATAAATTTATTGTTTATTGTCTTAAATGTAGAGAATTTGGGAATTATCGAATTAAATAGCATCTTTTAATGGTTAACTCAGAGTCTAAGGAAGAAACTATGTTAATCTTACCATAGAAGTAAAATGGTTGAAGTATTTATGAGTTGGGAATAAAAAATTATAATTTAAATGTTTTTTGTTTATAAGACTCAACAAACATCTATTTTTTTTGAATATTTTGAATAATATATGTATTCACATAAGATTTAATTTTGAGTTATAAATACCATCATGAGTTTATGAGTTTATGTTAGATCATATGTTCAACGTCTTGGACTGGATTTTGATGTTATAAGTGATGTGTTTTTTTTCATTAATTACATATTAGGAGAATATGATGACCAAAACCTTTTACACAAATTAGTACATGACTATTAAACTTATATATCCAATAATTAACCTACATTATCATAATGGCCTAGTTTCATTGGATGACAAGGTCCATAATACATTTAATAAAACTAAAAGATATAATCATTCCATTATTCTCCATAAGTTGCTCCTAAAATCTATTTGATCTATTAAATGTATATAGGAAAACATTAGGAATACACAAAAAACAATGGGTGTTATAAAATGATAAATAAGGGAATAAATATGATAAAGAAACATAACATGTCAGTCAATGGAATAACATGATAACAAAAAAAAGAAGGCACGTGGGTAATCACATTGAAGAACAAATTAAACAATATGAAATCATACGATCATGACATCATTGGAAATGTGGAAGAAGAATAAAAACATGAAAATAAAATTCACCAAGGTTAACAATCTATATAATATCACAAGATGGACAATCTACCAAAATATATTATGTTTACCCACTAATTCCATACATGACGTCTCATGAGACTATATCATTACCCAATGTTTTGGAGCTCAATATCGTGAACCAATAATGAAAATTTCAGGATCTATCTGTGACACATAAAAGAAATAAATCTTAAAGAATAACATAATAATTACCCATAGAAAGTTAATGGATTGTAGACTATTTCTGCATATTGTAAAAAATGGAAATATTTATAATAAGGGCATTTGATAAATTATAATAAGGCTTGTATTACCCAATAAATGAAGTGAGAATGAACTAGTTATGTTATGATATAAATATATATATAATTTAAAATCCATTTACAACATTAATGGTTGTGTCCATTGATGAAATAAAATTTAGATATATTTATAATACTCTATAGGAAAAAAATTCAATTTGAGTAACATCAAAGTATGCCATCTTTTTTACAAAATCATTTTTCAATATCACTGTGATCAATTATTCGGAAAAATATCTATTCCATTTTAGAAATAATTATTTAAAACATATAACCTAATAAGTCATTAAAAAATATTTTTAAAAAAATAAACTTTTAAAAATAAAATATAATCTTTAAAACGTTTAGTTTTCATGATGGAATAAGAGTTCAATACATGTAAAATAAATAGAAAAATGATTCCATTTACATTTATATAAGTACCTTATTTTGAAAATTACAAGATGATTAATTTTTTGTAAATTTCTTTTTATGGCTTAAAATGAGTTTAAAAATCATATTAAAATATTATTGAAATCACTTTTAGAAAATATGGATTTGGTAGAAGAAGGATATTCGACAGAAGAGAGAAATCAAGTTATATTTTCTTCAAAACATTTTCTCAATAATTTTATCAGTAAAATAGTGGAAAATGATACTAAAAATGAAATATTAATAAATAGAAAATTACAAGATAATTTAAAGGGATTTATTATACAATGATGAAATAATTTCTTTTAATTTAAATTCAATAATAAGTAATCGCTATTAAAATGAGATTCAAACATAAATCCTTACTACTTAGGTAAATTTTGAATCAATACATCCTATGAAATAAGTAAGTGAATTATATATTAAATTATCAAAATGTAGTAGTAATTAATGATTTAGTCTATACAGGTTCAGTATATATACCATTAAAAAAATTAGATACATTAATAACAACTTATTACCTTCTTATTAATAATATTTGATTATTACTATCATTCTGGTTATTAATTTCCTTGTATTCTCCTGTAAATTTCAACATGGAATTTATCTATCTTAAACATAAGTAATAGTTCCTTCATCTCCATAATGATATTATTATAATAAATATATTATTAATTATATAAGTCTTTTTATATATTATTTAATTTTGAATATGGATAATGAATCACATCATTTCGTGGAGAACAAGTTCTATGTATACACATGAAACATTATAATTTCCTTAACATGGAAAGGGTAATGAAGTGGATTTTATATTAATATTCCATAATAAATATAATAACATATATATCACAGTAATCAATTAAATGTTTCATTTTATACCTTATATATAAATCATTAGTGGAAAATGAATCACATCACTTCACGAGGTGGAAGTCCTCAGTAAAAGCGAAAGACAATATCATTTATTCAATGGATAATAAGTTAAGAAATTATATTATATATTTAATTTACACAATTATTAATATATCATGAATATATTACGCAAAAAATTAAATAATTATTATTACCTTACATGTATATTATGATTGAAGAACAAATCCCATCGCATTGCGATGGCGTAGTTTTCCGTAAACACGAACGATGCTATCACATTCTCTATGGAATAGAATGAACAAATATATAGAATTTTAAAATTAAAAAAGAATAATTATATTATAATTATAATATAAAAAAATTTATATATCATCATATTCATCCAAGAGAAGCATAAATTTAATTAATTACATCAGTTCGCAACATAGTAGTCAATTTTATACACAATCAATAGTTTTGTTTCTCATTTGAGGGAGGAGGATATGTTTTTTTAATAAAATTAATATAAAAATCACAGTATATGTAATATAATGATATATTATATAATCATTGTTAAATTATATTTTTATGATGTGAAAGAAGAAATAAAAATAAATGATTGGTTAAGGAGACCACTTATTCTTGGGAAAAGTAGTTTTGGGATGTACCAAAATTCACCCTAGTTTATATTAATAAAAAAGAAATTGTAGGATAAAGTGTGGGAATTAATTAATTTGTTAGGGTATATTTTATAAGAAACTCTGAGTATGGTAAGTGTGAATAGAAGAGGATAGGTTATATCCCTTTATAAGTGTAGTAGATGACATACATGGAATTTTTGAAAAGAAACAAATATATTGTTATTTTATTCCTTAGAGAAGACAAACAATTGAATATTTTAGAACCTTAATAGATATATGTTATATATATGACCATAAAATATGAATTAGATATGTTTGGTATACATTTAGACCATATCTTGTTAGTTTAACCCTTGGTAAACCTATTTTTACCTTAACTATGGAAAATAATTTTTATTTTTTCCACTATTAAGTAAGGTCAACTATTATCTACAAATTATTAGATAATATAAATTATTTTTACTAAAAATATTGTATAATTCATTCCAAATTAAACATATATCAGTTTCATGGTTTCATTTAAAATTTTACCACAATATGTGTTGATAAACGGTTATTCCAAAGATAAACATTCAGAGCCTTAAAAGGTTTTCATATCAAAATTCAATAGAAAATTGATTTAAATGTCCTAAATTAGATAAATTTTTATATAATTTAACTAATTTTACTTTTAAAATAATTTAAAATGTAATTTATCATTGTAAATAATTTAAACAGAAAATATTTTTCAATAAATAAATTAGAAATTTTCACTATTCATCAACAAACTAATTATTTTATTAAATTCTAAGAAAACACCCCAACATAGTTTTTAAAATTATACTTAAATCATTAGTTTTATTCTATAAATTTTTTTAAATTAGTATAAATATGTATTAAATTATGTTCACAAAGTGATATTGATCCATATTTTAGAAAAATACAGTTTTTTCAGAATAAATTTTTTTAATTTTAAATGATTTTTATTATATTTATAATAATTAGATAGAAATTTAATTTAATTTATAAATGTTTAAACCATATAAAATTCATAATTAATTTATTCATATTCATAACCTCCATCATAACAGCTATGTCATAATTGTTATGATAAAATAATGACATTTTAATAAAGTATCACATTTTGTTTAAAATCGTTATTTCATGCATCTCAATTTATTAAAGAGATTTATTTTATTTTAAAAATAAATATCATAAAGTATAGGGGTGTTACATTACATTATTATCTAGGGTTTTTTTGTCATATATGCTATCAAATATAATGTTGTTTTTTTAAAATCTCATATAATTATGCTCAACCACCTAATATAAATTATGTCATCTCAATTTAATATTGTTCTTGAAAATCAAGGGTTTGAAATGTAAAAATGAACGTCTTGAAATCCTACATAATGAGAAGGGTTAATAAAATTTCCTCATAATAATAAAGAATCGGAATTATTAAGGTCATCTAGAATAACACATTATTAGTTTTTTAAGTAGGAGAGAATTAGTGGGAAATGAAAAACATTTAAATGGAAGACAATACTAACACCCAATGATTAATAGAGAGTGATATAGAACATGTCCATGAGATAGTTAACATCTAGAAAACCATAAATCTTTGATAAGTTAAAATGCCACTGATTTAGTATAAATTAATGTAATAGAAATATTTGTTTTCATAAGATCATTATGAAAAAGTTAATGGGTTTTTAAATTAAATATATTGAACTACATAAAATAAATTGAATTTATTACATTATATATAAAAACAATATTCTCAATCAATTCCCAAATTATGATTATTCAAGATGATGTTTTCATTTCTAAAGCACTCAAATTATGTTTTAATAGATCAAAAGAACCATAAAATAATGAAAAGCTGTTACCTGAATATTTAAGAAATCAAAAATGGTTAGCACTGGGTAAGATAATAAAAAAATGATTATGAATATATTAATCTCGAAAATTCAACAATGAAACCAAAGCTTTAACATAGATAATTCCTTAAATAAATATCCCTACATCCAAATTAACATCAATAAACTCAAGATGAAACATGGTTTCAACCTCAATGTTAATCTCACACCCTTTTAAAAAACATCTCCAAAAACATAATATAATTATTCTTAAATAATCTTTTTTGTTAAATAAAAAGGTCATATATACTTCCTCTTAATAAAATATTTCTAAAAATATCATTTGTCAGCCCAAAGTCAACTAGCTTTATTATATAATATGAATCGCAAAATCAATTTAATATTCAAACATTAAATAATATATGGAAAAACAATCTTATACTAACCAATACAGAGTGTAGTACATTGGTAGGCATTGAACCCTTATCTTTATTCAGTTTTCAGTTCAAGACATGTGGCTATTCCATATGTGAGGGGTTTTCACATAGATTGTGGGTTGTAAATTTTCTAAAATAATGAAAAAACATATGTGATGATCATATTCTTAATTTTCAATGATTCAATAATGTTCTAAATAATATGATGTTTATCATAAAAAATAAAATTAGCCATAAAATCACATTTTTAACAACCAATGATTTCTATACAGCTTTTTCTATTACACAATATAAAATATGCACCTCAATAAAAAGAATATCTCCATGATTATATTTTTCTCCATTATGTGTTTTTCTATATATTATCACCTTTACATTAAATCACATTTCTAGTTCATTCAAAATATTATACTAAATACAAAACTAAAAAATTCTATAGAAAAATCCTTATATATAAATTATGATTCACAATATTTTTTAATTCCAGTAAAACACATTTAAATCATTCCACTTAATTCTTAAACAATAATTTTGGATTCATCATCTTATTCATTAATACCACTTTAAATTCATATTTAATTTGTACTCTATTCACTATCAATAGAAACACTATTACTCATATAACCTTTTGGATCAACATCTAGAGCTATCCTCCTAGGACATCGATATTCCTAACGTCCATACATGACACAAATAAAACATCTCACTATCATTTATACCTTTGGGATGCAATTATTCTCATCCATTGAAATAAATTCTGCCCCATTAAATTAACCAAATATTTAATTTTTCCTCCGAAATTACTTAATTTGTTTCTTCTATTTAAAAAATTAAAACACCTTCCCATTCATATGATATATTATCATTTCTGTTCCTTTTCCTATTCATGACATATAAGAAACCAAATCTCCACTCCCCTATGTTCTCCACTACCCATGCTCTTTGTGAACTCAGTAAGTATCTTATTTAGTGAGTCCCAGATTTTTTTATGTTTAATATTATAAATCATATATAATGTTTACTAACTCATAATAATTATAATATCCTTCACTATAGTCATTATAACATTTTGTTTATTATTAAAAAAATTTCAATCGCATTTAATTTTATCCTAGTCTGTACTGGTTACTACCAAGGATTGAAACTATAATGAAAAAGTCTAGAAAAATATTCATAGTGGGAAACACCAATACCATGAAAAATTATTTATAAGATTTCAAATCATGACACATTTATTTCAATATAATATATAGTAGGTTTATCCCGGCCCCTCCATGATCATTATTTATTAAAATCCTTCATGATGGTTTGTAAATGTTTTTGAATTTCCAATGAATATCCCATAAGTGTGTCAAAATAGGTGTACAATATTCCCCATATTCATCTACCAGGTAATAATCAAGTCAAGACCTATGTGAAATTTTAGACTTACTACCCCTACGTACGTATGTTCCATAACTACATCCACTTATAGTATCTTTAAAGGGATGCAATTTCATGGAAACCACTCACTATAAACTTCAGCAAGATTCTACGATATTTTTCGATACTTAGTAGTATCCATAGACATATCCCTAGAGTTTTAACTAATGTTCTCCCATCCTATATTCAAAGGATAAATTAAATAATTCATTTGATTTTGACTATACTGACCAAAACCTTTTACATATATTATTAAATCATTTGTAAAATAATATATCCAATAATTAAAAAATCAAGGATTATAATGGTCTGGTTCCTTTGGGAGACTGGGTTCATAATACATTAAACAAAACTAAAAATATTGAATTCATCCTTATATTATTACCCATAGTGAGATCCTAATATCCAGTTTAACACCTAAATATACATAGGATAACTTGGGTAATACATGAAAGGAAGGGGTGTGAAAAAAATTATATTTTGGGAATAAATATGATGAAGAATCTTAATATATGAATCAAATGTATAACATGATATCATAAAATAACAAGCACATGATTAATAAGATGGAACAATAATATAATTAACATGGTATCATAAGATCATAACATCATATAAAATGTCCAAACAACAAAAAATGATGAAATAAACATGAGACAAGGATTACTTCCTAAAAAATATACCTTTATGGACATAGACCCATAATAGATTAGGTTTACTCCCAAATACCAAACATGTAGTTTTAGGAAACAAAATGTTTACCCAATGTATTGGAGCACTATTTGGGAACACCTATCTTAACATGTATAGGATCAATGTATGGAAATAGGTGAAATCAATCTTAAAGCACGACATAATAATTACCCATTGAAAGAGAATGAGTATAATAATCTTGATTCATATCAAAATAAAATGAAATTTTATAATTATGGAAATTGAAAAATGATCAAAAGCTATACATTAACCCATCAGGGAAGGGTGGTTGAATGAGTTATTTATGTAGGATACATAAAAACATAATTTAGAAGAAATACATAAAATCCAATGTTTTTTTAATTGATGAAAATAAATATAAAAATATTTCAAATATTATATAATTTTAACTCAGTGAAACATGAAATGATGTCATATTAGATAGAAGATGAATTTTAAATATCACATTGAAAATTTAAAGAAGAAAATATCCATTAAATTTTTAAAAAAAATAATTTCAAATGTAAAAAATTTGAGAACCTATAATATATTATTAAAATAACTCCAGAAACATTAAAATTAATATAAAAAAATATTGAGTGGTCATGATAGATGAAGAGTTTAATTCATGTCGAATACATTAAAAAATATATTCCTTTCTTGTTTTTACAAGAAAAATAAAAAAATTACTATGTTTGTAATGTTATATGAATATTATATTAATATTATTAAATCTGATTGAGGGTATAAATTACTTGAATAACCATAGTAAAATTGTTTCGAAATCATTTTTAGAAAACATGGATTTGGAAGAATAAGGGTTTTCAACTAAAGAGAAAAATTATGTAATATTTTATTAAAAAACTTATCATTCATTTTAAGTATAAAGTAGTGGAAAATAGTATTATTACATGAAAAAGAACGAATGACTATAGAATAATTAAATTACATGATTTTATTTGACAATAATAAAAAACATTATTAAATATATATTAATGAATAAGAAATCCAGATTAAATTGATATTGAAACATAAACCCGTAACAATTTGGTAACATTTTAATAAAAAATTTCCTAGAATGAAGTAAATGAATTATAACATAACATATAATTAGTAGGTATTTATGATATAGTATGTAAAGGGTATGTAGACAAACCATTCAATATAAACTATGATCATAAAAGAATTTGTGTTTCAATGATGTGAATTTGATAGGAAACACTTACAAAGTTTGTATCATTGAGGTGAGTTTAAATAAATGGGGTGATTATGTCTAATAAATATAAATCCCAAAATGTAGAAATATAAAAAAATAAATCCAAATTTCCTTATTATATAATTTTGACATAATATAAATAACTAAGTATTTATATAACTCAATGAATTGAAATTGAGATAAGAAATCTATGTCCATATGATTCCCTTTAGGTGACCATTCTTTAACCTCATATTTAGTGGTCTTAAAAAGGGTTTCAACTTATATAAAACAGATATTACTATTTTTCATATCCAATATTTTGATTTCATAACATCTAATTACCCATTCATGTATAATCATTCATTATCACAATTATTTAGGGAGTTAACTTCCTTGTTTTCTCTTGCATGTTTCATTGTAAATGTTTTGGATTATTAATATAGGGTATAGTTACATCATCTATAGAAATATATCATTTCTCTAATTTTCATTTTTTCCCTTAAATAATTCTTAATAACCAATATTGAATTTTGAATATTGATAATGAATCACATCCATTCATTGAGACGGTATGTCGTACTTATGCCAGAGCAATGATATAATTTCCTTAATGTATGAAAGGGAAATGATGTGAACTGTTTATTAATTTTCCATAATAAATACTATGTACTATATTTAACATATAATCAATAAATGTATATTTTTTAAGTTCAACACAATTCATTAGTGAAAAAAGAATCATATTGATTAACAAGGTCATACACATTAATGACGTGACCATTAGATACATCATTATATCTATGCATTGGAAGCGGTGATAGAAAGTGAATTTCATTGATTCTTGAGATAGTAGTCCATTTTACACATGATCCACTATGTCATTTCCCATTTGAGAGAGGAGGACATGGTTGTAGTTCAAGACCCTAACATAAAAAAATATAATTGTATGGATTATATTGATGTCATTATATCAAAATGGTGTAATAATATTTTTAGGAGGCAGAATACTAAATAATATAAAACAGTTAGTTAATCATTACACATTTTATCCCGAAAACATCCTTTAGTTTACACAAAAGACTTACTGTGTTGGATTTATGATTAAAAATAGTACTATAAGGTGAGGATAGGGATCTTGGGAAGTTATTTGGGAAGGTATTTTCTAAAACAATTTTATTTGGATGCTTTAATAGTTTTGGAGAGGATGTGATATTTTACAAGTAGGGGTGAGGACACCCTAGGAACTTTTGAAATTATATAATTACATACACGTTTTTCTCATTCCAAAAGGCTAAAAATATGAACATTTTTTTATAAATATAATATTTAAGGTTGAAATATGACCAAAAATATAAATTCTACAAGTTAAGGGTTATTTTTAAACCACATATATTTAGTCTACCACCTCAGCAAACCTTTTTTATCATAATCGATGGAAATAATTTTACTACTTTCACTATTAATTGTGGTAAAAAGTTATTTTGAACATATTTAATAATATATATGTTATTAATTCCAAATATAGAATATATTTTTCCAAATTAATTTTATATAATTCGTAGAATTTAATTTTAAATTAATCCTGCATATGTTTAAAAAATGGATTTTACAATGTGAAAATTACAAATGTATAAATAGTTTTAATTTCATAATTTAGTATGTAAATCATTAAAATTTTAAAAAATAAATAAATTTTAATATAATTTAACTAATGGTATGTTAAAAAAATTTAAAATTTGATATCAATTTTTGTATAATTTAATATAAAATGATGTTTTCCCAAAAACTATTTTATATTACCCTATTCATCAAAAAATTAATTTTTTCAGAAAAAATTGAAGATGTCTCCCAATGTTATTTTGGATTTTCAGAATTAAAAAAATAAATATTATTTTTTAAATTAAATTTTTTGATAGTGGTAAAAATTAATTTTAGGTTTTTTGTCGAAATCCATAATAAACCGCCTTTTACAAAAATATAAGTTTTACGAAAACATTACTTTTTTCATTCAAATAGTTCTTATTTTATTTCAAATCGTTAGATAACCACTAAATTTATTTTTTTACATTTGGAAATTATAGTTTTCCTTATTCTCATCTTCCAACTTAATGACTATGTAATAATGGTATGGTTAAAATAATAATATTTTAATAAAGTGTCACGTTTCATTTAAACCCGGTGTTTGTTACATCACAAGATATCAAAGAGATTGAATTTATTTAAAATTAATATATATAATAGTGTTTTGGGGTGTAAAAATCTACTCTGGGGTTTTTTGTTTTAAATATTCTATTGAACATTACATTCTTTTAAAATCTCAAGGCATTATTAAGTCAATTTATTTGTTTGATCTATATGAAATTCTTAGGTTCAACATGAAATATTATTTGAAGAGGAACTCTATAATAATAGGTTTAAATGTATTCATAACCTCTACGGTTAATATGATATTTGATATAAATGAAATAATTGTAAATTATGATTAATTGATATCATGGAAAAAATAGGTATTATAAAAAACCCTTTTTGGGTAGAAAAGTTATTTGATAAAAATTTGTTATTTATAAGGATGTAAATATTATTTTTAGGAACATTATTGGATTTATATTCATATATTTTTATATGAAATAAAACACACGTGCAGAGCGACAACCCAGGATATCTAGGAAGGTTGTGGTACTTGAACCCACAATCGTTGGGTGAAAAGCATGGATCTCCTAGCATTAACATATATGGTCTCCTAGTCCATATGATATGATATTTACATAATTTATATAATAGATAAATTTTATAAAAAAAACTCATGTATTTATATTATTGTTTAATGACTAATGTATTATATTGGATAACATAAACTAACCATTTTTATTTTGTTAAATATTTAGAAATATACAGATTGACGTCTAAATATTTCATGTATCTCAGGATCAATTGAATGTGAATTTATTTATTTTGGAATAAAAAATTAGTATTGGTTAATCATTTCATAGAGTAATAAATGAAGTAGAATTTGATTTAAGAAAAACCAATAGATAAAATTATTCATATTCAATAAAAATATATCATGTATATGTATATTTTGGTGATCAATTTATTGAATAAAAAATAATCCTTCAACATTCATAAAAGGATATTTTAATAAAAAATTTATCATTTTAATTTCATTTAATAGGAATTGATGGTATCTTTACGCATAATATATTATTGTTCTTCTGGTTGTTAACTTTTATTTGAACATGTTTTTTATCAACCTTTATTTGTCTCTAGGTGTTAGTTTTCTCCTATATGTGTATATTTTCACTTCTCATTAATTTTTTCATACATGGAACTCTATATATTTATTACTCTAGATGGAATTTGTACTTCTATTTCTCTATTATCAAGGGGATGTATTATTAACCATTTTTATGATTTGGATTTTAAAAATAGGTTAGAACTATTTTGAAAAAAATAAAACTACATCCTTATAATTTATCTAAGAGGGTATATTGTAACACCCTATGATTTCAGAATATATCCCTCTTTAAATAAATTTCATTTCTTCTATAACTTGTGTTACACAAAACACCATGTTTAAACTAATTGTTATATACTATTAAAATATTATTATTTAATGCGATATTTGTTAAATTGATGTTAAATTAATATATATTGTTAAGACTATATAAATTAGGAAATTATATGGTATAAACATGTATTAAGTAAATTCATTGGTTTTAAACTTCTTATAAATGAATGGAATGTAATGGAAATGAATTTTCTAAAAAAATATTTTTATACACACAATGTGTGTTTATATTTATAAATTGAATTATACATTATTTATAAATTATTTGAATGATATTTTTTATTATATATTAAATATAATGATTTAAAATTCTTCAAATATATTTACAGTCATGTGATATTATAAATCAAATTTTATTCTTAAAAGCAATAATTCTCAAAAAATTGTTTCGGTCTCATTTTACAGAATAATTTTAAAATTTATTTTACATATTTTAGAATATTTATTTCTTAAAATTTACTTATTTTTATAAATGTTATTTTCAAAATTATATAAAATTGAATTGATTTAGAATTTTTTTAAGATTTATTTTTCCGATGGACAGTGAAAAATATAGATTTTTAATAAAAAATGTATTTTCATTTAAGTAATCTACAAAATATTTTTTATCATAAATGATTATTAAAGTAAAGTTTGTTCAATTATATTATTATTTATCTAATTTAATTAATTGGAATAAAATTTATATTGAATAGATATATAATTTTATATAGTGAGGAAAATGATTTCTTTAGAAAACAAAAATTTCATCTTGATTTCCTGATTGATTTGAAATTATATTTAATTTCTTATGTGAATTGAATTTCATAAAAAATAATTCATATTTTTAATCATAATATTTAATATTATATAATAATTTAAACGCATATTTTTCATAATTATTTGTAATGATAGTAAAAATTAAATTATGTTGTTGAGGCTAAAATAGTGTTTTGTGTGTTACATGCGCTTGTGTTGAAATAAATTTTCACAAACATTGAATATTTATTGTATAAATTGGATTTAATATTTATAATAATTAGGTAAAAATTATCTGATTACACATATTTTTTTAGTCTTAATGGATAATTTTTATAGATAAATTAAAAAACTAATTATCGAAGTGAAAACTAAATGTGTAAAATTAAGTAAAATTAGAGGGTAATAGAATAAAATGTTTAGTTTTTTTGGTTATTTGTGTCAACCAATAATTACTTACTTTCCATTATTTACCAACATTTAATGAACTTTGTTTGAGAGTTTCTTCCCATTAAAGTTTAGTTTCAAGTATTAAAAATAATTTCACTCATCCTAAATTATCAAATGGAGGCTCATCCCCTCACTTATGCACACCTATCAAAACATTTAACTCAAATAACCTCCAAAAATATTATCCCCCAAAATCCTTATAAAAATTATATATAAAATGTTTTCCCAGAATTCCAACCCTATGGTTCCTAATAAGAGATCGAAAGGTGGTTCTTCTATGAAAAGGTTATTGTATTCACCGAACTCGTTCTTTTTTACATATTCTTTTACCACATTGAGTTCATATTTAATACATCCAATATACCAATAATATTTAAAAAAATATATTTATATATTATCTTTATGTAATAATATTTAGGTATACATTTATACATCAAATTGTGAAAGAACACATCATTTTTGTATATTGAGGACAGTTTCCTCATGAACTGATGTAATTAATTTTTAATTACCGGCCCACATGTATAGTAATAAAGTTAAAAATATTTTATAAATATTATAAATATGACATTATATTGATTATTTAAAATTAATATATCATTAAATTCCTTTTTACACCTATTAAGTTAATGATATCTTCGCTCGTGCATACACCCGACTTACCATCTCCATGGAGTGATTTGATTTATTTAATATTTACCACATTCATGATTTATACTAAAAAGGTATATTAAAAATATATTATATATTTAGATCATTATTATATGTCAATATAATATAGATCAATATCCTATACATAATAATTATGACATATTTGACAAAGCATGCATGAAAAGATGATGTAGTTAACAAAAAAATGGTAATATTAAAATATTATAAATGAATAGGTGGTAATTCATTTTTAAAAGATAAAATATGATATTATTAATCTTAATATGTTTCTATAATAAATCAATAACTTTTTTAAAAACATTATACATGAGGTTAAATCATGTTTAATTAAATTTTAATCTAATGTAAGGGATTACATCTCAATTTTTCATCATTGATGCATATATTATTATTGTGATCCTAATTTATTTTTTACGATCTATAAAAATTTCCATTATTACATGAAATATCAAAAATCCTTTATAATTATTGCTATTTTAATTTGTAATTTGTTTTATTTCATACATGGGTGTCTGATTTCAATTTTACTAAGTAGTAATGAATTTTGTAACTAAATTTCATTTCATTTGGATATATTACATAATCACTATCTATTATATGATAATGTTATTCATGCAATGACATTTGATTTTTTCACATAAATTTTTTTAAATTTATATTCAGTTTTTACACATAATAAATTCATTTATTAATTTTCACTTCAATGATATGATCTTTTTAAGATATCGCATATTAATTTACACTCTATTGAGATATATTTGGTATTATGAACATATTTATTTTTATGAGGTTTATATAATACCAACTTGATATATTATTTAACAAATAAATTTATATTTTTTATATTTAATGTCTCATTTGATGTTATTTACTTTATGGGTTTAAGATTCAAAAGTTACCAAATATGTAAGGGTTTATGTTTTTAAATCTCATTTTAACTGAGAGTAGTTATTCATGAATTTATATTAAATAAAATATTTGATTATTTTATAATAAAACCATTACGATTTAATATTCCCGAGTTAATGAATATGTTTTAATGTAATAGCACCATTTTAATCTCTTTGGTATTTTAAGAGATTAAAAAAATGATGTGAAAAAATCATAATATTTTTCTATTTTCGGTCAAAAATTAATTTTCATACATGTCAATATTTTATTAAAAAAATTTGAGAATATTTATAATTTTTCCCAATTAATTTTTAAATAAATTTATAATATAAGAGACTAGAATTTTTTACTCCTTACATTGCAGAAAAACTGATGTCTGAGGTGACTAGGTGTAGTTTAGGTAATTTTGAGTCATTTTAACAGTTTTGAAAATTTTTAGGATTCCAATTATGACGCATCCTCAGGGTGACTCATCTGGTAGTGAATAGTCCTAGTGGAAGATCATTCGGTAGTGACTTGTTTGGTGATGAGTCGTCTAGTGGTGACTCATCTGAATGCGACTCTTCTAGGGGTGAGTCATCATATAGGTGACATGTCTATCGTTGAATGATCTAGTGGTGACTCATCAGGCGGTGACTCCTCTTTTAGTGAATCATCAGGTAGTGACTCATCAGGTGGTGACTCATCTGGTGGTGATCTATTTGGATGTGACACATCTGGAATTGATTACCATTGTGTTAACTCTTTTATAGGTGACTCATCATGCAGTGAATCATTTTAGTAGTTACTCATTTTAATTTTTTTCCCATTTTTCCATAAATATTCTATTTTCTGGTAAAATTACAAATTTTCTAATTTATATTTTTTATGATTAAAAATGGGTTTAAATTCAATAAATAAATGTCTTAGAGTCGTTACAAACTAGATCAATCATATAATTACTTTTAGAAAATTATGGAAGCCTTCAGAACGTTTAAAGCATGTGGTCTTGAGGAGATCCTCTTTAATGGAAATTCAAAACTGTATCTAATTCTGAACATTCAAGATCTAATCTTTATAAAGAAAAGATTTTCCACTCTCTATTTTGATCTATATTTCTCTTAATACTGGACATCCCAAATACTTACTCTTTAGAGTGGAGTTACTTAGATTCTGTAGTTAGTGCATGTTTTCCATGGAGAGTTTTATGCAGTACTTATACTTATATTTTTTTGGGAATGTGGTTGTGTAGATCATATTTCATCCAGATATGATTACCATCATAATTCGTGTCTGTGAATCAGTTTGTATGGATATATAGATTTTTATCCTTATTAAGATAGTTGATTACGAATTAAGAAATATAATACAATTCATCTAAAATAAATAATAAGGGGAAAAGAAATATGATGCTTAAAATTACTATTTTATTAAAACTGATTGATGTTGTGAATTGTATGGGATAATTACCCACTAAAAATCATGTTTGTTGGGGGTCTTTGTTTTTGAAATAGTTTATTTTTTTGTATAATACAAGTTTTTGTGTGTATGTTGATGTTAGTTATTATTTAATTAGTTATCCAAGTATGTTCAGATAATAAAATTGTTACCCAAGGATCGTATGGTCTCAATGATTACATACTTAATTAACAAAGTGAAATTGAATAAGAGATCCCTTCCTAAATATGAATGTATGTTTTGTTTCAGTGTTTGATATAAAATGTGGGGAGTGGGTAGTGGATGAGAGATGACTGTGCAGTAGGGATGTGACAGTATGGATGTGGTTGTGCTGTTGGGATATTGTGGAAGTTAGATTTGGACATGGTTTTTGGGATTTTGTTTCAATATACTATTTATTTTGTTTTTTGGTGTGTTATTTTCCTTGTTTTTATATACTGAGTAATGAATAATAATCATGAACTGGAATTATTAGGTGATAATTATTTAAATGACAAGATTAATTATTGAACTGATAATGGATTTTTTTTATAAAATCAAACTGCATGTTTAATTGAACGAGTCAAAAATAGAGAATCTCGAAAATTGATTTATTAAATATCAAGACTAAAATATAAATTATTTATTCTGTTTTTCATGTATGTAGTTTCTCATTTAGATGTGGAAACCATGTGGATAAGTCTGAAGTAGTTTTCTTTTTTGTACACCTATAGGCTGGGATTGGGTTTATTTTTTCTCTATATATTTGTATACACTGTATATTATAGTGATAAATATATGTACCCCACACTTGTTGAATACCATGTTATAAAACCCATATAGTCATGTGGGAGGGTATCTTTCCCAATATCTATGTGGGAAGATGGCTGCCTGGCCACTCACTCTTTAATTCTCTCTCTTTCAGGCGATATTGGCTTTGGTGTCTTCGAATGAGTTGTGATGTGGTGCCCCATGTGTCTTCAGTATTATATGTCATGTGTGGCCCAAGTGTGTCTGTTTGGGCTATGATGTGGCATTATGTGAAGTGTATACTAGGTATGTGTGTGTGGGATGTGATGTGATATATTCAGAAGAGGTGGGAGTTCTAGGACATTTTCTAGTGGGGTTGCGAGTAGCTAGATAGTGTGAAATTTGTGTGAGTTACCCTATTATTGATGTTCATAGTAATATAATATTTTACTTGGATGTGTTATTTTTTTTGGGATACTAGTTGAGGTTGTGGTTTGGTTAATATGATTTCTTAGGTGATTTGGGTTCTACAGTATTATCACCAGTTCATTAGTGCGCTCTTTCACATGTGTGTGAAGGACTTTGGTTTTCCTACTGAGTATACATATATTCTCACCCTATGTATATAAAAACTATTTTCAATATTCCATGATTATTTCTTGGACAGTTTTGGGCAGTACTATCTCATAATTTGGTATAGTTTTTGTTTCGTTGTTTAGTTTTATTTTGGGTATTTACTTTTTTGGGATTTTTTATGAATCCTTTTTAATTTTTCTTGAATTATGGGATTGTTTTTGGATTTATTTTGTTTTATGCCATGGAGTTTTTTGGGGTCAATTCATTCAATATTTCTATACGGGGTTCTTATAACGGTTAATTCCTCTTATATTGTGATATTTGTATACCCATGGTGTTAGTCGCCAAATCGGGGCCTACTAGAGGTGGTACTCATGGGGTCATTATCTCTCGTCCACCGTTGTTGTTTCTTTGGAGGGAGGGGTCATGAAAAAGTGGTATCATAGGTGATGGTTTAGAGAGAAGATTGCTTTTTGAGATATGAATTGTGTCATTTGAAAGTGTTGGTAAGTAATCTATGTTAATTGAACTTGGCATGTAACATTGGCCAATGAGACTGGCTAGGACAAGGGATTTTACGGCCACCATGATCCAATGACCAGATTCTGATCTTATTGGACAGTCAAGTGATATGGGTCTACTTGTAGTGTAGAGGCCTATGAGAGGTACATGAATCATAATAACCTATGTTCTTGTTTTATTTATGTTGTTTGGGGAATGTTAACATTGAAATAATCAATGAAATGGATTAATGTTAACTAAAATATATCATAATATAAATCTATACTACTGAGCCTAGAAAATCATTATTTCCCTTCTAGTTATGGCTCTTGGTCATCATTTGTGTATGGAATAGGAAATGTAGGTTCATCAAGCTTTCCCGGTGTATCAAAGAAGGGTTGATCCAACAGAGGATGACGATTAGTGGAAGAGGATGTTGCGTTATTTTCAAGGGAAATATTTGGAAAAGTATGAGGGGAGCATTTTTGTTATGGAAACATATAGTTGGATAGAGGATATAGAGATCACTTTCAGTTTGATCTAATCCCTGGCGTAGTACAAGGAAACATAGAAGGTTATTCATATGCGAGGAGCTACACGTTAGTGGAGGATGTTGTACCTTAGTGAGTAGAGGGAGTCATATGTTTCATCGGTCGAATTCAAGAAAGAGTTTCATGCGGTGTTCCTCTCATCACCCATGAAGGTAGTGAAGAATAATGAGATAATATCCATTAATAATGGGAGTATGTCTATATGAAATCTAGATATTATGTTCAAGGACCATTTATACTTCATCCCATATATTTTTTCAAATGAGGAGCCAAGACCAACGCGTGTTGAGGAGGAACTATTTCCTTTAATCTAGTATGTAGTTCTACTATTTACATTTCTGATTAACCTAGAGGTTCAGAAGAAATATGATTTGATTGAGTTGATGAAATAATTGTGAGTTTTTCAATGGGAGTGGAACCGAATATGTTTCATAAGGAGAAGAGTTTTTAGTGGCATGCATTGGGTGTCGAGGTATTTAAGGATTCTCCCAAATGAGAGTCAACATCGAAAGCTCCCCTTTTAACCATACAAATTCTGTAATATTCCTGTGGGATTTTGGATGATGTGTTTATTCGATAAGTTTTATAAATATCTTTAGGGATAGTGGCCATTATCTTCTCAAGCTGATTTTGGCCGATGTAGACAAGTTTAGTGTCAGCCTCAACAACAGTAATTTATGAGGCCATTCCAAAAGTATGAAAACATGCCTATGGTATAACATGGGTAGAAAAGGTAGGTAGAGGCCAACCCCAAGATGTTCCTAGAGCTTATAGACCCCGACTAGAGTGTGGTCATGGATGCAAATGTCAATAGTGATGTAGGGAATCTGGTTGTGGTCAGTTGTATGAGACAAAGTTACCAGAACCAGATGGTCCATAGAATGTTAGAGGTATGATCAGTTTATCATCTAAGTTTGAATGTGTTTTTTTATAATGGATATTCTTACTCCTTTTAGGTATCCCACTATATTCCATTCTTTGTACTATACACAGAGAGGCTTCTCATACCCCTGATGTTGACTATACAAGTCATTGGTGAGACCAACATGTTTGTTGTGTACCGGGGGTGTAGACTGATGTTGGGGACATATCAGTCCTGTCGAGATATTTTATTTATTTTTATGATTCCATATGATTTCATCCTTAGCATCGACTGGTTGTATTCTATGCATTATTTTATTGACTACTTTCGAAGGAGAATCATGTTTCTGGATGAGGATGACCAGTGCATGGTTTTCTTTTGTGAATGGAGTTTTCAAGTGGCACTACTAGAAAAACAGGTCTTTGCGACGGGCCATTTGCGACGGGATCCTGTCGTAACAACACTTATTTGCGACGGGCACGTCGCTAAAGCCTTTTTTTGCGACGGTTATTCTCCCCGTCGCAAATAGTACTTCGTATATTTGTAAAAACTTTGAAAATAGTTTTTGCGACGGGACCCGTCGAAAAAGGTATTTGCGACGGGACCCGTCGCAAAAACTATTTTTTTAAAAAAAAATTAAAAACTATTAATAAATTATTTTAATGCATATAATAATACTAATATTTGCGATGGGCATAGTATCCCGTCGCAAATACTATAAAAAAATTATTAATAAATTATTAATAAACTATTTTAATTAATATAATAATAGAATTATAATTCACAAATAAAAATAATAAATTATTTTAATTAATATTATAATAATAGAATTATAATTCAAAAATAAAAAATAATAGAATATTAATAAATGATTTAATTAATATAATAATATTAGAATTATAATTCATAAATAAAAAAATATTAATAAGTTATTTTAATTAATATAAAAATAATAGAATTATTTTACATTCAAATATTAAAATAATTCAAGTATTACAAAAAAATATAATTAAATTATAATATTATAAAATTTTAATATATATATATAATTTAATATTATAAAATATAAATAATATTATTATTCATATTAATATTGTTATTTAAAAATATAATATTATTAATATTTCATAATGAGACAGAAACTACGAATAGAAAAAAAATCATATTTTGATTTCACAAATTTTATAACATAAATACAAACTCTAATATGAAGGAGGGGGGGAGGGGGGGGGGGATCTGTAGATGGTGGTGGAGGAAACTCCATCCCTAAATCATGAGTGAGTCGGCGCATGTACTCCATCTGCTCCTGATGCTGCTGCTGCCACCGACTCGTCTGCTCCTCGTACACCTGCTGCTGGCATCGATGCTCCTCCTCATGCTGCTGACGCATCTGCTCCTGCTCCTGTTGGAGACTCTCTATCAGTGCAGTCTGAGATCACAACTGATCCTCATACTGTGTAGTAGAAGAAGATGCATGAGCTCCCCTCGAGCTGGACGCCGACATCGCAGCACTCCCATAATAATCTCCGGGAGTCAGTCGAGAGCCGATACCAACTACCCGGCCCTTCTCGAAGGCATACTTGGTGGCCTGAATCCATGCCACCTCATCAAACTGACGGGCAGTGGTCTGATCTGATGACTCGGCCTGACTTTCAAGCCGGGCCTGTGACGCTGCGACCTCATATGACTCCTATAGTTGAAATTTTAAATTAAAATTGTGAATATATTATATGAAGTTAATTTTTAAACTTGAAAACAAATAATACTGACCACAATGTGATGCTGATGATCACCTATGAGATCCCCAGTAGCAGGATCACTATACATCCTCTGATATACGTCGTACTCTGTAATATCGGGGTGCTCGACAGCCTATAAGAATAAAAAATAAACTGTTAATATTTATAGTTATATAAAATATTTATAAATAATATACGTACCAGATGTTGTCTATGAGTACTGAAAGAACGACTCCCAGCTCGATGAGTCACCTCCTGTCTCCCCCGATTCTTCCTCCCCACCGATGATCTCTTCTGAAAGGCACCACTCAACCAGTGCGCACATAATCCATCCCATACATGGGATGAAATGTACTCTGGTCGGTGTGCTCTACATGACTCATCAAAATCTGACACTCCTACTTTCTTTATCACAGCTTTTCTTAAATTGTGCAAAAACAGACGAAGGCGATCACGCATGGCCACCTCCCATGCCTCGTGGATGGCGTCACGCATGGTATCCTCGATCGGATACCATAAACCCTACAAATAAATCAAAATATCAAGTTAGAAATGAAATAATTTTCAAAATAAAAATTATTTATTTACGTACGTACCAACCAATGGCCGAACATGGCCTGCTGCACATCAATGGGAATCTTCTCCCATGTGGTCCACGACTGAGAGAAATAGTTGCAAAAAATAGCGCTGCCCTATCCGACTGCTATATGCGGAAAATAGAAAAAATAATAAACATTTATTATGTGAATAGATTAATGAAATCTTAGTCAAATCCAAAGGTTATCACACAGGTTATCACACCTCCGTGTGCGTGGATCAAACCCAAGACGTGGACTTCGCTCAGGGACGGGGTCAGGAATCATCAATCGTGCAAGACCACGCCCCCTCCGCGTACTCCCTGGAGCGCCTGCAGGCTGAGGGTCATCTGTCAGCAACTCATCCGCATCGAAAGTCAGGTCAGCATCCGCCAACTCACGAAATGTGGCGTCGTCCATCTGAAATAGAAAATGTTAATGTTAGCAAATAATTGATAATTACTATTATATATACATATATACATATATACATATTATGATTGTATATAAATACCATGGAATGCTATCAGTGTTCATCTTCATCATCATCTTCATATATGTCAATGTCATCTTCATATTCATCCTCAACATCATCGCTATCCATTCGAGTTACAGTTGCTTCATCTCTTACCATTTCAGATTCATATGTGACATCATTAACATCATCGTCATCACCGACTCTTAAATGTGGGGTGTCGTCATCGATACTCATGTCTCTTTGTAAAAAAGATTGATTTTGAGTACTCTCTTGAAAAACTTCAATTCTTTGCACATCAGTGAAAGCACATTCTCTTTGACTAAACTGATTGTCTCGAATTTTGATTTTTATTACACTCCACCAATTAGTCAAGTCTCTTGATGTTGCACAGTACTTTGCGTAATAAAATTGATATGCCTGTTGAGCCAATAAGAATGGTTCATTTACTGCGATAACACTTTTACATTTAATATCGATGATTCCATGAGTCGGATGAACACGCACGCCTCTCTCTATATCCAACCACTGACATTTGAACATGGTTATGTAATGTTGTCCAAGATAACAGAGTTCAATGATTTCATCAAGTATTCCATAAAAGTCAACTTCATTTTCTCTATGATGAGATCCTCTCAAGCTAACTCCAATGTTCATTGTTTTTTTCGATTCCCCACATGCATGTGTGTGGAATCGAAATCCATTCACCACATATGCATTATAAGTTTTAACTAGTTTGGAAGGTGGGTTACTCAATACACACAGTCGTTTGTCAATTTTATCAGCATGTCGAGACACCTGAAAATTTGTGAAATAATTATCAATATAGTAAAATATACATTGAATGAGTTTCTAAAAGATAAATAATTTATGTTACCAGTTTTTGAAACCACTGAGAGAAATTTTTCAGTCGACGTTCTTCAAGAGCAGCTGCTGTAATTTGTGGAATTTGTTTCTTGATATGATTATCATACAACCTATAAAAACCAAAGTTATTTACTATAACATAAATGATAGAATAAGTGATATAAACACTTACAGTACAACTGATGTCATCTCTTCACAGTTGAGCAGAACATACGTATGAGCTCTCTGATGTTCATCATCTGAAAGCCAGTATTCATAAAATCCACCAAAACCAAGCTCTGACTGGTTGAAAATAGATAATTGATTGTCGATTTCATCAATATTCCTCTCGTTCCGTCCCATTTGGTTGTGTTTTGAAGGATACTCAGATTCAAAATAATGGGAGCAGAAAAAAGATATTTCCTCTTGCAAATAAGCTTCTGCAATAGATCCTTCTACAGATGCTTTGTTACGTACTTTTCTTTTCAATTTTTGCATGCATCTTTCAAATGGGTACATCCATCGAAACTGTAGCAGACCTCCACATTTGGCTTCATATGGAAAATGTAACATCAAATGTTCCATTGAGTCGAAGAAAGACGGCGGAAATATTTTTTCCAGTTTACATATAATTACAACAACATCTTTTTCAAGTTTTCCTAGAGCATCATAATATGTCGTAGCCGCACAAATTTCCCAAAAAAAAATGGGACATGTCTGTTATGGAATCCCAAATCACAGAATTCAACAGACCTCTTAATCCAATGGGTAGAAGTCTCTCCATTATAACGTGACAATCATGAATTTTTAATCCAGTAATATGACCATTCTTTACACATCTACCCAAATTGGATGCACAACCATCTGGAAGTCTCAAATCTGCAATCCACTGACAAAATAATAAACGGTTTTCTTTAGACAGTGTATAAGCTGCTTTTGGTTTCAGTAACCTTTCTGTTCTGACATTCTCAAATAGTTCCAATTCTGGACGCCTGTAAATTTGGGCAAGATCTAAACGTGCATTTACATTGTCTTTTCTCTTTCCTGGAGTATCCAAAACTGTATGAAACAAATTATCAAAATAGTTCTTCTCAATATGCATGACATCTAACATGTGTCGGACCAACAGATCCGACCAATATGACAAATCCCAAAATATTCTACATTTAATCCAATTGTGTTCTTTCCCAAAACCAGAAATTTTCTGTTGGTTTATTATGGGACCAAAAGTGATGGGAGGTAATGAAAATACAACTGATTTTAACTTCGAACCTGATAGCATTTTTGGAGGTCCATCCCTTTCAACTGTTCCTTTTCTGAAATGAGATCTGTTTCTGCGAAAAGGATGATCAGCTGGAAGAAATCTGCGATGACAGTCAAAATAACAAGGTTTCTTTCCATGAATGAGCATAAATGCTTTTTTCTCTCCCATACAGTAAGGACATGATTTCTGACCATGTGTACTCCATCCAGATAACATCCCATAAGCCGGGAAGTCACTTATTGTCCAGATCAATGCTGCTCTCAGTATGAAATTCTATTTCGTTGCAACATCATATGTACTGACACCAGTACTCCACAATAAATTTAATTCATCAATCAATGGCTTCAAATAAACATAAATATTTTTCTTCGGATGTCCTGGAATTAGTAAAGTCAAAAAGATATATGGCTCCTTCATCAACAACCATGGAGGTAAATTGTGAGGAGTTAAAAAAACAGGCCAACATGAATATTGACTACCATAAGATCCAAACGGACAGAAACCATCAGTGGGAAGGCCCAGTCGAACATTTCTAGCTTCTAAAGCAAAGGATGGATGCACTCTATCAAAATGTTTCCATGAATCACCATCGGCTGGATGATTCAAGCTTTTATCGGTTGAAATATTCTCTTTATGCCATGACATCATTGTCACTGTATTCTTAGACATGAATAAATGCTGAAGTCTACATGTAAGCGGAAAATATCTCAACTGTTTTACAGGAATCAAACCAGACTTCCCATGTTGTCCTTCATTATATCTCAGTTGCCCACATGTGGGACAACTATCCAACGACTCATTTTCCCCAGAATATAAAATGCAGTCATTTGAACATGCATGAATCTTCTGACAAGTAAGTCCCAAATTTCGAACCAGCCTCTTACTCTCATAGTAAGTTGCAGGTAAAACATTTCCTTCGGGTAACAGTGTTTTCAGCAATGAAAATATCTGGTCAAAACAGGTGTTTGACATTCCGTTATCTGATTTGATAGCCATAAATTTTGCAACTGCTTCTAATTTGTTCATCTTACAGCCAGGATCTAATACATCCTCAGCAGACTTCAACAACTCATAAAATTCAGATGGTGCCAACTCAGGATTTGAAGCTATATCAGCTGGAGTTTCTGTATGTTGAACAGATGAACCTGCAACATCATGTACTAAATCTTGAAACCGAGATGGATCCAGAATCAAGTTGGTATCACCTGCTCTGGAACTGCGCTCACCATGTTGATACCAAAAAACATAATCTGGTTGAAAACCAAAACGCAAGAGATGTTCTCCCACTTTGTCAAAAGTGTCAAACGTTCTCAATGCACATTTTCTACAAGGGCATTTTATTTTTTCCTTCTGAAACAAATTCTGGATTTGTTGCCACAAATGATAAAAAAGCCTCCACACCCTCTACATATAGTGGATTTAAACCAGAACCGTTTGGATTTCTACATTGATTTATCCATATGGGGTCACCTAATAATGATTGTTGACGACCTCGTTGTTCCATATTTCTCTATAAAATATAAAAGCATTACTGGTTTTGAATAATTTGTTAGAAAAAACACTCAAGCTAGGATAATTATTGAGTTTAGATCATACACGACTGACGCAAACTTTTTATTGAGATAGACCTAAAAATTGACCCTTTAAGAATTAAATATGTTGAAAATAAAGCAAAACATGTTACAAATATTGATAATTTTAATATTATATAATTTTTTTATTATTTTCATAGTACTATTATTATTGGTAATTGTTACAAATTATTAATAATTATTGGTAATTATTGGTAATTATTGGTAATTATTACTAATTATTGGTAAGTATTAGTAATTATTGGTAATTATTACTAATTATTGGTAATTATTACTAATTATTGGTAATTATTAATAATTATTGGTAATTATTACTAATTATTGGTAATTATTACTAATTATTACTAATTATTACTAATTATTTGTAATTATTGTTAATTAATACTAATTATTGGTAATTAATAATAATTATTGGTAATTAATACCAATTATTGGTAATTAATACTAATTATTACTAATTATTGGTAATTATTGGTAATTATTGTTAATTATTTGTAATTATTGCTAATTATTACTAATTATTACTAATTATTGGTAATTATTACTAATTATTGGTAATTAATACTAATTATTACTAATTATTGATAATTATTACTAATTATTGGTAATTATTATTAATTATTACTAATTATTGGTAATTATTATTAATTATCACTAATTATTGTTAATTATTACTAATTATTACAAATTATTATTAATTATTGGTAATTATTACTAATTATTGATAATTATTACTAATTACTGGTAATTATTACTAATCATTGGTAATTAATACTAATTATTACTAATTATTACTAATTATTACTAATTATTGGTAATTATTGTTAATTATTACTAATTATTGGTAATTATTACTAATTATTACTAATTATTACTAATTATTGGTAATTAATACTAATTATTAGTAATTCATACTAATTATTGGTAATTAATACTAATTATTGGTAATTAATACTAATTATTGGTAATTATTACTAATTATTGTTAATTATTACCAATTATTGTTAATTATTACTAATTATTGGTAATTATTACTAATTATTGGTAATTATTACTAATTATTGGTAATTATTACTAATTATTGGTAATTATTACTAATTATTACTAATTATTACTAAATATTACTAATTATTGGTAATTAATACTAATTATTGGTAATTAATACTAATTATTGGCAATTAATACTAATTATTGGTAATTATTACTAATTATAACTAATTATTGGTAATTAATACTAATTATTGGTAATTAATACTAATTATTGGTAATTATTACTAATTATTACTAATTATTGTTAATTATTACTAATTATTGGTAATTATTACTAATTGTTGGTAATTAATACTAATTATTGGTAATTAATACTAATTATTACTAATTATTACTAATTATTACTAATTATTACAAATTATTACTAATTATTTGTAATTATTACTAATTATTACTAATTATTAGTAATTATTACTAATTATTGGTAATTATTGGTATTTATTCCTAATTATTACTAATTATTACTAATTATTGGTTATTATTGGTAATTACTACTAATTATTCCTAATTATTCCTAATTATTCCTAATTATTTCTAATTATTCCTAATTATTACTAATTATCCCTAATTATTACTAATTATTACTAATTATTACTAATTATTGGTAATTATTGGTAATTATTGGTAATTATTGGTAATTATTGGTAATTATTCCTAATTATTACTAATTAGTGGTAATTATTACTAATTATTACTAATTATTGATAATTATTGGTATGTATTACTAATTATTTGTAAGTATTACTAATTATTGGTAATTATTACTAATTATTGGTAAGTATTACTAATTATTGGTAATTATTACTAATTATTGGTAATTATTACTAATTATTGGTAATTATTACTAATTATTGGTAATTATTACTAATTATTGGTAATTATTACTAATTATTACTACTTATTCTTAATTATTGATAATTATTGGTAATTGTTCCTAAATATTAGTAATTAAATGAATAATTACAAATAATTAGGAAGAATTACCAATAATTACAAATAATAACATTATTAGTATATTTTATTATTAATATTAAAATAATATAATTTTCTAATTTATATACAATTCTCCTTTCATCTCTGCGTTTTCTATCTCCACATACAAATAACACATGTGAAGACAGCAAACACACAGATGAAAAGGGAATTGTATATATATAAAAAATTATATTATTTTAATAATAATAATAAAATATACTAATAATGTAATAATGTTATTATTCATAATTATTGGTATTTATTACTAATTATTAATATTTATTCTTAATTATTAAAAATTATTACTAATTATTCCTAATTAACATTAACTATGAACAATACTAATAATTTAAATTTATTAAGTAACAAAACAATGTAAACATAATTAAATTACAACTAATTAAGAATAATTGAAACTAATAAAAAATTAAAAATAAATATTAAATTAAAATGAACATAAATACCTTGAAAATTGATCTGCTCTAATCGTTCTTCAAAACATTAATATCAACTCTGGAGAAAAAAATTAAACTTGATAAAAACTGAACTTTAGAAATAAAACGTTCAGAGAAGAAGAAGATGGAGTTTGAGAATGATTTGAAAAAAACGGATGGGGGTATTTATATGTTAGATTATTTGCGACGGGTCCATTTGCGACGGGATTCCCGTTGCAAATAGTGTTATTTGCGACGGTACCCGTCGCAAATACCTTAGCCAACATTTATTACGGTCAACGGTTAAATAGTTATTTGCGACGGGTCCCGTCGCAAATAACCACCTGCCGATATACTATTTGCGACGGGGAAATATTCCCGTCGCAAACACCTTTTACCGCCGCTGGTTATTTGCGACGGGAATATTCCCCCGTCGCAAATATTTTTCCTGCGATTTGGCGCGCAACGCGCGCCAGTTCTTTTGCGACAGGGAAAGCAATCCCGTCGCAAAAGCCTACTTATTTGCGACGGGTAAATACCCCCCGTTGCAAATAACCCGTCGCAAATACCCATTTTTCCGTAGTGTGGGTAGCCTACATGTGGATGCCCTTCATTCCTTATTAACTGAGTTGTAGGTGGAAAGATGGGATGATAGGATTGTAGAAATTTAGAGGGTCATCTAGGAGTTACAAAATGTTTTCCCTGAGGATTTTATAACAATATTCCCTCAACACGACATTGAGTTTTTGATAGACAAGTATCCCAATGCATATTTGATTTTGATGGATGATTATCAAGTCAATGCTTATGATTTATTGGATTGGAGGATTCTAATTGATGATCTAATTCATAAAGGCTTCATCCAGCCCCATGTGTCACCACGGATCATTCTATTGTTTTTCTCAAAGAAGGAGGATGGTAGTATGCGTTTGTGTATAAGAAAGTAGATGATTAATGAAGTAAAAACCGAGAATAGTTACCCAATTCTATGGATCAATGATCTATTCGAACAGTTAATAGGGGTGTGGTGGTTTTCTAAGAACAACCTATGGTATGGATATCACCCGTTAAGGGTAAAGTAGGGTGATATCTCAAAGACTACATTCATGTGATGTTATGCACACTTCCAGTTTGTAGTCATGTAATTTGGTGTTATGAACACACCATCATGGATTATGGGGCTCATAAGCTCCCTAATTCATAATTTCCTTGGCCATTTAACTGGAATATTCATTGATGATATCTTGATTTACTCAAATTCAAAAGATGATCATGTAGACACTGTCCAAGCTGTCTTGCAGGTTCTTCGGCATCACCATCTTTAGGGAATGTTGTCCAGGTGTACATTTCAAAAATGGGAGGTCCATTTACATAGACATGTGGTGTCTCAGTAGGGTGTGATAGTTGTCCCAATAATGTTCAATGTAGTTGTTTCTTAGGTAGCACCCAAGAACATGATAAAGGTTCTTAGTTTTCTTAGACTCACAGAATATTATCGGAGTTTTGTACCCGATTTCTCTCACGTTTCAACCACATTGAAAAAATTTACTATGAAAGAAATATATTATTTTTCTATAGGAAAATGAAATGAAGTATTTAGTTACAGGATGTGGATGTTTGTAGGTGCTCCAGTGCTTTAGCGGTTAGAGTAGGGTGTTTTTTTATGTTTTTAGTTACACATCATGTCTTGGATTATGGTGCATATTGATGTGGAAAAAGGAAGTGATATCTTATGGTTTTAGGAACTAAAACCCTCAAGACCATAACTATTCTACATATTATATAGAGCATGAAAAATTTGTGTTTGTGATAAATTAGTGGTGAAATTATCTCATTGGGGAGTGCTTTGTGGTATTCATGGATCATAAGAGTTTGAAGTATATATTTTCCCAGATGAAACTGAATCATTGATAAGGGAGTTAGATTTAGTTCCTTAATGGCTATTATTTTGAGTTATTCAACACATCTAGAAGGAAAAAATTTCATAGATGAATCTTGGAGTAGGAAGTTACAAAATGATGTTTTCTAGGATTCTATAGATACTTGTAGAGAAGTGGTGGAATTGGTTGCCTTGAACTTGAATGAAACAATGGTTGATTGAGGAGGATTATTGTTCCATATGATGGTGCAGTATTCTATGATATATAAATAAGACTAGTCTTAGTGGGGAGACATAGTGGTAGAGGTGATGTGTGATCTTGTTATCTACAGAGATGCTCCATAATTTTGTTGAGAGGTTAGTTTGAACAAGATGTTGTATTTAGGAAGTCTCTTTATTCTGGTATCAATGCACAATGGAGTTCTTCGTGAGTTACATATCATACCTTCGGTGGTAGACCCAATAATTTCTATGATGTATCGATGCTTGAAGCTATATTTTTTGGTGGTGTGGGATGAAGCATGTAGTGGCCGTGTTTTTGGAAGGGTTCATGGTTTTACATTAGGTAAAGCCATAACATCATGTCCTTGGTGGGTTGTTTCAACCCTTCGATATCCCCGAGTGTAAATGGGATGAAATATCAATAGGTTTTTTTATAGTATTACATAGATATCAGGGAGGTTGTGATGCTTTCTATGCCATCATGGATCAATTTAGTAAATCATCCCACTTCTTATCTATGACAGAGTCAGGTGTATAGAATTCTATTTTTATAAGTTACGTAAATTTGGTTGCATGGTATCATGGAGTTCCTATGTCCACTATCTTAGATCATGATGCATGTCATCACTAATTCTTAGTAGTACATGAGTCCCTCTCTTTCCTAAGTCGGATCCAAATCTACATAGAGACCATTTTTCAAGAACTATGTATGGCTTGATTCTCATTTTCATTGAGATACGTAGAGGTGCCTGAATCTCCAATTTTGGGCCCAGGAAAAATCACAAAATTTTATTATTTTATTTTCTCCTCCTGTATATGAATCAAATCTATACAGATTGTTTCCTTACGATATATTATTTGGTCCTTATACCATATCATGTATTAAGATTTATTGTTCTCTCAAAACGTATCAAAATCCCCTATTCCTCATGTCAAACTTAGAGAGAGGAATGATTGTTTAAAGAACTACATATGACGTGATTCTCATATATTTTTTAGATACGTAGAGATGCGTAGATCTTCAATCATGGGACCCGAAACAACAAAAAAACCACTTTATGACATGATTCTTTCCCCATCTAGACCTATAGTGACACTCAGGTTTTATCCCTTAATTCAGTTACAGTTTGTTTTTCCTTTCATATCAGTTTGTAGTCATCCTTACCACATGATGTTACACTGAATGAAAATCTAATACCCCTATTATTCATTTTCATTAACTTTTTATTATAAAAGAATCACATACTTTTCCTTGTTTCTCACACTGAGTACAGCTTACATGGGATTAGGAATTCAGTAAATAGATTCTTTATATATGTTTTTTAATTCCTTTTTTGGGGTTAATAATGTCCTTACTGCATGACTTAAAACTGTACATTACCATATTCAATCAAAGGAAAAAAAAGAAAGTCTCCATTTTACATATGTGTCAGATCTATGTGTAGGACATCAAACTCATGGAAAATATAGATTCAAATGTATCTCATATACATTAGGCATAACCCCCTTCCACATCTCACACTATTAGTCTTGAATTTTTCTTTCAGATTTTCATAACCATTCTTACAGTTTATGGTGACAACGTTTCCAATATCTGAGAGATCTTTTTCCCGACTACGTATCACATGCCCTTACGCATCCTTGAATTAGTTTCTTATATAAAAGACATATCAGTCAAAAGATGCCACTATTTGGCTATACAGCATATGCCCTTGTTGGCCCTGCATAATACTACCCCCATTACGGGTCTGTCAAATAATGGTAACATTGTTCTTGGTTATTGTATCTTTTCCCCTTTAATATTTGATGACGATATACAAGAATCTGTATTTTAAAACCATCATTCAAGTATACTTGTCCCATTATCTTTCTCACAATCTGAAATTCTTCAAGACCATGGTTTACACATTTCCTTCATCATGTGTTCGATACACTATATAATAATCTTCAAATCACTTAGCCACATGTTATATATTATTATCATTTCTAGTACTAGTTGTATGACCTAAAACTACAGACACCATATCTTTTACATTTGGTTCAGACCTTTGTAAGAGTCCTATTCCTCTGATTCTTTGGATATCTTGATTGGAAATACTATTTCTTTATTTAGGTACCTTTCCATATAAACCTAACTCTATGCTTTGAAAATTCCGAGTCTCCATAAACTTTCTTCAAATTTTAGCTATAGAACGTCAAAATTTTGAGATCTATTTTTCCTTACTATGTTGCACATGCCCTTAGAAAGCCTTGCATAAGTTTCCTACATAACATGCAAGTCAGTAAAAAGATTCCACTATTTGACTAGGCATTGTATTCCCTAGTTGTCCATTCTTAATATATCCCCCATAACGGGTTTGTCAAGTAATGGTAACATAATTCTTAGAGATGACTTCCTCTAATGCTTCTAGCACTTTTCCCATACCATTCATCAGTTTCAAAAATTCTCAAATCAAATTTTACAATTTTCCCTTTCATTCCTAAATATGATAGCATATTTCAAAACAAATTATCATGAAATTTGGAGAGTTTTGTACTTTTGGTCAAAGCTAAAGACATTAAATTAAAGCCACCCCTTGTCCTCACTAAATGACTTAAAACTGCACAGTACGAATGTCCTCATAGCATGATTTCTGGTTTAAAATAATCCTTTTTCATTCATAAAATTCATTTTCTTGGAAAATACACCTACTGTTGTCTTAAGTCACCCGAATATTATTTTCCCTTATCTATCAACAACAACAAAAAAATATTCTAAAAGATCATTTTTTCCTGACTATGAATCACGTGCCCATAGGTGGCCTTGCTTAAGTGGAATATATAATGGACATGTCAGCAAAAAGATACCATTATTTGGATATTCAGAATATTCCCTAGTTGGCCCTACATAATACAACCACCATGATGGGTTTTTTCAAATAATGTTAACTTCGTTCCGGGAAAATACACACATTATGTTGATACATGTTTAGATTTGGTGACCATTAAAAAACCATGCCTCAATATTCCCCTTGGAAATGTTTTAATAATATTAAAGAAATTCTTATCCAATGGTTCTTGTTTGGAATATAATACAAAAAATTTGGTCAAAGATGTTCGACCCTAAATATTAGCCCTTTATAGTCCAACATGCAAGAATTTAAACTACCAGTAACAAAAGAATCGGTACTCATTAGGTTGAGAACTTGAAATGGGTACTCTAAACAAAATTCGAGTACCAAGATCACTAAACATACATTTTTGTATGATTTAAGTATTATTGATAAATAAAAAAAGTGTGGTCAAAATACAAAAAAGTTGCAGGGTTATCCATAAAACCCTAACAATAGTCAAATTATTCTCATTAGGTCCCTCAACTTAATAAGAAAATTTTGAGCACTTCATTCTTATTATTATAATATTGATTGTTTAATATAAAAGATTCATTATCATCATTTACCTTTCATATTGCTATCATAAAAAACATGAATGAATACTTATATGATTGAAAACAAACTATCATTAATTTATATGAAAATAGGGGGCCATCCACAAAATGGAGCCTCTCTATCTTATTTTAGAGAAAATTCTCAACATGACTTCTCATTTGTTGGACCGAATAATATGCTATATCAGCTGCCTGTTGAAGTTGAGATAGTTGAGCAACTCCAGCCTCCTCTTCCCGATGAAGTGCTTCCATAACAGTTGAAATGGCAGTTATCCCCTCTAATTGGGTTTCTCTTAATGTTTGATTCAATTGCTCAAGATTCTTATGAATAGCATCCAATTGCTATTAAAGAGATAAGAACTCCTTCATGGATTCTTTGATTAGTTGGCTAATCTCCAGTGATTTTTATTATGATTTGCATCTGGCTCAACTACTACAGCTTGAAAGCCCTCAATATTGATGAGTTCATTTGCCTCTTCGAAATCTTTTCCCATCATATGCTCTTGCTCCCGTTGGCGAATATTCTTTTTTTATGGCAGCGTAGACTTCCCGATAATTAAATCCACCAAATCCTAATATGCATAATAACGCTAGGAGTTTTGGAAAAATAGGTGAAAATTAATCTAAAGGATTTTCATCAATTATGATCTAGACATGTAGCCATGTCTTCTTAAGTTCCATGCCAAGAGGATATTGCATCTCTAAGTCTGAATCCGAGTCACGACCATGAGGTAAAATGTACTTAGGAAATAGGCCGCTTAAAGAGCTACCTTGTTCTACATCACTTGGGGTAGTAGAAGCTTCACCTTATGATCTAAGAGCTGATAACCATAAATGATATATCAAGGTCATTATTAGTTTCAAATGAAGGAATCAAATATGATTCAAACAACTAATTATATTTACCCAATAACAAGTCAACTACTTGATTGGATTCATCACCTATATTCTCAGCTCCTGTATTCTCAACTCTAGTGTTTGGAGTAGGTGTTTCTTGAGAAGGGTCATTTCCTTGATTTTGCACATGTTTGACATTTCAAGGCTCTGAAACATCTCTTGATGAAGGAACCTCTGTAGGTATTTCTCTAGTCCCAGTTGGAGGATAAAGTGTAACACCTTATATCTGAAGATCCTTTTCAAAATTTTCTGTAGATAAAGCTGCATAAGGTAAATTTTGATGTAAACAATCATGTTTAAGAACAAATTATTTATGGAAATTAAAGAATAGGGACTTTCATCCATGAAATCCTTCATGAAAATCTCCAAAATCCTTGATAGAACATTGAATATCAATATTTGGATTATGGTTTTCCATTATTTCAATGTATACGGCCTGAGCTGTTACAACATAGTCACCATTTAAGGTATCCAACAAATGATGGTAGATGCCCAAATTGCCTCTGATAACATTATTTTTCTGATGACCCTTCAATTGATATTCCAGTATCAGATCTTTCCAGGTCTGGGATAATATCATTGTTGGTTTTAGATTTCCCTGGATCTTCATTCCGTTCTTCTGAAACAATAGGAATATCATTAATGAATATTTTTATGATCCTTTGAGAAAATTATCCGGTGAATTTATTTAATATTACCATGGATTTCCTCTATTTCAATAGAGTTAGGAGCAGGTATAGCTGAATCTTTTGACATTACAGATTCTTCAGCATGAACCGGGGTTTCCCCTGGGGTTTCTTTTTCTGGTTAGAAAGCATCAGCTCTAAATCCCTCGAGAGAGGAGAGAGACATAGATCCTTCAAGAGATGAAATATGGTTACCAGAATATATTTAGAAAGTCATATTCCCTATGGATCATATAAACACTTACTCCTTCAGTGAACACTTTGAATCAATCTAATTTCTCTCTTGAGTTTTTTTTTCAAAATCTTGAGGAGAGATTGAAACACTCCTCTTGCCAGGGGAAACATGAGGTAAAAATTGAGTATTATCTATTTCCATGACCACGGTCATGATTCTTGCTCCTGGAGAAATTTTTTGCGACCTTGGAGGATCATTTGTTTCATTGATAGGAGAGCATGCAGGACAGTACTTAGGTGATTCGAGAACTGGTCCAGATCTTCCTTCTCTACATTCAAGTTGCATAAATATATTTTCATCATGATTAATGATGATAAATGATAAAGCATAGTTGTGATAAAAAAAATAAGGGAAATACATTCTTAGTATTAACATAAATATCCCACTCCTCCTCAGAGTCGATAATCACCCCTTCGCGGACTCCTAAGTACATGATATGAGATACTCATTTAGAGGCTGGGATTTGTTCATCATGTTCATATATAAAAACCTCCAGATCTGCAATATACTTCTATACTTTAGCCAAGTTATGGAATGTATTGCAATCAGAAGGTTCCTTGATATCACTAATATCTGGTATTCAAATGACATGATGGAGGAATGCCCATGCATCCCTAAGATCATGGGTTATACTTTCCCAATGATGAATGGATGAAGGTCGCACATAATTCAATCTTTGTATAGTTGACTGTGGAAGGTAAGCTTCACCTTCTAATTGGGAAATTTCTTCAGACATCCTTTCTTCAGAAAGTTTAACAGATGTATTATGGACCACTCTTTGATGGTGATGACTGGATCGCCATGGATTTGGTGGTGTTTCTTCTCTATCCTTGGTCTTCCTGGTGTAATTCCTATGAAGAAATTTTAAGGGCTATGAAACCTCTGACACTTTTGTAGCATCTCAGGACAGGGATTTATTGCCATGATTTCCACGTGCAACGGTCATTATAGATTCCACTAGATATATCCATTTTGTTAGAGCCCCTTGGAAATCTGAAGAAACCTAAGCTTTGGCATACCCAACTTCCAATCTGATAGATGCATATGGTGGAGGTAACTTAATTGAAAATTTGGATACCTCTAAAACTGTGAGAATCCATAATTGTTGCACTACCTTTGGGTGCTTCTCATGTCTGACATATGGGGGAGGGAGTGCTTGATTGTTGAGGACACCTAAAATGACGAGCAAACCTATAGGGCATATAAGACTCACAGATAATTTCACCATCAATCCTAGTTGATAATATTCCATCCCTAAATTCCATTATATAAGATCTCAGCTCATAATTATTTTCTTCTCCATCATCAATAAATGATTCAGTTTGTGGGTCACCAAATGGAAAGAAGCTGAATTATCCTGAAACAATCAATGGATTTAGTACCACGTTCGGTCTTAAACCTAGGGGATGAACACCAAAAACTTTTTATAGAAATGGAGTGAATCAACCATTGGGAACTCTATCTAAATTCAGTATGGAGTATGAAGAAAAGTGTTCTGCAATCCATCCCCACAACACTTGGAATAGCCCTACAATCCTAAATGGAGCCTTACCATTGTATAAATGCAGTAGGAGATGGTAAATTCATGATAATAAAGGGGTTTCTAGCCCAATATACTTCCCCTCTACCAATTTAGCTGAAATGAAAAAAGTCCATAATCTTACACCACTTCCGGATTTATAGACTAGAAGAAAATAAATGCTTAGCCACATGGAAAAGAAAGTAGCTAAGTGTACAGTTGCGTCTATATCGGGGTTTACATTATAGCCCCTGTTCTTATAGTTTCCTCTTTCCAGTGTAGGCTAATATGTGTCAGAACTTCCTCAGTTATCTGCAGAAGGACAAATAGTACGATGTCCACAGGTTGGACCTTTCTCTGTTGTTGGTTCTAAGAAGGCTTCCATCCACACTCTGGCATGTATATATTTCTTATTGTTGGGTAAATTATTTGTTATCATAAGTAATTCATGGGTCAGTGGTGGTGTTCTAGTAACATCTCCCCAAGTTGTATAAGGCAGGATGAATTCATCATACATTTCCCTAAGAATAGTAATTCCAGCTATTTGGTAAATATCACAGAGACTAATACCGACTTCAATATGCGTCATATGAATGAAATTATTTTTTAGAACCCATCATCTCAGTAATTCAGGAAGGAATTAATTTCTGTAAAAATAAGTTCGCCCCATCCAGACAGCTTCGTAAATATGAACATCTGATAACTCTTTTCTTAATTCTTCACAAGTCCGACTTACCAAGATTGTCCACATCCACGTAGGTTTTACACCCACTCCAGAACAAAGGTCCCAATTTCTTTTCCTTCCATTAGATTGATCTATTTGAGGAGCCCTAAAAGTAGAATCATAAAATTATGGTCTTGGCTCCACAGAATGATCATTCATATCAGAAGAGCAACCACTGTGATGAAGGATGCAACTAATAGGGATCATGCCTTCTTGTATCAAAAACCCCTTGCACAAATATTCATGCTGTTACAGGTGGGTTACTAAAGAACCCAATTATTTATAAAGTATTTATTAATAGATGGAACATGGGAGTCTTGAAAAAGCCCGTTCCCATATAGGGGTAAGTAAGGACTTTGTGGATAGTCACAATGGTACAGAATTAGACCATTCTATAACCCAGGAACAGTACTCTCAACAATTTCATAATAGTCGGACTCATCACACCCTTTTGGGGGGAATTATTTTCTACTCCTGGACACACTTTGTAAAATTAAAATATTTTCATTAATCCTTATTAATTCACAAAGTATATGAAAATTATCCATTGGAATTTAAAATCACTTATTAACATGTGTTAAACATCAAATCATCAGTATGCATTCAAGCTTCATAATTAATCGAAATATCTGTATGTATTAGAGTTTTTCCATTAATGGTATCCTCCAATATACTCATTAGAGATTCTTTTAATCATTGTTATAATGATATTGGTTTTATAGCAACTCAGTGGGGAACTCTAGAATTTATTTTCATTCAGGGAGATGAATATTTCTTTTAATCTTGGGATCATGCTCATAAAATTATCTACCTGTGTATCCTTGTGAAAGGAATCAGAACCATCGTAGTTCGATGTCCCTTAATAGGACACATCATATCTTTTTTGGACATGTGATAAGGACCTATATGTGGAAGGTTCTTAGTTGAATCATAGTGTGGGACTTATGTTGAAGCATCTCAAGGAACTTGGAATGGATATGAGTTTCCATGTAGGATCAGACCCTATTGGGAATATGGCCCAAAGAGAACAATGTTGATTTGAAGTTTTGGGATTGAACCTCAATGAGGCTTCCTATGTATCCCATATTAATGGTAATCAAATACCACGTATTTTGATGTATCTCATGGGAGAGTATTGTTCTCTGAGAGAGATGAGTTTTGGGATTACTTCCTGAAAAAAGATTCCTTGAGGACTTGAGGGTTTAATTTGGAGCATGTTTCCTAAGGAGGATCCCAAATTGGGGGAATTAGGGTTGGATGAGCTCGGGCCCAAAAAGGGATTCCAACGTATCCTGACTTGAACAGGAATCATAGTTCTCATAGTTCATTAGTATGAGTGTTTTTGAACATGTTGTAACCATCACGTATCTCTAGTCCCACGTGATTCATGCTTGGTGTGAGAAACATGAGGATGTGAAATATTAAAAAATGAAACTTCACACTTCCAAAATTTTCCTCCATGCTGATGGAAGAGGGTGCATCGACTGTGGAAGAGGGGAAGGTGACAAACCTTCCTTTTATTCTATTTACATTGGACAAGGGTCCAAATGTAAGGATGAAGGGGTGAAGGTGAGGGGTTTATACTAGGATAGATTTTCCAATATTTTTTCTAGAAGGTGGAGACTTCTCCTATATTTTCATGGAATAACATGTGAAAAGTGTACCTTCCCAATCAAAACATAAGTTTCTAGGTCACCGCTTTGAAATTGGTGAGGTGGGTTACCAACCATCCTCGAAACCGGAAACATCCCAACACTTTTCTAGTATAAAAATCCATGTGACTATGGATTTACAAACCCACAAACACCGAATGAATCCTAACCCCATTACGAAACAAATGTGGGAAACCTTTGACTGTGGAAATATAACCCAAAATTGTAGACACAATGATGAGCCTTACCCAAATGTTTTAGAATTCAAGATGTTTTGGTGGAGAATTTAACTAAGCCCCTTTCAAAAAATGGAACCAAGGAATGAGATAACCTTCCATGGATGGATTTAAAGAAGGGTGCATGAGCTAGTCACGTAGGTACCTCACAAAAGCATGCCACGTAGGTACCTTGTGTGGCCCTATCGCATAGGTACGACACATGGATATGGCGCACAGATATACCGTGTAGGTATGGATGTGGACTAAAGAAAGTGAATAACTTGAAAACATGCCTATCCCTTTTAATTATCCCTGCTTTTGTAGTTTAGAGAACTACCTGAGACAATTTGTGAGATCTAGGCGAAAGAGCTACGCAATGGGAGCTTCATAGAGTCTTTCACTTTTTTTAGTCTGGAAACGGGGAGCCCAATGGCTCTATTTATAGGCACAGATGGGACTGGTCGAAGAAATGTAGCCTGTATAGGTACATTGTGTAGCTCAGCCACTTAGGTTCTCCGCATAGGGACAGAAAAACTCTTCTGGTGTGAAAGTCTACCGTGTAGCTCGGCCGCATAGCTTTTTTGGGAGTATTATAGATTTTCATTTCTACTCTTTGAATCCTTATTTGGGATTTGAAACCTCTAAAGGATTCCTATCTTTTTGGTTATTTCTCCGGTAGTGTCAACACCCACTATGGGTATCACCACTATAATAAATGACTAACTTAACTGATTTACATAGACCAAAATGGAAAACCTGATATAGTTAACTTAGTATCTTCTCATACACCAAATATCTCACCATAAGGGACCTGGTTAATGAATCTATAAGCCAAATAGAATAAAATATGTGGTTTACCACTCTAACGGGCATTACCAACCTTAGATGAGCCTAACCAAAAACAAAAATTGAGATGGAATTACAAGGTTGTTTATACATACACAATCACATGGAGATTCACAGCCATAAGAGTACTATCACTAATGATAAAAAATTATATAACAATACCTATGTATAAATAATGAGGAACTGTATCACCCACATGAACCGTAAAGGAGAAACAAGGCATCCATGTTCATTTCCACCAAATGGAACCACTCGGGATGAAGAATATACACAGGCAGCTCAAACTACTTCCACCTCCCACACTAATTATAAACACTAGACCATGATCCCATGCACACTTGGGGTTTCTTTAATTTGTTCAAACTTCACTCAAGTACTTATTTCTTGAGATTTTATGTTTCAATCATCACCCCCTCATAGTTATGCACTAGAAACCCCCAAACCTGACACATGAATCTGTATTTCACCAACACGCTTCCATTAAAATAGATGATTTGAAAGGTTTAACAACATCTATTCTTACAATAATAAAACACCAAAAATTACACCAGATACAACTATAACATCCTGTGGACATCATAGAGATAAAACCCCAAACTGATCCCAAACATCGCCCTACTCTTTCAAATGGGTTAGGGTGACTATTGAAGAGTTGGGTTTACTTCACAAAGCTACTTGGAATTGACCTCATAGAATAAATAAATGTGACCCAAGAATCCACATGTATAGAATGTTCTTGGAGAACACGAGCATGATGACCTTTCGTGACTAATCATTCCAAACAGATGAAAAATCAAGGTTTTATGTCGTTAATAGGTTGATGCGAGGTATGAAGTTCTCCTTATTTCCATACCAGCACCCCTAACATCATGATACATCTCATTCATCGTACAAGAATCCTCTTAACCACTTAAAAAAACTAGAGGGAAATCTTCCATCACAATCACCTTTCCTAACTCAGAATCGCCATGAAAGTCTTGCCTCACCAGATCAGAGAATGTGGTTAAGTGAAGCTCTACCACCTTTGAATACAGCTCAGAATGGAGCGCAAACATGAAATGTAGATATTTCAAAGGATCATTTTCCACATACCCAATACCATATAGAACCAGGTCTAAGAAGTGAATATATAACTCCATCACCGATCCAACACCTTGATGAAGACCCTGAAACTACATCTTCCGCTTGACCTTCTCCATCTCAAAAATGTTATTTTGGATGAATGAAGACTCGATGAAATACCTGGTAAGATCTTCTAGAGGATATCATCAAGACAAAGGCTTCCACCATTTTTAATTAGGACCTTTGATCATAAAGGTATAAAATATAACCTTTATTGAATGAAGATACACAAGGAAACTAGTGTCTTCTTAAATCCTTGGCATCCACTCCTTTTCTCTAAGAGGATCCACTAGACCAAAATGAGGGGAGGATTCACCTTATAGAATTAATTAATGTAATCTATGGATTGATGACTATTTTCTAAATAAGAATCACCCAAATATACTCCTTGGGGATCCATAGAATCATTATGGGGGGAGAAACTATGAATAAGGAAATTAGGAACTTAATCAGGACTAATAAAAAATATAGGATTCTTTATTTTGAACACCACAAAAGATACATCTCTCCCCAAATAAAACAGTCACCCTACACCACTATAATCTATCAAAACATTACAATTTACATTAAAAGAACATTTGAAAAGGAAAGGATCTTGAAGGATTTCACACCCACCAATGGTATTCCATGGGGCCTCTCACATGCACATCCTCTTGCCATACCAACCACACTCGCACTTTTCACATATGTCCATACATGTGGTCACTCATGGAAACACCGAAGATCAATACAAAACCTTTACTATTTTCAATTCAAAACATTCATCCCATTTCAAAACACTTATTATTACACATTAAACTCTATATCTTCAATACGTATTTAATTTAAACTCATTGATTTTCTTTTAAATTTTTTTTCCCAAACCCCATTTTGAATATAAATTCCCATTTTTTATCAATCAACTCTTAATAAATGATATGATTGTTTATAAAAAATAGAATCCCCTTTAAATCCTTCTATTTTATACACAAATACCATTCCATGATAATCCAACATGCCAAATCACCTTTCTAAAGATTTTTCAAAATCCATTTTTCCCCTTCCAAACAAAGTCACCAGTATTTCAAATTTGGATTTTCATAATTCTAATGGACTTTTCCAAATGATTATTTCAGATTTAAGAGAAAAAAGAAATAGTACATGAGGGGAAACTAGTGTAAATAGAGCTATGAAATATGGTTGGCGGAATTACACCAGTCACATCACCATCACAGAGAGTATTTTATAGTATTTTCCCATGCTCCATATGTCTTTCTAAACCTTTAAAGCTCATATAGTCCAGTTTCCCAACTCCCATTTATTTCCCAACACCAAACAAACCACAAGAATATACTATCACCAATTAACATAGATATATCATGGTAACCTAAGGATTGGAATTGGTAAGGGTTCATGACATCCTTCATGTTCCTACATGACGAGCCCCAACAATACTACTCCTCATACCTTGAAATATTCAAGTAGCAATGGTCACTCTGAAAAAGAAAGGTCCACTTATGATCCAACGTCATCTGATACCATTTTTTCACTAACAAACCTAGATTGAACCTGAAATTGTCACCCGATCCAATCCATGTCAAGGCCCACGAGGCCCTCTATATCATCCTAGGATAGAAATAAGCGCCAAAGGCCTCATAAGACAGAATGGAAACATTTTCTTCCAATAAAATAAATATAATATGATAAATAATGAAATAGAAACTAAAATAAAAAAGATGGAAATTTTTCACATCATTCTAATTTCAAATTAAAATAAAACAAACGAACAACAAACTACATAAGTAAACTGAAACAAAACCTGATGACCATGGCATCTCCATGTGACCTAGATGGCTAATCTCTAATCCAAAAACAAATATCACCTAAGGTGACAGATCCAAAGATGGAACCTACAAAAAAAACTAAAAACTATAAAATACTATAGGTGTTATTATTAAAACACATTAGGTAGGCGTGGATAATTATTTTCTCGATGCACACCATTTAAGTAATGAAATATTGATTTTCAGTTTTGAAATAGAATTTATAAATATAGGGGTTTCCAAAATATTCATTTGAAATGAAATAAATCACATCACAAACAATTGTGATCGTGTTCTAAAATAAGGCGTAAAGGAATAAGGGAAAGGGTGACAAAGTATGAAATTCTCATTCCACGTATCATTGAAAATGTGAAAAAATACATGTTCATCCACAACACCCTTTTGGAAATCCTTTTTAACATGACACACATTCTCCATTTTGCAATAAATCTTAAAAACAAGTACAAGAAATATAATTCCACACAACGAGGGAAATGAATCTAACCATACTAGTATAAAAAATAGGATTACAATGTAACTCAGGGGAAGACCAGAGGCTACTATACATGTGAATCATCCTGAAGGCATGCTCTACTTGAGGACATCATAATACCCAAATCCCTGATTGTCTCTCTAGATGGACTGACACAGGGGCCCAATCCCATAATAAGGATAACAAAATACCCACGATTGTGGGACACTAGCACGTGAAATGACCTAGAGTACTGTAAAAAACATTATCGTAATTCCTCTCCACTATTCTTGGTTCCCATGATATGTTCACAATGTTTTTCTACAAAATAATTCAATCAACATGTCAAACATCTATGTAATTATACAATCACACAACCAGAACCACCCTAGACTCCTCATGGAGTAGTACCATTCCTTAAATTTTTTTACATAAGTGGAGTCCCAAATAAAGGAAAATACCACCTATTTAACCACTACAAGGTAAGTGACCTTTTACAATAACGGATTTCCAAATTAAACTATATAAAAATTTCCAATCAAGCCTCTCTTTATTTTCATATAATAATCATTTCCCCAAAATGTCCATAAAAAAGCTTCTTAAAATCCAAACACACGTTTGGAAATTCATTTAGTCATTGAAAACTATATTTTAAGTCTTAATCATTTTTTACAAGGTTCAAATAGGAATTCTGTCAAGAACATGGTGTACAAAACCCATTTTGGAATCACCGACCATAATTTTTCATTCACAAATTCATTTACCAAAACCAAATCTCAACATTAACAATCATAAAAAACATTAAAAAGATTACTAGGAAAATTAACCAACAACTTGGTGTGAAAATACCATTCCTACCACTCCAAACAACTACAAAACAATAAAAAACTATCTCAGTTCAAATTAAAAAATCATTCTAAACAAAATACATTACTATTTTATAACTAAGGGTGGTGTGGAAATCAATCAAAAAATGAAAAATTTAATTAAAATGAGTGGAATAAATGGATCCCACCACAAATGTTGAAGATCTTGCCAAAACCAGTGTGAAAACTCAATCGCACCTCATCCAAACCTTTGAGGGTCAAGAAGGAACAAAAAACATAAATATCGAACCCAAAGTTTCAAAACCAGACCATGAAAACAAAAACAGTAGTTCTTGGAAACCAAAACCCTAAATAGAAACCCTAAAATCAATGGAAAACTCACTAGAGAGGAAGAGTGAAGACTAGATGCACCTTGTGGAGGGAAGAAAACTAGAGGGGATCACTGTTGGAGGCAAGAGTCGATAGGGTCGCATGCTAGAGAAGCATGCACCAAAGGGATTTCACGTCAGAGTAGGGGGAACTTACAGAGGTTGCTAGTAGAGAAGAGGGAACTGGTGGAGGTGGCTGGTGGAAGAGATCTCACTGAAAGGGGGATGCATGGCTGTTGGAGGACCAGCAGTGGTGGTCATGCGTAGATAAGAGTATGCATGAGAGAGGAGGCAACCACCATAGGGATCATTGGAAAGGATGGCACTAGAGGGGGGGGAGCAGCTGGACGGAGGATGGTGGTATGCAGGAAGGGTTCACACGTAAGATAGATTGGGGAGGGGGTTGTTAGAGGGGAGGGGGGAAGGGAGAAGAAGCGATAAAAGAAACCCTAAATAAATGATACTAACATAACAATAATAATTATAATCTACAATAATAATAATACTTATAATAAAAGTAATAATAATAATCATAATAATAATTATTATTATTAATTATAATATTTACTATAAAAATAAAAATAAAAATAAAAATAATTATAATATTTATAATAACATTAATCATAACATTCATAATTACTATTATATTTATTGTAATATTATTATTAATGAAAATAATAAAAATATGAATATTATTACGATTATTAATCATTATTATATTTTATTTTTACTTTCTATGTTAATTTTTTTAATTATAAAAACTGGGCAACCGCACAGTTACCTGACATGACTCTAGAGACAGTGTGTGAACTATGTGGTAGCTTCTGCCCGTTCTAGAATCAGTCACATGGGAACCTGGGCTTACTGCACAATTTCTTCTAACCATGCGGTGCATGTGGACTTGTATAAAACCCACCAAAAACTCTTAATCCTAAAAGATTTTAATGAAGCACCAAACTCGATCTTCCACCAAATATCCAACATTAAGAAATAATTAAAAATAATAGAAACCCATCCTTGGGGTGCGACATTATAAACATATTTTTAAAATAAATTATTAAAATTTTAAATAATTTATTAAAAAATATATCTTAAATTTTTATATAATAGTGTCAAAATTATTTTAAAGTTAAATTTTGATAATTTTATAAATTTTTTAATTATTTTGATGAATATGAAAAATATTAATTTTTATTAAAAAATACATCTTTTTTTAAATCTATTACCCGGATACGTTTTGTTTTCCCTGGTTTTAAAAGTAAATTTTGATCAATTATTTTATTATTAATTAACTTTTGTTCATTGGAAGAAACTGATTATGTAATTATGATATAAAAACATTTTATACTTAAGAAAATGTTTTTTTAGAAAACAACTTTTTCATCGTGCTTAGAGAATTTATTTTAAAAAAAATTCATACACTTATGTATATTCATTGTAATAAAATAGATGCAATATTTTGAATTAGAAAATTTTATTTTTGGTAATAATTTCAGTTTAATTTTTTTAATAATAATTATCAATGATTGTGAAAATTAATTACCATTGTTATGGTTGAAATGGGGTTTTTCACGTTACTTGCATTATCAATACCAGTAATTTTTCAAAAAAATATAATTTTTATAGTATAAACTTGATTTATTATTTATTATTTTTATTTTCAAATTATTTTATAATGATAATTTATTTTTAACCTTAAAAGATTAATTAAAATTGTAAATAAAATAACTAATTAACATTGTTGAAGATTAAAAGTTAAAAGTATGTAAATATAGTGGATATGGGAATAAAATTATTAGAACAAGTATAATTATTTGTGATGGTGGGTTTTATGTAAATTAAATTCCCTATTATAAATTATTTATCATTTGTTTGAACATGGATTGAGGGTGGATCCATATTATTGAATAATTTTGTCTATTTTTAAAAATCCCACTCCTCAATTATAAAATGTCACCCTCCCCAAACTTTATTACACATATCAATTAATTTATCACAACAAAAACCTGAAACAATTTCTCCCAAAAATACTTAACCACATTTTATAGTTTCTATTCTTCCCAAAATACCAACCAAAGGGTCCTTAATAAGTGATCTAAATGAGGTTATTCTAAGAAAATACTAATTTTCTTCACTAAGCTATTTCCTTTTAATTATTTTTAACAACTTCAATTATTACATAATACATAAAATGTTGTAAAAAACATATATCCAATATTCTGATTTTTATTATGTTTATATAATTATATTTATAAAACTCATTAACAAAAAATGGGAAACAAATCCATCACTTTTGTATAGGACGAACACCCACCTCACGAAGAGATATAATTTCTTTTCCATCACCAACTCACATTGATAGTCACAATAATGTATATAATGAATATATATTCTATAAAATGCATGATTATAATTTTGAAAGAAATAATATATCATCCACCTCTATAACCTTTCACCCATTAAGGTGATGATTTCATTGCTCATGCATACGTATGACCTACCATCTCCATGAAGTTATGCGATACATTTTCAATGTACAATATTAAATAATGGTTTTAAAAAGATATATGATGGATAAATATTTTATTTATAACATTAATATAATTATGTAGATGATGGATCTATATTCTTCTCACATGAACATGAACTTTCTTGAAAAAATATTCACGAGAAGACAAAGCAGTTAACACCCATAACAATGTTAATAATTAAATTTTAATTATTTATTGTGTTTTATATTCTAATATTATATGTGTCATTTATGGTGAATGTTTTATTTTATATATATAATTTTATGTGTATTATCATTTTGTACACAAAATCAATTCATTGATTAATCAACACTTCAATGATATGATCATTATAAGAGATTTCTTCTTGCTTTCCACTCAATTGAGAAATATTTTATATTTGGAACATATTTATTTTTATGAGGGGAATATATTAAAAATTATTTAAATTATATCATAAATTACATTATAATCAGGGTATCTAATTTTTTATTTGAATTTAATTCATTCATGGGGGTTATGATTCAAAAGTTACCAAAATCGTAAGGCTTTATTTTTCAATATCATTTTAACAAGGATTTTTTTTTCAATAATTTTCCTTAAAAAAATTATTTGATTTATTTTATGAAAAAAAAATTCATTTTATTCCACACTATATATTCAATATTCTTCATGTAAAAATCCATTTTCATATCTTATGTACTCAATGTTTTTGAAAAAATATTTTTACGAAAATCTGATATAATTTTTATTTTTGGAAAAAAATGCCTTTTCTTCCATATTCAAATTTACCAGAAAATTTTTTAATGAATTTTTATAATACTCAATAAATATTTTATAAATAAATTATAAACAATTTTTGATTATTTGAATTTTTTTTAAAAATGATTATTATTTTATTTTTCTAGACAAGGTAATTTAAAATTTTTAACAAAAATGAAAATGGAATACTTGTTTTCATAAACATGAAATGAAAAGAATATTCCTGCTATCCTGACTTCTCAATACTTGGAATATTCCTTTACATTTTAATAAGGTTAATTTCAAATAAAATATTTTTTCCATCACATTCGGGGAATTATTAGTTTATGAATTTTGATTTTCTATTTGAAAAGGGATTTTTCCTCAAGGATTTTTAATGATATTTTTATGGTATTTTAGTTCATAAATGTAATAAACCCTTTATTTACTTGTAAAAATAAAAGTGTATTTTGCAATAATTTAATTTTATTCTTTATCTTAATTTTTTATGATATTCTTGACTAGTGAATGTGTTGACATTCAATTGGTTGATTAATTTTATAGTCATTATGGTTCTCATGAAATATTCAATTTATTATAACAATGGAAATTAAATCTCTCATAAATATCTAAATTATTTCAATCGTGGATATAAATATTTCGTAAACAATATATCATTTCTACTTATTTTCTTTAACCATGAATGATTTTTGATTGAGTAAGGAATTACTGATAATCATTATTCTTTTGTCAACACATATATTTGTTGATAATGAATATTATTTATGAATTGAATTTTTTCATTCAATATATGATGAATTAATTAGAAATATATATATTGATGGGGACCAGTTATAGATAGATCCTTAGTATATTGATATTTATCATGAGATAAATTAGTAAGCTAACATTAAATGGCTTTTTAGTGTATGAATATCCATCAATTGATCTATCTTGGTGAAAGTTATTGAAAATATAAATAACATGATGAATAATATCATGACATCCAATATTAATAATTTCCTTTATTCATCATTTAGTTTTTATTATATTTGATTTTACAACATTGATATTATCCGATGATTAAATTCAAGATTCTGTGATTATTTATATCGAATTATTTAATCGAAGTTTATTACATCCATATTTTTATTCATTTTCAAGTTTTTTATTAAATTAAATATTTTTTCATGTATTTTTATTTCTATATTAATTATTCCTTATTTTTTCAGGATTTATTCTAGTGTATATATACCTTTCTAAGAATCTGAGCTAAAAGTTTATTTGTTTTTCTTTCCCCAGTATATAAATATGTAATATTTGAATGAGTTTTAATAATATGAATATTTACCATCATTTCCGTTTTATTTTATGTTTTAAAATCTATTTTTAGATACCAAGATGTATCTAGATCACCTAGAATACTAAAATATTTAGTCATTCAGGATATGATTTATTATATCTAGTGATAATGTAATAAACTAACCATTGAATCATACCTACTAGAGTCCATGTTTTAATTGTTGGCGTTAGAGGAATATAATCTTATTCCTTGGGAACAATATTTAGAAATAAAATGTTAGAGATCATAACCATAAAATAGACTTTGAGTATATGTTTAAAAATAAGATAACATCATATGTTTTGATAAGGTAGATATTATGTGTTGTTTCTATAAATAAATCCATGTATGAATATTATAAGAGGACATGGATCTAGAATAGTTGTACCTAGGAGTAAATAATCCAAAAGGGTACACATATCTTTATCTCAATCATCATCTGGTGCACAACAACGAGCCTTGCAACACACCTCATTTGACCCTCATAGGGAATATTATTGGGCTATTTAAAATATTCAGTATAATTGATCCTAAAAGATTTTCTAATTGATAACCATGAATGTATAAGGTTAAAACAAAGGTTTCATGGGATTTAATTATGGTGAAATGATCAACAAATCCTTAAAGTAGATTTCTATAATGAGTATTAATTTCCCCACATAGTGTTTTTTATTTTTAGGAAATGGCTAGAACTGGGAGGAAAAATGTTAAAACTGAATGTTAAGGTACATTCATTGATTCTGAGGAACCAAATGGGATATAGAATGAAGTAACATATATTATGATTTTACTTAATCAATAATCTTGATATATGATTAATAACCTATACTAAAAAAAACTATCGAAGTCACCAAATAAGAGATGTATGGAGTCCACTAAGAAATTGAGTGGTGGAGACCATGGAGTATATAATGTAAAATTTCATTCATGATATAAATTTTGAATGAGACACCCATGATAATGTCTTAAAGGAATAAATATAAATTTTATGTGTGGAAATGAATTCCATATGGTAATAATTTTATGAGGAAAAGTGAGTCATTCTATAGAGAGAAACAAATTTCATCAAAGAGATAAATTTATTCTTTATTGTCTTAAATGTAGGGAATTTGGGAATTATCGAATTAAATACCCTCTTTTAATGGTTAACTCTGATTCTAAGGAAGAACCTATGTTAATCTTACCATTGAAGTATAATGGTTGAAGTATTTATGAGTTGGGATTAAAAAATAATATTTTACATGTTCTTTTATTTATAAGACTCAAGAAACATCTAATTTCTGTTTGAATGTTCTGAATAATATATGTATTCACATAATATTTAATTTTGAGTTATGGATACCATCATGAGTTTATGAGTTTATGTTAGATCATAAGTTCAATGTCTTGGACTGAATTTTTATATTATATGTGATGGATTTTTTGTTTCATTAATTACATTTTGGGAGAATATGGTGACCATAACCTTTTACACAAATTAGTACACGACTATTAAACTTATATATCCAATAATTAATCTCAAGTATCATAAAGGCCCAGTTTCATTGGATGACTAGGTCCATAATACATTAAACAAAACTAAAATATGTCATCAATCCTTTATTCTTTATAGTGCACTCCTAAAATCCATTTGATCTATTAAATGTATATAAGACAACATTAGGAATACACAAAAAATAATGGGTGTTATAAAATGACCAATAAGGGAATAAATATGATAAATAAACATAACATGTGAGTGAATGGAATAACATGATAACATAAAAAAAGAAGGCACATGGGTAATCACATAGAAGAACAAATTAAATAAATTGAAATCATAAGATCATGACATAATTGGAAATGTGGAAGAAAAGTAAAAACATGAAAATAAAATTCACCAAGGATAACTATCTAGATAATATCACATGATGGGCAATCTTCCAAAATAGATTATGTTTACTCACTAATTCCATACATGATGTCTCATGAGACTACAACATTACCCAATGTTTTGGAGCTCTATCTAGTGAACCGATAATGAAAATTTCAGGATCTATGTGTGACACATAAAGGAAATAAATCTTAAAGAATAACATAATAATTACCCATAGAAAGATAATAGGTTGTAGACTATTTATGCATATTGTAATAAATGGAAATATTTATAATAAAGGCATTTGATAAATTATAATAAGGCATGTATTACCCCATAAAGGAAGTGAGAATGAAGTAGTTATATTATGATATAAATATATACATAATTTAAAATCCATTTACAACATTAATGGTTGTGGCCATTGAAGAAAATAAATTTAAAAATATTTAAAATAGTCTATAGGAAAAAATTTCAATTTGAGTAACATCAAAGGATGCCATCTTATTTACAAAATGATTTTTCAATATCATTGTGATAAATTATTTGGAAAAATATCTATTCCATTTTATAAATAATTATTTAAAATATATAACACACTAAATCATTAAAAAATATTTTTTAAAAAATAAAAATTTTAAAAGAAAATCTAATCTTTAAAACATTTAGTTGTCATGATATAATAAGAGTTCAATTCCTGTAAAATACATTCTAAAATTATTCCATTAACATTTATATTAGTACCATATTTAGAAAATTACAAGATGATTATTTTTTTGTAAAAATATTTTTATGGATTAAAATGACTTTAAAAACATATTAAAACATTATTGAAATCACTTTTAGAAAATATAGATATGGTAGAAGAAGGATATTCGACAGAAGAGAAAAATCAAGTCATATTTTCTTCAAAACATTTTCTCAATAATTTTGCGAATAAAATAGTGGAAAATGCTACTAATAAATGAAATATTAATAAATAACAAAATTACTAGATAACTAAAGGGATTTATTATACAATGATAAAATAATTTCTTTTAATTGAAATTCAATAATATGTAACCCCTATTTAAATGAGATTCAAACATAAATCCTTACCGCTTAGGAAAATTTTGAATCAATACATCCTATGAAATAAGTAAGTGAATTATATCTTAAATTATAAACAATTAGTAATAATTCTTTATTTAGTCTGTACAGGTTCAATATATACCATTAAAAAAATTAGATACATTAAATAATATGGCTCTCAAAGAAGGAAGTGTGAGTTGAAACCCTTAAAATGTTCATATCATTAGAGTGTGAGTAAAATAATGGGTTTATTATGTGTAAAAAATATATATACAAAAAAGGTGTAAATAAAAAATAAATAAATTAAAATTATTTTAACACATAATTTTGGCATAATATAATCAAGGAAGTAGTTATATAAGCCATTGAATTGAAATTGAGTAATTAAACCCCTAACCTCATGATTAAATTTTGTTTAGAACTCTTTAACCTCTTGTACAATTGTTTTAATGATTCCATTAAATTTTAAAATAATTATAATAATATTTATAATATCATATTTTAACCTTTAATAAAAATTTATTACCTTCTTATTAATAATATTTTATTGTTACTATCTTTTTGGTTATTAATTTCCTTGTTTTCTCCAGCAAATTTCATCATGGAATTTCTATATCTTAAACATAAGTAATAGTTCCCTCATCTCTATAATGATATTAATATAATAAATATATTATTAATTATATAAATCTTTGTATACATTATTGAATTTTGAATATGGATAATGAATAACATCGTTTGATGGAGAACAAGTTCTAAGTATACACAAGAAACATTATAATTTATTTAATAAGTGAAAGGGTATTGAAGTGGATTTTTTATAAATTTTACATAATAAATATAATGACATATATATCATAGTAATTCATTAAATGTATCATTTTATACCTTATATAAAAATCATTAGTGAAAAATGAATCACATCACTTCAGGAGGCGGAAGTCCTCAGTACAAAGGAACGACAATATCATTTATTCAATGGATAGTAAGTTAGGAAATTATATTATATATTTATTTTACAAAATTATTAATATATCATGAATATATTATGAAAAAAAGTAAATAATTCTTATTACCTTACATGTATATTATGATTGAAGAACGAATCCCATCGCATTGCGTGGGTGTAGTTTTCCGTAAACATGAACGATGCTATCACATTCTCTATAGAATGGAATGAACAAATATATATAATTTTAAAAATAAAAAAAGAATAACTATATTATAATTATAATGTATAAAAATATTATATATCATCAGATTTGTCAAAGAGAAGCAATGATTGAATTAATTACATCAGTTCGCAACGTAATAGTAAATTTTATACACAATCAATAGTTTTGTTTCTTATTTGAGGGAGGAGGACATGTTTTTTTGAAATAAAATTAATATAAAAATCCAAGTATATGTAATATAATGAGTTTATTATATAATCATGGTTTAATTATATTTTTAAGATGTGAAAGAAGAAATAAAAATAAATACTTGGTTAAGGACACCACTTATTCTTGGGAAAAGTAGTTTTGGGATGTACCAAAATTCACCCTAGTTTATATTAATAAAAATGATATTCTAGGATGAGGTGTGGGAACTAATTAATTTTTTAGGGTATATTTTATAAGAAAATATGAGTTTGGAAAGTGTGTATAGAAGAGGATAGGTTGTGTCCCTTTATAAGTGTAGTAGATGACATAGATGGAATTTTTCAAAAGAAATAAATATATTGATATTTTATTCATAAAGAAAGACAAAAAATTGAATATTTTAGAACCTTATCTGATATATGTTATATATATAACCATAAAATATGAATTAGATATGTTTGGTCAACTTTTAGACCTTATCTTGTATGTTTAACCCTTGGTAAACCTGTTTTTACCTTAACTGGGGAAAATAATTTTTATTTTTCCCCCTATTAAGTAAGGTCAACTATTATCTACAAATTATTACATAATATAAATTATTTTTACAAAAAATATTATATAATTCATTCCAAATTAAAAAAATATAAGTTACACTGTTTAATTTAAAATTTTACCACCAGATGTGTCGATAAACTGTTATTCCAAAGATAAACATTCAGAGCCTTAAAAGGTTTTAATGTCAAAATTCAATAGAAAATTTATTTAAATGTCCTAAATTAGATAAATTTTTATATAATTTAACTAATTTTACTTTTAAAATAATTTAAAATGTAATTTATCATCGTAAATAATTGAAAAAAATATATTTTTCAATAAATAAATTAGAAATTTTCACTATTCATCAACAAACTAATCATTTTTTTAAATTCTAAGAAAACACCCCAAGATAGTTTTAAAAATTATACTTAAATCATTAGTTTTATTCTATACAATTTTTTAAATTAGTATAAATTAGTATTAAATTATGTTCACAAAGTGCGATGGATCCATATTTTTTAAAAAGACAACTTTTCAAAATAATTTTTTTTATTTTTAAATGATTCTTATTATATTTATAATAAGTAGATAGACATTTAATTTAATTTATACATGTGTAAACCATATAAAATTCATAATTAATTATTCATATTCATAAACTCCATCATAACAGCTATGTTGTAATGGTTATGATTAAATAATGATATTTTAATAAAGTATCACATTTTGTTTAAAATCGTTATTTCATGCATCTTAATTTATTAAAGAGATTTATTTTATTTTAAAAAATAAATATCATAAAGTATAGGGGAGTTACATTCCATTATTATCTGGGTTTTTAGTGTCATATATGCTATCAAATTTAATGTGGTCTTTTAAAAATCTCATATAATTACGTTCAACCACCTAATATAAATTATTTCATATCAATTTAATATTGTTCTCAAAAATAAAGGGTTTGAAATGCAAAAATTACCTTCTTGAAATCCTACATAATTATAAGGGTTAACAAAATTTCCTCATTATAATAAATAATGGGAATTATTAAGGTCATCTATAATAACACGTTATTAGTTTCTTAAGTAGGAGAGAATCAATGGTAAATAAAAAACATGTTAATGGAAGAGAATACTAACACCCAATGATTAATAGAGAGTGATATAGAACATTTCCATGAGATAGTTAACATCTATAAAACCATAAATCTTTGATGAGTTAAAATACCACTGATTTAGTAAAAATTAATATAATAGAAACATTTTTTTTCTCAAGATCATTTTCAAAAAGTTGATGGGTTTTTAAATTAAATATATTGAACTACATAAAACATATTTAATTTATTACTTTATATTTAAAAAACATATTCTCAAACTATTCCCAAATTATGGTTATTCAAGATGATGTTTTCATTTATAAATCACTAAAAGTATGTTTTAATATATCAAAAGAACCATAAAATAATGACAAGCTATTAACCGAATATTTAAGAAATCAAAAATGCTTATCACTGGGTAAGATAATAAAAAAATGAATATAAATATATGAATCTCCAAAATTCATCAATGAAACCAAAGCTTTAACATAGATAATTCCTTACACAAAAAACCCTACATCTAAATTACCATCAATAAACTCAATAAGAAACATGGTTTCAACCTCAATGTTAATCCCACACCCTTTCAAAAAACATATCCAAAAACATAATATCATTATTACTAAATAATCTTTTATGTTAAAAAAAAGGTCATATATACTTCTGCTTAATAAAATATTTCTAAAAATATCAGTTGTCAGCCCAAAGTCAACAAACTTTATTATATAATATGATTCCCAAAATGAATTTCATATTCAAACTTCAAAATATCTATGTAAAAACAATATTATACTAACCAATACATAGTGTAGTACATTGGTAGGCATTGCACCCTTATCTCTATTCAGTTATCAGATCAAGACCAGTGGTTGTTCTAGATGTGAGGGGTTTTCACATAGATTGTGGGTTGTACAATTTCTAAAATAATTAAAAAACATATGTGATGATCATATTCATAATTTTCCATGATACAATAATGTTCTAAATAATATTATGTTTTTCATAAAAATTAAAATTATCCAACATATCACATTTTTAACAACCAACTATTTCTATACATCATATTCTATTAGAAAAAATAAAATATGCACCTCAAAAATAAGAATATCTCCATGATTATATTTTTCTCTATTATGTTTTCTTCCATATAGTGTCACCTTTATATTAAATCACATTTCTAGTTCATTCAAAATAGTATTGTAAATCCAAACCTAAAAAATTCTACAGTGAAATCCTTATTTATAAATTATGATTCACAATAATTTTTAATTCCAGTAAAACAAATTTAAATCATTCCACTTAATTCCTAAACAATAATTTTTGATTTATCATCTTATTCATTTATACCTAGTTAAATTCATATTTAGTTTTTACTCTATTCACTATCAATAGAAACATTATTACTCATATAACCTTTTGGATCAAGGTCTAGATCTGTCCTCCTAGGGCATCGATGTTCTTAATGTCCATACATGACAAAAATAAAACAAATCACTATCATTTATTCCTTTAGGATGAAATTATTCTAATCCATTGAAATAAATTCTCCCCCATTAAATTAACCAAATATTTAATTTTTCCACTGAAATTACATAATTTGTTTCTTCCATTTACTCAATTAAAACACCTTCCAATTCCTATGATATATTAAATTTTTTGTTCCTTTCCCTATTCATGACATATAATAAACTAAATCTTCACTCCTCTATGTTCTCCACTCCCCATGATCTTAGTGAAATCAACAAGTCTTCTATTTAGTGAGTCCTAGAGTTTTTTATGATGAATATTATAAATCATATATAATGTCAACTAACTCAAAATATTTATAATATCCTTCACTATAGTAATTATAACATTTTGTTTATTATTACCAAATTTTCAATTTCATTCAATGTTATCCCAGTTTGTACAGGTTACTACAAAGGAATGAGACTATAAAGCAAAAGCTTAGAAAAATATTCATAGTGGGAAACAATAGTACCATGAAAATTTATTTATAAGATGTCAAATAATGACACATTTATTTCAATCTATTACTATGTAGGTTTATCATGGGCCCTCCATGATCATTATTTATTAAAATCCTTCTTGATGGTTTGTAAATGTTTTTGAATTTCCAAAGCATATCCCATAAGTGTGTCAAACTAGGTGTTCAATATTGCCCATAATCATATACCTGGTAATAATCAAGTCAAGACTTATGTGACATTTTAGACTTACTACCCCTATGTACGTCTATTCCATAACTACATCCACTTATAGTATCTTGAAAGGGATTAAATTTAATGGAAATCAATCACTATATAATTCACCAAGATTCTATGATAGTTTTTTATACTTAGTAATATACATATACTTATCCCTAGAGTTTTCACTAATGTTTTCCGATCTTAGATCCAAAGGATAAATTAAATTATTCATTTGATCCTGACTATAGTGAGGAAAACCTTTTACATATATTATTAGATGATTTGTAAAATAATATATCCAATAATTAAAAATCATGGATTATAATGGCCTAGTTTCATTGGGAGACTTGGTTTATAATACATTAAAAAAATACAAAATATTGCATTCATCCTTATATTATTACCAATAGTGAGATCCTAATATCCATTTTAGCACCTAAATATAAATAGGATAACATGGGTAATACATGAAAGGAAGGGGTGTGAAAAAAATTATATTTTGGGAATAAATATGATAAAGAATATTAATATTTGAATCAAATGTATAACATGATATCATAAAATAAGAGGCACATGATTAATAATATAGAACAATAATATAATTAACGTGGTATCATAAGATCATAACATCATATGAAATGTACAAACAACAAAAAATGATGAAATAAACATGAGACAAGGATAAATTCATAAATAGTTACATTTATGGACATAGACCCATAAGAGATTAGTTTTACTCCCAAATCCCAAACATGTTGTATTAGGAAACAAAATGTTTACCCAATGTATTGGAGAATTATTTGGGAACACCTATCTTAACATATTCAGGATCTATGTGTGAAAATAGGTGAAATCAATCTTAAAGCACATCATAATAATTACCCCTGGAAAGAGAATGAGTATAATAGTCTTGATTCATATCAATATAAAAGGAAATTTCATAATAAAGGAAATTGAGAAATGATCATATGGTATACATTAACCCACTAGGGAAGGGTGGTTGAATGAGTTATTTATATTGGATACAAAAATAAATAATTTAGAATAAATACTTAAAATCCAATGTTTTTTAATTGATGAAAATACATTTAAAAAGATTTAAAATAGTTTAGAATTTTCACTCAGTGCAACATGAAATAATGTCATCATAGATGAATGATTAATTTGAAAGATCACATTGAAAAATTAAAGAATAAAATATACATTTAATTTTTTAAAAAAATCATTTCAATTATAAAAAATTTTAAAACATAAAATATTTTATTAAAATAACTCCAGAAACATTAAAATTAATATTTAAAAATATTGAGTGGTCATAACAGAGGAAGAGTTCAATTCATGTCGAATACATTAAAATAAAAATATTACTTTCACATTTTTACAAGAAAAATAAAAAAGTACTATGTTTGGAATGTTATATGAATATTATATTAATTTTATTATATCTGATTGAGGGTATAAATTACTTGAAAAACAATAGTAAAATTGTTTTGAAATCATTTTTAGAAAATATGGATTTGGAAGAATAAGGGTTTTCAACTAAAGGGAAAAATTATGTAACAATTTATTAAAAAACTTATCATTAATTTTAAGTATATAGTAGAGTTAAATAGAACTATTACATGAAAAAAAACATGAATGACTATAGAATAATAAAATTAAATGATTTTATTTGACAATAATCAAAAAAATCATTAAATATATATTAATTAATAAGAAATCACGATTAAATTGATATTGAAACATAAACCTGTAACACTTTGGTAACATTTTAATAATGATTTTCTTAGAATGAAGTAAATGAATTATAACATAACATATAATTAGTAGGTATTTCCGATATAGTATGTAAAGGGTATGTAGATAAACCATTCAATATAAACTATGATCATAAAATAATATGTGTTTCAATGATGTAAATTTGAGAGGAAACCCTTACAAAGTTTGTATCATTGAGGTGAGTATAAATAAATGGGGTGATTATGTGTAATAAACATAAATCCCTATATGTGGAAATATAATAAAAATAAATCCAAATTACAATATTATATAATTTTGACATAATATAAATAACTAAGTATTTATATAACTCAATGAATCAAAATTGAGATAATAAAACCATTTCCTTGTGATTCCATTTAGTTGACCACTCTTTAACCACATATATAGTGGTCTTAAAAAGGGTTTCAACTTATATAACACTGATATTACTATTTTTCATATCCAATATTTTGATTTCATAACATCTAATTACCCATTCATGTATAATAATTCATTATCACAATTATTTAGGGAGTTAATTTCATTGTATTCTGTTTCATGTTTCATTGTAAATGTTATGGATTATTAATATGGGGTATAATTACATCATCTATAGAAATATATCATTTCTCTAATTTTCATTTTTTTCCTTTGATACTTCTTAATAACCATTATTGACTTTTGAATGTTGAGAATGAATCACATCCGTTCATGGAGATGGTATTCCATACTTACACAAGAGCGATGATAAAATTTCCTTAATGTACGAAAGGGTAATGAAGTGGATTGTTTATTAATTTTCTATAATAAATACTATGTAGTATATATAACATATAATCAATAAATGTATGTTTTTTATGTTCAACATAGTTCATTAGTGAAAAAGGAACCACATTGATTAACAAGGTCATACACATTAACGATGTGACCATTAGATACATCATTATATCTATGCATTGGAATTAGTGATGGAAAGTGAATTTCATCGATTCATGAGATAATAGTCCATTTTACACATGATCAAATACGCCATTTCCCATTTGAGGGAGGAGGAGATGGTTGTAGTTCAAGAGCCTAACATAAAAAAATATAATTTTATGGATTATATATATGTCATTATATCAGAATAGATTAATAATATTTTTAGGATGTGGAATACTAAATAATATAAAAAAGTTAGTTAATCATTACACATTTGCTTCAAAAAACATCCATTATTTTACACAAAAGACTTACTACGTTGTATTTATGATTAAAAATAGTATTATAAGGTGAGGATAAGGAACTTGGGAAGTTATTTATGATGGGATTTTCTTAATCAATTTTTTGGAAGCTTGAATAGTATAGGAGAGGAGGTGTTATTTTACAAGTAGGGGTGAGGACACCCTTGGAAATTTTGATGTGAAATAATTACATACACATTTTTCTCATTCTAGTAGGCTAAATATATGAACCATTTTTTATAAATATAATATATAAGTTTGAAATATGACCGAAAATAGAAATTCTGCAAGTTATGTGTTATTTTCAAATGTCATATATTTAGTATAACACCTCATCAAAACTTTTTCTATCATTATCTATGAAAATAATTATACTTATTTCACTATTAATTATGCTAAAAAAGTTATTTTGAACATATTTAATAATATATATGTTACTAATTCCAAATATAGTATATATTTTTCCAAATTAATTTTATATAACTGGTAGAATGTAATTTTAATTTAATCCTGCATATGTTTAAAAAATTTATTTTACAAACAGAATATTTCAAATGTATAAATAGTTTTAATTTCATAATTTATTATGTAATTCATTGAAATTTAAAAAAATAATTAAATTTTAATATAATTTAACTAATGGTATGTCAAAAAAATTTTAAAATTGATTTCAATTTTTGTATAATTTAATAGAAAATGATGTTTTCCAAAAAAACATTTTATATTACCCTATTTATCAAAAAATTTATTTATTCAGAAAATTCTGAACTCTCCCATTGTTAATTTGGATATGTAGAATTAATAAAAATAAGTATTATTTTATCAAATAAATTTTCTAAAAGTGGTAAAAATTAATTTTAGGTTTTTAGTCGAAATCCATAATAAACCGCCTTTTACAAAAATATCAGTTTTCAGAAAACATTTTTTTTTCATTCAAATACTTCTTATTTTATATCAAATCGGTACATAACCACTAAATTTATTTTTTCATATGTAGATTATGGTTTTTATTTATTCTCAACTTCCAACTTAACGACTATGTAATAATGGTATGGTTTAAATAATAATATTTTAATATAGTGTCATGTTTCATTTAAACCCGGCATTTGGTACATCACAAGCTATCAAAGAGATTTAATTCATTTAAAATTAATATATATAATATTTTCATGGGGCGTAAAAATCTACTCTCAGGTTTTTTTTAAAATATTCTATTGAACATAAAATTATTTTCAAATCTAAAGGAACTATTAAGTCAATTTATTGGTTTGGTCTATATGTAATTATTTGGTTCAACATGAAATATTATTTGAACAGGAACACTCTAATCATAGGTTTAGATGCATTCATAACCTCTAGGGTTAATATGATATTTGATATAAATGAAATAATTGTAAATTATGAATAATTGATTTCATGGACAAAATAAGTATTATAAGAAACCTTTTTGGGTAGAAAAGTTACTTGATAAAAAATGTTATTTATAAGGATGTAAATATGATATTTAGGAACATTATTGGATTTATATTCATATATTTTTATAAGAATGAAAACACACATGTAGAGCGACAACCCTTCACATCCAGGAAGGTTGTGGTACTTGAACCCACAATCGATGGGTGAAAAGCATGGATCTCCTACCACTAGCGTATGTGGTCTCCTAGTTCATGTGATATTGTATTTACATAATTTATATAATAGATAAATTTTATAAAAAACCTCATGTATTTCTATTATGGTTTAATGACTAATTTTATTAAAGTAAAATTTGTTCAATTATATTATTATTTGTCCAAATTAAATAATTGGAATAAATTTTATATTGAATAGTTATATAATTTTATTCAGTGAAGAAAATGATTTCATTGGAAAACCCATATTTCATCCTGCTTGCGTGATTGATTTTAAATTATATATAATTACTTATGTGAATTGAATTTAAAAAACAAATTCGTATTTTTAATCTTAATAATTAATATTAGATAATAATTTAAACATATTTTCTTCATAATTATTAGTAATGATAGTAAAAATTAATTTCTATTGTTTAGGCTAAAATAGTGTTTTGTGCGTTACATGCACTTGTGTTGAAATAAATTTTCACAAAAATTGGATTTTTATTGTATAAATTGGATTTAATATTTATAATAATTATGTAAACATTATCTGATTACACATATTTATTTAGTCCTAATTGATAATTTTTATAGATAAATTAAAAAACTAATTATCGAAGTGAAAACTAAAATTGTAAAATTAAATAAAATTAGAGGGTAATGGAAAAAATGTTTAGTTTTTTTGGTTCTTTGTGTCAACCAAAAATTACCTACCTTATATTATGTACCAACATTTAATGAACTTTGGTTGAGAGTTTCTTCCCATTGAATATTAGTTTCAAGTATTAAAAATAATATCACTCCTCCTAAATTATTAATGGGAGGGTCATCCCCTCACTTATACACACCTATCATAACATTTAACTCAACCAACCTCCAAAAAAATATCCCCCAAATTCCTTATACAAATTCTGTATAAAATGTTTTCCTAGAATTCCAACCCTATGGTTCCTAATAAGAGATCGAATGGTGGTTCTTCTATGCAAAGGTAATTTTATTCACCGAACTCTTCCTTTTTTACATATTCTTTTACCACATTGAGTTCTTATTTAATAAATCCGATATAACAACAATATTTTCAAAAATATGTTGATATATTATCTTGATGTAATAATATTTATGTATACATTTATACAATAAATGGTGAAAGAACCCATCATTTTTCTATATTGAGGACAGTTGCCTCATGAACTGATGTAATTAATTTTTTATTACCAGCACACATGTATAGTAATAATGTTAAAAATAATTAATACATATGATAAATATGACATTATATTGATTATTTAAAATTAATATATCATTAAATTCCTTTTTTCAACTATTAAGGTAATGATATCGTCGCTCGTGCATACGCCCGACTTACCAAATCCAAGGAGTGATTTGATTCATTTAATATTTACCACATTGAAGAGTTATACTAAAAAGGTATATAAGTAATATATTATATATTTAGATCATTTGTATATATCAATATAATATGGATCAATATCCTATAAACAATTATTATAACATCTTTGACAAATCATTCATGAGAAGATGATGTAGTTAACACAAAAATGGTAATATTAAAATATTATACATGAATAGGTGGTAATATATTTTTAAAAGATCACATATGATATTATTATTAATAATATGTTTCTATAATAAAGTAATAACTTGTTTAAACCCATTATATATGAGGTTAATTCATGTTCAAATAAACGTTAATCTAATGTAAGGGATTACATCTCAATTTTTCTTCATTGATGCATTTATTATTATTGTGATCCTAATTTATTTTTTATGATCTATAAAAATCCCCATTCATACATGAAATATCAAAAATCATTTATAATTATTGCTATTTTAATTTCCAATTTGTTTTATTTCATACATGGGTGTCTGATTTCAATGATACTAAGTAGTAATGAATTTCATAACTAAATTTCATCTCATTGGGATATATTACATAATCACTATCTATTATATAATAATGTTATCCATTCAATGACATTGTATTTTTTTACATAATTTTTTTTAAATTTTTTTTTTAAAGAGGAGGCATGGATTGGTTACCCAATCCATGGAAAAAGAAATTTATTAAATAAAAAGGTTACAAGAAAATCCCGAGGTGTAAAATGCATAAACTATATTAAAAATAGAAAAGACCAACAAAGATACAACTTTAAAAACCGGGTAAGAATCATCCAAAGATTCCAGGAGAAGATCTGCATGATCAGCCCCACCATTTCTTCATCATTCTGGAGCTTCAAAATCCAGTGCAGGATCCACACTTGTCAAAGCATATATGAATCAATCAGCACATCATCTCATCAAGTCCGCAACAATAGAGGTGCAGGTAAGGACCAGCAGCAAAAAAAACCAGAACAGAACTTGAGCATTCCGGCCAAAGCAAGCTTAAGACAGCACAAATTGCGCAAGTTTTCAACTGGGAAAAAATGTTGACCTGAAGAATAATCAGGCTTAACTTCAAGAAAAAATAGATAGAGGAATCCAAAAAAATGAAACAGCAGGACTCCAGCAAGTAGTAATCTCCATGAGAATGTTTCCCAAGAAATCCAAGGGTCGAACTTCAAAAAGCTCCAGAAGAAGATCTGCACGAACTACCAAAGAGAGAGATCCATCATGTCTTCAGCAGTCTGCTACCTCAAATTTCAGAACAAATCATATTGTCATCAAGTCAAGGTCACAACAAAACAGAAGTATGGAAAGTCAAGAAATAGCGCGAACTCGAGCAATCCAGCTAACTCAAAGGAAATCCAACAAGACAACAACATTTTCACTATATAGAAAATCCAGTGTCCATGCAATGTTGACAGTACAGGCTCAAAGTAAGCTTTAGAATCAGTTCTAAATCAGCATTTTTAAAAGTACATAAGCAATGAAAAAACTCAGTCAAATATTTATGATCTGAAGCAAACTGCAAAAGAAGTATTCAACAGGAATTCTGGAGGATTAATAGCCTTCTTCTCCTCAAAATACCTAGTTCAACTTTATGAAATGTTTCAGCAGAAATTTCACCACTTTTCATTTTCCCATAGGCTAATCCTTTTTTCTCTTCCCAATGAGCATCAAATTTTTTTAATTGTTCCTCAAGGGAGAGTTGTGGTAAAATCTCATTAGCCTCATCAGCTAGAGTGTCATGAGGTATCTCATTATTGACATACTTTGTGGTATTTACACATAATAAATTCATTTATTAATCGTCACTTCAATCATATGATCTTTGTAAGATATTTCGTCTTTATTTATACTCTATTGAGACATATTTGGGATTATGAACATATTTATTTTAATGAGGTGTATATAATACCCATTTGAAATATTATTTAACAAATCAATTTATATTTTTTATAATTAATGTATCTTTTGATATTATTTACTTTATGGGTTTAAGATTCAAAAGTTACCAAATATGTAAGGGTTTATGTTCTTAAATCTCATTTTAACTGAGATGAGTTATTCATGAATTTATATTAAATAAAATATCTGATCTTTTTATAATAAAACCATTACAATTTAATATTATATAGTTAATCAATATTGTTTAATGTAACAGCACCATTTTACTCTCTTTGGTATTTTAAGTGATTTAAAAAATGACGTGAAAAAGACAAATTTAATTCTATTTTCGGTAAAAAATAAATTTTCATACATTTCAATATTATAATAAAATAATTAGAGAATATTTAAAAGTATCCCCAATTAATTTCTAAATAAATTTATACTATAACAGACTAGATTTTTTTGCTCGTTAAATTGCAGAAAAACGGATGCCTTAGGTTGCTAGGTGTAGTTGATGTACTTTTATAGTGTTTTTAACAGTTTTGAAAATTTTTAGGTTTCCAATGATGACGCATCCTCATGGTGACTCATATGGTGGTGACTTATCCTAGTGGCAGATCATTCGGTGGTGACTTGTTTGGTGGTGACTCGTCTAGTGGTGACTCATCTAGCTTTGACTCTTCTAGGGGTGAGTCATCCTATAGTCGACATGTCTAGTGGTGAATGTTCTAGTGGTGACTCATCAGGCGGTGACACCTCTTTTAGTGAATCATTTAGTAGTGACTCATCTGGCGGTGACACATATGGTGGTGATCTATTTGGATGTGAGACATCTAGAAGTGATTTCCCTTGTGGTAACTCCTTTATAGGTGACTCATCATGTAGTGAATCATTCTAGTAGTTACTCATTTAAATTGTTTCCCCATTTTTCCATAAATTATCAGTTTTATTGAAAAATTACAAAAATTTTAATTTATATATTTTATGATTAAAATTTGGATAAAATTCATTAAATAAATGTCTTAAAGTCTTTATAAACTAGATCAATAATATAATAAATTTTAAAAAATAATGGAAGCCTTCAGAATGTTAAAAACATGTGGTCTTGAGGAGATCCGCTTTAATGGAAATTCAAAACTGTATCTAATTCCAAACATTCAGGATCTAATCATTCTAAAGAAAATATTTTCTGCTCTCTATTTTGATCTATATTTCCCTTAATACTAGACGACCCAAAAACATCCTCTTTAGAGTGGAGTTACTTAGATTTTGTAGTGAGTACATGTTTTCCATGGAGAGTTTTATGCAGTACTTATACTTATATTTTTTGTGGAATGTGGTTGTGTAGATCATATTTCATCCAAATAAGATTACCATCATCATTCGTGTTTGTGAATCAGTTTGTATTGATATATAAATGTTTATCCTTATTTATATTGTTGATTACTAATGAAGAAAGTTAACACAATTCATCTAAAAGAAATAAAAAGGGGAATGGAAACGTGATGTTTAAAATTACTATTTTATCAAAACTGATTGATGTTGTGAATTGAATTGGATAATTACCCTCTAAAAATCCTGTCCGTTGGGGGTCCTTGTTTTTGAAATATTATATTTTTTGTAGGATACATGCTTGTTGTGTGTATGTTGATGTCTGTTATTATGTAATTAGTTATCCAAGTATGTTCAAATAATAATGTTGTTACCCAAGGATCGTATGGTCTCTTTGATTACTTACTTAATTAAGAAAGTGAAATTGAACAAGAGATCCCTTCTGAAATTTGAATGTATGTTGTGTTGTGGTGTTTGATATGAAATTTGGGGAGAGGGTAGTGTATGAGAGATGACTACGCAGTAGGGATGTGATGGTATGGATGTGGTTGTGCGGTTGGGATATTATGGAAGATAAATTTGGACATGGTTTTGGGATTTTGTTTCATTATATTATTTATTTTGTTTTTTGATGTGTTATTTTCCTAGTTTTTATATATGGAGAAATGAATAATAATCATGAACTGGAATTATTATATGATAATTATTTAAATGACACGATTAATTATTGAACTGATAATGGAATTTTTTTTATAAAATTAAACTTCATCTTTAATTGAATGAGTCAAAAATTGAGAATCTTGAAAAATGATTCATTATAGTTCAAGACTGAATTATAAATTATTTCTTATGTTTTTCATAAATTTTGTGGCTCATTTAGAGGTGGAAACCAATTGGATAAGTCCGGAGTAGATTGCTTTTTTTGTACACCTATAGGCTGGGCTTGGGTTTATTTTTTTCTCTATATATATGTATACACTGTATATTATACTGATAAATATATGGACCCCACACTTGCTAAGAACCATTTTATAAAACCCATATAGTCATTTGGGAGGGTATCTTTCCCAACATCTCTATGGGAGGATGGCTGGCTAGTCACTCACTCTTTAATGCTCTCACTTTCAGGCGATATTGGCCTTGGTGTCTTCGAGCGAGTTGTGATGTGGTGCCCCATGTTTCATCAGTATTAGATGTCATGTGTGGGGTAATTGTGTTTTTTTGGGTTGTGATGTGACATTATGTGAAGTGTATACTAGGTATATGTGGGTGGGATGTGATGTGATATATTCAGAAGAGGTGGGTGTTCTAGGACATTTTCTAGTGGGGTGTGCGAGTAGCTAGATATTGTGAAATTAGTGTGAGATACCCTATTATTTATGTTCATTGTAATATAATATTTTTCTTTTAAGTGTTATTTTTTTAGGGAGACTAGTTGAGGTTGTCGTTTGGTTAATATGATTTCTTAGGTGATTTGTGTTCTACAGTATTCTCACCAGTTCATTAGTGTGCTCTTTCACATGTGTGTGAAAGAATTTGGTTTTCCTATTGTGTATACATATATGCTCACCCTATGTATATAATAACTATTTTCAATATTACATGATTATTTTATTGAACGTTTTGGGCATTACTATCTCATAATCTGGTATAGTTTTTGTTCGGTGTTTAGTTTTATTTTGGGTATTTAATTTTGGGGATATTTTATATGAAACCATTTTATTTTTTCATGAATTATGGGATTGATTTTTGATTTATTTGGTTTTATGTAATGGTGTTTTTTGGGTCAATTCATTCAATATTTCTATATGGGGTTCTTATAAAGGTTAATTCCTCTTATATTGTGATATTTGTATACCCATGGCGCTAGTCCCCAAACCGGGGCCTACTTGAGGTGGGACTCATGGGGTCATTATCTATCTTCCTCTATTGTTTTATCTTTGGAGGGAGGGGTCATGACAATGTTGAATCAGAGGTGATGTTTGAGAGATAAGATTGATTTTGGAGATATGAACGGTGTCGTTTGAAAGGGTTGGTTTGTAAACTATGTTAATTGAACTTGGCATGTTACATTGGCCAAGGGGAGTGGCTAGGACAAGGGATTTTACGGCCACTGTGATCCAAAGAACAGATTCTGATCTTATTGAACAATCAAGTGATATGGGTTTACTTGTAGTTCAGAGGCCTATGAGAGGTACATGAATCATGATAATCTATGTTCTTGTTTTATTTATGTTGTTTGGGTAATGTTAACATTGAAATAATGAATAAAATATATTAATGTTAACTAAAATATATCATAAAATAAATCTATACTACTTAGCTTAGAAAATCATTATTTCCCTTATAGTTATGGCCCTTGGTCATAGTTTGTGTATGGAATAGGCAATGGAGGATCATCAAGCTTGCCCAGTGGATCAATGAAGTGTTCATCCAACAAAGGGTGATGATCAGTGGAAGAGGATGTTGCGTGATTTTCAAGGGAAATATTTGGAAAAGTATGAGGGGATCATTTTTGTTATGGAAACATAGAGTTGGCTAGAGGATATAGAGATCACTTTTGGTTTGATCCAATCCCTGGCAGAGTACAAGGTACCTTTAATGGTTATTCAAAAGCAAGGAGCAACATGTTAGTGGAGGATGTTATACCTTAGTGAGAAGAGGGAGACATATGTTTCATGGGTCGAATTCAGGAAGGGGTTTCATGCGGTGTTCCTCTCATCACCCATGAAGGTATTGAAGAATAATGGGATAATATACCTTCATAATGGGAGTATTTCTATATAAAATCTAGGTATTATGTTTAAGGAACATTTATACTTCAACCCATATCTTTTTCCATATGAGGAGTCAAGACCAACACGTCTTGAGGAGAAACATTGTCCTTCAATCTAGTATGTAGTTACACCATTCACATTTCTGATTAACCTAGAGGATCAAAAGAAATATGATTTTATTGATTGGATTAAATAATTGTGAGTTTTTCAATTAGAGTGGAACCGAATATGTTCCATAAGGAGAAGAGTTGTTAGTGGCATGCATTGGGTGTCGAGGTATTTAGGGATTCTCCCAAATGGGAGTCCACATCGACAGCTTCCCTTTCAACCATACAGATTCTGTTATATTCTTATGGGATTTGGGATGATGTTTTTATTATATAAATTTTATAAATATCTTTAGGGATAGTGTCCATTATCTTCTCAAGCTGATTTTGGCTGATGTAGACAGGTTTAGTGTCAGCCTCATCAATAATAATTTATGAGGCCATTAGAAAAGTATGAAAACATGCTTATGGTATATCTTGGGTAGATAAGGTAGGTAGAGGCCATCCCCATGATGTTCCTGGAGCTCATGGACCCTAACATGAGTGTGGTCATGGATGCAGATGTCAGTAGTGATATAGGGAATCTGGGTGTGGTCAGTTGCATGAGACAAAGGTACTAGAACCAGATAGTCCATAGAATGTTAGAGGTATGATCAGTTTATCATCTAAGTTTGAATGTGTTTTTTTGATAATGGATAATATTACTCCTTTTATGGCTCCCAGTATATTCCATTCTTTGTACTATACACAAAGAGGCTTCCCATACCCCTTATGTTGACTATGCAAGTCATTGGTGAGACCAACTTATTTGATGTGTATATGGGGTGTAGACTGTTGTTGGGGACATATCAGTCCTGTGGAGATATTTTCATTATTTTTATGAATCCATATGATTTCATCCTTATCATTGACTGGTTGTATTCTATGCATTCTTTTATTGACTAATTTCAGAGTAGAATCATGTTTCGGGATGGAGATAACCAGTGCATGTTTTTCTTTTGTGAATGGAGTTTTCAAGTGGGTAGCTTACATGTGTATCCCCCTCATTCGTTATTAACTGAGTTATAGGTGGAATTATGGGATGATAGGATTGTAGAGATTAATAGGGTCATCTAGGAGTTACAAAATGTTTTCCCTGAGGATTTTTTGACAATATTCCCTCAACGCGACATTGAGTTTCTGATAGACATGTATCCCAATGCATCTCTGATTTTGATGGATGTCTTTAACATAAAACCTTATGAGTTATTGGATTCTAGTACTCTGATTTATGATCTAATTCCTAAAGGCTTCATCCAACCTCATGTGTCACCAGGGGTCATTCTATTATTTTTCTCAAAGAAAAAGGATTGTAGTATGCATTTGTGTATAACCAAGAAGATGATTAATGAAGTAAAAACTGAGAATCGTTACCCAATTCAATGGATCAATGATATATTCAAATAGATAAGAGGGGTGTGGTGGTTTTCTAAGAATAGCCTATGGTATGGATATCACCCGTTAAGGGTAAATGAGTGTGATATCTCAAAGACTACCTTCATGTGAAGGTATGCACACTTCCAATTTGTAGTTATGTCATTTGGTTTTATGAACACACCATCATGGATTATGGGGCTCATAAACTCCCTAATTCATAATTTCCTTGACCATTTCATTGGAATATTCATTGATGATATCTTGATTTACTCAAATTCAAAATATGATAATGTAGAAACTCTCCATGTTGTCTTGCAGGTTCATCGGCATCACCATCTTTAGGGAATGTTGTCCAGGTATACATTTTAAAAAAGGGCGGTCCATTTACATAGACATGTGGTGTCTCAGTAGGGTGTGATAGTTGTCCCAATAATGTTCAATGTAGTTTTTTCTTAGGTATCACCCATGAACATGATAAAGGTTCTTAGTTTTCTTGGTCTAACAGACTATTATCGGAGGTTTTTACCCAATTTATCTCGTGTTTCAACCATATTTAAAACATTCACTAGGAAAGAATTTTTTTTAAATTACAATGAAATGAAGTTTTAGTTACATGATGTGGAAGTTGGTAGGTGCCCCAGTGCTTTAGCTGTTAGAGTAGGGTGTTTTTTTGATGTTTTTAGATACACATCATGTCTTGGATTATGGTGCGTATTGATGTGGAAAAAGGCAGTGATATCTTATGGTTTTAGGAACTAAAATCCTCATGAACATACATATTATACATATTATATAGATCATGAAGTAGTTGTGATTGTGATAAATTAGTGGTGAAATTACCTCATTGGGGAGTGCTTTTCAGTATTCATGGATCATAAGAGTTTGAAGTATATATTTTCCCAGATGAAATAGAATCTTCGATAAGGGAGTTGGATGAAGTTCCTTAATGGCTATTATTTTGAGTTATTCTACACATATAAGAGGAAAACTTTCATAGCTTAATCTTGGAGTAGGAAGTCACAAAATGATGTTTTCTAGGATTTTATAGATACATGGAGATAAATGGTGGAATTGGATGCCGTGAAATTGAATGAAATGATGGTTGATTGAGGAGTTTTATTGTTCCATATGATGGTGCAGTATTCTATGATATATAAAGAAGACCAGTCTTAGTGGGGAGACATAGTGGTATAGGTGATGTGTGATCTTTTTATCTACAGATATGCTCCATAAGTATGTTCAGAGGGTAGTTTAAACAAGATGTTGTTTTTAGGAAGGCTCTTTATTCTGGTATCAATGCACAATGGAGTTCTTCATGAGTTACATAGATTACCTTCGGTGGTACACCCAAGAATTTATATGATGTGCTGATGCTTAATGCTATATTTTTTGTGGTGTGGGATGAATCAGGTAGTGGCCGAGTTTGTGGATGGATTCATGGTTTTACAATAGGTAAAGGCATAACATCATGTTCTTTGTGGGTTGTTTTGACCCTTGGATATCCCCGAGTGTAAATGGGATGAAATATTAGTAGTTTTTGTTATAGTCTTACACAGATATCAGGGAGGGTGTGATGCTTTCTATGCCATCATGGATCAATTGAAAAAATCATCCCACATCTTAGCTATGAAGGAGTTGGGTGTATAAGATTCTATTTTTATGAGGTACGTAAATTTGGTTGCATGGTAACATGGAGTTCATATGTCCATTATCTTAGATCAGGACGCATGTTTTACATCAGGATTCTAGAGGGGATTTCAAAATGATTTTGGAACATAGGTGCACCTCCGCAATTCTTTCCACCCTCAGTCAGATTTGTAGATGAAATAGACGATCCAAAAGATAAGGATATATTTGGGCATGCATCTTGGACTTCACATGATCATGGGAACAACACATTTCATTGGTAATATTTTTATAAACTAATAGATATTACTATTTCATTAGCTTTCCCCCATTTTAGGCTTTGTATTAAAGGTCATGTCATTCCCCATTGGGATGGACTGAGGTTGGGGAGGTAGCAGTTCTGGGTTAGAGGTGGTATAATGGACAAAAGAGAAGGATTAGTTGGTTTTGGAGAAGATGAAAGAAAAACAATATTAATAGAATTAATATGCTAATCTCATGGGGATGCATCTAGAGTTTTAAGATGGAGGCCATGTATTCTTGAAGGTTTCCCATCATCATGGGCAGTGGAGATTCAAGAAGGGGAGTAAGCTCTATCCCTAATTAGCTGGAACCTTAGAGGTGTTTCGATTGTGTTGGTGAGGTTTCATATCAGTAGGAATTGACCCTGTGGATAGAAAGGTTCCATGATTTCTTCCACGTCACTCAACTCCGTTGATATCTTCACAATGACTTCCATGACATTTACACTGGAGAGTTGGATATTGAGAAATATGAAACCTTACTCAAGCATTCATTGGAGATCCAAGACCATCGAGATCATGTGTTTTGAGGATGAACCATTCCCTAGGATTGGGTCCAATGGAGGCATTTTGGATTAGAGGAGAGTACATGGGAGTGTGAGACACAAATGAGAGCCCAATGACCATTGTTGTTTTTGGATTCCCCTCATCATTCTTTTCTGGGTGATGTGTTGTTCAGACATTGGTTTTAATGAAATATTTTATTTTCCCCCTAAATGTTATGTATTTTTTTTGATGTGTGATGATATTACAACATGATAAAAAGAAAATACAAGAATGCTATTTTAGACAGATTCTACAATGATGCGATTAAACCCATACGGGTAGGCCTGTGCACCACAGAACGAGTAGTAAAGTGACATGAAGAATAGAATTAAATGATTGTTATGAAAATTATAGTGTGTTTGTTTAGATTTTTGAGTGTTTGGGTTAGTGGGATTGAATGTTTGTTGTGTTTTTGGTGTCACTAGATCCTTGAGAGGAACCTTAATGTATTGTTGTGCAGACCCTTCCCTTCTTTTCTTTCGAGTTGTTTTTGAATTCATAAGGGAAATACATTTTATAAAAGACAATTGGTGTAATGGAATGGACCTTCTAACCAAATAATATTAAAAAATTATTATTTTTGAGGTTTCGGGGGGGTAGTCCAATTGTTTTTTGGGACATGTGGGTCATCCCAATGGTGAGTCTTTTAAATAGTTAAAATAATTTCCAATTTCTCAATGTTGACTCATTCTAGTGACGAATCATATGGTGTGGAATCATCCTTGAGGTGACTCATCTATAGGTGACACGCATTATGTTGGATTCCCTAAAGTTACTCATCTGGAAGTGACTCATCCAGCAGGGACTCATCCTAGAGGTGACTTGTCAGGTCGTGACTCATTTGGTGGTGACCCGTCTAGTGGTGACTTCTTTATAAGTGACTCATTCTATAGTGAATATTATGGTAGTAACTCTTATGTGTGTCACTCCTCCAGAAGTGAATTATTTGGTAGTGACTCATCCTATTTGTGACTCATCTAGTATTGAATCATTTGTTAGTGACTCATCCTAGGGATACTTATTTTAATAGTTTTCTATTTTTCCATAATTTTTCAGATTTCCATAAAAATTATAGAATTTCTATTTTACGTCATTTATAAAGAAAAATGGGATTAAATAACATAAATAAGGTCATAAAATCGATTACAAAATATATCAATTGTATCTTTAATATTCTAAAAATCTAGATGAATTTTAGTTGTTTAAAACAACTGTTCTTAACGATATCCACATTAATGAAAATTCAAATATGTACCCAGTTCCAAATGATCGAGATCTAATATTTCTAAAGAAAAGATCATTCCTTCCCTCTTTTAGTATGGATATCTATTCATAATGGATATCACAATTACTTCTTCCTTGGAGTCATGTAACTTAGTTTTATACATTTAGTTTTTGTTTTCCCCAAATAGTTTCTTATTGTACGTGCACCATTGTTTTTGGAAAAACAAGTATATGTTGATCATCATTCCTCCAAGATGGATTTTATTCTTCTTTATTGATTGTGTATCATGCATGATAGACATATAAATGATTATCCTTATTGATATAGTAGATTATTACTAATGAAATATAATATAATTTATCTAAAATAAATTCAAAGGGATATGGGAACGTGATGTTTGACCTTATGATTTTATTGAAATTGATCGATCTTATGGATTTTATGGGATAATTACCAACTGAAATTTGTGGCTATTGAGGGTCCTTGTTTGTGTACTTGTTGATGGATTGTTGAATTAATTCTTATTGTGTGGCTATTTACGTCACTTATTATATAATTGGTTAGCCACATACTTTTGGCTACTAAAATGGATTCCCACGGATCATATAGTTTCTATGATAACACCTTCATTAACAAATTGAAATTGAATAAGAGATCCTTTTATATATCGAAAATTATGTTGTGTTGGGGTGTGTATTATGACATGTGTGTGGGGTGGGGGTGGGGGGTCATTGGATGAGATATGGTTGTGTGGAGGGTATATGATGTTTGTGATGTGGTTGAGTAGTGGGGCTCTGATGGAAGATAAATTTGGACTTGGCTATTGTGATTTTTTTCTCTATATTGATTATTGTGTTTTGGGCTATGTTAGTTTCTCAGTTTGTATGTATGGAGAAATAAATAATAATCATGAACTAAAATTATTTCCTGATAATTATTTATAAAACATGTTTAATTAATGATTTGATAATGAGATTTAAGTAAAAATCACACTACAAGTTCAATAGAAGGGGTCATTAATAAAGAATCTGGAAAATGTATTAATGATATTTCAAGAAACAAAATGAATTATGGATTTTTTTCTTGTATGGTTTTATTCAACTAGATATGTGATGATTGTCGAGAAGTCATGTATAGGTTTTTGTTTTGTTTATAAACCCATTGGTTGGGATTTCATTCCTTTTTCTCTATATATATGTATAAAATTTATATTATCGTGATTTATATATGTCCCCACCCAGGTTGATGACCATGTGTCAACACTGACATAGTCACATGGGAGGGTGTATTTCCAAACACCCTGATGAAAGGATGTATAAATGGCCAACCTCTCTTCCATGCTCCATCTTCTTAGTTATAATAGCTCAGGTTTATTTAGTTGAGTTGTGATGTGGTGTCGCAAGTGTCTTCAAGATGAGATGTGATGTGTGGCCTAAGTGTGCACATGCGGGATATGATGTGGCATGATGTGATGTGTGGCCATGGTGTGTGATGGTGGGATATGATTTGATTTGATGTGATGTGTGGACTAAGTGTGTTTTATTTGGAGGTGTTAGGTTATATTTAGAAGATGTGGGAGTGTTTGGATGTTTGTTCTTGTGGTGTGAGGGAATCTAATCAGTGGGAATGTGGGGTGGAGTAACCTATAATCGATATTAATTTTATTATACTATTTTACTTGGATGTGTTATTTTGCGAGAGATCCTTGGTGAGGATGGGGTTTCTATAGTATGCCAACTTAAGTGATTTTGGTTCTACTATTTTCTCATGGGTGCATTAGTATTCTCATTCACATGGTCATGAGACACTATGGTTTATTACTGAGTATAAATATATGATCACCCTAAAAATATAATTTTTTTTCATGTTTCTAAGAGAATTATGTTGACATTGTGAACATTATGAGATTAGGCCATGGGATATTTCAGTTTCACTACTTAGTTTAATTTTTGGTATTTGAACTCATGGAATTTTTAGTTGTATCAGTTTTATTTATTCACTCATTGTAGGATGGTTTTTGGATTTCATTTGATTAATTTCATGATGTTGTTTGTAGTTGATTCATTCTATCTATAGATCATGATTCATTATAAAGGGTAATTCCTTCCATATTGTGTGATTTGTAAACCCTTGGACTTATTCACTAACCTGGGACCTACTGGAGGTGGGACTCAGGGGTCATATCTCTTTCCATTAATAGAAGTACCTCTAGCGAGAGGGGGTCATTACATATACCCCTTGTTGATTTTTTTAAATTTGTTTATGATAAATACTCATTTTTTTCGGAATAAGATACTTTTGAAAATTTTACAAAATTATTTATGTAATATTTGTTATAATTTTCATAGGATGAATATAATATTCCTCCCATAATGACCAATAATTTCTTTGAATGTTCCTAAACATATTTAAATGGTTCTTTTTGAATAATTTTTTTAATACTCTATAAACTTTTTGTTTACAGAAGTGGTTTTAAAAGTGAAAATTATTTTTCAATAATGTTTTAATGATTTTTATGGTACTTTTTTCATTAATGAAAACCACAATTTATTTTACTTATACTTGACTAATGATATATTTAAATTATAAAATCTATATTATTTATCTAGATGGTTTATGACCCATTTTACAAGGGGATGTACAAAAATACACTATATTGATTATTTTGTAGTCATTAACATTCACTTGAATCATTAAATTTCTTAGGATCATTGTATGTCATATATTTATTAAATAATAATATAAATTTTAACAAGGATATAAATATTTCCTAAATGGTTTATAATTTTTATATATGGTATTTTACAATGAATTCTATTTTAATGAACAAGTAGTTATTGATGATCCTTGATATTCTCTCTATATAGATATTTATTCACAAGGAATATTGTTTATGAATTTAATTTATCATTCAGTATATAAGGAATGCATTGAACATGTATTCAAGGGTGGGTATTGGTTATAGATACCATTTCATATCATCAACATGTCTCACATGAAAAATTAGTAAGCCGACATTTAATGGAGTTTTAGTGTATACATATCCATCAATTAAACATTCCTGGTGAAAGATCCACCTTCACCGATTCTCGCTTCGGACGTCGCTTCGGCTCAAAGGAGATCTGAGGTCAGCGGATCAAAGGTAGAATCTTTCATAGGAGCAACGGATCCGAGAACCAAGTTAGTTTCTGCAGTGGCACTTGATGCGATGAGGTTTTCAAACCCCGGATCCGCTGATGTGGCTGGGTGCGATACATAAAAGGGTTCGTTCCACATATCTGATTTTTCAACAGTTTTGGGATTTTTTTCCACTTCAACTCGATGTGGGAATTTGTACTCTAATGCGTGAAAAGAAGAGAATAATTTAAAGAATTCTGGTGCAGAGGGTTTACAGTAGGAATCGCTGAATGGGATTCTTGGTGATATTCTATTTGGTTCACGTTCATTTGTTGATGTGACGAAGGATTCAATTTCATGGCATTAAAATAATGAGGCTCGTTCTCTACCTTCTTTCAAGGAATCTCATCATGGATGAATTCTTCACAAAGGATCATCTGCTCATGTAGAGGCCAACACCGCTGCGCTTGCTGAGATATTGTCGATGGGAAAACATTATTTAATTTCTCACATTTTTTTACCCAAAGTTGCGCAACCTTGGAAGCATGAGGACTTAGTCAGTAGAATTTCGATGCTATGGGGTTTTTCTACCTGGAAATGTATCTCACTTGGTCGAGGATTTTTTCATTGTTTGTTTCCATCAGTTGACTTAATGCTCCGTGCTTATAGCTTTGGTTATCTATTTCAAAAACCTAGGTGGCTTCATCTACATGAGTGGTCTTTGGATTTTAATGTCTCGCAAGCCAAAAAATCTTTTTCTCATGTATGGTTTTTTCTACATGGACTCAATTGGATCCTTTGGCATCTTAGGATTTTTCATGACATTGGAATGACAATAGGGTCCCCCATCCGGCTTGATAAGGAAACTGAAGATGTCAGATATGGGAAATTCACCAGGATGTTGGTGGAAGTTGATCTCAGATACACTCTTATTGAAAAGGTAACACTCTCCACTCCCTCAGATAACATTTTAATTGATGTTGAATATGATAAATTTTTTCTCTACTACACTGAATGTATGACTGTTGGACACTCTTTGGAGTTGTGCTGAAAGAACGCTGCTTGTAAGGAGTGTGGGATGATAGGCCACCCCTCCAACCATTTCCGATGAAAGGAAACTGAAAAAGACTCATCTTGGTCCTTGTTAGCTGATAAGGAAAGTGACTGTTTTAAAGAGCCAACACATATTGTTGTTGATGCTTTGACTTCAGAGAATTCTGTATCTCAAGTGTCTTTTAAGGGCAAATAGATCGAACCTTCAACACCGAATCATGTGACCACTTTGGTGGATGACACTAAACACAATGATGTTCAGTAAAATTTTGATTATCAACAGGATGTCCTGAAGCTTTTGCATTCTTCCCCAGTTACTGGTAAAAGTGGAAATGTTTCTGATGATGAAGGGGGAAAGGCTAGATTCACTAGTCTGGGTAATGGTGGATCTATCTCTTTCAAGGATATTGTCATAAGTGGCGAGGCAAGAATGACTAATGGAAAAGATATTTCTTCTGTTCCATCAAAGAGGAGATCCCACAAGGACTACTCTCAGAATCCTAGGAACATGTCTACTAGAGCATCTTCAAAGATGCCAAGAAAGGTTAAAACAAACTACCTGAAAACTTTTAATTCAGAAAAGTCTCAATATGAGAGGGAAGTTGGAGAATCTGATTATGGGAATGATATGTCATATTATGATTTCCAGATTTGATGAATGAGGTAATTTATTGTTTTATGACCCCATTATCCATTTCTTGTACTTTCTTTCACTCATTTAATAAATGGTCAAAAGCTCTGCTTCTGACTAGACCTCTTTAAAAAAGATAATGTGATTATATATATATATATATATATTTGATAATCATTTATTCTTTCCATATTATTATTTTATAATGTTATTGAATAAATGAAAGGTTTTTTTCTATTATTTACCTTTCCATATTTATTATTCCTTATTTATTCATGATAAATTTCATTATATGTAACCCTTATAGAGAATCTGATCTCACCCATTATTTGTTTTCCTTTAACCATGATATAAAGATGAAACCCTTAAATGTGTTCAAGGATGAATAATATTTACTTTCATTATTTTTTATGGTTTTAAATGTAATTTGATATTCAATTATTTATCATGTTTACCTAGACTACTAAATTATTTATTCCTTGAGGGTATTGTTCTTTATATCTAGTTCAAATGTAATAATATAATCATTGGATCTAGGCTACTAGAGTCAGGTTTATCACACAAAACATCCAAATTAACCTCTAATATTCAATAATAATGATGTATAGGTTCATAAATTCTTAAAATACTACTCAAGGGGTCTCTAATAGGGGATCAAAAGGAGGATTACTGAAGAAGAGGTAATCTTTAGACTCGAACACATTAATTTTTTTCATCTTTTCCATTTTATAAATCACTATTTTCATCATAAAAAATATCGTAATTATTATAAATATATTTAAATGTTATTATTATTATGTAAATATTATTACCCACCCTCTTTTCCAACAATTAGGATGTGAATGTTTTACTCAAGAGTATATGTGGACCACCACATCCAAGTAGCAATACAATTAATTATACATCATAGTATCTCATGGATGGTTATTATGATTGGTTTAAGTTTTATATATTATAAATAAAATATTTTTATGGTTATAATATTATAATATCATATATATTTATTACCTTATCGTCTGTTGGAAACTGATAACGTTACTCGTGTGTACATGTGCACTACGACATAAATAAAACGATGTGATTCATTTTCCATTTATGATTTACATGGATTTTAATATGAATAGATTTTATGTATATATCATATATATATATATATGATATAATAATGATTTATAAATTTATATTTACCTTTATTTCATTCCATCTATCAAAAAGTGAAAAATCATTCATTCTTACGTACAACCTACCATCTCCATGAATGATGTAATCCATTTTTCTATTTATATTTTTTATTTATGAATCCAAATATATATATATATATATAATAAATATTATATTTATATCATGATTAGAATTTTGGATTTTATGGAACCATGATCAAAGAAAAATGATCAAACAACATAATAAAATTTCTCTTGAAATATAAATCAATTAACATACATAAACTCTAATTTTAGATAGAAATTATTTATAAATGTTGTTTAAATGTTATAATTGGATAATATATAATAGAATGAGTATTAAAAATATTTTTTATATAATTATAATAAATTTTAATTTATTATATTAGAGGTTAGAGAACATTCAAATCAATTCGACATAATTTTAACTAATTTTTAACTAACATTTATTTATGTGAGACACAAGCCATATTCACCACATAATTATTTATGAATCCAATATAAACCAGATGAATCGATTTTATGATGCTTCTCATAGAAAGTATTGGTATTTTAATATCTATCTAATGGAATTTCTTTTGTGACATTTTAATTCATAATTTACCGAAGTGGTAAGAGAATTATGTTAAAATCATATTATTTTTCAAGATTAATTTAGATTAATTTTCAGAAAAATAAAATTAATGATTTACCCATCAAAAAAATCATGATGATTTTTACTAACAGAGGAATTTTTTGAGGTCTCCTGTTTTTTATTTTCCTCTCTTTAAGAATATAAGCGGCCTAAATAATGTTTTAAAGGAGAACTGACTTTCATTATCTCTTTGATCAAAATTCCTCATTCATCCACATCCATGAATTTTTTATATATTTTTCAAGAATTTAATTAATATTCTACTATTCTTTTTGTGAATCCATATTTTCCAATTTTTTCATTTTAAAAAATGGTTTAAAATGGCTGCACTTGTTTTTTTCCAAAAGAGTCACTTTTAACTTTTTAATAAAAATTCAAAGGTAATATTTTTTATCTTATACATCATAGATGGAATCTACATCCTTCATGATTGACCAATTATTTGAATATTACATTCTAATTTTATAATTTTATTTTTTAAAAAAAAAATTCATAAATAATTGGGACATTTTTTTATTTTAAATAGGTGATTTCATAATTAAAAGTGTATTTTCCTAAAATATTTTACAAGGGATATTTTAAAGGAATGTTTACTTTTGATAACATAATGTTATGTACCATGTGTTTTATTGGGGATATCTTTCATGGATACCATCGTTATTATTTATTTGATTGTTCATGATTTTGATAATTAGATGTCTAGGTATTTTATTTATTTTCCACAGGTTATGTTATAATTAAATGTTGAAATAACTATGAATATTTTTTTACTTTCTATAGGTTATGATATTCGGTAAATCATTTTTGACCTTATGGAACATATATGAACATATTATGATTATGTAATAGGGGGTTTATAATTATATAGCAATCTAATGAATTGAGTAAAGATAAACATTCATTGAGATAATAAGGACTAAAATTGGGAGTGAACCATATTCCGTAAGGGACTATATCAATTATGATTGTCTAGGGGGAAATAGTTGACTAAGGATATTATATAATCGGGATTGAAACCATTACACTATGATTGTCATGGGAGCGAACATTGACTAATGTAATGATGGAATGAGTAGTGAACCTAATCCACTATGATAGTTTTTTTAATAAGCCTCAATGAAAGAAATAATTTTATATTCTTATGTATATTCCATAATCTTCTATCTTATAACAATATATAATATAATGTACCATTTTATTTTATTACATTATGAATAATGTATTATGAACTACTCTAATTTATTACATGAATAAATATTTTGAACTATGTTATATTCATAATTCTTTTCAAATGTTAAACATATTTCATCACACACCTATGTTGATTTTGTTCCAAAGTCATCATTGATATATCCCTTTTTCACCCTTTCTGAGTATCTTATCTCATTGTTTATTATGTTTCCTTTCAAAAGATTATGATGAAATGTTTTAATCATGGTATTTCTATAAAGGGTGTTACTTATGAAGATCATAGTTTGAGAAAACCTAGATATCTATTGTATAAGTTTTTTTATGTGTCCATGTTTCTGAAGAAAATAAATGTATATGATTATGGTTTGGATCATAATTTATGTAATAAATATTTATCTAATAATATTTAATTTTTTTATATGTAATTTATGCGTCATTATACCAATAACACCTCAAGATTTTAAAAGAAATTGTGTTTAATAACATAAACGACGTGCTAAACTGGACAAAGATGAGAACGTAACTCCATGAGACATCTAGATAAATTTTTTATATAAATATAATATCTTTGATATCATATGTTACATGAAACCCTAAGATTAATTATGTTAAATATTATACTCAACAAAGAACACGAAGCTTAAACGACCTAATATATATATAACTATTATAAATTAGCTGGAAAATTGGAAGGTATGAATAATTTTGTTTTTTATGATATATATATATATATTTCTCAGTATAAATTATTTAATTAATTTGATTTCAATAATTGATCAATTTCTAGTAACGTGATTTTATTTTTTGAAAATATGTTTTCTTAAAAAATGATTTTCTACTTCCTTGTATGAAATGAATATTATAATAATTTTTTTATAAATCTTGGTATTTGTTTTTATAATGTTAAAATAATTTTTGGATTCAAAATATCAATATTTTATTTGGGAGAAATTTAGGGAATTTTATGAAAATAACGATTTGTCATTGAATAGTTGGAAATACATATTTTTGTGGAAAAGTCATTTCTTTTCGATAAAATAAGTAATTTAAAAGTCCCAATCTGTTTGGAATAATTATAAGAGTAATATAATTATTATTTAGTTATATTTAATTCACATAATAACTTTTAAGAAACTTTATATTTGTTTTTATAATTACAATTTTTTTTGGTTTAAAAACAATTTTTTTTCTAAAAATAATTTTAAAAAGCATAATGTTTCTCCATTGAAATTTATTAAAATAATCCATAAATTGAAATATTCTAAACTAAAAATTTTTAATTAATTATAAATAAATATTATTTTAATTTTATAAATTTTTTATTATAATTCATAGAGTAATTATTGAATTATATTTTTCTAAAAAAATACTCATTTTGAAAACCTGTTATCTCACCCCATCTAGATAATTAATACTAAATTAAAATTTTACACATATTTAAACTAAAGTTATAAAATTGAATGATAAATTTTGAATTATTAAAATTTATATTATCAAATAATTTAAACATATTTTTTTATATTAGTGATTATTGAAAATAGTTAAAAATAATTATAGAAATTACTGTAAAAAAAAGTTCACTAAGTGGTTAAATATAGAATATATGGTGTAAAAATGGTCTAAAATATATCGAAATACCATGGGATATATATATTTAAATCCTATTACTTTTATGATCAATAATATGCAATTACTATTTATTTTCTTACATGAAATGATTATGGGTGGAATTCACTCTTTCAAAATAATTACAAGTGTGCTTCTCACCTCACATAGAAAAGGCCACCCCAATCATCATTTATTTGCAACATAGAAAATCATGTGTTAGGAAAATACCTGCCATAATAACTTAAAACATTTTATTTATTCATCTTAGTGTCTTTATATCAGACTTAAACCCATCCTATTACAAACTTTTCTTGAAAACTATGGAGAATACTCGAAGAAGATGAAACATTCTTCAATATGCGTTTTCATTTTTTTATTTATCATCCTCCATGAATTATTCTTATAAAATGTTGATATCATAACCAAAAAAATATTAAGTATAATAATAAGTACTTATTTTATGTTTACGGACAAAAATAACACACACTTCTATCAAATGGGTTATGAAATCATTTTTTGTGTGCATGGAAGACCAGCACCTCGCGAACTTATGTCATCTGTTTTTCAATTACCTCTCCTCCCGATTGTGTATGATGATATATTTAATGTAGATATATGATATTTATAAAATATTTATTCATATTAATTCTTTATACCATATATATGTTTTATATTCTATTTTTATGGGATAAGACACTATTGCCTGTGTGTATGGAAGACTACAACATCAAAAAGTGGCGTGATTCATTTTTCGCTAAATTGTTACATGGAAAATATCAGGGCAAATGATAATGAATATATGTGATAAAAAAAATAGTTATGATATTAATGAAATATTTTTCATTATGAAAATATAATATATAATTTTCCCTCTTACATATTCACTCCTTGAAAAGGGGATAATGTCGTTCATGTACGTGTGAACTACCTCCTTCATGTGGCGATGCAAGTCTCTTGTCATCACCACATCAAAATAATGATATATATCGGTATATATAATTGAATAATTATGTATTTATGATATAATTATAATTATTTAATGATAATATTTTACTTAACATTCTTTTATAATGATCATTTTAAAATGGAAACATTTCTTATGTGTATGCACGACTAATCGTCTATATGACTGTAAAGTCAGTTAATTTCACAAAACCATCATCAATGATTGGTATTATGGTAAAATTTCTGTATAAATATGATTATTATTTCATGATTATTATTTTGGATATTATATAACTATATTATAAGAACAATAACTGAATCGTTCATAACGATGCACAAATGAGAAAACTAAAGAAATTATCACATAAAATAATAATAAAATATTATTATTGAAAGGGTTAAAAGATGATATAAAAGGTTAATATATGAACTAAAAAATATTACTATGTTTTTATATAAAGATAATATTTTTTTAAAAATCTCTATACCTTAGGATAAAATGTGTTCAACCAAAAGGAAGTGTCAGTGTGGGTTTTAACATCTCACTTTTATTTCTATAAGTTATATTCCAAATTCACCACTTATTTTTGATGTGTGGTATATTTATCTTAAAAGAATTTATTTTATAAAAATTATACAAAAATTATGGATATTTTAATATCCATTTTAGTATCATTATTTCATAGGGTTTATGGTTTTAATATTACCAATGTGTTAAGGGATTTTGAATCAATTTTCAATATTCGAAACATATATTGTGGTATACACCTATGTTATTTTATGTGATATATATACTACACATTTGAATCTTTATATCATGAATCATCTTATTTTCGTGATATTATATGTTTAAATTTATTTTATTACTTCATTGAGATTATTATTTAATGTTATGAAAGAAGTAAGAGTTTTATGTTACAATATCATAGTTTATCAAGAATATTTATGATTAAGTCTCAATTGTTGAAATATAATGATCTAACTCTCATGGAATCTCATTAATTTTCTTATTCCATGGCTAGTCATGATATTTTAATTTAAAAATACCATTTTCCAGTCTTTGTTTCTTAATGTATTTTAGAACATGTTTTTTTAAATTTATTTATTCTTACCTTCAGTCGAAAACTATTTTATTCAAAAACCACAGATTCTAAAAATGTTTTTTAAATTTTAAAAAATTATTAAATGGATTTATAAAATAAATTTCTACCCATTTTTTAATATTTTTTTAAATGAATCATCATTTCATTTTCCAAAAACAAAGCTCATTGGATTCTACCGAAAATGTGAAAGGAAATTATATTTTAATATGTACAACATAAAACCATTTTTCCTATATCTTGAACATTAGTTTCATTAATGATTACATTATAAATTTTAAATGTTATTTAAAAAGAAAAGTGCATTCATAATGTATTTTTTTTTCAAAATAAAATATTTATTTTCCTCCAAATTTATTTAATAATCTTATGTAGTATTTCCATTATTTAATGTCAACTACCCTTGTTTTTACATATGATAAAATTTGGGTATTTTGAAAATAATACCATATAAATTATTTCTCTAGATGGATTAAGATTGTTCTAAAGTGATTTTTATGAAACCTGTTTATTTTACATAAGTTAAACATTTTTTAAAGAGATTGTTATGGAAACCATTTTTAGTCCATGTGTTAGTCATGTTTCAACGAAATTTGTAGGTAACCCCTTTATTTTCAATGGAATTATCAAGATATAAAATTAATAATGGTATTTTTTGAGTTTTATTATTATATATAACTTTTATGTTTTATTGTTTGGGTACATTGACATTATATAGGATTGGGAAGCCCAGATAGCGATGAATGAGAACTATAAAACATATATAATTGGGAATCCAAAATAGCATTGAGTTTTCCCATTACATATTATATTATTGGGTGACCAAATAACACTAGATGATCCGCTTATAGATTATATTATGGGGAATCCCAGATATCACCAAGTGAAACTGTTATAGATTAAACAATGACTGTGGATAAATCATGCTACAATGAGTTGGGTAATACACCTTGTCTCGAGGGAAATAGAGGGATTAACCAAAGAGTTTCTATTATTGAATTATATGAGAACTAGTTATTTATAAAATGGTTTTTGAATGGGTTATGAAGAAAATTCTTCCAAGAAACTAACATGTTTTATCTACAGTTACTAATGGTTTATAATGTTCACTTTGATCATGATTGATATCACATTTCTCATGATTATTGATTCTTACAAAACATTTTTTTATTAAATAATTATTCAATGGTTTCATGATTGATGATTCATATATTGATGGATATTAGTTCATTTATGATTCTCTTATGCGCTTTGATTATTTCACCATACATTCATTCACATCTTATTCTCATTTATGATATTCAATTATTAATTCTTATTTTTTCCTTTAAGTAGGATATGATATCAAACAACTTATGTTTACTTTTCCCCTAGTTATAAATAATGCGGTAGAATGAATTATGATTAAAGGGATATTATATATATAATTATTATGACTTAATTTAAAATATTAAATGTTAGGTTAAGTGGGATAGATGATCATTTGACGACATGGGTATTGTTTATGTAAGAGTTTTTACCAAATCTCTAAAATTGAAAATCTAATATTTCCTCAAGAATATAATTGATCAATTTTTCATTCTACATTTTTTTGGCTTGGGTGGAAAATGGGTTACAATTATTAGCATCAATGATTGAAATTTAATCTTTAAAATTTCATCATTGGATTTTGGAGTGCATGTTATGGGCTTTTATAGATGGTAATAAAAGTCAGTTTAGATAAATAGGGAGATCAATATATTTTCATATTAGGTCATCTTAAATGTTGTGGATATTGTCATAGTTCAGAAATATTATGGTTGATCATAAGATAAATTTCTTTTATACACTATTTAAGGGTTTTATGTATTAAAAATTTTAGGTTATTAATGAAATTTTTGAAGATGTAATGTTGAATTGATGTACTTGTAACCCCTTAGATCAACATGTTGTTTTCTTTAGGTAGGAATAGTTTTTAAATGTTGATTGAAAAAAGAAAAACCTATATGTTGTGTTAAAATACATCGTAACTGGAATGGCTGGGAGTCTTGATCCCACAACCGAAGGATAAAAAAGGTGTAGTGACTAAAACTAGTCTACATGATGTCCTAGTTAGTATGAAATATATATAGGTAAGGATTATGTTTTGTTTAGAAACACGCTGTATTTTATTTGAGGAATATTTTTTATTTATCTTGGAGGAATATATGATAACATTCTTCTAATCATTGGGTTTTAGAGTTATTGAAGATGTGATAGAATAATTTTACGGATAATAATTTATAGAATGATTTGTATTGAACATTGGGTATTACTGTTGACATTTGGTAATTAATGCATGAATTTTTATTCATTTTCGGCATTACAGTACCTTTTTTTAACAATATTGGATTTGGTTAATGTTAAATAAAGGACGAATAACATATTATCTTTTTTATAGTTACATTGTTTTTAAAATAAGTATATATGCTTTAGGAATGAAAAATTCATCATGAATTCACAGTATTAGAGAAAATTATTGGGGATTAAATTTATTATAGGATGAAATTATACTCACCATGTAAATATATCTCCACATTCACTAAGTAGTCTTGATAGAAATAGAAATTATTAATTCTAAAAAATGATTATAATTTTTTTTATCCTAGTACCTCAAATTCTATTGAACTAGTGGTGTTTTTAAACATCAATGATTTATGGTTTTGAGGCACATAACATTATATTGATCATTAAATTTATTTTGATCAATGACCTCAATCACTCAATATAATTATAATTATTTTCTCTTTTTTCACACTTATGTTCTCCTACATGGAAACCAAGTTATGGGTTATTCCATATGACCTTTGAAATAACCATAATTGTCATGACCCGTCCCAGTGGGGCCTGAGCCGCAAATCCCCAAGCCCGCCACCAATAGGCCAGGGGCTGGTGACTAGCACCGAGTAGGCATGCTACTAACATGGGAGGAATTACCTATAAAGTTTTACGCACACACACACACACATGTCCACGACCACAAAGCTGAAAAGTAAAAACTACTAAAAGGAAAAGATGCATGCATACACTAAAACACAACCAACAGAGTACGACATGAAAGTAAAGTAAAAGAAAGTAAAACCCTGGGCCAAAAGTACAATCCCACCAAAAGAAAGTCTGTAACAATTTCCAACCTATAAGGAAAGGTACTAGGACTGTAATCTGTAGCCGTAGGAACACACATCGGCCCGCCTGATCTCACTGAGAACTGTTCGGTCCTGGTCCACCTAGAATCCAGTCAAAGGCTCACTCGTCTGCACATGACACGACACATACGGGCAAAGCCTGTGTAGGGGTGAGTATTACAATACCCAGTAGGACACCCCGAAACCACAAAGGAAATACAACAAGGGAAATACCACAACTGAAAAGATATAGTCAGCTCCACATAGTATATGTATAAATAACATAAAACAAGAATATCCAGATATACTCATACACGATCGACTATCATGAAACCACCACTAATATCCAGCTCGAAGATTCCACTAAGCATGTAACAAGGAGAACACACTCCTAGGTCTGAAGAGATAAAGGCATGAAGTACTCGTTCCGGGAGAACAAAGTCCACAAGTACTTGAGAACATGATTCTCAGATAAGGATCACAACCAATCACCATGGGGTGATTCCAACAACTCAGTATGTACTAATCCGCTAAGCAGAGGATCGACGCCCGGGTAAAGTTTGTCATGTCGATACCAAGAACTCTACCTAAGGTTCTAGGAATAAATAGAGGATCCGGCCCTAAGTCTCACATAGGGGATTATAACAACTCTATTTAGGAATTCCTGCTGATGGGATAATACTCCTATATGTAGGAATTGATACCGGAAACCTTCAGAAGAAAGACCAAGGGGACGAACCCTAAGGAAACTAGCCCATGTCATAGAAGGCAACTGGCACAAGCCATGAAAATTGGTTACACGGCATGTAAAATGGTTACACGCTGTATTTAATGACTCTGGGTACTGCCTCTATAAACGGCCCGTCTCATCTACTCAAGCTATGTAAAACTCAACTACATGGCGTGTAGAAGAATCACACACCGTGTTCCTTGAGTCCGGGTATTGCTCGTGTAAACGACCTGTGTTATTCGGCTTGTCGGATAGAAAGTATCTACAGGGCATGTAGAAGAATCAAATTCCGTGTTTGAGCACCCGGGCTCACTCTGTGTACACTGGCCATGTGCCTGTATAAGGTCTCTGTCCGGGTCACCTGCCCGTGTACCAGCAAACGGGGTATCCTGGGAATCTGGTTGTGTTTGGCCGGGGAGGGGTATACATGGCGTTTCCTTGGTCGTGTACCCAACCCGTGTCCATGTACTCCTGGAGTACACGCCAGGTAAATCCACCGACGAACACACGCCGTGTATCCCATACTACACTCCATGTAGTCAGGATTTTTCCAGAAATGTCGTCTTCCTCCTCATGCTGCGGCTGATCCTCCAGATCCACAGTTTCTCGTCTGTTCGTCCTGATACTCCAGGGGCTGGTTCGTTTCATCATTCAAACACTGTAACATGTGTTTTCGGTCATTAAATAGGATCATAAACCTCAAACGATCCATCCAAAGAAAAATGACCAAAAAATCATATCTCTCAATCCACTCCGAATCATCCACCGAAACGTCATCGAACCTCCGTGACATCGCTTTGGGGTTGTATCTACAATTTGAGATCGTTGCGTCACAGAACGGATGCACAAAGATCCGTTGATCATGGCCCCATGAAGAACTCGAAGAACGTGAAGAAGTGAAAGGTGATAAATCCAATAAAAAAAAATTGAGGAACGAACCTCTGCCGTCATTCGTCACGGTGTCGATCCTCTAATATTAATAGGATTAACTGGAGAGGATTAAATCAATAACAAATGATCAAAATGGAATCAATCTCCCAAAATCCCCACAAAAGCCCATCCCACAAGAACAATTGATATGTGGACAAATCTGTTCGTCGATTAGCCCATGTTCATCATAGAAATAAAGAACGGGGAAGAACTAATAATTTAAACATCCTAGCTGGATTCCGTGGCGTTCATTGGCGAAGATCCAATCTTCGCGTCGTCGTCGCTGGCGAAAATCATCATGAACATCGTCGTTGTGTTGGGAGGTTTTCTCCAGAGCCTCCAGAGTTGCCAAGGGTTTTAGGGATATGAGGTTTGTAACCCTGGACCCCTACGCTAGCCTTTATTTAAAAAGGATAATGATATCCACTGCAACAGATTTAATAAAATACTTTAAATAAAATATTTTATTACGGTTATGTCCAAAATCCAGATTTCGCCATCAGCCTGCGCCAGTCGATGTTAGGTCTCTTCTAGGGTAAAATCACTTCTATGAACGCATTGGTGCCATCAGAATTTTTCATCCGAGCAACCATTCGAGAGATATTCAACTTTTTCTGGAAAACCGCACATGCACGTAATTTAATTATTAAATTAAATTCAAACATTTGTTCCTGGTTAAAAGGGCCTAGGAACTACACGCCTTCTTGAAGACTTGTCTCGAAATAATTCCATTTATTTTTATGAATAAAGTATGGAAAATATGAGACATTACATCACACCCACCTTAGGTCTTTTACGTCCCCGAAAATCCAAAACAATGGATACTCAAAAAGATGTGGGTACTGCACAAGAATCTGAGCCTATCGCTCCCACATGCTCTCCTAGAGATACCCGTGCAGCCACCGGACACGAACCAAGGGAATAGCTCACCCACGAAGGATATTCTCCTGCCGATCCTCGATCTCCATTGGGGACTCAACAAAGTTCACTCCATCATCGATGTCCTGCTCACCACAGTCAATGATGTGCGATTGATCATGCACGTATCTCCGTAGTTGCGACACATGGAAGACGTTGTGTACCTTGTCCATCTGAAGAGGTAGAGCCAAGCGATACACCACCTTTCCAACTCTACTCATAATTTGAAAAGGGCCAATGAACCTTGGAGGTAGCTTGCCACCTCGGTGAAATCTCCGCAATCCCCATCGAGGTGAGAACTGAAGGAACACATGGTCTCCCTCCTCAAACACCAAGGGCCTCCGACTCCTATCAGCATAAGACTTTTGCCGACTCTATGGAGTCTTCATCTGCTAGTGGATGACCCAATCCTTCTTTATAGTGGGTCACACCATCTCTGGGCCCATGAGTACTGAATCTCCTGGGTCAGTCCAGCAAAGTTGTGACATGCATGTTCACCCGTATAAAGCCTCGAATGGTGCCATACCAATAGTGTAATGATAACTATTGTTATAAGAAAATTCCACCAGTGGTAGGTGATCCTCCCAGATATGACCGAAGTCAAGTATGAATGCTCCTAGCGTATCCTCAAGAACCTGGATGGTCCACTCCATCTGACCATTAGTCTGAGGATAAAATGCTATGCTCAAGCGTAACTGTGTCCCAAAAGCTTCCTGCAATCCCTTCCATGACCGGGATGTGAAACGAGAATCACGTTCTGAGACCAGCGTGGATGGAAATCCATGAATTCAAACTATCTCCTCCATGTAATGGTTTCCCAAGCTCTCTACTGAACTCTGCTCTCGTATGGCTAGGAAGTGGGAAAACTTGGTGATTCGATCAACGATCACCTAGATGGCATCGTGTCCCCTGGACGTATGTGGTAAACTCGTCACGAAGTCCATGGATATCCCGTCCCACTTCCACTCTGGCACCTCAAGGGGCTGAGTCAAACTTGCTGGCACTTTGTGCTCAGTCTTTACTTGCTGACAAGTAAGAGACTGAGAAACAAACTCTACCACACTCTTCATCATTCCTGTCCACCAGAACTAACGTCGGAGGTCTTGATACATCTTTTCCACGCCTGTATTCACCGCCAAAGGGGGTGTATGGAACTCCCTTAGAATCTCCTCCCACAACGTCACTGGTACTACTGGGCACCCTCTGAAAAGAACAACGTGCTCCCCACCTGTTGAATATCCATTGGCAGCATCACCCGCGGATATCTGAGCACGTAGAGTCTCACATCTAGGGTCCTCAAGATGTGCTTCCCTAACTCGCTGTAAGAGTGGAGGGTTAACAACCATAGATTGAAGTTAAGATACCTCATCTCCATCCATGAAGGACAACTGTAAGGAGGCTAACTGCCTCATCGCCTCATCCAGCAACTGGGAACAGGATTTCCTACTGAGAGCATCTACCACAACGTTCCGCTTCCCAGGTGTGTAAACGATCTCAAAGTCATAATATTAGAGGAAATTAAGCCATCGTCTTTGTCTCAAATTGGGATCCTTTTGATAAAAGATATATCTGAGTCTCTTTTGATCAGAGTATATGGTAAAATGCTCACCCATCAGGTAGTGCCGCCACATCTTCAATGAAAATACTACCGCTGCCAACTCAAGATCATGGGTCATGTAGTTCTTCTCATGGGGCCTCAACTAGTGTGAGCCATAGGCAATCACCGCTTGCCTATGCATCAGGACACAACCTAGCCCGGTCTCTGATGCATCGCTGAACACTACGTACTCGACACCCTCCTATGGTAATCTCAATATCGGGGCAATTGTCAGACTCTGTCTCAACTACTGGAAAGCCTGTTGGCATCTCTCGGTCCACACAAAAGGCTTACCCTTTCGTTTCAAAGCTATCATGGGTGCTAAAATACTAGATAAATAAAGAATGAATCTTCAATAGTAGCCTTCCAATCCAAGGAAACTCCGCACCTCCGTCACGCTCTGGGGTGGCTTCCATGCTAATGCTGCCTCTACCTTGGCTGGGTCCACTGCTACACCATCTACGGAGTTAATGTGTCCCAGAAAGTGGATCTCTTGTATCCAGAACTGAAACTTCAAGAGTTTCCCCTACAACTGGTTCTCTCTGAGTGTGTCAAGAACCATCCTTAGGTGTCTCGCGTACTCCTCCTCAAACGCAGAGTACACAAGTATTTCATCGATGAAGACCACTACGAACCAATCTAGATAGGGCTGAAAGATCCAGTTCATGAATTCCATGAAAACTAAAGGCGCGTTCGTCACGCCGAAGGGAATCACCATGTACTCATAGTGACCATAGAGACATCTGAATTCCGTCATCGCTACATCCTCATCCCGTACTCGCAACTAGTGATAGCCTGATTGTAGATCAACCCTCGAGAACCATCATGCCTCTCTCAACTAGTCTAAGTGGTCATCGTTCCCCAGTAGTGGATACCAGTTCTTCACAGCCACCAGATTCATGTACCGGTAATCCACACATCGCCTCAAGCTCCCGTCTGCCTTCATGGAAAACAGCAATGGGGCCGCCCAGGGTGAAACGCTGGGTCTCAAAAGCCCTTCTTTTGCAAGTCCTGCAGCTGCACCCTCATCTCCCGAAGCTCTGCAGGAGCCATCCGATATGATGATGCTAATATCTGTGTTGTCCTGCGTTGCAACTCAATGCAGAAATCTATCTCTCGACGAGGAGGTACTCCTGGGAAATCCTCCGGAAATACGTCCTCATACTCAGCCACTACTGATGGAAATTGGAAACTCATAACATCTGTGGGGCCAAGGGCTAGGCTAGCCAACTGATAGGATATCAGTTTCACCTTCCTACACACGATTCCATCCTGTGCTGGTTGGGTCTCTCTTTCACCGAAAAAATAGAACCTCGTTCCATCACTGTGGACACACCGCACCCTTCACCTAAAATAGTCGATCTGGGCATGAACCGTTGATAGCCAGTCCATTCCAAGAATGACAATGTAAGGCATCAAATCTACCACCAACAGGTTCCAACCGAAACTCTCACCTCCAAGGGTCAGGCCACACTATCTGCAAAGGTGTGTAATCTCTTAATCTTCTCCAGTCATTGTTTCTAAGCGTAAGGGTCAAGTCAACAACTCAACTGGAATCTCAAGGTCTCAACCAAGATAAGCTGCCAGAATGGAATTACTAGCACTTGTGTCTATCAGTACGACATCCAATGTAGAAAAGACACAGATTGTAACTATAATCATTCCCAGGAGTACCTGGGTCATATGCCTCTACCGCCTGCAGTTGTCCCTGCCTCAGTCCACTAGCTCCCTGAGCATGGGGTGGACCTCTTGGGGGTTGTGGTGGTAAAGGGTCAAAACGCCGACCACCACAAGCTGCTCTCCCAGCTCTTCTACCTCATCCGTCGCCCCATGGATCTATTTGCTCCACACAATTCCTCTGCCTTGTTGGTCCATCCACTGCTCCCGTTTCAGCAGTACAGCGGGTCGGACAATCTCGAGCGAGATGTCCCCTACCATCACATGAGTAGCATCGCCTCCCTTGAGGCTGGCTGGATAGTCCCTGTGAACCCTGTACGGCAGATCCCCTGTCCTGGGATGACCTCTGAAAGCATCACCCATGCCTGGTATCCTGATGTCTGCTCCCTGCTGGTGAGGTCTCTACTCCAGCTCGCTCGCTACTAACAACTGTCGACTGTCTCTGCTCTGCCACGAAGCTCTCAACCACCAAAGCCTGCTCGAGCACCCCATCATAAGTAGGAATGCTCATAGAGATCATGCTAGCTCGGATATCTCTGGGCATGCCCTACTCGAATGTTCGAGCTCTGAAGTACTGATCTCTGACCATATCCATCGAATACTAGGAGAGGTCGGTAAACCTCGATGAATAATCAGCCAGTGTCATGGTCCCCTGCAGGAGCTGAATAAGCTTCTGTATATGTACTGCTCTCAGGGTAACTGGTGAAAATTCCTCTCTGAAGAGATTCTCAAACTCCAACCATGCAAGAGTCACCTCGTCGTGAGTCTGAATAACCAAACTCCACCATCGTCCTGATGAGACCTGTAGAAGGCTCGCTGCCAGGATCACCATCTGGTCTGCTGGTGTCCTAACTAAACGAAAGACTCTGGTCACCACCTCAAGCCAGTCTTCACCTGAATGAGGGTTAGGCTCACCTCAAAACCTAAGGGGTCTCTGTCTCTGAAACTTGTGGAGTGCGCCCAGCCTGTGCTCCTCCTCCACCGGTACAGCAGGAACTAAACACTGCTCCATAGGTGGTGGGATAATTGGCACACCACCTGATGGTAAAACGGGGGGATCTGGTCCCTGAATTTAAGCTTCATCACTGAGGGGGTCATACTCATGATCGAGCTACTAGATCCTAGAGGGTGCACGTCGCAGAGGGATACTGTAATAAAACAAGATGTATCTCAGTCAGAGAGTATATTTGGAGAGTTGACCTAAGAAGGACATGGAAACCACAACCCATTTCTATATGATGCAAGTACCATTATTTTCCCATACAACTAGTGTTCTCAAGTTCTGAGTCGAAAAGCAAGTTATCAAAGTCCTGGTGATTGGATACATCGGCCACCCGCACCAACACTAGGGTCCCTGGCCTGAAAGTCTAACTCGAAACACTTAACACTGTTGCCCCAAACCAACTCACAGATTCTCGGTCCTAAGGTAGAACCAACCACCTTTGATACCACTCTGTCACGGCCTGTCCCAGTGGGGCCTGATCCGCAACTCCCCAAGCCCGCCTCCAATAGGCCTGGGGCTGGTGACTAGCACTGAAAAGATGCATGCATACAATAAAACCCAACCAACAGAGTACGACAGGAATATAAAGTACAATAAAGTAAAAACCTGGGCCAAAAGTACAAGACCACAAAAAGAAAGTCTATAAAAACGTCCAACCTATAAGGAAAGGTACTGAGACTACGATCTATAGTCGTAGGAAAACACCTCGGCCCGCCTGATCTCACTGAGCACCGTCCGATCCAGGTCCACCTAGAATCCTTTCAAAGGCTCGCTTGTCTACATAAGACATGACACGTGCAGGTAAAGCCCGTGCAGGTGTGAGTATAATAATACCCAGTAAGACACCCCGAAACCACAAAGGAAATACAACAAGGGAAATACCACAATGGAAAGATACAGTCAGCTCCACACAGTATATGTCTACAGAACATATAACAAGAATATCCAGATATACTCATATATTATCGACTATCACGAAACCACCAGTAAGATCCAGCTCGAAGATTCCACTAAGTATGTAATAGGAAGAACACACTCCTAGGTCTGAAGAGAGAGAGACACTAAGTACTTGTTCCGATAGAACACACTCTAGAAGTACATGAGAACATGATGATCAGATGAGGATCACAACTAATAGCCCTGGGGTGATTCCAAAAACTCACTCTGAACAAATACGCTAAGCAGAGGATCAGTGCCCGGGTAATGTTGGACACGTCGATACCAATAAATCCACCTAGGGCTCGAAGAATGAATAGAGGATCCGGCCCTAAGTCTCACAGAGGGGATTACAACAACTCTATTTAGGAAGTCTTGCTGAAGGGATCATACTCCTATATGTAAGAAATGATACTGGAAACCTTCAGGAGAAAGACCAAGGGGACGAACCGTAAAAAAACTACCCAAAGTCATATAAGGAAACTTGCTCAAGCCATGTAGAATTTGTTACATGGCGTGTAGTATGGTTACATGTCGTGTTCATTGAATCTGGGTACTTCCTATGTAAATGGACTGTGTCATTCATTCAAGCTGTGTAAAACTCAACTACATTGCACGTAGAAGAATCACACGCCATGTTCCTTGACTCCGGGTACTGCCCATGTAAACAGCCCATGTCATTCAACCAGTCGGATAGAAAGTAACTACAAGACGTTTAGAAGAATCACACGCCGTGTACAAGCACCCAGGCTCGCTCCGTGTACATTTGGTATGTGCCTGTACATGGTCTCTGTCTGTGTCGCCGGCCCATGTACCAGCACACGGGGTATCCCGTGAATCTGGCCGAGCCTGGTCGGGGAGGGGTATACATGGCGTGTCCTTGGCCGTGTTCCCAACCCATGTTAGTGTACTCCCGGAGTACACGCCAGGTAAATCTGCTGACAAACACATGACGTGTAGCCCATACTACACGCCGTGTAGTTGGGATTTTTCCAGAAACGCTGTCTTCCTCCTCGCACCATGGCTGTTCCTCCAAATCCAATGTTTCTCGTCCGTTTATCCTGATACTCCAGGGGTTGGTTCATTTCATCATACGAACACCGTAACAGGTGTTTTCGGTCCTTAAATCAGACAATAAACCTCGAACGATCCATCCAAAGAAAAATGCCCAGAAACTCATATCTCTCGATCCGCTCTGAATCGTCCACCAAAACCGTCATCGCACCTCCGTGACATCGCTCCAGGGTTGTATCTACAATTAGCGATCGTTGCATCGTAGAACGGATGCACAAAAATCCTTTGTTCATTTCCCTGTGAAGAACGCGATGAACAAAAAGGGGAGAAATCCAATGAAACCAATTTTAGGAATGCACCTCTACCTTCATTCATCACGGTGTTGATCCGTTCCCGTTAATAGGATTAAACAGAGAAGAAAAATCAACAACAACAGATCAACATGGATTCAATCTCCCAAAATCCCTGCAAAAGTCCATCCCACAAGAATGATCGATCCGTAGACTAATCTATTTTTGGATTAGCCCTCGTTCATCAAAAAAATCAAGAACGAGGAAGAACTCACAATTTAAACATCCTACCTAGATTCTGCAGCGTTCGTTGGATAAGATCTGGTTGTCGCGTCGTCGTCGTCGGTGAAAATCGTCAGGAACGTCATCGCCGCATTGGGAGGTTTTCTCTAGAGCCTCTAGAGCCGCCATGGGTTTCAGGGTTATGGGGTTTGTAACCCTGGACCCCTGCTCTAGACTTTATTTAAAAAGGATAAAGATATCCGCTGAAACAGATATAATAAAATATTTTAAATAAAATATTTTATTACGGTTAAGTCCAAAACCCAGATTTCTCCCCCGGCATGCGCCAGTTGATGTTAGGACTCTTCTAGGATAAACCCGCTGCTCTGAACACAACAGTTCCATCAGATTTTTGATTTGAGAACCCGTTTGAGAGTTATTCCACTTTTTCAGGAAAAGTGCACATGTGCGTAATTTAATTATTAAATTAAATTAAAACATTTGTTTTTGGCTAAATGGGCCTTAGAACTGCATGCCCTCTTGAAGACTGGTCTCAAAATAATTCCCTTTATTTTTAAGAATAAAGTATGGAAAATCCAAGACATTACAATTATATATTCTTAAGAGGATTTTTTTATTAACCATTATATGATATGTTTACAAAAATAGTGTTTTAAAAAACCATTGATTTCTGCAATAAATCTCAGTTTAAAAGGAAAATTTCTTATAGGGATGAGGGTGTAACACCCAGATATTTTAAAAGAAGAAAATTTTGGTTTTTTAGAGTAATTTAAAAGAAACACTAATACATGAAGAGAATGTGACTCTCTGATAATATATTATATATTCATTTATTAAAAAATATAATCATTTTTATATATTGTGGTACTCATAATCATTAGATTTTGTTTATGTTCAGTAGTGTACTCAACGCAGAAAATATAGCTAATATGACCAACGATATCTATAATCATTATAACCAAGATGTTAAATTGGAGTTTTTGAATGATATTAACTAATTTATGATATATAAATTTTTATTACTATATATAATTGTTTTGATAAATTTATACCAAATAATCATTCAATTTTTTGTAAAGTGGTATTATATATCAAAAAATATTTTCTTAAAAAAATATTTTTATTTATTTAGATGAAATTAATATTATGAGTTATTTTAAAACATTAATAAAATTTATGGGACAAAAATATCCGAATTTATGGAATAAAAATATTATTAATATCTGTTAAAGTTTGGTTCCTTTTAGAAAATATTGATTTTTCATTTAATAGTGAAAAATACTGATATTTGTAAAAATTTTATTTCTTTCTCAATAAATTAATTAATTTTAAATTCCAAACATGCTTGAAATATTTTTTAAATTGAAGTATGTGTGATTTAATTTTATTTATCCTAATATATTAATTCAATAAACTTTATATTTTTTTTATATTATATGTATGTTTTTGTGTATAAATATGATGTTTTTTATAATAACTACTTTAAAATTCATATGTTTCTTTATTTTAATTATTTAAATTAATAACTAGAAGGGTATTTTTTAAAATTAAATTAATAGTTTATATATTAATAAATAATAATTTATTTTCATAAAATTATTTTTATTATTATAAAAGAGTTATTATAGAATAACCTTTTTATGAAAAAAATACTCATATTAAAATCCCACTCTCTTGACACTTATATGAGATTAATATTAAATAAAAATTTGACACTTTTATAAATTTAATGTTTAGAAATAGATTAAATATTTTTAATAACATTAATATATATTACCTATTATGTTTAACATTATTTTTTAACAAATTGGTCAATGTAAAGAGTTAAATTTAATTATAATGATTACGGTAAACACAAGTTTACTTAGTTGTTAAACATAGAATATAATTTGTATAAATAAACCCATAATTGTAAAAAATAAATTCATATGGACATATATAGACCATAAAACTTATTATATCTTTAATGCACCATTATTGGGGGCTATGGACATCAATAAAACATAGGTGGAAATCACTATTTCCAAATAATTACAATTGTGCCACTCACCTCAGTTATTAAAGGCCACACCTTATCCTCATTTCTTCACACCTTAAAAACTATTTTTATCCAACAATAACTACCCAGATAACCTAAAAAACAATCCACTCATGAAATAATATTTATTTTGGGTATAAATATGTCATAGTAACACTATTGGTGGAAGCCTAAGGAAAATACACGAAGAAGAGGTAACATTATTCGATGAGCATTATTATTTTCTTTCTTTCTCTAAATCATTCAATTATTCTTATATAATGTTGATATTATAACATTATTATATTAAAAATAAATATATGTTTTTATTTAAATTTTAATACCTACAACTATCCACACTTCTATAAAATGGGTTATGATACTACTATTCATGTGTACATAGGACTACCACCTCCCAAACCGATGTCATTCACTTTTCCATTACCACCTCTCATAGTGGGATATGATGATATATATATAGTATACATATATATATTATTTATAACATAAAAAATTCCACTTTATTAATTATACCATATATAAATTTTTAATTTCCATCCTGTAGGGGATATGATATCAACGCTCGTGTGTAAGGCATACTACCACCTAACGAAGAGATGTGATTTTTTTTTCACTAACACATTACATTGAAAGTAACAAGGTTTAATATATTTAATATATGTGATATAAAATAATTTATTATCATATTAATGAAATATTCACTAAAACATAAATAAAATATATTTTTCTCTATTACCTTTTCACTCACTTAAAAAGTGATAAAGTCATTATATTTGTGGACTACAACATTTATGAGGAGATGTGACCCTATTTTCTTATCGTAAACTCCATAATGATATATTTAATATATATAATTAAGTGATATTTTATTTATTATATAATTATTATTCTTGAAATATAAATTATTACTTAAATTCCTTCTATAATGATCAATTTGATGGAAATGTTCTTCATGCATACGTATGACCTACCATCTCTATGAGCATAACATTAGTTCATTTTTCATAAACATATTTAATGATTAGTTTTAAATATTTAATTTATTTAAAAATAAAATTATTATGGCCTTATTTCTATTCCGTATTTGATCTAATAATATTATATGCACAAGGAATAAAACATCAACAACAAAACAAGAATTATAAAACAAGAAAGAAACACTCAAAACAATGAAGATAAGATAATATTATTAACGAATGATTAAAAAGTATTCATAAATGGGTCATTTATTATATTATGAATTTCTATATGGTTATTTAAAAATTTAATTAATTTTTTAAAACCACTATACAACAACATAAAACATGTTCATCCCAATGAAAGGCTGAGGTAAGGTTTTTCTCATCTCTGTTGTATTTTTTGGAGACATATACCATATTCACGACTGATTTTTATTTTGTGGTGAATATAGTATTCATATATTTATTTTATTATTATTATCTGTATATTATGGGGATTTAAATATCCATTTTAAGATATCTATTTCATGGGTTTTTTGGTTTCAATATCTCTAATGTGGTACTGGAGTTTTGTCTCAATTTGACTTCTTTGAAACATATTGTATATTATAAACTTATCAACTTTTATTTAGTGTATATATGATCCCTTTGACATATCATATCATGATTATAATTGTTTTCATGATACTATAAGTTTCATTTAATTGAATTATTTCATGGGACTTACAATTTAAATTTACTTATGTGGTAATAGTTTTTTGTTACAATGTCCTCATTAATAATGATTTAATATGATTAAGTATAAAACATTGAAAAATACTGGTCTACATCTCTGATATTACCATGAATTTTTTTCAACTTGTTATTCAAGATATTATCATTTAATAGAACAATTTCTACACTCTTTGGTTCTAAAAATAATTGAGAAAACTGTTTTAATAAAACTAATATTTATTCTAATCATTGGTCAAAAAAGTTTTATTCCAAAACAATTTTTGGGAAAAATAATTCATAAAATGATTAATCATTTATAAAAAAATAACAAGTTTTTAATTTTTTTGAATATTTTTAAAAATGAATCTTCTAATCATTTTCACAAAAATAATGCACTATTGAATTTTACCAAAAAATGTGAATGAATTTTTTGTTTTAACATATAGTACATGAAAAAAAATTTCCCCCTTCATGACCATTATATTCCATGAATAATCATTTATTTTTTTTAAATTTATTTTTAAAAGAAAATGATTTTAAATATATTTTATATTATTTTTTAAAAATGAAATCGTTATTTTACCCAATGTTTTTTAATTATATTTTAATGATATTTCCATTAATTAAGATCAACAAACCTTGTTGGCACTTATTATCTAATGAGGATATTTTGTATTGATACCATCATCAGTATTCCACTAGCTATATTAAGATTGTTTATAAGATATATATATATATGGAATAAATTTATTTTTTATTGGTTAATCATGTTTCAAAGTGATTTTTATGGAACCCATTTATTGTTTATGGGTTATTCTTGTTTCAAAGAAATTTTTATGGAACCCATTTAATTTCAATGGGATAACCATGTTATGAAATGAATAATGGTTGTTTTTTATGAGTTTTCTGATGATGTTTATGCTCTTTTTTACTTTATTTGGATATAATTACAATATTTGGAATACATGATTGTACTAGGTTATCCCATTACAACTTATATGATGTGGAAGTCCATATAGAACTACTTGAGACCATTAAAACTTCTATGATGGGGTAACCTATATAACATTGGGTGGGCCTATTATTTTTTAAAATATGGTTGCCTCTAGATTTCTCTCTAACACATTGGGTAATGTAGATTCTCATTATAGGAAGGAATTATGGGTTACCTAACACATTATACTATGTATTAAATTGCAATCCATTTATTTTTTATATAGGGTTAGCATTGGTAATTATGAAAAATGTTCTTAGAAACTAACATGTTTTATCATTCCTTAATATGGGTTTATTTTTTTACCTTGATCGTGATTGTTATCACATGGCTCATGATTAATGATTATAATGAATATATCCATTGATTAATAATTATACAATGTTTCGGGTTTGATAATTTAGGTGTTGATGGGTATGATAAATTTTATGATTCACCCATGCACTCTTATTATATTTCCAATCCCTTATATACTTCTTATGTTCAATGATGATATTTAATTGTTAATACTTATGATTACCCTTACTGGGCATTTGATATAACCCATATTATGTTTCGTTTTTCCAAGGTAATAAAGAATTAGGATGAATGAATTGTGTTTAGAAGGGATTTTATATGGACTATGATGATTTGTAAATGTGAAATAAACATATATGGGTTTATTGGGAGAAATGATCAACTAAAATATTTGGCATTCTTTATACAAGAAATTATCCTCATTTTATAAAACTCTAATACACTATGTTCATATATAATATAACTGAACCAATGATTCCTTTTCTGGTTATAAGGATTGGTTTGAAAAAAATGGTTCAAAATTATAGGAATCAGCTTTGTAAATTGAATGATTACAATTTCAGCACTGAATATTGGAATTTGAGTTCTGGGCTATTATAATGCAAATATCCCAACTGATGCATATCAATTACATTCACTACTCATGCCAAAAAATCGCATCCCAATGGACCAACATGTACTAACACCCATACCCTGTTAATTAGCCCCACAATATCTATACAATTCACAAAATCAATATTATTTATGAAAACATCACAGAAAAACAAAAATTTAGTAATCAATACTTCAATAATTTTTAATTTTGAGAATTTCTTTAGATTACATAAATCTACATTTTATAATAAACTATACATAAATTAAAAAACATAACAATACTAGTACATTAGAATATCTAAATTATTAACATCTTATGAAAGATGGTTCCAAAAGGAAAATGACAAACCAGGAAATAAAATTATATAATCCCAAAAAATTTCATCAATATAAGAAAACAAAGTGTCATCATATGAATAATATAATGGATACAAGAAATCCCATGAAAATCACCCATTCCCATTGATCTATTTAGTTCAGTTCATTATATTTATTTGGATAAATTATATAATCCACTTAATTAAATAAAAATAAATCAAATTGAGTTCTCAAATTACTATCCTATATCATTTCTGTACAATCACAATGTAAAAGCCGGACAGGGAAGAGAGAATCATAATATCAGACATACATGAGGGAAACCCAAGTCGACCTATATCATTATGATTATCCATATACATCACCATCTTAGTTTTGTGACTTTATAAAAAATATCATTACCATACAACCCCAATACCTATTAGGTTTATAGTTTTATAGAATTAATAAAAAAACATTAAAAAATCCATGTCTTATTGCACTAATGGACACATTACCACTATATAATAAAATACATAACCCATAAAAACTATTCAACACCTCTCACTAATTATTCACATAAGATAATCTACTATACATTTCAGGACTTTCAGACCCTAAAAACACGAGGAAGTTGAATTACAAGAATGTGGTGAGGTCAGAAGCTTGGTAAGGGTAAAAATAAGTTATTAAAATAAAACATCCTAAGTGATAATACGAATATTATATGGTTTTAATAAATATACATAATAAAACCATACACTACAAATTATAGATCATAAAAATGAGTTAGAGAATATGATAAGTTATAACACAAGAAATCAATCAACAACGTATTGAAACATGTGTCAATAAACCTGAACACTGTAAACATACAAAAATAATAAGAATAAGCATAAGACCGTGAAAAAAACAATAACATAGATAAATATCACCATCATTAGTCAAAAAACATCACCCATGTTTTCAAGACAACATAATTATTCTCTAGTATATATATTTCCTGAAATTTAAAATTTCATCCAATTCATTATTCAAATATAATATAACCCACCTATCATTATACCTATAGATTAGTGACACTAAAGTCAATCATCACTATACAATCATGAAAATATGAATGGAAATTGTGTTTAATATATATCTAAAATGGAATCATATAAAGAAAAAATTTATAATTCCACCAATAAATAAACCTATGTAATATAAATGGGATTCAAATGAAATTATGTGACTCTCAAGGAAATAACCTTTAAATAAGATAATAGATTTTATTTAAACTATATACATTAAGGGTATATCTTTTATCCAATAAATTTCTCAATAATTTGATGTATGGAATTAATGTTAACACATATTAATCAACGAAATTGAAAATTTGGTGTTCACAAAATAATTGAATTGGAAGAAATAATAATTCATATTCATATGTGTGGATAAGAAAGAAAAGGGACATGATGAAACATTTATTTAGTGGAAATTTAAATTTAAAAATTTCTCATATGGAATAAGCATAAAGATATAATTTGAATAATATCTTTTATCATACATGAAATATATCTATGTACATTGTCATAAATCAAAATTTGAAGGGTCATTCTGAAAATTTATTTTTAAATAAGAATAATTATTGGTCGTTTTGAAATAAAATTATTTAAGATGAAATATTTTGTCAAAATAAGAGGATAATAATTTATTTTTGATAATATTAAAACACAAAAATTATGTTTCATCAAAAATGGAAAATTTATAGAATAAAATATTCACATTGAAAATGTTAAAAATAAATTATTTTCATAAATTGTTGATAATTATTGATACACTATGTATTAAACATTTCATTATAACATTGTATAAGATAAAGTAGTATATAATATTGATTATGGATAGGTATGTATATTAATTAAATCATCTAAGGATCATGGTCGTGGAAGAGAATTATTCTCAACTAAAATGAGTAGGTTGGGTCACTTTCCATACAATGATTAAAAATGAGTTAAATGGTAATGTGAAATGAGGAATGATATGTAAAATATCCATAATGGAAAGATGAAAAAAAATGGATGGGTTTTATAAATAAAATTATAAAAAATCACTAGATCGATTATCATTGAAATGCATTATCTGTTTAGTAATAATATTGGCGACAAAACCATAATAGTATTTTTTATATAAGGATCAATGGATACGGAGAGGAAGATCGTGAAATGGACATAAAAATATAGAAAAAGGAAAATATATTCAAAATTTTATTTATTAAGGTATTTAATACACCATATAAAATAAATTATGGTACATAATACCAAACATGTCTCATAGAGTTGAAAATGTTTCAAAGAAACCACTACAACATTGCAAACATTAGAATTTAAATCCCCTAAAGTATAATATTTAAAAGGAAAAATTAAATATCATAAATAATGAAAGGGTAATGATAAAAAAAATATCATGTGGAATTATATACACATTCTTAATTTAATCATGGTGTATAATAATAAATATGTCTTATGATATTAAATTGTGACAAAATATCCCTTACTGTAAATTAAACAATTGAATCAAAACCCATTAAAAGATATGTTGTGGAATGAAAAATTAAATTTAATTAATAATGGTATGGTAATGATAAAATATATTAAATTCTATGTATATAGACCATTATAACAAAAACAAGTTGTATAATAAGTAATATTTCATAAGAAAATAAATTTTATACATGAAACCCTTACAACACTACAAATAATGCAATCAAAACTACATGAAGGATATGATTTCAATTAAAATAGAAAATATCATGAATAATAACAGGATCATTATAGAAAAAAATTAAATTGTAATAATATAAACTATCTCAAAGGAAACATAGTTTATAATAGAAAATATGTCTCATGAAATAAAATATTAGAGAATAAATCATTTTTGTCATCCTAATTCACACTGAGCATGCTTGTATCATCCAATATAAAAAAATAATTATATTATATGACTTATTAGTAACCATATTCATATATATTTCAAATAATATGTACCACTTACTATAATATTTTATTTATTTATTATATAATTTCTTATTATGTTTGTTATTTTGAGTGAAAATTGAATTAATTTCTTCCAATTTTGATAATTTTATTGAGAAAATATAATAAATTAAATTATGTTAAATACACACTATAACCGTTATAGAACCATAAAAAACTATTATTTTATTATAATATTATTATTATATTTTTATTTCATTTCCCATAGTCATCCATTATATAGTTTTATAGAATTTTTCACATAACTGATTAAACTGACCCAAATAAGAAAACACTATAACATGATGGGTGATTATGGATAAGAAAGTGGATAATATTTTTATAATAGAGTAATAATTATTATTATATTATTTTTTTATTTTTTTATTTATATTTAAATTTTTTGGATAAAAATTTAAAAGTAATATTGAAAATAAAAAAAACGTTACTTTTTAGAGGTCGTATCAAGCACAATGCATGATTAATGTTATTATTTTGTAAAGAATGAGAAGGAATTAAAGTTGATTATAATTTGGATCATTATAAAAAAATAATATTTTATATCTCAAAATTATTTTTCAACTATATCATTACAACCAATAAAGATATGTGGTGGTCAAATACAATAGGCACCGCTTTATGGAGCCGATATGCCACACAAACACACAATCAACATTCTATTGTTTTTATTAGTGTATTATATGGAATAAAAAAAATTAATCAATTAATTTAATAACAATTAAGTATAATAATTACACTGAGGTCAATATATTACTAAGATTAGGGTATTTGTGGATATACTATTTAATAATAAAAATTTAATGAGTAAGTAATACACAAATTGAGACCAATAATATACTGTTTATGTAATACATTGAATTTAAGAACATATAATAATATATTGGGGGCATGAAATTTTTTTCATGAAATGGGATTATGGGAGAGAAAAATTATCCAGATTTTTAAGGATATTTCAAAGGTAAAATAGATCATTGAAATGATATATGTGAACCCATTTTATATGCAATAAAATGACCCTTTTGTGAATACCCTTTACTTTTCAATAATATCATTACACTATGAAAATTTAATTGATATTTTTTTTGAAATAATGGATTTTGGAGTGATACTGTATGAAAATATCCTCAACCACGTATTTACACCAATTTTTTAAATAGGATTGAAATCATATAAACTTACAGTTTTACATTTACCTCTTTTTGTTTTTTTCGAGTCAACAAGTCTTAACCAAGTAAACAATGTTTTAATAAGCATATAAAATAACCCGTCTTAAAACATTTGAGTAATTTAGCCCTGAATTTTATCATAAATATAATTAAATAAAAATATATATAAGAGAAAATTAATTTTAAAATGAAATCATTTTATATATAGAAAAATAACTTTTTCTAGGAAAATGATGTTTTAACCATTATTTTATCATAACATTATTCAGCATTGACATCCAATTAAATGTTTATTCATATAATTAAATATTTATTTTTTCAATCATATAATAATATATTTTTTTGAAAAAATTAATTTATTTTAATTTCAAATATATAAGAGAAATTAATAAAAAATTCATTGAAAATATTTGTTTTATTATTATAATGATATTTAAATTTCATCCTAGTTATCATAAATTTATTACTAATAAAATAAACATTATAAAACAATATAAAAATTTTGATCTAAAATATTATACCATTTTTTTTAAATTCTACTAGTGATGAAAAATTATTATTAATGTAAGGGAATAATTGTTTAATATAAGGGAATAAAAAACTGTTATGAGAAATAAAATTACAGAAGTTCAAATAACATGAGTTTTATAAATTAAATTTGGTTTTATTAAATTATTTATTTTACTTTATAATTAAATATTTTTATAGAGAAATTTTTTAAAAAATTATTAATGCATGAAAGTGCCGGTTATAGAACAATCTGTATATTTTTTTTACTATTCACCTAAAATAATTTAGTTTAGAAATGCCTAGAAAATTAAACCTATGATAATTTTAATATAATGATTTAAAAACTAAATTGAATTTTAAAAATTTTAATTATAAAATATATATATTTATGTTTTAAATTAAAATAATATATATATACATATAAATGTGTTTATTGAAAAAATAATATATTAAAACTCTTAGTGCTCAAAATAATATTTGGTAATTTTTTTACTAGATGTTATATAATTATATACCATAGGTTTTATACTTTAAATTATTTTATAATATAATACGTCATAGTAAAATTTCAGGATGTTAGATTATTCTCCAATTAAACATATTGCATCCAAATAATATTAGTCTATTCATAACTAATAAAATATTTAATAGTGGCCTTATGATATAAAAGACTATAGATTTAATTTTTATTGTGGTTTTATCCTCCCCAACCTTGGTATGACTAGTGAGCTCATATTTTACCTCATAATATGAATATAAATAAAGTTTTGTTTTAACCTTTATCCATTTTTAATAAAACCTCAGATATAATGTGAGTAATTTGTCATATTGTGTTTATAGTCATAATTGATTAAATTAGTGTACATAGCATTATCATTGGAATTAATTTTCAAATATTGGAAATTATAATGATCTGTGTGTTAAGAGAGACAATATATTCCTTTTATCAATTCAAATTTTACTAAAGGAAATATAATTTGACATTATATGAATAATATTCCTATAAAAGTATACTAGAGTGGGGTTATTTACATGGGACATGATGAAAATTACAAAAAAAAATTCAATTAATAATTCAAAATATAGGCATTAGGATGATGTTCATATGTTTATATTAAACATTCATGGCAATGCGGTATAGGTTGTACAAGAGAGGAATACAAGACTATCTATTATTGAGTGGGTGGTTAGTGTTCCTTGTTCAATATTATTTATAGAACCCACTTTTGTAGCTATAGTTGTATAGGAATTACGTTATCTTGGAAATTTATTATGCCTATAATCCTTATTAGCACCAAGATTAGGGAATTGAATTGGACAATGTCTATGTTTCCCACAATTATGATAATGAACTTCTAATGGTAATTTTGGATGAACTATTTATTTCATTCACTCTTTACATTAGGATCAACCCTTATCCTCAAATTTTTTTTCAATATTCCAATATTTTACATAAAAATGTCATATCCATATTCCTTTAACAAATTATCCTGGGTCATTCATACACTATTTTTGACATAAATTAAATTTCACATTGTTTTCTTCATCATCTTAATCAACTGAACATCCATGGGAATCTATCATTACCGTTTTTAGTATGCTTATAGATTAAATTTTTTTAAAATTTATAATCATTATTCTTTATATCTGGTAAATAATAATCATAATATTTATCACTTCATCGCTTATCCCATTAGCCTTATCATTGGAGAAATAACCACATTGTTCATTAAATTCATTGCTATATTTTTTCCATCAGGCATCATCCATTACAATAACCCAAACTATTTCATCAAGAATTGTGAAATTCATAAATAAATATAGTAAGATAATTAAATAAAAAGATAAATTCAAAATTTCTTACACAAGGAAATTTTTATGTTATGTTTTTGTTCAACCTAAATCACATTTGGTTCAAACTAGATTTCATTATATTAGTTGATTTTAATTTCCTTAACCAAATTCCTTATAATAAAAAATATCTCATTATCCATTGTAAATATTATGTGATTAACCAAATAATTTTCCCCCAAGACTGTTTATATTGGTGTGTAGTCATAGGCCCACTCATCATGCACTAGAGTAAATAGTGAGTTGATACCCAACCAACATTTTTCAACGTGATTAAAGCTACTTGAAGAGAATCCAATACAAGATACAATTTATTGTATTAAGATAAGGACGTAATTCCTAGAAGTACTAAACAATCTCCACATTACCAAAATATTAAGATGTTACTCTATATTTAGACTTATCCACTTCACTTTTCCACATGGTTTTCAATAAATTTATCTTATCATAATCCATAAAATATTCAATATTACCAAAAAAACATAATCGATTATCTAAACCACTGAAATTATTATCAAAATTAACTTATCAACCGTTAATGTATCACCAATTGAAAAAATAACCTCTAAATTTGTCTAAACCTTAGACAAATAAAGACTCTGATTCCACATTTACTTGTCCCTCTCAACTACATGTGTTGAATAAAATATTTCATTATAATAAATTCCCAATACCACATTGTTATAGAGTCTTAGAGTGATTCTGCGAAAAACTAATGTAAGAGCCATGTATTCGATAGCATGTATGACATGCGACAACAAGTGTGTATTGTAATATAATATCTATATACTTTATATTACATATACTATTTATAATATTTAGTATATATTTAAATGCATGAAAGACCGGTTATCTTACAATGCATGTAACACTAGGTCAGCATACATCAAAATAAACAACGAACTTCCTCTATATATTGTGTTACATGCAAAATCAACTGTCTTTGATCACTTACACTATACACAATATCGAGTCCAAATAAGAATAAATATATAATTAAAACATTATTATTTAGTACAATAACATATAAACTTGTCATTATAAATAGTATTAAATAATTTATGAAAATATATGGTTTACAATTCTAAATCATTGGTTACCAATAAATTAGAAAATAATATAAGAACCAATTGAATATTAAAAGAATACTTTAATAGAAAACTATATTTTTTTTCAAAAAATTCTATTTTACACTAATAGATTTAATTAATTAAAATTAGTGAGTGATATTTATGAAAGTAATATGTTACATATTTAGTCAATTATATTTTATATTCATACAATAGATTTGGAAAGCATTAGATATGATCAAACCCAATATTTCACATAAAAACCTATATTTTTTAAAGAAAATTTTACCACCTTTTAATGGAGAACCCATTTTAAATCTCAATTATGAAACTCTTATCAATTTAATTTGATAAGATAATCTTTATTTTTGAATTAAAAACGTCAAAATTTTCTTAGGATGATTTTTTTTATTTTTCTGAGAAACTTCATTTTAGGGAATTGTGAACAATAATGTGTTTTAGTCAAAACAAGAATTTTCCATTAAATAGTTAAAAATGTTAAATTATAATATTTTTTTAATATAAAATTGTTTCAATTATAAATATATTAATATAATTCAGTTCCTTACAATCAATATCAATTTTTAATTGAATATAAATACATAACAATATTTTACAAAAACTGGTTGATCTCTCTTTTAATGAGATTAACATTAATCTTTATTTTTCCGCATCTGTGATTTAAAATTATAAAATTCAAAACACACCTTTTTAATAAATATATTTTTTTATAATAATATAAACATAATTTTTGACAAAAATTATTTGTGAAAGTGATTAAAATTAATTACACTGATTAAGATGTAATCAGGCCTAAAATGTGTTCAACCCCAACATTTAATGGCCCAAATGACCTAGAAACATGTAAAAACCATTGAATGAACATATATAAAACATGAACCTCCCATTAAATTTTTTTTTGGTTTTGTATGACTTTTTTTAGGTAAAAACATTTGTACACCAATCTTATTTTCATGAATACCATGGTAGTCCTTTTCCTTCCACATAAAAGGCCACCACCTCTAACTATTCCTCACACCTCTCAATCCTCTTACGTTCGACCATGAAATGTCCAAATAGTCTCCCATAATTACTCTCCAAGACCTATAATAATTAATTTTGGGATAAACCATTAAACCAAATCCTTTTGGTTCAAACCAAACGAAGTTACCCGATTAAAAGGTAATGACTTTTTCTTTATCTCTTCAGATTCATTTCCATTATTCACCCCCATAAAATATCCTTATTCTATTTTTATATAACAAAAATAGTATCTATAATATAATTTAATTTTGTTATGTCATTATTTTAACCTACACTTGCACAAACCACCAACTAATTAGAAACCAACATAATGTTTCTAGGGACAATGAACTAATGCCTCACGAAACGATGATTGTTCATTCTTACATTACTGCCTATCATGGTGGCCATTATGATGTACTATATAATTATATATGTTATATATGTTATTTATAATATCTTAAATATCTATAATTATTATTTATAACATACATTTATGATTTACAAGTTGTGTAAATAAGATAATGTCGTTTGAGGAAGTATGGAAAACCACCCCCTCAAAATGATGTGATTCGTTCTCATGATATGTGAAATGTATAAATGAATGTACATAATTAAAAATATGATACATAAAAAATATGATATTCATGAAAATTACATTTTGGATATATATATATATATATATATATATCACCCTTTCACACACTTACCAAGTTGTAAAATTATTCGTTGATGTGTAGACTACCACCTCCTCGACAGGATGTGATACCTTTTATAGAAAATTATTATATATAAGAGTTTATGATTATGAAGTTTTATATTTATTATATAATGATAATTCATGAAATATTTTATTTACTTACCTTTTTCTATAATGATCATTTTAAAATGGTAATGTTACTCATGTGTATGTACGTCCAACCATGTCCATGTTTGTATCATATTCTAATTATCACAAACATATTAAATGATTGATTTTAAAAGTTTAATAGATGTAAAAATATGATAATTATGTCATTTTTTATTCTTTAGATGTTATGTACTGACCCATTTGAAAATATTTGACCAATAAAAGTTGTTTTGACGCATAAACCTAATTTGGTAAAGAAAACCGAACACAAACTTAATTTTCTAAGTAGTTGAAAACAACATGTAAATAAGTGAAATAAATGTAATTATAAACATGAAAATGGATATGAATTAGGTATAAACGTACATAAGTTTATTATATAGGATGATAAGATACGTTCAGCTGAATGGAATCAAAAGGTAAGATATTTTCATCTCCATTTTTAAGTCTGTGAGATTAATGTCATATTCACTACATACTTCTTTTGCGTGACATACCTAATTCAAATTTTTATATATTATATCAGGAATCATATTTTTCTAATGATATTATAATATTAATATAATTTCATACCTTTCTGTTTATTATGATTTAAATGTTTTGAAGTGGTACGAGACACTTTGTAATATTTTAGGATTATTTTTCTCAAATTTTCTTAATCTCACATAATTTAGTGACTTTTAACTTCACATAAAATAATCTCTTTATTATAATCATTTATCATTGGAAATTTAATTTAATATCTATATTTTCATAGAATTGGAATTAGTGTTTTCCTAAACCGTATACCATTTTTCATATGGTGGTTTCTTTGACAATTCATTTTTTATTTAGGGAATTATTGTTAAATTCATATTTCTAATTAAATACGGTAATTTGATAAAAAAATATTAATTATTTTGAATATTAAATTTGAGAAATTCTTTGTACTAATAATGATGTGTGGTTCCCATAAATTATATTGATCCTTGATGCATCGATAGTTTCTCATGAGATAAATAATTTCACAAAAGGGTTTCTAAACATAGTTTTAAATTGTCATGTGAATGTCTTGACAGAAATAGGTTTTCATGTTCCTAAGACAATAAGTCCATAATAAATATATTTTCCTTTATACTATTTTTATTTATTATTCATCCATGGTTTTTTGCGTCGGATTATTTATAGATACATTTCATTTCAGTTATTTTATAAATGGTATATGTTTTAGTTTCATAACATTCCATATTTGTTTATCCTTATCTAGTGATATGAATGTAATTTGTTTCCAGTTATTACATTTCCATATTTCTTATGTAATTTCATTAAAATTATTGATTACATGGAATGTTTGTTCGGTTATTTACCATTCCATATTGAATATTGAAATTAGTTAATTGTTTCTTTTTCTATATTTATAACTTACTGAGATTTTGATCACACCCTTATTTGGTTTATTTCCCTAGGAATATAAGAAGCATATTGTGAAATAAATCAAGAAATATACTTTATTTATAAGAGTTATCATCATGATATTTATTTTTTATAAGAAAACAATATGTGGTATTTAGTGTATCCGTTTTTAATTCAATTCCCATTTATGTGTCTTGTTTACCAAGACTACTAAATAGATCGGTCATTTAGGGACTGATTCATTGTAATCATGCCAATGTATTTAGTATTAAATACCATATGTGGACTATCTAGGTCTGGTTTTTTATAGTTGAGTTCATATGATGTTTTTTAGAAAGCTAGGGAAATAGATTTATGAAAACCTAGATTAGAGAACATAACTCTAATGTAGAATTTGATGATGTATAAATGAAAACCCAATTTTTTTTTGTTAATTATAGATTATTTGGGTCATTTTATAAATACATCCTTTTATGAATAATAAAAGTGGAAGTGGTTCTGGAATAGATGTAACTAGGACCATGAGCCTTTGTGCGCACCTTGTTTGACACTCCTAGGGGACAAGCCCAGGATAATCCAATTTTCATTTACAATCCACTATAAAGGGTTTGGAAACATAATAAGTAATGTATATTAAACCTAATGAGATTTATATTGAAGATAAGGTTTCATGATTAAGAAATCCCACTAATTATATTATAGATAAACCGTTTACCAAGGAATGACCTATGTGAAAATAAAATGGATAAGGTATTTATGTATTGAGGTTTTTTTGAAACCCATAGATTAAATTATATTTAAACATTAACCTAATTTCACAGATTTCCATCACATTTATTTTAGGAATTTATATAAATATAATTTTAGAAATGAACTTCCTGTTGTTAATGTGAAAAATAATTAATTCTGGCAAGGTCTTGGGTCTTCATCCCATGACCCAAGGATGATAAAGGTTTCACGCCAACCACTAAATTATGTGATATCTTTGTAAATTAGCATTTTTTTAGTTAAACAATTTAATGAATTAATATTAAATATTAACTAGTATTAACATTTTGAGGATTAGAAATAATTCTATTAACCATATTTATTTTGGGAGATATTTAATATCAAGTTGTATGACATTTCACCCTTTTATAGGCTTTATGATACTTTAAATTATTCATTTAGTGCTTCATACATTAAAAAATTCATTTCTGGTAATTAATTTATTTAGGTAAAGTGATGAATTAGAATTTGATCAAAACACAACCAAAAGATAAGAATTTTCAGATGATATTGAAACCTATCTTGTGAGAATATCTTCTTATAGTCTTGGTTGGAAATAGAATTACCCAGCATTAACAAAATGTCTTTAAAATAATTTTTTTACTAATATATAAATTTATGTTGAACCGATTACTTTCGAAATCATTGAATATTTATGGTTTTGAGGCCCTTAACCTTTCTTTGATCATTTAGTTGTTTCTGAATGACGACCTCGTTCAAACCCTATAAACATTTATGCTTTTCCTCTAAGTGTCTATCGCTAATTTTCACAGATGTTCTCCTACTTAGAGACCTATTCACATGGTATTCCATGTGAACTTTGTACGTCCAATTTTCATTTTTTAGATGAATACTTATGAACCATTCTTACGATGTGGGATGTCAAAAATTAGGAGAATCAAACAATATATCACCATGATAAATTTTAAATTTTGAGGATGCAATTTAAATAAGTTGGGGATAATGTGATTCCATGTAAAAAAGCAAGAACCTTATATTTGACATCATGTGTTACATGCGACAACAACCGTGTAATGTAATGAATTATCTGTATACATTATAATGTAATCACTACTTAAAATATATTCAATATATTTTAATTAATGAAAAACTGAGTTTTCATGAAATGTATAAGAAAATAAGTTATCGTACATTATACACAATAATGAACCTCCTCTATATATTATGTTACCAGAAAAATATACCTTCTTTTATTTTTATCGCTATAGGAAATACTGAGTCCTACTAAGAAACAGACCATCATTAAAATATAATAATTTAACATAATTAGATATAAACTAGACATTATTAATTGAATTAATTAACCTGTTAAAATATATGGTTTATACATCAAAATAATTGGTTACAAATAAATTATAAATGAATATAATAACCAATGAAATATTAAAAGAATATTTTTATAGGAAACATGTTTCTTTCTCACAAAGCTGTTTTACCTGAAAAGTAATAATTAATTAAAATTCCTGAGTGATATTAATGTAATAAAAATTTTACATATTAAATAAATTATTTTTATATTCATTAAATACATTTGGTATGAATAGGAAATTATCAAATCAAATACTTCACATAAAAATATATATATTTATAAAGGATATTTTACAACCAGTTAATGGAGAACTAATTTTAAATATTACGTTTGACACTATTATTAGATTAATTTGATGAAATGAGATTTATTTTTGAATTCAGAATGTAAAAATTATCTTAGGATTATTTTTTGGGATTTTTACGAGAATCATCATTTTTTAGTGAATTGTTAAAAATGCAGCATTTTAGTTAAAAACATCATTTTTGTTTAAATGATAACTAATATTAAATCATATTATAATTTTTTAAAGAAATATTGGATAAATTAAAATTATATTAATATAATTTAGTTCAATATAATCAATATCAATTTTAATTTAAAAATAAAAACACAACAATCATTTACTAAAACCTATTAATCTGTCTGTCTATGAGATTAGAATTAATCATAATTTTACAATTATAGGGATTTAAATTTTTAATATACAACATAAACCATTATAATAGAGATAATATTTTTCATCTTATAATATAAAATTTATTTTTTAAAAAAATTATCAGTGAAAGTTAATAAAATTAAATATAGTGATTATGTTGTAATTGGGCTTAAAAATGGAATATAACCGTATATTTAAAACGCAAAATTACTTATAGACTTGAAAAACAACAATCTTATGAATTGGTATCTACCATGAATCATAAATTCAATATTATGTATTTTGTGTTATGACTTTTGTTAGGTAAGAACTTGGGTAAACCAAACTGCTTTTCAAGAAAACCATGTGAGACCTTTTCCTTTCATAAAAAAGGCCACCATCTTTACCCATTCCTCACACCTCTAAAACCACTTATGTTCATCCATGACCTAATCAAATAGTCTCCCATAATCCCTCCCCTATACCTAAAAGATTTATATTTAGAATAAATTATTCCAACTAATCATATCAGTTCAAACCAAAAGAAGTTACCCGATTAAAAGTTAACGTCTGTTCTCAATCTCTCTAGATTCATTTCCATTCTCCAACCCCCTAAAATCTATTTATTATATTTTATTATAAAAAATAGTATCCAAAATATACTGGTATTTTTTTACTCTGATATTTTAACTTAATGATATAAACACTACTACTTAATGGGTAACAAACATAATGTTTCTTTTGACAAGAAACTACTGCCTCATGATATGAGTATTGGTCATTCAACTATTGCAGCCTCTCAAGGTAGCCATTATGATGAAAAATATTTTTATATATGATATATATGATATTCATAATGTTTTAAAATTATTTAACTTTTATTTATAACATTATATTATTCCTTCTAAGTTGTGTAAATACGATAGTCTCTTTTGAGTAAGATTGGACTCCCCCCCTCAAAGCGATGTGATTTGTTTGCATGATATATGGAAAGAATAAATTAATGGACATAATAAAAAATATTATATATAAAAAATCGATATTAAATTCATTAAATAATTTCATTTTTGGATATATATATATATATCATTTACATTATTACCCTTTCACACACTGAAATAGTGCTAATAGTTTTCGTGGACGTGTGGACTACTGAATCTTCGACATGATATGATTCCTATAACACAAAATAATTATATATATAAGTTTATATCGTTAAATAATATAATATTATTTATATAATTAAAATTAATTATCTATTTTATTTAATTACTTTCTTTTTGAAACAATCATTTGAGAATGGGAATTTTACTCATTCCTACGTATGGCATGCCATAACCATGATTGTAACATATTATCATTTTCATAACAATATGTAATCATTGATTTGGAAATTATAGTTGATTTAATAAATATTATAATTATTTAAGGGTTATCATTCTAGAGATTTTATATAATTACACCTTTGAGCATAGCTGACCAATAATAGTTTTTTTGACACACATTCCGAATTTTGTCAAAAACACTTGACATAATCATAATTGTTTATGTAGTTGTACACAATGTGGTAAAAAGTGAAACAAATGTAATTATAAACCTGAAAAGGGTTTATAAGAAAGTATAAAATTAACCTATGTTTATTATACAAGTTGTTAAAGGAAATTCACCCAAATGGTATCACAAGGTAAGGGATTTTTATCTCAAATTTTAAATTGTTGAAATTAATGTAATATTCACTACTTAATTCTTCTATGTTCCATACCTTATGTCGATTGTGATATACCATATCATGGATAATATTATTATATTGATATTAAATTTTATTTTAATTACATATATTTTTTGTGAATATTAATTAAATGTTTCAATCTAGCATAGGACACTTTGGAATGTTTAAATACCATTCTCCTCGAATGTTATTAATCTCACTTAATTTTAAGACTGTTAAATTCCATTGAAAAAATAACTTTAGCTGGATTATTTTTCATTTTATATTTAATTAAATATAAATATTGTAAAACAATGTATATTAGTCATTCCTAAACTATTTACCATTTTTCTTATAGTGTATAATTTTACAATTATTTGATTATTTGGGGAATTACTGTTATATATTTATTTCACATTCAATATAGTTATTTGATAAGGAATATTAGTTATTTTGATAATTCAACATGAGGAATTCTTGGTATTATCTATGACGGGTGGAGGTCAAAATTTATATAGCACCTCAATGCTTCAATATGTTCTCATGGGACTAATAATTGCGCAAATGAGTTTCTACAGATAGTTTTATACCATCTTGTGAAATGAAATGATGGTAATAGGTTCTCATGTTCCTGATAAATGATTTCCTTAAAAAAATAAATTTCCCTCACAGTAGTTTCATTTATTATTTATCCATTATATTTTTCATAAAAATATCTATAGATACATTTAATTTCAGTTCATTGATTAATGTCAGGTGTTTAGTTTCATACTTTTCCATATTAAATTTTCCTTATCTATTTATTTGAATAAATTTTTTTCTAGTTATAACCATTAAATATTTCTTAAATACTTCCATTAATATTATATATTACATGGAATGTGTGTTTATTTTTTTAACATTCCATACTGACTGTTCACCTCGATTCATTATTACTTCCTCTTTATTTTTCCCTTACCGAGCATTTGAGATCACCCTTATTATGTTTTTTCCATGAATCCAGGTATCGTACAATGAAATAATTTAAGTAATATACTATAAGGATTAGAGCTATCATCTATCTATTTATTGTTTTAGAAGAAAAAGATATGCTATAATTATAGTATCCATTTGTAATAAAATCATCATTTATGTATCTAGTTTACCAAGAACATGAAATTGATCAGTCCTTTGGGGCTTGGTTACTTGTAATCCTGAAAATGTATTTATTAGTAGACACATAATCTAGGCTATCTAGGTTTGGGTTGAAATACATAGAGAATTGTGCTAAAATATTAACTAACCAAATCCATGATTTTTTCAAAAAGTAGATAGTTTTCCCAATATAAATGAAACCACATAATAAATAAATAAACTTTAAAACCTCCCATTAATTATACAAATAAGAGTCAAAACTATTAATTTCATAATTTTATTTTCTTTATATTCCGGGAAAATGGAAACAAAAAAATTTGGTGAGGTGATATGACCAATAATTGTAAACATAATATATTAATGAAAGATAAAAAATTATCAATAAATGAGAATATGGGTATAATCAAGATACATAAGAAAATAATACCCAATAATTTGTAAAACATAAAACATGAGTCACGAAAAATGATAATTCATTCCATAAGTACTTAATCAAGGGTGTGTGGAAAAAATAGTTAAAAAACATGATCCAAACAATAAAGAAATATATATAAGAACACATATAGGACAATGGAACAAACATAAGAATAATAAAACATAACCATCATGAGTCAAAAAAATTCATTCACACATTCAAGGATAAATAATGGTAGCCATGTATAAATCTTTTTCATAAGTCCCTCAGTTATACCCATGTTAGTGAGAAAACATAATTGATCTCATGTATACTTATTTCATGAGATATAAATATATAAATAAATCATTGGTGGGTGATATAGGACCCTATGCATCATCATCAATATTTATGTGTTCCATTAAAATAAATCATCATCATATAAAAAAGAACATATGGAATGAGAATTGGTTTCATATCATTTTCACTTGGAATTATATGAATATAACATTAATAATTATATAAATAAAGATGATAATCCCAATAAATATAAACAGGAATCCAATAAAATTAAATTACTATCTAGGTAAATACAATTTATATAAGATAACACATGTTTTATAAAACATATAAATAAAGCGTATAAATTTTAGTTAATAATTTTCCTAATCAATTGTCGTATAGAATTTAGGTGAACACCACTACAGAAAAGAAATGTAAAACAATGTATTCAAAAAGAAATGAATTAGATGAAAAATAATACATCTTCATGTCAAGTGGATTGGAAAGAAAAATTCTATGCTGGATCCATCCTCTCATAGAGAATAAAAATTATAAGTATTTCTAAGAATGTTTTTGGATGTTATAAATTAAAGAATATCCATGATCAACCATGAAACATGTAAAAAGGATTTTGACATGGATGAATTTTTTTGGAGTATTAGGAAACATACATTGGAAATAATAACCATTAATTATTTTTTAAAACATTTATTTAAGTATAAATATTTTAAAAAACAAAGATAATTAGAGTTTCTTTTAAAAAACATGAAAACAAAGATATAATTTTTTATAATAAAAATAAAATAGTGGAATTATGTGTTCGCAAAAAATGTTAAAAGGTGATGCTTTTAACACATTGATGAAAAAAACCAACATGGAAAGTAATAAAAACTAATTTAAATAATATATATATATGAAAATACAATATAAAATGACCTTAATCATTTATTGAGACATATATAAGAATATTAATTAAATAATATAATGAGTAATGTCATGGAAGAGAAGGATTACCAACCAAAAAGAAGATGTAGGGTTAGTTTCATTGAATGGGTAAAAATGATCCAATGGGAAAATAAAATAGGGGGTGTTAAAAAACCAATATTTAAAATTAAATTGGATGCAGAGATAAATGTACATAAATTCCCTTTATGTATTATCTTCGTAATGAAATATTTATTTTAAAATGAGAGTTGTCAGGAAAGTGTCATGATATTAATAATAATAGAATCAATGGATCTTGAGAGTAACATAATAAAATAGATAATAAAATATTATAAACAAGAAGATACTTTCATATATAAAATTAGTAGGTATGTGAATAAAATATATATTATAAATGATGGTGCATAATATCAAACATTTCTCATAAGGTTGAAAATAATAAAAAGTTACCATTATGAAATTAAAAACAGTCTAATAAAGGCCATTTGAAGGATGTGATTTTAAATGAATCGTTAAATATAATTAATAATTAGAATATAATTACTAAAAATATTAAAGGTTAATTGGTAACTCAATTATAATGAAATCGAGGTTCATAATATGAAATATGTCTCAAAATATTAAATTTGAGAACACAAACCCTTATGACATTAAAAACAATGGATTCAAAACAACTTAAATTATATGATTTAAAATTAAACAATAAAAATCATTAATAATGACAGGATCATGATAAAAAATATCAATGGGAAAGTGAAAAACCCATGAAAAATTTAACATGATGTAAAACAAAAAATATGTTTCATGAAATAAAATATAAGGCAAGAAACCATTATGAAATTAGAAACATTTGAACCAATACTATTTGAAGGATATTATTTCTAGTGAAAAAATGAATATAATGAATAATAATATGAACATGATAAAATATATTAAACATGTAACAAAAACACCATTCAAAATAAAAAATTGTTTATAATAAGAAACATGCATTGAGAAATAAAAATGGTGACAAGAAACCCTTATTGTGGTCGTAATTCACTTTGTGCATGCACCTTACACATCTAATAATCAAATAAAATTTATTATATAACTTATTATGAACCCTATTCATATATATTTAATTTAATATAGACTATTTATTATCATATTCTTTTAATTTATTATGTGGTTTCTTCTTATTATTGTTATTTTTAATCAAAATTGAAACAAAGTCGGATTACTTCAGTAATTTTAGTCATTGAAGAAGACATATTAAATCTATGTTATATAATTAATATAAAATTTCTAGAACTATAATCATTATTTAATTATTGAGATATAATTATTTTATTATTTATATTAAAATAGTGATCCATGATAAATATTTTTGACATCATTCATGTAATTGGTAAAATAAACCCAAACATGAACACACTATAACATGATGGGTGAGTATGGTTAAAGAAGTGTATAATATCATGATAATATAAGAATCGTGATATTATTTAGTTTTTTTATGTCTTTGAATAATATTTTAATCGGTTTTTATAAAAATGAATATCAACTTGAGAAATGAAAAACATTACATCATGGAGGCTTTAGACCACACAACACAAAATTAATAATATAATTTCATGATGATTTTGTGGAAATGAATATGGATTATAATTTTCATCCTCTAATAATAATTATAATAAATATTAAACATGTATTCTTCAATTACATCATTATAACTAGTGAAGATAAGTACTGGTAAAAAATGTAATACGTCGCTTACTGGTGGTGTTAGTCCATATAAACAAACAAATCAGAGTTCCACTATTTTTATGAGTTGATTAGAATGGATAAATAAGATTTTTTAAATTAATAATAAAACAATAAAATATACTAATGATATAGAGGTAATTATTTTACTATGGTTATGGTTGATTTTGGAGATAAATATTAAGAATTAAAGTTAAGGCATGGTTAATATTTTGATTGAGACCTATAAATTCAACTTGATAAACTCCTTAAAATCGAAGGAAACATGATAAATTATTGTGAATACCTGATTTTAGTAATAAATTACCCCTTAAACAAGTACTATATCTGATATCTTTATCCATTAGATACAGTAAAACCCAAAACATATATACCATTATAATATAGTTGTTGAATTAATTGGTACAAATATTAATAACAGAATTATGATATATATATATAAAAACGAATAAATATATGGTTCACAATAAATAAAAAATATATATTTTAGAAAACTAATAAAAACATTTTTTCTAAAACTTATTTTTTGAAAAATAATATAAATTTTGATTAGTAAAAAATTAACACTACTTTAATTAGTAATTTCATATAAACATGAAAAAATATATATAATATACAAAAAAGATATTTTATGATTAAATAGAGATTGACTAAATTTTATGTTTTGAATTTAAAATTAAATTTATACATTTTATAGTGTAAAATGTTCAAAATTAACTTCATTTTTTTGATTTATCTTGGAAATACTAGCTTTTGATGTATTTGATATATATTTTTCAAAAAAAAAGGTAAATAGTGAAATATATTTTTTTTCTAAAATATTGGGTCTCTCAGTGTATTATTAGTTCATATTAATGTTTAATATATTCATGAAATCCTTATATTGGTAATATTATTTTTTATGTTATATTATAAATAAATTTATTTAGTTTTACAAACCTAAATTTAAATTTTGGGATCATAAGTAATTTTTTCTTAATAAATATTGTTTAATAAATTATATATTTATTAATTGAAAATTTATCTTTAACACATATATAAATAGAATATAACAATCTATTTAAAATTTGGAATAACTAGATCCAAATTATATAATTAGGACTATTCTAAATTTTTAATCATATAGGATATGTTACTTAGGTAAACGTGTGTTTCTATAGTAGGAGCTAAAATGGTAAAAGTGAAAATATAAACTATATTAACTAAAGATGTTTAAAAATATGCGTGTGAATGTTTGGTTGGGGGCTTTATGAAAATTATTACTTCTACCATCCTATATTTGTTCATTTTGGAGCTTGTTTCCTTTAGTGTGACTACCCTTTATTAAAAAATTATTTTTATTTTAAAAAATAGCGTCGCTTTTCACCAAAAAAAGTTGCTACTGTATCATCACTTACTGAGAAAATCCATTAAATTTCACCCAAATATCCACCCAAACCCCTTCGTAAAAACATATATAATCCTTATATAGGTTCTGGTATTCACAAAATACCATCCTTCAATGTTTTAACCCCCTTTAGATAGGGGACAATCGATGTATTGAGGTATAAATTTCTATCCACTCAATTATCTTATATATATATATATATTCACTTATCCATACCCAAATTCCAGTACATCATATTAAAATTAAAAAATAAGTATCAATATTATACAAATATATTATTATAAATATGTTACAAGCATTAACCAACCTTCCATTTTCCATTTAGAAAAAAAACATAAATCATGCATTTTTGAGGACTACCACCTCCCTGAATAAACATGTTTTATTTTAATCAACCACCCAACATGGTTAGTGTAAAAATGAAATTTAATAAATAGGTATGATATTTATGTCATGAATAAAATTTTAAAATAAAGAACTATATTACAGCTTTATTATGCTCTATGAAAATTAAAATCATCATCCTTGCGTATGTGAGAATTAAATCTTCTATAGAAGGATGCATTAATTTTCATATACAAAATTGATAGATGGTTTTGTTTTATAATTGTTGAATATATATTATTTATATGAGTATTATATATCAATAATATGACACTATATAGAAATTAATTTATTAATTAATGTTACAATTTAATCCATTGATACAGATAAATAACTCGAAACAATTTTTCCATTGATTTTTCTTTTATCAAACAAAAAACTATTATATAAATGAATTATAACATTATATGAAATTATGGACCATAAATTACATTTCATTTAATGGGATTTTATTGTTGAATTTTTAGAATATAATAAAATTTGAAACCACTATTATAAAATTAGTTGAAATAATGCACACCCATTCATAAAATCAATCACATCAAGTGAATTAATATAAATTAAGGCGCAAAATGGAAATTTATAGTAATAAGTTTCTAAAATAGGCAATTAAGTAATTCATATTTATGATTAAATAGGTTAGACAAATTCTATTGGAATAAAGAGTAAATGCAATGGACATTGGAATCTCAAATAACATCCTTTGAGTTATGAAGATTCTTTTGGTCATCAACCATCAATCATATTTATATTCAATGATCTCATTTTACATATGATCTTATATTTTTTATCTATTAGTAAAATTAGTTATTTATTCCCATATCATTGGATGAATGATTTAATTTCGATAATATTATAATATGTATTGAATAATAATAATCATTTCAAGTGTAGATTTCTCTAAAATGGACTTTCATTTAAATCCATGTATTATGTTGCAATAAATGTTTCGGTTTCTAATATAAAAATTTGAATATGTATCAATTCATGTTATCATAATACTTTTATTTTAAATATAATCATTATTACTCTCTTTTATGATTTGGATTCAATTTTATCCTTTATATCAAAATAGATTTATTTTCAATGATGTAATATATTATAAAACATCCTCTAAATGATATTAGGGTGTTCCCCATTGGGGTGATTAAATTTGGTATGAATTGATCTAGTGTATGTGGTTATTTATGTTTTATATTTTCATATTTAATGTGAAAACTCATTCATATTATTTAATTTTAATGATGATTATTATTTGATACTTTTTTGAGGAACAAATTTCTGTGGTTAGTCATTATGTAATGGTTGGGCCCTATATTATCACCCAATGCATTGGGTAAACCATTACATATAAAGAGATAATGGGAAAACTATTAGTAATGATCAATAAGAATTAGAAATAGTTTCTGATGTTTTATCTTCTATGGAAACCAAATATTGATACATGATCCTCTATAGAAAACACTGTTCAGATTTCTGATCCTCTATGAGAAATAGGTTGGGAAGCATCATCCACTATGGGAAACACATGATGATTCATAGAAAAAAATTTCTTTTTTCAATGATTATATCAGTGAAACCATACTTTTGATATGTGAATTTTTTATTCTCTACGTATGATAATTTATGTTTCATGATTTTTGGGTCTTTGTAATTGGTTATATGTCTAATTATATGGGGTAAATTGTTCTCCTCTCATACCATATTAACTTGTTTATTCCATGTACTTAAAATGATACATTTGTTACGTTTTCCCATATTCTTATTATCTCACCCTAGGAATCATGTTAATATGTTTACTCCACATTTACGGGACATTTGAGCTCACCACATTCTTATTTTTCAATGTCCTAGTTCATGAGGTAGTGTTTAATTTGATAGATCAATAGAATAAGACCTAGAATGTTGAAATTATTTGGAAATGATTAAAATGATTGTAAAATAAATTTCTGATGTATCTTATATCCAAATATACTAAACCACTTAGTTATTGAGAAGTTGGGTTTATTATGAAATATAATGTTTTTAATTATTCTAATGATGTGGAATAAATGCATGCCCAGTTTTGGTTAACTTAATTGGCATTAGAGGGAAGGTTTAGTTATTTTTGGAGACTAGTTTCATTTCCCTTGTTATTTGGATTTTATACCCTAGCTAAAAACCATGTGTATGAGTCTAATTAAGGGATGACATACAAAAATATTGTTAATGTTTTGAGTATGTTATTTTTTAAGAAAAACATTTGTTTATGGATATTAACAAGTGAATGTTGTTGTGAGATAATGACATGCATTTTCAAGAAGGTATGAATCCCTTTTAATGGTTCAAATTCCTTTATAAAAGGGCCTTATAATGTTACAAAGTAGAGTCATGAGGGTCATAAGGGTGTTCAAGGATTGTTCAGAGCCTCGAACCCTAGGATTTTGGAAAATAAAATGTGGTGTAGAGTTAGTGGAAATCCTGCTTCTTAGCTAGAACGGTTTCCACTAATCTCGTGGTGTAATACATAAGAGAAGTAGGTCCTTCATGGTTTTTATGAAATAGTGTGACCTAATGTGCACGGTTGTGTGATCCACCTATATTTTTTCACGGTGTATTTTTACATGGTTAGTGAACTGTTAGGGAAACAATGCCACTTAACTATACAAGGTCTCTATATGGGAAGTGTCTTGAGCATGGATTGGAAAACCCATGTGGCCAAACTGTTCAATCCCTATTTTCAGGGTAAATTGTCTATAAAACCTTATATAAATTTTAAAAGTTATTTTTCTTCTTTATCCTCCCATTTCCAGTGGATGAATATTTTTCTTCCTCCAATTATCTCTTTTAATCCTTATTCCAGTCACTGAGATATCTTTTTTTTATGAAGTCCAAATAGAGAAACATCAATAACATATGATCCTTATCAGTAAGATTAAAAATCCTCTACCTTTATATATTATCTTATCTTTAGATCCATTGCATAATTTAGGTGAAATATATTTGACTCAATTTTCAGTGTGGTGGACAATATCTTCGATTTCGTTCAAACAATATCAAATATGAGGCCTCCATCAGATGAAAAGTCATAAACGGACCTAAATTAGGTGGTATCATAATTTTCCAAAACATGTTTTATTTTTTGTAGCTTTTCTATTGCTCAACACACTAGCCTTTTCCACAAATTTTCGTTTAATTGAGATGTTCATTTTAAATTTATCTATGCACCTTGATTTATGTCCACTGATACTCATTTAGTAAATTAGAGGATGTTTCCCTCACTTATAGACACCCCTTGGATTATTTTTCTTGAATTTACCTTCATAATTAATTTCTTATTGGCCCAACATATAGTTGGAATTTCCCACATAGGTAATTTCTCTATTGACCAAGAAAACTTCTAAATGACTCATTGATACATATAAATTTAAATTACATATATTAGTGAATTAACTATATTGATTTTATGGAATGGATTATTAATGACTATTTTCCAACCTTGAAGTATGTTAATGGTTTAAATTTATTGAATTGTTAATGGTAAGTAATGATGAACAATTTTTTTATGTTTTATTGAATTCTTAAATTATGTTGTTATTCCATGATTATAATGGATTTTTAATGTGATTCCTAAAAGGTAATTAATTGTGTATTATATTATTATTATGAATAATCCATTATATAGGATGGGTAATTATGGTAAGGATTCTCTTGGGAATGAAAGTTTCATGCTCCCTTACATAGGGTGTTGGGCATGACGTCCACACCATTGAAACAATCTGGATGGAGTGTATGAGGCACTGCAACCCTTGTTCAATTGTCGACTCGATGGAACACTCACCATATATAGTTAAAAGCATGAATCATCTCCCAAATTATGATATATATTATATTCTCCCTATTTCTTGAGCTTATAGGATCGTTTAGACTGATCATGGTTGTATGAGTTTCGACATGGACCATATAGATCCTAGTATTCTAAACATATAGAATCATACAACCATGCGTACATAGTTTATATAGGAGGATGAATTATATAACTAAACTATTCATATATAAGGACTATATATATAGTAACTATTCAAACATTCATTTCAGTAATGAGATTGTGCTGGTAGAGACTCATGGTTTCCTTTTGGAACCATAGCGGGCTATCATTTATTTATTCCGAATTATTAATTCATTAAATATTCCTATAAAATACTTTTTATCAATGAGAACTACTTGGAATACATCTAAACACCAATGGCGGTGGACTACTATTATTTAATATCATTCCAAACATGGGATACCATAGTTACTTGAGTATATTAGTTTTATGTACGTATGGATAATGGAAAGAACCCTTATATTAAGTTTTTATGTGATTTACATTTATATATAATAAAGGAGTAGTGGACCATGAATATGATTCGGATTATAGTGGATATTTTTTTACATTTTTTAAATTTTTTATAGGATGGTTTTATAATCATATCCCCTATTACCCTTTTGTATATTAACATTCCATTCATCCATGCATATTATACTGACTTGAGGGGTATTATTATTATTCAGTTGTTCAATTATTTATTCTAATACAACATACTTATTATGTTTGATTATTGATATAGGATTCCACTATTATATGTTTAAGGTTGTATTAATTGTTCAACTGTCATATGAGGTTATAGTCTATCCACTATAGAACCTTTACACCATCGCTACTAATCGGAAACCTCTTTCTTATGACGAGGAACATTTGAGGCCATGTTCCACATCGACTCAGTGGATGGGTTAAGTGGATCCCAGGATGGGTTGTTACAATGAGGATTGAATGGTACATTTTTCACTTGACTTCTATTTTCATATTAGATTAGATACTAGGAGGTAATGGAATATGGGAGTGACCCTATGCCAAGATGTATCTAACCTATATATAGGGGAAAACCAAATGATTTGGGATGGAAGATTTTTTTAATTGATTATGTCTATTATGGATGATACAACTTCACCATTGGGTGGAACACGTTTTTATGGTATTATTTTTATCGGTATTGTTTAAAAGGATATTTATTTTACCTAGTCCCATAATGATGATGGTTTTTCATTGCATACATTCTTATAAGCAATATAGAAATAATTTTTCATGAATTTTTCATGCCATGTCTATTTTCGGCATTAGTTTTCCTATTTCATATAGTTAGTTATGTGATTATCAATTAAAATATGATGAATTTACTTACATTTTTTAGAAAAAATTACTAACAAATATTGTGAATGTATTAACTATATAATGTTTTCCTCTACATGATAATGAATACTCCTTATGTATTTAATTATGAGACATTGAACAATGGATCATTGGTCTCATGGGTTAGAATATGTTATAGTCTAGGTTATGTTGATTCCATTTTTTAGTTCATGAGGAGTATGGGCCCCAACAGATTTGAAATGGTAATCTCATAATTCAACTATTTAAATATATTTAAATATTTCATTAAGCACAAATTTTAATGAATGTCTCTTTTAAAATCAAAGTGTTATCTCATATATTTAAACCAAGACTTAGAACCTGGCCTTAGTAGCAAGTCTTTTTTGTGCCTATTATTATATCTATGGAATTAGATGGTATATTTATAATAAATATCCCTAGATTTTGGAGAAGGTTTAGGAGTATGATCTATCTAAAGAAAGGAAATGCACATGTTATAGTTTTCTATCTTCATCATTTTCAATTGTTAAATTATATTCTAAGACTTTTTTTGCCATTATAGTATCATCCATCAATGAAATCCTACTACGTTATTTATTGAAGATGGTGATGACTATACACCTCAGGTGGAGGGTCATGATATACTAGTGATTCCTTCTACAGTTCCACCTATGGAACCTATTCATGTTTCAAATATGGACATTATATCCTATTTATTTTAGGGATTCATGCATATGTTACAGTCTATGAAAGGTGTTGTTTGACCTACCTTGAGTATGGTAGTGTATAATTAAGAGATCCATTAGCAATATCCAACAACCATTTCGAGAAATGGGAGACCACATGCTATTGAGTCTTAGCATGAAACCATTCTATACATATTCAATCATATGAAGTCTCCTCCAGAACGATGAGTTTTGATTTCTACTTATGCGTTGCATGATTCTACCATGATATATTGGGATGTTATTAATAGGTAGATCGAAATAGTGATATGTTTTAGGAATATTATTTAAATATCATGTACGACTATTTCTTTCCCTATACACTAAGGGATAATAGAACTATATAACTCATGAACCTATAGTAGTGTGGAATGAATGGTATTGAATTATGTGCTTATATTACTAAGCTGTAGAAATTTTTTATTACTCATGAAGGTAATGATCTTGTGACAACAATGAAATTTGTGTATGGGATGGTATACAACATTTGATCATAGGACAATGTATTAAGGCTGAGCACAATTTTTGAAATCATCTAATATGACTCGATTACATTGATAAATTTGATGGAAGATGAAGGTGTGAGTCACGGTTGTTCATCACCTATATCTATCAACACTTTTTCTTTTGGAAGAAAGAGATATTTTGGGGATTATCAAGGATGTATAATCAGTCAGGAGCCTCATGATGGAAGCTTTCTGACACGTCAGAAGTGTAAGATGCTGAGACACATGACGCCTCAGTGATTATAAGAACTTATAGAATGTAGAGGCTATGAAATGGTGGTCCGTATCAACCATTTTTTTTAAATATTCCATCATTACTTAGAGATAATGGATCTAGTAACACCACAAGTTCTAGATCTGGGACAATGAAATCACACTAGGCATGCTACAACAATACCATCAACTGGTCAGTCCAATATGGAGGTCGAGGAAGAGGTAGTTAGACTCCTAATTCTCAGTGCCAACATATTGATAATGCTCATGGAAATCAGGTAGTGACCCAGAGAATGGTATAAGGTAGTTACATGTAGTCTACCCTATACCTGTGGAGTAGTTCACTAGATAGTCTACTTTATGTGGTACTATTCTAGTGGTCCCCACTTTAGTGCCTTCTTTATTAGACACTAACACATCTGACACTTTTGTATTTGAGAATATTATTGTGAGTTTGGGCCACAATATTTAACACTTATAAGTATTTATGATGATTTATATCCCTTAAGGTGTCTAATAAAAGGGAGTTCACCATTATAATGATAGTTCCCTTGACAATGGTAGATATCAATTTGTGTGGAATAATTTCATCATTGACATGACAAGATTTGATGTAATCCTCATGATGGACTATTTAGTTCCATATCGAGTCTATATACACTTATATCATCATAAGGTGATGATTACATCACAATCGGGTGGTAGACATGTGCATAATGAAGAATGGGATGTGCAAGATACACAATCAGGGCCCAACTAGAAGAGGATGGAAAGTTAGATAGATCAGATCATTCATTGTTGGACGACCAAGGGTTAAGACCCATTATTTTTCCTCCTTTAGTTGAGTGTTTCAAGGAAATATTTAGTGATAGGTTATCTAGAATATCTCGGTTGAGATAGGTGGAGTTTACCATTGATCTTTTCATAGGATCAGCACTGGTGACCATTCATCCGTATAGGATGGAAACTATATTGCTTTTGGAACACAATAAATAGTTGGAGGATCTATGGGTTAAATGATTCGTATGACATAGAAACTCTCCTTGGGGTTCACACAGTCCTTTTTTCTAATATGGTGGATATTACCCTTAATATTTTCATAGATTACCATTAAAAAAACCTACTCATAGTAGGGAATAGGTAACCATGACCTCGAATAGACAACCTTATAGATCAGATTTTAGGAGATAGATTGTTCTAAAAGAGAGATTTGAGGTTGGGATATCATCAGGTGATTGATGGTCATTGGGCACATATCTCAAAACTATTTGTGGAAGGTATGGTCTATAAGAGTACTTGGTCACACAATTTGGACTCATGAACACACATAACATATTCATGTATCATATGAATCTGGTTTTCCACTTATATTTGTATTCATTTATAGTAGACTTTATTGATGATATCATAGTGTATTCATTCTATAGACACAACCCTGCCAGCCATCTTAAGATCAGGAGGAATACAATGAGAGAGAACCATATCTATAATAATATTAGTAAATTCCACTTTTTGATCACCAAATTCTACTTCTTGGGTCATATCATCACAGAATTATATGTTTTTAGACCATGAGAGAAGAGAGAGCTTCAATATATTGGGAATAGACAATGAAAATATTTGACAGTTGATCTTTCTTGCGGTAGAAGGGTATTACATACAATTCATCTAGGATTTATCAGATCTTGTAGTACCTCTTATGGGAATGATTATGAATTTTGTGAAATTCCTATCATTAGAATATTGTGATGTATCCATTCACGAGTTGAAGGGAATATTGAATTTATCACTAATAACTATTATTTAGGAGCTAGGTAGGATCTATATGGTATACCCAAATGCATTTGGTTTTGGGATAAAAGATGTTCTGATGTAGGATGAGTGAGTCATTGGGTATGAGTCACTTCAACTGAGGCCACATGATCAGAATTACCAAACACATAACCTAGAGTCTGTTACTATTGTACATGCCTTATGCTATTAGAGAAACAATATACTTTGGGAGTATTTTTTCAAATAAATTAATCAAAAAATATTCACGTACTAATTTATATAGAGATATTTGAATATCATGAAGTGAGGGTGTGCCATGACATGACCCTACCCAGGATTGAGCCGCAACAACCCCAAGCCCGCCTCCATAGGCCAGGGACTACCAACAGGCACCGAAGGCTAAACAACTCAATGAGGCCTTTTCATAAGTACCTGTACACACACACGCAGCCCACTCAATGCAGAAGTGAATAGTAAAAGGAAAAGTAAAGTACCAACTGCTATAATCAAACCCCAAAGGTTCATCGACCTCTAAACAGTACAAATTGAGTACTGAAGGTAAAATGAAAAGAATAAGGAAAAACCACATCCAAATAGAAACGTGCCACAACCTGGAAACAGGTAAACAAAAGTAAAACAGCTGGGAGAGTCCCACGCTTGGAATCCAACAACAACCACCACACTCGGTCCAAGAATCCATACTCATAATCTCTTATGTAGTCACAAGATACCTGTCCGTCGTCTGCAAGGACACACTAAGTGCGGGTAAAGCCCAAGTAGGGGTGAGTATGAAAATACTCAGTAGGATATCCCGAAGGCACGAGGGAGAAATAGAGGAGGCACTGAATAGTGAGAAGTATATCGAACAGGGAATATTAAAGGAGTACAATAGAGAGTGTAGTAAATAGTACATCTAAACCCGACAAGAGGAAGGAAGTAGACTCGAACACAAGGAGCTAGAAACAGAAAGCACATGGCATACCCCATGCGTCTTTGCCTCTGTTGGAAGGAGACTAAACAAAACCCCAGAAGTGGGTACTGGAGCAAGGTATATACATATACATATGCTCAAACAAGAAACCTGAACAAGATCATAAGGGATATCCATCTCATAGCTAAGCCGAAGAAAGTGTGTTGCCAACAGTCCCAGAAGTAAACACCATCGATGCCCAGTATCCCGCATGTCTGCCCCGAACTACAAGTCAAGGGGCTCAAATCACTGCACCTCGACACTATCTTCTTTGGGTGGTACTGACTCGCCTGCACGGTTTTAGGTCACGTCCTAAGGATGTGTCTCGGTGGGGAAATCACCCCTCGTTCCCAAGAGTTCTGGGGAAAGTCAAGCCACACCTCGTCACCATCACACATACGATAGGTCATCGCAAAGCCAATCTGTCACACCACAGTCCCGTACAACCAAGGGTCCTGCTCCGGTAGCCATGGAGAAAAGCCACAGACTAGCCTAGTAGAATGGAATGTGTCTGAGAGAAGTCACCAGGTAACCCACTACCCAGGCCAACTGGAGGGTAAACCCTTTGAGGCCATTGGTAAACCACTACCCAGCCCCGCTGGAGGGTAAACCCTAAAAGGTCATTAGGTAACCCACTGCCCAACCCTACCAGAGGTTAAACCCTAAGAGGTCATAGGGTAACCCACTACCTAGCCCCGCTGGATGGTAAACCCTAAGAGTTCATCGGGTAACCCACTACCGATCCCCACTGGAGGATAATCCCTAAGAAGTCGACGGGTAACCAAATTCCCAACCCCACGGGAGGGTAAACCCTAAGAGGTCATCAGGTAACCCACTACCCAGCCCCACTGGAGAGTAAACCCTAAGAGAAAGTCGGGTAACCCACTGCCCAGACCTGCTGGAGGGTAAACCCTAAGAGGTCATTGGGAACCCACTACCCAGCCCTGTTAGACGGTAAACCCTAAAAAGTCAATGGGAAACCCACTGCCCAGCTCCATTGAAGGGAAAACCCGGAACTGCTCTGGCCATCCCTACTAGATGGTACAACACTGGCCAATGAAACACGGAGTGGGTATCACGCAACGAACCGACTCCTGAACAACTCACCTAGCAGAGGGTCAGCACCTGTGTAGTGTAGGTTATGCCGATACCTCGAACTCTGCCTAGGGAAACAGGTCACGGTAGATCATGGATGGAATAAATGATCTCGATACCCTGCTAGGGAGTCTGTTCCTAGGCCTTACTAGGTTCTGTACCCTATTGGAAACAAACATCTGGGTATAGGATTGGTGCCCACATAATGTAATGGTCACCCAAAATCCACAATAACCCTACCAGGGAACATGAAGGGATGTGATACTAAAATCCCACACAACTAAAGAAACATGGGAACCCAAAAACTCTGTCGATCAAACCGTCGAGAACAGAACTAGGGGAAACCACTCCACCCTACTGGTCTAAACCATCATTAACAGAAGGGCCCTCTACATCACGAGAGGTCAATGGTACGTAAATTAGAACATGGTACTTACTTGGTCCCCCCCAGACTTGTGGACCTATTTCATCTCCAAACCACGTACACAAACATTCTCAAGTACAAACTACAACATGTACCTCGAAGCAAACCCATTTACTCTCGGAGTATACCACATCTCCATCCCAAAGGCTATCATGAAAATGATGTCCAACATCAATGTAAAAAGGGTGAAAACGTATGTTCTCAAACATGATTCCACCTCGTCCCTAGCATGGCCAACCACACCTCTTCATACATTTACATCACTCTCACAGGAGTGATCACAATCACATGCCAATTGTTCTCTACAAACACCGCGGGAAGAACCTCCACCCGTACACCTTTCTTGCCTCCACATCTAATGAGATCTTGAATGAGGCTCCACACATCCAAACAGACCATACCGTTGTAATCAGCATGAAGAAGCACGCGAGATAGACTATCTACTCGTATCAAAAAAATATACAATGAAAATGTTGTCTAACACTGCTTTACGCTCGAACAGTATCCTGTGGCCCAAAGACTTGGTCCTGAAAGCAGTTGGATGCATCGCACCACTGCGATCCCCTCAGAAAAACAGGTCAAATTTAATGCTTACACACGTGGAACATATTTCCAAGGAAAATGACTCATTTTGTCATACCGCACACGAGCGGTGCTACGTGGGTCTCGGATCATAGTCTCAAAGCGCTGCCAATGGATCGAATCGTTGCGATCCTCTCGAAGAAGCACCCAAAATTGAAAATTTACATGTCCAAAATAGACAACCAGTGAAGAGGATAGAAATAACCACCAATTCCCAAAACGACCGCATGGGGCCCACTCCACCGTGCTGAATTAAAGCGGGTGGATTGTGCCATTACAATTTCCTCGGAAAAACACCTAGAATCGACTGCTCACACGCCCCGAATGGACGTCCGATGAAAAAGTTTCTAAATGATGTTTTCAGATTAAAAAGTGTGTTGTGGGGCCCATGCCTCATCTCCGGTTTCAACGCTTGAGACAACCTTGGAAAACTCTGCCTCATCGCTAGGGTCCCAACGCCACTGACTGTGCTCAAAACGGAATCCGGCCGGATGTGTTCGTGCTGTAGAAAACATGAACCCCCGGAATAATTCCAATACACTTAACAGGAATGTCTCACAACTAAGGCCCCCATATAGGGAATTTAAAACCCTTTAATGAATATCATAATTTTTGTCTCGATTCCAGGAACGCATCGCTATAGACGACACGCAAATCCGACACCTGGCCTGAGATTTATGGCCATTTTTTTAATGGACTGAACAGTTGGGCCATGCCTGATTGTCCGGCCAACCAAATACCTAAACCGACCCGCCTCGCCTAGACATGCATAACCCAGTCCGGAATTACCTCCACACGACCCACGTATTTCGAGTGCATTTTTGCCAGCCAGGGTTCGAAGACCCCGGTCCCCCATGCGTGCCGGCCAGCAAAACCCAGTCAGGCCGCATCATCGCACCCCGCTGCCCCCCCCCCCCCCCGTTGGTGCCCGACCGCTCGCCGCTTCGCCCAGACGATGCCCCCTCACCCTGTGGAAGACCTCCACCGCCAAGGGTTCCTTGCACCACCGCCACTGAAGACCGCCGCCGGACCGGCTAGGACTGGCGAAAAAACACCCATATCCTTCTGAAACTTCGTTGGATCACTATGGTCGCCTCGGGACTCGGATTTTCAATACGAAGCATGCGTTGGAAAGAATAGAACGATCCCTACTCACATATGGGATTATCTCAATAATTTAACCTATATATAATTCTATAATTAAAACTCTATGTAGAAGTGGTAATTGAAAAAAATGCGCGATCCTAACTCGGGGGCTTAGCTTGTCACTTCACAACGATCTGCCAGCCGCAACAGCTTGGAGAGGAGGAGGAGATAGTGAGCTTTATGTGGAGAGAGAATCTTGGTTGAGTTATTCAATAGGATGAAAATGAGAGTTATGATAGGGGTTTTGACTTAAATAGAGAATTACGTGAATTTTAAATTAATTAACTTTAATCCCCCACAGTTGGCCCATCCCCGAACAGTATGCAGGGTCCAGATTAGGCCTCTCCTATGGTAAAATACATACCTTGAGCGCAATGGTGGTCTTGAAATTTTAATCTGGGACTCCATTCGAATGTTACAAAACTTAACGCCTGAGGCCGCAAAATTACAAAAACGCCCCTGGTGGCATTTTCCACCGAAGGGTCACGCCCATGAAATTTACACCCCTCCTAGGGTAAACGGCACGCTCCAGGCTCAACAGTGCCCTAGGTTTTCCCATAAAAGCTACCGTTTAGGAGATATCCTATTTATTTGGCATTCCCAGTGGGAATGCACTAAAAAAATTAATTTTGGCCACACTGGGGCTTGGAATCGCAAGCCGTCTGAAGGCACTGCTCTGGAATAACATCAAGAATTTTACAAAGATTTTTATAAAAAAATGGGGTTCTTAAATCTTTCCCTCCTTCCAAATTTTCATCACCAAAATGAAAAACCAAGGAACAACATAGGGTACTATTCCCACAACTAGCTCTCTCGTACCCAGGAAAACTCTTGCACAGTTTTGCGTTACCACAAACAAAGGATTTGATCTGTTTAGGAGAGGTCGGACCTCACTGATGATGTTCCTAGGAGCACACACACATCTCCTCGGGAATGTCCCAAGGGAGGCATCGTGTACCCACTCTAGACTTTGGGTTGTTAGGGCAAGGCGGTAGACAACCTTGCCATCCCTTTACATGGTCTCAAACGGCCCGAAGGCCCTCGGGGTAGATCACCTCCCCATCTGATCCCCCACATCGCACGCCGTGACTGGAATCACCATTTGGACCTGGGACAAAGCCCGATGATTTCCTCTTTCAGAATATCCATATGGTGAAATAGTCAAGGATATCCGGTCATGCATGTTTTCACAGTCGATGTCCCATGACCAAGTCTCTCTTACATGCTTGGAAAGCAAAGGATTTTATACCCTCAACAAAAGAAAAGGTTTGACATATTCTACTCTACTGAGACAGGGTTACACCAACGCCCCGCATCACCCTGTTAACACCTCAAACAAGGAGAAGGGAGAAAATCATTTCACATACAGAGTCTAAAAATTCTACTGCAAAAAAGTAGAAGAGTTGTGGAGCGTACCTCTTATCATCTCATGCTCTACAGAATTGTAGACATCCAAAGATTGTGGTTGTCCGCGGTCCCAACTGTCAGCTCCCAGAGCCTGACGTGGACCGCCTGGTTTTGATTGGATGACCTCATAATGTCATCCCCCACTTCCAGCTCCTATTGCTCCTCTGCTAGCACCACCTCTCTGGCCACTACTCCGATCACGGCGCTACCTCTTCCGTGGTGGTGCGCCTGGTGTCATGCCAGATGTTCATAGCATACCTGGTTGGTTAGTCCCGTCCCTAGTGACCTCGCCCATCACAAGCATAGCACCAGCGCTCTTTGGGCTGCTCTGGTGACCTATGGCCCCACTGTGGTGTACAACCATGTCCCGGAGTCCACTCACTGAAGGGTCTCCTCAGCTAATACCTTTCTCTTTTCTACCAGTGTGGTGCACGAACACATCTCCGAAACTGATGGTGGGAAGGCCACCTACGTCGAGGATCTGTCATCTGGCACCTTATAGCCATGACAGACGTCTTGGCTCCGTCACGCCTACTACCACCACCAACTGTAAAACATGATAGGAAGCTCACTGTCACCAGTGCCTGCTCTAGAACCTCAGAATAAGTTGGGATGCATAAGGGTATGATGATGGCATGAATCTCTCTGTGGAGACCCTTCTCGAACTTCCGCTCTACGAAGTTGTTGTCATGGACCTTGTCTATGTAAAAGCGTGCACGGTCCATGAACCTAGTCGCGTACTCAGTCATTTTCATCCCTATCTGCTGAAACTGCACGAGCTCCTAGATCCAAACGGAGTGTAAGTAGGAGGTGTAAAACTCCTCACAAAACATCAGCTAAATGTCGTCCCATGAAAGTGATGACTTATCGAGAAACTGAATCACCAAACTCCACCAACGCCCAGCTGCTCCATCGAAAAGGTTGGCGGCCAAAGCCACTATAACATCTGTCGGCGTCTGCACAAGCCTGAAGAGGCGAACCACCATCTATAGCCAAACCTCTACTTCCTGAGGGTCTATCTCACCGCTGAACCTCAGCGGTCTCTGCCACTATAACTCATGGAGCACGCTAAACCCACGCCAAATCTCATCCTGCTCTACTGACACTGTCTTCTCCTCACCAGGCAGGGGTGCTGCTACGAGCCCACCTGGAGAAAGGGGCTCGCATAATGGGTCCTAGACTGAGGCCTCATCACTCACAAGGTCGTCGTCAGGAACCAAAGCTGGTATCCTAGCTAGCTGTCTTCGTAGATGCATCCTGAATGTTATCAAGGAGCACCGTGATCAGATGAACATATATGTATATGATAGTAACAACAACGGGAAGCTGACTCAAGAAGGATAATCAAAGACTCAATCCTTTGTGATGCACAAACCAACTTTCCCTGCAATGGATGTCTCAACATGCCGAGTTGAAAAATGGGTTATCGGGGTCATGGTGAATAAATATGTTGGTCGCCACACCATCGCTGAACTCCCTTACCTGAGAGCCTCTCTCGAGACATGTTGAAAATATTTCCCTAGATCTGAACCAATTCCTTTTTAGAGACGTCCGAACAAAGTCCCAAAGAATGAACCACCTCTGACACCACTTTTGTCACGACCTGACCCTACCTGATCTCGAGCCACAACTACCCTAAGCTCACCTCTATAGGCCAGGGGATGGAGACTAGCACCGAAGGCTAAACGACTCGGAGAGAGCCTTTCCTAAGTACCTGTACACACACATGCAGCGCACTCAATGCAGAAGTGCCTAGTAAAAGGAAAAGTAAAGTACCAACCACTATAATCAAACCACAAAGGTGCATAAACCTCTAAACAGTACAATGTCAGTGATGAAGGTAAATTGAAACGAAAAGGAAAAAACACGCACCCATCCAGAAAAGTTCCACAACCCGACAACAGGTAAAAAACTAAAAAAGTTGGGAGAGTCCCACACCTGGAACCTGACTACAACCACTCCACACGCTCCAAGATCCTGAACTCCTTAGCTTCGTTGTAGTCACGAGAAACATGTCTGTCATCTGCAAGGGAACACCAAGTGCAGGAAAAGCCCAAGCAGGGGTGAGTATAAAAATACTCAGTAGGATACCCCGAGAGATCGAGGGAGAAACAGTGGAGGGACCGAAGAGTGAGTTTTACATCCAACATAGAATATAAAAGTAGTAAAACAGAGAGTGCAGTAAGGAGTAAAACTCTACCCAACATGGGGAAGGAAGTAAACTCGTCCTAACATAAGGAGCTAGAAATATAAAGCACATGGAATACCTCACATGTCTTCGCCTCTCCTGGAAGGAGAGTAACCAAAACCCAAATGTGGTTTCGGGAACAAGGTATATACATACCCATATGATCAAAAAAGAAACCTGAAAAGGATCGTAAGGGGATCTCCATCTCATAGCTCATCCCTAGAAAGTGAGTTACCAACAGTTCTAGAAGTAAACCCCATAGATACAAAGTATCCCACATGTCTGACCCAAACAGCATGTGGAAGGGCTCAAATCAGCGCACCCCCACACTATCCACTTTGGGCGGTACTCACTCGCCTGCACGGTTTTATGTCGCGTCCCAAGGACGTGTCTCGGTGGGGAAATCACCCCTCGTTCCTGAGAGTTCTGGGGAAAGTCAAGTCACACCTCATCGCTGTCCCACAGTCGAGAGGTATTCTCAAAGTCAAAGCTGTCACATCACTTACCCGTACAACCAAGGGTCCTGCTCCGGTAGTCATGGAGAAAAGACAAAGACTAGCCTAGTAAAAAGGGCGGTGTTTGAGAGAAGTCGTCGGGAAAGCAACTGCCCAGCTTTGTTGGAGGGTAAACCCTATGAGGTCGTCAGGTAACCCACCGCCTAGCCCTGTTGGAGGGTAAACCCGAAGAGGTTGTCAGGTAACCCACTGCCTTACCCCACTGGAAGGTAAACCCTAAGAGGTCGTTTGGTAACCCACTACCCAGCCCCACTGGAGGGTAAACCCTAAGAGGTCATCAGGTAACCCACTGCCCAACCCCGCTAGAGGGTAAACCCTAAAAAGTTGTCGAGTAACCCACTTCCCATCCTCGCTGGAGGGTAAACCCTAAGAGCTCGTCAGGTAACCCACTACCCAGCCCCTCAGGAGTGTAAACCCTAAGAGGTCGTTGGGTAAGCCACTACCTAGCCCCGCTAGAGGGTAAACCCTAAGAGGTCGTCGGGTAACCCACTTCCCAGCCCCACTAGAGGGTAAACCCTACGAAGTCGATGGAAAACCCACTACACAGCCCCACTGGAGGGTAAACCCGAAACTACTCTGTCCATCCCTACCAGATGGTACAACACTGGCTAACGGAACACGGAGTGTGTATCATGCAACGACCCGACTCCGAAACAACTCACCTAGAATAGGTTCAATGCCTTTGTAGTTTGGGTCACACCAATACATGGAACTCTGCCTAGGAAAACACATCACGGTAGATCATGGAAGGAAGATATGATCTCGATACCCGATTAGGAAGTATGCACCCAAGGCTCACTGGGTATCACACCCTACCGGAAGAAACCTCCTAGGTAGAGGATCGGTGCCCACATAATGTATTGTTCTCACCAAATTAACAATAACCCTACTATGGAACACGAAGGTATGTGATAATGAAAGCCCACATGAATAATGGAACCAGGTAACCCAAAAAACTCCCCCGATCAAACCGTCGTGAACAGAACCAGGGGAAACCACTCCACCTTGCTGGTCTAAACCATCATTAACATAATGACCCTCTATGTCACGAGAGGTCAAATGTAAGTAATGTAGAACACGATACTCACATGGGGCCCCCATGACTTGTGGCCCTATCTCATCTCCAAACCACGTACAAAAAAATTCTCGGGTACAAAATACAACATGTACCTCCAAGAAAACCCGTATACTCCCGAAGTATACCACATCTCCAGTGAAAATGCTAATCATGCACATGATGTCCAACATCCACGCAAAAGAGGGTGAAAATGTAAGTTCTCCATATTGCTTCCACCACGGCCCTAGAACGTCCAAACACACCTCTTCAAACATTTAATCCACTCTCACAGGGGTGCTCACAATCACACGCCAAGGGTTCTCTGCAAACACTATGGGAAGAACCTCCACCCATACACCTTTCATGCCTCTACATTTAATGAAATCTCGAATGAAACTCCGCACATCCAAAAGGATTATACAATTTTAATCCTCATAGAAAAACATGTGAGATAGACTATCTACTTGACTGAAATGGATATCTAACGAAATGGTTGTCCATCACTACTTTACGCCCGAACGACGTCCCATGGCCCCAAGCCTGAGTCCTGAAAATAGTATGGCGCATCACCCCATCGTGATCACCTCAGAAAAACACGTCAAATTGACTACTTAGATGCATGGAAGGGATATAGAGAGAAAATGATGCATTTTTCCATACCGCAGACGAGAGGTGCTACGTGGGACCCACATTACAGTCCCGAAGCGGTACCAACAGATCGCACCATTGCGATCCTCTCGAAGAAGCACCCAAGAATGGTTATTTTCTTGTTTGAAACGAACACCCAGTGAAGAGGATAGAAATCACCACCAACGCCCTGAATTACCCCCAGGGGGCTTGCTCCACCATGCTGAATTAAAGAGGGCAGATTGCTCCATTGCAATTCCCACAGAAAAACACCCAGAATCGACTGCTCGCACACCCCAAACAGATTTCCCATGGAAAATTTGCTAAACGCTGCTTGTAGCATAAAGGATGTGTCGTGGGGCCCATGCCTCAACTCTGGTTTCAATGCTTGGAACCAACATGAAAAACTCTGACTCGGTGCCAGGGTCCCAAAACCATTGACGGTGCTCAAAAAGGACTCTGGATGTTTCTGCGCTTCCCAAAACATGAACCCCCGAAAAAACGCAAATCCACTTAACAGGCGGGTCGCACCACAGAGCCCCCCCACCGTATCAGGAATAAAAAACCCAGAAAACCATATCAAAATGTTCGTCTAAATTCAAGGAACGCATCTCCGCAGACATCATATGAATTTCACCCCTGGCTTGAGTTTTATGGTCGTTCTAATTTTTAATGGACCGAACGGGTGGGCCGAGCCAGTTCGACCGACCCCCCATATACCTGAACCGGCCCGCAGTTCACCGCGCGGGCCGGCCCACCTCTCCTGGACCTACTTAATCCGTTCCAGCTATACATCCATGGGATACACATATTTCGGGTCACTGTTTTCTAGCCGGGGTCCGAAGACCCCGGTCCCCCGCGCGTGCCTGCCGGCAAAGGCCCGTCCATCCGCGTCGTCGTGCCCCACTGGCGCCCCCTCCCACCAACCCACCGACGCCTGGACGCTCTCCGCCTCGTCCGGCCGTCACCGCCTCACCCGACTGACACCACCTCACCCAATCGAATATCGCCTTCTCCTGGGGTTCCCCGCGCCACCGCCGGTGAAGACTGCCACTGCCCGAAGTGCCGTCAGACCGGCCAGGACTGCCGGAAAAACACATATATCGTCCCGAAACTTCGTCGAATAACTACAGTCACGATGGGATTTTTATTTTCAATCTGAATCATGTGTTAGAAATATTAGAACGATCCCTAATCGAATATGGCCTTCTATAAATAATTTAATAGAGATTTAAGGATGTAATTTAAGCTCGAAGTAGATGCGGTAATTGAGAAAAAATAAACGCATGATCCTACCTCGGGGGCTTAGCCTGTCGCTTCACAATAATCCGCCGGCTGCAACAGCTTGGATAGGAAGAGGAGATGGAGATATTGGTGTTTATAGGGGATCCTTGGTTGAGTTCCGCCAAAGGATTAAAATGGGAGGGATGAGAGGGGTTATGACTTAAGTAGAGAATTACGTCAATTTTAAATTAATTAACTTTAATCCGCCACCAGTATGCCCATTCCCGAACACTTAGTGGGGTAAAGATTAAGCCTCTCCTATGGTAAATTACATTACTTGAGTGAAATGGAGGTCTCAGAATTTTAATCTGGGACTCCATTCGAATGTTATAAATCTTAATGCCGGAGGCCTCCAAATTACGAAAATACCCCTTTTGGCATTTTCCAGCGAAGGGTCATGCCCGTGAAAATTACTCCCCTCATAGGGTAAATGGCATGCTCCAGACTCAAAAGTGCCCTTAGTTTTCTTATCCGATCTACCCTTTAGGAGGTATCCTATTTATTTTGCATTTCCAGTGTGAACATACTGAAAAAAATTAATTCCGACCACACCGGGGCTCGGAATTGCATGCCATCTAAAGGCGCTGCTCTAGAATAACATCACGAATTTTCCAAAGTCTTTTATAGAAAAACCCATGGTCTTACAGGGTGGGTTGAGTACCATCATTTGATTGATTATGTTCTTTCCTACAAAACCTCTATAAGTAATATTGTAGCTGATGCTCTGATATGGAATACTCAGACTCAAGTAGTTCTAGAGGATAGTGGGGAATATAATATCTTGGTTGTATTCGTAGAGATGTATAGTGTCGTTCATGAGGATCATATTCTAACTATCCTCAGGACCAAAACTGTGACCTCTATTCATTTTTAATCAGTAAGAATGAGGAAAAAAAATTATGAAGGCCTTGTACAAATGGAATGTGTTTTAGATGATGGTACACTTTCAAGTTGGAACATGGATGGGGATTATACTATACTATTCAATGAGTGTGTATGGGTCCCTATAGACATTAGAGAGGTGATGATTTGGGATTTCCATGATACATCATGGGAAGTTCATCCTCGATTCACCAAGATGAATTAAGATTTATAGAGCCTCTATTGGTGTACAGGTATAAAATTAGATATTTATAGCTTCATCATTTAGTTTTCCACCTATCTACAGGTGAAGGTGGAATATTGATGATCCAGATGGGTTTTACAACCATTTTCCATTCCTCATAGAATATGAGATGATGTTTATATGGATTTCATGAATTATTACCTAGATCAGCTATGGGAAATGGTAAATTATGGGATTTCTATAATCTTTTGATGAAGTTTGCATGCTTCTTACCTATGCAAGAGACCATCTCAGTAGTCGAGCTAGGGTTGATATATGGTAGGGAGTTTTTATGACCCCATGGACCTCCACAATCTATTGTTTCTGAAAGTGTCACTAACTTTACATCAAGGTTTTGGAATGGATTTCAGAAGGACTTGGGTACATAGGATCTTATATTAATGAACTATAACCAAAAGACTGATGAAAATATATATCATATGATTCACGTTCTAGAGGTCATGATTCATGTAGGTTTCCTTAAATTTAGTGAATCTTGGGATAAATGCAATCCCTTTATTGAGACTTCTAATAATTAAAAAATTCATGATAACATAAAGGTGAATCCCTATGAAGCCTTATATTTTAGGCCTTTTTATTCACATATTTAATGGATAAATGTAGGGGACGTAGCTATTTTTGGACCATATCTCATTAAGGAGACTACCGATCATGTCCAGGTTATCTAAAATTGCATGATGGCAACTCATTTAATATAGAAGTTGTTTGCTAATAGATGTAGATGAAAAATCATGTTCGTGGTCAGAGACTGAGTTTTCTTGAGAGCGTAGCCTATTTTAGGACCTATACATATTCGGTGGTAGGGTAAGATATCACATAGGTATTTCGAACCAATCGAGGATTTGAAACAAATCTTACTACTGTCTTATCAGATATCACTTCTATAGAAGTACCAGTCTATGTATGATGTCCTTCGCATATCATTAATTCAATGATATAATCCATAATATTCATGTGTCCTTTATCCTGATGAGGTTGAGATGGATGAGGATGATTCCTTTTAAGATTATCATGTTTTTATTATAGATCTGAGAGTGAAGAAACTATGAGGTTGGTCAGTTCTTTATTACAAGTACTATGGAAGGATGGTCATGTACAAGATGAGACGATGGAATGAAATACTCATATATGAGCTCATTGGTTGAAAGTATTTTTAGATAATACCTATTTACCATCCAAAGGCCATCCCAATGATGAATTTCCTCAAGGAGGGGAGATTATAATGACCCGTATTTTCAGGATGGTACAACTATTATGTTGTTTTAAATTACATTTAAGCGAACTTATTATGTTACACAATGGAGTCAAAGGGTTCACGAGAGTGTTTTTGGATTGTTTAAAGATCAGAATCCTAGGATTTTGGTTAATAAATTGTGTCACATGATTAGTAGAAAATGTTCTACCCATTCCTCATGATTTCCACTAATTATGTGGTGTACTAAAGATGACAAGCGGGGACCTTAAGTTTTGTTTCCGACGGTGCGATCCGTGGCACACAACCATAAGATCCACCTAATGATTTTTACAGTTTATTTTTTCATGGTTTTTGAATGGTTGGAAAAGTTGTCTCTTTGGTTAGTGGCATGAACACATTTTGCACATAGTTTGGCTAAATTGTGCGGCCAAATAGTGCACCCCCTATTTTTATTATGAAAAGTCCAATATACACATAATTTATTTTTAAACAGTATTTTCTTCTTTCTCCTCCCATTTCCATAGGCTATACATCGTTCATCCTCCTATCATATCTCTTATTCATCATTATAGGCATTTTGGTATCTTCTTGATCTAATGTCCAAATCGAAGATCAGTAGAAGCATCAGATTCATATCATTCAAATGTTCAGTCCTTTCTCTTCATATTTATGTTTATTTTCCGAAATGTCATGCTATTTAGGTATAAGCTCAATTTTTATATTTTCATGTTGTTTAACCATTTATTTTATTTCTCCAAACCTACATTGAATTTGAGGGACCCATTAGAGGAGGAGTCATCAACCTCCCAAAGGTATTTAGTATCATCATTTTCCGTAAGATTTATGTTGTTTTCAAATATTTCAATCATGATGCATCCCGGCCATTGTGAGCATCTCTATTTAATTATATTAATCATATTAAATTGATCTAAAAACCAAGTTATACAAATTTTGATACTCATTTAGTAAATTAGTTGAGGTTGACCTCATTTGTGGATACCAATTGGGTGTATGAGGTTGAATTTCCATTTATATTTAATTTCTAAATTGCTCTGAAAGACTTATAAGAAATCATCTTATATTATAAATGGATTTACCACTATATTATAAATGACTAATGAAACCTAGAATACTTTTAATTTATTAGAATAGTTTATAATTGGAATTTCAAATCAATGGAATTTACCACTTGACCACGACACCTATTATGAGACTCATTGAGCATCATAAATTGAATTGAAAAATTTTCATGAATTAAATAGATCAATTATATGGAATGGATTATTAATGATGGATTTTATTCCTGAAATAAAGTGAATGGATTAAATGGAATGAATTATGAATGGGAGGAAAGGCCACACAAGTTTTATGTTATATTTAATACTTAAATTGAATTGTTATTCCTTGATTATAATAGCTTGGTAATGTGATGTATGAGAGGTAATTCCTCATGGATTATATTGTAATTATTTTTAAACCTTGATGTAGACATTGGAATGATGGTAATGGTTCAATAGGGAATGATTTTTTAACAATACCATACATTGGGTGTTGAGAACGATGTCTCACACCATTGAAACCACTTGTACTGTGGGAATTACAAACATCACCCTGTTTTTGAGTGAATAGAATTTATTCTCCCACTCATTATGATATGGTGTGCATGTACCCGATTACTTAATATTATATACTCATTTAGAATAGTCATGGATGTCTAAATTACATATCGGTCGAGCCATCACCTAGTATTCCTAGTATATGGACACTTACGTCTACATGTACTTTGTTAATATAGGTGGATAAAACATATAATTAATATATATATATATATATATATATATATATATTATTTCTATATAAATACTAACAGGTTATACATTCATTCTAGACATGAACTGAAGTAGGAAGAGCTAACTAGTATCCTTTAGAAACATTAAAGTGGTGGAATTTATTTATTTAAAATTGTTAATTATTTAATTACACTTGTACTCTATTTTGTAGCTATAAAGGATTCATGGATTAATTCGAGAAATTGTTGGTTGTGGCCTGCTAGGACTTTATCTCACACTATACTCGAGCTGCATTTGGTACACAAGTAGATTATTTTTCTATAGGTATGATTAACAGAATGATCTCTATTATATAGTTTTTATGTGCTTTAATTTTATATAATATATAAGAGTATTGGAATGAGAATGTCATAGAGATTATAGGGGAGAAGTTTTTTTCATTTTATAATGAAATATTTTATATATATGTCTTCTATTTCCCTTGTGTATATGAGCATTCCATGCATCCATGTATATGAATCTAAATTGAGGCTTTTTATTATTATTCAGTGTTTAGTTATCAATTCATTCGCTCTATATTTATTATGTATGTAATTTTATATATGATTTTGGGGTTGTATGTTTATTTTTGTATCTACTATACCACATGGATATGTGGGGATATGTCTCCCCAGTAACACATTCACACTCTCACCTTTATTTGGAATAGTAGAGAATATGGGGATGTGCTATTGATGATATGTGACCACTCATCTCATAGAATGGGTAATTTAGATCTTGATTCATGATGTTAAATGTGAAATTGATGAATCTTTGTGTAATGTCCCTGAAAAAGGATTTTTTGATAATTTAATCAATAATCACTTTGTCAGACAATGATTAGGACTAAGATTGCACACCTAGATAAAAATTACTAAGGGATGTTATTTGGATGATCATATTCTCTTTATGAACCTCTATGAACGATTGATTTCCTAGTTACATTGTTGGATACAGTTAAGACGAATGCTATAAAACTACATAAGATATCCTAGGTCAAACTAAAATTAATATAGGTTAATCTAAAGGAATTATAGTAAAATTAAATTATGTAAAATGGTAAATGTTTTTAAGTTTTAATAAATTCTATGTTATTTATTATGATAATAACCCTAGGTTGTTAAATATCTATCACTCATGTTAACCCCATTTTTATTTCAATATGGATATAAAAAATTGAAAGAAAAATTACAAAAGGGAGTGAGTGAAGATACATTGTATTTACAAAAAATAACCCAATAGAATGGGGGACGGAGTATCAAATTCTCTGGGAATTATCACCCATATCCCACAAGCTTGGGATAAGAACCAAAATTATGTTATGATCCCAAACACACCAAGGAGAGAGAATCATGCTATAAATTATTTCATGTGAAAACTTCCACCTTCCTTTAGTGGATCGTCTAATATATTTATTGTTCAGAAATAGATCAATGAGATGGAAAATATATATTTTTTTCTCTACTATTAAGACCATGATAACATGTTTAACCTCTAAATGAATTAGAATTCGTGGCCAACCAATGTTATAATCGTATTAATAATTCAATGAGTAAATATGATGCAGTATTTATGGTATAGAAAAGAGTTCAAGGAATTGTTCCTCAATATATACTTTATTAAACTCATCATAAGAATTTGGAGAGTGAATTACTGAATTTGAAACAATATGATAATGAATAAACTGGAACTTATGATGTAAAATTCACATTATTGGTGAGGTAGGCCAAAAGAGTTGTTACAAATCATTATATTATGATCTAGTGATTAAATATTGTCCTTAAAAAATGGGTTTTAAGGGAAATATCTATAAGAGACCATAGTATCTATGAAGAGATTATCCAATGAGAACTTAATGTTGGAACAGAAGCCATAGGTTCTCATTACTCACGTGAAAATATAGAACATTTAGTTTTCAGGGAACTCTGATGAGAATTATCAGTAAAGAATGATGATTCAACTTCCATAATGATAGAAATGAGTGAATAAACAAACATAAAGTTGCCTATAATGGAAAAGATAATGTTTTATATGCGATAGAGATAGAAATCAGGCTCACAAATGTAAAACTGATTATAAAATTCCAACATAATAGGTGAAGGTACCCTCTTATGCTCCAACAATTATTAAAATTTTCATATGAAAGTATTTTGGGGTTGATGAGAAAACATTATATATCTATAGAGATAATAAATATAATAAGAACTAGAAATCATCCAAATTCGAGGAAGAAGGGATAGTATACGCAATATATATTATTGAGGTGGATCACGATAATTAAGATATGAAATGTACACTCAGAAATTTTTAATTCCATATATGATTCTGGTTCCTAATATTATTTTATATCACACAAGCTTGATAAAAATATACTATTATAACTTCAGGAAATGATTATTAATCAATATATGAATATACCTGGATGCATTATTGTTTCATCTAACAAATATAAATCTAATTGGACAGAAATTTCTAGGCTACTACTTCCTCTGGATCTAATTTTTCATCCTTTGGATGAATTTGACATATTAATGGGTTTACATTGGATATCCCCATATAGAGACCATATGAATGTCTAGGGTAATGGGATATCTTCTTGTATAGCATATCATCGTATTAATAGGTATCAATATAAGGATTATCTCCCATTTTACGAAAATATTATAATAGGGGTTCTGATACCCAATAATGATGTATTTTTTTCCCAAACTACCATTGTGAAACTAATCATCAATGAGATTTCTATTTTTCTAGAATATACGGATGAAATCCCTGATGAATGAAATGTTATTCCCCTATACCATGAAGTTGAATTCACGATTAAAATCATATATGGATTTAATTATATCATAATTTTTTATTATAGGATTGATTATATAGAATTGGATGAATTAAATATGTTTCTAAGAGAGAATATGGATAAGGATTTTATATTTTCCAATTCTTCACATTGGGAGAGTATGTTCTCTTTGTTAAAAATATGATTTTTTTAATCCTTAATGTTATTGAACTTCTTGAGTTTAAAAAATAGAACAAATAATAATAAATATCCCAAACCTTGGATTGATGAATTATTCAATTAACTTATAAGAGATCATTAATTCTCAAAGATTGACCATCGATCTGGATATCATCTGTTAAGGGTAAAAAAGGTGTGTATTTACAAAATAGTTTCAGGAATGTGATATGAAAACTATAAAATTTTAGTGATTCCATTCAAAGAGATTAATGTTCCACATTTCTTTTTGAATCTAATGAATATATTATATATAAATACCTTTATCAATTTGGTGTTATTTTTATAGATTATATTATTATAAAATATTAGTAAAAGTTAGGCCATAAGTATTGTTTTAATATTGTAATAAATATCATTAGAAAAGAGGTAATGTATATAAAATTTTACATGTGTGAATTATATCAATATAAAATGTCATTTTTGGTTCATGTAATCACAAGATTGAGTATATAAGTTAGTCTATCAAAGAGGAATCCTATTGAGTGATGGATTAGACCAAATGCTATAATTGAGATCCATATTTTTCTAGGTTTAACTGGTTATTATCAATTTATTATGATAAATTTAACATTGTTTCAAATATACTAACAAATTTAACATTGAATTGAATAATGTTTTATAGACAAAATAATGTGATGAAAGTTTAAACTAACTAAACTATTGGTTGGTCGCTACTCTTTTATATACAATGACCTTTACTAGGGATGGTTTTGAAATATATAGTGATTATTTAAATAAGGTTTTATAAATATTCCTCATAAATAATTATAAAGTAATTTAAAATGACTCATAATATTTAAATTCATATGATAAAAAACACCAAACACAATATTTGGATATAAAGGTTGTGATATTTGCATTATTTATTTTGTGACACAATATTTGTAGATAAAAAGTGTCATTTACAAATTTATCCCAAGATATAAAAATATATTTTGACATAAAAGGATCTTAATATTCTCAAATGGGGATGATTGAAATTAATAAAATTCTATGACTTCTCAACACATTACCAACCTAGGAAGGAAAATAAGGTTGATGTTGATATAAACATAATGTTCTTTATACCCTATCTAGTATGAGGATTGAAAAGTACTAGTATAGACCAATTTGAAATTGGTAAATATTCAGTTCATAGTGGAGGGTGTGAAATCCAATTTTTCAAAAATTATATCTCAACCATCCATTCACATAATGATCAAATAAAAAATGAAATATGATGTAGAGCTATAAAAAAGTAGTGAATTCTCCAAATATAGAGATTGATAAAAATATATTTATAAGGATTCAAACTAGGATATGAGTCCAATAAGAAAAAAAATTGATGATTGAAATTGTAGATTGTGAATATATTTCATTCATCCCAATTCATCCAAGAATTAAGAAGATGTATAGAGAACTAAAAGAACTTTATCTGGGATTACATGAAAATATAAATTGCTGAAAACATATATCAATGATTGGTATTCGAAAATGTTAACAATTAATGTAAAAAAGACTTATTTTATATTAAAATATTTACGCATACCAATTTATAAATGAGAAAATATTACCAAGGGTTTTTACCTAAGTCTCCCAAGAACATATAAAGGATATAATTTTATTTAGGTTGTAATTGATCACTTTATGAAGTCATGATATTTAATTTCATTCAATTAAGATTTATCCACTTTAAAAATATCAAATATATATGTAAGGGATGTGGTGTGGAGGTAATGGGTATCATTAACCACTATATCTGATCAGGATCTAATGATTACATTGAAATTATAGGAATTCCTCATAGAGAATTGGAGACAAAATTTAGTTTCAATACAACTTATCATACTTATATGGATAGTTAGTATAAAAGTAAAATTAAAATCCTATCTAATATAATAATATCTCATTAAAAGGATTAATAAGACTTTTGGTATGATTAACTACCCTTGGTAGAGTTCTAAAAAAACAACTTCGATAACAAAATTCAGATGACACTATATAAGAATATTTTTACGAAGATATATAGGACAATAGTATACTTGGAAGGAATTAGAGAGAGGAATCTATAACGTCCTAACCTTCCAACAAATTACAAATAAGTTTAAAACCATTCAAAGAAATATTAATGCCACAATATGTATAAATATGTGTTATATAGATATTTTTTGATGAGAAATAGTGTTTTAAATTAGTAAAATGCTCTATATTCAGATATCTTATTAGTGTTTGGATATATATATATGTGTGTGGGTGGGTGAATAAAGTGATTCTTTGGCCTTAATTCATTAGTCCTGTAGAGATCCTCGATCATGTTGGCGTCAAATCCTATCACTTGAAACACCTTCCAAAATTATTTCTGATACATTATGTGTTCCATGAATCACATTTGTTGAACTAATTACGTGATCCATCACATATTCTAATATAATAAGATTAACATATGGTGCATGAGCATTCATATGTGGGACCACATATAAAAATATTTGAATAGAGAGACAAGGTTTTGAGGAACAAGAACGACCATCTACTTAGAGTTTCATTGAAAAATCATTCGTTTTGGGAGGCCACAAGGGATCCATAATACACCAGGATATAAAATTACCTTCAATTTTTTTTCATTATGCGATTAATTTTCATGGATGAAATTATATTTAAGGGGTGGTAAAATTTATTAAAAGATATTTTAGAAAAATATTCCTCTATATTAAATTCCATGTTAGCTACATTACAACATACAAAAAAAACAAAACTAAACTAATAGAGGAATTTATAATGTATTCATAGAATTGGTTGTTTTAAAAAATGGTAACAATGTTATGAAATATATATAAATATATATATAATAGAAAAAATAATAATCACTTTAAATATCTAGTCGGCTAGTGCATCAAATACACTAATAAAATATGTTTTTTATATTTCATATTTTTATATAAATTATAATATAGTTTGGAATGAATAATTTATTAACAATAGTTTAATGAGTAATTTATTCGAAACAATTATAAGAATATATAAGATAGTAAATTTAGTTTTCCTATAGAAATGGGTTTTTATAAGAAATTATGTTTTCAACTTAATTAAATTGTTAAATTTTTGGATGTGAGTTCGAAAAAATTAACTTCAGGTTTTGTATATATATTTTCATTATTATATTAATATTAAATTTTCATATTCTTCTAAAACAATTATTTTTATTTGAATTTTGTGATATAGTATTTTTAAAAATAACATTCCCTTTTCGAGTTTTTAGTTTATAAGAATGATTCAAAATATTATAAAACAATTTTCTATAAAAAATAAAAAAACTTCTCAATTCATATTATAAAAATATATTTTCTTGTTCCCAAAAGAATATTTTATTTTTGATCATTTATGTAATATTTTTCCAATTAAATTGTTTTTAATATATTATATACATATTATTTAAAAATTAATAATTATCATCTTTAGTAACTGAATAAAAATAAATAGATTTAAAATATAGAATAATTTGTTACAAATTATTTAATAAGGACCTCATTATTTTTTAATCATTATCGATGAGTTACTTAGGTAAAAAATATTTACTATGATTAAAGATATAATGGTAAAAGTAGAAAATTATGATAAATGAGCTCAATGATGATTAGATAATGTGAGGGAATGAGATGTTGAGGCCTTGGTCAAACCTATTATGTTTCAAATCCATTATTTTTTAATTATGGGGTGAAATTCCTTGAGATAGACTTCCCAATATAAAAACATTACGGGTATTCACAAAAATTATACCCTTTTCACATAAAAATGAGACTCAACTATCTACAATTACTCTAAACAGCCCCCTAATTTCCTTATAAACAAGGAGTACAAATCTAGTAAATACTCCTAAAAAATTAAGGGGGTTCTCCCCTTAAAAAATATCATCCCTATAAATTTTAACAACCTTCTCAAATAAGTTATTCGATGAAGCAAGTTATACATTTCTATCTGCTCCATTATATTTTCTACGTAATTTTGTGCATTTATTCATCCTCATATTAAATTACACCAATATAAAATGACAATATTTGCAATATTTGTTTAACTAAATGTTATTATAATTATTTTATAATCAATAACCATCATCCGTATTCCACTATCCAAAAATTTAAATCATGTGTATGTTCATACTACCGCCTCCATGAATAAATATATTTCATTTTATCTCGCACCTAAAATATTATTATTATTATTTTAGGATGTTATTATTATTATTATTATTATTATTGTTATCATAATTGTTATACATTTTTTTTAGTTTTATTATCATCAATTGAGTTTTATCATTTTATTTAGTATTTTCATTATTATTATAATTTTAGTTTACTGTTATTATTGGTTTTATTTTGGTTTTATTTTTGTGTTATTATTATTTTTTTCCTTTTTCCTAGTGGATTTAGGGTTTCCTCTTTTTTACAGTCTCCACCCCTTCTCCCCCGTAGCCCTGCGTGCCGCACTCCTCACCCCATGCCCAGTCGCCCATCTCCCATTCTGCCACCCTGAATACTCTCATGTTGCATGAAAAATGGCCTCTAGGGCTCCCTGGACACCTGGATGTTCTCTCTATCTTCTCTGAAACCAGACACTAGACCACTTGAACCATCCCTGACCCGCGTCGTCACACTGTACCCCCACGCTTCCCTCCGACCCTCTCCCTCTCCTTTTGTCTGGTGATCCCCGTGCCTCCCCAGCTTGCACCGCCATCCTAATCTCCCAGCCAACTACCCCCAAGGTCCCCCTCTCCATGCCTTGCTTGTTCCATGAATTCACCTCATCTCTTGAACCTCCCTCGGCCAGTCACTCCATCCAGCACCCCCCCACTTTTTTGGTCACCACACAACAACTCACCTCTTTCCAGCAAATAGGAACCACACCGGTGTTGTGTGTTTGCTTCGAACTGAACCCTTCCAATCGGCCTTCCCCTCAAGAAGAGTCCCTGAACTTCCATCCCAACAGATCCACCCTTCTACTTCCTCGGACAACCTCTCAAAGCCTTGCAATATCCTTCCACTCCATTCTCCGCAAGTGCGTCCCAACCGGGTAATCCCTTACACCTCTTTTCTAGGGTTTTTGGGTTGAGGCAAGTTTAATTTTGATACAAAGGGGTAGGTATTTAGTGTTAAAGCTATATCCATGTTGTTTGAGCTTTCTCTTGACATGCAGTGGCCTTGGCGCACTAGATTTGTAGGGTTGCTACACACTGATAGGTGGTTCTGTGTCTAATTATTGTATTATGAATTAATTTTATATCTTAATTTTCTTTAATCCTATTATTTAATAAATTTTTTTAGTGTGATGTTGGTGTTCCTTGAAATTTGATTTTCACTAGAAATTGTTTAGTAAGTTGTTTATATTATGTGTGTGTTTACTTCTGGGAACTCCGTAGTGATTTCAAAGTTGTGCGGTTAGTTTCTTAATTAGCACAAGTGGTGCGAGCTGTATTTTTGACATGGCTTTGGGTGTGTTTGTCCTTCAAAGAAGTTTTTTCTTTTGGTTAGTGGGTAACACCGAGTTATTATATTAAATTTTTTTATAAGCTTTTACTTTTGTCTTATTAAATTATGTGGTTTTTTGAAAAATGTGTTTCACATAAGGTGCATGGTTTTCCATCAAACTAATTTTGTGGTGCAACACACAGTTCAAATTTTTTTCAAGTGCGTGTGATGTTGAAATGGATTTGAATGTATAAATTGATACTTTAGTGTGTGTAAATCCATGTGACACTATTTTAATCTTCCATTAATTTTGTTTGATTTATTAAATTATGTCACTGGTGAGAAACAAGTTAAAAAATATTTTGGCTTGGGTCTTATTTAAAAAGGAGACTTATGTGTGTAAGTGGTGGTTTGTTTAATGATTAGTGACATTAAACTATGTAGATAGTTTAATTGAGTCTGTAACCAATGAAGATTAAGTTTTGAATACATTTTTGGTGTGTGTATGGTTTTAAAAGTGGGTCTGTGCATGAAAATGGAAATTTTGTATGAGTAAGTACCCTGTTGGGATTTTATGTATATGTGTGAAATGTGACATGAACTTGGAACACTCTTGAGGACAATGCGGGAAGCCCGAGTAGAAAGAAGGTTAGACTGGACTAGTGGTCTAGTGTTCCGGAGGTGACATGACCCGGTTTCACTAGCATGACTGACGATGGAAGCACTAATAAAACATATTCTTTTATGAGGGTCATGGTCATCTTATCCATGTTTTCTCAGGGACGTGGCATTCTATGCTAAATTTTCTGAGGGTAGTGGTTTCTATGCCTTGTTTTACCGAGGCACAAAGATCTAGTGACCCAATATAGAAAACACCCACTAGGGATCTCCCATATTTTATGCTCATTGGTTATTTAATGCTCATCAGTGTGACACTTTTTAAAAAAGTATGTGTGTGTTTTAATATAAGTTGTTCCATTTGAAATTGTTTTCTTTAATTTCATTTTTTGTTAAAAGTGTACAAGAATTTATTTATTTTCTTTATTTAATAATGTAAATGTATTTGTAATTTAATAATTATGTGTGGAACCTTTTTATTGGGTGATGTACAACAGGGTTCTTGGCTCACACCCTACATGCACCTTTAGGTGTATGTAGACCTTGTTTTATATGTTTTCTTGGTTGAGGCATCTTTCTCAATGATGGTGGTCTGGGTTGTTGATGGTCTTCTCATGCTGGTTGGTGTTTGTAACTTGTGGATATCCCACCTCTCTTGTTGCATGGAGGTTTGAGTTAGAGTTTTATTTTATTTCTTTGATTTTACTTTTTGGATTTTGGTTCAAGTTGTAAATCATTAAAATTGATTTTTCTTTACAGTCCAGTTTTATTGTCTGTTTCTATTTTAGTTTATTTATATTTTCAGTTGTTTTGTGTTTACTATTTTGGGTAAATCATTCCCATGGGTTAGTTTGGATATCCGGGAACTTGTGCCAGCCCAGGGGGATCGAGAAAGCCCTTCGGGCCCTGCCATGGACCGGGTTGGTTGCCGGGTCAGATGGTGACCTAACCTGGTTCGTGAAATCTATAGTTGTGATTAGTATGAAATTTAGAGTCTAATAAGATCAACATGATTTTTAGTGAACAGTAAAGTATTAATATTCACATACCCTTATTAATAGTAATGAATAGTACATAAGCCAAAAACATATAAACTTCACCCATGAATATATAAGTATAATGTGAACTTCTTAAAAGTATAAAAATGATCATAGTAAATGTTTTGGTATTTTTATAAGTCATAAATACATTATTTACAATTATATTATTAATTTATCAATTTAAAATGGAATTTTTTTTTCATAAAATGTAATCATAAATTATTACATTATTGTCTTATGGTTATAAGATAATTTTATGGGTCTTTGATTACATTTTCAATGTGTTACAAAACTAGTTATAATTTTAGATTTGTTTTTAGGAATAAATAATGATTTTATTTAAAAAATTAAAAAATTTAATAAATTATTTTAAAAAAATTTAGTTTTTTTTTGAATTCAAAGCATCAATATTAGGTTTGTGTAAATTTGAGGGATTTTTATGAAACAGTTTAATTTTCAGCGAATAGTAAAAAAACAGTTTGGAGTTCCAGGTGTTTAATGACGTCATTGATGATGTAATTATGATGTAATAAATCTGTTCGACTTATTAACAGTAATATATTTTATGAGGTGTCCCAAGTGGACAATACCATTGGAAAATACCATGGGAAAGCCCATGGTTTTCCAAATACCACAGATGACTTGTCCCTTGGAAATTAATTAAATATTCCCTCTCTTTTCCGGTAAATATCAAGTCCTTTCCTTATTAATTTCATTCCAAAAACATCCACAACGAAGTTATAGACTTTTTACCTCCTAAGGAGTCCTTCAAAGGTGACCTGAATCCTATCATGGTCCCATCATTCATGCTTTCGAGGTAACTCTTTATGGAAAGGGAACCATTCACCCCCATCTTTTAAGTCTTGACTTTCTGTATGTTATGTCTTCTAGTGTTTGTTTCATTATGTGGGGGTATTTTATTATATATCTTTATTACTATCAATGTTCTGTCCAAATGATGAGAGACCTTTTCCTCTCTCATAAACAGATTTTTTGATATTTTATGTAACCCCGTTGGGTTGCCGAATTTTGTTAAAAGATATCACATCTTCTATTTTCTTTCAAGTTTCCTTTCCATGTGGTATGTAATTAAAAAATCCATACCATGTTCTTATTTATATTTTATTCTATCCCTATACTATATTATATGATATTTCTGAGTAGTTTAACCTTGTCAACTCTCTTTTTATTGTTTTATAAAAACATGTTATATAGTGTTTATGATGCATAAATTTTGTCTCAAAATTATGGTATCTTTTTCTCAATAAACTCTCATATCTTTTTTATGTGAATACCCAAACATATTTCTTCTATATGGGTGTTCACGAATACATAAAAATCAAATTCCACATTCTATAATTGACTTACATGTTACCCTCATTCCCTTCCATGGTTTATAAATGACATAATGAGCTAATTTTTATGCACATTTAAAACCTCACGATTTTGTAATGAAACCCATTTATTTTATTCTCGATGGATAATTTATGAAATGTTTGAATATGATCTATGGGGATCACATGAAAACAATGTATTATTATGTTTGTGCCCTGATTTCCCTCTAATTCATTGCGTAATGAATTTAATCTCTAGAGTTAGCAAGTTTCACGATACCTTGGTGAATAACCTTGATTATTTTTATGACAACTTGCAGATGAATCATGGTGATTTTTTCATCAATTTCTAAATTAAATATTGTATCCAAATATTCATGTTATAGTTAAAGTTATTTTCATTATAAAATGCCACTACTTCCATTTCTCTGGTCTTTGTGTTTTTTATCAAGTTCTTATTGATTTTACAAGTAAAGTGATTCCCTTGCATTCTTTACTGGGATTATGTTAAACCTTTTTTTATGTATGTCTCCAGGTAATGAGAAACAATAATTTCACTTAGGAAAACCTTATTATAAATCCATACAAGTGGATTAGAGGAATGTTTTATGTTTTCATGTTTTATTGTTCCTGATTTCCAAGACACTATAATTTAAAGATCCTATGTTTGTAAAATTTAATGAAAAATTATGCAATAATATAGATAGGATGTCATAGGTACATAGACAGACCAAAGGAAGACACTGATCAGTGCATATATGGCTATTAAGGAACAACAGAAGTATTTATACTTTTTGATGAAACATCATGATGTGTTCCCCAAGAGTTATGAAGAGATACCAGAGTTGGACTCTCATGTCAAAATCCACTATCTTGGTCTCCCAGTGATCCATCCCAGGTTCAAGAAGCCACCTATGAAGCTGAAATTTTCTCATGAGGCCATGGTTGAGCCCAACCGTGATAATCTCATCAAATACAACTTCATCATGGAATTTTAGTATCCTAGATGGCTGATTAATATCATCCACACCAGAAAAGAAAATCAACCAAATAAAATTCTTTGTTGACTTCTAGGATCTCAACTGCTACTCCCTGATGGATTATTTCCCCTTCTCATGACAGAGCTGCTGATTTATTCCACTACCAGATTCGATGTTATATCCTTCGTGGATGGTTATTCTTAGTATAATCATATCCGATTTTCCCCTAAATATGATTATTCCACTAAATTCATTGCACCAAAGGTTACTTTAGGCTATCTGGTAATGCCCATCAGTTTGAAAAATATAGGATCCACATATTAGTGTTCAATGAACATTTTATTCAAAATGATCCTTGGAATGCTAGTGTTATTCTATGTGGAATATCTGGAGGCAAAATCACACCAATTTTAGGACTATCTCAGGGATCTTGATGAAGTGTTCGGATTACTCCATTCCCACCATCGGAAGAAGAACGACTAGATGTGTGCCTTTTGTGTCACCAATGGGAAGATTCTCAGATACTTTGTCAGATACATACACCTCATGATCGACATGAATAAGATCATCTTTGTTAGTCAGATTCCTCCTCTAGGAAACCTTCAAGAGCTCGGGGGTTTTCAAGTCCAATAAGCTTATAATAATTGATTCATTGAGAATATGGCCAGAAAGTGCAATCCCTTTTATAGACTCCTGAAGAAATGTTTCATCTATCAGTGGGATTAATATTGTTAGACCACATTTGAGATGATAAAGTATTATATGATGTAGCCTCTAGTTTTGATGTTTCCCTTCTCTAGAAATTTGTAGGTCCTTTAGATGAACTCCATGGAAAATTCACTAATAAAACATCTTGACCAAAAGAATAATGAAGGGTGAGATAATACTCTATACTATCGTAGTCACATGATCATAAAGACATAGATCATATATTCTAATATTAAGAAGGACTACCTCACACAGGTTTTTCTAATGAAGAAGTTGGGTAATTTTCTACAGCTTCATGAGATACAATTTTGACCCACATGGATCTGATAAAGTATATTCTTAACCTCACCATGTTAATAGGATATATAGATCTTTGGTCATTGATCCTTAAGAAGTTTGACATCAGGATCATTGCACATAAGGACATCAAGCTTCATGAACTGGTAAATGTTTTGGCCACCCATCCATCCCCAAAAGAGAAGTCCCTAAATCTTGACTTTCTTGATGAGGTCATCCTCTCAGTGGATTAAGTCATTCAATGTTAGAAGATTAACTTTGTTGGTGTCTCATGAAGCCTAACCAGATGAAGACATAATGATCGCAAAATCAATAAATTAGGCAAGTCTATCAACTTCATTACGCCTATACATGATATTTTTTTTCCTATTCATTCTTATTATCAGAAGGTTGCACCAAAAATGAGGTGGAGCATTAGCCTCTCATCACTAGTCTCAGGCTAGCCCTCGAGATCAGTTTTCCCTTACTACATGTGAAGGGGGACTCTGATATAGTCATCATGAAGAACAACATAGACTATATCATTAATAATCCATATCTCATGCCCCTATTGGAGTTAACTCTCCCACTATTCACCAAGTTACCTTCTCAACAAGAGGTGTCTCATATTCCCCAGTCAATGAATGGTAAAGCTAATGCCCTGTCCAGTTTAGATGATTCTCTAAAAGAACCTGACAGCAAAGATTTTTTTTATCCATGTGGCACATTAAAGGCTCATCAACCCTATCCCTATTTCCATAGACAACGAGCATAACTAGTAAGAAAGTCACCTTACCAATGATGCATCCACATCATCACCTTGGGATCCCTCTACTACGGTAGAATAATCCGATGATTGGAAAACTCCCTTTTTCGAGTATCTTTAGCGCAGAAATATCCATATAGACAAAGTCAATCATGAGATAATCTATTGGAATGAAACACACAAAACTTTCTAGATCGGTCCTAGCCTAGACCAGATCCTCTAAAATGTTGTTTTTATTGAATTATAATCAATTTCATTTAGAGAAACAAGATTCCCTAGTTTAGGAATTACATTTAGGTCGGATCATTTGACTCCCATTGGGAAGGGTTGAAACTCCCTCATCCGATTTGAAGTTTGGGATAATTTTGGCACACTAAGGTCCATGACTGTGTTTAGTTTTCCTAGAGGATCTAAAGATGTCAAATCCATGTTAGATTATTGAATTGTCTCCCAGATCCCCTCCCAACCACCATGTATTCGTGGCCTTTTTCAATATGGGGACTTGATGTCATGGGACCATATCCGCTAGTGAAAGATCCCTAGTGCCTATTTTTTCTGATAGTAAAAGAGGTCATTTCCATTTAGGCAGAGGCTATTTTACTCAACAATGTCAAGGCCCATTATATCACTGATTTCGTGATCTCTAATATCATCCATCAATTTTGATTCCCTCAAATTGTTCTCACTAATATAAATACCATCTCTTGAGCAGCTGAGATAACAAAATTTTACATCAAGAAAAAAATTTGGTACATGCATACTTCTCGCTACCATGCACATACAAATGGATAGATCGAGGAACTCAAAAACACCATCTCTAACATTCAAAAAAATATGGTTTTATATTACAAAAAAATTGGGTTTGACAAGCTAAAAAAGACTCTCTGGGATACCAATAAAATGAATCAAAACTCCACCAAGGTGAAACCATATAACATAGAGTATTGAATAGAGTTTTTTCTACCCATTGAAATTTAGCTTCCATCATCCATACAACTGTATACGATTATAATATGTCATATAGAGTTGTATTAGTCAGTCTAAATGAGTTGCAATCCCTTGATGAGTAAATTATTTGGTCCTTGCACTATCTAGAGAGGCACCATAACAATATAGTCGCAACATTCAATAAGAAATGTTGTCGCTTCTCTATCCTTCATGGTGATATGGTATTGGATTTGAGGATACCAATGATACCTGGTTGGAATCCCCCAAATTTGGATCCAAAATCGAAAGGACCTTATATCATTTACAAGGTGTGCCTAATGGTGAATACTCATTGGTTAAAATTTATGGAGAGCAAGTAACACCTCCCACAAATTCCAATTTCCTCAAGTAGTAATGTGCTCATGATTGTCTTCATAAGAGTTTTATGAAATTAAATAATTTAATTGCCTACATAATTACCACATGATGTTAAAATGCATGGAGTACAACAACAACACATGGTTTGATTCCCATCCAAGTGGGATATTTTTGAATTCCCATACATTTATTCTTTGGTCCTATCCACATTTTCATCCTTTCATCACCTTTGTCTAGGATCTCTATTTGGATTTTATAATGTGGTGTGGATTTTTGTGGTCCTCATTCATGTTTGGTTCATTCTCCCATCCAATGTGCATCCCTTTTGGGATGCCTTTCCCCCATCACCATAGTTTAATGTTGTTAAACTACATAACAGCCTTCATTCATAGCAGATGATGTTAAGATGCACATCTTTCAATAACTATTTATTGAAACATTCCAATCCTTATGAAATATGTAGGGATTCTTAGACATTTTTTCTTTGTCACATCCACATGATTCCTTAAAAATCATTATATAGGATCCTCTAGGGAGTGTGTGGTTCAATGACGAGACCACCTTGGTCATCATTAACATCAGGATAAAACACCTACTCCACATACCTCCCACTAGAATTCCCCTTCGTGCTTCATTGTTACCACATGATGTTAAACTGCACGAAGTTCAAGAACAATATATGGCTTGATTACCATCCATATGGGACATGTATGAATGCCCGAGCATTTTTTCTTCAGACCCAGGATTGGTTTTCAAATCCCATCTGTTGGGAATCTATGGTGCAAATATGTGCCTCGTTTTCCCTAATTCACATTAGATTTATTTCCACTTTAAGCCACATATATTCATTAAGAGAGCCTTATTATCTAGTTTGGTATCTATGACCATAATCTAATATCCCAGTGTCCTAGTCACATGATGGTAAACCGTTTGACACTTTTTTACTAACTATATGATGTTCCACTATACAATATTTGAGAACATTGTGCATCTTGATTCTCATACCCATGGGATAAGTAGGGATATAATGATTTTTTTCTTTGGGACCATCCCCTTGTTCATTAAATCCTCTTTTCCATTTCCCTCATCCCCTTCATTTATTCATTATTATATTACCTTGTCATGTCTAATAACACTTTTGAGGCTTATTCCTTTAATAAGGGGTTCAGATCCCTCTATCTAGTATGAACCATCAATGCACTCAGATTCACTATGGTGTAGGACTTAGATTGAAGGGTTCCCCATGGAAATTCCCTCATTTTATATTAATTCTTCAGACACACATTTGTTTGTGTCTCCACCATCTCTCCTGTTTGAAAGAAACCCCCTAGTGACATAGTGACTGGCCTCCTTTCTCACCTACCATCTTTGAAAACTCCCTAAAAGATTTTTAACATAATTTGGAGACAGGTCCGGCATTTCAAACACAGTTAGAATATAACCCTCATTTTTATATTCCCATTCCAGGTTACACGTTATATATGATGTGTTTCTAACAAGTTCAAAAGTTATCCTCCATTGTTATTCCACCCAAATTTTATCCCAAATATTATATGTAGTGATTCACATCCCATTCCACACCCCTATGTCTATACGTAACATCAACACCCATGGTGTTACCCCTCTATGCACCATTGCACATTGAGGAGGTTGATTAGAATTGTTACGAAATCATTAAAATGAATTCCCCATTACCCTACTGTATGTTTCGATGTGTTATAAGAATCATCTCTTCCCCTTGTTTCCCACACTGATCATGGATCATGTGGGATTTGGGGTTGTGGAAGGGTTTTTAACCGCATGGAAAAATAGGACCATCATATAGTCAAAACTCTATGACCTTAAAAAATGATTTCATGTACTAAGCTCATGATGTAAAAAAGGGTGTTAGAGGAAAAGCTTTATGACATTTACCTATACACATTCTTCTTCAGGGAAGAATATGTGGAGCATGTATGACTCTTGTGGCTTATTCATGTTGGGATTTTTATGCCATCACTTTACGCATATTCCTCTTGAGGAACCCCTCTTTTGTCCAAAAACTATAACCCTACAATAAGAGCTTATAAAAATTATTCTATTCCAGGATATGATGCATGTAGTGGACCAATTTGGTTCTCATTCACATCAATTCGGTCAGGATGCTATATAATTTTCATTAATTACGGGATTCCTTTATGGTCTGAGTTCTATGACCATAAACTTAGATCTCCATTTACATGAAATATGATGATAAAATTTTATCCCGCATCCCACACTATGTGAAAATGATTCACCCATACAACACAACATTAATGTGCTTGGGTCATTCATGTCACATGACCTTAAACTATGACAACATCATCTTAGACAAATGACAGAAAGCAACACAGCATTGGGGTGTTCTCCCTTGAGAGGACATCACCCTTGGAACTATGCATCCACTGTTCCACCTATTAAGACCTTTATACGAATTGATTCCTATAGTTACACCCTATCTTTTTGAACTAGTTTGGAAACCCAAAAGAAAGTAGAAATATGAACAAAATAACAAATATGAAATATCTATTACATATTCTATATATGAATGGGTCACACCTATATAGAAAAATTTCCATTTAAGAACTATGTTTGGTATTAATTTCATCCTTATGGGATACATAGTGATGCTCAGATCATTTTTATCAAGTGCGTCCAAATCATTAATTCCCCTTTTCATGCCAAACATTCAATATCCTTACTGAAAGATGTTAAATTTATGGGATTCTAGAATAATGTGTGGCTTTATTCCCCTACTTACATGATATGTAGTGACACACAAACTCTTTTTCTTTGAGCCTAGAAATATACTCTATAGTCCAAACTCTATATCATTAATCGAGGATCCCTATGGTCCAAACACTATGACCATAAACTAAGATACAAAATCCTCAATGCATGACATTAAACTTTGACCCTACCCTAAGTATGTTTGAGATGTCCCTGGATAATTATGGAATTCTTTAGCTTCCTTTCCAGAGAGGATTTCCTCTACTAGTGTTGGTCACTCACCACGATGTGTTAGAAGACCAATGTGTGGCTAAAATACCGTCCTTATGGGATATGTAGTGATTCCTGAACATTTTTTCTTTGGGTCTAGCCATAGGTGCATTATTGTTTTGGTCCCATTGTCCCCTGTTATAGAGTAATATATATGACCTTAACTAGGATCCTCACAAGGATATGTGGTGTGGTGGTAGTTCTCCATGGACTTTGTTCATATTGGTATTTTTCCTTCATTGCATCAAATATGCATCCTTTCCATATGTTAATTGGTATTTGTATGGTGCCCAAGCCTCCTTTGGCACATTCAAATCATGTTCATCTCCTCTATTCCATGAAAAAAATATAATAATAGACATCATAGTCCCAATAACATGACATTAAATAGTTCTCTAGGGTCATGGAAGTATGAACATAAACTAAGTGTAATGTCCTAGTCACATGACATTAAACTATGTCATGCATCATACTCACCATATTATTTTAAGATATGAGTTAATTTTCCTCACTGTATGGTGTTAAACTAAATGTCCATCATCCTTATTTTCATGACATAAAATTGCAATGCATCTAATCCCTCGTTAGTGAGGTTTCCTTTTCACATTCATGTTAGATCTTTGTACTGGAAAATGAACCTTCACCGATTTTCGCTCATTTGCGATGACACAATTTCAAGAGTGTTGTAATCCTTTCAAACATTTCAACTCCCCACCTCATGCTTTGCGTACCCCTTATTTGGATCCTCAGCCACCATCATGTCTGAAAGGCCCCCCGTGATGGAATGGTCTTATGTCATTTTGTCTCACCTACCATTCAAGGACAACACCCCAAAAGGCATTGAATGAGACTTCTATTTAGGAAATGTTTTTTTGAATACGTTCAGCAGTTGACCCTCATATTTTTATTTCTATACAATGATAATGTGATTTGGATACTATGTCTCAAATACGATCAGAAATTTTACTCCTTCATCATTCCGCCATCATTTTGGTACGCATATTGGGAATGTGATTCACACATTTTCACCTCCCTTTGTTTATATTTATTTCAATAGCCTTGGGATTTTCCCTCTCATGAACCGGTTCACATTGGAAAAAACAAGTTGGATGTTTCGAGATCCATGTTTTCATGCCACAACCTATCTCATCCCAAATTCTCTTGGTGGTCAGTTGGTAATTTCATACCTTGAGAACCCAATGATTATCTAGAACTCTCATAAAATATGAATAGTTATATGGTCACCCATTTTTTATTATACCGGGAAAGACCCATGCGAGCTTTTGAATTTATCATCAATAGTTAACCAGATATTATTGAGGTGTGATAATTTAAAACAAAAATATATGTGTGTGTAGTTAAAAATAAACAAGAAAGAACAAAATATGTTTTTCAAGTTCAAAAAAACGTAGTCCCTGAGTGTTGTCCCCTTAAATGGAGCATTCTATCTCCACCACCCTTCAGTATGTGGGATCATGGACCTGTTGTCATCATATGAGCTTCGTTTATTCATCATTGGCTTAAAGAAAATGTCATATTCCCTTATATACACTCAATCTCAATCAACTCAGAGATTGACCACTTTAATAGATGCTTGCCTCACCTACTCTTCGGCCTCTGCCAACTTGACCCTCAATTGGGAATAAGTTCTGATAGGGTGTCAGGGAAGGAAGAGTGCTCATTCATCCATTCTTCAATGCAATGGACCTCCACTTCTTCCTCTTAGAGTCTAAGTGTTGACATACTTTTTCATGTACCAGGAAACATCCAAACGATGATTGTTCTCCCATATTATTTAAGGTGGGTAGTCCCAGACAAGAATATATAGAACTCATGCATTCAACCCTCAAACAAATAGGTCGTCTAGACTGGAGTGATGTAATCACATATAACTTATCCCCTCTAATTTTAGGATATTGTCTCATAATCATTTGATCAAATATTGTGACTGGTGATGGACAACTTTGTTGTCATACATGTCCTAATTTTACACATCCAACTCCTATAGGTCAGCTAGTTCATACTCTAAAAATACTTCTAGGATTCCAAAAGTAGGATCCTCTTCTATAATTCTATTAGATGGGCTAGGATCTATATAATGTTGTTTATCTTCATCACATGATCCCAATTCAACGAGATCTTTCTAATCAGTTTCGGGTTCTACCCCACCAATGGCTCTACTCTCAGGCACGATTGTCATGGAATGATCAACTTGGGCTCCCTTTTTCACATAAATCGGAATTCTTGTCTAGAATGGATCCATGGGACCCCCGAACATCCTCACTAATAGTACACCAACTTCTTCATGGACAATATACATAGATATTTTTTCACTTAAACTTGTAGAATAAAAAACAAGTAATAATCTACGGGGAAAGAATCTTACAGAGCTTGATTGATGATTGATAACATCTTCGGCTTATTATTCTAGGGATCCTAGGACATATCCCCCCCCCTATATAAGGTCTGGAGCTCTGTAAATTATGGAGAAGCCACCCGGATTCTTGAAGCACTATTGGACTTTGTATCCCAACATGGTCCTCTACGCCCATCATCACATCTTTATCCCCATGGGAGGTGGCCATGCATACATGATATTCTTTGATGGAAAATATTGTCTTCAAGAAACCTGGTAAAGAATGAAATAGATCAATCAAGGTAATGGTTTAGTGTTCATCACAAGAACATCAGAGAATCATCCCATTGTGGTTTCCTCTAAGGTCCCAACCTAAACATCATGTAGATAACTCCCTCTATTAGAATCTTCTATGATGGATCATTTTGATTCCTCAATAGAGGAAAGAGAACTACCATCTTGTTATTAGAAAGTGGTGGTGGAGATGTCAGGTCTAGTAGTATTTTAACCAAATATAGCTTTAGACATGGAGTTCCCTAGGAGAGCATTATTACCACCCAGTTCAGCCACATATCACTCCACCTTTATATAATATACAAAATATCCAACCTAGGCATGAAAAATTGTAGAAAGTTCTTTTCTAATTTAGTTATGGTGATCCCACACTTTAGGAGGACATAGAAATTGATTGTTGACTTCTAAAGACTCCCAAACCTTGGGTAAGATGTCAATCTAAGGTATATCCAAGCAATGTAGCTACTTCCCAGGAGCTTGGGTAGGTATTATATACAAACCTATGGATGGATACCCTTCTTAAAGAGTCCTCCCAACTGAAGATATTGGGTCCTCTACTGTTTCGCTTCATTAACATATGTATGGTGGAGGCCATGGTACTATTGGCCCCATTAATGTAGCTCTGCCACTATGATGTGAAACACACCTTCCACCAAGACATGGTCTTTTTATTTTCTAGCTCCGACCTATATGTTTAGGGGGTTCTCCATCACTATATTGGGTGGTCCGTTGTTTCATCATCTCTATCGAGTAGGCTTCCTCCTAGATCTTTCCATAATCTTCAACTATCCCATAAGTAGTGGTAGGTCGAGTCATCTTTTTCGGAATCTTATCAACCTACTATGTGAACAAGAACCATAATAGATTCCTCACACATAGGTGATCTTTATTATGTACCCCTGGTAGACTTTTGAGTTCAATCTCTATAGACATTGAAACAACCTTGTGAATCAATGTGGGATTGTGGTTCATAGATATGCTCACAATCCACCCGCACTACTAGAACTCCACCTCAAAAGGCAAGAAGATATGACCACTTCTCTATAGTTACCTAGCCATGATCTGTGAACACTCCCATTGAAAAATGGAATGGATGAATTTTGAATTTTTCTAAATCCTATATCTTGTTCATCACTTCAATTAGGTTCAATTTGAATTGGATTCTTCCTATCAGATTCATGATTTTCAGCCGAAATTCCAACTAAATATGTGATATGGGATTCAAGTATTCATACCCCCTATGTGTTTCACCACCCATCCATATAGAAAATTGGGTGGTCCTAATAAGTAATTTGGATCATTCCCCTTACTGATATGTCAAATCACCTTATAAAGATTTTATAACATTCGAACCCCATGGTTGATACGTTTTTTCATTTCCCTCATGGACACCATAATGAATGTGCTTGTTCGTGCACCCATGTACACATCTTTGACCAGCATCATCCATCCACATATGAGTGCTGATATAAATCTATCAAACCTAACCACTAGTTCATGATCAATATTGATGTTTTACACCCATATATGTCATTATATTTCCACCTTTATTTTCTAATAGAAACTTCCTCGCTACATTGAGACCCTATGGGACAGGTACGAGGCCCCAAGGGCCATTTCATAGTAACCACCTCACCCTCAGTGGGACTCTACGGAGGGAAATTCATAGAATCATTGAACCACATATTTAAATGGACATCCCTCTCTGTCTTCTTATCATTATCTACACCTGACACAATGTCCAACAATTCCTTCTCCAGTAGTGGAATATTCCCTAATTCTTCCCATGAATTCTCCATGGGGAGACATTCATCATACAATGACCCCAGAATGGGAATCTTGGAGATATGTTGGAGGACCCATGGCTAATTTTGACCTCCTCGTGATGGAGATGAAAGTTATTGGTCCTCGATGGAAACATAATTAATGGCAATAGAATGATTTATTTTTTATGATAGAAGTTTAATTGGTAAACCCACATAGCCTCATACATTTCTACTCATATATGATATGCTCTGAATTTTGTGTAGGACGAACATACCTAGTAGGACTAGGATAACTTTGTCATGAAGTTTCTGCCATAGCGTAATTCCCAATTAGTATTCCATATTTTTTTTGTTCCAAAAACCTTCATTACAGATGGTGTGATGTTATAGTAAAGATACCTCATACTATAGTTCTTTCCCATCAATGTTGTTGGTATGTTTGTAAAGACATTCCACAGTGATAGGTGTGTGATCCTTCCCGATGTGGCCATCGGTAGCTCAGAACCACTGGTATTGACACATTTTTCGACTAAAACAGTAATCCAATACATTCCTACTTTATTTAGGAATGAAAACATCATCTCTCAGAATGATTTCATACAACTACAGTTTCTTTTATAGGAAGTAATCCTTTTCCCATCAAAAAAGAGCTCCAACAAGGACTTGTGGTCATAATGAATCCACACATACTCCCCTATCATGATGTAATTCATCATTTTTTCTCTAAGAAACATCTTCAATAACCTCTTGCGAAGATTCTAGATTGGCCATTGGTCCATGAGTTAGTTGATTTACCTACTCTGTTCATGAATCTAAATTGAAAAGACTGTCTGTAGATCACCACGTCACGAATCCTTGATTGAATCAACACATTTCACATAGCAACAAAGGATCTTGTTGCACTAGTTCACTAAGTACCATTCACTGAGTACTAGTCCGAGGAACCTGGTTCATAGATAGCATTTATGGAGGGGGTTTGGAGCTCCACAATTCGATAGATTGAGCACAATATTTTCAAGGGAGAGATGGAGACTAGAAGGCATCCTCACATTTTATTTTTAGGAAAATACCTTTTGATCAATGTGGTGCCCACAGTGGTCATGATCTACACAGTGATCTATCACCCATGCTCTATGCACCAACACATTGATATAGCTTCATGATCAGCGAGTTTTCATCAATCAACCCTATGAGTCTGACCCTCCATTTCACCTAATAACCCATTTTGATGGAGGAAATTTTTTGGCAGAAACATTCTTTTTGTGAATTTCTTGAGGAAGAACAAAACTATTTGGGGTAAAATTGTAGCCTCAAAAGTCCAGAAAATCACCAAAATGGTATGTTTTGTTATGCCCCTTCACCAAGCCCCTCGCCACCTTGAATTCCATGAATCCCAGTTTCTGAAAGCATATGATGGTCTTACGACCTTTGTGAAAGATACGAAGAACAGTTGGTGGGAGCATCCATGAGTTTGATGATCATCAAGACCAATACCAATCCACTTAATGGAAGGATTCACATGCCTGATAGATCTTTCTCTGTTCATGAAGCTCCATTTTCTTCATTGAACACCTATTAGAATTGTGATTGATGGTGTTATTAAATATTCTACTCACCCCCAACATGTAACATCATTACCCCGGTATATCAACTTCTGATCTACCAATTCACAAAGCCCACTGTGCTACTTGAACTAGTAAAAAAATGAACCACAAAAGCTCTTTTACAATCATGCACCAGCCTTATCTATATTTCTTTTTCCTCCACTTAATGAGAGGATTACATTTATGATCCACCACAACCATTTCAATGGTACGGGTCCCTCTTGGGAATTCTAGAATTAGAAAAACATCAAACCTTCACAAACAAACATCCAAATACATGAAGACCCCATACCTAGGCTAGGTCTTCATGCTTCGTGAATCTCCATCCTTCACAGAGACCTTTTTTTCTATGTTTCTCAAAGAACCATGCTTCATGAAGCTCACTTGCTTCATGATGCACTATCGCATCACAATGCTCCTCTGAGTGAGGCATCATACTTCTGGAATACCAACCCCATGCAGCCCTCTAGGATTGTATGAATTGATTTTTTGATTCCTCACATGGCGTACCTTATTCCATTGTCCTACCTATTTATTTCAGTCAGATTTTCACTAATGGATATTTCTTTTTGGCATATCCTTTATAAGTTGCACTGATTGGGTGACCATTCCTCCACACCCCTCATGAAGGCAATTTCCGATGCATTACATTCACCATGTGTGGGTATGTATCAATAATGTAAGTCTACGGGGTAAGGAGTGAACCCTCCCCATCTGAGTTGTATGAAATTAAACTTCAAAGCACCATAATACTTAGCACATGATGATAAAATGTAATATTTCTTGTTGCAATAAACATGGGGTTTTCACATTGGTCATTCTCCATGGCCACTTTTTTCCATGAGAGTGAGATTTTCCTCACCCTACTATAATGGAATTACATCATCCTTTCATGGTACTAGATTATCATTAGTATTACCACCTAGAGTATATTCTTGTTTCCATATCCCTGTGCTTCAAGCCATACGTAAGTCATGCACCATACCTTGTGGCCGCACCTTTCATGACATGACTATTAGGTCGACTTCTACCTCTTATTTCTCACACGTAGCCAAAATCACGTGGTCTAGATGTAAAATCTACCATGACATGTTCTTTAGGCTGCTAACCATGTATAAACCACAACACATCTTTGGGCTACTAACCATGTGTAATCCCCATCACGTATTTGGACCACTATCCACGTGTAATCCCCACAACATCTTTTGTCCGGTAACCATTTTTAATCCCCAATATGTATTTGGCCGTGAACCATGTGTAAACGCTAACACATATTTCAATTGTTAATAATGTGTATTCCCCAACATGTTTCCAGGTCTTTTTCCTTATGTTCATGCTAATTCAATTCCCCCAATCAAGATCTATGTGGACTTTGATCAATGACTTATAAAAAGAGTACATATGAAGCCTCACTTAGGTCCAATCCCATACCTCCCCAAAAATCCAATTTTTGTCTATTTCATGTCCATTAACTCGTCATGCATGTAACTAAAATAAATTATCTGAAATACATGGATTTTTATCCCTTTTGGGTATGTAAGAAGCCCCTTTGAGGCTCAATCCCAACCACTGGAAAAATCAGGTGCTCCCTCATTGGGATGTACCCTCTTGATGTGACATCTTCCCTATCGGGGACACATATCCTAGATCCACCACCTGCGGATTTCTAATCCATCCACCAAAGATACAAAACTGGTGTTAGCCCCACAAATATCACGTTCCTCTAACCAAGAGTGATCCACTTGCGGAGGGCCACTAACCATTCATAAGACCCAAGAACATCTCCGGGTCACTCTCTATGTGTATTCCATAATTCTCTACCTCCATTTTGATCTATGTTTACTTTGAACATTGTCTTCTAAATAGGTTATGTAGGAAGCCTCTCTGAGGTTCAAACCCATCCTCCATTCTCATCCAGAATTTTCACCAAGTTCAATATATCATTAGAGGGTTTTTCCCTAACCTGGAGGGCCCTTTTCCTTTAGGTCCCAATCCATGCGTTCATTCTCACAGTCCACTTCCTTATGCGATTCACCCCTACCCTCCGAAACTACAAAGACATTGATTCCCATCCATATGGATAAATAGAAATACTCCCAATGGTTCAATCCCCTCACTTTCCACACTCCATACATTTCATCATCACTTCATCCATACCCATCTTGATTCTTACTTGGGCCTTCACATCACAGTTAGATCATGACATGTACTTCATCACATATTTTAAAAACACATGAGAACCTATCAATGTATAATCCTGACACAATTCATACTTTTCTAACAAATATTGATCCTCTTATGAAGGGTTGGATGCCATGTGCAAGACACAAATCACCCCTTCAAACTATGTTGGTTTTGATCCAAGTACTCTACACATAGTACATAGGATTTCTCATCGAGATTCAATCTAAACCAATTTTAACCATGGTGTTCCCCTATTGGGAGTCCACCTACTTGATATTCCTTCAATGGTGTCCAGTTTGTCCTTCATGGTGTGACATATTCACATTATGGGATTAGCCCCTCTTGTGTCCTTCCTCATTGGGTGTTTTTATCCACTCATCTGGTAATCCATCCAGGTTCCCCTCATTGGGATGTTCCTATCTGATCCACCTTCATAAATGTTATGAGAATTCTGGTCTATCTCCCCAACACATGAAACTCATTTTATACCATGTTTCAAACATTGGAAGCTATGGAAAACCCCAAAGTCATTCCTCTGGCATAAGATAACCTATGATCAATGTGGGAAATATCGGTTTTTTCATCCTTGAGAAGACCTTAAACAATGAAGAATACGTGTGTTCCAACGTTTTAGTTTCCATACATGCCATAAATTGCCTATGTGACTACTCTCCAGACAGAAATTTACAACACAGACTTAACATCGTGGAATTTCATATCTAAAGAAGCGTAATTAAATGTTGTCCACAAAGATATGGTGTCTAAAATGGATTTCGTGAACAACGTCTTAATCTATGAGGGTGAACCAAACTAGGTGATGAATTCCGAGGAGGAATCCATTGAAATAGGAATAGAAATATCATCACCATATTTTGATTAAAGGGAATCTCTGAAGAAGTGATGAATGTCGCCTGCATTTTGAAGAATGGAATGAGGGGTACAATACACCCTTCAATGAGAATAGATAACAAAATCCTAGGTGGGTGTGCTCCTGCGGAAAGCGTTCAAAACACAGATGTGAATCCTTAACCTAGGTGGAGGTGTTACCCTGGCTCAAGACTCTTTTACATCCAAAAGTTATGAGGTCCAAGAGAAATCATCAATACTATATGTGGTCATGAGTTGATACTTTTATGAGGTTTTGTTTTATCTTCATGTCACATGTATTACTACGATTATTCAGTGATTCCTTCAATAAAATGGCATCGTATAAGTTCTCAAAAACATATAGGACATCCATCGCACTAGTTGGGCCTTCCAAAAAGTAGGGGACTTTTTCACTAGCCTAGTGCATCCAGTGTTGGGTGTCAAATGTGTTGATCCTAGAGTACCATCAGGACATTAGTCTCCCAACATTGAAGGTAGAAAGAAAGACCCTCCAGTTGATTAAATCCTTATAGCTTCCGACTGAGAAGCAATTGATGGTCCAGAATCATGAGTCTCCACTAGTGGTCCCTAATCGTTTCAAGAGCCTATTCCATGAACGTGACAATGAATACCTCCCTTATTTATAGGGGGATGGATGAATTCGTCACCAATGCCTTCTTCCCTACTGAATAGGGGTTTTAATTCAAGGGACCCTACGAAAAACATTTCTGGTGACACCATGAGGCCCAGTATACTCAATCTGAAGAGGAAACCACACCAAGGTCTCCTGCTATAGTTAAACAAACAGATGTCCCTTGGGCAACCCAACACGGGTGAAAAATATATAATTCCGAATATGTTATCACCCTAATTACTATGGAAGAGATATTCCATGAAAATATCATGGAAAAAAATGAGCAGACATATAATCTGGATCCCAATTCTTAATCCTTCTATGAAAATACAGGGACATATTACGAGAAAGCACAAATTCCATTCAATTCTCTCATAGGCCTCCACAAAAATTAGGTGGTGAATTATAAGATTATAAAAATCCATGAAAATGCATTCGATTCCCAATATACAAATAATATGGTAATCATGTACATAAAGAGTCACATACCTGCTTCCTCAGATCAAACCCATTTGTTAAATACGATGAATGTCAAATACCAGATGATTCAAATTAATATGGAAGAAAATCATGCTCATCATATAAATTATAGTGGAAAACAAGAGGATGTGAAGCACTGATCACATATATGAATCCCATCAGCCAAATAAGATGGTAACCAGAGAAAACAGTTGGGGTATTCTAGCTATAAATTTGTGGAAGACTCATTATTCTATGCTGACACAAGAGAACTACTTGTTCCCACTACAAAAACATTGAGGACCAGAGCATATATAAACTCTATCTTTAATATCTAAATGGGGATGTATCCTCTTTCCATCCAAATAAGTATCTCAACACATACTAGAACTGATAGAGGATTATAAATCACTCCATAATGATATCCTCTAGATGCATCAAGTTGTAATCGTGTCTACCACAATAGTAGAGAGACATGACCACAACCACATCTCCCCATGTGGGGTGACTCATTCACAAGATAATATTTTCACATTGGTTCATACATGAATCCCTACTCCATTAAAGGTGGTTCATCAACCATATTCTATGATGAATGGACAAATGTATTGAAAAACTACCCCTTCCAACTATGGGACACCGGTTGAACATGGTTTCCAAACTAAAGTTGGAATAAATCCATGTCAGAACTCATGATGCTCATGGTCATATCCAGGTATCAACATAAAAATGTCTAAAATAAGAATACATATAGGAATCTGAATACCAATGGAAGGCATCCCTAGTCTCCCATAAGAGGGTTCCCAAAAATACATCATAGAAAATGAATCAAGTAAATGAAAAGAATATTCATGACCTTTCTCTCATAGAAGATGGAGTTCTTGGTTGCATAAAATATGTATCCGTTGTGGCTCAGGATCCTATCAATATATTACCAAATTATTTCAGTGGTAGACGAATATTTGAATGTCCTCCCTATAATGTTGGTACCAGCAACTCTGAAGGTCCTCCTCGGAGCACCCATGAAGGCTTACTTCATGGGAAAGAAATGATCAATCACATGTTCCTATCTCTCGATGAGTGTCACAGTGTCCCTCCTCATGGCTAGAAGATCATAAAACATGAAAATCGTCCCCTTGATATCATCTTCCCTAATATTCATCCCCATGGTATACATTATAGAAATTCTCCCTATAGATGAACATAAAACTATGACGGTAGTCCTCCCCATGAAGGCTCTCATTGACAAGGCCCTCCCCTCAATGACATCAAATAGTAAGAAGGTACTACCATTGTTAAAGTCTATCCTCAAGTTCCTCCATAGGGTTCACACCATGGAAATTATCCCCAAAGATGGATATAAAGCTATGACGGTCATCATCACCATGACGGTAGCCATTATGAAGGTCCTCCCTACGGTGATGTCCTGCTTTAACAAGAATTTCCCCCCCTTGCTAACATCATCCCTGATGGTCCTCCCTAGGGTATATGCTACAGAAATTCCCCCCCAAATTGGACATAAAACTAGGATGGTATTCCTCAACATTGTAACAGAAACTACCAAGGTCTTCCCCACAGTCAACTTCCATATTGGTAGGGTGGCCTTCTCCATGATGAATCAAATATGAGAAATCCCTCGTATGGTTAGGCACTTGTAAGAACATAGTGAGACATGTTATATGCTCTGCCAATTAAAAGTGGAATCCATTATTATAAAAAATAGGTCTTGGTGGAACACTAATCTTCTAAACCACCCCCTTATCGTTTAAATATCAGTGATCTCCCTACTAGTCCTGATACTTTTGATGAGATCATCTAGAAGTGTCCAAATTGAAAAGATCATGAAAATGAATATATAGATTAAGAAAAAAAATTATATTTTACTCATGATAAAACAAATATGCATGTATAGAATTCCATTTATGTTTTGGGCCCCAAAAAACATCTCTATTCGAGATACAGAGTGTTGAGCCATTTTCATTGAACATTCGAGCATTTAATGCGCATGTGAATGATTTTCTCCATATTTGGAAGTGTATACCTTTACAACAGAAGAATGATATTTTGAAAAAATTATCTTCATTACCAACCAATCTATCAATCATATATTTCTTTAATCTTTCAAAATATCTTTGGTAACCACTAATAGAAGTTTTACTAAGCCCCCAAGAGTTTGATGATGAAGTGGATGCCATAGAATTCATTCAGACAGAGGCCAATCCAAAATAATTCCATGTGTGTATCTCCTTTATAGATCAAGATCATGATTCCATTATCAAGTGACACATCCTACCCATATACATAACTGGAATGTGAAATGGTATTGTTGTTCGAAAAGAATTCAATGATAATGGATCCGAATTTAACCTCCTCCCAGTGAGAAACCATCATTGGATGGGTTGTAATGAAGATAACACAACACCCTCAACCACAACCATGATTGGTTATGACTAAATTTTATATTAAAAATTGTGCCAAATCATGACCAGAACATTAGTTGGTATCCTTTTAGATTATCTGGAACTATAAGTGGTTCAGCAAAACACAGCCTTCAATGTTCTTCTAGGAAGGCCCTGGTTGCACCAACACGTGACGATTCCATTTTCCTACAACCAATGCATTAAATATTTTAGTAATAAAAAATGGGATTTTATACTTTATTAAGGACATATTTGAATAATGTGAGTCTCACTATATTGTTGTAGGATTCTACCTGCAGAAAGGGAGGCAACCCTCGATCGATGGTAATAATTGGGTCACTACCCCAAATGGTTTGGAGATAGTCCCAACCGACCCCTTAAATAATCTCAGTGTAGAATTCATAATACCCATTAATAACATGGAGTTAATGAGTCCAAATTCAGATGCATATTATATAGCTCTCATGATTTCATTGATGTCAAGCAGGTCTAAAAAAGATGCTTCATCTTTCGAACGCCAAAACTGTGACACTTCACCGTACTATAAGGAGATGAACTCTAGGATTTCTCCCCATCACAAGAAGAATAAGGGGATGAATATGTTGAAGAGGGAGAGTAATAATACATTACAAATCCCCCCCCCAACATTTTATGATGGTGTCTCCACCACCATTGATGAACTCAGGTAAATAATCCTCGGTACAAAATAACACCTGTGGTCAACAGTAATTAGTGTCGTAATATAACGTAAGGATAAAAAAGTATAAAACTCATTTATAAGAAATAATACAGATTTTTTTACCTAGAATTATATAGAAATTATAGGCATCAATCTCAAAGTTTCTGCTCACCACTAAGGCCTGCCAGAAAATAATCGTGGCTCAATGCAAGTATCCATAAGGATAAACATAACATATGCAACAAAAATTGAGGTTGAAGTTAGAAATATCATTAGAGAAAACATCATTCTGGAGGTCTAATATCCTATCCGATTGGCCAATATATTCCATGTCAAAAAGAATAACAGAAAAGATAATGTTTTTATTAATTTCAGGGAACTCAATCAGAAGGTCACAAAAGTTGACTTCTAGTCATGATCACAGAATTCTTGATTGATGAAACTATCATAAATCAGGGTCATTATTTCATGGATAACAATTTAGGATTCAAAAAAAATCAGAATGGCCTATGAATATGAATAAGAAGCCACATTCATGGCCACTAAGGGATTATTTTTCTACGAGGTAGTTCCCTTATGTCTGAAAAATGATGCCGTCACATATAAAGAAAATTTTATTCAAAGAGAAAAATGAAAACATACAAGGGAAAAATATGCTAGCCAGAAAAAACAAGACTATGGGTGTCTAAAATGTTGAAGACCAAAGGAATATCCATTAAGAATAATATTACCCGTCAAGGTAAGACTATGAATGTCATGAAAAAAATAATCTCTCCGATTCATGAATTTCTTATGAGGGTAGATAATCCACTTCCCTATTTCCGTCCCACCATAAGTGGGATACCATGATTTCATTATCGAGAATATTGTGGAATTCACAGATTATTTATTCAATGGACCAAGGAATAACACTGATAATCTGGAGTGAAAATTTAAACAAGCATGGATTCAGTTTCAACCTCCACAAAACCCAACCCCTTTTGCAAGAAAATAGTGAGACTAACCAGAATGGACTCAACCTCATCTATAATGATGTTTTGTGGCTCAACCATGTGGAAATATCTCATAATACCAAGCCCATAGTGTCATGAATGATCCCCACGCCATGAATAATTCCATAGATATATGGCCCATCTTTATAGATTTTGAAGCCCGGAGGCAGAGAATGCCATCTGACCCAATTACTAGAAATAGAGTCGGTGACTGAAGGAGGATAAGGATGGGAATGAAAGAGGCATTGAATAGTAGGAGCTTCCCTCTAGGTTCATAGATCATGATCCATGACAATGATCAGTTTTTTCATTCGAATAATGATCACACACGCAGACGAGGACACCCCATTATGAAGATACCCATTACGTTCATACCACAAGAAGCAACATCCTTCATTCAAACCCAGAGAGTGAGCTCTTTTCACCAGGACCTGACCACTTGAGCCATGGAACCATCAAACTATAAAAGACTAGTCCACAATTTTTTGGATATAAAAGGGAGTGAAAGTTACAAAACACTCCCAATCCTCTCTCACTTGATCACTCTCGAAGAAAAAATGATTCGATTTTTCAACCTGGTGCCTCTTGTAGAATACAAAATGGTATTTCATTCTCACAACGTAATTTTTGATGTTATCCTTTATGGGCATTACTCAACAATGGATCCTATAAGTAAAAAAGTTAAATATTTTGATTATGGCCTTTTACCAAAGAACCTCACTCCATTCATCTACACCTCCCTACATGGAAGATACACAATGATAATAGTTGGATGTGAAGGAGACTAAGGAGGATAGGGTTAACATATACAGGTTAGGGGCCGACGTCATGGCGATGATGTGGAACACATCTAGATGATCCTTGGTAATAACAATATTTATGAAAGAAGGATAGTTTCTAGCCTCCCTAAAGGATATGTTTGTAGCAGGGCATCTTAGATACATGTTGATCTCCCCACACCAGTTATCATGCTAGAATGATACATAACATGTTATGACGATCCATAAGGTGTGAGTACATAGTGAATTCATGATAAGGCTAACCTCACTCCATAAGGGAGAGGCATGGACACACCCTAAAATCTCGTCTCCTACAAAATAGGCTTACAAGGTCATCCCCCATAAATTGAATTTCACTAGTACCTCCCATTCCATTTTTTCTAGCAAGAAATAAAGGGAGTTATCGAGATAACCAACATTGATACCACCTTCACTATTGGGCCCCGCAATCCTACGCCAGGTGACCCAGTTCATTCAACCATCAGATATTGGGTCCCAAATGAAACCTCCAAAAATCATATCCAGATTGCATATAACCCTTTTTGGAACATAAATACTAGAGTGTGCATGAATCAGAGTTCGTAGGAAGATTCTATTAAACAAAGTTATCATAACACCAACAGATACGTATTGATTATTACATTTATTTACCCTCTCAGAGATTCTATAGAAAATGTAATCAAATTCATGAAAGAGTTTGGGATTTGAAGATATAGGGGAACCCACATACTGCTTGGGGAGGTTACCTTTTTGTATTCCTAGAGAATGACTCACATTAAGGAAATGACTATCAGAAAAGTTATGAGAGATGAAGAAATTACTCTTTATTTTGTTAATGCTCTATCAAATCCAAAAATAGAAGACCTCCAAAGTTCTATTTATGCCTCACACTGACCTTTTAGATGCATTGATGAGGTATATGTTGTTGTAAGTGGTCATAAGGTGGGGAATAGAGGGGAATATCATACTTCTTAGGAAGGTAATAATATCATAATTTCGAATGTTGTGGGGAATGAGGAAGCTAATGACATCTTGGATGATGATAAAAATTATCTGTGAGATAGGATCTCCTTACCAAAGACTGCATATTGATTTGAAGAAAACAAATGTTTTCCCATGAGGGAGATCGCCAACCAGGCTCAGCTAAAGCAGTGGAACTCAATATCAATATTCCAGGGGAAAGCCCATACTAGAAAAAACCATGTTGATGAAACTCCATTTCACAAGGTCACATGCTTTACTCGTATCATGTTTAATATCTATGTTTAAGCCACATGTTTTAATGTTGAGTTCCTTGATCATTTCTTGGGAAAATCCCATCACCCCTATATGAAACTCTCTCTCCCAAAGTCATGCTTTTGAATGGAGAAGCAATTGGGGAGATTGAATAATCTCATGGAATTGGTGATGCTGGAAGAGTTTTTTAGGGCATATTACACATTCTAATTGTATGAAAGTGCACAATAAAATATGGGGAATTTGACTTGGGAATGAGGACTATAGTAGTAGCACATACAAAGTGAGGTAAAGGACCACCACTAAAAAAATCTTCAATATCCACTGTTAAATAACTTTTCATAATGTCCCATGAGGCTCTATAGAAATTTCAAGGGAACCAATGAAGACTTTCCACACAGTGAGGGTTCGACTACATCATGGTATCACAAATTTCATCCTCTTGTGGAATGAACCCATTGATTTATTTTTATGAAAAATGAATGTGGGGTTAATAATATCATAGATCCCCATGTCCTCCCTTATTTACTGATTTTAAAAGTTCATGATGGGACCAACAAGAAATAAACAAAAATGTGAGCTAGATAACACCACCACCACCTCCCAGTCATTATAATAATAGTGATCCCCAATTTCATTTTTTCGTTTCATACACCTTTTACTTTCACTTATTATTGTGCTATGCATCTCATTTTAATCCTTTTTTGGGAAGTTGCATTGATTTTTATGTTTATGAATTGATGGTTAAGTACCTAAAATTCTCAAACCACCTATCTGATCTTGATTTCATTTTCTACAAACTGAAACCACACATCCTAAAACCAAACCCCTTGAATTGTGCATTCGGTGATACCTCTCGGAAATTTCATGGGTTATTCATATTCCAACATGGAATCAATTTTGACCCTGATAAAAAAAGTCTATCCTTGGTATGTCACCTATTCCATCAATAAAAAATTTAGAGGACATCATGGACATAGGTCCTACATTCGGCACTTCATATCCAACCATGCAGAAAAATGTTTTCCCTTCACCCGGTTGATGAAAAGGGGAGTCGAATATCAATGGAATGATGATTTAAAGAAGAATTTGATATTTCCATGATACATCTCTTCATCTTTCAAATTATAATGTCTCCCATTTATGGAATACTAGTCATCTTGTATGTGACTTCTTGGGAGATATCCCCAGGTGCCTTCCATGCACAGAAGAATGATGCTGGTAGAAAAAACAACCTTTACTATCTTAGTTGTACTATGATTGATACTGAGAGTCATTACACAAATATTGAGAAGATATTATTTCAACTAATATTTATAATCCAGAAGTTGATTCATTACCTTTACCATAAGAAGGTCCACTTGGTCTCTCGTATCAACCCACTCAAGTACATTCTCAATTGTCCAAAGCTAACGAGATGTCTGTCATAGTGGGTAGTCATCTTACACCAATTTTACAAACACATCATTCCTTATAAAACTATCAAAGTCCAATCATTAACAAATTTCTTGGAAGAAAACCCCTCAGAATAAATAACTCCATTGGAAGCTGATCTACCTGATGAAGGTGATTCCATTTAATAGGAAGATCCCTAGATACAGGAGTATAATTTTTATTGAAAACATGACATCTGATAGAGAAAAGGGTAGAATATCCCAAGATCAATAAATTTGGATTGGGAGTCATAATACTATATCTAGAAAATATATTTATTCCATACTTCATTCGGTTGTTAGAAGGATGTAAAAACAATAAATAAGAGTATCAGGATCTCATTATAGGCCTCCTACTAGAACTTCAAGCACATGTAGAACAATTATAGAAAAAAAAGTGACTCAGAACTAGTCATCATGAATGTCAATGGAGACTATGATATAAAAAAAGAAGAGATAATCCATTTGTTTGATCATGTCCAAGGGTTAATAGAAGAATTACAATTAGATCTGACACTAACTCGTGTGCCCCGGTCCCAAAATGAATATTCTGATGCATTATAAAATTTATCCACAATAATGGACAACCCATAATGGGATGAGTTGATCATCATCATTTCCCACTATCAGATGGTATTACAATAAGTTTAGTCCAACATGAAATAAATTTACAAGATCAGTCATACACCTGAGCTATATGGTCCTACTATTGGCTACATGACTCCCATTGTGGATTACCTTTGAAAGGGAGAACTCCCACCAATCAGGGTAGGAAGGGATAAATTTGAGATATGAGAAATTAATTTTGTTCTGTATGATAGCCAAAATAAAAAAAAACATTTATACAATGGAAAATTATGGAATCCTTCTCAGATGAATTTATGGAGAAAACTCCACCACCATTATGAAATAAGTGAAACCCCAAGATTGTGGGGAACACTAATAAGGATCCAAGGTTTCTCACTGGATTCTATGTCTTGGATACTACTTGACAACTATGACACAAGATTATACTTAATTCACTATGAAGTTCCATTCTTATCAAGATTATGCAAACTTAATCCAACATCCCTTAGAGTTACTCCACATAGCTATGTACTCATTGTTGTTTATATTTAGGGAATGGATGTTGTGTGATGATATCCTCCCACTAAGGCCAAGAAAATCATGTATAAATTCACAATAATAGACTTATATTATAAATAATAATTATATGTACCCCTCAAATAGGATGGAAAAATAATCATTGTCAAATTTTTGGAAGCCAATATAATCTCTAGATTTGGTTTCCATCATACTATACTAATGGAAAAGCGAACAAACTTCTATTCTGCTAAATTGGAAAAATTATATAAGGAGTTTGGTATCAAAATAAATTATTCATATCACTAACATACAATGGCCAAAAAATAGATAGTATCCATTAACAAGACCTTATCCTATATAATCTATAGAATGTTAAACAAGGAAAAAAGTCATTTTCAGACATTCTCCACCATGATCTTTGGGATTATTAACCAATATCCTACAATTCTACTCAAGAAACCTCATACTCATTGGTTTACAAGATAGAGGTGGTTATACCTATCAGTATTTAGTTTCCCTTACTCTATCTTTTCAATCCATGATCAGATTTCCACATATGAGAAATCCAAAAAACATTTGGATGAACTGGAGTGACATGATGAAAAGAGATTGCATAAATTTCACAATTAGGAATTTTATCAAAACCACTTTTCATAGTCCTTCAAAAAAGGTTCTTCTTCAATATTTTCTCAAATGAGAATTTGTGTTGGTCACTATAATTCTGATGATACTCGAAAATAATCCTCCAAACATGGAGCCAATTTGGGAGGGACCTTATGTCATACACAATATCTACTTTAACAGAGCATATTCCTTAATGTAAATGGATGGATAGCTTGTTAAAAATCCATCCAATTAAAGGTTCTGGAAAATATAGTTCATATAACCAAAATGTTGTCCCTGATCACATGATGTTAAAATTCATGGAATATATCCTAATCGCTTCGCATTAAACTAAATGGAATATGTCCAGATCACATGACATTAAACATCATGGAATACATCTTTATCACATGAAGTTAAAAAACATGGCATATCTCCTGATCTCATGATGTTAAACTACAAGATAGAAATTATTTTCTGTACGAAATTAAACAAAATAGAATTTATATCCTTGCCACATTTAATTAAACTATATAGAACACATCGCCACAACATCACATTAAATGTGATACCAACGTCCTCATCACATGACCTTAAATTGCATGCCCAAACTGTTCTTGTTTCACTATTTTAAACTATATAACTCCATCAATATTACACCCGAGTGGAAATTTACTCTGGCATTGATCGACTACCATTTCTTGTCATATAACAAGATTTTCCTCGATTCCTTCCCTCATGGGATATGTAATGATGCCTAGAACTTATGTCATAGGCTCATCCACCATCACAAAAAAAATGTACATCACCATGCTCATGTATAAAACTAATGTAGAAAGGTTTCCTCACAAGACAAAATATTAATTGATTCTCATTTCCAATGAGATACATAGAGATGCATCAATCTTATATCTTAGTCGAGATACCAAAGGATGAAAAATTCCAATGATGTGCCCACAACATCCTCGGTATCACGATAAAACCCTTACAACTTCTTGATTCCTACATCGATCATATCTCACGTGAGCCTAGGAATTGTATTGATATTTTCCCTATGAACAAAAAAGAGTAAAGGCAAATGAGATGTTTGGAATCTCAAAATAATGTTTATAAACACCCCATCCCAATTAATGGGTTTGAACGGTACAAGGAATATACCTTAAAATAACTATTTTGTGACTCGATTCATGATATCATAAGATATGTAGTGACTTGTGGATACTATATCTTGGTCCAATTGTAGTAAAAAACATATTTCCCTATGTATATACCTATCTTAAGTAGTGAGGAATGTTACGAACATTGTGTGGCTTGTTTCCAATTATCATGCGATACACAGTGATGCTCGGAATCTACATCATAACTCAATCCACATCACAGAAAAATAAAAATACCCCTTCTTTAAAATTGGTCAAACATGCAAAGATAAATTCATAGGACAATGTATGGATTGATTATTCTCCGAAAAAGAGATATGGTGACACTTGGGTCTCTAAACTCATGCCCAATTGTGAAAATGATCGAAAGTAAAATACCCCCATCACCTGCACCACAAATTCAAATCTATAAAGGATATTCCAAACCCTAAACCCTATAGCCACGATCTATCAATGAATCATTCATCACTTATATAAAAACCAGATCTATATAGGGAAGTCTATAGATTACAACCAATTATGGCCTGGATATTTATTTCATGTATGCGTACATCCTTTCCATTTATCAAACCCCATGATTCGGGAAATCATGGATCATCATAAACCTCCACGGACATTGGAAATGGAAGGTCAATATCATGAGAACACCATTGTTTGACTATGCATAGTATTCCATGGTTTCTCTGCATAAGTTTCCAACATAAAAGGGTCTGTCAACCAGAGAGAAATTCATCCCCAAGAGAGGATTTTTCTATATCTTTGTGCTAAATGGATTCCATGCTCTATACTATCTATCATAATCCTTGAACACTCAAAACCATGGTTTAAACATTCATTCCCCTTCAAAAACAGATTATGAAATAATATCCCAACCCGATTATCCTCCAATCATTCATTGTTTGACACGAAACTCATCACCACAACATGATATTGAACAATTATACCAACATCTTTAACACATGATGTAAATATACAATGCCAAAATGTCATTGTTTCATTGTGCCTAAACTACTGAACACCATGATGTCCTCACCCAAAAGAATATTGCCTCTGGCATTGGCCACCTACCATATCGTATCAAAGAACTACATATAGCTTTATTAGCATCAAAACAAGATATTTAAAGACACTTAAATTTCATATTCCGGTCCATACACCTACCCCAATAAAAAAATTCCTCTTTCCCGTGTATGGGACATACCTATGTAGTGAACATCAAGAACTCCATACAGCTTGATTCCTATCCTAGGATATGTAGTGATGTATGTACATTCAGCTTGGTCTAGCCACCTCAAATGTAAAATATCCACCCTGTGTATGGGATATACCTTTGTAGGATGCTTCCTATATAGAATTGTGCATGACTTGATTCTCATCTCACGAGGTATGTAGTGTCACCCAGATCCTATGAACCAATCCCATCCAGGGAAGATAATAATTATGATCCCTCCTTTGTATGAAAACCAAGTAATAACATGGGACTCCAAAAAAATACTTATTTTAAAGAACATGTCTAGAATACACATATTTTCCCTCTTTCATGCCCGGTCATCTACATCCTTTCCTCACGGTGAAATACTATACAAATATTTTCCATATCTTATGATGTTAAATCACATCATAAAATTTCCCTGTTGTATGATGTTTAACTACACAACATCATAGTGATCATCCTAAAGGACATTTCCTCTAGCATCAGTCACCCACTATGTCATGTTACAAAAAAATATATATCCTCATTCTTATACAAGAATGATATGTAGTGACACCCAGAAAATCATAATGGTCCGACTACCTCAAATATAAATTGATTATATCCATGGTGACAAAATTCCATGGTGGTTGATCAAACCATTCTAGTACCTTGTTTCTCACCCCGATCACCGCTCATATGGGATTAGGGACCTTGGTAGGGGATTCTAGATATAGCCATGGTAAAAGACAAAATTCACACTTACATAAGAATTATGTCTATGTTTGGAATAACAAAATCCATGGGTCATCTTGTCTTAAATGTTTATAATAGGTCTAGGATACACCTATCACCATTTCTCATACTCTATGATTCGAGAAATCCTCAATCATCATAAAGATAAACTCCCAAAAGAAATAGATTATAAGAACCCAGATCTTTGTTTCAGGTATGTCTCTCCTTTTCCTGGAGTTTTTGAGAAAAATTGAGTTTATGGAAATTTTTGAAGTACACGCCGTGTACTTTCTGAGTGGATGCCATGTACTCTTTTTCCACTTGAATCCATGTTTTGGACGTGTCCGGGCCGCACACACGGTGTGTAGGTGTGATGTGGAGGCCGATTTTGGCAGAGTAAGGAAAGCCCTAATAGATGTTGTGTACTCTAAAAGTACACATCGTGTACTTCTTTTTTTCATTAAACGGTCCGGGGTCACGCCTGATCACCATAAACGTCTTCTTCTAGGTCATGTTCATAAGAGAGCACTGGGAATACATAGAACTTCGACGAGCCACCATTCCTCCGTCCGCTCTCCGTTTCGGGCACTGTCGATTACGTTGGAATCACAGCGTTGAGTTCTCCCTTGCTCTTGAGCCTTGTTTTCAAATTCCTCCTCCTTCTCAAGATATCGTTGGTTGAGAATATTGGTCATTTTGTCATATCTACGACGTTCGGGGGAGAATCAATCGTCTTGGTTCAAGTATATCGATCTCCTAGGATTAAGGTAGGTGGTTTTTTCCTTACTGTTCAATGTCTTTGAGTTCTATATGCAAATTCCACCAATACCCGTGAACTAGGTATTGTGTGTTCACCTTTTTTCCTGTGTTGTTTTTCTGCCTTTCTTGTATGCTTGTTTAGAGGTAATTTAATCATGTTAGAGGATATTTTTTTGTGTATGGATGTTTTTCCATGCATCTTTTGGGTTACGACCTTCGGGGATCATTTTCCTTTTCCTGTTACACATGTTTCCAGAACTTATGTCTATAGGATAGAGAGTTTTTGTATAACATGCTAGTTTCCCTGTAGACTGTTATCCATGTAGCTCTATAGGTGTACTTTGGTCAGCCAAGTAGCTCTATAGGGGTACTTTGGCCTTATAGCATTATTATGCACTGACCGACACAGGACTGAGAGAACCTGGTGCTATAGACTATAATGGATAGACCGAGTGAGCTTCCCAATGAGTCTTAGATATTATAGCCTACAGGAGGGTAGACTGAGAGAGCTTCCTCAGAGAGTCTTGGACATTAGACTACAGGGGATGGACCGAGTGAACTCCCAGAGAGTCTTGGATTTTTATAGACTACATGAGGGTAGACCGAGTGCGCTTCCTCAGAGAGTCTTACCATGTTTTATTTCACTTTAAGAACCTTCCCAGGCTAGAGGAGGAATTGGTTGAGTGAGTTTCCTTAGAGAGTCTATGGTTTACCTGAGGCTATAGGAGTAATTGACCAAGATAAATCCTTAGAGAGTCTCTAGTCCTTAGGGCTAAGAGGGTTAGACCGCATGATCTTCCTCAGAGTGTCCCTGACTACCCTAGACTATAAGGGGAATTGACCGAGTGTCCTTCCCCATAAAGTCTCATAAATTCATATGACCAAAGCAGAGGGGATAGGCTGAGTGAACTGCCCAGAGGGTTGTGGTACTTCTTGTATAGGACTAGAGGGGATGACTGTGAGTACTTCCCAGATGGTTTCCTGCTTGTTATCTATTTTCTTCACTGGTGTGGTTGGTTGTGGATTGATTACTATTGTGAATCATCCAACTTTACTACTTACTATTTACTGCCTACTGCTTTGCGGTTGCTGTTTACTTCTTATTGTAGATTCACCTTCCATACACTCACTGTCTATTAGGAATATATCTTTGGGAGAATTCCTACAGGTATTTAGTCTCACACCCTGTTTGGGTCATGATTTTTGTCCCAAACAGACTATGTTGTTGCAGGTATAGACAAGGGCAAGCGCCCATCGACTTCTGGTACTTGATTGCTTGGAGCAGGAGAGCAAGGGACCAAGCTTTGGCTTGCGATGCTGAGGAGATGTTTACTTTTATATTGTAATTGTTTTGGTACTATGGGGTTTTTCAGTATTTTTAAATGTTTGGATGCTTCCCTAGATATGTATATTGCATCATTCCATATATATACATATGTGCTTCAGTTTGTTGATTTCGTATTCCACGGTTTATTATTGTTTTTTATTTACTGCTTCTGTTACCTCTATGTACTCTACCAATGAGGGCATAGTTTCTCCACTATCACACCTAAGGACCTCTCTACTAGTAGGAAGCCTCTGGAGTTTGGGGAAATGCGCTAGAGGCCTTGTGGCGAACCGGCTCGGAGCCCCAGTTAGCAGCATCCGGGTTAGGATGTTACAAAGTTGTATCAAAGGAATTATTTTCTCTTGATTTACTATTTGGAGCCTTTATCCAGGGATAGGAAGAATTTGGTACTTGGTAATGAGTTGTGCCCGAAAGTAGCTAACCCATGTATAGGGAAAAGCCATACTACCTCGTTACAGAAATTTTCCAGTTTTGAGATTTTACAGTTGATATGATTTCACCTAGGTTGATTCACATGACTTGTGTTGTTGTTATTGTTTGGATATTGCAGTTATATATCTATTGCAACCCGATGATATGAGGGTATTCCATCTCATGCATCGTATAGACAATTGTAGAGATCACATGTCATGCATTCTTTCTATGCCATCTAGGCTGCATTAGCGATTGCATGTTGTTGTGATAGACCTTGTGTAGATTATGCATGATGTTGTGATAGATTCTTGATAGAATCTCTACTTCTCTGTTAGATTGTTGTTTGCATTTTACTTTTCGTAAATGAACGCCAAATTTTGATTCTTGAGTTGTTAGGGGCCCCCTTTAATCGGAAGTTGGTGGATCATGACCTTGTTTTTTTATATATGACTGTATCAGATGCCAAGATTTGATTCATGGGGTGTATGGGCCCTCACAGATTGGAATTGGGCACCTCTTTTCCCTGTTTCTGTGTTTTCTGTGCTTCTATACAGTTTCTAAGCTTCTACCTAGAAAAACCCAGAATACACGGCGCACACATTTTGACTACACGCCATGTAGTTTTTAGACCATGTCACTGACCACGTGAGTAGGGACACGCTGTTGTAGAAATTACTTCAGGAACACGCCATGTACGGTAGGTACATGTCATGTAGTTTCGAGCCGTGTACTCGACCGTGTCACTAACAACATGGGATGGGGAAGCTTGAGTAGAACACGCCGTGTGGGTAAAGAACACGCCGTGTAGTCTTGTCCCAGGTACCAAAACGTGTCGCGAACAACACGGGTCGGTGTTATCTTCTCCAGTACACACCGTGTTTGTTCGGAACATGCCGTATAAGGGTAGTCATGTAGACGGTCGTGTAACTAACAACACGGAACACCAAGACTGTGTTTAGTACACGTCGGGTCCCTAGGGAACATACCGTGTACTCTGGGGTTAGTTGGACATTGTGGGTTAGCCTTTTAAAGATACTCGGGTAGGGTTTTAGAGTTCAAATACACACCGTGTGCGGGGACAACACACCGTGTAGATTGGGGTGTTACACGACCTGTCGGGCAGGGGTACACGCCCATGTTAATTGGTAAAGAAGACATGCCGTGTAGTTTTTATACACGCCATGTAGTCGTGTTTTGTAAAAATTGATAGTTTCTTTGCCCTGTTTCCATTTTTTACTCCTGTGTTTTCAGTCATTGTCAATACTGATCTAAGGTGTGCTTTTGATCTTTCAGATCTATGCCTTCGAGACGTCTTCCAGTTGTACATCAGTTACCGAATGGTGATCAGACACCAGATATGGCCGATGGGGGACCTCCTGTTGATCCTCATATTGATCCACCTGTTGTGCCAGCCTTTTCACCAGTAGTTATACCCATTGTAGGTGTCGATACCCAGTTCAGGGGGGACTTCTTAAGGATGTTATAGACTTTTTAGGGAGTGTCACCTCCTACCCCATTGATGGCTGAGTTGACGAGGGTTTTTCAGTTGCAGCATCCTCCTATGTTCTTAGGGAATGAGGACCCCAGGCTGCAGAGTTCTAGTTCGAGGCCACCCTTACTATCATTGAGCATTTGGAGATACCCCCAGCGAAGAGGGTAAAGCTGGCCACCTATATGCTTTGGGACCGCGCCAAGAGGTGGTGGGAGGTGATCTCATAGTCAGGACACCAACATGGTATGTCTTGGGATGAGTTGTGATGTATTTTCTAATACTTCTTCTATTCAGAGTCCCTGAGGACTGATCGTGCCTAGGAGTTTATGAGCCGACAGTGGGGTAATCATTCTTTCATGGACTTATAATCCCGTTTTACTGAGCTGCAGCGTTTTACCCCGATCCCAGCAGGTGATGAGTTGTTCCTTGCTAAGAAGTTTGAGGACAGTCTCAGGCAAGAGATCCGTTTCTAAGTGAATATCTTCTAGTTTACTTCTATATCCTTCATCGTCAACCAGGCGCTGATTACTGAGTGCAATCTGAGGGATTCAAAAGCAGTGAGCCAGGGCGGTTCGACATCCAGAGGTGGTGTTCCTCTTACAGATAGTAGGAAGCATCGTAGAGAGTCTTCTCGAGGAGATCAGGGTTCGCGGGGTGCATCTTCTAGTAGCCTGGTTGTATGCTACCAGTGCGGCAGGAGTGGGCATAGTAGGCCCCAGTGATAGAGGGATCCGATGGAGTTCCAGTCTTACGGCAAGATGGGCCATCTTCCGTGCTTTTCTCATATCTTCTCACCTTCAGCTGGTGGTAGGGGTTCCTCTATGACCATGCGTTCTGGAGATTCTTCACTAGTTTCCCACCAGTACAAGAACTGGAGTTCTTACAGCTGTTTGGGCCGAGGTGGAGGTTGCGACCATGGTGGTCAGTCACCAGGTCATCAGTGACATGAGAGTGGATCAGCTCATAGTGGTCAGCCAGGGGCGCAAGGCCGGGGTGCAGGCCAGTCTTTCGTCGTAGAGCTTACCTATTAAGAGCAGGATCCCGACCCTTCTACAGTTCGAGGTATAATCTTAGTAGCCTCCATTTTATCTTCATCACTTTTTGATACTGGTGCTTCCCATAGCTTTATCTCTGTTTCGGTTGTGGAGATCCTTAGTCTCTATATCGTTTCATCTTCCGACTTGTTGATTGTTGACACGCCGTTGGGAATGAGGAAATCTAGCATACGTCAGTGTACAGAGTGCCCTCTTGAAGTTGCGAGGTGTCACTACTTATGGGACTTCTATTTCCTAAAGATTTTGAGCTGTGACATCATTATCAGGATAGACTGGTTGGTTCCTTTCCAGGAAGTTGTCGATTTCTATCGTCGCAGGGTTAGTTTCGTATCACCAGAGGGAAGATATTTCCTTTATAGAGGCGAGTGGGATTTCTAGGTGGGTAGAGCTAGACCAGAGCATCATGGGATAGGGGAAGTTATAGACTAGATTTCCAGTCTTTATCTGGATGACCAGGGGACTTCACAGTTAGACATTACCCCAGTGGTAGAGCGTTTCAGGGATGTCTTTCCAGAGGACTTTTCAGTTTTGCCTCCGGAGCATGAGGTAGACTTCTCAATTGAGCTCATTCCCGGAGCGAAACCAATGTCCATTCCTCCTTATAGGATGGCTACACCTGAATTGAAAGAGCTCAAGAAGTAGTTTGAGGAGTTGCAGGAAAAGGGTTTTATCTGACCCAATACTTCTCCTTGGGTTTCACCTGTTAGGTTTGTAAAAAATCAGATGACACCCTTCGTCATTGTGTGGATTATCAGAAGTTGAACCAGCTGATGGTCAAAAACCGATATCCCTTTCCCAGGATTGATGAACTCTTTGATCAGATTCGAGGAGCACAGTTGTTCTCGAAGATCGACTTGAGGTCCGGTTATCATCAGTTTCACGTTAGACCATCAGATATACCTCTGACAGCCTTCAAGAGCAGGTATGGTCTATTTGAGTACAAAATCATGATGTTCGGTCTCATGAATGCGCCAACAGTTTTCCTAGCACTGATGAACTGAGTGTTCCATCCTTATTTGGATTCCTTCGTCGTGGACTTTGTGGATGATGTCTTGGTGTACTCTTGTACTCGACACGACCATGCTACCAATCTTGAGATCGTTCTGCTTACACTGAGAGAGCATCGAATTTATGATAATCTCTCAATGTTCCACTTTTTGATGGATCAGATTCACTTCTTGGGTCATGTTATCTTAGAGATAGGAGTTTTAGTGGACCCAGAGAAAGTGAGAGCTGTAGTTTTGTAGAAGCAGCCGAAGAACGTCTTTGAGGTGCAGAGTTTTCTAGGGCTGGCTTGATACTACATGAGTTTATTAATATAATTTTCGCACCTAGAAACACCGTTGACAGGTATGAACAAGAAGGGGGAGAAGTTTTTACGGTCAGATTCTTATGATTCAGCCTTTCAAGAGATAAAGGGGAGGTTGACGTCAGCACAAATACTAATCTTGCCGGAGATGGGCAACAACTACACTGTTTATTATGATGCTTCAGGTATCAGTCTCGGATATGTGCTTAGGTAGGGAGATGGAGTCGTTGTGTATGAGTCTCGGCAGTTGAGGCCACACGAGAGGAATTACCCTTATGCACGATCTGGAGTTATCACCTATTGTTCATGACTTATGCTGTTAGAGACACTATTGTTTGGAGAGCACTTTGTGGTTTTCACCGACCACAAGAGTCTCAATTATATCATCACTTAGTGTGATTTGAATCTGAGACAACACAGGTGGGTTGAGTATCTTCAGTCTTTCGACACCGATATTGCCTATACACCGGGAAATGGAAAGGTTGTGGAAGATGCGTTGAGCAGGAGAACTCAGATTCAGGCAGTTCAGGAGGCCAGTAGTGAGTGTTAGCTTATGGCTATGTTCTCTGAGATGCACTTGGAAGTGCACGACAGGCAGGGACAGACTGTCCTATCTCTTGTAGCTGTTACATCTACACATCCTGATCGGGTATAGATGAGGTAGCTATCAGATTCAGAGGCCATAGTCTTGCAGGACAGTGTGTCAGGAGGGGACGCTCTTCCTGGATGGATAGTGGGTGAGGATGAGATCTTGCGTTTCCAGGGATGTGTATAGGTTCCAATAGACTTACACGAGGAGCTGATGCGAGATTTTCATTCCTCAATTTGGGCAGTTCATCCTGGCATTATCAAGATGTATCATGATCTACACCACTAGTACTGGTGGCCATGTATGAAGAAAGATGTTGTTGGTTTTGTAATGAGATATTCTACTTGTTAGCAGGTGAAATCATAGTATCATTGATTAGTGGGGATTTTACAGAAGTTACCCATTCCCGAGTGGAAGTGGAACGATTTCGTGATGGACTTCGTGACCGGGTTACTGAGGTTACCTCGGGGGAGTGATGCAGTTTGGGTTGTCGTCGATAGGCTTATGAAGGTTTCTCACTTCATACCGATCAAGGAGAACTTCAGTGTTGATGATCTGTGATGGTTGTACATCCGGGAGATCATATGTCTACATGGAGTTCCACACTCCATTGTTTCAGACCGGGATGCAAGATTTATTTAAATATTTAGGCAGGGACTTCAAAAGGCTTTGGGTATACGGGTACTTTTGAGTATAACATACCATCCCCAAACAGATGTCCAGCCCGAGCAGATGATCCAGGTGCTTGAGGATATGCTCCGAGCTTACATTCTAGGCTTTGGCGGTTCCTAGGAGAACCATATACCTCTTGTGGAGTTCACCTACAACAACAGTTTTCAGGATACCATTCAGATGGCACCATACGAGGCTCTGTACGGTAGGCCATGTCGATCACCCTTATGCTGGCTAGAGGCAGGAGAGGCAGCTTTGCTGGGACCTCGTCTTGTTCAGGATACCTCTGAGAAGATAGAGTTGATTTGGAAGAGACTGGTTAAAACATTGTCTCGGCAGAAGTCATATGCTGATCAGTAGAGAAGACCTTTCGAGTTCGAGGGTGGGGATCAGGTTTTCTTGCATCTCGCACCGAGGTTGGGACACAAGAGGATTTGAAGACAGTTTAAGCTTTCACCGCAGTACGTCGGGCCATTTGAGGTTTTGGGGAGAGTTGGTCCGGTTGCCTATTGGTTTCAGCTACCTTAGAGGTACTGGGATATGCATGACGTCTTCCACGTCTCTCAGCTCCAACGTTACTATTCAGACCTGTCTCATGTCTTTTGTCCCGAGGAGGTTGAGCTCGAAGCAGATGCATCATTTGAGGAGCATTCTATCCAGATTTTCGATCGCAGTACGATGGTTCTCTATGGGCGTTCTGTTCCCCTAGTACGTGTACTATGGAAAAATGGGAAAGTACAGGACGAGACCTGGGAGAGGGAGGCTGATGTATGATTGTAGTGGCCAGATCTGTTCAATGTTTCATCTTTTACACCTCGCTAGGGAAATTCGGGGATGAATTTCTTTAAATGGGGATGTTTGAAAGAACCCTGATCTTCATTTCTAGTATGTCTCTCCTTTTTCTGTATCTTTTGAGAAAAATGGAGTTTCTGGAAATTTTTGAAGTACACGCCGTGTACTTTCTGAGTGCACGCCATGTACTCTTTTTCCAATCAATGCCGTGTTCTGGCTGTGTCCGGGCCACACACACGGTGTGTAGGGGTGATGTGGAGGCCGATTTTGGAGGAGTACGGAAAGACCTAGTACACGCCGTGAACTCTAAAAGTAAATGCCGTTTACTTTTACTTTTTTCATTAAACAAACCAGGGTCACGCATGATCGCCATAAACGTCTTCTTCTAGGTCATGTTCTCCCAAGAGCGTCGGGAATCCACAGACCTTCGACATGGCACGGTTCCTCCATTCGTTCTCCATTTTGTTTACTGTTGATTGCATTGGAATCACAACGGTGAGTTCTCCCTTCTTCTTGAGCCTTGTTTTCCAATTCCTCCTCCTTCTCAAGATATCATGGGTTGAGTGTTTTTGGTGTTTTCTCAGATCTATGACGTTCGGGGGAGAATCAATCATCATGTTTCAAGTATATCAATCTAATAGGATCGAGGTAGGTGGTTTGTGCCTTATCATTCAAATTCTTTGAGTTCTATGCGCAAATTCTACCATTACCCATGAACGTGGTATTGTGTGTTTACCTTTTTTCCCTTGTTGTTTTCCTGCCTTTCTTGTATTCTTGTGTAGAGGTAAGTTAATCGTGTTAGAGGATATTTTTTTGTGCTTGGATGTTTTTCCATGTTTCGTTCTGGTTACGACCTTCAGGTTTCATTTGCCTTTGGCAGTTACACCTGTTTCCATGCCTTTTGACTATAGAATGGAGTGTTTTTGTATAACATTCTTCTTTCCCTGTAGACTATTATCCATGTAGCTCTATAGGTGTACTTTGGTCAGCTAAGTATCTCTACAGGTGTACTTTGGCATTATAGAATTATTATGCACTGACCGACACGGGACTGAGAGAACCTGGTGCTATAGACTATAAGGGATTGACTGAGTGAGCTTCCTAATGAGTCTTAGACATTATAGAATACATGTGGGTAGAACGAGAGAGCTTCCTCAGAGATTCTTGGACATTATACTATAGGGGATGGACCGATTAAGCTCCCAAAGTGTCTTGGATTTTTATAGACTACATGAGGGTAGACTGAGTGCACTTCCTTAGAGAGTCTTACCTTGTTTGATTTCTCTTTAAGAACCTTCCCAGGCTAGAGGAGGAATTGACCGAGTGGGCTTCCTCATAGAGTTTGTGGTATACCTGAGGCTATAAGAGGAATTGAACGAGATAGATTCCTCAGAGAGTCTCTAGACCTTGAGTCTAAGAGGGTTAGACCACGTGATCTTCTTCATAGAGTCCCTAACTACCCTATACTATAAGGGGAATTGACCTAGTGTGCTTCCCTTGAGAGTCTCATAAATTCGTATTACCAAACCAGAGGGGATAGGTTGAGTGCACTTCCCATAGGGCTGTAGTATATCTTTGATATTACCAGAGGGGATGGCTGCGAGTACATCCCAGGGGGATTTATTCTTGATTGCTATTTTCTTCACTGCTATTGTTGGTTGTGGATTGATTACTATTGTGTATCATCCTGCTTTACTGCTTACTGTTTACTGCCTACTGCTTTGTTGTTGATGTTTACTTCTTATTGTACTTTCACCTACCATATACTCACTGACTATTAGGCATAGATCTTCGGGTGAATGCCTACTGGGATTTAGTCTCATTCCCTATTTGGGTCATGCTTTTGGGCCTAAACAATATATGTTGCTGCATGTATAGACACGGGCAAGCACCCTTCGACTTCTTGTACTTGATTTCTTGGAGTAGGAGAGCAAGGGACCAAGATTTTGGTTGCGATGCTGAGGAAAAAAACATAAGTGGTTGGTCCTCTTCATAAGACTCTATGTGGAGAAAATTTCGTTTCTAATAAAGAGAAACTATATTATGACCCTGCTTACAAATACAAAGAACTATAAAGAAGGAATGAAATTGCTAAATTGACGGTCCCTTTGTGGCCAACCCTTTGTATGAAATACATCGTGGAAACACAATTATAGACGTTCCTTCACGGATGAAACTTCTTGGGGAATCCTTTTCTCCCATATCCTTTGTAGAAAATGCTATGTAGATGATCCTTTGCATTCAACACTATGCGACCAACTCCTATGTAGCCATCCTTATAAGGAAAACACAACGTGCTCGCTGGTCTGTACCTCAGGGGAGAAACACCAATACCCCCCCTTAGGCATAGTTCCAATATGCATTATGAATCCCCTACAATGATCCATTCATTACCATCATGAACCACCATTAAAAATGGAGAGTCACACTATGAACATTTTGGGTTGGGTCAAATAAATTTTATGTTTCTCCCTTATACCTCCCCAACATCAGCCCCTTTAATACAATGATTCATACGACTACTCATTAAAGTCATAAAACCCAAACATCTACCTCCTATACAAGAATGATCCCAAACTCCACATATGATTGTGATCCTAATTTTTCTTACATACCTGGAAACATCCATTCCATTCATTAAAATCAATGCCCTGGGTGATTTCAGATCTGCGCAATCCTTGATGACCATCAGAAATTAATGGTTATTGTCCCGAGGAAACCTTCCCATGACTATGCACAATATTCCCCAGTGGATCTACATATATTACCAACAAAAAATTAATGTCAATCATAGGAAAATTCATGATCATGGGAGGGTATTCCTACCTCCGTATTACCCAATGGCTTCCATGTCCGGTATCATTTATCAGGATCCAAGACTCCCCAAAATTATGGTTTACACATTCCCTACATATCTTTATTGAGGCATGTGAGAACATATCTACCTGATTATCCTCCAATTAATCATGTTTTCTATAAAAAATGGACCTCACCATATGACCTTAAACTACAAGACACAAACTAATCCTAACAACATGAAGTTATGTAGTATGGAACTCATATAGAGAATAAGCTATTAAACTGTATGGTATTAGTCCCCACAACATGAAATTAATATGTGATTCCCTAATACATGATATAATACTTTAATCTATAGTACAACATCTATGAAATTCATCAGGGCACTCCCATTGAGGTAAGCCCATATCCTTTCTTGTGGGAGGTCGAACCATCTTTTATATTTTACCTTTCACGAGATGTATTTGGATTTATCATCGAATATTAATGTCCAAGGTATGAAGGTAATATAGAAAAAAAACACACTCAATGCCCCTCTATCTCCCACTTTGGGCTCCAGTACCATCCATTAGCAGACGTGAAGGGTTCTGCAATCATTATATCTATTGCCTCAACTTGTTTCTCACATAGATCATGACTCACATGGGCTTATAGGTTGGTGGGGATCATGAAATATGCATGGTCCCAAACATCAAATGTTACTTCTACATAGATGTGGGACCCAAATTTACTCCAAATGGGTCTTTTAGAAGGTGTGAGCCCCAATAAAATTCCCCATCATGGTAGCCTAATTAGGTGTAAGTAACAATTCCCCCTTTTAAAAAAACAAGGACATTGATTACCAAATAAATGGGATACGTTGGAATCCTCCCTAAGATTCAAGCCTAGTATCATCATATTCACATTGATTCACTTTTGTCCTTACCATATGAAGTTAAATGACATCACATAACCAAACTATGATATCTTCGATTCCCAACCAAATGGAATATGTGGAATTCCATCTTGAGGACCAAACATAGAAACACAATCACTATAATGTTCTCTGGGAAACATCCCTAACATGGTCACATTCACCAAGGAGACCGTATCACTTCGGGGTATCTTGTTCTTCCTCAGCATAAGTCCCATGACTTCTTTTCTAGGTAACCATTCACAGGGATGTCTTTGTCACATGATGTTAAACTGAATGGTCATGTCCCTTTCACATGACCTAAAAAAATGATGTTTCCATTAAAGAGATATCAAAATATATGGGTTCTGATTCTTCTTTGGAGGATACATAGGATGCTCATATAATGGGTTTTATCCTAACATCAAAATACCTCTCATCCACATGTATGATGATAAACACTTGTGTACCATCCCATCTAGATTAATACAAGTGTTGTGTTAGTGAATGAAAATTTAATTCCTAATAGATCCACCATGGGGGAACATTTATGAAGAACCTCAAATACATACAAATATATTCATTAATGGAAAACCGTGGACACATAAAGATAATAATAAACCCATTCATATTTAGGATCTATTTTACCATGGGGTAACCCTCAAACACATGATTGGTAATTAACCAAGGATTAAGGAACATATAATCATAGCTTAAATCTAAAATAGATTTATAGAAATTGAGGTATTTCCACCCAAAATGGTGAGATGAGCCTGAGTTCCAATACTGTTGACCAATGTGAGTTCTTAAGGGTTTGTTGGCTAAACCATCCAATAAATTTCATCCTTTGGAAACAAGGTCCATGAATTCTGGATGTGAGAGTTTTTGGATGTTTTCTTCTTCATGAAAAAACACATTAGATACCATTCAGAGTTTTTATACATGACACCAATAATTGACCACCAGATAACCCCTACCAATAAGCTATCTCAAACATAAACTGTTGTCGTTGGAAACAAAAATGGTAAATATTATGTGAATGGTTTCACAAATATGATCCCTATAACTGGCCATAAAGCACAATGGTTTAATTGGAAATATTAACATTTAAATATTATTTAGTTTTTCACTTAATCTCGATGTGGCTCATCATGTACACTATTGAGCGTACTTTTTTCATAAAAAATTTCTGATGTTACATTATCCCCCATTTGTAATTCTCATCCTCAAAATTTGGAATCAAGATTATAAAATAATGATTGACTTTTTAAAATACATTTATTTAAATCTCACATTAGATGAAGGGTCAATAAAACATCCACATATATATAATTAATGGAAAGTATGTTGGTCAACTAAAATAACTAATATAGGTTTCCATGTAGAAAAAAATGGACATGGAAGAAAAAAAAACAATCAAATTCTTATGGAGAGTGATTGAAAACATGGTTTGGATAAATGTATCTAAAAAAACCATAAATCTATGATTGGTTAAATTTTAAATAATTCCTTAGTATTAAAATGAAATAGATAATATTTTTACATGATCATTTTCACTGATCTGTGGAATAAATTTACTTCCACGAAAAACAACATAACGAATTATATATAATTAAATATTAGATTCCCCTCCTTTAGAATATTTTCACCATAAACTCATAATGTTCTCAAATTGATGTGTTTTCAATATGAGGTTTTCATGCCTGAAGCACTATAATCAACTTTTAGATAATCATCTAATCCAAAAAATATTAACTATATACTTATCCTATATTTATACGTTATGTAAACCAAAAATGGTTAGGTTAATATAAGATCATTCCCCAAAAATAATAAGCATTTATAAGATGAAAAACAAATTTAATCTTCCAATTTCAAAAGTGTTGCCCAAATTTCAAGATAAACCATTCAATAAATAACCACCTTAGAATTTAACAAAAATATTATAACATAGATTAAAATTAAAATTATAAGGGCTTAATAAAATATTCTTCCAAGATAACTTATAACAATTATCTCAAAATAACATCAATTTCTCTTAATGTTTTATACCAAAAAATAAATTGTCTTAATCAAAAATTCTACATGATATGCTGATCATTGCCATAAATAACCTGAATCAACATAGGTCTATAAAATTATCATTTATTTTTCAATAATATAACTCAACATTTATTGTTCAAATAATATATCATATTATTCTATTTACCTTGAAATATACGGGTCCAGAAATAGGGAGCATCTTCCAAAATAACATTCATCACTTATTCACTAAATCATTTTTTAATGCCATGTGAATAAATTCGACAAAAAAAACTGTTACCAAGATCGGATTGTTATTCATCCATAAAGTCATTTAACTAAAAAAAATCATACTCCCTAGGTGTTAATGTAGGATAGTGGTAGGTTATGAACACTCATCACCCTTCAGTTGTGGGTTCGATTCTTGTAGCCTTACTAGATACCACAGGTTGTTACCCATCCAACAAGATGTAATTTTTCTAAAACTATATAATTCAAAAAATATAATAAATAGCTAAAAAATAACAATACATTTTTTTAACATCATAGATTATCTTATAACTTTAATTATTCAACCCAAAAAGTAATAACTCATAATTACCTCAAAGGTGAATGTATACAAAAATATTATGAGTCAGCTTAAAATTTCATATCATAAATCCTCAAAAGGGATTATATGAAATTAAACATATAAATAATAATAAAATTTAAAACTCATGATGACATCCCTAACTGTTTCAAAAACATCATATGCTCTAATTTTGTCTAAACCGTATTCTAATTCCAATAGTAAGGACTCAACCTTAAACAATACTTATTATAGTATTTTTGAATTATAATTCACATTAATGTATCTTTTCAGTTTATTGTTATAGAGAATTAGTATAAACTCTTTTAAATTATACCCACACATTAAAAGTGTACACTTATACTCAATTTATATTTTTCCCCACCAAAGGAATCCCTTATAAAAAACACATGATTTGTTCTTATGAAATGTCTTCAATACATTAATCTTGACAAATTTTTTTTCAAAACCAATATTAAGACTAGTATAAAAAATTTCAAACATGGGATGGGTAGAACAGAACTGTATAAGCCATAAATAAATAAAACAATTAGTTTAGTGAAATACCAATAAAATTCCTAAAAAACATACATTTTTACCCTGAAAACATATCATCATTTCAAAAATAATATAATAATACCTTTTGAAAAAAAAATTCATGAAAACTCATATTAAAGAATATAATATATAAGTAGGTAACATGGGAAATTACTATATATAAAATGGAATTTTCACACATTTGACTTCCATACATGTGACTCTTAAAAATAGAATAGTTATACATCCAAATTCCATTCATTTAACTTTAACAAATGGAATATCCATATGGCCGAATTTGATACATTGGACTCTTTCTAATGGAATATTAACACGACTTGCATACCAAATGTATTGGAGGATATACCATAACCATCGAACCTTGTCTTATCATGTAACAACCCATGAAATATCCAATTACCAATATATGATCATAACACTTAATAGATTTAAATTTTTATCATTTCACTTGTAAAATTCCATTTGCAATCACATGAAATCATTTTATGATATTTAAATAATTAATCCATTTTTAAACTATTTTTAATAAAAAAACCCCAAAAACAAAGAAGGGGTGTATGTTTTATTTATAAAAATATTTTGACATTTTTAGGAATTCTAATATAAAATTATTTTCATGGAATCAGATAAGTTGTTTTGATCATTAAAAAACATTCTTTTTGTCATTTGTGAAAACGTTCCGTATAAAAATCATCAACAAATGTTCCATATGAAACATGTAAAAATATTTTTTTAAACATATGTATGATATTAAATATAGACATAAAATTATCTTTTTAATACTTTAATATCAATATAAATAAATATGTAAACAAATATCAAGAATATTGACATGGAGAAAAAAAATAGATAAGTAAATATTTAATCATTCAAGGTGTCCCTTGACCCTATGATAATTAAATATTAATATCAATAAAAAGTACATCTAAAAAAATTAAATGAAACTTTTATATATAAAATATTTATACAATATGTAATATTATCAATATATTCTCATTATACAATAATAAATCTTAATATCATCATGAAATGCCTCAATAAAAGGATATTTAGATGAAATCCCTTACATGGAGTCTCATTCGTCACGTATGGTAATTATCTTCCTAAATAATAAAATTATTTTAATTATTTACTTTCATGAGAACATTTTTCATATTTTTTATTCAATAAATATCACTTATCACCATATTATAAAAATTAATTATTATATATGTTCACGAATGATGTTTTGATGATATTAAGTACAAGAGAAAAAATTGTCTCATTATGATAACTATTGAAAAAAGTGGTCAACATTCCATCATCTAAAGAATAATATTAATTTAATAATAATCACTACTAAACATTAATTATACCTTTAAATAAAAAAATTTATGTATGGCTATGAAAAATTGACAATGTTGCAATCTGGGAGATGGTATGTCACACATACGTATGAGTAACGTTACCATTTTCCATTAATCATTATTGAAATAAGATAGTTATTAATTTATATTTAAATAATTATCATAATATATTCAATATAATATTATTAATTTAAATATAATTATATATTTATATCATCCAAATGAATATGTGATGAATTATGAATGACATCACTTTGTGGATCATATAGTTCACACGTACGCATGAACGATGTTATCTTTTTTACGTGCATGGAAAGTAAGAAAGTAATTGATATATAATTATCTTATAATAATAAATATGTATTTAATTTAATATATAAACATTAATTAATTATTTGTAACTATTTTTGATAGATGGAAATGGAAAACAAATTATATCGGTTAGTTGAAGAGATAGTTCACACTTACGTATGAACGATTAATTATGTTCTCATTTGATGGAACTGGTTATGAATTTTGGTGATTATATATACATAATAATATCTAAGTATATTTAGGATATTTTATATATTATATCATTATTTTTTGAAGAATATTTGAAGGAACTGGAAGAATTGATAAAAACATACTTGATTTAAAATGATACAGTTCTTTTGGACGATCACCTTCGATTAACAACTTAACACATTTAAAGAATGTTTTACTCCTAAAATAAGGCTTCAAGAATGAGGATATGGATTAAAGGAATAAAATTTAGATAAAATTTGGTAAAAAATGGTTCTGAATGGTGAAGAGAGGGAAGGAAGTATTTCCACTTTATTAAAGAGGTGGAGGGGTACTCTTGGAATTCATCAAAATATTAAATTAATATAACAAAAATTCTATTGAAAATTGTTCCAAATTATTTTTTATAATATAATATGAATATGGGTCGAAGTATAATCATCACATAAAAATTATACATGTTTTCAATATTTTTTTAATCCTTATCGTTTTGTTTTAACACTTTTAACTCTTATTTATTCATCAAGTAATTTACACTTTAAGGGTCAATATAATTACTATATCTTTCAAAATGACAAATAAAAGAGTAATTTGTGACATTTTAGGATTTATTACCACTATTAGACTAAATATAATATTTTTATAAATTTATAACAATTAACTATATATTTTATATTTTAAGAAACCATTAGTGTCTATTTTGACTCTATTCATTTCTTGACTTTTTAAAAATATCATAAACTCAATATATAGTCAAAAAAACTCCTTGAAAAAATATGAAACATTTTAGAGTCATAAAAAATATATCTATGGAATCAATTATATCATATTATATTTATTCTGATATTTGTAATATCATTTATTTTATTCTTCCCTTAATGACGTAATTACTAAATCATCAGTGTGTAACCATTTATTTTTTTTATTTACATCATAAAAATTATAAATAAATTACTATATTTTAAGTAATAATTTTATATTTCAAAATAATATTAATAGGAAATTATATCACTTATATATCAAAATATTAATATTTTTATAGTTGTAAGAGATGTGATTATTACAACTTAGTCATTACATTTAATAAATTATTATAAATGTCGTAAACACACCCAAGTGGCTTCCAATAGACATAATATCTACCCAAGTACTATCTTGTTTGAAGATAAATTATCAAATAAAACTTTTACAAATGTTATTTTAGTTTTATAACATTCATAATTTTATTTTTACCTTTAATTACTTGATATACAATTAACAATGGTTGTAGAATTTTTTACTAAAGTTACTACTTATAATGTAAAAAATAAAAGGGAATTATTTAAATAATTTTTAACTTCTGTTTGAAAATATGGAATCTAATTTTACAAATTCAAAACACAATATTTTATGAAAATAAATAAAAATTATCACTGTTGACAGAATGAGAAAATATGTTTCAAAAGTAAAACATTAAAAAGTTCACATGGTTTTTAAATACGGTTTCAATGTGAAATTGATTACAATGAAAGATATTGAATTTAATAATAAAAACATAATCTAATTATAATTTAAACCCATTAGGAAATATTATTTAACACTACAAATAATTTTGATGAAAAGTAGTTTTCAATTAAAATGTATTTTTTTGCGATTCAACAAAAAATGAATCATATCAGAAAAAATTACAAAACATTTATGGAATGTTAATTTTGAATTCCAACTTCCAAAGTAGTAGATTATTTTTTAAAGAATTACATATAAATGTTAAAATAATATTGTTGAAAAAGGTTCTCCATCAAAAGGTTGCAAAACATCTTTTTTTGAAAAATACTTCTTTTATTTGTAAAATTACAATGGTTCTTATATAATGTCTTGAAAACACATAAGATGATTTTTAAACATTATATAGAATATATTAATTATATATTAGATTAATATAATAAAAAAATAGTGATATTATTTTTTTTATAAAACACACTTGGGTGCATTTAAATATTTTTTTATAAATACAATTCCTTTTATTTTAAAAATTGTTTTATATTCATTTATAATTATTTTTTCACTAAATAAATGATTATATATACATGTGTAAACAACATTTCGAGAATTTAGTTAATAATTTTAATTACCAGCAATCTAATGGCTATTTTTTAATGGAAACATTCAATTATTATTTAGTTTTTCACTTAAGCTCGATGTCGTGTAACGTGTACACTTTTGAGGATTGTTTATCCTTTTTAAAAAACTCTAGATGTTTTTAATTAAAACCCAATTTTTTTTTTGAAAACACCATTATTCATAGATAGGGACCACATAATCCTGAAAAATATATTATATTATGACTAAATCATGACATTTTAGTTTGAATCTTGGTCACTTTATATTTAACATAGTTCATTCATAGTCATTATTCAAATCCTTCATGACGGATTATAGATAGAATGTGAATTAACCAAATCATAACCCATGGGAGTGTCATAATAGGTGTGTAGTATTTAAATTTTTCATGTACTAGATAACACTATAGTCAAGCCTGATGAACCATTTTTTTGTTATTAAGACTATGCACATTTGTGATAGAGCCATGTCTAGTTGTAGTGTCCAACCATGGATGTATTTCTAAAAAAACAAACTATTTTCTTTTCAATAACGTAGTATGTTTCCCTATACTAAGGATTGTCATAAGGGTTATCAATAAGATTTTCGTATCCTAGTTCCAATGGTTTATCTAAACCAATCATATGATACCAACTATTGTGAACCAAAATTCTTGTAAATAGATTAAAAATCTTTTTATCTGAATATTAATAACATTAAAAAATCATATTGTTGAAAATAATAAATTTATAATTCAATTGGAAGAATTGAAACCTAAATAATTTGATTATAAGAGGTTGACATCATCTCTATCATAGTTTCTCAAAATTTTTACCCATATTAGACCTATCACATGGAATACCTTTAACATGGGGAAAAGAAACATAAGAAAGGGAGATCTGATATGCCCAGTAAGGGTTATCAATTGAAATATTTAAACATATCATGGGTATATGGGTATGATTACATGATCATAATATTCAAAAACCATACCCTGTATACCAAAGATCAAAATATTTAGTCATGGTATAATAATTTCCAGATCATAAAACATGACTTATAAGGGAATCAAAGAACATGAGCCATAAGAGAATAACATCGACATAATATATGAATTTGTGTCATACACATATGTAAATGATAATCATATCCTTAGTAGTATAGTATACTTTTCAAGGCTATAATAGTGGAACTGGTTCACTCCCCAATCAATCATGGTAGTGAAGGTTTAATCCCAAGACTATCATAGTGGATAAAATTACATACTAATCTAGGTTCACATCCAATTATAGTCTTGTTTATCTCATGAGATATCAATATTTACCCAATTTATTAGAGGGGGTATAGGTTCCACCCAACACATAATGAAAATCCAAAAATATTTATTAAAAATTCCAGGGACAAGAAGTATTGTTTAAAAAATATTCGTCATATCAGAACCCATGAAAATAAATGGGGTTCATAAATCATTCATCAAATCACAACCCCTGAAAATAAATGGGTTTTATAAAAAATTCATTATAAGATAACTCGTGGAAATGAAATGAGTTTCATTAACATATTTTCTTCACCATCATAATCCATCTTGGGATGAAATTAATATGGAATCATTAAATCATTTTTGTGGTAAATATTAATTAATATCAATTTATTTCATCTTATATAGAAAATTATTTGAAAAAAATCACTTGGAACATTACTTGTGGAAAATTAGCTTTATTATAAAATCACATATTTAAAAAATAATATTCAAAAAGAATGTGGAAATATTTTTCATTGAAAACCACTTTTAATAATTATAAAGGAATGTTCAGTGAGATAATGTTTATTATGGTGTAAATCATGTTCATGTTGTACATATGAAGAATAATATTATTTTCATATTTTAGCTAAAATACAAAGGGGTCTTGTTTAGAAAAAAACATGAATATTCCTTCTACAACATTTTGTATGAATTAAAACATGTGTAAAATGTCTTAAATAAATCATCTGTGGAATTCTAAACAAATGAAAACTTTTTTTTGATATCGTGTATAAGAATTAATAGGGTTTTTGACTGAAGAAATAAATAAAGATGATTTTTCTAAAAAAATATTTTTTTGTCTATTTATTTATTTAAGATTGTAAAATGAAAATAGAAAATTTATTATTTATAAAAAATAGAGTTAAATAAAATACATGAGTTTTTTGAAATATATATTATAATATTTCATCATTGAATCATTATAAGGAACAATCTCAATAAAGTGTTAAATTTCAACATAAAAATGTTACTAGTTTTATAACATTAAATAATAAGCCCAATAAAAGAATAAAATTGAAAGAAACATGTAATATTATGATGATAAATTAATTAATTATATTACTTTTCAAAGGTATTTCATTTAAACCTCATTAAATAAGATATGGGCATAAAATATAAGTACATATTATAGAATACAAATTGATACCAAAATTCCTTACCTCTTTGATAACCTTTTTTTATCTTAAGCCCCAATAAATAATAACATCAAATGAAAAATTAAATATGAATAAAAATTATTATATTCAGAATGTAAATTGTAAATATTATAGTATATAAACCACAAGAAACAAAAATGTTTTGAATATGGTATATGTCTCATAGAAATAAATGAGAGACTAGAAATCCCTTTCATTAAGTTGGAAATTCCTTCATACTCATTGGAAAATACTACATATATAATATAAAATTATTATAAATATATTATCTATCCCTATATATATATATCATGATATATGAATTAATTATGACTCTTTATTACCTATTTTTTAAAAATTCAATGTTAAAATCACATTTGGGGTGATAACTAATTTGTTTTTCATGTATGTTTTGATTTTGTATTTTGGACCCTATTACATTGATTATGGTTAGATAATATATTGAATTTTTACCGTGATATAAATTTCATATAAAATAATTAAATATTTATTTATATCAATCCTTTAATTTATATATAGAAAATAAAATACACCATTCATGGAGATTATAGGTCATATGTACACAAGAACGGTGTTTCCATTTTCTCAAATATTGAAATTGAAGGAGGATAAATAATCTATTAATTTAACATAATAAATTCATTTAATTTATCTCCCATATATTCATTAAACGTATTCTAATTACCATCCACATGAACAATTTGTCAAAAATGAATTACATCGCTTCACGAAGCTGTAGTCCTCATTACACTAGAATAACTTTGTAATATCCCGCAGGAAATTGATAGAATTAAGTTATATTTGATATCATAATTTTATAATAATAATAATATAAATATTACTATTATATATATAGTCCACCGTTATATCTATACATGTATGGTGTGATGGAAAATTAATAACAAAGCCCGTGGGGCGGTAATCTATAGTACACATGAATGATGCTTTTCTGTCGATTTTTTAAAAGAGGAGATGGATTTAATATATTAAATTAACAAAATAAAATATCATTATATGTGATATAATAGTTTTATAATATCATCATAATTGAATATAAATTTTAGGAGGTGGAAGAATAAATAAAATAAAGACACCCAGTTAATCATGATACAACTTCTTCAAACAACCTCCTTAGGTAAGCACAAAAAGGCTTTATATGATGGATTTATGATAAAAAAATATTGGATAAAGGTCATGGTTAGGTATGTAAGGATTATATTTAGGAAGGTATTGTCTAATGGAAAAATATTTTCTTATGTGAAGATGAGAAGAGAGGGGTGGCATTTATAAGTGAGTTGAGTGACACCCAAATAATTTTTTAAAATAAAATGTTGTACCCACATATTTAACACATGAAAAGGCTCCAAAATCAACCATTATTTAGAATTAGATAGGATATGATGACAATAATTAAATAAAATATATTTTTTAAATGTGTTTTTTGTTATTTTAACCCATATTTGTTTACTTTAACCATTTGTAAATCTATTTTTACCTTTACCACAGTAAATTTTTTGTGAATGTTTTCACTATTGATTATAAACCAAATTTTTTTTTCAGAAATATTTGATATTATAAATTATAATAATTAAAAATATGGAATATATTTGACAAAATTAAATACAAATATATTGAAATATTTTATTTTAAATTAAAGTCACATATGTGTTGAAAATGTGGTTTTTTCAGAAGTATATTTTTTTCAGAAAAAGATGGTTTTACATTATCTATATGGGATGTAATAATCATTATATGAAATGAAATTAATATTTCTCTAAATATTATTTAATTTATAATTTAAATCATTTATGAATAGGTGTATTTTAATTAATTAACAACGGAATGATTTTTAGAAGAAAAAAACTTGTTTTAAACATAAAAATAAAATTATAATAAAATCCAATATAATTGTGATTCAAAATTAAATAATTGGATTGAAAATAAAAAATATTAATTATTTCATTTAAAATAATAGTATATTCACAATTGTTATTTTTTTAATTAATTTATTTAATTTAAATGACATTTTTTAACAAACATCAATATTTTTCACTATATACTGAAAAATCAATATTTTTTGAATAATACTAAAATTTCACCTTAATTAAATATTTTCATAATGACATGAAAAATGAATATTATTTTAAATATAAACTTTCTAAAATTTTCCAAATTTTGTTTTATAATTTTTTTAAAAAAATTAAATACACACATTTTTTAAGAAAATATTATTTTTTAAACAAAGTAAAGACTTTACTAAAAATTAAATATTTTTTATTAATATGATTAGATAAAATAAATAATAATAATAAAAAATAATTTTTTTATTCAAATTCGTTCTTATAAATTTAAGAGTAGTGTATTAATTATCACATTAAAATAATAAGTTTAATAAATTTTTTGCGGTGGGTTAAAACTCAGTGTTGCGGGTAATGCAATATTTCAGTGAAAGTGAATTTATTTAAAAGAAAAATATTCCATAAAATCTCAGAGTTTTACAAACCACATATTTCAATTAAAGATATCTTTCACTAAATATAACCACTCCATTCTAAGGATGTTTTTTATGGATTTACTCGTTAAAATATGAAATATACATAAGAGATAAATTTCACGATAATCGACTAAATATATATACCCACATAAAATAAATATGATTGACAAAAATGGTGTTGTAAATTCCATGTGAACTGGAATCATTTCCTCCTGGAGTCCCAATGAATATATTTTGGTGAGTGTAATGATGTATTGTGTATCTCTAGAATCATTCATGGTAAACACCCATATGAATTATAATTATATAATAACTTGTATGTCATCTAGATCATTGGGTAATAGAATGTATAAGCTAAATATCCGACCATGTATTACTCATGGACCTCCCAAACCCTAGGGTAACCGCCTACATGCCTTATACTACTTTCTATCACCATAGATGAGGGGAATCATATAGTCATCCTTTGTTAACACTTTCCCCTCTTTAATTATCAAATACTAGAGCATCCATCTATTTTTTGTACTTATGTGGACGATATTACCTCAACAACTATGTATTAAGAGGAAAATCACCTTCACAATGACTACTGATGAAGTTTAGTCGATCAATATTGTGATGTTTATACCCTCCACATGAAAAAAAACATCCCTAACCCACTGGTAGGGGTTTATAAACTGAATTCACTAGTTAAAGGATGATGAAGAAAGCTAGAATAGACTCCCCACTATCATAATATTCTATTCACTAGGCAATTGAGAAATTATAGCTAAAGATCCACTTTATGTATAATCTGAGAGTCTCTTCTCCTAGGATGTTGTAGTCATATCCAACACTCTCTCTATAACCCCTTACTTATCTAATGATTTGATGTACAATGACTACATGGATATGGTGAGATGGTATTAAATCCCTAGATATAATGCCACCTTGGAATTTCTTACCTTAAACCCCTCACCATTACAATTTTCGTTTGTGTAATTCATTTTATTATTAAATTGGATATCAAATTCATACACAATATAATACCCTTAATGGAGAGTAATAAAATTCCACAAAAAAGTATCCTTTGTGGCTAATAAAATAAAAATGGCTTAAAACTAATCATTATACCATACCCATTTTTGAAAAATAGAAAATGTTAGTGGCTTGTAAACTTCAAATGTGTAATATATAAGATAAATTAATTATAATTGTACATAATCCATGTTATTTATACATTCAAATACATTAATTGAAAATCATAATGTGTAATACTGACCTATATTTATACCCTTAAATATGAATCATGAGTATATCTAGTTAACATGAAAGACCTTCAATCATATCAATCGGGGTCCTTAACTCCTATTTCATATACAATCTCCCAAACATACATCATTTGATAAGTATAGTTGATACTACATCCCTAAAAAATTATGTTATCCTCATATGTTTCCATATAAAAAATCTTTTTCAAATCCCAATAATCATCTCTTATATCACTCTATCATGGCCACTCTTTATTGGTAACACTCTAAATCTAGTAGCGAATTCATATATGGGACCTGAATACTACCTCTAGTAGGCCGAATGGTTGTGATATAACTTTCCAACACATTACAATATTTTCATTTTTGAATAAATTTATATTTTTTTAAAATTTCTTCAAACACAACACCACGTTTAAATTATGATGCACATGATAATGAGTTGTCTTGCCATACACATATTGCCTAGTCTTACCGAAGACCGAGATTTTATTAAAATATTATTATTTTATATATCCTATAAATTAATATAGAAGTTATGAATTTTATTAACTAACGTATAACAATATATGGTTGATTTAATTGGTTAAGAATTAATTTGAAATTAATATAGGAATCAACATAATAAATAAAAAAAATTATATAAAGTACATTCTTTATGCTCACAAAGTAATTTTATTCTAATTAATTAAATTAATTACTATATGTGATTGAAATAAATGAAATATATATTTTAGACATTCAATAAAATATTTTCTATATTCAAACAATATATTTCACATGCATAAGATATGGGCAAACCTAATATTGAATATTAAAACATATATTTCAATAAATGTAGTTTTACTACCTTTTGATGGGGAACATATTTTAAATCCAATTTTTTACACTTTTATATAGTCTATTTAAGAAAATAATTTTCTTCTTTAAAATAGGAATATTAAAATTTTATTTGGTTTCTTTTTGGTATTTTTCTAAAATGTTTCATTTTTTGATGAATTGTGAAAATAATTAAATTTTTCTAAAAACAACTTTTTTCATCAAAATAATTTATAGTTCTAAAATATAATTTCAATTTTTTTAAAGTATAATTAGAATATATTTTATAAATTAACACAATTTATGTCATTGAAATCAATTCAACATTGGATTCTGATATAAAAATGTTTCAATATTTTCCATGTTTTATGATTTAAGAAACCATTTTCTCACTCCAATAACAGGAATAATTTTAAATTAATTGTTGAAAATTTTGGGATCTCAAAATTTTTAAAATAGATTACCTATTTGGAATACGTTAGTCCAAATTATGTAAATATATTTGTAATTTTTTTGGGAATATGAATAGTAAATTTAGTGATATTTTTATTACCATGGTTAAGGAAAAAATCGAGTAATTAAGGGTAAAAATAAAATTACAAAATTACCCTATCACTTTCTAAATTTTATTAGAAGATATATGTGGGTCTAAAATCATCCTTGAGATTATTTTATGGCCTCTTGTATCAATTTGGGTGACATTAAAGATTTTAAAGTATTTAATTCTAAGGAATTCCCAATATATATTTCTAATTTTATAATAAGTAATATATTTTTTATTTTTGGTTATTAAGAATATATCATCGACTATAAGTATTCATTATAAATCTAAAATGTCTATACGCATCAAGGTAATATATTTTTAATTTTTATTAAATAAATAATTAAATCAAATGGTAACATAATGATGATGGAGTGATTACATAAATAATGGGGGAATCAAATAAATGATATTACGAATATTAAAATAAATATAATTTGATATAATAATCTTCATAGATGACTTTTATGGATGCGTTTTCCTGGTTATTATTGATTTAATTGATTTTTAAAGATATATACTTGTTATGATATTTTTAAAAAATCATGTATCGGATAATGTCTAAATTAACATTATTGATACTTTAAAATAAATAATACATTAGTAAATGATAAAAAATACCTAAAAAACTAAAATTTTTCCAATTAATTCATATTATTCTACAAATGACATCAAAAAAATATTTAGTGGTCTTTTAGAATTTTATTGTAATTATATTAACCATTAATGTATAAAATACATGATACCATAGTATGAGATAAATGAGTTAAATAAGGGTTAACACAAAAATAGATGCATTAATAAAATCCATATAAAAATTATAGGATGAATTGGATTTGAACCTTATCACATTAGGATATAATATAGATTTTTTAATTGACAATTTTGCCTAGAAAAGATTTATATATTAGTTATGTGGAAGATAGTTAAAAAATGCAAATCACTTGGTATTTAATATATTTTCTCTGTCCACATAGAGAAAAAATTAAGATATGAACATACATAAATATCTATTTTAATACTAATAAAATTATTTTTATTAAGTAATTATTTTTTTTAATTTTTAGAAATTATATAATTACCTTATATTATTATTCAATACTAAAACATTATTTATTTATTTAATAGAAAAATAAAATAATTTATTTTAAAAATATTACTCTAAATATATTTGGGATGATTTAATATGTATAATTAATTATATATATCTATATGATATTTTACAGATGTATGAACGGATTATATTTGAATTTACACATTGTCTTGATGTATTTGAAGTCCAATTAAATGAATAATATCATATTTGACAACAATGATATTTTGCTGAATTAATGTATTATTAAATTATGTAAAAATTATTTTTTTACATAATTACGAATGGGATAATATATGGACTAAAATGTATTAAAATATTCATTATTTTCAATTTTGAGGTATTTGGTTCTATAATAGCCGTATTATATTTTAATATATTTTTAGTTTCCAGAATTACCCCACACCATTATTATAAAAGAAAAACTCCACCCTCACATAACATTTAGCCTTATATCATGAAAAAACATGCCCAAATAATCTATCAACTGAAAAATATTAATCCTTCAAGCCTCTCTTTGGAAATTAATCCATCCAAAACATCTTTTTGGTATAAACTAAAAGGAGTCACCTAAAAATGAGGCAACATTCATCAAGGATCTCTTTAGTATAATTTCCTTCTGAACTACTTCATCTTAAATTTTTATCATGATTGTATAACAACCTCAGAATCCTCAATATACTTATATGTTGTTATATTATGGATTAGACCTAAAATTACATTCAGTTACATCAAATAGGTAATAAATATAATTTTTTTGTGTATAGAGAACTACCACATAATGAAACGATGATTGTTAATTTTTTCCTTTACCACCTTTCATGGATTGGAATTATGAAGGACATGGTGTTTTTATATTATATATATATATGTGATATTTATGTCTTTATGCGTTTTTTATTATTTTATAACATATATTGTTGTGAAAAAATCCCACAAGGTAACATTGAAGCTTTTTTCGAGGTGATTCTATTTGTTAAAAATTGGGTTTGTTTGTTGTCCAAAAGGTTTACCATGGTAATATGTTAGGATCTAGAGATATTTTTAAAAGCCTATTATGACTTAAAATCATGAAAATGGAATAGAAGATCTGGGGGAGGTACAAAATGAATAGATAAAAGGTGATATTGTTTTCCAGAAAAGGACATTGTGTACAATATTAATGTTGGTAAGGGGACTTTCACTCAAGGCATGTTCATGGATAATACCATATAAATTTTTAAAAGGAATTAAGTGAGTCAATGATATGATAATGTACAAAAAAGAAGAGGTTGCATGAAAAAAAACATGGGCGCCAAATACAACGTTAAATGATGTTTTGTTCACTTGAATAGGATCATGAACAACATGGTGAATTATCTATGTAGTGGTCAGTGATGCCTATAAATAAGAGTTGAACCCACTCATTTAAATCATCTCTACAATTAAATTTCATCTGAGTTCCAAGTCACATAAAAAGTTTAAGCCAATAGAGATGCGAGAAATATTTTTAGTTGCAGGGAATCTAAGAATGGTGTGAATTAGATTTTTTCTATGAATAAGAATGAAAATATGCACAAGTAGTGTTTCGAGACAGAGGTGGAATCTTTCATTAAAAGAATTGATGTTGCATGCATGATGAATTAAGGGTTTCGTGAAAGAATTCATGTACCCAAGTCATTATGAGGTAACGTTGTAGCCATCAATGGATGAAAGTTGAACCTCAATAAATCATCTACATATAGAGGATGATGCATTAATTAGAGATAATTAAAGGGACATAAAATTATATAGACTATGAGTGTATCTTATGATGAATTAGTGAGCACACATCAGGTGATTGAGTAGTGAGCATTCAAATTGTGATTGGTTGTAAACCAGGGGCATAGAGAGTACACTTCGAACATGTAAAAAACAATGCATATACTATGGATTTGGTACATCCGAACATTGCTGGTATATTCTCATTGGATGTTACAAAGTCAGAGTGAACCATGTAAAATTGACATGTCATGTGGACGCTGTAATATTTTTTCATACTCAACAAGTGGAAGAAGGGAGATGACATTTTTTTTATTAATAAAAAAATAAAAAGTGGGCAGTTGTATAAATCTTTCATACCCTGATTCACCCCTATCATGATATTAAACTATTTTACCTTACAAATACCTTTATACTTTCCATTTTGGGTAAATATAAAAACATCTTTTATGGAATTATCGACTATCACCTCCTCAAAGTGATGTGATTCGATCACACTAAACATGGAAAATATAAAGGAAATTTTTTAGAAACTATGTGATATATATGAAATTGGTATTATAAAATATTGATATAAAGTTTATTTTAATTATTTTTATATGACAATGAAATTAATGTAGTGTTCGTGCATACTTATGACCTACCATCTCTATAAACGGTGCATTTCATTTATTATCTCAAAATTTAATGTATTATTCTAAATAGTTATATACTAAATATAAATAATTATTTAATAATTTTTTACAATCTGGATATGGTGAATTCGTGATCTAATTAATAAGAACAATATAAAATATGTCAAAACATACTTGAGAAATTAGGGAATAAACACTCGAAATATTGAAATAATGGAAGAATGTAAACCCATGGGTAATAAGGCATTAAAAGAGGAAAAAATATACTATAATAAATATTAATATGGTTATTTAATAAGTTATTAACACTCTAAAAACAATTATACACTAGGTTAAAGTATGATCAACCAAAAGGATACACAAGGTCAGTGATTCTGTCTCAATTTACATTCCATTGAGACATAGTTTTTTGTTATTCACCAATAAACTTTTATATGGTTTACATATTTCCATTCAATATATAATATCAGGAATGAAATTATTAACAATATATTATATGTTCATTTAATTTAATTACATCATTGATATAATTATTATAATGATATAATGTGGTTCTAGACACTTTAGAATGTTTATATGTTATTTTACTCAAAAAATATTTAATGATCTTATAATGGTATTTCCATTTATCAATATCAATATTCATTTTTGTTAATTAAACTCTAACGGGAAATTATTGATCCTTTATTCAATATGGTTATTTGATAAGGCATATTGTTTATTGTTTTAATTGATTATTTGATATGAGGAATGTTTATAGACTTGTATGATACTAGCGGGGCCTAACTGTAGATATCCCCTATAATCATCGGTTGTCTCATGAGATGAAATATATAGAAAAAATAGATTGGGTTTTACTTGATATGTTAAACCATCTCGTGAATGGTCTTGATGGTAAATGTTTCATGTAGCTAGGAAATATGGTTTCTAATATTTAATAATATCCATTATTAAGACTATGTTATTTTTTTTAGGATTTGGAATTTAAATATCAATGGATACATTATATTATCAAATTAGTGATTTTTATGGAATGTGTTTTTGTTATTTAGATTTAAATATTGACTACACATTATCTAGATATTCTAATGGAATGTGTAATTAGTTATTTACCTCTCCGTGTTTATTTACTGAAATGAATTCATTATTGCTTCCACTTTACAAACATGTACTGAGAATTTGAGCCCACCCATTTATTTATTCTATTTTCCTCAGGTATGGAAGATGAATTTTTTCACGATTTCATGGATGATGGTTATTTTTTATTTTCCATGTTTTTATTTCTTATTTCCCGATGTTTAATGGGTATCATTTGTGTAATCTAGGTTTCCAAAACTATTAAACTAATCGGTTTGTTGAGATTTTATTCCTTATAATCATTACAAGGTATTAAATTATGTATCTCTTCCATGATACTGGGCTCAGGGTGTTATATTTGGTGTCATATGTTGTTTTTAAAAAAACATGAAAACTAGATTTAGAAAACATTCATAAGGGAAAACAACCCTATGATGGAAACTAATGATAACTATAGAGAAATTTGGTATGGTGTATATTATGTGGGTATATCTTGAAATACATCCCTATGTGGATAATAAAAGTGGAGTTGGTTATAGCATAGATGTACATAGGTGTAACAACTCCAAAAATGTGTGTCGTTATTGACTTAGCATGACCTAGTACCTGACAATATGCCTCGATGTGCACCTGTTTTGATGATCCAGGTATATATGTTTAGGATAATTCACATTTTCGATAGAAACCATTAGAGAGGATTTAAATTTAATAATTTCACAAATAAATCATGTTTATTAATATGATATTAATTATGGGAAATTTTTCAAATTAGGATTATTATTTCACTAGTTTTGGAACTATACATTATGTTTGATAATTATATAATCATATTAACTGTATGACTTCATTTAAAAATTTCTCCCAGCATAAGGAATGTGAAATTATCCAATGCACATGATCTATAGAGTAAGAAATGCCATATTTTTATAGTCTAAATCCAATATTATGAAGGGAAATGATATTCTATGTATTTTCATCATATATGGAAATATTATCGTGTGCTATCAAGTTCTATAATTCTTATAGAATTCAATGTATGTAAGAGAAGAAGGGGATGTTAGAGAAAAATATAAACAATATAAAGAATGGAATGACGTACTTTCCCACATGTTATAATTTTGTAAAGAAACACCCTAGTACTTATTTAAAAGGAGGGGGAGTTTTCTACAAGTGTAGCAAGGAATACCCCCATTCTTGTGATTGTAAGAGTAAGAAAAGGTTTGTAATATATAGTCATTCAATAGCATGAATATGGATAATTATGAAAATAAATATCTCAAGAGTATATTGAATATACCATAAATGGTGCTAATGGAAAATTGTCTAGTTTTTCTACTATCACATATGCAGAGAAATGATTAATTTTCCAATTCAAGAATCATTCCATTGGGAATATTTTATTAGAAATGTACTAGTAATAGGATTTAATTAATATATGAGGATTATAATATAGTACATTTTTTTAGGAATTTTACATAATATGATGAATGGAACCATGCAAATTTATTCATTATAAATGATATTTTTAGGAAACCACATGGTTTAGGGAAATATAACCCTTTATATGTTCCAGATGTTATGAATATAGTTTGGATAACATAAATCATATAACTATTTTCTACATTGGAAATGATTCTAATGTTTTGGATCACAATACATGTAAAGGTCAAAATGTTACCAATTTATTTAATAGTTTCAATTGATATTTTGATAAGGTTTTAGATATTATTGTATTGCATCACCAAGTCATGATACATGTTCTATGAAAATAAGTAGAAGTAGTTCAAGGTACGAGGAAAAGATTTCACTTATATAAAGGTATCATGTATATATATTTACATATATCCACATATTGTGAAAGAGATTCCAAACTCTTGGAGAAACAATATTGAAAAATATGGTCCTATTGTTATATTTTTTCTTATATAAATGACATTTTTACCAACTCTTGTCTATGACATAGTGGTCATTAACTTGCAACTAAACATAATATTAATCACTCTACATCAGAACAAGGTAGTTGAATTTTTTTCCAGGAACCTATTTTCAAAAATGGTATCCTATTAAAAATAATTATTTGTTAGAGACTTTACCATTACCCCTTAAATCTTATTAATAATATATTATTTTAATCTTATTTTTTGACATGGTTTCTTCTAAAAATGTATATTCAAATTTTATACCATAGATTATGAAGATCAAGTTTGAATTATGAGGTTGAAATTTAATTAAGGTTTGGAGAATCTAACACCCCAATATGTTACAATATTTTTAATTTTCAATTTTTTTTCTTTTTTTCTAGAATTTATTATATATAGAACCGTGTTAATCTTACGCTGCACACCACAACGAGTTGGCCCGAATTACACACAATGCCTAGGGTTTCTGAAAAACAATATATTACTAAAATATTACTTTTTAATATAAAAATTACATTACGATGGATGTTATGAATATGATTCAATAAATTAATAAAACATATGGTTGAATTCATTTGTTACAAATAAATTAGAAATGAAAATAGGAACCAACTGAATATACACAAAATGTTTTTTTAAAGAAGAATTTTTATGCTCACAAAGTTATTTCATTCTTATAAATTAAATTAATTAATTTTATTGAATGATGTCAATAAAATATATATGCTATATATTCACTCAATTTTTTTAATATTTATCCAATAGGTTTTAGAGGTATAAAATATGCTCAAACCCAATATTACACATAAAAATCGATATTTTTATAAAGATAATTTTAAATCCTTTTGATAGAGAAGCTATTTTAAATACAATTTTTGACACTATTATATATTATATTTTAAAAAATAAACTTCAACTTTTAAATCAGAATATAAATTTTAATTTTATTTTTTTAGTATTTTTTAGATAAGATTCTTGTTTTCATGTGTTGTGAAAATTAATAAATTTTAATTAAAATAAAATTTTCATCAAAATAATTTATAGAGTTTTATTATACCTTTAATTTTTTAAGGTATAATTAGAATATTTTATACCATTTAATCAAATTTATGACTTTTAAAATCAATTTCACCTTGAATTTTGATATAAAAATGTTTCTATATTTTGCATGTTTTAAGCATTAATAACCTATTTTCTCATCCCATCTACAAAATTAATTTTAAATTATTTAGTGAAAATTAAGTGATTTAAATTTTGAAAGATATATTCCATATTTTTAATCACTTCTTCCAAAATATGTAAATAGTTTTCTTTTATTTTTTGTTATATTTATAGTAAATTTAATAATATTTTAATTAACACTTTTCAGGAAAAATCATGTAATTAAGGGTAAAAATATTATAAAATAACCCTAAAACATGTAAATATTTAATTGGGTGAGATAGTTTCGACCAAAATCATCCTTTTGCCGATTTTTTGGCCTCATGGATCAAATTGGATGTCTTTATGGTTTTTATAGTATTTTATTCTAAGAAATGTCCAATATGACAAACTTATGTTTCTAATAATTATTACATTTTCTATGTATTGTTATTATGTAAAAATATTAGACTATAAACACTCATTAGGAAAAGAAAAATTTTATATACCTAACTTTGATTTATTTATAATTTTTATTAAAATAAATAATTAAATTAAATTGCGACATAATGATGATGTAGTGATTATGTAATTACAAGGGGATTCAAATAAATGATATTAAAAATATTAAAATAAATATAATTTCATATAATGGATGTGATTCAAAATTTATTTGGATTAATGACACCTTTTATGGATCATTTTATTGAGTTTATTAAATTATATCATGTTTTTATGATATGTTTTAAATGTCTTTGGTTGAATAGTTCAAAAATTGACATTATTGATATTTTACATTAAATAATATTTCATTAAATTATATTAAATATTTTTAAAAAATAAAATTATGTCAAATAATTGTTATATGTCTTAAAATGTTATCAATGACTCATTTATTATCCTTTTTGTCCTTTTATAGTAATTATATTAACCATTATTTTATAAAATACATGATATAATGTTAAGAGTTATTGGGGTTTAATAAGGGTTAAAACAATGAGATAAGGATTAAAAAGAACTTGTCCAAAAATTATTGGATGAATGGGATTGTAAATTTATCACTTTATTATATAATTGGTTTTTTAATGGACAATGTTACATTAAAATAGCATATATATTTGTTAAGTCAATAACTGTTAAAAACCATCACTCCATTTGTATTTAATATATGTTACGTGTCAAGAGAAGAAAAAATCAATATATGAGGAAAAACGTTATTTTTATGCTAAACAAATTTTATTTATTATATATTTTTTTTTTAATTTTTATAAATTATATAATTATCAAAAAATATTTTTCAATTGTAAAAAAATATTAATATAATTATCATTAAATTCTTATAGTTGATTTTAAAAGTATTAATCTTGACATATTTGGGATTATTTAATGTATTAATTGATTTTATAAATTGATAAGATATATTAGGTATGTTTTAAATAATTATATTCTAATTCCAACTTTTTTTTGATGTATTTGAAGTCAAATAAAAAGAATAGTATCTAATTAGCAATAATGATATTTTTTTGAATAAATATATTAATAAATAATTTAAAAACCCAAAAAATGTAAAATAATCACAAATGAGATAATATATGGCCAAAAAGTTCTTAAAATATTCATTTATTTTACATTTTAATGTATTTGACTCAAGAATACCCTTTTTATATTTTATTACTATAAGATTTTCCAGTATTACCTCTCACCTTCATTATAAATGGACACCTCCTCCATCACATCATTAAACCACATTGATCCTTCTAGATGGACCATCAAATGACCAAATAATGTATAAAATTACATATATCCATCCTTGAATCCATAAAGTGAATATAAATCCATATTTGGAAGCATTTTGGTATAAACTAAACGAAGTAACCTGAATACTAGGTAACATTCTACAATGATCACTTCAGTTTTATTTCTTTACCCTCTCAATAATTTATTATTATTTCAGGATTATATAAGAACCGTAGTATATTAAATATTATAAGGTGTTATTATATTAGTGTTTTGACCTACACTTAAACACATTTCCTTCTAATTTTAAACAAACATATTGTTTCTATTTTCAACAAACTACCACCTCACGAAATGACGATTGTTCTATTTTTCATTACCAAAATTAAGTTTTGTTCATTGTGATGAACAATATATTTTTATATGATATACATATAAATTATATTTATGTATTTATTATTATTTAATTATATAATTACAGATTCCTATACAATTTCAATTTTGTTAAAATTCGATAACATCATTTGTGGAAGTATGGACTACCACCCCCCAAAGTGACATGATTTGTTCACACTATAAATGAAACATAAAAAGGATGGTTTTAATAACAAATTGTGACATATATTACATATATATGATACTCTATTTATAATTTAAATATATATCAATTTCATTTCATTCTTTTAATAAAAAACAAAAAATGAAAGTATCATTCATGCGTATGTACGGCCTTCTGTCTCCATGAACATTGTGTTTAATTACATATCACCATATTTTATTGATTTTTATAAATAAATATATAATAAATATCTATATTTAACATTCAAATCATGATTTAAATTATTGATATGATTAAACAATGATCTAATTAACAGTAATAACCAATAACAAGTATAAACTTACTCGAGACACAAGGCATTTAACACCCAAAATAGTGAAAATAATGAAATAATGTTAAAAAAAAGTTATAATATATTATAAAATGATAAAATATGATATCATTAACATTAATATGGTTATATAATAAGTTATTAACCCTATTAATTCCAATATAAAAAATGTTAAAAGAATGTTAACAAAAATTAAATGCAAGGTATGGGATTCTATCTCAATTAAATTCCATTGATACAAAATTGTCGTTATGGACCAATTTATTTAAAATGGTTTATACACTACCTATTGACATATTACATCATGAATATATTTATTCCCATGATACTATGAGATTAACTTATTGTTATTCTATCATTAATATTACTATCAAAATGTTTCAAATTGGTGCGCGATACTTTGGAATGTTTAAATATCATTTTACTCAAAAATTGTTTGTTGATGTTTCAATGGTTTTTCCATTCATAGACATCATCAATCCTTGCTGTTAATTAGCCTCTGCTAGGGAATTTTTTATGCTTTATTTAATACATTTATTTGTTAAGGATTATTGTTTATTATTCAAATACATTATTTGATATAAGGAATGCTTTGGATAGGTACAACACGGGTGGGGCCCAGTTATAGATAGCCTCTAAATGAATAAATAATCTTTTGAGACAAAATACATGTCCAAATTAGATGGGATTTTACCCAATATGCTACATTTTATTGTGAACAGTCTCGAGTTTAAATGTTCCTTGTACCTTGGAAACAAGGAATCCAATAATTAAGCACCTCCTTAATTTAAACTCAGTTATTATTTATGCATGATATTTATTAGAATACATATCTATGAATGAATTATATTCCTAGTTTATTGATTTATAAGGAATTTGTTTCAATTATTTACCATTCCATAATGATTAAGCACTGTTTAGTTATTTTAACAGCATGTTTTATCAGTTATTTACCTTTTAATGTTGATTTACTCACTTCAATTCATTATTTATTACACTTTACTTACCCTTATTGATCTTTTGAGCTCAATGGTTTATTTTTTATATTTTTCATTGGTTATGAAGGTGAAAGTTTTGAATCATTTCAAGGATTCTATTTATTTCTTATTATTATTCATAACCTTATTATTACCTATTTCCCAATGTATTATTTGTAAATGTATGTAATTTGGATTTACAAAATAGCTAAAATTATTTGTCATCTGTGGTTTGATTCCTGGTAATCATGATAATGTAATAAAATAATTCATCGACTATAGGATTTGGGCTTTGTGTCATTACATGTGACTAACACCTAGTGTATAAAATGTGTAAAAATTGGATACATTACACTCTATTTATAAATTTAGGTATAATATATAAGATTGTGTAAATTAATAAACTCCATTAAATTCCTAAATAAAAAATACCTATAAATTAATATAATTACCCTGAATAAGAACAATGGGAATAGTTTAAAACGAATCCTAGGAAATGTCAATAAAGATCCAATTATTCTCAAAAAATATCATGAGCCTTTCATGCTTAACCAGATAAGAAACCAGATCCATTAGACTGGGAAAATAATGGTTATATATATCATGAGTATATTGGAATACAAAATATGACCCTCCCTGAAACAACTCTTGGAACATTAATATAATTATACTAAAGCCTAGTGAATAAAAAATGGAGCTAACTCATGAACTGCACTCGTAAAACTACATTAAATATTCACTAAGGAAATATCACATATATAAACATAAAAGTAATCATATATATATAAAACATATAAAAAATAAAGGTACAATGCATAAACTATATGATGACCCAAACAAAACAAATCCTAATTTTACATCAATATTTTAATGTAAACATCACATCTCACAAAAATCATACATATATCAGATAATCATTCATATTTGTGTTAGTTACATAGGAAACTAATATTACAAAACTGTGAACCTTTTTCCATTATTAAACTCTTCTATAATCGATTCTATATATTTCTCACAATTTATACTTATCTTCATAACCAATAGAATAAAAACATAAGAAAGGTGTGAGATAAAATTTCTAGTATGGTTTAGAATAATAAATAACTATCTAAGATCATAAGTGACCATTAGATAAATATATTTTTATATTAATTAAAGAAATGAATATGAATATAAAATATATAATTCATACATAGTAAAACCAAAAATATGATAAAAAACATTGAAACATGACAATATGATATAACATATTATGAACATGGATTCATGGAATATGTGTTGTAGAAATTACAAATGGAATCATATGTATATGTCAAAGATCATTTACAAGACTACCAAGGTATGTAGAGTCACATGGGGTGTTGAGTTCACTTTCCATTATTATAAACATAGGGTAAAAGTCCCTTAGTTTATTAGGTTCACTCCCTAATCCCATATACAATATCTCTTGATATATAAATCATTACACAATGCATTATATGTCTATAAAATTATGATTCCACCATCCACATGATAAAAATTATAATATTTTATATGAATAAATGCACCATATGAGGGAAAAAATACATTAATAAATCATAATATATATAAATCTTGTGATAAGTCGGTGATTTTCATAATCTGGTCACAATGAATAACCATGGAATTTATCATAAATATTTCAATGACAATAATGAATTAAATCATTATATATGTTCATATTATAATAAATAAAAAAGGGAGTATTAACATTGAGTGTAAATGTACAAAAATTCTATTGAATGATAAAGGAGAAGTAAAAAATAAACCCAATATGTGATGATTTTCACAATGATCATAGGATATCTTATGGACAAAAATATCAAATAATTCAAATTTTCAGTATAATTGAACTATGAATATTTTATATATACAAATGATGGTTTAAAAAATAAATCCATTTTGAACATTATTTAATGGAGGTTACACTTCCCATTAAATAATATAATAAAATGTTATTATTTTTTGTTTTATAATAAAAATTTATGAAATTATCATATCATCAAAAAATAACAAAAATTCCTTTTCGAAATGTGAAATAGGAAATATAAATGTCCATAGATATAAAAATTATTTAGGATTTCAATTAATATGGATAATTTTTTTGGGAATTTTAATTATGGAAATGATTGGGAAACCATCACAAAAGAGGATGTCAATTATTTTCACTAATGATATTCTTTTTGAGAAATAAATTCTCCAAGGAAATGATTTCAATCACAAATGTAAAATTCATGAGACAGATACATTATAATATCATTATTGATTAGATGAAAACCACCTCATTTAATTTTAGTATAAAATTAATCATTATGATTCATGAATGATGTTGTGTAAATAAAATCCTTACAGAATTTAATTTTTTTAGACAAAACAGAATGATAGAATAAACATCAAATAGAACATTGAATATCACAAAATATAAGAAAATAATGATTCAAAAAAAATAATGGTTTGTCAATATACAATTACGAAGAAACAATAGTGTATAATAAGAAATATGCATTAATTGAAATATCATAAAAATAATTATTTATGTAGAATATGTGAAAAGTGGAAAAATTGAGTTCAATTAGACAGTTTGTAACTCAATAGATAAATATCAAGTTATCATCTAACCTTACATTTTTCATAATTTTTTGTGCATGTGAATACCTTGCTAAATAATCCAATTAGGTTTATTAAATACCTTATTTATAATGTATTTCATTTATTTTTAATTTAATATATATCATATATTTACATATTCTATTTATTTATTATATTTTAAATTTGTGATTTCATGAAAATTGAATCAGTGTTGGAATAAAAAAGATAATTTTTGTGATCAAATTATATATTTTATTGATAAGTAGAAAATTTAATAAAATATATCTGGAACCCAAAAATAATCAAAATTTTATTATTAAAAAACAATATTATTATTTATGTTTCTATAATCATCTATTATATTATTTTAAATAATTATTGAAGTAGGTGGTTAAACCAACCGAAACATGAACACAATATATCTTCATGGGTGAGTATTGATGAAGAAATGTATAATATCATAAAATCGATAAATAATGATATTATTCAGTTTTTCAAGTTAGTTAATAATATTTTATGTAGTTTTGGTAAATAATTAAAACCAATATGAAAAAACTTAAAATGTTACTCCGTGGAGGTGGTAGTCCTCATAATGAATGGTTAAAAATTTTAATACTAAGTTGAAGTAAATGACTAAATAATGGTTTTTAAATAAACAAAATATATCTTTTGTGTAATAATAATAATAAGGTAATCATATTTTTTAGGGTTAGTTTATAAGAGAATTATTAATAATTAAGGTCAAGGATTAATTAATACTCACTTTCAGTCCATGAACACTCACTTGAATGTATCCATGGAAATGATGGGATTAGTTTTAATAATTGAGAAAAAGGATTATTTAATTTATATAGTATTATAAGAGGAGACAATGAAATAATTTTAATATGGAATTCAACAGAATTTGTGTGTCATGAATGGGTGTAATTGTTGCCTTTTATAAGTAAATAAAAAGTCACTTTTGTGAATACCCATTTATTTTTCAATGATATCATTATATTATTTAATGGTCAAAGACTCCAAATATTAAAATTAATGAAATTTTGGGTGATATTGGATATATATATATGGAACAAAAAATTTAAAAATATATTTTAAACATGTTAGACGACATTTGTTCCTATATTTTTACTTGCAACATTATTTTTTCACCACAATAACTTGTTTTTACTGAAGTAACATATGTTCTAATAAACATATAAAATAAACAATAATAAGAAATATGGGTATTTTAAACCAATATTAAATTTCTATTTAATATAATTCAAATTATAACAAATAGAATATTTCCTTTTAAATTAAAACATTTTATATATAGAAAAGACATTTTGTAGAGAAATGTTATTTTCACCATTAAGTGTTCTTAATAACATTTAATGTTGATTAACAAGTGAATTATGGATATTTAATTTATATATAGTGATAAAATATATAATAAACTCCCCATTTAGAATATATTTATTAATTATATTAGATTAAAAATACATAGTATTAATAAAACAAGTCCTTGATAATAACATTTTTACTAAAATCATAAGGTTTAACATTAATATTTATCATACATTTATGTCCGAAAATAAATTTGAACCTATTAGATAATAGGATCACATTGGTATAATATTTAAAATAATTTTTATAAATTTAATTTATACAATTGAGGAATTATAATTTTTAACATTGGAAAATAAAAAAGCTTTTAGAGAGAAATATTAATTACGCTTTTTAAAATAGTAAATATCTATTTTATAAATATAGAATATAAATTGTAAATTATTATATTTTCATATATTAATATATATTTAACATAATTGTTTTAATAAAAATTAATGCATAATTGTATTTTAATAATTTCCTAAAAGTAACAGTTTTAGTGAAATTGATATTTTTTTCACTATTTAGCTAAAATTAAACATCTTTAAAAAATTACTGAAAATTATATTTATGCTAATAATTTTGTGATTATGGATAAACTAATGTTATTTCTTCCAAATTGTAATACTAAAATTTTACAATTTATCTTTTATGATAAATTAAATAATATAATGGAAATCAATTTTTGTAGAAAAATTAATGTTCAATGTACCTACAAATCAAATTCATCTTTTATATAAATAGATAATAAAATTAGATTTAATATATTATTAATTCAAATATATATATTATTCATATCAGGAATACACATTTTCTATAATATATTTATTCTCTTAAAATAAAGAACATAAAATGTCAATAGAAATAATAACTTTTAACTATAAGGCAATCTTAATAGTTCTCGAGCTACAATAAAAATCGTTATTTTTAATTATACATATATCTCAAGATATGGTTACCTATAGATTTACCAACCATAATAATAGAATATTTATACTAGTTATATAATTTTTAATGGTTTTTTACTTTGGTGTTTCCTGTGAAGAAAAATATTGAACACATTAGTTTTCAATGGGAAATATAATTTAAAATCATGAGTGATACATTTTTCCACCCTAAAGTAAATTACTACCTCAAAATATAAATTATCATATACTAATTGAAATTTAAGGGTATATAAACGATTGAGATGAATCAGGATATAATTTCAATAGTTGTATATACCAAATAAATCCAAGAACATATCTTTTTTACATATAATAATTTTAAGCCAAATATAGATAATTTATCCAACCATTTGAGAAAAGTATATGTCATTATTCTCTTTTAAGGACCAAATTTTATAATTTCATTAGAAATGGTGATCATAATAATTCTTACTTTGATAGAGTATCATTGATTGATATGAAATGTGTGATTCTTATTCCAAAAATTAAAATTTCTCTTATTTGGAGAGAAATGTCAATTCCCAAAATCACATTACATTTATATAAAATTATGGTAAAAATAAATTCATCAATCATAATCTCAAAATCTTTCAATATGAATGATATAATGTTGATAAAATATGTTTATCTCCATGTTTTTTATTTCAACAGATAAGAGTTTGTGAAAACATACATTACATAAGGCATCAGAAAGTCTAGTGTGGTGAATAAATGTATATATAACCTTATAATTATCAATATAAACTTAAATGATTGTCAATTAATAGTATTTTTTATATTACCATGTTCTATGGGGGTTTTGGTGTTAATTTTAATATCAATCCATTTTTTAAGTGCATGGATTTTCATAAAGCCCAAATTCCTCACATCTAAAATGTTGAATTGATAGTGTATCCATAGGAAGAACAATAGTTTTCCTAATCATGATCATTATAGTATTCATTTTTCATTGAATATTTCTTCTTGATTCCATAACTTAACACAAATAAAACATCTTCTTATTCCCTTCAGTCATGTATCCATGTGCCTCATCAGACATTTTTGACATAAATGAAATTGAATCTCCTTTCATTCATCACCTTCATCACTATAAATCCTAGGACAAAAAATAAATATGTTATTTTCTATGTTATTAAAATAAAATTATTCCATGTTGTTAATAATAAATTTTGAGATATGTTTTTCCATGATCAAAATATTGTTTACTCCAAGTCTTACTCCATTAGGATTATCATTGGGATAATCTATTCTATTTCCAATTCTCCCATTGTAGATATAATTACTTCATACATCAATCATTAATAAAAAAGGGTTAATGAGAGTGATATGAAATTATAATCATAATAGAACTATCATAACCATTTAAATAAAAAAACACATCCTCAAAATGTATTTCACATTAAATGCATCAAATTTCATTAAACTCAACCTAAATAGGTCTTGGTTTAATATTAGTTTTATTAGTTTGTGTTCTATCATTGTCCTTTACTAAATTTATTAACATAATAAATCATTTATCCTTGATTCTAATTATAATTTGGCTTAAAAAAGAATATCCCTAAGTATTTTCCACTCTGGTGTGTAGTTAGGCCTCATTATTGTGCACAGAGTGATGATTGAGTTAATTCCCAAAACACTAATTTATGGTTATAACCCCTTGTTACATCTATTTAAAATCTTTTATCTAGTTATAGTATTTGGTTCTGAATTTTATTTCTTGCAAAGCCACACAATATCAATATTATTAAAACTTTTTGTCTTATAATATACAAAGAATTATCCCTTATTCTTATCCAAATAATTTTAAATAATTTTGGCTAATCAAAATATCCAAAATGATTATAATAATCTAAAAAATATCTTCTAATACCAGTTGTTATGACCCTTTATAAAAAAATATTTAATTTTAAAAATATTTATATTTTAAACCTTATATATCTCCATAATCTCATATAGCACACTTAAACTTTTGTTTTACTATCTTCGAGTACCAGTTATATAGTGAAATGATTTTTAAAATATGTGAAACATTCTTTGTAATGTAAGACTTCTACATCAAATTTTTTATATTTACCATAAGTTATACTTATCATCAAATGATAGTTAAGGGAAACCCAATTAAGGGTTAATCTAAAATTCATAGAAAGGAAAAGCATAATTGATAAAATATAATAAATATTTTATCACAAATCCTAACTAAGAGAGGGTAGGGAAGTGGGAGAATTAATCCATCTATTCCATCTCCAACCACAAGGTTTTAGAGAACACTCAGATTCAAAGATATTTAGTTATTGGCCACCCCCACAACATGGATGGTGGAGAATATAATATCATAAAATATAATGAATAGTATATCACACAATAAAACTAAGTGAGATTATCTTTCCATAGACTCAACTATAGTTATCGTCCCACATGACACTTAGAATCCACAAGTATGGTCTAGGAACTTGAATGCATATAATCAAAAAGGAATAAATATTTAAATAATTTATAATAATTATTTATTAATTATAAATGACCATAATGTCATTAATACTAGTAAAATTTTCTTTTCCAATAATTCCTTTTCATTAGAAGCCTTGATGATTTTATAATTATTACACAAATTTCACGATTTCAATAAAATAATTTTAGGGCATCCAATCCAACTATCCCAATTTTTTCACTCAATAAACTATTCTACCATAAAAACCAGTTATTTATTTTTATTTATAATCCATATCCCATTCCATAATATAGGTATTCTATGATATAACCTAAAATTCCAAAATATAGATACACTCTTGGAGAATATTATTGATTTAGTATGTATTTGGAAGTCACAATAAATAATCATCATAAAAACCGCCCAAAAAACATCTAAAAATACCCATAATCAAACAAGTCAATAAAACATAATACAAATACATTCATAAGAATCAAAAAAATAGGTAATATTGACTCCCAATTCGTGACACCTACCTAAAAATAAAATGCGTCTCAACAAATAAACAATAATCAAGAACCACTATCAACTTATGATCCTTATTCTATCAATACCCAATCCCACAAATCAAATAGTTGTGGGGATCTACTGTACTAGATAATATATATATATATATAGGGAAATTGAAAATTAATTTATCATAAAAAACTCATCTTGAAATTAATAACATAATATAAATAACACATGATTATTGAAAATGGTATAACAACAAGGTAGGTCTCACAATAACCTCAGTTAATATAATTTCATAAAAAACCATTTTAATTACCACCATGAATTATTTGATTCATTATGAATAGATTTGAACAAGAATAAACTAATCATTAAAAGATAATTATTTCTTATAATGAACCATACACATGATTCTTGTAATAATTTATTATTGAATAGTTTTTAACGATGAATGGTAATTAAATTCAGTTCCTCGTTTCTCTATACACTCCATATTTACAATCCTTTTTTTCATAAATCAATTTCAATAATATAAATCCTCATAAAAAAATAATCACTGAAAATTGATATCACACTATCTAAAATATATATAGTGTCATTATCAACATAAAAACACTAAATCTGATCCTAACACCATTTTGATTCTTTCTTAATTTGATTTTTTACATTCATTGTGTTGATTCAACCATTTCTTGAAGAATCCAATGAATGTTAATTCTATAATTTCACATACAATAAGTAGAATTCACTAATTTTCTACCTCATTAAAAAAATCAAGGATCTCAGGGTATGAACGGAAGGACCAAAATATATATCAAATCCCATGTTATATATGAAATACCTTGATTATTATAGAGATATCCAAATAAAAATCCCCCATAAGACACCAACAGAAACATGATTACAAATTATATAACAACCATCCGTAGAATGGAATAAGAAAATTATTGAGGAGATGAAAAATATAGAAGAGGAGAAAAAACATATAACATTCATGAATCAAACACTTAATGTATAGGGTTTATGCCAATATACGGGGATCTTATATCTTTGATAGGGGTCATTAGGTCACCTAGGGATCAATGGATATATACAAAATTAAGTGAATATTTATAGATATCCTAAATTTATAAATGAATAATTTAAAAAAGAATCATTTCATAACCCACATGACAATTCCACATCCATGACAGTTTCATGAAACAATAATGTAACAAGGGATGATAAGTTTCATGGTTTTGAATATGAACTCACATTCAAGAACCCATTCAATTACTACTATGAATATGCCATCAATACAAATAAACCCATTGTAATTATATAACACAAACAATATATCACTCTACATATCTCCTCAAATTTATAAATACATCAAAAAAACTTTAATGATCCAAAAAACATGCTTCTTTTATTCCGTAAGGATCCCCATGGGATTGAATTAATATCTTTACACCATAACCTCTATAATTAAGCCTCAAGAACCACTCCATGGCTACCTCCTCATAAAAAACCACCGTGAAATCAATTATTAGCCTCCATTCTCCAAACTCCATAGCCACACCATAAGGGGCCATCTCGAAGATGCAAAATGTTATAACTTATAAGCTCGAGCCAAAATAATCGTCTTCTAGATGAAATTTATTCTAAAAAAACTTCAACTATTCCATAAATTCTCAAAAAATATGAAAAATCAAAATTATAAAAAAAGGTCTGGAGAAATACATTAACCCTTGTAAAAATACCTGAAAACATGACCAACAGGTCTCTAGGACATGAAATATGTGTCCATGGCATATTAACTTATAATAGAAAAATTTTAGATCTCTATTGAACTATATCACTATATAACCTAACAAATAATGAAATGAATGAGAAACAAAAAAACACATAAAGTTAGTTAAAAATATTTACAAATAATAAAATAATTCAAATGAAATATTTTTAACATTACTAAAACCTCCTTAAATTTTACATCATAGAGAAAACCCATCATAAAATGACCCAAATTTCACATAAAAATGTAGTGGTGAACAATCATTTTATGAACCTCCTAATACCAAAATAACCATCATTTCCTTTCATACTCAGTGTCATAGATTCCCTTTCCTCTATCCAAAATTATATATTGTGACTCACACGACCTTGCATGATGAACTCTTCCCAACCAAATTCTTTGCTCGAATTACACTAACCTTCCACTAATCTATTTCATACACCTACAAAATCTTAAACAAACAATGAAATAATACATAATGTTTTGGTATATTATTATAGGTATAAAATAATTAAACATTTTAATTTTTTTGTGGTTAAGATATTGTTTATTAGTCAATATTTCATAATGGGAAAGTAAAATTTTCTTTAAATTACAATGGCCATTGGTATATCAATTTGGATAAATTCGATATTATATTTTCTGAGGGTGTATTATTTAATTATGGGATAAAATCATTGATGTAATTTTTTATCAATTATATATATTTTTTATATTAAAGTTGATTAATAAACTTTCTTTAATGGGTAATGTTATGACATAAAATTATGTTTTTTCTTATTTACATTAACTAATATAATGATTTACTATTATTGTGAGGCTTGATCATCAGTGTATGTTATTTATTGAATTAATATATTTTTCATTGTGATATTAATTTGAACAAGAAAAAAACTATGATATTTTTAGTAATACTAAAAAACAATAAAATTGTTTCATTTTTTATTATCCATAGTGTATTATTGTAATGAAATACTACAATTAGTGGTATTTATGTTTGAAATTATGAGGGATCACATGAGTGAATCTCTTTATAATCTTAAAACATGTTCTATGGAGAAAATATAACATTATATACTATTAAATAATAATAGATAAATAAAATCATGATAACATAAAAATTTTAAATATACTATATAACATGAAACCAAAAATATGGAGAAATCTGGAAAAATTAAACAAATAAAAACATTTGCATTGGACAAGATACGAAAATTGTGGAACATATTCTACTTAAAAATAGATAACATGTTTTATAATTAATATGTTAAATTAAAATATTATAAATTAAATACTATAATAATAATACATGTATCCCTAATAACATTTATATAATCCAAATAATATTTAAAAATTCTATAAATCATTTATGTTCAATGTTTATTTATAGAACATATATATAGTATTAAAAAACAACCCCATATAGATACGTACATACATAAATTTATATATACCCACTTGTGTGATTTTGTATATATATATATATATATATATCATACACACATATTCTAACATTTCAACACACAAAAACACACACATATATATATTGGGTATATATATATTAGAATATATATATATATATATATATAGAGTTGATAAATATTTAAAACGTTTTAAATAAATTAATGAGAATTTATATTTCATCAGAAGTGAATAAATTATTTACATAATTAAAGGATAATTATTATATACTTTTCACAATTAATTTAAAAATATACATAGTCTATAGAACAAGTAATTGAATTTTGTAGAAAACACACACAAATAGATATATATGTGTGTGTTATATGATATATATAAATACAGGGTTTTGGGATATATATATATATGTATATAAAACACCAAACAATCATAGATGATGAAATATAGACATATTTGATTGTGTGTTTTTAATTATTATAAAAATTTAATACCTTACAACGAAAACTATCTATATGTAGAAAAAATATAATTAATTTTTTAGGCATTTCAAATTAATTAGTTCCTAAGCTATTGAAATGAAAACCCATAATACCAATGGCCCTAGAAAATTGAAAAATAATATCAAACATCTGATCAAAAAACATTAATAACTAATAATCATCCTCTCACAAAAATGTCAATTTGTTTTTCAACACAAAAATAATTCCCAAAAAGAAAGATCATCAAATTTCATGTTAGGTATTTTCAGAATATGAACCTAAATAAATAACATGAATTATCTCGAGTAAAAACATCATTAATTAATGAAAATTCATTTAACATTTATTTATTTTTGGAAGGGATTTTTTTGAAGATCCACGATAAATAATATTTCTTATGCTTCATTAAACATCATTTAATAAAGTCCTAATTTTCATTAACAGACATAAAACCCTAAAAACCCATTAGTCCCCATAAATCCATCTCAAAAAAATGAAAATGGAAATTTATAGTTCTAAATATTCTTTCCGCAAGATATATATTTAAAATTCTATATTTTATAAATTACTTTTTCCCAGATATTTGTCGATGTACCTATTAACCATTTAGAGGTTTATCCCTAAATAAATTTTTCAAGGCTTTTTTTACTTCATACATTATAAAATCCAAATAGGCAACTATGAGAGTTTTAAATTTTATTTTATCTATGGATATAAATTATAAATGTGGATATCAGTAAGTGAAAGTGGGATATAATTCTACGAATATAAAATATGAACATGGCCCAAAGGTTTTAATTCCCACCAATCAATCAGTATTACTTTCATTGTGATTTCAATTATGAACTCAAATTAAAAAAATATCCATGATTTGAATATTATACTAAAGTTGATATTAAATAATTGAAATGTTAAGTGTAATATAATTAAAAAGGGAATGTATTTGATTTTGGAACTGTAATATAATGAGTTGATGATGCATCAAAAATTTCATACTAATAAGGACTAGAACAGACTATGTTCCCCTCTGAAGTCATAGAAACATTCATCATAGCTATTATTACTACTATACCTCCCTCTCTAGTGATTTTTTCATGTAAAAGTAACTCATATTGTTATATAATGGTTTAATTTATGCATTTCATTACGTTTTGAAAATAATTAGAGGCTATTATTTTTAATAAAAAATGAGATTGAGTTTAACAAAATTATAGGAATATTCCATAATTATATTGGAAGGAAAAATTTAAGCATTAATTAAAAATAGGATTTTACTAAAGGGAGATCCAAAGACAAAATCGAGATATTAAAATAAGATATAGGACCATGGTGAAGTTCTCAAGGCTACAGGAGACACCAACTTCTATGTTGAATAGAACCAACTAGTTAGTTATAATTATAGAACCACCAAATGTTTCTTCAATTCAATGGAAATCCATTGGATTGTAATGGATAACCTCTATATGTTTTCAAAAATTAGTGAGCTCTAGTTATCTCTATATCTAGTAGCTGAGATCATTTGGATATCTGGTTGAGCCAATCATGCAAGTTAAAAAAATCATTATTTGGTATCCCATGAATAACTTAATATTCATTTACATATTCTTAAATACTAGGATAAATTCTTGAACATTCATAGTCCTATTATATAATATAAATAAATTTTCTTAGATTACTGATGATTTGTTGTGGAATAACTAGTGCAATTGAAACCCTTCATCGATGGATCTATAGTGGATTCTCTCCCATCTCAAAAATAATTTACAGAACCAAAATCAATTCTCTATTCTCATAGGATCTCTTTTGTAATAAATATTTATCTCTCTTATCTAATTTTATCTTTCAATATTGATATATAAAGTAAATATATCAACTTATCTCCAACCTTATACAATGTGATTGTTGCTACAATATATTAAATAAAAACAATATGGGTGCTTCCATCCGTTAATGTAATAGAGGTGGGTCTCTTGCTGCAACCATGGAAAAGAAAAGGATAATTGGTTTCTTGATTTCCATTAAAATAAATGTATTAATATAAAAAACCTGACAACATAAATGGAGTGGATATAGTGTATCACATAAATGTATTTTTTAACTCCTTTATCAAATCTTTCTATCCTTTTACTATATATAATCCTTTTTATATTCTCAAATATTTAATCAAATTACATCGATAGACCTTTATTATATTTTCGTTCTTATTCTATAAATGTTATTTATTAATTTTAATGATTCATTTTATTTTCAATTGTCTTAATTAGTAACATTCCAATAATAATTACCTTATTCCAACATTCATAATCATTCAAATGATGATATAAACTAATTGAACTAATAATATAAACATGATCAAATATATCATCAATTTTTTATTTCTACTATATATTAAATTCAAATTATTTATTGTTATTTTAATTAGTGATTTGCATCACACATCAGTTGTTTAAATTTATAAATACAACTCTCCCCACCCCTTTTATTATCCAATTCGACCAACATTTTGTATAAAAAGAGTTATTTTATTAAACCTTAATTTGTTTAAAATAATGATTTTATATCATGGAATATTCCAAATATTTGTAAATTTTAATTAAGAGAAATTATTTTGGTTAAAATCCTTTCATTATTGGAATGAATTACCTGTGTTAGAAAAATCACATGTCTACCATTATTAGCAGTATTGGTTATCTTCTTTAGAAAATGATTATAAACGCATATAGTCATATAATAGATTGAGAATACAATTTGACTCTCTAATAATTTTATGCTTTTGAATATAATGTAAAATTAATAAACACACTTCATTTTGGGAATAAAAAATGAATTTAATCTAATATTTACTTGAAAAAAATTCAGTGAAATCTATAAACTCTTAGAAGTCACAAACGAATGCACACATAGAATTAAAGATACTAGATTTTATATCAATAGTGAAAACATATCAACATTTTCAATGCATTAAAATGAATATATTATAGATTTTTTCACACTTTTTACTGATATTTGCATTGGTTGAAATTATCTTGGTAGTGATTTGTATTTATAAATTTTATTAAATAAGATTATTTATCTCTTACCATAAAATTGGGATCCTAAGAAAATAACTATACAAGGAAATACGAATACATAATATATGTAACTTGTGAAAATAATTGGCTTCCTAATGACTTTTGAAATTACCTTTTTGTGGAAATATTAAATTGAAGATAAAAATGCTGAGGAAATAGAAGAATAGAAGAGAAAAATTGTTTCTGAAGTCATCGATTATGATTCTTCATATCAAATTGAGGTCCACATTTATCATTTATCCATTATGTTAAATAATCTCAAAATGACGAAATTTTTAACTCTCTATGACAAAAAAGAAAAATCAAATTCATGATTACCATGTGACATTCTAGAAATTAAAGAAAAATGGTCACATAAAGATAGATTTTCCCATTTCTAGAAAGAATATAAAAGTGGAGAAGAATTGAAATTAATCCCTTAAAGTATTAACTAGTAATGATTGTTATTACTATATAAATGTAACCTCTATAACCACATAAATTGATTCATGTCTCAAATTCCTCACAAAACATCTTAAGGTAGGTAACATGGGTTTTACCAGGTTTCTTATTCTGTCCTATATTCCTCACATTTATCATTCTCAACATTCTCTTATAGTCAAATAAAATTAACTTTACTATTTTTAATTAAAATATCAATACATAATAAGATATTACGATAAAATATAATCATATTATTAATAGAAAATATCATATTTTTAATTAAAATGATATCAATTATAATGGAAAATATGATTTGGGTTTGAAATTAAAAATATAAACCAACAATGGGAATTTAAAATATCAAAAAATATTTTTTTTAAACCTGATCACTCAATTCACTTTTGGTGATGAATTTATTGATATTATTTTGTGATATCAGTGTTTTTAATGCAATTTCAGTAGTGTTTTTCTAAATTAAAATATATTTTTTCAAAAGTTTGCTTTTATAATGGTACAGTCTCAAAAAAAACAATGAAAATATTTTCATATGTTTGGTAGTCTAAATAATTTGTGTTATTTAAAAAATATTAGATATAGAAGACCTAAACCAATTAATGTATGTTCTCATATTCCAAATACAAAATCATGTTCCAAGCATTTTTGGTTACCAAAAACTCTTATATCAAACATTTATAGATAGAAAATTTATGTTACAAAAGGAACTATACTTTTATATATAACCAAAAAATTCCACTAGGCCTTATTGAATTATCATATAGTGGTTGTCTTGTTCTTTGTCTTTCAGCCACGAAACACCCAACGGCTCTGTATCCAATGATTTATGGACCTGCTTTCCAAAGGCAGGAATTCGCTGGATGGTCTGACCAACGACTCTTAAGAACTCACATTGGTCGAGAGGATGGGATGTCGGGCTCATCGCACCCTTTTTGGGGGGAAATTATTGCCTGTTCCGGGACTCTATTATAGATTCAAGATGTATTCATATGTTTGTGAATCTTTGGTTTATACCCAAACATAGTATCCACATATTCAACCATCGTGGGAAATAGTCAACTGGACGTAGGGGTTCAAAATCATTTATTCCCGAGGATTACCATCCCTCGTTGGATTAATGACCCCGAAGGGTTGGAACTCGATTGAGGCAGCACTAGGAGTGGCGTGGTGAACCGATGTGGAGATGATCGGTTCAACTGTCTGTTAGGATTGAACCTCATGGAGGCTTCCTACGTACCCTGTCTAGGAGGCAGGGATCATAGTCCACATTGTTTGCTTCGGCTTGGGGCTTACGCTCTGGGGCAGCCCATAATGATGGATTGGTGCTTACACTCTGAGGAGGCCCAGAATAGTGGATTGAGGATTACACTATGAGGATGCCCATAGGAGGATTCCAAGGTCGATTCTTACTCTAAGCCCACATGAGTCATGCTCGGTGTGTGAAACAAGAGGCAGTAGGGACCAGAGGATCACTTCGCGAAAGTTGCGTCTGTGAGAAGCAGAATGGGGCTTACACATGAAGGCGGCCCATGGTGATAAATTGGGGATTACACTCTGAGGAGGCCCAGAAGGTGATGATTTGGGGCTTACACTCTAAGGAGGCCCAAAATGTTGGGGCATACTCCAAGATGGACGCCTATAGTGAAAAATCCCAGAGGGAGAGGGAAAGGGGGTGCTCATGTCCTATTCTCCTCTCTTATTCCCCAGGGAGATACCCAGGGAAGTACCGAGGTGCATGGGGACGGCTACCTTCGGACGGATATAACACCCCCTCTCTGGGGAGGGGAGAACTGCCTGACCGCCGTAGCGTGCGGTTCCCCATCCTAGCGAGTAGAGGCAAGAAGGGGGCTCTCAGGCACGGACCCTGCATTACCATGGGAATGTGAACCCAGGCATGCTTCAGGAATCCACCCAAGGGTCGGTTCAACCCCTTTTCCCTTGTTTACCGTGGGTATGCGAACTCAAAACGGCACGCTGATGCGCCTGAAAGGTACACCACACGGATCTGGTGGCTCTGGTGGAGGCCTTGGCTCGGGGCCGATTAATAGACCAATGAGGGAGTTGTGGAGGACTGGGCTGGATCAGAAGGATATTACCTGGCTCTGGAAATGAGAACACCGAAGTATTTGGGTAGCCACTGAGAGATATGGGTGGTGGCACCCATCGCGTGGGGAAGTGCCACGTGGCTGGGGATGCCGTCCGCGAACCAGGGTGGTCTGCGGACTGATGGGAATACCGTGAACCAAGGTGGTTAGTGGCTTCAGGTTCAATTCACGAACCAGGATGGTTCGTGGCATCGGGATCAATCTGCAAACCAGGCTGGTTCACGGCTTCGGAATCAATTCGTGAACTTGGGTGGTTCGCAGAGGGTTCCAGGCGGACAGTGGCGACCAAGGGCGGTGCCGATCAGAGGCTCATCAGTCTGGGATTCATCTGCGGAGGAGGGTGCAATGTGGTACGACGGATGGGAAAAGAGGCATAAACACCCTGGTCCATGGGGAAGTCATCCGTGGAGGGGGTATGGTTCGCGATTCTCCTTTTTATTATTTAGGTTCGCGTTTCACCAAATTATTATGCATTTTACAATAACTTTTTAATTCATATACCTGATGTGGTTCAAAGGTGGGAATTTCGCTGTTTGTGAAATCCGAAGCCTTCCATCAATCAATCTCTTTCCTCCAAATCTGATCCAATCCTCGATCCTATATCCTTCCTCTTCTTTCCCCCTTGGTCTCCTTTTATAGAGTAGGTAAAGGAATTTTTCTGTGGCCATGCGGTACCTTTTGTGGAGGCCCATTACCAAATACACAGTTCATAGCTGACTTGGTCAATCCGCAATTCGCAGTAGGTATCGATCGCTCCCCTCCTTCACGAGGTGAACTCAGGGAGTGCTCCGCAGCTGTGGAGGGTTCCGCCTCCATTCTGCGAACGACATCGGGTGTGGCTTGAGCCGGTCGATGCGGTCCGCAGTTGGGGTGGTTCACGACGGTGAACCGGACTGGCGCCCATCCTTCCTCGTGACCACGGGGGCCCTCTACATCCATTTCACGAACGACAATGGTTCGTAGAGGGGGTTTCCTCGTAGTGCTCGCGTGATACGCGGTGCTTCCATGGACCGGTTCATAGAGGAGGTGCCTCGCGGTGCCTATCCACGTTGTGCTTCCATGGACCGGTTTGCGAACCGGTCCTTTTGTGTCTCCTCTTAGATTATTTTACCCCAATTCATTGGGGGATTTTGGTAAAATTCCTATTGTGGATTTTTCAGGACCCCACAGTGGTATTTCAAATTTTTTTTATCAAACTATTGAATAGTTTTTATCTAAATAGATAATATATTGTTTTCATCCCCATAATTTTACCTCACTTGATATTGGTTTTTAAATGTTTAAATTGTTATTCCTCTTCTTGAAATAAATTCTAGGGTCAACATTTCTCTATCATGGATATCAATTGTGGTTTTTAAAATGGGATATTATACCTTTTTTTAATCTATTTTAAAATTTTCTTCTTAACTATTTTTTAATTTTTCGTTATAAAATATTTTATAACATTTTTTATAATAATTTTCATATTTAATTTATAAAATATTAATAATAATTCTTTTCAAATTATATTGAAAATGTTTCTTTAGTTATGCTTTTAATTGGAGTGGATGAGTATTTTAACCATCAATGTGACCTATTTATTTGAAAAAATCATTTTCTATTTCTTTAAATACCTAATTATTTAAAATGGATTTTTAATATTATTAATATAATTAAGGGGAATATTTTATTTCATGTCTCTATTGTCTTATTTTTTGTTAAAATGTATCATTTCTTTTTTTCTCGTTGTTTTTCTAACAATCACAAAGGGGGATAATTTTATTGATTATATATATATATAAGTGGAGAAAATCTATAATATATATGGGGAGATTTTTTTCATGTTTAAGTGGAAGAAAATCATATATTTTTGTTCTTGAGAATATTGATATATTTTTGATAATATGTTCAACTATAATTTTCTAAATTATATTGAATGTGTGATTTACTATATATTTAATCATGAAATATATTTTTTTAATAATAGTTTTTTATCATTTAAAATGGGGAGATTGTTGTAAATATCTCCCCAATGATTTTTTCATGATCATAAATAATCATATATGTATCTACTCATTTTATTTAACAATTTCATAGAAATAAAAATTAAATTCCACATCATGTTTTTAATGTACCATGTTACTGAATTCGAAGGCCTTAGAGTAGCTTTATTGATGGAAATTTAAGTATCAACAAAAGTATGAATAAAAATGATTACTTCCTGGATAGAAGATTTGAAGACTCAATGGGGGAATGAAAAAAAATTAGAGGTCCAATTTGATATTCTCAATGACATAGATAGAACTAGATTCTTAGTATTGAGGCACCAAAAATATAGTGACCATATAAAAACCACATTGGTATGTCAGAAGGAAACCAACATAACCATGTCTAGCAGTATCTCACCAGTGGAGGATTTATTAAAGCATTGATATATATTTATCTCACTAGATAGCTGGTGGGATCATATAGTAAACTAGTGGAGATATTACAAGAATAAAAAACTCATTATTTTGTAGACCTTTTTTCTATTTATCTCACACAAATAATAAATATTGACTACGACAAATTCTAGAACATTCATAGTCTGATTAGAGGTTAAAATTATATGATATTTTATTTTGTGATATGTGTGAGGGATAACTAGTGGAATTGAAATAAATAAATTATTGATATCTAAATGATTCTATCCATTATAAAAATTCTCTACAGAGGCAACATTAAGTATTAATTCCATTGGGATCTATACAAAATTATATATCACCCTCAGACTTCCAATATTATATCTCTTAAACAAGAGAGAAAGGGGATAATATCTATAATTCATTTTTCATGTAAAATTATACTTATTATAAAATAATATATTTATAGGGTTTTTCCCAAAGTAATGAAAAGTAATGTATATGTGGGCTTATTATTATTGAAGTTAGTGAGGAAGGTTTCTTCATACGAACTTGGAAATCGAGTGGATAATTAGTTTCATTATTTCTATTAAAATATATTGTGTAATAAAAAACCTATCCATCTAAGGGGTGTATTCCTAAGGGCTAGGATTGACCTATTTCCAAACAACATATTCTAATATCTCTCTCCTTTTACTTTACACATCACAATTTATATTCCCAATGCTTTAATCAAATTACCTCAATACACCTATATTATATCATATAAATTATTCTATCAATTTTATTGATTAATTTGTTTCAATAAATTTTTTGATTAAGTTAATTAAACTAATTTTAATAACAATAATAATAATAATCTGGTTGGAAAAATTATACCTGTCAAGTTGTCACTTAATTAGATTAATAATTATTAACTTTCCGAAAAATCTCTTTAATTTTTTATTTCCACTACATATTATTTAAAAATTATTCTTTTATGTTATAATTTTTTATTTGGATCACAGTTTGACAATTTCAATTTTCCAATACAATTTACGCCGTCTATCATCGACTCTTACCAATAGTGACTAGAACACATTCATTTGGGATATTTAACATGAGAAAATTATGAGATCATTTAGATCCTTTTCACTCTAGTCTAGGTATCTACGATCGATTTAAAATACACCACCAAAACCAATATTAGATTCAACGAGAATAGAGTGAGGTAGGGAACCATGTTCAAATGATTCAAATTCCCCCTGGTTTCTTGAGGATTCTTCAGTATTACAGTGAAGATTACCCTTTCTTGGTGATGAATTTTTTTCCACTACTATTCTTCCCATCGATATGATTTCTTATCTCCCTAATCATGTTCACATAAACGTGTATATATTATCATATTTTAAGAAAAGACCATTGATTCCTCCCAAACATATTCAAAAAGCATTTTATGAAATTATATTATAATATTTCTTTCTGAAAACAAAAAATATTCGTACAAAATACATTACATATGACGTCTTTTTTGACTTAAAGTAAAATTTAAACATAAAAAATAATTTCTATACCTAATCCATTGATCATATATATATAAATAATATCACTAGATAAGGTTTATATTCTATATCATTATATGTAAATATAATTATATTTTTTTCTAATGAAAATAGAATGTGTTTAAGCATGTGTCCATGTAACATTTATTTATTAATGAATTAGTATTAATTATGAGTCATATATTATGTTAATATTTTAAAATATTTATTTTTTCATTATATATATATATAAACATATATTATTCATTGATTTTTTTTTCATATATTATTATTTTAATAAATTTCTATAAGAAAATACATTTTACTAAATAGAGGAAGTTATTTAGTACAAAAAAATAAGTTGATAATAAAAATTCAGTTATATTATTGATAATTATTTATCAATATGCAACAATTATATAATCACAACATTGTACATATATATACTACAAATAATGGGAAATAATAAAGCATATGATATTGAAAAAATAACATATATTTATATAACGAAAAACAAAGAAAATTTATGTAAACACATAATGGGAGAACATATAAATACAACACAATAAAACACATTTACTTCAAGGATTAGTATATATAATGGAAGTAAAATTTATTTTCCTATAATAAAAAAATGTTACATATAATCCTAAACAATACTCAATGTTATTTTTATCCCATAAAAATCAATATTGGAATCTCCATAAATAATATATGATGTATTGATAAAAAAATACATTTGTAATGTTTTAGATAATATAAACATTTTTATTTGTGTATGATATAAGTAGGGAACTAGTATTTTTGTATAAACTCCCCTTTCTAAATGATTTAATTTAAAACAACCAATTTAGAATTAGATACATGGGTGTTGACCCAAAATAGTTTCCAAAATCAAATTTAAGGGGAATCTAAAAGGGATATTGAAGCTGATAATAAGATATTTATATAGTGGTGGCATTTATTGTAATGAAAATATAATTGGGGGTGGAAGTTGGTAATAATTAAATAACTTAGGGACTCTAAGAATGTTGAGAGGTTTTGATGAATCATATTTTTGAATATTGATTTCATAATTAAATATACATTTATCCTCTAAAAATATGCATTTAAAATAAAAACCTATGATAAAAAATTATTTACTTCAATTTAATGAAACTATTATATATAAATATTTTTTTTTGATATTTAATGGATCCACAAAATATTAACAACAATTTTAAAAGAACATATTTTTAGACATAATTTATTTCTGTTTTTTGAAACCATAATACATTCATAATTACATGATATAGGTTCCGTAGAGATGACTGATTATAATGTGTCCTAAAAACGTGATTTGTGATGAGTAATGGAAATGACTATTGTGTATGGATGTCCTGAGGTTTCATATTTATTATTGATATTTATAACAAATATTTTGTATAGGAATACATCTATATAAGTATCATTGTTTAATTTTGATTCCATATACATTATGTTTTTATTAATATTATTAAGTCCATGATTATATGTTACTATTCCTACTGTTACAATCATATCCAAATTCATCAATTTTGGTGGAATTATGGAATACAAATTGGTTGTTATATATTTTATAGAGATGAAATTATTAATTGTATTCTTATTTTTATCTTATATATATTCCTTATTTTATTGATTATTAAATATTTTGATTATTATGTTATTATACTGTATATATGGTGCTCTAAAACAAAAACAATAAAATGTTTAATTTTTTACTACATTTTCAAATTTGAAGCCATTTTTAATATCTAATAATAATTTATTTTTATTTTTAATATTTTATAATTTTATTTTTTAAAATTTTGAATAAATTTTACATAACATTAAATATAAATAATATTTTGTTATTATTATAAAAAGAGTACATTAACAATTTTGTTTATTTTTTTTTTGTGATTTCAAAATCATTAATGACCTCAAGTTTTCTTTTGTAATATTTCACATGGTTCAAAAATAGATTATATCTACATGTATCATAACAATGAGTATTATTTCATGAAAGTTTATCATTATGAGTTATATAAATTATAGACTGAAAATTTTATATAAAAAATATATTTTATGTATATTAAGAAGCATGTATTGTTTGTTCAACAAGGATTGTTTGAATCCTTATTTGGTTTAAAAATTAAATTATATCTATGATAACTAATGGATATATACCTTTTTCTTGTAAAAATATTTCTTTTTATTGTTTTGAGAAATCTTATATCTTAATTCATTTATTCTTTCATTATAAATTTTATTCTATGATCAATTTTTAACAATATATAGATTCAATGTTGATTATAATGGAACATCATTACATTAATTTAAACCATATTATAATATTTTTTTAAAAGAAACACTATAAACCATTAAAATGATACATGGAGTTTTATTCTATTCTAACTTTTATGAATTCAATTAAACCTTATTAGATTTATCCAATACTATAATTAAGATGGACGATGATAATAAGATAATTATTTTTTCAGATATTTTTATAGTTTACAAAAATAATTTTGGGATATTATTATACATGAGTATGAATCATCGTCTCTTAATAATGTGGCATATATGGTTATATCAAGGAAATATAGTCCATGAATTGTGTAAAATTTATATGATAATAGATTTATATATCATGTATGGAAAAATTGATAGGTATATGGAAAGGTTGTATCCAACATTAAATTATCATATCTCAACCTAATTCTATGATTATGTGATTATATTAATTATTATATTATGAAACATATAGATAACCACCAATACTAAAAATGTTAGTAATTCTATGGATTAGGATAATCAATGTTTAATAGTGGTGATAACATTTCTTATAACTGGAATAATTTACATATATGGTATGGCTAATGAAAAATATTGGGCATTATAATATGAGAGATACTTTCATATATATATATATATATTAAGGAAAATATTTTTCCTTTAGGTTAATAAAGCGAAACCTAAAATCCTTAAAATTTATCTCATGGTTATAATATGATACCTTATGAATGTTTCATGTACTCTTAATGGTACAAAATATTTTTAATAACTGAAGATAATTCTAATGATTTTAATCAAAGCACACACTTCTATATAATCGGGTATTGGTAAATGTAACTAAAAATGGATTTGAGGAATGTCAAAATAATGTGTTGTTTACCTATATAAAACCTAGTAATCCTTGTATATATAATGATTGGGACTTAAGGAAATCCAAAATGTTAGGGTTAACCATGTTGTGTTTTTGGAATAGATTTAATGTTATATATGCATGTTAAAATTTTGGTAGATCCAATAGAATCATAAATTTTTTTACTACTTAATAAACATAATAATTCAAATTTCATAAAAAATATATTTTAAAAAAAAAAAATAAATGTAGTTTTCATCTTTATATTTTTATCTGATTAGAAATTTCTCACAGGAAACCCAACTAGTAGTAAGATGAAATCCAACATTATATTTTCTAGGTTATATTTATGTTAAAAATATTTTATATAGTTTTAGAGATGTATGTTTATTTCATATGTTTGTATGATTAAATTAACTATTTATTAAAAATACCAAACATAAAAGAAAAATGGAATATCTAAGACAATGTAAAGAGTATTATAGCTTTTAAGATACATTTCATGTCATTTAGGCCTATGGTAACCACCACAACAATATATATCATAAATATTTATCTATATAAATAGTTTTTTTCTACCGTAATTGAAATTTTAAATAATCAAAGCACATTCTATAACAATAGTTGATTGGTCTGAAGTATTACTTATGTGCATTTTTGAACTAAATTATAGAACATAAAGATTTAATGAAAATTTTTATAGGTTATCCTAATTGAAATATTTATTATAAGTAATTTTTATAACTACTTGGTATAAATAAGTATAAAATTGGAATATTGGATTCTTGATAATAGTTTAATATAGAAAATTATATATAGTTTAACCACAATAGTACACATTCAAACCTTCCCAACTATGTTCCGGGATAGTTAGAATCTGAGTAAAAATATTATTTTGTGAATGTTGAGATTGAATTAAATGAATATTAATAATTCTTAATTATACAGTAATGTTTTTGGTTTAGTCTGTAACTATTATGTAAATTCGAATAAAAATATGAAGGTATTTTTAAATCCTAACAGGTTTAAAATTAATGATTTGGATTTATTTAAATTAGATATATCAATATATATAATTGAAAACGTACATCCATATTATAAATAGAATTAATTTTTAATACACCAAAATTATTTTTTATTCAACGGATAATGAAATATATTGGGTACCCAAAAAATCACCCTCTCAAGGTCACAGATATTGTATGTTGTGCAATAAAAATGGATGTAAATAGTCTTTTAAAAATTATGATTATAATGTTCGATAAATAGAAATTAAAATCACATCATGACTGTTTTCAAATTAATAATTAAAATGATACTAAATTTTATGTGATAAAATATTTAATCCAACAGTTAAACTTTCCTTAATTAAGCTATTATTAACATTTATCACATCAATATTTTTTCATTTACAATAATACAATGTTAGAACTCTATTTTTCATTTAGAAATTATTGAAATGAAATATGATATATCTACAAAATGTTATTCCAAAATGTTTTATTAGAATTTGTTTTATTTTCAAAATAATACCCAATATAGTTTAATGTAAAAATCCATATTCTTTAATAAAAAATTATTTTACTTATGACAGATAATTACATTAACAATTCAAAATATGATGCACCTTTTATTATAAATATACAATTCAACATAATAATTAAAACGTATTATATGTTTATTAAATGTTAATGAAATATAACAATATGTGTTTGATTCATAACATTAATTCATAAAATATATGTTATTTTTAAATAAATGATAAATGACATTTAAAGAAAAACTATGTAATTGAGTGCAATAATTATAAAAAATGAATAATATTTAACTTATCCCCACATTGGTGTTCTTATAAAATAATATTTTCATTATTGTTTGAAAATTTAAAACATATAAATATATATTTTGGATAGTATTTTAATTTACCTCTTACATATTAATTCAATACAAAACCATAAATACCATTCATGGTAATTCTTAAAAATGACAATATTCATGGGAATGTAATTTTAATTAAGATATTATAATATATACATTTTTTACATTAATAAACTTAATGAGAGGTCATGAATCTTCACTAGCATGAACAAAATTGGTTATTGATGTTTATATTATTATGTTGTTTTACATATCTATACTATATAATTTTATTAATTCAAAAAATAAAGTTGTCTATATTTTATTTTAAATTATATTGTAAATTTTTACACATGGACTTCTATTAACAACTTTGGTTTCACTATATGTAGGGGTTATATATCATGGAAATTAGATACAAAATTTGTGGTGTTATTTTCCATTACTAAATATGAGTACATCACATTAATAAAATATGTAGGGAAACCCCTATTTTGGAAAGGTTTTTTAATTAAATCTTGATTACATTGTTTTTATATTGATTTATTTTCTAAGGGTTGGTGTGATTTAAATTTATCAAAATATTCTATATTTTATAGTATATAATTAAATATTTAATTTCACTTAAATTTTTATTATATTATTTAATAAAATGATTCATATGTTAAAAATTGCATAATTATTAATGTTTATCTGATGTTTGAGGAAACACTAATTCAATATCAATTATTTTTATTTCCTTAGACTTTTTAAAAGTTTTTTCATGTAAATGACCAATGTAGAAGAACACCCTTATATAGAGTAGATAATGTGCATTTATTTTTATTATGATGATTTTTCAAAATAGTATTCATGGTTTTGAATATTTTTTTATTTTTAATTACTTATTGTTAAAACCTGGAAAATTCAAGGAAAATTTATTCATAATTTTATTTGGAATTTTACAAGAATGCTGTTTCTGACGGCGCCTGATTCCGAGGCTCGGTGAGCCCGGAATCAATTTCCGAAGATTATCTCGGGTACGTTCAGTGAACGAGCGAGCGGGGTTTTCTAACTTTTGAACCGGTGCCCAGAATCGAAATCCAAAGGCACCGATGGAATCGCAGCGCTAGTAATTGCTTAAGATCACCTTTTCTGGGTTTTCATTTTCTTGGGAGGAGATGTTAAAAATTGTGGAAAGTAAAAATAAAATTGAGCTGCAATTTTATTTCTTTAAAAGTGGTTATATCTTTTGATTGGAAGTTAGGGAACTACCCATGAGAGGTTAAGAGGGTGGTGGGGCCCTCACGAGACCCTAACCCCCTTGATCTTCCCATAACCACCTTGACCTCCCATAACTCACCTCCCACATTAATATTGTAACTCCACTTTAACTTAAGTGACTTCTCTCCTCCTCACCTCCCACATTAATTCATGCCACCTAAACATTAATTAATTTTTCAACTGAAGATCAATTAATTAAGTGTCTTGGTTTGGAATTTTGTAATTTTGAATGCATGGCATGGGTAAATAAAATAAGGTGGCACCTTATTTTATTTTGGTTAGAATTGTTGTGTTAAGAGGAAGGTAAGAGAACATTTGAGTTTTGAAGAACTTCCTCCTTCGAAGAAGAACACTTCATCTCCTTTGTTGAAGAACGTGGAGAATACCGAAGCTTCGACGAAGAATGTCATCTCATCTTGCACCTTCTCTCGACATTGAAGGAAGCGAGACGCCACATTCTTCATCGGGCGATCACCGACGACGTTCCTTCTCCTCTTCTTCCTCCGTGTCAAGGGGGGAGTCACCACCGCGGGGAACGTCGCCATTGACGACGAATCACCCTCCGACGTCAACGGAATCGTCACCGATCATCCACGGCGTCCGAACATCGCGACTCTTGCCTCTTACGTGGCTCGATGACGTGTGACGTCATTGCAAGGTAGGGGTTGGTTTTTATGTCGTGAATAATTTTATATGTTCTTCGATATTAATGTCCAATTGTTATCAAAAAAACGGAGGAGGTCGGACCACACAAACATGGCCGAACCTCCTCCCCTTATTATTTTGTTGGTTATCTACGTGGCTTGAAATGGAAGCGACGCAGTGCTGTCGCACTGTGCGGGAATTTAAAGAATCACGACGAAGAAGCGAGGCACCATCACACCGCGCCTTTCAGGCAGAACGAATCCGTGGACGGAGTCGGGCCGCGGAGAAGGGGTGCGGTGCCGTCGCGCCGCCCCGGAAAACCACGAAGACAACACGTTTTGTTATTTGACATGAGGATCGATGGGCAATGTCAGAACGGGCCGCAAAGGCGGTTTGAAGTCTCCGAAGGGATTTTTGGGTCCCGGGAGGACCATTAGAGAAGATGGGAGGTGAAACGGACAACCGGAGCGAGTCCGGTGGTCTGCGGTAGGCGGCGGCGGTGGCCCGTCGCCGGAACGGAACCGTCGCGGCTGAGCCGCGGCGGCGGGTTGAACCGGAACAGCTTAGTCGTTCCATAGGCCGAGCGGCCCAGCATAAAGCCACGCCAGATCTATTGACCGCGGGGGTTTGTAACCCCCGCACCCGCTGGCCCCATGGGCGCCGCGGCCGCGCCCACGCCGGGCCGGGCCGCGCAGTCCGGGCTAGGCCGCGCTATCCGCGCCGGGTCGTGCCCAAATGGGCCGGACCCGGACCTGGTTTGGGTCGACCCAGTTCAGGCCGACCCAGGGGGTCTCGGGCCGGGTCGAACCAGGCCCGAACCCCCTATTTTCGGGCATTTTCCATTCAAACGCCAATATCTTGGGCTAAAGACCTCCAATCAATGAACCGTCAGTTGAGTAGAAATCCTTGGATCGAGATGGTCGTTTTGGTATATTACACTCAATGTTTCGGAGAACATGAGTACGGCCGGGTTGGTTCAGATACAAAACCAACCGGGCCCTTGGAGCGGAAACACTTATATCTTGAGCTTTAGATGTCCGATAAACATGCTGTCGACTCAGTTGGTTTCCTCTTGATGAGACAGATCTTTTGGTATGTTTCTCCTGAGTTTTGGTTACTGTTCGTTAGTGGTTGGGTTGGATTGTACCCATAATCCAACTGGGCCCCTAGAACAGAAAAGCTGATAACTTTCAGACTGGACGTCCGTTTGACGAACCGTCAGCGGTGTGGGTGATCACGTTTAGAATTGGTCCCTATGAGTATACCCTATGAGAGTTTGGGGTACATTTGAGATACGTCCAGGTTGGTTCGCTCATGAAACCAACCGGGCCCCTGGGACGAAAAGGCTAATAACTCACAGACCGAGTGACCGATTGACGCTTCGTCTGTTGAATTGAGACCCCTATGATCAGGCGGTCCTTTGAGATACTTCTTCGTGGAACTTTGAGATACTTGGTGTATCAACCTGTAGCTCGTGGAGCGGACCATCCCAGAGACGAGCGTGCGGAGTACAGAGACCGTGTAGCCGACTGAGACCTGACGACTACTTGAATGACTCGACTTGGAGTGAGTCGACTAGACCAGTGGACAGAGCACTACATTGTTTGGGTGCAGACCCATGGAGGACGAAGCACTACCTGTGTGACATTGCAGAGCCACGGTACTCATCCGGAGAGTACCTCTGCAGGCTATTAGTGGGTGTGCAATACTGTGTTTGGGTGGCATACCTCGGTGGGAAGTACTACTGTGTTTGGGTGGCTGACCCACTGTACTTGACAGGAGGAGTACCTCAGCAGTCTTAGGTTAGTGAGCAGTACCTCAGAGTCGTGACAGGACCACTGTACACTCCAGAGATGGGGATCTTCAGTAGTTACAGTTTCGATAATTAAAATCCTGGTTTGAGCTGAGACTTTTGCCTTTGTGTTTACCTCATGATTGAGATGGGTCACTTGATAACTTAGGTATATGTATGTGCATATACCTGGGTAGTGGTTATCCGTTGATTTCATAACATTTATGTTTCCTCATGATTGAGAAGGCTTACTTGATAACTTAGGTATATGTATGGGAATATACCTAAGTAGAGGTTATCTATTGAGATCATCTTTGTGGTTATCCTTATTGGTTTTAGTGATACCTTTAGGGTCTCGGGGTCCCTAATGAGTATCGTTATACTCACCCCTGCACAGGCTATGCCTGCACCTCGTAGTGTTGGTTGCAGACTTCGGGAAGTGCTGACTGCGGCCGAGTGTTCGAGGACTGGACGGTACCCGGAGGTGGACCTCTCGAAGAGTCAGTACCCGGAGGTGGACTTCACGGCGAGACGATACATGGAAGAGGTTGACGGGCAATATCGTTGTGGAGGATATCTGTACCTACCCTCTAGGTAGGATCCGTGGTGGACGATCCAGGAGTTGTGGTATCTATACATACCCTTTAGGTAGGATCCGAGGAGGAAGACCCAGGAGCCGCTTCCGTTCTTCCGGCTGTTGTCTTTTTCTGTTGTACTTTTGTTTATTTTTAGCTATACTTTCGGTTGGGTTTTTATTCTAGCCCATTTACATTTCAGCACTTTCTTTTGTACTTAGTGTTTTTCTTCCGGTTTTACTCTGTGGTCTTTTGTTTACTTATATAAAGTAAATGCCTTCCAAGTTATCAGGATTTACGCCTTTGGTGCTAGTCGCTAGCCCCTGGCCTATGGAAGGAGGGCATGGGGTAGTCACGGCATGGGCCCCGAGGACGGGTCGTGACACTTATATTTATATATTTGTATTTACTAAAAATTATAATGAAATTTTTATATGATGGTATATTTTTTATTTAATAATTATTAATGTTCTCTGTGAAATGGGTTTATTTTATTTTGATTATAATCCATTGGTGTGTTACTCAACTCTAGATTAATAGACTCTTATTCTACAGAATTTTATTTTGTGTAATATGATCTTGGGATATAACTCATATTTAATGGAATTTTTTATATTTTAGTTTCTTGAACAACTAGTATTTTCTCTTTTAAAGAATGAATTTACTGTGATAGGGCAAGTGATTAACACTATGTTATCTACTGACCTAATGGGAATCAATAACCATATAGAATAAATACATACCGGTTAACAATGAAATCATATTCAAATTGAAAACATGTAAAATATTAATATATTTTTATATCTAAAAAGAACAAGAATGTCATATTTTTCCTTCATAAAAATGATATTAAAAATCATATACAATTTAAAAAAATTAAATCATCTAAATTAAAATAATGTGTGAACAATAAATCCCCAGATGAAAAATAAAATGAGTCTCCATGAACATAGATTATGAGCATACACCATTAAGATATTGTGATATTAAATTATATATTTGATGAAACTAATGATATGCATGATTTTTTTGATAAAAAAACAATATAATATTTATATATTTATATTAGGTTCCATGACAATCATTTTCAAAAACTAGTAACTATATAGATGATCTAAACATAAATTTGATAAAATAATTCATGTTACAATGATATCAACATCATTATCCATAGTATATTTAATATGTATTTTACTCATAGTTAAACATAATAAAACTCTCAAAATAAAACTAAATAAATTTATAAAACCAATCAAACACATTATAACACTATAATACAATGATCATGTTAGAGTCCACATAGATCCCAAAGACTCACCCCTTTACCATAACCTAAAATGTACTTTTATGTATATGTTTAATATATATAACACTATATTTATAAAGATATGTACCATAAATACACTTTAATAAATTGATAATTGGACTAGCGGACCACATATGTGAGTAATAGTGAAGTAACATAACATGTATCTACTGGTATCCTATAACAGAGATGAAAATAATAGAAATAACTACACAATATGAAGAATAACATAAAATAATCATATAATAAATTTCAAACATTTATCATGTTCATCAGACGATCATCAGTATGAAATCACCATTATCAAGTCTGATAAATGCCTTTATGAATTTTGTACCTCAAAACAAAATAATCTGATGGGAAAGGTAAACATGTACTAATTATCAAATCAGTAACTGTTTAATCAATTGTGAATGAATTTACAGAATATCAAATATCTAGTAGATTAAAAAACAATTTAATAACTCTAAATCGAGATAAATATCATAAAATATTATAAAATATAATGATCACACCTCCATGATAAATGACACCATTATATTATATGTTATGAAAAATTTATTAAAAAATAAATCATTCCTTGAAAATTAAATCCCTTGGACCAATATGGAAAAAACATTTAAACAAAAACAACCTAATTTAAATAAAAAATACACATCATCAAAACAATATTATTCAAAATTATTCCACTTTCACATTGTCAATATGAAATTTCAACATTTCCTCTCTAAATAGTTTACATCCCAACTATGGGAAGGGTACTTCATTAGATAAAGAAATACTTGTCATTACCATAAATCATTTACAAAATCCAATAAAAATAGCCAAAAACCCTATTCAGAATTAAAATTTTGAAATTAGATCAAAACCTATTAAAACAATTTTATAAACATTGTTTCATTATGTTTTGTAGGTTATAAGGTGCACAATACAACATTAATGTCATATATACATTCTTCATTCTTTACCAAGGGCCTATGATCTATGGGATAACCATTGGGTTTCCAAGTGTAACATCTCAAACACATCATAAAAATTATATTGAATTTTATGAAATATTAGAGTTTTGTTGGAGAATTTAGTGACGATCTATTGATTTGATGTGTTTTTTGTCCTTTTCTAGGTGTATAGTGGCTTGGGAAATGTCATTGAAACTAATTATTTAGGTGTATTTTTTGTAGTGCTTTTGTTTAAAATGTTCTATGAGACAAAACCCTATGGATATCATGGTGTTTGGAGAGTTATCCTGGAGCTTTGTATATGAACTATAGGTAGGTCAGAAATGGCTAGTGAGGTAATGGAACCAGGTTTTGTGTCGGGACATGTTGCTTCTCTAAAACAAGAAACTTGATCCCACCATTCCATAACCTTTGGCGTGATGAAAATAAAATAGGAATGATATTTTAGTTAGGGTGTCATTCATAGCCATATAAAATGATATAAGAACCCACATGACTTGGACCATATTCCATGGAGATGTCAATAGGAGTTATCCATTATGTTCCTCCTTGGTGTTTCAATCCCATTGGTTTGTTTGGGATCATTTGGGTTGGATTTATTTATATTGAGGTAATTAATTATTTTTTATGTACCTATCTTCTTCCCTTTATCATATACTCAAGATCTCACTTTGGTGGAGTTTTAGTCGAATATAGGTGGTTTTTATTTGGAGGACTTCCATCCATAGTAATCTATTGAAGATTGCTTTGATATCTATAGGGGCCAATCCCCTATTATTTCATGTTTCACTTGGAATCCTTGTTTGATATAGGGGATCCTTTTGTTATCCTCTTTATATTTTATATTATAATATCATGATTCTATTTTCTTTTTGGGAGATTTTATGAACCGGTTTAAGGTTGATATTTAATTGGGTTGATTGAAATTTGAGAGGTGGAGAAGAAAATGTATGATTTTTATTTTTTCATGTGTTTTTTCTATATGGTTTAACATGATTTATATTGTTCCTAGATATGGATTATATTGAGATTTTTTATAATTGCGTTCTTATATAGTTTTTGAATACTGTTCTAGTTATTTATTTGAATAACCCCATATGAAAATGGACAAGAAAATATATCTAGTTAATATGTTTTTTCACAAAGGAAACTCTTATTTTTATGTGAATTCCCATGAAAAGTATAATATAAATAAGATTTACCATTTTTTTAATAACTAAATGTGATGTGTATTTGTTGATATGTGTATTATTTTTAATGTGAGGTAGAAGTGACGTGTGGTTTTTAGGATGTGTGGGGTTGTGATGTGTGGTGGTTGCAATATGTGGTGGTTGAGATATACATATTGTTGACATGAGTATGATAGAAATTGGGGATTATGTTTGGGTTGGGTAATATAGATGGATTTTAATAATAAATTTGAAATGGAAAAATTTGAATGGATAAGAAACTATAGAACTCAAATGGGAACTTGGGTTATGTTGATTATTTATAAACATGAAATGAATGGTCTAGAAAAATGGGAAAGATTATTCTTTAGAAAATATAAGAATAAACTAACATGAAAAGGAAAGAAGAAATTTGGATTTTTGTTTTGCATTGATTTTTTGGTGACATGAATTTATAGGTGGATTTATAAGTGGTTGAGTCAATGATTCCTTGTGGGGATATTTTGAGTTATGATGATGCCCTTTCTTTAAAACCTTATGTTATTATTTTTTGTGTGTTCCTATTATATCTTGTACATTAATTGTGATTTATATATCATCCCAACATTCATCGAGCACTACATGATGACACTTAAATGTTTTGGGTTGTATTTACCAATATCCAAGATGCTGAGGAACAAAATTTTGCAACCTTCTCTAACACTAAATTTATTCCAGGCAAGGTTATTCTTCAGGGTCTATGATTTCTTCTGGTATATTCCACTTATTTTAGGGTTGAAGTTATTTATGTTTTGTTTGGTAGTGTGGTTTATGCATGGTATGAGGATATATCATAGTTTATGTGCTTCATGTTCATAAAACCTTACTATTCTATATATATGGAAGTGGTTTTGGGGGGATATTGTTTCCGTGTGTCTTCAAGAGAGATGTTATGACCCGTTTCAGGAATGGTTCTTGGTATTTTATAGTTTCTAATGCTTTCATGTGCAGGATTCTATGTAAGGGATGGGAGCATCTGGATATAAGTGGTAAAGAAAAGTAGGTTACCCTATTTATTAATGTTCATCATATTATGTTACTATATTTGGATTAATTATTTGGTGATTGTGTCATGGTACAGATGGGATTAATTAGCTGATATTATTAGATGTATATTGGTTCAGATGTTTTTCCATTAGTGGAGTAGTATACACTTTTCACATTTTCATATGAGACTTTAGGTTTGATCCAACTGATTATATTTTTTATTCTCACCCATCATATATAAAAATTACTTCTCAGGATTCCAGGAGGATTTTTTTGGAATCAGGAGGTCATTACTAGCCTATAAATTGGTGCAACTACTGAATTGATGGCTTAAGATTTATTTTTGGAATTTATTTGGACACTCATTAGATTTTTTTTACTTTATAAATTTTTGGATGGTGATGTTTTACTTTCATATTTATTTCATGTTTTTTCTGGTTTATTTATATCATGACACCGAATCCTACATTATTAATTTAAGCCAATTCCTTGGATATCAGATATTTCTATACCCAACGTGGTAGTTTCCAATAAGGGGAATATTGATTGTGGTAATCAAGGGTCATTGTCTCTTTTACTTCATTTTTCACCAGTATCAATAAGTTTAGAGGTAGTGTCTTATAATATAGTGGTATCATTGGGAGGATTGAAGAACATGATAGAGTTTTTGGTTATACACTATGGGGATTTAATCAGATATTTCTGATGTGGTTCTACTCATTCATGGTGCACAACTAAGGACAGGGAGACAAATTAAAACATAAGATGTTAGGGACCCCAATATCTGATTGAAAAACTATGAGACAACTAAATGACTATGTAAGGCCACCTTTCTTTTATAGAAGATACCTAAAATAATTACACATGTCATTATTGTTTCCGTTGTATCTAGATTAAGAAGTATTGGGAAGTTCCAATGAATTATTCTAATAAATATTAATGTAATTACATACTACATAATATAGGTAACCCTTTTTTTCATTAATTTAGTGATCCTAGAGGTCATCTATATGTGGTTTAGGATTGTGATGTTTGGTAGGTTGGTCTGGTAGAACTCTAGAGGGTTGACCGTGCTATAGAAGATGATCAGTGAAAAAATTCATGTTTTCACTAAATGGGAAATATTTGGATAATAATAAGGAAACAAATATATGATCTAGAGATATAGTTTTGGTTATAAGAGGTCAATATTTTATTTACTTTGATTTGGGTCATTATAGTGTATTATGTTCCACTATTAGTCAGTCAGATGTCAGTTTCAGTTCTTCAGTAGTGGATGTTGTATCATCATGTGAGAAAATAGGAAAATGATTCTTAGGAATACCATTATAATGATCTCTAATTATATTTATAATGATTTACCATTAAGGCATTGAATAGGTAGTCCATACATTGTCTATATTTTTGGAGTATTTCCTTGTAAGATCTTTGGATCATATTCGAGGATTTTTTTATTCTCCAATGGGTTGATTCTTGATGAGGATTATCATAAAATGTTTTTTGAGGTGGCACTATTCCCTTTTATCTAGTATGTAGTTACCCCTTTTAAATTTCCAATGAATTTGGACGTATAAAAGATGGTAGATGAGATTAAGCATATGGACTCACAAGTATCGTTACCTAGAGTTGGAACTTCTATGTTTCTTTACAGATAAATGTTATTAGTATCAGATCTTAGGAGACAAGGATGTTGAGGTTCCTAATGGTCATGAGTTTTTCCATGAAGTATCACATTCATACTTTTTGGTACTATATATTGAATGATTTTTTAGGGTATTTGAATGAGTGTTCTATTTATGTGATGAAAATGGTTATCATCCACATCAATTCCCAATGGTTCTGGGAGATCAACATATTGGATGTGTTCATGTTAAAGATTATCCAATAGAGACTCCATTTCAACATCAAGGGAAGTAGTTCAGTGTGTAGCTATGAGGATATAGAGAAATCAGTGGATGACCATAAAAAGTTACCCAACATTAGGACCTCAACTTGAGTGTGGTCCAGGAGGTGGGTGTTAGTAGTGATATGGTTGATCTGGGCATAGACAGTTGTATTCATGGGATGTGGAATCCATGGATGGTGCAAAGAATGCCTAAGGAATTATATCCTTGTCTTATTCTGATGTTTTGGAATTTTTTTATATATTATCCTCACAATGTACTGTTCTACCAATTTAGTCAAATTTTTGGGGGTGGACCTAGAGGGGATTCCCTTGCCTTTGGTGTTGTGTACACCTGTTGGATGCTAGAATAGCTTATCTGATGTGAGATGGATTTTTAGATTAGTGATTGGGTAGTATTAGTCATGTGGGTATAGTTTCATTATAATGATATAACAATAATATGTCATCCTCTACATTGATAAGTTTTATTCCATGTTTATGGTTATAGAGTATCTATAGTGGAAAATATCATTCTCAAATGTATATGGAAAACATTTAATTTTCATTGATGAAATTAGTTTTCGAATATTCGAGAGACATGTAGATCCACTTCTCTTAGTTATTGATTAGTTTTTAGTGAATTTAATGGAAGCAATTATTATAGAGGATCCAAAATTTGTTGATGATTTTTTTATTTTTTTCCCTGAAGTGATTATGGTACTACCCCTTCACCTGATATTGAATTTGGGAAAAGTTTCATCCAGTTATCTCTCTACTTTCAATGAATAATTACCATATGAATCCCATTTTGATTCTGTTCTCAAAGTTATTATTTGGTGACCTGATGTTGAAGGTTTTCAATGGGACTAATGTGTCTCCATGGGGATCTCTGGTGTTATTTTTTAAAAAAGGTGGATTGTTTTCTAAGGTTGTGTGTATACTACTTAAGTATGAATCAGGCGAGGGTGATGAATCTATACACTATTTATATTAGTTATGATCATTTATCTTATTGATGGGATCTATCTTTTTATATATGATATATCTTTAGTTTGGATATAAACAATTGATGGTGAAGGAGGAAGATACCCCAAAAATTGAATTTCAATGTAGGTATGTGAATATTAAATTTTTATTCATCACATTTGGTTTCACAAACACAATAGTTTTCTATGTGGGACTCATTAAGTCCATGCTCCCTGATTTTATATAAATTTTTTTAGTTTTGTTCATCAATGAAATATTCATAAACCCAAACTCAAAGAAAAAGCATGCCGATAATATCAGAGCTCTTTTTTCATGTCCATTGATGAAACCAACTCTATGGAAAAATTATTAGATTGAATTTTTTGGACTTGATATGTTTGTTTCTTCCAGTTTTTTATATCCCAGCATGGTGTGTCCATGTACCATTTGAATAAAAAGGAATTAATTCCATGGGTAGCTCCAAAAAACATAATAGAGGATTGTATTTTCCATTATCTCGCAGACTATTACCACATATTGATGTGTGATTTATAATTTATTATAGCCAAAATAATTTCTCGAACAAGGAATGACAATAACATTATTGGGATTGATCAGTTTCAGTTAGTATTTAACAACATGAAAGTGATATTGATCAATTTTTTAGTGCTTTAGTTTCCAAAAGAAGGGGAAATTATTGAGGTTTTTTGGGATACTTATCATCTAGTATTGGGATGTATCATAATGATGTAGAATTATATGATATACTATGGGCCTATAAAGTTATGTCCCTATGTATGCCACAAATGACCATGATTTAGAAGTAGTTGTGTTTTCAATGAAGCATTGGAGACATTTCCTCACCAAATAATACTTTGTGGTATTTATCGATCAAAATATCATGTAGTATATCTTCTTTCATTGAGATATAAATCAACTAAAATGGCATGGGATATGGTTTCTATACGAATATAACATTGAAATATCCCAAAACATAGAAATGGGGAATGTTGTGTCTGATGAACTGAGCAGAATGTTGTGATAATATTTTTTTTCAAGAGTCAAAAGATACTTAGATGGCGATGGATGAGTTAGTATCCATTCATTTAGATGCAGTAGTAGATTAGGTTGGGGTATATTTATTTTCTAGATGAAATTACAATATTCTATGATGTAATAGGTGGAGGAGTCACAATAGGAAGACTCAATGGTTAATATAATGTATGATCGATATTGTAATGGAGATAACCAGAATGGATCTTTGGTGGATTTTCATAACTAGATTTTGTTTATGGGGTGGCTATTTATTATAGTTGAGATGCGTGAAGGATTTTTTTTGTTTCACATTACATAAACAATAGTGTTCCAAAAAATTTATAGGCTATACCATGTATTTAGGATGTCGTTTTGGTGGTCTGAGATGAAATTAGAAGTTCTTGAGTTCATGGATCTATGTATGGTCTTCCAATGAGTGATTTTATAACATCATGTTTCTATAATATTTTTATCCTTTTGATCATAATAATAGGAATTGGGATGAAAATCCTACAAAATTTAACATAGTATTACCCAGAGAATCTAAATGATATGATGTTATCTATGTAATCATGGATTGACAGTTGATGTTAGCTCACATCCCTGAAATCAAGGAATCAGGATCTATAATGGTTTTGGAAAAGAGGTTTATAGATGAGGTTGTGTGGATTCATGGATTTTCAATGTCCATTGAATTAGATCACGATTTTTTTAGCCTCATGATAATAGAGAGGATTACAAAATTATTTTGGAACATAGTTACTCACCAACACTAGTATTCATCCTCAAAGAGATTGGATGATTGAGTAGGTCATCCAACAGTTGGAGGATGTATTATGTATGCTTATTTTGGACTTCATCGGATCATGAGAAAATCACTTTCCCTTGGACAAGTTATCTTAAAAAAATGCTACCAGTCAACTGTTGACAATACACCATTTGAGTAATTTTATGGGAGGACATTTAATTCTCTATTGTGATGGGCATTGGTTGTGGGGTCATCAATTCCCGGTATTTATGTGGTGAATATTGTGATAGAGATTGTTCAGGTGGTCAACGTGGGGATGAAAGTTGAACATGACCACAATAAATCTTGTTTCGTTCAGAGAATGAGTCCCATGGATTTTTATGTTGGGGAACATGTTTCATTATTAGTTTATATTCATCAGGGGTAGAATAGGTTTTCTAGGGGAGAAACAATTCCCCGTAGTTTATGGGACCCTTTGAGTTGTTGGAACATATTTTCATGGTGGCCTATAAATTGGAACCTACACCACAGCTGGAAAAGATACATGACATCATCCACATGTCTTAATGCCATCAGTTTCTTCACGCGGACAATAATTTCATTATCTAGGGATAATTTAATATCAAGGATGGTGTTGTATTATTGTAGTGACTAATAGATATCCATGATCAACTCAAGAGGGTTATGCATCGATAGAACATTCTTTTGAATTCTATTTTATAGAGGCACTATAACACCCCAAGTTTCTACATTACTCTTCTCTTTGAATAATGCAATAACTTGTGAATTATGAAACATCAATTTCTAGAACACCATGACCAATCAAAATATCCTTTATGAAGTTTAATACCCATGTTTTGAAATTTTAAAAAATTTAATTTTCAAAATTGACTTCATTTTTGGATTTGGAAAATCAAAATTAGCATATGGTGAATTTTGGGTTTTTTCTGAAAAGATTCATTTATTGATGAATACTGAAAAACTCAACATTATTGTTTAAAACTAGCTTTTTATTTAAATAATTAATATTTTCATTTAAATTTAATTTAAAATCAAAATAGATACATAATAACTATATTAGTTCAATTTAATTCACTTGGAATATTTTTATAATATGATTAGATGTATAAAATTTAATTGAATTTCTTATAATCTTTTACCCCCTTCTAGGAAATTTTCAAAGTTTTTTATAAAATGTAATTTTACCACTTCTATGAATTTAATTTCCAAAATCCAAATGACATGGTTGACATCAGTAAGTAAAATTTGGTTTTATAGGATGAAAATTATTTTTGGTGAAGAGTAACTAATGAATTTTATTTACCATGGTTAAAAGCAAATAGGGTAATTAAAGGTAAATATGATTTTATAATTACCCTAAAACATGTCCTAATTCTAATGGTTACAGTTATTTCTACCAAAATCTTCTTTATGAACAAAATATGATCCTTATGGTTCACTTATATTATATTATGACATTTATTATTATTTTATTTAAAGAATTCATAAATGTGTTAAATTAACATTTTAATAAATAAATTTTTTTATATATATGGTTATAAATAAGATAAATTAGACTATAAATATTCACTAGATAACTAAAAGATTTTCTATATATTGTAATTTTATTATAATTTTTATACATTAAATAATTTAATTTATTTCTGAAAAAATAATTATACAGTAATTACCTTATTATTGAATGATTAAAATAATTGATATTATAAATATTGATATAATGGTAAATTGTGACTTTTTATGTATTAGAAGAATTTTATAGGTTAATAATACATTTTAGGGTTCATTAAATAATTTTTTTCTATGTTATAATGTTGTTATGACATTCACAAAAACAAAATACCAAATAGAGTCCAATCTGACAAAAATTAGATTTTGAAACTAATACTACATTATTAATTGATATAATAATCCTACAAATGAAGGTTTATGAAAATGGACATAGATAAGGTTATATATATCAATAATGAACCACTTGGGGTTCTCATGTCTTTTTATATTTTGTTTATTAAACATTTATTATAATAATACGAGAATACATGGTAAAAGTTAAAATAATTAACTAAGTGTTAAATCTATAAGATAATGTTAATATTATGACCTAAACCAATCTAAAATACATTGGATGAGAGGTTTTCGACCTAGAACAACCTTAACTTCTAAAAAAATCATTTCGGATCCATTATAAGTTGAATATGATTGTATAATAAAATAATATTTCAACATTTTCCTAAAGTGACACTCACCTCTCTTATAAAAGGACACTTCCCATTATCTCAAAATCATACCTCCAGAGACTTTTGGGATCGAAAAATACCTGATAAAATATCCTCCCACCTACCCTCACTATAACATATATGACTTACATTGATCATAATGCCAACCTAAGAAGCACTTTTGATCAAATCAGTAGAAATCACCTGAAGAAGTGATAATAATTTCATCACCTCTTTCAAAGTTCTTTTCTTCTTCCGCTACCACCTCCTTTTTTGTTTCCATAAGAAAATAATAAATCCAGTACATTCTAAATATTTTTATTTTATTATAAATATGGTACAACTATATTCATTATTATATCCATCATATGAATGTCAAAGTTACCTTACGTGCATACGTACGGTTAACCATCTCCACATCGCGGAGTATTTTGTTATTCCAAACATCATTTTTTGGATGGGTATAATAATTAGTATAATTGATGTAAATTATAAATATATTATGTTAATGATTCTTTATATATTATATAACATACAATTACATACATTTTCTCCATCAATAGAATGATATTTTCACACATGCGTACATAAGGATTACTGTCTCCACGAACGCGACGAGATTCACCCCACATCGTAATCATTCAAGAATAATTTTTATTTTCTTATTAAAGTATAATAACTTAATATAATTATGGATATTAATCAAATACATCATATCCATACCAAACATGACTTACATAACAAAACATATAAAGGAAAATGAATCATATAACACCTGAAACAATGATACTACTGAAATATTATTAACAAACAAATATTAGAAGATCATATATGATAACATATTTCTGTATGTGGTTCCTATAGAATTTAATAATAATTATTTAAATGTTATAAAAGTGGTTAATGTAACCTAGATCTATGAAAAGTACAAGGTAATGGTAAATTCTACAATCTCTTCATTATCCGAGGATAATTATACATGAGTATCTACTAGGACCTATTTTCATCCAAATAAGTGTTTCTTAAAAATGGATATAAAAACATTTTAAATATTTCCTAGACTATGGGTTAAAGTCATTTTATCCTATTTTTAATTTTTATAAAACATTTATGAAGGAATCTTTCAGTTATTTTCTAAACAATGTCCTTTACCACTTTTTCGAAAAATTAAGGAATGAAAATTTTTAAAAAATTATATGGCGGGTGTGGATTTTTTCCACAGTTATAACACCTTCAAATCAACCCTTTAAATGATTATAAGAATATTTTAAAAATAATTATTTTGTAATTACATGAAATTAAAATGGTTTCAAAATAGAAATATATATTTCTCTTAAACAGTTTTGATTTCAACAATGTCAAAATCCTTTGATAGATTTTACACGTGTTTGAATTTGATTTATAATGATACAATATTCCATATTATATTTATGGTTTTTATAAATATTTGACTGTGGATGTGTTGTTTTTATACCATTAATGGTTTATGGTTAATGTATTAACATTTCTTATTCAAGTTTTAAAATGAATTTTTATGTCATGTTTCAACCTTTTCATATGTGGAATGCATTTGACGTAGTATGTGATAGGTGGAGCCCACAACAACTTCTTGATGCATCAGTAGGTATCATAAGAAAAACTAATGTATTGGTACAAGACCTTTAAAAATCTTCATTGTAGTCTGGGCACTATGCCTTGAATATGTGGTTATGATTTCTGGTATTATGTATTCCATCATTATGTAATTGACTATTGATATTACATGTGATTATTCGACTAGTAGAATATCAATGTGAATAATTAAATGGAATTATTTTATTTATTTTTTCCATATTATACTGAAGTTTATGCTTAAAAGGATTATTTTGTAGTATAATACATTTCCTTAAATCATTATGTGTGTTTATGTTAGTTTCCTCTAAATTTTTATCCTTTCTGAGCATCTGAGCTCACCCCTTTCTTAAGTTTTATTTTTCCCAGGATTCAAAGACATATATCATGATTAACCTATAGTAATAGGATAAGGGATATAGGATTGTTCAAAGGGGACACAATGGTGTTTTTTTATTATTTATTTCATGCTGTAAGGTAAAACATATGTATGTATCAAGTACTTGAATGGCTGCTAAACTGATCGGTCATTTAAGACATGATTCTTTGTATCATGCCTTTGTTATGTCATAATGCACCAACTCTGGGTAACTGTACTCAGGGTGTTACATTTGGTATTAGAGGAAGTGTAGTACAACCCTTAGAAACTAGATTTAGATAAAATCTAATTAGATAACATTACCCTAAGATAAACTTTGAGGATTAGTATAGAAAAACATCCTAGAATTTTGGTAATGTAGATATTTTGTGTATTTTCCAAGAAATTCATCCCTGTTTGGATACGAGCAGGTAGAGTTGGCATTGGAACATATATACATAGATGTGAAAACACCACCAAATTGTTTCTGGAATGACCCGGGGTATCTAGGTACATGACAATGGGTCTTGCTGCACTCCGTGTTACAACACTCTCAACGGTTATGCTTAATATAATTCACATATTCATTACAAACCCTTATGAAGTATTTATGAGTATATACCACCTAAATGAATTTTTTTATGATTATTTATTATATCTATAAACTGCTCAATTTATGTTAAGTGTTTTACTAGTTTGTAACTATGTATTGCGATTTATAAAATAATCCAGTGTGTTCCATTGTTTAGAAATGGAACCTAGTGGACGAAATAGAAAACATATCAACACACGTAATCCGTGTAGGGATTTCCCTTCTACTCAGGATAATTATAATGGGGCTAGTGATTCAACTTGTGTTGATTATCTTATAACCATACTGGGACAACTCGCTAAGGTTGTGAATAATAACCTTACCTGTATGGAGCACCCTGATCCATAATGTGAAGGATCAATGTTAGACCAAATCATGAGGCAACAACCACCAAAACTAAATGGAACTTCAAATCCATTTGTAGTATAGCAATGTATATGTTCCTCATAGATAATATTTCTTGTTTTGGGGAGTAGAGAAAGGGAAAAAGTAGTCATGGGAGTTTATCACCAAATTGGAGAAGCAGATCAATGATGGTAGTTAATTCAAAACACAATGGAAGATGAATACGTATCAAATATGGAATAGAGGGAGTTTAATAAAATTTTCATATAATAATACATTCATCGGGACCATCGAGTGTATATGGAAAGAAAATTTATGAGTCTTAGGAAAAAATAAGATGAAGATGTCGCAATGTATGAGGCTAACATTTCAAGGATAGCAAGGCATATAGCAGATTATATATTTAACCCAAGGAGTAATATTGATCGATCCCTTAATGGGTTAAAACCATTTATCTATTTATCATTAGTCCCCCAATACTTCTTATCATACGAAGACATAATCACATGTGTTATCAATATAGAAAACGAATTCTTTAAGTCTTAAAATATTAATGCAAATCTAGAGAAGATGAGATCTGATGAACACTCTAGAAAGGAAATAAGGGAAGAAGGGAAAAGATTAATTTTGAACTAAATGTAAATGTGGGAAGAAACACCCTAGTACATTCCTGAATTGAATGGGAGACTCTTACAGGTGTTGTGAAAAAGGCCTCCAATATCATGATTTCAAGGGAATGAAAGAGCTTATCAATGTTAAATTCTATAATTGTATAGAAATTGGGCCTTATTCAAATGAATGTACTAATCTAAAAGGAAGCTTAAATCAGAAAAAGATATGGGAGAATGTCCCAGCTTATGTGATCACTACAGCTGAGGTTTAGGATCTGAATGACATGGTGGAAGGTAATTTAATGGTTTCCTAAAATTTAGACAACGCATTATTTGATTCTGGATCATCACATTGTTTCCAATCCTTCCAGTTTACTAAAAAATTATATAATTCCAATTTTATTTAAAAAGGATTTTGTCAGCGAAGATACTTATGGGAAGTATCACCACCACAATGTTTTGTGAATAAGTCTCTATTAAGGCATATAAATTTTCTTTATCTACTGATCTCATTGTCATACACATGATTTATTTCGATATAATCCTCGGAAGAGATTGGCTTTCTCACAATGATGCAAAAAATTATTGTAAGAAGATGGAGGTCATAATTTTTTTATGATGATAAGGAGTACCTTATCATTAAATAAGAAACATCACCACCTGATTCTCATATACATCCACACCCATAAGCTCCACTAAAGTCAATTATTTTGGTGTATGATAATAAAATAAACATGGGTGAGGAAATGAATGTTAAAATATAGGACATACATGTTGTGTAAGAATATGTTCGTGTGATTATAGTGGATTAACATGGACATCCTCGATAATAAGAAATTGAGGTTTCCATTAATTTAATTCATTCTTCAAGGACCATATCAAAGACCTTTTATAGAATTCCCACTGGGGAATTAGTGGAACTAAATAACCAGCTAGAATAATTGAGTAATAAAGGATTTATTCTCCCTAGTGATTCTCTATGGGGACCCCTTGTTCTTTGTGTTATGAAGAAATATGGATTTATGAGGTTGGGCATTGACTACAGAGAGATTAATGTTATATCAATAAAGAACATGAATCCCCTAACTAACTTTGATGATTTATTCGATCAACATTATAGAGCTCAATATTTTCCATTGATTGACCTTCGATCTAGAAATTATCAGCTGTGTGTGAAGTAGGAAGACATTCCGAATACATAATTCTGTACCAGGTATGGGCATTACGAGTTTACAATATTTCCTTTTGGACTGAATAATGCACCCTATATTTTCATGGATATAATGAAAAGGGTTTTCAAGGAATATCATTATGACTTTGTAGTGGTATTTATTGATGATATTTGGTTTACCCCAAAAGCTACGAAGATCAGGAAATTCACTTGCGCACTATTCTGAAAACCCTAAGAAGAAATGAATTATATGGGTAGTTTGGAAAGATTGAATTCTTTCTTAATGAAATTTCATTACTTGGTCATTTTGTCTCAAAGGATGGAATCTGTGTCGATCATTCAAAGATAAAGGCAATCCAGGAATGGACAACACCAAGAAGTATAACGGAGATATGCAATTTTATTTGTTTAACAGGTTATTATCAGTGTTTCATACAGAATTATACTCTATTGTAAAATTCATTAACCGAGATCACATATAAAGGGGTTATATTTGATTGGAAGAAAGTTTGTGAAGAATGTATTGAAGAACTGAAGATAGGATTAGTCAATTATATTATCTTGACTCTACCATTAGAGAATAATGGGTTTGTTATTTATAGTGATGCTTCAAAAAAAGGACAATATTGTGTCCTTTTGAAGAATAATAGAGATATTGGTTATGTATCATGAAAGATAAAAATTCATGAACAAAACTACCCCACTAATTATCTTGAGTTAGCATCTATAATCCATTCAATGAAGATATGAAGACACTATCTCTATGGTGGAAATTGTGAGATATATACCGATCAAAAGAGTTTGAAGTAATTTTTTCACAAAAAGGACTCAACATGAGGAAAAAGCGATGGCTTGAACTACACAAATATTATTATTTAACAATACACTACCACCCGGGGAAGGAAAATAAGGTGGAAAATTCTTTGAGCAGAAATGATCATTGTGTTTTGAACAATATGAGAGTTGAAATGGATCCTATGTTCATGGATCTAGTAAAAATGCATATGGGAATAATCATGGATGGTGAAACATCAATACTTTTTCAAATGGATGCCAAACCATATTTACTATAAAGGATAAAATGTTATCAGACTTATGATGAGGTGTTTCAAATTAAAATTAATGCTAAAAATTCTGGGAGATTGATTGACTTCGTATATAATGATGGAATTTGGAAATTTGGGAAGAGACATTGTGTTCCTTATATACCAGTTCTAAAAAGAGATTTTTTGGATGATGCTCATTGATCCCATTTCTCTATTCACTCTGGTAGCACTATGATATATAGATATTTGAAAAATAATTATGGTTGTACATCATGAAGAGGGAGATTTATGATTATGTATCAAGATGTATGGTTTGACAATAGGTTAAGGCTGGAAGACAACATCCTCGAGGAGCCTTGTAACCTCTTCCCATACCCAAGTGGAAATGTGATGAATATATGATGGACTTTCTCATGGAGATGCCAAAGACTCCTACAATGAATAATTAAATATGATTCATTTTTGATTGTCATACCAAGTCACCACATTTTTTTCTATAAGAGAAAATTTACCACTTTAACATTTACCAAGACTACATACTAATGATGTTTTAAGACATCACGGTGTACCCATATCAATTGTTTCTGATTTTGATCCCCGTTTTACATCAAGATTCTAAAAAGTATTTCAGAAAGACCTGGATAATGAACATTTCTTGAGCACTACCTACCACCCTTGAACTGATGGACAATCAGAACAGACTATTCAATCCTTAGAAGACATGTGGAGACCTTTCTCACTTGACTTTCAAGGAATTTGGAATCAGTATTTATATATATTATAATTTTCCTATAACAATATCATCCATTCAAATACTCAGATGGAACCATATAAAGTGTAATATGGAATAAGATTTCACACACCAACTTGTTGGGATGATGTTGGTGAAAGAAAACTCATAGGCCTACAAATTATAGAGGAAACAATGGAAAAGGACAAGATTATCCAAACCCACATCAAAGAATCTCAAAGTCAGTAACAGATCTTTGTAGATAACCAAAGGAAGGATTTGGAATTTCAAGTTGGATATCATGTTTTCATAAAGGTATCTCCATGGAAGGGTGTTTTACGATTCGATAAGAAGGTTAAATTGAGTCCCAGGTACATCAGATCTTTTGAAATTCTATAACGAATTGGATTTGTACCTTACCATTTGGATAAACCACCAAGACTCTCCAAAGTTCCTGATGTGTTCTACATATCACTATTGAGAAAATACATGCCTAACCTAATGAATGTAATCACCTATGAAGAAATAGAACTGGAACCAGATCATTATTATTGTGAAGAGCATGTCAAGATTCTTGATACCAGAGAACAAGTGTTGGGAAACGGGATGACTCGTCTCGTAAAAGTTCCGTGGAGAAACCATATTATGGAAGAGGAAATGTGGGAACCTGAGGAACATATGATGTAGAACCACTTGAATCCTTTTATGTCGTATTATTCCAAAAATTTCGATGATGAAATTATTTGAAGGAGGTAAGAATGTAACACCCCAATCATCCAAGGTATGTTTCCCTCTGAATAATGTAATAGACTGCGCAGTACGCATGTTTGATTTCTAGCACACCACAACCAATCTAACTAGCTTTTATCAATAGTAATACCCTCCTTTTGAAATTCTATAAATTTTTTTATTCAAAATGGACCTCATTTTTGGATTTGTAATATAAAAAATATCAGGGTGAAGATTTGGTATATTTCTAAAAATTTCATTTTTTGATGAATAGTGAAAAAGAATGCGTTATTTTTTAAAACTGATTTTTTATTTAAATAATTATTATAATTATTATTTAAAATTTCTTTAAAATAAAAAATGGATACATAATTCCAATATTAGTTCAATTTAATTCATTGGGGTCCTTTTATAATTAAATTAGACATATAATATTTTATTGAATTTTTTTACATCTTTTACCTTCCTTCTAGGTACATTTGAAAATTTTCATAAAAAGTAATTTTACAGATTTTGTGATTTGAATTTCAATAATCAGACATACATGGTTGACATCATTAAATAAATGTGGTTCAATATGATGAAAATAATTTTTGGTGAATAATAACATTGGAATTTTATTTACCACGGTTAAAATTAAATAGGGTAATTAATGGAAAAAATGAAATTTTAATTACCCTAACACATTTACTAATTCAATGGGATGAATGTATTTCGAAAAAAAATCATCATTAGGAATAAAATATGATCCTTATTTTCAACTTGGATTAGATTAAGGAATTTATTATTATATTTAAAGATGATTTTAAAGTGTAAATTTCTAATTTTAATAATTAAAACATTTTTAATATAGGGTTATATATAAGATAAATTCAAAAATAAATATTCATTATAATACCAAAAAACTTTCCTATATATTGGTATTTTATTTATAATTTTTAGACATTAAATAATTAAATTTATTTATGACCCAATAAGGATCTGGTAATTTCCTTATTATTGAATGATTAATATAATTTATATTATCAATATTAAAATAATTTTAAAGTGAGACATTTTATGTATTCCACTAATTTTATAGGTTAATATGACATGTTAGGGTTTATTAAGTAATTTTTTTTGGAACTTAAAACGTTTTATGACTTTCAAAAAAACTAAATACCAAATAGTGTCAAAATTGACATAAATGAGTTCTCAAAATAAATAACATATTATTAATTGATATATTTATCCTAAAAATATAAATATTGGAAACAAGTCATATATAAGGTTATATATATCAATAACTAACAACTTCAGGTTTTCTTGGCATTAAATTGTACGTTTATTAACCATTTATTATAATAATATAAGAATACATTGTACAGATAATCTGTATAACTAAGTGTTAAATTTAGAAGATAATTTTAATATGGTTACCTAAACCTAAAAAAATATATTGGATGATATTTTTTTGACCTCTCCCCACATTAACCTTGAAGTAAATCCCTTTTAGCCATTATAAACTGAATACAAATTTAAATAAATCAATATTTCATGGTTTTCCTAAAGTGACACTCACATCTCTTATAAAAGGGTACTTCCCATTCTCTCAGAATCACACATCCATATCCTTTTTTCTAGTCCAAACCCTACTCAAATATCCTCCCAAATACCCTCACTTCATCTTAGAGACGTTATATTGATCAAAAATCCAATCTAAGGATCCCTTTTGATCAAATTAAAAGGAAACACCAGATATAGATGTAATAATTGCATCATCTCTTTCAAAGTTCTTTTATTCTTCCACTTTCACTTTCTTTGTTGTTTCCATACCAAAATAATAAATCCCGTACCCTCTAAATACTATGCTTTTATTATAAATATGGTACAACCATATTCATTAATTTATCCATCCTAATAATGACAATGTCACGAGATATGCGTACGTACGGCTTACCATCTGCATGTCTTGGAGTAGCATGTTATTCAACACTTCATTATTTGGATGTGTATAATAACGAGTATAATTGAAGTAAATAATAATATAATATGTTAATGATTATGTATATATGATATACCCTCCAATTACATATGATTTCACCATCAATATAATGATATTGTCCCTCGTGCGTACGTACAGATTACCGTATCCATGAACACGATGAGAATTATTCCCCATCATAATCATTCAAGAATAATTTTCATTTGAAGAATAATTTTTTTGAACATAATATCATTTGGGATATGAATCAAATACATCCTATCCATAACAAACATGACTTACATTAAACAATCATATAAAGGAAAACAAATCAGTTAAAACAAGAAATAATGATACTACTGAAATATTATTAACAATGAAATATTAGAAGATCATATATGATATCATATTTATGTATGTTGTTCCTGTATAATTTAATAACAATGATTTTACTATTATATAAGAGGTTAATGAACCCTATATCTAGTAAAAGTACAAGATAAGGGTCAATTATATAATCTCTTCATTATCCAAGGCTATTTATACATTAGTATCTACTAGGTCCTCTTTATCATCCACATTTTTTATTCTTAAAAATAAATTTCAAATCATTTTTACTGTTTAATAGACTATTGGTTAAAGTCAATTATATTATTTTTAGACTATTTATAAATAATTTATAAAGTAATCTTCCCGGCTTTTTCCAAACAATGTCATTTACGGCCTATTAGATAAAATTAATGAATTAATGTTGATTTATCTTATATAGTGGGTGCAACTATTTTTCTGGCATTATAACACCTTCAATGATTCCCTTACAAGAAAATAAGAATATTTTAAAAATAAATGTTTTCTTTTATAATTAAATTACTTTGAAATTATTTCAAAATAAAATGAGATATTTCTCTCAAATAGTTTTTATTTCATATATATCAACATTTTTTAATGGATATTACACTTGTTTGAAGTTGATTTATTAAGATAAAGTCATCCATATTGTATTAATGGTTTTGTGATATGTTTGACTCTATATGTGTTTTTTTAACCATTCATGGTTTATGCTTAAAGTATTAACATTTCTTATGCTTTTTTTAATTTGAAGGTTTATGTTATGTTTCAACCTTTTAAAATAAAGAATACAGTGGTCTTAATAAGTGATGGGTGGAGCACACTATAAATCCTCAATGAATTAGCATGTCTCATGAGAGAAACAAGTGTCCTAGAACAAGACAAAGGAAAATTCTTATATTTAGTTTGGCACGATTCCTTGACTATGTGGTGATGATGTCCAAAATTATGTATTCCATCCTTATAAAATTGGCTATTGATATTACATGTGACTATCCGACTAGTAGAATATTCATGTGAATATGTAAATAGAATTAATTTATTTATCTATAAGATATTATTTTGAATTTTATGTTTAAAAGTATTCTGTTTTACTCGTATACATTTCCTTAAATATTTATGTTTATTTATGATAGTTTCCCCTATCTTGTTTTCCTTACTGAGCATATATGCTCACCCCTTTCTCATGTTATTTTTTTCATAGGATGTGAAGAAATATATTTCGATTAACCTCCAAGAATAGGTTAACATATATAAGAGTGATCAAAGGGGTAAAAATGTTGTTTTTTAATTTCTTATTTCATCATCATCATCATCAAATTTTTTATTCAAGAAGAAAAAAGGGAAAAACAAAGAAGAAGAAACAAACAACAAAGCAATAGACAATAAATCAAGGCACATGGGGACTAGGGGTCCTAATGTAATGTAAACTTAGAGAGTCTCCCCTTATCAAATAAACCACCTTAGGTTTCATGAAATTGATCGAAGGGGGGAAAGTGATGTTGGAGCACACGATCACTATTGACTCAAGATTATCAGCATACATGTTCCTCTATCTCCATATGTGGGTTACCCTAACATTATGGAGGATGGTATGGAATTTCATAACCTTTTAGGATATTGAACAAGGTGTATACTTTTACCATTTAGATAATTATGAAGAATTAATGAATAGGTCTCTGCTTGAGAGATCACAAGTTCCATCTGTTGGCAATAGGATAGTCTTTTATGCAGAGCTTTGGCCTCTTCCTGAAGCGAGATTCCCTTCCAATAAAAAATAGTGAATGTCAGCACAACACTTTGAAACATGTCCCGATCTAGACCCCCTATTCTCATATCGCCCAGCAGACATGAACCATCCGAGATGAGCTTGTAGCCCAAGGTCAGAGGGCGCAAATATATCCATTGCCCCTGTCGCCTATTTTGGAGAGGATTAATTGGAGGAGAAATAACATACAACAACTTCAATGAGGTACCATCCAACCAGTTTTGGATGAGTGTGACCATGTCCAATAGCAGATTCTACATGCTCGTGATAATGGATCTTGTAGTTGGAATGGCACCTTCGAAGCTGGCTTAGTTTTTGGCACGCCACATGCACCAGCACCCTATATTGGAAATGATAGACCTTCCCATAATTTCTATGAATGAAAGATTAATCCCATGGAAAAATATATCCAGGATGGAAGAATCACCTTGAACACCCAAGGATAATGTTGTGGGGGTTCCAAATAAATAATAGACACTATGGGCCCACTCGCTTTCTAAAAATAGGTGGATCGTGATATATTCCCACTGGATATGACAATAGTGGAATCTGTATGTTAGACTGACACCTGCCTCCTTGAACTTTGCATCCATAGCCACAATATTATTTTTTGATCATCCATGTTAGGAAATTATTTTTGGAAGGTATATTCTTCCATGAAACGGTGGAGTTCTAGAAATTGTGAGGGCCCTGTGAAGCCATAGGCCTGCAATAATCCTTGATAGAGAAATTCCCCTAGGAGGTTGCATTAAAGATGCATGATTCTGGGTCAGAGTTAATATAGATTGAATCAAGGATATCCTGCTGTTCTATATCTAGAATAGCCTTGATAAATGAGGGGTGGAGACTGGCTACCTTTATGGAGATCAAGGGAGCCGATCAACCTCAAAAACCAATAACAGAGACAATCCAATTATTCCTCTATAAGGGAATATTTCCCTCCCTCCCAATCCAATAGGAGTTCTATTTTAGGGAGTTGATGAGTGGGTGAACCCAAGACTAGAATGGGGATGCATTACCGCTAGTGTACTTCTCATCCCCCACCCACTTGAAGAACATGGACTGCCCCCCCATAGGGATTTCCCTTCTATCACTTCCCATGCCATCTTGGCATACATGCAGTGCAGTGTGGATTCAAGGTTCCCCACATCAACTCCCCCTTTTGAATTGGATTTTCTTGTCTTTCCCAAAAAACAGAGTGATGATTCCACTTATAAAAAGAATCCCACATGAAATAGGACAAGTTCTTATCAATAGTCCTTATGACTCCGTACGGTGCAACATTGGATGACATTTCATGTATAGGGATGGCCGAAAGTACACTATTAACTAGGGTAAGCCCCGCGCAAAAGAATGGAAATGGTGCTTCCATTTGAGAACCATCTCTGTGATCTTTCTCAATATATGATCAAAGTCTCAGATTTGGAGTCTCCCTAAAGAAATTGGTGTTTCAAGGTAATCCATAGGAGAGGAACCATAGTGCATGTCAAGCCTACTACAAATAGAATAAGCCCATCTCGAAATACAGTTGTTATGTATGTAATTGTTACTTTTTTTACTATTGATAACCTGTACACTATAGTAACAATATTTCTCAAGAATTTTCTTAATACCATTAATAGATCTCCTGGCATAGTTGATGAAAATAAATATTTCATCAGAAAACATCAAATGGAAAATTGGAAGTTGTTTCATATTCCTATGATATGGGAGTAAGGCACCATTGAATAAGCCCTTACTAGTGAGGCGGCATAGCATGTCCTCTCCAAGAATGAAGATACTAGGATTGAATGGGTCTCCCAGCCGAAGTCCTCAGGTGGCCATGAAAATTCCATAAGTCTTTACAACGAAGGATACAACCCTCTAGAAGATGTTGACGCATATAAAAATGAAATCTGAGGCCTTATGAAAGAAGCACAACATGTTTATGAATCTACAATCTATTCTGTCATTGGCCTTCTTCATATACAATTTTTTCCATGTTCAATCCAAGAATCATTGTGTTAATATCTCTCATAAGTTCCTGATCCATACTAATGGCCCCTTCTATTGACCGTCCAAAAATAAATCCATGTTATTCAATACAAGTCCACTGAGGAAGTAGTTTGGACAACATTAATTTGATGATAATAGCCAGTATCTTATAGGGAAAATTACATATGCTCACCGGTCCATAGTGTTAGAGGGAGGAGGGTTACTTATCATCTGGTATGAGAACTAGGGTTGTAGCACAGGAGACCCTCAGAAGGCTAACACCCCGAAATAAATCTTTAACAAAAGAAGTGATATTATCTTTAACCACCTCCCATGTATACCAGTAAAAGGATCTAGGGAAGCCATCAGGGTCGGGGGCACTCTACGGATTCAGATTCATCATAGCCAATTGAATTTCTTCCCTGTTAGGGATCCTTTCAAGAAAAATATTGACCCAGTTAGAAATAGAATTAACCACTGCCTCCAAGATGGCTGCATTTCCACTGGGATACCCCATAGCCATCCTTAGGTTGGGGCCAGCCAGGAGATCCATGAAGAGTGAATGCTCTATAGTTCCCACCGTGTCGCTATCATCTGTGTATGTCCCATCATTGAGTAGAATGTTTGGATTCATGGGTAGCCTTTTTTCTTTAAAGAAATCATTGAATAAGGATGAGTTATTTTCACCCTTTTGAAACCACTTTATCCTGGATCGTTCATGTACCACACGTTCTTGTTTGAGGATCATCTCTTCCCATAAGTTATATCTGGCATAGAGCTCTTCGAACAGTGGGTCACTCCAACTCTCTTCCATACTAGATTCTAAATGTTTGATACCCAGTTTCATTGCCTCCATGATCTGGTCAGGGTGAGGGAGATCCTTGTCCCATGCTTTCATCCCATATTTCTGCCGACGTAGCTTGTTGTGGACTTCAACACACGAATTCCCCTACGTTGGTTCCCCCCCATAGCTTGTTGATGATCTGTTTGTATCCAGGGGTGAAGGTCCAGTAGTGGTAGTATCTAAAACCCTAATAAGTATCCAGCCTAGGGGATTGGGAAACCAATAGTGGAATGTGGTCTGAAATACCACAGACAAGGATCTTGACCCTGTCATTGGGAAACATGGAGATAGAATTGATGTTTGCAAGGCCAGGATTAATCTGTTTCCAGCACATTCTGCCTCCTTTTTTGTTATTACACCACGTGAATGGGTCAGTAATGAATCCCATGTCTAGTTATTCATTCTCATCCATGAAGCATGTGATGTCCATGATGGACCATCTAGGAAATTCCCTTCTTCCCTTCTTCTCCATAGGATCAGCTATAACATTGATGTCACCTCCCATGATATAGGGAGAGTCTCCTGATCGAAGGAACTAAGGTCTTTCCACAACCATTCATGACCTGGAGCATTGCAACTAAAATATAGGAAGGAAACCAACACACTATCCTAAAACTTCGATACCTTGGTAGTGATGAACTGGTCACCCGAACAGATCAGATCAACCGAGACATCCTTCGACCAGAATAATCAAATGTGGTTGTTAATTAGATATGATTACATGTCCCCATGCATCTTAATCTTCTGAGAAAAATACTAAATCATAGAAGGATTTTTATTATGTTTCAAGACAGAAACCACTTCCTCTTGGTTCATCCTTACCTCCATAGAAATGATGTCATATTTTCCCCGGGCTCCGAGACCTTGGGCGTTCCAGATGATTAAGGATCACCTTAATCAAATAAATGAATAACGTTGGCCCTAGGCCCCTTGGTCTATTTGGGTTGGGAGGAATAATTCTCCCCCATCTTCCTTAGTTTGAAATGATTACAGACTACTGGACTTGATGCATGGTGATGTGTTGAAAACATGGCCATAGTGGGATCCATTTTGATGGTCTTGCCTCTCGCATCACAAGGTGTGGAGAGATATTGTGATATATTTATGTCATGGACCAGAGGCTCTAAGCCATCTAACTAGGGTTCACTAAAATCATGCTACACACTGACATCATCCAAAGGTCAGAGGAACAACACTGACCTAGTATCCTTCGTCCTTCCGAGAGTAATAGAGGATCCTTTATTTGCCGGTGAGGGAACCCTCTGAGGCACTGAGAGCCTAAGGGGGAGACCCTGGACTCTTTCCAGCAGGATTCCTCTTGAAACAAACTTACATGGGTTGAAGAAGAAACCAGAGAAAATCAAATCCACATGGGATGCCAACGGAGAATAGCACGCCAACTCCTAACAGTTAGATACAACAGCTAAAGGGGGAATAAGAGGCATGAGCCTATTCTCTAGGGTAGGGGAGACTAGATGGGCCTCAACCGAATATTGGGGGAAATCTGGAAGGATCTTAGCTCAAGTGTATCAAAAGGTAGTGGAACACCATAGGGTGTGGGACGAGGGGGGTGACTCCATCCAACGTGCTTGTGGATCCTAAAAAGTTGAAAAAAATGTCCTTGGAGAGTGCATGATGTGCAATAATTAGGGATCACCGGGAAGACTATGTCCTGCCTCCAATCCACCGAGCCTTGCACTTTTAAAGAGATATTGTTCGTGAGAGGTTGGGAGATGTCCATATCCAACCTGATTCGAGATTCCTACAAACCATCACCACATTGGGATCTAACATCCTGGAACTGAAGACCCCCTAGAGAACCCACAATGTCCTTGAGGAATTCACCCTTCTAAAAAGGAAGAGGGAGCCCCGAGAGACAGACCCAGACTGCAGCTCTAGTACTCTCATTGCCATTATGGGCATCCATTGACCACCTCAAGAGGTTAAAGAACCATTGAACAAAGGACTAAGGTGAAACAAACGGCGTGTGAAAAAAATACTATTCTGAAGCTAGAACCATAGATAATGAATGGGGATGGATAGAAAAAATCTGCACCCAATCCCGCAACCCCCTGTAGTCCACAAAATGCTGAAAGACCAAGAGATATGGCTTCATAGCTCCAAATCACGTAACAAGGGTCCACCTAAGGCACTCCACCGCATCCTTGAACACCAAAGGATGAAACTCCATAGAAATGCAAGTGCCATCTCGCGACACCAAAGGGAAGATTAGATGAATTTTGGGGAAAATGTCCTTCTAGGAAGAAGACGAGTGGCACACCACATCCCTAAAAGAGAAATCCACCTAGAAAATATTGGGATAGGTCACCAGTGGCTGAGAAGGCTCTACCAAGGCCATATTAGGGCTAGTATTGAAGAACCATGAAGATGGGAGCTCTTCCAGAGAGTTTTCGGTCATCGATGAAACATGAAGGAAGGTCTGAAAGTCTAGAGGCATGTGGGGTGCATCTTTCATATTTTTATTTAGCCATTTAATATCATGGTGTAATGTAAAACATATTTATGTATCTAGTAAATCCATGGATACTAAACCGATCAGTCGTCTGGGAAAAGATTACTTGTATCATGCTATTGCTATGTAATAATTTACCAAATCTGGGTGACTGAGGTCGTGGCATTACAAGCATGGTAATTTGGAGTATATTTCATTAGAGTGTCGAACCCATATGTATTCCTTCTAAACCCAGTTTTTTGGTTTTATCTTGTTTTTATTTCATGATGATGTGATGAATGAATATTATAGGATTATGTGGTGATCCCTTCTGTTTTGATGATAATCTGTTGAAAATCATCATAAATATGAAGATGGGATGACCCATTTTTTTCAAGGTTTTTGATATTATATCATGTTTTGTAACCGTGGGGGTGAGATGGTTCCAATCAAAAATAAATATATCTTGATATAGAAGGTGTGGTTTCTTGATCTATGATTTTAGGGAAAATTTGTGTGATAATTTTGGTAATCATAGGACTGTGTTGCATGGAGTTTATAATAGTGTCACATGTGGTCGTCTGGAATAGGAGATTTTTTAGGCTTGTGTGAGATGGAAATAGTAGTTTTTTTGTAACAAAATCTAAGAGAGGTATCTCATGGGATTACAGTTTATACCATTCTCTTATTTATATGTTCTTATTTCATTTTGGTTCATGTGGATGAGAACTAGTTGAGAGGTATCTAATATAATGGGATTAACCATCCCAACCATTCTTTTGTGATTTTCTCAAATCATAGTGACTTTGTGGGAACCATTAGTGGTAATTCAAAGGATTGAGGTGGTAATTTGTCCTTTTTTCATACTATTGTTCTAGAAATATCAGGGAATTCCATTTTAGAGGGTGTTTAAGATTACGTGTTCCCTTGTTAAAAATGATCTATGAGACCACAACTTGGGGAAGGATTGGATCTAGGTGTGTTGGATTGATGGTCTGCCTATATGAAATGGGAGTGTTGAAATTACCAATGAGGTTGCGATGAATGGTGTTGTTTTGAAATAGAGAACATTTATAAAATGGGAAACCAGAGCTCACCCTGTCATAGGCTTGGGCATAGTGGGGGTAAAAAAAAGCTGATGAACACTTGGATGTGGTCTCTTACCATATAAGAAGATGGAATTACAAAAATGGATTAAAGAAAAATGTGTTGATGGATATTTTTGCGATAACACCTCATTTTTAAAATGAGAATAATTGGGGGATTTCATGCGATGGTTTAAGATAAAACATTGACGAACTAAACCATGTGATTTTTAGTTGTTCCCCAAGACATAGTGGAGTATAATGGGATTAATCGATGAATAGGTGGTTAGAAACCTTCTATTATTTAGGTTTATAGAAATTCCCTCGACTCTTGTTTGATCATTGGTCCTACTTACCTTCTCCATTTATCTACCATAATTTTTGAATCCCCATGTTTTTCTTGGTAATTCATTTTGGGGTTATTTGGACTGAGGTAGCAATCATTTTTCCAATAATTTAATTCTTATATTCCTGTTATAATTGTTATTTAAATATAATTTATTTTTCCACTTTTTGGTGGTTTTTAATGGAGACTTATAGTGAAATGTAATCCACCGGTGATTCCATCATGATCGGTGGTAGCAGAACCTTGGTTGTTGTACGTTTCTCATGGATGATCTATTTGGTTTAGGGGATCCCTAGTCTCTCCTATTTAAATGTACAAGTGGAAATGAAATAATTTTTCTCTTTTAAGATATTGAATTCACCATATTAATGGAGACAATTAATTTGTTAATTTGAAATAAGGGGGGTAGGAGATCCTATTATTTTTACTCGATCTTGTGGTTTTAACTATATTTTTTTAACATAATAGCTATTCACCCAATAATATATTATGTTGAAATATTTTATATTTTTTTCTCATACAGTTATAAAAAAATTGTTCTATTTTATTTTCACCACACAAATTAAAATTTCTAAAAACATAAAATATCATATTTTTGTGATAATTCCCATGAAAATGATTAAATAAATATGATGATAAACATAGTTGAAAAAAACTTTGTGTGGAAGTTGAGATGTGGGGTGGTTGTGATGTATGGTGTATGTCAAGTGTAGTAGTTATGATGTGTGGTGGTTATAAGGAATAGCGGTTTTGATTTGTCGTCTTTGAGATATAGGGCTGGAAACGAAGATGTAGATGGACTGTTGTGTCTATGTATGAATTTTTCTAGTTACCCTATATATATTAAATGAAATATTTATGATAAAACCTTATGTAGAATGGGTCAGAATGGATAATTACCACATGAACTAAAATGGGATGTTTGGTTCTAGTGGTTATTGAAACATGAAATGAATGGGTCTAATAATGGGGAATGGATTGTAATTTGAACATTTGGAAATGCCTTAACCTTAGAAGAATATAATGAATGTGACTTTTAGTTATGTAAATCGTGTTTAGTGTTATGAATTCAAAGGTTAAAAAAGAGAGGATGTGGTTGTAAGGCCATGTGTTTTTTGTGAGTATGATGATGGACATGTTGTAATTTTATAGGTTGGGATTTGATGTGTGATAAATATATTTTGAATTTTCATTGTGATTTTTATACATACCCACCCTCATAGAAAAATATCATTCAACACCCAAATTTTTTTTTCAGAGGGGTGACAACATCCACGATGATGGGGATAGAGGAATGGCTATCCACTATTCCCCATTATCCCTTTTAGGTGAGGTTCTTATGCACAAGAAATTATTTCTTATTGATAAAGCTAACTTATGGTGTTGTTGATGTGGTTGATGAGGTGATTAATAGGGGGTCTTGTATGGTAGGGGAGGAAACATGGTTTGAATTATTTATTATTCGTGATAACTTATTAGTTAGTATATATAGATGTTTTTATGGGAGGATGTGGTCATCAGGGAGTATTTGGGAATGGTATGATAACCAGTTGGAGGTGATGTACTTAGTACAATGCTGTTTACAAGGTGTCGCCTATTATGATTATATAAAGGGGATGTGTGCATCAAGATGTATGATGTTGTGGCATGAGAATAGATAATCTACCAATAATGATGTGGGTACCTTTTTTATTAGTATTATTCATATTATATTAGTATATTGAGACGTGTTATTTGGAGATCATGACTTGGTGAGGATGGTATTGGTTAGTTGGCCTATATTGGGGCATGTTGGTTCTATTTTCTACAAATAGGTTCTTTAGTATGCTCTTTTCACACGTTAGCAAGAGACTTTGGCTATGATCCTACTTATTATACTTTTTATACTAACCCTATTAATATAAAAACAAATTTTTCAGTTTCTAGAAATATTTTGGGGACTAAGGTGGACATTACAAGCTTAAATAATTGATATTTTTCGGAGTCACTATCTTGGTATTTATTTTGGGTATTTATTTGGTGTCACTTTATATTTGTTTTCATTATGAAAACATAGTGGGATGGTTTTAGTTTCACTTTTTATTTATGTCATGGTGTTACTAGGTGATTGGTATCATATCTCACGATACTAAATTATTTATCAAGGGTAAATAATTTTATATGAAGGATTTTTATATCCTTAGTGCTAGTTGTCGACCTAAGGCCTTATAATGGTGTAATTCATGGGTCACTATATCTCTTCCATTATTATTATCCCAAGACATGTACCTTCATAGGGAGTGGTTCATGACACCATGATTGACCAATATGTACCTCTACATGTGAGATAATATGTGTGGTGAGTAATATAAACTTTTTATCAACAAAATCCATAGATTATATGATCTATATATATATAATTTCCCAAACCAATATACCATATCTCATTTATCTAATTACTTGAATTATATTTCGCTAAAACCTCATTAGATTTATATATATCATATTCAATTATTATAGATAAATTAAATTTTAAATTTTTTCTAAAAACCATAAAATGATCTTAGATTCATCAACATTATACCCTATTCTACTCCTATGTACTATAACCTTACATATATTATATTCAATCTATTATAAATATTAAAAACCGATTTATCTTGACATAAGGATCCCAAATATGATATGTTTTTCAAAATTATTTTAAAAATATTAATTTAAGTGTTATGATCCCCTCCCCCCTAGGGTACCACACCTTGGTTATAAATGAGTGACAGGAAACTGTTACACCCAATGTATGACTCTAAAAGGACACATGTTGTCAAGATGAACCAAGGGTATGTCATACACAGCGATGTGAGGAATTACCCTATGAAATAAATGAAATTAGATACATAATATATAAATAACCCATAAATAACTAATTTTCAAAAAAATAGTAAAATATACCAATACATGATATGAGTGTAATGACATACAGCAGAAAGAATAAAAAATGCTAGAAAAAATCCACAATAGTGACCAAGAATCTCCAATATCTCTTGAAAAGTCCTCGAAATAAAAATATCCATCTCAATCACCATATATCCTCTATTGAAATAAAAAATATATTAGGTAGAGTTAGGATGATAAAAACATGTGTACTCAGTTGGATCATCCCTACAACCTCTTATGACAATTGTGAAGAAGCATACTAAAGCATAGTGAGTAAAAAAATGAAACAAACTCATCACAAAAAAAGTATTATAATATTTTCACATCGTAACCGTGGATACCACTAACCATGTATGAAATACTATAAATAAAATTTCATAAAAAAAGTGTTTACCTTGCAACCACTTCTCAACTGGTTTGCCGGTCTTCCCCGATGTCACATGTCAAAATCCATCTCCCTTAAGAAGGTATCCCATACACACCTACGATAATATATCATGAAATAAATGCATTTCATCGTCTAATCAACCCATCCATATATATATAAATCAATAAATTAGTTTTCTTGATCCACTATTGTCTATATATCATGAATTATTCCTCAATCCATCACATACCATGTGTTTTGTATGCCTTCGTCAAGGCCCCGCTGCATGCTGTCATGGATGCACGCACTAGGTTTTCTATTTACATGTATTCCCACATTAGAAAAGTGGGTTACTTTCATCACATTAATTGGTGATGTATGCACCTTAATCAAAATGGGATGATAAGATGTCGGTTCTTCCCTCCATGGATTCCTCATTGGATATATTTTTCATGTCTAGGTCTCCTTTTTAGATTTAAGTCATTTTCATGGAACACGTTATCAACACCATATATTTTGGGAAATTTGTTAATTATATTGCTTCTTTTTTAACATAATAATTTCTTCTTGATAGGGTAGATCCCTTTTTCTATGAGTGTAGTCACATTGGGCATCGTTGGGAATGTCTAGATGTTGGTTTCATTGGCCTCCTATATTCATAATCATTAAAGGGTATCTCATATGAGGAATCGTGTGGCATGGGACCCAAAGAATCATGTGCCGATCCTGAAGTAATGATTCTAGAGTTAATATTAAAATAAGTCATTTTACCTCATTAATCCCATGATTTTCATGAGTTATGTTTTTTGGTCAAGTCACAAGTTCCTTATTCTATGAGGACAGATCGGAATTTCTAGTTGATATAGATTGTGAAACAAGTTTAACGACCTATGGGGATGGAGATAAGACTTCTAATTGGGAATTATTTATGAGGTGTAACCCTTAGGGTATAACACCTTGGTTTACTAGTTTTGATCAAACTTATTGAGATGCAGATTTGAACATGTGTCCATTGTACGGATGATGTCGCACCTGAGTTCACTGATTGTTGGAATTCCCCATCGAGGTGAATCTAGGGAGGTAGACCAGAATTCCCCATGTAGGATGATATGATATGTTCACCCTTACGAAGAAATATACCACCCATGGAAGGTTTACCGATGGATCAAAATTCCCTATGGATCTGAATTCCCCATGGAGTCGGATCTAGTATATTTTCGCACATAAGAGGTAAAAAATACTTGCATTGTGAACAGTGGAGCAGAAATGGTGAATAAACTATCTATTAAGGTATTCCCAACGAGAAATGGATCTTATACCTAGTTGGTTACCCCAAAAAAAACAATGTTCATTCCAATGTCATGATAAAACACAGAATCTTGGTGGAATTCCACTTCTCTAGGGTTCCCAACATAGGTATTCTCTATGATATAAAGTATGTAATGTGCTGAAATGGATCACATATCTCATTTAATGGAGTGAATCAAGGATTTCCCATCTTCGGGTATTCTTGTAGTTCATCAACCCATGTCGGGTTCAACTTTCATTAAAGTGGAATCACCAACTGTCGCAGCTCTAGGGCCTCTTGGAAAGCAGTGAGATATTATATCAAAAACGATTTTAGAGGAAATAATTTTTTGTGAGGTTTCATGACCCCAATTGATTGAAAAGCTCATCAAATTGTCTCTGCATTTTGTGGGTCAGCTCGACCTGGATATTGAGGTGGGTAATTATGAAACTTAGGTAGGTTTGGCGACTCATACCACAATCTATTTCTTTATACCCCTTCCTTTTTTCTGACTAGATTTAAGGGATATCAATATTGACTAGGAGCATCTACCTAGACTTGATTCCCCACTAGAGGAGATATGGGATCCAATCAGGTAGTACCATAATATGGGTGTTGATTTAGAAGGAGATCAGTGATAACCCTTTTATTATCAATGTGATGTTGGATTGAGAAGGATACCTAGGCTTTGACTCTATTTTTGGTGCAACCTCAGATGGATCCGAGTCCCCAACATGCTCACTACCATTTTCTATGTTCTAATGGGCATGAAATTATTTAAATTAAGAGAGATCACTAAGGATGAGTACGTTCCTTTTATTGTGGGTGATTACACATATTAGTGGATCTTAATAGTACTAACATGCCCCTAGAGGTGGGATTCCCTTGGCATTCCCTATTTTGGTGACCTTATTTCCCAGATCCTCACTTGAGTTGGGTAATTCCTTATTTATCATAATAATACCTGAAGGGAATCCCTCATCATTTGATGGTAATTTAGGATATCATATGATAATGAGGATGTAGAGAGAAACATATTAACCTTAGTATATAATTTATACACTCAGATACTCATCTTCCATCAATTGGAAAATCACTATGAGGCTCTTGATGTAGGAATACTGAATTGTCTTGAGGTATTTCAATGAATTTTTATGTTAATTCCCCATACTTTTCATAATCTCAAAAAATTTGTACTATTTTTTTGATAGAATCATGTTTCTATGAGCTTCCTAGGTAGGCTAGATGATGGTAAAAAAGTTATTTATGGATCGGCCAGATTGTCTCATGGAATCACATTGCTTGGCCCAGTGTGAGGGACTCAGGGATATGGAATATTGAAGCTTTAGGTGTCCAAAATAGCAATGATAGCTGGTCAGTGGCTAGAACCTCCCTCATGACCTCTTTCTAATAGACATATTCATAGTGTTTCTAAGCTATGATTGGTTATAGTCGGTATATATGTGGTGGCATCAATATGGATCAGTTCAAAAAAAAGGTTGACTAGTAGAGGATCCACTACCTAATTCACATGTTCATTAGACACTGTGAGGTCCCATAGGGGTGGTGCAGATCACATCGTCACATCCCAATAGGATGGCTGTATTTACCAATGCCTCTTATACAAGGGCATCATCCCATATATCCAGCATATCATATTTCTCACTATCTGAAGGAGTTATCCTAGAACCTAATAATTATCATATGTCTTATGTAGAGGTTGAGATGAGAGAAACTAGCTGTTATGGATTTTGGAAGGGGGACCTAACATCCTCTATGAAAAATTATATTTTTAGGGGTTTAGAGTTTATGTAGATAAAATATTCTGGGATTTAGAAATTTAGAAATTGGGATCCTTCCCCAGGCTCTGGATGTTGAGGTGGAAATTCCATTAACAATTCATCTATTTCCTCTAAATTAGATAGGTCAATGAGGTAGATAATGACATGGTATTTCCCAAAATTTTTCTTTATGTGGTGATTGTTCCCCCTTCTTCCTTGAAAGAGATCTTTATTGATGGGAACCTCTTCGACATGGGGAGGACCTCTTCTTTGATTGGTTGGAGAATGATGAGGACCTGTTTTCTTGTTGAAATAAACATGGGGAGGTCCTCTATATTGAGAATCATGAGTAAAGGGGGGACCTCTATACTGGTTGTGGATATAGTGGGGTGGAACTCTACATTGATTAGTAGAAACATGTGAATGGACTATTTTATGGCTCTGTAAAGAGCATGGATAACCTTTTCATTGATTGGTGATTGTTTAGGGGAAACCTAAAAACTTCATCTCAATATTTCATATAGAATCAAAATGGATTTTGATAGTGATTGGGATTTATAGAGTCAACACAGCTTTCCCATGAGTTGGTGTGGGTCTCGATCCCAATCGAGAAATGATAGATTCATATTCCCATATTTAAGGGATATAATTAGAGGCACCAAAGATGGTAGGGTACACTAATGAAATGTAAGACACCCCATTTTTTGAATTTTCATGGTACTTCCCCTGATATTGGTGTTAGATGGTTTGGACCGAGGTCGATGAAGTAGGGGAGATTCCACCTATTATTTTTCATTAGAAATCAATAATTACTAGAACTTTTGGTGCATGGTGGGAGACCTCCTAATATTCTCAGGTAGTTTTCATGGTTGGGACGACATGGGTATCCACCACTTACTTGGTTTAAGGAAGTGAGTCATTCGATCTATTTAATGAGAGACACCCAAAGTTGTTTTCTATTGGAATGGGGGTGGGGATTTCCCTTGGTGTAGGCCTTGGGTGCAGGAGTGTCGGTCGAGCCCAGATGCCTCTTAGTCCATGTGGTCCATGTACTTTATGGTAATGTCCCCCATAATGTTATAATAGAACATGAGGGTGATGAGAACCCATCACTAGAATATCTATGAGGGTGATATGGTGAATTCGAGACTAGTAGCTGATGTAACAATATTAGTCATGGATAGGATGGATTTGTACAGGGTTGTCACATCTGTGTTTCTCCAAACCTGACACCTAATGACATTGGGTTTTTGATTTCCTTATTTTTTTAATTCTATAGGGCATGTGGATTCATCCATCAATAATGGTACAGGGAAAGTGATTCCAAATTCCCCAATGTATTCAAATATTTTTAAAAGGGATCCGGATCCAGGATGACAATTTTACAAACCAAGGATTCCCAATTTCAAACTAACCCTATTATCTTGTGAGTTTCATGTAAGGCCCAACATCTACCTGGTGGGACATGGAGCCAGATATCTTGATCTAGGGACATAGTAATATATTGATGGCCCAATTAGAGTAGTCCTCATGTTATGGAGTATAGTTTCACCCAGGTTCAAATTTTTTATTTCCAATGGTTTCATTGGGGGATATTGCACATCAACACTGATGAGTGTATTGTTTTTTCTGTTTCCTCACATTCGTAATATTAAAATCTTATCATATTTAATCACTTTGTTTTGTTATTTCCTCTCCTCTATCTAAATATTATGATGAAATTTTTATTCATCCTTCCATGGATTCCTCCTTAGATATTGACACCTAGTATGAGTATCAGTCTTTGATTTCTGTCATGTTCATGGAACTTATACCTAGTGACAACTCTTTATTGACACTACTTAATTACCCATATTCTATCTTTACATACAGATTTATTCTTCATGGGGTATCAAATTTTGTTCAAGATAGTAATCACATTGGGAAACAATTGGAATTTCTAGTCGTTGGGTGCATTGGTAAACTATATTCTCCCTCTTGGGATGGAATCACATATGAGGCATTTTAATTCACGTAACACATGACATATTCTATTCATCACTAGGTAATGACTACATATAAGTATGTATTTAAATGATTTTTAACATAGAAATACCTTTTTCTTCATGAGTTATGTGTTTAGGTCAATTGATAGGTTTTACGTTCGGTGGATACAGATCAGAATGTATGGTTGAGTGAGATTAGGGAATGAGATTAATGTCATGTAGAGACTGAGATAAGATGCCTATTTGGTATGGATATTAAAGTTATACCCCATAGAAAATAGAATCTGGGATTACCAATATGAATCAAAAATCATGATAGGTATTTCTGAAGGTGCATCCCTTGGAGGGAATATGTCAAACCTATGTTTACCAGTGGATCAGAACACCCAGTGAACGAGAATCTAGGGTCGTGAATCAGAATTCTTCGGGAGGTAGATCTGAGAGGTGCATCCATAGGATAGAAGATGCCACCCCAGTAATGTTTAATTATGAATTTGAATTATCTATTGTGACAGATACAGAGTTGTGGATTAGAATTCCATGGAGAGGTAGATCTGGGAGGTGTGACCCTAGGAGAGAAGATGTTAAACCTAGATGGTTTACTGATGGATTAAAAATTCCCCCTGAAGGTAAGTCTGGCGTTCGGGATAAGAATGCCCCATAGAAGAGGATCCATTAGGTATTTAACAAGGAGGGAAGATGGCACACCTGTAAGTTTATATATAGATTATAATTTATCATAAATTTGGATCAATAGTTTTGGATGAGATTGCCTCCTGAAGATAGATCCAAGTAGTCCATCCCTAGGTGGGATGATTTCATGCCTAAAAGTTTTAACTATGGATCATAATTTCCTATGGAGTCATATATGGAGTTGTGGATCAAAACACTCCTTCGAGCCAGATTCTGGAGGTGTTTCACTATGAGGGAATATGTCAGAAATGGATGTTAACAATTTTTAGGATTAAACCATAGAGAGGCAACCTACAAACACTATTTTGATGAAGAGGATCAATTTTTTTTGATGTTTTATTTTAAGGTCATGTGATTGAACTATTCCATACAGTTTAACATTATGAGTTAAGGTCACTCATGTCACAAAAGTAGAATTAATGGGGAAGGTGTGGGGCCTACATGTTGATGTTTCCCTAAGGGAAAATTTGTGGACCTTATGTGTGTAATCTACCTAGTGTGGGTAAGTGTGGGGACATACCATGATAGATAGAAATGGGGTATCCAATGTTTATTACATAGGATTAGACTACTTATTTACATCACATAGTGATGATGTTTTCATTAAGTTTGACATCTTATTATAATGACATAGAACTGGGTAGTTTTAGAACATGTTGGTCAGACATGGGGAGACAAACTCCTCTCTCATTGGGCTTACAGGACCACTAAAAAATGTTTCTTTGTCCAGGGAATGGATTTTGAACTACCATGGTGGTGGTGTCAATCATGAGTTCCATGTTTTTTTCTCTATCATTAGAATCAATAGAAGATATGGTACCTATACTTAAAAGAAACAGGATGGGTAACAGATATACTAATGGAATTGGGGACGTCATGTAGGGGACCAGGAAATTGTTACATGATTGTAGGTTAGGTTTTCATATGAGCTTTGTGAGATGTTTTCTCAAGTATAAGGGCAATCCATAGAGCCTTAAGTAGTAGGTGAATGCTTGATTTTATGTTTGCATGAAAATAATGGTTGTACATAGGTTGATTCTTATTTGTGCACCTAAACTATTTTAATAGGATTTTAATGAGGATCACTCAACTTAGGGTTATGTTGGGTTTGGGACCACATGAGTTATTTCATGAAATATTCCTTACCTAGGGCATTCCATGCCGCATGCTATAATGGAATAATATTATTGAATGCACATGAATGAAATTTATTCTTTTTGAGAGCCTTTCCAAAGGAAGGGTGATCATATATTTTTAGTCAAAATCCTTGTCTTTAGGCACATAAATGCATTGGGTTTGAAACTGGTCTTCCATTCAGTTCCTTCCTTTCTATTAGAGGTCATTCATTCAACATCCATGTTTTGATGTAACCTTTGGGGAATAAAGAAAAAGGTTCATGACAATGTTTTCACACACTAATTATTACATTCATTTATTGGATGTTTCTCTGAATTGTAGCCATAGTTATGCCATCCACCTATGTAGTATTAGAGGAAATATACTTCCACTTTTGCATGCATGTCTATCACGTTCAAAATTTTAACATTGTGTGCACACATGGGATATTGTGTGGAAAAAAATCAACAACACCCAAATGTTAATTTAGGATGGGATACATGATTGCATTTCCCAAAAATGTCATGTTTAGAATTTTTATGAGATTTCAGCACCAATAAATTCCCCTAAGGAATTTTAACTAATAGAAGACTAGAATTTCAGGTTTTTAGGGAAATTTCTAAGAGAATGGATTACTTCTGATGGTGCACAAAACGTTGATGGATAGTCACCCAAAAAGTTACCTGAGAATGAAAATCACCAGTTTATGCCTATAAATAATAATATTAGGACCTTGTTTGGTAACATAAATTATTTCTTGAAAAGAATTTAGTATTTTTTGTACTGGTAATCCTTTTTGGAAAAAACCTATTCTTTAACCACTTCATTCATGATTAATTCCTTCGTGTATTTTTCTCCAATGGTAGAAGGTACCTTTTGTGTGGAAACTTCCATGGTTTTGTGCTCGCTAACATCTTGTACACTGAGAGCCACTTATTGTATGAAATTTCCATTAAATTTCCATTGATCATCCAAAAATGGCTCAGAAATTGATCCAAGCTAATATCAAGGTTGTAGCTACTTCTTAGAGATCCAAATGATGGGAAACCCTAATATCCTCTAACATAAGAGGGTTGTTTGAAACAAACACGCACTCATGGGTAGGCTAACCAAGGTGTTGGGGAACTATCTATTGAGAACACTCATTCAACAATGGAAATTAGGACTAATGGATGATTTAAATATCCTATGTCTAAGAGTAAAAATTTCTACGATCTTGGTGCGTGTGTGAGGACACAATCAACCATTGTAACAACACCACTGAAGTTCACCCAAATAGGGAGCACAGTTCCATGGTCAACATGACACTAAACAAAATGATGAGTAATATCTCAGTGGAGGAACCAAAGGCCAATGAATTTCTTACTCCATATTTTAGTGTGATCTAGTGAAGTATGTGGGACAATATAAGATTAAGGGATAAAGAAATGGATCTTTTTTTGGAGGCACTTTCACCAGTGAATGGGATTTAGTTAACTAGTTAAGCCATAGATGATAGGAGTATGGGGATGAGCTACACTAGGATGGACTATATGAGGTAGTGTGGATTTCCCATTTCAACATATACCATCAACCTGGTATTGTGCTAGAGGTCCTTAATCGATGGTCCCTAGACAACAATTCATCCAACATTAACTTTGGGGAGTTGGGAATCATCTGGTGGGAGGATCACTGTACTAGAGGAATCTAACTAGATGGGTTACAATATGATGAGTTTCTTCAACAAAAAACACATGGGGTGATAAGAAGTTGACCCATCTTCCCGAATAGAACATTTTTGATATATTGAAGGTAATATGGACATGGAACCCCTCTTCCATGAGAGAAACATGTTCAAGATGTGTTTTGGAATGTTCATGAAGAAGGATATTTCCTTGAGTATTCCAAGATGAAGAATGGAATGATCAACAATGCCGCAAAGGACGATACTGGGATCATATTGGTTGACACTAGATGAGGGGAAGTTTGAGCAGTGGGGTGACAACATGGTGGAATGATGGGAGCCACTTCTTCCCTATAATGAATACCTCAAAACATTTCTATGTGGTTAGATTCTTCCAATTAGTGACACCTACATGATCCGGTTCTTAGAGAACTGGTAATGGTAGTGATCTTGGCGATCAAAAACAAGGTGAACCAAGGATTTCTTATGTTGGTTCATCTTTATATCCATTTTAGTAATGTGGAAAGGGGAGAATTGAAAAAGGTGTATTTTTGGACGATTTGAATTCATTTACTAGTGTATTTAAATTAACATCCAATGCTATGAGTTTTCAAATTCCATCATCTCACCAAATAATGGTCTTTGGTCATCTCTTCTCAACATCATTAGGGTTAATCCAGTCAAACTCAATAAGACTAAGATCAAAATTAAGATATAAAATCATGAAAAATTCAACTTCCACCAATTCTTGACCAAAGTTGGTGTGAAAGTTGATAAGTTGTAGGAGACACCAGAGTAGATGGAGAACATCCAGAGATTCAAGGGAAGAGTTTTGATGGTTAGGCTAGATGGATATAACTAATATGAACCATATTCAAAATCTGGATTGGCTAGGTAGTTCATGTGCCTCCAACAACCGATGAAGAGAGTCTACATGGGGGGTTTATGGGGATTGGTATCCTGGTATCCTTTGATATCTACATTAAATGTTTATAGGTTCTGGTTATGTGGAGACTATAATTCAACTTCCAACCAACATCAATGTTATATTTTCAATGGATTATTCTAAAAACAAGGTGGAAATGTACCTGAATTTATTCATTTGTAAACAAATAAGGGAAGTTAAGATAGTGAGTGAGAAATCCAGAAACAAATGTGTCTGGTGGGAGACTCCCCATTGAGTAGTCTATACATCTAGAGAGGTTTTGGGGAGAGAAATTATTAGGAATATGCAAGGTGATGTTCCACCCCTACCCCTTACCGAAGAGAGTTCTTGAAAGTGACCTTGGGATCATGTAGGAGTCTCTTATTTTAGAATATATAGATCCATGGAGGCCCTCTATATAAATAAAAAGAACATTTTGTAGCCTACTTTTGAAGTCATATTCCCCACACATAGAAATCATGGAGGACAATATGAGTGTACATGATAACATAGAACCTATAGACCATGATGATCCGGGAAGGATTCATGCTGTAAATGGATGGTGATTCTCGGAGCCTGGTCAAGGTTGGATTCCATGAGAGGGATGAATATATTAATTCCATTTATGATGTTAGATCCCAAATAGGGAAACCATATCTTCATTCCACCTTTGTGTGGTAAATGGTTGTTGCTAAACCAAAATGGGTAAAGATACCACTTGTTAACAAATTATCTGTGGGGGAAATGGTGGATGCGGAAGAATGTTATCCAGTGATGAGGAATATTAGGGATCAACCTTTGACCAAGGGATTCCCCAAGAGAGTGGTTAAATTGCTTCCTCTGATGAACACATGGTTATATTTCTCAAGGTAATCTTATTGACATACCTACCTCTTTCAAACCCCCCTTCATATTCCAAAAGATATAAGTGAAAATTTTATTATATAGTAAAAAATTGGAAATGGTAAGGGGACCTTACTAGATGGGGAAAAGGTGTACCACTCTATGTTGGAGAGCATGATCCAAGTCATATGCATGATACTGATGTAGCTAGTTTTCCATTCAAGGATTTTAGAGTGAAATCCTCATAGACATTGGTCCTTTCTATCATATATGGGGGACCATGCCCTAGAATTCTAATGGATGTGCCTACTAGAAAAGTTGCATGCCAGGGGAGGCTCATCATCAAAAACCCCCTACCCCAAGGTAAGGGAACGTCTCTATTGAAGTTTCCCTAATCAAATTTTAATGATCCGTTTTCATCAACATGTTTTCATAATATCATGCAGCTCCTACTTAAACAACATCAGGAGATTTGGTTTCATCTACTGAGGTACCTACTAGATTCGAGAGGTCACCGATAGTGTAACTCCCAAACGAGGATTAGGGAAAAATTTGATGATGCTTGGCCTATATTATTTTTTTTCCTACATAATATCAATTGGTCGTTTTATGATCAAACTGAATATTATTTTCATGTCCCAATAAATTATTTAAAGGTTGTGTGCCTAGAAATGAAATACAAATGGAGAATCCAGTAACTCCTCCCTAATGTATTTTCTAATCATTAAATATAAAACCGTTCAAGATAATCCTACATTGACACTGAGAGAATAGTCTTTAATAGTCATGGGTGATTCCACTGGTGTTGCATATTTCAAGGATGGAAGGGGAGATGCTTCTGATGAAGGATTAGATGAAGGAAGATGAACCCTTTATCTACATCGTGACTTGTCTGAGATTATTTCTGATGAGCACCCTACTGCTTCCATTCTTGTGAATTTTCCCGAGTATGATCCTGCATCAACTGAAGATATAGAAGGGTCTTGATCTAGATATGTTTAGGGTAATAGAATATTCTACCAACGTTCATCAAATTCTATACAACATTTGATCTTTCGGACTCCAAAACCACACTTAATGCGATTGATGGGGTCCATTAACCACTAACGAGAAAATATTGTCACCTGAGGGGTCGAATATCACAGTCTCCATAAACTAGTACTTGATTTACTTTATGAGATAGTGCGTGTTGGAATCAAACATTATTATGTTTCCTTTCATAAAAAATAGTCTTACAATACTTAGAATCTCAAAGAGGCCATCTCAGAAATCTGAATTCTTCAGGAGTAAACAAATGATCACACTACCTCCCCCAGTGCTCAATCAATGGTTATCATCTGTCTAAGGGATCATTTAGATGAGGCTAAGAATAAAATGAAGCATGGAATTTCTCAAACATATAGGACCCATGATGAGTGAAACCAGGTTTAGGTTAGGTTTGATGATCTTCATCATGTGGCTGAGGAAGAGGAAGAAAAACTCAAGTGGCAGGAGAAGGTTCTCAAGGCCACATGACAGATGATGGTAGAGATGAACAACTCAATTGTAGGGGTATAACTATAGGGGAAATTTTTCCATGACCATTGAGAGGCTCCACTATGTGAATGTCCATTTCCAATTTTTTAATATTTCTAGTTTCAAACCATATTATTTCATGGAAATATATATTTTACATTATTATGATACATCGATCATATTTCTAAGACAATTAAAAACTAATCCCAAAGATCATGTGAGTCTTGATCGATGTGAGACATAAGGGACTTTCATGTTCTTGGTCATTCATATGAGTGTTTTTTGGCTGTGAAAGGTTATTGATGGAGAATGGTTATATAAAAACAACTGAATTGCTTTTTTGATGACCTCTAGTACACCAATAGGGTAATTTCAAGTATGTTTATTGATACCCAAACAAAGGGGAATAGAGAGTTATAAGCATGATACCTAAAATATGAATCGAATGGGAGTGGTATGAAGACATAGAATTACTACTAACCAGGTATGAAAAACAACATCTGTATTTCATAGCCAGGAATAGGGGAATAATGATGTTTGACCACTGAAAATGCTCAAAAAAAAATATATGAATCAGAATGTCATTGAAAGTAATTTAGGAAGTTGGCCCAGGATGGAAGGTGATTCAGTGTGGTGAGACACCTTACCATTTTTGGTGTGTCTCTATATGTGGAGGGGGATGAGTATCCAAATAAGGGGAATGTGAAGCATCTAAATGATGTTATAGAACGTTCAAATGGATTCTTACACTCCTGTAATTATACTGCCACAAATTGTGGCACATTGGGTAGGTGTATCAGCTTAAAATAAGTAAAAATTATCTCCCATGGGGATCAGCATATTTAATTCTGAACGAATGTCAATGAACATGAATTATGTAGTAGATAATTATCACCAAAGGAACTTTCTTCTTGGATGAGCACCTATGATTCCATGCAGTTTTATGTCATGAAAAGAGGAAAATAAACATGCATTTTTACATCATACAGTAAAAATGGTGGACATATACTTTAGTGTCATATGATAAGGATGATGATTTGTACAATTTAGCATCATGTGATCATGATTCATTACATAGATTAATTTCATGTGAAAAAGATGTATGTGGGGATTATGAACCAATCTGCCCATTATTTCTTCCTTATTATAGTATAGAGTTAATTATGTGTTCATTTCACATGGTAGAGTCACTATTTTTCATCTTAGAAAATGATGTATTGAACCAACATGATATATTACCACCCGATTATTAAAGTTGAGGGGGTGAGGGTTGTATAATAGGAAACCATGCACTAAGAAATAGAATGTATTGTACTTCAAATATATTTTAAGGTCATATTTCCTAGACAATCATCAACATTAATATTTTTATTCCAAACAAAGGGGAGGGAAAAAAGGAAAAAGACTACAGAGGTCAGAAATAATAGAGGCCGAGGGCATCGTCCCGAATCAGGTTCACCCCCCTCTAGCTTAAATTGAGAAACATTAAACAGACACATGACCGGATCCCCGAGGGACGCTAGTGAGGCCAAGTGTTCTACCACCCTGTTCCCCTCTCTCTAAATGTGGGTGAAACTAGTGCTTCTATCAAGAAGAGCATTGAATTTTCTGATGGTATTGGTTATTGACCATGGTGTGTTACCTATGTCATTATGGGAGTCGTGAATTATCATGGAATCAGTTTCCACTTGTGTAATGTAAGTATTCCTCTCCCTGCAAATGGTGATTCCCGTAAGGATAGCATTAGCCTCTTCCTACATGGAATTCCACTCCCATAATGCATCGTGAAGGCTAAGATCACACTACCACTGTACTCTCGGACCACCCCTTCACCGTGCATCCCTCCCAGGATACAAGAACCATCTGTATTCAATTTCATTCCATCTTCAGGTGGCCTCCTACATACCAATTTCCCCTATGGTCCTGCTCCTGTTTGCTGGTCTGAAGCTTAGAGCATGCTCATTGCCCGCATAGATGGAGCCTTTTTCCAACTTCCATAAAGTGAAAACATATCTTCCAAGATTCACCTTACACTGGTTATCACAGCTCTTCCCATGGATTTCAATCCCTCATACATGGCCCGCTTTCATGCGTGCCAAATGCACTAGTATCTAGAATTAAATATAATCGATCTTTCCATTTTTTCATTCCCTGCACCGTAAACTCCGTGATACCAGCACTCCATGAAGCCATCGATGCTTGTTACTTGGGAAGAGTGACATGTGCATTCTCCAAAGAAACCTTAAACATGGCGGGCCCAGTCCCCTTCAAAGAAAAAATTGTTAAATGTTTCTTCACACATGTTCGTACAACAAGGGTAGTATAAAGCCATGTCGATGGTGAGACATTTGATATTGGCGTCGGAGGGAAGCACATGATTCAGGATCCTCCAGGTGAGGAAATTATACATTGATGGTATCCTGCTACACTAACCCATGTCGTTCCACCCTTCCTGTTGTCCCGGAGGCATGTTAATCCTGTAAGAATCCTTCATGTTAAACTTCTCCATGGCAGAAGGAGTAATGACACACCGATCCCGTTGCAAGTTGATGAGGATAGAGTCAAAGACCTCACGCTGAGGTGCATCCAGAATTTCTATGAAGAACGAAGGATACTGTGCCACCTCCTTGAAGGTGATTATTCGGGTTGGACATCCTGGGTAACCGAGGATCCTTCCTGACCAATTATAATTCAATAACAAAACATTTCCCTTCCCAATTATCCATTTTGAATGGTGGAGAAGGATTGGAATCATGCTGCAAACTGAAGACCATAGGGAAGATACACTTGCCACTGAGGATTCATTAATTCCTTTATAACTACGAGACATAATATCCCCCCACATAGTGCGTTCTTAAATTACCTTCCAAGCTAACTTTTCATGAATGCGATGGATAGTGGTTGCTAAGCTTTTGACATTAATCCCTCCCTTCAAGATAGGCCAAGCCATCCTACCCAAGGAGACCCAATGTCTCTTCCCCTCTAAAGACACATCCCAAATGAAACGAGCGAGAATCTTATCAATAGAACTAATAACCCCCTTTGGTACATTGGTGGCCGAGAGTGCATGCACCGGTATGGCCGAGTGGAAACTGTTAAATAGGGAAATACGGCCCCCAAAGGATAAATATTGATTTTTCCAATTCAATATTCACCCTGAAATGCTACTCACCACACGATCCAAATCACTAATACACATTCTTCCTGGAGACACAAGAGTACCAAGATACTCTATGGGAAACGTAACACACCTCATACCAAACCTTGTCCCCAAAGTAGTCACCCTGCCCATATTGCATTCTTTGGACACATAGAATTCACTCTTCTCCTTGTTGATAATCTAGCCACTCCAGTGGTTGTACATCTCAACTATCATGTTAATTACCTACATAGATTTCATCCCAGTGTTGATGAGAATTATTGTATCATCGGAAAACATCAAGTGAGATATAGCAGGTAGGCTCAACTTCCTTTAGTAGGGAAGAATGTCCGTGTTTGATAGCCCTCTATTGATCAACCCACTCATGGTGTCCTGCATAAGAATAAAAATACTCGGGGATAATGGATCAACTTTCTGAAGCCCGTGAACCGGTTTGAATAATCCATGGGTATTCCCCATAAACGAAACAACCATCCATGCTGAGCTAAAACACCTGAAGAAAATATCACAATCTCAGCTGAAAAAACCCATCTTCCTCAAAACCATGTAAATAAAACCCCACTCAATCCTGTCACATGCCTTGTTCATATCCATCTTGATTACAATATTCAACCCTCGAGCCACAATGGTAATGTCTCTCAGTATCACCTGAGTCAATGCTATGGCTCCCTGAATTGAGCAATCCTTTACAAACCCTTACTATTCCAGATAAATCCACTGAGGGAGGCTCCCGGACAGCTGCCTATTGATAATACTCGCCAAATTTTTTTAAGGGAAGTTACACATACTCACCGGCCGATAATGTATGAGGGAGGAGGGGTCATTGATCTTTGGTTGGAGCACCAGAATCATGGAAGATGCTACCTGGGGCAGACTTCCCCCTCTAAAAATCCTGAATGACATAGGTGATGTCCCCCTTGACCACCTCCCAAGAGATCTCGTAGAAAGAACCTAGAAATCCATCTGGGCATGCTGCACTCTCATGATTGAGGTTCACCATAGCCACATGGATATCTTCCTCATCTGGGATACCTACCAACATATCATTATCTTGGGAAGATACACACGTTGGGATCCCCTCCCAAAACTGATCACCCCCCAAAAGATATCCCTGAAGCATATTGGGATTTGGACCTGCCAGAATATCCTTGAAGTAAGAAAATGTGAATCCACCCACCACTTACCTCTCATCATTGAACGAGCCATCAGAAAGTTTAAGGTTTGGTTTAACAACCCCCGCCTCTCCCTTATGCATGCATGGAAAAATTTTGTGTTCTTATTACCCTCCTTCAGCCATTTAATTCTCGAGCTTTCCCTCACCCTACGCATCTGCAAGAGGATCATGCCATCCAAGGCATTCTTTTTCTCAGAGAGCTCTTCAAAGACAACATCATCTCAGTCCTCCTCAATGTTAGCCTCAAGCTGCTCGATATCTGGATTAAGCACATCCAGGTCATGATCTAAGGGGGGAAGGCTTCGAGTCCAAAAAAGTAGGGCGTGAGTGAGACGCATAAACTTAGAGTGCAAGGACACCCAAGATTGACCATGAGTTGGTTCTTCCCAGCTCCACCTCACTAGATAATTATAACCTAGAAAGCATGACCACTAGCTCATGTACTTGAAGCTTTCCTTCCCGGACTCCCTTTTGTTCCGAGTGAGCAAAAGCGGAGATTGTTTGGAGGCGCTTCGAGTCAAGTGCTCCACCTTCATGTTTGAGAACATAGAAATACCTTGTACATTGGATATGTAACGGTCGATCCTACTCCAGTAGAGGTTACCACCCCTTGTGTTGTTACACCATGTGTAAGGGTCACCTGAGTAGACCAAATCCATCAACCCATTGCCAACCGAATACTGTGTGAATGATCTGCTCTCCCTCCTTGGGAATTCACCTCTACTTTTCATCTCCTCAGGATCCATTATTATATTTAAATCACCTCCCAACACCCAAGGCTGATCCCCTGGGTCGAACTCATTTAATTCCCTCCAACACACCTCCCTCCTCTGGGCATCACAACTGCCATAAATGAATGACACAAGTGTGATGTCCCCTCCACATGTCACTCTGGTTGTTAAATGTTGATCCCCTTCTTGAATCAGTTCCACCGTAGAATCTATGTGCTAGAAAATTTAAATTTACCTATTAACTGGTTCCACATGCATAGATTCAATCAACATAACCCTGTGAGTAAAATATTTAAGTTTATCTGAATTCTGCTTGTTCTCAAGAATCGCAACATCCTTGATCTTTTTTTATTCACCTACGAGGCTATCAAGTCAGTTTTCACTATTTCCCCAATACCTCGGGAGTTCCATATGATGATAGGAATCATGGAAAAAACATTCCCAGCTTTGGCACCAGGCAACACGGTCTCCATCACGGTTGAAGCAGAGCACTCCCTAACCTGCCTCTTCCTCATGACCGACCTTGTATGCAAACCCGGACAAGCATATGAAGAAATTGGGGGGGAAAAAAGAAGCCTCACTGGATGACTTAGAGTTATCCCACTCACCTCCCGAAGGGGAGAACGCGTCACAGAAGCAGTATTTGTAGGATACTGATCACATGCGAGAACCGATTCGACATCAGTTTCCCTACTACTCAGCATGCCAAAAGCTGGAGGAGGCCGCTCACCAGGGATGACTGAATCCTCCATGCACTCACTGTTGGACATACACCTGGAGTCTTCTGAATGAACCATAGCATGGGGCCTGACCTCCTGGACTATATCCTCCTTAGGAAGCTTCTCAACAAGGGTGCAAGAAGCAAGATCTCGAAGAATGACCCGAGAACCAGTCTCCAACACACTCGGGGGAAACATCAGGATAGATTCCAACAATTCACCTATTAACAACATCTAGGATGGGAGTAAAGCTCTTTCATAAGATTATAGGGAATCCATTTTTCAACCCGGCTATTGGTAGACCAAATCCTTGTAAGAAAGGGCCTCAGGACTATTTGGGGAGGAATCGGGAGCCTTGCAGGGTGCATGGACAACTAGAGGAGTGGGGAGATCACTGAGCGAACAGGAGTTGTTCATCATCCCCCTAGAAAAGGAGTCCCTATATTCTTGATGGAAACCACCTTGAATACATTTCCATCAAACATGGACAGAATGCCCCATCAATAGGCAAGACGAGCAGTGCCTGGGAAACACCGAAAAGACAATGTCCTAGCTCCATAAAACTGAGTCATGCACCTTTATTGAAAGCCTCTCTAGAATTGGAAAGGACTGGTCCAACTCCATGAAAATCCAAGGCACCATCATCTTCTTTCCACATCGTGTTCTCACATCCATGTAAAGAAACCCACCAAGAGAATCACCTATTCCCTTGAGCAAATTGGTGTTCTGAAATGGAAGGGGGAGCCCTAGAAGGCATACCTAAACTATAGCCTGAGAGAACTCCTTCCCCCGGTGAACCTCCATCATCCATCTTGAGAGATTGAAACTCCAACGACCCAAAACCTAGGGTGCATTGCACTATGCCTAAACGAATTATGCCTCAGAATTAAGCACCAAACAGAACGAGAACATGTGCAGCACCGAAATGTGAACCCCATCCTGCAACCCCCAGGAATCCACAAATAACTTGAAATATGGTAGGGAAGGAGTTGCAGAGCCGAAGCACACCACAAGAGTCCACTTGAGTCCCACAATCGCCTCGTTGAATGCAGACACAAGAGCTGACAGCGAAAGAAGGGGCCCATCCCTCACCACCAAGTGAGAGAACAGGGAAATATCCAGAAAACACAGATCAACCGCGCCTGAACCCCTCCCACACAATACATCCTTGAAATACAACTCTGGGCACCTCCTCCCTAGGGAGGGGGAAAATACCACCACTGGGGAGATGAGGTACCATAAAAAATCTTGGGCCCTGGAATGATCGCTGCCGAAGACGGAGGTTCCACCGCTGGTCGGGCTGCAGCGGAAACAATGGGCGAAATTTTTTGAAAACCATCCGGCGCGTGAAGCGCATTATCTTGGAGAGCCATTCCAAAAGTTAAGGTCATATTTCATTTAACTATTTCAAATATTTTATTTTCACATTTCATGGATCAAATTGAGGTTTTATTGAAGTAATACATGCACCATTAAAGTAATGTTACTCAAAGTGAATAGAAAGTCCTAGGGGAACACCAGATTCCACAAAAACAACCTGTTGGGTTTGGGTTCTACTATTAGTGCATTGATAAAGGGTTTGGACCATAAGAATTTCCTATAGTATTTTATGTGTAAAGAAAGGTTATTTACCCAACATAAATTAGGGATAAGAAGGCCCAAATTCTATGAGAATTGTAAGAGGAATGTTGCACATAGTTAAAGGTCGTACAGTTTGGACCAAGAAACACGGGATAATAAAAGGCTGACACTTGTAGGTGGTTACCCTCTCAAATGAGAGAATAAAATATTATCACACATAGATATGAGGAATGAAAAAATTATATGGGGTAATTCTATAGTTTAACATTGTTTCTAAGGATTTTAGTGTTTTATTCATCGTTAATTTTTCATACAGGGTATCCTAGTTTGATATAGGGTAAAATTTTCTTTTATCGAGAGGTATCATAAACTTGTTTGGGGTATGACTGTAGCCCAATATAATGCATTTAGGATGTTGAAGGGATTGTGCTTGGTCTTCCCATTCATTCATTTATCATATAAATTTATGAGGGTTTATCTTCATACTAATGATTCAAGGTAATTTAATGGGTCTTATACTTAGAATGAAGCTCATATGATATTTTGGGGTGATTGTACCATAAATAAAAATCATCACTCATTGAATCTATATCTTGGCTAGGAGAGAAAAAGTATAGGAATCAATACATTTCCCATTTGGATGGGAATTAATACATGAAATGTTCTGGGAGGTGATACACATAGTTTGTTGTTAAATGGTTAAGACCATGAATAATAGATTTTATTCATGTTGCTGAGACTATGGAAAATCATTGTAAAGTTATGATGTATAGACCGTAAAACTATCTCTTTCAAGAGTTCTTGTGTAGGTCGAATGTATTATGAACCAAATCGATTGAGATGAAGGAGTCTTACACTTCACACAAGTATCAATTGAAAAACGATAGATTGTTTAAGGTCATAATTCATGTATTGTGGAAAATGTACAAAATATTTTAATGTCATGATCCTTGTACTCAAGCGATATTGTCCCCATGGTAAACGATGTGGAACATATATAGGGAATTCCAAGTGTGAAAGGAGACCAGAGAGGAAAAGTTCCACAAATGGGGAAATAGAGCCTACGGTTTGAGGAATTTTTGGCTGGGACTATTGATGAGATGTCTAGTTGTCACTGTATATCCCTTGAGAATGGTAATTAAGAAACACACTGTTATGACACATAACATGGTAGAAGACTAATGTTGGTAGAGAAAATCCACTGTGGTTGGGGAATTTGAGGAACCCCACGGTTATTGTGGGAAATCAAGTGTTTGATAAATGGGGTATGGTTTTTTACCACCCTGTACTTAACAAATAAGGAATCATGGTTCATGATGGGGTAAACATCACCTCTAGTATAAGAGGAAAAACTTTTTCATATGGGTAAAATATCATATCTTATTCAAGAAAATCCTAATTTCAAAAAGTGTAGGATCATAGATTAATGTCTTGTGCTAAGGATGTTATTATTTTTAGTTTAATTTTGAATAACTAATACTATATGAGAAGACACCTTCTTAATTATATAATTCTTGGACCAATGAGCCTCTTATTTTATGGTCATATAATATGACCCAATGATTCTTAGTTTACTATAATAGAGTTTAGGGTATGGAAAGAGGATCTGCATAAGTATATGTAGAAGGATAGGGTAATAAGACATATGTAAATGAGGTTCAAGGATACACAAGACCACACAACATATTCTTGAATATAATCATAGATATGTTAATGTTTTGATGTTTGGAATTAATCTCCATGTTTAAGGTCATAGAGTTCATACTTGGTGCATAGTTTAATGTCTTGTGATCACCAATATTACAATATACTCATATGATGAAATTCTTGAGAAACTTATCATTCATGGGAGGTGTGATATTCTCTCTATCCAAAGTTATCAAATAATATACTCCATTGGAATAGACCTTATGGATGATGTAAAGCCCTTCCTATGTAGGCTCAAACATTGGTGACTTTATTCTAGGTATCATTATTGATCTGAGAGTGAGTACCATGTCACTTAGGTGAATGGAGTGGAAAAGAACATTCTTTTTAAATAATATCTATATCCTATTCTAGTGACTCTTTAGATTATGCAATTCCAAGAGCCTATTCTATTAGAGGTATTACAACTCAGATAAACATAATTCTTATATTTTTTATAGTGTCGTCTGGGCATTAAAATATATTTAGATTGATGTAAATTGAACATCCATGGGTATAACTACATCTATTCCATACACTAAGGAGTATAAATACACCTGATTTGAATTTCGAGTCTTCATCTGATAGGCCCATAGGGCATTGATGAAAAGATCTTGACCACTTCTATAATTCATTCCCACCATCTACTTCCAAATTTTTGAGTTAGCCTTGTTGAATTCCCAGATCATTACATTTCATATGTGTGTTAGTGAGAAGAATGGTTTTATTGGATATTTTACTTAGATTAAAATATCTTCAGCTAAGTAGCCTAGAAGTTGGTATCATTGTGTGTTAGAACGGCATGAGGAACTCCAAAAAAATGAATAATGTGGGAGCTCACAAACATGATAATAAATTGAGATTTGTCTTCCTTGATTGGAATCTATTCTACACACTTGGTTAATAAATCCATCTGATTCCAAATGAACCTATACTGGCGAGCTGTTTTAGGTAGATATGGGCCCACAACATTGAGACCCTAAATTGCAAATCGCAAAGAATACTTGGTGGGTAGATTGGATCTGATAGTTTTTTCCCCAAGATGGCATGGATTTTACATGTGTGACACCACTTGGTATACTCAATATAGTCATATATCATGGTGGGATAAAAATATCCCATCCTTTGAATCCGGTGGGTGAGCATCAATCCATCTTGATGGGCACCACATGACCTTCCATGAACATCATACATAACATAAGGAATCTCATATAGATGGATTCAACGGAGGATAATTGCATCAATCCCACATATATATAGAGTTTATTGTAGGTTATGCCCACTCTTGAGGGTAAGCTATGCTGCATGGGGACATATTTTCTCACAGTTAGCACAATATGGTGTGATAATGCAATTATGGAGATACATAATGAATGTAGTTATCCAGTTGGGTGTTTCATCTCTTATAGGGTAACTCTAGGGTCTTTGTGTGGAAGAAACTAGTAGCCAGCTGGTTTATAAATTTACTATAATCATTATTTTATGTAATGGAAATGATGAACAACTGATGTTCCATGCGATTGAACAAGTCACCATGGTCAGGTTCTACAACAGAGGTGACTATAATTCCTGAGGCATCGGTTTGACCATTATGCGATCGAGGGACCTGAGTTACTTCCGGATGACATGGGAACTGGGCCATCATCAAAAGAGTTTGCTCTAATAGGGGCACATATTCTATATTTCAAACTCTGAAATCACAATTTATCTATTTGATGGTCATCTCGGAGTTTCACTTGACATGATGTTGGGGGACATCATTCTTGAGGGCCAAATCGAGACTGGTAATGATATCATTATATTATAACTTGTTCATGGTGAAACCTTATGAAACTAGGAATTAGTAAAGCGTTATAGATTATGTTGGGGGTGATTAAGATTATCCCAATTCCCACACTATTGATCTTGGGATTTTATTCCATTCTTCTTGTTGGGATCTAGGAGGCACCATCAAAATTAATCTTCAACATTTAATAGACTAGTCTAATAATAGGATAATATCATCCATGAAATCTAATTACAGGGGAAGTAATTTTAAGCTGTGTATGGGAGTCCATAACGTTTAATAATTTTTATCTCTTGATGGTTTTATCTGGAATTAACATGATGGAATACTATTGAAGGATTAATTCCCAGTGTTCCAACTATCCCTTATATGTGGAGTGACTTATGATATACTTCAGAGGGTCCACACATGACACCGATTTGATATCACGATTCTATAAATAATGCTAAAAATTATAAACTATAAAAAATAGTTTGAGGAAACACTTCTTGATTGGGGAGTATATGGTATTTATATTGAGGGGAATATGACTCAGATAGTATATTTGTTTTATATTCCCTCATTATTTCTCTGAGTTAGAAAAAGATAGTGGGACCATTCCAGTGTGGCCACTTAGAGAAAAAGAGGATTCACCGAGAAGACCATTATTAGAAATGGATGATATAGAATATGCATCTTGATTTCCTCAAATTAATCCTAACATTATTCATCCCACTGGTATATAGTACCTCTATTATGATCCTTGAGACATGATTACATTTTCTCTATAGATTTGTGATGAATTTGTGTATATAGTTTTTTTGGACTTGGAGGCCTCACAGCTCCCAGAGGTTTATCGATGGTGGATTTTGGATAATGTTATTGATCTTTTATAGGTTGATCTATATTTTTTGGTATCTGAAGATGATGTTGAGAATCATTCTAGAGGTAACCATGAGCACACACATTAAATATTTCATCATTAAATGTTGGGAGTAAAGGAATCCATTCACCTTCTAAAAGTCTATGATATGGTCCAAATACTGGTGGTATTTGAACACCAAGTCTTCTACATAGAATTCCACCAATATCTTGAGAATCATATTAAATATGTTGTTCATGGCCTTCTGATATGTGTCTCTTGCATTCTTCAGGATGAAGGGAATCACCTGATAGATAAAGGTCATCTTCCATTACATAAATTTGGTAGAATATTAATCTTTAGGAGCCATCCATACATGGTTGTACATATAGTATTCATCAATAATGTAGAAGGATTGTATTCTAGTTGTAGAATCAATGAAAAAATTTGACACTGGAAGAGGAAAATTATCCTTTAGACATCGGTAGTTGATGGCCGGGATGTCAATACAAACATTGATATACTCATTCCTCTTCTGGAATAAAATAATTTTTTCTATACATCCTAGGTACTAAAATTCACTAACATACATTGATTTCATAATCTAATCACCCATGACCTTGACCATGTCTCTATGAAAGGGGTGAATCTTCTAGGGAGGATTCATGAATGCATAATGAATCCCTAGGAGACCAAGACGAGGGATGGATAACTAAGGGTCTAGTCCTCCCATCTCATTATAGCTCTGAGGGAATACATCATGGTGCATCTTCATGAAGTCCACATACATCATCTTCTCCTCTGTATGCATGGATGCACTAATCATCATGGGCTTTAGATATTCCTCAGCATCGAGGATAACCTTGTTCAACTCATCAATGGTGGTTGAGGCACCCTCTTCAAATATAAGATGGGAGTCCACCAAATATAGTCCCTTTTCAGAGGAAGGATAAATTGTAGGGGGATGATCATACAGACCCGCAGACTCATGTGGCACTAGTTCGTACATAGGGAGTTATAGATTCCTCACTGAGGTGATCCTTATCAACTAAAACATTGGCGACAGAGGCTGTGTAGACAATTCCATCTGGACTTCAAGCATGTAGTCTATGCATGATGTCAATTAAATAGTGATGGTACTACTATCATCAATAAAAATCATACCTATGAAATGTGCATGAATGTCATGAATTGGAAAAAAAGGGAGAACATATCAATATTTCATAGGGGTAGGGGATTCTGGTATCCCCCATGAATATCACATGTACAAGTACAAGGTATTCTACAGACGTTCCTTCTTTTTAAGGACATTGAAACCCATTTAATAGGAAACTCCAAAATGGCCTCCCATGTATGGAATTTTTTACACTAACTGATGGGTTGGGATAATGAAAACACCATCTACGTCTATGAAAGGATTGGCTGTAGTGGTTGTTAGATCATTTGTGTGGTCAACTCCCTTGAATTGAACCTACACCCCTTATCTGTTGTAGTATAAAGAATCTATATAGTGGTCTTCATAATATTCAAAGGGATACAAATCAACATGGACCACCCCTACTCGACCATTTAGGGATTAGTTGAGGCACTGAGGATTTGAGGAGGGGACTACCACTAGTAGATAATGTCTAGGTCATCTGAGGAGCACACATTAAGTGATTTTCTATGAGACTACAATAAACTCAATGCATGTTATCAATATTCTGAACATGGTATTCATACATATCATTCATCATGGTTTTTTTCAATAATAACATTGTATGGTTAAGTCAAAGGGATTCAGATCTTCTTCAGTCATTCCTAGCCTATGTAACATCTTATTTGGGATACGATTTACCCTAGAACCTATGTACAATAGGTAGTAGTGGAAATCCAAACAATTGAATTGGTTTGTAATGTACATAAAATGTATGTTCCCATACTTGATGGAACCCCCATATTCCCCATAAAGCGATATGATGGCCTAGAATTCTGCTTGCTCGGCTTCTTCTTCATTATAGACCTTTGTTGAAGTACCTATGTTTTAAAGAGGACAAGTATTTTCAATGATTCTATGAAGGAATCACACATTTTATTTCAACAAGTGGGGGGCCTCCAAAACCAATATCCTTTTGGGTATGATTTTGAGGTGCATCATCACATAGTCTATATGTTCCAATGGCATTCTTTTTCCCACAGTTGGTCTCTCCACAGTTGGGGGAACAATGGGAGCTACTAGTTGTACCACCCAGTTTAAGGTACTACTAGAAATATCCTATATCTGACCAGCTGACATGCTCTGTACTGCCATCTGAATTTAGATTATTTAATTCCAAGATCTAACTAGATGGGTTTGATCATGGTGTGATCTTGAATAATCATCATGTTCTATTAATAAAGACATTTTTAGTGGTGTATATGATGAATCAATAGGGGATCATTGTTCCTGGTGAGTTCTGCAAAAAACATGCTACCTAGTTATAGTATCATTAATAGATTAGTATTAGCTACTGACTAATGAATTATGATGACATTCATTCACTAAACTTTTAAAATGACATATCCATACAGACTCAACTATGGTTTTTTCGTAATATTCCTCACTTTCAGGCTCCGTGAAACAGTCTAAAAGCTCGACGATATTTACAGATGTGTAATCCTGATCATCTATAAAGGAGTATTCAAAATTAAGGTGGATCCTAGGTGAAATTACCGAATCCATAAGCATGAAGTCACCAAGAGTGCGTGGTGGCTTTCCCAGTTGATGGGGATTCCTATTTTCCTTTAACTATCAAAATCTTCTCTTATGACATTTGGAAGCATACAATGAAGATGTAAAAGTGTTATATAGAGATTTCGAGATGAATATAAGTGGATATGGTAGACCTAGGAGGGAATGGATGACACCATGGGTGAATGATATTTCTCATAGAGACAACTAGACATCATACATCTTGGTTCCTTGTCTAGAATTCCACTTCCATTCCCCTAAACACTGACTGTCATTTCCAAGCTCGATAGATATATGAGTTACCTATGAAAAATTTCTTCCCACACTGATCCACTTGATAATGAAGTCAATCCTTGAATATATGTAATTCATTGATGGCATTTCCAATGATCATATGGTAGGAGAAATTGTCATGGAAATCATTGCATAGTTTCTTGGGGGCTCCTACACTCTGAAGCATTAAAATTCCTATATCCAATGTTGAAATGAAATTAATTAGAACCATTTCATCCTTGAAAGAGTATTTCTAGTCCATTATATATATGAAGGGAACTCTGGTATCCTATCCCCTATGAGGGTATTGACCATAATAAGGAGTTGGAGTCACATTCTTCAGTTTAGAAAGTTGTACCAGGTGAGGTGGTGCCTAATGATTCTATGTTGGATGAGGTAGTGCTTGATATGGATTCACTTGATGAGGCTCCTCTATCAAGGATACCAAAAACTCCAACAATATAGAGGTTACTACCTATATATCGATGACAATATCAACATTGTTATACCTTCTTGAATGATTAGGAACAGCCAATGGGCTCGACTTTTTAGCCAATTTCAAGGGTTCCTCTTGGCACTGTTCCATATAAAAAAACTCTTAGAATCCACATGAACTGTTCTGGTTGATAATGGTAGGAAGAACCATAGTTTTTTCTTTCCCCAGACATGTCATAGGATTCTTTTCTTGAGTCAGTGGCATGTTGAGTGTGTACATAAGGCCTTTCCACATAGTGGAAAAATCTATGACTCACCCATTATTGAGTTTCTTGAACTCGAAGAAGTCATCAATAATTTTCTTCAACATGGTGGGGCTGAACTAGTAAATGAACTATCTGTTAAGGTCTTCCCAACAAGTAACATACCCTCTAAAAACCATGGATACTAGAAGAATGTAGGTCCATCTAATGTATGGATGAAACACTAATGCTCGTTAACATGCTACTGCTTTGGGGTTCCCAAGATAGGTCATCATCTTGAGTTAAAGTGGTTTAAGTGAAGAAATGGATATAATATCCCATGGAATGGGGAAAATATTGGACTTACAAACACAAGGGATGCACTCATGTAATCCACCCTTGATGGTTACAAATTTCTCTTAGGTGGGATTTCCATATATCATGACTCCATGGCCTCAAAGAAAATAAGCTAGAGATATTATCAAATAGTCTTTTTGTTGGTCTCAGTTCTGATGGTGAATCTTAACAACCAATGCATTAAAAGGGTCAAAAATTTGGTAGGATGCCTCAATAGCTTGTGGAGTTCCTAAACCTGTATCCCAAGGAGGGAAATTGCACTGCTCAGGTTTGTTCGGTTACTCATACCTCATTTACTTAGGATATAATCCTACCTATACGGAAACTCGATTCATGAGAATACCGAGATTTATTGGGGAAATGTTTTCAAGAAGGACTCATTTACCCTTAAGAGGAGAAACGATATCTCATCGGGTAGTTCCATAATCCAGGTGTTGATTAGATAGAGGCTCAATGATAATCCATTTCTACTCTTTGAGCTGCAAGTGAAAGAAGGAAAATAATGGCTTAGAAATTATTTTTTATGAATCATAGGATGAATCAGAGGGCCAAAGATTATATTTATACATTTCTATGTATTGATTTATAGGAAATGATTCCACATTATTGGGATCGGCAAGGATGAGGTATTTTCTTTTGCTGGTGGGGGAGGAAACATATAATATGGTATTCCTAATACTATCCAACCCATAGAGGTGGGTATTCCCTAAATTTATAATTTTCATTGTCACTGTTTCTATGATCCTATAGTGGGTTAGGGATAACCATTTTTACCGTAATGATACCATGATAGAATCCCTCATCATTAGTAGGTTGGTCAGGTTGTAACAAGGTAGGGCCGAAGTAGAGAGCATTTTATTTTCACCACCCACTGATATGCACTGGAAGCTAAGCCCCTTCTATGAATTGGTGGGGTAAAATAAGGTTGTTCATGTAGGTCTTCTAGTGTATCTAGCAGTAGTTCTATGAAGTGGGGAACATAGTGATTAGGAATTCCATAATAACATATTTTGTAACAATTGGTATATGGAATCAACGTGCTCCTTGATCCAAAGATATGTCAGCTTATGGTCATGGAGGTAGTGAAGAATCGCCCAAATGTTCTGGTGGAAACACATAACCTTACCCCCATGGGTTACTTCGGGATGTGAAATTGTGGAGCAATAGGTTTCCAGAACACCATTATAGCTGGCCGATGGGTAGAACATCCCAGAGGCCCTTTGATCAGATCCCTATTCTTAGTCTGCCCAAACTATGATCAATGCTGGTAAAGTGATGGGTGTTGGCACAGATATGGGTTGTCTATGAAGTACATTGACTAGTAGAGGAGGAACTTCACAATTCACATGTTCACTACAAACTGTGGTGTCCCTCAAGGGTGGCACTGATCACATAATCACATCTCTATAGGATGGGTTATTTACCACTGCATCATGTTTGAGAGTGACAGAGCTCATATATGGCTCGATATAGTGACCACAATCTGAAAGAGTCATCTCAAACCCTAAAATCTCCAAAAACATCTTCTATATAGGTAGAGTTAAGGGAAACTGGTTATGATGGGCATGGTTTCACTATGAACCCCTTGATAAGGGATAAGAGATCCTCTATATGCAAGTACCTATGGAGGGATCCAGATATCATGTAGATCTCATCATCAAAGATGAAATAATTCATATTTCTAGATCATTCCCCATGCTCTAGTAGACAGGGTGGAAAATCCTTTATCGTTTCATCTATGTCCTCAAAATTGGATAGGTTCGTGAGGATAGTGATGACTTGGTGTTTTCCAATATTTCTCCTTTGGAAGTGGATGTTTTCCTATAAACATAGGGATATTCATCAGGGTATGGTACATATTTATCACAAATAGAACCTCATATTTATTTGGTTGGAGCATGTATAGCACCTTTTTGCGGTTTGAAATGGACATAGGGGGCACTACCATGATGATAAGAGGGAGTAAGGGGAGGACCTTTATACTGGTAGAAAATTGAGCGAGGAGGACCTATAAACTGATATATAGGAACAAGGGTAGGTACTCTGTGTTGAATATTGAATGATTAGATAGGACCTCTATAATGACCTGTGACAATGATGGAGAAGACTATGTGTTGCATCTAATCATTATGAGTTTTCCTGTAATAGATGTTGGTGGTTCCAGTGATTGATAGAGTCAACCCAGATTACCAATATGTTGGATGGGGTAACGATATCAATGTTGAGAATATGTATCTCCGTGTGCCTATTTTTTGGATTTGATGAGAAGCAGCAGTGGTGATAGGGGATACTAGATTCATTAAAAGAAAATTTGTGGGAAATTCTGTTAGGCCTTCCCACAGCATTGGTATCATGTGCTTTAGACTAGGGTCAGTGAAGTAGGGGAGAGTCCACCAATTCTTTGTCTTTAGAAATCAATCATTATCTGTGCTGATGGGTTCAGTTTGGATCCTTCATTGGAATCTTCTGGGTAGAGGTCATTTCTAGGGTCACATGGGCACCCCTGAACTCCTTGGTGGAGGGGTGTGTGTCATAGAATCACTCTATGGGTAGACTACCAAAGTAGTTTTCCATTGCAAAATAGTGGATGATCCTGGATGACCATCATGGGCCAGTGTTAGCAAGGTGATGAATCCTACAGGTTCGGGAAGGTGATGTAACACGTGAAAATGGCCCCTCTTATTCAGACCAGAGAAAGAGGGTATTGAACATCTATCGTAGGATGATCTCTGAGGGAGAGGTCGGGAGTGGGTTCCCAGTAGATGATGTCTCGAGATAAGTCATTGAGGGGTTGGAGTTGTGCAAGGATTCATAAAATATATTTCTCCTACCCCAACACCTATGGGTGTTGGGTTGCATATTTGCTTCTATGTTAATATTGTAATGCATGAGGATTCATCCATCATTATAGGTACTAGAAAACAATTCCCAATTCCCCAAAATCATCCAATCTTCTAAAGATGGAGAGGGATCCACGCAGATAATGTCACAGATCGAGGATTCTAAATTTACAACCACCATCTTCATGGTGGGACCTCGAACCAGATATCTAGATCTAGTGACATGCTAATTTGTTAATTACCTAACTCTACTAGTCCCCATGTTTTAACGAGTACTTTCAAATGAAGTTCACCATTTTTTCTAAAATATTCATCAAGGACAACATTTGTGCCAGCACAGATGCAATCACTGGATTTTCTATTTTCTGCTATTAATAAATTCCAATGGTTGTTGAATTTTATCACCAACCTTGTAGATTTATTCTCCTTGATCTAAATAGGATAATGGGAAGTCAGTTCATTCATCCAAGGATTCCTCCTTTTATATTGTCACCAAGTGTGACATCCCGACTTGGGGGCCACCAAATTGTGCCCCAAGCTAGTTGGCCAAAATACCTCACGCGATCCTCCGTGTATTCCATAGGCTGTCGACTTTCATCGAGGGTCTGGTAAGTTAGTCTTGGGGATACTATGCCAAATTTTTTCAGATTAAAACACCAAGGAAGCAAACAATAATAACCATTTGTAGAAGCATATAAATAACCCGATAAATACCATGTCAGATGGTAGTTAGTAAAAGAAAATATAATACTCAAATGAATAGCAAAAGCTTCTATGACTATACTAATTTCAAGTGTCTATGATGCAACAAAAAGTAACATTACAACGACTCGCATGTGGGTTCCAAACCAGGTTTGGTTCCCTCTCCCATGTTCCAATCCCAAGCAACAACATATCCTAGGGCCTTCCCCTTATCTTTTCCTGCAGGAACCGTGTTTATATAGGTTCCGATCTGGCCGAACAAATAGGGTGTGAGTTCAACTCAATAGGCCACCACCAATGGAGTCTAAAATGATTCAAGTCGAATGATAGTTTATTCCGTTTTATTATTCATTAAATACAATGCATAATTAAATAGTAATAACATTTTCATTTAATCATTAATCACCACATTAGGCCCAGTTTTAATTCCATAGTTCCATTTGAATCATCTTTAATTGTTATCAATCATTTGGGGTTGAATTTCATGTAAATCACCCACAATCGCATTCAGTGTAGGTCTCCATTTATTTCACACTATATTTTATTCCGTGTAGGTCATCATGCCTTGCACCCCAAAATATCATGCTTGGATAACTATTAGGGAGAAATGAAATTTCCATGTTAGAACTTCTAATTGGTCTAGACATCCATGTCAATAACCACAAAAATCTCATCCATTTAATCATTATTTGATTCACAATAATTAGCCACATAATTCCATTACTAATCCAACAATTATTTAAACATTTTAATGTCCATTAGTTATCTAAAAAATTATCTAACCACCTAACACATTAATTAATTCATCAATTAATTAATCAACCTACCCAATTATCATTCCATAATTAATTATTCACAATTAATTATCCCAATCAAATATAAACTTGTCATAATTAATTATCACAATTAATATTCTTTGATCAACCACATGGATGTCAAATTATTTCTCACAATTAATTATCATAAAAAGCCAAACATAATTTTATAATTAATTTCCCCAAATTAATTATCATAACACAATCAATTCAATATCTAAAATAAAGATAATCTCAACCCAATACCAATCTCCAAAGAAAATATCTATTTGGGAAACCCCCTTCATTTGATCCATGATTTAATTATCAATTAATCACCATGGGAAATGAAAAATCAATTCCATGTTCCCAATTACTTCAATTTAGGAAATAAATTATCAAGTGAATCTAAAAGATCCATAAACTACCATTCACATATCAAATACGCACCTATGGGTGTTCAATTTAGACCACCTACCTCATTATTTTGACGGATGATAACCTAATTAAAATCCCTAAAATAAAAGTAGCACAACGTCGTCGATCTAGTTCCGAATCAAAATACGCAATCCAAAATTAAGATTAAAGTATTCAAGATCTTTAAAATATAGATCTACATCCACAATCCATGATATAGATCTCACTAAAAAGGATTATATTCATGGAAAAGTTGAATATAATCAAAGAAAAGTTCAAGGAAAGATAGTGGAATGAAAGGGAGAAGTAACATGATGAAATCCACTTATCTGAAAGAGGGACGATCTTCATTCCAAGCATTCAATATTAAATAATCATGTTCCAATCAGCTTGAAATTACTCTGGAAGGAACAGGGATCCCCTAGAAGTTTTCGATCCTAAACCAAGGTTGGAATATGGGACTCTCTAGGGTTTGAGCAGTTTTAAACAATATTTTCATATAATTTAATTTTTGCACATGGTTTCATGGGTAGGGGTTCATGGTTAGGGAAAACCGTATGCAATCCATGAATACATATCTGTACATGTTTGCATAGTTGGCATGGTTTGGTCACATGGGTTGTGAAACCATGAGAAAACCATGTGGAACACTTTGTCTAGGTTTGAACGATTAGCACAAATTAGTCACACGGTTTGTCAAAACATGTGAAAACTGTGCACATCCCACTGTCTTTTAGTTTTCCATAAAATTTGACCAAAATTCACCCCAAGACAGTACTCTAAAATAGAGGTAGATAAAAACATAAAAAAGAACCATGAAATACACCTGATATGACTATATAAAAGAAATGGATATTACAATCTCCCCACCTTATAACAAATCATCCTGGAGCTGCACTCCAAAAAATCTCTAAGATTCCATGGAAAATCGAATAGTCTATTGGGACCTCATGTATGATTTTCATTCCCATGTTTCCTCTTGAACAATTCCATGTTTACATAACCCACGAAAAAATGGAATGTTCTTTACTCATAACACTTTATTCAATATGAAAATGCATATGAATTAGATTTTGTTCAAAGGATTCATCTATCTCGAGGTCAGCCTATTAAACATCCATCACAAGAGAATAGTCAGGGTGATACTACTGTAGTGGATTAACATGGAAAACATCATGAAAAACACTAAATTTTTATGGAAGGGATAATCAGTACACCACATGCCCGATTCTCTCAAGCACCTCAAGCGGTCCTACAAACACGGGCTACAACTAGCCCTACCTTTATATCCTTTGGTGACCCAATCTAGGAGACACCCGAAGGAATAAAGGATCGCCATCATTAAACTCTACGGGACTTCCCAATATATCAACATATGACTTTTACCTACTCTGAGCTGTAGCCATGCATTTCCTAATCATTTTCACTAGCTCAGATGTCTCATTCATGAGACTCAATCCCAATAGCTCTAACTCACCTGCCTCCAACCAACATAGAGGTAATGATCAAGGTCCACTACAAAATGCCTCATATAGTGGAATCCAATATGTTTCCACATAACTATTTTTATAGTCGAACTCCACTAAGTCCATGTTATTCTCCCAAGAATCACCAAATTCAAGCACACATGCGCACAACATATACACTAACACCGATATGGTACGCTCCAATTTCCCATATATCTGTAGCACGAAGGCTGAACATAACAAAAACTATATACGAATCACTATCTAAAATCCCTAAAATAAGCGTGAATTAATGTGTGAATCAAGATTTGATCCAATAGTCCATGGTACCCCATGAAAATGAACTACCTCTCATACATACAATTTTCCCAAATGTTCTACAATAATAGTTTCCCATAAAAGCAAGAAATTTGATACCTTCATTACTCGTTACAAAATAACCCATGTATCACCATTACTCCTAATTGTATTTGGAAGTCCTACCATGAAATCCATAGTCATGTAATCCCACTTCCATTCTATAATAGGCAACATTTGTAAAAGGCCTCTACCTGTTTGATTCTATACCTTCTCCGAATGATAGGTGAAACATCTGGTTATGTACTCTACTATCTCTTTATTCATGCATGGCCACAAAAAATTGTCATTGGAGATCACAATACATTTTTTCACCCTAGGATGTACAGCCCACTTTGAGGCATGAAATTTCCGCATGTGTTCCTCTACTATACTCGTAGGAACAACAATCCATTTTTCACATAGATGATCTCATCCTCATCTATTATATAGTATGAAGCTGTCTCCCCACATTCATGGATTTCCCTTATTGATAAACACTCCATATCCTCATACTGCATGTCCCTGATCCATCTCATGAGTGTAGACTCAACCAATATATAAATCGAAGTCATCCCCTTCAAACTCTCCTAAACTACCTCATGAATTTAATCTAGAAAAGTCATCATATATAACTCTACCCTCAACTCATATAATAATTGAGTCTTATTTTTCCAACTCATGGAATTTGAAACACTATTCTCCTTTCTGGGTGTATATTCTAGTTCAAAATCAAAGCACTAAATATACCCTACCCATCTTCGATACTGAAGATTCAAGTCACACTATGAGAAGAAATACATCAAGATTTCTTTATACATAAAAACTAATAAAATTTCACCAAAAAAAGATAGTTTTGACAACAATTAATAGAATATACCATCACTTCCATCTCAAGGTAATGAAAAAGGTAATTCCATTCATGTATCTGAAATGTTGAGACCCATACGCAAGGACACAATCCCCTTGAATCAACACACCTCTGAGTATGATCCTAGAGCATCAAAATTCACCGTGTACTCCTAACCAGACTATGGTAAGATAAAAATTGGTGCTTATGTCAAGTGATTCTTCAAATCCTAGAAATACTTATCAAATTCTTATGTCCAATAAAACATTATCCATTACATTATCAGACCTGAAAGTGGTGCTACCAATCAAGAAAAGTCCTCGATGGACCTCCTATAATAACCAGCTAATCTTAAAAAGCGTCAGATGTAAAAAAAAATCTTTGGATTCTCCTACAAAATCACTTTCTATAATTTTTTTGACTCCACAACCACACCTTATTCTGAGATTATATAACCCAAAATGTGTATCCTATCAATCCCAAAACTACCATTTTGATATCTTAGCATTTATCTGATGTTGCATCAGAGTACTCAAGATGTTTTAATGAAGTGGGGAATCATCATCATGAGTCTAAGAGTACACAGAGATGTCGTCTACAGATACTACCACAAACTGATATATGTACAGATGATAGATCTTATTCATCATGGACCTAAATACTACTAGAGTATTTTTCAACCCAAATGGAATTACAAAAATCTCTAAAAGGATATAACTTATTCTAAAAGAAGTTCTTGGTATATCAGAGGTCTGAAATCTCACATTATGATACCCTGATATCAGATAGTTCATTGAGAGTGCACAATCCCCCATCAACTGGTCATACAGTTCATCGATACCCAGAAGTAGATATCTGTTCGTCGCAATCAATTTGTTGAACATTCGATAATCGAAACAAAAGTTTATATTGTTTTCTTCCTTCATTTCATACAATAAATGGGATCCCCAAGGAGACATACATGGATGGATAACAATTTGGTCTCCTAACCCTATAACTACATTTTGTGATGTTGAAGTTCTGTTGGTGCCATTCTGTAAGATGCAATAGTTACCGACTCAGCCCCTGGCATTATCAAAAGAGTGTACTCCACAAATCTCTTAGGTGGAAACCCTGAAAAGTATTTAGGAAATAAATCCTTAAAATGTTCAACTAGTGGTGGGAGGACATCTTGTCTAAAACTCCTATTATCCATCAATAGGCATGAAACTAGGATTGTGAGCACTCCCAGTTGATGAGTAATTGGCCTAGATTGGCCCACAAAGATGTCCCATTCTCCATTATGAACATAAAAGTAACCCATGGGACATAAAAAGGTCAGTCTCATGCCATAAAAAATATACGGGCTTAGTATGTGACTATCCAATCCATACCCATAATCAAGTATAAACCCGTTAAATTAAGGAAATAGATATCCCAATGAAAATGATACTCCCATATCTCTATTGAACATCCCTTTCAGCAACTAAAATCCTTGGACTGTTTTCCCAAAGGTGTATCGATATTCATCACCCCACTTATATACTCCACCTCCCAGCCCAAAAAATTAACAAGATTTACAGATATAAAAAAATTAGGGGAACCTGTACCAAACAAGGTAGTAGATAAAGTGGAAGAATATAGAATAGTACCTCTCACTGTCAATGGAACAACCTCTATCTCTACAAGTGTTGGTTGCACTGCATGTAACTGTATTTTCCTGTTTCTATTATTTCATCTGAATCCCTTGAGTATCACAACTCGGATGATACATGCGCTCATACCCTAAAGCACCATATCCACTACCTCTACTGCCTATGCCAGTATAGTTCTAACTGCAAGACTATATGTAGTAGAAGACACCCTTCCCACACTCTGAGTCAAAGCACCAACTCCCTCAGCCCCAACCTACTGCTGCTTTCTACAAATCATCAATAGATTTACCATCATTCCATAAAATAAGAACTCCACTATTGGTTGAGGAAAATGCTTATAATAGTGTCACGTCCTTCCACACTAGTGGAAAAGCACATGATTAAGATCATGTGAAATTATTTCTCTTAGCTGCCCACCTTGTTTTTTACTATCCTAAATATGGTTATCGTAATCAAGCTTCCTAATATCAGAAGGAACACTACCTCATCATCTCTTGATAGCTACATGTTGAGTAATGGAATCCCCATTTGGTTTCCCCTCTTAAATTAGAGAATGATTAACCAATTTGAATAATCTGTTCAGTCCAAAGATATTTACATGGGACTTAATTTCAAAACTATGTACATCCTGTAATTATTTTTCCAATGAATCCTAATATGCCTCCATAGTAGGAGATTTGTTTTTGAAATATCTGAAATATTTAGTGTTATCCATTATGGAAATGCTTCAATGGGTTAGATGCATAATCTTGGAATCCTTCTCTTATCTCAGCGTCTCTTGATAGAAGTTCTCAATGAACTTCTCTTGAAAGTCCCACTATAACATATCATCACTTTTTCCATTTCATGAACCAACACGGGTTGACCTTGAACTGGACAACTGATTCGGTCAGGGACATGTCCGAAATGGTGTTCTTGATCCCCACTGGATGGAAACTAGTGGAAGACATCAAAATACAATCGTTGTGAATGAATTGTCCCATAGAAGATAAATAAATAAATAGTAATAAACATAACAATTAAACTAAACTCTAGGAGTGAAAAAATAATAAAACTAATAACATAAAAATACATCCATGTTACCATCTAGGTCACCACCAAACTCATAACTATTTTCACTCTAATAGAGACGCATCACAAATTAGACCTGAACATGAAATGGAACCTACTACTAAAAGGATAGGATAAGCATGATAACTGTGATGCTCAGTAGGGATTCCAAATATAACCATTTAATCCATGTATTGCATTTTATAGGACATTCCAATTATAATGGTTCGAAATACAATTATAAAATCAGGTTTTTCACATTTTAAAATAAGCAACATGCCTTTCCCATTTATAAATTCAACAAATGCAACATGTTATATCAATAAAACCATTTTTCATTTTATTTACAAATCCCAAAAAAAAGATAAAAAATTTGGGATAAAATAATAAAGGTAAACTAGGAATGATAAATAAAATAGTACAACAAAATGTAAACAAGAAATGTAAATATATGAGTAACCTTGGGTGATCCTAAACATCCTTTTAAGACCATGAGACATACTCAGTTTCAGAAGCACTTGCTGGCATATGGTGAAGCTCTAAGTCTAAACCAACCGGCCTCCATATAAATAAAAAATCTAGGGGGAACACATACCTAACCTAACAACCAATCCATGGGGTACCAGCCTGCCTAATCGGGGTTGATGAGAAACCATCACTCGATCATCTAAAATACTCCGAGGAACCCATGGTGGTTATAATAATACTATGAAAGTAGGAGGCCCTCACATACATGACTCATCTCACCACACATTTATACCCCAAACATGAACACTCTATAAAATAAACCATAAATGGACATCCACTATATAAAGGTGCCCCATATATGTATACCTTATATAATCAAAGGTTCCAACCAAGCTTCCATACATATAATCATTCAAATATTTCACAAAACAGTTCGGGTTGCCAACTGGGTACACTCACTTATCAAGGTCTAATCTATTAAAAATCCACACAAAAATCACTTTTGAATTGAAAGTTCCAAATAAGCCTCTGAGTCGACATGTCCAAAATTATTATAAACTATTAAACAAACACCACTTTTACATTTTCATAACAAACAAACCATCCTTGTGGAAGACCTAAAAAACCATTATTTTTATAATGCATGCATCAACAGTTTATAGAACTCATCTCAAACATTCTTTAAAACCCAGACAAGAAAAAGTGACATTTTTTAGAAACTAAACCCATAAAAAATGGTTTTAAGAAAACAACATTTCCAAGAACCATATTCACTTGAGAGCACATTCACATGTTCACCTCGTGCACCCATGGGTGTGCCAACATCGAATGGCACACAAAGAATCAAAAAATAGATTTTAAAACATTTATAAAACTCACTATTTCAATTCAATAAAATCCAACAACACAAACATTATTTAGAAAGAAAAACTCATTATCTAAAAACCACAAAATGATTTCCATAGAATCATAAAACCATTCCAACGAAATTTAAAATTTTTAGCATGTAATAACAACTTAAAACCATACACACCTTAAATCATCTTTTTTAATCAAATACACACTAAGAAAACATTTCAGAGACTTTCCACAGAAATCACCACTTCCCCAGATTATTTTAACAGCTCTCCAACAAAAAATATTGAATCCATTAATCCGATAGAATAATGTTTTAACAAAATAAGTACGCCATGTTCATTAATGAACTCTGAAATTCAATCATTATAATGGAAATACAATTCATGAAGGCCCAATTCCTACTTAAATAAACAAAGTAAATTTAAACAAGTTTCCTAGATACCATAGAACTATACTATTTATACTAAAACTCAATTAAAAATCACTTTCAAACAAATAAAATTATTTTAAAAAATCTATTATAATTTAAAAAAGGGTGTTTTAGAGATGAAAATGAACTTGATAAATCTATATAAATTTCCAAGCATCAATTAAAATCATTAGCAATGAAAAATCATAGAAATGCCTACATTAAATTAGGTGTGAACGCAACGAAGCTTCTGCGAAAATACGAACAATAACCAATTGACCGGTTGCATATTCTAGACAAGGAGAAAAACTGGTGGAAAAAAACTCATGGTATTACGGTTTAGAAAAAAATGACTCTAAAGATGTAATAAAGAAACACAAACTGGAGAAAAAAGGGTTTGGCGCGCTGCTGACTCGAGCAAAAGATAGAGGCCAGAGCGGTCAGCTAGATCATGGTCGACACTAGGGAGTCGAGGGCAGTGGTCAGAATCCCACAGGCATGGAGGGAGAGATGTGGCTGGATGGCTGGGACCTGAATGGGGTACAAATGGATAGAGTGAGGGGAGGGTGAAAGGGGTGTAGTCGGCTGGGTCCTGAATAGGGAAGATGACATTGGGGAGTGGTTTTTGGGCGAGGGAGAGGCAAATGGTGGTGAATTTCAGGATGAACCGGTGGGTGAGGCTTGAAGTCATGATGGTGAGGTAGGTGTGGTCATGTAGGTGGCGACCAAGATCCAATGGTGAAGGGAGACGAGGAGCTGAAACTGGAAAGATGTGGAACAAGGTGAGGGGGGCATGAGGGTTAGCGTAGAGGGTGAAAGGTGAGGCAGGGAGCATGAAGGAAAGGTGGTTGTAGTGAGCATAGAGGGCCATGATCCTAGAGGGTGAGGCAGAGGTAGTGAAGAGGAATGAGGGAGAGATTGGGTAGCACTTTGGGTTAGGTTATCTTTTGTTTTTAATTTAATAATAACAACAAAAACAACAACAACAACAAAAACAAATACAATAAAACCAAAATGGATTATAATAAAGATAAAAACAATAATAAAAATTATAATAATAATATAATGAAAAAGAATAATAATAATAATACAATAAAAATAATAACCATACAAGTTATAATAAAAAAATGACAATAATAAAAATAAAAATAATAATTACAATAACAAAACCTTATTAATAATATTATTAATTACATAATAATATTGTTTATTTGAAAATTTAAAAATATAACTCACTTTATTTACATAAAACATTATTTATTTTAATCATTATACATTTTTGCGGGCACCGAGCCTGACTATGTAGCTACAACCCATGGTTTGATGATTGTGCATGGGTCTGAAATGTAGTTGATTTATTAAATGAAAAAAAATTTAAATCAGGACCCATCCCGAACCATTTATTGAGAACCCAGAGAAAAGAAATAATAGAATAAAAATAAACATAAAAGTTGGGTTGTGATTATTATCCTCACCATAGACACTTTCTGCCCCTAGATAGCAACCCATCAGAAAAGTAGACAAAACAATATTCCATGCCCAATTGAAACTGAATGAAACCACAACACATGAGAATCGGAGAACACGAGAGGGTTATCTCCACCATAAGAACTCAACTAGGGAAAATATTTAACACCCCAACATGTCACCATGGGAAGGGGGTCACCACGAGAACTCCCAACCGACCAAGACTAACTTCTATAGCACGAGTGAAACAATAGCCCTGCTTAATCCTAGAACTCTCAAACAAGACTAAAAACCCTAGACCCTAGTGAAAAACCTCAAAGAAGAACATAATCCCAACAGTAAATCCGAGCAGAACTACAAGCCTTGAATCCTCCATTGGCACTGACATCTCAAAACGGACACTGCTAAATCATGATCAACACATACAAGATCCAAACACACATTAATGAAAAAAATGAAAGATTAAGAAAAAACTAATCTGAAAAATAAAACTCTTTCGATTACAATAGAACTTGTCCATTATAACATCATGGAAAAACAATGATCTTAGAACCACGAGAAAAAATTAACATCATAAAACACGAATGAAAAGAATGTAAATGTACTACTGCCATCCTGGAACTGAAAACCCGAATCGAGGCTTCACACCCCTAGAAACACCTGACTGTGCGCGAGCATCACCCCAATACCTATGGCTGGAGATCTGATGGGTGTAGCATCTCCTGCCTCATAGTTAGGCACTGGAATCCTCCAGTCACAATTTCTTCTTCAGGTGATGATTCATATAGAACTTCTCTAGATGACCCAGACACCCACAATGATGGCCCTTCCTCAAAGGGGTGCGGCAGGATAACTTTGTGTGTCCAAAACGTTCACACTGATGGTGCACCATTTAACGGTCTGATGAGCTGAAATCTTGAACCACTATAAATGACTCTTTGTAAATAGGTAACCCTGGAAAACCCTACTCGCTAGATGGGTAACCTTCAAAAGAAATTGGATATGTTGGATTTTTAACAATCTGTTCTCTGAAGACAATAAAATATAAGAACACATCTTGCACCAGCTTCTCAAAACGCTTGTCCCTGTAAGGGAGGACCCACTCCATGATCTCCTGAAGAAGACCCTTGATGGAGAGAGATGTCTTCATCAAATCCAAAAACACTACCTCTAGAGAAAATGGAACATGTTATTTGAAATGGTGAACATATGATTTCACCTTCCACTGGCAATGTTTAATATGCATGAGCCCTTCCCTTTTATTCATCATCTACTATTCATGTATGAAACATCGAACAAAGATGGATTTAATAATATACCATATCATCACAACATGCAGTGATGGTGGGGAAAACAAATCCAATGAATCTAGAATTGGACTTTCGAACAGACCCAAAGCAACACGTTCTCTGTCAACTTCATGAGTTCTCAATACCCTAAAAACGTGCTCGACCTATTTTTGCCTCACCACTGCCTCTAATGGAACCTGAACACCTTTATGTACATGCAATGCATGATAAGGAACAAAAAATGTGAATGACTTATAATAACCATGGGGAAATTTCTACGCTTAATTTTTTAAACAACATATAAAAAATAAACGTGAGACAGATATCAAATCAAACTATAATTAAAATCAACATCCTGAACCAAAATGACCTAGTCAAAAACAAAAAAATACAAAAAAACCCAAAATACTCTTTTCATTTATTATTTCAATACTGACTTCATTAAAGGCCACTTTCAAAATAGCAAACCCACTTTTAAAACCAAATTCAATTTCTTAATATCATATATCATTTTAAAATCACATTAGAAATACAATGTCAAGCCTTTAACTCCAAGTACACACCCTAGTCGTCCCTTGAAATGTTGCATATAACATTATCAAATTTCATCCACACGCACACACACACACATTCCATGCATCCCCTCCCATGGGAAAAATTTCAAAAAGATCACCCATGGTTTCACCAAAACCGTTCCCCTTCCAATTCCTAGAAAAGATCATATTTTTATCCCATGATATTTCTGTTTTAAAACACATTTTCATTATCAAAAGCGCACTTACACCAAACAGAACCAATAAAAAAATCAAATTGCATCAAACTGCTGGTGTGATGGAGTAGTAGTCAAGCTTACCTAGCGACATGGTAGTGGTTCATGCCCCCAGAAAGCATCAACAACTATGAGGAAAATAAACCGAGTACTCGGACTCCACATGGGCCACTACTCCATGTTAAATCATGATGTATCATGGGATTGCATCTATTTTCATCCCTAAATGAAAAAAAAACCAGAAAACGATTGAGAATCAATTCTCGGACTACCCTAGGTGACCGAAGGTTTGAAATAGGATAGGGTTCATGACATCTTTCCCATACCTAAATCTCAAGCCTCGAAATTCTTAATCATAATCTACCAGACACCCCAAATTAAAAGATCCTCCATTGATACTAGTTTGTCACAAACTAACCTGGGTTAACCCTTAACTGATCACTGGATCTGGTCTATGACATGTCCCAAAGGGCTTTCTTGAACCCCTTGGGATGGAAAATAGTGTCAGGATTCAAAAGATAATTTCTGGGAATGATTTGGCCCATAAAACATAAATAAATAACCAGTAATAAGCTACAAAATAAAACTAAACTCTACCAGTGAAAAAATAATAAAACTAAACAACTAAACATACCTCCATGTGCCCATAACGGTCACCACCCAACTCAAAACCAAATTTTTTCTTACAGCGATCCAGCACTAATGAGACCTTAACAAGAAACAAAACCTACAACTAAAATGATAGGATAGGCTTGAGCACTGAGATTCTTAGAAGGGATGCCGAATATAAACATTGAATCCATGTATTCCCTTTTCCAGATTAGTCCAATGACACTGGTTTTTAATGACATTATAAAATTAGGGTTATCACATTTTAAAATAAGCAACATGCATTTCCCATTTAGATATCCTGCAGACGCTACATGTTATTTCAATAAAACCATTAATCATTTTATAAAGAAACCCAAATCAAATTATTCCAAATATTGAATAAAATAATATAGGTAAAAAGGAAAACTGAAACTAAACTACTACAAAAGAAGGTAAAAAAGCTGTGTAACTAAATGAGTTGCCAAGGGTGATCCTAAACATCTATAAAAGACCACTAGATATACTCGATTTTAGAACCACCATCCACTGTATAGTGATTCTCTTACGTCTATAACCAACTGGTCACCCTATAACTGACCATTGTAGTGAAAAATCCAACTATCCTTAACAACCAATCCAGGGGGTCCCAACACGTCTAATCAGGGTTGATCAACAGCTGTCACTCAGTAATCTCTAATACACCTAGGATATCGTGGTGGTTATTATAAAACTGTGTAAGTAGGAGTCCCTCACAAGCGTGGCTCAACTCACTACACTTCCCTACCACAAACAGAAACACTCTATATGAAAATGTATACAATGATATCCCCCTATTGAGGTGCCCCATATATATATATATATATATATATATATATATATATATCATCAATTCTTCTAATCGGACCGCAATACCATATAATCAATCAAATATTTCATAAAAAACTTGTGGTTTCCAACAGGGCAAACTCACTTGTCAAGGTAAAATATTTTCTAAAAGCCTACACAAACATCACTTTTGAATTAAATGTTCCAAATAGGAATTTGAGTCAACATGTCCAAAAATACTATCAAGAAATAAAATAAAAACCACTTTTACATATTCTAGAAAAACAAACCATCATTCAGGAACACCTTTAAGAACAAATATTTTTAAAATGCATGAATAGATACTTTTCAAATATCTTCTAAAAAATTATTTCAAAATCACATAAAAACCATCATTGATTGGAAAATAAACCCCTATAAATAATTTTTTTAAGAAAACATCATTTCCAGGAACCATCTTCACTTGAGAGAACATCCATGTGTGCACCTCTTGAAGCCATGGGGGTGACAACATTCAATATCACGCCAAGGATCAAAAAAGATATTTTAATCCATTTATAAAATTCACCATTTTTTTCAATAAAATACAACCACATAAATATTATTTATAAAGAAAAACTCATTACTTAAAAACAACAAAACCATTACCATAGAACATAAAAAATATCTAATGAAATTCAACATGTTTAATATGCTATACCATCATAAATCCATACTCACCCGAAATCCTATTTTGAAATAAAATCCACAACAAGAAAACTTTTTAAATACTTTACTCTAAAATCACAACTTCCCAAAATTATTTTAAAGAAACACCAACAAAAAACATTAAATCCATTTGACCATTATAAAAATGTTTGAACAAAATAACAAAGCCATGTTCATTAAAAAACAATGTAATTACAACATAATAATGGAGATACATTTCTTGATTTCCCAATTTATCGTTATAAAAACAAAGGAAAATTAAAAAAGTTTCCAAGATATCATAAAACAAGTAAATTTACACTAAAAATCAATTAAAAATAAATTTTAAAAAAATAAAATCAATTTCAAAATTTTATGGTAATTTAAACATGGGTGTTATAGAGGTTCGATTCAACATCATAAATTCATTTAAAATTTACAACATCCAAGGAAATAATTCAGAATTAAGAACATGGAAAATCCAACCTCAAAGAAAGTGAGGATATAGTGAAGCTTCTGTAGAAAGAGGAAAAACAACCAACGGACCAATTGTATTCCCTAGAGAACATGAAAATCCTACAGAAGAGATGGTGTGGTATTTTATTAGAAAAAACAAATAAATAACAAAAGATGTAATAAAAACACCAACCAGAGAAATGTGGGTTTTATCATGCTGCTGGCCGGAGCAAAAGGGTGAGGCTGGAGGGGTTGGCTAGAGCGCGGTCGACACTGGGTAGTCATGGATAGTGGTCAGATGCCTACCAGAATGGAGGGCGGGAGGGGTTTGGCCACCTGGGACATGAACGGGGTGTAGAAGGACAGTGTGAGGTGATAGAAAGAGAGGGCAGGCCAGCTAGGTCATGAATGGGGAAGATGAGGCTAGAGGGAGTATTATGGGCAAGGGATATGCTGACACTGGGGAAGGTCGGGACAAACGAGTGGGTGGAGGTCGGGGAGCATGATGGTGAGAGGGAAAGGTCTTATAGAGGAGATCAAGAGACAAGGGAAAAGGTTGAGGGGTGATGAGGGGGCCGAGAGGTGGATTAAGGGTTAGAGGAGCTTGAGAGAGAGTGAAGAGGGTGGGATGTGAGGCGAGGAGCATGAGGGTGATGTGGATGGGGTGAGAGCAGAGCACTGGGATCCTAGAGGGTTAGGCAGAGGTGGCGAAGGAGAACCAGGGGGTGATCAAGTAGCACACTAGGGTAAGGGTTTCTCTTTTTTTATCATATAGACATAATAATAATAATAATAATAATAATAATAATAATTATTATAATAATAATAATAAAAATTAATATAAAAAAGATAAAAAAAAATAATTTTAATAATAATATAATGAATAATAATAATAATATAATAAAAATAATGACCATAAATGTTATAATAATAAAAATAACAGAAATAAAAATAATAAAATTACAAATAAAAACAATAATAACACTTTATTAATAATATTATTATTAATTATTTAATAAAATTATTAATTTGAAAATTTAAAAATTTAACTCACTTTATTTACATAAACAATTATTTATTTTAATCATTAGACAGTAGAGCAAACACTCGGACTGACAACGCAACTAACGCCCACTATGTGATGACCGTGCATGTGTCCTAAACCCAATAGAATTACTAAATGAAAAAAAGTTAAATTGTGACCCTTCCAATAGCTTGGCGTGAGAAACCGATGCTATGAAATAATAGAATAAAAATAAACATAAAATTTTGGGTGTGACAGTCCAGATCATACCAAAATGTCCCACCAGCATTTCGCTAACCCCCATAGCATATAAGCTGCAAACATGACCCCACTCTCAGCTGGAGTCTCCAAATGGTCATGTATCGTCTCTATGGATTCAATCCTAAATTTCGCTCGTTGGGACCACCAGGTCCAATAAAATTAGGAGGGTTATATAGCTCAAACTCCCTTGTCAACTTAGACATGTTTTTTCAGAACCCACTTCGGGTCTCTCCCCATAGATTTCTTGAAATGAGCCAAGTTCTCTAAGAACTATTACCCATCATCCTTAGCTTGCACCAATAGTTATTCATGATCCATTTCTAGAAGTTTGTTCTGAGCCATACCCCTCAGTCTCTCCCTCAACAGGTGTCGTGGAGGCATATCTCTATAAATACAAACACACCTATTTGGACTCCTAATGAAACCTTATGACATTTAATTAAGAGAACAAAACACACGATGTTTCAATATGTTCTTTCCCATTTTTCTCACCACATTCTCAAAACTGATTCCTTATCACTACCCATAACCATCCTACTCCTAGGTTTTGTTTAACAAGGGTACATATATTCTCATTAATTAATTCAACAATTAATTAATCATAATATCTAAAATTATCTAATGAAAGAAATTAATAATTACTCAGACACATATCATCAATCAGGGTTCTCATTATGCACCTATTTATTATCATTTGGCATGAATATTTCAATATCAAAACTAGGAAAAACAAATCATGTTCAAAAACATACCCATAACCCATTTTCCATGAGTTCCTAGAATGATGCAAGTCACAAAAACCCTAAGTGCCTATAATGATTCATGCAGACCCAATCACTGTTCCTCTTTAGTCCACTAATCAAAATTAAACAACTGTTAAAAAAATACAACATTACACCACTAGTGCATAATATAAGGTGAAATTATATCAAATTGTTACAAAAAACAGAAATCATAGCAATCCCACACTGATCACTTGGATTTCCCGTCATACATGGGTTTGTAACTCTGATTCACAATCTCATTACCAAGCCACGAATCATCCTAGTTTACTGTATAACATTAACAAAACTGTATAAAAAATAAGAATTAAAATAAAACTCCTTTGAAACCACACTATGACATCCCGAATTGGGTTCCACTAAACAGTGTCGTGAGCCTATTGTCCACATGCCCTCAAGAGCACCTCCCCATACACAAGATGGTGCTAACTAGAAACAAGGGTCTTATAATTCAGTTTTGGGGAGACAATACCCTCTTTTATCAAAATATAACACCAATAAACGAAAAAATCAATAACCAAGTGAAAATGAGAATAAATAACCAGAAAAATACATTGTCACATGTTATTCAAAATAAGAAAATAAAATAATCAACCGAAAGGTAAAACATTCTATATTGAAGCTAATGTAAAGTGTCTATGATGAAACTAGTATTAAAGTGACATCAACTCACAAGAGGGTTCTGATCCATGTCTCGATCTCTCTCCCATGCTCCAATCCCAAAAAAAATTCTATCCATGGGCAAGGTCCCTATCCTATTATACAACTACAAAGTCTACTCGGGTTCCGCTCAGGAAACATGAATAGGGATTGGGTACAACTTAGTAGGCCACCTCCAATCATGTATAAACATTTTCTAGTCAATAGATAGTGTATTCATTTTTATGAAGAAATAAATACAATTCATATTGAAACAGTTATCAAATTTTCATTTAATCCTTAATCACCACATTAGGAATAGTTTCAATTTATGTTTTTCATTTGAATATTTATTCATTATTATCATTAATTTGGTGTTGAACATCATTTCAATCACCCAGAATCATAGTGAGTGTTGGTAACCATGCCTATCATAAAATATTTAATTCTGTGTAGATCATCATTCCTAGCACCCCAAAATCTCATTCATGGATAACTATTGGCGAGGAACGCCATTTCCAAGTCCCATATTCTAATTGATCTAGAATTCCATGTCTATAACCAAAAAATTATCATACATTTAATAATTCATTAATTCATAAGAACTAGTCACATCATTCCTTTACTAATCCTACAATTAGTTAAAAAATTCAAAGGCCATTAGTTATCTGAACAATTATCCAAACAAATAACCCATCAATTCTCTAATCAATTAATTATTCAATCAACCCAATTCCCATTCCATAATTAATTATCATTATTAATTGTCTATATCAATTCTTATCTTGTCAAAATTAATTCTCACAATTATTTATCTTTGATCAACCACATTGAACACAATTAATTATGACAATTAATTATATTACATAGACAAACATCATTCATAATTAATTTTCCACAATTAACTATCTTCACATAATCAATTCAATATCTAAAATAAAAAACCTCAACCCATAACCACCATCATAAGAAAAAATCTATGTGGGACCCCCTTCATTTTTCCATTCTTTAATTATCAAATAATCACCATGTAAAATCACAAATCTATGCCACATTACTAATAACTCCCATTTAATAATTCCACTCTCAAGGGAAGCTAGAAAATCCACAAACTCACATTCACATATCAAATCCATGATGATGAGGTTACAATTTAGACCACCTATCTCAGTTTATTGACTGATGCTAGCCCAATAGAAATCTCTAAAATCTGTGTGGTACAACGTCGTTGATAATGCTCCAGATCTAAATCGCTAAACCCAAAATTAAGATCAAAGGCATCAAGATCATGAAAATCTAGATCTAGATCCAAAATCATAGAACATGATAATATTTAAATGTTTTTTATCTATGGAAAAGTAAAGATATTCCATGAAAATATCATGGAATGATTGAGGAATGATAAACAGAATTAGTGGGTTGAAATCCACCTACCGAGTTCAGAGAAGATCTTCAGTCCATGATTTCAATCTTGAAGAATGATGTTATAACCACCTTTAAATTATTTAAGAAGTATCTAAGACCACCAATAATTTTTCATGACCGAGAGAAGTTCGAAATATTGGGGTCTTGGGGGTTTGAGTGTTTTTAAAAAGGATTTTTGAATAATTTAATCCCATGTGCACTGTTTCTTGGGTAGGGGAGCATGGTTAGGGAAAACCACACGCCAACCGTGAAGACCTCTCTGTCTATTTATTCAGGGTTGGAAAGGGTTGGTAACACTATTTTTAAATCCGTGTGAAATCCATGTATAACTCTCTATCACGGTTTGAATGTCTGGAACAGTTTTGTTGCATGGTTTTTCATACTGTGTACAATCCATTGTCCATTATTTTTCTTTAAAATTTCACCCAAATGAACCCCAAGACACTAATCCAAAACAATGTTACCAAAAAACCTCAAAAAAGATTTGGAAATGAACCATAAATGTCTCTGAAATTGATAGGGATCTTACACCTTTTCGTCGATTCCCACATTGATTTAAGTCAGGTTCATGGAACTCATTCCTAGAACCATATCAATGAGGAATCCAATTAATTACACTACTTCTTTCCTATCATACTTATTTTTTCGTGAATCGGAAGAAAAATTAAGTTAGTAGATAAGTCATGTTTGAAATCACTGGGCTTGTTTGAATTATGAGAACATTGTTCACCTGTATTCATCCTCTTGGTAGGGCATCTCATATGAGGAATCTTAAGAAAAACAATAGAAGGCATCTCATATCAATCATATGGTAGTTATGCAATAGGAATCAGTATTTCAATGATTTTACCTTTGAAATATAATTTTTTTCATGAGTAAGGTGTTTGGTTAAGGTCATAAGTTCAATGTCCTGTAGAGACAGATCATAATGTATAGTTAATATCGATCAGGGAATGATTTTTACATTTGTGGATATGGTGATCAGATGTGTGATTGCGACAGATCTAGGAGGTGAACCCCTTTGTGGATAACATCCAGTTATATCTCATGAGATATAAATCATTACCCAATTAAATAGAGTGAGATATAGGTCCCACCCATCTCATAGTGAAATCATTATTACTTGTTCTACAACATAATCAAAAATCATTCATCATAACCCGAAGAATAAAAATGGGTCTCATAAACATCATCCCATCATAACATAATCCATATAAAACAAATGGATATCATTTCATCATAAGAAAATTGAAACCATGTAAATCATAGAGATATTATAATTGAAACATACACATATTAAATAATGTCATCTTAGATTGAAAATGTTTTTGATAAAACACATGAAATGAATTCTTGAGGAAAATATTCTTTCTTCTTAAAAATCATTTTCTTTTCACAAAATGCCACACAATTTTAAAAGAAAATGATTTTATTGAAAATAAACCTGAAATATTGTAGAGTAAAAATCATGAAAATAAGGCATTATGAAATTTTATGAATCCGTTCATGCCGTATAAGTTAAAAAAACATTCTCCTCATACTTTTAACGGAAAAGTCAAAAAGTACCACGTTTGGTAAAGAAATGAAAGATTACTTCCATAACACAATTTAAAATTCAAAGAGGGGTAAACATGAATTTAAAAATACATGGTAGAATATTAAACACTTTATGAAAAACAGTTTTATGGACATGGATGAAAAATATTACCCCAGTAAATATTTACGAATAAACAATCTTGCATAAGAACGAGATTGGAATAACTATCCCTTACTTTAGGTCTGATATGCTTCGTACGTATCTGATCCTCATGTATAATGATTTAAATAATTTTATTTACTTCTTAAAGAATCATATTCATTGTTATGATATTATTTATGATTCACTTATGACTTTATATTACCCGTTCTTTTCTAAATTCCTTGTTAAAACTGCGTTTTTGTTAAAATCGTTTTATTTATCATACATGTTTGGAATTGTTGTTCTTGATATTATTATTAGTTATATAATGATTTACTTAATTAAATAATTTAAATAATTATTTATATATCATATATATTCATAATATATATACAATAGATAGAGAAAAGAAATGAAATACACCGTTCATGGAGACGGTAGGCCGTACGTACGGATGAACGCTGTTTTCCTTTCCTTATTGACTTGAATTGAAGTATGTAGACGGCATATATATATCTAAATCAATTAGATTTATCATGTAATATATTTAATTATTATTAATTATATATACTTTATAATCATTCTTTAATGGTTAACATGGAGAATGAATCTTATCGCGTCGTGTAGACAGTAATCCGTACGTACGCACGAGTGATGATATCATTCCCAAAATTAATGAATTGAATTGGAGTTGATGATATAATATCTCATAATCATTATGATGTTATAATAACCATATATAGTTATTATTTACACCATTATACATATCCATGTAATGTGGTGATGGAAAAACATATTACACCACGACATGGAGACGGTATTCCGTACGTACGCACACACGGTGATTTCATTTCCCATAGAATGGATAAAATGTGAAATGGGGTTGTTTCATATTTATAATAACATATCAGTATATTATTTATACTTATGTTATTACTTTATAATGAAACAATTAAATATGAAGAATTTGAAGAAGAAAGAATACTTGAATGAATGGGTAGAAGAGATTACATCTTCTTCGACACACCTCTTTTAAGATTCCTATTAAGGGACTATAGTTGGTATTTTGAGATGAAAAGAACCTCTATAATGATTCTAGGGATGTTGATAATGGAAATGGGAAGGGTTTGGCCGAGCATGAATGCTCAAAATTGTGTAAAGAGAAGAGGCAGGAGGTTTTCTTTTATAAGGGAGGAGAGGGGCACCTTAAGAACAACATAAAATATTATTTTATAATAAAATCATATTCGGTTTATAATAGCTCAAAATTGATGTATTTAGTAGATAAAGTGGGTATGGGTCTAAAAAAATCAACCAATAGGGTTTATACAAGTTTAGGATATTATTTTAACCTTATCATTTTGATTTACCTCTATGTTAAATAATTTTAACTTTTACTGTGTCTTCTTGTTTTCTTACACTATATTGTTAATAAACATACTATAACAAGCCATAAGAACCCCATGTGATTCGTTATTAATATATATAACATTATCTACGAAATATTGACGAATCTAAGATTTTTATTAATAGAATATCAATTAATAATATAATATGTTTTTTTGAAAACTATTTTCTGTCAATTTTTACACTATTTTGTAATTGATTTTTGTGAAAATCTTAACAGCATTATTAGTTAACAATAAGTTAATTAAATGAATAATAACAAGTCATGTTAACCTCTAAAATTATTGGAATTCATAACAAGTATCAAATTACATTTATTTTGGTATTTATAACATCAATATTGTTAATATTTCATTAATAATGTAATAACTCCATCATTATTGTGTAATAAATAAATTAGATTATATAAAGTCTAAAAAATATAAATGAAGTACCAGTATTTTAGAAATATTTTTATCTTTCTAATTAATATTTATAGTCGAATTTATCTTATGTATAACCCTATAATAAAAATGTTTTAGTTATTAAACATTGATTTTAACTATTTTAACTCTTCTTTAAATAAAATATTAATAAGTGTCCTAATCTAATCCATGTTGACCTAAAGGGTTATATTTTATTCCTAAGATTGTTTTTGGTTGATTTAAACTTATCAAATATAATTAGGGCTTGTGTTGTGGTAATAATAATATCATTTTTACCCTTAATTACTCTATTTACTTTTAACCGTGGTAAATAAAAGTAAAAAGTTACTATTCACCAAAAATTATTTTTATCTTATTGAACCTCATTTTACTCCTTCATATTAATCATGTCTCTCGGATTTTTAAAATTCAACTCACATAAGTGGTAAAATTATATTTTATTTACAATTGAAAATTTTCTTAGGAGGTGGGTAGAAGACGGTGAAAAGTTCAGTAAAAAATTTTTATATCTAAAATTATTATAAAATGACTCCAATGAATCATATTGAACATATATAAGTATTATATAACTCTTTTGACCTAAAATAAATTTAAATAAAATAAATGATTATTTCAATAAAAATTCGTTTTTAACCAATAACTCAGTGATTTCAATATTCATCAAAAATTGAATGTTTTCAGAAAAATACCAAAATTTCACCCAAGGCTAATTTTGATATTCCGAATCCAAAAATTAAGTCCGTTTTGAAAGATAAAATTTATAAAATTTCAAAAAGTGGGTATTACTATTCATAACAACTAGTTTATATAATATTTTAGTAACATATCATTGTTTAGTGAAACTCGGTATTGCGTATAACACACACTATCGTGGACGGTCGCGATTGCGTGTATTGCAACCCAAGTCAGGGTTGTGTGTAGTGAAAGATTCCTCTGTTGTTTTGTATAATAGAATCCAACCATATTTCATTTATACATTGAATATATATATATATATATACACTTAATGTTGCGTAGAATATCTTCTATCAAACGAACTTGAAATTTTTTGTAACACGATTCAATAATAATGTTGCGTATACTCCAAACTAATATGCTGTTGCATATAGCAGAAGCTAATCTTGGTGTAGTTTACAACATGAGTATCAAAGAAATTAAAAATAATATATCTCATAAAATATCGGGGTGTTACAGTCTGGAGCTTTGATCATGTTATGAGCTACCCTCGTACTTCTCACACATATATGTGGCTCATACCAGCCCTGAAACATGAAATGAACTCATTAAAAAGTAGTCAATCTGGGCCTATCAAATAGAGGAGTCTCCGGAAGAACAATAGTAGTACTTGTTTCTCTTGAGAATACAACTAGATAAGCATGATATACAATTGATGTATTGGACCACGACCACTTCTCAATTCTATATACCAAGGGAGTTGTCTGAGGAATATATGCATTACATTTTCCTCAATATATGGAACACACTCTACAAGTTAAAATAAATGTTATTTCCCTATGAAGGGTATGTATACCAAGCCATCATATTAATAGAGATTGATCATCTTATCAACCTAGAAGCCATCGCATCTATACAAAGACAACAATCATAAATGAGAAGGAAAAAACCTTGAACTATCCAGCCTCTATGCACTGCACAAGTTGTTTTACCTCATCGGTGATGACCCATTTGGAGTTTATATCTTGGGATCGGTAGAATATAGATATTTACACATCACCACAACTATCGTCCAATGAACCTCATAAAAATTAAATATTTTAATTTCATTACTGAAGGGCCACAATTGAATGATATTCATGCTTTGGAAAGGTGTAATTCTCTACAAGAACTGCCATTGACTATGTCTTGAAAGAGTCAGGCCTGGTGAGAAAAACCTATCAAGAAGCTTATGAACTAGAAAACTGAGAACATCCTGAAGGGGTCACACCTAAGGGAGTCCAACCAACAAGAAATTATCAGGTCCCAAATGTAAAATAAATCTCATATAGACTAAACTCAATCCCAAGCTCACACTTGTGTGGGAGTGTGTGAAATCAAGAAGGAGGAAATATCGGAAATTAACGTTGTAATACGGGAAAAACCCTGACCCCTAAGAAAGGGGGAATTTTCAACTCAAAATACTCCAGTAAGACCAATAAATCCTGGAAATAATGCATTAAAGGAAGAATGGGAGCATCCCAAACTGATAAGAAAAGGGGAATTTTTATCTCAAATTCCCACACAATGAGTGTCTTTATTTTCATATCATATGAGAATGCTGAGTAGAGAGGTCACCCGTTTATTCCCGTATCATTGTTCATACCCCTCAGGATAGAGATATATTATGAGGTTAGATCAAGGCTCCATTCTGGACGATATTTTCCATGAAACCTGAAGAATATCATAGAATAGAAGGGGAAATCCCCACAAATGAATAAAACAAATCTCTTATAATTCAATACTGGGTACACTGCCCCAATGCAGAATGAATCATTGAAAGTAGTGAACGTTGGTCCCATGGATCTCATTGGAAATGATACATGTCGATAGGATTCCATAGAAGATGGTTCTCTCCAGGTGGCATCCCACACCGAGCCTGATAGTGTGCATACCCGGAATCATAGAGCTGCCTTAAATTTGGGAACCCCCTTAGAAATTCCATTAATACATACCTCGTGAATTCCTAAAAAGGACATGAGTAAATACCAGGTCTTCTATGACCAACCTCCTCCCCCTTAGACTGCGTCCCTCACACATGATGATAAAATTTCCGAGTAGGGGGAAGAAATGAGAGAGATCAAAAAAATCAATTTCGAGATATATTGAAGAAGGTGTCTTTCTGGACGTGTTCCTCAAGTATAACATCAATAGGTGTTCCAAAAAGAGTTTACTCTACTCTGGGAACTCATCCTAGTAAATTAAACTAAGCTCAGATGATCGTCTAAACCAGCACATGGATCGTAAATCTACTAAAATATGGTCTTATAAAGATATCAAGACTTCCCTCCATTAGGGAAGAAGATAAAATATATCCAAGTGAACCCACAAAGGATACCTATGGGTGGGTATCCACCCAATATTCCAGTAGTTCTAGCACGTCCAGTTTTATCCCTACTCCTCCCACCCCCTCTCAATTCTATCTTGATATACGTTAATGGATTTAAATACACTCAACCAATTGACATCTTGACTAGAATATATGGAAGGCCAGCGTGATCTGATTCAACCATAATGCAAACCTTGCCCTAATTGGTTGAGCATTGTTATTCCACCACTAAATGTCAGGAACCCCATATTTTGGGTGTTCAATGGTTCAGGAGACCTGAAACAATATCTAATTCCCTAGGCATCTTACTATAACACCATAATTGGCATCCCAGAGCAATAAGAAACAATGAAACATTAGTCCATTGTGCGAACTCTATACGGTTTAGCCTTCGTGTGGTATATTAGTTTTCTATATTATTCAATCACAATCTAGGAGGACCTCAGGTGGTAGTTTCTCTTACAGTTCAGTTCGACATTTCCTATGACAAAAATTAGTGATTTCATGAACAGTTAGTAGAAAGAGAATTAAAGTGCTTCATGATTCATCTTTATATGAAAATTCCTAACATACTCTATGAACCAGACACCACCCCATATGAAATGATCTCTATGTGAATCAATAATCTCTTGGATGAATTATTGACACCACTCATCTTAGTTAAGTAAAAAAGTTAGTTATGATATTTCTATACCATTGCCTAAATGATGGACGACTCTTTGCAGTAGACCAATCTTAAGTCCTTAGTGGCCCCATCCACTGTAGGAAAACAAATGGGAAAAGATGATGTGGAATATGTCATGATTAAGCCACCCTATGAACCAGCTATAGTAGCTAGTCCTCCACTAAATCATGTCGCCCCCCCAGGACACCAATATCCACACCCACCTCTGCAAGATGAGAAAAGGGGTGCCAAAAAAATTAGTTCGTGGAATAAAGAAATAAATTATCCTCATTACAAGATGACCAATTATATGGATACTTCATAGAATTCATGAATTACAACTTGATTCGGCTCTTATAGGCAATGAAAACTGATGAAGTGGGTCTCGATGACAATCCAAGTTATTGTTCCTACCATCAGATTCTAGGACACACTATCCATTAATGCTTACCCTTCATGTATTTTCTGAAAAAGAGGGTGGATTCAGGACATTTCATGTTTTTTACGCCACTAAAATAGTTGGTGTATGTATCCACCTTATACCCAAGAGATGAAGAGGAGTGGAAAATAATCACTAGTAAAATGGATAAAGAATTGATAGTTTAATGACTTATAAAATTGTTAACTGAACTCATGGTGTCCTTCAGGAACTGTGGAAGAAAAAAACATGCTCCCAATAGCTGTTGATGCAACACAACCATCATCTATAGTCCCACAATCCTATGATGACCAAAGAGATAGAATGTAGGAGCAAGAGGATGAGCTTTCCCCAAAGCTGAAACTGGTCTTGACTCTTTCGGTCATCATACCAACTGACATAAAAGCATGAAAATTGCCTCCCTATATGAAGAAACGAGCACCACCTTGCCAAATGGGATAGTGTTAACTAGCCCTCCAAATGGTATAACTTGAACTATATTTCGAAATGTTACCATTATATGAATACATGAATGCAAAATTATTATTAAATGAAGAAATGATCCTCATATTAATTAATTTCATTCACTTAATGGAACGATTCTAATATGGATACAATGGACACAAACTCAAATTCCCTGTGTCCAAACGGTGAGCTAGAGGATGTGGTTGTAGATTCCGAGGTATTCTTGTAAGGCATGACCATTTTAGGATTAAAATTCCCAACCATGCCTTAACTCAAACTATTAATGTAGCTGAAACTCACAGAAAAACCCTCTAGCTGACTCAATTGGAAATAGAGTGTTTCTCTCCCCATGCAGATATATATATCTATGCCCAATCATCATAGATTACCCATCAAAGGAAGATAAAATTTCAACTAACACTAGGTGTTCAAGAATACTATTTCAGTCAATTTCAGAAAGCATAACAGCACCACTAGCTCCCGTGAGAAAGGTCAGACCATGAATATACAAAGCTCAATCCCCTAATGTGACCACGAAAGAGCATCCGAAAGAGGAAAAAATCTAGGAATTTGGGAATAAATATTGTTTTATAAATTATCATTCCTCAGTATTGATAATGCTATCGATCCAGGATTCCTTGAGTTTATCAGCAGGCCTTTGGGAGGCACTCATCAAAACCTTACTAATCCCAAGGAATTCAAGGTTGAAGTAGCAGCTTCCAAAAGCCACACTGTCATCTCATTAATAGATCCCAATGAAGAATACATCATCAGGTCACAAATCAAGCCCTTATATGTGTCTGTAAAGACAAATTGGATTTATTCCTCAAAAAGATTTATCGACAATGGCTTTGGAGTTAACATGCTCCCACTATGAACACTTCCTCAGTTAGGATATGATGGGGACAACCAAATACCCAGAACCACAACTCTGTTGGGATATGAAAAATTGATCCTAAGCCATTGGGAGGAACAAATATTGAAACTTGTATTGGTGACCTCATGTTTGATTCTGAGTTTCTGGTAGTGCGAAAAGTACGACCTTTAACATCCTATTGGGGAGGCCTTGGCTGCATCAATAGACCACGATTCCCTTAGCATACCATCAATGCATAAAATATTTCACTAGTAGAAAAAACAGAACTTTTCACACCAATAAATCCATATTTTAATCCTATGAGTCTCATTACATCGATGCATGGTTCTATGAACTGAATTCAAAATAGCTTTTTTCAAAGGCATTGAATGGATCACTTCCCCAAATATATGGGAGATGGATCCCAAAAATTCACTCAATCAACTTCGGGAAGAGTATATATTACCCATAAACTAGTTTGAGTGAATAGGATGAAGCTCTGATTCCGACTCAACCATCTTCATGATTTTTGTTATAACTACCATGTCCATGTATGATGAAAAGAGCGCAAACCCCCATAGTGATGGTAAGGGTTCAAACAAAAATGGTCACAACTCATACTTGGGGCCCCAAATAGTTCCTTCCTTTCTCACTAAGATAAAATATAGTATCTTGTCACTAAAATAAATTGATTAAAATCCTCCACCCCCCATTCAATCCTCTTTAAAATAATTTCTAAGTCAGTCGAGGAAAAAGGAGTAGTTCCATTTTCCATAAAACAGATTAGTTATTTATCTCCCAATGCTAAAGTGATATTTTATAGAATACTATCCTCATCAGAAGAGGAATAATAGGATGAATATGAATAAGAATAAGTATAAGAATAAGAAGAATAAGAATAAGATCTCAGAGATTCACCTCCCACATTCTAAGAACACATCTCCACCACGATCAATGAACATAGGGAGACAAAACATGGTACCAAAGATGAACCGTATCCCACAATGATTACTGTGTTTATTCCTTTTGTGGTGTAGAAGACACATAAATCATTCTTAAATATTAATCTATATAGTTTTCATAGAACTACATAGAAATTATAGTCCCCAATATAGAGGTCTCCACTCATCACATGGGTGTGCCGGAAGACCTTCGTGGTTACAAGAAGTTTTCTTGAAGGACCCCATTTAATAATGATGCCAAGATATAGGATAGTATGACAATATAATCAAATATAAATTCAATAGTGAAGTCAAATATTTCATTTAGATGGCAAACATAGTCCCTACCATAAATAAAAATTTAAATATTAGAGACCCCATTGTCTTCAGGGTCCTCAATTGGAACTACCCAAAAGATTATTTCCCGGTCCTGATCACAAAATTTCTAATGTATGGGACCATTTAATATGAGTCAAAATATTTCATGGTTGGCTAATATAGATAAAAATATATCTAAATGGCCTAAGAAGATGAATAATCCCTTACTTTCAAGGCCCCCATGGAAAATTCTTCTATATGTTGATGCCCTTGGGTATAAAAAATTTTGGTGCTACATATCAGCACAACATGCATCACATATTAAAACCCTTACTAGGAAAAGTTGTGGGGTGATATGTCTATGACCTTGTTGTTAAATCCTGAAACCCCTCAAACCACCTAACAGATCCTGCAACTATCTTCCACAAACTATAACATCACTTTTTTAAAATGAATCCCCAGAAGTTTTCTTTCGACGTTACCTCTGAGAAATTCCATATCATCTTCATGAAACATCACAACATTAATGTCATCCCTAAGATAAAATAAGTCATCCTTATCATGTAAAAAACTCATAGCCTCACTTAGTTGAATGATCTACAATGGAACCTAGCCTACTTTCGATGCATCATAGCCAACCATGTAGGTAAGTGTTTTATTTTGACAAAGTTGATGAATAAAGTGGTCACATTCTAGTGGGATAATGATGATCAAGAAGAATTCGACCATAATAAAAGGTATATCATAATACCAATGGTACGAATTCCTCAATGTGAGGGAAGACCACTCATGTTGTAAGTAACAACCATGGAAGGGTCGTGAGAAACATTCATGTCAAAGAGGAATGAAGAAAACGACGTCAATATTCTAAATTAGCTCATCCAAACATTGATCTATGCTGAGATTTGATATTAATGAATTTAAATGAAATTCCTAGACCTAATATTTAATGTCCAAAAACTTAGACATTTCATGCATCACCAAGAGGTCCATCAGGTCTCCCGCTGAAACCCGCTCAAGTGTATCCTAAGCCATCCTGTATTGATTGGACACTTACCATGGTTAGAAGTCATCCTACAATAGTTTGACATATAGTACATCCCCATGAAATCCATTAATGGCCAAGAAGATTAATATATTATGGAGGAGTTCCTCTCAGAATAAACGACCCCATTGGATAGTAAAATTCCTAAATATGAAGTCTTCTCCTCCTAAAAAGCACCCCCAGACATGGGAAATGTACATTGACGGTGCCCCCAAAAGCCCGAAGGGGAAAAGGTTGGGTGATACAAAGATAAAAAACGTAAAACCAGGAGTCACAATCATATCCCTATAGAAAGATGTATTACCTTACTCCTTCTAACATTCAGAGGGGTGCAAAGATAATGAAGCAGAATAGTAGGCCATCACTGTATGCCTGGTGTTGTCGCATCATGCACAAGCCGAATGCCTGAAGATAAAAGTTGATTCAAAATTTTTACTCTAGTAGGTGAATGATGACTATACCATTTAGAATAAAGTATTGGTACCTTTTATGAACCTTGACAAAGACCTTATAGAATAATTCACATTAGAACAAACATATACTTATGTACCCCGGTCACATAATGGTCAAGATAATGCATTGGAAAATGCAGCCCCAATTGTGGTTAATCTAGACCAGGAGGAAACCATCATCAACAATTCACACCGTTCTATGTTCATTCCATTCATTTTATACAATACGGATGAAATTGATTAGATTAGAACCATTACTAGGCCTTATAGTCAGACCACTGGCTGGATGACACTCATTGAAAATTACATCTGGATGAGGGAAATCCACCTAGATAGGGATGGAAGAGAATAGATCTAGAGGCAGAAAGTCAACATGGTTTTGTAAAATAGTGCATAACAAGGAACTGTTGTCTATAAACAAGGCCTTGATGGAGTCCTTCATAGTTAAATTGATGTAGAAGAGACTACTATCATGATGAAATAAGTGCACACCCAAACGTGTGGACCACATCTATCAATAACCAAGCTCTCCAATCAAATTTTAAGACTTGTATACAATTGTCCCACTATGATACATTATTCTACCACATTCTCCATGAAATGTCTTCCATTCCATGTTCATGACAATTTCATTCAAAAACCCCTGAAACTACTTCACATAGCTATGTACTCATGGACATTTGTTGTATGGGGGATGGATGTTGTGGAACCATATATTCATTCCATAACAAGAGAATTTATGGTCATTATTATAGCAACCAACATCTTCTTCAATTGGGATGAATCCATACCCCTAAAAGTTGATGGGTCAAGAAGCATTGTTAGCTTTGTGAAATCCAACATTATTACCAAATTTGGTATACCTCCTACAATACTGATGGATAATGGATCCAAATTCTACTCTGATGAGTTCTCCAAGTTATAAAAGGAGTATGGAATCAAATCCAACTATTATCTCGCTACCATGTAGTGGCCAATGGGAAGATTGAGGCATTAAACAAGACTCTGTACAACATAATTGAGAAGACAATAGACAAGACATAGGTGGTTTTAACCATCGATGTTCAAGTGACATTGCTTCACGTTTCCATTTATGATCAACAGTTTGTGTGCGATCAATCGAAAATACGGTTAGATGAGTTAGAAAAAGTAGATGTGGAATGGTTGCACACTTTTCACCTTTTGGAAGTCTACCAAAATCGGAATACACAAGCCTTAAAAAGGTTAACCTTTTCTCATTCCTCAAGACATATGATATTGGTCCTCAGAACCCTGATGATTCTTGAGAATAAACCAATAAATCTTGATCCATAATGGGAGGAACCATATGTCATACATAATGTCTACTCTAATGGAGCATAATACTTGATATCAATGTACGAAGATCTCATCACAACTCCCAACAATGCAAGGTTTTTAAAGAAATATTTCGCATAGTTGTAATACATACGTCTTAGATACAATATGTTAAAATGTATATCAACACCTATATCCTAGTAGCGAGTCATAAAAATGAATAGAAACAATATCTTCCTTGATGCAAGATGTTAATATGAAAGGAAAAAAATTTCTTTACTGCGTGTTGCTAAACTTCATATCATCCTTATCATTACAACATTATGTTAAACTAAATGACCAAAATCGTCTTTGCTGCTTGACACAAATCAATATAGAATGTTCTCCCTAACCACAAGAAAATAATCTATATGGTTGGTATTGTGTTACATCTAATAATATGACTAATATAATTCAAATTCATTTGAGGAAAATATAGCAAAACCCTCCCTCTTTATGTGTGCAAGTCAGATCAACACAAGAAGGGAATCGTAGAACTACATTTGTCATTATTCCTACACGTGGAGGATATATAGTGATTCTTTATCCCTTGATCTTGGCCCAACCATCCCATGAAAGTGAATGAACCAATTATATCCTCTATCACCCATACTATGAGGGTAATAAATTTTTACCCTTATTTATCAAATTGAGTATAACTCACATGAGATTAGGAATGGTGGTATTGGTACCCTCACGTAAACAAATCTTAGAGGAATATGATATACCCAACATATGTGGAGGATGAAATCGAAATACCCCTATTCTTACACCCATGTCTGATCGATAAAAGGAGAATATTATTTTTAGAACTATGTGTGGCTGGATTTCGACCCTTACATGATACACAGTGATGCCCAGATTTAAAATCTTGGCCCATCCACCAATCAAAGGAAGTCATTCCATCTCATTCCCCTACACATGGACTAGTCCACTTTTGGACACATTTAGAACAACACATGGATTGATTCCATACCATGTATGATACATAGTGATGTTGGGTCAATATATCATGGCCCATCCATCAGCACCCGATAAATATTCACCCATCCCTATGTATAGAATTGGCCTATATAGGGAAGTGAATTTTTAGAATTACACATGGATTAATCCTTATCTCAGTGGAATATGTAGTGATGCTCGAATCCATTGGTTCTAGCCCAGCCACAACATGGTTATAATTCATGTCAATTTACCTTTTTCCTTTCTATATGATGTTAAAAAGCATGGAATCTACTAGAACTAGGTGTGGCTTGACTCCTATTTCCATGGGATACATAGAGATGCTCAGAACTCATATTCCAGTTCTTCCATCATTTAAAATTCCTTCCTCTACCCTATACATGGAAGAACTATTTATAGGGAGGATATGTCCATAACTATGTGTGGATTGATTCATACACTTTCATGATACATAGTGACACCATGATCCCAAATCTTGGTCCAACCACCATGAAACATAAATTCCCCTTTTCCCTACATACATGCTAGACCAATGTACCTAATTCCTTTCCAAAACTATGTGTGGCTTGATTCTTTCCCATGAAAGATATGTAGTAATTCCTGGATCCACCATCTTGGTTTATCCTCCCAAACAAAATAGAACAAAAATTCCCCTTCCACTTTGTATAGGACAAAATTGGACATTAGAATCCATAAAAGGTCTTAACTACCTGACTTTCAACTACAAGGTTCACCATGAATCATGTGCATCCCAATTTTCGGTGTTATGAGATCCTAGAAATTCCCCAAATTTATTACACAAAAAATGCCAAGAGATGATGGAAATTCCACATCTGAATTCCGACACCCAATGGAGTAAATATATCATGATTCCCCAAAAATACGAGTCAGAACTCTGTAGAATCATATATATTCTATAGTTAATCATGGTTTGTTTTTTTCTTACATTCCTAGACACATATTACCAATTTTTCAAACTCGATACTCATGGAACACATAGGTCCCCATAACCCTCCATGGTTATTGGATATGGAAGGGAAGTGCCATACGAACACCTTTATTTTAACTATTGACTTCATTCAATGATGGATCTTCGTATCTTGACTTTAAAACATATTTCAAGCAAAGATAAATTCATCCTTAGGAGAGGATTTTCTTATTTCAGTACGCCTAATGGATTCTAAGAACAATGTAATTCCTTATTATCCAGGGCCCCTTGAGACTATGTATTACACCTTCAATCATCACACATGTATGAGGAATAAAATAATATACCAAACACATTTAACTCAATGCTCTTTATGGTATTTTTGAAAAGTTTTAAAGGAAACTAAATAGTAAAATGTTCGAGCAATGTCTATCCCACATAATGCCAAACTGTAAGGATAGAAGTTTCCTCGCTGAAAGACATTAAACTCCACCACACAATAAAATGATTAGATTCTTATCTTAGATCAGCCTCCTAAAATTTCCTTTTCCATCCTGCATATGGGCCATACCTAAACAAGGAATGTTCATGGAGAATCATGCATGACACAATTTATACATGATAAATTCCTAGTATTCTCAAATCATATGACCCAGACTCAGCCAGAGAAAGTATTGAAATGTCCCATTCTCTCCGAAAAAATTGAATCAAGGAAAATAATTCTATGATTCTTAACTACAAGGATGCTTAAGGGTAAGCATAAATCCCCTATTTCACGAAGGGATTACCCTACGTCCACCCCACATGATGAAAATATTTGTGGAATACCTCTTTGCTGCATGAAGTTAAACATCACGATGTTGGTTTGATCCTAAAGTGATCCCTTCCATTGATTATGAAATTTTTAATATGGGGACTTGAAATCCTCATTTTTCCTTTTTATTAAACAGACCAAAGCTCACAGGAGCTTACAGACCTTAGGAGGTGGATATCATCCATGATATCAAGGTAAATCAGTCCTTGATTTTGGTTCTAGCATCACAACCCTAAAAATAATGTTATAGTTCCATTCCTCATAATGGACACCAGGTATTGGTCATAAGATGATTGATTTCAAGGTACTCCAATGATGGGATATATTCCTCACCCTATGTGTGAGCTATATCTATATATGTGATTACTTGAACTCATCGAAGAATCATAGCCTGTATGTTTCTAATGTATCAAAATACACTCTCTCCACACATCGAACTTTTTGGTTTGAGTAATATTGGATCCCTATAACCCTTTATGTCCATCATATTTGGAAGGATATTGTCATGGGGTCACTATTGTTTGAATATGAAAATCATGACCCAGAAGCACTACATTTGATTCCAATAAAATTACCATCAATAAAAGGAAAATTCATCCTCAGGAGAGACTTCTCCTACCTTAGTACGCCTAATGGCCCCCAAGCCCCATGAAATATCTACTGATTCATGGACCCTAAATGTCATGGTTTACATTCCATTTCCAACCAACATCTTGGATATATTATGAAAATCCTAAACCAAATCACCTTTGGTCTCTAAATGATTATAAGAAATAAATAATAACCATTAATATGGGTGATGTTGATATGAATATGAAAAAATACCGCCACTTATTTACAGTTTTCCTTGTAATTTTCCTCCAAAGAAATTCATCCTTTCATGTTTTGGATCAAACCCTTTCATAATCCATATTTCATCCTGAGAAAGGTCCCAATCCCTATGATCCTTCATGTCCTTCTGAGATTGATGAACTGTGTCCGGCGAATACCATTGTTTGACTACGCACTGCATGCCCAGATTGCTCTACATTTGACTCCTACAAGATATCCATTAATCAATGTAAAATTAAGCCCGAGGATAGTCCTTTCCTATTTTTATATGCCCAAATTACATTTATGTTCCATCTCACTCCTCGGATTCAGAAACCCCCTGGATTATGGTTTACATAATATTCTCATTTTAAATGACCAATGAGGGAATGCATAACTAGTTGAACTAAAGAATGGTTAAATCTATCTTGGTTTGCGTAAAATGATCTCCCATAGGAACTTTCAAGTGTCCTAGTTGTATTAAGTTAGTCTACACCATTCACCACCTACCCCTTATACAATCAAAATTCATGTGTTTGTGGTATCCTATTCAATGATAAAACAAATGTCCATAAAACTCTCGGACATCATCCCTCAAATAGGCCTCCCATTATGGTCCCCAACATCAAAGAAAATACAAAGTGTTATAAATCTCCCAAGACATTAGAGATGGATGTAAAATGTTGTCTTAAGACCTTTGTTTGACTACGTGCCACTTGGCCCGGTAACTATACATATATCTCTTACAAAATGGCCATCAAATAATGGTAAATTCATCATTAGGGGAGTCCTTTACTACCTATGTATGCCTAAAATGGATCCAAATCCCAATATACCACCATAACATGCATAGTCAGTGTCAACAAAAATCCATAATTCATGATTGAGAGTTATTAATACATTCACTACTGATGAATCACAAATTGGGCCGCCTGCCCCGTTAATTTTGGTCAATGTTGTTCAACATAAAACATTTTTAATAAGTATAATTAGAAAGACTATAAACCTACATTGAAAAAGATAAAATACTCACTAAAATGAAAACCCATGAAGGTCAAACGTAGATTAAAGTTGAGTACCATCTCATTAAATCAATACTATGAATGTTTTAGGAAAAAATATGTTTATCTATAAAATATTCAAAAGAGACATAAATATTGATGGTTTGAAACCCACAAAGGGTGACCTAAGAAAATGTCTTATTTTGTCGAATAATCTTTTACTAAAGAGGCTTAGGAATTTTTTTTGGAAACTATGAAAAAGTAACAAGAGTTAATGAGGTTTTCCATAAAACCCCATTAATAGTTGAAAAATGCTCATTGAGTCCCATGCCTCTAGAAAAAATTAGTGCCTACTTTGATTTTTTCATTTTACAAGTTTCGAATCACGGTTTAAAAATAATTCCTGATCGAAAAAATGTTTATATAATATACTTTTATTGACTGAAATTTCGTGGAAAAGAGAAAAAGAAATTAATTGGAAGGAAAAATGGTTCCATTAGTTCAAAAAAACATGTAGGAACATCCCCAGTTTGGTGTCTCCCCATGGTATCAAAATAATGTGACTACATCACTATTTGAGAAAATTACAATGAGGCATAGCTTGACCATTCCAGAAAAATAAAAAGCGACTACTGTGGTCTATCATGGGTTTTCTCTAGTGTATCACTCTCTTATGCATCAACAATGACCATTGAGTGTACACACTCCATTAAGTCTTTGAGGTCACACCCTTCTTCTTGATAGCTCAATAGTTATTAATTGAGAAGGTAATTTGAGCCTTCAACCATTCCATGTGAGAATTCCATAATCATATATCTTCTGTTTGGATAACCACTAAGTCATGAGCCTTCCCCTTCTCATTCGTCAGATGATCAACATACATAAAACCTCTCGGATGGGGGTTTCCTGATGATGTGAATAATTGAACTAGGAATGGTTGTACTCAAAAAAATCACGGTCTTCCCGAGCTATGAAAATATGGTAAATGAGAAATTTCAGATGATGTTCATCGAAGCCACCTAAACCCAATTCAACAAATAATTACTAGAATTTTTCCATTTCATAGGTGACGTTAGCCATATGGGTTTCTTCCATAAGGGAACATAACTGATTCCACACCTATTTTATCCCTACTTGATTCCTTTTCATGGCACTAGGTTCTTGGTCCTCCCCAGACCTAATGGGTCGATAGGCGGTAAGTGTCAGTACAAGTCTGTGAAGGTACATAAGATATGTTACCCATGTTTGGGGAATCTCCCTCCCCATTGATGGTTCAACTCCTAGAGCTAGACACGGGGGACTGGAAATGACTTTTGGGATATCCAATGAAACTCTGTTTTGGCAAGCCATATTAGGGTCGTGAATGGTAACCACAAGAGGGGATTGGTCTGAATCACTCCCTACTGATATGGACTACGCAGATGATGCCCCTAAAAACACATTTAAAGGGGGATTAAGAATCTTTAGACCCCATGGAGTAGAATATATGTTGCATCCATTGCGGTAATGATAGGGTGAAATATGGTTAATTTATCTTGGACACGTATAATTGGTATTCTCAACACCCTTTCAGGGTAACATTCAACCCATAGTTTAGCATAATCCAATGAAAGAAAGGTGGAACCCATTGTATTATGGATGATGACCTCCATGGTATCACCTTCCTACATCATTATATGCCATAACTGGTGAAGAATTATAGGATGAGATTATCCCTTCAATTGAATGGTAGGATGGAGAACAACCTATTGAAGGCATCCGAATTGCCTAGAAAATTGTTAGGGGGTTCATGGTTCACAAATAGCCACCAAATCTATTCGAGTAGTTTATATCCCATCTTGAAGCGTGATGACATATGAGAGGTCTTTTAATGAACTTCCTCCATCACCCCTTACTGACAAATTATGAAAAAGGTATGAAACAAAATTAAAGTGAGAAGCATCATTCCATTTCCTGAATGGAACACTAATTCTTATAGTCATATGATGAATAATGAAAATGTCCAGAAGGGAGGGGTAAACGTCAGAATGTGAAACCCTCATAGTACATCGATATTAATAGCTAGGTAAATGCTCTACTATTGACCCATATAAAAACTGAAATGGTCCGCCAAAAATATGTGGAGGTTTACCTTTTACATTCCCAGACATTTCATAAAGTAAGGAAATAGTAGAAATGGATAGATTTATTGGTTGACTCTATGCCAAGGTAGCTTCCATCATCAGAGTAAAAAATATGATCCCATTGTATACATGATGATATGGAAATATCCATCCAAAAAAATGGTGAAGAAACAAACTAATCTATGATCAGGTGGCACGTCTGATTGAATCTCGTATCCCTAGGTAGTGTATCATCCTGCATCAAGGGTGGTGCAATTTGACACTAGAATTTGTAGAGTCTGTCATGTTGGATGAGTCTGACTATAGCATTCCCTCATCCTAGGGCCATTCAACTACAAAAATAACCCTATAAAATCCTCAAATGGGATAATGGAGAGAGAATCAAGGGGGTGTCCATGAAATCCCTTTTCTATGACTAGTAGGCCCGTGGACAGCAGAGACACCCAGTTGGCATTTTACCATATTGCGGCTGCTGAAAAAATCTCACCATATATATTTCTGAGAATGGGGAGCCCATGAAGCCGATAAGTTTCCCATAATCTTATCCCCACCTCTCTAAATGATACATGGAATGAATTTTTACTTGAACAACAATGACTCACCAGTTTGGGTTGGATTTCTCCTGGAGAGAAAACAACAAATTTGGAGGCCCAAACTTCCTACTTCAAGTTCATCACTTCCTACTGATTAGGTAACTCCATACATATTTGATGTATAAAAAATTCATAGGCCTGTTCCTCAAAAAATAATCCTCCGGCACACAAGTCCCATATGGTGTCTACCCATACCTAGGGTTTTCTTGCGAAAAGATGATAATATATGGGTACTTTTGGGTGACTAGACTCAAGGATGTGTTGTGAAAACTGTGATTTCCCTGGGTCCATGTTGATACTTTTACTATGAACCCATTATCTTGAATATTAGTAGTAATGAATTCTTCTACGGAATAAATATTTTCTCTATTACACCCTTAAGGTGCTTCCAGAAGAATGAATGGAGTATTATGGTCGGACAACGGAAATGGAAAATCATCAGAATGACTAAATCTGTATAGTGGTAGCTACATAAATAATGGATATGTTAGAAACTCTAAAGTAAGTACATATTTTTAGGTACTATACAGAGGAACAAGGTAAAATCAAATGTGGTCATCTGTGTTCTCAATTATTTTTTCTCTTTTCCGGGTTGATTATGCATTAGTATGGGGATGATACATTTTAGTCTGTATGAAAAGATCCAAACGGCCACATCATGTTAGTCCAATGAGAAATGTTTTGCATAAGAGCTACAAAAATGGCCAAGGAACGCAAAATTAAGGTCCACATGGGAACCACATACTCTTCTCAGAAACTGTAGGTGTAAGCCACTTCATTCATAGTGTATTGGTATTTGAAATACATTACCCATGTATGTCTATGGCATTAGGAAGCCCCATGAGGCAATGGCCAATGAAGTGTTTGCCAGCAAACTAAGTTTTTTGAGAAATGATGTAACCATGAACCGAGGCCTCGAAATACATAGTTTTAATGGATTATTATTGAAATTTAATGTTCATTTTAACAAATTTAAAGGATTAGTTTTCTTGTTTAGTGTTTGGTTTGCACAACATGCAAATAATGCAGTGTTTTACTACATGGATGTCCAGAAATAAGTTCTAATTTTCCCAATGCAGTTCACAAACCAAAAAATCAATTATTGTGCAGAAGAAATTGTGAAGAGTTTAGTTCACTAAACCCAAGAGGTGGTTCATTATGATGGATTTCACAAAGCAGTCAGAACAAAGAGGTAAAAGAGTACGAGGAGAGGTCAAGAGTGTTTTTTTATGCGATAAATGGTAAAATAAAAATAAATTGGGCCCCTATAAATAGGTTTGGTCTGCCTCCCTACTAGAACAACAAGTTCCACCACTAAGAACTTTAGTTCATGACCGATTCTACATTAGAATAGCCACATCTCCATTTTGATCAAAACCTATTTTGATGGGGGCTATCGTAGGGTCCTAACAACATCACATAGGGATGTAAATAATCTCACAATAATTTATAGAGGAATGAAAACATTCCTACAAATATAGTAAGGTAAATAGATGAAAATGGGATTGGAATTTGGAGTCAAAACTTGATGAAATAAAATTATTAATGAGTATTAGTGTACCGCATACCATCACAGGGAATGGTTCATGGGGTCCATGAACCACAAACCATTGGTACCAAAAGGTTATGTGAGGCTCTAGCATGTAGCGAAATGGCCAACAAACCTAGGATGACGTGAACTGTGTCATTAGAAATATCATGTGTAGAAATGACATTCACATACCTTCTCATGAACTATGTAGTTTGCAGATGAAGCATATTGGCAGTGTTCTACGAACTTTTTCGGGAGAACCATAACCTCCAAAAACCTAAGTTAACTGATTCTTCCTCTGTTTGAGGTATATATTCTTGGTCTTCAGAAAATGCCACCACATGCCCTATATATGATTTCCCCATCACTCTATAAAAGTATCATAAGAGGAATTTATAAGGAGGACTGACGATGAGAGAGACAAATGATGATTGACAGAAGAGATCACAAAAAAGAACCTAGAGGCTAGAAGAAAGAATTTCTATAAGGAAAGGATTCTGACATCGGTTTTTAATAATCACTGAAGTGAGAACCTTGAATCACTCATATGCATGTATAACCAGGTGTGAACCATAAAAAGAAGTCACTTCATAAAAATTGGTAGAAAATTATCCTAATTGGTATGATTGCAAACCATAAATCCCTTGTGGTTGAATTCCATGCCAACTTAAGGTTCTTGGACCCTTCTTCAATTCGGCCCCCTGCATAGTGCATCACTATGTGGATCGAACCCTATGTCACATACTATATCAGTACGTGGATGGAACCCAGAGTGGTATGGCGAACCACATAAAGAACCACATAGCACTTTGGTATGTAGCAGTCCATACCCACATACATGTAATGCTTTTGTATGAGGAAAAAGAATCTACCTACATAGAATTTTTCTATTTGGGTATTCTCATCTATCACATGAGGAAACAGTACACAGATTGAGGTGTCTTACGGTTCCCTTCCCCCAGCCCCAATAATTCATCCCCATCACCGTCCTACCTTCCATAGATCATCTAGGAACCAGTCCCCAGAAATTAGGACAAAGCCTCCTCCAAAGACACAAGACCATTATGATCAGATCATCAGGTTCACCTGTATGCCTTTCTGAATCTACAAACCTAATGTATGTGGACTGACAAAGGTTTTACCCATAGTGGATTCGAACCTTGGAATATATCTAATTCATCATTCCCTAGGTAACCTAAGGACCAACTTTGGGATGCCAACGTAAATATTCCCATTCCAGATATTAGGGGAAACCACTAGCATTTCACTTAAATGAGCACTAGTGACAAGTAAAAAATCCATTCATTCCTTCCACATATAACAAGGATGATGCTCCTCCCATTTATTATGACCCTTATAAGAGAAATCATCCTGAGGTAAACCCCTTTCCTTTTGCAAGAGGTGTCACTATTCACCCTCTTTGGCTCATCTCATGATGTGTCTAGGTAGATCACAATGATTTGACTGTCATGGGTATCAATACGGGTTATTGATTAATTTTAAAGCCCCCCTCTCCCCCAGCTCGAGTAATGTCTATCAGGAGATGATGTAGGAAATGAGATCTTCAGATCCTTGGACTCCACTTGTTTCTCACACAAAAAATGACTCACGTGGGCTTAGAGGTTGATGGTGATCATGAAATCCACATAGTGGAACAAAAATTTCTTCCTCTTAAGTGTAATCCCAAACCAAAACATTCAATTCATCGTGAGTTGAAATCCTCATCATGGTTTCTACAAACAGGCCTCATCCAAGGTTTAATCCCCATGATACATAAACTATGAGAACTCTGATTCCCAAAACAACTGGGATACATATTAAGAATATTTCTAGTCCTGAGCTCCATATCATTTCATCCATGAAATAAGAGATCATGTACCCTTAAAGTGGGAAGACATCATACATATTACCCACCCCAAATTATTTATGATAACTCTTATTCCAATTCCAACCAGGATACGTAGGATTCCAACATGAATTCCCAAGATCAAAGGGGTTCCCTCCCAAAAGATTCATCCAACTATACCCCCAACAAATGGGCATCCTCTTTGGTGTAATACCCAAGACAAGTGAACTACGAGAACTTTGATTCCTCTCCTGAGGATATCATTAAATCACATCTTATGGGTCCAGCCCTAACATCCAATCACCTCCCATCAAATACTATTTGACAAAAAACTCTAGAGCACCATATTTAATGGATTAAGCCAGTAGTTCCCCCATATAATCAAATCCAACTATATTCATGATAATCCTGTAATCCAGGGGGAGCCCGTGGTTACACTCTTTGGGAATTAATCAAGTATTCACAGACATTTGAACATGCCATAAATTTATAATAAAGCCCTGTAATAGGCAACAATCCCCCCCCAAAGGGGTGTGATGAGCCCAACATTCCATCCTCTCAACAAATGGAGTCCTTAAGTGTCATTCTCTAAATCTTCATACAATGAGTGCTTTCCATTCGAATGATGGTCCACGAATAATGGATAAAAGTGTTGTTGGGTGTTTCTACCTCCACAAATAAACCCTTTAGAGACCATTCAATGAAATATTATCCAATTTGGACCGATTGCACAAATTCATAACCCCTTCAACATCACCCCAGGACCATTTGATTGTTGAAACTCCTTTATAGTTCAAATGGGATACATTTCCCAATCCCTTTGGGGTCAACATAATTTAATTCTACCCATAAAGGATAATCTATGTGAATTTCATTGAAATATAATATTGGGAATCTGACGAGAAATTCGCAGTGAATAAATATATGATTGTGACCCATCAAACCATTTTTCATTCGCCCAAAAAAGTCACCATGGGCTGAGACACATCCCCAAGACTAATATAAATAATATCCAATCCAATATCCCCCGCATGTATCATCATCATGACTAGAACCCATCTCAATTATCACTTCCCCAGGTATCCCTAGCTGTATCATTTCCATAATTGGAAATATGTGCCATTATCCCAACCTAATGCATCAATATCCATATATTCAAAATCACTATAATCAATTCCGTGATAACTTCATCAGAAACATAGAATGAAACAAAAAAAATAGTGTCAATATGGCTTATATACCCTAAAGGTAGACATTCAACCTTCACATGAAATCATTTTATCCCAACCCAAAACATTTATCTTTTTCAAAAAAACCAATTTAAATATCATCTAGGATTAATAGATTCATTTAATATGATTAATAACACTAAACCTAATGAATGAACTATTTTAGGAAAAGATTTTTTTTAAAAAGATTTGTTGATTCACTCCCCATTTCCTTGAACTATGAAGAAAAATTTCCCTTTGACACACATTTAATAATATACATAAAAAAATATAATGATTTATATTATTGGTCCAATCACATCATCATGTGGAAGAAAAAACTAACTATAAAATAATATAGAATTAATTTTATTTCCATCAAATTATAAGTGTGACTTATAAAAAATTCCTCCTTCATTTTAAAAAATTAAAATTACCAACATTAGGCTATTATTTAATTTTAAATAATATTAACCATATTTAACAACAATAAAAATAGATATTACCCTGTCTTGTGAAACACAATAAAAAAATATTACTCTCAAAATCATGTGTCCGTATATCCTAAAACATTAATTCTTATTTTTATACAAAATAGGGTCTTATATACCCTAAGATGGGGGGTGGATCAATATATGAACATTAATAATATAATGATTCCTTCACTACCAGATATTGAACTCATTATTATAAGGGTAATATATTTTTCCCATTATCATTTGCATTGATCTTACCTTTTCAAATTTAGCAGATGATGATGCAGAATATTTAATGGAAGAATGAAAGAATATGGACACATAGATATTTTCTTGGTTCACCCTTAATGGGATAAAATAAATACAAATACATTGGAAATGTGCCAATATACCATATACACTAATTCTCCCTAGAAATACAGGTTTCACGATAGATCAAATTGAATCCAAGGTTCAATTCCTTACAATATTTTGGTATAACTCTCATTCGATCACTACATCGATGACTCACTACTGGTGGAAACGATCACATTATTCCTCTTCCATTCCTAACTGCATTGAAAGGATTTATTCGTAGTTTATGGAAATATAAGTCCCTTTATTAGCAATAATTAATGTATCCTTAATTATAGGAATATTTTATATTGATTTTTTGGGATGCCCCTTCACTTATATGAAAACACATTTATGTAGAGCTTCCTCCTTCCAGAATCTAGTAACAAACATCTCCATACTATAGACATAGTAATTACAAACTCAATCATTAGTGGGATCCCCAATGGATATTTATTTTTCTTTTTCACTAGTTGGGATACAGTAGTGAATTTAATTCATTTCCATGTATAGATGAATATTTTAGATCCTCTATATTATTCTTCTTATTCATCATTTGAATTTAGATTTGATAATGACATTTCTAATAGGTTAATTCTAAATCATACATACCTGTGTAATATCCTAGAACATAACCCTTGTGAATGATCTTGGCATGAGAGCAGTTGCATGAGATCATAGTGTGAGGCCCTTTGTATGATATCCTTGAATGTATCCCATTTCATGAGATCTTAGTGTGTAACCCCTATATGAGATTCGGGCATGAGACCCATTTATATGATCCTTCCATGAGACTCCCATCAAATCTTGTGGATCACATGACTCCACCATGATATTTCTTCCTAAGACATCCCAACTATACTCCTTCATGATAACCCTTTGTGATACCGTGTGATGTTTTCCTGGATCACGATATCTTGTTCCAATCATGTCGATTGTGAGAGCATGTTTTTTCATGAAGATAAAAAGATATGTTTTAGTTCACGTGGATCGAGATATGTCAATGGGCCTTATTATTCATTCAAAAACCCAGTGCATACATCACTTTACAATACTCCTTGATGAGATCCTTTAAAAAGACCTCTCATAGATTACACATATAATAAGATATGGGTGCAAGACATCATTCTAATCATGTGAACAATTTCATGATTTCATTCATTTATTCTCAATTCCTTCATTTAAAATAAAATCTGTGATTTTTTTTCAGATATTTCATTTAGAAAAAAATTCAGCACCTATTATGGGATGTTTTTTTTGGAATTTATAGGAAAATATCCACCACTATAACTCTGTAAATCATACAACTATTTATCCAACAGTATTAGAAATTAGCCTAATGCACTTTACAGACATAATTTTCGTGGTCATAGGCTGCATGTTACATGCACTTAACATGATTATGTGTTCCATGTCACAAGTTATTCGCATGATTATCATCATTTTCGTTGAATGTGTCACATGATCCCATCATGAGATCCAATTAAAATCATGCATTATTTGACATTTTCTTCAATTTATTTGTAGGATCCCAACCCATGATCCACTAACAATAATTCACATAGAATAATCTAATCGTGAGATCCAAAGAAATTCAAGTTTCTAGTGGCTTTTTATTCCATCCCATCATGTGACAATTTCCCAAGATCCAAATATAATCATATACTCACATGATTTCAAAAGACGTCAAGATACATCTATCATTTCCATATCCCTTGTCTTAATTTTATACACATGATCTCCCCATGAGATCCTCTAATAGTCATGATACATCTTCATGTTATTTTCATGATATATCTAAGATATCATATGAAAATTTTGATTTTTCTTCATGCACTACATAAAAGCTTTCCACAAGATCACTTCAAACATTCATTCATTGAGATATAATTTTATACATTCATGTTTCTTGAGATTAGTTTAAACATTCCAACTACATGAGATAATTTCCAATAGTAACACTTCATGAGATCTATTCATGCATTCACACTACAGAATATATAGTTCATACGTTCACACTATGAGAGATCAGAATTTTTCAGTATGTGGGATCATACATTCATGTTTCATGAAATCACACGTTGCATGCTTCCATGAGATTATACATTTTTCTTCTTTGGTATTAGAAATTAGATTCTTTCTAGATGTTAGACATTTTATGATTTTGTGAGTTCAAAAATTTCACACTTCTATGAGATAATACAATTTTTTTTGATTTTGTGAAATCAGAAATTCATGCAAGCTTTTCATGCCTTATTTTACAACTAGCATTCATCAGAAACCTCAAACCATGTTAAAAACATAATCAAACCAAATTCAACAGTATTATTAATTATTTCCAACAATATACCCATTGAGGATTTTTGAAAAAAATTATAATCTTCAATAGGAAACATATTGACAAGTCATGCACATGTGAAACCATTTTGCATCTACAACCCCAAATAGTGATCAAGGACATCCATAAGATGTACTATAGACACAAATGTTTAAATATCAGATTGCTATAAAATATTACCATGAAAATTTCAATAATGAATCTCTTCATTATTTACCCTACATCTGGAAACCATGTCGATACAAAAAGATAGAGCAATATCAACATTTGATATCTCCTCTTATCCTAAACATGTCTTATTCTTGCATTATGATGACAATGTAGACATTTTTTCACGATTGTTATTCATTTTTAGAATTATTAGATTTAATTCTTCCCCTATTTCATTGATCCCACATTCATATTCTCCACCTGTCTTGAATGAGGCATTTCTATTCCTGTGTTAATGAACCCATAGATCACTCCTTTTTGTCTATTGAATGGAAAATAACATATATTAGTATATTCGGGGAACAATCCTTACATCTGGTACTGTGGGACTCACATACACACTATACAAGTTTGGGGAGTTGATTGAAGACCAACATCTAGTCCGCTCCACTCAAATTCGTCTTTGGGTAAGGCCTTCATTAGATTGTCTGTAATTTCTATGACAGTCAGAAGAGTCCAAATTCTCATATCTATGGTACACTTTATTCATGTTGTAGTTAAATTTGATTTCAATGCTATTGGTTTTTAAAATATGTACTATATTTTTTATAATATTTATAGAACATTATGTTTTCAGTATGCATCAATCAGAGTATTCACATCAATCTCCCCCTTTCTCATAGAATTTAATAGTGTATTGATTCATTTATACATTCCCTCCAAAGTAGTTAATGATATTCGTGCATCAATTTTTTTTATAATATGAACAATCATTAGGGGAACACATTATTCTTTTGTATCCTCAGGTCCAGAAAAGAGAAATTACACTCCCCCTTTGGTTGTTCACTTTTTTATAGCATATCATACACCCAATGGTTGAAATAAAAACACCAAAACACTATGTCAACTATATAATATATCAAATTTTAATCAATATATCATCTTCAAATTTAAAAATTTATTATTTTAGGGCATTTAAAGATTATTATTCTTCATTATAGATACACACTACTGAATTATTTTCACAAAGTGAAATTACCACTTATCGTTGAGTGATTGAAAGAGACTCTAATCCTATTTATTCTAAACTCATTGTTTGAAACATTATATTATGAAAATAAAAATCAATGTTGTCTAAGTCAATCAATTATTATAATTGAATCTAGTAGCATGCATTTCATCAATTATTTAGAGGAATCTCTTATAAGACATGGATATATCAACTTGAATGATTGTCCCCATGTCACTTGGAAAACCTCTTTCGCTTTGATATACATGAAATAGTCGGCTGAATCCACATTGTATGAAAAAAACATAGCCGTTAAATAACTTAATTTTGTTGTGTCTCAACCAATCAATCATCTCTTAATTGAAAAATAACACTTCAACAGGGGAATTAGTGAAATGGTTAAATATTTAATGTTACGTGGAACCATCAGATCCAACAAGTATAACTATGATATCCCTTTAGTTTCACATAAATATCTTCACTGTATAATATCGCTTTCCCTAAGAACTAAAATTAATAATAAATATTTAAAAAATATCATTTTTTTTCTAACTAAATTTTTTGAATGTGACAGAATATGTGATTTTCATGAATTTTTTTTATTGTTTTAACATGTTTCTCTATTCAACAAATGAACCTATTCCATTTCTGTAGAAACACACTCCATGAATTGTATCTCTCTCTTAATCCTATACCAATTCAAACACATATTTGAAATAATTAATTCATAAGGATATGGGTACCTTAGGAATCCCTATGTAGATTGTTTTGGTTGATCCCAATGGACTAACCCTCTAATATTTTCATAAAATGCATTTTACTCTTTCTTTGATTTTTCCAAATAGCCAGAAATCATTAAATATTCTGAAAATATAACTTGAAATTATTTACCTCCATACACAAAATTCATCCAATATTTACATTCTTTAGTCTTGTAATTTTTAACAATTTATGTTTTATACCCACTAGTAAAAATTTATTTCATTATTTATTCACATAAACATAATTTATTATGATTCATTCTAATATAATGAATATATATTCTACTATCCTACTCTTTTCTATTCTCAAATAAAAGGGATATTTCTATTTTCTTGGATTCTCAACTTCTATTATGACACATGAATCTGTTGAGGAATTCTATTTTTATTTTTTTTATTTTTTATCAATGTAAACTCGCCAAAATGTGCTGGGAGTGAGTACTTGACTAAATATTCATTCTTCATACCTAAAAATATAGTATATTCATCATTTTTCTTCTAGGATTGTACAAAGTTTTCTAATAGAGATTCACTGGGTTTAATAGAGAAGGTGTTTGGTAGACCTTTCTTTGAACTCCTTGTGTTTCCATGGTGACTTTAATCATATTTTTCAACACAGTAGGTTTTATTCCACTATAGGCATTCACATTATGTTTTAATAGAGAGGAAATTATCATTTAATGTTCATTAAAATTCCCTACATTATTATATCTACAATATCATTATATATTACCAAGATTAGTACATATAAAATATATATCATTAGAAACATACCTTGTGTCATCATATTTTGGTTGAGATGTTGATGTAGCAGATGTTCTATTTTGGAATATGGTCCATCAGTCTTCTTGACACATTCTCATGGAATTTCATTTTTTACTACAATAATATAATTTGATGGATAATTTCTTCTATGTGACATTTATATCATATTTTTGAAAAATATTCTTATTATACTAATATTTTGAAATGTTTCTACCACAAAGAATGAATTATATTCGAAGCACTAAAAAAATTTGAAATATAACCCTATATCACACAGTAATATAATATATTTTAATTACTTCTTGTAAATGAATTTTTATGTATGTTTCTAACACTCATTGGATTTTTCAAATTTATGAAACTATTCAAAGATATCTTCCTCCCATGAATGGGATATATTTCATCAAATCCAATACCATAATTTTCTATAATCCACGACCTTTGAGATGAGACAATAATTCTCTGTTTTTACCCTAAAATAGAATATTTTCCTTTCATATAATTATTACCTTTTGATGGATAGTCATGTAATAAATGAAAAGGATCCTTAAAATTTTTAATGACATTATGATTAGATTTCTATATGATTTTCTTGACTAATTCTAGATCTTCTCCCAAGTATTAAATCTTCTTGTCTATAGATACTAATTGAACGGTAAGATCACTCTTAAGAGTCTTCTTACTAGTCATCTCATTAACCAATTCCTATGAGAGCTTTCCCACCATGTATTTTTTATGAAATATTTTATAATTAATCTAACAAATGGATTCCATATTTCATGAATTCTCCTAAAAACTTTTATAGGTGTGTATCATGACCAAAATTCTTAGATTCTAAATCCTAAATTTATTTTTAGTTAGATTAATTCCATTTTCATCATCATTCAGTTTTACATCATTATGGACAACAACTTAAGTTATTTATATAGGGAATAATTATTCTTATTTATTTATGTGGAAACTCATATATGTATTTTATATAAAACTTTTTTATTGTGGATTTAATTTGTTGAACTTGTATCTTAATAGCTATAGACTTATTATTTCACATTTAATTTCTATTCTTATTCATTTTCCCCGTGGTTAACCTTATCTTTTTTCCATATTGGTATTTTTTCCTCATCACTAGTTACTACATCACACAACACATGAGATTCATAACACCTTCCTACATTCTAATTAAATGAGTAAATATTTTCACTATCTAATTCATTCAAACCTTTTATGAGTACATTGTTGTTTTCATTCAACTAAATCACACTATTTATATATACACATACACACTGTGGAATTACACCATACATTTTATTTCTATTTGATGTTCATCATTTCATTTTTGCTCATTGAAATAGTAAAACAATGAATCTTCAATTTCAACAATCGAGTAAACATTTTCAGTCAAAACAATTCTATTAAAAACAACCTACACTCTGATACAAATTGTTAGGGAAAATAGGTTCCTTGATTACTCTCAGATGGTGGGTGAATTAGAGTATGGATATTCTATAAGAAAAATTCATTCCCTAATACATCTTAACCTCATTATTATAAGGGTCACATATTTTTTCATTAGACATTATATTGATATTATCGCTATAAACATTATAAAATGATGATGTATAATATGTAAATAATGAAAAAAATAGGGAAACATATATTTTTACTTGCTTCTCCCTCGCATGGCTATATCCATCCTTTCATGCACGTGAAATGTTCCAACATACCAAATCCAATAAATATATCAACTAGTACCAGGTTTTGGGTAGATAAATTATATTCTAAGGCTCACTATAATGAACTATACTTTTAAATTTTTTTTTATTCCTTAATAAATTTATGTTACATATTATATAACCCTATACATAGAAAAAATAAATAGAAACTGGCAAAATTTTATCTCACTAACAATTATCATTACAATATTTGGACATGTAACCCATTAAATTTCAAAACATTACAACTAAAAAACAATAAAATAGAATATGTAAAATTTGAATGAATGGATCACCCCAAAATACAATAATAATCTAACCAATATAAAATTAAATCTAAATTAAATAAAATATTATTAAACCAATAAAAATTTTGAAAAATTATAATATAACCTTTGGGTGAAATTTGTGGTGTCTTTTGGGTGAAATAATGATTTGGTGTTTATAGGGTGTAAAGGGAAATGGGACCATTGGGATTTGACAATTATTTGGACATTGGTAAATATGAATTTTGGAAACTATAACCTTACATGATAGTTTTACTATTATAATTATTTATTCTAATTAGTGATGAAAAATGATATTGGAAAAACAATTATAATTTATGGCCTCAATTAGTATAGGTGTTGTGTTTTAATCGCATTTTTTAGAACAGTTGGTGTAGGTATCATCATTGGGTATCACCCTTTATTAAGCCCAATATGTGCTTCAAAAAGTAAAGCATGAACAAAATCACTTGTTGGTAAAGTTCAAATTTGTGGAGAATATAACTTGGTTGATGTTTGCACATTCACCCCAAAAACAACCACCATCACACAACATAATCTCAATTATTATGTATGTGTAATAAGGGGTTATGAGTATAGAAATTAGTTACATAATGTTAATGTTACACCATAAAAATCAAATTATTATTCCATTCAATCTTGTTAGTAAATTTTTTAATAAAATATTTTTTTATTTTATATGGATTTTATAATTTCATTTTTAGAATCAAATAAAATATTATTGAATTTTTATAGAAATTATATAGAAATTTATAATATATTCAGGTATTCTGAATAATATTTATCTAATTAGATACTATTTTTAAAAACACTTATCAAAATATAAATGAAAAAAATTATATAGGACTAATAAAGTTTTGTAAGTATCTTAAATTTTATTATGCGTGAATAAATGATATTTTTAAAAATAAATAAGGATATTTATATTTAATAGATAAAATTATCATATTTATATAATTTTTATAATAAAATAAAAATCACATTTAAAATCGTAACATCAAAATTAGGTTTTGGTAAAATTATGATAATTTTCTAAAATACTTTAATTTTTTCATGAATTGTAAAAATAATTTTTTTCCATTTTCAGCATGTTTATTTACCTCATATTTATGAAATAATGATTTAATAATTAATTAAAAAAAACATAGAAATAAGAAAATGATACTTTATTAATATTTAGTATTTTAATATATTTTAATCAATGTCAAAACATATAAGTGATTTTCCCAAGTAGTTGGGGTTTGGCTTAGTGGTAAGCACCCCGTAATCCTACATGAATAATGGGGGTTCAAAACCCATGGGGAGTCGGTTACTATAGCAGGATAGTAGCGATACTATAGCAGTAGTGGTAATGTAGATTAGCTAGTACTGTAGCAGCCATGTTACTATTCACAAAATACACCTTAGGCCAAAAAGTTGAGCCTATGGGCTACATTCCCACTCGGGCTTCGGGCTATGTAATGCGTCTCCCTCTACCCTGTTAAAAGAGGTGTTTTCAGTGCTTTAATAATAAAACGAGGCTTCAAGACCAACCTTTTAAAAAATATAAGTGATTTTCCCAATCCTAAAATGGAATATTTGACATTTAAATCAATAATTTGGGGAAAAAATTTCCATAACAAAATAAGTAAAAAATGATTCTGATTCATTTAAAAAAACAAAAACATTTACCAAAATATCCAAAACCATGAGCAAAAACACTTGGTAATATGATGGTTTTTCATTTTCCACAACCAAGTTTTCGAAAACCTATATTTGTAAAGTATTAAATTGTTTATCCACTTTTTCTATAAATACACAACCATTTTTTCAGTTCCATTCACAAAAATACATTCTCAATGAATTTATGGTTTTATTACCTCCAACGGTGTTCTCCTAATATATCTTACTCATGATCTTGGAGTAACTCATCATGGTAAGGGAATTATCCTTCCTTTCTCATCAATTAAAGAAACTCTTTGTTTATGTATTATAAATATTTTGTTCACTCTCTTTAGTTACAATTTAAATCATCACCTTACTTCAAAATTATTGTTTTAAATGGGATAACCTTTTCCTCTCTCAATTTACCATATTCTAGAATCACACTTTATACTCTTCTTGTTATATAATTTACTTCTCAAATTTCTATATACTTTTGAAATTCCCTTTTATTATTCTTTTTTCAAATACCATGTTAAATTTTGTTTATATATTTATTCTCCTAGATGTAAAAATACGATTTATTTAATTAATGGATTTACACATAAGAAAAACACATTCCCATTTTTGGGGCTAGAAATTAAATATTGATCGTTTTATTAAGCTATTTTATGCTAATATTTTGATATGAAACTATTTCATTATTTATCCATGGTTTATTAATGAAATAATTTTTTATGATCTATGTGGATCACCTGAAACTAATACATATGATTTTTTATCCATAATTTCACTCCAATGCATTGGGTAATGAATATTATCTCTAATGATGACATGATTTATGATACCTTGGTGAATTACCTTGATAATTATCGTTTATGACACCATCGTGATAAACCTCAGCAATATTCTTATAAATGTATTATTTAAATGTTGTATTTACATTTATAGGTCAGTATTTATGTTTTTATTATTATGATATTCCTCGTTTTCATGCCATTTTGTTGTGCCTCGTGTTCTTTTCGATTTTTTCAATGATCACATGTTATATGTCTCTCTTTCTTGTTCCCTTATTAGACTACATTATCACCCCTTTACTTTTATATATTTCCCCATGAGATGATTTGAAGTAAAATTAACTTTGTGATAACTCATTAAGGTTATTTCAAGTGTAATTAGATGTATATTTTATCTTTTTATGTAATATGTCCCTTTTTCCAATAAACATAAATTTTAAAGATCCACTATTTATACCATGTAATGAATGATTGTGTAATAAAATGGTGGGATTACATAGTTAGTAGAAAATTATGGTTTTGTTATTTGTGTGAATTATGAATTTCTTACATTAGTATGAACTATATGGGTAATTCTATGTTTAGGAAAACATCCTAGGATTTTGGTGGGTATTAAGTAACTTTTTTCAAAACAATTAAATCCTAGTGATGGTACTATAAGTGGATGTGGCTATGATGTATTTAAACCAATGGGAAACAACAAAAAAACCATCTTTGATATAGAATCAAATGAAAACTAGTGAATGATAACGGTCCTTCCTTCACACCAGGATTGATTCATCTAGGGGATATTTTTGGTCAATAATAATATTTTAATGAACCTTTATGAGGGATATATAGAAAATATAATTTCTATTATTAGAGATTAATAGTATGCATGTTTTTTTAATATAAAAAATCTATTTATAATTAAATTATTAATAAAATTAAAAAGATCTTTACTACAGAATTATTATTTTTTGAAAATGTTGTGAAATAAGTGTATGCTTATAAATTATGAGTGAAACAGAATATGCACTGGTGAAATTTTTATAGAATATGTAATGGAAAACATTGTGGGGATGATGAATCATATAACTCATTTTATAAATAATAACATGAATCAACTCGGGAGACCAGATTAACTTCTATTGGAAAAACTTTTCATTGTGTCCTTTATGCATCAAGGACCACCTTTTTTAGTGGATCTACTGACCCACTGATTTCTAAACAATGTATAAGATCTATAAAATATTTATATTTTGTACTATATCGTTCAGATAAAAATATATTCACTCTAAAAGTAGACAACTGAGAAGGAGAAGATTATCGGTGGTGTACAATGATTAAAAACACAAAAAAAAGAAGGGAGATCAATTATTTGGAGTGGGAAGAGTCCTGGGGGTCCCTTTCAAAAAAAATTTCCCCAATTATTTCAAACAAAAACATTGACGAGATTCTTTGAGCTGATTAAAAAGAAAAATGAATCAATGGGAATCTATTATACGAACATTGCAAAAAATACTCGATACATCTATATCATTGTTGTGGATCCTATGTGAATGTTTGGATGTTTATTTAGTGCAATATAACCCCATCTATCGAGAAATCTAACAAATCGTGACTATTAAAGCAATGAGGAGGAAGTGAGGAGTTCTATAAAGGTTGAAATGGAGTTTGGAGAGATGGAATGGTGAAATAAATTGAATTAAAAGAAGGGAGAAATATAGCTGAATTCTTTGAAGATTCTCGATCTTGGAAAAGGAGGAAAGAAATTTCAACTTTCTATGTGCAATAAATATTGTATGAATCATTCATGGAACATATTTATTGGGAGTTTATTGTGCTAAATGTTTATTAGATATGTAAATATATCCTGATACTATCATGTTGAGGTGAAGCGTCAACTTCTCAACACTAACAAAAAAGGGATGATGGGGTAGGACTAGAAATAAGATCAATGCTTCACGTGTGGACAACTGTGGCACTTTTCTAATCAATGTACAAGTCAAAAGATAATCGTGGGAAACCACCATCATCTTAGGAATAGTCTTAGATGACAAGGTTGATAATTTTCTATCATTATGGCTTATGTATAGGATATTAATGATGTTGTGCAAGGTATATTCATTGTTCTCTTAAAGATAGCAATATTTTTTTCATTTAGGTTCTACACATTACTTTATTTCAAACAAGTTTTAAATGAATATAGAATCAATACCTAAACTACAATATGTAAAGATATAATTCAATATTTTTAAAGGTATTATGATTCAATATAGAATTTATAGAAATTATAGTACTATCTTTGGGGAGGAAAATCTTGTCACAAATATAGTAGTTATTTCCATGGTGGAATTAAACACTATACTATGGATGGGCTGGCTCTAAAATTGTAATAATATAATCAACTGAAAAATTAAATAAATTCATGAATGGATGTCCTAATATTATTTTCAATGGAGAGATATCACAAAATGATCTTTGTCTATAGGCTCCTCCAATTGACTAATTTATGGAGATGATCAGTGAATTGGGAGATGTAAATGAAAGTACAGAAATAGAGAATGTACCCATTGTTAATGAATACATTAATGTATTTATTAACGATTTAACTAGACCACCCATCTAAACAATAATAGATCTATCTATTTACCTAAATCCTTGATCTAATCCAATACCAATGTCCCTATATATAATTGAAAATATTGAGTTAGTGGAATTAAAGAAACGACTTCAAGATCTTTTTTATAAGGGATTTATCTGACCAAGTGTGTCTCCTTGGGGAGAGCCTATTATCTTTGTGAAGATGAAGGATGTGTCAATACAGCAATGATTTTATTATTGATAAATTAACACGATAACATTGAATAACAAGTACTATCATGCAAGGATTGATGATTAATTTTATTAGCTTCATAGGGCTCAAATATTCTCTAAGATTAAAATTTTGTTTTTGAATCCTATATTGAGGGTTAATAAAGATGATTTTACAAAGATTTCCTTCTGAAAAAGATATGAGCATTTTGAGTGTTTTTTTATTCCCTTCAGATGGACCAATTACCATTTTATATTTATGGATTTTATGAATAGAGTCTTTAAGGACTAACTTGATATATTCATGGTAGTTTTTATCGATGACCTTTGGATATATACCAAATGTTGCGAGGAGGTTGAGGATTATATAAGGGTTGAAATAAGGACTCCAAGGAACAATAATGAATATGTAAAACTCAACAAATGTTATTTCTATTTATAATAAATTGTATTCTTGGAACACTGTGTAACTAATAATGGAATCATAGTTGACCCTGGGTAGAAAATATCTATTGTGGAGATGTCTCTCATTCCAATAGCAACTGAGATTCATAGTATCCTTGGTTTAGAAGGGCATCATATATGGTTTGTGAAAAAAATTTCATGAGTTTCTAATCCACTATCCATGTTAACTTGAAATGTGTCCGTGTTCATTTGGAAAAAGGAGTGTGAAGAACATTTCCAAGAACTAATGAGGAGATTGGTTGCTACACCTATGTTAACTCTTCCATTTTTAAATAAGGGTTATTTATTTATAGTGACGCATCTCTGATGGGTTTTGAGTTTGTCCTCATATGAATTATAAAGATCATAACTTTTTCTTCTGGATAGTTGAAGCCTCATGAGATGAATTATCTGATGTATGAACCAGATCTTACTGTGGTTATTTTTTCTCAAAAAATATGCCAGAAAATTTAAATGGTTAGAAATGTGATATATACACATACCACCAAACCTTGATTTATATTTTCATGAAAAAGGAATTGAACATGAGATAAAGGAAAAGGTTCTAGCTTCTTAAAAACTATGACGTTTCAATTCATTATCACCCTATAAGAGTAAAAAAATGTCGTTGATGCATTATGTAGGAATGACCCAATAAAGACCTGAACCTGGAAATCTCAAAGTTAGGGTCTACTATCAATTTAAATTGCATGATTATAAGTAATAAAATCCCAAAGGATTGATGATTTTAGTAGTATTGGTAAACTAGATATATACATTAAATAATAATACACTAATTTCAACATAATTCTGGATATCTTTCCAAATAAATTACGTTGTGAATAACTCGAATTCATCTAGTAAATCCCTTAATATCCTTAATAGTATTAATAACGGATTCGTAGGGTATAAATATGATAAGGGTGATCTAAAATTCTCTATAAGGAAAAAATATAGCATATCAAATAATGAATAGTACATAATAGTAATTATAGAGAGGTAAATAACAGGGTACACAATCCATATAATAAATAAACTAAATGGGAATGTATAAACAACATGGTATGATAATAATTAGAAACACATTAAATGTATATAACTCCAAATGAAATGTATATATAGATATATCAATGCAAAATCCCATGGATGAATAATCATTGAAACTAAAAGAGGGAAATGTTTCTTAATGGACATCTTGTATGAGGAACATGAAAACCGATACAATCAAGAATGTTAACAATAAAGTATAAACTATTAGTAGAAACCCATTTATATTGCTTATAAATAAACTCAAAGGGAATTTTCATAATAATTCTATCTCATGATACTATCAATTCATCGAGGGGTTTTTATTAACTGGTCCCCAACCCATATATCTGGAATTAGTCGGTCTCTAACTCATAGGGATTGCATTTACCAGTCCCCAACCCATATATTTCATATATGTAAAATTTAAATAAAAAAGATACTTAAAATATACTTATATAATAAATTATATGGGTTTATCAATATTTCTCCAAATAATCAAATAACTTTTAAAGAAAACACCACATGAAAAATGGTATTCAATTTAGGAAATAATAATATCTATTGCATGAAAATATGGATGTTAAAGTAAATTTCCAATGAAAAATGGTTAAAATTAAGTTTTTATTTCAACATAATGTTAAAAATTTCAAGAGGATATAAGAGTGAAAATATAATCATCAAGAACAATCTTGAGTAGAATAATCTTTAAACATTCCAAAGTGTCCTATAAAACTTTGAAACCGTTGAATCATAATATCCAGAAAGTCATGATGTTGAATGAAACATATAATATCTGGAGATTATGGTGATTCAAGATATAATAATAAATGGATGTTTATAAAGAAAATAAAAGTGAATTTTTGCATAATAACAAATAATCCTTAATGAAATGTAAATTGAGAGGAAATTTCCCTACCAATGTGGCAACAAATGAATTTAAAAACACAATGTTAGTAATAGTTATATAAAATTTTTACATACCGTGAATATAATATAATTCGTGATGTTACATATTAACATGGTTTTATGTAACACATATATAATAAATTTGGATCACCAAAATAATATATGCATCAAAAAAAGAAAAATAAGAAAAAAATCTCTTCCCATGGGTTTCCGTTTGGCTGAACATACATTAACATCAAGTATAATAAAATTATGTTAGTTTTATACTTTATTGAGAACTATTTTTGTCTTTATCATTACATTTAGTTCTATTTTTTAACATCAAGTATAATAATCAGGACATAATTATTTTATTGATATATTGGTATAATTTTAAAATAATTCATTAAATTTGGATATGTAAAATGAATAAACGTTATGATTACAGAGAAGATTGGTCGTACGTACGCATGACTAACGTTTTCATTTTTCAGTGGTCGTTATGGAACAAAGGTAAGTAACAACATATCATTCTAAAATAATCATTATATCATAAATACCATATTGTTTTATTATATGTTCTTATATATAATTTATTTATGTAAAATGATTAATGTCGTGTTGAGGAGGTGGAAGTCCACATGTCCACGAACTACGTTATCATTTTTTAAGGGTGTGAAAGGGTAATAAAAAGATATATATATATATATATTATATTTATATAAAGGTAATTATATCAGGAACATTATGTTTATTTTTATTTTACATATTTTTAATTTAAACCATCCATTATATATTCCATGTATAGTGTGAACGAATCACATCACTTTGATGGGGTGGTAGTCCACACTTCCTCAAATGATGTTATCATTTTAATGTAAAATGGAAATTATTAATGTTATGTATAATAAAAGGAAAAACAAAGTATAAAGAAAACATACATTTCATATATATCATATATAAATAGAGGTTTAATCATTATGGGAACCACGATAGATGGAAAGGAAAAAATAAACAATCTTATTTTTGTGTGGCAATAGTTCATTGTGCATAGAAATAGATTGTTTGTTACTGATTACATAGAGGTGTGTGTAAGTATTAGTCTATAAAATTACATAAAAACATGTATATTTATTTTTCTATTTTTTATATAATTATGGAAATATGAGATTTTATTGGAAGGATACTAGAAATTAAACCAGATAGATTGATAGAAGACATTACTTATTAATTGAGTTCCTTCAATTGGTTAATTGAAAAAAAGATTTATTGGAAGGTTTTCTACCCAAATGGAGGATTCAAGGCTGTTGGTATGGATGTTTGGAAGCAATATGGATAGATATTAGCTGAACCTATATGGTTTGGGAGGATTGGAGTATATGGATTGAGGTTTCATGGATTGAATAACTACTGAAAAGGGGAGGGGGGTTGAATCCGTGGTTCAATTTTTATAATTTTCAAAGCATTATGAAACGTAACCCCTATGACCTATTAAGATTTATTTGATTATAATCCTTTAAAAAATATTTAAGCATCCATTAATAGTAAACCAAGTAAGGCACACAAGATTTATAAGGTTCAACCTCAATGTAAGAACCTACGTTCATTGACATAACCACTCCCGTGGTTCTATGGAAATACACTATAATTAAAATGTGAATAAAACTTCTATCAACTCCTGTTAGACACCTTCAATCACATGGTAGGAAATATTTTACTGACTCCTATTATTTTACGATTTTTTCTTAAAGAAAAATTGATCCAAACACTGGAATAAAAACATTGTTGAATCTGCTCCATAAATGCTCAGTCTGAATCCTTAGTCTGATTAGGATAAGTCTGATCTTCTCAGTACGGTAAAGATGGATCTGAATATTCTATTACTTGAACACTCAAGGATATCATATTAAATATGGTTGGAACCTTTCACTTTGATTTCTCTTAGAATATTCCTTTTCCGTGTGTGTGAATGTTACAAATGAGTGAATAATCTGAGCACATATTTATAGGAAACTCAATAAACAATGGGGGAAAACTTGAAAATAATTCCAGCTTACTCAAATCATAAAAACACTAAAAATATCTCATATTTAATATTAAATATTTTACTATTTAAAACCTCCTAAAATTTCTACAATATTTATGAAATGATGAAATATGGGTTTGATAATTATGAATCCGAATTATGATTTTTCTAGATGCATGTCCAGAAATGTGCTTTAGATTTTCTCTTAAACATGGTTATAAAAATTTCACATGTTTTCTCTGAAAACAATCAGAATTATGGATTAGATTTTCTTAGAAACATGCTCAAAAATGTGGTTACATTTTTCTCAAAAAAAAATATCATAAATCAAGCTCCAAATTATTCAAAAATTAGGTTCTGAATTGCTCAAAAATAATATTCTACATTGCTCAAAATTCAGGCTCTGAATTGCTCCGATATTAGATTCGAGATTATTTTGAAATTAGGTTCTGAATTTCTCCGAAATCTATTTCCAAATTTCAAAAAATTTAGGATCTGAATTTATTAGAAATCTTATTCTGAATAGTTCAGTAATCAGGTTTCGAATTTCCCAGAAAGTAGGTTCCAAATGGTTTTTTAATCAGGTTCTTAATTTCACCAAAATAAGGTTCATAATTTTTCATAAATCAGGTTCTAAATTGCATAGAACTTAGCTTTCAAAATTTTCAGATTTCATGTTCTGAATTTCCACAAATTGTTGCACAGAATTCTATATCATATTTTTATCAGAATGTATCCTAGTGAAAGTATTTCATCAACATCACCATTTCTTCTATAGGAATTATCATTAAACTTTCCATGATTTTTTGGAACATTATAGTCAACAAAGAATCATCTTATTTTTTAATTTTATTATAAAATATCTTACTTTTGACTCTTAAACAGCAAACTTTTTTAAGATTATATCATCTATAAAAAGTACATCATCAACATCTTTCAAACAAAACAAAATATTTCCAACATAGAAACATCCTTTCCCTAAGAAATTTTTTTCTTTATCAGCAATAGAGAAACAAATACAGGAACCAACAACCTCATCTTCCAATATATGAAAAACATTTTCCAAAAAAAGATAGTTCACAACAAATAAAAATCACTATTAATGAAAAAGACCACAATGTCTCTTCAATCTCCCACTTTGGATTTGTTGAAAACCTCAATTAATTATATTTCCAACTCTCATAATGTTTCTTCAATAAAAGATTTTACTTTTATCAAAACACTACCTTTCTAAAAACAGAGTGACCAAGAATCACAGTACGAGAAAAATTAATGATTTTTTAGTACATCCAATCCCACAATGGAAAGGAATTTTTTCCATGTAATGATAAAGTCCCCTTACTCAAACTCACCCTTTACTTTTATCATTCTCTTTCTCACTTTGTTTCCTCTCTAATATTTTTTCTCTCCCCAATTACATGATAACAAAAGATTCATATTCATAAAAGAAACCTAAGTAAAAGAATCTTACAAAGTTAATAGTTATTCCATACTCTCCACATTTGTCAAAATAATCCATGGCACAGTGGGGGTTCCTCTTTATGAGTTTTAAGAAGACATGGGTGGAGGATGAACAAGGAGTTGCATCCTCAATTAAACAAACCATTATTTCAACATTTATTATTTAATATTATCAGCAATATGATAATTTATTGATGTGTATTCTTGGAAAACATCTCCACACACAACTTTCTGTTTTATGAAGTGAAATTTTATATCAATGGGTTTTGACGATTAGTGTTGGAAATGATTCTTAAAAATATCAATTACACTTTTCTTATCAAAAAGTATATTCAATGGTTTAGAAACATTTACATTCAGATATTATAGGTGAAATCTAATCCACATCATTTTATTAAAATATTGAGTAGTTTCAACATATCCAGTTTAGATTATTCTCAATGTTTATAAATTTTTTCATACTATGTGAACTCACACAATATTTCCCTAAGAAAAATGTTCTTCTGGTAGTTTCTTTTCTATGATCTCAATCACCATATCAATCAGCATCAATGTAGCAATGAAACTGTAACTCACTATTTCCTTTGTATAAAATTATATATGATTTTTTTTCATTGAAATATATCTGAATCCTTTTTACTACCAATATATGTGATTCTTATGGATTACATTGATACCTGGAACATTAAGTCAAAGAATAAACAATATCAGGTTGTGAATCTCTAAGGTAAAGAAGACTTCCTGTCAACTTCTGAAAATATTTTTGAATCACACTTATTCTAGAGTCATATTTGTTTGAAGTTGTGCTCACTGAGATAGGAGATTAATCTTCTTCTTATTCTTTCGTTTCAATCTTCTTCAACAATTCCATAGATTAATTTTAATTTCATATAAAAAAGGATCTTCCTTTTTATTGAACATGTAATCATATGAATTAATTTAATTCCCCCAGAATTGATATTTCAATGTTCTTCGTTAGATCCTTAGAAAACACTTCACAAATAGTTTCTTCATACATAAAAAAAAATTCATTCACATAGGAAATTACAATTAATGTTCTGGAGTCAAAAAAATTCACATATAAGTTTCATTCAACTTTTCCTTTAGAAATGATCATCTTTCGAAAACAATTTTCATGCTTTGAATACCATGAACGTATATCTTGTTTCAGACTACACAATGATTTCTTAAATTTAAAAACATAGGTTTCATCCTCATGAAGTAAAAAACTATCGGGTAGTTCGATTTAAAATTCTTCTTTAATCTCACAATTTAATAATGTTGACATTACATCCATCTAATAAACATTTTATGTCTGATGGGCAGCCACTACATGAAACATTCAAATAGATTCTATTGTTTCAATGGGACAAAATGATTCTTCAAAATCCAATCCTTCCACCAGTGTATATTCTTTACAAACAAGTCCTTATTTTTCTTTGGAATCTTCTCCACACTCCTTCAATTTATTTCTATATACCCACATGTTTTCGATAATGTTTTTATTTTTTTGACCTCCAAGAAGTTCCCATGATTCATTATTCTCAATCTGATCCAACTATTAATTCATAACATTCACTGATTCTTTTTTTTGAATAGCCTATGAAACTAATTCTTGATCAAATTTTGAGATAAGTGAAGTCTTATTTTTTAATTTCAACATTATTTTTGTCTGAACTGGAGCCTTCTGATTCCCAATAATGTTATTTGAGTCAACATTCTTTTGTATGGTCAGTAACATCCTGGTTTCTTCCCCAGCACCACTATCTTCAACACATGACTCATCTGAAACATGATGAGTTCATTTTCGAAAACATTCACTATTATTGGATTTCTCAAATGTACCAACCACAACATTCTAAATAAATTTTTTTATTGAACATTGTGTTTAATTACCTTTTCATCAAATTATTCCACCAACTTTTGTAAACATTTGTTCCATCATTTATAACATCTCCCATTTAGTGAATAACCCATGAAAGTTCATTCATAATCTGCCAAATCAAGCATTCTCAATTCTAGATTTTTTACATTTAGCAGACATGGGCTTTCAAATTATTATGATGTATTTCAATGAGGTTTATTGTTATACCAAGTTTCATAAGTATTAATGTTGGTTTCCAGTCTTAAAATGTATCAATTTTGAACACATATAGTAGTACTAACATATTCTCTCAATAACAATTTAGAATATTTTTATTCCACTGACATACTTCTTCTAATTTACACCAAGCTCATATTCTTCATTTAAGCTAAACCATTTTTTAGTGGAGTATAGGGAGAACTATACTGATGTTTGATACCATGATTTCATAGATATTATTCAAAATCATTTTTAGTGAATTCAGTACCATTATCTATTCTCATATTCTTTATGGAATCCTCTAATTATCCCTCAATATCATTTCTGATAAATTTGAGAATTTTAATAGCCTCTAACATGTGCTTCATGATCATGATGTTTTTCATCCCAGTGAAATCAACAATAAAATTCATAATTTATAAATCCCCTATTATTGATTGAAGTGTCAGTGAACCACATAGATCAGAATAAATAAGCTTATACGGGTTGATATATGGAATTTAAACTCATTTATGACCTCTCGTAGTAACCTTTCCTTTATGGAAAGCAATAAAGACATCTTCATCACTTATTTTCAATTATGTAAAATTAAAAAAAAATTGACTTTAGAAAACTTATTCATGTTCTTCATCCCAAGGTGGAAAATTATTTGGGGAAACAATTTTTTTTCATCATCAACACTAAAATAACAAGAGTTATTGTATTCTCCAATTTAAAATAAATTTATAGTAGCTCTTTCTCCTTTTGAAATGTCTTTTCCATTTTTCATACTTTTGATGATACATGATTTATTTTTGATATTTACATTTATGCCATCAAAACAATGACGATATACACTATGTAAGTTATGTTTTAGCCTATGAATAAAAACGTTTTCCTTATATTTGATTTTCTTTGATTCAATCAATGTCTTTCTTTTTCCTACTATTTTAAAGGAATTGTCATCTCCAAAAGTAACATCTCCTCAATCATTATTTTCAATATGTTCAATTATTTTTATATCACCTTTCATATGTTACAAACAACCACTATCAAGAATTCATTTTTTTTCCACTTACATGCTTTCAATGTTGTCTCAACAACATTATTATTTTCATCTTTCTTTTAATTATTATCATAAGAAATTTTGCTCGAAGGAGTGTCCTACATTTTTCAACATGATTACTAGACATATCACATGTTTGAAAAAATTCATCCAATCATTAAAATTGATTCATTGATGGAATTTTTCTGACATCTTTAGAATTATCATTTATCAACATTAAGTGTTTCAAGAAATTTAATCATTATTATTCAATAATTTCATAAAATTTTCTCAAACCTTCTTCGAAGTAGAAATAAATTGTTCCAGCAATTATAAGCTATATTCCCATAGATTCTGTAGCCCCAGAAATATCCCTAAATTAATTATTATTTTTAAATAATTATCTTTATTTATAGAATCATTGTTGATGTTGGTAGATTTATTCATCACTAACAATCTCATTATGTGAACCATCATTTCCATTATGTGAGGTTTCAACTATCATTGATTTGATAGGTTTCCCACAACCTTTTTCTTCCCAATATTTCCCAAAACTTCTTCCATAACAAAAAATATTAGAAGAATCAGATGAAACCTTATTTCATATAAGAATATATTTCACTTATTTCTCATTAAGAGAATTCATAGCACCTTTAATGGTCATATAATTTTCTTCTATAGCTTTTTTTAAGTTTTAATTAAACGTCTTCAAGGTATTTTCAGACTCAATATGTTTTGATTGCATCTTTTTAACATATTCATTTTTATATTCCTAATTCTTGCTATGATCATCAATCACCTTTCCCAATTAAACATTTATATGTTTATTGAAAACAATAACTGGAATGTATTCATCCTCAAGGTTGATGACATCTTTTTTCCATCAGAATCTTCTTAACGATATTTCTTCATTACACTTACTTTTTCTTGAGATATATTTTTTTCTCAAGACATGAAATTTTTTTGGATTTGAGATGATACACTGTATAATATTTTTCACCACCTTGTTCACTCTTTAAGGAGTCATTTTTATGTCTAATTTTGCAATGATGGTTCTGAATTTTTGGGATCATTTAAACATAGAAGAATCATTGCTAGTTGAGTATGAATCAACCTTCTTTTTCAACATTTGTCTTTTCATAATACTTCTTCGTGAATTATTTGGATGTCTTCTATTATTTATCAATTTTTTCCACTTCATCCATCACATTTTTTCAATGGAATCATCCCGTTATTATCTAGCATTATTCATAGGGAAATTAATAGAAAATATCCCATTCAACCACTCGAAAGATTAGAGTGGACGTTTTCATCCATACTTTCCTCTTCCCCTTCAATAGTTCATAGATATGAGAGACATGATTTTTTAATTTTTCTCATCATATTTCTTTTCCTCAAATTCAAAATGTTTGACTCGATCAAATTCAGGTACATTCATTTTTCTTATGTCTTCAAAGTCCATTTCATCTTAAATTTTCTTCTTAAAAATTGTTGGTTTCTTCAGTTCATAAGAAACCATAATATTATGAAACTCATCAATACTAAAATCATCCTTATATTATAAGGATGAAATGTTATAATTAATCCTTTTTAGAAAGATTATAATAAGTTTCATACAAATTGTTAATTAATCCAAGATATCTCTAAATCCCTTCATGTTGCACATGATTTTAGTAACTGTGTGGAAGTATTCATCAATTATATTATCAACTCTCATTATAATGTCTTCATACTTACTATGCAATATTTTTTGCTCAGAATCCCTGATTTTTGTATTTTATTCGAAAAAACATTCGAGCTTGTCCCAAATTCATTTATATGTTTTCATACCATCACCTTCAGATAATAATTATAAAATAAGGACATGAGAATAACATTTCTAACCATTCCATCAACATCTAAATTTCATTTATAAGAAAATTTCATAGGAGAATATTTCTCAATAGGTGGAAAAATGATACTAGTAGAGTAAAAAATGTCATCCAGAAATAGGATATAAGGAATAATCATATTTTCCCATCCACAAAAATTCTTTACATTGAATGTATAAATTACTCTACTATTTACAGAATTGATATTTTCCATGATTAGTATTAATCTGGGGAACCTCCCTCTAATACATAATGAAATTCCAAATATTGAACAACAACTAGGGGGTTGAATCAGTTGTTCATATTTTCTATGTTTCTAGAAATTAAGAAATTTGGTCCCTATAACCTGTAACGATTTCGTTCATTATCAACCCTTAAAAAATAAAAAAGTCTGCAATAACAGTAAATAAGGTAAGGAACACATGAATTAAAAGGTTTGACCTCAATGTGAGAAACTATGTTCATTCCATAGCCACTCTCATGGGTCTATGAAAATCCACTATAATTAAAAAGCACATACAACATGGGTTAACTCCCACTAAATACATTATCTCTCCCCATAAGAATGATTATACTACCTTCTTCCAGTTTATAATGATTTCATAATGAAAAATGGTTCCAAAAACTACAATAAAAACATTATTTAATATAATCCTCAATTTTTCAGTCAGAATCCTTATTCGAATTTTGTTATGTCTGATCTACTCCAAACGGTAAGGATGGTTCCAATTTCACTTTCTTGAAACCCTCAAAGAAAACTTATTCAATCTAGTTGGAACCATTACATTTGAATTATATAGAGCTCCAACTTTACGAATGTTTTAATTTATCATATGATTGAATAAGATGAGAATATATTTATAAGAAAATTGAAAAATAATGGTGGGAAAAATATATTTCCCACTTAATAAAATCCCCAAAACTCTAAAAATATCTCACATTTAATCTTCTATATTGTACTTATTCAATCCTCCTTAAAAACATCCATGATTTACCCAATTTTGAAATTCTTTTTTGATAATGCTGAATCTAGATTCTTATATTTTTGGAAGCATGCCCAAAAATGTGGTTCATATTTTCTCAGAAACATGCAATGAAATGTAGTTAAATTTTTTTTCAGAAACATGCTCAGAAATGTAGTTCATTTGTTTTCATAGAAACAAGGTATAGTTTTTGGTTATGTTTTACTCTGAAACATTATCAATAATTAGGTTCTAAATTGCTTAGAAATCCGGATCCAAATTAATCAGATATATGGTTATATATTACTCATAAATTAGGTTCTAAATTTCTCAAAAATCAGTTTCTAAATTGTTTAGAAATCAGGTTCTGAATTTCTTATAAACCAGGTTCCGAATTTCTTAGAAAATCAGGTTCTGAATTTCTCCAAAATTAGATTCCAAATTGTTTAGAAATAATGTTCATAATTCCGTAGATATCAGGGTCATAATTGTTCATAAATTAAGTTATAAATATCAATGAAATAAATATCTGAATTATTTAGAAATTTGGTTGCAAATTACTCTGAAATCTGGTTCTTACTTCCTCATAAATTAGGTTATGAATTGTTCGTGAATTAGTTTCTGGGTTTTCTTAGATGTTTTATTATAATTATGGATCCGATTTTTCATAGAATGTTTCTCATTGAATGTATTCAAACTTATTCAACAGTTCTCAAAAAACATTTATCTTGATACTTTCATGATTTCTATGAATTTTAAGATCAATAAAGCATCTTCTGATTTTTTTTGAATAATTTACAAAAAATATGACAACGAACTCTTCAAAAACATAGTTTTTCAAGATTATTTCAACATCAAAATAGACTTTAGCAACATCTTTCAAGAACAACTTCATTCAAACATAGCAATGTCCTTTAATAATGAAACATATTTCTTTCTCAGATGAAAAGACAAACTTCCAGCAACCAGCATCCTCATCTTACAATAAATCAAAAACATTCCCCAATAAAGAGGTTGGTTTTCAACAAATAAAAAACATTGTTAAATAAAAAAACACAAAGGTTCTTCAAGGATATATGGAGGAATTTTATAAGGGAGGAAAAGGACTCACTTAGTATTTTTTAAAACAAGTTAGGTGTACCCATGTTTTTACCAAACAAAAGTCATGAAAACCCACAAAAACCCAAGAATGAGAGTTTTATGGAAGAATTATTGTTACAAAATTTATGTTGGACAAGTTTCTTGGTCACTTGGGACCCTATTTTAAGGATTAGTCCACTATAAAGCTTAATTTTTCCTTAATAATTTTCATTAATTTTAATTACATTCACTAATATTTTTGTTAAAAAAACAAAGTTGGTATTATTAGATATTATAATTTATGCTGATTCCAAATATGGAATCCATTTTTAAATATTCTAATCATATTGACAGAAATTAATTTAAATTTAATTCAGTTGGTGGGATGATATTATATGTTTGTAATGTAACAATGTCTGAAAGTTTTCTATGTTTTTAATTAATTTCAATGTAAAATTGATTACAATGACATAAATTTTATTAATGGAAAAAAATATTATAAAATTAAAGTTTAAAACCAATTTAAAATATTATTTACCTTTATAAATAAGTTATACGAAAAATCCGTTTTGAACTAAGATTCAGTATTTCTAACTATTCAATTAAAATGAATTGTTTTATAAAAATATCCAAAAAATCATCATAATATAATTATTATGTTTCACTTTCTAATATGAAGTTTATTTTGACATGTTAAATAAATTAATGTCTAAAAATTCATATTTAAAAAAGGGTTATCCATTAAAAGGTTGTATAATTTCCATTAAAAAAATATAATTTTTTATGTGTAATATAGAGTTTATTCATAACATATGCCTATAAAACCAAATGGATGAATATCAAAGATATTTTATTAAATAAATAACATCTATATACTTCATTAAAATCATTACATAATTTAAATATTTTTTTATTGAGACAAAACACATTTTTAAGCCTAAATATAATAATATTTATTTTTATGTCTCATTGGTTCTTTTTTCATTTCACATTAACTGGAAACCAATTAATTAATTTTATATTTATATAAACAATATATTTTTTTATGTTACATAATAATTTTCATAACTACTAACATAATGGCAAGGTAATATCATATTATATTAAATAAAAATATTTTAATAATACAATGTAATTTGGTGAAACATTATCTTGCATGTAATTAAATTTATCACAGAAGGTCTCGCTTGATGGTATCACAAGATATTAAGGAAAGAATATCTTACGTGTAACGTAAGATAACTTTGAGTTTTGTGCATTACTATAAATGTAATATATTATATTTATCTTAGATAGTTAATATTAATTATAAATTCTCAGGATACTATATTCCCTTAAGTGTTTGGTGTCGCGTTTCATATATTCTATTGAATACAATGTTGTAATGTAGAATTATGCGGTGTTATAGAGCTTAATGTTCGGGAAATTATGACTATTCAATGAAGTAATTTGATAAAGGATGTATTAAAAATAGGAATGGGAATCATTAGGGAAGGGTATTCATCAACCCTATCACAAATGATTTCCCCAAAATAATTACTAGAGACGATCAAGAAAACTCATAGACAATATCATTTATTACAAAATAAGATATATACTATGTAGAATAGGATGTTTCCTAGGTTTAATATTTACCATGAAGGTTATTTAAAATTTCATACAAGGCAATGATTTAAATTTATCCAAGATATAAATAATGATCTAATGGATAAATCTAATATCTCTGCATTCTCTATACATCGAAGATGTAAAAAATTTATAGGGACCTTTGAGATCATTATTGGTGGGATAATATGAAATGGTTGATTGTTGACTACATTACATGGTTCTTGGTTAGTCAACTAGTGAAAGCAGGGTGATATATTTTTAAAGGGGTATAACAACCACTACCCATTTGAACATAGAAGTGGGAAAATATCACTATATACAATTTAATAGGTATCCCTAGAAAATCCCATGGCAATAATTCTATATGGGTTATAGAGTATTCACTCACCAAGGGTTCACATTTTATTTCATTAGTACAAGATCTCTCTCATGAATAACATGCCATTATTTTCATAAACTAAGTGTTGAGGTTGCATGTCGTGCCATTTTCTCTCATTTCTGATCATGATCCAAAGTTTACATATATATTTTGGAGGCATCTTCAATGTTCTCTGAATACTGTATTGAATTTCAGCAGGGCCTATCTCCCCCCAAATAAACATGCAATCTCAAAAGAATATTTAGAAACTTGTAGAAAGGATGAGAAAATTCTCAATGTAATATAAAGGTGGATGGGATCAATACCTCCCATTATTTTAGTTCTCATACAATAACAACTTCCACTTGAGTATTATAATTTCCCCATATGATGCATTATATTGTGTGTGATATTGAACACCAAATGTTTTGTTGAATTTAGTTAGTGGATTTTTTTGGGCCAGATCTTGTGAAAGAGATGATAGAAAAGGTTCATTTCATCCAAAAATATATAAAGGCTTCATAGATTCACGAGAAGTAATAAGATGACAATCATCAAGGGAATCTAAGTTTTATGTTTGGTAAAGATGTTTCCTTCATATATCACTATTGATGATATTCATGAGATTTGGAATGATCAGTAAGCTAATCATTACGTATAGTGGACCCTTTAAAATTTTTATCACATAAGAGAAGTGTCCAGTCAGCTATAAATTCCACAAAATCTAGATCATTTTATCATGTATTCCATGTGTCTCTATTTAGGAATTACATATCGGATCCCTCACATATACTAAATATGGAGGTGGTATAGCTGTAACATTACCTCTCTTATGAGGTTCAGTTGGGGGAGATCTTGGACCATTGAGATAGATTTATATACAACTGGACAACCCATCTAATATAATTGTTATAGAGGAACAATAAATATAAATAAATTATGTGGGAACTTGATGAGTTAGTGTGGTAGAATTACCCTCAACATTTATTAACCAATAGTGTCTGTCAAAATTATTTGGAAAAAATTTCATAAAGGGAATGAATGTAGTGACCCAAACCTCTTAATAGATTTTTGGTTCCTATAAATATTTTTTTACATATTATATAATATTTCAAAATTGAAAAATAAAAAGAATAAAATTATCTCATAAGCTATGTTTATTACATTAGTTACCTAGGAAACTAATTTAAATGTAACACAATACAACTGAAAAAATATATACAATAGAATAGATAAAGTAAAAAAGTAAGGAAAACCCTAATCAACTTGAATCATTGAACCCCCTAAAAAATATATTGAAATGGAACAAAATATTATTAAACCAATCAACGTCTTTAGAAATGAAAATATAACTATAGGGAATTTTTTTTACTAAATTATTATTAAAATAAAGAACTGGTATTTATAGTGTATAAAGGGAAATTTTTTAGTAGGGATTTGATAATTATATGATACTTCGTAAATATGACCATTAGTTAATATTAAAATTTAAAACTATACCCATGGTTAATAATTTTACCATTTTAATTAGTGTTTTTATGTAGTAATGACCATGTATAATTGATACCGAAAAGGGAGTTAGTGGCCTCATCCAGCAGTGTCATTCCATTTGAATCACATTTTTCAGAACTTGGGAAGGTGTTATTATCACTAGGGTTCAACCATGACCATACCAATGTTGTCTTTAACAAGTGAAATTTGAATGAAATCACCTATGAGATATGTTCAAATTAATGGAGATTACCACTCGATCCATGTTAGATGAGTCACTCCATTAATCTACCACCATCACACACCATACTCTATGTAAATATGTGGGTTAATTATTGGTTATATGTCCACACATAAGTTCTAATTTTTTTTAATTTCATCATATTACTAAATTTTTTATTCTATTTATTCATCTTATGAATTTTATTTCTTATGAAAGTATTTTTTTAATCGATATGAATTTGATAATTTGATTTTTGGATGCCAATAAATCATAATTTTATATTTCTAGAAAATATATACCATTTACAATAATCTATTGTATTTGGAATAATATTTTTTTGAATAAAATAGTCTTTTAAAAGAAACTTATCAAATTTTAAATGGAAAAGTAATTTTATAATGGCCTAGGAAATTATTATAAGTGTCATAAATTGTACTATTACATAAAAACAACATTTTTCAACATGATGACCAGACATATCACATGTTCGACAAAATTCATCCAATTATTAAAATTGATTCTTTTATGGAATGTTTCTAACATTTTTAGAATAATCTTTTTTCAACATTATGTGTTTTATGAAAGTTACTCATTATTATTTAAGTATTTCTAACACTTTTCTCAAACCTTCTTCAGATTATAAATAAATTGTTACAGAAATTATAAGCTATATTCCCATAGATTTAGTAGCACCAGAAATATCCCTCAAATAATTATTTTCTATTAAATAATTATCTCTATTTATAGAATCTTTGTTGAGGATGATAGCTTCTTTCATCCCTAACAATCTCATGATGTGAACCATCATTTCCATTAAGTTAGGTTTCAACTATCATTGATTTGATAGGCTTATCACAACCTTTTTCTACCCAATATTACACAAAACTTCTTCCATAACCAAAAATATTAGAAGAATCTGATGAAACCTTATTTTTTATAAGATAATATTTCACCTGATTCTCGTAGAGAGCATTCATATCACCTTCAATGGTCATAGAATTTTCATCTATACCTTTTTTGAATTTTTAATTAAACGTCCTCAAGGTATTTTCAGACTCAATATGTTTTGATTGCATCTTTTTAACATATTAATTCTTATATTCCTACTTCTTGCAATGATCATCAATCACCTTTCCCAATTAATCATTTATATATTTATAGATAGTAATCACTTGAATGTACTAATCCTCAAGGTTGATGACATCTTTATTTTCATCAAATACTTCTTAATGATATTTCTTCATTACACTTACTTTTTATTGAGATATTTTTTTTCTCAAGACATGAAATTTTTTTGGTTTTGAGATGATACACTCTATAATATTGTTCACCACCTTTTTCAATCACTAAAGAGTGATTTTTATGTCTAATTTTTCAACGATGGTTTTGAATTTTTGTGATCTTTTGTACTTAGAAGAATCATTTCTAGTTGAGTATGAATCAACTTGGTTTTTTAACATTCGTCTTTTCATAATAATTCTTCTTGAATTAATTGGAAGTCTTCTGTTATTTATCATTTTTTTCAACTTCTTCCATCAGATTTTTTCAATGGAATCATCTCGATATTCTCTAGCACTATTCATAGGTAAATTAATAGAAAAGTTCCCCATTCCACCACACTCGAAATATTAGAGAAGATGTTTTTTTCCATACTTTTATCTTCCCCTTCAATAGTTATTAGATATGAGAGACTTGATTTTTTCATTTTTCTCATCATCTTCCTTTTCCTTATAATCACAAGGATCGACTCCATCATATTCATGTACATTCATTTTTCTTATATCTTCAAAATAGATTTCATCTTAAATATTCTTCTTTAAAATTGGTGTTTTCCTCAGTTCATAAGAAACCAGAATATTATTCAATTCATCAAGATTAAGTTATCCTTATATAATAAGGATGAAATGTTAGAATGAAACCTCTTTAGAAATATTTTCATAAGCTTCATATTAATTGTTAATTAATCCAAGATATCTCTGAATCCCTTAATGTGGCATAGGATATTAGTAATTTTGTGGAAGTATTCATCAATTTTTTTATCATCTCTCATTCTAATGTCTTCATACTTACTATGTGAGATTTGTTACTCAGAATCCCTGATATTTTTATTTCATTCGCAAACACTTTTGATCTTGTCCCACATTCATTTATATGTTTTCATACACATCACCTTCAGATAATAATTCTCAAATAAGGACATGAGAATAGCATTTCTAACCTTTCCATCAACATCTAAATTTCTTTTATAAGAAAATTTCATAGGAGAATATTTCTCAATAGGCGGAAAACTGATACTAGTAGGGTAAAAAATGTCATCAAGAGATAGGATATAAGGAATCATCCTATTTTCCCATCCATAATATTTCATACCATTGAATGTAGGAAATTCCTCTATTGTTGACAGAATTGATATTGTTCATAATTATTATTAATCTATGGAATCTCCCTCTGATAAATCTTGAAATTCCAAAGATTGAATAAAAACTAAAGGGGGTGTTGGTTGAATCAGTTGTTCATATTTTATTTGTTTTTAGAAATTAATAAATTTGGCCCCTGTAACCTATTAATATTTTGTTCATTATCATCCTTTAACAAATAAAAAAGTGTGAAATAACAGTAAATAAGGTAAGGAAAACATGAATTAAAAGGTATAACCTAAATGTGAGAAACTATGTTCATTCCATTGCCACTCTCATGGGTCTATGAAAATCCACTATAATGAAAAAGAGAATATAACAAGGGTTAACTCCCAATAAACACATTCTATCTCCCCATAGGAATGATTATTCTAACTTCTTCCAGTTTATAATGATTTCATAAAGAAAAATGGATCCAAACACTAGAATAAAAACATTATTTAATATAATCCTCAATTGTTCAGTTAGAATCCTTATTCCCATTAGGCTATTTTTGATCTACTCTAAATGGTAAGGATGGTTCCAATTTTACTTTCCGGAAACCCTGAAAGAAAACATATTCAATCTGGTGGGAACCATTACATATGAATTATATAGCCCCCCCACCTTTTCTGCATGTTTGAATTTATCAAATTATTGAATAGGATGAGAATATATTTATAAGAAACATGAAAAATAATGGTTGGGAAAAAATATTTCCCACTTAATAAAATCCCCAAAACTCTAAAAGTATCTCACATATAATCTTCTATATTGTACTTATTCAATCCTCCTTAAATACATCCATGATTTACAAAATTTTGAAATTCTTGTTTGATAATGCTGAATCTTGATTCTGATATTTTCGGAAGCATGCCAAAAAATGTGGTTAATATTTTCTCAGAAACATGCAAAGAAATGTAGTTCAATTTTTCTCAGAAACATGACCATAAATGTAGTTCATTTTTTTCATAGAAACAAGATATAGTTTGTGGTTATGTTTTACTCCAAAAAATTATCAAAACTTAGGTTCAGAATTGTTCAGAAATAGAGTTTCGAATTTCATAGAATTCAAGATTCAAATTAATCAGAAATAAGGTTCTGAATTACTTAGAAATGAGGTTCAAAATTTCTCAAAAATCAGTTGCTGAATTGTTAAGAAATCTGGTTCTGAATTTATTATAAACGAGGTTTCGAATTTCTTAGAAAATCAAGTTCTAAATTTCTCTAAAATTAGATTCCAAATTGTTTAGAAATATAGTTAAAAATTTCATAGAAATCAGGTTCAAAATTGTTCATAAATCAGGTTATAAATTTCTCTACAATCAAGTTCTGAATTATTTTGAAATTTGGTTCCAAATTTATCTGAAATCAGGTTCTTACTTCCTCATAAATTAGGTTCTGAATTGTTCATAAATTAGATTCTGAGTTTTCTTAGATGTTTTCTCATAAATATGGATCCTATTTTTCCTAGAATTTTCATTATTGAATGTATTAAAACTTATTCAACATTTCACCAAAACCTTTTATCATGATACTCTCATGATTTCTAATAATTTTAAGATCAATAAAGCATCATCTGAATTTTTTTGAATTTTTTACAAACAATTTGACAACAAACTCTTAAAAAACTTATGTTTTCAAGATTTTTTCAGCATCAAAATAGACTTTAGCAACATATTTTAAGCACAACAACTTCTTTCAAACTCAGCAATGTCCTTTAACATTGAAACCTGTTTTTTTTCCCAGAAGAAAAGACAAACTTCTAGCAACCAGCATACTCATCTTATAATAAATCAAAAACATTCCCCAATAAAGAGGTTATTTTTCAACAAATACAAAACATTGTTAAATAAAAAAACACAAAGGTTTATCAAGGATAGGTAGAGGAATTTTATAAGGGAGGAAAATGACTCACTTATTATTTTTGAAAACAAGTTAGGTGTACCCATGTTTTTACAAAAAAAAGTCTTATAAAACCTCAAAAACCCAAGAATGAGAGTTTTATGGATGAATTATGGTTACAAAATCGATGTTGGACAAGTGGCTAGGTCACTCGGGCCCCTATTTTAAGGAATATTCCACGATAAATCTTAATATATCATTAATAATTATCATTAATTTTAATTACATTCACTAATATTTTTTTTAAAAAACAATGTTGGTATTATTAGATATTATAATTTATTATGATTCCAAATATGCAATCCATTTTTAAATATTCCAATCATATTGACAGAAATTTATTTAAATTTAATTCAATAGGTGGGATGACATTGTATGTTTCTAATGTAAATATGTTTGAAGGATTTCAATGTTTTTAATTAATTTCAAAGTAATATTGATTACAATGACATAAATTTTATTAATAGATAAAAATATTATAAAATTAAACATTAAAACCAATTTAAAATATTATTTACCTTTATAAATAAGTAATACGAAAAATCAGTTTTGAATTAAGATTCAGTATTTCTAATTATTCAATAAAAATTATTTGTTTTATAAAAATATCAAAAAAATCATCGTAACATAATACTTATGTTTTAATTTATAATATGAAGTTTATATTGACATGTTAAATCAATTAAAGTGTTAGAATTAATATTTAAAAAGGGCTATCCATTAAAAGTTTGAATAATTTCCAGTAAAAAAATATAGTTTTTATGTGTAACATAGATTTTGTTCATAACCTATTCCTATAAAACCAAATGGATGAATATCAACGTTATTTTATTAAATATATAACATATATATATTTCATTAAAATCATTAAATAATTTAAATATTTTTTTATTAAGACAAAACACTTTTCTAAGCTTAAATATAATAATATTTATTTTTATGTCCCATTGGTTCTTTTTTCATTTCACATCAATTGGAAACCAATTAATTAATTTTATATTTATATAAACAATAAATTTTTTTATGTTACATAATAATTTTGATAACTACTAACATAATGGAAAGGTAATATCATATTATATTAAATAAAAATATTTTAACAATAAAATGTAATTTTGTGAAACATTACCTTGCATGTAATTAAATTTATCATAGATGGTCTCGCGTGAGGGTATTAAAAGATATTGAGGAAGGAATCTCTTACGTGTAACGTATGATAACTTGTTGTTTTGTGTATTACTCTCTATGTAATAAATTATATTTATCTTAGATAGTTAATATAAATTATAAATTATCAGGATATTATATTCACTTATGTGTTTGGTGTTGTGTTTCATATATTCTATTGAATACCATGTTGTAATATAGAATTATGTGGTGTTATAAACCCTAATGTGCTGGAAATTATGACTATTCAAGAAATAATTTGATAAAGGATGTATTAAAATTAGAAATGGAAATCATTAGGGAAGGGTATTCATCAACCATATCGCAAATTATTTCCTCAAAATAATTACTAGAGGTGATCATGAAAACTCATAGAGAAGATCATTTATTAAAAAATAAGATATATACTATATAGAGTTGGATGTTTCTTAAGTTCAATATTTATCATGAAGGTGTTTTAAAATTTCATAGAAGGAAATTATTTCAATCTATCCATGATATAAATAAGGATCTGGTGGATAAATCTAATAGCTCTACATTCTATATACATCCTAGAGGTAAAAAAATGTATAGGGACCTTTGTTATCATTATTGGTGGGATAATATGAAATGAGATTGTCGACTACATTACATGGTTCTTGGTTAGTCAACTAGTGAAAGTGGGGTGATATCTTTTTAAAGGGGTATTACAACCTCTACCCATTTGAACATAGAAGTGGGACAATATCACTATATACAGTTTCATTGGTATCCCTAGAAAATCACATGGAAATAATGCTATATGGGTTATAGAGTATTGACTCGCCAAGGGTTCACATTTTATTTCATTAGTAGAAGATCTCTCTCATGAATAACATGCCATTATTTTCATAAATGAAGTGTTGAGGTTGCATGTGGTGCCATTTTCAATCATTCCTGAATATGATCCAAATTTTACATCTATATTTTGGAGGCATCTTCAATGTGCTCTAAATACTGTATTGAATTTCTTGTAGGGCCTATCACCCCCCAAATAAACATCCAATCTCAAAAGACTATCATGAAACTTGTAGAAAGGATGATAACATGCTCAATGTAATATAAAGGTGGATGGGATAAATACCTCCCATTATTTGAGTTCTCATACAACAACAACTTCCACTTGAGTATAAGAATGTCAACATATGATGCATCATATGGTATGTGATATAGAACACCAAATTTTTTGTTGAATTTAGTTAGTGTATATTTTTGGGCCAGATCTTGTGAAAGAGATGACAGAAAAGGTTCATTTCATCCAAAAACATATCAAGGCTTCTTAGATTCAGGAAAAGTAATAAGATGACAATCATCAATGGGAATCCATGTTTTATGTTGGGAAAAATATTTCCTTCAGATATCACTATTGATGATATTCATGTGATTTTGATTGATCAGTAAGATTATCATTAGGTACAGTGGACCCTTTTAAATTCTGATCACATAAGTGAAGTGGCCAATCAGGTATCCATTCCACAATATATAGATCAATTTCATCATTTATTCCATGTGTCACTATTGAGGTATTACATACCTGATCCCTCACATGTACTTAATCTGGAGGTGGTATAGTTGGAACATTACATGTCTGATGATGTTCAGTTGGGGGTGATCTTGGACCATAACTATAGATTTCTATACAACCGGAAAACCCATCTTATTTAATTTTTATATAGGAAGCATAAATATAAATAAATTATGTGGGAACTAGATGAGTTCGTGTGGTAGAATTACCCTCACCATTTATTAACCGACAGTGTCTTTCAAAATTATGTGGAAAAATTTTCATAAAGGGAGAGAATGCAGCGACCCAGACTTCACAATAGATATTTGGTTCCTGTAAATATTTTTTTACATATTATATAATATTTCAAAATTAAAAAATAAAAAGAAAAAAATTACCTCATAAACTATGTTTATTAAGTTAGTTATCTTTGAAACTAATTTAAATGTAACACAATATAACTGGAAAAATATATACAATAGAATAGATAAAATACAAAAGTACGGATAACCCTAATCAACTAGAATCATTGAACCCCCTAAAAAATGTATTTAAATGAAACAAAATATTATTAAACAAATAAAAGTCTTTAGAAATGAAAAGATAGCTGTAGGGAGAAATTTTTAGTAAATTATTAATAAAATAAATAAGTGGTATTTATAGTGTATAAAGGGAAATGTGATAGTGGGGATTCAATAATTTTATGATACTTGGTCAATATAACCATTATTCAATATTAAAATTTAAAACTATACCCTTGGTTAATAAATTTACCAATATAATTAGTGTTTTTATGTAGTAATGACCATGTATAATTGATACCGAAAAGAAGGTTAGTGGACTCATCCAGCATTGTCATTCCATTTGAATCACATTTGTCAGAACATGGGAGGGTGTTATTATCACGAGGGTTCAACCATGACCATACTAATGTTGTCTTTAACAAGTGACATTTGAATGAAATAACCTATGATATATGTTCAAATTAGTGGAGGTTACCACTCGATGCATGTTAGGTGAGTCACTCCATGAATCTACCACCATCACACACCTTACTCTCTGTGAATATGTGGGTTAATGATGGGTTATATGTGCATATATAAGATCTAAAAATCATAAATTCCCTCATATTTCTAATATTTTTATTCCATAAACTCATCTTATGAATTTCATTTCATTAGAAAATATATTTTTAATCAATATGAATTTGATAATTTCATTTTTGGATGCAGGTAAATCAGAATATTATATTTCTAGAAAATATATACCATTTTATAATAATCTATTGTATTTTTAATAATATGTTTTTTCAAAAATAGTATTTTAAAAAAAACTTTTCAAATTTTAAATGGAAAAATATTTTTTTAATGGCCTAGAAAAGTTTTATAAGTGTCATAAATTGTATCGTGCCATAAAAACAACAATTTTTTAAATTAATAAATATTTTTATATTTTGAAGTAAAAATTTCTCAATTATAGAGTCTTTTTATAATAAAATAAAGATCCTGTTTTAAATTAAAACATTAAAATATGGATATGGTGAATTTATATTAATTTACTAAACTACTTTATTTTTTCGGTGAATAGTAAAAAAAAGGTTTTGGGTTTTTAGTATTTTTAATGGCATCACATTAATTCCATAATGATGTAATAATTAATTAACCACAATTCATAACCGAATATTTGTTATATTATTAATATTATTGATATGTGTATATCATGGATACATTTTAGAGAATTTTAATGTGTTCTTTTTTGAATTTAATTTTTTAATCTTGCAATTTTGAAGCCAAATTAATTATTTTACAGTTTTTGGTAGGAAGCAATGAATATTTGAATATGAAATCAAAATAGGTATAAATATGAGCTCAAATACATTTAATTATTCTTATCTTAGCTCATGGTGTGACACTGGTTTTTTTGAGGATATTGGATGCTTGAAAACTGAACAAAACACGATTACACATTGTGTAATTTCATTACACTTCGTGAACTCATAAACTGAATCAGGGGCATACAAAAAAATTCAAAAAGTCAAAACATACTGTGAAAGACAATTACATATCATGTAACTATATTAAACAATGTTATTTTTGGTAATGGGGTTTTTGAATGAAATAAGCCAAGATTCTCAGGGACTAAATATTTAATGGTTACATGTCCTGAGTCTCGATTACACATCCAATAAGCAATAAAAGATTCATATCCGTGTAAGAGATTTTCTTATTTAAAATATGTGGAGGAAAAACCTATATTAAGATTACACAGCATGTAATTACATTACAAATCATGAAATCTGATGGGAATAACCAATCTAAAGCCTATAAATAGAGGGGTTCCTAGCTGTTTTGGGGAATTCTGATTCACCTAAAGTGTAAATCTTGGAGAAAAGCTGATGCACCCTCTCATGGTTTTTTCTCTACATTTCATTATGAAATAATTTTATTTTTATCCTTCCCTCTATTCAAAACATCCTATAATAAAGGGAAAAAACCTACCAAATTCAATGGTAATATAAATAGAAGCGGTAAGGTGTCATGGGATTTATTTATTATATTCATGTGTTTGGTTTATCGATATTTAACATCAAATTACAATCAATTTATTTTTTCATTAATCACGACCATTGATAATTTAATCTAAAAGGATCGTCAATATTTCACAACAAAAAACCCAAAAAGAAGGCACGATTATTGTCAACATTAGGAGAAATTAGGTTTAAAAATGCTATCAATAAAAACATGATTCGACATAACCCAAAATTACTGGACCAAGGGAAATTTGGAATTTACAATTCAATGAGGATATATGATGAAAATTGGGTCTTTCTTGACACAAAGATGAAACCTATAATTAATTAATCCACACATTTTCTAAAATCGAATTTCACGCAACCCCTGATATTACAAAACCCCAGCAAGATTGCAAAATCTATTTTCAGAAAATCTAAGGAATAATTTTTGTTTTCTTTCTTAAAATAAAAAAAAATCATTTCATCATCCTTTCACCAATTTTTCAATATTAAATCTCTTTGAAAACCTCAAAAAAAATTAATTTCTTCATCATTGAGGGTTCGACCTCAAACTGCCACATTACTGCAATTTTAATTAATCAAGTAGGATAGTTTGAGTTTTACAAATTTGTTTTTTATATTATTATAGGTAAATAACAATTCCCCACATGGATATCAATTAAGTATTTTATTATATTTTAATCAATTTTAAAAACTTATATGTGACATTCTAATGTCTAAAATGGAAAATTTTATATTAAAAACATTATGTTGGGGAAACCTTTCACTTCTATTCATAAAATGTAATTATAATTATGTTATGTTTAAGTAGGATAAAAAAACATAACATGTGACAAAAATTTCCAAAACCATGAGGAAAAACCATGGGTAAAATAATGGTTTTTCATTTTCCACAACCTTGTTTTTCAAGCCCAATATTTAGAATGTTTTCAAAAAATCCTTCACTTTTTTAATAAATACATACATGTTAATCCATTTAAATTCAATACCAATCCATCCTCCCTGGTTTTTTGGCTGATTTACATCCTAATTCGTCCCCCAAGGTGTTCTTAAAACCCCAAGCTTCTATTCCTCAAAATCTAAGAGTAACTCTTCAAGGTAAGGGAATTATCATTCATTTTTCTTGAATTCAAGATCCAATTTTTGAATATGTCTTCTAAATGTTAATGTTACACTCATTTATTACTTTTTTGATCTTACCCATACATTAAAATTAAATTTTATCAATGGGATACCCTTGTCCTTTCTCAGTATTCCTTTTTATTAAACCACATTTTATACTCGCCATGTTGTCAAATTAACTTCCCAAATTTATCTCTATAGTTAAAAAAATATCATTGATTTTACTTGTTTTAATACCCAAACCTATTTATTTTACATGGTTATTCAAATATTTTTATAATATTATTTATATTATTTATTTATTTACACATAAGAAACCTACATAATCTTTTTGGGTGGGTAAAAAAATGTAATGATCGTGTCATTAAGCTCTTTTGAATACCAATATTTTGATAAGAAACACATTATTTATTTCCCCATATGATGTTAATGAGATGAATTATTATGATCTATGTGTATCACCTAAAATTAAGATATATAAAGTCCATGCCTTTATAGAGATCCAATGCATTGGGAAAAAAATTTAATCGCTAGAGATGACATGTTTTACAATACCTTTGTGAATAACCATGAAAATTTTAATTCATGACACCTTAGTGTTAAAACATTGTGCTATACTATGAATGTATCATTTAAATGTTATTTCCATATTTACATGTTATTATTCATTTTATTATTATTATGGAATACCTCTTGTTCATGCTTTATTTTAATTATTTGTGTTATTTTTGATATGTCCCAAGATAACATGTTATATGTATATATTTATTATTCCATTGTTGAACTTCATACTCACCTGGTTCCTATGATGTATGTTCCAAGAATATGATATTCATTAAAAGTATCTTATGGTGGACCCATTAAGGTTCCTTCAATTTTACATAGAATATTTTTTTATGTTTGTATGTTTTATATACCTTTTTCCAAGAAACTAATCATCAAAGGTTACTGAATTTATACCATTTAATGAAAAGTAATATAATAAATAGGTGTGATGTCATAATCACTACCATAAAATATTATGGGATAACTCACTAGTTCCAATGGGTAAATCACTTGAGAGATTTATTATATGGCTCACATTTTGTAGAATGGATCAACTTTATTTTATCTCATTTCCCAAATATCTAGAACGTATTCGTACAATGTTTATAGAAATTTAGGTTTATTTATTAAAAATAATTAATAAATCCTCAATTATATGTATATTCTCTATTGAATCATGTTTTTGGATTTCTATTTCAATTATTTAAAATACCATGGTGTAGAACTTCCACTTTCCAGAAACATGGAACAAACAACTTCTTCCAGTAGACAAAAAAAACTCTATATTTGGAGGGATATTTAATGGATTCCACTTGGTATTTTAATAGATTTTTTTATTATAGTAAATAAAATCCTTCAACTAGTATAATTTAACAGTGAATACCCTTTGTCTTATTCTTCTTATGAATTCAAATATGACAATGATATTTCTCACATGGTAATTATGGAGCATATATTCTTATGGATGATCATGGCACGTAACCCCTGCATGAGATCATGGTGCAAGACCATTTGTGTAAGATCCATTTATTATATAAATTTCATGAGATCTTAGAATTTAACACCTTTCATGAGGAACTATAACATAATCATTGCAAGATATCCTATTACGAGACTCCTCTGTGAGATCAATACGTGAGATACCCTTCAGATCATGTAGATTTCGTGACTCTATCATGAGACTACATAAAGAGACCTCTCAATGATACTCCTTTTCATGACCTTATTCTATTCACAGAAATGGAAATATATTTTTATAGTCATGAAAATCACGAGAACGTTTTTTGTTCATGTAGATCATGTGATATTATTTTTTTCATACGGATTGTGAGATATCAATGGTTCTTCTTTTGTGTTCAATTAACCAAGTAATATTTCACTTCACAAGACTTATTTAGTATTTCTGTTACTATTATTATAAAAAATAATATATATCACCAGATCTGGGTACATAACTTCATTATACTCATAGGAAACTCTAGCATGATGTCAATCGTGTATTCTTCATCGCTTCACATGAAATCCCTTCTCCAGACTTCACTTTAGATAAATATTTTAATCAAAACATCATCACCTACTATGGATAGGTCACCATGTATTTATTTGAAATTTTAAACCACCATAAAAAAAGTGGGCTTCCATCTATTCCATTATCTTATCAAGCGACCTCATGTACTTCATGTGATCACTATGCATGATTGCTTCATGTGATCACTACACATGATTGCTTTATGTGATCACCTACCACATGTCAAAAGAACTTTTCATGATCACATTCCGCTTGTCTAAAAGTATTCAAAAGGTCATTGTGGTTGTATGTTTGTGTTTTTCATGATCCCATCATGATATAAAATTATTATAATTTAGTTAGTGACATTTTCTTCCAATTCTTCACAAGATCCCATCACGTGATCCATAGACAATAATGTGTGTCACATAACCACATCTTGAGATCCAATGAAAATTATGTACATCACATAATACGATTTTCATGACCAATGGAAATCATGTGTCAAGTGTCATTTTCTTATAGAAATTTATGTGACCTTTTCATTAGAAAAAAAAAATCATGTAGTAACTTGACTTTTAACATCCGCCAGATACCTTTGTCATTTCCAGCCTCACTGTCTTCAAGCACATTGCACGATCTGTCCACTAGGTCCTGTGATAGTAAAACTATATCTCCATGTTCCTAAAATTATCTCTTCATGAAATCGTTTGAAAATTATTATTTTTATTTATAATATCTTATTTAATTATATAATTAATCATTTTAATGAATTAAATAGGGATATTAGTTATAATAATATTATGTAATTTTTAATCCAAAATGAAATTATTTTAATGAAATTATTTTATTATAAGTTTTAATTTAAAAAGATAAATTATAAATTTTATAATTTTAATTTTAAAAAATGGATATAATTTTTCAAATCATCATGTGGAAAAATAATTAGACTGAAATTTTGGGATTGTTCAAAAAATATTTATTTTAAAGTAAATAGTGAAAATGGATGATTTTATTAAACAAAATTTTATTTTTCATATATTTATTAATTTAAGAGTACCAATATGTTTTAAAAATTATTTAATGTTATAAAATAATTATTTATTTATATTTAATCAACATAATTAGTTTTTAATCCCCCTTATATTGTCTTTTTATATAAGTTTGTTTGTGGGTTAAAAAAACGGGTTGCACAAAAAACTATTTTAAAAGTCATAATGTTTATAACTTTTAATTAATTAAAATAATACCTAATTGTGAATGTATTAAATGAAATTTATATTCTATATAAAAGTAAATATTTATTGTATTATTTTTATGATTATTAATATTTATAGATTTAATATATAATGAAAATTTTCAATAAAAATTACTCTTCATAGAAACCTATTGTCTCACCTCGTTGGTGAGATTAATATTAAATTAAATCTCTATATATTACTGAATTTAATTTATAAAATGGATTATGTATTTGGAATTAACATAATTTAAAATTTGTAATGTGTTCCAGTTATAGTTTTTTACAACTGAAATTAGGGAAACCAATTAAAATTAATTACAAGAGTTAAGGTAAATATGATTTTAAATAGTGGGTAAACATTATAAATAATAGTATAAATTACCTATTAACTTATCCAACATCAATTTAATGGATATATATAGTACTTATCACCTCTACGATCATTTTTTTCATTATTGGGCCCTGGCAAAATAATAAATATGTGGTTGAAATTCACTCTTTCAAAATGTGAATTGTTTTCACGTCACCTTACTTATAAAGAGCCTCCCCCTCTCATCCTCTCATCACACCACTCATTCAATTTGGATCAAAAAAGAAATTCCCAAATGACTTTTAAAATCCCCCCTTCTCGTACTATAATCCTTAATTTTGGCTAAAATTCACCCATGTAAGTGCTTTGGTGAAAACCAAATGAAGTTACTCGAATAAGAGGTAACGATCATCAACATGCGTTTTTTGTATTATTTCATTCTACAACCATATTAATTCATATTATAACATTATTATATAATGAACTAAGTGTACTATATATACTGATATGTTATTATTTTCTGGTTATTACCTACTCTCTAAGACACTTCCATAAAATGGGTTATAAAATCATCATTCATGCGTATGTTGGACTACCATTTCACGAAACGATGTAGTTCGTTGTTTCCATTAGCACCACTATTGGGTAGGAATAATGATGTATATAATTTTTATATAAGTTAATTAGAAAATTATTATATCAATTTATTAATTATATCCTATATTGATTTTTTAATATCCATTTCAAAAGTGATATAATAATATCACACGTCTGTATGGAAATGTACCACCTCACGAAGCGATGTGAAGAATTTATCAATAAATAATTATATGTAAGTTAATAAGGGTAATTATGTTGAATATATATTATATAATTATGAAATTAATGACATATTTATCATCATGTAATTATAACATACAATTTTCTCTTATACCATTCCACACACTGAAAAAGTAATAACATTGTTTGTGGAAGTGTGGATTACCACATCCTCAAAGTGATGTTATTCCTTTTTAACCACCCAGTAAAATTAATGAAATATATAATTAAATAATGTGTTATTTATGATATATTTATCATTTTTTACTGATAAATTTTACTTCCTGTTTAGTCATATTGATTATTGATAAATGGAAATGTTACTCATGTGTACGTACGACGAACTGTCTCAATTATCGAAACATTAGTTCATTTTTCAAAAACAACATTCATGAATGGATTTAAAAGTATAATTGAAATACAATTACGATAACTATTTCATAATTTATATTATTTATTTATCTATATAATGGAATCATTTCATATATATGACCTACTAATTTCACATTTGACAAATAAATAGAATATGATCAAAACAACCGAGTTAAAATTAATTGATTATGTAATTATATAATACTTTTTAATAAGTGAAATAAAATTAACAAAAAGAATGAAAATTTTTATCTTTATATTATATAAGTAAAAAAATATTATTGAAGATGATAAGGATACACGTTACCATTGAGACTCATGGTAAGGGGCTTCATCAAAATCTCATTTAATTGAGGTATATCTTGATTTTATAAACCTATATTATTTTATATGGTGTGTTTACTTCCCATTTGACATAAAATATAATTAATATATATAGAATAATGGTATTTAATTATTTTTAATTTTTTTTATTTTATGGGGCTTATGAATCAAATATTTACAAGGTGATAAGGTAATTTTCATTTAATGAAAAAATTCATCTTTACTATTTTATCTTCCAACTTATCCTTTTCCATGTCCATGTATTTAAAATGAATTTCTAAACGTTTTTATATGAATATATGTCATTAAAAATAGATTTTAATTACTCTTTTACTTTATTTAAATGTTTTCCAAAAGTAATCTTCTATATGTTTTATATAGGTCATTTTTACTAATGACAAGATGAATGTTTTATTATTAATATACATGACAACAAATAATTTTTCATTTTCGAGTCCATTATTTGATATCAATATTCATTTGAAAGATTTAGTAATTTTTCCAATGAAAACCAAATTAATATTTTTTGTACTTTGGTATTAAAATTGGTCTTTAAAAATAAATGTTTATTATCATTTTAAAAATGGATTTTTAAAAGAAAATTGTATTTGGTTTTTCAAAAGTGATTTTCTTAGGAGTATAAATGTGTTTTTAAAATGTTTTATTATGAAAATTTGATAGAATATGTTTTTTATTCATGATATTGTACTTGATAATTATACGATGAGGAGGACAATATTTTTCTATGGGAGCCCATTACAGCTTATACGATGGGGTGACCTAGATATTGTCAGGTGATCCCATTATAGAATATATGATGAGAAATACCAAAGACCATTGGGGGAGACCATTTAATATTAAATGATGGGTGCGCTCATATAGTGATACATTTCATTGGGAAATAAAAGAGTTTCAATTCAGAAATATTTTTATTACAATTAAAAGTGTTTTGAAAGGGATTTATAAATACGTTTCTCTAAAACCCAAATATTGGGTTTAATTACATTATATTGGTTTTAGTGATTATATTTGAGAATATTTTATGTGATTTTTTTCAAGTTAATTTTTTTTTCATATTCAAAAATAATTTTGAGGATAAAGTTAAACATTATATGAGTTTTTATATTTTCATAAGACTACGAGTTTTATCCTTTTATGTATTTTACTTATATTTTTTCCTCCTCCAAATATTTTAAATTTTTTTTATTGGATGGGAAAGGGAAATTACGAAGTCATGTTGAAATTAATGATGTGAATTCATCAATAAAATATTGATTTGTTTTAAATAGTTAAATATGGCCGAAAAAATGTATAAAAATTGAGTGTGTCTATAATTTATCATATGATTCTATAATCTATGAGTTATGGCATAATTCAATAAATATATAATATTAAAATACTCTTATAGTGAACAAAAGTATATTCTTGACTAGAACACAATATTATATAATGAATACTGGTGAGGCCATATAATTTTTATCAAAGGATGATTTAGATACATTTTATAGGTTAGGATTATTTTAAATACATTACCTTGATTGATTATACCATTTGGTTATGTCAAAATGACATAAAATTTAATGATTTCCATGTTGATTCACAAAAAATATTTCAATTTAGAATGGTTTTATTTAGAGGAAATAAGGATATTGTAGAGGGAAGGAACTGATAGGAAGATATCCTTCCAAATGAGCATCCCGATATAGTTGCAATCCGAGCAGACTTGTTTTTTTTTGTAGTGAAGCATTAGTTGACACATTCTATAAAAATTGGTGGTATCCACGCCATAGAGAAAAATGATATACCATGAAGTAAAATTTATTTTGTATAGATCATTATAACACTACATCCCCCATAATTTAGTGGATCATCTGACCCTATAATATAAGAAGGATGGATCAACTCGGTTGAGAATATATTTGATGTGATGGTATATTTGGAATGTAAAAAGGTAACTCCTCTCATTTTTGATGTTCAATATGAAGCTAATTTATGTTGGTCATTTTTTAATAATAATAATGAAAATAGATTATCATGATGACATGGAATAGAAAAAAATCAAGGATGTTTTCCTTGAGAAATATTTCCCTTAGGTTTTATGACTCCGAATGGAAAACAAATTCCAAGAATTTATGTAATATGATGAATATTATGTAGTTGTATATGAGGAAATAATCCTAAGATTGTCCAGGTATTTAAAAATGTTATCTAGGACAATAATAGTAAAATAAATATATTTTACTTAGGGTTGGAACAAATTTTTGGAAGATCATTGGCATCATGGGAATTTTAATGGTATGTGAATGTGGTTCATTGTACTGAGAAAGTTGATCTGGTGTTAAATGATACGTATGTTCCATGAGATGAAATAACAAGTAAATGTCAAGGTGGATGGATACTGAGAAAAAACTAGGTAACATGTCTATTGGTAAGTCCCAAAAATGTTCTAAGTGTGGAAAAATAAATTTCAAGGAATGTTTGAAAGAATTTGCGAAAGGTTTTTGTGTGTTTAGTTTGGTAATAATTATTATGACTCAAAAGAAATGAATCTAGAGAAACCAATTAATGGGGAATCTGATATCCATCAAATCATATGGGGTTTTAGTTTTAATGGGTTGGTTCATTCTATTAATTTATTTAAAAAGTTAGTTTTGTGTGATGGAAATCATCATGGTCAGAAATCGAAATGTGTAAAAAGGTCATTTTCTACTACTATAGTTGATGTCAGCGATCAAATTAAATGTTGAAACGTATTTTACATGGGTTTTTAATTATGAAAAATACAATTTTTACTCTAGATGTTAGAATTGATTCATTTCTGAGAAATTTTTATGTAAATTGGGAATATCACCTAATGAAACTTATAAATTTTGGTGAAAAGTCATGGTAGATGTATTAAAGAAACCGAAATTTATAGAAATATTCCTCTTATTATTAGTGGAATGTTCTTTTGAAGAAATCTTGTCGAACTGAACATAAGAGAGTTTGATATCATTATTGGTATGTATTTTATTTAATTTTATCATGCTATGATAGATTTTAAATCCAGTAAAATTTTATTTAGTGGTCTCATACATTTCATAACTCACCAAAAAACTGAAAAAATTATTAGATATGGTATTGAATGTTACCTAGAGAATATTGTTCAAAATAAAGAAAATATTAAAATTTGTGATGTTCTAGTTGTTAGTAAATACAATGATTTTTTTATATGATATTCCATGCTTTATTCTAGACTCGGAGGTTGAGTTTACCATTAATGTTTACCTATTGTTAAGAATTTTTTGGGGATCTCCATTCTTGTATGGTGTAGCTCAGTGTTATGTATTTCCCCCCTCAACTATGCCCTGACATTGAGAGTCATTGCTCCCGTCTGAGGTGGTTCAGTGTGATGGATCTAAGAAGTATTTGGGAGGTGTGGTTCAAGTGACCGATAGATTTCTAAGAGGTGCTCTGGAATGGTGGTTCTTCTACCTTGAGGATAATGTTTGTTTTTCAACGACGATGATGGTTCTCAATGATGGTGACAGTGGATTTAGGCAGTTTACTCACTAGAAATCTGGGATGTTGGGTTGGCAATGGTCATGGCCTGCGTGGAAGGAATCCTAGTTTTTAGCTTTGAAGAAGTTGATGATGTTCGAAGATGTTATGATGTATCTGATAGATGAAGATATCAAACAGACATATCTGGTGTATCTTGTGATTGTGTTCTAATGATCCGGTTGGGTTTTGCAAAAATTGGTAATGGTGAAGTTGTGGTTGTCTAACAGGGGAATGACCCGAGGTGGATCATAAAACAACATATTGTGACTTGTGTCAGTTCGGGGGCTTTTGGTTAAAATCATGAAATTTGAATTTCATTTCTCGTGTCGTTTTTTCTCTATTTTAATTTCAAATTTGGATATGTGTGTTTTTATGTTATCAATTTAATGTGTGGTTCCCACTTATCCATAATGTGGGTTTTTAAAAAATACCAAAATATGGATTTGTAGGAACATCACCATGGAATTCTCTTGTTTTGATATTTTTTAATAATGATTATTCAATGTGGCTTTTAATTTATTAAAGGGCCATCAACAATATAACTATTAAGAAATGCATCCTTTTCTTCATAGCAATGAATTGTTTTATCGGATCTATGGAGTTCAACATTTATTGAAGGTTGATATAGTGTTGGGGTACCATTAGTTGGAAGTGAAAGAAGAAATAATCCTATAGGCTGGGTTTCATACTAGATATAAGAACTATGAGTGTGTAGTTATTCCATTTGAGTTATATAATGCAGTAGTTATATTTTTAGAACTTTTAAATATATTTTTTCAGGTGTTCTTGGTAACTGTTTTGGTTATTCTATCTGATGAAATTTTTTATATTCTATAATTCAATTGGAACATGAAATACACCAAAGGGTCATTAAGTAAACTTTAATGGACAGGAAATTATATGGTAAATTTGAAAGTGTGAATTTTGGTTATTATAAATTTCATTCCTTGGACTTTATATTTATAAATATGGAATAACTATCAACCCTATTAAAAATAATTTTGTTGCAGAATGTACAAGACCCAAAAATATCCTATAGAATAGTAATTTTCTGGGATTATCACCTTTCTACTAGAGTTTTCGGGAAAAATCTCCTCAGTTAAATGTCCCAATGTCTAAGATAACATAAAAATGAGTGAAATTCATCTAGAAAAAAGAATGTGATAAACTTTTTCATAAATTGAAAGAAAATATTGGTAAATTCTCTAGTTTCGTCCATGCCTTCTAAAAATGGGGAATTTATCATTTATAGTTATTCTTTATTATACGAACTTGGTGTTGTCCAAATGTTTAACAATCTGGTAATTTCTTATGCATCATATCAATTTAATCCTTATGATTTAAATTACTCACACATGATTTGGAAGTCGAAGAAATTTTTTATTTAAAAATTTGGAGGCATCATTTGTATTGAGTAAAGGGTGAAATATATACCAATAATAAACACTTTAAGAATATATTCCCACAAAAATAACTAAAAATGTTGAAGATAATATGACTATAACAAATCAAATATTATGATTGCAGGATCCATTACAATAATAGAAAATAAAAAGAGTGGGGGATGCTTGGAGTCGAAAAATTAATGCTACATTAACCATGTTAGGATTGGATAGTGACCGTTTGGTTATTTATATGATAAATTTTGGATATTAGATATATGTACAACCAGTATTTTGTTTTAGGTTTCAGTAAAATTGACATTTTTATAAATAATTATGATAGCTTAGAAGAAGTATCAATATATGTAGGAAATGGTAGAATCCATTAAAAAGTGTAGATTTCACCATTGTAATATTAATGAATAATGTGTTTTATTATTTTGATATATATTTTGTGTTCTTTTTTATTTATATTTGAGGAAATAGGTGTTTATTGAAGCTCATAGTTCTCATTTTTACATTCACTTGGACTTCACTAATATATAGAATGACCAACAAGAGTATTACTATTAGGATTGAATAAAAAAGATATTTCTGTATTGACCATGAAGTATTTATAATTTCATGAGGTTAATGGAGAGAAACAATAACCAAAGTGGATGAATCAACCATTTACAGTTCAAGAGTGGAAATGAAAAAATATATACATGGGTTTCATGGTGGGATTTCCAAGGACATCAGAATGTAACAATTGAATTTGGGTTATTGTTTATTGATTATCTAAATCATCACCTTTACATATCATTCAAGATAAAAATTACTTACATAATATTTCAATAACTATCCTATTGGATATTAGAAAGCTACATGGAGAACCCCTCTCAATTGTATTAGATTTCGATCCCAGGTACACATCTATTTTTTGAATGGACGTCAATGCTTTTTGGGTACTGAATTAAATTTCATTATTTCATTTCTGACTAAATATGATGGATAGTTTTATTGTAAAATTAAAAACAAAAATTTCCAATATCATTAATATTTAATGTATTACCATGTATGTTGGTTTCAATATCATTATTTGGTGTATTTTTCTTATAACGATATTATTTATTCCATATACATACGACACAATATGAGGCATTATATGGATTGTGGTTCAATAAACAAGCATTCTAGGATTATATAGGATAAAGAAATAGGATGAGACCAATTTTGTTAACATAAATGGAAGATAAGGTTAAATTTATTTCATGATGCTTGAGGAAATCTCAGATCATGTATAAATTTTATTAGGATATCCAGAGAAAATACCTTTCTTTAGAGGCAGGTGATCACTCATTTTGAAATGTTTCTATAGGAGAAAAAGTGATTCATTTTGGTAAGAATGGGAATTTTAGTCCATGTAAAATGGAGAAAAAAAATACTACATAAATTTGGACCATTTTCCGTTTGAGTGGACTTAACTGTGAGTTTATCACATGTAAACAACATATTAAGTGTTTTAATGTAAAGAAAATATATGTCTGATTCAACTCATGTTTTTTGATATAAATTAGTTATTATGGAAAATTATACATCATATGTGGAACATAATTTCAATATTATTGATTGCATAGATTATGTTTTGTGTGATAATGTGATTTTACAAGATAAGGTTTTATGGAAAACTATATGGTTAAAGAGGAAAACTGTGAATCTAAAAATGCTATGAAGGAGATATATCCCAACTTATTTAATAAGTAAATACAATTGTGAGGATTTAATTCATAAAATGTGTCATGTATTTATCAACCATGTAAATTATATAATAAAACATTTTCATGAAATACATAGCTGTATTAGTTATAAAAACGTTTAGCGAATTTTCATCAAAAAATGAAACTGTTTTAATTAAACACTTTTATTTAAAAAATTATATATATATTTATATATTTTGTAATTTTAATGTGATAAAATGGATATTCTTATTTTTTAAATATTAATTTTATTATATAAATTTGGTGAAATATTTTGAAATTTTTGGATAATATTGATTTGCAGAGAATAGTGAAAAATCATGATTTTCATAAAAGTATTTTTTAATAAATTAATTAATTTAAGAGTACCAATATGGTTTTAATATTAATTTATTTAACCAAGATATTATTTTATTATATTCAATCCAATAAATTATGTTTTATTAAAATTTATATTACTTTATAGTACAGGTTAGTTTTTGGGTTCAAAAACTGGTGTTTCTAAAAACTATTTTAAAAAGTATAATTCACATCCATTTTAATTTAATTAAATAATCCCAAATGAGTAATTTTTGAAATGAAATTTATAGTGTATATATCATTAAATATTAATGTTTTTTCATTATATTATTATTATTATTCATGGAGTTAATATAGAATAATATTTTTCTAAACAATAATCTTCTTAAAACTTGTTCCTCTCCACATATACAAGATTAATATTAATTTGAAATTTTCCAATTATGTGAATTGAATTTGTTAAAATTTATGAAATTTTTGGAATCATAAATTTTTTTAATTTCTAATAAGTTCAACTAATATTTATTATAAATGATATTAGTAAATGTAATTAAAATTAATTACAACGATTAAGGTAAAAATGAGTGTACTTAGTGGATAAACATTAAACTTATGGTGAAACATTAACCAGAATTTTGTCTGATACCAATTGAATAAAAATATTTAGAAATTATCAACAATAATATCTTTTTTATTACGGTATGTTTAAATTAAAATAATTTGGTGCAATTCAATCATTCAATAATTTACATTTTTTCCACTCACCCCACTTATAAAAGGCCTCCCTCTCCCCTCCCATATTCACACCAATAAATATTTTTTGATCAAAAAATACCTACCAAAATAAATTATCCAATTCCTTAATATCTTGTTATAATACTTTTTTCATAAATCTATCCATGTGTGGATGTTGGTGTAAACCAAACGGAGTTACCTGAAGAAGTGGACAAATTCTGCAACATGTGTTTTTATTTTATATCTTTATTAAGTCCAATAATTAAATCTTTTACCATGATTATATATATAAGTTAATATATAAAATATACTGATTTGTTTTTATGTTAATTTTATTACATAAACTAGAAAACACATCCATCAATTGTGTTATATAATAATAATTCCTCTGTACAGTGGATTATTTCCTCACAAAACAAAGTCATTTTTTTTCCTTTACCAACTCTCAAAGTTTCATATAATTATAGATATAAATATTATATTTGATATTTCTAAAATTATTATAAAATTTTAGTCATTAAGACAAATTTACCTTTTTTATTTTCCATTCCATACAGGGTATGATAACGTAACTTGTGTGTACTTCGGACTACTGACTCACAAAGAGATGTGATGTATTTTTCACTAACACGTTACATGGAAGGTAAAAATGGTAAAAAATTAATATATAAGATATATATGAAATCAAAAATATATTAATTAAATGTTTATCAATATATATATAGGACATAACATTTAATTTTTGTACTTCTCAAACACTGAAAAAGTGATAATGTTGTTCGTTGACATGTGGACTACCCCCTCCTTAAAGTAATGTGATTCTGATTTTCACCACCACATCAAAATAATGACGTATATAAAAAACATATATTATATTTAAGATATTATTATCATTATTTTATGATAAAATGTAACTTAACATCTTTCCATAATTATCATTTATAAATCAAAATGATACTCACACGTACATATGACCTACCATCTCCATGATAACCACGTTAGTTCATTTTTTTATAAACAACATTCATTATTGGATTTAGAATTATAATTGATGTAAAAATATGATATTTATTTAATTTTTTATATTTTTTTATGTTTATTTAATGAAATATTTGAAAATAGTTGACCTAACAATGTCGATTTTGACAAAAAAAATTGAATTTGATCAAAACAGCATACATAAATTTAATTGGATAGTTAATTGTATTTAAATTGTTAATAATAGAAATAAAAGTAATAATAAACTTGAGAAATGTATAAAATAATTTAAATAATTAATATAAGTTTATTATTTATGAATATAAAGATAGAAGTGATAAGTTAGACTTAAGGTAAGTGACTTCATCTCAATCTCATTTCATTGAGGAATTCCTTGATTTTATACAGTGATGTTTTTTTGTTAGGGGTTTATACAACCACATTTCTATTATATATCATTAATATAAATATAAATATATATATATATATATATTATAATGGAATTTAATGTTTTTTATAATATTACTATTTCATGGGGATTATGATTCAAATAATTCTAATGTGATAATATACTTTTCTTTAAAAGAAAATAGAATATTCTTTCTTTTTTCATTTTGAACTCTTAATTTTGCATGTCAATATCTATAATATGATTTTATAAAAGTTCCTACCTAGACACAAAATGAAATAAAATGTATCAATTTGTATAACGTAATTTATTTAAATGGTATTCCAAATGTATATTTTTTTATTTATTTTATATGGAATATTTTGAAAAAATACAGGAGAGTTGATTGATTATTAACATACAATGCAACAATGAATTTACCACTATGCTGACCATTATTTTATTTATAGCTCCATTTTCAATCTTTAATGTCTTATTAAATTAAAATCCTTTTCAATTTTTGGTTATTTGGATATTGCAAATGGGTTTTCAAAATAATATTTTATTATGGTATCGAAATGTGATTTTCAAAATATAATAGTGTTCTGATATCAAAAAGAGATTTTCTTATGAGTTCAAAAAAGTATTACATATTTTTTATAATGAAATATAAAAATAAAAAATGTCTTATTAGAGATAGGGTACATGATAATTATATGATAAAGGGGACCATATAGTATTGGGTGAGCCTGTTAAAGCTTATTTTATGGGGTGACACATATAGCACCGAGTGAGCCTGTTATAGCCTATATGAAGGGGAAGACCACAATGCACAAAGTGAGTCAATTTAATTTTATACAATAGGGAAACCCAGATGGAATTGTGTGGACCCATTATAGCTTAAATTATTGGTTCACCTAGTTATCACTTTGATTAATTGGTTATTAATAATGATGGAAGTTATCCATATAGTTATTCCAATTAAATATGTTTTGAAAGGGTTTTATGAATTTGATTCTCTAAGACACTATAAGGGGTTTTATTTTTATGGTATGGGTTTTAATGATTATTATTTACCAAAATGTATGTGTTTTTTTCTAGAGATGTTTTTATTTTTATATGAAAAAATAATTTTGATGATTAATGTAAATGTTATATGATTTTCTTTTTTTCATTGAATTTACTGTTTCCCTTATTTTATGTCCAATACTCAGATTTTGGTGATCATCCCATGTTTTTATATTTTTTCATATGAGGGTAAGGGAAAGGATGATTTCATGTTGAAGGTAATTAATAGTTTTTCTCAAAGTAATAATTGAATGTTATAATGAGTTTTAGAGTGTTGAAAAACATGATTATCACCGAATGTTTCAACATTTAATTATATATATTATTAATGTATGAGTTATTAATAAAGGCTATAAATCCGTAAACCAGAAAATATACTCAAAGTGAATGATATTAAATTATTACCTAAAACTCAAGATTATATAATGTTTATGGAGGTTCCCTTATACACTTCATGAAATTTTAATGATAATTCAATGAGATCAGTTCATGAATTCATGATTCGAGAGATTAGTTAATGAATTCGTGCTTTGCAGGATCAATTCATACAACCACACTCTATGAGATCATTTTATACATTCATTCATTGTGAGATCAGTTCAGACATTTGTGCTCCATGAGATCAGTTCAAACTTTCACACTTTGTGAGATAATAAATTCATGCTTCATGAGATCATACATTCATGCTCTATGAGATTAGACGTTTTGTGCATCAATAAAAACTGAAATTTCACACTTCTATGAGATCTGACATTTCAATATTTTTTTAGAACATAAATTTTGTGATTCTTTGAGGTTAATTATTTTTCAATTCTATAAGATCATGAAGTCCATGATCTCACAAGATCAGACATTTTTACTCATATTTCATGACTTCTTCAAAAATAATCCTTCATCAACCACCTCAAATGATTTTAACAAACATAGTCTAACCAAAATTTTCCCTAAGATGGGTTTTTTCCAACACATAAATATAGGAAAACTCACATGTAGTAATACTATTGGTTCCCAAAATTTAACTAAATTGTAAAATGTTATAATATTATTAATCAATAATAACAGTCCTCCTCATGAAATAATATTATGAATAAAAAATAATCACACATGCACGTTCATTAATAATCATTATTTTTAAATATAAATAAAAATTCTCATATATATTCAATAATATACTTAATTTAAAAATTTTTATTCTTAACATTATTTCAGTATTTTAAGACAAAAATGATATTATTTTAATTTTAATGAGTCTCAATCTCCGAAAAAAACATATGATTTTACATTTATCTCCTTGGGAAAATTTATATAATAATAATTATTATTCTACAACTTGTAAAATCTTATTTTATCATTCTTATAATAGTTATATAAATTATCCCTTACTTTTATCTAATGTAGGTGATATTTCATTATACAATATTGTTTAAAATTATAATGAATAATATTCATTTCAAAACAAAATTTTGATATCTAATATTAGAATATTTATAATAGGAATTAATTATTATTTATAAGAATGTTATAAATTCAAAAAAACAAGGTTCACCATTTCATTCAGGAAGTAAACATAATTTTTTTTAAATAATATTAAATCAATAATTTTATTTCCTTAAATTATAGTATTAATAGAAGAATTTTTTTACTACATAAAGTAGTGTTCTATTTATAAAATTTTGGAATTAATTTTATCTCATTATCATTAACAAAATTTCACTAAATGAATTTTATCCAATTATTTTATAACTTCTATATAAGATTATGATTACTCCTCATGTGAAAATTTTCCATATAATTATCATATAATGTTTAATAAAATATATATAAATAAATGGACCTAGACTGTGATAATTCCTCACTTTAACTATATAAAAATAAGGTGAATTCTATATTCTTTAGCAATTTTATTTCTTATAAATCACAACGCACACAACAATGTAGAAGAGTGATAGATTTCTTTATCTTGGAAGGAAAATGTCCAATATAAAATAAAGAAGCCTATATCGACAAAGGAAGGATTTAAAGACTCTATATAAGGCATTGAGATGACCTAGATTAAATTGAAACAATGAGGAACTAAAAAGAGAGAATTAAACTAATTTAAACATTTATTAATATCCCTCCCCAATAATCTATCAAATATTTGTAAAATATTATTTTTAGTCATCAAAATTTATTAAATGTAAAATATCACATTGATAATTCATAACTCAGACAAAAACACTCAATTTTCAATTAAATTACCTTTAATTAAATGAAGAACCCACTCCAAAATATTCCAGAAAGGAAAAACTATGTATTTAATAAAATTAAATACCATTATTCAACTCAAAAATGTTGTGTAAGGGTAATATAGTTTTAGACTTTCATAGATTTTTTTATTTACAGAAGAATTCAAAAATTCTAATTACACATACAAGATAATTGGATAACCCTTACACATGATTTAGGATTTATGGGTTACCCTTAACCAAACATCATCTCACCCTTATGAAGCCTTAATAAACTCATAGATATCATTATGTAGGTCAACTAATACCCTTAAATATAATTTAGAAAATTCCATATACCCTTATTCAGAGGTGAAAAAAACTTATTCATTTATTTTAAATCATAGAATACCAGTATGCATTGTAACGAAACAAACATTTTATTAATGAAACATCTATTTCATCTATTTAAATGTCTTATTATTTAAAACGTTTTTATAAAACATATTCTCATCCTTTTTTTGTTTTTTGGTTGTAAAATATTTTTATGAAATGTTATTGTTTCTAATGTATCCATTGAATATTTATCACATCATTTGAATAAATATAAGACATTAACAAATCCACATTACTCAGACAAAAAAAGTGATGGCGTCATCCAAAAGAATTCCTCCATATGAATCCCATTTTTCAGTTCATGTAATGGAGGTAGCATAACTGGGATTTGATATTGACCAAGACCAAGCCATGCTTCAACACCTAAAGGTTGAACAGAATGGCCTATGAGAGAAGTGGATGATAATAGATATTACCACCCGAGCAATGTTATCTGGGCCACCCCAAGAGTCCATCAGCATCACACACCTTACCCTTATGTCTTATTCGGGTAATATAATGGGTTCTATAATAAAGAACTATCACTATGATTATCTACTATATTTTTTGTGTAATGAATATAGAATCATTTTATTTTGTTACTCTATAAATGGTTTTTAAAGCCCAAATATTATTTTTATTTATTATTCAATTAAGAAATCTATTTTGATGAATTAACATATTTTTTTAATTAAATAATATTTTATTATAATATTATTAAAAAATAATTTAATTATTAAATATAAATGGTGATATAATTATAATGAATATAATTGTAATTTTTATTAATGTTTTAATGTTGTTTTTATCAAAAGCCATGAATTTTCAATAAATGTTGGTTTTTATTTTAAATGTGTTACATCAAATATTTATAAAATTATTTGGATAAAATTAATATCATTTTTGGATTCAATATGTTGAAATTGTTAAACGGTTAATTTTTCTTAATTTTCTGAGATAATCGATTTTTTTATAAAAAGTAAATACCAGTTGAATATATAATGTGTTTTATGACATCATAATGACCCAATAATGATGTAATATAATACTAAAAACTGATTTTCTAAAGAAAATATATTTTACCTTTAAAATAATGTGATTATATATATTTTTAATAATTTTATGGTGCCTTAGTGGACACCCAAGACTTATAAAATATTTTAGCTTTTTAAAATGATTTCCTTGAGAGTTTGATTCACCTCCACATAAGAAAGTCCAATATTTTAAGATTTTCGGCCTTTTTATTTATCAAATAATATTTCCAACTCCCCTTTGGAAAACACCATAGTAGAATACCATGGGATGGCATGTGGTTTTGATTAGTTTAATGTGTAGTGTGCAAAACCTAATGAATAAACAATTCCCTCTCTTTTCCTTTATAAAACCACTCAATCTCCAATTCCTCATCAGTAAAACCATTGGATCTCGACCAACCTCTTTCCTCCTCTTTCTATAATCCTCCCATGGTTCCCCAAGCTCCTTATATGCCTCTCTAAAGAATCTATAAACCCATTGGGATCACACTTCCAAGTAAAATATTTCATCTATTTTATTTTTTGTCCAATTATTTTGTATTAGTATACCCTTTTTTCCAATAAAAATGTCCGGGTATGAATTTTAACCTCCCCCATACTTCTCTCCTTATGTTTTAATGATTATAAACCAATTTATCTCACATTTATGCCTCCCATACACACCTGTTACCAAGATAAAATTCTTAGGGATTTTTTCTCTTCTAAATTACATTCCAGTAATTCATTTAAATAATTTATCTAAATTCCATTAAATATTTTGGGAAATGAATATATATGGCCTCTTACTGTCCATTTCATTTAAATATGATGAGATAACCACGTCTCTATCATCAACCATTTTAGGAATTTTTTTATCACGTCATTATGCTGCAGAAATAGCAACATGATTATCCATGGTAAAGTCATTGTGTAGTGAATACCATTCCCATTTCACTATCAAGGGTATTCACCTTTATAAAAATTTAATTATTGATTAATTATTTTCATGTATGAATTCCACATTCCATTCACATGTAATAAATTATGATGTCTAATGAATACATGTAGTAAGATCTGGGTGTCACACTCATGCATGATACAAAATGATTAAGAAGGTTGTGCATTGATAGTAGTATAATGCATTAGGTAATGATTAGTATAATGGTACATCATGGGAAATGCCTATTTACTATTGATAATTCATATCTAATGAGGGTTTACTCATTTTATATGACATCCCACCTTTTTATTACTTAACTTTTCATTACATTTTACGAAAAAGGGATCTTTAAGGCATAATGTCTTTGAAATATGGACCATAATACATGAAAATAGAATAAAAAATTCTTCTAAACCACTCTTAAAGAATCATCATGGGTTCATACTATATAAAATATTTTCATCTCAGAACATGGATACATATTTCAACGGAAAGGGTGAGTAGAAGGCTTAGTATGGAAAACAAGTGAAACAATTGACATTGATCAGGAGAAATATTTATAAGAACATGATAAAAGTCATAATGGCCGGAGCAATGGAAGAATTGGAATATATTAACAAAAAAACATGAACCATAAATTTAATTTGTGGCTAAAAAATTGCATTTAGACATTCATGAAAATATCACCAAGGTTTATTCCCGAGGTGTGATAAATATTTCCAAGGTTACTCAACAAGTTATCGTGAAACTTATCATCCCTAGAGATTAATTCTTTACCAAATGCATTGGAGCGCTATCAGGGCACACCCTTTATGTGTATTTATATTCATTTGGGCCACATATATCATAATCATATATTTCATAAATAACCTAAAGAGTTTAAAAGAAATGGGCTTCACTTCAAAATCGATACGTTTTAAAAGTGCTTAAAATAAGATCATTATGTCATTTATAACCCATGGAAAGGGAGTGAGGGTTATATGTATGTCAATTCCAGAATCAAATATATCATTTTTTTTGTCTTTATGAACACCCATATATATGAAATATGTCTGGTTATTAAAAAGATAATTTCATGAGAGACAAAGAGAAGACTTTCTAGATGAAAATTCTACAGCATAACGGCTACATAACATCTTTATAGAAAACATTAAAAATATTGGGGACAAGGGTAACCCACTCATAAATAACTAAAAATACAATATGGGTACAAAATAAAAATAAATAAGATCATGGTATGAATATTTTATGGAAGTACCATAAGAAAATGATACTGAAAGTAAAAGAGAAGGCGCAATTTCATTTACGAAAATTCTCCAGCCTAACGGTGTCACATAATGATTCTAAAAATAATTTGATTAGAGAATAAATGGTCTCTCATAATTTGGAAATAAAATGGACAGTAGTAAAGATATATAATAAAAATCCCCCTCATGATAAGATCGAACTATAAGACATAAACTAATGGAAGTCATGACAAAAAAGAGGTGGGTGAAAGGATCCCTTAACTTGAAGAGTAACTTCGAAAGCATGAAGGTTGGGACCTTGTGGGGCTAGAGGGAACCTTGAGAGGACTCCTTGGGAGGTAAGGAGACCTGAAATTAGTTGAGGAGGATTTTGGAATGAAATTAATGAGGGAAATGGCTTGGTATTTATAGGAAATATGAGGGAATAAATTATTAATTTCCAAGGGGCACCTCATCTGCGGTATTTGGAAAACCACGGACTTTTCCAGGGTATTTTCCAATGGTATTGACCACATTGGATACCTCATAGCATATATAACTATTCATAATTCAACAATAAATCTTACATAATTATTATATCATTAATGTGGTTATTAAACACCCGAAACTCAAAACTGTATTTTTACTATTCACTAAAAATTCAACTATTTCTGAAAAATACCAAAAATTCACCCTAACCAAAAATCAATGATCTGAATTAAAAAATAAACTCTATTTTATGAAAACAATTTTCTAAATATATTTAATTTAATTTTTAAATAAAATTATTTTTTATACCAAAAATACAACTTGAAAACTATAACTCATTTTGTAAAACCTTAAAAAAATTAATCAAGGTCCCATAAAATTAATGTATATCCATAATAAAATAAATATACTATTTATGATTACATTTTATGAAAATATATTTCCATATTAAATTATTAAATTAATTATAAAATTGTAAATAAAATATTTATGACATACAAAAATACCAAAACATATACTATGATTGTTTTTCTCTTTTAAGACGTTTAAATTGTATTTGTACATTCTTGGGTGAAGTTTTTATTTTTTGGGCAATTTAATATTCATTACTATTCATTATTATTCATATAGTTATGTTACTATTCATACATTACTTTTGAATAAAAATTATGTTGATCTTATTAGACTCAAATTTCTGACCTATCACAACTGTAGAAGACCAGTTTTTGTAAATCCTTTGCATTATTAATTATTTAAAGAATACAAAAATATTTTAAAAGACCCTTTTTTTCCTCAATTCATCAATAATACACATCCTATATTTATCTGAATATTTGAAATTCACAAACATTTCCATAATAGTAAATAACAATTTTATTTATATAAAAGTATTACATAAAGTAACTAAGGTCTTGTTACATAGCCCCTTATAACACCAGCATAGAACCTAAGTGTAAGGTGTGTTATGGTGATAGAATCTTGGGGTGGCTCGGACAACATTTCCCAAAGTTGATTTCTATCATCTTGATCTTCTCTCTTAGGTGATTCTGTTCAAGCATCATATGTTGAAGTTCGGTTTGGCCTTGGTCTTGAGAAAATCCCATTGATGCAACCTCCATCACTAGATCTAAAAAATGGGATTAATATGACCCAAGTCTTCTAGATGAGGCCATTCAATCTGCTTTCTGTATTAATTAACCAATATATTTGTAGTTATAAAAACAAAACATTAAGATTATAGTTTCGAATGGTCATATTGACCAACGATCATATAATAGTCAAAACCCAATGTTCTCATTTTAATTATACCCACTTCATTAATTAATGGTTATAGTTTTGTTTAGAATAAAGTAAAATAACACAAAAAATTATGAAACCAATATATTTTAAAAGTTCAGTCGTTACAATCTTCCCCCCTTGAGAAATTTCATCCAAGAAATTTTATTTCAAACCCTCTGATGAGAAAAGTCGTGGTTACTTTTTTCACATAGAATCCTTTAGTTCCCATGTGGATTCTTCACGTTTGTGGTTCCTCCCCAACACCTTAACAAGGTGGGTAGTCCTGTTGGGTAGAACCTTGTCTCTGCAATCCAAAATCTCCACTAAATACTCCTCATAACAGAGGAAATGTTCCAGTTGTACCACCTCTTGATTTAGTACATGTTAAGGGTCAGGTATTTACTTCTTCAAGATGGATACATGTAAGAAATCATGAACTTGTTCTAGATTTGGAGGAAGTGAAAGATGATAGGCCACTCATCCCACATGATCAATTGTTTTATAGGGGCCAATGTACCTAGGGATGAGCTTCCCTTTTTTCTCAAACATCATGACTCTCTTCTAAGTTGAAATCCAAAGAAAGACATTGTCACCAACATCAATCTCCATGTCCCTTCAACAGTTATCGGCATAGCTCTTTTTCTGACTCTTTGCATCCTTAACATGTTGATGGATGGAATGTACCTTTTCTGTCATCTCTTATACAAGATCAGGCCCCAGAAGATTTCTCTCACTAGCTTCATCCCAACAAGTAGGAGTTCTACATATATCCCCATATATAACTTCAAAGGATCCCATTTGAATGCTCGAGTGGAAGCTGTTGTTGTAAGAGAACTCAACTAATGGGAGATGTTTATCCCATCCACCGTTAAATTCCATTGATCATGTTCTCAGCATATCCTCAATTTTTTGAATACTTCTTTCAAATTTTCCATCAGTTTGGGGATGATAGGATGTACTAGAATTCAATCCAGTGCTCAAATATTGTTGATGACTTCTCCAGAATTTTTTGCGAACCTTGGATCATGATTAGATACAAAAGAAATTGGAACTCCATACAGCCTTACCACTTCCTTCCCATAAATCCTAGAATGTTGATCAAGAGAAAAATATTCTCGAATGAAAATAAAATGAGCAGTCATGGTGAGACGGTCCACACTAAACGATATTTCATTGTTTCCTTTGGAATTTCTTGGGAGACTAGTGAAAAAGTACATACTAATATTGTCCCACTTCCATGCTGGTATTGGTTGTGGATAAAATACCCCATTAAGAGGGCATCACTCTGATTTCACTTGCTAACATACCAGGAACATTGATGTGTAGTCAGCAATCTCCCATTTCATATTATCCCACCAAAAATGATCAAGAAGGTCCCAATACATTTTCGTGCTACCAAGATGTATAGAGAATTTAGAGATATGAGCTTCATCCATCAGATCCTTCTTTATTTCTCGGAATAGATGGAACACATTGTCTTGTACGAAATTTCAGTACACCTTCTTGATCAGTATTGAACTCTGGAAACTTCCCATCCTTCACAGCCTCAAACATTTTCTATAGGAAATGATCTTCTTTCTAAGATTTCTTGATCTGCTCTTTGTAATGACGGTTGAGAAATAATTTGGCTTGGGGTTGTTGATGTCCCTTTCTGTATAATTCCCACGTCTAGTTTTACTAGGTCATTGATCAAAGGATCTATTCGAATCCTCATAATGGACAGAAGAACTAGGTCTTTCCTACTTAATGCATCAGTTACTTTGTTTTCTCTTCCGAGAAGATAATGAATTGAATAATCATAGTCTTTATGATGTTCCAACCATCTCTTTTGTCTCGTGTTCAATTACTTTTGTGTGAAAATAAACATCAAACCTTGATGGATTGTGTATATATCACATTTTCCCCCATAAAGGTAGTGACTCCATATCTTTAGAGAAAAAATTACCACAGCCAGCTCCAGATCATGCGTAGAATAGTTCTGATCACGAGTATTAAACTTTTGAGATGTATAAGCAATGACCATTCCATTTTCAATGAGGATGCAGCCAATCCCTTTCAGAGATGAATCACTAAAAATAACTAATCCTTCTCTACTTGAGGGAGGAGTTAACATGGGTGAACTAACGAATCTATTCTTGACCTCTTGGAAACGTTCCCCACACTCTTTTTTCTAGATGAACATGACCCCTTTTTCAAGTTAACTCAGTTAATAGATTACAAAGTCGTGAAAAGTTTTCAAAAACCTCTTATAATATCCCACTAATCCATGGGAACTACGAATCTCAGTTATTATTGTAGGCTGATACCACTCCTCTACTACTTTTGTCTTTGTAAATTCAACTATCATTCCTTCATTGGTAACAATGTTCCCTAAGAAAGCAACTTGTTGTAACTAGAATTCACATTTACATAACATTCCAAAAAGCCTCTCATTACGTAGAGTTATGAAAATCACCCTAAGATGATCTTAACGTCCCTCAAAACATTTGGAATATATCAGAATATCATCAATAAAAACTACCACAATGTTATCAAGGTAGTCCTTAAAGAATCTATTCATGAAATCTGTAAAAATTTTAGGTGCATTAGTCAGTCTAAAAGGTGTTACAACAAACGCATAATTCCCATATCTTGATCGGAAGACAATTTTTAGAATAACTTCATTCATCACCTTTAATTGATGATAACCAGATCAAATATCAATCTTAGATAAGATTTGAGCCCCAAAAAATTGGTCAAATAAGTCATCAATTCTGGGAAGAGGGTATTTGTTCTTTACTACGATCCCATTCAGTTTTCTATAATCAATGCATTGTTGCCTCAATCCATCCTTCTTCTTTACAAAGAGAACATGTGCTCCCCAAGGAGACACACTCAGTCGGATAAACCCCTTATCCAAATGATTTTGGAGTTGGTTCTTTAATTCCTCCAGCCCCATATTTTCCATCCTATACGGGGTCTTTCAAATTGGACGAGATCCATGTATGATTTCAATATAGAACTCTACCTCTCATTCTAGGGAGGTCTAGGAAACTCCTCAGGAAATATGTCAACGTATTCCTGGATGATGGGGACAATTTCTATCCTCTAACTCGCATTTCCTTCTTCTTCTTAACCAATCAATTCCATAAATAAGGATATAGGACGGTCTTCTAAGAAAATATCAGGATGAGATATCTCTCCTTGGAATATTACTGTAGTTTTTCCATTCAATACAACTTATATTTCCTTACTTGTACATTTGATCTTATCATTACATGTTGGAAGCTAGTCCATCCCTAGTATAATATCAACTTCCAGTATGGGAATGACCACTATATATGCGATAAGATTGTTCTCATCGAAGTAAATACTAGTGTTTCTAAACACTGATGATTCTTGGATAATCCTACAAAAAGTCTTGATTGATAACCTTAATTTTAGCTGGTTGGGGATTGATTTTAAATTCATTGCAAACATGGCGGAAAAAGGAATGCGTAGAACCAGAATAAAAAAAGTACTTGCTAGATCTAAGAGAACAAAAAGTGTTCCTGATACCACATCGTTTTGAGCATCAACATCTATTGTGGTGATAGAAAAAGCATGACTTTTCTCCCTTGGCCATTACTGAGGCTGAGGGTGGTTCCCCTCTATTGCCCTCAAATTTGGACAATGATTAGAAAAGTTCCCAAGTTGTCCACACATAAAGCACTAGATATTAGGTAGGGCCTTCTCCATCTTCCCCTTTTCATTTGTGTTTGGAAGTTGAGGTTTTACCTCACTACAACAATTCCTTGCAATATGGACATCTCTTCCACACTTATATAATTTCCCGCTCCGGAGCAGGCAGTTACCCGAATGCTTCTTCCACATTTATTACAGGTGGGATGTTGCACATTCTTGCCTCCTCTTCCCTGATCAATGGTCCTCCCTAAGCTGGTCTCCATATATTTCTTTTTTTTTGTTTGATTTATGGGACCACTATATCTCACCGAACTATAGTTCAACTTTCATTTCACACCGTACGATCTCCTCACATGTATCATAGTCTCGGTTGGATAGATTCTTCTGTAGATGTGGTCTCAGTCCACCGAAGAATCGATCAGCCTTACCATTAGGATCCTTTACCAAGATTGAGTTATAATGGGAATGCCTTTTAAATATCATCTTATAGCTTCCCACAGATTCATTCTCCTTCTGCTTCAACTCGTGAAACTCCTTCTCCATTATTGTTTACATCGAACGATGGAAATACTTACTGAAGAAGAGCTGTCTAAACTCTTCCCACTCCATTACTTTAACCTCCACTCTTTGTCTCATGCTTTTAATCAGTTCCCACCCTTGATCAGCTTCTCCCTCTAATAGATAGATAGCCAGGGTGACCTTCTCTTTCTCTGAATAGCGGAGCGTAGAAAACATATTCTCTATAGAGCTGATACACTATTTAGCAATAAATGGTTTGGTCGATCCACTGAAGGTTGGTGGTAATTGACACATAAAGGACTCAACATAATTTTGTTCCCTTCACGGTGATATCCGTCTCCCATCTTGATTCATGTTATTTCCCAGAACATGAGACAGTGGGTTCATCATTCGCAATAATGTTTCCATTCCATCTTCCATGGGAGGGCCATCAACGCATGGTCCATTGTGGTCACCATTTTCACGGTTCGTCCTATTGACTGAAATTTCTAAAAGAATATATCTTCAGTGAGAAACTTATTTATTTTATGAATATTTTAACAATAAATTATTTTATATCTTAAAAATTATTTATACAATTACATTTCCCTATAAATCCTTCATAATGAATCATAAAAAAGCCTATGATTAACGAAACATATCCCCCAGGAGTGTTGTTACCAAGAGTGAAGCAAGGCCTGCATTCTTGTACCAAGATACCCCTGGTTACACCTGAAACTCCTTGTCTGAGATTTCACTTCTAGGTAGCTCTGTGCGAGAGCCGGCTATACCTGCTCATATCCAGACAGGGATGTATTTTCTTGATAAACCACTTACTCAATACTCACCAAAATACCAGGAAGTTTTCCTGTATTTAAAAATTTCTAATGGATTATTCCTAAAGATTTCATAGCCTAATTTCCATAAATAACTAAATAATCCATTGATACCAACTATATCATCCCACCATTTTATTATAAAACTTTTCATTTAATTTTACAAATTGAGGATCTTTAAAGTCTAGTGTATTGGTAATCAAGAACATAATACATGAAAACAACAAAAAAACATTATTCTAAAGAATTCATAAAAATTTATCATATGTTAATCCTATGTACAATTACTGAATCTCATAACCTATAGACAAGAATAAATATAAAGCGTATGCAGAAGGCTCCGTAATGAAAATAAGAGAAACAGTTGACCTTGACCTTGAGAAATATTAACAAGAACATGATAAAAATGATAAAGGCGTGAGAAATGGAAGAATAGGAATATAATAATAAAAATAACATTTATCATAACTTGAATATTTGAATACAACATTTCATTTTGACATTCTTGAACACATCACCAAGTATAATCCCTAAGGTGTCCTAAAAGTTACCAAGGTCATTACCCAAGGTATCGTGAAACATGTCATCTCTAGAGATAAATTCATTACCCAATGCATTGTAGCACTATAAGGGTTCACCCTTAATATGTATTTATACTCATGTGATCCACATAGATCATAACCATATATTTCATAAATATCTTAATGAGAGTAAAAGAAATGGTCTTCACATCCAAACCATGACATTTTAAAAGTGCTTAAAAATAAGATCATTATGTCATTTAAAACCCATAGAACGAAAGTGAGGGATATATGTATGTCAATTTAAGAATAAAATATATCATTTTTTTTATTTATGAACACCAATTGAAATGAAATAGGCCCGGGTATTCACAAGATAATTTCTTCAGAGAAGGAGATAGGACTTTCGAGATGAAAATTTTGCAACATAACGACTACATATCATCTTTTTTTATAACATTGAAAAGAGAGGGGAAAAGGGTCACCCAATAATAAATAAATTATAATACAATATGGGTACAAGATAAAAAGAAATGAGATCATGGAATTGATATTTTAAGGAAAACCCATATGAATATTAAACATGAAGGAAAAGAGAAGATGTGATTTCCATTACAAATATTTGGTAGCCTAACGACATCACTTAATTATTGAGAAAATAATTTCATGAGAGAAGAAAGGGTCTATAATCATTTGTAAATGAAATTTACTTTAGTAAAGATATAGAATAACAATCCCCCTCATCATAAAATGGAACTATAAGACATTACCTATTGAAATTTGTGACATAAAGAGGATGGTGAAAGGATCATTTACCATGAAGAGTAACTTCAAAATCATAAAGGTCAAGAAATTGGTAGTCTTGGGGGAACATTGGGAGGTAAGGAGAACAGAAAATTGTTTAGGCTGATATTGGAATGAAATGAATGAGGGAAATGGCTTGGTATTTATAGGTAAAAGTGAGGGAATAAATTATTAATTCCCAAGGGACACCTCATCGTTGGTATTTGTGAAACCATGGGCTTTCCCATGGTATTTTCCAATGGTATTGGCCACTTAGGAGACCTTGTAGCTTATATCACAATTCCTAAGTCGACCAGAATGTTTACATCCTTATTACATCATTAATGATGTCATTAAACACCCAAACCTCAAAACTGTGTTCTTACTATTCTACAAAAATGCAACTGTTTCAGAAAATCACAAAAATTAACCCTAACCAAAAATTGATGATCTGAATTCTAAAATGAAATCAATTTTATGAAAATAATTTTCTAAATAATTTTTATTTTATTATTAAATAAAATCATTATATATTCCAAAAATAGTACTTTAAAACTATAACTCAATATGTTATACCTTAAAAAATATAATCAAGGTCCCATAAAATTATCATATAACCATAATATAATAAAGTAACTATTTATGATTACATCTTATCAAAATATATTTCTATTTTAAATTGATAAATTAATTTTAAAATTATATGTAAAATATTTATGTCATAAAAAATACCAAAACATATACGATGATCGTTTTTTCTATTTTAAGATGTTTAAATTGTATTTATACAATCATGGGTAAAGTTTCTATTTTTTGGACAATTTACAATTAATTATTATTCATTACTACTCATACGGTTGTTTTACTATTCATACATTAATATTCAATAAAAATCATGTTGATCTTATCAGACTGTAAATTTCTCACTGATCACAACTGTAGAATACCATTTTTAAAAAATCAGTGCACATTATTAATTATTTAAAGAGTACAAAAATATTTTAAAATACCACATTTTTTTTCTAAATTCATCAATAATACACATCAAATATTTACCTAGATATTTGAAATTCACAAAATTTTCCATAATAAGAAATAAAAAGTTTATTTATATAAAAGGATTACAAAAAGCAGCTAAGGAATTGTTACATAGACCTTTATATTACAATCATAAGACCTAAGTGTAAGGTGTGATATGGTGATGGAATAATGGGATGGCTCAGACAACATTACCTGAGTGGTGATTTCTATCATATTGAACTTCTACCTTAGGTGATTCAGTTCAAGCTTCATATGTTGATGTTCAGTTTGGGATTGGTCCAGGGAATATCCATGTGACGCTTCCTCCTTCCTAAACTCCGACATATGGGATTAATATGGCCCGAGTCTTCTGGATGAGGCCATTCAATCTTCTTTTTATATTAATCAATAAAGAAAATTGTATTTATAAAAACACAATGTTAAAATTTTAGTTTCCAACAGTCATATCGATCAACAATCATATAATAGTTGAAACCCAATAATCTCATTTAAATTATACCCACTTCATTTATTAAAGAATATAGTTTTGTTCAGTATAAAATAAAATAACACTCAAATTTAGGAAACAGAAATAATTAAAAAGTTCGGGTCGTTACATTATCCATGGTCAATGAGTCTTGGCTCATGCTAATATCATGTTAAATATTTTTTCCACATTTCGAAGCTATGATAATCATGTGATATCATGCCTTTATGTTCGTGTTTCCATTATGATCCATTGATATTCCTATTGTTTAACATGTACTATATTATTCATGTTATTCCTTGTTTACTCTCTTTCTTGGATTTATAGATCTCCCTTTTTCTTACGAAAGTCCTTAGGTTATATCTTTCAATTCTATATAAGAAGGAATGTTGTGGTTAGGTAAAATAAGTTTTAAATAATGATGTTGTGTTTTAGGTTATAATTTGTTATGTCATGTTTATAATTTCACGTGACACTAGACCTATCGGTCAATGGAGTTGTCTTAAGTTAAATTTTATTTAATAAATTATGAATAAGTGTGTAATAAAGAGATGGGTTGTTACATGTGGTATCAATATATAAGATTAGTTATTTTTAGGTTTAGGATTATTAAATCCTAGTGAAATCCTTAGGGATATAACTATGTATAATAAAAACGTCCCTAAATTTTAGTGAGTATATATTAAGTGGTTTATCAATAATATACATCCATTTTTGGATATGAACAAGTATATTAGGCTCTCGAATAGATGTATCTAGGGGTAAAACCTGAAAACACTACGTTGATCTAGACTCGAATGGGAACTGGTGCACGGAAACTAGATTTGATGCACTCTTGCTTACGAATCTCCCATGGGATATGCTTTGGTAAATTCATAAGATTATTAAGAACCCATATTAAGATAAAAAAAAATTCTTGTATGAATATATGCTAGGAAGTATACCATGGATTCCATAGATTCAAGCCTATAAATTAATATGATAAATAAATACAGGTAATTTATAATTTATCCTTTTCATCATTGGATTCACCTTTATGTGTTACCCCTATATTTTCTTTTATTCCATCCAATGGATAGTAATAGGTGGACATGGTCTAACAACTGATCCGATGATCAATGCAACACCAATACTAATGAAATTCCTAATCCGACGTGAGAAAGAATCACAAACATTTTCATGATAATCAATCTATTAACTCATGTTTTGAATAGAAATGTGGGTCTACATAAATGTTCAACCCCCCCCCCCCCATGAAATAAAATGTCACAATAGAGAGATACATGAATCAAAGAACTCATACTTAAAATGGATCATCTGATCCATCAATTTTTGAACAATTGATCACCTCCATTGAAAATATATTAATTATCTTTCAATGTTATGAAAAAGAAAACGTTCTTATGGATTCTTATTATTTGGAGGGTGAAGATAAACGATGGGGGATATTCATAAAAAATACGAAGCCTGAGGTGGAGATCGAGGAATTAGAATGGAAGGATTTCTAGAAATTTTTTTTCAATAAATATTTTCCACGCAACCTTCGAATTAATATGGAAAGGGACTTTCTTGACCTAATGAAAAAAGAAGATGAATCCATCAGAGCATATGAGGAAAACATCACAATGCTTGCACGATATTCCTATAACATTGTTGTTTTCCCCGAATTCAAGGTTGGACACTTCTTGGGGGGGCCAAAACATAGCCTACGGAAAGCCTAGGTGATCCATGACTTTGATAGCTATGATGAAATTGTCTGATGTTCCCTCAATGTTGAAATGGAAATCAATAAATCTCAGGAATATGATGGGGATAACAAGTGGAAGGTGGATATTAATTTTGGAAGTTTGATGGATATATACAATTGTACTAATTAATTATAGCACCCCACTATCCAATGATTTGGAATGAAGCACCGTAGAAATTTTTTGAAGGGGATGTGGAAATTTTTTAAGTGTGGAATAGAAGGGAACATGCCTTTTAACTATTGGGAAGAAAAAAACGATGTTGTGACAGAAAAGAGGAGCCCTAAATTCGTCCCTCGACGCATTTTTCATTGCATAAACTACAAAGAACCATGGAACTCTTCAAACTAGTGCACTATGTTAAGGGGTTTTAAGGCATCCAACACCCTCTAAAGTAAAAAGGGAGAGATTTTTCCATCACTACTTCCAAAGCGATCCCCGATAAAGCAGTGGTGACCAGTATGATGGTTATTCATTCAAGCATATAAAAAAACTTTTTCACTTTGGTTATACATATTCTTTTATATCCTGAAGGTTTAATAGAACAATCCCTACACCACCACAAGTGATGGAAGTAATGATTTTAGTGAGAACGGTAAATGAGGAAATAATTGGAACCCCTAAATATAACTCCTACCTAGATAGAATTTGTGGATTCAACATCCTGGAGAAAATATCTATACTCTATGGTAGAATTTTAGGCAATTCTTGACATGGATTGGGTTTCTTTATATAGAGCCAACATAAAGTTTTGTGAGAGGGAAATCACTCTCCATATGGTGAAACGACCCCACGATTCTATACAAGTTCAATAAGTATGATTGATCTTCTTTACCACCATATTCTCAAGCATGGATATTACTACCATGTGATCATGCATATATTTCTATGATGATTGAGTAGAAGGATGTAACCATCCATGCAGTATTTCATTTTGTGATCGAATTTACTGATGTGTTTCCCGAGTAATTTCCTAGTCATACTCCTAGAAGAGATGTTTAATTTTGAATTGATCTTATACCTGAGGCATTTCCAGTATAAAATATTTTTTATAGAATAGCTGTTTTGGAGCATGAGAAGATAAAAAAAACTATATGAGAATATTGATAGAGGGTTTATATTCCCAATTGCTTCACCATGGGGTGTACTAGTCCTCTTCATTAATAATATGGATGGGTCAATTCATATTTTCATTTAATATCGTGAGCTCAGAAAATAATAATAAAGAACATGTATCATTTTCCCTGAATTTATGACTTTTTGGATCATTTACTTGGACTAAAATACTTCTCAACAGTGGATCTATAGTCGGGATATTACCATGAAAGTTGAATAAGGAGGATATTCCCAAGACTTCTTTTCATACATGGTACGGGCACTATGAATTCATTGTAATGGCTTCTGAACTCACTAATACTCTTGAAATATTTGTGGACTTGATGAATATAGTATTTATAGAATACATGGAAAAATTTTTGGTAGTCTTTATAGATGATATTCTAATATACTCCAAAACTAAGGAGGAGCATGAGGAGCATATAATCACTGTACTAGAGACCTTGAAAAATGAGAATCTCTATGAAAAGTACATCAACTGTAATTTATAGATGAAGGAAGTATCAATCATGGGTCATATCATCTAAATAATTGGGATATATGGGGATCCCACCAAGATAGCTACAATTGTGGGATGGATAAGGCCTACATTGGTAATGGATATCCATAGCATCCTCAAATTAGTTGGTTATTATCATTGATTTGTGAGAAATTTCTCATGATTATCAAACCCTCTTACCTAACTAAGCCAGAAGATAGTCTAGTGGTCATGGAATGATGAATTAAAAGACAGCTTCAAGGAGTTTTAAAGGAGGCTTATCACTATGGTCATGCTCACAATACCCACTGGTGGATAAATTTCTATGGTATTCAATTATGATGTGAAGAAGGGGTTAAGATGTTTTTTGATGAAAAATGTCAACTTCATAGCTTATGAATCAAGGTAATTGAAAGTTCATCAGTAAAACAATCAAACACATGATCAAGAGTTCACAATAGTAATATTTTCTTTGTAAATTTGGTGGAATTACCTTTTTGGAGAGAAGTGTGAAATATACGTGGATCTCAAAATCCTCAAGAATATATCTACACAGAAAGAGTTGAACATGCTCAAATGAGGATAGTAAGAGCAGAAAAAAATACTAAGATTGATCAATCCATTACCACCTTGGGAATGTGAACAAGGTTGAAGATGCTCTATGTAGAAAGGACCCAGCGATTCTATCATCTATGATATTTGAAAAGGAAACAATATTCTTAGATTTGATGATTATGGGCATGGGAATCATAATCAAGGGAACGTCATCAATCCATTCACAAATGATTTCTCTACTATCTCTCTTGTAATGGTTAAAGGATGCTCAAAATGATGATGTGGGATTTTAGAAGAAAGTGGAAACGTTAAAAAAATGGAAATCCTTAGAGTTAAATGTTAATGATGAACGAATTGTGATATTTGGGACAAGACTATGTGATCCATAAAATCCGATTTTAAAGAATGAACTTTTGGATGATGCACAAAGTAAAAATTTATCCATCGACCAAGGAAACACAAAGATGTATCGACATCTCTGAGAGATTTATTGGTGGGATAACATGAAGGGGGAGAATGTTGAGTATACTTCTATGTGCCTCGTATTTCAGAAATTGAATGTTTAGAGGCAGAAGACAAATTGGATGATTCAACCATTACCCATAAAAACATGGGAATGAGAGAACATCACTCTGGACTTTTCCAACAGACTTCCAAAGACATCCAAAGGAATCAATGCTTTTTGGTTAGTTGTGGATCTTCTTAAAAAGGTTGTACACTTCATTGAAATTTTGGAGGATTTCTCATAGGATCAACTGTAATTGATATACATCAGAGAAGTGGTAAGGCTGGGTGGAGTATCAGTATGTATTATATCTGATCGAGATCCATGATTCATCTCTATGTTATGGACGATTATCCAAAATGATCTGAATACTGATCTGGACGTTAGTATGGCATATCAACCTCCAAATAATGGACGATTTGAGAAGACAATCCAAACACATGAGGATATGTTGAGATCATTATCAGTGAACTTAAAAGGATTATGGGATCACCATCTTCCTCTGGTTGAGTTCTCTTACAATAACTGTTTCCACTAAAGCATCCAAATGGGTCATTATGAAGCCTTTTTTGGTAAGGGGTGTAGACCAGTAGAATTTTCGGATGAAGTTTTGGAGTGCAAACTCCAAGGTCTAGAAATGGTTGAATATTTGGTGGAGATGGATAAGACCATCCAGAAGCACATTATAGCTTCTCAGAGTCGACAAAATATCATTGTTGATAATGATCAATAAGACCTAGAATTTGATTTTAAAGACATGATATTCCTCCTCAGATCAATATGGAAGAGAGTTTTGAGATTTGGGAAGAAGGGAATTCTAGTTCCAAGGTACATTGACACTTTTGAGAACTCTGACCGCTTAAGAGGAACGACCTATCTACTAGCAGCCCCATCAAACTTGTCTCAAATACACGATATATTCCATGTATCACTCTAGAGGAAGTACATAACTGACCCATCACACGTACCCAATCTAGATGTGGTACCATTTTAGAATGAACTCTCTTATGATGAGAAGACGGTGAATATCTTATATCATAGGGAAAATGTTCTAAGAATTAAGACAATGTCTTCATCAAGGTGTTGTGGCGAAACGACAAGTTTAAAGAAGAAACATGGGATTCATAGGAAGTGATGAAAAAGAGTCACCCATATATATTTTAGTATTTTAAAATGAAATCTCAAGGGATAAATTTATAATTGGGGAAAGATTGTAATGACCCAAAATATTTATTAATGAACATTCCACTTCATATAATTAAATGAATTATTATGTAAAATGGTTATATAAAAAATGCACTTCCTTGGTTTTATGTTTTCTAGTTTTAATCTACGGTTATGAAATTTTACCATTGCTAATATAGACATTGGACACAAATCACATGATTAGTATAAATATAGTACTTTTTCAAATCAAATTTACTTAGAAAAATGAAATGATGGCCTCATCCAATATAATTTCTCCATACAAAGAACCTTTTTTAGAGTTCATAATCGAGGTAGTGTCACTGGGCTTTTCGCTGTATGATACCAAATAAATGCCTCAACACATCATCTTTGAATGGAATCACATAAGGGAGAAGTTTATTTTAATAGATATTACCACCCAACCGTTGTTATCTGAGGTGACCCAATAGTCTGTCACCATCACACACCGTACCTTTGGGTCTTATGAGGGTTTTATAATGGTTTATGTAACAAGAACTTATAACTATTATTATGAGATTTATTTTTTGTATAAAAATTATAGATTCATTATATTTTGCTACATAGTAAATGGGTTTTAATGCACAAATAGTGTTTTTAGTTAATTTTCAATTGAGAAATCTATTTTGATGAATTAATGGATTTTTTGATTAAAAAATATTATAATAAAATATTTTTACTAAATTAATTTTTTATAAAATATAAATTATCAAATAATTGTTATGAATACAATTTAAATTTTATTATGGGCATAAAGATATTTTTTTCAATAAAAAGTAATTTTCGATAAATGTCAGTTTTTATTTCAAAATAAAAAATACACATATTTAGAAAATTATCTAGATAATATTAAAATCATTTTTGGAATATGGAAAATGATATTATATAACTGTTAATTTTCAATAATTTTCAGGGAGGGTCAAATGTTTTGGTAAAAATTATATATCATTTGAATATATAATGTGTTTTATGACATCATAATGGCCCAATAGTGATTAAATAAAATAATATAAAAGGATTATCGGCCAACACATGTTTTACCATTTAAATAATGGGAATTTAAATTTTTTTGTTTAATTTTATGGTTCCTCAGTGGACCCTCTAAGACTTATAAAATATTTTATCTTTTTAAAATGGTTTCCTTGAGAGTGTGACTCACCTCCACATACGAAATCCTATTATTTTAAGAATTTCGGATGTCTTACCTATGAAATAATTTTTCCACTCCCATTGGGAATAAACCAAGGGAAAACCCATGGGTTGTTTTGTGGTTTTGATTAGCTTAATGTGTATTGTACAAAACCTAAATAATAATCAATCCCCTCTCAATTCCTATATAAACACACTCAATATCTCATTAATATTCACCAAACCCCTTGGAGATCTACCATCACAGCCCCTCCTATCTATAAAATCATACCAAAGCACCCCATGCTCCCTAAAATCCTCTCTCAATGCTCTCCCAAGCCTTTGGGATCACATTTCCATGTCATTGATTTCATCCTTTCTATTTTTTGTACATATTTATTTATATTATTATACCCTTTTTTAAATTAAATATGTTGGGGTATGATTGTGAACCTACCCCATACTATCCTCCTTTTGTTTTAATGACGAGAGACCTCTTTATATCTCATTAATGCCTCTCATGCACACATGTTACCGTGCTGAAATTCAGTATGGAATTTCTCCCCTCTCATTTACATTCAAGAAATTCTTTTAAATTAAGAATCTAAATTATATTAAATATTTTGGTAAATGAATCTATATTACCCCCTTATGGATAATTTCATGTATATATTTTGAGATTCACATTTCTATTTCATCAAACATTTGAATGGATGTTTATTTCATGACATTATGATGGTGAAATTTCACCACAATCCTCCAAGCCAAACCTATTTCATAGTAAATACCATGCCCATTTCTCAATCAAGGGTATTCACCTTTACTCACGTATAAATATTTATTAAATATTTTCATTTATTAATTTGATATTACTTTATTTTGGAATAAATGAATATTTTTAATGAATCCACATTTTATGATCTATGTGGCACACTAATGAGTGAAATGTAATGATTAGGAAGGGTGTGACCTAATAGAGCTCCAATGAATTGGGTAAAGATTAGTATCATGATACATCATGCTCAATTAGGGTTTAATCATACTATTTCAAGTTCAATGTGGGTTTACTCATGCTCCAAGTTAAATAAGACTTGTATCATGCTAATATAATGTTAAATGTTGTTTCCATATTTCCATGTAATGTTAATCATGATATATCATGCCTTTATGTTCATGTTTTTGTTTTTATATATTGTTATTCCTAATGTCTAACATGTACTAAATTATTCATGGTATTCCTCATTTAGTCCCTTACTGGGATTTATATCTCACCCCTTTCTTAGACACTTCCTCAGGATATCCCATGCAATGCGAAAGACGAATGATTATTGTTGTCATGTAAAAGGTGTATTCAATAAGATTCTGTGTTTCATGTTATAAGTTGTTATGTAATGTTCCTAATTTCCCAAGACACTAGACCTCTTTGTCGTCATAGATATTACAAGTTCATGTTTATGTAGTAATTCACGTTTCTGTTTGTAATATAGAGATGGGTTGTTATATGAATCTCATGTAAAATGAGTTATAAATTTATTCAATATAAGGAAAGCACAGCTAACCATTATTTTGGGTGTATAAACTCTAAATTACCATAATTCAATCCATTAAAATCCTATCATATCATTACAAAGACATTATAAACCCACCCATAACCTTACACATCTCTTTATAAATAGGTTTTACCCTTATTTCATTTCAACTTTTTTAGTCAATCTATAAAACGGAAGTAGATACATTATTTATTTTCATTTATCATGTTAGTGAACATAATCAAAAAAATTCATGATATATCTTGCTTAACATTTAAAGAGAACGAGTTTTTTATCATTGTTGTAAGATAATTCATTAAGAATTTTTTGGATGCAACATAAATGTTTTTATTATTCGATTACTAATATGAAATTTAGAACATAAACATGTTTTCCAAAAAATTATTTTCCATTTAGACAAGTACATAATCATTTCACATTTAAAACTTATTAAGTTTCAATCATGCTGTTAATCTATTTTCATAAAGTCTATTTTTTTAGTAACTCACGAAGTTATCAAATCATAAAATGAAATCCCTTTGTAAATATTTCTTCATAACAATATAATTATCATAGGTTTCAATGAGAAAACACTTTCAAAATGTTTTAAAACAAGATTTTATGATAAAAACAGGTTTCATGGATAAATTTACATTGTTTATTAATGAAAACATGATTCCAAAAAATAAATTCATTCCAAGAGTGTTAATATGAATATTATTATAAAACATGACCCAAAATAGCAAGGAATACATACTGAATGAAAAATTTCATTTAAAAAATAATAGTTAAATTTATTTTCATTTTAAATCATGTACACTGGAATGTTATTTAGATAAATTAAATTATTATTCTCTAGAGGCACCATCATGATAAAGCTACAAGGGATGTAAATTACCACTTAACACAAGTGAAATCCATAACTTATATGAGTTATATATCAATGTAACATATCATTTCCCAATAATCACAAGAACTAATATAATTTCAAACAACATTTAATTGAGATAAAAAATAAATGAAACCATTCATCGCACCAGGATACTCTCTAATTTTGGGGGAATAAGCTAACGCACAAGTTTTTAATACGTGTCATAACATAACACATTATAATGAATTAATAATCCCCTTTAATCATATAATAAATTTTATAATATATGTAGACAACTTGATAGAAATACCTTCATATAATGTTATCACACTAGGCCATAATAACATCAGTTAAAAATCCCCAAGAATATCCCACAATATATACGAATTTAGTTCACAACATAGTGATTAATATAGCTAACAATGGGAAAAATTAATGTAAACAATTATTAAAATATCCTACATCCCATTACCAAGTCCTATATCACCTTTAATGAGTGAAGAGTTTATTGATTAAAATCACAGAATATATAAAATAACTCCTTCAACAAAACTAATATTATACCACAGTTGGACCAAGAAAAGATTAAAAGACGCATATGATTATATCAAACCCTCTTCCATACCAAACAAGGGTTCAATGAGACAGTAAATAGTAACCTACTTTACCAAACAATGGGTCCAAATGGGGAGTAATATTATGATATGAAGAAATTCAGAGAAACCCTTTTCCCAAACCTCACCACTATCTCATAAACTATCCCATTTAATGAGTTATATTTACCAAATCTAAGGAAAATTATGAGTGTGTGAGAAAATAATATGATAAATTGATAAAAATAACCATGGATCAAGGATTTATTAGTTGGATTTATATCAAGAAAACTATATGGATTCCAAACACTCGTTATGATGGGATAACAATCACAGAATAATTATATCTTTATAATTCAAATCATAGGTTTAAAATTTGACGGATTTTAGGTTGAAAAGGAAATTAAAAGGTCTCACCACACATTAATAGAATAAAATATGGATCCATTGAAATTAGCAAAAAATCAATGGCTAAGAATCCTCTGTAATGGTCGAAGAGTGAATATATACCAGAAACTGATCTCGATAAATACCCTACAAAGAATCCCACTCATTGTAAATGCTAAAGAACAAGAACCACCAGTATTGAGCTATACTACACATCAAACTCATTGAAAATGAAGAATAGTTCTTTATCTATGAAAAATGTACCAAAAAGACATCAACACATTCCCCAACCGAAACACTATACCATTATCTGAAATGAATACCTCAGAGAGTTGTAGAATCTCGAACTATAAATCTAATAGTATACAACTCTGAAAATTTTCCTTATCATCCTCCACTCATCAATTTTATTCCAATTCAACTTTTGGAATGTCATCGTAACTAACCTGATGAATATATCATTCTAGGGGCACTATCAAAAAATAATAACATTAGGGAATCATATCCCATGAAACATATTATTTAGGTTTAATTAGTTACATACTTTTAAACATTTTCCCACTCTCCACCCACTTCATAGAATGAGAATACAAGAAAGCTTTATCATCCTTTCCTTTGTATATACATTCCATGATGCATCATTTCTCAAATAATATCCATTAAATAAGATGGTCCCTATGTCAGATCACTGGGAAACCTAAAATGGGTCATGATAGTTGATCTATATTATTTTTAGTACACTTAAATACCATATGATTTTATTTCCCTACCCTCCCATGTATCCTCACAAGTGCCAAAATTAATTCAAAATCTTATCCCACATCCTTCACTATTAATACCACTCTATGATAACCCCTACCTTGAATGGTACCCCTCGTATGTTAATAATGAATTAATGGTTGTAATGAAACCTAAATCACACCTCTAATAGGCCACTGGTTTTCAACAAGCACTAATGGTATATCATACACATGTACTAGTTGAATTACCCTAAATGATACGAGAAATGAAGGATATAATATTGAAATAACCCAAAAACTTCTTTTGATCAAAAAATGAACAATAAACAATCACAATACATGATATGAATCTAAATACAATCAACAGAAACAACTTATAATGCTATAAAAAATTGATTTTAGGGACCATAATGAACTAAAGTCTCCTAAAAACGCCTCATGATTTAAATTTCGAGCTCAATAATTGACCATCATCTTCTTAACAATAAAAGAAGTAAATATAGGTAAAAGGTGAGAATAGAATGTATACTTAGTTGGATCCTTCCTATAAACTATAATGTAAAATTTAAAATATGCATACTAAAATAAAATTTCTAAAAAAATGAAAACATTATGTTACCTAAATAGTATCTCCATATTTTCACTTACTCACCACGGATACCTATCACTAACTAACATGTAGCATCCCAAAATTTCCTAAATTTAGAGAACATTAATTTTTGTTTCTAATTAAATTAAACATCAGTAAATGTGATGCCTAATCATGTCAATGAGGGTTCGGGTGTGTATGGGGAATTTTTTGAACTTAGATCCCCGAATAGGGAAATAATGACTACGATGCATGTTTAATGAAAATCATGATGACTAGACCACATGGTTTGTCTAAAACTGAATTCCTAGAGATAGTGATCACCAGGAGGTTTTAAAATTTTTATGCAACCATGAGACCTTGGGTGCATGACCATAAAATATTACATTGGTTTTTTATAGTGAATTTTCACATGGTTTTCGCACATTTTGTTAAGATATTTTCCAAACCATGTGATGTTCCCCTTAGTAGAATTGAATGGTGCAACGTTTGCACACAATTTGGAAAACATGAAGTCAAACCCTGAATAGAGATTAAAATGGGTGAAATTACCTTTTTCAACATCTTAAATTATTTAAAACTTTTCCTTTCCTTTTTATTTATTTTCACTCTTTGTATAGCGATTGGGTCTTCTTCTCCCAGACATGAACCTACTTCTCTTCCTTTGGTAGGGTTTAATACAAAATATCCTAGTGATCTCTGAATCATTCAAAATTAGATCTAACTAGAAGATAGTGGTATGTTCTAGAATCCTATCTAATATATTTCTTGTTCTTCATCCCATCTTTTATGCTATTTAGGTGCAACATAATCTTTCCCATTTTCATTGAATTTAATAGTTTTCTAATTTCTTATAACCTAGATTGAATCAATGGTTGATGTTGTATGAGGGAAGATTTAAAAGGCTATGTTAAGTGGTTAAAATCTCTCCACTTCATTTATTTGTCTTCATTATTTTTCTCTAAAGTGCCGCTCACCAGACTTTTCAGATGATGCCTCCAAAAAAATAATAAAATTTATCCAGGTAATTCCGCCTATGTAATATGATCATACCTAGTAGCTAATTAACTCCTTGGTAGATCTCCATTAGTTTTTCCATACAATGGGGAGTGATATACCTATTTCTAGTTGTTTATGTTTCCTTATCCTATTAGGAATCCCAAATGGGTCTTTTATTAGATTAAATGCATTGATATATGTATTGAATTTCCATTGGTGATGAACCTAGTGAATTTCCTTACCCACATGCCACATATGGATGGTTTCACATAAATTGAATTGGATGAGTACATATGAATATGACTTATGAAAAATGATTCAAATTTAATTTTCCTATAGAATTCCTTGACCAGAATTCCTAATATGCTAAAAAGAGTTAATGAAAGGGGATTCCCATTTTAGATGAAATAGTTATAAATGGAATGAATGATTCTAGTTTTCTCCTTAGAGACAAGGGTGAAACATGGGGTTCTGATTTAATTACCCCTTAGATGGACTATCATTACTTTGTTATATTTTACTAATGATTTTTAATCATGTGGAGGGCGATATCAATTATGCATGACATGGTCCTACTATACATTCTTTATGTATACCTCCATATGAGTGATATTAGTTCCCTAAGAGAGACCACTTGGAGGATCTCGATGTAATGATTGGTTTTCCATTCCATGAGCGAGACACGGGACAGTATGTGTAATACTAGGTATGAACTAATAGGTTTATTAGACGTGACTATTTTTAAATCATGAACGAGTGATACTTGGGACTTTATACTTGACTCAAATTTGATATAATCCATGGCATCGTACTAATATTGTGACCCTCAAGTGATACTTGCAATGACTCTCTGAGTTTTCAAGGACATGTTACGAGTGACTCTATATGTTTTAATTATATATTTTTATATAAGTTAATAATTGAAAAAAAAACTTTTCTCAATGAGAATAGCCCTGGTTTTGAATGATATATATGTACACATCCTCCAAACCTGAGAACATGATTTGAGGAATTACATCACCTGACACTTCACCCTACTCACATTACCATTTCATGATCTCGCAGTTCAGACACATCAGTATTGGCTGGCATAGGTAGATCGTAAGGGTATCCATTTATATCATAGTATAATGTGTTTAATAATTTATAGGTCATTTAATTTCGAAAAATATTGTTTGTTTCTTATGAATTATTGCATGGAATGGAATTTCATATACATCATGGTTTTCATCCTACTAAGATTGTATCTCACACCCTAATCAGGTGCCTTTGGTACCCGAGTAAACATTACGATTTTAGGTACTCGTAAAGGTAAGTATCCAACTTATAATGCTTTATTGACTTTATATTCTAGAATAATGTTTGGGGAACAGAGGACCTATCCTATGTTAGAAATGCTAGTCATAGGTTTTTTTTTTATTTTTTGCATAGTTTTTTACATATTGTATGTTACTATATCCCCTTACCCATATTTAGTAATTTTTATTGAACATTACATATCATCATCATATCTTATCATATTAATAATAATCTTCCACTAATTGTTTATTCATATTGTATAATTACTTATTCCATTTATGATTATGTGTATTGGTTATAAATAGTTTTACTATTTCTCATTATTATATAATTTTGAATTAAAATTCTTATCAAGGTGGTGATTCTCTCCCCAAGGACTTACCCAACACCCTCACTACTAGTGGGAAGATTACTGAATTTAGGGAGCCATGCGTAATGTGTTATGGCTAACTGTGTTTCAGCCATAATGAGTGGCATCTAGGGAGAGATTATACAAAGTGGTATCAGAGAATATTAACTTTTTTCATACTATTTTTCTTTAGATAGAATAATATGATGTTGATATTTGGTAATGATCCTATTTATGGGATTATAAATCCAACATACAGATGAAACCTAAATTTTCTAGGTTGGGTATATTTTATTATTGCTTTTTCTTGCAATCATTTCACTATATTATATCATTGGGTGAAAAAAATTTCTATGTATTTAATGTAATTATACTATTTGAATTCATTGTTTAACATTATCCTGATGATAAGAGGGCACATAAAAAAATAAATCATACTTTGAATGATTAAATTTAAACATCCTTTCATTATTATATCACATGTCTATTTTCCTATGTACATTGCTTCTCCTGCCTTTGATTTTGGTTCATTCATTGTTTTTTATGATTTTCAATGAGCTAGTACACTCAATGATGTAATAATTGGGTTATTTGACCAATAATTACCAATTAGTTGGTTTTATTGGTGAGTACAATTTGCATCTTGACTAGTCAAACCACAATTGTGGAAAATTACACTCGTTGTCTAGTGTCAGGGTTACGATATAGTTAGGAGGCACACTGATTTCAATTTATATGTTTTATGGGTACCTATGAATTTGAATTGGTGACTCCATTACAGGATCATGATAATAATAAATAATTAAATAAAAATTAATCTAAATAAATTAAAAAATGAAACTGTCAAATTTTTATGCTGAGATTTGAGACTGTGGCCTGATCTGACAATAGAAGTGGGATAAAGGTCATGTATGCTATATTATTTGAGTTGTTCATTATTATAACATAGATATATCTCTAGAAGTAGGTGGAGGGTATTATTTCCATATTAGGATAGTCATGTGAATGACCTTTCATATTGTTTTCCCTATCTTTTGTAAATATTTTTTGAGGCTTACGCATGGACTTTGTAGATCTATTATACCGTGATGAACATGTGTTGTATCCCAGGAGAATGGTGATGAGTATACTCTAGTGCTGGGGTTCCCTGAGCCACCGGACATACCTCTTATAGTATCACCTAAGGAGCCTCCTTAGGATCATTTATTAGGCGTTGATTCCAAGTTCTGAGATAAATGTTATGTTTTATGAAATCATTGCATGGTGTACCTCAACCTCCCCCTAAAATGGTAGAGCTCACCTATGAGTTTTAGCAGCAGCATACTACAAAAGTTTTGTGGGATGTAGTGTCTCAATATTCCAGGTCCTTATTGAAAGATATGGTATCGATCTTTTAGCATATTGAGATGCCTCTATAGTGGATCCCCGTGATCTTGACCAATCTGTTACAATATTTCTCCAAGAATTGTTGTGACATTCTAAATCAAGTTTCTCGAAATCTAGTTGTGATCGTGAAAGACTTATATAAAAACTTATTCAACTAAATATTCCCTTGGACCTTGAGGATTTATTGTGTTTGGGAATTGATGCACCTTGAGCAAGGTGACATGTCCATGACAGAATACTCAACTCCCTTCCCCAAATTGCAGTGTTTCACACCAACCTTGACTAGTGATTAAATGACTAATGCAAAACATTTCAAGGATGGGTCTTGACATGTCATTCACTCATAGGTGAAATTATTTCAGCTGAACACCATTTCAGAAATTGTAAATTAGTACCACATCACATCGTAGAACCTAAGGGAATCAGGCAGCGTGAAGTAGGGTAGTTCATCATCTATGAAGAGTAGACTATTATACAATTGCAAGAAGGGTCACTTTGAGGGTACACATGGGGGATGTTCCACCTAGGTGGCGTGCATCAATATCCTTGTGGTGTTCCATCAGTGTGGTAGGATATGACAAGAAATCCTCAATATATGTGAAACTCAATAGAATGTCAGGCCTCTGGAATGATGGGTAACCTATATCGTTTCTACCAGTATCTTCCCATGTACCAAGAGAAAGAGGTTCTATTCTTGCACCGCCGTATAATGCTGTAATAATGAAAAATATTTTGGCCAAAATACAGTAATCTACATCCTATTCAGGCTGAGAAGGTGGTTATGGATAGGTAGTTAGGCTTCATAGTTCCATCTTCAATAGAGTGGGACTACACAGGCTGCTCAGGAAGAATATAAGTGCCAAGTTTCATGCCATATTGATTCTATTTACCCTACTCCATTGGAACAATGTCCAGGTCTATCTACAGTTAGTTGTACTCTTATGGTATCCTATGCTTTAGTATATTATTTATTCAATATTGGTGTATCACACTCCATTAAATCATCAGTAACTATGGGAATTCTGGGATTAACGGTAGAGTACATTAGTATTTTTATGACCCATGACACACCATTCAGAATTTGATAAGAGGGTATATTCAAGTCAATGTTTTCCACCTTTAAATTTTTGGGTATTGTTTTTTGTGGTGCCTCTTTTTCCTTGAGATGAATATCTTTGATGTCATTCACGGTATGGGCTAGATTGTTCCTTATAGAGCCTATGTTAACTTCAATCATCATTGTGTGTCTTTTATATCACATGAGGAATACATGTATATCCACAAGGGAGAATGGGATTTACAAGCATATCATGATATAATAAATCCTAATGGGATGGAATGGATGATAACCATGAAGGAAATTTCTTAATGAGTGATCATGGAATGAAATTAGTATATTTCTCTCAAATAGTTAATCATTTTGGGGGTGTATTCCTAGAAAATTTTTCTGGATTATCTCTTGAGTGAGAGATTTAGTTTACCAATGTTCTAGCCCCAGTTAAGGCACTAGTGTTCATGAATCCATATAGGATAGAACAAATAGAGCACCTGGAACTCAAGAAGAATCTTAGAGAGATATAGCCTAAGGGTTTTACTTGACCCAACAAATATCATTGGGATTCACCAGTACCTTTTACCTATAAACGGATGGTTCCCTTTTTTTGTGCATGGATTACTATAAATTGACCTATAATGTGGTGAAAACTGGTATCTTCTACCTCATATAGATGACCTCTTCAACTAGCTCTGAGGAGATGTTATTTTCTTCATCATAAATTTGAGGTTTTTCTACCATCATGTCCATGTTAGGCTATAAAAAAATGATAAGTACTTCAATCCAAAGAGGGTATGGATTATATCAGTATTTTATTATATCATTAAATTTGACGAATGCACTAAAATACATAATAGATTTAAGGAATTAGGTCTTACACTCATACCTTAATTCCATTTGGAGGTCTCTATTAATTATATCTTTGTGTACTCATTCACTAGAAACATCCAAAAAATGCATCTTGATATCATTCTAAGTCCACTAAAAGAGAACCGTCTATATTAAATTTTCAAAAATTGATACTTTTGGATCATCAAGGTTCACTTATTGGGTCACATCATACCATAGGTTGGCATATTCATTGACCAAGTGAAGGTGAGGTACATGGTCCTCTAGGAGAACCCCAATAACGTAACAGATATATGCATCTTCCTAGTGATAACTGGCTATTACAAGGGATTTATCCTGTAAATCTTATTCCAAGAATTGTCGATTATAGGATTGACCAGGAAGGGTGTAAAATTTGATAGGAATCATGATTGTGGGACAAAATTATATTTGTTAAATGGGATAATCACTTCATGTTCAATTCTGAATCTTTCATATCCTAGAAGATGTTATATAGTCTTGTGTGATACCTCGGGGATCAGTTTTAGTGTTGTTATAATGAAATGTGATTCGATTGTGGCATATAGATATTGTAAGCTGAGTTCTCATGAGTGAAAGTAACATATTCATGGCCTAGGTCTAGTATCTTTAGTTAAAGATCAATTCTATTTGTTTAATTACTTGTTGGGTATGTGGTTTATTGTTTACACATATCATAAATTTCTCAAACACTCTACCAGATAGCGAGACTTAGTTATGAGGTTTCATACAAGGGAGAATATCTGTAATCGGTAATCTTTGAGATGGCATACACACCAAACAAGGGAAATGTTTTAGATGAGACCTTGAGCCAGAATATGCTAACACAAGCAGTCAATGAGTCCATTAGTGAGTGTTAATTGATGGATTTTTTCTCTGAGATGCAACTATAGGTTCAGGAACAACACATATAGCCAAATCGTGCATCTTTAGAAATTATGACCTCTCTTATAGAGTGGGTCTAGATGTGGTAGTTTTTTTTGCTCAGAAGCTCAGGTTTTTAGGAGAGATTCACAGGAGATAACCTACATCTTGGTTGGGTTGTGGATGCGAGTGACACAATAGACTTATGTGGTCCTTTATTGGAACCTTTAGATATATAGGAAGTGTGGATGAGGGAATCACATTCCTCTATATGGGCAGTTCACCCTGGTTTCACTAAAATATTCAATGATATGCATTGTTAGTATTGATGGATAAGTATGGAGAGAAAGATTTCAGGCTTCATCACTCAATTCTCCACTTATTAGAAATTGAAGGAAGAGTATTAGCGACCTATTGGACTTCTATATCCTCTCTCTATTCCAATGTGGAAATGAAATCAATTCACCATAGACTTCATGATATACTTGTTGAGATATCTTCGAGGCAGCAAAGCGGTGAGGGTTATCATTGATATACTGACCATGGTAACAAACATCCTACCAATATGGGAAACCCTCTCTATTGATGAGTTAGACAGGATATACATTTGGATGATAGTAAGACTATATGGTTTACCCTATTCTATAATGTTGAATAGATTCTTGGATTGGTTCATGATTTTGGAAAGGGTTATAATAAGCACAGGGTCCACAGGTGCTCTTGAGAACATCCTATTAACCTCAGACCAACGACCAATTTGATCATACCAAACATGTGTTAGAGGATATGTTATGGGTACATATCATTGATTTTAGAGGTTAATGGGAAATTAATATTCCTATGGTTGATTTTTCCTACATCCATATTTTCTAGGAAATGATTTAGACCAATCCATATAAGGATCTCTATGGTAGACTTTGTCATTCAACTATATATTGGATAGAGGCAGGTGATGTAGCTTTACGGGATCCTCATCTAATCTTGGATACTTCAAAACAAATCTAGATAATTCAAAGGATATGACTAAAAATCATTCAAATAAGGTGTTTTATGCCAATCGTCTCCGCAAAACATTAAAGTTCGAGGTGGCACATCAGGCCATTTGTGTGTATCAACTAGATTGGTTCAATCAAGATTCAGCGGACATAGAAAGTTATCATAGAGATGTGTTGAACCTTTTGAGAAAGCGGAGTGATTTTGGGCCAGTAGCCTATTGTTTATTGTTACCTCATAGTTATCATGACATGAAAGCCATATTTCACATATCTCATCTTCAACAATATTATGATGACCTATATCATTCGTTTGACCCCAAGGAAATTGAGCCGGAGAAGAATGCTTCCTTCAAGGAGTTTCTGGCTTGTATCGTTGATTGTAACATGAAGGTTCTATGAGGTAGATCGTTACATCATGTATTGGTGATATGGTAGAACATATTTATAGATGATGAGACTTGGGAGTGGGAGGCTGATGTACATGTGCAATGGCAAGAACACTCCTTAGATTAAATTATACTATACAGAGAAGGGAAACATAGAGATGAATTGTCTTACAGAGGGGAGGTTGTAATGTCTCTAATATTCAAAAAGGTACATAAAATTAATATTTTATCTATTTCAATTATGCATCCTTAAATGTGGTTCATAATCAATTCAAGGATAGTTTAGGTCCGTCTTGGTCTTATTCAGAGCTCGAAGCCCTGCATTGGGAAGGAAAGATAGGGTCTCATGGTTTTGGAAAATTATGTATCCCAGCCCGCATGGTTATTATGAAACCACGTGGTTGAAGACAATGAGAACATCATGGATTAATGGAATGTCTGAAACTGTATGACCTAGGAAACATGATCACATGAGATATCATTGGTTTTGGATAGTGTGTTTTAACATAGTTTTCACACTGTTAGATAAATCGTGCCCCTAACAAAGAGATGTGCTCTAAAATAGCAGATTATGGTGAACGATCTCTGAAAGGTTTAAAACCCATGTGGCCAAACTCGGGCGTAGTGATGAAAATGGGTGAAATTACCACTTTGACCCACATAAATGATTTAATCATATTTTTCTTTCCTTATTATTTATTTCTTATCCTTTTCTAGCGTCTAATCCTCTTTCTCCCTTGCATGATCCTCATACCCTTCATTTGGAAGACATTGATACATATCCTCTGTCTAACCTATGATTCATTTTCCATCAAATCAAATGAGGTTTTATAGTTATAATATCAAATCATCTAAAATATATTAATAGTTTCTGGTCCCATCTGTTCCATTATTTTTGTGCAAGCTAATTTTCCCCCTTTTCTATGCATTTGAAGGTTAAATTCAATTTCATACAACATAGATCAAATAAAAGGTTGATGTTGGATGAGGAATGTTATACAAGAATAAGGTAGGTGTTTTAGGAATCTTCATTTCATTTCATCATGTTCCTTAATTTGTTATGTAGTGCTACTCACTGGGCCATTCTGAGGATGCCTCTAAAATACTAATTAAACTACTCCAAGTAGTTCCGCAAATAAATTATGATCCTACCTAGTAGTTAATAAACTATATGGTCGATTTCCATGAATATTTTCATTCAATTTGGTGTGTTGTACCTATGATGCTTAATTTTCCATTTTTCTTCGTCCTGTTAACCATCCAAAATCGGTTTTTAATTATATTAAATTCCATAAACTATATATTGTGTTTACAAGGGCGATGATCGAAGTGAATAGCCTTTCTACCATTCCATTTATAGATTGTTGAACATAAATGGAATTTCCTTGTGCTTATGACTATGATTTATGAAAAATTATTTAAATGGACTTTTTCAATAGCATGCCTTGACCACTATACATAATATACTCAAAAATCATGAATTAACAAAATTCCCTTTTTAGTTGAAGTTGTTAGAAATAGAAATCTTGCATCTTTATTTCACTTTACCATTGAGGGGGAAAACAGGGGTTCTTATTTAAGATCCTATTTGAATAAATTTCATGCTTATTTATCTTTTATTTATGCTTCGTAAACATGATGGAGGTGACATCAGTTATTCCAGAGACAGGCTCATAGTGTGTTATATATTTATACCTCCATATGACTGATTACAGTTCCCTAGAAAAGACCACTTGGACATGATCAATGTAATGATATTTTACCATTCCATGAGTGTGACTTAGGCACTTACATGTAATAATAGGTAACACTATGAGGTCTGATAGACTGGGCTATTTTACATTCTTCTAGAGTGATACCTGAGACTTCATACTTCTGTCACCTAGGATAGACTCCTTGGTAGTATACTTTTATCGATCCCCTTAACATATACTTGGAATGTCTCATAAAATTTTCAAGTACAGGATAAGGGAGACTCTTTATGTTCTTATATGATGATTTTATTTAATTTAAAAAGGGTAAATGAATGTTTTATAATGATAAATGTCCATGGTTTAGAACTAAATGTAGGGATGAGACCTCCAATCTCAAGAACGAGAATGGAGATAGTCCATCACTAGGTACATTACCCTACTCACTTTATTATTTCAGCATATCATAATTCAAACACACTGACATTGGTTGTAGTTGGTCGATTGGACGAGTCTCCAAGTTGAACCCTATCTAATGTGTTCAATTATTTATTCCATATTTCATTTAAACAAATATGGAACATATGCTATATATTATTTAATGGAATATACATGCCTTAAAACCATTGGTTCCAGCCTATTGAGATGGTATCTCACACCTTGGTCAGGCACTTTTGGTACCTGAGAAGTCTTTTTGATTTCATGTACTAATAATGGGAAGATGTTAGCTTCAAATGTCTGATTATATTGATATAATAGGGTAATGTTTTGGAAGTAGAGGATCGAGTCAATTCTTTATATTCTATATATAGTAACATTATGGCATTTTTTGTATATTTTTCAACATGTTTCATATGATTATATACCCTTCCCTTGTTTAGTTATGTTTGTTTGAAAAATGACATAACAACGTCATATTTTATCTTATTAAAAATCATCTTCCTGTTATTATTTATTTATCTTGAAAGATTACTTATTCAATTTTTACTTAAATGTATTGGATATGGCTGCTACTTTTATATCTCATTACTATATATAGTTGTGTTGCAATCTAATCAAGGATGGAATAGTCTCCCCACAGATATACTAGAGGCCCTCACTGTTAGTCGGCAACCTTTGAAATTATGGAAGGAATGTGTATGGCCTTGTGGCCAACCGTCTTAGAGATATAGTTAGTGGAATCCAAGGAGAGGTGCTTTGTATCATATATATGATATTATACAATGTAATATCAAACAAGGGTACCTTTCTACCATTTTCCCATTGGTTTTCTACTCTTCCCCAATGTTGCATGTCATAACCCATCTCTCACCAAATGCTAATGTGAATAAATCTTACAAAATATATCATGCACCCCATACATCACATTATCTCATCATCATAACCAAATATTCATATTGTAACCGATTAGTTTTTAAGATCCACCATAGCCCGTATGTCGTGTATTATAACTCATGTTTTCACAAACCATAGACAATATACTAATAATAATTAGTAGGATATTTTATCCTAATATATATGTCTATGAAATTACCATGAACCATTAAAAATCTCTACAAAAATACACGTGGAATAAAAAAAACCCTGTATACACACACATAATCTACAAGTGGAAGGGAGAGGGATCAAAGGAGGTAGTCATCCATCTATTCTAGGCTAACATAGATGTTAGAAAAAAACACTAATCTATGGTGTACAAAGATCTATTCTCCCTACTAACGTGGGTGGGGTAGGGTATGAAACAAAAACACATGAATTATATATATATATATATATATATATATCACAACCACACTATAGGAAATTACCTTAATTTATACTCATCTTCTATTGACATCGTTTGAGACTACCTGCTTCCATGAATACATCATACGTATCAAGTCATTTATTCATCATTCATTACATTAATTAATTATCCATTAACTAATTATTACCATTACATATTCCATGATTAATGTTTTAATCTTCTATCTCAAGTGATAATGGAATTATTTCTTATTGGTTTATATTCTCATGTATATCATCATCATATGTCATGGATCAAGAACCAACCCCAGTTTCCAATAATAAATATATAATTATATATTCATATTGATACTCTATAACTCTTCCCAAGAAACCATATAAAATATTATAATGTTGTTCATGACATCCTATAGATTGACAAAGTTAGAGATAGATTATATAAAATGATTTAGCCATCATACCATTAAATAAGAAAAATCAATATCATGTAAGCATCCCAAATTTTAACACAATAGAATTGGTAAATCCCAACATTAATCCAATATATCCATCTTAGTTCTATCCCAAACATTACTACATGTAATATCACATATGGTACACCACACCAATATAATAATCATTTATATAACAACATTTCATCATCGACGAATTAGACATCCCTACCCATTTCAGCAATATAATAAGCAATGTGTTCCACCATCACTAACTCAATAATCCTAACCAAAATCTTCTTTATAACCATTAACCATCCAAGGCTCACATCTTAAGTAAATACAGAAGGTAGAAAACAAAAAAATAGTTTCAACATGTAATCTATGTTATAATAACAAGGCATCCATCCCTTATATACAAATGGGATTTCCTATCCACTAATATTTACCTTTATCAACCAATTGGTTTAATTACTATGTTGGATTAACTGATTTATTTATCAAAGGATACAACCACAGATATCCCAAGGAATCAACATCCAAATGCTAAGAATTATTTTGATAATATTTCTAGAATCAATCCTAGTTTCATTGAACATTAAGGAAGAACATTTTATTTAATAGGCCTTTAATAATTCAAAATAATAATATCCTATAGAATCATGTTATTTATCAATATTTTGTTAATATATAGGAGAAAATATTTAATTAAACATTCATTACGCATCAATTTTAATTCAATTAACATAAAATATTTGATTGTATGACATCCCAATTTCATTGTAAAAAATACATTACCTTTTTATGATGTTATTTAATTTACAAACATATTTTCCATTATTAAACACTATAACAACTGATTGCACACTATCTAGTAAATCATAGATGTAGGAAATTATAAATCGTTGAAGAATGTGTTTTCATATCTAAAAAATTGCATTCTTAAATATCTTCAAATTCACATCTAATAAAATGTTTGGTTCCATTAATATAATTAAATTATTACATGTTGTAATATGTTTAAATATGAATAATAATTCTATACCTACAATAATATTCTTAAAAAAAGAGTAATCTTAGAGAATATGTCTTAACAATCATAAATTTTCCACTAAAAAGACAATTCTAATTTTAATTCTCTTCTATCATGAATTAAACAAATTTTTATTCATATTATTTAAGTAGATTAACAATAAAACATGCGATTATTTTAATTTTAACAAATCATAATCTGGGAAAATTTATATGATTATCTATTACTCTCTCCTTGATAATTTTATAAATAATTATAATTATTCTACAAAATTGAAATTATTAAATTGTAATTGTTCTTAACATATTATAGATTGTCATCAATTGTTATCAATTACAAATGATAATTAATTAAACTCCATAATTGAAAATAATAAAAAAATATTCATTTAAATTTCAAATTTTAAATTTACAAGACAAATTCAATTATCCTACCAATGTATTAATTTTTCAAGAATGATTTTAAAAATCAAACAAAATTGGTTAACCATATTCTTCAACTAATATACTTCTCTTTCAATTCATGAAATAATAGTTACACAACGATTATATTTTATGTGATTTATTTATTAATATAAGAATTCTTTATGTAGTTTAAATTATTCTTTTATTTAAAAAAAATCAAGAATTCATAATATCTCAATATGATTAGGAGAGTTACACAACATACATTTCATCCACCAAATTTGTAATTTCTATATTATCACATAATCATTCATCATGATATTTTATTATATATTTTAAAAAGGTTATGGTTGACCACATTTATCTATATAAAGGGATTTTATAAAATTATAATTATACATATTCATAGTATAATAATAATAATAATAATAAGTTAGAAATTCATTCAATTTAATTTTCTATTTCAAATTTCATCACCTATAAGAGTATATCAGAGTAAAAATGATAACTTCATAATAGATGATACATGTCTTGTGCATAAGAAAGAAGAATATATTAATTTCATATTTCTTGAAAGACTATATATAAGTATTTTTGATCACCAAGACTCTAAAGAAATAGTGAGGAACTTAAACCAAATAAAGACAATAATTTTTTTCATTCATAAATACTCGTACTCAATTACACCATCAAATTTCAATAAAAAATTCATTTTAGACATTGAATGTTAAGGAATATAAAAGGTATTAATGGAAACTCTTACCTAGGTAAAAAACATCTAATTTCAAATAAAATCCCTTTAATTGCATTTAAGAATAATATCATCCAAGAAGGAAAATCTAGGGGAATTAATAAAACTATCTAACCCTTATGAAACATACACGTGATGCTTAAGGGAAAAAGGGTGTTACCATTACACCACTGGATATCTTTATACAGGATTTTGAGAAACAATGGTACCCTTATGTGGGACTCAGATGACCCATATGTGATATTTATGATTTACGGGTTACCCTTACCTGAGCTTAAGTTTACCCTTATGTAGCCTAGAGAAACATATAGTTATTCTTATAAAGGATGAATATTACCCTTACATAGGATTTAATAAATCATATAATTCCTTACACATTGGTTTATAAGCCTTACAATGTCTGTTTAAATATTTTCTTTCCATATGGAAGCTCATAAAAATGAGATCTTTGTTTTTGATTCTCAATAAAAGAACTACTAACCCTTTCACTAGTAGTATGAAATTTCATTCACCATTAGATAGTCCATTAATTTTTTTTCTTTTTTTACACAGGCTTTAGAAATTCTCCCTTAATTTTCTACACCCCTGTATAATAGTTATTATTTATATTCATGAGTACGGACTTTCAAATTGATAAAGGAAACATTTAAAATATTTTATTTCAACATTCAAATACTCATTAATAATTAAGATATGAATTTATAATCATGTCTTGGACTCCAAAAAACAGTAAAATATATCAAATTCACTTTTAAAAAATCTATATAAATTTACAAAAAAATACTCAAATTTGCTAATTAAATTTTAAATACCCCGTTAAATACTATTTATAATTTAGAAAATCTTCCCTAAAACAACTTTTATATTGATGAAATTTTTTTCCCAAACCACTGAGTTCCCTAGAATGAAAAGGTATGGGATCATTAATATTCATAAAATTTCATTGATATTCTAGATAGAAGAAAAAAATCATGTTAAATAAAATGTATGACTCATTCAGATCAATAGATCATAATGTAATGATTCCTGCTGAATTAGATACATCACATTAATATGTTTAACGTGATATGTGTTAAAATTATTGAATGTATATGAGGTTTGTTTAACTTGTATGGATAAATATAAATATAAAAAAATATATATTGTATTTTAGTTGATCCATACTCTAGATCATTGATATCTTGGTGTCACATGCATTGAATAATTGAGATATCCATGTTAAAATAAGGTTCCTAATGTGAATAAATTGAATTTTTTTTCTAATATTGTACATTTAAATTTATGAATACATTTAAATTAAGGGATAAATTTTTGGTATAAGATACTTATATCTTAAATGTGTTCAAAACATTCTCCTTCTTGATTTTATGTTCTAATTTTATATTTTATCCCATAATGCATCTATAATTCCACAAAAAATTTGTCTTTAAAGAACAAAAATAGTTTTCTATTAACTATTAGTTAATATTTCTCTAGGTTAATAAAACCATTGCTTTATATGACCCTAAATGAATATACTTATGTTTCTAATTATATTCAATCATATTATGATTTTTATCCTAATGTAAGATAGAAAATATAATGTATCGCAACTCCCAAGTCATAGTCTCAAAAAATGACATAAGTTATCATATACCTTAATTAGATAAAATTATAATCAGGATAAAAAATAATTAAATATCAACCTTCATCAACACCATATTCATCGACATTTCAAAATGATTAATTATTTGGTAAGTCTCACAACTACTATGGAAACAGTTTTTGTTATGACTATATGTCTAAATAAAGATGTTATCATATTTCATATCATAATCATGACTCTTATAACTGTTCTAATAAAATTAAAAAAATTTATAATGATTGAATCCACCTCATTTAAAATTGTGGACCATTTTTATTTCAAGCTATCCCTCCCTATCTACCACAAACCCCAAGACATCAATTGTTAAATCATATGACTCTAAAAATATCCAAAACATTCACCCACTATCGACCCCATTTAACAAAAAACCCACAAAAAATAGTTTTCCATTAAATTATAAAAAAAATTATTTATTTTAAAAAAAATCCATTCATTCAATCTATATTTCTTTACTCAATCAACCACTTTTACAAGGATCTATAAAATATATTTTTCCAAAATGTAATTTTGAGTCATCAACCATTATGTGAATTATAAATATAATTAGATAATTACTTCCCCAGATACATATATGTTAGTTTTAATGTTTCCATAATAAATATAATTGTCTTCATGGTCAGGCATTCTCACCACATCATGAAAATAATTAATACTACCATATCTGTAATACATGCTCCACTATGATGATTACCGACAAAGCAATTCATAAAAACAGTTCGTTATTTTTAAAATATATATATATATATATCTCGATAACATTTTTTATTATGAAATACATTTTTAATGGGATATGACTAGAAAATCACGACCGTTTTTACGTGAATTTATGCAAAAAGAGCTCAAAAATCAATTTAAGGGACCATATTCATGATGGTCTTTACCATCCAGAATAGATGTTGCACACAAAATTCCTCATCCATGTAGAGTTTCCATGGTAACCTCCACAAATAATATTTACATTTCATGGATATCCATTTACTTTATGTTCTCAAATACACTGATCTTTTATGGTAACCATCACGCAATGTATCTCTGGTTTGTGGGACCCCATCAATTCATGAAGCCCACAATGTTTTGAAAACACCTCTATCTTTCGATAAACCCATTCCCCTAACTCCATTAATCCAAATAATACCCCAATATGTATAAATTTTTATGGGACGCTTCCTTTTAGCTTCCAATAAATTCTTTGATTTTTTGAAACTCATCAAATCTGTGAGTGAGATAATAGATAGACCTCCAGAGGTCGCCATATATTATGAAACCACCTCCCTTGGTATTTTTATAACCTAAAACCATGGTAAATGTCCATTTTATGTTGGTTCATGGCCTTCTCATACGAATGTATCCCTTTTTGGATATTTCATATTCATGGGATAATTATCCTTCGCAAAACCAACCCCATGGGAACCAAGACTTTACATAGAGAAAGGGCCACCATTCCTGTGAAACATAGTCATTTGAGGGACCTTTGACATATGTGATACACCTAGCCTCTGATAAGACCAAAAAATTCATGAATATTCAACCTTCACAAAACCTATACTCTAAGACTCCTTACCTTTCCTTGTTTTAGCCAAAATGCTTTCGTGAATGTTGAGTGCCCATGGCTCCAATACCAATCCACATCTATTTCAACCACCCCCAAAATCCTCGTGTTGTCGGAACTACCTCTCCTTATGTCCCTCCAGTTTTCTCCTAGTGTATCCCAGGAATTCACCTTACTTGTTCCCCATAATCATAGATACCATAACGTCAGGATGACTGACTGTTAATCCTCAATGCCATTTTCTCTTCTTTACTCGATATTGTATCAATTGAGTAGTTGAATTGTAATCCTAAATGGTTGAATCAATTAGGGAAATTTATTTCCTATCTTGATAGAGAGTACAAATGATGAATCTTCCTCTTTTCATGTCATATTCCCCCTCGGGTTGTAACCCACATCCACGTCCAAGCTGTGTGATTTAAAACTCTCTCTATCCACGTCTTAGTAAGAGTAAGTTAAACTAAAAGAAAATTTACATAGCACACAATGTCAAACTATGGCCATAAACTATGTTATTAACTCATGGTTGGAAAATTACGATCATCATGATATGTCACTACCTTCCCCACCATGGGATTAAACACCCTCTTTTCTACGCTTCCATGCATAAGACCCACACAATCCTCCCTCCACTTGGGATGAAACTACACTCGTGTGATGAAACCCCATCACAAAGTTAGCTTTCATAAATAAGCCCTAATAACCCAATTTCTACTCCATAACATCACTTGTGAAAATTCCTTGAGTAATACACATACCGTATATTAATTGTAGTATATCAAAAACATGATAATACTTACAACCAGCTATTAAAATGGATGCACCAGTCTTGTCACACAACCATAAACATTGAAATAAAACTACACGGGTATTTATCAATATATGTAACACCTTGACCTTATTTACCCAAATTCGGTGAATTATTAAATAACATTCGCATGACCACAAGGGATTAAATCCTGAAAGACTGATCAGTTTAGTAACCTTGGAAGTACTATATACAAACATACATTTCACATTACATTATGAAATGAAAAACAACAACTTTGTGACTCTTTTTAACAAATTCATCTCCCTTAGACTATCTCTAATGGATATTCATAATATAGTTTTTCACATCTTGGGAAAAAATTATTGAAATGGGTGAGCTCATGTGCTCAGTAAGAATAATGATATAGCAGAAACATTAATAAATAAGCATAACGAATTAATGAAATGTATACTACTAAAAATAAATCCTATTTAACATAATATTAATAATAATATACCAATGATAAATCAAATAATGAATTTATTTATTCACATGGATATTCTACTAGTAGAATAATCATATGTAATATCAATATCCAATTTCATAATGACGGAATGTGTAATGACGGATATCATAACCCAGTAGTCAAGGCCTCCTGCCAAGATTAATAATAATATTTTTTCAAGGCCTTATTCCAAGACACTACATTGTCTCATTAGACATACCTATCCATGAAGGATCTATAGGTGGATACACCCGTCACATACAATTTCCAATGTATTCCTCATGTGGAAAGGTTGAAAGATAACATACACATTCATATTAAAACTAGCATAAAAATATTAATACTTTAAACATAAACCATGAATGATATAAAAATAATAAATTCATATTCAAACATATATGAAACCTTCAATACAATATATATGATTGTATAATAATAAATCAACTTCAAATAAATGTAAAATCTATTAATTGATATTGACATAGATGATAATAAAACTATTTGAGAGAAATATCTCATTATATTTTGAAATAATTTACAAGTAACTTAATTATAAAAAAAATAATTTATATTGAAAGTTTTCAAATAATATTGTAAGGGAATCCTCGATGATGTAATAATGGCAGAAAATAACTGCACCCACCCTATATGTTAAAAAAATATTCTTTCCTTAAGTTTGTCTAAAAGGTCATAAATGATGTTGTTTGGAAAATGACGGAAAGATTCCTCGACAGACGTTTTATAAAAAGTCAAAAAAAGTATAAATGACTTTAACACATAGTCTAGGAAATAGTAAAAATGTTTTGAAATACATTTTTAGGAAACAAGGATGTGGATGATAAAGATTTCCCAGAAGATACACACATATAAGCAACCTCAGATAATGAAGATATTGTAGAATTAACCCTTGCCCTAAAATTTTACATAGTCAATGGTATGTTAACCTACCATATAATGGTTGAAAATTTGTTATTAAGTTATATATAAACTATTTATATAAATATTATATCATATGTGGTCTTCTAATATTTCTTTGTTACAAATATTTCTATAGTATCATTTTTTCTGGTGTTAACTGAGTCATTTTATTTTATATGTTTTGTTACATAACCCATGATTGTTATGGATAAGATTTATTTGATTCATATCCAGAATGATATCATTTTCTTAAAAATTAGTTTTTATCATAAAATGAAAATTATTCTTGAATGGTTAGGATGGGGAATGAATGTCATCGTGTTCGTGGAGATGGTAATCCGTACACATGTACGAGCGACAATATCATTCTATTTATGGTGAAATAGTATTTAATTTTATGGTATATCAAATATAATGAATAATTAACATGTTATATATATTATTTAATTCAATTATACTCATCATTACACCCATCAAAATAATGAAGTGCGGAATAACAACTACACCACTACGTGGAGATAGTAATCTATAAGTACACACATACGGTGACTTGTCATTAATAGGATGGGTAGAATAATTAATATGGTTGTAAAATATTTATAATTACATTAAATTTTTTATAAGGAAGTAGAGTTATTATTTTGTTTTGGAAACAACAAATAAAGAGGATGTGGAAGATGAAAAGAATTTTGAAAGAGGATGTGAAAATATTACCTCTTCTTCGGATGTTTTTTTATGTTGATCAAATGGGATCCATAGGTAGTCTTTATGATCAATGTAATCCCATTATGTAGAAATTAGGGTATTTTTGAGGATATTTTATCAGGGTTTGTCTAAACTAAATGGCTTTGGAGGTGTGAATGTTAGGTAAGGGGAAATACATTTTTATAAGAGAGGTGTGGGTCACTTTAGGAAAAGCTAAAAATATTAATTTATTATTCAATGATGTTCGTTTTATAATTTCTCCCAAAAGATTTAATTCGAGAATAAGGTATGGATTTGTCTAAAAACATTCAACCAATAGGTTTTAGATATTTTTAGGTCACCATATTAAACATATCATTTCTATTTAGCTCTTAGATAAATAGTTTATCTTTTACAATGTATTCTAGTATTGTTATAATAAATGGTAAATAAACATTCTATAAAAATCCATGATAACTCGGTGAGGTTCATTTTTGATATATATAATTTTATCTATGTCCTTTTGGATGATCCTTATATTATATGAAATTTTATATGAATTAATAATATAATATTTGTTTGAAAATTTCATTTATGTCAATTTTGACAATATTTAGTATTTGGTTTTTGTGAAAGTCATAAAAACTATATCACTTGGAAAACGAATTATTTTTTAAACCACAACATGTAATATTAATATATAAAATTCCCGGAATTCATAATAAGTCACAATATACATTTATTTGGATATTTATAATATTAATATTTTTAATCATTTATTAATAAACTAATTACTACATCATCATTGTGTCATAAATAAATATAAGTAACTAATGTCTAAAAATTATAAATAAAAGACCAATATGTATAAAATAATATTATCTGTAAAATATATATTTATAGTCCAAATTATCTTATGTATTTCTATATATTAACATTGTTTTAGTTATTAAACATTGAATTTAAAACTTTTAACTCTTCTTTAAATAAATTAATAATAAATCAGCTGATTTAATCCATGTGGACCAAAAGGATCATATTTTATTCCTAATGATTATTTTATTCTAAATAAACTTATAAAATATAATTAGGACTTGTGGTAGGATAATTATAATATCATTTTTACCTTTAAATACATATTTACTTTTAAACGTGGTAAATAAAAATCCAAAGTTACTATTCACCTAAACTTATTTTCGTCCTATTGAATGAAATTTTACTTACTAATGTCAACCGTTTCCCTCTGGTTTTTGATATTAAATTAAAAAAACTGGTAAAATTACATTTTATTCATGTTTTCTATTGTGATTAGACCGTGGTTAAAAGTCGTTAAAAGTTGAATAAAATTTTATACGTATAATGTTAAAAGAAAATAACTCTAATGAATTACAATGATCTAATATAGTCATTATGTATCTATTTTTACAATAAGATAAATTTAAATAAAATAAACAATTATATATAAAAAATCGGTTTTAAACAAAAGCGTAGTGTTTTTCTATATTCATCAAAAATTGAATGTTTTTAGAAAAATTCCAAAAATTCATCCTAAGGTAATTTTGATAATCGAAACCCATAAATGATGTCCCTTCTGAAAAATAAAATTTTCAAAATTTCGAAACGTGTGTATTATTATTCCTTAAGGCTTGTTTGATTTGTCGTGGTGTTCTAAAACTCCATGTTGCGTACAACGCAAGCTATCGTATTATTCAAAGGGTAAAGTATCGTGGAAGCATGGTCTGTTACATTCTGTCCTCATTCAAATAATTACATCATGAAAATTTCTTGAATATTACTACATAAAATTATTTTTGTGGTTTATCATCATAAGTTTATTAGGGTCCCACGTTGCCTCCTCCATTTTAAGGTTTCCCCAAAGAACTTTTACTAGATGAGTCATCTGATTTATCAACACTTGTTCAATGGTATCAAAAATATTTACAGGCTCTTCCAAATAAGATCGACTGGGTTCCAGTACCATTTCCTCATAGGCAAGTATGTGTTTTGGTTCGGGCATGTATTTTCTCAATAGTGATACATGGAACACATCATGAACATTAGAGATACTATGTGGTATTGACAAATGGTAAGCTAAAACTCCTATTCATTTTGGAATTTCGAAAGGTCCTATATACATGGGACATAATTTTCCTTTCTTACTGAATCATAAAACACCCTTGCATGGAGATACCTTCATGAAAACATGACCAGCTACTTGAAATTCTAAATCTTTCATTTGATTATCAACATAGCTCTTTTTTCTATATTGAGCTGCATTAATATGGTTTTGGATAATCTTTTCCCTTTCCATTGTTTTCCTCAACATGTTCTGGGCCTACAAGTTTTCTTTCACCTACATTATCCAAACATGTTTTTGTGTGATATCTATTTATATATAACGCTTCATATGGTTCCATCTAAATACATTAATGTCTGTTTTTGTTATAGAAAAATTCTACAAGCGGGAAATATGGATCCCACATACCTTTAAATTCAAGAGAGAAAGATCTTAACATGTCTTCTAAGGTTTTAATAGTATATTCTAATTGTCCAACAGTTTGATGGTGGTAGGCAGTGATCAAATTAAGATATGTATCCTAGTATTTCTGAAGACTTCTCTAATAACCTTGAAGTAAAAAGGGGATCACAATCATAAACAATAAATATGGGAACACCATAAAATATTACAACTTCATTAATATGTAGTCTTTCTAAATTTTGTAGTGGTAAATCTTATCTTATAGCACGAAGATATGCAGACATGGTAAGGTGATCCACAATGACCCACATAGAATCATTTCTTCTAAGAGTCTTCGGTTTCTCTATGAAAAATCCCATCATAATATCATCCCATTTCTACTTAGGTATGGGAAGATGTTACATGACTCCTCATGGATGTTGTCTTTCAACCTTATCCTATTGACAAACCATACACCATTACACATAATCAGCAATCTCCCACTACATTTTGTCCCACAAAAAATGTTCCTTCAAGTCTCTATACATCTAATAGCTACCAGGGTGTATAGAGAAATTGGAAATATGAACATTATCCAAAAATTTCTTTTTAGATTAGGTGTGTTAGGAACACAATGTCTCTTCCCATATTTAAAAATCATATCTTCATATACGAAGTCGATGAATCTCCCATCATTCACAACATTAATTTTATTTTGAAACACCTCATTATCATTTAGAGAACATTTTGTCGTTTATAGTAAAGATGGTTAATCAAATATTTGAAAAAGAATTGATGTTTCTTTTTCCCTGATTATTCCCATATACATCATTACAACATTAATGAACATAGGATCCCATTAAAATCTTATCTTGTTCAAAAATACATGATTCTTTCTGCTCAAAGCATCTTCAACATTAATTTCCATCCACGTGTGGTAGTGTATAGTGAAATCATAATCATTGAGTACTTCATTCCACTAACTTTGACTCATGTTTACTTCATTGTGTGAAAAGTATAATTCAATATCCTTTGATCAGTATATATCTCACAATTTCATAATATATATACTGTCTCCATATCTTCAATGTAATGATTACAGATGATAACTAAATATCATGAGTTTAAAGTTTTGTTCATGAATTTTTATTTGTCGTGATGCATAGGCAATAAATCAATCATACTGCATAAGGATACAATCACGTACTTCATTTGATGCATAACTATAAATAACAAAATCATCCTTACCAGATGGTAGAGTGAATATAAGAGCGTTAACTAATATTTTATTCAATTCATAACAACATTCATCAATCACTTTTTTCAAAAAAAAATCCCCCTTTAGGTGTGATCTTGGTTAATGGGATATCCAATCAGCCAAAATTTAGGATGAAGCACCGATAATAATTTGATAAACCAATAAAACCTTATACCTTAGTTATAATTGACAGTGCTGGCCATTATTGTATTGCTCTTGTATTAGATGGATCAATAGATATTCCATATTTAGAGACAATATGGCCATGAAAAGTAATCTTATGAAGAAAAAATTCACACTTGCTAAAAATCCAATACAATTCATTTCATCTAAGAGTCTTTAGAATAGTTCCAAAGTTATTTTCATGATATTTATAGATTTTTGTGTATACCACGATATCATCATTAAATACCACTAAAAATTCATCATGACATTCCTTTAAAACTCAATTCTTTTGGTCCACGAAAATTTTGGGTGAATTAGTTAGTCTATAAGGCATTATTGTAAACTCGTAATGTCTATACCAGGATCGAATTTTTTTTTCAGAATGTTTTTCTTCTTCACACACAACTGATTATATCCCGATCGAAGGTAAATCATTGAAAAATATTGTGCTCTATGATGTTGGTTTAATAAATCATTAATTCAAGGTAGGGGATACATGCTCATTATTTTTATAGCAATGATCTTCCTGTAGTCAATGCATAACATCATAGATCCATCTTTCTTCATAACAAAAAAGGGGCTCCCCATATAGTAACACTTTGGAGCATAAATACTTTATTACTAAATTACCCTAGTTGTTTCTTTGCTTCATCTACTTCCACAGTTTCCATTCTATAAGGGGACTTTGATATGGGCCTTGAACCAGGAATTAAATCATTTTAAAATTGAATTTCTTATTTTGGATGATGTCGAGGTAAATCATATAGAATAACATCCATATATTCTTTCCCAATAGGTACATCCTCTATTTGAACATTCCATTCCTCACCCATATTTATCACATTCTATTCCAACCCAATAATTTAGTTTAGTTTTGCAACATGGGGTGGAACTAGATATGATTCAGGTTGTGATGTTTATACTCTAAAGATAATGTACTCATTATCATCATAAAAAATTGTATTTTTCTTCTTCTTAAAATAAATATTCACATCATGGTGTGAAAGGAAATACATACCAATGATTATATAAAATTAAATCATGGGTATGATGATGATATCAGCCGATAAAGCACATTTACCTTCCCTAATGTGAACTGATTCAGAAAACATTCTTGAAATGATACTTCCCTTAAGAGTTTGGACAAATAACTCCCTTGTTAAATCAAATTGGAAATATAAAATTTTAATAGAAAAATGGGATGATATGAAAAAATATGATGATCCAGAATCCAATAAAGCATTGGGTAAACTTGAGGAATCCATTAAATTACCAGCCACAACGTCATTTGGAGCTTTAACCTTAGAAGCAGTGATTGCATAAGCTGTTCTTTTCTCCCTTGGACTTTTTGAGGTTCGTTTCCATGGCCCATTGGACATTAATTTTCATAATTCTCCATTTATCAACAATTTTGACATTGAAAATTGATAGCCTCTTTCATTCCCTTGCAATCATGATCTTGGTGGCCTTTTTCACCACACTTTTAACAAACTCCAATTCCCATCAGGAAAGTACAAGGGTGTTTCTTCTGACATTTACTGTAGGATGGAAATTAAAATTTTCCCTTCTTCCCCTAATTTCAATTTCCAGAGTGTTCAATAGATCTCTTCTTCTCTTTCTTTGCTAAAAAATTAAAGACGTAGAGAATTTATTTTATGTCTTAAAAGCACACAAGGCAATATCTTTGTAAGATGAAGAAGATAAAGATACTAATGCTCAATGAAGAAATGGTTTTAATCCAACATAGAATGTATTGATCGTACCCTGTGGGTTATGTATATAATCTGTTGCATCGCTTACTAAGAATGTAAAGTTATGCTCACACTTTGCGACATTCTTATCCTCCTTTTGTCTTAGACTCAAAAAATGTCATTCCATATCCAATCGATGGTCAAAGTAATTTATTTTTCTATGAAATGATATTTAAACTCTATACATTCAATATTTGATACTTCTTCATCACCCTTTATGATTCAAATTAATACCCACCATTGATATGCATCTCACTGGAGGCGATAAATTTCCATGACTACCTTTTCTCTTCCGCTACTCCGAAAAGCATGAAATATTTTTTCTATGGAACTTTTCATTTTCTTAGACAAAAATTAATTTGTTTTCCCATTTAATGTTGGTGGTTGTTTCCTCATGAAGTAGTCTAACATTGATCCCCCACATTGTGGATCAGGGTACTCCATATGGGAGAGGTTATTATTCATAACCTGAGTGAATTGTCCAAATATGGTTATAAGTTGATCAACATAGGTTGTATCACCAGCTCCACTATAATTATCCTTAGTAGGATGGAAATCTATACCAGTAGTTTTTTCGTTGATAGAGTTTTCATTCCTTTTACTTGGCTCCATTTCTAAACAATGGAATACAGTAGATTAGTTTATGAATCACAACACTTAATTCCAAACTAGTAAAACACCTAACATAAATTAAAAAATTTATGCATATAGTCCCTAATCATAAAAAAAATTTCATTGTGGAAGTATTTAATCATAAATCCTTCATAATGGTTTTTAAATAAAAAGGGAATTATCCAAAGCATATCCCCTAGGATTGTTGTAAACAAGAGTTATGCAAGGCCCATTGTCGTGTACCAGGATACGCCTTGTCAAGCCCAAAACTTTTTGTCATATTTTTCACTCCAAGGTACACCTTTTCTAGAGCCACCTCTACCTTCTCGTATTGAAACATGGATGTATTTCATGGAAAACACACAAAATCTCTACATTACCAAAATTCTAGGTTGTTTTTATATACTAATCCTAAATGCCTATCTTAGGGTAATAAGCTCTAATCTGAGTGTTTCTAAATCTAGTTTCCATGGTTTATACTAAAATTCATATGATACCAATTTTAGTGCCCCGCCCATAGTTACCCAGAGTTGGGACATTATTAAATCACATTTGCATGATTACATGGGATAAAATATTTAAACACCGTTCAATTTCGTAGCTTTAGAAGTACTAGATACAAACATATATTTTACATTACATTATTAAATGAAATAAAAAAACACCATGTATCTTTTTAGCACATTAATCTCCATTATATTTTCCCAATAGGTCAGTCATAATATACATTTTCACATCTAGGGTAAAATAAAACATAGAAATGGATGAGATCAGGTGCCCAGTAAAGATAACAATATAGCAAAAACATTCATAAATTAGAGTAAACATTTAGGGAAATTTATAAGACTAAAACACTCTCCTTTTAATCATAAACTTAATCCTAATATGGAAAAGATAAATCAAATAATTCCATTTACTTATTCACATTGATATTTTAATAGTCGAATAATCACATGAAATATCAATATCCAATTTCATAATGATGTAATACAGAATGCCAAACCTCATAACCACATAGTCAAGGCCACATCCCAAGACTAAAAATAAGATTTTTTCAAGGCCTTGTTCCAAGACACTAGTTTGTCTAATGATACCTACTGATTCATCGATGAGCTATAGTGGGCTCCACCTGTCACTTACTATGTCAAATGTATACCGTATATGAAAAGGTTGAAACATAACATAAATATTTGAATTAAAACTAGCATTTGAAATTTTAATACATTAACAATTAACCATGAATGGTTTAAACATAATTCATCCACATTCAATCATATTAAAAAACATTTAATAACATATGGATGATTGAATTGTAATAAATCAACTTCAAACAAGTGTAAAAACCATTAATGTGTATTAACATAAATAAAATTAAAACTATTTGAGATAAATATCTATTTATATTTTTAAATCATTTAATTTTAACATAATTAAATTAGAAAATATTTATTTAGAAAATTTAACTATAATTTTGTAATGGAAGCTTATATGATGTAATAAGAGAAGAAAATAGACGCAGACATCATATACGTTAAATAACATTATTTCTTTAATTTTTTTGAAAATGTCTTAAATGACCTTGTATGGAAAATATCGGAAAGATTCCATTATAATGATTTTATTAAAAGAAATACAAGGATATAAATTAATTTAACCCATAGTTTAGGAAATAGAAAAAAGTTTTGAAATACAGCTTCGAGAAACATGAATGAGGATGATAAAGAGGTCCTAGTAGATACTCACGTATAAACAACCTCATATAATGAATAGATTGTAGAATTAATCTTTGCCTTTTACATTTCCTTAATTAATGGTATGTTAACCTAATGTATAATGGTTAAATTATTGTTATTAAATTATACATGAACTATATATATAAATATTATATCATATATTATCTTCTAATATTTATTTGTTAATAATATTTCAATAGTTCCATTGTTTCAGGTGTTAACTGATTCATTTTCCTTTATATGTATCGTTACAAAAGTCGTGTTTTTTATAGATAGGATGTATTTGATTCATATACAGAATAATATCTCATTATTAAACATCATTTTTAATCATAAATTAAAATTATTCTGGAATGGTTATGATTGGGAATGAATCTTATCGCGTTCATAGAGGCGGTAATTCGTATGTACGCATGAGCGAAAATATCAATCTATTTATGGTGAAATAGTGTGTAATTGGATGGTATATTTTAAATACAGAATAATTAACATGTTATTTTTATTATTTTTATAATTTATACTCGTTGTTATACCCATCCCATAAATGAAGTGTTGAATAACAACTACACCATGACCTGTAGACGTTACACCGTACGTACGCACATTTGGTGACTTGTAATTAATAGGATATGTAGAATAATTAATATGGTTATACCATATTTATAATAACATCAAAGTATTTATAAGGTACTATAGTTGTTATTTTGGTATGGAAACAACAAATAAATAGGAAGTGGAAGAAGAAAATAACATTGAAATAGGTAGTAAAATTATTACCTCTTCTTTGTGTCTTTCTTTTTGAGTTGATCAAAAGAGATCCTTAGGTTGGATTTTTAATTAGATTCATCCCCCTAGTTAAATTTGATGATATTTGGGCGGATATTTTAGTTGTTTTTGGATGATCCAAATTGCTTTCGAGGTGTGAAATTAAGATAAGGGGAAGTATCCTTTTATAATAGAGGCGAGGGTCACTTTATGAAAATCATAAAATATTAATTTATTATACATTAATATTCATTTTAAAATGCTTCTAAAAAGATTAATTAAGTGTATATGGTTTCTTTGGTATGAAAATCTCTTGATCCTATTGGTTTTAGTTAGGTTTATGTCACCATATGAACCGTATCTTTCATATTTAAAGCATAGTTAATAGTTGAACATTTACCATGTATTTTTATATTATTATATTAATATTTAATAATCATATTATAAAAAAAAGAGAACCAGAAGTGGTTCATTATTTATATATCTAACCTTATCTATGTCATGTGGATGAACCACATATTTTTAGGAACATTATATCATTTAATAATATCATATATTTTATAAAAAATTAATTTATGTCATTTCTGGCACTATTTAGTATTTGGTTTTTGTGAAAGTCATAAAAACTTTATCACTTTGAAAAAAATTTATTTAATAAACCCTAAAATCTCATATTAAATTATAAAATTTGTGGAATTCATCAGAAGTCTCAATTTACATTTATTTGGATATTTATAATGTCAATTATATTAATCTTTCATTAATAATGAAATTACTACATCATCATTGTGTCATAAATAAATTAAATTATTTAATGAATAAAATTATAAATTAAATTCCAATTTTTAGTAAATAATTATATATATATAATTAATATTTATAGTCTAATTTACCCATATGTAACCCTATATTTAAAAATTTTTAGTTATTAAACAATGAATTTAACACTTTTAACTCTTATTTAAATAAATAATAATAAATGTCCTCATCTAATCCATGTGGACTTATAGGATAATTTTTTTTATGAAGATTATTTTGGTCGAAATACACTTATCCAACTGAATTAGTACTTGTTTTAGGGTAATTATTATATCATTTCTTTCCTTTAATTACCCTATAATATTTTAACCGTGGTAAATACACGTCTAAAGTTTCTATTCGTAAAAAAAATTCATCCCATTAAACCTAATTTTACATAATGATGTCAATTGTGTCTCTCAAATTTTATAAATTCAATTTACTAAAGAAGTAAAATTACATTTTATGCATATTTTCTGACGTTCCATGAAGGTGGGTAAAAGACGTTAAAAGTTAAATACAAATTTATACATCTAATATTTTTATAAAATGACTCCAATGAATATAATGAACTAATATAGGTATTACGAATATATTTTGACTATAGAATAAATTTAAATGAAATAATTAATTATTTAAATAAAAAGATGGTTTTAAACAATAATGCGGTGTTTTGCACTATTCATAAAAATTTAATGTTTTCAGAAAAATACAAAAAATTCACCCTAAGCTAATTTTGATATTTAAAAACCAAAAATGAAGTCCATTTTGAAAAATAATATTTAATTTTTTTAAAAATGTGTGTACTACTATTCATAATGGCTATTAAGATTTGTCATGGTGTGCTTAAATTCCATGTTGCATACATGTGCAAGCTATCACATTATTCAAAGGGAAATATACTATGGAAACTTTGGGTGTTACAATATTTACCAACTGAGTATACATGAAACCTTCCTTAGTTTCAACCAAACAACATCCTAGTTTTAAATCAACCCCCATAGGGATACAATCAATACCCCATGTGTAGAGTCATCCCACATGGGGGAAACACAACATCATCATGGTCTAAAATCACCTATATAGGGGGGGGCTACATCTTCCATGTTTGAAATAGTCCCCCTTAGTGGTACTTAATCCATCATCCAAGTAATAGATCATCCCCCATGGTGGGACACACTCCATCATTAACGTATGAAATCTACCACCATAGAGAAAATACTCTACTATCCAAGTTTTAAATCAGTAACCTTGTGGGAACGATGTCCATAAATCATAGTGTGATTTATTATCTCTTAAGTACACTATCCACCATCCATGTGTGAAATATTCACCCTTTTAGAGAGACACTCCACCCTATTTCCCCAAAAGATTGTAAGCATGGGACCATCTCCATAAGGAATTTATCATTTCACCTGATTTAGAATCCATAGCACATACAAAAAGCATGGTATTCCATAGGTCAAAAGGCTCAGAAGACAAACCCCATATTGTCAACTACCTGATGATCAATATTGGATGCCTGGGATTATGCACCAAAGATGCCACATACATGATTTTCCAACTAAAATATGAAGAAATTATAGGTTCCCAAACTACCCAATGCCCAGACATTCCTAGATGATATCATTGTTACTACCTTCCTTGACTGAGGGTTACTACATTGTGGAGGTAAAAGAAACATAATTAATCAATGGCCACATTGTGATGGAACCGAGAACAAGTTCCATGAACATGAATTTAATCTAGGAGGGAGACACTGACTAGGAAAAGAGATCTAAAGAGAAATTCTTGGGTGGTAGAAATGATATCCCATCATCCTATTTTGAAAAACAACAAGACATTACCGATGACATTGATGGAATCTTCCAACATTTGGAGTGAATGAATGGAGGTAAATAATTCAGCCCACGATGCACATTATCCTTGATGAAATCATTAAAAACAAAAATGTTGAACCCAATGTGAATGTATTCTCCTTCAACAGTGGGGACTAGTATCATTTGAGGAACCAATGATTTTTCAGGTCATAGGGTCAAGATATTCAGTGTAGTGTCCCACCAATAAAATGGTTTTCCCAACATGAAACTGACGAGAAACATGAGGATGGTAACATTGGGAATTCCTGGTATATGGCAACATCAATGCAGATCGTTATCTATTTCAAGAATAGTGGATGAATTTTGGGAATTTCGCATCACCTATACTTTACCAGTACTGGAGGTCAAACCTACATACCATGTAGGGCACAAGTTATAGGAAATTAGTTACTTAATGCCAATGGGAATAGGGTAAGGGTAAACATTGGTGTGACAATACTTCATGATTACATCCACACAATGAAAAACATCGTGACTTCATCTATTGGGATCCTACTCCCCATCTCATTGACCGAGCTCATTCAGAAGAGGATGATCAATGACCATAGAAATCGAATGTAGAAGTATGGGTTTATTCACACCATGTATAAAACTAACTAATATCTTGAGGCCTATATTCCTCAACAACATTACTACCCCCAAGGGTCATATAAGGGAAAACCAATCATCATTAGCATGGAGAACTGCTTTGGGATCCTCTCTTGAGAGTGATTTAATAGCTCATTCATCTGCATCGAGGTGCAATGGGTTGTTTGAGACACACCTACATCATCCACCACTAAAATGATACCTAGGAGATATCCCACCAGTAATTTTTATTTATATCTCTAAACAATCCCATAGGCCAACGAGTTTCTTGACTTCATCCATGATTTTGAAGCCCTGATCCATAGCACCTAGCATCAATGATGGGGGAAAACCTAGAACAATCCCCAGTAAGAGGAATCTTTTATTTCTAATGTGGCCCCTCCCACCTCAATGACATCCCATCATATCCTTGCAATAGGTGAATAGGGATCCTCCTTTCCCCTAATGGGATCATGACCCCAGTTGTCTCATATGCTGGTTATGTTGACTCTCATAGTCACTGGTTCCATCAATAGTCGTTATGGGTCATCTCGTGATGAGGAAAACTAGTACATAGGTCCTCCCTATTAAATCAAAAATTATTGTAAAGGTCATAATTTCACCACCATGAACTAGCATGGAAGTCCTCAAAATTCCATCATTATCCAATTCATTGGTCCTCCCCACAATTTCAGCTAACAACATGAATGTCCTCTATATGATACAAACTATCCGTACAAAGTTCCTCCTCACACCACCAAAAACTAACACAGAGGTCCTCCCCATGAAAAAAACATTCCCCGATCTAAAATAAATTCAATATCCTAAGTGTGAGTACATATTTTGGTGTGTGTTCATATGGAGTAGGCCACAACCCACAAGGATAAAAACGGATTAACTCTTATTAATCCTTTTGTGGTGAATTTATGCACTGTCAGAGGTAGAACACAGAAAATCATGTCATTATCAACTTCATAGAGTCTAATGTGTTGGAAAAATATGTGAGAGAAAATTCAATGCCACATCATGATTCTGGGATTATCTTGATACCAAAGCCATAGGATTCTAATTTCCAAGGTCCACAATGTCCCTAAACCCCTCCAATGGTACTGGTAGGTGGAGGTTATTTTGGAATCCTTCTTGCGACTCATTGTGAAACCATATATGATTCCACATGTTTAACTCCAATTTAACTAACCACAATAAAGATAATGATATGTCAGGGTATGGCTTGGCACCCACAAGATAATGGTGAGAAATCAATTGATCCTCAAATGGGAATTTCTACCCATGCATATGAGGTAGTGGTGACCAACCCTTCAACAAGGACATGGTATTGTATCTAGATCCTCCATTAAGATACATCCAATAATATAGTGTATATTCTAACAATGAAGAACCCCATATTATTTATGTGTAGTTGAAAAGTTGACTTGTGTCTGTGCCACCACCCTAATCATAGCCAATGCCAATCAAGGTTTGGTTTGAGAAAGAGAATAACACTTCCCTGAATTAAGAGGAACTGTGGGAGAATCTAGCCAATGATCATATATTTGTTGTGATCTAGATTCCTATAGTTGTAGATTTTTTCTTCCCAAAGTCCATCACCAAGGACCAAGTAGTTTGTTTCTTTCAGATTAAATGGGTGATGTTCCACTACGAATGTGATCGTCAGCTGTACTACCTAGAGATCCATGATCACCTTGATTCAATCAAAAAACACTATAAACATGTTTATATCATAGTTCCCCTAGTTTCTTTGTTTCATGATTCATATTAATATCACCATATTCTGTATCAATCATATGTTAAATTCCTATTTTTCATTGTTGGGTCATGAGATAGATGTCTCTACATGTGAATATCTGACGTTGGGGGCATAATGCTACCCTCCATTTTTGAATTATCCCATGATTGTGACATAATCAACAATCCGGTCTATCCATTGACAGTGAGTTCTCTACTCTACCTACAACCATGGTGGAATTTTTCACCATCAACTCTATAATGTTTCAGAGGAAGATGACCAATAATGCCAGAAACGACTTTGAAAACCCACATCAAGGGGCAGTATAATACTAGGTAAAACTCTCAACATGTATCCTTAGCCAACAGAAAAGACATTCATAGGGCCTCAGAGATTCCCCAAATAAGACATTATTACTATCCCATAGGTATTATTACAATGGGAAAGGACACTATAAGACTTTAAAACATTCTGAGTTTTCTCCCAAAGTGTTATTGATCCTCAAGATAGTCATTTTTTTTATGATCTAGATGTTCAAAAAAGGTTAATGTCCAGTATCATTTCTGAGTATCCCACATACTCCAAAAATGTCTTCAGTCACCCCATATCTCCTCTTGTAGTGATACTAATTGTCCACTTATAGATGCACCAATTTGGACAGGGTTCCCCCGGACACTCGGTCAGGGAAGAATCTAGGGATATGAAAAATGATCAAGATATATGTCACCCACCCCACCTGAGTAGCTTAAACTATGGTATTATCTTCATCAAGATCATGGACATGATTATCCCTAAGCCTATGTATTTTTGTAGGAATTAGTGAATAAAAAAATCCCCCCAGGATGATTTCATAGCTTCTATCATCACCAATCTCAACAGTTGTTTAAACATGAAAGGTGGAAATACCACCTGATGGAAAGCCATACCAAGCATGAGTGGACCATGTTCAATCACACAATGATTTTTGATATCCAAGATTCAACCTATATATTGGAATTGGTGACCTTATATTATATTTAGACTGCATTTTCTCAAGGTTTGTCTTAAAGTTGAGGACTGTAGTTTAACATGAAGCTTCCAAGATCTGATTTTCCTTCTTGAATTTGGATGGGCCTCTCTTCATTTGGAAAAAGTATATTCCCTATAAGGTACATCTCTAGATCGGTTGATCTATGATGATGGATCCTCTACCAGTTTAGAGGCACCTCCCACATGAAAATCAAAAAAACCCTCTTTAAATATAAATATTTTTCTGATTAGTGGGTCCTTGATTTTATTCCCTGGTTGAATGGGATTATATATACACTAGAAATACCATTTTACTTGGAACAACTATTCATGATGTTTATAGATAACATCATGAATGATATGGTCCCTACCCTCATATAGCTAAACAATCCTATTGTGATTTAGGATTTATTTAAGAATTATTAGTGTCTATAATATTATATATAGTGGACAAGACAACATTCATTCACATTTCCCATTCCATGTCTTTTGAGAATGTCTCAGAAAAAAGAGACTTCTGCCATTTTTTCTGAAGAGGTTTATGAGATGGTAAAACAATGAGAACATTTTCTAGAAGAGCCTCTACAAGTGTATCACTAACTAATATAGAATCATCTATCACATTCATGCTAAGAAAAACATCTCTAAGCACAGTATCCTTGATGAGAGAATGTGGCTTCAGCCCCCATCAAGGATATGCTCCCAAGATGACTTCCACAAAATGAATAAATAAGAATTAATCCATCATTGATTTATATATCCCATGATACATCATATTTCCATTGATAATGTAATTCTATAGCTTCTACAGTGAATCAGACCCAAGGTGCATGGATTCATTTTCCATGATAACCATTTCTTATTTGATTGGATCCTCAGACACACCATCAATGAATGCATCATATTCATTTAATAGACCGAAGACAAAGTAGATTATTACGTAGTCTTGTTGGGATATGTTCCAAAATTTGTGACACATGTTTTTTCTAATACATATAGAGATTGTGAAAACTTTGACAAGTATGAATAGTTTCCAAACTAAGGTATACAGAAGTACAATTACTGGTTGGATTGAAATTTATATTTTCATTCATATGGTATCATTCATACACTCTTGAGAAAACCAGAACATTTTGTTGTGTACAAGCCTACATTGATCACTTGATCCACATTTGTGTCGTAGTGTTCTAGGTCACAAAAAAAGAGATGCTAATCACCCAAGAGAAATTAGTGTCCCCTTATGGTGCTTAAGCTAACTAGCACCCCGGGTAACTTGATGCCTCCCATGTTGGGAGATTCTCTTAGGTTCAATCCATTTGTGGAATATTACGCTAATGAGGTGAAATAATATGTATCTATGAATTTGACCAATCTAGTAGACCAATTCATGATGCTAGAGGGTGATGTGTATCATGTGAACCCCACATCTACCTCTAGCCAACCTCTTCGAAGGAAAGGTAGAGGACATGAAAGATATTATAATTTTTAGGAAAACGCTTAAAAAGGATGTTCATGGTACTAAGACGAGACATAAATCCTTAGTAGGTAGATCCCTATTTGTCGAAATAATATGGTACTCCCCCATAGTCGAATATATTAGTTGAAACATGCATCTCTGACACAATCACATTGTGATGAACCACAACCATCTAGGACCTAGCCTAAAATGACTAGTACTCAACTTATTGTTTTTCAAAGTATGACATATAGTTAGTACTATAACATCTCTATTACTATCCAGAACCAAAAAGTCTATCCAATGTAATATGTTAATGCTATACTAAATATTGACCCATCAAAGGAAAAAATGTACACCTAATATGAAGATATTGTCTTTTAAATAACATCAATGAAGTACCTTTGATGATTTCAAATAATGAGGCTCCCCGTTTATCAATGTATAAGTTTGAATCCCTTGTTGAGGCCTTGGTAAGTCCCATTTAATTCATATATGATTTATATGCCACTGAGGACTACTATGCAGAAGAGGCTAAGGAAGCAGAATGACTATCCATCATTTCATTTTATATAGAATAAAAGACTATTAACAATCAGGGGAACATGCACTAATTTTATATTATATGTCATTTTAATGGGATGGAAATATGTTGTTTCATAGTGTGTATTGGCTTCAATATAAACCACATCCCGACCTGGTTTCTTTATAAGATGTGACATATAGAAGAATATCTATATCCATCTATCCAATGATTCAAGTGTATGAAAAGAGCGATACGAAACAACATGTAATGAATCAGCTTATGTCTCCATCATGTAATTAATTGATAGTAGTTTGTTAAGATACTACCTATAATGTGTAGTAGGGAAGAACCTAGAATTATTTACATATAGAAGTACCCTATTTGTAACACCAGATACTTAAATTCTCCCTCTATTGACAATTAGGGGTACTTCCGGGCGATTTTCCCCCTTTAACTCTTGTAAGGCATACTACCTGGATGTTTGTAACTGCAAAATGAAATGGATGTAGGTTCATTCCATCAGAGTTTAGTACATAAACTCCACTAATAGTATAATTTCCTCATCATTTTTTCAGTGGCTAGAATTGAAAGCTGTGTTTTCCCACTAAATTTATCAATTAAATCCCACGAAACCTGACCTCGTTGATTGTTTCTTTCTCTCCAAGAAAAATGAGCATTTACATATTTCATCAAAATCATACACTTGATAGGCCCAATTTCTATAAGAATACCAGACCCTTATGAAGTGTCATGATGTTTTTCCCATGAATACTAATCTAGGAAATTCCCACATGTTCCACAATGAAGGGATGAATTGATGAAGGAATAATCATCACCATTGTTTCAATATCAAAAGTGGACCTATCATCTAAAAACAAGTTGGGATTGGGTAGAAATTTCTGTTCCTGTTTTCCACTAAAAGTGAGAACCCCTGATCGCAGAGTTTCTATCCCTTGAGCAGATTATCTCCCATGTTATACTAGCATGGAAGAGGCACCTCCTCAATATGACTCTCATATTAAAAATAATGATGAGGATTTGAATGATAACCCATCTATATTTTAATATGGTGTTTCCACCACTATTGATGATTTAATCTAGGTGAACCTTTGTAACATAAGAAGATCCATGGCCGACATTGATTAAAACAACCATCTCCACATAGGAGCATAAATAGTACCAATCCTTAATAAAATAGAATTGAAATATATTTTCATGAATCCATGAGGAGATTCAAGGGCTATACCATAAGGTTATTGATCAACAACTTATCCTCCAAGTGATTCATTGTGTGTTCAAATAGCCTTGATGAAAGATGAAACCCTATCACAGTGCTATGGACAAGGATAAAGGAGACAAGATTATTGAAACCAACTTTATTAACGATTTCCAATACCCAATTTGTATGACCAACATTATACCACTTAGGAAGAGGAATGGGACAATCAAGGTCTATAATGACATCTGAGACCTCAACTCCAATTTTCTGGTGGATGATTTTCCCCTTCTAGTGGAAGGGCTATTTATTAATTCTATTGATGGGTCCCATTCCCCCTAATTCATGGAATGATACTCCAGATATAATAAGATACAGAATTACATTTAGGATGAAGACTACACCACCTGTAGTGCACCTCAAGGATCATTCTAGTATTAGATGATCCCATTATGCAAAAAAATGTTGTATCCAATTAACATTTTCCCATACACCACCTCTTTAAGCCAATTCTAGAGAAGTTAGTTGAATTATATGTAGATGATCTGGTGGTTATATCCCACTATCATCAAGTCCATATCACAGATCTTGATAATTTGTTCAGATTCATCCGCTAAAAAAACCAAAAGAAGAACCCCTTGATGTGTGCATTCATGAAAACCTATTGAATATTTATTGTCTTTATCATAAAAAATTGAGGCATCATGTTCATCCAAAAGAAGATCAATGATATCATTCATATTCCTCCCTGAGTAATCTTCTAGAATTTCTAGTTCCACGAGGGAACATAACTTATAAATATAAATTAATAGGAAATACACCATGAAAGTGTAATACCATATTGAATAACATAAAAAAGGATGTCATTCACCAGAGTAATGAGGACATATAGATTACATTTGAGGACATCACACAATTCATTCTACAACCTTCAGTTCTGATTACACCTTTCTTAGGAAAGCCATTCTTTCTCCAAGTGAATACCCTAGAAAGGTTCCTCAAATCCCTCTTATACCATAAAAAAAATTAGGATAGATAAAAATCCTATACCATCTCTATTATATTCTCTTTGACACAAATAACATATACTCCCCCATCGATAAGAGTTTCCCCATGATAGTTTTTGAAGTGATAAATTTGAGACATTATTTTTAACATCATGAGATATATATGATGTATAGAGTATCCTTGAAAATGTATATCCTAAATCACTTCAGGAAGATTAGATTATTGACATGTTGGTCAGGGAACCTCCCACAGTTCTAAATCAGGATTAACCCATAAAAGTTTTCCAATGGCCCAGAATTGGTAAACTTCTTTGATGCACATCCAACCCCTGATGAACATCACATTTATATTTATATACCATAGGAATCTCTTATCCTAGTATATTAGGATGTACTATGTTTGAATTTGAATTTTTATGGTGCCTCCTAGATCTCGAATTAAATAAATCTTGACAACTCTATGCTCAATAGGTTAGGCTTGGGGGTTTTTACATCACCCAGACTATAAGGCCCGAGCATTAAACATTACTTAATCTTGAGTCATTTTATGAATACACAATGAGGAACTTTTTAGGTTTAGATTTTTAGAGAATTAGATAATAAATCACGCATTACATTCCTCATTTAAAAAAGGTGGTTACGTAAAAGACAACATTCACTTTTCCAATCAAAGTACATGTATTTAAAATAAAACATGGATTCTTTCTTGACACATCCTTGACACTATCATTAAATCATGTTCCTTTCCCTTGACCTGTGAAAAACATTTCAAAAACATGGTATGTGCATAAAAACCTTAGTAAGGGATATATAAATTCAGAATGAAAACATTATTCCATGTATTCATAAGAATCAATGAAATCATACTTTACTCGTAAAACATAAGAACATTAACATACCTCATGATATCATAAGATTTATGAATAATTCATAGAAATAATAAGACATAAAGGTAACTTGAGGCATTCATAACATTCTTACATAGGGGGTAACCCTCATGGTTACGTTTGGAATACCCATTACAGTATATTCCATAAATCTCTTTGGAGAAACCTTACAATTTAACTCCTTCACATTACCCAATGAATTGGAGAGATATCATGGTCTCACCCGCCCTTAGTTAATCACGGAACCACCCGTCCTCATAAACAATTCCCAAGAACCATAACATAATCGTATCAGATAAAACATGAATAAAAGAAACATAACATTTACACATTTCAATCACAAGATATCAATACAACACATTGATATAATAAAAAAATTATCGAAACCATTTTCAATACCAAAATAAAAGAAAAGTAAAACATGGTATTTATTTTTAATTTAAAAAATGTTATGGCTTGTAGAGAAAGTCGAAACTCAAATAGTGGTCAGGGCGGCGGAGAAGTCGTTGTTGCCACATATGTACGACAAACACATTCCCTTTTGTCATTTAGTAAAATGATTCATATAAAAAATATTCCTTTATAATAAAAGTAAAAGTCAAAGGGGTTTATACACCATATAAAAAAATGTCATGTATGAAACAAAATATGCCTCAATGAAAGGAGATTGAGACGAAGTCCCATACCTCGTGTCCGACATGACTCGATCGTTCTTTAATCTCCTGAATAATAAACTAGAGTTAATTTATACTTTCTTAATAACCTTTTACAAGTTAATTATTCATTTATAGCACTTATTACCATGTTATGAGCATTTTGTAATTATTTATGTTAATAACGGTTGTTTTGTCGATCTTTGGTACTTGAGCCAAAATAAACTTCTTATAAATACAAGTTGTTAATGTGGTAAAATATCAATTATATATAGAATTATATTCATGATATAGATATCATGTATATCATATATATCCATTATATACATTCATTTATAATATTACATAACATTTAGAGGTAAGAAATCAAATGCACTATTCATGGAGATGTTAAGCCGTACGTAAGCATGAACGCTACTTTCATTTATATTTAGTATTTAATGGAGTGAAATCATAATGATATAAAGGTATATTATAATTCTAGTATAATATCATATATAATATCTTTAACTCTATCCTTTGTATTTCCCTCATATTTCATTAACGAATCAAATCACTTTGAGGGGGCCATAGTCCGCACTTCCTAAAATGAAGATATCATGTTTAGCCATAATTGAAACCATATGGTATGCCATAAATGAAAAATACAGAATAATAAGGAAAACATAGATATAATATATATCATAGATAAAAAGAGTGACATCTTAATGGACACCATGAAAGGTGTTAAAAGAAGATTGAACAATCATATTTTCGTGAGGTAGAAATTCACCAACCACAGAAACCATATGTTCTTTAACCATTAGATGGAGGTGTGTGTAAGTGTAAATCAAATAATCATCATAAAAAAATCATATTATATTTTAGAAACTGGTGTTGTTACAAAATAAAATAATAAAAAGAGTTTAGGGGGTTGGAGAAGCAAAATAAAACAAAATAACACAAGTGAAGACATTACCTTTAAATAGGGTATCTCTCTTTGGTTTGAACCCAAAGGGTTTCTTGAAGAGATTTTTGCCTATGGTAATGCTTCTAGTATTAATAGAGTGATGTGGAGAGATACAATGAGTAGATCATGGTCGAGCCAATGGCTTGAAAGGTGTGGGTATGGTGGTAGAGGTGGGGGCCTTTTATAAGAGGGAGGAGGGGCACTCTTGGAAAGTCAGGAAATGTTACGTTATTATATAATGTGTTTCTGAATTTAAAGGTCCAAAAATTATATATTTAGAGGATAAGGTGATAAGGGTTCGAAATACACCCATAAAATAGGTCTTTTACAAGTTTAAGTCTTATATTTAACATTATCTTTTCATTTTATTAATATCTTCCATTAATTAGGTAATCAATGCATCATCATGGTGTCATAAATAAATAAATTTATTTAATGTCTAAAAATTATAAACAAAATACCATGATGTAGGAATAATTTTTGATTTACAATTAATATTTATAGTCTAATAGATCATTTACATAGACAAAACTAAAATAGTTTTACTTGGGTGATACATACCTTTGTGATGTTCTCCTTTCTTTAAAAATAAAACGATAAAGTGTTACTATCACCCAAAAGTTATTCCATGGGGTCCCAAAGATTGAACCAAGGCATCCCATTGTTGGCCAGGACACAACTAGTAGAATTAGGACACATTTTGGGGTCATTTTATATTATTATGATATTATTTTATTACCATTAACAACCCGATTAATAATTAATCAAGATCATTAAAGATAATTACTGTCATTACTATTCATAATGTCCAAAAACAAAAGAGTATCAATTATATAATTTTTAACTTCTGATTACAAATATGGAATCCATTTTACCATATTCCCAACATAGAAATTGAAATAATTAATTGAAAAATAATTCCTGTTGTCAAAACAAATAGCGGGTTTTTTAGAAATAATATCTATCAAAAGTTTGACAATTTTTTTTGTCTAATTTCAAAGTGAAATTAATTCAATGAACACTATTGGATTAAATGGTAAAAATATATTCTATTTAAAACATAAAACAAATTAAAAAGTTAATCTATCCAAATAATGAAATTAGATTAAAAACAATATTTGAAGTAAAATGCTGTATTTTTCACTATTCATTAAAAAATAAACATTGTCAGAAAAATACCAAAAATTTATCCAAAGTAAATTTCAATGTCCCAATACTAAATAATGAGTTAATTTTGACAAATAAGGCTTATAGAATTTTCAAAATATATATTAAAAAATGTTTTTCTATCAAAAGGTGGTAAAACAATCTTTTAAAAATATCTGAGAATTCAATGATTAAGATTTGATTTATTCTCATTTTAAGCCTTTAAAACACTATCTAATTCATAAATAGACATAGATATAAAAACCCATAATTCTTTAATTACATGGGATGTTACATCCTTCCCCCCTTTATAAAATTGTGTCCCTGAAATTTGTTTACTTATCGAATAAGTGGGGGTATTTTTCCCTCATTGTATTTTCAGATTCCCATGTTTCCTATTCAATCATGTGGTTTTTCTACAAAACCTATATGTGATGAATCACCTTATTCCGCAATACTTGATCCCTATGGTCAAGAATATGGACCAGTTGTCCCTTATATGATAGGTTCTCTTCCATCTGAACTACCTCTGGACTCAAAACATGAGATGGATCTGGCATGTACCTCCTTAACATTGAAACATGAAAAACATTATGTACCTGAGATAAGCTCGAAGGTAAAGCCACTCGATATGCAACTGATCCAACCCTCTCTGGAATTTCATATGGTACAATGAACCTTGTACTCAACTTTACTTTCATACAAAATCACTTCACTCTTTTCTATAGTGAAACTTTGAGGAAGACATGATCACCTATCTCAAAAGAGAGATCCTTCCTCCTCTTGTCCGTATAACTTTTCATCCTGCTCTGAGATTTTCTCATGTGTTTCTATATCAGCTGAACTTTTTCTTCCAACTCTTCTACCAATTCTGGTCCCATAAACATACTTTCACCCACTTCATCCCAGAAAGCTGGAGTTCGACACCGCTTCCCATATAATGCCTCAAATGGTGCCATCTGTATAATGGAGTGAAAACTGTTATTATAAGAAACCTCAACCAAAGAATGATGTAGGTCCCAAATTTGCTGATAATCCATTGAAAAAGAACGTAGCATATCCTCCAAAGTCTTAATTGTTCGTTCTATTTTCCCATGTGATTGAGGATGAGAAGATGTACTAAAATTTAATTCAGTACCCAACAACTTCTGAAGGCCTTTCCAAAAGATAGAAGTAAACCTGATATCACAATAAGATACAATGGAGAGGGGAACTCCATGTAAAATCACTATCTCTTTAAGATACAAATTAGAAAGTTGATCTAGGGAAAAAGTATCTCTTATAGCAAGGAAATGAGCAGATTTAGTCAAGCAATCAACAATAACCCAGATTTAATTATTACCTCACGGTGTATTCGGGAATCCCACAACGAAGTCCATGGATATATTCTCCATTTTTTACTCGGGCACTAGAAAAGGCTGAGGCATCCCCTTCGGTAACTGCTGCTCTGCTTTAACATGTTGACAAGTCAAACACTTCACAGTAAAATCATCAATATCTCTTTTCATCCCATCCCACCAATAATACTCCTAAAGATCTCTATACATCTTAGTACTGCCTGGATGAACTGAAAACGGGGAACTATGAGCTTCACATAACAACTCTCTCTTCAACTAGGAATCACATGTCACACACAACCTCTTATAAAATCTCACAACATAATCATTATCAGTGTAGAATTTAGGAAACTTACCCTTCTGAACCAACTCTACCTTTTTCTACAACTCACTGTCTGACTTCTGTGCTTTCTTAATTCTGTCTGATAGCGAAGATTTCACTGATACCTAAAATGAAACAGAAGAACATCCTGCACCAACAACTTCTTTTCCAAATTTCATCAAATACATAACCAAAGGATCACGTTCCAAACGTAACATGGTTAATTAAGCATTACTTTTTTGACTCAAAACATCAGCCACTTTATTTGCTTTTCCTGGATGGTAATGAATTGTACAATCATAATCTTTGATTAATTCTAGCCATCTCCTCTATCTCATGTTCAATTATTTCTCAGTGAATATATACTTTAAACTTTTGTGATCAATATATATTTCACACTTTACACCATACAAATGATGCCTCCAAATTTTTGAAGTGAAAACAACAACAACTAATTCCAAATCATGTGTAGGGTAATTTACCTTAGGAGTTTTAAATAATCGTGAAGCATAAGAAATTACCTGATCATTCTGTATTAGGACGCAACCAATTATTTTCAAGGAAGAGTCGCTGTAGATAACAAAATCACCATTCCTGGAAGGTAGTGCCAAAACTGGAGCATTTTCCAATCTTCTTTTCAATTCCTGAAAACAATCATCACATTCTTTTGTCACGATAAACTTAACACCCTTCCGAGTGAGCTTAGTCATTGGACCAGATAACCGTGTATTTGTTTTAACAAACCATCTGTAATATCCTTCCAAACCAAGAAAACATTGAATCTCAGTTACATTTGTGGGTCTTCGCCATTCTTCAACAGCCGTTGTTTTTTCAAGATAAACAGTTATTCCATCTTTAGAAACAATGTGACCAAGGAATGAAATTTGTTGCAACTAAAACACACACTTTCTGAATTTCCCATACAATTTTATTTCTTTTAAGGTTTGCAAAATAACCCTTAAATGACTTTCATTCTTCTCTTTACTTTTAGAAAACACCAAAATATCATATATGAAAACAGCCACAGACTTATCCAAGAACTCATGGAAAATTACATTCATAAGGTCCATGAATACAGTAGGTTCATTGGTCAACCCAGAAGGCATTACTACATTTTCATAATGGCCATATCTTTTACAAAACGCGGTCTTCGGAACAACTTATTCTTTTACCTTCAACCAATGGTAACTCGATCTCTGGTCAATATTTGAAAAATACTGAGCTCCTTGGAGCTGATCAAAAAAATCATCGACATGAGGAAAAGGATATTTGTTCTTAACAGTGTTGTTAATCAAGGCTCTATAATCAATGCAAAGACTCATAGAACCGGCTTTCTTTTTAACAAATAAGACTGGAGAACCCCATGGTGATGTGAAAGGTCGAATGAAACCTTTCTCTAATAAATCTTGAAATTTCTACTTCAACTCTAAAATTTAAATTTGAGCCATTTGATAAGGGGGTTTTGAAATTGGATTAGCATGAGGAACTAATTCAATAGTAAATTCAACTTCCTGATATGGTGTTATTCCAGGCAACTTAACAGGAAAAACATCAGGATACTCATTTACCACTAGCACATCATAAATCTGAACGGTTCCTTTGTTTTCAACAATATGTGAAAGGTAACATTCATTTCCATATTTTACATGTTCCTCAGACTCTTGATATGTTATGAAAAGTAAGGGTTCATTCTTGTACACAAACTGAAATCTTTTCTAAAAAGAAACTTCTTTAGCTCTACAATAAATCTTAGCATGGTAAACAGAGGACGAATCCATACCCAGGATAACATCAAACTATACTAGAGGTAAAACAATAAGGTTTGAAAGAAGGTTCTTTCCCAATATAAGAATATGAATATTCTTATAAATTCTTTTTGCCTCAACATTTACCCCAGGTGTTTTTACCATAAGTTCAGGAGTTAACTCTTGAGATGGAATTCCCAATTTACTAGAAAATTTTTCAGAGATGAAAGAATGCGTAGACCCCGAATCAAACCACACTATGGCATAATCTGAAAAAACAAACAAAGTACCTTATACCACTTCATTTGATGTCCCAACACCTACTGAAGTAGCTGGAAATGATTTCACAACACCTTTCATCTTGTAGTCTGACTACTTCCCATTATTTGATCTCTTTGTCGAACAGTCATTTGCATAATGATTAATCTCATTGCACTTGAAACATTTCAGTAGCTGTAAATCAAATTCGGTCTTAGCATCACCCTGATATTTTTCAGTGCAATCACAAGCCTTATGTCCCATATTACTACATCAGTTTCACTTTCCAGAATTTAGAAGACATTCCCCAACATGCCTTTTTCCACATTTATCAAAAACTGAAAACATAGTTTTCTTACCATCAGACTTCTTTGAAGGATTCTTCCCTTTCTGATGCCACCTCCGTATCTTCTTTTATTGGTTGTTATAGAACACTTGATCATCATAAAACTCAATTTCTACCTTCTCATCACATCTAACAAGCTTTTCATAACTTTTGTACTCATGAGAAGATAAATCCCTTCAATATTTTTTCTTTAATCCTGAGTAAAAATGATTGATTTTACTATCAAGGTCTCAGATAAAATTTGGAACATACCTTGCCAATTGTGTGACCTTTCTTCATAAGCAGCCACTGAGTCGTCCTCTTTCCTCAATCCCAAGAATTTGTTTTCCATCCTAAGTCGAACTGCCTTAGGAAAATATTTCTCAAGAAACAAAGCTTTGAATTCATCCCTGTAATGACCCAACTCTTTTGAAAATATAAGGATCATTTATTTTTCTTTCGAATCGTTCCTTTAATCTATTTTAGTGTGTGTAATGTTATAAAGAAGGTCTGTGGAGTGTTCGAGGTTAGTTCAGAGCCCGAGAGGTTGAGAAATGGACTTGCAGGTAGGGGTGCATGGCATGCGAACGACTTGCAAACGGTTTGGATAAACCGTGCGGCCTTTGTTTCAGGAAGTAGGGAGGTGTTCATAGTTTTCACACGGTTTGGGTAAATTGTGTGCCCATTTTTCTAAAGGCAGAGGGATGCACACAGTTTGCGCACGGTTTGGTAAACCATGCGCCTAAACCGTGAGACCCAAATCTGGGTAAATTTACCTTTTTTCCCTTAGTTAATTTATAAGCCCTTAAGCCTTTCTTTCATCCTCTTGTGGACAGAACCAGAGGAGAAGCCTCTTTGAGCTCCCAAACCCTCTTCTCACTCAATCTCCTGTGGTTTCTTCCCCCAGTGTCCTTTCCTTGATCCGACGGAAGCATTGGAATGGCCATGGTAAGGCATACCTCACGCACCACTTCTTCCTTGTCAAATCATTCCTTCTGTCACACTAATTTTATGCAGGCTCATATGCCCTATTTTCAGGGCATTGGACTAGAACACATATCTCTTTCAAACTACCACGAATCTGAGGTCGATATCAAGCGATCCTACTCATAAATCTTGTAGGTAGGTGGTCACAAGGTTTCCATTTTGTTTTTTCACCTTATTTAGTAATTTTTGTCATTCCATGGTTTTCCTTTCTCCAAAAGTATTATTATAATTGACTTCTTACTGTCTAAATGACCCTTTTGATTGATGGTTATGGAAACTACCCTCATTTGGGTGTTTGGGTAACGTATGACTCCTGTATGGACACCCATAGGTGTTATACCGTTAATTTTAGACCTTTCTTCACCATTGGACCTTATGGACATGTCTTGAAAGCCATTTTCCTTGTGAGGGAATTGGGATGGTTTGGTTAAGGTTTGGCTAGGATGAGTTAGCCTAAACCCCTTTTATTATTTTAAATTCATGTTTGCTTGAAATGTCATATTGTGATATTGGGAGATGGAAATTCCATGTTTTATTGATATGAATGTTATAAGAAGTTTATTCCTTATAACCTATGCTAATTAAATGATTAAGCTTCAGTCCAGGGGTAGACTGTGAGAGCTCCCCTATGATACATCTTCAGGCTAGGGGCAGACTGTGAGAGCTCCCCTAATTAAATGATACAACTTCAGGACATGGGTAGACCATGAGAGCTCCCATATGTTACGGCGTAGGGCTATGGGTAGACCGTGAGAGCTCCCATGAATAATAATTAAGCCTTTGGTTTGGGGACATACCATGAGACCTTCCCCAAGGTTGGGCCATGGGTAGGATCGAGAGTGTTGCCCCTGGGTTAAGGACGTCTGTGAGTTCCGTCCCTGTCCTACCCAACAGATTATATATATAAATATGAATATATATATCTATCTATAAATAAGAAGGTGACTCATTTAGACTACCATCCATGAGCTGAGGCATGTAGACCCGCCAGGTGTCCTTCTCGAACATGAGCGGGAGGGTTGTTTATTGCTTGTTTTACTTACATGCACTCTATTGCTCACAATTACTACGAATACCTATTTGTATTACATGTAGACATCGTTGGTGTCGGCCTACTGAGACTTGTATCACACCTTACCCGGGTGGCCGCCTAGGCACCTGTGTAGACTTAACTATTGTAGATACCTGTATGGGAAAAGGACCAACTTCAGGTTATTGATACATGTATGTTCTAGCCGGAGTTCAAGAGCAGAGGACCGAGCTTGGATAGGGATGCTCGTGGACTACTTTTGTTCTCTTTTTTATAACTGTATAGCATGCTTGTATTCTATTTCCATTTTATGAGCATTCCATGCATCCATTTTGTATCATACACAGCCTATGAGGCTTTTGTATGTTTATCAGGGTTTCCTTACTTCTGTTGTGTGGTTTGTAGGTTTCCCATTTTTCTTGTTTATCAATTGGTTGTGCTTCTTCTATCTATTACTTTGCGGCTATTCTGTTGTGTACTCTAACAAGGGGGTACAGTCTCCCCACTGACTTACCATTACACCCCCATTTCTAGTCGGCAGCCCCTGGCCTATGGGGAGACGAGCCAGGGGTCATGTGGCCAACCGAGCTTGGGGCTCGGGTTGAGGGGCAGCCGGGTCCGGGACGTCACTAATTGGTATCAAAGGATTTTATTTCTACTTGATTTTCTATTTGGTGACAATAGACTTGGAGAAATGGAACGCTTAGGGACTTAGCCATGAACTGTGCTTGGCCGTCGCGAACCCATGTACGGGGTATGGGTGAAGTTTCATATTTTATGTTATTATTAATTCTACGATTTACTGTGGGTACCATATCACTGTTGGGAGATTCACATGTTTTTTGATGTTATTGAGATTTTCAATGTTGGTATTTGGATTTCATGGTTCGACCTGATGAAATGAGGGTTGTGCATTAGAACATGCATCACGATAGGCACAATATGATCAGGCCATGCATATTTCCATGCCACGTTTAAATTTTCAGCGAGAATTGTCTGTTTTGAATTTCTATGCCTTTTTTATATGTTTGACTTTGTTCTAGCCCTCTATTCTTGTTGTGTATTGTGAAATAATGTGGTTTTACTGGGTATCACTCTTTGGTTCATAAGTTGTATGGGACCTTATGGATTGGAAAATGAAATTCCAACTAAACCAATCTTTTGATTTAATTGAAATTTTAATGCTTGATTAGTGTAAGTAAATGAGAAATGAAATCCATGTGTGTTCCATATTTCAGATCCTGAGGATTATGGACCCTTCTGGGCTATAACATTCCATACCACTGGATTTGAAAATTTAAAATGATTGCTTGTTTTGCTAAGAACCATTGTAGGTGTGGTTAGGTGATCTTAGGGGTAGAAAGGCGTAGTACCTATCCTAGTTTCTAGAGTTCCAACTTTAATTTTTTTCCTTCATTTTCTGAGAAGTTCATTTGGAATTGTGGAATTATTCCTCCAAGACCTCCTCAAGTCGTGCACGCTGAAGGCAGTGACGACCACGTTCATGAGGTGGCGGGCCCTGATTCTTCAGTTGCTCTCCCAGTCGAGCCACTTGTGGTAATTTTTCTATTCCTGAGATGGGCGTCGATGCCCAGTATCATGAGGGTGTCTTGAGGATGTTGAAGAATATTCAAATCGGCATGCGATATGCCCCATGTATGGCAGAGTTGACCCACGAGTTTCAGTTACAGCACCCTCCAACTTTTTCGGGAGATGGCATACCTCTTACTGCTGAGTCTTGGCTGGAGGAGATCTGGACCATATTTGAAAATCTCAAGATGCCTCCCAAGTGGAGATTCACATTATCTGTTTATATGCTATGCGATTCAGCTAGAAGGTGGTGGGACATCATCACCAAGTCGAGATAGCAGGGAGACCTGGTCTGGAAAGATTTCCATGAAGTCTTTTATGACTTTTTCCTTCCCCAGAACTTGATAGATGACATAGCTAGGGAGTTTATGAACCTGTAGCAGGGGACTAGGACAGTCATGGAGTACTCATCCTGATTCACCGAGTTGCATCATTTCTCCCCATCACTAGTTGTTGATGATCTAATGACTGCTAGGTGTTTTGAGGATGGGAATAGTTACGCCATCCGGTCTCAGGTAAACGTCTGCAGGTTGACATCTATTCCTGAGATTGTTAACAAAGATCTAATTACTGAGTAGAATCTGAAGGAAGAGGATAGTGCGAACCTGGGTGGTTCAGCATCAAAAGCTTCCAGTGGGTCTTCTTTAGGGAAAGATAGACGTTTTGAGTTTTCCCGTGGGGGAGGCAGCAGTTAGGCTCCCAGCAAAATTGTTCATATATTTTCCATCAGTGCACGAGGAAGGGACACTTTAGGGCGTAGTGTCTATGGAACCTAGTGGAATGGAGAGGCTGTGGTCGGATGGGTCACCTTCAAAATTTATGCAGGACTTCTTCTCCAATTCCTAGTGAGCAGGGATCTGCACCTACTCCACGATCTACTACTGGATCGGAAGGAATATGTCAGTCAGGTGGCTGGAATACCACCGGACGATCAGGTCGTGGCGGCAGTCAAGGCAGAGGTAACCAGGCGTATGACCCTCAGCAATAGGAGGGAAGGTTTGCTTAGGGTAGTCAGGTTGTGACTCAGGGTCGTGGTACTTTCCAGTTATATGAAGTCAAGCCTACGCTGCAGGAGAAGTATGTCAGGAAATATACTGTACGAGGTACGATTTTAGTTGCTCTACATTGGTATCTACTTTGTTTGATACTGGAACTTCTCACTCTTTCATATCGGAGGCTATCACGGAGAGTTTAGGCCTCGATGTTGATTCGTATCGTGATGTGATTACGCTAGATACACCCTTAGGTGTCCGTTTAGGGGGAGTTCTCTATTGTCAGAATTGTCCCCTCGAGGTGGGCGGTTACCTTTTTGTTTGGAACCTGTATGTTCTAGATGTGACGAGTTTTGATGTGATAGTTGGGATGGACTGGTTAATTCCCTACAGAGCACGTATTGACTGCTATCTTAGGAGGGTGATGTTTAAATCACCAGAGGGCGACACACATGTGCATAAGGGAGAATGGGATCATAGTGTGACACAAGAAGGACCCGAACGGCATATGTTTGGTGGTGTAATGGCACAAGTTTCCAGTCTTTATCTCGATGACCAAGGGTTACAACCCACTTCTTATCCTCCTGTAGTGGAGCAATTTAGAGATGTATTTAATGATGACTTCTCTGGTCTACCTCCAGTGAGAGAGGAGGAGTTTAACATTGAGCTTGTACTAGGAGAAGCACCAGGGACCATTCCTCCTTATAGGATGGCACCCAAGGAGATTCATGAGCTCAAGAGTCAATTGAAGGACCTGGAAGAAAAACGCTTTATACGTCCCAACACTTATCCTTTGGGATCACCGGTTCTCTTTTCTAAGAAGGTGGATGGTACCGTTCAACTTTGCGTGGATTACCATAAATCAAATAAGCAGATGATTAAGAATCAGCATCCTTTTCCTATAATTGATGACCTCTTCGATCAGCTCAGAGGAGAAAAGGTGTTTTACAAGAGATATTTGAGGTCATTCTATCACCGGGTGCATGTACGGACATCATACATACCTCGTACGACATTAAGAACCAGGTATGGTCTCTATGAGTACCTAGTCATGCAGTTTGGGCTTACGAATTCACCTGTAGTGTTTATGGATCTTATGAATCATATTCTTCACCCTTACTTGGATTCTTTGGTGGTTTTACTTGTGGATGATATCTTAGTCTATTCACGCTCGAGACATGACCATGAAACCCATCTTGAGATCATGATGAATATAATAAGGGAGCATCAGCTTTATCCTAAGATCAGTAAATGCCACTTTTGGATAAATAAGGTTCACTTCCAGGGTCATATTATTCTTCAGTATGGAGTTTCAGTTGACCCTGAGAAGGTGAGTGCTGTAGTCTTTTGGGGGAAACCCAAGAACGTATTCAATATTAGGAGTTTCTTGGGGCATTATAGATATTATAGGCAGTTCATTCAGGACTTTTCACACCTAGCAGCACCACTTACAGCTTTGACCAAAAAGGGGGTGAGATTCAATTCGTCAGAACCTTGTGAAGTAGCTTTTCAGGAACAGAAGGGCAGACTGACATCAGCGCCGATACAGACCTTGCCGGAGCTGGGTATGGCTTATACGGTCTATTGTGATGCGTAGGGTATCAGGCTTGGAGCTGTCTTGATGTAGGACAAGCAAGTCGTTGCGTATGGTTCTCGTCAGTTAAAGCTTCATGAACGAAATTATCTGACACACGACCTCGAGCTCGCAGCGGTTGTTCATTCCTTACACTGTTGGAGACACTATTGGTTGGGAGAGAATTTTGTGGTATTCACTAATCACAAAAGCCTCAAGTATATATTCACTATGTGGTATCTGAATCTTATGCAGCACTGGTGGGTCATGTACCTGCAATATTTTCATTTTGAATTGGCCTACACTCTAGGGAAAGGAAATTCAGTAGCCGACACTTTGAGTCGGAAAACTCAGTCACAAGTGGTTCAGGATTCTAATGAGGAGTGGATACAGATGGCCCTATTTTCAGAGATGCACGTTGAGGTTCATGAGGGTTAGGTTCAGACCATTCTCTTAGCCGTAGCAGTAACATCTACTCTTCTGGAACGGGTCAGGGCAAGAGAGTTATCAAATCCGGAAGGCCTTGTCCTATGGGAATGTGTCGCTGATGATGCCTCTACTTATTGGACCATGGATGAGGGTGATACTTTGTTGTTCTGTGGGCGTGTATGGGTCCCATCAGACATCATCGAGGAGCTGATGATGGACTTCCATGCCTCAGCTTGGGATGTTCACCCTGGAATCACCAAAATTTATCTTGATTTGCGACGACAGTATTGGTGGCCTAGCATGAAGTGGGAGATAGCCAGTTTCATAACACGTTGTTCCACCTGTCAGCAGGTGAAGGTGGAACATCAGCATCCGGCTGGGCTTTTGCAGCTTTTTTCCATTCTAGAGTAGAAATGGGATGATGTTTATATGGACTTTGTAACTGCATTAACTTGGTCACCTCGTGGCAATGATGCAGTATGGGTTATCATCGACCGTCTGACGAAGGTCGCACATTTCTTACCTATGCAGGAGACCATCCCAGTTGATGACTTGGGAAGGCATTATGTTAAGGAAATCATACGCCTTTATGGAGCACATCGTTCGGTTGTTTCAGATAGAGATCCTTATTTTACATCTCGGTTCTTGAAGGGTTTATAGTAGGCTTTAGGTACACTATTACTTTTGAGTACAGCCTGTCACCCACAGACTGACGGACATACCGAGCGGACTATACATGTACTAGAGGATATGTTACGTGCATGTGTTTTTGATTTTGGAGGTTCATGGAAAAAACACATTCCTCTTTTCGAGTTCAGTTATAACAATAGCTTCCAAACTACCATTGATATGGATCCCTATGAAGCCTTATATGGTAGGTCATGTCGCTCGCCTTTGTTTTGGCTTGAAGCAGTGGAGGTAGTTGTTCTAGGACCATGTCGTGTGCAGGAGACTAATGAGCAGATACATCTTATCAGGAAGCGTATGTAGATAGCTCAGTCTTGATAGTAGTCTTATGCTAACAAGCACCGACGACCTCTTGAGTTTGAGGTCGGGAACCGAGTTTTCTTGAAGGTCTCACCCAGGTGAGGGCATATATGTATTCGGAAGCAGGGTAAGCTTTCACTGAGGTTCGTAGGACCCTTTGAGGTGGTGAAGAGAATCGGACCAGTAGCTTACCAGCTAGAAATTCCGCAATGATATCAGGCCATACAAAATGTTTTTCATGTATCTCAACATCGCTGGTACTTTTCAGATCCGACTCATGTGTTTCAGCCTGATGAGGTTGAATTGGTTATGGATGCTTCCTTCTAGGAGTATCCAATGCGAGTGGTCGACCGGAGCATGAAGACACTCCGAGGAAGGTCTGTTCCTCTAGTACGGGTGCTATGGCAGCACGGCCAGGTACAAGACAATACGTGGGAGCGGGAGGCTGATATACGATCTCAATGGCTGGAGCTTTTCGCTAGTGACACCTCTTTTCCCTCGGAAGGCCAACTCGAGGATGAGTTGCTTTAAGGAGGGGAGTTTGTAATGACCCGAATCTTTGGAAAAGGTATGGATCGTTGATTTTTATTTTGAATTGTTCCTTTAAGCCTTTTTAGTGTGAGTAATGTTCTAAGGAAGGTCCGATGAGTGTCCGGGGTTTGTTCGGAGCCCGGGAGGTTGAGAAATGGACATGAAGACAGGGGCGCACGGCCTGCGCATGGCTTGTGCATGGTTTGGATAAAATGTGAGGCCTTTGGTCTGGAAGTAGGGAGGTGCCCACGGTGTGCGCACGGTTTGGGTAAACCGTGTACCTAAACCGTGTGCCCCTTTTTTTAAAGGCAGAGGGATCCGCACGGTTTTCGCACGGTTTGGTAAACTGTGCGCCTGAACAGTGTGACCCAGATCTGGGTAAATTTACCTTTTTCCTTTAGTTAATTTTTAAGGTCTTAAGCCTTTCTTTCTTGTTCATGCGGACAGAACCAGAGGAGAAGCCTCTTTGAGCTCCCAAACCCTCTTCTCACTCAATATCTTGTGGTTTCTTCCCCTGGTGTCCGTTCCTTGATCCGAAAGAAGTATTGGAAAGTCCAAGGTAAGCCTTATCTCACTCACCCTTTCTTCCTCAGAAAATCATACATTCTGTCGCGCTGTTTTGATGCAAGCACATATGCCCTATTTTTAGGGCATTGGACATGACCTCAGATCACTTCCGACCTACCATGAATCTGATATCGATATCGAGCGAGCCTAATCCTATAGCTCTAAGGTATGTGGTCACGAGGTTCCTATTTTGGGTTTTTTCCTTTTGAGTTATTGTTGTCATTCCATGGTTTTCAATTTGCAAAAATTATTATTTTTGTTGACTTCTTACTGTCTAAATGACCCTTCTGATAGGAGGTTATGGGAACTACCCTCATTTGGGTGTTTGGGTACTATATGACTCAGTTATGGACACCCATAGGTGTTACACCTTGAGTTTTATCCCTTTTTTCACATTTGGACATTATGGGCATGTCTTGAAAGACATTTTACATGTGAGACAAATGGGATGGTTTGGATAGGCTTTGGCTATGATGAGTTAGCCTAAACCCATTTTATTATTTTAAATGCATGTTTTCTTGAACTGTGATTATGTGATATTGTGAGATGGAAATGCCATGTTTTATTAATATGAATGTTATAAGAAGTGTATTCTTTATAAACTATGCTAATTAAATGACTAAGCTTCGGTCCAGGGGTAGACTATGAGAGATCCCCTATGATATGGATTCGGGCTAGGGGCGGACCATGTGAGCTCCCCTAATTAAATGATACAGCTTCGGGCCAGGGGTAGACCGTGAGAGCTCCCCTGTGTTACGAATTCAGGCTAAGGGTAGACTGTGAGAGCTCCCTTGAATAATTATTAAGCCTTCGGTCTGGGGATAGACCGTGAGAGATTCACCGAGGTTGGGCCAGGGGTAGGATCGAGAGTGCTGCCCCTAGGTTAAGGACGTATGTGAGTTCTGTCCCGATCCTACCCAACATATTATATATATATATATATATATATATATATCTCTAAATAAGCAGGTGACTCATTCATACATCCAGGCATGAGTTGCGGTAGGTAGACCCGCTAGGTGTCCTTTTGGAACCTGATCGGGAGGGTTGTTTATTGCTTGTTTTAATTACATTCACTCTATTTCTCACTATTACTGCGAACACCTATTTGGATTACATGTATACATCATTGGTGGTGGCCTACTGAGACTTGTCTCACACCCTACCCGGGTGGCCTCTTGGGCACCCGTGTAGACTTTAATGTTGTAGGTATTAGTAGGGGAAAAGGCCCAGCATCAGGTTGTTGATACATGCATGTTCTAGCAGGAGTTACATAGCAGAAAACCGAGCTTGGCTAGGGATTCTAGTGGACTACTTTTGTTCTCATTTTTTATTACTGCATAGCAGGCTTGTCTTCTATTTCCATTGTATCAGCATTCCATGCATCCATTTTGTATAAGACACTTCCTATGAGGCTTTTGTATATTTATCAGGGTTTCCTTACTTCTGTTGGGCGGTTTGTGTGTTTCCCCTTTTCTCTTGTTTATCCATTGGTTGTGATTCCTCTATCTATTACTTTGCTGCTATTCTGCTGTGTACTCTGACATGCGGGTACAGTCTCCCCACTGACATACCATTACACCCATGCTACTAGTCGGCAGCCCCTGGCCTATGGGGAGATGAGCTGGGGGTCATGTGGCCAACCAGGCATAGGGCTCGGGTTGAGGTGCAGCCGGGTCTGGGACATCACAATCCCAGTTAACAGCATCAATCTCATCAGAGTCCCTGATATTTTTAACCGTCAACCACAACTTATCTGCTTCACCCTCCAAACGGTAAACAAGAAGACTAACCTTTTGATTTTCTGAACACCCCATGACATCGAAAATATTCTCCAGTTCTTTAATCCACCCTTCAGCAAGCACAGGTTTAGATGATCCTATGAATGATGGGGGATGTTGCCTCATGAAATGTTCCACCACTAACATGTTCCTCTGCGGTTAATCTGGATGATCTTGTGAATGGATACCACCACCATTTATCGCTTTAGTCAACTATGCCATTACTACAAAAAAACTATTCAGTTCCAATGCCGACCATCTCAGGATGCTGGTTCGGAAGGTCATTTCCTTCTGTATGCCTTCCTAGCACTGCTTCCCTATTTCCAGTGCGGAAAACCATTCTGAACAAATATGTCTTAGATGAAGCAACATGGTAATCTTCAAATTCTATATCATTTCAATTTGACCATAAAAACATTTGGGATAATCATTTAATAGAATTCCAACTAATAAAGACAACTAAACCAACCTCTGATACCAACTATAAGGCCCCAGCCATAAACGTTACTTAATCTTGAGTTATTTCATGAATAAACAATGAGGATATTTTCAGGTTTAGAGTTTATAGTATTAGATCATAAATCATCCATTACATTCCACATTTAAACAAGGTTGTTACGTAAAAGACAATATTCACTTTTCCCATCAAAGGAAACATATTTAAAATGAAACATGGATTATTTCTTGACACTTCCTCGACACTATCATCACATCATGTACCTTTCCCTTGACCTGTAAAAAACATTCCAAAAAACTTGGGATGAGCATAAAAAGCTTAGTAAGGGATATAAAAATATGGAATGAAAACATTAGTCCATGTATTCATAAGAATCAATGAAATAAAAATTTACTCATAAAACCTAATCACTTTAACATACCTCGTGAAATCATAATATTTATGAATAACTCATAGAAATCATAAGACATAAAGGTAACTTGAGGCAATCATAACATTCTTTCGTATGAAGTAACCCTCATGGTTATGTTTAGAATACCCATTACATTATATTCCCTAAATATCATCAGAGAAACCTTAGCATTTAACTCCTTCACATTACCCAATGCATTGGAGATCTATCGCGGTCTCACCTGCCCTTAGTTTATCATGGAACCACCCGTCTTCATAAACAATGCCCACGAACCATAACATAATCATATCACATCAAACATGCATAAAGGAAACATAACATTTTCACATTTCAATTATAAGATATCAATAAAACACATTGATATAATAAAAAAATTATCAAAACCATTTTCAATACCAAAATAAAAGAAAAGTAAAACATTGTATTTAGTTTTCATTTAAAAAAGTTATGGCTTGTAGAGGAAGCCAAAACTCAAATAATGGACACGGTGGCGGAGAAGTCCTTGTCGCCGCATACGTACGACAAAAACATCCCCTTTTGACATTTAGTAAAATGATTCTTATAATAAATATTCCTTTTTAGTAAATTTAAAAGTCAAAGGTGTTTATAAACCGTATAAAAGAAAGACGTGTATAAAACAAAATATGCCTCAATGAAATGAGATTGAGACAAAGTCCCATACCTCATGTATGACTTGAATCGATCGTTTTTAATATCCCGAATAATAAACTAGAGTTAATTTCTACTTTATTAAGAACCCTTTTCATGTTCATTATTCTTTTCATATCACTTATTAACATGTTATGAACATTATGTAATTATTTAAGTTAATAACGGCCGTTCTGTCGATCGTTGGTACTTGAGCCAAAAATAAACTTCTTATAATTACAAGTTGTTCATGTTGTAAAATATCCATTATATCCAGAATTATATTCATGATATAGATGTCATATATATCATATATATCCAGTATATACATGCATTTAAAATATTACACAACATTTAGAGGTACGAAATGAAATGCACCGTTCATGGAGACGGTAAGCCGCACGTACGCATGAACACTAATTTCATTTCTATTTCGTATTTAATGGAGTGAAATCATAATAATATAAAGGAATATTATAATTCCACTATAATATCATATATAATATCTTTAACTCCATCCTTTATACGTCGCACATATGGCATTAACGAATCAAATCACTTTGAGGGGGCGGTAGTCCGCACTTCCTAAAATAAGGATATCGTGTTTACCTATAATGGAAACCATAAGGTATGCCATAAATGAAAAATACAAAATCATAAGGAAAAAATTAACATAATATATATCATATATAAATAGAGTTACATATTAATTTCCACCATGAAAGGTGTTAAAAAAAGATTGAACAATCATCGTTTTGTGAGGGAGAAATTCGCCAACCACAGAACCCGTATGTTTTTAACCATTACACAGAGTTGTGTTGTAAGTGTAAATAAAATAATTCCCATAAAACAACCTAGTATTTTTGAGATACTATTTTTGTTACAAAATAAAATAATAAAAAGAGTTTTGGGGGTTGGTGAAGAAAAATAAAATTAAAGAACACAAGTGAAGACATTACCTTTAAATTGGGTAACTTTTCTTCGTTTGAACCAAAATGGTTTCTTGAAGAGCTTTATACCTAAGGTAAGGATTCTAGGATTAATAGAGGGATTTGGAGAGATAAAATGATCAGATCTTGGCCGAGAAAATAGCTTGAGAGGTGTGGGTAAGGGGGTAGAGGTGGGGGCCTTTTATAAGAGGGAGAAGGGTACTCTGGGAAAGTCAAGAGATGTTACTTTATTATATAATGTGTTTCAGATTTTAAAGGTCCCAAAATTATATATTTCTAGGATAAAGTGATAAGGATTCTAAATACACCCATCCAATATGTCTTTTACAAGTGTATGTCTTAGATTTTACATTATCTTTTTATTTTATTTAAATCGTCTTTTAATAGGTAATCGCTACATCATCATGGTGTCATAAATAAATAAAATAATTTAATGTTTAAAAATTATAAAAAATTACCATGATTTAGGAAAACGTTTTATCTTTATAATTAATATTTATAGTCTAATATATCATTTACACAGACAAAACTAAATTTTTTTTACTTGGGTGATACATACTTTTGTGATATTCTCCTTTCTTTAAAAATAAAATGATAAAGTTTCACTATCACCCAAAAGTGATTCCATGGGATCCTAGAGATTGGAACAAGGCATCCCATGGTAGGCCATGACACAACAAGTATCATTAGGACACAAGTTTGGGTTATTTTATATTATTATGATATTATTTTATTACTTTAACTACCCGATTACTAATTAATCATGATAATTAAAGATAATTACCACCGTTACTATTCATAATGTCAAAAAATAGATTTTTCTTAATTAAATAATTTGGACATTATGATTCCAAATATGGAATCCATTTTACCAAATTCCCAACTCAGATGGACAGTAAATTGAGATCTAGTTTTGATCCTGTGCAATGGAATCGTTTAATCCTGAATGGGAGTTATCTATTCCTCCATGAAAAACGATTGTGAATTCCTCAAGTACGAATGCTCATGAAAATAAGGGAATTTCTTTAGCTGAGGCACTTTCTGGGTCTTCTCATCATGAGAATATCCGGTTCGGGCTGCAAATGGTTAAGAGGACTGGAGAGGGGGCAATCATGATTACTGTGGACCCTGATGCTGTCAAGCAGTGATTGGAGGTATGAAAACTTTCTATTCTTGGACGCATTTATTATGAGAAAGGCACGAAGCCTTGGTCTTATAGTGAACTTAAGAAGATAATCTCGACTTGTTGGAATCTCTCTCACTGGCGATTAATTCAAATTGGAATAGGTTTTTTCCATATTTTTCTACACCAACAGGATGATCTGAATCAAGTCTGGTGAATTGGATCTCTCAATTTGAAACCAGGCTTCTTTTGCCTCTCTTAATGGGATCCAAACTTTAACCCATTCAAACAGAAGCAGAAAATTTCCCAGGTTTGGACAAAAATCCATGGCCTTCCTTGGATTTACTGGCATGCAAAAATACTGAATGATATTGCTTCAGGAATTGGAACGCCTTTGAAAATTGATCATAGGACTATCAATGGAGGTCTCGTATTTCTTACCAGAGTGCTGATAGAAATTGACATAGAGTATTTTCCTCCTGAACGTGTTCTACTGGATGTGAATGATAATTTCATTGACATCTTCCTTGAATTTGAGAATCTGCCTAAGTTTTGTGAACACTGCAAGAAGATTGGACATTTCATTGATCAATGTCGTAATGTTCAAAGACCCACCAAGGAAGTATCAATCAAGAATGCCTGGAAGGGTTCTCCTGGAAAGAAACCTTCTCCAACCAAACAATATGTTAAAAGGGACTCTAATACTGTCAAGCATGTATTTACACAGAATGCAGGTCCAAGAAAGGCCTGGGCTGACATGGCTGAAGAGGAAAACTGCCCATATCCCTTGGAAACCCAATTGGACGTTGGAGACTCTACCCAGTTACTAGATGTGGATAGAAATGCCCATGAAGAGTTTCTTGAATTCTTAAATGACATTTTTGGTGCTGTTGTTAACCTACAATTTGAGGAAATGACTCTTGATCCGATCAATTTCAGACTCCATGAAGTGTTGGACTCTTTTCAATCTGAGCTAGAGAGTATCTCTTTATCCTCTAATCTGATTCCCAACATTCCCCTAATTTAAATTTCACCTAATCAAACTTCTATGGGCACCTCTCCAAACGAATTTACTCTGAGAAACCATGAAATTTCACTTCTGTCTAAGCAGAATTCAAAGCAGGTTGAGGATACCTCATTTCATTCCAAGCAGAATTCTGAGCAGGATGACTCTCGAATTCACTCAAATATGCACATGGCTGAAACATCCATAGGAGACCCTCTCAATGTGGATATCACCCATGATGAGATCACTCGAGCAAAGCCTGCTTCCACAAGCACCTATGAAAGTATCAAACCATGAAGGTCCCTTAGAATCAAGGTTGGGGAAATCCATCAGAAAAAGGGGTTTAACCCCAACCAAAATATATAATTAGGACTCTTTTATGGAACTGCCAGGGCATAGAAAACTCTGTCACATTGAGTTACCTTTGGCTTCTTGTGGCTCAACACAAACCTGCGGTCATTGGACTAGCTGAACCGAAGACAAAGGATACAAGTGTTGTTTCTCTTTTGGCAAAATTCAGTTATAATCTGTTCCATTTTGTACATGATGAACATCATGATCGGCTCTGAATCTTGGTGCACAACACAGTTTTCAATCTCACTCTTGTTTATGTTCATGCATAAATTATTACCTTCAAACTTAATTTTCAGGATCAGGATTTATTCTGCTTAATTGTTTATGCTTCCAACAATTATTTGGTTAGAAGAGACTTATGGAAACATATTTCTAGTCTGTCACACAGCATTGGTGACTCTTAGATGATCATAGGGGACTTTAATGCTGTTCTCCAGGCTGATGAAAATATGGGACACTCTTCTATCATCACTGTTATGAATGACATTTGGCTATGTGTTGAAAAATAAAACCTGACCGAGGTTAATCTTCTTGGAGATAAATACACCTGGTATAGGAAACATCTAAATGGCATGAGGGCTAGTAGGATTGATCGTGACTTTGTCAATGATAAAGTGCTGGAATGATGGATGAAAATTTCTTGTGTGACTCTTGCAGAACATAATTCTGATCATCATCCAATCATGTCTAATTTTACTCGAAAATGTGAGAGACGCCCTCTCCCCTTCAGGTTTAACAATGCTTGGACTACGCTTTCTGAATGTTCCACACTGCTAAGAGACACTTGGAGTATGGATGAAGATAATCACCCTTTATCATGTATTTTTAAGCTTTGATGTCTCAAGATAAATATGAAACATTGGAGCACGTACAGATTCAGTCTCCAGAACAAGGAAATTGATTCTGTCGAGAATTCATTACATGGAATTCAACAATCTATGATTGACTCTGATTTCTCATGCCTTGGTGGACAGGATGCTAAGCTCTCCTTAGACCTAAAAAATATCCTCACTCTTAGCGATAATATTCAAAAATAGGTGTATAAATTTAAGTGGCGTATAGATGGTGATCGAAATAATATGTTTTTTAATGCCTTACAGAGGAGTAAAAAATCTTACAGGCCACCCTCTATTCTCAAAGATGGAGATGTTATTCTTGATGATCACCAGAGTCTCTCGAATCACATTGTCTCTTTCTATCAGAATCTCTTCAATGGTCCCAAATGAAATGGAGAACTCCTGGATGGAATTATACATAACCTTTTTAGTGATGATGAAAACTTAATGCTAATCAGAATACCCTCTAATAATGAAATAAAGAATGCTGTTTTTGGAAAAAAAAGACAGCTCTCCTGGGCCTGATGGATTCACAAATTACTTCTTCCAATGCTACTGGGATATTATATAGGTTGATGTTTGCAGGCTGGTCAATTATTTCTTCACCAAAGGATTATAAGTTCATCGAATCAATTCAAAATTCATTTCCCTCATTCCAAAGGTTGACAATGCTAGTGATATTACTCAAATTAGACCAGTCGCCCTGATCAATACTATTCAGAAAATTATCGCGAAGATCTTGGGTAACAGGCTTGCTTGTATCTCTGATAAAATTATCTCCTGGAATCAGTTTGGTAATGTTAAGGGGATAAGAATACATGATTTTCTTTTCAATGCATCTGAATGTGTTAATCATCTTCAAAACCCACAAGAGGAGCGAGTATTTCCATTAAATTGGAAATCAGAAAGGCTTTTGACACTATTGATTGGGACTTCATTGGTAACATTCTGCACAGGTTTGGTTTTCATCAGAATTTTATTCAGTGGTCTTACACCTTGATTAGATCAGCCTATATTTCCATTCTTTTCAATGGATCCCCTGAAGGATTTTTTAAGTGCACTAGAGGGGTTAGGCAAGGAGGCCCCTTGTATGCCATTATCTTTGCCATTGCAGAGGGTTACCTCAGCCAACTGATTACTAACAATGTTGATAGGGGAAATCTGAAAGTTATTCAAGCTAAAAGAGGTAACTATGCCCCCTCACATCTTTTCTTTGATGATGACATTATCATTTTTACTCAAGGGGGAAAAAGAAACATTCAGAATCTCAAATATATCCTCCATCATTATGAGCTTGTCTCTGGACAAGAGCTTAGTTGGAATAAATCCTTCATTTTCTTTTGGAAAAACATTTCAGATTCCAGGAAGCATTGTATGATTCAGAGTCTAGGGATCAAAGAAGGCTCCTCTCCTTTTACATACCGTGGAGTCCCAATGTTTTTAGGTAGACCGAGATCCACCTATTTTACTGAAGTGGTTTGTCAAGTTAGAAGAACCCTATCCAATTGGAAAGGAAGAGCTCTATCTATGGTGGGAAGATTCTTCTTAGTTAAACATGTGATCATTTCCAAACTTTTTTATTCTTTTATTGGGTACTCTTGGCCTACTTCTATATTTAAGACTCTCAACTCCCTTATGAGGAATTTTATTTGGAGTAGTAGCATTCTGGAAAAGAAAATTATCACTACTCCATGGACCAGATGTTGTTTACCTCTCACTATGGGGGGACTTGGGATTAAGAATATCGAGCTCTTCAATCATTCCCTTCAAGATCAATTTATTTGGAGACTTATTAATGGAAAATCAGTATCTCTTGACTTTCTTAGAGCAATAATCCTTACTAGATTGATTGCTGGAAAGTTTTCATACATGCAATCTTCTGTTTGGCCTGGTTTGAAAAAGATTTATCAAAAGATTAACAATCATTCCCATTGGTTGGTGAATGCCTCCTCCAAGCTGAAATTCTGGAGAGATAACTAGATAGGGATACCAATAATTGAGATTATAAATGCTGATTCTTTGGATGTTGATATTGATGCCTCTATTTGTGACCAACTTGAGCTGAGCAACAATCTGCCTATTCATATTATGGGAATTGTTAAGTCAAATGATTTTACAAATTCTGATGATATCAGTGTATGGGAACCAACTGTACATGGAATGCTTGACTCTAAAAGCTTCTACTATCATTCTATATAGGGAATTCACTCCAATGCTGTCCAGAATTTCAGAAGATGGATACAACCCTCTCAGTTTACCCTTCTCTGGAGAATTCAAATGAAAAAACTGCCAGTGGAAAACAATCTTCAAAAAGTGGTTATCTCTCATTGCTCAAGATGTGACTTGTGCCACCAACATAGAGATGATCTGGATCATTTATTCCTCTCTTGTAAAACCGCTGCATCAATCTGGATATCCATCTTTGACCTCTTCGACTTCTCATTACCACAGGTTGATAACATAGTAGATTTTTTGCACTTTATTGCAACCGAACAACTCTCCAAGAATATCCACATCCTCTTCCTTGTTGCTTGTGCTAAAACTTTCCACATCCTTTGAAGAGGCATGAATAATTATAGGCATGACATGTCTGCTTTTAATCTCAATGTTTCCATTTCTAGCATTCTTTCAATGACTCGAAATTCAAATCAGTTTCACACGGGACAATGTCGCAATTCCATCAAAGACTTTTCAGTCTTGAGAAAGCTTCATCTATCAGGTAATTTTCCCAAACCTATGGACACTATAGAAATTTTCTGGATCCCTCCCTTTGCAGGTTGGATCAAATACAATCTTCATGGTATCGTAAAGGGTAATCCTGGACCAGCTGATTATGGATTTGTCATTCGAGAACACAATAGTGACTTGATCGAAGGTTCTTACAGCTCTTGAAGTCATGTCACTGCCCTTGAAGCTGAGATGATGGCTCTTATAAATGAATTGGAAATGGCTCACCAAAGAAATTGGAATAATCTCTTGTTCGAAAGTGATTCCTATACTATTGTGCAAGCTATTTGGAAAAATCAGATTCACCTTGCCTGGAAACTTTACTTGAAATGGATCAAATCCCTTGACATTATTGCCTCCAGGAGCTTTATAATCACGCATGTCTACCGTGAAGCCAACTATCTTGCTAACAGACTTGCAAATAAAGGTATTTATGAAGCCTCTGAAGTACATTTGACCACACATGATGAGTATTTTCTCGGTTTACATAATAGAGACAAATGTAAAATTCCCTCCTTCAGACTCTTGTAATTTTCCTTATTTATTTGAGACTTTCTTATTTTCCTTTTTGAAAAAAATAGAGGGTTTTTTATAAACAATATCTATCAAAAGATTGAAAATTGTTTATGTCCAATTTCAAAGTGAAATTAATTACATTGACCACCATTTCATTAAATGGTAAAAATATATTCAATTTACACTTTAAAACCAATTAAAAAGATAATCTATCCATATAATGAAATTAGATGAAAAAGAAGTTTTGAAGTAAATTGCAGTATTTATCACTATTCATTAAAAAACGAACATTGTCAGAAAAAAACCAAAAATTTATCCACAGTGAATTTCAATGTCTCAATACTAAATAATAAGTTTATCTTGACAAATAGAGCTTATAAAATTTCCATAAGATAGATTTAAAAATGGTTCGCTATCAAAAGGCGGTAAAATAGTCTTTTAAAAATATTCGAGACTTCAATGCTTAAGATTGGATTTATTCTCATTTTAATCCTTTAAAACACTATCTAATTCCTAAATAGGCATAGATATGAAAATCCATAATTCTTTAGATACTTTGGATGTTACACAGACACTGGTTGTCCTGCTGTACTCATTATTATTGTTAGAAGGTTTCACCAATGGGAAGGCCTAGAATGATGACCTTATTACTAGTCTCATGTTAGACCTAGAAATTGACGTATCTTATTTACACAATAACAGAGACATAGATCTAGTCATCACGTAGATGACAAGTGACGGTATCATTGAAAAGAAAGAGATGACACCCCTTCTTGAACACACTGGTCATCTGATATTCTAGTTCCCTTCAAAACATATGGGGACCCATATAACTCAATCACAGAATGGTCAATTATATAAAGTAGTAGGTATAGACTCTTATATTTCATATCCCAAAAAATATGATTTTGTCATTCATGTGGCACAATAGAGGGTCATCTCTAATTCCAAATTAGATTATGAAAACCAACATATATATAGGTTGTCTATCAGAACTTCTATGTCGGGATCTCATGGTCCCACCATGGTTGAGGAAATTCATCATTGGATGAATCCCTTTCTAATGTATCTCCATCATGGAATTAACACTCCAGATCTAGATATGTGAGAAAAAATCCACCTTAATGCATTATAATTTACCCTCTAGATTGGTACTAACATTTCAAAAACTCTTAACATGAATGGGTTCAATGGAATTGTCATACATTTTATCAATGGATATGAGACACCTAATGTTATGATAGTGGTCCATGTAAAATCCTATGGTTTTCATCAAGTACAATTGAAGATCTCCTATAAAAATTGGAGTTTGAGTTACTTATATACTACTATTTTTCATGAATACATTGAATTATTCCAAAGGTTTCATGAATATTAGATCCCATCAAGCTTCATGAATCACCCTTTTGATCTTCTCCACACCAATAAATATTCATATCCCATAATAGTATTGTGACTCAGCATTGTGAGGTAAATCCTAACCACAAAAACTCAACATTTCAGGTTCATTTTCACCAAAATAGAATTCTTTTCTTAGTGGGATGAAGAGGGTCACCTTAAGGAAGTCCAAACGTATTTCATTATTGGGTTCGTGAGCACCCACATCATCTATAATTTAGGATTAACTCATGAAATTCTCATAGAAAATGGCTCAAACTTCTTGGATGCTGAGTTGAATAAATTATACACAAAGTATGAAATATATTCCACTCATACATATCATTACCATGCTCAGGAAAATTTCAAAATTGGGTAATTTTAGAAAACCCTATCAAATATATTTTATAAAATAAACAGATGGTACAATAAGAGTTTTTCAGAAAGGACATTAACAACATAGTCGACAACCAGAACATGATATAAGGATAAATAAAAAATAAGGTTCACCTATTGTCCTTCCTTCAGGGTAAAATGGTACTGGCTATCAAAACACTAATGATACTCGGTCGAAATCCATCGATGTCAATGCCTGAATATGAAGGGCCATCCATTATTCATATGGTCTATTCTAATCGAAAATACTCTGTGATTACTATCGATAGAGAGTGTATCACACCTCCCACTAACTCCATGTTTAACATGAATTATTTAATTTAAAAAAAATTGTTATGTTAATGTGATCTTAATATATTTTATACTAATCTAAACTCTACAACAGTAAAATAGGATTCATCTTAAAATCTATGATACCCTAAAATATATCTCCCTTGATATAATAATTAGGAAAATAAACTATTTCGACCCCTCTTTTCTGAGCACTATGATTATACTGTGTTAGAATCCATCGTCTGAGTTATACAACTATAGACTACCAATCCTAACATCCTCCATACATGATGTTAAAATATAGACTTTCCTATGAAATGAACATTGTATTCCTCCTATTATATTTTTAGAATGAATTACATGACCAAATTCTTCAGTATACAATGATAAAATATAGCCTTAACCGATCTCATAAAAATGGGATTCCCTAAGACAAATGTGGGATTCCTTAATGTCCTCTCCAGAGTGGAATTCGTCCCTACGGTGTTGGCCTCCCACCACTTATCAGCCCAGAACATCTTATATATTGATTTACATTCTCATAGGATATTTAGTGATTCATAGACCCCTTATATACGGGACAAACTAAAATCCCATACGCCAACATTTACCCATTTTCCCCACTTACGATCCTATAATTTTGACATTAAATTATGTGCAGTTTAGTCAATGTTATTTATGAAATATGTGAGAATGCATGACCTTTATTAAAATTAGGTTATAAAAAATTAATTATAGTAACAATCCCTTATTAAAATCAATTAATTTGTCTAAGAATAATGTCTTTAAATTATTTTATAATTTCTCCCAGTTTAATCCTTAGGACCTTAAACATTGTGCAACTATCATTGAAATCACTTCATGTGATACAAAGCCTAAGTGGACCTTTTTACACCTGGATTTAACTATTTGACACCACCCAAACATCCTCAATGTACATAACCATGGTTAATGAAACTTTTCCTTAAACTAGGAGTCGTGTTTTAAGTATTATGACCTTAAACTATGTGCATCCACCACTAATTAATAGGGTTTGATTAATCCTAAATGTTTTAGAAAGCCTATGACCCACCTCATTCCAAAACTATCTATGTCATTATTACCATTACTTATGGGATTCTTAGTGACACCTAGACCTCCAATCTATGGACCTAATTATAAATTCATTATATAACTACCCATTACCTTTGTTAATATCACCTTACTTTCCCTTGGGCATCCACTATATGTATAAGAACCAATAAAATTCCTTAGATCAAATGTAAATTAGGATGCCCTCATGACACAAAATGTGGAATAAAGGATCATGCAATTCAATGCGTAATAACCATTAATTTTGTCATCACATGGTGATAAATAGATTCCCAACTCCATACACATTTAGGATGATTTATATCAAGAAATAAGATGATTAAGTATCCTCAAATGAGAGGACACCCCCTACTGGCATTGGCCTCCTACCACATCGTGTTATAGTACAATGTACATCCAGATTACAATTACCTTGGGATACATAATGATGTAAAAATATCATATCATAGGTCTATCCCCCTATAGGGACTCATTACAAGGTATTTCATCCCTTGGCATCACGATGTAATCTTTTGTATAGTTAGTTGAGTTCTTTGTATTTGCGATTCCTGTTGGGCCTCCTTTCACATCTGGTTATCTCTTTTTTAATTATAAGTAGGAAACCTTAAGAATCATTTTCCCCTTTGGGTGTAAGATATATGACTTTAAACTAGAAGAATCCATAGTCCATGTAGAATGAATTTAAATAAAAAATCATAATCTCTTCAGTGAATGATGATAAATTATATTCTTACCCCATAAAAATTGTGATTCCTCAAAAGACAAAAATGGGATGAAAAATAAGCCATATTCCATATCAATCCATGATGTCTCATTTGAAAATTATGGGATGAAAAAATAAACATATCACGGTATAAATCGGGATTCTTCATACATCAAGTATGGGATGCCCAAAAAATATTATCCTATATAAATCTTAGATGACTCATATGAAGAGTATGGGATGAAAAAAACCATAGAATGTATAAATTGGGATGCCTCATACCAAAAGGTATGGTAATACGAAAAAACCATACCCCGTAAAAACCTTTATGCATCATATGAAAATTACGGGATGACAAAAAATTCTTAGCACATATAAAATGGGGATTATTTATATGATATTTATGGGATAAAAATAAACACACCCCCTATAAATTCATGATTTCTCATAAAACAATTATTGGATAAACAATAATAATTTCTCCATATAAAAATGGGATTCCTCATAGTGTGATATGGTTTGATATCTCTGCTAAAGAGGACATCAACCCTCCTGTATTGGTCTCTTTTCATGCAACATTCTAGAACTATGTTAGGAAATATTTCTATACTTGTGGAATATATAGTGACACCTATATATCTCATCATAGGACCATCCCTACCATAATCCCATTTTAAGGTCATTATTTTATTGGAAAGGAATGATTCACACCTACAATCATATTAATCAAGAGCATTGGAGAATGTGTAAAAATAGTCTATGTGTATTTAATATCCCCTCCAGGATACTCCCCGATTCCAATTATAATCTTTGTGATTTCATCAATTTGGATTATCATCATTCTCCACATCTAAATGTGATCCTTGATGGTAATGGTTTTGGAACATAATGAATCACTTACCATCTTGGTCTCATGCCTCAAAATATTCTCAATAACAAAGAGTGGATCCTAGGATTCTTAGTTGTTCAATGAGTGATGTTTCATTTTTCACCCTATCCTAAACCAGTTTTGTATAGAACCTTCATTTAAAAAATGATAAATAGTTTTTCTATGATTGTTTTTCATTCTTCTTTTACTGTATATGAATTCAAATATAAAATCTACCCTCAGGGTTTTTTTTAAAAAAAATTCCCCTTGTTGTGTTCTCTCCTATAAACAATAGGAACTCCACACTGCTTCATGTTTTCTACATTATGAATGGATAACATGGTTTTAATAGTTGTGAATGGATTTTTACAAAAAAAATGTTTAGATAAACATAGTAAACCTTGTTCTGAACACTATGATCTTAAATAAGGATCCTAATTCTGAGTATCAAAACATTATATTACATGAAATTCATCTTGGGAATGTTTAATGTGGTGTCAGGCCACCATAGCCCCCAATTAAAGTTAGTTCATCACCATTATGTTCCATTAAAACTATATTTATATGTGGACCTTACGTACTATGAATTATGATAATAAACTATATGAAATTGGTCTGAACATTATGACCATAATATAGGATCTCATGTCCATGAATAATTACTGTAAATTGTATGAAGTTAAACTTATCTTCTAAACTTTATGACATTAAACTAGGTTCCCAGGTCCCCAAATTTTGACCTTATACTATATTCTACATGTACCTATAAATTTATATGTGTATGGGCCGCATAGGATCACAATTCTAATAAGTTTGCTACTCTCAAATTACACACACATCACTTTGAGACACATAACCCCTCGATGCATGAATCCTGAACATAAATATTTTGCAACTCACCCATGATTATTTTTCTTCGTGCATTTCCTATATTAAACACCATTTCTACAAATTTTGAATCCTCCATCTTTAAGAAATTATTTCTAGAAGTGGACCCCTGTTCCATGAATTATGACTTTAATCTATTATCATCAAAATTGTCCAAGATCTATGAACTTCTTCATGTAGTCATTATTTTACCATTAGGTCCCAATTTTTTTTTTCAAATTCGTGATATAACTAGATTGACCTTAAAATACCGAAGGCAAGAGGCGACAATGTCATGCAAGTAGAAAAATAATGAAGGTGTCCTGAGTATGAATCAAAATTCCAACGTTAGGTCATCCGCATAAATTGGGAAAATATAAGGGGATGAAAATAAATAGGTATAAATTAAATGGTGACCCACTATGTTATTAGGAAAATACATGTATTTTCTCTTTTAATCCATTGATTCAGTAAAATGATAGATCTAAAGCTAGATCTTCCTTTTACCTAGGAGACCTTATCAGGAATACCCCATTATGTTACCCTCTTTTTAACATATCACATTAGATAGAGATGTATTATCCAGGTTAGTTCACAAGTCCCAATAACCTGATGTCGATCTATGAAAAAAATCATCATCACCGTACAAAGATAATACTATGTGTCCATCATCCCCATAATACAATGTTAAAAATATGTCTGCATCTTCCTCACTTTAAGATGTTAAACTACATGGTCTCTATCCATAGTTCATGATGTGAAACTATATAGCCAATTAGACCCTCTCATAAGTATAACCATTCCCCCTCGTTGTTGGTTGCAAACCTCAATGTTCATGTTCTTAAACTTTCACTCGACATGTGAGAATATACACCCCTTGGAAGACGAGTTGGTACTTTTTATGACCGATTCACATATTCAATGTACACAATTACATGATGGTATAATTCCATGAGTGTGGAACTCTGTTTGAACATTCCAACACATTATCCCCACACATCATATCTCCCTCGTCTTAGACCCCATAATCCTACACATTTGAATGCCCCCTAATGAAAATTGTCATATGTTGTTCTGACTCACCAACCATCTAAGGACCATGTTCCAAAATAAATTAAATGAAATTTTATAAAGGTACTATGTTTCATACATGGTTAGTGGACAATCCCCATTTTTTTCTTTATTCTAGTCAAAAAAAATTTGGATTAGTTTTTATATTGAACCTTGTCACCATTTATCTCTCATCATCATAGAAACCTATCTTTGTTCCAAATCGTAGGTGTCTCGATTCAAACTATTAATCCACAATTGTTTCATGTAGAATTAAACACCAATGGAATTACCCAATTTTTTCACTAGAACACATTATGAAAACAAGTCGGGTGTGTTGAAAGACTCACGCTATAGACAGAAATTTCATCATTAGGATACACCTGGAAGTCTATAAAAAAGATCTTACTCTATGTGTTCAAACCTTCTTATGGTAGTATCACATAAATTATAATTTTTTTATTTTACCTTATTTTACACCCTGATTATAATCTATGGGGTATTATCTATTGACTATTGGTTTTCTTGTAAATGTGATTGATATGCACCCATGATAAATCAATTTAAATCATGAAACAATTTAATAAAATAACATATTTTTGGGAGGTAAATACATTTATTTAAATCTCTCAATTAATTTTTGATATGATAATATTTTTCTTGGTTTCATCCTTAAAAACAGAGCACTCGAGCTCCACTATCATTGGTTTATTATCCTCCATAGTTCACTATCGCTCCATCTGATCATTTATGTCCTCCTCAGTAGTGGGGAAAACATATTCTTCCATGAATTAAAAGAGATAAAAATTGGATTGAAACTCATCTAATAGGGATTCAACCTCAATTTCCATGACTTTATGCGCTTCAAAATCATCTCTATGTTTTCAACAATTCATTTCTTGAGAAGTGATGACTGCTTTGTGCTCCTGCACTAGTCCTTCTAAGCATGAAAAATCTTATTTAGTTTCATGTAAATAATAACTTCCCAATTCAATATTATTATTCTAGGAAACATATAACTCCTTCCACTCAATACATATCCATTCAATGAAAAATTATGGATATATTTCAAAGAGGCCATTAGTGTCCACCCACCAATTCTTGGGAGGACTATCTTCTGATAGAGATATCCCACCCAGTTTGGTTGATCAACTAGTTGGGTGGTGGATGTGATGTTTTGTACATTAATCCACACCTTGGATCATATGTATTTGTTCTCCTTGGTGAAATCCGAGTCATTACCCATGAATTCCTCAGGTAGTGCATGCTCTTACATAGCAAAGACCACGAACATATCCGTGTTTGGATCTTCCACATGCATGTCATTAGGTGGTATGAAACCCATTTCTAATTGATAAACATCCTTTATAAACCTCTCATCCATAGTGGGATCCTCATATACCTCCTTCTAAACCTTGGAGGTGGGATCACTTATTATGATATATACTGCACCACCTCTATCAAAGACACAATATCAACTTCCTTCACATATGCCTTAGCTCCAATAGTTTCCATAGAAGGCACTTCAAGGATTACTGTATCCACCATGACCATCCCAATTACATCATTTTCTGACACAATATCCTCTTCCTCTATCAAGGTGTTAGCTTTATAAACCATATCCTCGAGCACTTCCATAGAAGAATTAATTGTCGCAGCCTCAACCACTTTTATCAATGTTAGAGCCACATATGATACTCTTTATACAGGCTCAAGGATCACCATAGCTAGATGATTTCCTTGTATGGGTTTAACTACCTTTTGAAGCACCGGGTTAGCCTAGAACTAATTATAAGAGGAAAAACAAGAATGTAATGGTGTAACGGAGAAAATTACATATATAAATTGTAAATCCCACTGAGTAACATGGTGGATATCATGGTAAATCTCTATGGAAAGGTAATTCCTCCAACAACAATTTCTTCAATCACTTGTGTCACTTTGGCCGACGATAGGCTAGCTGTGGCTGCAACATCATGAAAAATCCCCATTCTATCCCATTAAATGGTTGTGGCTATCTCACCCTCTATTTGGCATCTATTAACAAACCTCCACCTCCATTGTGTTCATCAATTCCAGCATAGATGAAAATAGATTTAGGTATTAGTTATAAAGTATAATTTATATTCAAGTAATACAAGATCAAGATATTACCTAGATGTCAATTGGACCTCTATCCTCAGGAGAGTCTGTGTTGGAAATAGTCCCCTAGGCCACCCTCTCCAACTACTCTTGCATAATAATTCTTGTGGCTGACTCATTTAAAGATATATCATGAGAAGAGTTCATTCCCATAAACTCATTTATCTATTGGGCCAGGGGATGTGTAGTGCCTCGAGAGTACGTCGGGTATTCCAAATTCACCAATATTGCATTTATTCTGATCATGAATTCTTGAATAAGGCCTTATTATAGATCATATCATTGAGGATTATCCCCTCACCATGAACACACATCCATACCCATAGAGAGAGGTTATCTTCTTGTAGATTACACAAATCACATGGGACCTATAAATGAAATAATATATAGGATTATATATATGGAACAACTAAATCCCTAGATTTGGAAATTAAGCCTCAAGACTACCCCAGAGGGTCCACCTTCCTCATGTTAGTTCATTTCTCAGAACATTGAACATCTTGTTTCTTTCCTCCATTTGGTTACCATCAGGGTACGAACAGTCCACTCCATTTTCACTTCTCCACACAGTAGACTGATATTTCCTCTATTGTGGGCCTATTTTTCATATCACCGTTGACTTCATGGATGTCAGATCCCACCTTGGTTATCCTATGTGCTTAACCAGCTCATTATTTCCATTGGATATTCACTCTCTCATCTCAAGGCATAATAATGGGTGATCTCATTATTAGTAGTGGGGTGGATTATAAGTTCAACCCCAATCATTTTCGTCGGAAAAAAAGAACCAAATTTGTCATAGGACTTATGGTTTATGTTCACTACACACCCCTATATACAACCATGGGGTTTTACAATAGAGGCATATGAAAAATCCCATGAACCTATGTGTGGTGTATGGTTTGAAATTCATCTTGATGTAAACTCTCCAGACTAGTACCCCACCTTGAATGGCCCGGAGGTAATACCACTATTCAATGGAACCTATTTGTTTATCAGTTATCAGCCCAATAAGAAGGGTTAATGGGTGGAAAATTATGTGTTCTACCATACTAATCCTCACCCACACATCCAATGTGGACAAGTTGAGTAGGAGACTCCATTTGATGATCAGAATCTATGGATGAATGTTGTTGTTGGAAGGGTAAATGGGATTCAAAAATTTAATTCACCCTATGTGGGTAGCTACCCAGCCTTAGAAAATGTAGAAGACCCATACACACATAATTAACATTATTCAACTAAATGGTATGGTGGAGAACCTTTTACAACGTTACCATCACCAACACTGTGTGGTTGACACGCTTCCCCATCTCCAACACCAATGTTAAGATGAAGGTTGACGACTACACCCCCATGTGCACAACCCACACTAAGAGAATCCATACTCAAATCAAAAAATTGAAAATTCCTATAAGCCTTACTATGGGATCATTGGTCTTTATACATTAGTTCTGAAACTGGAACTATCTTTTCTACAAAATCCTTCAGTATGACTTCTCCTTGCCTCATTATAAATCCATATGGCATTGGAATGGGCTCCCCAGCATCATGTTCACAATTTCATTCAAAATATATAGAAACCACTCCTTAAATGGTTATTCTGTCATCAAAAAGTTTCATCAATTATCCCCTTCTCCAATCGTATCAACACCCTTGTGATGGATGGAAACATACCATTGTACTCCAACAATTTATATCTAGGGATAAATTCATCATATATGGATCTATGGATAGGGATCCTATCTATCAGGTAATAATCCCACAAGTTGAATCCATCCTCTACATGGTGAATATGGAATGAATTGTTCTTTAAAGACAATGTTATCAATATATCAAAAATTATATGTAGGTGGTGGTAGACATGGAACTATGGGGACCATGACACATTGTAAAACACTACCTACATTATATCCACCTCAAAATATACAAAATAATGGAATTTTTATTATAACCATGAAAATTTATTCAAGAAATTACTACTATAGAATAGGTCACATTCTTCCATACACCATTTAATAGGTCCCCTCAAAGCCTCCTTGAGTATTTTCTTGTTCTGAGGGGGAGAAACCACTGAATCAAATTCCTCCCCATTGACAATTTTCACATGGTTCTATACGGTGTGTGTAGTGGGAGATTTGTGGTACTCCAATATGTGGACTCCAATGGCCTTATGACACTGGTACAATCCCTTTATTCTCATGAACAAATAGGCAGGCTAATATCGATCTACCCTAGATATGACAATATTTTCCATCTACCTGAAGCAACATAATGATTACCTATTATGTAGTGCTAATTCATACTAAGACTCCATCATGAACAAATTGAGTGTGTCATAATCTAACAATACTTATACACTCTTTCCAAAAATATAGTTCTACTCCATCTCATCTAGATGTGTTGAATTAGAATCTACACCCTCAAAAATAAATTTTTATGAATATAAAATTTTTTGGTACTATATCAAAAATGTTTGAATTTTATGGTGAATTGTTGAAGGCTATGTTCATAGGAGTTTTATGTTTGCGGAAGTGTCATTTTTGAGTTTTGGTCATGGAAATTATTTCATGGAAGCACTATTAATAATGGAGTTGAGTTTTGTTAGCAAGAATGATCAATATAAAAACAAACATGATAGTCATGAGATTCATGAAAATAGTGGAAAATAGAATCTTTCTAAAAAAATTCATGGTCTTATAAGGGACCCTCACCAACAATATATATCTGTATGTTCAGTAAATATTTTTAGAGTACGTTTTTCAAAATTCCATTTATCAATGGGTTTCCCAAATAATTTGACCCTCCTTTCCCTTTCTTGATCTATTTTTGAGGGGGTTAGTTGTAGACATAATAATTCATATGATGTGAGAGAGGTTAAGGAATTAACTTTTAGTTTTATGTGAATTAGGGCCAAAATGGTTAAAAAATTCACTTAAGGGATTGTATTCACGATGGTCTACAACTTCACAAATGGTTTTGGCGCATGGAAGACCATGAACACTTGAATCCTTGATGGTAACCACCATGTAGGGTTGGTTCGGTTCATGGTGACCTATTTTGAAGAATACCTGGTCATATGAATCATTGATATTAACCTTCGTGTAGTGTAACTCTTGTTTGCGGAACCTCATCTTTTCACAAATCCCATAAGGTTTCATGAATGCCACCATATTTTGCAAAACTAGTTCCCTTTCCTCTATTGGACTTAAAAAGACCTCATGATATGTGACCTTTCATCTTCTGAAAAAAATATATAAAATCTTTAAACGTAGAGGATTCATGTGTTGAATAAGGGACTGACCTATAAAGGTATCCATCATTCATGAAACTACCTCCAATGGGGTTATAACAATCTCAATCCATTTTTTATATTCCATTCATGAAGGTCCAAGAAATTTTTATTAGAATAAATATCATTGTGTATATTGGAGTTTCTTGATATCATTAACCTTCACAAAACCAACCCCATGAGAATTGAGACTTTACTCCGAGGAAGGTTCACCCATTTTTGTGAAGCATATTCTTTCACGGGACCTCCAAAATCCATGAGACCCCTAGACATCGTAAATATTCAATCATGTGTGATTCTCTAACCTTCATGAAACCATCCTCTAATACTATTTATGGGGCCTCCATCCAACCAACATCCTATCATTAATGTTGTGTTCTCAGGGTGCACATACAAATCCCAAACCGGTTCAACCACACCCTGAATCCCTATATAGCACTTACCACATGTCCTTGTGCCATCCACTTTTCTCTAAGTGTGGGATATGTCTTCAAAAAATATTTTATTCCTAAAAATAAGTTCTCTAATGCCTTTTTTATTCTAATAATGTTTACCCTAGAGTTGGGACCCTAAATTCCACTTCTCAATAGTAGTGTATATTACATGCTCTATAAAGATTGACATGAGATATGGACATGTAAGCCATAAATATGGTGTCACCGAGGGAAATAACATACCTATCTAGTTTGATATTCTTTATATTGAATATTCTTTTCACCATGATCCATTAAACCTTTTGGTGTAACCCCATCTATATCCATGCTACATGATATAAAACTGTATGTCTATATATCATAGTCATGAGATGTTAAATCTCATGATCACATCCTCAGCATGTGACATTAAACTATCTCCTCCCCCACATGATTATCACAGGATTCCCCACATAGTATCATCACTGGATTCCAATCCATTCCCCAATAAGTGAATAAGCACCCACAATAAGATGATTCTATGAGTAAGTCCTACAATATCTTCCCACCACATAGGATAAATCAACACTCCTAGTATGAAACCCCAATATCCAGGAAGCTACATTTTATAATCCTAAATCTCACAGTTCCTTCTATATAGTAGGACTCATGAATCCTCCAGGTATAAGGCCCACATCATCCCTCATTGACACTCCTTCTGTGACATGATATTCCTTACCATGTGAAATTAACCAATATAAACATGTCATATCACACAACATTAATCTATTGTATCGAACTACATGGGTTATGATCACTATCCTCCAATTGGGTAAAAATGACACATTCCCGAAGATTAATCCCAGAAAAACTTATTATGAAATCTCCCCCTCGGATGACACACTCCATAAACATAGTGTGAAATCATCCCCCTAGGGGGGAACTATATCATCCAAGTGTGAAACAACGCACTTTAGTGGGATACACTCAATCATTAAAGTGTGTAATCATCCACCTTGGGGGACATTCTCAATCATAAAAGTGTGAAAATTTCCCTAATTTTGGGGAACACTCTATCATACAATTGTCAACTATTAGACCTTTGGGGACACACTCCATTATCAAAGTGGGAAATTATTTCCCTTGGGAGTACATTCTCCAAAAATCCAAGTGTGAAATCATCCACCCATGGGGGAAAAAATCCACCATCCAAGTGTAAAATATTCACCCTTAGGAAGACACAATACGCCATTTGTCATGAAAATATTTTAGTATCTTTTTGATCACCAAAAGATGATAAAATTTTGAACTAATATAGAATTCATACCCCATACAACATGTTTAAGATTCCTAAGGTAAAAATCATTAAAAATAATAACCCACCATGGGTCAACTACCTCATGATTTAAAAGATATTCCTTAGGTAATGAACTTAAGATTCATTACATATAAAATTATCTCCAAAAGAAGAAGGCATTATAGGTTCCTAACCTACCTAATGAATAGATATTCCTAGATTTTCCCAACATTACTACCTACCCTGAATAATGGTCGATTCCATATCAGTATAGAAGTAGTGTAACTAATAAGCTTCTACCAAGTTATTACATCAAGAATGAGATACCAAAAAAAATTAAATAAATGTGGGCTACCTGGACTAGGAAACAACATCCAATGAGGAATCCCTAAAAGTGGAAACTTATATCCCATCATCTTGTTTTGATCCAAGTGAATAAAATTATGAGTAAAATGAAGGATGTTTATTGTATTTGGAAGGTGGGAATGCATCCCCATAAGGCAAAGCACTAGGTGTGGCAACCCTAGAGAAACTGTCAAAAAACATAATTATATGACTATTTTCACTGAAGAGTTATAGATAATTTCTTCTATAAATACTATCCAAAATGTGAAAAAATATGAATAAATATACATGATACATATAAACCAATAAAAAATTATTATTCAAATAGTCACTATAATTAATCCCTTAATTACTATAGAATGACTCTCGTGAAAACAATTATCCTTCACTCGATCAATAATAGTTAAATCCAATGAAAAAAATATATTTTTATACAACACATTCATTATAATAATAAATTACCAAAAAAATAAATATAACTTCTCAAAACTCTTTAAAAAGTGATATATATTATCTTTACTCACACTTACAACCAAAATCCATTTCCCAAATGTTATAGGAAAACCAAATAGTAAATAAATTGTAAAAACATTCCATTAAAAGTGGAAAAAACATCATGTCAAATATTTGAAATATATTAAAAATGGAATAAATATGATGTCATATCCTAAATATGAAATGAAATGTCGTTTAATCACTTCACTCACTCACAACAACCCCAAATGTTTTCTAAATATATCAACATAAAAACCCATTAGGTACAATATTTTAAAACACTATATCTCTACCATGACAGACCTGTTTTATAAATTACATTATAATATTAAATAACACAAAAATTATTGCTACAATTCTCTATATAGTGGGAGAGATCAAATTATTTTACACTGACGTAAGCACTTTGTTCTTAATATTCAAGTTGGAGTCCACATCCCCTTCAATATTTACCATGGTTGGAACTATAACAAGTTTATACATAGTTGTTTAGTCCCACTAACTATACAAAATCATCCACATTAAATAATGTTTCAATCCTAAGGGTTTCGTTGTTCCTAATTATTCTTAAATGTAACAATATGGGAAAAATCTTTTTTTTTTATTTTAGAAATTCTCCCCCAACTTATCCATTTATAATTGGTGTATTAGGAGAAAGCATGTAGATATATAATTTTATAACTAGTCTTTGAGGAATGTAATAAACTAAATATATCTAAAAATAATGATATAAGAGTTTGTGTGAATCAAAATATTTTTATAGTCTTTTTATAATATTGCATTTTCCACCACACCCATTGATGGGTCCCATGGATTGATATACTTAACCCAAATACATCTTAAAAATGTCCATTTCCTCCCAAAATATTATCAAATTTACTTAAATCTGACCTCCAACCTAGTTTTTTGATACACATATTTATTTTAATAAGAAATTTAAATTTGATTCCCCAATATCAACACCATTAGGATAGGGGATCATGACTAACAATTAATTATCATTATAAAAATTGAGTGGAGTTTTTACCCATTAAAAAACACATTAAATAAAACCAAATAATTTATATAAAAAATTAGAAATTTATAAAATGAATATATATCACATGTCACCATGAAATACAAATGTTATCCTATACAAATTCATACTTTGGAAAATTAATCATCTTACCATAAATTGAAAATATAAATGTAAACTCAATATGAGAGATACCCACTATATGTGTGGTTGGTAGTCACCTAAAATGATGTATCCAAAAAAAATCCACCAATAAAAGTGATTGGAATGTCTAAAAAAATATATTCAAAAATAATGTTTAAATAAATAGATATTATATTTACCATGTTTTCTTGATGACACTGAAATTGAAATCTGTATTATCATGTACGAAATGTGACTGTATGACTAGTGAATATTGAACTAATGTAGTGAGTGAGATAAGAGAATGCGAACACATATATAAATACTGTTAAGGGATATATTATGTGATAACAATTAAAAGATTATAATATATTTTTATCATCAATGACAATAGATGATATACAATCAATCAAAATTAATACATTAGAAGAAAATAAATTTCCAACACCAAAAAACAATAAAAAGTCACACCAACAATAGAATCTTAATATTAATGGTAGTCGTAAATTTTTTATTGTTGAAAAATGAATCTAATAAACCATTTTTTAATACATTCAAAATAAAAATTATATTTTATTGTGTCTCCTTCAATAAAAATCTTATAGTCATTAAAAATCATCAATTAATCATTGATGATTTATCAAAATATCATGTTCATGTTATCATTATGAATGGCTAAATCACTATAATATTTTATATAAATCACTTTCATGAGAAGACAATATCATTGAAAAAGTAAACAAATATCATTAACCCATACTAACTGATAGAAGTTTTCTGAATAATGGGAAACATGATAACATGAGCCTCATAAAAAGTGAATTTATCATATTATATCATAAAAATCATAAAAAATATTTGAAGGCAAATTTTATTTAATAAAAAATGTTAAAATTATCACAAAACACCTTTGGGTATACAATTTAGATTCTCTAGGTTAATACTCATACACCTCAATCATTGTTTCCAAGTAAAAAACTAGAGCACCATATAGTCCCAAATGTGTCTATCAGTATCCTTAAGGGTATCAACTAACCACGATTGTCTATTTCATATAGTATGGATATTACACACAAATTATCATTCATAAAAGAATTTAACAAGTTGAGATAATAATAATAACTACCTCAGATAAAATAGAATCATTATTCCAACTACAGAAATACCATCACAAGTAATGAAAAAATAAATTATTTATTATCGCAAATCACTATTTATAAGAGTAATATCCACATGAAGTTTATTATATACATGGAAAATGGAAAGTTATAAAATAACACATGAGTGTCTACATTAAAATTTGACTATGATCATGTCCTCAAACCACAACAATCATAATGGACAACTCACTATGTTTAGACACCTGAAATAGTTTCCTTTTAGTTCACAAGATCTCAAAAACATAAAATTGTATAAACACCATTTTACATTTCATGGGAGTGATTATGGAACCTAATAGGGAATATCCATCTCTCCTATTAGATAAATTTAAAAATATATTATCATATATGTATTGAACAAACTAGAATATTCGGATTCACCATTCCATTACATCATGAATTAACCAAGACACCGTAGACACCTAATATAAGGCCCCAGCCTTAAACCTTACTTAATCTTGAGTTATTACAAGATTACACATTGAGGATCTTTTCAGGTTTAGAGTTTTAGAGAATTAGATCATAAAACTTGCATTACATTCCACATATAAACAAAGTGGTTACAGAAAGATAGTATTCTTCATTCCCATCAATGAAAACACATTTAAAATAAAACATGGATTATTTATTGACACATCCTTGACTCTATCATCTTATCATGTACCTTTCCCTTGACCTGTGAAAAACATTTCAAAAACTTTGGATGAGCATAAAAACTCAGTATGGGTTATAAAAAAAACATGGAAAGGAAAAATGAGTTCATATATACATAAGAATGAAATCATACTTTACCCATAAAACATAGGCACTTTAACATACCTCATAAAATCATGAATAAATCATAAAAATCATAAGACTTAAAGGTAACTTGAGGCATTCATAACATTCTTACGTAGGGAGTAACCCTCTTGGTTACGTTTGGAATACCCATCACAGTATATTCCCTAAAATCTCTTTGGAGAAACCTTAACGTTTCACTCCTTCGCGTTACCCAATGCATTGGAGAGCTATAACGAGCTCACCCGCCCTTAGTTTATCACGGAACCACCCGTCTTCATAATAATGCCAAAGAACCATAACATATTCATATCACATAAAACATTCATAAAGGAAACATAAAATTTCCACATTTCAATCACGAGATATCAATACAACACATTGATATAAAAACATTATGAAAACCATTTTCAATACTAAAATAAAATAAAAGTAAAACATGGTATTTATTTTTCTTTTAAAAAGAAGGTATGGCTTGTAGAGGAAGCCGAAACTCAAATAACGGTCACGACGACTGAGAAGTCGTTGTCGCCGCATACGTATGACAAAAACATTCCCTTTTTTCGTTTAGTAAACGCTTCGTATAAAAAAGTTTCCTTTTGAATAAACGTAAAAGTCAAAGGGGTTTATACACCGTATAAAAGAAAGTTGTGTATAAAATAAAATATGCCTCAACGAAAGGAGATTGAGACGAAGTCCCATACCTCGTATCCGACTTGACCCGACCATTCTTTAATTTCCTGAATAATAAACTTGAGTTAATCTATACTTGCTTATGAAACTTTTTCAAGTTCATTATTCCTTTTATACCATGTTATGAACATCATGTAATCATTTATGTTAATAATGTTCATTTTGTCGGTATTTGGTTCTTAAGTCAAAAATAGACTTCTTACACTTATATGTTGTTAATTTGGTCAAAGGCTCATTATATCCAGAATTATATTAATTATTAGGATAACATATATTTCATATATATTCATCATATACATGTATTTATAATATTACATCACATTTAGAGGTAAGAAATGAAATGCACCGTTCATGGAGACGGTAAGCCGTACGTACGCATGAACGCTACTTCCATTTCTATTTCGTATTTTTTGGAATGGAATCATAATGATATAAGAGTATATTATAATTCCAGTATAATAAGATATATAATATCATTAAATTTATCCTTTACACATCCCACATATTGTATTAACGAATCAAATCACTTTCAGGGGGCGGTAGTCCGCACTTCCTAAAATGAAGATATCGTGTTTACCCATAATGGAAACCATAAAGGTATGCCCAAAATGAAAAAAACAGAATCTTAAGGAAAACATAAACATATTATATATCATATATAAAAATAGTGACATCATAATGGCCACCTTTGAAGGTGTTAAATTAGTATTGAACAATCATCGTTTCGGGAGGTAGAATTTCGCCATCCCCGGAAACCGTATGTTCTTTAACCATTTGATGTAGTTTTGTGAGAGTGTATCTCAAATAAATATTATAACAACATACTTGTATATTTAAGATACTGGTGTTGTTACAAAATAAGTAAATAAAAAGAGTTTAGGGGGTTGGAGAAGCAAAATAAAACAAATGAACATGAGAGAATGAATTACCTTTAAAAGCGTAACTCCTTTTGATTTGAGCCTAAAGGCTTCCTTTGAAAGGATTCTTCCCAACGGGAATCCTCTAGGATTAGGAGAGGGATGTGGAGAGAGTAAATGGGCAGGGTTTGTCCGAGCCAAAGGCTTGGGGAGTGTGTGAAATGAGGTAGAGGTGGGGGCCTTTTATAAGAGGAGAGGAGGGGCACTTTTGGAATGTAAAGAAATATTACTTTATTTGAAAATGTGTTTCGGTTTTAAAAGGACCCACATTGATATAATTCGTGGATAAGGTGATAAGGGTTCGAAATCCACTCATCCCATTGGTTTTGGCCATGTTTAGTTCATATATTTTACATTGTCTTGCCATTTTATTTAAATCGTCAAATAATGATGTCATCGCTGCATCATTATTATGTCATAAATAATTTAATTTATTTAATGTCTAAAAATCATAAAAAAATACTATGATGTAGGAAATCTTTTTATCTTTCCAATGACTATTTATAATCAAATATATGATCTTTATAACCCCATGTAAAAATTGTTTTCGTAAAACATATTATGTTTGTGTCATTTTTACTTTTACATTAAATAAAAAGTTATTTATGTCATTTCCCAACCAAAATGTCTCCATGGGGTCCCCAAGTTGACCCATTTCTTTTCTTGGTCGGCCATGACACAACCAATAAGGTTGGGACATGTTTCTAGGTCATTTCATATTATTAAAGTATTATTTATTCCTTAAAGTACACTAATTACCACTAATCGCGATTAAAAACTTAATAAGTTACTATTCACAAAAAAATTATTTTAATCTCATTGAACCACATTATACTTCTTAATGACAACCATGTATGTTGGATTTTCAAAATTCAATACACATTAGTGGTAAACTTTCATTTAACTGAAAAATCAGTTTTCTTGATTACCACTTAGTGGTTTCACTATTCATCAAAAATTGAAGTTTTTCAGAAAATTACCAAAAATTCACCCTAAGATATATTTGATATTCCGAATTCAAAAATGAAGTCTATTTTACAAAATTAAAATCATATAAGTCACATTAATTAATTTAATAATTAATTCCCGCTGCCAGAGCAAATAGCGTGTTTTTACAAAACAATAAGTATCAAAAGATTGACACCAGTTTAAGTCTAATTTCAAAGTGAAATTGATTCCAATGACCACCATTGGATAAAATGGTAAAAATATATTCTAATTTCACTTCAAAACCAATTCAAAACATAATCTAATAATATAAATAAATTAGATTAAAAAGCAATTTTGATGTAAAATGCCGTATTTTTCACTATTCATTAAAAAATGAACATTGTCAGAAAAATACCAAAAATTCACACAAGGTAAATTTTGATGTCCCAGTCATAAAGAATAAGTTTATTTTGACAAACATATTTTATAAAATTGTCAAAATATAGATTCAAAAATGGTTTTCCATCAAAAGGAAGTAAAACAATCTTTTAAGAATATTAGTGTATTCCATGCATAAGATTGTATTTATTTTCATTTTAAGCCTCTATAACACTATCTTAATCATTAATAGACATAGATAAAAATATCTATTATTCATTAATTACTTGGGATGTTACATCCTTCCCCCCTTAAGAAAACTGCGTCCCCGCAATTTATTTAGTTATCGAATAAATGGGGGTACTTATCCCTCATTGCATTTTCAGATTCCCATGTTGCCTCTTCAATCAAGTGGTTTTTCCACAAAACCTTTACCTGATAAATCACCTTATTCCGTAACACTTGCTCCTTGTGATCAAGAATCTGGACCGGTTGTTCCTCATAAGATAGGTTCTCTTCCAGCTGAACTACCTCTGGACTCAAAACATGAGATGGATCTGGCATATACTTTCTCAACATCGAAATGTGAAAAACATTGTATACCTGAGATAAACTCGGAGGTAAAGCCACTCGGTATGCAACTGATCCAACTCTCTCCAGAATTTCATATGGTCCAATGAACCTTGGACTCAACATTCCTTTCTTACCAAATCTCATCACACTTTTCCAAGGAGAAACCTTGAGAAAAACATGATCACCTACCTCGAAAGATAGATCCTTCCTCCGATTATCCGCATAACTCTTCTGCCTGCTCTGAGCTGTTCTCATGTGTTTCTGAATCAGCTGAACTTTTTCTGCCATATCATCTACCAATTCTGGTCCCATAAACTTTCTTTCACCCACTTCATCCCAGAAAGCTGGAGTTCGACACCGCTTCCCATATAATGCCTGAAATGGTGCCATCTGTATACTGGAATGAAAACTGTTATTATATGAAAACTCAACCAAAGAAAGATGTTGGTCCCAATTTCCCTGATAATCCATAGAACAAGCTCGTAGCATATCCTCCAATGTCTGAATTGTTCGTTCTGACTGCCCATCTGATTGAGGATGAAAATCTGTACTAAAATTTAATTCAGTACCCAATGACTTCTGAAGGCCTTTCCAAAAGTAAGAAGTAAACCTGGGATCACGATCCGATACAATGGAGAGAGGAACTCCATGTAACCTGACTATCTCCTTAAGATACAAATGGGAAAGTTGATCAAGAGAGAAAGTATCTCGTATAGCAAGGAAATGAGCAGATTTGGTCAAGCGATCAACAATAACCCAGATTGCATTATTACCTCGAGATGTCTTCGGTAATCCAACAAAAAAGTCCATGGATATATTCTCCCATTTCCACTCTGGCACTGGTAAAGGCTGAAGCATCCCTTTCGGTAACTGCCTCTCTACTTTAACATGCTAACAAGTCAAACACTTCACAGTAAAATCAGCAATATCTCTTTTCATTCCATCCCACCAGTAATACTCCCGCAGATCTCTATACATCTTAGTACTACCCGGATGAACTGAAAACGGAGAACTATGAGCTTCAAATAACAACTCTCTCTTCAACTGTGAATCACAAGGCACACACAATCTCTTCCCAAATCTCAAAACGCAATCATTATCAATGTTGAATTCAGGAAACTTACCTTTCTGAACCAGCTCTACCTTTTTCTGCAACTCACTATCTTGCTTCTGTGCTTGCTTGATTCTATCTGATAGAGATGATATCACTGATACCTGAAACAAAACAGAAGGACTTCCTGCACCAACAACTTCTATGCCTATGTTCATCAAATCCTTAACCAAAGGATCACGTTCCAAACGCAACATTGTTAATGAAGCATTACTTTTTCGACTCAAAGCATCAGCCACTTTATTTTCTTTTCCAGGATGGTAAAGAATTGTACAATCATAATCCTTGATTAATTCTAGCCATCTCCTTTGTCTCATGTTTAACTCTTTCTGAGTGAATATATACTTTAAACATTTGTGATCGGTATATATTTCACACTTTACTCCATACAAATGATGTCTCCAAATTTTTAAAGCAAAAACAACAGCAGCTAATTCCAAATAATGTGTAGGGTAATTTACCTCATGAGTTTCCAACTGTCGTCAAGCATAAGCAATTACCTGATCATTCTGCATTAGGACGCAACCAAGTACTTTCAATGAAGCATCACTGTATATAACAAACTCACCATTCCTGAAAGGTTGTACCAAAACTGAAGCATTCACCAATCTTCTTTTCAATTCCTGAAAACAATCATCACATTCTTTTGTCCAGATAAACTTAACACCCTTCCGAGTTAGCTTAGTCATTGGACTAGATAACCGTGAAAAATTTCTAACAAACCTTCGGTAATAGCCCACCAAACCAAGGAAGCTACGAATATCGGTTACATTTGTGGGTCTTGGCCATTCTTCCAAAACTTTGGTTTTTGCAGGATCAACAGTTATTCCATCTTTAGAAACAATGTGACCAAGGAAAGAAATTTGTTGCAACCAAAACTCACACTTGCTGAATTTCCCATACAATTTCTTTTCTTTTACGGTTTTCAAGATAACCCTTAAATGTTTTTCATGCTCCTCTTTAATTTTAGAAAATACCAAAATATCATCAATGAAAACCACCAAAACTTATCCAAGAACTCATGGAAAATTCTATTCATTAAGTCCATGAATACAGCAGGTGCATTGGTTAGCCCAAAAGGCATTACTACAAATTCATAATGGCCATATCTCGTACGGAACGCGGTCTTCGGAATATCTGCCTCCTTTACCTTCAGCTGATGGTACCCCGATCTCAAGTCAATCTTTGAAAAAAACTGAGCTCCCTGGAGCTGATCAAACAAATCATCGATATGAGGCAAAGGATATTTGTTCTTAACAGTGATATTATTAAAGGCTCTATAATCAATGCAAAGTCTCATAGAACCATCTTTCTTTTTAACAAATAAAACAGGAGCACCCCATGGTGATGTTCTAGGTCTAATGAAACCTTTCTCTAATAAATCTTGCTATTGCTCCTTCAACTCTAAAAGTTCAATTTGTGCCATTCGATAAGGGGGTTTTGAAATTGGCTTAGCATCAGGAACTAAGTCAACAGTAAACTCAACTTCCCGATCTGGTATTATTCCAGGAAACTCATCAGGAAAAACATCAGGATACTCATTTACCACTGGAACATCATTAATCTGAATAGTTCCTCTATTTTCAACGACGTGTGCAAGGTAACATTCATTTCCATATTTTACAAGTTTCTCGGCCTCTTGATATGTTATCAAAAGTAAGGGTTCATTCTTGTAAACAAAATGAAAGTATTTCTGAAAAGAAACTTCTTTAGCTCTACAGTCAATCTTAGAATGGTAAATAGAGAGACAATCCATACCCAGGATAACATCAAACTCTACTAGAGGTAGAACAATAAGGTTTGCAAGTAGGTTCTTTCCACAGATAAGGATAGGAAGATTCTTATAAATTCTTTTTGCCTCAACATTCCCCCCAGGTGTTTTTACCAAAAGTTCAGGAGTCATTTCTTGAGATGGTATTCCCATTTTACTAGAAAAGGTTTCAGAGATGAAAGAATGTGTAGACCCCGAATCAAACAACACACTGGCATAATCTGAGAAAACAAACAATGTACCTGATACAACTTCATTTGATGGCCCGACATCTGCTGAAGTAGTTGCAAAGGATTTCACCACCCCTTTCTTCTTGTATTCTAACTGCTTCCCATCACTCAAGCTCCTTGTCGTACACTCGTTTGCATAGTGACCCATCTCATTGCACTTATAACATTTCACTAACTGTAAATCAAATTTGTTCTTACCTTCACCTTGATCCTTTTCAGTGCAATCACGAGCCTTATGTCCCATCTTACCACATCAGTAGCACTTCCCAGAATTCAGAAGACATTCCCCAGCATGCCTTTTTCCACATTTATCACAAACTGGAAACTTAGTTCTCTTACCGTTAGACTTTTTTGATGAATTCTTACCTTTCTCATGCCACCTCAGTCTCTTCTTCTGCTGATTGTTATAGAAAACTTGGTCATCGGCAAACTCCATTTCCACCTTCTCAGTACATCGAACAAGCTTTTCATAACTTTTAAACTCACGAGAAGCTAATTCCCTCTGATATTTTGTCTTTAATCCTGAGTAAAAATTATTGATTTTACTATCAAGGTCCCAGATAAAATTTGGAGCATACCTTGCCAATCGAGTGAACCTTTCTTCATAGGCAGCCACTGAGTCTTCCTCTTGCCTCAATTCCAAGAATTGATTTTCCATCCTAAGTCGAACAGCCTTAGGAAAATACTTCTCAAGAAACATACCTTTGAATTCATCCCAGTCAAGAGCATCAATCTCATCGGTGTCCCTGATATTTTTAACCATAGACCACCACTGATCTGCTTCACCCTCCAAATGGTAAATAGCAAGACTAACCTTTTGATTGTCTGAACACCCCATGACATCAAAAATCTTCTCCAGTGCATTAATCCACCCTTCAGCTAGCACAGGGTCAAATGATCCTCTGAATGATGGTGGATGTTTCCTCATGAAATGTTCCACCACTGACATGTTCCTCTGCGGTTGATCTGGCTGATCTCGTGCATGGATACCACCGCCATTTATCGCTTGAGTCAACTGCGCCATTACTGCAACAAACTGTTCAGTTCCAATTCCGACCATTTCTGGATGCTGATTCGGAAGGTTATTTCCTTCTGTATGCCTTCCTAGCACTGCTTCCATGTTTCCTCTGCGGAAAACCATTCTGAACAAACATGTCTTAGATGAAGAAACATGGTAATCTTTAAATGCTATATCATTTAAAAAAAATATTTTTTGGATAATCATTTAATAGAATTCTAACTCCTAAAGTTATCTAAACCGACCTCTGATAGCAACTATAAGGCCCCAACCTTAAACCTTACTTAATCTTGAGTTATTAAAAGATTACACATTGTGGATCTTTTCGGGTTTAGAGTTTTAGAGAATTAGATCATAAAACTTGCATTACATTCCACATATAAAAAAAGTGGTTACAGAAAGATAGTATTCTTCATTCCCATCAATGGAAACACATTTAAAATAAAACATGGATTATTTCTTGACACATCCTTGACTCTATCATCTTATCATGTACCTTTCCCTTGACCTGTGAAAAACATTTCAAAAACATGGGATGAGCATAAAAACTCAGTATGGGTTATAAAAAAAACATGGAAAGGAAACATGAGTTCATATATACATAAGAATGAAATCATACTTTACCCATAAAACATAGGCACTTTAACATTCCTCATAAAATCATGAATAAATCATAGAAATCATAAGACATAAAGGTAACTTGAGGCATTCATAACATTCTTACGTAGGGAGTACCCCTCTTGGTTACGTTTGGAATACCCATCACAGTATATTCCCTAAAATCTCTTCGGAGAAACCTTAACGTTTCACTCCTTCACGTTACCTAATGAATTGGAGAGCTATAACGGGATCACCCGCCCTTAGTTTATCACGGAACCACCCGTCTTCATAATAATGCCCAAGAACCATAACATAATCATATCACATAAAACATGCATAAAGGAAACATAAAATTTCCACATTTCAATCACGAGATATCAATACAACACATTGATATAAAAACATTATGAAAACCATTTTCAATACTAAAATAAAAGAAAAGTAAAACATGGTATTTATTTTTCTTTTAAAAAGAAGGTATGGCTTGTAGAGGAAGCCGAAACTAATATAACGGTTACGACGGCAGAGAAGTCGTTGTCGCCGCATACGTACGACAAAAACATTCCCTTTTGTCGTTTAGTAAAAGCTTCGTATAAAAAAGATTCCTTTTTAATAAACGTAAAATTCAAAGGGGTTTATACACCGTTTAAAAGAATGTTGTGTATAAAATAAAATATGCCTCAACGAAAGGAGATTGAGACGAAGTCCCATACCTCGTATCCGACTTGACCCGACCATTCTTTCATTTCCTGAATAATAAACTTGAGATAATATCTACTTGCTTATGAACCTTTTTCAAGTTCATTATTCCTTTTATACCATGTTATGAACATCATGTAATCATTTAAGTTAATAATGTTCATTTTGTCGGTATTTGGTTCTTAAGTCAAAAATAGACTTCTTACACTTACATGTTGTTAATTTGGTCAAAGGTTCATTATATCCAGAATTATATTAATGATTTGGATAACATATATATCATATATATTCATCATATACATGTATTTATAATATTACATCACATTTAGAGGTAAGAAATGAAATGCACCGTTCATGGAGACGGTAAGCCGTACGTACGCATGAACGCTACTTCCATTTCTATTTCATATTTTCTGGAATGGAATCATAATGATATAAGAGTATATTATAATTCCAGTATAATAACATATATAATATCATTAACTTTATCATTTACACATCCCACATATGGTATTAACGAATCAAATCACTTTTAGGGGGCGGTAGTCCGCACTTCCTAAAATGAAGATATCGTGTTTACCCCTAATGGAAACCATAAAGGTATGCCCAAAATGAAAAAAAAACAGAATCTTAATGAAAACATAAACACATTATATATCATATATAAAAATAGTGACATCATAATGGCCACCTTTGAAGGTGTTAAATGAGTATTGAACAATCATCGTTTCGGGAGGCAGAATTTCACCATCCACGGAAACCGTATGTTCTTTAACCATTTTATGTAGTTGTGTGAGAGTGTAGCTCAAATAAATATTATAACAACATCCTTGTATATTGAAGATACTGGTGTTGTTACAAAATTAGTAAATAAAAAGAGTTTAGGGGGTTGGAGAAGCAAAATAAAACAAATGAACATGAGAGAATGAATTACCTTTAAAAGTGTAACTCTTTTTGATTTGAGCCTAAAGGCTTCCTTTGAAAGGATTCTGCCCAAAGGGAATCCTCTAAGATGAGGAGAGGGACGTGGAGAGAGTAAATGGGCAGGGTTTGGCCGAGACAAAGGCTTGAGGAGTGTGTGAAATGAGGTAGAGGTGGGGGCCTTTTATAAGAGGAGAGGAGGGTCACTTTTGGAAAGTAAAGAAATATTACTTTATTTGAAAATTTGTTTCGGTTTTAAAAGGTCCCACATTGATATAATTCGTGGATAAGGTGATAATGGTTCTAAATCCACTCATCCAATTGGTTTTGGCCATGTGTAGTTCATATATTGTACATTGTCTTTCCATTTTCTTTAAATCGTCAAATAATGATGTCATCGCTGCATCATTATTATGTCATAAACAATTTTATTTATATAATGTCTAAAAATCATAAAACAAATACTATGATGTAGGAAACCTTTTTAGCTTTCCAATGACTATTTATAATCAAATATCTGATCTTTATAACCCCATGAAAAAATTGTTTTCGTAAAACATATTATGTTTGTGTCATTTTTACTTTTACATTAAATAAAAAGTTATTTATGTCATTTCCCAACCAAAAGGTCTCCATGAGGTCCCCAAGTTGACCCATGGCTTGTATTGGTCGGCCATGAGACAAACAATAAGGTTGGGACATGTGTCTAGGTCATTTCATATTATTAAAGCATTATTTATACCTTAAACTACACTAATTACCACTAATCGCGATTAAAAACTTAAAAAGTTACTATTCGCCAAAAAATTATTTTAATCTCATTGAACCACATTTTACTTCTTAATGACAACCATGTATGTCGGATTTTCAAAATTCAATACACATTAGTGGTAAACTTTCATTTAACTAAAAAATCAGTTTGCTTGATTACCACTTAGTGGTTTCACTATTCATCAAAAATTGATGTTTTTCAGAAAATTACAAAAAATTCACCCTAAGCTATATTTGATATTCCAAATTCAAAAATGAAGTCTATTTTACAAAAATTCAAATCATATAAGTCACATTAATTAATTTAATAATTAATTCCCGCTGCCAGAGCAAATAGCGTGTTTTTACAAAACAATAAGTATCAATAGATTGACACCAGTTTAAGTCTAATTTCAAAGTGAAATTGATTCCAATGACCACCATTGGATAAAATGGTAAAAATATATTCTAATTTCACTTCAAAACCAATTCAAAACATAATATAATCATATAAATAAATTAGATTAAAAAGCAGTTTTGATGTAAAATGCCGTATTTTTCACTATTCATTAAAAAATGAACATTGTCAGAAAAATACCAAAAATTCACACAAGGTAAATTTTTATGTCCCAATCATAAAGAATAAGTTTATTTTGAAAAACATAGTTTATAAAATTGTCAAAATATAGATTCAAAAATGGTTTTCCATCAAAAGGCAGTAAAACAATCTTTTAAGAATATTAGTGTATTCCATGCATAAGATTGTATTTATTTTCATTTTAAGCCTCTATAACACTATCTTAATCATTAATAGACATAGTTAAAAATATCTATTATTCATTACTTACTTGGGATGTTACACATAACATATATAATTAGTCCAATTATAGTAGAAGGTGTCATCTAATGATTATAAAAAATCAATATACATCAAAAAATAATATATAATTAAATCCTATATATCATGCACAACGTAAGAATCATAATAGTTATCGTGAACTAAATTTATCCAATATCTTAGGAAATAATAATAATCCTGGTAGGAAAGAATCTCCGGTCAAACCCAAAATTGTTAATATATGATAATTTCCATAAAATTGTGTACATTTATTTATCCCATGAACTATCATATAACAAAATCACCAAGTGTAGGTATGAGTTTCATTCTGATTTCCAAGTATCTATTATAATTATATGTACATTAATATCAAGAATAATCCCTAACCCAATCTAACATATTAGAAACATATAGAAATATGATAAAATTCCCTCAATTCATCATTATAAAAAACAAATCAAAGTAAAAACAACTTTCCATACTATAATAACATTCATCCAATGAATCCTTTAATCCCCATGATAACCATTAATATTATATCATATAAATTCATTCAAAATATTCAATGAACCATTTCTATAAACCATTCCATTCATATCTATATTTGATCACACCAAATAAAGTATGTAAATAAACCAAAAATATATAAATCCAACATGTATGGAATCATGATATAACTTTTTCCATCAAATTAATAAAGACTATACCAATAAATAAATGTAAAAAAATATAATCATCCTCTACTCCCAATCATTTTCTCAATCCAAGAGTTTAATTTCCCAAGTTGGGAAACCAAAATATATAATACTCAATTACACAAGAAAATTAATTCAATATTTGTGGAACATTTTATATATTCTTTTATGAATATCAAAAGTCTAATAAATACCAAAAATTACACTTATAAAATCATATAATGAAAAGGACACAACTACACATCCAATAAAAAGGGTAGTTCACATAAGACTATAAAACAATATGTGAATATGATGGACTAAACAATTTTAATGATTATTCTATAACTCTTCTAAGGGAAAAATTCAATTCATGTTAAATCCTATGGAATCCAATAACCTAAAAACTCCTTAATTTAGGGATTCAAGATAAATTAGTATGTAGTAGTGTGATAAAACAATTATTAAATCTCACAAAAATTTATCCTTCCCAAAGTAGATGAACATAATCCAGGAAGATCAATATAGCCTCAAACAATATTTAGGGTTATTTTGATAGACTAAAGAAATAATAGAATGAATTTATGGTAAATATGAATAGTTGAGAGGATGAAATAAATCATTTTAAGGTTTAAAATACAATTTAAAAAATTATATGAAGTCATAGATATATATAAACCACTGGGTACCCTATTAATCTATATTGGGAACCCAGTTCCAATTAATGGGAATATATGTGTAGCCTAAATATTTATAACTTCATTTTCAATCACATCAATGAAGTTAAATTCATAACACTGGTGTTTCATTACAAGAAATTTATATTTCGTAGTGTAATGCCTCTGAGGATAATCCAGTCACTACGACATGATGTTGAAATATTCTTGATGTTTTAATTATCCCACAAACAATATTTTCGTATTCTCCTACATTTATCATTATGAAAAAATGAATTTAGTTACTACCCATAAGAACACAATTTTACCCCTGATGAAATCCGAACATCATAATGATTCATTAGCATATGATCTTTTCCAACTCTGTGAGGTGATGGTTTTCTTCATGATCAACCACATACTCTTGGTTGTGTCATATTCCTTGATTGGCCTAAAAGTTTCCAATTCACCACCCTTTAAACAATATAGTGGATAATTACATGGTCAAACATCAAAATATAAAGAGTGTTCTATCTAAATAAGTGTCAATTATATATAATTTTATAAGAATATACAAATTATCTATGTCGCTCCAAAGATCCACCATAATAAAATTTGTAAACCCATGACAGAAACTCTAACTTCAAAACAAACTTCAATGACTTATTGCCAATCTATAAGTGATTAAATGTACTCAATATCAACTATGTGACCATAGAAATAGATAATATATACCAAAAAAAATATGATCATATAAATAGAATAATATAATCATATGAATTAATTGAAAAATTTAAATTTCTCACATTTACATCATTCTAAAGTCTTTTACTAACCCGATTTATTAGTTAGGAATCAATTGGGAGACATTCGTCCATCAGTCTACTACAGCATGTATTGTATCATGAAAATTTTTTGAAATCAAAAAAGACATGAAAACATCCATATTTATCTTATCCCATTATCTATCAAGAATTATAAGTGGCTTAGGTAATACATTCAGTCTCATGTTATTTTTATTCATCCTCTGATAGGTATGTCATCAATGCATTTATCCGATAATGTTCCACTAATTTCAAGGATACTATAAGGGTTTTCAATATAATTTTACATATTTTTGAATCATGGATGTACTATATAATAATTGGTGTGATATTCCCTTATCAACTCCTCCGTCATCAAATTAAGGGATAAAACCTAACCATGTTAACATAACACTCTATTATTATCCTGAGTGTACCATAGAATATGAACATTTTAATAGAGAAGATCTCTTATCACATAAAAATACATCTTATACTCCTTAATTAATTCCATTATGTCTAATACTATAGATGTGGTTAGAAGTAGAGAAAATATCACGACCCCAAACATCTTAATAATAATAGGAAGAAATTATGGGAAATGGAATATGAAAAACGATTACTCACTTGATTTATACAACATATGCTATTTGGTATTCCTAATATGTGAATCATCATTTTCATTCCCCTTTATCTTGGAATATTCAATTTCATATAAATTATCTTGAAGTACTCAACCACAACATTATATTTTAGGTCATGATTTATCAGTGAAATTATATATATCATGTTCTTGAAGTCAATATTGACCAAAGATCCCCTCCAAAGTGATAGTGGTTCCTAAAATATATTTAATGGACAACAACTGGTAGTTTAAAATAATTTTTTGGGTCGTTCTTCCTATTGGGAAATAGATAGAATCACAACAATTCTCTTTATTTCACACATAATCATGATTTTATTCCATAAAATTGCACATAAGAAAACATTGAGGATCAAGAGGTCTACTGTATTTGGTGCTTATGAACATTACATAAGAACATCAAACATGCAATACACATATTTAATGAAAACTACTTCTTCCTGGCCACAACATTCCTTCCCACATAGCACTACATTGAATAACTGGAGGACGTATATAAGAAAGGGGTGAACTATAATTCCCATTAAGTAAATAAACATGGAATAACAAGATGAAATAAATATATTTTAGATAATATTAAAATCAATGGAGATTAAGAGAAAAATGAACATAAAGTCATGATATAGAATGATTATCATAACATGAAGATGTGGAAACATCATTTAACATCATATTATCATGAGAAAAGGCTCATTGCCCATGGAGAATGAGTAAACCATCATTAGACATTTTTTAGAATGACAAAAACCTCATTGAACATGAATTATCACGATTAAAAACTCATTTCACATGACATATCATGATTTTATTCTTTACCTAAGTCATTGGAGCGCTATCAGGGCACACCCTTCTAAATCATTTCATTTCATGCATTAGTGTTCCACATAGATCATACAACATGGATTAATTAAACATAATAATTTATTCATAGAATAAGAGATATGGAACACATAAATGAAATTCTTCAATCTAAAAGTATATGTGCATAAAGATGAATATATGTGATAGAGAAATGGGTATGGGATTCATTTATAGGTTGACTTTAATATGGGAAATTTTCGTGTAACTTCGACATCATAATGACATAAAATATATTCCTAAAATTTGTTGATGAGAGGGAACATGGTATGTAATCATTTATAAATTAAATAGAATATAAGGGGGTCATGGAAGAAAATATACCAATATTTTTAATTGAATTTAGATTCATAATATAAAATAATTTCTTGAATGTAAATGGGGAGAGAGAAATACCTTACAGAATTCATCTTGGTAACAGGTGTACAAGGGAGGCATTAATGAGATAGAAAAGGGTCTCCCATAATTCAAACATAGGGAGAAATGTTTAGGGGATCTGAGAAATCATACATTTTTTTTAAAATAAAATGGTATAACTATATAAGGAAACTTGGACATAAATAAGGAAGGAAAGAAAGTGAGGGTCCCTTACTCGAGTGTGTGACTTCAAGAGCTTGTGGAGGGGAATATTGAGACATTAGGGCACTTTGGGAAGATTATATAGAGAGTAATTCGTAGTAGGGATGCTCTATGAGGGTTTTTTTGTGAATATATGTGGGATCGTCGATGGGTTTATATAGGGAATGAGAGAGGAATTATTTAATATTTCACAAATATAGGATTTGGAATCTATGTAATGAAATATTAACAACCACAAACCAACCATTGGTTTTTGTACATGGTATTTAAAAATGGGTAGTGGAAAACATTATTCTATATGTTCAATGGCTTAACTTATTAAAATATTAGGCTTTCAAACGTGGAGGTGTATCAAACTCTCAAAAAAATAATTTCAAAATGTAATAATATTTTATAAGTCTTGGAGAGCACACTAAGGAATCATAAAATTAATAAAAAAAATCCCAAATCACATTATCTAATAGCTAAAACATATATGGGAATAATATACTCTTTATAATATTTATGACATCACCATGGGGCCATTATGATGTCATAAAACACATTATATATTTATACGGTATTTAATTTTTACCAAAAAATTTGATTATCTCAGAAAATTATCAAAAAAATCATCGTTGAAAAATTTTTATTTCATTTTTATGAAAATAATATTAATTTCATCAAAATAATTTTCTAAAGGTTTAAATTTTTAATTTTAAAATAAAAACTCTCAGTTAGTCAAAATTGTTAGGTTTTTTGCGAATATAGTTTCCCAAACATAATAAAATTTCATTTGGATTCATAAAAATTATATTATCATTTATAAATATTATATAATAATAATAATTTATTAAAATATTATTAATTCAAAAAATCAATAAATTCAAAAAAATAAATTCTTTAATTAAATATACAATTTTTTTTTCATATTAAAATATAATTCTTATCAAACAGATCACTTAATCATTTATAGAGTAGAAGAAATAAGGAATATAATCACAACATAAAATTTAAAGGAGTGTTATTATAACAATATTATAATTAAAATACTAATAAAACCTCAGTTTAATAAAATAATTTACTTATTTCAAAATTGATTAATTTTACCCCAAAAAATAATTTTATCTAATTCATTATATTTTTATGAAAAAATATTCTCAGTGATAAATTGATCAAATAAGACATTTATTTATAAAAGGTATTGCAAAAAACTATTAACTAATGCCTTTTTAAATATCACCTTATATCACCCGCATAAGACCAAAGTGTAAGGTGTACGATGGTGACAGACTGTTGGGGTGGTTCATGTAACATCACTCAAGTGGTAATCTCTATTAACGTCAACATCGATCATATGTGATTTCATTCAATCTTAACATGTTGAAGCTCAGCATGGGATTGGTCGAAATTGAATCCCAATGATGCTACCTCCTTCACATGCTCTGAAAAATGGTCTTCGTATGGAGAAATTATAATCGATTAGGTCGTCTCTTCCTTTACCTGAGTAAATTTAATTTGTTAAAGCCTTATATTTATTCTAATAATTGGATCACCATTCATTGAATTTATTATAAATGGTAACAATTCATAAAATTAATTTAAAATCTAATAAACTAAAACCAAGGAAATGAATATTTTTTATATAATCATTTTACATCATAAGACATTTAATTAGAATAAGATGAATTTTCATTAATAAAACTTTGGGTCATTAAAATCTCCCCTCCTAAGAAATTTCACCCCCAAATGTTTCTTTTCCCACTAAAAAACAGAAGAGGGTAACTTTTCCTCATCAATTCCTCCGACTCCCACATTGCATCTTCAATCTTTTTGTTTCTACAAAACAATTTAACGAGTTGAATTTTCTTACTTCACACACATTTTTCTTTATGATCAAAGATCATCACTGGCTTCACTTCATAGGAAAGGCCATTCTCCAATGGTACCACATACAGATTCAATATATTCTATGTGTCAAGTATGTACATCCTTTAGAAGACTAAATTGTATTTGTACATCAATGGGTGATGTTACTATTTATAAGGGTCATATTACAATTCATATGGGTACATTACTATTCATAAGGGTGTGTTTCTAGTCATCAAAATTTATAATGATTCTATCATTCTCAAAATATCACCCTGAATGAAACCATGTATGTTAGTTTTTTGAAATTCATGTAACTGAAGTGATAAAATTGCATTTATTGGCTAAGTTATTACAAAGGGGTTTTTTGTAGAGACTCAATGTTTCATGCATTCAATAATAAATTTTTTTGAAAAGATTTGGAATGTTACAAAATCTCTATCATTTAATTCATTTGACTTTGAACTTGTCTTATTTGGAAAAAAATTTAAAGATCATATTAAAAGTATAAGTGATGTTCGATTTTTAAAAATAGTTATGATATAAAAATTATTATATGTACTTTTTTAAAACATTGTCTTTTAATTGTTTCATGTTTTTTGGGTGATGGATTAAATTTTATTTTCAAAAATGAAAAATTTTCTGTTTTGAATAATAAATTAGTTTTATTTTCATTATATAGAAAAGAAAATGTATACAATATTTATTTATCTCATCTAAAGAAAAAATGATAGGTGTTTTAATGTTATAGAAGAAGATGAAATTCTGTGTCATAGAAGTCAAGGGAATTTAAATTTTAGATTGGTTTATAAACAATCAATATACGAGAGTGTTCAACCACTACCCTAGTTACATACAAGTAGGTACTTAATTTAAGATTCATGTTTGAAATTTAAGCATCACAATGAAATTTTTAAAACTATAAATGATGTAAATACTGCTATATGTGTATATTTATTACATCTTTACTGGTTTGGACATATAAAACCTTTTTTGTGGTAATAACTATGTACTTTTAATTATGGATGATTGCAATACATTCTTATGGATTTATTTTTTAGACCATTAAAATGATACTTTATTAAACATGTGTGCCTTATGTGAACATATTCTATATTTTGAAAAAGTGTCAATCATCACTATTAGAAGTGATAGAGGGGTGAATTATTGAAATTATAACTTATAAATTTTGTGAAACCAATGGATATAAAGATTATTTATCTTCCTCTAGGACAACTCACTAGAATATTGTGGTATTAGGGAAAAAATATCTATTCATGTAATGTCTAGGTCTATGGTAATAGAATTTAGTGTACCCAAATACATTATGGAAGAAGTTGTTAATACAACATTCCATGTCTTAAATGGATTATCTACTAGAAAATTCCAAAATAATACCCCTTATAAACATTTGAAAGGGTTTATACCAAAATTTGGATATTTTAGGGTACTTGGTTGTAAAGTATATTTCATAAATATAAATGATAATTTAGAAAAATTATATTATAAATAAAATGAAGGTATATTTATCAGATATTCAAATGCCAACAAATATTATAGAGTTTAAATAGAAAAACATTATATATATATATATATATATATATGAATTTGCTGTGTAATGTTTATGTAGAGAAAATTTAATAAGTCGGATTCTCATTTAAAAAAATTCAAATTATTTGTATAGAAAACTTGTTTTTAGTGAATATAATGACCGAGATAATCATAATGAAATACTCGATGGGGAAAATATATCTTTTCATAATAATATAAAGTAATGAAAAATAATGAAGATAAACCCATTGAAAAAGAATTTTTTAATGAATAATTTGATATTCAAATTCGAATGTTTTTTACATAACTATGTGAACTCTAATATTGTAACAAAATATATTCTAGTAAATGTTTAAAATGAATTAACTGATTCAAATTTGATTAATGGTATTCATGATAAGTTAAATCCATTTGAAATATATATTGTCTGGGATTTAGGTTTTTTACGTAAGAAAAACCTCTTGTAAAAAATAAATTGATTTTTTGTAAAAAATATGATGAATATGGAAATATAGTTTAAAATAAATCAAGAATAGTAGTCCAAGGTTATTCCCAAAAATTGGGAATTTATATTTCAAATTATTTTTCTCCAATTGTTAGGATGGAAGAAATTATAATTCTATTAACTTATGCCTATTTTCATAATATAACATTCTATAAATAGATGTAAAAACATTCCTTTCTTAATAGAATTATTTCAGAATAAGTCTATATTAATCAACCTTCTGAATTCGAATACGATAAGTATTCAAATCATGTTTTTAGTCATAATAAATACATATATGGTCATAATAAATCTCCAAGATCATAGTATGAAATAATTAATCAATTTTTATTAGATAACAATTTTGTGAATGGTATTTTTGATCGACCCTTGTTTATGAATAGTGTTTCAGGTGATATACTAATAATAATGATATATCTTGATGATATAATATTTTTTTCAACGAATTATAATCTATGTAATGATTTTTCTAAACTAATGACAAGTGAATTTGACATGATTTTAATGGGAGAAAAAAAATTATCATTGGATTAAAAATTCATCAAATGAAATATGGTATTTTATTAAATTTATATAAGTACTATAAAGAACCTGTTCTATGTTTTGGGATTTATTCTAGTAAAACTATGAAAACAAAAAATGAGTACCAATTAAAAATTTGACTTGTATGAATATTGAAAGCCAGTCGAGTGGAATAGTATAGATGTATGATTGGTAGTCTATCATATCCCACTACTTCGATATTAGAAATCATGTTCATTGTTTGATTGTGTGCTAGGTTTATATTCAAATCTAATGAAATTCTTCTTAATTATTTTAAAATAGTTAATATATATTTAAAGGGTACTATTTTTATTGAATTAATATATTATAATGACAGTTGTATTTATTTACTATATAAATATGATTCTACCTTTAGTGGTCATTGACTAGGCCAGAGAATCACTACAAGTATGTGTCATTCTCTAAGAACAAGATTAATTTTAGGGACTAATAAGAAACAAATTTCATTATTACTTTGAATAGTTAAGGCTGAATATGTTGATGTTACTATTTTCTTTTCAAAGAGTATTTGGATAAAACAAAAACGTTATGATTATAATATCAGTTTTGATAATATTCCTATTTGTTATAAAGGTTATAGTTCTATTTAAATTTCTAAAAAACGTATTCATCACACAAGAATAAAACAAATAGATGTTTGGATTTATTTTATTAAGGATCAAGTAAATAAAGGTGGAATCTATTTAAAATTAATTCCCATTGGGAAACAATTAGCTAGAATTTTCTCAAAAAACCATAGATTCTGTTATGTTTTGGAAAATGATATATAAATTGGGTATGATATAATTTAAAATAACTATTTTTTATAATCAGTAATATTAAATACCTTTTTCAATTGTGTTTTCTAATTAGATATTATTTCTATAATCAGATTAAATAATGATTACATATTACTATTTAAAATAGATAGTTAAACTATTATAATATGTAAAAATTTTATTTATCTAAAATCAATATCTATCTATTTACACTTCTATCAATATAATAAAATATTACATTTAAAATAATTGATTTCGATCAAAATAGATTTTGTTTTATAGATTAAATTATAATATACATTCGGATAAAATTCATAAAGGGGAATATTTTGTTGAAATTTTAATAAATGATATTTTTGGTTAATTTACAAAATGGGTAGAGTTTTATAATTTGATATTGGTTTTAATACTTGAATAGTCATATTCGTTTTGAAAAATTAATTCCACGTCACCTATATTTAAAAACAAATCTTTTTAAAATAATTAATAATTTTTTACATGTTTTAATAATGTTAAATGTTTTTTATTATATTTTGTCATTAATTAGTCTGTCGTTATCTAAATATTTGGTGTATCCATATGTGAGCCCATTGATAACCGTCGCCATTTTTAGGGTGCCTAATCGGTTAAGCCCATTGAGAGCCTTTCATAGGTAGCCACTAAGATGGAATGGATCTTTATCCGTGAATAGTTCATTCTTGGTGCCACCGAGCATTTTTATATGGCCTGCGTAACAAACCTGGATGGAGCATGGATTGGTCTTAGTAAACCCAAAATATAGGAGCATGTGGTGTGTGTGTAGTTTAATCAGTACTAATCCTAGATATTATACTCAAATATTGGGGAGTTATAGATTTATTGTCAGGATTCTCGATCACAGCATCCCATAATTGATGTGGGACACAATTCTAGGTTCACATTTCATCTAATTTCAATAGCTTATACAGATCATTGAACATGTGATTGAAGACACATAAATAGTTCTATATTTCTTTTTTATCTAACATATTATGTATTTACCAACACATCTCTTATTAAAAAATTCATTCATCTTTTTCCTTCAGTCACACAGCTACTTCAACTATACTTCTCAAATATTTTTTTCCCATTAATTCATGTCATAGTTTATTGTGTATTGAGTTTATCCGAATGATTTTTATTCCTAATGTCCCAAACTGCATCGAGTATGCTAGTATGAGATGTTTTATGATCTAATTTTTATTATGGTTTGTATATCATGTATCACCATGATGTCTCCTTGCGTGACTGGTTCATATTGAAACAACAATAGTTCTTTTCAATGGTTCACTATTGGTCTTGACTGATACATCTATATTCAATGGTGGATCTATTTTCACATGTATATTATCTTCCACTAGTAGATTGACTACCACATGTAGATCATCATAATAGGTAGATCACTAACATGGGTTGATCTCTTCTTTTTGGGTATATAAATCATTCAATAATTGTATTATAGATTAGAAGAGGATCATCACCAGTATAGAATCCCATGCATATTAGTAGTATTATTGGTCATTACCAGTAGATTTATAAAATTAAATTAATATTCTATTGAAAATCCATTAGTAGATCACAATCAATTATAGACATCTTCATCAGTGGTAAATCCTTTAACTGATGGTACCATCTTCAAATTACTTTGGTATACCTCATCGTGTTGCATAATGGATTTTCAATATTCATCATCATGATTATTATTTTTTATATTTTTTATCCTCAGAATAGAATTAGTTCATTTTTTTCAATATCTAAAGGAAATTTTCCATTCATTACTGTTTCTTAAAAATCATATAATAGTTTTGAGTTTTTTCTTCTATTTCAATTGAGTAACGTTTTCTGGTTTCTCAAAGGTAGATCTTGATTCTCCAATAGTTCAATACACTATTGTACATCCACAATACACCAATCCACCATTACAAAAATATAGTAGATCAATCAACCATTCTACACCAATGTTAGATCTATACATCATTGTATATACATGGTTTTTAAGTTATAATGGTATATAAATATACATATTGGTCTTTAAATCCACTGTTAATTCAAAAAATGGTTTCCCAAATTTTAATTCCTTATTTTATTTATTTTTTTAAAATAAATAATTTTTTTTTCATTTTTTAGAATATTTTGTTAAAATATAAATGTATGTCATGGAAAAAATTAACTATAATAATTCTATTATTTATATGTATATATGAAGTGTATATACAATTATGATTCTCTATTTTAGAAAATTTTCTATTGGATTAATAATCTAGAAGATTATACTTTTATTTCAACTATTTTATAAATATGAATTACCTGAATTTGTCATAATTTTTATATTAATTGTTTTATATCAATATTTAATGATTAAATAAATAAAAGAAACTGTTTTTGGTTATTCCTCAAAACTTTTACAAGTAAATTTAATAATAACATTACATTTTTTATATTCTTAAAAGAGTCATGTAGTTATTAAACATGTAGATTCTCTTAGATGATATTTATCTCAAGGTCGATAAACATCTTCAATGAATTATAATATTCAATAAACTATATCCATTATTACATCCAACCAGCTTTTGGACATGGGTTTTTCTAGAGATTTTTTTACATAGTCCAAAAATCACAGGGGAAGTAGCGGAATTTGGAGTAGACTTGATAGGTGTCTTGGGAATTGGCATGTCATCTCTTATTTCTCAGGTTTTCTTGTCACTCATATTTCTAGATCCTTATCCAATCATTCTCCTATCCTTATTCATGTTCATGCTTCTGGTGATATTAGGAAGGGTTTCTTTTATTATAGTCGATGGTAGAAATTGGAATGCTTTGCAGAGCTGATTCAGACATCATGGAATATACCAGTTCAGGGTTTTTCTTGGGCTGTACTTCATAGAAAACTATGAATACTTAAGGTCTCCATTATCGTATGGATCTATTAGTTTCCTAATCATTATTTTTTATTGTAAATTCTTCAAGACGAGGTCAAAATTCTTGATCATCAGTTACAACTTCAATGGGATAATAACATACATATTATTTTTTCTATTAAGATTCAATGGTTGGAGATGATTTTTATTGATTGGGAAAATTCATCTAAAGGAAGATCAAAAGATAATTGTCTTAAGGTTGGTCACATGAATACATAATTCTTCCATGATTGTATTATGGATAAAAGGTTCTTTAAAACAATTAATCTTTAACTCCCTAATGGGTCATTTACATGTGATACTAGTGTGGTGTGTCCTTTTTCATTGTCCCACTTCTCTGAGGTTCATTCTGGTCTATAGTAGGATCATGAGGCATCTTCTCAGGCTTATTAAAATCCTAATACTCTTCTTTTTAAAAAAACTTCATTTTTATCTAGTTTAGATAATCAATGGTTTGATTATCTTCTTGATGTGGAGGAGATACCTAAGGCCATAAAGTCTTTTAATTCTGAAAGCACACCTAGTCTTGATGGTTTTCTTGGTTGTTTTTATTATGATTCTGATCTTATTATCAAAGGGGATCTGTTGAGTTATTTTCATGACTTTTCCATGGGTGTCCCTTTACATAGACTTGTTTGGGATACCATCTTGGATGTTATTCTTAAATTCATACAACCTAGAGGTTTGGGGGAATTTCTTCCCACTAGTATGTGTAATTTTTTTAAAGTGTTGGCCTCTATTGTCAAAAAAATGTGTCTCTCCATCTTCCTCTCTGTGTATTTAAAGAACAACATGTCTTTATTAAAGGGAGGGTAATTTAGGGTGTGATTGGGATTTCCTAGTAAATGATTTCTAATCTTGATAAAAGAGTGATTGGAATTAATGTTATGGTTATGATTGACATGGAAAAATCCAGTCATCAGATGTATTGGTCATTTCTCATTAAATTTTTCTAAAGATTAGTTTTTTCTATTGGGTTGATGATTTCTTCATTAGTTTCTTTTCTTCACCATTGTTCGCTATTTTAAAAATTGGGAAAAGGTTTGGTTTCTTCAAATAATCATGGGGCTTGATATAGGTTATCCTATATCTTTGAGATTATTCATTCTAGCCCATGATGGTTTTAGCAGAAATCTTAACAAGTGTCTTGATATTTTCTTGATTCACACATTTAATGGGTGGTACATCTTCTCTAATATTTCTCATAACTTATTTTTCTATGATATGTTATTTTTCATGAATGGTAGTGCCAATTCTATTTTAAATTTCAAACAGAATCTGTCTGAATATTGAAATAAAGGTGGAAAATGTGTTAATACTACAAAAAGTGGTGTTTTTATCTACATCAAATATTATTCTAATTGAATTTTACTCATTTAGAATAGAATTGGTTTGGACAAGAAAAGTTTCCCTATTGAATATTTGGGTGCCCCTTTATCTAATGGAAGAGTCATAAATTTTTCTTTTGATTCCATTGTGTCCAGAATTATGGGAAGGATAAATAATTGGAAGGCTAGTTTTTTATCCTTTGGGGGAAGGATCAATTTGGTCAACAATGTCCTTGCTTCCATTCATATGTATGTTTTATCTTTGTGCAGACCTCCTAAAGCAGTGATTATGAATATCTAAAGGCTTCTAAATTTCTTCATATGCCACTCACATCATGATGTACATAATCATTGGGCTAGTAGGTCTAGACTAAAAAGACCTTTTCATGAGGGGGGTTTTAATATCATAGGTGATGATGAAAATTTGCAGTGTATGCATGCTAAACTAGTATGGGAGGCTATTTATGGTGTTCATATTTGGTCTGATTTTATCAAGAGGATGTATGGTGAATGCCCTTTTTTCAGTTGACAGTGGTAAAGGTTCTAATATTGGAAATTTTATTAAGTGTCTTGTTTCTCTTATTTTATAGAATTCACATTGTAATTTAATTCATGGCGACAATTCATTCTTGAAACAAAATTAGGCTGGTTCCATTCAGTTTTTTCCATGTTGTATTGCCTTGAATATCACAATTAGGTATGCATGTTCATGCCACATATTCTCTGATGCAGTGTGGAATGAGGTTCAAAAGGATGTGTTTCATAATATATATTTTTCTGTGGATCCAGATAAATGTTAAATTACATCTTCATCCACTAGTAATATTTCATGATTAGTTTTCCATTCTACGATTCATCCTCCACATATTTTGGATGGTTTGGGAAATAAAATTTTGTGTAATGAAGCCTCTCCAAAATTTCGTTTTCTTATGTGGAAAATCCGTAATGGTTCTAAATTTATTAATGTTAATATTCAACAAGTTTCAATTCATCGTTTTTCAAAATGTAAATTCTACATGTTCTCTTATTCTGAGACAATTTTTATTGTTTTTTGAAAAAAGTGGTTGGGTTGTTCATTTGTGGGTTCGTGTTGCTAGATTACCAGATATCAGAGGGTGTGTGAGGACAGTGGAAGAATTTCTGTACGCATATTGGAAATATTAGAGGAGGTGTTGTGCGCAAGACAAGAGGTGGTCTTTAGTCATCCTTGTTGCTTGTAAGACATAATGGGAATCATAGAATACTACTTCTCATCCAAGAATTCATCATAAATTGCAGTATATCCTTTTTAAATTTTTTAATCTTATCTATTCATTTTTACGACAATGTAATTGTGAGAATATTTCTTTAGTTTGGCATTCTTTTGTTTCATTGGTTACTTTGACAGATTCATCATTTTCTTGGCTGAGGACTTCTGTCGTATGTGATTGATGACATCCTCCTATCAATGGCCTAAAATAATATACCTATGGTTCATGTGTGGAAGGTGTCATCTGTGGGGGAGGAGTAGTTTGGGATGATCGTAGTTCAGTTATTGTGGCATTTTCTACTTTCTATATGCAGGGTAATTCTGTAGTGGATGAGGTAATAGAGTTTCTCCAGGGTCTGAATATGTGTATGGAAAGATCTGTCCACCTACCTGAATTTGAATTAGATTCTTCTTTTGTGATTAATGGAAAGAAAGGTAAAGAGTATTTCCCCTGTAATATTATATATTCCATCCATTCATGCAAGTCATTCATTCATTAAAATATATTGGTTCCTGAATCATGGAGTGAGGGTAATATGCTACCAGATCTCATGGCTTCTAAAGGCAATCCGGATGAAAGGATTGTCATTTTTTTTCTAGAACAAGTTCTCTTCCTATTGAGTGTTCTATGATTGTTTGAGGGGATTCCCTCATAATTTATCATTTTGGCCCCTGTGAACTTTTTATCTTATGTTCTTTCATGTTTCTATATTTTTATTATTTTTTTTATAATTTTCAGTTATCAAGATTCATCATCATTTTTTTATCATATGCTAATTTAGCTATATTTTTTTATTTCTGTAATATTAATTCTTATGTTTGTATTAATTCGTGTATGTTTTATGGTTTTCAAAATCAAAATAAATTATTAAATTATCTGGTTATTCCAACACAAAAAAATAAATTATTGGTTATTACTACTGATCAAAATTTATGTATTAGAGTACAGTTTCGTATCCTAAAAATACTAGGTTATGACACTTGTTCTTGTAAAAGTGAATGTTTATAATAGGGTTCTCTGACAAAAAAAGTGAGGTTCTTAGTGGGAACTGATCTTCTCAAAAAGAAGAAAAGTTTGAGGAGTGGACAGTGATTTTTTTCAACCAAACCACTTTAATTCCTTGGTTCCATTCATTATATTTCCATTGCACCTCATTTCAGGAACACATCACTCACTAAAAATATTTATTTTATAAACTCTTATTATTTTTTATTTTAATTTTTTGAACTATTATTCACCCCCTGAAGATATTATTTCACCATTATCAATAACTTGTTTGGTATCATATAAAATTAACTACCTTAAAGGATTGTTATCCCCTCTGATTATTTCTATTATTTATTTTTTATGTGTTCCTTAACCTGATATCCTAGTCTTAATAGTATACAGAAGAACTAAAAATGTTTATTTTATAATGGAAGGTATAAATACGACAATTGAATGGATTCCACAAAGCCCCGTTGTTATTTGGATGTGGATATAGCTACTTTCATGCCATAATGGAATCCTAATAGGAATAGTTTTATATGGGTTAACAGACTATCAGGGATATGCCATATAAGCTACCAAAATATTATCTAAAGGTAATTGTAAGTATTGACCTCGATAAACTTGTTTCAAATTATACTATTAAAAATATCAATTTTCGTGATAATTACAAGTGTTTATATCCATGTTAAATATGGTAAGGTAGGCCATGATATATGTAGGATACATAATGTGACTCATGATGGGACTTATAATATGAAGATATCAAAGCTAGTAATTCTCCAAGAAGAATACCGAGACATCGATGTGGGAAAAACGAATTAGTAAACCAGATATTGCTTTATTTTACTAGTATTACATATTGTATGAGTTCTCCAGGAGATTTTTTAGACCATACCACCCATATGGAATAGTAATGAGAGATCATACAAAAAATATTTTCGAAAATGAATGTGGCCATTGATGAGATTAATAATTTTATTTATTATACTTTTGATGAATTAATAATCTCTCGACTATTGTATGATTTGGAGATGGAAAAAATTGTTGATAAGGATTCTACAAAGAGAAAAGTCATTGTATTTGAATATAATGTTATTGATTTCTCTAATGCCTCTAAATCTGATATCCATTAATGTGACAAAGTGATGGCTCGATTTAATAAGTTGTTTATAAAATCCATGAAAAACAGAAGTGGAAGGAAGTAGTTCAAGAGGAAGCCCAGAAATTATAATTACAATATTGATACCAGTAAGAGTAATTATTTTTCTAAATTATCATATTAAGATATGAGGATATATATATTGAACAAAAGATAATTATTAATGACTTGGAATATATAACATCTATCCATGATGTCTTAACATCATCATTTACTACGTTATTGGTTAATATTATTAAAACTTTTGAAAATTTGTCTTCAGACACATTATGTCCACAAACCCTCCTATAGTTTATTTTGACCAGATATGAACTATTTTTAGAGGAGATGTTTTTACTGCTTTATGTGGTCATACTATTGGAGAACTTGTTATACGATTAGAGATTCTAAGGATGCTTGAAAATATTACATAGCGTTAACATATGATGATCAGATCATATTCCAAGGATATTAATTATGATATAGAAATAATTACAAAATTCATAAAGTTTTATCTCTCAAGAATTTATTTAAAGAATCACATGGAAATAACCTTCATGTTTTAGGCTTAAATTTTAATGATGAAATTTTTTACTCAAAATTACAAAAAGTGGGTGTGTAATTTGAAGGACATGATGCTAATGTTAAATAAATTTATGGAGGGAAAATAGATATCTTTAGGGCCATGGAAAGCATTGGGAATATTATAATAGACTTCCGTAATCTCAGGAATCCATTTCTATATGGATAAGGAACTATATCTGTTTCTCTTGAAGCCATCCATATTACCCACCTGATGTCTATTTGATTAAGAGTTATCAAGGATCCATATGCACTTATTCCTTCCCAATTTTAACCTTTTCCACTTCATCATTCTGAAAATATGAGACATCTCAAAACATTATTCTTTTAGATAATTGACCTCATAGAAATATAGCTAGACTACCCACTGGTGTTCCATCTTCTATTCATAAAATATCTTTCTGATCCTTCATTTTCAGAACCAGATATGTATAATTACAAGGGAAAAGAACCAATGGGTCCTTCTACCCAACATTTTTAATGTTGGATTAGAAATTATATTTTGATGGTATATTTTTTTAATAACTTTTTGATTGATCATCTGTCGTTGTCCTTTGAATATCTTCATTCATGATTTATTTTTATGATCATTATATTTATATCTCTAGAATTTACTATTTTAATCTTTTAGTATTTAACATTTTGATAATACCAAAATGGGGAGATTACTTATGGAATGTTTTCTTAATCTATATCATTTATTATATTTGATGCCATCTGGATGATATGTTTTTTTTGTTTTGATTTTACCATTGATATGACATTTTATGCTACCTTAGATACCTAGATTTCTTAGTTTATCTTACCATTGATTCAATGATTTTTGATCATCTAAAAGGGGGATATTATTGTCCTCTTTGTTTTAATGATACAAAATTATGTATTATGAGGATATTAATGAGTTTTATGTTCTTTATGAGAATTTTATAATCTAGTATATTTCATGAAAATTCATAAGGATGAGTCACCATTGAAGTCGGGACACCGCTGAGGATGAGTCACTATGAAGACTGACCCACTACCAAGTTGAAACACCAACACACATATCTCACTGTCAACATTGAAAAATGGAGAAGTCCTCAGAATGATTCACCATCACATATGACACCGCCAAAAATTAAACACTTTCAAGAATGTAATAATACCATAGTGATATTTTGGTAACGTTTTTGAAACATCAATAATGACTCACCGCTAGCCTGAACTACTTCTAGAAGGATGATCTACCATCATATGACTTACCTCTAGGGGATTCTCCACCAACATGAAATTTTGGGTATTTACTAGACATTTCCAGTATTTTGTCACCATTTAATGGAGACACCACTTGAACATTGAGACATCATCAGATCGAGGCATACTGATTTCCATCTAGATTAAGACACCACCACTATTTTACATACTCATTTTGAATAAAATTATTCTAATAGTTATATTATGGAATTTAATTCCAATTTTTTTAATGATTGTCTCTTAAATGTTTCACATAAAACATTTATGTAAGTTCAAGTGTTCAGTATGAATATGTAGAGAGGATCCAGATATTCTTACTACTACATCTATTAAAGGAGAAGAATAGTCGCTCATGTGTTTCAATACGAAGTAGGAAGATATCAAGATGAGAGATCATTCTTACTAAACACACTAATAGAGTAAACCTAATTTCAAGAACATGGTGATGTTACACTCAAATGGGAAGATGAATTGTAAAAATAAATGAAAATCCCTCCTAAATTAAAGAAAAATAGTTTATTACATTCTATTATACTAATATTTTCTTGAGAACTATACACAGTATGGATTTCCAAAAAAATTCATGGAGTCATGAGATGCATGATAAACTAATCGATCACTATTTGTCTTTTACACTATTAGTTTCAATCTTTTTTTTACATTATTTTACATCTCAATTATGGTGTGTGCATACATTGTTTGATCAAAAACACATTGAATCTTACTATAAACTAGAAGATAATTGATATTTTTTCAAACGCCTTTTATTTTATCATATTACAACTATGGTAGATTTCATGTGTGACTTGTTTCTTTTTTTACTCTCACAAATAACTATGGAAGAGGTCTTGTGTGGCAGGATAGTTGTAATCAATAGTATAACACATTCTAGGTTCTAGATCATTTTTTTTATTTTATATAAACTACTTGGTGGTAGGTGATTACCATGTGGAGAGGACTAAGTCTCGGCTTGTGACTGAACATCTTGTATTCAAAATTTCCACTATGCATATTTTACATTATTTTTACTTTAAAATTGAAATATGTACGATCAAAATAACATTGTAGATTCTCAATATACAAGAGGGGGTGAATTGTACACTTTAAAAATTTCCTTAAATAAGGAAATATATAAGTCTAACAAAGTTAATCTAAGAAAATTCACAACACCTCTAACACCAATTGAATGATGGGAACAAAGAATGAAGTTACAAACTTCTAGCTCTATACACTTGCTTAAATCTTGAAAGTGATTCCGAAAAACCATTTCTGGAAATATGGATCCGGAAAATGAAACTTAAACAATGTTTACAATTATGAGATTATACCTTAAAGTGTATAGAATCTAACTGAATCAGAGTACATAAGTGTAAGGAAGTATAAGATGGTTATACTTTCATAAACATACAAAATGCAGTGGAAAAGATAAACTTGTATAAAAAAAAGTAACAAGATATAAATCATTTAACCCAAAGAGAAGGGAATCAAACAAACTTGGATAAAGGTCCCTTGATTTATAATTTCAAGAAAGTCTATCTTACCCACACCTGGGTAAGCCCTCGATACAAATATCAGAGTCTCTTTCTTGCTATCCCCGCAAGCCCTCAATTTCATGGTAGTTGGAACCCATGTCTTCCTTAGCAAGGAAGCCCTCGAATTTGAAGGTGGTCGTCACCTATATCTTCCTATCCCAGGAAGCCCCAAAATGTAATCACTAACATTCAGAGTCGCACGAAGCAATCTGAACGAGCAGTTTAGTACGTTCAAGGCATGAGAAGATTCTCTCTCTAGAAATCACCTTGACAGCTTGTGGTCTCTAGAGTGATCAACTTCTTATTGAGATCTTTCAAATGAGCTCATATTTATAGGCTCGATAGAAACGGTCGGATCCCTCCTCCAATAGTCATATATTTCTTAAATTTAGGAGGGAACTGTACACGTGTCACTCAACCAACGTTTAGTTAGAAACATAATGGAAGACATCGTTTTATAATGGAGCAATTATAATTATAACCAAAACTGAAGTTCAGAATGTAAGAAAATAATAGTTTAGTGTCCAAGCAAAATGGAATTCGGAGTATATAACAATGAGATATTCAGATTCTGTTTTATAGGAATTCGGAACTTGAATTCTGTAGAAATATGGAGTCTGAATTTCTAAAGAAATTCGGATTTTGATTTTTCTATAATTCTTAATCTGAACATACATAGTTCGAAGTTGATCTTGTAGCAGTTCGGAATCGAACTAGTAAAAGTTTTGAGTCGAACTCATAGAATTTTTGAGTCGAACTAGTAGTAGTTTGGAGTCAAACTGATAGAATTTTGGAGTTGAAATCATATAAGTTAGGAGTTGAACTCATAGAAGTTCGGAGTCAAACTCATAGATGTTCTGAGTCGAACTCATAGAAGTTCAGAGTCAAACTCATAGAAGTTTAGAGTCGAACTCATAGAAGTTTCAAGTGGAACTCATAGATGCTCAGAGTCGAAATCATAGAAGTTCAGAGTCAAACTCATAGAAGTTCAGACTCAAACTCATAGAAGTTTGGAGTCGAACTCATAGAAGTTTGGAGTCGAACTCATAGAAGTTCGCTGTTGAACTCATAAAAGTTCGGAGTCCGGAATTCAGAGTGGATCTTTCTTAGAGTTCGTATCCAGAATTCGGAGTCTAACTTTATTAGAGTTTGTATCCAGAATTCAGATCCTAATATAGAATGCTTCATATCTATGTATTATATGATTTCGAGGATTTAGTTATGAATTCGATTTTTATACATAAGAAAATTATTGATAAGTATAAGGAAAACTAGGTTATGGTAAATTTCCATAAGGAAGGAAATTTTCCTTAGAGAAGTAAAATATAGATTTTCTAAAGTATAAGGTGTTTTGATTTTCAAAACAAGAAGGAATGTAAAAGTCATAAGGAAAACCTTATTGACTCAAAAATCTCCCCCTTTTTGGAAAGCACAAACAACATTTCGAAAAAGAACACAAGAGCTTAGAAAATATTCTTTAGACTTTGAAATTAAAACTTATCTCCCTTTGTTCATAGATGATGATGAATACATCTAACTCCCCCTAAGGCTTAGGAACTCTAAGGATTGTATTCTGAATTTCTGGAGAGGATATTTCAGTATCATTAGAATGAAAAACTTCATAATGAGAAACTACCCCTTACTTAAGGATAGTTCTTAACTTTGAATATTTTTTCTTTCTCCCTCTTTTGAGTAGTTCGTTTTCCTTCTCCACATTTGTGATTTTCAAAAATAATTGATGGGAATGGAAAATAAATAATGTACCTGAAACATTAGTACATAACAACAGAAGATACGACCAAACAAAAATTTCATTAGAGTTGAAAAAAAATTACAAGGAAAAACAAATGCGACAAAAGATCAGATTGAGTCTATTTGTCTTCCTTTTCCTTCAGGATTAGCTTCTTCAACAAGGTTTTCATCTTCTTTAAATATTTTTGATCCTCCTTAGATTTCTTCTCCAAAGCTATGATCCTTTCTTGTTGAGATCTCGAGACATCTTCCTAAGCTTTCATGGCCTCTTCTTGCATCTTCAATTACTCATCTTGCTTTTGCAGCTTCTCTTGAAACTCAATCCAGAAATCTCTTTCCCCTTTCCAATTTTGAGAAATTGAGTTGAGCTTCCCATTCAGATCCCTTACTTTTTGATTCTGAGAATTTTTCTCAAGAGTTAGCTTATCCTCAAGATTCTTAGTCTTGGCATCCTCGGTGTCAAATGCATCTTTAACATCATTCTGCAAACAATCAAACTCTGTTATGTCTTTATCAACTTTCTTTGACCAAAGAGTGATTTTGATGCCTGATTTTATGTGAACATCATATTTGATAAGGAAATTTATATAATAAGATTCAATATTTAAACACTTATCCATCACCATAGATAAGGATTCTGACTTCTGATTCAGACTGTGTTGCAGCATCTGGCTTCTGGAGTCTATAGTGGGAAAGATCAGAATGGTGTCCACCAACTTTTTCAAGGACTTAACAACAATGTCATGACCCAGTTTTGATGACTCTGAATCTGATAATTTGATTGGGGATTGTTATTCTTCAATTTTCACCATCTTTCTTTGAGAAGAATCACCAAAATCTATCTTTCCTATAACATCTTTTTTTAGAGTGTCCATAAGCACTTACTTCCCCTTATCAGTTTTCAGAACTTTCTTATCAAGAGATTCTTCCTTAGATTCAGATATTTGAAAAATCATGTCTTCATCTGGTACCTCCTTCTATGCTCATTCTTCATGAAATTACTTCACATATATTACTTCCTCAGATTATCCATTCTCTTTTTCTTCTTCCTGAATATCATTTCCCTTACCATATTCCTCATCACCCTTTCCAGGAGTGACTAGCTTTGAGGAATCAGCCTCAGAAGTTTGGAGTGGTGGTTTTTCTGATAGGCTTGCCTTCTCTTGATAATATTCTTTTTGTTTAATCACATCATAAATATCACTACTTCCTTCTTCTACTTATACTTCTTCTTATACTTCCTCTTCTTCTTCTGTTTCTTTAACAACTTCTTCCGCTTCTTCTTTACCAGTGGCTTTCCCTACATCTTCAACAACCTCATTCCCATTGGACATTTCCGGAGTGAAGTACTTCCTCCCAGGGGTATCCGGTAATGGTTGAACATCAAAATATTACGGAACAAGAATCTTCTCAGAAACTACTTCTGTATCCCTCAAATGAGATTGGAAAACATCAGCTCCAGACAACTTCTTCTTCATCTTTTTATCTATGGATTGTTTCTCTAACTCATCCGCATCTTTTTCTCTTAAGTCCTTAGCCTCAGTAGGGTCCAATCCGCATTGTGGATCCCCTTATTTCCTTTTCTCTGTATCTTCCCTCCACTTAGCAGCCACCTCATTTGGATAAGATTTCTATTTTTTCAGCTTGGGATGTGCGGATTGGGTTTCCTTAGATTTGGGAGTATTTTCTTCAACAACCACTTCATTAAATTTTATTTTCATACCATCCTTCTTCACTTGTTCACCCTTCTCCATATTTTCCGGAACGGTTTCAGCCTCTTCCTCAGGAAAATTATAAAACTCTCCTTCTTGCTTGGAATAGGCCATATTCATCCTTTTCAACGTATCATAAATTACAAGCATAACCTTGAAATTATAAACCTTAGACTTACATGCAATTTTGAAAGAATACAGACATTGAACTATCAGATTTGATAGTAAGTTAGGGTGCATGAATATTTGAGCAATCAAATTTCATTCCATAATATTCTTGATCGTCACAAGAACGTGCCTCATCAGATTGCTTTTTCATAGAATCACCCTGAAGTCTAAGAATTATATGTCAATTTTATTCAGTGTATCTCTATCACCCTTTCTCGTAACCAATAAACCTTGTACCCAAATCTGAATATCCAATTATAAGGGGAAAGATGAGAAATCTTGGTTGTCTTTACATCATGAAGCCTAAGACACTCCAAGGCCTTCACCTTAACAAAACTACCTTGCACATCTGGAAGTTTATGTGAGAAGAATCCAGCTTCTCCATCATAAGATAGCCCCACAAAGCTTGCTGCCTTGGTGTAAGTAAGTTTTTAAGTCATTCCATAAAACTTAGAAGAAAACTTTTATCTTCCCTCTTCTTCATAGAAGCTTTCTGATTCATAGAATTCTTAAAGTAACTCCGGATAGACCGTATCTTAATCACTTGTCTTGGATATACACACATATTTCCAACCATTCGTCTTGATGTTCTTAGTGATGATAGAATAATACTTATAAAAGATAGGATGGTCTAGTATTTCTCTATACACTTTCCATTTGGAAATTGGATTTGAGGTAGACATATCTTGGGAAGTAGCTTCTGTAGACATTCGGAATGGAAGAGCTCTGAAGGATTCCGAATGACCTTTAAAAACTGATGCAGAGCATCTACGTGCTAGAACTTGAAATAGATGTGGGACAACCACATGGGGTTCCCTTTATATAGGCGATGAAGCTGACCTTTGAACATCCAAAACCATTATAACGGTTGAAAATTTCTCTGATCTGATCCGACGGTTGAAGAAATTCCAGCAAGGAAATCTTGAATCCGATCTTTTGTGGTTTTAACATAAAAATATGTATTTGATAAGAAACGAATCTAAGAAATTTTATAAGAAAAAGAAACTACTAGCCACTAAAAATGACTACGAAAACATGAGTACGGAAGTCATACCTTTCAGATTTGTTGGATGTTCATTCATCATAGGTGATATTCTTCTTGATCAAAATTTGACTACAAAAAATCATTATGAAAATCTTACTACGATGAAAAAAATGAGTACATAAATTCCCATTACGAAAATTATCATTACCAAAATTCTCATTAGGAAAATTTAAGTAAGAAAACATTATTACAAAAACTTCTAGTAAAAAAAATTCATTACGAAGATTTTTAGTACGAAAAATTTATTACGAAAATTCTCAGTATGAAAACTTCATTACAAAAATTTCTATTCAGAGAATTTCATTACAATGATTTTCAGTACGAAAACAATATTAAAAAAATTCTCAGTATGCAAAAATCATTATGAAAATTGCTAGTATGAAAATTTCATTATAAAAATTTTCAATACAAAAATTTTGAAAGAAACATTATGAAAAAATTTTAAAAGACTCATTACGAAATTTTTTTAATAGACTCATGAATTTTTTTTAAAAGACTCATTATGAAAATTTTTAAAAAACTCAAAATCAAATGTACTCCCATTATGAAAATGAGTTTATTATTGTAAGATGAATGGTTCAACAACAATTTAATAAATAAAAATTACCTTACAGATATCTTTCCTAACTTCGGTTTAATGTATTCAAATCTATCGGAAGGTATTGATTTTGTGAAAATATCGGCAAGTTGATCTTGCGTTCTCATAAATTGAAGATTGATATCTCATATTAGTGTGTGATCCCTAAGAAAGTGATACCAATTATCTATGTGCTTTTCAAGGGAGTGATGTGCCAGGTTTTTACTAAGGTAAATGTCAGTTGTGTTATCACACAAAATTTGAGTCTTAGTAAAACTTAAGCCATAATATGTGAGTGTGTGTTGCATCTACAACACTTGAGCACAACAACATCCAGCTGATATATATTCAGCTTCAACTGTAGAGAATGATAAATAATGTTGCTTCTTGCAAGACCAAGAAACTAATGAATCTCATAAGAAATGAAAAGTTTCAGATATACATTTTCTATCCATTCTACACCCACCAAAGTCAGCATCTGAAAAGATTTTTAAAATGAAATCATTTCCAGAAGTATAAAATAGTCCTAGATCATGGTTCCCTTTAGGTTGCAAAAAATCCATTTCACTTCCTTTAAATGAGATTCCTTAGGATTGGATTGATAACTTGCACATAAGCATATAGAAAACATTATGTCTGGTCGACTAGATGTTATATAAAGTGGACTTCCTATCATACCTCTAGAAGATGTTTGATTTATTGGTTTCCTAGATTAATCAAGATCAAGTGTGTTTGAGTTAACAATAAGTGTACTTATACTCTTAGTGTTGTCATACCCATAACTTTTAAGAAGATCTTTAATATACTTATGTGGGGATATGTAGATTCCTTATAGTTTTTGACAAATTTGAAAACCAAGGAAAAATATTAACTCACCCATTATACTTATTTAAAACACATATTTCATTATATCTGCAAAATAATATATTAAATATTGCTAAGATAAACGAAATATAATTTCATCAACATAAACTTGAACAATCAAAACATTTTTCTTATATTTATTTATAAAAAGTGTTGGATCTACATTTCCCATAACATTGTTATTTTGAAGAAAAAATCATGTGATTCTATCATACCAAGCTCATGGGGATTTTATAAGGCCATAAAAAGCTTTAGTAAGTCTAAAAACATGATCATGATGTTTTGTATCTTTAAAGCCAAGAGGATTTTCAAAAAAAAATTCCTCGTGAACATAACCATTAAGGAAAGCACATTTCACATCCATTTGAAAATGTTTCAAATTTAGAATGCTGCAAAGGCAAGTAAGATATGAATAGATTCAAGTATAGATACTGGAGCATAGGTTTCTTCATAGTCTATTCCACCTATTTGATTATAGCCTTTAGTAGCTAATCTATCTTTATTTCTAACAATGACTCCATTTTCATCACACTTATTTCTGAAGACCCATTTTACTCCAATAACAGAATTTTCCTTAGGTATTTCAACCATGGTCCAGAATTTATTCCTGTCGAATTCATTTAGTTCATCTTACATGGATTTAATCCAATAATCATCACCTAAAGCTTCATTAGTGCTTTTAATTATAATTGGGAAAGAAATTCTAGATGTTCTAATTCATTCCTCAGGGAACCTCTAGTACTTACAGGTTGATTTACATCACCAATGATACCATCACTGAGATGATTCTTAATAAACACTTGACTTGGGTTTTGCAAAACCTGTTCATCAACATAGGGTAGAAAGTATTCTGGGGTAAATGTTTTAGTGTTATTTTCTAGAATGTTTTCTTTATCACAAGGATCTCTTTACAAAGGTTGATAATCAGTTTTTGAAAACACATATGAGGATGTAGGTTGGGATGGTTTAAAAACATAAGGATAAGACTCATCAAATTTTACATGTATGATTTCCTCAACAGTACAAGTGTTTTTATTGAAAACTCAATACGACTTAGAAGTTGTGGGGTAACCTAAGAAAATTCCTTCGTCAGATTTTGGTGTGAATTTGTATAGATTATCTTTAGTATTCAGGATGAATACCTTTCAACCAAAATCCTTGAATTAAAAAAGTCTATGTTTTCTACCATTTCATTACTCATAAGGGGTTTTATTAAGAAAAGGTCTAATAAAAACTTGATTTTTAGTATAACAAGCTGTACTTACAGCTTCAGCCCAGAAATGTCTACCTATAGAATATTCACTCAACCTAGTTCTAGTTATTTCATGAAGAATTATATTTTTTCTTTCAACTACACCATTTTGTTGAGGAGTTCTAGGTGCTGAATAGTTATGAGTAATACCTTTTCTACTACAAAAAGTTTCAAAATCATAATTTTGAAATTCTTCTCCAAGATCACTATGAGTAGTTTTCAGTGGAAGGTTTTTCCCATTTTTAAATTGGGAACTAAAACTTTTGAAATAAGAAAAAGCTTCATACTTCTCTGATAGAAAATATACCCACATAAATCTAGTCTAATAATCAACTAGAACAAACACATAGTTTTTTCTTCCAATGCTTTCTGTTTGTGTTGGACCAAAAAGATCCATGTACACTAACTATAATGCATCAGTTGTTGAGACTTCACCAATAGATTTAAAACTAGATTTATGTTTCTTTCTATATTGACAAGGATCAAAAACTTTAGAAGAATCAAATCTAATCTCCAGTGGCTCCTTAAAAAATTTCTTCTTATAGAGTTTACATAAGTTCCTAAGGTTACAATGTCCTAAAATTCTATTCCATAACCCAGAATGATCTTCCATTGCACTATGGCAAGGTATGTTTTGGCTTCTAAGGACATATAAGTTCAAAGTGTAAACATTCTCTTGCCTATGGGAAGAGAGAATAAAATCATCCTTGTAATTGTATACTCTTCACTTATCATTCCTAAAATTCACAAGGTATCCTTCATCACATAATTGACTTATTCTAATGAGGTTGTTCTTAAGACCTTTAACAAACAAAACATTGGAAATCAGGGTTTTTCCAAGATGAACAATGTTACCTATACCAATAATTTCTCCCTGAGCATTATCTCCAAAAGTTACTTTTCCTCCTTTCGTCTTATTAATATTTTCGAAATATTGTTTTCTTCCAGTCAAGTTTCGAGAACATCTACTATCCATGTACTAAGTATTGTTGTTGGTACTTTCCCTATTTTTCTGAAAATAAGAAACAAGTAAGGTTTTCGAAATCTAGACTTTCTTGGATCCAGAATTGATAGACAACAAAATTTTGGGTATCCACATTTGTTTAGAAAAAATATACTTTATGAAACTAAAGATATTGAACTCTATTTAAAGAACATTTTTTCTTCCAATGCCCACCACTTTGACACTTAGTGCAAAAAGGGGCTCTATAAGGAACAAAATAGTTCTTTTTGAAAACTGGTTTTTGGTGAGTATAACCTACTCTAGTAGTGTTTCCGTGAGGTTTAATTTGATAATACATCTTGTCAAAAATTTTCTTCCCAGAGGTATATTTTTCAAGAAGCTTCTTAAGAGAAAATATTTCAAATCTTATTTTGATGACCAAATTCCTATCTTCAGAAATCATTTCCTTAGAGATAGATTTTTCCTCAAAAATTTTCATCTCTAAAATAGCATTCTTAAGATCTTTAGAAAGTTCTTCCATATCAGAATTTTCTTTCTCAAGGTCTTTAAGAAGTTTTTCTGAAAACACACTTTTATCATTAAGATCTGAAGATAGATCTAAAATATCTTTTATAAGAATTTCATCCCTATTATTTTCCTTGTCTAATTTATTAGAAATTTAACAATTTTTTTCTTTAATTGACTCAGAAAATCAAGATACTTCTTCATATGAAGGATCTTCATTTTCTGAGGATGAATTGTCTTCATTAGATGTACTTTTTTTGTAATTGTAATGATTATCAAGAGATAAATTTTTTAAAGACTCGGTAGAGCATAACTTGGCCATAAGACATGTATGTGGAAAAAAAGTATTAGTAATGAATCCCATATTATTCTAAGATGATGAATCATATTATGAAGTTTATCTTTCTGATGAGTCTCCACAGCTAGCACTCCAAGTAGTATTACCTTTCAAACTGTTCTTAGCTTTAGCTCTATAAAACTTCTTCTTGTTCCTTTCAGAATGCCTCTCATTTCTTTCATTCTTTTTAAGAATAGGGAAATTAGGTCTTATGTGTCCACTTCTCTTGAATTCATAGCATGTGACATCCGAATCTTTCTTATCATTTATTTCCTTACTCTTATACTTCGATTAGAAATTTTTTTGACTCGCTATCTTGTTCATTCTTTGAGAAAGATTAGCTAACTCGTTTTCTAAGACTTCACTATCACTAGATTCAAATTGGATAGTAACCTTATTAGACTTGGATCTAGTTACACTATTAGGTGTCTTAGCTTTCAGGTGATTTGAAGTTGTACTAAATGTGACCATACCATTCCCATTCTTCTTTTTGATGTTGTCAGTATCTCTGTTCATCCTTTTTTCATGTTGGAGAATAGTTCCAAATAGCCCATATAAGGAAATTTGAGTGACCTTCATGTTCTCATCAATAGCTGTTCTCTTTGATTCCACTCATTGGGCATAATATCAATGATCTTGTCAACAAGACCTTCATCATCCAGACCTTTTTCTCCCATAGATTGTATTCTATTCACGATAGTCATAAATCTTTTTTAAACCTTGCAAATGGGTTCTCCATAAGGGATGTTAAAACCACGACACTCAGCTCTAATCATGGATCTTCTAGTCTCAATCACTTTATATATACCAAAATGTGTGTCTTCGAGTTTCTTCCTTATACAATTAGCTGTTTCACAAGAATACATTTGGCTATATATGTTCCTAGTCATTGAACATAGTAGAGTATTGCGTACCTTGTAGTTTAATTGATAATCATGCTTCTCTTGATTTTCGAATGTACTAACTTTCTTATCAGGAATTTGATAACCTCCAGTAAGCATAACAAAATTTTATACTCCAGTATTGATAATGAATGTCTTCATTCGATCTCTCCAATACTCGTAATCATTGCCATCAAATATTGGTGGTCTTGTATGATTTAGGATATCGATGGAACCAAAAATTAATCCTTCCATCCTTAAGAAAATATTTCGCACACAAAAACTTGTTAATAACAAATGTTCGAATTCAAGGAGAATATTCCTAAGCAAGAAGAATATAGAACAATGGAAAAATTGAGCACGAGAAACTTATATGTGAGTATAATTATTTTAGAGACCCCCGCTGATACCAATTGTAGGATCGAAATAACAATGTAGATGCTCAATATACAAGAGGGGGGGTGAGTTGTACACTTTAAAAATTTCCTTAAACAAGGAAAGATCTAAGTTTAACAAAGTTAAACTATGAAAATTCACAACATCTCTAACACCAATTGAAAGATTAGAAAAAAGAATGAAGTTAAAAACTTCTAGCTCTATACACCTTCTTAAATATGGGAAGTGATTCTGGAAAACCGGTTTCGGAAATATGGATCCGGAAAATGAAACTTAACCAAATATTACAATTTTGAGATTCTACCTTAAAGCGTATAGAATCTAACTGAATCAGAGTACACAAGTGTAAGGATGTATAAGATGGTTATACTTTCTTAAACATACAAAATGCAGCGGAAATGATAAATTGTAAGAAAAACAAGTAACAAGATATAAATCTTTTAACCCAAAGAGAAGGGTATCCAACAACCTTGAATAAAGGTCCCTTGATTTATACTTTCAAGAAAGTCTGTCTTACCCACACCTAGGTAATCCCTCGATATGAAGATCAGAGTCTCTGTATTGCTATCCCTGCAAGACCTCAACTTCATGGTAGTTGGAACCTCTGTCTTCCTCGGCAAGGAAGCCCTCGAACATCAAGGTAGTTGGCACCCCTATCTTCCTATCCCTGGAAGCCCTCAAATGTAATCACCAACATTCGGAGTCGCATGAAGCAATCTGAACGAGAAGTTCAGTACACACAAGGCATGAAAAGCTTCTCTCTCAAGAAATCACCATGACAGTGTGTGGTCTCTTGAGTGATCAACTTCTTATCGAGCTCTTTCAAATGAGCTCCTATTTATAGGCTCGGTAGCAAGGGTCGGCTCCCTCCTCCAACAGTCATATTTTCCTTATATTTTGGAGGGACCTGTACACATGTCACTCAACCAATAGTTCGTTACAAACAGAATGGATGACATCATTTTATAATGAAACAAGTATAAGTATAAGCAAAACTGATATTTAGAATGGAAGCAAATAATAGTTCGGAGTCAAACCAAAATAGAATTTAGAGTCTATAATAAAGAGATCTTCATATTCTGTTTTATAGGGATTAAGAACCTGAATTCAGTAGAAATCCAGAGTCTAAATTTCTTAGGGAATTCGGAATCTGGTTTTACTAGAATTCAAAATCTGAACTTACAGGGTTCGGAGTCGATCTTGTAGCAGTTCAGAATCAAACTAGTAAAATTTCTGAGTCGAACTCATAGAAGTTTGGAGTCGAACTAGTAGAAGTTCAGAGTCGAACTAATAGAAGTTCGGAGTCTAACTCATTTAAGTTTGGAGTCAGAATCATAGAAGTTGGGAGTTGAACTCATAGAAGTTTTGAGACGAACTCATAGAAGTTCGGAGTCGAAATCATAGAAGTTCAGAGTCGAACTCATAGAAGTTCGGTGTCGAACTCATAGAAGTTTGGAGTCGAACTCATATAAGTTTGGAGTCGAACTCATAGAAGTTCGATGTCAAACTCATAGAAGTTCAGAGTCAAACTAATGGATGTTCAGAGTCCAGAATTCATAGTTGATCTTTCTTAGGGTTCATATCCCAAATTTGGAGTGGAATTTATTAGGCTTAATATCCAGAATTTGGATCTTAAAAGAGAATGCTTCATATCTATGTATTATATGATTCCTAGGATTTAGGTATGAATCTGATTTTTATACATAAGAAAAATATTGATATGTATAAGGAAAACTAGGTTTGGGTAAATTTCTTTAAGGAATGAAATTTCACTTAGAGAAATAAAATATAGATTTGCTTAAGTATAAGGGGTTTGTGATTTTCAAAACAAGAAGGAATGGAAAAGTCACAAGGAAAACCTTAATGACTCAAGAAAATATATTTTTAACTATAAATAATTATATACTTTATTTTTAAATATTAAATAGTATTTTTCTAATATTTCAATTGTTTAATTTTTTTAAAAGGGATAAGTAATATTTTATATTACAACCTGAAAACTAATCAATCTATAAGAAATCTTATGAAAAATTTGATCTTATAATGATGTAATATTTCGATTAACTTGTCCATTTTTTAAATTAATTGGGAGAATATATTAAATCCAAGTTTAATATTAAATTTTATTGGGTACTCAATTCACTACACATATTTAAATACTCACTCCGACCAACAACCTAGAATTATTAATATTGTTTTTCCTAATGTTATCTTATAATAATCTCTAGAATATTCAACATTACCTCAACAAATATAAAGGATTGTCTATTACATATAAATTATGATATTATTTAACTTATTAACACTTATGTAATCATCAATAAAACAATTAATCTATGAAGTTATATAAACCCTACTCTGATAACAACTGTGATGACATGTACCTGCACTCCCAGATCGTGTTCAAAAAGCACTTACATTACACATTGGTTTTGATAACAACAATGGATTAAAAGAAAAAATTATCCCATAATTACATGTTTCAATAAAATTGATTATATAAATTCCAATGACATCTTAGGTTTAGATATTTTGATAATTAAGGAATAAATAAACAAACAAAACCCAAATATTTCTCATATAATGGGGTTTTTTACCATATTGGAAACGAATTAATTAATATTAAGTCCACAAAAAATCTGTAAAATTCTTCATATAGACTATCCTATTATATATACAATGTGTTATAATTTTCCTTATAACATGTATAAATGGAAATATATTGAGGTGTGTTCTCAAATGATCAATAAGGGAATCAAATAACTGAAGCTAACAAAAAAATAAGCTTGTAAAACAAAATATGAATTGATTAAACAATATAGATAATAAAATAATCAACTAACATTAATAACATGATATAAAAATGAAAATAAATAATAATATGGATAATTATAATTAATAATCTCATAGTGATGGATTGAAATATTTTTGACATCAAATCATATTTTTATGACCCTATTCAAAGACACTATACTGATATGGAGAGTGGTTTACAGATAAACCCATAATGTGTTGTCTCATGAGACCCATCGATACACAGCGGGGAAATATAATTCTATGCCATACCATTTCTGGTTTACTTCTAATGCATTAAGATTAAGAGTAAAAAATACATTTCATACCCTTCCATATGAAACCTTAAGATGAATGAAAACATGTTTATACATATAATGAAATATATAGAACATCATTCAAAAACGAGACCACGATAATAGCACACAATCATCATGAATGTAAATATTCCCCCATGATAATGAAAAGGATAAAATTACCATAAAACATCAAGAGAAATACGATGGATGGTCATGAAATAAATAGTAAACATCCCGATAATCATTTTTATTGGAAAAATATTATATAAAATGAATAAAAATCACATGTCAATATAATAATACTCTCTTTATGTGAACATAAACCATTCCGGATTATGTAAACTGTGATGTTCACATAGTATATAGAAATGTGTATACAAAAAATTCAACAGTGAAATAACATTATTATAATCAATCCATAAGAAGAATGTTGGTAGTTTAAAAATAATATAAACCAAGTATAATTATTGAAACCAATAAGGATGTTGACATAGATTAAAAATAACAATATAAAATAAATATTGAATGATACCACCCAATAAAGGATCATGAAATAGACTTCTTGGTACAATGAGATTATTCAAAAAATGATAAATATATAAATATTGAAAAAATAATCCTTATTAGGGTAAATACTTTTTAAATGAAAATGGAATTTTTAGTAAAAACGTATAAGATATTTCTGAAAACCATTTTAACAATGATGAAAAAAATTATGTTATAGATATCTTCCAAAAAACATTTTTTCAAAAGATGATTTAAAATTTTGTTGAAAAAAATTACTTATTAAAAATCATCTCACATTATTGGGCATTAAAATGACATAATATTGTTTTTTGGGAAATTTTTATAGGAATAGAAATATATTAATGTGATATAAAAAACATTTTTATATCATTAAAAATTCATTTGTTTAAAACTCATATAATAAATAGAGTAACAATACCTTATTTTGTATAAAAATGTAATTTTTCCTGTATAAGAAAAGAAATTAAAATAGAATAAAATATTAGGATTGGAAAACCAAATATATGAATAAATATGTTCATGATCAAACAATATATCTAAAGGAAAGGTACTTGATATATCAATATATTATACAAGCAACAAACTTCATGAATTATGAAAAACTTCAAGAATTCATGTTGTATTTTACAATATAAATTCATAAAATGTGGAATAATAAATTATATAGTAAATTTACAGAATATATCTACATTATAAATCTAATAATAAGATAATAACTGAAATAATGATAATTAAGCTACCAAAAAGCGGTACAATATGGGTTCAAACAAATTCAAAGTATTTTTGGAGAAAATAAACTACGCTGTATTAGTATTTCCCTTGAATAATAATAGTATATTAAAATGATACATCCATTAGTAGTTAATATAAAATTAAAAGGAAAACATATCGAATAATGTAAACATGACTCAGGGAATTAATTTCTGAGAAAAATAATATTTGTGACTTGAGGAACACCTTAATCAAAACCACATAAAAGATAGGGATCATAAATGAAATAAAATACATTGAATAATTTATAATTCATGTCATGATATATCAAATAAAATGTATACACACCAGATAAATTAAATTAGGCACACAATTAAAAATATATTTCCAAGAGGGAAATATGAAATGAAAACCATTTCCTTCATGCCAATTTATTCAAGACATTAACAAAACCTCTTGAATAATAATATTAAGTTCCTTAAATGCATTTACATCAAACTTATTCAGAAATATAAAAATTTATAATACAATATTATAATCATTATATATATATATATGTTTTCTTTTAACTATTTTCATCATCAGGTGTAAGTTATCATTGTCACGCTTAACAAGTTTCGTAAAAGAGGATTTTTTGTCAATTTTTTGATGTATATCACTATCAGATCATTTAAGGTACCAGAATAGATCTTCATAAATATTTTATTATTTTTTATTTTAATATAATGTTAGTTTTGGTTAGGATACATGAGGTTGATAAAATATCCTATGATTTTATAAGACGACTATGTTTGATAGCATACAGGACACACAATACTAACCATCAAGAATCCGGAAATATTATTATTTATATATGACCATTATATGATAGTTATTGAAGTGGATGTTTAAAGTTGAAGTGTCTACATTTTTGAATGAGTGTCTATATATATATATAATATTTTGACTCAATACAAATTTATTTACTAATGCATAGAAAATAAGACCTCAATTTTTAGTAAAGTAATTTATGCTTTAAAGTTTTGTTTTTTCAAATAATGGTTTTATTTGTTATTATGTGTGAATATTATAAATAAATTTATTAAATTTATTTAAATTATATTTTATAAAAATCATTATTTTTTTAAATCATCTTATTAGAAATTTATTAGGGAGAAATTTTGGGAATTTTTCTAAATGACTCGTTTTTAGGGAATTGTGAAAAATTACTGATTTTATAGAATACTTTAATTTCATCTAATGTATTTTAAAATACCCATATTTATTTAAACAATATTTAGAATATCATTAATTCATTTTTATTAACCATTTAATAATATTATTTGTAAATAATCATTATGCTCATTTGGAAATAATAATATTTTGCAAATAAAAGGTATTTTTATAGAAATTTTTTTTTCATGTTTTACAATATTTTTTCCAATGTAAAATTTACAAAATATATGAATTTAATTTGAATAAATGGATTAAATACTAGTAATATGGATGTTCAAATATGGTAAAAATGTTATTTTTTAATTTTTCCTATTATGAATTGTCAAGGTTATAAATTATTTTTCACCATTGTTTGGGAAAAATGGGTAAAACTAGGTTAAAAATAAGAAAAAAGCCTTCCAAATAATCAATAAACTTGAATATATTTCATTTTATGTTATTAATTATACCAGCAATTAAAATATTATAATTTTTGTAATTTTTATTCAATTTTTCATTAATGACAACTTATATATTTGGTAGGTAATGTAAAATTCCTAAATATATACTTCAATCATTAAATATCGATATTATATTTTCAAATTGATTAGAAAAGAATTTAATTTTTCTAAAAGTACATTTTTAATATAAATAAATTTTTATGACGTTAATTTATTTTTTATTTATACTATTCAAATTAGTATCCTAAATTATTTCTCAATGTAGAGATTGTGATTATACACGAAAAATAATAATCATGGAAACGATTATAAAAAGATATTACGTAAAAAAAATTTGGTGTGTTATGGTTTAACATGATATTTGGAGAAAACGTATATTATATTGTTTAGATTTATGATTTTATAGTTTAATTACATTTCTATCTTGATTTTTTAAAAACCACTTGTTTGAATGGTCACAAAAATGACTTTAATGGTAATTTTTAGTTAAACAATATTTAATTAAATGGTCAAAATTTATAGAAACAAAAACATTATAAAGTATAATAAGATATGATATTTAATATCATCCATTATCCCTTTATGGTCCACTTTTCCTTTGATAGTAACTTTTATAAATCCTATAGAATAAAAAACAATTTTACCATGGTAATGATTAAAACAGGTTAAAAGGGGGTGAAAACTAATAGATATAGGTTAACAAATATATAAAACTACCTAAATTTTATTTTATGAGAAAATATTGTATTATAATCAACCTATATTTTAAATATATCATTATTTCACCACTATCCTATGGAAATTAAATATTATTAATTTAATACATTATGGTTTTTCAAAAGGACCCCCTCCCCTCACTTATAAAAGGAAGCCACCACTCTTCTATTACATACAATACATGATAAATTTTGATCAGGAAGATCCTGATAAAATATTTTAAATTACTTATAAACATTCTATAGGTGATGGAAATCTTAAAAGAGCATCCCTAATGTATATATGTATGGATTAAAATGAGGTTATTCAAAGAGGTGTTAATCATCTTAACCCATAGTTTTCATTTTACGAATTATTTTACCACTATAATTTTTTTAGAATAAATTATGATATCATAACATCAAAATCTCCCATATTGATATGTTTTAATATGTTAGCTCAATAGGAACCTTCATCAATTATTTCTATCAAATGGGAAATAAAACTATTATTGATGCATTCTTGCAGACTCCCTCCTGAAAAACCACTTTATTTTTTCCCATAATCAACATTCATGGATGGTTATAATGAAGAATTTCATTTAAATATATTATATAAATGAAGAAATAATATTTCTGGAAATATAATATATCATCTACCTTCGAACATTTCAAAAATTCAAAAATTGAATCAGCGCATGTGTGTATATATAAACTCCTCTCGCCGAATTGAAGAGTATTTATTTTTTAAAAACTATCTACCATGGATGGTCATGGGGTGGATTTAATGAAAATCTTTTATGTTTATCACATTATAATTAATCTATAAATATAATTTTAAATTCTCATTCTTTGTTTTCTATATATTTAAAAGTTAAAACAGTTCTCATGGATCTGTGTAGACTACAACTTCAAGAAATTGGGTATTTTGATTGTTCATTAACAATTTAAATATTTGAATGTAAAATTTAATTTTATGTATAAATATGAGTATAATTTTCTGGATATTATTATATATACTATGGAATAATTAACCCTTTGACCATAGTCTTCTTATAAAATTAATATTTTAATATGGAATTGAATGTACTCAAATCACCTGACATGAACATAACTAATTTACTAATTAAATATTTCATTGAAAAAGATGGAATAAATTTTTTAATTATAAGGTAATAGACCTATAAAAGTTTATTAAAAATTAAATAATTCATAAAAGATTATGATAAATGGATTCACAATACATACATAGCTATTCTAGACTCATGGTAAGAGGATTCTTAACACTATTTATAGTCATTGGTTATACATCTAGTCCATTGAATATGTTATTCCGTGATTATGTGTGAAATGACCATTAATTATATTATGTTATATTTTTAACTAATTTCTTATCAATAACACATAATCACTTCATAGGTTAAATATTACTTCAATGATATAATTTTTTCATGATAATTTGTCTCAATATTGTTTATATGAGACATGTCTCGTATTGTGCACCCAATTACATTTTTAATGTGTATGTAGTATCATTGAGATATTATATAATGAATAACTATTTTATACTGATATTTAATGTTCATTTTTTATTATATGTTTCATTAGATATTGATTCACGTGTTATAATCATTTTGCGGGGTTTCATGGTCTCAATTTAAAATATTTGAGACATAATTCATGTTATGAAACATAATTTATTTTTTATAGTGTAATTGATTCCTATTGAATGTGAATTAACATATAATTTATAAATAATAAAGATTTTATATAATCATGTTATATTTCTTCACTCATTGGCATTTGGACTAAAACATTTCCCAAGTTACAAGTGTTTATCATTACAAATGAGCTTCCCGAGACATGTTTTGATTGATGTAGCAATGTAACCTTTTGTGGTGTATATGTTGAATAATGGAATATTATGCCTTTAATATTTAAAATATAATTATATTTTATGTTACTTCTTATGTTGTTTTTTAAATAGTTTTTTTAAAAAGTCATAAAGTGTTATTCTTTAAATCCTTTGATTTTAATGTTTTTAAGGACTTGAAAGAAAAATATTACTCCATATTGTTTATCATAATTCAAGAATATTCTTTTGTAAATCAAATTTTATTTACTAAAGTTATTTCCCATGATATTTATTTTTTTAATTCATTCAAATCATATTTCGTAATGTTTTCCACACGGGTTTATTATTGATCCAATAGAAATAATCTTGATAAGAATTTTTAGCTTTATAATTTTGAACATTAATTGATTTTGTCACCACTATAACTTTAAATTTTCTCAAATATTACATTATATGTATCCCCGACTATTTTCTAATGATATTCCTTTAACATTTTTTTAAAATTTTATGTTTTATAAGTTACCAATAAAATTTTTATTTACCCCATTTTATAGAATCTTTTTTAATGATCTTTTAAATGTATTTTAATCTATGCACACATACTTTAATAATTTATATGATTAACGAAATATATTATATCATGACCATATTCAATTAATTTCTCAGAATGGTTTATGAGGTTGGTTTAATGAAATTTATAGGAAACTCAATTTGGTTTCTTAGATAAATAAAGATATTACAGGTTTTATAAAATTCAAGTATTAATATTTATTAAATCATGTTATGATACTTGGAAATTATTTATAAAATAAAGATTTTTGTGTGAAAATAAATTCTTATGAATATTTTTTTGTTATGTGATGATTTTGTCAATCACATCCCTCTAATACATTTGGCAATGAGACAATGTTAACTGGATGGAAGTTACTCTTAAAAGATGAAAGAGTTATGTTACTCAAAATATATGATGAATTATTTTAATTATAACTTTCTATTAATATATGTAAGTGTTTACTAATTATTTCATACTCCTAATAGATATATGAATTTTTATGTTAGGTAATTATAAGTTTAATTTTTCATGTTCTAAGATAAATATACAGTTTTCAATGATTTATATGATTTCTAATGGATCATATAACAAAATATTATCTTAAAAAAGCACGTGATTAATTAGTTATATGAAACTAATCTTATAGAAATTATTTATGATATGTACCATCCATTATAATCCACATTTTGATGAGTATGAAATATATTGTGTTATTATCATGAAATTTTATTATTTCATCATACCATTTTCCTATTTTATGCTCTATGATAAATCCAATTGTCAATGCTTATGGATATCTTTACTGAGTGATTGATATTTTATTGATTATATTTTATATATTTTTAGTTTATGAATAATTATTTTGAATGAATTATTCCAATAATGGTTTCAATTATGAAGAATGTTCTCGGAGATATTGAATAATTATGTAGAAATAAGATTCTTTTGGTACAGTATAAAGAATGATTAATTGAGGAAATTGGTGTTATTAAGTAAGATTATATCCTAGTTTAAAAAATGGAAATCCTAACAGGTCCATGTGTGTGTGTGTGACACAATATTTCCATTTGATGTTGTATGATTGGATAGCCACAACTAGGTCATGATTTTCATTATGAAATAATGAAATATAAATATTATTTGTGTAACATAGGATTTTATTATTCATGTTTGGATCAGTTATAATTGGTATTAGAATAAGGTTTAGAAAACATTGTAGATTATTATGTTTTCATATGAAGAAAACAAAAAACTTATCTGCACTATCATGGTTTTATAAGACCATGTTTGATCATATGTTTAAATAGATATACACCCATTTGAGGTTTTATGTGATGGGATTTAAAACTTATTATTTATATTTTGGGAGACATTTAATTTGGTTGAGGAAGAAGTAATATCTTACTGAATCTTTATATAAAACAAGAAGGATTATTTGGGATGAATTATATTAATATTTTGAGTATGTAAGTTCAAAGGTATGAGATAACACTAGAGGTAAAAACATTTATTAATGTTGGGGTTATTAATAATAATGGGATATATCGTTATTTCTATATATACCAGTATCAATTAAACTATTGGTGGTTTTATAGATAGTTTTCATTTAAATATAACATTTATTCATATGAGGGTTTATATGTTTGTGTATTCTCTTACATTTTTTAACCATTTTATCATTTATTATATATAGGAAGAATATCTTTTATAATTGTCTAGACCCTATGACCTATTAAATTTTCATTATTTAGTGATATGGATGACTTATCATAGATTCTCAGTGATTATAATTTCATATGGGATATAAGTGGAAATTTTCTAATGCACACAAACAAAATATAAAATTTTATTTATATATTTTGGGAAAATCATGTAAATATACTTTTAATTTTTATTAGTATTGATAATTACATAATCCCAAATATATTAAAAATTCTATATTTTTACTAGCATTTATTTTTAATTGATGGTTATATTCCTCCCTCAGTAATTAATGATTTTATGTTTATTAAATTTCTAATGGTCAAATTCTTCATCCCATAAATTTCAAATAATTATATTCTATTTGGGAACCTAGTTATGTGTTATTGTAGATAAAACTCATATTTTCTTTCCAATATTTTCAGACTTATTTTTTATTAACCATTTTTATGATACCGGTTCTCAAAAAATGGAATTTCAAATTTTAAACCCTTGAATTATTGATATCAATACCAAATTTTGAGGATAATGTTTACTTGTTTTTGGATAATTTAATGACTCATGTTTTTAAAATATGACTATGATTGTTAGTGTAGAGTATATGAAACACAATGGTTTAACAACTATGAAATATTGTTATTTAAATATGACATTTTAAATATACCCACTGGATTGGAGGGTATAAATAGAAGAAACTGTATTATACTATATATATATATATAATGTTCCAAATCAACAATAGAATATTTTATAATGGTGTAGAAATATGTACTCAATTTTTTGTAAAGTCATTTTATTCATCAAAAATATGATTTCATAACAAAATTGTTTTATTTATTTTTTACTGTGTATTATAGTGAATTTATACCACATTTAGAAACAAAATTTACAAAAATATTATCATTTTTTAATAATCAAATTTAAAAGATATTATACTAAAATTTTTGATATATTTTTTTAATATTTATTTTTTATTTAACAAAAAAAGTTCCATTTTTAGAGAAAACCTTCTTTTATTTTCTTGTAATTATATTGTCATGTATTATTTTAAATTTTAATTAAAATATAATTAGTTCCTTTGAATATATATAATCCGGTTAATGTTATTTAAATTATTATTATTCTTAACATTGATATAATAACATTTTATAATTAAATTATATTTTTACCTATTATAGTATTTCATCATGGTTTCCCCGATTTGTTTGAATGTAATTTATACCAATTTTATCAATGTAATTTGGTAGAACTATTTACATATTATGAATCATGAATTTAAAATATTTTAAATTAACACATTTTATTTTTGGTCATTATGACTAGTAACCTTTGTAACAATGTTGTCCCAATGGTAAGGGTAAAACAATCATGAAAATCATAAAATTATGAAACAAGGCATAAAAATCATTGAATAAATATATAATATTTAATAGGGTGAGTTTAATCCGAAAATCACTTAAAATATTCTAAAATATTACATTTTGTGACCTTTTTCTTTGATAATGTTATTTATATTGTTTTAAATAATAGAAATTTTTAAAATGATTGTTTATTCATTTTAATAGCTATTATATTTTCTTAGAGGTAATAAAAACATGTTATTCATGATTCTAAAAGGTTATTTTATGAATAATATTTTTTTTAGTATTTTGAATTTTTTTAAATTATATAGATCAAATAATTAACATAAATGTTTAAGAAACGTTGACCCCAATATTGTAGGAGTAATAGAAAAATTTAGTAAATGATATCAAAAATATTCAATGTCCAATTTTATGATTGATTTATGGTGTTATAAACACTTTTTAGGTACATATAATTCATTAGTTTTTTTTTCTGGAAGGTTATATTCAGATTACATTACAGAAATTATGTTTTTTTAATGTCAATTTATTTAAATAGTTACAAAAAATGAATTTAATGAAATTTTATGATAAAGAAAATCATTAAATGATTTAAAACAATAAAATATCTTATAATGTTCCATGTGAATGGGATATTGTAAAAAATATCAACCATTCCCACTTATGAGCCATGTTTCCTTTTATAGTACCTATATTGACATCTGAATAGTAAATAAACATTGTTAACACTTAAATCACCAAGTAGGGATAACTAGGGCTAAAAACACGGATATAATGATTAAAGTATTACCTAAACATGTCTTAATTACATTGGATGTGATTATTTAAAATTATATTCACCTTATTATTTACATATATTATTTTTTCTACTCTTAAATTTATTTTTAAATTAATTTTATACTTTATGTAATTCCAGGGGTTCCCCTCCCTTCAGTTTTTAAATAGCACCTGACATCCTCTCTTCCCCAAAACTCATGAGCCAATTATCTATAATAAAACATAATAAAAAATCTTCCTAACTTCCTTATAAAAATTATAAATGTTATTTAATTTCTAAAAGGCCATCACTAGGGTCCTTGATTAGATATCCAAATGGGGTTATTCAAAGTGGATGTAATCGTCTTAATCGAGCGTTTACATTTTATTTATTCCTCTTAATCCTTAAAATTTAATCGTAACCAATAAATTATTATAAAATAAATATATCACATATAATGAGATGTTATTATGTTAGTGTAATAATATTTTTATCTCTTTTTCTAAAAAATGGTAAATGAAACCATATTTCGTGCCTTTATGCAGACTACCACCTAACGAACCGATGTATTTTATTTATGATCGCCATCATTCTTGAATAGTTATTACAATGGATTTAATATATATATATATATATATATATATATATATATCATATTCAGGAAATAATTTATATTATGTAAATATAAAAAAATAATAATATTCACACCATTCCAATAATTTAAAATTGAATAATGGCACATGTGTGTGAATGAACTACTATCTCCAAGTAGTGATGTACTTTATTTTTCATAAACAACCACTAATGGATGGATTTAATGAATTTATATGATTTCTAAAATATGATAATTATTTTCGAATATATTATAGTATAATTTTTTTATTTTTAATCAATGGAAAAGTATGAACATTGCTCATGTGTATGTGTAGACTAACGCCCTAAAAGATGAAGTATTATTATTTTTTGACCCTATTTTCATGAATTTCTATAAAATATAATTGTTTTTATAAACATTGAAAAAATTAATTATTATAATAATAATTATTATTATTATTTTTATGATGGAATAAATATATCTTTGATGACAGTCAACTATCTAATGTTATTTTTCAATTATGACTTGAACGTCCTCAAAACAACTGATGTGAAATTAAATGATTTGGTAATTAAAAAATTCATTGACATAAAATAATTAATGTTTTCATAATAATGGAATAAAAATTGAAATTTTTGTTAAACAATTAAAAATTTAATATAAATTTATTATACAGGAGATGCTGGACATTCGTAATATTCATTTACTTGAGGTACGTGGATTCTTAAATCCATTTCCATTCGTTGGGTTATACATATACATCATTAACTATGTATTGAAAATAATATAAGCGAAATGATCTATAAAAATATTTTATTTTATTTCCCATTTTTTCGTGTGGTTTTACAATTTCTATATGTAATCACATCATTGATTAAATCTCATTTCAATGATACAATATTTTTAAGTTTTATTAATCTCAATGTTTTTTCACTGAGACATGCCTCATATTCTCCAAATAATAATTTTAACAATGTATATATAATTAATATTGAGATATTTTGTCATGAATGAATATTTTATAATTATATACAATGTCACTTTTAATTTATACCTTTCATGTTATATTGATGCAAGTGTTATAAATGATGAAAGTGTTTTCATGGTCTCAATTTCAATTATTTCAGAAAAAATTCATGTTATCCACAATTGTTTATTTTATATTGTGTATTTACATCCCATGGATTTTTTATTATATTATATCATATAAATTATTGGTTTTATTTAACATAAAGTGTGCATTCATTTTTATTTTTATTTTTTTACTTGAACATTACACATGTTTCACAGGTCTCTCATCTAGAATGTAATTCCTTATGACACATTTTGATTGATTGGGTTATTATCATTTATATTTTGTATATGATTACTATTACCATATTATATCTTAAATATTTTTATAATCATGTTATTTTACCTTCGTTATCATGTATTTTTATTAAAAATTATTTTTTTAAAAGGTCAAAACACATATTTCATTAGAAATGTTATTTTAATCGTTTCTCGGGACTTTTAACCAAACTACTCCTCATGTTATTTATATTGGTAAAATAACGGTCATTTATAAACATAAAATATTTATTAAATTTATTTTTCATGTAAATTGATGTTTTTCTAAAATTTTATATAATGTATGGATCTTAATGATTTCCATAAAGTCCACTTTTGACTCTCTTAAACTCAACATTATAAGAATTTTTATTTTTCAAATTTAAAGGTGTGTGTATCTTTCTACCATCATAATTATTATTTTTTTGAATATTTCTTTTCATGTATACAAAATAATTTTTATAGAAAATAGTTTTCTCTGTTTTTATAGAACTTTTATTATAATGTTACCAAAATTAATGTTTATTTAACCATGTTTTCCAATATCCATTTTAAATGATTTTTGAAAGGTATTTTTAGCTATGTAAATATACTTTCATGATTCCTATTATACTATTAAATATGATATTATGATACCATTCACTTCATTTTTTTTTGAATGGTTTATGATTTTTAAAATATATTTTTAGGATGTTTATTTCTTTTCAATAGGTAAATAAATTCATTATAGTTTTGACGAAATTCAAGTATCCTTGTGTTTTGTTTCATGATATTGTATATAGAAATTACTGATAAAAGAAATTTCTTATGGGAAAACACAATTATTTATGGATGTCGTTTGATATGTGATAGATCATAATGTTATATCTATCCAATTATCTATTTTCTAAGACATAATTAACTAGATGTAAGTTTCTCCTAATAGATGGTAGATTTATATAACTCCTAAGAGATTACATAGTTAACTGATTATAATTTACTCAAAATATATAAAAATTATTACTTGTTATATATTACTCCTCATGTATATGGTAATTATAATATTATGAAATTCATTGATGAATTTTTGATATTCAAGCACACATACACTGTTTTTAAGTATTGAAGTGATACATAATGAATCCACTTATCAAGGATTGGTTACACATGGATAATGATTGGTAAATTATACTAATCAAGTGATATGTTAAATATGTAATCCTTTTAACTCATGTTATTATCCAACTTTCACTACAAAATAATTATCTTTTCTAAAAATATTTATATCTATTAATAAAATTTGTTTTTTGGAAAAGAAATTTTTAAATAAAAAATATCAAGTCACTAAATTGTTTATAAAAACACTATCGGTAAATGATTTTGTGATGGATGCAATAATTTTGTTTCAATTATTATAATTCCGAGATTTAATATATTTTTTGGTTAAAAAGTTTTTCAATAAATTCATATGAAAACATTATCTATTGATGTTATAAAAACATTAATATTTACATTTTATAAATTAAATACAAAAAATTGATATATATTTATATAATATATTTTTTAAGAAATATTATACATGATTTTTTCTAATAATTATTTATGAAAGTTTAAATTTTATTAAAAAATAAAATTATATATACTATATTTATTAAAATATTTATATTACAGTTATAAATTTTTTATATATGAAACTCTAAAAAACTATGACATTATTTAAATAATCATTCAAAATCATAATTTATAGAAAAAATAAATTCCAAGAAAATACATGAATATCCATGAAACAAGTTACAAACATTTTCAAACATGTTCAAACTCAAAAAAATAGAAAAAACTATATTAAACATTATTTGAAATTTGTTCCTAAAAAGAATTATGTTTCAGTGTTGTGGTTCACATTGGTGATATATTACATGTATGTAGTTCAACCACTCAGCCATGATCTATCCATAATTGTAACAATCACCTATTTTTTCCACATTTGAAGCATGAAGTAGGTTATCCATAATTTTTGTTATAGGTAGCACAAATGATCCTTCCCATTAATATAATCAGTTCACCTTTCTTGCACCTATGGATATAAAAAGTTCATACCCAATATCACACTAGAAAAAAATAGTCCCAAATGATTAAACATGATTAACAGAAAAATAGTAACATCAAAAAAAAAAGTGAATAATCATGTAAAACATGTTTGAGAATAACATTTATTTTTTACTTATTATAAAAATCATATAAATGTTATTGAATGTTTTTATAAAAAATACATATATTTACTGGTCTATGTAAATATAACACCTTTATTTAATAATTTAGAATAAATAATATTATGGAGAAAGATGCTAGTGACTTTTTTCACAATGATATCAATCGTACAAAGATCTAAAATAATACAAAATATATTGTATTATAAAGAAAATACATGTCTACATTTTATTTAAATTTTATTTATTAAATATAATAGAGTAACTCCTTAAATATTGAGCTTTATTTTGAAAACTTTGATCAAGGGTTATAAGAGATATATTTTTAATTTTCCTACAATAGATGATATTAAAATAATTTTCTAGTTATTTAATGTAACAAACATCCCTAAGAGAATCTATGAATTTATTTTTGAAAAATTAAATAAATGTTGGACTAGGAAAAGAAATATTGAACAAATAATTTAAAAAGATATAATGGAAATAGAAAGGATAAATATAGTGACATAGAAAATTAATTTAATGCACTAATTTTAATCAATCACATTAACTCCAAAAATTTGAAACTACAAAAACATTCAATAAAATTGATTAAATATTAAAAGGAAAAAATGTTTATAAGTTCTAGATACTATAATTTCCTAAAAAATTACTTAATAAATCTTTAATGTAATGTGAACAATGACATGACTATAAAAAAAGGTATCAAAAAATTAAAAATCCACCCCCCAAAAAAAATATCGAGATTATAAAAACAAAAATCATTTTAGTTGAGAAAAAATCATATTACTTGTCAAATTCTATTACAAACAATCCATCACTCTTCTTAATAATGTGTTTGTCCCATACTGAAATAAATGGATTAGAACCTATAATCCTTCCCAATGAAATGACTAAAAGGAGCCTCAGAAACAAGGAAAATAAAAGAAAAACAAAAATGGGTTTCCACAACACACATTAGTAAACGAACCATGATGATCCAGTTAACTGGATCCAAAATATTAATGTGAAAAACATTACAACACTATCTTATTCAAATTATTTAGATATGATAATAAAGAGAATATGAAAATTGAATATATTTTTGATATAGAATGTAATTATAACACTAAAACAAATTCTGTTTCTAGATTTTACATATATGTTATCTTTGAAATCTAATTAAAATATAATCCATGTATGAAATATTTGTAGGACACTAAGAAACATGGATAAATAGTAGGTGATGGGAAAAAATAGAATATTTAATTATGTAAGTCACCGCATAATATTTATACTAATTAATAGTATGCAAATGTCAATAAATATTCCCTTCATCTATAATATGGAAGTGTACATTACAATTACCGTTAACAGATTTAACTAGTGAACATTTTAGTATTACATTGGTTCTCTATAGTAGGGTAGATGACTAATTAGGTGAACAGGAGGTGAATGTACAGTTTTTCAAGGTTGTATTTTCCTTTTACCCTATAATTGAAAAATATGTCATGATTGATTCATAAATATAATAAGATATATAGGTTTAGCTAGTATCTTCCTATGGTCAGGACATCCAGCATTTATCTTCATGGATACATACTTTCCATAATAATTCTGGTTAGATTTCATCAAACCCAATACCATTTAAGTATGAATATTATTACTAATATTCCCCCACACATACTCAAAATAGTAAAAAACCTATAACTAGTTATATTTCAGTTGACTCCATTATTTCCAAGGATTCCAAGTGCCAGCCCCATATTCATACACATCAGTACCTAGTGAAAAAATATAAATTTAGGTAATTATTGAGAATGAGTATATTCAATCTTCAATAAATTTATATTTATATTCTGTACTTTTAATCATCTCTTAGATTATGGGTATCATTGACCCCTACAATACATTCTACCTGGATAGTGCTAGTGGATCTTTATGTTTCTTTATAAATCAGTTTTTGTAATCAATCTTCAATGCCTTATATGTGGCCTATAATAACCATCTGAATAATTTAATACAACACACATTTAGGGATATGATATTATTTATGACGGAGAAATTAATATATCTTAAATGTTCATTATATATTTATATACTACCTAATACCACAAATTTCATCCACGGTCACCATGTTTTAACCCAGTACAATGACATAGAAAAATATTATTAATCAAATCCGGGATAAATTCTTTACTAGACCAACATGAGTTAGGAGAACACACATAGGCACTAAATATAATTCTATATAAATTCAATGGAAATTTAGGATCAATTGAGAATATATCACACAAGCTCTAAGAAATAGGAAGATATTAATATCCATATATGACTAAACTGATGTAGAAAGAGAAATGATGAAAATTAAAAAGAAAAAAACCAAGAAGAAAAAACAAAATAGAGATAATTAAAGGTTAGTAATAGACTATTTAAATTCTATCAATACCTTCCAAAAATAATTTATCAATAAGGGGTAGTTTTACCAAGAACTGAGATTTTGGTTTTATTGAAGTGACATGAATTTGAGAAAACATAAGTTCTATATCCTCCCACCATGTATATTAAGGGATTTTTCTACCACTCCTCTAGCTCAAATTCTTTTACCCATGTCCATATCATTATTAATTTATTTAATTGAATATTATTGTGGATAATGAATTTATTAAGACTCTAGAAAGACATCCAAATTTTTTTTATTCTAACTAGAATATAAAATTTTATTTTCTATGTTTGTGGGACACAAAAAATGGTGGTATTTGATGAAATAAAATCAATAAAATCACTTGTTTGGTGTACATTTTTCACTTTCATATTCACATTAAAACATTTATGGGTGAAAAAATACTCCCCTCCAATATTCCACCCCTCACTTATGTTTGTCTCACCATAACTCTACACCATAAAGATGTATTGTATTCCTACCATAGGTGAGAACTCATATACAAACTTAAAGTTCTTCCCCATCTCATGATTAAAATATCAATATAACAACCTGGGTATTGAGAGATTAAATAATTTTTTATATTTATAAATATTAATTAGACAGTTATGTTTGTTGAAAAAATATGATGTATTATTTTTAATAAAAAATAGAAATTGCTATAGTTAAACTCTTTTCTTATATGGTTTTTATAATATTAATTTCTAAATAAAAGAATATTAATGTGATCAAATGAATATACTTTTAGAAATAATCATATCAAAATTTTCTTTCTGTGAAATTTTTGATTTTTTAAAATCATTTATTTTTTAGTGAATAGTGAAAAATATCAATTTTTTTAGAGAAAAGTAAATTATTTTAATAAATATACTTATTTAAATGTTTAAATATGTTTTTAATATGTTTTAATGTAAAATATTTAATATTTATGATAAATGTATTCCACATAATTACTTTTGAATCAACTTTATTTAGGTTTTTAAGGTGAGTTTGTTTTCATGTTTAAAGATGGATTTTTTATAATAACTGTTTTAAAATGCATAATGATTCCCCTGTTTAAATAATTAAAATAATATATAATAGGGAATGTGTTAAACAAAATTTATAGAATATATATCAATATATATAATTTTAGTTTCATTAAAATGATTATTATTAGTCATAGAGTTAATATAGAATCATTCGTTTCTGAATCAATACTCTTGTTAATAACCTATTGTATCTCCATGTCTATGATATTAATATTAAATTAAAAATTTCCAATTACTTGTATTTAATTTTCAAAATTAGATTATATATTTTTAATCATGATATTATATAATTTATAATATGTTCAACTTAATTTTTTACCAATGTGATAATTAGAAACAATTAGCATTAATCACAATGATTAAGGTAAAAAATGAGTTTACCAAGTGACTAATATTTATCCTTAAGGAGAAAATTGACATAAAAAACTTTTAAGAACACCATTTTTTAGAAATATTTTTACATTATGCATTTTATATGAATTTTCGAGAATTATCAGATCCTTTTGGTAGGTAGAAACATGGGTTCACAAACTTTTCTATTAAAAAATAACATGTTTGTCCTCTCCCAAACATATAAAAGGCCACCCAATATTATCTTATCTTCACTCCGTAAAAAGAAATTATTTTAGGAAATAAATCCCTATATAACATGTCCACTTCCATCCCCTCATCCTATAATCCTTAATTTGATCATTAATCCAATCAGAAAAGTCATTTGGTGTAAACCAAAAGTAGTTACCCAGTGAAGAGGTAGAATTCATCTACATAAATTTGATTATTTCATTCTCTACCCCCTTAAATTATTCTTATAAAGTGATTATATAAGATCATAATTATAATAAATATATTGAGATGTTTTTATATCATTTATATGTCCAAAACGCTCACACCCTTCAATCAAATGGGCTATGATATCTGCATTTATGTGTACGACAAACATCCATATAGAGAACATATGTCATTCATATTCCATTAACACCTCTCATGGATTAGTGTAATTATGAATGTAATATTAATATATTATATTTATTATATTTATAAAATAATTTTACCTATGTATTAATTATATTATATACAACCTTTTTTACATTCCATATTATAAGATATATGATAATGTCGCTCCTCTGAAAGCCGGACTGCGGCCTCATGAAGGGTTATGAATCATTTCTCAGTAACATGTTACATGTAAGGTAATAATGGCAAATATAATTATATCATGTTTATAATATATATTAATGAAATAAATAACTTTATATAAATATAATATATCATTTTAGTTTTATAATTTCACACAAAAAAAAATAAATAATGTTGTTTGTGGATGTGTGGACTACCGCCTAATCAACACATTGTGATTCATCTATTTTAACAACCAAATCACTAAATATATATATAAGTAAATATATTTAACTAATATGGTATAATTAACATTATTTAATGATAAATTTTGGATACATTCATTCCATTATTATTATTAGAAATGGGATTGTTAGTCATGTGTATGTACGACCAACCGTCTCCTTGATCATAATGTTGGTTCGGTTTTCATAATCATATTTCACAATATATTTAAAAAAATAATTTAGGTATACATATGATAATTATATATGGATTATAATTCTTTATATGTTTAAACAATTCCACCTTTTCCTATATTTTATGTATCATATTCGTCTTTTACACATAAATCGAATATGATCAAAACACGTGACTTAAAATGAACTGATTAATTAATTATATATAACATGTTAATAGACTAAATAAATTTACAAATATACATTAAAATTGTTCTATAGAAATTAAATAATTAATATATGTTTACTTTATAGGAATATAAAGACACACATGATAGGTTGGAATCAAGGTAAAGGATTTCGTCTCAATTTTCATTAATTGAGGCAATTCTTGATGTTATGATCCTTTCGTACATTATAATGAATATATAATGAAACATTGAAATTATATACAAATAATTTACCTATTATCAGAATATGTAATGTTTTTTAATTTTATTCTTTCATTAGTTTTACAATTCAACTGTTTCTTAAGTGATAAGGGTCTTTTCTTTGATAAAATCAAATTTTATGGTTTTCCTTGAAACTATTTATTTTTCATGTTTATATTTTTTAAATAATATTTGAAATGTTTTCATATGGGCATAAATTATTTATAAATTTTATTTGATTTCAATTTTAACTTATTTTACATGTTTTTAAAATGAATATTTTTATTTGTTTTAAAAGGAATAGTGATAATGACATTTCATGCTGTTAAGGATATTATTTAATTTATATCTTCATTTTAATGATTGAATATTTTATTAGAAGAAAAAACATCTTTCTATTTTTTGGTATTTTTGTGTTGAAAAAGGGTTTTCTAACTAATTTTGTATTGTGTATTGAAAATGGGTTTTTGAAAGAAAATGGACTTTGGATATCTGAAAATTATTTCTCTACAATTTCTAAAAAGATTTTAAAATGTGGAAAAAAAATTTATTTCATGTTGCATTTCATAGAAATTATATAATATTGGTGGACACTAATACCATCAGGTGTGGCCATTATATATTAAATGATGGTTGATCCGAAATAGGTCTCCAATTCATTCGGTAATGATTATATTCTCCTAATAATTATATTGGAAGTTAGATATATGGTTATTAAAATTTTTAAGGGTTCGGTAAGGGTTCAATGATTTGATTTCCCCATGTTCATACATGACTGTTCTATTATTGCTAATGAGTTTTAATAGAAATAATTTATTTTCAATACTAAAAATAATCTATCATTTTAAATAAATGGTATTCCCCTTTATAAGTAAAATTTTATCTATTCAAGATATGGCTTTTCTTGAGTTTTTATTTTTTTCATTGGACTAATGATTTTCTTTTTTTTTGTCCCTTATTTTTGTTTTTGTTATCATCACATGTTTTTAAATGTTCTTCACATTATTTATGGATGGGTAAAGGATTGGAATATTTCATGTTTAATCACATGAGGAGTTTTCATAATAAGATATAATGCTTTAATTTAAAGGTTTTACATTATTGAAAAAATAGATACAAATAAAATTTGTTCGCTTGGTATTTAATGTTTTGTTATGTAAGATTTATGACATAATTCTCAAAAACTATAACCCTGAAAAGATCATCATTGAGAAATAAAGTAATTTCTTGACATAAACTAAATATTGCATAATGTATAATGATATGTGTTGATATTTTGTAACAAATGGTGGATTATATAATATTATAGGATATGATAATAGTTATAACATTCCCCTAAAAGATTTTACCTTATAATCAAGTTAAAATGTTATATCATTTGAGGAATGCCATGTTTATTCTCCGAAACTATTTCTGTTTAGAGTGTTTTCTGAAGACAAAATTGAGAAGTTGTTGTAAGAAGACACTAATAAGAAGATGTAATATTAAATAAACTTCTTGATATGGTTATAATTATAATAGAATAGTTTTCTATAATGATTAATCAGTATTCATGGGAAATACACATTGGTAGTATCAATGATAGAAAGGAACTCGATCTACCACTAAGGACCATGTCTATTGGGGGTCATTTCATGAATCAAAATTCTCCATAAATATGTGTATCATCTAACCCCATTATATATAATGGATGAATAATTGATCTAGATAATAAATTTGATATCATGGGATGTTTTTAATGATACAAGATAACTCTTGCAATTTATCCTTTTTAAGGTGAATCTGATCGATAATGGTCTGTAGTTAATAATGTGAGAGAGAGACACTACTCAATAAAAGATCCTATAACAATAGTTTGGAACCAATTTTATAGGTCCCAAAACAATTTTTTATAATATTCCAATTTTCTGGAGGGCCATTTTCTAATTTGGCATTGGGATTGGTAATTTCAAATAAAATACTCAATTATAGATTGAAACCACTATATACATCTTATAAATGAATGACCTAACCATTATTCGACAAGTATCTATGTTACTATATTCGAATATATATATATATATATATATATATATTATTTATTGAATTATTTTATTATAGGTGATAAATAATTTCATAAAAAACAAGGGTTCATATCAACACAGTTCTCAAAACTGTTGGGATATATACCATTATTTTTGGATATATCCCTATAGGTTTTACAAAACTATTTGTATATCTTTATCATATCTCAATTTTTTTGAAGAAATGTTGGGATATGACTACTTTTTTGGATCTATCCCAACATGTTTACAAAAATGTAGTGATATGAATATAATTTTTTATCTATCCCATCAGCTTTACAAAACTATTTGGATAGCCTTATCCAATCCCAGCAGTTCTTCAAAATTGTTTTATTGTTGATTTTTTTGATCTATCCTAATGGTTTTACAATACCAATGGGATATCAATATATACCATGTCATATAAAAGTGGTTATAAATAACCATTGGAATAGGACTCATATCCCATTGGTTTTTAACATCTGTTGGGATAGATGCATTGGTATAGGTAGGATTTATGATAGTGAAAGATGACTTGGATTGCATAGAATAGTAAATATTTATGGATATTTTCCTTTTGAACTATTTACCTATGTTTTTGGACTCGTTATGGAATTAAAAATTCTGCAATTAAAGAATAAATTATAATATTATGATGTTGAATATAAGGAAAACATAACAATATTGTCCATGTATGATCCAAATTTTATTCAAAACCTTGATGGAAAATTAATTTTTTTTACTCATGATTGAAACCATGTCTATGATGATATTTGGATGTGTGACAATTGAAAATCTATGAGAATTTTTATTGTGATGAAAATGTTGGGATGATGTTTTTTTACTCTTATGTGCTTCTTGATAATGAAATTAAGAAGCAGTTGTGATGGAAGATGATAGGGAAACAAACATCAAACCAATATGACGGTAATAAATTTAAGTAACAATCGTGAGGTAAGGGTGGTAAAATTTATCATAGATAATGACTTATGAAGTCATGGAAGTGTACCATTGTGTAATGTTAAGCCACATGGCATGTGAATGCATGGAATAGAATCATGATGACTTAATGAACGCAGTGATTGCTATCCATCCAATGGTGGTATTATTTAGTGTCTATGAGTTTGTTCATTATAATAATACATGTATCAAATTAGTTTCAAGGGATATAGTTATTCATGATCCAAAACAGAATGGTGATTCATGGTAATTTTCTACTACAACAATTGATTTTGGGTCATAAAATTGTGTTGTGAAAAGTATTTTACATATGTATTCGAATAATTACAATACACTATTTGACTTTGGATCTTCGAATTCAATCATTTCTAATTAAATTTTAAATTAAATTTATAATATCACCTCATAAAAATAAGATTAAACATTTGGTGAAACGTGCATGTGGAATTATTAAAAAAATAATGATTTATAAAAATATTCATGTTGTTATAAATACGTTATTCATTCCAAAAAATCTTGTGGAACAAGAAATATTAGATTTTGATATCATTATTGGTATACATTGTCTTTCTTTTTATCTTTCTATGATAGATTATTATTTGAAGAGATTTGTGTTCAATGATCTCATAACTTTGATAACATACCAAGAAGATGATAAATAGATTAGAGGTGGTAGTGAATGTTACCAAGAACATGTTGTTAAAAAAATTAATAAATTCTACTTGTTAGTGATGTTTTAGAAGTAAATGAATAAATGTGTGTTTTTATGGATGGTTTTCCTGGTCATATTCCCTGATTGAAAAGAGGAATATATTAGTGACTAAGTACATAATACATAGTCTAATTCAAAATCTTTTTATAGAAATGATCTATTGAAATTTTTTGAATTTAAAATGAAATTGTAGTAGTTAATAAATAATGGTTTTATCTAACCTAGAACATCACCATGGTGTGCACTATTTTTTTAAAAATAAAGATGGCCAAATTCATATTTACATTAATTATAGATCATTGAATAACATCACTATTATAAACAAGTATCCTTTCCCTCATATCATTCATGACCGTAATTTTTGAGGTCTAACCTGTGACTACCCCATGCCCACCTCCAATTAGCCAGGGGCAGGTGACTACGGCCAAGAAGTCATACCCCAAGAATTTGAGGCATTATACAAAAGTAACTATACATACACACACTCCTCTAACAACACATAATTTTTAAATGGGAAAAAATGTAATAATGCATGTCTACATCAAAGATCCCATAATAGGGTAGGACAATTAAAGTATAAAAAATAGAGAAAAGGGCCAAATACATCCCCAACCAGCTCCATGGGTGAGGAAGAATTCAAAAATAAAATTACTTGAAACACCACTTGGTCATTCAAGCTCCAGCTATGCTCCACCCACTACCTTCACTCCCAGGACACTATAAAAAAAAATTTCATCTTTATAGTACATAATATGTGAGGGAAAATCCCATACAGGGGTGAGTATAACCATAGTTAATAGGACACCCATAAAACACTAAACATGATGAACCATGTACTGTCATATCCATACTATGTATAACAAAAAATGTATAACAGAATCATCCATATATACTCTGGAAAGGTTCTACACCACAAGGAAGCCATAACCAACTTTCAACCACAATATTCTACTTGAAGAAATGCTCATTCTTGAAGAATCCACTACATGATCCATGAAATAATTTGAGACACTCAACAAAGAGGACTAGATCATTGCGCCCTGCCCACGATGGATCACTGGTCATAAAAGAATCTGATACAAAGATATGAGTTCGTGTACATAATCATTGGGGGGAACCATTAAACAAATCTAGATAAACTCTCCATGTATGGGTCTATGTTCCAATGATTCCACAAACCCTATTAATATGTCCTACTAGATGGAGGATAAACGCCATGCTCAAGGAGGTCACATGAATTCCATAGACACCAACTATGGAACAATGGATGATACAAGATGACACTCTAGTCTTACAGAGGGATACCACTACCCTATCTAAGACTCTACCTCTATAGGGGGTCATAATCCATAGTTATGGATGTAATTACACCCTTTACCATCAAGGAAATGATCAAAGAAACATACTCAACACATACTAGTACAAACTAAGAAAATGTAGTGAAAAAAAATCATAAGGGGGAACGTGATGTGTACCATGTGCTATATAGTGTGTCCAAATATCCCCTTGTCCTCCCTTGTGAATGATACGCATAGGACATTTAGTCTCCATATACATGACATGTAGAAGGAGTACACAATGTATAGAGGAAAATGGTACCCTCCATGTGTCACTTGGACACATTCGGGTGGTATTGTCAGTGTAGTAGTGTGTGGTATCCCATGTACTCTACTCATGTACTACTACATGGGTAAACCCGTGTACACCTAGCCGAGTCGTGTCTGTGTGAGAGTACACGACATGTCATCTGGACATGTACTCTAACATGTGCCCATGTACCCACTTTGGTACATGTCGAGTCCAAAAGAGAGTGTCACACGATGTGTGGAATGGGACACATGATCTATGATATTTAACTTTATTTAAAACCCTAACAAAACGTCCAATAAAGATCACATGATGTGTAATGCCAGATTACATGGCGTGTTGTCTGTGATTTCTAGATTTAGTCTACATCAACATGTGCCTCATCAAAGACTCTGCCCATGATCGAACCTACATATTGTGCTTCGTCCAAACCTTGATAAAACTGATCTATGTATAATAGTGCATGCATCTAATTAGAAAATAGATCTACATTTCATTCTTCATTGTGTTCCAATGAACTTCGGAAAAAAATTGGATATCCAAAATTTTTTATTTTGTCACTACTTCCAACATTGCACCATCATCGTGTTATAGAAATATGAGGGTTGTGATATCTGGTCAGTGCAACATGAAATGGGTGTGCAATCATATATTGATTGGGATATTGTCGAACCCCAGGATAAATTATGAACGCATGCGGTGAATGAAAAAAAATAGGGGTGAAAAACACAGGAATGAACGATAGGAATGAACATTGACTAATTTTTGTGTTGATCTGGATTCGTTTTGATGAGAATAAAAATAATGAAATAATAACTATAATTTAATTCTCGATTAATTACACCTCAATAAACTAGTCCTGCAAATACACATTATCCATAGATTAATACATTAGTATATTGATATTTTTCATCATAAGAATCATGAACATGGAATGGAAAAAATTCAAACAACCACCATACCTTTATTTAGAACAATAACTGATGAAGAATGATGCAACATTATTTTTGATGGCGAGATCCTTTGAATATTTGGTGTGTCGATCATCGATCCATGATCCAGTTATCATTTTCCTGAGATAATTCTTTCAAAATTCTATACAGGGGATCTCTAATGACTCTAGGGTTATGTAGATTACATTGGGGATTCTCTAAAACATCCAATTTAATAATATGTCAGTCATTGTGTTAGTGAAATAGAAATTTAATAATTTGAATAATAATTTTATTTATTTTTGCGCCCATGATGAATTTTACATATATGATTCACATCAACATGGTTTAAGTCATTTTTAGGGTAGAAATGACATTCTAAACACAACAGTGCCCTCAGATTTATGATTCAAGCCTTAGATTAGGATTTATTCGACCTTTTCAAGAAAATTGTGCACCCATGGTATTTAATATATTTGAAACATTTATTTCGGGAACACAATACCTCAGAAATGAACACTTTCTCAGTTCCTCGCCTCCCAAATAATCTATATAACATCCAAAAATAATACACAGAAAATATAAGACAATACAGTCTCCCCACCTTATGGATTTATGCCCCAAACGCTAAAATAAAGGAAAAAAATAGAGATGTTGGTACATAGCACGAATTCGAGCCTCTGGATCCCATGTAATCTCCTAAAGATTCTCATGATTCCACTGGACATGCACAAGAAGAATTAATGGCCCAAAAAGTATCATCTCCAACTGATCATCAATATCCATTGGGTACTCTACAAATATCGTTGTATCCTCAATGTTCAACATGACCCATTCAATAACGTGTGATGGGTCGTACACTTACTTCATCAGTTAATACACCTAGAAGATGTTGTGTCCATAGTCCAACTATGACGTTAGATCTAAGAGTTATGACAATTTTCCAACCCTACATAGTATCTAGAAGGGTCCAATGAATCACAAAGATAAAATCCCACCACTGACAAATATCTTCATTCCAGGTCGAGGTGATACCCTCAGGAACACATGGTCTCCATCCTCAAACCCAATTGGTCTTCATCATCATTATGCATTAGACTTATCATGGATCATTTTAGTCTTCATTCACTCCTATATTATTTGCACTATATTTGTATTAGCTCAAACCAACTCCAGGTCAATGAATGTCTACTCACCTGGATTATTCCAACAAATTGCTGACATGCAGGGTTTCCCATAAAATCATTCATATAGTGCCATTCTAATTGTGGAATGTTAGTCATTTTTTTCGTAATTTTCACCATGGGGTGGGTTATCCTTCTAACAATGAACAAATCCCAGTATAAAAACCATACACATGTTATCCATGACCTGGATGGTCTGCTCTATCTAGCCATCAGTCTTAGTATGAATCATCAGGCTCAAGAATATCTGAGTGTCAAATTCTCCATGTAATCATCTCTATAACTTGGATATGATGAAATAATCCTGGAAAAAGATGATCATCGAGTGAAATACATGGATTCAAACTAGCTCTTACACATAGAGGCGTCCCTAGAACTCTTCTAAACTCTTCAATTGAATATATAGGATGTGGGACAACATGGTAAGTTGGTCAAGAATCAATCAGATGGCATCATGTCCCCTTGATGTACATGGAAATCCCATAATGATGTCCATGTATATCTCATCCCACCTACACTCTCGAACCATGAGGGGTTGAGCTAAACCCATTAAGAATTGGTGTTTAGCCTTCAATTGCTGACAAATAAGGAATTATGAGACAAACTCTTCCACTCCCTTAATTATTTATGGCTAAAACATATTTCTAGATGTCCCATTAAATCTTAACCACACCAAGATATAACCCCAAATTGGATGTATGTATCTCCCAGAATACCTCATACTCTAAAATCAACGGTAATATTTTCTATTATTTAAAAAGGATAATGTGATCCCCACCTTCATAATATCCATTAGGAGCATGTTTTTTTGGATATCTTGTCTCACTATCGGTATCTCTACATTGATCATCCCTAATATGATGTAAAATAAGTGGGGTAAAAACCATTTTCTAAATATATAATGTACTATAATTTTTATTAAAGGACAACTCCAATGAGGATAACTACTCTGATGCCTTATCTAATAGTTGAGAGTAAGAGCGGCTATTGATAGTGTCTTCCATGATGTTCCCCATACCAGGAATATAGATAATCTCAAATTCATTGTCATAGAGGATCTCTAGCCATCACTAGTGTCTCAAGTTATGATCCTTCTCAAAGAAGATATACTTGAAACTCTTATGGTTATAATAAACGTTAAACTGCTCTCTCTTTAGGTAGTGTCACCACATCTTCAAGATGAAGACTTCCACTACTAACTTGAGATTGTGGGTCTCATATTTCCTCTCTGGTGTTATTAATTGGCCAAATCTATAGGAAATAATGCCTTTACTCTACATCAGAACACAACCACATCCATTCCCTTATAAATCAAATAACACTACATTCTTGAAACCCTCCAATAAAAATCCTAAAATGGGAGTGATTTTCAACAATTGTCTCAGCTCATGAAATTACTAATGAATCTATTCCATAAACAAAATAGGTTATCCTTTATAGGTAAATGTTGTAATGGGTGATGAAGATCTAGAGAACTTGTGTATAGGCCTCAAATAGTTCCCCACCAACCAAAGGAAACTCTTCCCCTTGGTTACACTTTTGGGTGGATCCCAAGAATGAACACACTCAATGTTTGCTTGATCCAATGTAACTCTATCCTCTACGATGAAGTTTCAATGAATGTGGACCATTCAAATCAAAAACTAACATTTCAAGAGCTTCCTATATAGATGGTTCTCTCATAGTCTGTCTAGAAACATCCTCAAGCATGTTGTGTGATCCTTCTCAATCACCGAATACACTAAGATTTCATTAATGAAGACAAAAAAAGTTGTCTAAGAAGTGGTTAATTATCTAGTTCATGAGTCACATGGTCTTTGTTGGTGTGTTAATCACACCAAACAACATCAACAAGTACTAATAGTTATTGTAACGAAATATTAATGTTTTCATCGGTATATCTTCATCTTGTACTCTCACCTGGTGATAGTGTGGCCATTGTTCAATCATTGAGAACCATCATGCCCCACTAAACTGATCAAAGAGGTTGTTGATCCATGATAATGGATGATTATTCTTCATGGTATCCTAATTCAAGAATAGATAATCAAGTCATAACCTCAATCCCTCATTCGCCTTCCTAGAAAATAGCACTGGGCTGCCCAGGGGGAAATGCTGGGCCTCACAAATCCATTATATTTTATGTACACCAATTTTACCCTCATATCTGGAAGCTCTATGTGATCCATCTGATATGCTGGTATAGACTTTATTGTCATCCAGGGATGAAAGTTGATATATATGTATACCTCTGAGAGGGGAGGTAAACCTGGTATGTTTTCAAGAAATATTTCCTCATACTCTGCCACCATTGCAAGACAACTGATAGAAAAAAGTATCCACTACTATGAGAGTCGTGATAGCCATTGGGTGAGTAATTTGTTGAAGTATCTTATGAAATAGCTCGTATGGATCTGCCAAGGTATCCTAATCACCAATAAATGAATATCTCATTTCTTCACTATGGGCACACTGCATCCTTCACCAAAAACCATCAATCCAGGAATGAACTTTGGATCGTCATTCCATACATAAGATGATGTTGTCGGCCTCATTTTTGTAACGAAGATATCCCATGAAAATCTATGACCTCCAAGAATTAGATCACATTGTTGAAAAAAGTTCACCATCCTTGATTCACCACCTTTCAGATTGTCCAACCGCAAATGATTAGTCAAAGGACCAATTGGAATCACTATGCCTTGGACTAGATAATTTGAAAGGAAGGAATAGATAAAACATGTGTCTATCAATACTGCAGAAATAATAGAAAAGGCATATATCATACCTTGTATAATCCATAGAGATTCATGGTCATAGGCCTCCAATGCCTACGACTAGCCTCGTCCCAACCCACAATCCCTCAAAGCCCTGCATAGACAACCTAGTGTTGGTGGTGATAATAGGTCAGTCCTCTGACCACCTCTTATTTCCCTATCATCCCCTCTTCAACATTCAAGACCCTTCGGACCTCCCTACTATTGCACTCTCTACCTAAAAAATCCATCGAATTTGTTATGATTATTTGTGCGACATGTTGGGAAATCATGAGTCAGATTTCCTCGAACATCGCAAGATAAAAACTGAATGTCCCTCAGCTGATTTGTGCTATTTTGGTAGCCCTGCACTACGGACCTAGTCCTGAGAACGACTCCTGATTTTTATAAAGAACATTGGTCCCTGCGACCATCTTCACCTACCTTCTATCAATGTCTAAACTATTTGGTTCCCACTTCTAACTCCCACTACCAGTGTCTGCTCATCCAAAAATCTCTCCTAAAAAATGATTGATCAAGAACTCCAACATCGGATGAAATGAAAATAGATATTGTTGATGCCTCGATGTCTAAGTGTAATCTCTAATCAATGGTCCACAATCTAAATAATTAATCATGCATCATATTCAAAGATTAACATAGAGATTAGTAAATCTTTTTGTGTAATCTTTTACAATCATTTTTACCAACTACAGATATAGATGCTCCTGAATGAGTACCGATAAAAATGTGGCTAAGTATAACTACTTTCTGATGAAATGCACAATGTTTGTCCTGGAGAGGGTTGTCTCATCATGTGAATGAGTCACCCAGATCCACCATCACATATAAAATCCCAAAAGTAGAATCATACCAAGGAATACCATCTGGTCTGCTGGCATCCGGACTAAGAGGAAAATTTGAGTGACTCCCTCTAGCCACTCCTCAGCTGCCTGGGGATCTAGCCACCCAGAAACATTAGAGGTCCATACCTTTGAAAATCATGCAGTGCACTAAACTTGCATGCATCCTTGACTAGGAATGCAAGATCTACCTACTGCTCATTGGATGGTGGTATAGTTTGTAAAACACTTAGACATTCCATCTCTGGTATAGTCCATTGTACCGATGCCACATCCCTAGGCAGATCATGATCATTATCACACAGTGGAATCATGGATGGATAGCTATGTGGAGACATCCTGAAATTAAAACCATATATACAATGGTCAAAGGAGTATATCAAGTAATAATACTCAACACAGAAATGGAAAAAACAACCATTCCAATATGATGAATCAATAAAAAATACTTTACAAAATCTTTTTACATGTACCACGTTGAAAGGAAACTAACCAGAGTCCTTGTGTTTGGATATGTCAGTTGCCGCACAAACACGGGACTCCCTAGCCTAAATGAAAAACACAAAACACTAAACAATGTTTCTCCTAACCAATCTCCCCAACTCAGGTCTAAAGTTATTACATCCATCTGATAGCACTCTATCATGACCTACCCTTCCGAGGACCAACCTGTGACTAACTTAAGGCTGCCTCTAGCAGGTCAGGGGTATGTGACCAGTACTAAGTAAGCATATCCCCCAAATTTGAGGCTTTATCATAATGTACTAGTACATATACACACATCACCAATCCTACACAATGATGAACATAAAAAAATTAAAAAATTAATGCATATATCATAGATCCCAAAACAAAGTACGATAATAATAGTTCAAAAATGGAAATGAAGGCCAAATACAAGCCCAAACAAAAACTGTAAAATCCCAACATTTTCCACAGTAGAAGAAGAAGTCAAAAAGAATGCTATTGGTAAAACACCGTGGTCTGTGATGCTCCGGCTATGATCCGCCTTCTCTATGTCATCCTAAGCCAATATTGAAAGGGACATTGTCTACACAAGCCATGAAATGTGTGGGTAACACCAATGTATGCGTGAGTATAACAATACTTAATACGACACCACTAATACACCAAATAGAAAGAACAATGTACAATCAGCTCAATATAAGATATAAAAATCAATGTATAATAGAAACATATAGTTATACATGGGAATGGTACTACACCCCTATGATACTGTAACCAACTGCCTGCCACAGGAATCTTCTCTAGGAAACACTCATTATGGGAGAGTCCACTCCATTATTCAAGCTATAATAAAAGACACTAGATGATGAGGTCCATATCTTTGGGATCCACCCATGATAGATCAATAGTCTAGGATGACACTAATACATAGATATGGGTTGCACCAATAACCATTGAAGGACACCATGAACCCAATCTATATCAATGCACTACGTAGGGGGGTTGTGTTCCAACAATTCTCCAAACCCAATCGATATGGACTGCTATATAGAGGATCAACGCTACTCTCAAGGTGTTCATGCCGATTACAAAAACTCCATCTAGGGAACAATGGATGATAGAGGATCACACCTCAGTCTCACTGAGAGACACCACAACAATATTTGAAGCTCGACTACTAGATGGGATAACAATCCAGGGTTATAGATATAATGTCGCACTATACACTTGAGGAAAGGGCCAAGGGAATCTACTCAAAATATTCTAGTACAAAATACGTAAAGGAAGGGACAAAAGCCGTCTTAAAAGGGGTACATGGCATATATTAGTGGGTTTATGAATGTCCAGTTACCACCTACCCTATTTGTGTAAAAGTGCCTCACATGACACATAGTCTCCGAATTTATAATGTTTAGAAGGTGTACATGCCATGTAGAGACACACAATACCCTACTAGTGTAATCTGGTCGTGTATGTGTTTGAGTTGAAATGTTTCTATAATAGTACATGGAATAGAACTACATGTGTACTCTACCCATGTACCACTACATGGGGATTCCAATGTACACCTTTCCAAGTTGTGTATGTGTGGGAGTACACAACATGTCATCTGGTATTGTACTCCAAACTGTGTCCGTGTACTGACCTAGGTACATTCCAATTAAACTAGTTAGGGACACATGACATATGAAATGGGTCACATTACATGTCATCCAAAATTTATGTTGGAACCCTAGAATTGCAGCCAAGGAGAATATGGTATATAACACCAGATTATAGGCCGTGTTGCTCATGATTTCTGGGATTTTCTCTAAATCATCAAGCACCATGCCTAAGCCTTCACCCATGCCAAAAACTATAGATCAGGGTTCGTATAGACCTTTAAAATACTTATATATTGAAAATCATTCTTGAATCAATTTGGAAAATAGGTATACATTTCGTTATTTATTTTTCACCTAAAAATGTCCATGAATGAAAAATCGGGAATCCAAAATTCTCTGATTCACCACTGCTTCAGTTTTCAAACCACCATCTTGTTTTGTCAATCCTAGATTTGCAATACCGGATCATTACACGAAGAAATAGGTGTAAAATCATTGATTTATTAGGATATTTTGGATCCCTAAGGCCAACTTCCAATGCATTTAGTGAGTGAAGAAACGTGGAAGATTTGAGCAAGACAAAATGAGAGGAATTATCCTAAATCAATGGTTGTGTCGATCTCAATTATTTTCTGTGAGAATAAAAAAAGAAGAAATCATATCTTCAAAATAATTCTCCCAAACTCACCGTACAATAAACACCTCCTGCAAATATACATGATCGATGGATCCATCCATTGTTCCACTGATCTATGTTCATCGTAGAAATTCTGAACAGGGAACATAAACTAGTAAAATATCTGTTGAACCTTGATTTGGATTAATCACCATGGAAAAATAATGTGGCATCGTTGTCCTTGAGGAGATCCTTAGAATATGTTGTTCATTTATTGTCGATCTAGGACCCAGTTTTCATTCTCTGGAGATTGTTCCTCCAACTTTCACTCCAGCGGCTCTCCAATGATTTCAAGGTTAGGCGACTATCCTAGGGGTTTCTCCATAATAGTATATTTAGTGACACATAAATCCCTACATTGGAATAATTAATATAATTTAATTTAATTACTTATTTTATTAATTTTTTTGAAAGTGATTACTATTGCATAAATGACCCGCGACAACTTAAGTCAAGTAATTCATATGGTAAAACCTGCATTTTTAAATCAATGGTCACCTTGGATTTATGATTCAGGCCTCTGTTAAATAGTTATTCAAACATGTTATAAAAAATGTAAGCACATAAAATATAATATGTTTCTTAAATTTCAAACATTTATTGCGGGCACACTAGGTCCCGGAATCACATGATTTATCAGTGCCTAGTCTCTAAAATAATACATATAATATCCAAAAATAATACACGGAAAATATAACACGATAAATTGTCAATGATTTGTTTCATTAGCTTCAAGTAGAGTAGTATTTTTAAATGGTAGACCTGAGGATAAGGTACCATCAGTTGAAGGAGATGTAGTATACGGTTTTAAGAAAACGTTTCAGACTAGATATGAGTACTACGAGTTTCTATAAATTCCTTTTGGTTTATCTAATACTAGTATTAAATTTATAGACCTTATGAATATAATTTTTCATGTGTTCTTCGACAAGTTTATGGCTTTTTTTATTCATGAAATTTTGGTTTATTCAATAAGTCAAGAGGAATGTTATAGGTAGATATGGGTTGTTTTGTAAACATTAAAATTAAAGAAAATATATATAAAATTTAGGAAGTGTGAATTTTGGTTGAAACAAATTTTTTTCCTTAGAAATTATGTTTCTTAATATGAAATAACCATTAAAACTTCTATGAAAAGTTATTTTAGAATGGAAAACAACAAAAAATTCATATAGATTCATAGATTTCTCATATTATTATGTTACTAATGGATATTTATTGAAAACAATTCTTGGTTGTCAAGCCTACTGACTAAGTTATCTTGAAATGCTATTAAGATCTTCTTTACATGTGAATATGATGATTATTTTTAGGAATTGAATTGATGATTGGTTAATGATCCAATTTTGACACTTAATTATAGAAATTGGTAATTCACTATCGATAATGATTCTTCTTTGAATGTACTTGGTTGCATCATAATGCTGAATTATTAGGTAATTATTTAGGGTCTACATCAGTTTAAACCTCAGTTGTTAAATTACCCTACGCATGATTTAGAATAAAATGGTGTGGTTTTTTCAATAAAAATATTGAGGCATCATTTTAATATATTAATGTCCGAAATATATTATTATCATAGATATTTTAATTATATATTCACATAGAAATAATTAAACATGTGACAGAAAAGATGGTGAGAACTAATCAAAGATTATGAATTCATGATTCATTTTTATCGTAGAAAAGAAAAAAGTGGAATTATTTAAGAAGAAAAATTAAGCCTACATTAACAATGTTACATTTGAAACACGACCCTTTCTTTAATGATTTATTGATATTTTCCCTAAAAGTCATTGATGTAGGGAAATCCTCTATTTTCTTTTAGGATTCAGCACGATCATCTTTTTTAAAATGAATTAAGAGATATAAAAAAAATATTTGTATGAAAAGGTATAGTATAGTAATGAGTGTAATTTTTTTAATATTAATATTGATGAAGAAGTTGTTTTACACTTTGTAAAAATATTATGTGTGTCTTGTGATTCCCATATGAGAAATTATTTATAGACTGAAGTCATATTTATCCATTTTCCATTCATTCATGCAGTACTTTGATGTACAAAGATCTTCAGAAGTATTATTGGTGGGAAGGAATGAAATGAGATATTACTGAATTTATCATGAACCTTTTGACATTCTATTAGGTTAATATTGAATGAAAATTAACAAAGGGGCTGCTTCAAAATTTTATAGTACTGAAGAGGAAATAAGAGAATATATCCATCGAATTCATTGTAGGATTGTCGAGGACTTCTCATGGTAAAAATTCGATTTGGGTTTTTGTTGATCAATTAACTAAATATATAAATTTATATCCATTTAAATATACAATGAATTTACATCAGATTTATCGACTATAATTAAATGATATTTTCATATTACATGGAGTGCCTCTGACCATTGTATAATAAAATTATCCCTAGTTCACATATATTTTTTGGAATAGACTTCAGAAGTTGTTGGGTAATGAATTAAATTTCAGTACATCTCTTTATCCTCAAGCTAAGGGACAATATATGTAAACAATTCAAACCATGGAACATATTCTTAGTTCATGTGCAATGGATTACCTATGAAGTTGGGATCAACATATTTTTTTGGTTGAGTTAATATATAATAACCGTATTCATTCAAGTATAATAATGGCACCATTTGATATATTAAATTAAAATTTGTGTTGGACACCAATATTTTGGGATTATATAAGATAAAAGAAGTTGATGAGACAAGAGTAAGTCGAGGAAATAATAGGTAATTTTCAATTAATTCGCAAAATATTTGGACAACTGAGAGTAGGTGGAAAATTCATGTAATAACCAGATGAAATATCATTCATTCAAGTTAAGTGATTATGAATTTCTCAATATTTATTTAGGTAATAGTCTGACACAATTTGGTAAGATGGGGAACAAGAGATATTAGTTCATTAAACCATGAAAATAAGATAAAAATTCATATTAGTTTCCTACAGAGTGGGATTACCTATGAGGTTATCTCAGGTAAACAACGTAATTATTTTTTCCATGTTAATGAAATATGTTCTAGATTCATCTCAGGTTTTAAAACCATCTGTATCTTGGTGGAAGATAATACTATTTAGGAGGTAAAATCAGTTCAAATTGTTTAATGCACAGATAATTTAATGTGAAATATGTTTGTTCATCATGTTAATGTTTTAAGGAAAACCCATATCATTGAATAGGGAATAGGGAAATCTAAAAATCCTATAATGGAAAGATAGCCCAATTTGTTTAATAAGTGAATAAAATTGAAATGTCATAATTTAAACATTGGGGAAGGGTGTAACAACCCAGTTAATGATAGTGTTAATCAATTTTTATATTTATTTATATGAATTTGAGAGTTATATTAGTAATAAAAATATAATGTTTTTTTCTAAAAAAGAAATTGTTTAAATTAAACACTTTTTTATAAATTTTTATTTAAAATACTAATTAACAAATGTTATAAATTGAGTTGTATAAAATCAATGTAATTTTTCAATCTAGAATTTTAGAATTTACTTTGGGGGAGATTTTTTGTTTTTTGGGAAAATATTTCTATTTCAGTGAATAGTGAAAAATATCAATTTTTTGTAAAAAATTCATTTCATATAATAATTTAAGTAATTTAAAAGTATCAATTTTTTTAGAATATGGTTTAAAGTAAAATAATTTTTATATAAGATATATTTAATCCACTAATTTTTTTAGTCAACTTTATATTGGTTTTTAATATATGTTTGTTTTCATGTTTAAAGACAGGGTTTTTATGAAAACTGTATTAAAATGCACAATGTTTCCCTGTTTCAATTATTTAAAATAAATAATAATGGGGAATATTTCAACTAAAATATTTAATATATAAAATAGTAAATAATATTTTAGTTTCATACAATTACAATTATTAGTCATAGAGTAATTATTGAATCATCTTTTTCTAAAAAAATACTCTTCTTAAAAACATGTTGTCTCACTACGACTACATAATTTATATTAAACTAAATCATTCTAATTACGTTTACTGAATATGTAAAAATAGATTCCATATTTAGAATTAAAATTATTTTAAATATATAATAAGGATATACATAATTTTTTAACAGAGTGATTAGTGAAAACAATAATATTTAATCATAATGATTAAGGTAAAAAAATGAGTTCACTAAGTTACTATACAATAATATAAGGGTCCAAATGACATAGAAACTTGTAAAAAACAATTTTATTTATATTTATGGACATTATACCTACTAAGATAGTTTCATGTGCATTATTGGATCATTTTGGCATGTAAAAAGGTCGGTTCACCTAACATTATATTGAAAATACCATAGGGGTCCTCTCCCCCACTCATAAAAGGTCAACCCATATCCACCTCTCTTAAAAAAATAAACAATTTATTGTTAAATCCCATGAAAAATAACATATACACATCCCTCTATTAACCCTTTATGCCTTAAATCCAGAAGATGTACTTTGGTGAAAACCAGATGGAGTTACCCAGAGAATATGTAACATTCATCAACGTATATGTTTGTTTTTCTCCTTCTCCATCAATTCTCTTATTATTATACTCAAATTATATAATAAAATACTTATTGTAAATATAAAAATAGGTTTTATGTTAAGTATTAATCCAACACCCTCACACTCTTCCATCAATTGGGCTGTCAAATCATCATTTGTGTGTAAAATGGACTACCACCTTACGATATGATGTCTTTCATTTTTCCATTAACACCTCTCATGGTGGTGAATAATGATGGTCATACTATTTATATATGATATTTATAACATAATTATACATCATTAATAATTATATCATATACACCCATTTTACATTACATACCATATGTGATATGATTATGTCACTCGAATGTACATCGGACTACCACCTCAAAAAGCGATGGGAAACATTTTTCTCTAACGTGTCACATGGAAGGTAAAAAGGGTAAACATAATGAATATATGTTATATTATTTAAATAATTAATATATTTATAACATAATTAAATTTATGGAAGCATAATATGTCATTTTTTTCTAACCATTTCACACAATAAAAATGTGATATTGTTGTTTATGGATGTGTGGACTACAGCTTCATGAAAGTGATGTGATACCTCTTTATTCATTACCATAAAAAAGTAATTATATATATAAATATATATAATTAAATAATCTAGTATAATGATCATTATTTAAAAATAATTTATACTTATATTTGTTCTATAGTGATCATTAAAAAATGATAACATGTATGTATGACCTACAGTCTACATGATAGTAATGATGGATCAGTTTTCATAACTATTATTCATGATTGATTTGAATAAAATAATTTATGAATAAATATGATTATTATTTATTTATTATTATTCTTTATATGTTTGAAAAATTACATCTTTGACCACAATCGACCAACCAAGGTCATTTATGACACATAAACCGAATGTTGTCAAAACACTGGATATAAACTTAATTGATAAAGTAGTTCTATATAACTTGTTAATAGGTGAAATAATGGTAATAATACACATGAAAAATTTTCTAATGAAGGTAAATGATTATCATAATTTTATTGTCCTTCAATATAAAGATACACATGACAAGTTGGACACAAGATAAGGGACACCATCTCGATTTCCATTCATTTCGGTAATTCTTGATGTTATGCACATTTAATTGTTTATAAGGTTTAAATAAAATCCCATTGTAATTATATGTCATGAGTTTATCTATTATCATGATATATAATGTTTTGTTTAATGTAATTATTTAATGGGTTTTATGATTCATGTTACATGATAATGGGTTATTCTTTAAAAAAATATCAACTTTTGTGGGTTTCCTTCCAAATATATTTCTCTTCGATGTCCATATCTTTAAAATGAAATTTGAAATTATTTAATAAGAAATAACTTATAAATGAGAATTATATGTAACTTTTACATTATTTCAAAGGTTTTAAAAAGGAATCTTTTTACGTGTGTTAAATGAAACTACAAAAATGAATTTTTCTACTGTTATGACTATTATTTCATTTATTTATTCTATTGAAATCCTACATGTTTTCTTAAAAAAAACCTACCCTCCCTTTTTAGCTCTTTAGGTATTGAAAATGGTTCTCCCAAAATATATATGTATTTTGAAATGAAAATGGGATTTCTAAAGTAAATAAAATTTTTATAACTAAAAGTTATTTTCATATTAGTGTAAAAGTGTTTTTCAATGAATGAAAATATTTTATTTCATGTTGTGGTTCATAAAAATTATATAGGATGGGTGGGCATAGATAGCACCAGGAGTTCCCATTATAGATTTCATGATGGGTTTACCCATATACTTCTATAACTCAACTGGTAATGGTTATACTCTTCATATATTTATATTGGAAGTTGGTTGTATAGTAATTCTAATTTTTATGGGTTCTTTAAGGACTTTGTATGGGTTTTGTAAGGGTTCTATATGATTGTGGATCATGTATCATTCTTGAATTTTCTATGTCTTCTAATTTTTTTTCTAGGGACATAATGTTTTTTTTCAAATTATAAAGTAAATGAGCTTTTTAATGGAACGATGTTCATCATTACGGGTAAAATTTTATATTTTCAAGAATGGATATTTCTTGGGTTATAATGTCCTTCAAAAGACTAATGCTTCTTTTTTATATAGCATACTAATCTTTATTGTGTGCACACTATTAGAAAAATTGTTTTTAACGTCATTTTTTTGACGTCGATTTCATATAAATCGACGTAATACATTTTTCTGGAGAATTTTTTGAGTTGGTTTTTTTAAAAACCAATGCTAAATAGAAAAAAATAATTTGGGAATCAATTTTTATAAAAACTGAAGTGAAAAATTTTAAAAATATTATTCTGGCGTCAGTTTTTACAAAAACCGATGGAAAAGGTAGATTTTTTAACAATGATTTAGATTATTTATTAAGCTTTAATTTTACAGGTCGTGGAGCGAAAAAGGGGTTACAGATTAAAATTTATTATTTTCAGAAGTTGATCTTCTCTAACAGAAGTCTTAAAGAAGTCCATCTTTCAAATACTATAACTTTTAATTTGTAACACCATTTTAGCTCCACGACTAGACAAATCGAAGATAAATAAATTATCTAAAACCCAGAAATTTTTTTTTGCATTTTTCTCGTCGGTATTGAAAAAATAAACGTGAAAATGTGTTTTATTTTAAATATTAGCATCGGGTTTTTTAAAAACCAATGCCAAAACGTTAAAAAAATGATATTTTTTGTTATGGTTTTGAAAAAAATCGACGTAAATGTTTTTTTTCATTTAAATTTTAGTGTCGGTTTTTTTAAAAACCGATGTGAAAATATTTTTAAATATATTTTTGGAGTCGGTTTTTTAAAAAACCGACACCCAAAATTATGTTTTTTTCTAAGCTTTAGATTATTTCATAGTCTTGAATTTGACAGGTCGTGGAGCAAAAATAGAGTTACGGATTAAATGTTATAGTCGTCGGAAGTTGATATTCTCTAATAGAAGTCTTAAAGAAATCCATCTTTCAAATGTAACAACTTTTAATCTGTCACTCCGTTTTACCTCCACGGCTAGTCAAATCAAAGAATAAGAAATTATCTAAAACACTGTAATTTTTGTTTCATTTTCAGGCGTGTGTTTGTATGAAAACAGATGTGGAAAATATTTTCTTTATTTTTTGGCGTGGGTTTTTTTAAAACCGACGCGAAAAATATTTTTTTTTACTTTTTGGTGTTGGATTTTAAAAATACCGATGTGAAAAATAATTTCATTTTGACTTTTCATCATCTGTTTATTTCAAAACTGACAACAAAAATAATATCTAATGGAAGTTTTGGCATCGGGTTTCTACAAAACTGACATCAAAGTGTATTCTCAAATATGCGGGATCAAAATTTCCATTTTTTCACAATGCACGTTTATTTTTTTAAAATCCGGCCTACATTTCCATAGAACTCTATCGAAAATATTTCTGATTACTATATATAAATCCTTTTTATCCTTCATTCAACATTTTCATCGTCTTCAATTTAGTCACGTTTGCAACAATGATTCAATCATTAATATAAAAATGGTACATATTCTAATCATTTATTTTCATTGTTATTCTTTTCCCTCATTTCAAAACAGATTTATTAGCTTGCTTATAGAGATGATTTATTATTATTTTCAAGTTACAAATATAGAAAATTCAAATGAGATTTACCAATTGTTGTGTAAATTTATTTATTGAACACCATTTTCATTTTTTTGTATGTGATTTATTTTATATTTTTTAAAATTTATTTGAAACAAGTTGTACCAATCGAAAAATTGACAAGTCCAACTTCCGACGACCATAACTTTTGATCTGTGACTCTGTTTGTATTCCACGACATATCAAATCGAAGCTTTGGAAATGCACTAAAAAATGGAACAAGAAAATGTTAATTTTTGTGAGTCAATTTTTTGTAATGATAGACACCAAAAATTGTTATTTTTTAATTATGAAATCATTTATTTTAAAAAACCGACACAGAAAGTATTTTTTTAACTTTTTGGCGTCTGTTTTTTAGTAAACCGATGCAAAAAATGACATAAATTGATTTATTTGGCGTAGTATTTTTACAAAAACAACGCTAAAAAAATTTAATTCATTTTTGGAATTGGTTTTAAAAACCAAATGTAAAAAGTAATATTTTTTTCCTCAGCAGCTTCAACGTCGGTTAAAAATCGACGTCAAAATTTAAAAAAACTGAAGTTAAAGACCATTTTTGTACTAGTGGTATAACTTTTTTTTATAATTTTTTTCATAAGGTTTAAGTGTGTGTATGATATTTAAGAAGAGTAAAAGTTGAATTTCTCACATAGTTTTCAAAAAATGGGAACATGCTTTATTTTATAAGTTCAACATTAAAAAAAATGGATATAATCGGATATGTTGACTTTTTATTTTTTGATCTTGTTATGTACAAGTTATGACATAATTATCTAAAACATTAAAAGTTAAAATATCCTCAAAGGTATCTATTTTAATTTCTTGACTAAAACTCAATATTAGATAATGTTTGAGATCCTTTTCTTAGACACATCTCCCTTTTAGCTCCCTCAAATCCACACTCATTTTTAGTAGATGTATTTGAACGAGTTAGAGGGGATTTCCATATACATTATAGTTCAGGTCTCAAAAGACATGGATTTGGCCCCAAAATCCATTATTGGTAGAGGCTCATGGATCACAGCTTCATGAAAATAAAGCTTGTTGCTCTCATATTTGGAATTACACAAATATGTTGATCATTATGTATCTGTAGAATTCTTTTCATTACCTACCTTGATGTGCTTTAGGGTCACCACCATATCGTTATATAGGACCATGAAATTTCCCTAAGAGCTAAGATTTTATAGTTTCGTACATGAAGACAATAGGAAATACTTACTAAAATACATTCTATGACATCTAATTAAGAGTTGAAACTCATTATTGATACATTAGGGTTGTCCATTCCATTATCCAGACTAACACTAAATTCATCTTTATTATCGTTCTTATCAAAGGATGCAGTGCCATATCACTTTTTTCCATGTCAATTCTAGAATAGATGTACAAGATTAGAGTTATTCACAATGATATCGTTCTATGATTCAGAAAAATCTCTTTCCTATGATAGTATTATACTTTCATTATAGTCTAGTTAAAGAACACAGGGGCCTTCAAAACATCAAACATTAAAAAGAAGTTAGGAGAAATTGGGCGGCATAAATATCAGGGTTTTGGTACATAAAAAGAATACAACCAATCATATTGCCTATCATCCTAATAATAGAGGGATTTTGAATAGGGAGGAGTAAATAAAGAATATGTACCCAAATAACTAGGTATACTAGATTACAGCTCCGATGGAAATCGAATAGCCATCGAAATAGGTATAATAGAAATGAATCAAATGATGGACATGAACATGACCATTCCAGAGATAAGACTTCCTCATCCTTGAGAATAGAATAATTCACTAATTATTCCAGGGAAAGAAATGGTAGAGATAGAGTTCTGTGATATGAACCCATAAACATGGCACTAAAAGGTATCTCGAGAAAATTATAGCTCATTTGCTAGGTGAGGTTTGAGAGGAAACAAAATTATTTGAGAGAGTGAAAGTGATTTTCATCATTTGGTGAGACCAATGTAGTAGAGGGAGAAATGAGGGGGGAGAAACCCGAATAAATGGAGAGATATGTGACTATCCTCACAACAGGTTTCAAATCTCCCCAAAATTTGGGTGATTTGGAAAGAATCCAACCCGGTGGGTGATATAAATTAAAAAATTCTTATATAATCATCCACTACAAATTTAATTTTATTCAATTTTTTTAAAAAAATTACAATTTAAACAAATTTTCATCTTTAGAGTTATTAATAATATTTTTATTTTTATGGGTATAATATTTTTTTAAATGTTTTTTATAAAAACTGTTTTTTAACTTCAACGTAATTTATAATTAATAATAAACAAATATATATAATTTTTTTATGGATAATGGTGATTATATTAATTTTATAATATATATATAATTTATATAAATATTTTATAAATGATTTTGAATTAATAATTAATATGAATTAGTATTTTTGATTAAATATTTATTATGAATTACTATTTATTTTGAAATAATAATTTTCTTACAATAATTATTTTGAATTCTCAATTATTGTGAATTTATATATTTGAATTAATATTTTTTATTATCTTTAAATATTAATTTCTTATTAACAATATACATAAATAACTTATAAATAATTTTGATTAATTGTAATTATTAATTTTTATTATTTGTATTATATTAATTTGATTATTCGTGTATAAATAATTTTGATTATGTGTATATAAATAATTTGTTCATCATTATTTTTAATTTATAATGTCGAAAAATTATAAATAATTTTCAAATAAATATATATAAGGAATGTGTAAATGATGTAAATGAATATATAAAAACAGTTTTTCATAAACATTTCTTTAAAATTGAAATTATATTAAGAAATTTTTCATTGTTTAATGTTTACATGATTTTTGTAATATGAAATATAATGATTGATTAAAATAGGAATTAATATTTATATAATTGACCTGATAAAAATATAAAAGAAATCATTGCTAATATATATTTAAAAATTAAATTTTTATATAATTGACATGATATAAAAATAAAATAAAATATATAATATTATAATATTTTTTATTAGAAGTAATTGAGTGTTGAAAAACTATATTTTATAAAAATATTACCCTAACCCACCCTGATCAAAAATCATATGATGATTTCATATTTTATTTTGATATATTTATATATATAACGTTATTTATAAATTTAAATTTATAATTATATGGATATTTTTTAAAAAAATATTTCTGTATTTATAATTTAATATTTATATAATTTTTTTGTATATATATATAAATACATATAAATACATATAATATTTTATAAATATATATATTTATGATGGAATGTTTATGTAATTATATCAATTTTTTTAAAATGTATATTTATTTCTAAAATATATATATATTTATATTTAAATAAAAATAAAGATACAATTTAAGATTATGATATTTTTATATTTGAAATAATCAAATACTGGTAAACCAAATTTTTTAATAAGGGTCATTTTTTAATGTTATCAAAACATTTCTCTTCTTTTCTATTAGAAATTTTTACCAAACCAGATGAATATAAATTACATTCATTTCTTTTATTTTAAAAAAATTCGCAACAAATCAAAATAACGCAAAATCAAAATCATTACATTTCTTTTATTTTCATTTATATTTGACCCGTATGGGGTGGAAAGAAATCATGGAGACAAAATATTGTTAAAATTAAAATATGATAATTAAAAATTTAACTGAAAATTTAATTATATATGTATATATATTTAATAAATATAAAATAAATAAAATAAAAAACATCTTTCTATAAAATAAATTATATTAAAATATTTCAAAAATAATTAACAATTGTTCAAATGTTTACAACAATTCGTAATATTTTTTGTAATATAAAATAATATTACAAAAAATTAAATATAGTAATTAATAAAATAATAGTACTTAATTTTGTTATTTTGTTATTTTTTTAAAATTAAATAAATAATTTATTTTATTCATGTGGATTTATTTTTTTATAGTTAATAAATTAAAATATGTGAATGATATTACTAATTAGTAAGAGTTATTTTAGTAGAAAATAAAAAAATGACAAATTGAATATTAACAGTCACTACAACACATTTGGGTTTATTCAACCCTATTATTTATTAGTGGTAGAGAAATGTGACATTAAAGGGTTCTCTTTATCATATATTTCTTTGTAGCCCTGCTAAAGGGTAACTTTATCATGGTATTATCTATCGCTGATGAAGTTCGTGATCATGTGCATCCCATATCATTGTTGAGGACAGTCAACCACTTTTTTTTATAGGATTATTCCAGATGAAAACCCCATTAGCATGTTATGGGGATGAGCTCCCATATTAAATCTCCCCAAACAAAAATGGTCTTGTGGCTATATGCATAGGTCCTTGTGGCTTTGGACAACCTTATGTTAGTCATGGGCCTTGACCCATATTCTTCTCATTAGGTATTTCTTGTTGGGCTGCCAAAATTATTGGCTCTTCAGGTTGATATCGAGTTGATTTCAAAAAATTATTATAATTAAATTATTATTTCATATATAAATGTATATATTGATGTATATTACGATAATATATATATATATATATATATATATATATATTATTTTAGTGGTTTTTAATTTCTTATTTGGGTAATATTTTTTAATATTTATTATTTTTTGATAAATATTTATTTTTATTCAATTTTTTTAGATAAATTCTTATTACTTATATTAATATATATATTGATTTATATAAAATTATATTGATAGATATTAAATATACACATATTGTAATAAATAGTATATTAATTATTTAATTATATATATATATATATTTGGGTGTGTGTTTATATATATATATAATTTAGAAAACATGACATATATATAGTAATAAATAGTATTTAAATTATTAAATTATAAATTCCTTAATTAAAAAATTAATATATATAATTAAATAAGTAATATAACTTTTATAATTTATAAAAATGATTAAATTAATTAAATAATTAATATAAAAAATAAATAATTAATATACTATTTAATAATCTATATATAAATTACATTTATTCATTTTTCATAAAAATTTATTTATTTGTTTTTTAATAAATTCTTCTTACATTTAATGATTCTAATATTTTTGTAATTTACATAATTAATATATATTAATTTTACTTTAATCATATGTTCTTGAGGATTCAAATGTTGGACCGGTTCAACAACTAATTTTTTTAGAATAAATTTTTTTATTTAATATATATAGTAATATATTGTATACAAAATATATATTTATATATAATTATACAATTAATATGCAATTTATAATCAATAGAAAATATAAAGAATATTAAATTCCTAATATACTAGTAAAATAATTAATATACTATATATATATACATATTAAATTTATTATTTATTGATTATAATTTTTGAATATAATTATTTTTAACCAAATTTCAATTAAAAGAATTTATTCCATTAAAATGTTAAATGACTACATAGTGTTATTTTATTATTTATTTATTATAATTATTTATAAATTTAATTTTATTTAATTTATTCATATTTTTAAAAATATTATATAATTATTCATTACTAATATTTTATATTTTTGTATTTTTTCATTTCCAATTTTTCATTATTCAGTAGTTTTATAATTTTAACAATTTTCTAATACTTATTTATATATTTATTTTGATTTACATTTTATGTTTTTATGTATATTTAATTTATATAATTAATATAAATTCATTTCAATGTTAAAATAAAGAAATATTCAATTTTAATTTTTTAAATTATATGTATAATTAATAAAGAAAATTCATTTTTTAATATTATTTTATCTAATTATTATTTATTTCATCAATTGATGCTATATATTATATTAGGTAATTGTTCAATTGAACATATTTAAAACATGTATATAAAGGAAAATTGATTTCATAAAAACCAAATATTTACTTGATTAATGAAATCATATATAGAAACATACAGACCTAATATTTATGTAACTTAGTAAATTTTAGATATCATTTCTTATTTAAGTTTGAATCATAATATATTTAATATATTATGTTTTTAATCAAAATTTTATTTTTAATATTATTTTTGTTACTTTTTTTGAATTTTAATATTATTTGTTATTTTTGTGAATTTATTTATTTTATAATATTTATTTATACATATTTATTAACCATGTTTTAATAGTTTAAATATGAATTAATATTCATTTCAATATACATTAATATTTTAATTTATTTTTTATAATTTTTATAATTAATAAATGACGTAGTTTGAGTTTGAATTTATGGTAAACCACTTGTAATACTACATTAAAGATGACGGTTCAAGACCAATTGTGTACATGTATTATAGCAGCACTTTATCAGTACTCCTATAGAATTGTAGCTAACTGTTAATCTATAGCATCGAAAACACTGTAGCATTGGTAATCACTATAGTAGATACTATAACAATTAATGTATTGTATCCTTTACGACATCGGGCTAGGTATTATAACAATACTATTCATTAGAGCGCCATTGGGCTAAAAATATGGGTCTTAGAGACCATGTAAGGGGCCTTAATTTCCACTGGGCCTACTAGCGATATAATTAGTTTCCTCTACAAAACAGAGCACCATTCCCTTGTTACAATAATAAAGAGGCTTGGCCATAACTTAGAAAAATAGAGCATATAAATGATTTAATATTTTTCAAGTCTATTAATTTTTATTTATACATTTTCACTAATTTTTTAATTTTGAGCATTTATAATTGTATATTTATTAATAATTTTCAAAATAATTTGTAAATAAATCGATATAAATAAATATATTTATAAATATATATTTACAATATTTCTAAAAATATATATATATATATAATTAGAAAGAAAGAAATATTTTTTTAAAAGTATTTATATAACTATATGTAGATAGTTATATATTAAAATAATTATGAAATTATAATAAATATATTTAAATAAGGAATATATTTAATTTATTAATATTTATACAAATTTATTATATATATAAAATTATATAAAAATATTTTTAAATATATTTACAAATATATATATATATATATATTTAAAATTATTATTATAAATAAAAATGTATAACTATATTTATCAATACATAATTTCTATCCTTTTAATATATTTATAATTGTACAGATTTATATTTATATATATATATATAATTATATACATATATATTTTATAATTATATTAATTATATTTTAGAAATTAATTATATATGTTTTATAAACGTAGAAATTTTATCCTCGATAAAGAAATCACTTATTAGTGTTTGTTTAGAATAGATAAGGAGGTATTTTAACAGAAGATATTACTGTAGTGTTGATAAAACCCTTATTTATCATTACTTTTTTTAATGTTCTGATAAAACTCATCCTATTGTTTTAAATACTACCCCAAAATATCTAATTTCACACATGTCATTCAGGCTCTCCTAGATGTTCAGATCTACTACTGCCCCTTGACCTTTTCTAAGACGAATCAACTATCAAATCTAAGGTCTTTTATTTTTCATTCCCCCACTAATTTATTAATGTTGTCATTCATTTCTCTTCCTACTATAAACTTAATAGCGGTGTGAATGTAAATCAATGAGTATCAAGTATATCCTTCTATATTTATATCATGACAACACTAGGTTGGATAAACACTACCAGTTCCACCCCACATTAGTCCTCATGGCCAGTACCTCCACACATCAGGAAGTCCTCTTGCTTCATATTTCTCATTCCATAAGTCGACCAAAAATATGCTCACATTAAAATGATATCCCATTGTTTTATTTTGGATGAATTTTGATAACTGATTTTCTCATCTCTTTTTAAATTATTTTTCTATTCGATAAATTTGTGTTCAAATGTATGGATTATGCTTTCACATAATTAAAATATTTCTTATGTGAGGGAGGAAAACATGTGTATTTAAATTGAATAAATTGATACTAACCATATTTAATTTTTTTATATTATTTATTTAATATGAGTTTAATATTTAATATATTTGAATGATTTTTTTCGTATGGTGTTTTTTGATATGATTTTACATGAGGTGTGTTGGTTGAGAGTTTTTATAATTTTTCTTGTGAATTTATTTTTTTAAGTTTTAATGTCAATAATTAGGTTATCATAAAAGATGATAGAATTAAAACAAATATAAAATATATTGTAAAATAAAAAAATAGGATAAATAATTAGATATAGTAGTGAAGAAATTAGATAATATTTTTATATCATTTTATGGTTAGTGTACTTCATTTATGTAATCATATTTAATGTATTTTATTTTAATGAACTATGTTAAGAGTAATGGATAAATAATTTTATTATTTCATTCTAAATTATTCCACTATGGTATGATGCTATTCAGGTTTAATATTTTTTGACTAGTACAATTCTATTTTTATTTTCAATGAAAATGGCCATTTTCGGAAATATAATAGTTTAGAAACTAGTACATTATTTGAGTTGAATTATGGAATATTATGGTTTTATATTTTATTTTATATTTATGGAATATTTTTTGAATGAGTAATGTTATTGATTCTTGTGTAATCAAATTATATTAAATTTTTATTCATCTATGATAATAGTATCAAGAACGTTGAATAAAAACATTTATGAGTAACTATTATGGAAATATTTGACTGGTTATTTGTTTATTGATATATTTTTGATGTTTTTATGTGTATTGGTATGTTTATAATTATAAATTTTATTTTTAACCGAAATTTACTTTATTTATGTAGAACCAGTTAGAAATATTTTATTTCCTAGTGTTGTGCACCTATAAAAATTATTTTATAAAATTTTGTAGATAGTATTGTTTCATGAGTTTGGTTTTGTGTTTTTTATAACATAAAATAAAACTATTTTCATTTAGAATATAGGGATGTTGGTGGATCTCAGTTTGTGTTTAATGATGGATTATAATATAAAAATTTTTAGTTTTGGAGAATAAATATTCAGTAGGTTCTGTTTTGGAATGATTTATATAATAATCATGGATTATTTATAAATTCTGAATTTAAATTCATCTTGAGTAATTTTGGTTGGGTTATTTATATATTTTATTTTATTATTCTTCATCTTAAATGTTTAATTTGGTTTTGATTTTAATTTTTTTCTAATTGAAAATGAGATAAAAAATTTAGTTTTGTATTCTGGTTTTATAAATGAAAGTTATATCAGTGAATATTTCAATTTTCATTTTAAAAAATATTTATGTAAGGGTTGGGGTTTGTTTTTAAAACAAATTTCATATATTTATTTTAAAAAATATATAAATTTTCTCTTGAAATTATTAGTAGTTTTATTCTTTATTTTGTTTTCTGTCTATTTTCAGTAAATTTTTTTCCTAATGGTTAAGGTGAAAAACAACATTTTGTATAGGTGATATTGATTTTTTTTTGTAAGAAAAAAATATAAAATGGTTATAATAATGATTCACTTCATTTCGGATGTTATTTATTGGATTATTGATTTCCATTTTTTTTTTGCGATTGAACAAAGAGTTGTGATGTGTATTATTGAGAAGGATAACGTGAAATTATTTATTTTAATCTTTTATATGATTACTGTATTTTATGGATTGGTTTAGAGATCATATAGTTTTAAAAAAATATTTAGAGTCATTAACCATATGTAATATTAATAAATACACATTTTATGATCGGGCTTTATTGATTTTTAATGAGATTTTGGGAAACAACATATTGAGTTGTTGAATAATAATGAAATTTATATCTTGTTTTAATATAATGAGTGGAGGAATGACAAAAACTAATTAAAGTTAAATTTATAAATCTACATATAATATATTAATGGTATTTTTTGGTGTTTAAAATGTCTTGGATGAGTTTAATTTTAGAATTATAAAAAACGAGAAAAAACTAGGAAGCTAAAACCAAGGTTATTGTGGGGTTTCCTCGGTAAATATAGATGTTGAGAATATTATTTTTCATATCCATTTTCTTATTTAGATTCGTTAAATATATGGATGGAGAAGGAAAAATTTAGTCTCTGACTGACTTTGGTGGGTATTTATATTTTTTTATCTTCTTATTTATTTCATTATTTACATTTATTAAGCTACGTACACAATATTATTACTATTTTGATTTATTTTTTATCATTAAATATAGTTTGAGTGTCACCCATAATAAGTTCTATTATAAAAAACATTTATCACAAACTCATTTCAAATTATATGATGGTGAAATTATATTATAATGTTTATTATAATATACCCTTACCATTCATATGGTATGACCTGAAAATTACTTTTTTTATTTTCAAACACTTTTGAGTGGACGTGAGAACCCATGTCAGTACAAACACACATCATCAGACCACAGATGAGATAGATGAACCATTGAAATCTTGTTTGAGACTTTTAGAATAATTACTACAAAGTAGTTTCCAAAGAAGTCCATTTACATCTAAATCTGGATCGTCTTTGATGGGGTCCTCGAACCAGACAGCAAATTTGTCCCACATATGTATGAACTCCTCCATCTTGACCTTCCTTGCATTAAATCCTCTTTCCAGAATACAGTCTTGCTTTTCGATCCACTCCGTCTGCACATCAGTAGTGGCCACCGGAAGTCCTCTCTCAGACATCTTATCACCATCATCCTTCGAGGCGTTGAACGGAACTACTATCTCCAACATCTCGTCCTCATAATGGATGATAACCTCCAATATCTCCCCTCCCGCTCCTATTTAGAAGGAAATTCAGCCTCCTTCCCCAACGCCACAACTTCGATTTGTAGTGGAGACTCCCCTAACTGAACCTCCAAACTCTATGCTGCCTCACCCAGAGGATTCACCAAAACATTCGAGCTATTGTATGCCTTAGAAAACTCATTACCATGCTCTGGAGACCTAGGGTCTCCGACTTGTTTGGCCTCCTCGACTACCACTCTCTTAACCTTGAGTTTTTTGAGTCTACCAACTTTTTTGACAGACTGTGTCTCCATTGGACTAGAGAGATATGAGTAGTCTTTCCGACCCTTTGGTTTCTGTTTCGTAGAACTATGCAGCACCCTGGGTCCCTGTTTTCTTTACATCTCTTATTTCTCCTAAGGTTGTCTGGGCCTTTGTTTATCCCTCCTGTACCATTATCATCCCATCTCTGCCCTTCTCTTTCAGACTCTGATTCCGAGGGGAAAAAAGAGATGCATTCAGCCCCTCCATCAGAACTCAAATCCTCATAATGGTGGTTTGAATTGAAACAGGACAGAGGTTTCCTCATATTAGAACCCTGGTTGGGACTTACCAGCCTTCTTGCACTAAGCGTAGGTACCTCCCCCTCTGTACCATCCATATAAGTACCATCTCCATTACTTGGGCACACTACACAAGGCTTAACAGACCCCTGGTTGCACATAGTTGTAGCACCCCCATGAACCTCCTGGACCAGAGTGCCACCACCATTAGAAATCACAGCTGCTGCATATGAAAGGGGAGACGAATTCCTCCACTGAGGTCCCTCGGACCCCTCCCTTCATACAGAATTAACTCCCAAGTCGTGTCTCAGCCGCTTGAAAACATCAGCATCTTTTGGATCTGAAAGCATGGCCCTACCCTCCTTTCGGATGGCAGCAAAAATCCTAACCTCATTTCAGCCCGAATCAACCATCGATGTGTTTGGGGCAGACGAAACTACCTTTCCACTCTCCATCCTGACCTGCAGAGGGAGTCCTTCACCCAAGATGTCTGTGGGAAGGTCCTCCTACTGGAATACTAAAAATCCTTGTGACAACTGATGTCTTCGTGCCTAAGACGTTTTCATTACTATTATAAGTGAACCCATGATTCATAGTAAACCAGTTGGTACCACCGCATCTCACCTTAAATCTCAATTCCAACAGTCCTCTTCATTTTCTTGGAAACGTCTACTTTGATACAAATCCAAGGAGAAATGGGGTGGCAGACGGCTCGAGTGCGCTGGTCCGAGTAGAGAAATCGCCCCAATAGATTACCAACCAGACGAAGGATTTCTAGGTTCTGAAATGGTAGAGTAAGACAAGAAAGAGAGATCCAAATCGCTGTGGTAGGAGGATCGCGCTTCAAGTTAAATTTTAAAGTCCACCGAAAGAGGGAAAACCACAAACCTGTGATAATGCCTTGAGCATTTTCCCAGGATGAAATTAGATCATCTTCCGACGAGAATAAAACCAAGAAAAGTTTGGAATCCAAGATCACTACTATTGAGCGCTCTTGAAACATCCACCTGTTAGCTATGAATTTGTCGAAGAAGTCAATGGTTGCTCATCTCTTGCCGAAACGAGTGACCAGTGAAAGAACCTCCATCACAGAGGCCTTCGTGAACTCCATGGTTGAAATCAGAACCGTGGGAACCCCATCCACACATGATTGATCTTTAGGGAAAACCATAATGCAGGGGAAGCTTGAGAGAGAAGACGTATCGGTAAAAGGGGTAAAGGGAGAAGGGAGAGTAGGCGATGGAAGAGGGGGGGAACTCCCCTCCCCCCCGGCCGAAGAGGGCCGAGGAGGGGGCGGGTGTTGAAGCCATCGCCTAGGTCATCCGAGATGAGGAGATGACGCCTGCAAAAAAATCCATTCCATTCCACTACATCCATAATCTCATATGTCATCAATAATATTTTCATCAATTTATTTCATGATATTCCAAGCTCCCAGATCTTATGTCAAAATCATGTGATTGAATGACCTTATTTACTCCATGTAAGGATATTTACACACAAATTTTGATAACCATTTCACAATTCAATGAAAATAATGAACAATAATTTCCAAGGGTTGACTTCTATCCAATTATAAATTAATTATATTTTTAAAAATATATTTTATAATCTTTTTTCCACCAGACATCATATTAAGATCGTAGACCATCAATGAAATGTTTGCCCGTGGTTGTTTCTTTTAAAGTCATCATTGTGTAAATTGATAACATTTTATGAATCATAACATATAATATTAAAATGCCAGGTTCCCCTTATTAGAATTATCTACAACATTATCCTTTGATAGTGAACATCTTAGGTGTTTTTTTTAAAAGTCAAAGCCCTGGATTATTTTTGAAAAAAGAGAAGTCAAGAGAAATACAAAGAAGGGAGTGAAAACAAAACGTACATAGTTCCCTTTATCATAGTGGCCAAGTTTTTTCCTCAGCTTGTCCCCTATGATACACTCTTTCTCCCTCATCTCAATCTAAATATTGGAGCTGATACATCCTCGACCTCTTCCTCTACCATAGGCTTCATAAATCTCCTTAGCTTGTTGTAGAAGAGTTTCTACATCTTCATTAGAGCTATCCTCTTGAGCCTCCTCCTTCCTCTTCATTTGTTATTTCTTTTCACTTATCTTTTGGCTTCGGGTTCTAGAATGCTTCCATTCATCATCATTTTCCTTCTTCTTCTGATCTTATTTTCCTAATGTTTCCTGCACACAAACACATTCTTGTAGAATAGATTCCCCTATTTCTTTACTCACCTTCACATTAGTATTTTTCATCAGTTTTTCTGGGGGTCCAACCATGACAGATGACTCAATTTGTGAATTCATAATGGTATTAGTAACCATTTCACCCTCCCCATAGTGTGAGTCAGGAGAATCATAGTAAATTTCTGTAGGGACTTTCAAAATAGGAGCATCCATAAGATGAGAACTGGTCTGGACAATATTCTTTTCTAGACCAGTCAAAACAGGAGACCGATCTTCCATTTCTTCAGGGACAGGTTTAATAGCACAACGAGCATTTGCAGATTCAGTAGATATTTTATCAACAACTTCAGTAAGAGAAGGACCTAGCAAAGAAGAAACATGGACAGATTCCTTGACTAGACCAGCCAAAGTTGACTAATCGGGATTCTTAGAATCAGAGGCAACACCGATTGGACATTGGTGGAGAAATGCAGGTTCAGAAGCATGTTCATGCACTTTATCAGAATTGGCATTTTGAAGTTTTTCCATAGTTACCACATTATGAGTACAAAGAGATTGCAAGGCTGGGAGCCCAGATTGTCCTTCTTCAACAATGCCAGCCCAATATTTTTTGGAAGTTGGCATTGTGGAGCTATTTTGTGCAATCAAATTAGAGGATTTCTTGGTTGAAAGAGCCCTTTTCTGTTCATGCAACATGTTTTTCAGATCGGGGCATGAGTTAGCATCATGACCCTTCATAGAGGAATTTAAACAAATAAGACTCTTTGTACAGTTAATGGAGTCATGCCCTAAAACATTACAATCCAAACAATATCTAGGTAGGTTTTCATACTCAATTATCAAACATATTTCTTCCTCATCAGTGGATAAATCGATAATATCAATTAAAGGAGATGAAAGATCCACCTCAACTAAAAATCTAGCAAAATGACCATATCTGGCCAATTCTGTTTCTTTATCCATTGTAATGGGAACTCCTATAGCCATAGAAATGTCTTAAAGGATCCTAGGGTTCCATAGGATCCAGTTTAAACCAAAAATTTAGACCCAGACTTTTGCAACAGTATTACCCATCTCCAAAGGGTTGAAGGATCTGTCCCACTCACGAATGTGAAATGGCCCAGGCTTGAATGAGATGGAACCAAATCCCCAGGCTCTTAATTTTAAATCTTCTGAAGGAAAAATCAAATTGTAGAAGCCCTTAGGTGTATTTTTTTATATTTTGAAAAAATGAATATTTTATGAACCTACAAGGAATTAAATTAATTTAAAATGGATGCATGATAATTGTATGAAAAAGGAAATTATGTTGGAGTTAAAGTTATCAATAAGTATGAAATAGATTATGAATACAACCCTTCTTAAATCTTGTGTTCATGTTCACATTTTTTTTATTCGAGAAAAAATATTTTAAAATAATTAAAAAAATATTTGATTTGTCATATTATTGATTAGAGCTATAAATATTTGACTAAACACAAGGAGATAATGAACCTACAAAATTATTGGGTTGATACTACAATTTATGGATAATTTGATTTGAATACCAATTTAAATGATAGAGAAGATCATATAAAAAAATGAAAATAGAAATTGATTATGACATTAATTATTGTATAGATTAGTTTTAGAAGTAAAATATATGTTTCAATAGATTATTTTAAACCTATTCCATTTAATACAAAACATTTTCCACTTGATTGAAGTTATATAATTTCTAATCATGAATTAGATGAAGCAACATAATCTTAACATAACAATTTATTATACTGAATGATGTGATACGAGAAAAAAATTAAACAACCTTTTTAAAAATATTATTCTAAAATAATTCCAAAATAAATGTTAATGAACTCTAAAAAATACATTATTTCCATAAAAATTTAATATTGATTCTGAAGGACCATGAATGACTCGTAAAAATCCATAAGTGTGGCATGAATCAATACAATAAATATGAATCAATTCCATGAATGTGTTATTGAAAATTTCCTTCAAAATATATTTTAGATGACTATATGGATGTCATGAAACCATGAGAAAATGTGCATAACACACATATATTTGAATTAAAAAATATGAAATTTCATTATCTAGTAGTCTGTATTTAGTGGATGAAAATTGATTATTAGTATCCTGAATATGAAAATTAGTTGTGAAGCTTCCATATTCGATTATTAATATATTGAATAAATCCTTTAAATGTACAGAGTATCCCTAACCCTACAAGGAAAATTATAGTAGTAATTTATAACATATCACCATGGTTATTAATGAAGTGAATATACCTTATTTTTTATCTACTTTTATCAAGAGAGAAACCCAATAATGAAATTGATTATTATTTTTATACATTGAGAAAATTTATTGAATGGATTTAGGATATATGTGTTAATATGTATTATTGTCATATAAGTGAAGAATTCACATTGGGGGCCATGTCACATGGGATGATATATTTCATTCTGACTTATGGAGATTGACTAGGCTATAGAATTTGTGGAATTTTGTTGTGTCCACTTGTGAAGGGGGGACACACTCATTTTGGCTGAAACATTCCCCTAAGAATATGTTTTTATGACATCATAATGTTTTCCTTGATGACCTAAATAAAAATCATGTATGATATTATTCTATTTTAATATTGAGAAAGGTACAACACTATATCAACTAATGTGTGATCTTGATAAAGTAGAAGATATTAAATCTATTTTTGGTATATTGTTTTCAAAAATACATATAAAATAATGTTGGGAAAATATTTAAATTTCTATTGAATTACTATATAATAATTCGGTGTACGTTTGGAATTTTATTGATGTCATGAATGTGAAAAAAAATGTATCATAAGGTGTTATCTGTACATTACAAAATATCATGAAAAAACATAAGATGGAATGAAGGCTATTTTTGAAATGATTGACATGGGGGTAAGGGAAGTGTATGAATCAAGTAATGGTAAAAGGTATATTTTCTTCTTCTATAATCATATAATCTATTTAGAAAAGAAAAATTCCAATTTTAAATCTTCATGAATGGTGTAAATGTTCCAGTGTGTTATATATCAAATATAAGTTATGTTATTTCAATGTCCAATTTGAAGTAACATGGATAAACATCACCCGACTATCATGTTTTGATGAAATATTTTATTTTAATCATATTAAATTGAATTTTTCCTAAAAATGTATGACATACATTAAAAAGAATTTATTTATATTACAAATCCATGTATATTAATGTTATAGACCTAGAAAAAATTCCAATAACAAATGAGGAGGCTTAAGTAATATTATATGAATTATATTTGTTATTCACACCATTATTCTTTGATATAATACTTCACATGATGGTTAAATTATTTAGAGATGTTAAACTATGCAGTCATGTTCATTATAGATTGTTGTACCCCATTGAATGGTATCTTATAATATTGAAAGGGTATGTTAACAATTGATTTTTCCTAGATGGTTGTATTATAGAACAATATATTTTTCAAGAAACTATTGATTTTTTTGATCAACTATCAGATATTGATAAAAGTAGTCTACTAAAGACTCGTTATAGAGGACACCTTATGGGTGAAGGGATTTCCAAAAGAGATATTATTAATATTTTTATCACAGAGTGGGTGAAATATCACAATATCATTTTATATAATATTGAAAATGTTTATTTAAACATTCAAACCCACAAAAAATTCATAGACATTTACTTCCATCAATGGAAAAATGATTGATATTAAAAAATCACAATCAACAATTTCTAGGATGATTCCATGATCATATTTTTATAAGGATTAATCGAAAAAAATGAATTCAATTTTTGAATGACATGGATTTCTATATATGGAACCAAATACAATGATTATATCTCACACTTGTTTTAAAGTAATTAATATAATTTTTATATAAAAGAACATGATAACTATAGTATGGTCCAAAATAGTGGAGTTATGTTTATAGAATATGTGATGTAGATAACTAATTACAAGGATTGAAATCCAATTTATGAAAATATGATATATTTAAGCATCATCAAATAGATATATGAGTTGTATTATAAAATATTTCAAGTGTCGATTTCCGATAAAAAATTTGTCGAAAATTAGAGTGTAGTACAATATGATGAAATGGACCTTATGAGGGTGAATTTTATCATATAAGGGTACAAAGATGATTTATTAATAATAGAATCATGAGATTTTCTTATATATTATGTATCAGATATAGAAAAAGAAAAAATGTTCAATTTCCCTACTAGAAACTAAAATAATAGCAGGTCCAAATTAAAATTTAATTGTGTATAACCCTTTCATTGGGAGAGCATAATAATTTCATGGTGGTCTCATTTTCAAATTATCTTTTATATTATAGGGGCAAAAAGAGGGGATTTGAATTCTATGTACGGAATCCAAATACCATTATAATTTAATGAATGGAAATGGAGTTAAATGTGAAGGTCAAAGTGATTTTTAATACAGAATAATTTTTCTCATAACATTATGTGTTCTATACTATTTTAACGTAATATAAGTTAAATGGTTCACTACTCAGGCATACAATGACTTCTAGACATGGTGATATTTACAATAATGGAGAAGAATGTGAAGTTGATTCAAAAGATGCATAATTATTAGAAGATCAACAACATGTTGATGAAAAAAACAAGAATGATGTGGTTTTAATATTTTCAATAAAATTATCAAGGAATTAAGAAAGGGTGTTGAATTTTCTGTTGGATGGTATTAATGTGACCAAACTATTTACAACAAAAATTAAATGATCATTAGTTATATTGGGGTCACAATGTGAATTAATTAATTAATTGGTATAGAATCAGGGAACCATTTCTATACTACAAGGAAGGAATCCATTTGGGAATATATTAAGGCAATTCTATGATATAAATTTTATTGTTTATTGAAAAATTATATGACGAATCATTGATTTAATCTTTATTATCCCTTGGTGTGTTTCTTTATTCTAGATTATTTCCATAAGAAATATGTCCTAATGACAACAGGAAAAGCCCAATGGGTCTTCCAGAACCATCATTCCATGTTTTGTCTAAGAAATGATGAGGGTAAAGTAAATACCCACCCACCAGTTACTCAATAATATCTTTTAACGTATGAAACATGGAATTACGTCATCATTCATCATGATGAAAACTCATTTTTTGTGCATTGTTCCCTGTAATATTTCTTTTTAAATTATTCATTTTATCCAATTTGATTTAAAAATTAATAATTTATGAATCAGAAATGAAGTTATAATAATTAAAAACAAGCATCAAAACTGATGTAGCCTTATCAGAAAGTGAAGACGATGTTCACTTCACAATAGAAGAAAATAGAATGTATCTTTAATCAAAAAAATTTATATGTGATATGAAAAAACATGTGTCTATTTTATTATATAATCATTGATGAATCATAATCTAAATCCACTATCATCCTATGTCTTATTCTATGGAATGAGGATAATGTAAATAAACAGGTTAAAGTAGTTGATAATATTAAAAAAGAAGTATTTGAAACATGCATATATTTACATAATAGTAGTATTTATGATATATTATATTATTACATAAAAAAGTATATTTATGATAATTTGTTTTTATATGGGTTAAAAAAAAGAATTGGTAGTGGCCATAAAAAAATAAAAAACAACATTCAATATCTTTTATGTATCTATAAAAAACTGGTTTGCATTGGAGTTGTAGGTTTTGGTGTGTCACCTCAAAAATATATTGGGAATAAAAATCGTAATAATTTAAATATCAAATGATGGAAGGATTTCATGGTCTAATACATTATTTAAAAGATATTTTTGACCAATATAGTTTGACCAACCAATATATGTGAAAGTATCAATGAGAAATGACATCGGAACAAAGATTATACCATGGAAAACCCTATGACAACACTATATTTGAGACTATTCATTCCCCTCAACCACATACCTTACATGAGGTAATCAATTATTTAATTATTATTTTTCCTAAATGTGAATCTAACAACTTACAATAACATTATATATCTAAAAATCTACTATGTAACATTGTATGTGATTTATATTTATCAACACCCACACACCACCTTTTTGCAAGGGGTAAGATTTATAGTATACTTGGATACATGATACATAATAATGAACACCCAAATGATCACATGTCAGTGGGGAATGAAGTATCTCATGAGCTAAGTGATGATTTTCATAATCCATTTGATTACGAGAAAACTATAATGTTCAATGATTCTTGTGGAACATTTTCATCAAAGATATATAATATTATAAAGATACATGAGATATATATTTAACATTTTTAATCAAATGTTAAACCTATAAAAGTTGGGAAAAATTCCCAACTGAGGTAAGATATTATGGATGGATAAAAATATGAGAAAATGGAATGTTAGATCAAGAGAATCCAATGAATAGAAAAACAAAATTAAAATATATTTTGGGAATAAATTCTACCCTCTAGTTCTAATATTACATATATTAAAGCTACAAGTTCAAACAACCAACATGTTCAATTATAGAGATGTTTCATATATTCAATATGGAAAAGATATATTTTTGATATGTCATTTTAGACGTGGTTGATCTTGAGATTACAAATGAGGTTCTAAAGTTAAAATAGATGGGAGTAACAATTGTGAATACAAACATCATGCTGATATTCATAATAGAATTTTTTTCAAAAAATGATCTTCTATGTTCATTAATATTAATAACCATTCAAATTTTTTACAGCTGTTTATATTACCACTACATAAAGCGAAGAAACTACGAATCACGATATGGATTTATTAATCTAGTAATCATTTCTATGGAATTTTTTTTATATGGTTGGATGAGGTTGTTAATAATAATGACGATATAATGATGGGTATCTAGAAGAAAATAAGAAAAAACATGATCTTATGTATGCCAACAATTCGAAGATAAAATTTTTAAATATAATCATATAAATCATATTTTTAATTTTTCATTTATTATTATATTTTATTCCTAGTCCTCATTGGAATATTATTGCAATAAATTTTCACACACCAAATATATATATATGGGATATATTGGATGTATTTCCATTTAACTACCCACACATAATGTTTGTGATGAATTATTAATGGAAATTAATTAATATTTTAAAGATAAACATCGAATTACAATATTCAATATTTTATAAAAATAATTTTACTATTATAAGGCTATCTTAAAATATAAGATAAAACATTGTATGAATAAACTACATTATCATTATAGTCCAATTGATTTATTCAAATAGAAATACATTTGGGTATATATTGAAATCCATACTATCAAAAAATATATCAAAAATTTTTTAACTAATTTTGATCAATGATTCATCAATGTCTATAGAATGTTAATAACAATGATTAGGGATATTAAATTTAAAAATCTATCAATGATATCATATTCCTTCAATTGATTAGTATCCCTGGATAGGTAATTTCTATATAAAATTAAAATGTATTTAAAAATAATTATTAGTTATTTATTTTCTATATTTTCTTAATACTTCTAGGATTTCCAACAATATATGAACTCAGAAAAAGAAGTAATGTTTTTTAGAGATTAGTGGGAAGCCTAATTGGTGTGATATGTTTGAGGAAATCGAATTTAGATTAATACTGATTTTTTATGAGATATATTAAGAGATATGACTTTAGAAATATATTTCGGATGTGAAACCTTACTATTTAAATTCATATATATTATTTTGATCTTTTTATAATGCAGAATTACAACAGTGGAAAACAATTTTATTAAAAAAAATAGGGATAATACATGGAGTGAGAATGTACAAAGGAATCATGAAGATATGACTTTTTACTACATATTTTGTTAATGTTATCATCATTTTATATATATTTTATGTTGATTTCATTACAATTTTTATCTGGATCATAGTTTTCATAATTTAAATATTATATCAAAACACATGTCACATAATAAAAACAATGAAAAAAATTCATATTATCCTTATAAATTAAGAAAACAATCTATAAGTCATTTTTGACATATATTTATTGACCAGAAATAAAACTGAAAAATGTTGTGGTCAGTAAAACATGATGTGGGTGTTTTCAAAAAGAGGATTCATTTTAATTTTAAATACCTATCTCATAGCCCCAAATGATGAAACGAGATCATAATATTTTCATTAATTAAGGAAACGATCCATACTTCATTTGTGAAATGTAGAAATCTTGAACACATTAATCTCACACCCAATGTTGTCGGTATGAATCTAAGTGTGTGTCTTTAAAAAAATGTGTAAATTTAGTTTAAAAAATGATTCAGATAGCCAAAATGAAGAAAATGAGTTCATATTATTAAATTATTTAAGAAAATATTCAATAATACATTTTTTATGTGTAGGAATATTCCACACTTCAATATGACACCAAATTTGTTCCGTGTCACACTATGTGTATGTTTTCAATAAATAATTTCCATATTATTTTTGAATGAAAAATATATCATGAAATCTTATAAAACAACCTCAGAATTTTTTAAAACTTTTGTAAAATAATTAAAAATTAATTTTTGACTTGTTGGAATTGACCACACATAAATGTAACACCCTATGTTGTCAGTGTGACTCGATGATCATGTTTTCAATAAAGAAGTGATGTTTTAATTTAAAACGCATTCCATAATTAAAAAATATAGAATATGACATCATTTTGTTTGTATTCATTAAAAAAATATCCAAATTTACTTTTTCATGTGTATGAATTGACTGCAGGCTAATTTGACATATAATGTATGTTGTATGACTATAAGTACAAGTTTTCATTTAAAAGGGTTATTTTATTTTTAGACACATAAAATACCCATAATTGAGAAAATGAGATCAAACTATTTTCAATATATATTAAATTTTCCATACTTAATTTTTAATGTGTATAAATGAGTCACACATCAATCCAACAACCGATGTGACTAATTTGACTTTATGTGTTTGTTTTCAATATGAATGTTCATTTTTTGTTTAAAAAACAAGTCACGATCCAAAACCTAGAAAATATCTCAGTTATATAAAAAACTATAGGAAAATGATTGATAATCCATTTGGTACATGTAGGAGTCAACCACACATCCATCTGACACCAAATATGGTAAGTATTACATGAAGTGTTTGGTTTCAACAATAAAGTAACATTTTAGTTTAAAATATAGGCCACATTAGAAAAACCATGAAAATGACATCATATTGCTTCCAATAATTATGAAAATGAACCAAAATATATTTTCACGTGTATGAATTGAAAACATTCCAATATGTCTAGTAATGTGGTCAGTATGACTAAGAGTACACATTTTCAATATGAAAGTGTCATTTTATTTTAAAACACATATAAAATAGCCAATACCGAAAAAATAAGATCAAAATGTTTTCAAATAATATAAAAATGGTCTATAACTAAATTTTGACATGTATGAACTAATCACACATCAATCTGAAACATGATGTGACTCATATGACTCGATGTATGTGTTTTCAATATAAAGGTGTTATTTTAGTTTAAATTCAAGTCATCGTCCAAAACCAAGAAAATGAGATTGGATTATATTCAAAATTTTAGAAAATGGTCAATAATTCACTTGTGGTATATATCAATTGATCTCATGTAAATATAACACTCAATGTCTTCGATGTGATTGGAAGATCATGATTTCAATAAAGAAGATCAATTTTAATTAAAAACATGCATTACTTATCCAAATCATGAAAACATGCCCAAGTCATATTCAAAATTTATGAAATAGATCAATAACTCATATTTCATGAATAGGAATTAAACACATGTCAATATAACACATGATGTGGTTAATATAACATGAAATATGCGTTTTGAATATAAAATTGCCATTTCAGTTTAAAACACATATTAAATTGATAAAACATTAAAAATGTGCTTAAATGGTTTTCAAACATTATGAAAAATGTCCATAGGTAATTTCTGACATGTAAGAATTTAAGAAACATTAATGTGACATATAATGTGACTAATATGACACCAAGTCCATGTTTTCAGTATAAAGGTGTCATTTTAGTTAAAAATTCACTCCACATTCCAAAACCATTAATATAAGCTCATATTGTTTTTAATCATTTTGAAAAGAAATAATAATTAATTTCTTATGTGTATTAATTTAACTCACATCAATTCAAAACAATATGTGGTTGGCATGACTTGAAGTGCATGTTTTTAATATATAAGTACCATTTTAGTTTGAAAAATTCATCTCATAAATAATACTAAGCATAAAATGGTTGGTTTTTCTTCAAATGTTTAGAAAATGATCCAAAATTTATTTTTCACATGTAGGAATTTTCTATATAGAAATTTGACAAATGATGTGATCAGTATGACTAAAAATAAATGTTTTAAATATAAAGTTCAATTTTAGGTTAAAACACACATACAATACATAAAACCATGAAAATGAGTTCATGTTATTTTTAAACATTAGGAAAATGGTCGTTAATTATTTTGTGACGTGTCATAATTGACAGTATAATAATCATACATTAATGTGATTTATATGAGTCGGTGCGTCTGTTTTCAATGTAAAGGTGGAATTTTAGTATGAATTACAGTTCACATTCCAAAAATGAGTTGAGGATCCCATATTCTTTTTAATTTTTTTTTTAAAGGATCAGAAATTCATTTGTGAGATATATAAATTTTCTAAACATTAATTTGACATATGATGTGGTCAGTATGACTCAAAGTGTGTGTTTTCAATATATAAGTTACATTTTTGTTTTACACACATATCATATAAGTGAAACTAAGAATAACAAGATCATATTTTTTATGTGCACATTGGATCATCCAGGTACACAAAGATGGGAGGGATGAATCGGTGTACAAAAGTTTTATTTATTTTTTTCTTCACATTTACCATAATTTTTTATTTGAACCTCTATACCCATTTATGTTCTTTTATCTTCCCTGTTTACAAACCCAATTATACCACATGAAATATAGAATATAAATTAAGAACAACATATTACATACAGTTACTTTTTTCATGCAGTCTTAGTCCTATATTTTGACCAAGCATTGGTTGGGTTTCATTTAGGGGTGCTTTAGGTGAAATCATGAAATACTTGGATGGATATTGTACTATTCATGGTTGGTACATGATTTTCCCAAACAGTGGACCATGCTACTGAAAACTGTGCAATCCCTGCCAGTGTGGGTGTTCACGGTTGGTGCACGGTTAGAAAACACGTGCAACCCCGAAGGATAATCTATACATCCCCACCAATAGAGGCACACTATCAGGGTGGAAGGTTTCACAAAATGTGAATCCCTTATTTATTAACAGTGTGCATGTGATTTAGGTATTACAAAAATTATTTAAAAATTCCCCAATCCCACCTTTTACCACATGGTCTTGCTAAACTCATCATGATATTATTTCATAGGTTGGGAGTGCCCCCAAGAACCAATTTTGACTCATCCAAATTATCTCCATGGTGGATCAGTGATAGGTGATCATCATTCGATCATTTCTCAGAAGGATTCTCGTCCTTGTTCCATATCTCATACTCTCTTCATCTATCCTCCGTAGGGGTTGATAGTCTCTTTGTTTCTTGAGGGTCTAATATTATTTATTTTTGATCTTGAATCAATGGTTTATTTCATGATTTCATTTTTCTATGTTATTCATTAGAAATTATAATTTTATAATTTGTGTTAAGTGACAACATGATCTTCTATATGTGGTTCTATTTAAGATTCTATAATTTATTTAACCCTAAATTGATTGATTTGAATTTAAAATTTTTAAAATGAATTTTCAAAAACCCAATTTTTATTATATTTGGTTTTGATTAATCTTTGGGATTAAATTTGTAGAAACATGAAATTCCAATGAATTGGGGTGTGTTTGTGTAATTGGATGTAATATTATGAAATTAAATTGTTGAATTTAAATTGTGGAATCAATCTGTGAAACTAATTTCAAATTTGTTTCTGATCAAAATTTATTATTTTCATTTTTCTAAAAACCCACTGGTTTTATCCAATATAATGCATTATTTTATTAAAAACACTTTTTGGTCTTTAAATATAAATTATTTTTCTAAAATGGGATAAATATTAGATAATTGTATTTATAATAGTTTTGAATTTTTTTACAATTATTGATTATTGATAGAGAACATGGAAAAATAGGTAGTTAGTGAAGTATTTTTTACAACACTATATTGACATTTTACAACACTAGAAAAGAATATACAACACATCACATATTTAATGGGATGGTGATGATTCCCCTTTGACTAGTGTATGGGGGATGTGTGTAGACATATTATCATGATCACCAAATCAAGTGTGTGTGGATCACATAATCTGGAATTATCATAACTCTAAGAAGATGAAACCATTTTTTTGTGATTATTTTGATATATTTCATTATTTGTAAACTATTTTACATATTCCATGGGATTCTATATAAACTATTTAAAAACAATGTTTATTAAGTCATTTTTGAATTGTTTCCATCAATTGAAATATAAAACATGATTTTTTAAGCATTCTCTAAAACAAACATTACTATTTTATTTAAAATTGAATTATTTTATTAGTTAGTTAATTATGGATTTTTCATGTGGAATCCATGGTGCGACACTACTGGGGTTTTAGTTGAAACCCTACTAGTTCTTTGGGGTGTTTGTAAATTATCTCATTCCTAGTTTGAGAAAGGGTAAAGTACCACATGGAGGTGGTTAATATTATTGATGTATGGGTAATTAAGATATATGACTTTTTGGGACATGAGTTGTTTCCTTTCTTATTTTATTGTACCTTATTGATCGAATTTGTGGTTTTATACCTATTTGAATTCTAGTAATATTCTCTCTGTGGATTTTACTTTTGAGCATAATGACATGTTACTATTTTACCATGGTTACATCGATAAACCATTCCCACCATATCTTGTTTGATGATTGGTGCTAGTCTCTAACACGCGGGGATCGGAAAATCGCTTCAGGAAATGCCAGGAATAGATCGTGTGTCATGGTACTAGGGTATCAAGGCCGATTCATGAAAATGGGGTATAAATGGGAGGTAAATAATCTTAACTTTATGTGAGTATATAGTTGAGTAATTTTATTAGGATATATGATGAAATTACAAAGGAGGGCATATCCATCTATCACCCTAATGATACTGAAGTCACTATGGGTGGTTTGGGAAATGTATCTTGAGGGTTGGTTCTATTATTTTCCCTGAATATGTATTTTTATAGATTCAAATACATATCTTGTTTATCCATCACATGGGATTAAATTCAATTGTTTCTCTATTTGAGTGTTAATTTGATGTATTCAAAGTTATCATATATTGTTTTGTAGAATGTTACCTTCAATAATATGTGTGATTTGGATCTAATAGGATGGTTCTGATGAACCATTGAGGTAAAATCCGCCCATCGACCAGAATCTGGATGAAGTTATTGTCCATGTTGTCTAAGCTCAGGACAAAAACCTGCACCCATTTCCATTTTGGCTCTTGATTTGGAACATCAAAGGGTTTTTTATGAAATCATTCTAATTTTTTTCTTTTCCAAATTCCACCATAATTTGATCCATATAAAGATCATAAACATAATGAGTATTTGTTAATAAATTTTATGATTTCGTTTGAGTTTATAAAAACAACTAATGATATCATTGTTAAATGTGTCACCTTCAAGGTAGAGGGACATAGTTGGAGGTAGTGGGACATGATGGTGATGGAAATAAATCATGAGAGATTATAGTGGAATTGATATAAATTTATTTTCACTAACATTTTCTTTCCAAATTTGATGGTGTTATCTAAGTCTATTGAGTTTTTTATACTCAAGAAGGCTAATAGGGCCATTATAAAATAGAATTTTTTTTCTAATCTTGTCAACATTTCTAATGATATTATCTCAAATGATAAGATGCAAACCCAACAGTTCGATATTTGATGGTGATATGATATTAATTTTCATGTTATCTTGTTGAATCATACTTTTTATACATATCTGATGGATCGGTCATTGATGGCTAAGCTAAATGTGGCTAGTAAGTTTGGGTTGATGGGAGGTCCCTTTTCTCCCAAATATAGTACTATGAGTTCCTATAAATATAATAAGTAGTGGGATGATTCTTATGGTGGTTCTTAATAAAATGGTTTTTTCTAGACATCCTATAGTGCTAGAAAAGGCCCTTTGATATATAACCAGTGTGGAAAACCCGGGCACTCAACATGGGTTTCCACTAAGGCACCCAAAATATGAGGTAGATGTGGATGCTAATGTTACATGCAGAAGATCAGTCATGTCAATTATACTCCAAGTAGTGACACAAGATCATCAGTGCCTAATATTATTGTGGTGGAATAAACTAGTTCATAGAAAAATGGGTTCTAGACATATGCATTAGGGATAATGGTTCGTCATGCATAAGATGTGTATCTGGAAGAAGAAGATACGGGAGAAATGACTATGACACGTACCATCACTATTACTTCATCTTTAGTGATTGATTTATTTCATAATGGTGGATCTCATTCATTCATTTCAACTCATATATTGAATATTTGTAATCATTATAATGAGATTCTATCTTATTTGATGGATATTACAACACCTATAAAAACAAATATATATAAGGGAATTTGTTATCCAAGAAGTTTGTTATATTTATTAGAGATTGATCTTTCTTGATATTTTTTGGATCTCAACATGAAACCTCTTAATGTCATATAAGACATGTATTCAATAATTTCTAGTAAATATAATCTATTATTATCTTTGATGGATCTCCATTACTACATCTAATGGAGTGTGTTATATTATTCAGGGACAGTGGGAACCATGTTTGATTAGAGACACACATTCTTATCTAGGGTTTTAGAAAGTAATATCAGTGTTCTATTTTGTTATGCTGTTGGAATCCTTGAGCGATAAACTCCCTTTACTTTTAATCGTGTTTCCTGGTGTTTTTCATTCTATATTCTCTAGTTTTCCACTAGAATGGGAGATATTTTTTTTATAAATTTAGTGCATGAAACTAAAATAGTATCTATTCCTTCTACCCACATGAAACCACCAGAAATAGAAGAGATGAATACTACGTTGGATGATCTTTTAGAAAAAGAATTTGTATGCCTAAGTGCATCATATTTGGAGGTGCCTATTATATTTCCGAATAATGATGATGAGTCACTTCAACTTTTTGTTGATTATTTAAATCTCAATCATTTTATGGTAAATCAAAAGTATCCATTTCTATATATTAATTTTTTCTGACCATTTGAAAGGGGAAATGTGCTTCACAAATATTGATCTTTGATCTGGTCCCAATCAGTTATGAATAAAATAATATGACATTCATAAAACATCATTTTGATGAAGGTACACCCATTATGTGTACACTTTAATTCCATTTGGTTTGACCAATTCCCCAATTGATTTTATGGATATAATAAATAAGAAGTTATATGAACATTCTGATACATTGGTGGTGGTCATTGTGGATGATGTCCTTACTTACTATATGTATGCAGAGGATCAAGTGCATCATAAGAGTATAGTTATAGAATTTATGAGAAATAATCGACATTATGCCAAGCTATCAAATTGTTATTTCAGGATTCAGAAAGTAATTTTATTGGGAAAGGTGGTGTAAAAATGGGTTGTTTTAGTTGATCCTAAAAAGGTGAAATCTGTTATAATGTGGGTGATACAAATTAATTTTTTCTGTGATTCATAGATATTAGGGTTTACCTGCATATTATTGTAGGTTTGTAAAAGAATTATCAATGTTTTATTCTCTAATGACTGTTATAAATAAAAAGTGAGTAAATTTGATTAGGAGAAAAAGTGTCAAAGTTATTTTTTTGAGATGATGTTTGTTTTGAAAACTACATAGTTTTTGACCCTTCTCAATGTTGGGTATGGATATTTAATCTTATGTGATATATTAGGTTCAGGTTTGATTTATTTTCTTATATAGGGTGATCCTTTCATTTCCTATAGATCTTAGTTTCTTAGGCAACATGAAAAGATTTACATAACCCATTACCTTGAACATGAAGCTGCGACACATTAACATAAGAGTTGGAAACATTAACTTATTATAGAATGGTTTACTTTGTATTCCAACCACAACAACATGAGTTATATATTCTCCCAAAATGATTGGAATATCCACTTGATGCACTAGTTTGGATACTTGCAATAATTTTTCAATGACATTTCATGTACCTTGATTTAAATCATCTCCTGCTGGGGCTTCAACCTGACCATCATGTTGGTTTTTTGGATGAAATTGCCCTAATTTTCTTTTTTACGTTGTTGCACAAGATTAGAGATTATTCAAACACATATATATTTTAATATTTAAGTATATATTTAAAATAAATTAACATATATTTAGTATGATATTTATTATATAGATTTATTATATATCATTTATTAATAATATAAATATTCATAATGAAAATAATATAACTATTCAAAGTCTTATTTTTTTAACATTATTATAATTTAATTAATATATATTGTTTTTTATTTATGGAAAATAATTATATAGGTAATATATAAATACAAAAGTAAAAAATGAAATTTCTTTATGGGAATTTAAATTAAAAAATTCCACCTCGTAAAATTCATGGTAACATTACCATATAACTAAATATATTAAAAAATTTATTTTGTGAATTTCTAGTGATAATTTACATTTCAGATTTTTCATGGAAATAATTAATGTGAATTTCTATTATAATTTTATACAGAAATTTTTACGTGCAAAAAATTCAAATGAATATTTACTACACAACATTTACCAAATAAATATTCATTGAAAATCACACATGCATGCAAAGAATAATATTGATATACATCATAACATTACATTATATGTTTCTAGTATATAGATTTTGGAAATTTACAATGAAAATTTACATAAAAAAATTCAACTATATGTTTTTAGATTATATTAAAATGAATATTGGAAAAAACATTTTTGAATATGTATAAATTAAAATTTATAATGATATTTTCCAGTATATGTTTAAGCTGACGTTTTTTAGTGTATACAAGCATACATACTGATACATTTTCATTGAAAATTTTCATTCAAAAAGTTCAATGTAATTTGTATATATTGATTATTATTTGCAAAAAAACATTATATGAATATATATAATTTTTATTACAAACACATATATAATATTTATTATGATTATTATTATATATATTTGCATTATAATATTTATTAATTAAATTACAATCTCCATAGGGAAATTTGGAGTGGAAATGTATGCTAGAAATTTTTAGTGTAAATTATCCATGAAAATTTCCATACGTAATTCCCAAATTTCCACTGGAAATTGGAAGAGAAACTTTCCACTAGAAATTTCCTTTATATAATTACACTATAAATTTACACTTTTAATTTTTACTAAAATTTCTTTGAAAATATATTAATATTTAAATGAAAAATGTAATTTTTTTATAAATATTTTACATTGAAAGTTTCCACTACATAAAATTCATGGCAACATAACTATATGTGTTAACAAATTCACAAATTTATATTACGAATTTCATGTGAAAATTTACATTAGGAATTTTACATAAAAAATTTCAATGGTAATTTACTCATTTAATTTACATAAGAATGTTTGAGAGAAAAAAATCCCAATATTTCTTTAGTACACAACATGAAACATAAAAATTTTCATAGAAAATCACACATGCACACATACACTAATATCAATAAATTTAAAAAAAATCAGATAGAATTTATAATAAAATTTTTTAGTGTATTGATAAATTATATATTTATATAAATATAATACAATGTAAAATTTCATCGCAAAGTTGCACTGAAAAAATCCACTATATATTTCCACTAAAAAATAATAGTTCGAAATTTTACTAGAATTTTATATGAAATTGTTGATACATGTTTTAATAAATTATATATTTTCTAATATAAATATACAGTTTATTTTATGGAATGAAAATTTATAGTTTAAATTTTTTATAAATAAGAAAACTAATGAAAACATGCATGTTAGAAAAGATAATTACCGATGTAAATATAAAGTGAAAATTTGTATAGATGTATGTTTGAATTTAATGTTCTAACTATACATTTTATATAGAAATTTCAAGTTAAAACTTCCACTAGAAACTTTCAATGCTAACTCTTACAATAAATTTATGGTACAAACATCCACTAATAATTTCTACAGCAGAAATCCAATGAATATTTCAAACTCATATATTCCCATAAAATTATAATTTGGATATATTAATACATAATTAAAAAATGTAATTTTTATTAATAATTTACATTGAAAATTTAGTTTGTAAACTTTTATTGTAAATTTCTAGTAGAAAGTTTTAGTGGAAAGTCTCATTCAAATTTCATGCTTAAATTTTAAATTCATATATTGTAGTAATCATTAATATTTAGTATTAGTATTGAAATTGTGCATTTAAAAGTTTCAATAAAATTTAAATAATATTTTTTATCTTTATTATTAACATATTAAGAATATATTAATTATTAACACTTAATAAAAAATATAATTATTTATTAATAAATTTATTTATTATATATAAATAATTTTAATTGAAAAAGATATATTATATTAAAATTCCATGTAATGTAAATTTTTTAAAAATATTTATAAACATATTAACATAATGTATTTTAAGATATTTTTTCATTATCTTCATCAGTAATATTTTATAATAATAATAATTTTTAAAAAATTTATATTTATCTTATTAATATTTTATAATCACATATTTAATTTAATATTTTATATTTATAGTTGTTTTAAAATCATTGTTGATGATGAAGGATATTATTGTCCAACCATTTGAAATCTTTAATTTGTATTTTAAAAATTGCTACAGGAAAAAAGCAGTCTGGGAAACACATTTTTAATATTCCATTTGGGGATTCATCCCACCATGTACCAAACCATCAGGTCCACATGCTGAACCTAGATTATTTAAATACCCTATATCATGGGGAAAGGGATTTCCATAACAGATTCTTTGAGCAGGAAACATTCAACCCAAGATATGAATGAATAATTTAAAAGTGCAATTTGATGAATATTTTTTCACAATTGCATATTGGAGTTTGGGAATCCAGGTCTATGGTTGTTTTGGATAGTGTTTGGTTGAAACCAGATATGCTCGACTTGACTCTATAATAACATAATCTTCATGATGAGTTTTGTACCATTAAATAATGTCTTTATTTTCGGGAAACCCTTATTGCGTGGTTGATTTCCTTTGATGGAATTCTATATTATCATAATATTTTGGTGGTACATTGATCATTTAGGAAATAAATGATGGGCGATTTCCATAATTCCCACTGTATAGTGGGCCCAGGTACCAAAAATATATTTTATGACATGTGGAGAGGATTATGGTGGCTAGTTATGAGATGGGGCATTGATGATTTATTCACTCATTGTTATAAATGACAACATGACAAGCCTAAGAACAAAAAACATTCAGTTTTATTGCACCATCTTATAGTGCTGACTTGGATGTATATAGAAATCTCAATAGATTATTTGGTTTGTTTTTTCACATATGATGATAATGAATAATGTGATATGGTTTGTGGCTGATTGGATGACTAAACTAGATCACTTTATACTCATTCATGAAACGACCAAATTTGAAGAGATTTTAAGCCTATATATGAAATACTTTGTAAATTTATTTAGAGTTACATCTATCATATTTTCTAATAGAGATCTCCATTTTACATCTCTGATTTGGAGAGGTGTTTTGGTGGAACAAAGATCTTAGGTTCTTTTCATTACAACAGTCCATCTACAGTCAGATGGCAAGATAGAATGCACTAAAGAAATTATTGAAGATATGATTCATGCTTCTATTCCTGACATTGGAGGGTCTTGGGATGACCATTTGGGTTTTCTTTATTTTTATTATAACAATAGTTACTAGTCCATCATCAGAATGGCTATTTTTAAGTATTTTTATAGAATGTCTTGAAAATATCCATTGTGTTTTTGTAATATCATTAAATGATCCTTGGTTGGATTTAGTATTGTTCAAGAGTTGTAAAAAAAAATTATTCGTTGATACTCTATATAACATTGATGGAATAGAGTTGGTATAATTCTACTGATGATCTTCATCAAAGCCCACTAGAGATTTCAGTCGGTGACTAGGTGTTCTTGAATGATTCACCTAGTTTGGGTTATCGAAATCCAAAAAGGCAATGGAAACGATCTACTATTTTTATGGGACCTTTTGAGGTTGTTGAGTAGGTGTGGAAAGGGGCTTAGCATTTATAACATCCACAATAGTTGAGGTCAATTCATAGTGTGTTCCATGTATTATAATTGTCGAAGTATCTATCTTGTCCATCTCATGTTATGAGTTGGAGTGAACTTGATGTCGAGCTTTATTTATCTATGACCTATAATTCATTCATAATGGTTGATTATGAAATCATAGTACTTCATTGGAAGAAGATACATTTGGTTTTATTGCTACATAAGCACAATTCTAATACTCACGATACTCAGATCAGGGATGAACATATGAGATAGAGTGTAGTGGCCTTTTTCTTTTTGACATTAATGTTTAATTATAGGATTTCATGGTAAATAAGGATTCTATGATGGGGAGGTTTTAATATCCCATTATTTTTTAGGATCAAATTGAACCCTCTATTGGTCATTATTTTTATGGGACTCTTCTAGAGGTGCTTCAGGGAAAATTTTGAAATATTTTGGAGAGATACTGGGATGTGAATGGTTGGTGGCTGATTTTCCAAAACCGTGCATCCATTATGTGGAAACCGTGCAATCTGAGGTAGTGGTAATTTCCATTGTTAGAACCTAGTTTGAAAAACTATTCACCCATTAATGAGAAACTGTGAAGCCTATGAAATATTATTACTATTTTTATGTATTCATAAATCCATTCTAATTCATTAATGTTTTAGCATTTATTTGGGGATACCATAGGTGAAAACATGAATTTTTCAAATTTTCTAGGCTAGTCATGGATGTCACATGATTTTCCCAAATTGTGTTCCTTGAATGTTAAAACCATTAAAATGGGGGGTAGTGATATCTTTCATGGATGGAACGGAGATTTAAAATCCATTTTCCCACTTATGAGAAACCATCAAACCCATTTAAAATCAGAACATGTTTTTTATATCTTTTTGAACCTAATGGAGAAGTTGTGTGCATGATTTAATTAACAAAAAAATCATTTATTAATTAAAAAACCTCCCTTTTTGGGTTGTGACACAACTAGGTCTACTGGCTATGGTTTTTTATTCTTTTTTAGATATCAGTTGGGAATTTTGGCCCCTCTACACCCCATGGGAAGCAAATCGATGCTTGGAGAATGACATTCAATCTTCACCTGGAAGGTTTCCTCTTTACGTTCAGTTTATCCCTCTCTATCAGATTTCCTCCAAAGGGTTTTATAGGTCTATATGTTGTTGTAGATTCTAATACTCTATATTTGAGATATTTAATCAACGGATGATTCATGGATTATCGTTCTCAACATTATTTATTGTAGTTTCATACTTTGGTATTGGTGTTTTGAGATCTCATAATCTTGAGGTATGTGGTTCCATATTGATTGGACAAAATGATTAACCCTAGGTTTCATGGATTAAATTAGTTTTTTTAATTTAAATTAAATTGATCAAAAATAATTTCAATTGACTTATTCAAAAAAAATTCATTTAATTGGTTATTATCGATGTGATTTCGAATGAAATTAGGGAAAACTCCCAATTCCATTGAATTATGTTGTGTTTGAGAATTTAATGGAATTTTTGTGGAATTTAAATTTGTTGAATTTAAATTTTTAAATTGATTTTATGGAGTTTACCTCAACTTGGTATTTCAGAATAAATGGTGTGAAATTACTTGTATAGAAACCTATGGGTTTTATCCTGAAAAGGTACGTTTTGATAAAAAAACACATTTTAGTTTTAAATGGAAAATTGAAATATTTGGAATAGCGTAAAGGGATGAATTTTATTTTAAAAAGTCATAAAAGAAATCCCCCATAATTGTTTTTTATTAGAGAACATACAAGCCATTGTAGTTAGTGAGTTATTTATAACAACACTCTGTGATTTTAAACACTAAAAAATCATTAATGCACAAGGTCACATCCTTGATGGGATGGTGATGTGTTCACCTTGGTCTATATTGAGTATGGTGTGTGTACACTTATTTCCATGATTCACTATTTGAGTGTGTCGAGTCAAATAGCCTGGAACTATCAAAACATTTGGTACATGAAAATGTTTCTCGTTTGTTTATATTTGAAATAAATGTCATTATTATTTAAATCTGTTTTACATACCTTATGAGATTATATAAACATGTTATATAAAATGATTATTACTACAAATTTTTTAAAGTATTTCAATCATTTGAAATATAAATCAATATTTTTTTGAATATTCTCTTGAAATTCAATTCGTTTTTATTTATAATTTGAAATAATTTTTTTGTTAATTAAATGTTGGAATTTTATTATAGAATCCTTGGTGATAACCAACTGTGTTTTTTCTCACACCCTAATCATACATTTGAGTGTTTGAAGATTATATAATTTCAGGTTTTGGTAATGTTAAGGGTCCACATAGAGGTGGTAGTGGCTATTTATCCTTCATATTGTAGGGTTGTGTTCACTAGGACTTGGGTAGTAATCCAATATTTTGGTACTTGAGTTATACTTTAGGTTGTTTATGGATATTTAAATTCTGGTACACCACCTTGTATGCATACTGAATTTTTTATGTTCCTTAAATTTTGATTGGGAAAAAATTATTCCCACCTTAATATTTTACGGTGGCAGGTGATATTCACAAAACTATGGGGCTTAGGAACACCCTTTGGGCTATGTCAGGATCAGCTCTGTTAATGGGTTACTAGGGTACCCAGTCTAGTACAGAATAAAGATGTATCATAGGTGTATGTTTTTCATATTTCCTTGAGGTGAGTATACAATTGTGTAATTGTGTTTGGAATTAGGAGTTAGTTGCGATTAAGTACGTAGATAGCTCTGATGGTAATGATCCTTAATTCAATTGATGTGGTTCAGAAATGATGTGTTCTGAACCCAAATATTATTAATATAAATTGATCTAGATCTAATTGAATGTATTATTATGTAATATGGTTATATAAAACAAATAAACTTATTTATTTTTATGTTTTTGGATTTTAGAATACCGTAATGAATTGTTACCGTTGGTAATATAACCATTGAAAAGTGATCACGTGATTAGTAGAAATATAAGGTTTTACAAAATCCCATTTACACATATAATGAAAGAGATGGGATCATCCACTAGAATTACTCCATACAACATCCATATATTTGATCTCAAAAAGGAGGTGTTTCCACTGTTCTTCATTGTTGACCATGCCCAAGCTGAGCTTCAATACATTAGGCTAGAACGGAAGCGCATACGGGAGAAGTGGAAGTTAATAGAGATAACCACCTGAGCGATGTTATCCGAGACAACCCTAGAGTCTATCATCATCACACTTTATACCCTTAGAAACTATGAGGTTGTTATAAGAGGATATGTTTCAAAACCCCAGGATATGATTATGTGCATTATTTTTTTATAGAATAAAGAATATACAATCTTTTTTTATTGTTAATTTTTTCACAAATTGTATTTTGTAGTTAAAATTGATATTCAATTTGGATATCTATTTTGATGAATTAATGGATTTTTGAATTAAATAATCTTTTAATAAATTATTATTACAAAATTACTTTTTATTGAATATAACTAACCGTATAATGTTTTTGAATACAATTGTAATTTTTAATAATGTTTGAAGGCTGATTTTTTCAAAAACCCATGATTTATTTTATTAAAGCGGGTTTTTATTTTAAAAGAAAAAACTAATATATTTAAAAAATTATTTAGATAAAATGGATATTATTTTTTGATTCTGGAAGTCAAAATCATCTGAATGTGATGTTTTCATAAATTTTTGATGCAGTCAATTTTTGGGGTAAAAATTAAATACTCTTTAACTATATAATTTGTTTTATGAAATCATAAAGATGCAATAGTTGTGTAATAAAATAAAATATAAATTATTTTATGCCAATATATGTTATAAATTTAAAATAATTTGGGTTTATATTTTTTTTATTAATTGTATGGTACCTTAGTGGACCCTCTAAGACTTATAAAACACTTTATCTTTTAAAATGATTTCGTTGAGTGTGTGACTCACCTATAAATAAGTAAGGCTAATATATTAATAATTTATACCATTTTACTTATGAAATAATTTTTTACACTCCCCATTTTTCTAAAACCATTGGAAAAAAACCATGGGTTGGTTTGTGATTTTAATTAGTTTAATGTGTGGGATCCAATACAAAATTAATAAATAATTCAATCTCATTTTATATATAAACCCATCCATGATCCAACTACTCATTAGTAAAAACCCTAGGATAACTTCCCTAATATTTCCACCACTCTCTGTAATCCCCCCAAGGAGACCGAAACTCCCAATAAGCCTTTCCCCAGCCATTTCGATCACACTTACAAGTAAGGGATTTATTCCTCTCTCATTTTTGATAATGTTTCTTTCTATTGATATATCCTTGTATTTTCAATTAAAAATGATGGGGTATGATTTAAAACCTCCTCTACACATACCTACTTATGTTTTAATGATGAAATACCACTTTATGTCTCATTAATTCCTCCAATGCACACTTATTACAATGCTGAAATTTCATAAGTGATTTCCCACTCCTCATTTACATTCAATAAATTATTTTTTATTATGAATCTAAAATCCATTATATATATTGGGACATGTATCTCTATTACTCATTACTAACCATTTCATGTACATATGTTGAGACACACCTTTCTCTCTAATGAATAATTTTTATAAACTTCCATGTCACGTCTTTATGCTGCCGAAAATGCATCATGATTTTCCAAGAAAAAGCCATTTTATAGTGAATACCATGCCCATTTCTCTATCAATGGTATTTAAAATTATTATTGTTTACTTATTGATTATAATGTTTCATTTAGGTATTCAAAATTCTTTTATCATGTAATAAATGATGATGTTTAATGAATCCATGTTATATGATCCATGTGGAACACTAATGCATGAAATGAAACGATTAAGAAGGGTGCACCATGATAGCTCTCCAATGAATTCTTTAAAGAAAAGTATCATTATACATCATGTTCCATGATGGTTTACCCATTATAATTCATGTTAAATGTGGGTTTTCTCGTACTATTATGTGAAATTTTTCTTGTCTCATGATCATATCATGTTAAATGTTTTTACTACATTTCCATGTTATGATAATCATGCTATCTCATGCCTTCATGTTAATGTTTCTCTTATTATACATTTATATTCCTAATTAATAACATGAAACTTGTTATTCATGTTTTTCCTTGTTTACTCCATTACTGGGTTTTTTATCACCCTTTTTGAGGTGTTTCCTCAGGTTGTTCAATGCAATGTTATGTATGAAGGAATGTGGGTGGTCATGTAAATGATTTTATCGATAAAGATGTGTGTTTAATTTTTTAAGTTTTTATGTAATGTTCATAACCCCAAAAGACACTATTATTCTCTATTTTCTAAGTTGAATCAAGTGATGATTTTATGTAATAAATTATTTTTAAGTTGTTTATAATGAAAATTCATCCCTTTCTTGATATGAGTAGTTTGGGGTGCCTCTTGCATTGATGTATGTAGGTGTAAAACATGAAAATACCACATAGAGCTAGACTTGAATTGGAACTGGTACACAACAAAGGGAGTTACTACACTATGGGTTAAGAAACTCCCGGGGGATATCCTTTGTTAAAATCATAAGCCTAGTATGAACCTATAAATCCCCATACTTAAACCTTACTTAATCTTGAGTTATTACAGGATTATACTTTGAGGATCATTTCAGGTTTAGAGTTTTAGAGAATTAGATCATGAAACTTGAAATACATTCCACATTTAAACAAAGTGGTTACATAAAATACAGTATTCATTCATCCCATCAACGGAAACATATTTAAAATAAAACATGGTTTCTTTCTTGAAACATCCTTGACACTATCATCACATCATGTACCCTTCCCTTGACCTGTGAAAAAACATTTCAAAAACATGGGATGAGCATAAAAAGCTCAACAAGGGATATAAAAATATGGAAAGGAAACATGAGTACATGTATACATAAGAATGAAATCATACTTTACCCATAAAAAATAAGCACTTTAACATACCTCATAAAATCATGAATAAATCATAGAAATCATAAGACATAAAAGGTAACTTGAGGCATTCATAACATTATTACGTAGGGAGTAACCCTCTTGGTTACGTTTGGAATACCCACCACAGTATATTCCCTAAATATCTTCGGAGAAACCTTAAAGTTTCACTCCTTCGCATTACCCAATGCATTGGAGAGCTATATCGCGCTCACCCGCCCTTAGTTTATCATGGAACCACCTATCTTCATAAAAATGCCCAAGAACCATAACATAATCTTATCACATAAAACATGCATAAAGGAAACATAACATTTCCTCCTTTCAATAACATGATATAAATAAAACACATTGATATAAATACATTATGAAAACCATTTTTAATACCAAAATAAAAGAAAATTAAAACATGGTATTTATTTTTCTTTTAAAAAGATGGTATGCCTTGTAGACGAATATGAAACTCAAATAATGGTCACGGCGGCGGAGAAGTCATAGTCACCGCATACGTACGAAAAAAACATTCCCTTTTGTCGTTTAATAAACACTTCATATAAAAAAGATTCCTTTTGAATAAATGTAAAATTCAATGGGGTTTATACACCGTATAAAATAAGGATGTGTATAAAACAGAATATGCCTCAATGAAAGGAGATTGAGACGATGTCCCTTACAAAGACGATATCCTTGGTTTAAGGATAAATCAATTACATAATTATGTGTGAAAAATGAATAAACCAAATATAAGTGGATATTAAGTGTAAAATAATCAAAGGACATTCACACATATTCAAAGTATGACATATTCAATAACTACATTTTGAACCCAAAGAAATTGAAATTGGGTTAAGAAGTTCCCTTGACAGCCTAACGACGTCTCATCAAAATGAGTTGATGAGAGATAAAAAAAATCTATCTCATCACTTGGAAATAAAATTTAAATCAATAAGGATAAATGAGAACATATCCCAACATAACAATATGTAAATTAAAAGACCCAACAAAAGATGTCTTTTAAAAAGAGTAGGGTGAAAGGTTCCCTTACCGACATGGGTATCTTTCGAAACATACACCTCGTGAAAGAAGGACAATACAACATTGATGTAAATACTCCTAAAAGAAAGTATATTACACAATGAGTAAAATAATGGGCAGTACATACACCACTCAAAGGAAATTGTGGCAAATGTAGCATAAATCTCACCGGAATAAAAGTGAGATGAAAAATCCCTTACGAAAACTCGACAGCCTAACGACGCCACTTAAAACTTCCAAAAATGGATTGACGAGATCAAATAGGGTATCTCATCACATTAAAATAAAATGTAGATAAAGAGGAATATAAAATAACATCCCCCATCATAAAAAAGAGGATCTTAAAGAAGTGACATAAAGGAGAGTACTTAAAGTGAAAGAGAGAGGTTAGATCTCTTACGAAAATTCGGCAGCCTAACGGCGCCACTAAAAACTTCCAAAATGGATTGATGAGAGAGAATAGGGTCTCTAATCATATGACCATAAAAATTAAAGTAAGATTAATATAAATGAACATCCCAATCACAAGAAAGACGAGCTTAGAAGGAATGACATAAAAGAGTGTACTTAAAAAGAAAGAGAGGAGTAGGATCCCTTACCTCAAGTCCAACTTGACTTGTTCGTTTCTTTATATTCCTGAATAATAAACATTGGTCAATTAATAATTGCCTAATTAACTCCTTTAGAGATTATTATTCAGTTAATATCACATATTATAATGTTATAATAATTTTTTAATAATGTTAGTTCTTATCAGATGTTTGTGCCAATGTTTGGTACATGAGTCAAAAATGAACTTGTTTGAAAAAAGATTGCCCATGTAGTTATAAGCAAATAATTTCCAGAATATTATTAGTGATTAAAATATCATATATATCCAGTAAATATTCATTTTATACTATTCCATATCATTTGGAGATAAAAACACGAAAAGCACCGTTCATGGAGACGGTAGGCCGTACGTACGCATGAACGTTACTTTAATTTTTATTTCATATTTAATGGAATTAAAACATAATGATACATAATAGTATTTTAATTCCAGTACGGTATCATATATAATATAATTAAATATATCCTTTATACATACCACATATGGTATTAACGAATCAAATCACTTTGAGGGGGCAGTAGTCCGCACACCCTTAAATGAAGATATCGCGTTTACCCATAATGGAAACCATAAAGGTACTCCATAAATGAAAAATACAGAATATTAAGTAAAACATAAACATATTATATATCATATATAAAAATATTTTTATCTTAATGGCCACCTTTGAAGGTGTTAGAAGAATGTTGAACAATCATCGTTTCGGGAGGCAGAAATTCGCCATCCACGGAAACAGTATGTTCTTTAACCATTAGATGTAGGTGTGTGTAAGTGTAGCTATAATACTTCATATAAAAACATCATATTATATTGAAGATACTAGATTTGTTACAAAATAAATGAATAAAAAGAGTTTAGGGGGTTGGAGAAGCAAAATAAAATGAAAGGACACAAGTGAAGACATTACCTTAAAATTGGGTAACTCCCTTTGTTTTGAGCTCAATGGCTTCCATGGGAAGACTTCTGCCCAAAGTGAGGCTTCAAGGAGTAAGAGAGGGAAGTGGAGAGACAAAATGGGCAGTGGTTGGCCGAGACAAAGGCTTTGGGAGTGTGGGTAAGGAGGTAGAGGTGGGGGCCTTTTATAACAGGAGAGGAGGGGCACTCTTGTAAAGTTACAAACTGTTACTTTATTTTCAAAAGAGTTTCGGATTTTAAAGGTCCCACATTAATGTATTTCAAGTATAAGGTGATAAATGTTCGAAATACACTCATCCAATAGGTTTTGGACATGATTAGTTCTTAGATATTACATTATCTTTCCATTTTATTTAAATCGTTAAATAATGAGGTCATCACTGCATCATCATGATGTCATAAATAATTTAATTTATTTAATGTCTAAAAATTATAAAAAAATACTATGATGTAAGAAATATTTTTATATTTCCAATGACTATTTATAGTAAAAAATATGACTTGTATAACCCCATGTAAAAATTGTTTTAGTAAAACATTTCATGTTTGTGTCATTTTTACTTTAACATTAAATAAAAAGATATTTATGTCATTTCCCAACCAAAGTGGCTCCATGGGGTCCCCAAGTTGACCCATGGATTGTCTTGGTCGACCATGAAACATACAATGAGGTTAGGACATGTGTATAGGTTATTTCATTTTATTAAAACATTATTCTTACCATAAACTACACTAATTACCTCTAATCGCGATTAAAAACTTAAGAAGTTACTATTCACCAAAAAATTATTTTTATCGCATTGAACCACATTTTACTTCTTAATGACAACCAGGTATGTTGGATTTATGAAATTAAAAACACAAATATGAAAAAATTTCATTTAAACAGAAAAATCAGTTTTTATAAATACCACTTAGTGGTTTCACTATTCATCAAAAATTGAAGTTTTTCTAAAAAATCCCAAAAATTCACCCTAAGCTATATTTGATATTCCGAATTAAAAAATAAAGTATATTTTACAAAATTCAAAACATATAAGTCACATTAATCAATTTAATAATTAATTCCCGTTGTCAGAGAAAATAGCATGTTTTTATGAAACAATAAGTATCAAAAGATTGACACTAGTTTAAGTCTGATTTCAAAGTGAAATTAATTCCAATGACAAATATTGGATTTAATGGTAAAAATATATTCTAATTTCACTTTAAAACCAATTCAAAAGATAATATAATCATATAAATAAATTATATTAAAAAGAGGTTTTGAATTAAAATACAACATTTTACACTATTCATTAAAAAAATGAACTTTATCGGAAAGATACCAAAAATTTACACAAAGTAAATTTTGATGTCCCAATTCTTAAGAAGAATTTTATTTGGCCCAATAGAATGTATAAGAGTGAACAAAACTATATTTAATTATGGTTCGCCATCAAAAGGCGATAAGTGAACCTTTAGTGAAAACTAGGGCATATACGCCTAAAATTGAATTCTTTCCGTATTTTAAGCCTTTATATTTTATTAGATAAATGTAGAAACATTTAAAAACATATATAATAATATTGTAGTTATTTCTATCCATTCCCACCAATACAACGGCTACATGTTAACTACCATTTAAAATAATATTATTTTATTATAAGAGTGCAACGTAAGATTCCCAAGAAACTCGTTGTTGAGTGTTGGGTATGCCATCGAGCATAGCGTCCCCTTTAAAGTCATATTAATATATTATTCACAAATATGGATAAATCTGAAAATTTCATATTCTTTATTTACCTGGGGTGTTATATCCTTCCCCCCTTTTGGGAATTGCGTCCTCACAATTTTTAAAATTGAGTTTGGAAACATCCTTGAAAGTCCCACATCAGAACAAGAGTCGGTAAAACAATCACTTTAAAATAAAGGAAGATAAGTACAGAGGTCACCCGAGTTAACCCATACTAGGATTCCATGTAGAAAAACATGGACATGGAAGAAAAAGCAAAGGGTCATGTTCTTGAGGGAGAGTGATAGTAAACATGTCTAGGAGAAAGTTAACCATAAGAAAATCACAAACATGTGATGGGTTAAACATTATTCGATTCCCCAGTAGAAAAAGTTAATAGAAAACATTTTTGATTTAAGTTACTTTTTATTGAGGAATTTATTCATAAGAAAACATAATCACTTATCATGTTGACTTTCAACTTTTACTAGATTCCTTAATCAAACTCATATTTTTTTTTCCAAAAGACGAATATTTAGGGAGACTTGTTCACATTAAGAGTACTATAATCAACTTCTAGAGAGTCACCTAATCCACAAAAAGAACTATATACTTCCCATGTCTTTAGACTTTAATCAAAACCAAAACCAAAAAGGTTAGTACAAGATCAGATAATCCAGAAAAGGATAACCCTTTATAAAAAGAAAATCTATTCTTAATCTCCAAAATTTGTCCAACAAAACCCAAAGTTCAACGAGGACCATTCTATAATCAATTTGGCCATAAAATTCTTCAAAGTAAACCAAAATAATATTGAAACCCAAATATTTGAAGGATTTAGTCACATAGTCTTCCAAGTTAAATCATAACATTTATCTCCAAACAACATCAGTTGCTCCTAAAGTCTTGTATTGAAAAGTAATTAACCTAATCACATATCCTCCATGATAGGTTATTCATTTTCATAAATAACCCAAAATCAACTTACCCTTAATTCATAAAATCATATAACTAAAAATAATCAGTCAAACTAACCAGGGACTTCACGTAGTCTAGTGGTAGGCGATAAATACCAGTCGCACTTTGGTTGTGGGTTCGATTCCCGCAGCTTTGTCCGATGCGACGGGTAGTCACATGGTCTGTGTGTTGTCCTTTTTCCAAAACTATATAATTCTCAAATCATTCCCCAAAAAGCAATAAAATCATTAAAAATAACCATAACATAATTTAACATCAATTTTATCTCATGCCTTTCACTTCAATCATAACATATAGTAACCCATAATTATCTCAAAAGTAAGGATCATATAAACCCAAATGGTTCTTTATAACTATGTCCACAAAATAAAAGATAACTATTCCTTGAATAAAATTTTCATATATTAAACATCAGGGTTACACATAATATAAAAATTCTTCTAATGTAACCTCATCATCAAAAGAGAGTTAATACTCTTTATAATTTCACCCTAACTCTTGAATCCCTTATATGTTGACATCTTACTCATTCAACATTCTTCATGATCCATTCACCATTCCTTTCCAACTTATTCCGAAATACCTTTGATTGGTCATTGTCAGTTTCTTCATCCTCAATCGGAATGGCATTAGGTATTGGTAAATGAACATTTGTACGCTCTTGGTGATCCCATTCACTAAACTTCTTCATAGGACATGTGTTTGCATAATGACCATGCACACCACATTTAAAACATTCAATTGATCCCTCAGAAAGAACTTCTTTTCCTTTCCTCGAGTCAACTGGATGCTTCCTTTTTCCATGGCAGGTTCTTCCTTTATGACCTTCATCTCCACATCTATAGCATATTTCTGTCCCTTTGAAACATTTTCCTAGGTGATTCTTTCCACGTCTTTGACACGTAGGTTTTTGAACACACTTACCTTTATGAGTATTACCTGTACTTCCATAGGGATTTTTTATCGCATATATGATGCCTTAGAGAAATCACCAAGTTTTAGGTGGTCAATCACGACTCCAGATAGTTTGTTGAGGATAATCACAAGAGTTCTCATTGCAGCTCCCATATCATTCAGTTGCTTGCTCAAAAAAACTGTCACAGTTTCCTTCACATCCACTGTTACTTTGGTGCCTGCTAGATCCAGCCATTTACTAAAACCAAAAAGGTCAGTGTGAGTATATCAACAAAACCATCATTTACTAATGAGGAAGATAAGCACTAAGATATACTTACTCATTCACTTTATCTAAAACTATGAATATTTCTGAAATCTTTACCATTATGGTAATGTCACTTATGCTTAAAGAATACCCTAACCTCTAAAGTTATCTAAACCGACCTCTGATACCAACTATAAAGCCCTAGCCTTAAACCTTACTTAATCATGAGTTATTACAAGATTACACATTGAGGATCTTTTCAGGTTTAGAGTTTTATAAAATTAGATCATGAAACTTGCAATACATTCCACATTTAAACAAAGTGGTTACATAAAAGACAGTATTCATTCTTCGCATCAACGGAAACATATTTAAAATAAAACATGGATTATTTCTTGACACATCCTTGATACTATCATCACATCATTTACCCTTCCCTTGACCTGTGAAAAACATTTCAAAAACATGGGATGAGCATAAAAAGCTCAGTAAGGGATATAAAAATATGGAAAGGAAACATGAGTACATGTATACATAAGAATGAAATCATACTTTACCCATAAAACATAAGCACTTTAACATACCTCATAAAATCATGAATAAATCATAGAAATCATAAGACATAAAAGGTAACATGAGGCATTCATAATATTCTTACGTAGGGAGTAACCCTCTTGGTTACGTTTGGAATACCCACCACAGTATATTCCCTAAATCTCTTCCGAGAAACCTGAACGTTTCACTCCTTTACGTTACCCAATGCATTGGAGAGCTATATCAAGCTCACCTGCCCTTAGTTTATCACGGAACCACCCATCATCATAACAATGCCCAAGAACCATAACATAATCTTATCACATAAAACATGCATAAAGGAAACATAACATTTCCACCTTTCAATAACAAGATATCAATACAACACATTGATATAAATACATTATGAAACCCATTTTTGAATACCAAAATAAAAGAAAAGTAAAACATGGTATTTATTTTTCTTTTAAAAAGATGGTATGGCTTGTTGAGGAAGCCGATTCTCAAATAATGGTCACGGTGGCGGAAAAGTCGTAGTCGCCGCATACGTACGACAAAAACATTCCCTTTTTTCGTTTAATTAATACTTTGTATAAAAAAGATTCCTTTTGAATAAACATAAAAGTAAAAGGGGATTATACACCGTATAAAAGAAGGTTGTGTATAAAACATAATATGCCTCAATGAAAGGAGATTGAGATGAAGTCCCTTACAAAGACGATATCCTTGGTTTATGGATAAATCAATTACTTAATTATGTGTGACAAACGAATACACCAAATATAAGTGGATATTAAGTGTAAAATAATCAAAGGTCATTCACACATATTCAAAGGATGACATATTCAATAACTATATGTTGAACCCAAAGAAATCAAAATTGTGTTAAGAAGTTCCCTTGACAGCCTAACGACGTCACATCAAAATGAGTTTATGAGAGATAAAAAAAAGGTAGCTCATCACTTGGACATAAAATTTACATCAATAAGGATATATGAGAATATATACCAACATAACAATATGTAAATTAAAAGACCCAACAAAAGATTTCTTTTAAAAAGAGGAGGGTGAAAGGTTCCCTTACCGATATGGGTATCTTTCGAAACATACACCTCGTGAAAGAAAGACAATACAACATTGATGTAAATACTCATAAAAGAAAGTATATTACACAATGAGTAAAATAATGGGAAGTACATACACCACTCAAAGGAAATTGTGGCAAATGTAGCATAAATCTCACGAGAATAAAAGTGAGATGAAAAATCCCTTACGAAAACTCGGCAGCCTAACGGCGCCACTTAAAACTTCCAAAAATTGATTGATGAGATCAAATAGGGTATCTCATCACATTAAAATAAAATGTAGAGCAAGAGGAATATAAAAGAACATCCCCCATCATAAAAAAGAGGGGCTTAAAATAAGTGACATAAAGGAGAGTACTTAAAGAGAAAGAGAGAGGTTAGATCTCTTACGAAAATTCAGCAGCCTAACGACGCCACTCAAAACTTCCAAAATGGATTGATGAGAGAGAATATGGTCTCTCATCATATGAACATAAAAATTACAGTAAGAGTAATATAAATGAATATCCCAATCACAATAAAGACGAGCTTAGAAGTAATGACATAAAAGAGTGTACTTAAAACGAAAGAGAGGAGTAGGATCCCTTACCTCAAGTCCAACTTGTCTTGTTCGTTTCTTTATATTCCTGAATAATAAACTTTGGTCAATTAATAATTGCCTAATTACCTCCTTTAGAGATTATTATTCAGTTCATATGACATATTATAATGTTATAATAATTGTTTAATAATGTAAGTTCATATCAGACATTTTTGCCGATGTTTGGTACATGAGTCAAAAATGAACTTGTTTGAAAAAATATTTCCCATGTAGTTATAAGTAAATAATATCCAGAATATTATTAATGATTAAAATATCATATATATCTAGTAAATATTTATTTTATACTATTCCATATCATTTGGAGATAAAAAAATGAAAAGTACCGTCCATTGAGACGGTAGGCCGTATGTAAGCATGATCGCTAGTTTCATTTTTATTTCATATTTAATGGAATTAAAACATAATGATACATAATATTATTTTAATTCCAGTATGGTATCATATATAATATCATTAAATATATCCTTTATACGTACCACATATGATATTAACGAATCAAATCACTTTGAGGGGGCGGTAGTCCGCACTTCCTTAAATGAAGATATCCCGTTTACCCATAATGGAAACCATTAAGGTACGCCATAAATGAAAAATACAGAAGAATAAATAAAACATAAACATATTAGATATCATATATAAATATAGTTTCATCTTAATGGCCACCATTGAAGGTTTTAGAAGAATGTTGAACAATCATCGTTTCGGGAGGCAGAAATTCACCATCCACGGAAACAGTATGTTCTTTAACCATTAGATGTAGGTGTGTGTAAGTGTAGCTCGAATCCTTATTATAAAAACATCCTAGTATATTTAATATACTGGATTTGTTACAAAATAAATGAATAAAAAGAGTTTAGGGGGTTGGAGAAGCAAAATAAAATGAAAGGACACAAGTGAAGACATTAAATTAAAATCGGGTAACTCCCTTTGGTTTGAGCTCAAAGGATTCCTTGGGAAGACTTCTGCCCAAAGTGAGGATTCAAAGAGTAATAGAGGGAAGTGTAGAGACAAAATGGGCAGGGTTTGGCCGAGCCAAAGGCTTTGGTAGTGTGGGTAAGGAGGTAGAGGTGGGGGCCTTTTATAAGAGGAGAGGAGGGGCACTCTTGTAAAGTTAGAAAATGTAACTTTATTTTCAAAAGCGTTTCGGATTTTAAAGGTCCCACATTAATGTATTTATAGTATAAGGTGATAAGGGTTTGAAATCCACTCATACAATAGGTTTTGGACATGTATAGGTCTTAGATATTACATTATCATTCCATTTTATTTAAATCGTTAAATAATGAGGTCATCGTTGCATCATCATGATGTCATAAATAATTTAATTTATTTAATGTCTAAAAATTATAAAAAAACTACTATGATGTGGGAAATATTTTTATCTTTCCAATGACTATTTATAGTCAAAAAGATGACTTTTATAACCCCATGTAAAAATTGTTTTAGTAAAACATCTCCTGTTTGTGTCATTTTTACTTTAACATTAAATAAAAAGATATTTATGTCATTTCCCAAACAAAGTGGCTCCATGGGGTCCCCAAGTTGAGCCATGGATTGTTTTGGTCAGAAAGGAAACATCAAATGAGGTTAGGACATGTGCCTAGGTCATTTCATTTTATTCAAACATTATTCTTACCATAAACTACACTAATTACCTCTAATCGCGATTAAAAACTTAATAAGTTACTATTCACCAAAAAAATTATTTTTATCCCATTGAACCACATTTTACTTCTTAATGACAACCATGTATGTCGGATTTTTGAAATTCATAACACAAAGATGAAAAAATTTCATTTAAACGGAAAAATCAGTTTTTATAAGTACCACTTAGTGGTTTCACTATTCATCAAAAATTGAAGTTTTTCAGAAAAATTCCAAAAATTTACCCTAAGCTATATTTGATATTCCGAATTCAAAAATGAATTATATTTTACAAAATAAAAAACATATAAGTCACATTAATTAATTTAATAATTAATTCCCACTGTCAAATAAAATAGCGTGTTTTTTTGAAACAATAAGTATCAAAAGATTGACAGTAGTTTAAGTCGGATTTCAAAGTGAAATTAATTCCAACGACCACTATTGGATTTAATGGTAAAAATATATTCTAATTTCACTTTAAAACCAATTCAAAATATAATCTAATAATATAAATAAATTAGATTAAAAAGAGGTTTTGAATTAAAATACAACATTTTACACTATTCATTAAAAAAATGAACTTTATCGGACATATACCAAAAATTTACACAAAGTAAATTTTGATGTCCAAATTCTTAAGAAGAGTTTTATTTGGTACAATAGAATGTATAATAGTGAACAAAACTATATTTAATGATGGTTCACCATCAAATGGCGATAAGTGAACCTTTAGTAAAAACTAGGGCATATACGCCTAAAATTGAATTCTTTCCGTATTTTAAGCCTTTATATTTTATTGGATAAATGTAAAAACATTTAAAAACATATATAATCATATTTTAGTTATTTCTATCCATTCCCGCCAACAAAACGGCTACATGTTAACTACCATTTAAAATAATATTATTTTATTATTAGAGTGCAACGTACGATTCTCAAGAAACTCGTTGTTGAGTGTTGGGTACGCCATCGAGCATAGCGTACCATTTAAAGTCATATTACTATTTTATTCACAAATATGGATAAATATGAAAATTTCATATTCTTTATTTACCTGGGGTGTTACAGAACCATTATTAATGGAATAAAACACCCAATAGATATATATATGTTTGGATGTACATCATGGATAACGTAGACTGAATCCCATAAATTCATATGTTAAAGAAATATTATTAATTTTTATTTTATCAATTTTTTATTTAGATTATCCTCTATATGTAACCCCTAACTTTACTTATATTATAGCCAATGTCTAGTAATAGGATGACTCATGCTAATTACCAATACAAAGATCAATGTGATGATATTTCTTTTGTGTTTCCCAATCTTATGGGAGCGAGAATCGCAAACTTTATCACGGTAATCACTCAGTTAACTCACGTTCTGATTAGAAACATGGGACCATAAGAACGTTCAACCCACCCCCCTCCATAAAGAACAATATGAAATTGATAGATTCATTATACAAAGGCCTCATACTTTAAATGGATCATATGATCCCTCAATCACCTAACAGCATATCAACTCCATTATAACGAACATACCTATCCTTCAGTGATCCAAAAAAGAGAATGTTCTTCGGGATACTTATTATATGAAGGGATATGCTGGTCAATGGGGGAACACTGATAAAAAAATGTATCCTGAGGTGGAGATCAAGGTGTTTTAATGGAATGATTTCCAAAAAAAATTGATAAATATATTCCTCTCACCCTATGACATAAGATGGATAGGGGCTTCCATGCCCTCAAGAAAAAAGATGAAGAATCCATCAGAGCATATGAAGAATCCATTGCAAGGCTTGCATGATATCCCTCAATATTTTTTAATACATCGAAATGCAAGGCTGATTGCTTCATTGGGGGGATAAAAACAAGCCTAGAGAAAGCCCAATAGATATGTGACTTCAAGATCTATGAGTAAATTTTCAGATGTGACCTCAATGTCATAATGGATATCAAAGAATCTTAGGGGTATCATTGGGATAAGTAGCGGAATGTGAAATTTCATTCTAGTATTCTGATGGTTAAATCTAATGGTACTAATAAATTCCATCATCCGAGTTTCCAATGGGGCAGAAAGAAGCACTATGGAAATTACCTGAAGGGGATGAGGAAATTCATTAGGTTTGGAAGAGAAGGTAACCTAACGATTAACCACTGACAAGAAAAACCTGCTAATGTGACAAAGGGGAGGAAGGATCCATTCGACCATTAATGAATTGTTCATTTCATCAAATCTAAAGAACTATTTACCATTTAAAAATGGTTCCCTCTGCCAAGGGTTTTCAGAGGCATCCATCAACCTCCAAGGAAACAAGGGTGAACTTTTTTCAATCACTGCCACTGAAGTGAACCCTGAAAATGATGTAGTCACATGTACAATATTTATGCTTTCCCAAATAGTGTATTTACTTATTGATTATGGTTCTATTATTTCTTTTAAATCCCTAATTTTTAGTAGAACAATCCCAACACCACCAAAATTCATGGATGTAAAGATGTTGGTGCGAATATAAAAAGGGTCAATCATTTTATCCCATGAATATTAATTCTCCATGTCATAATTTGTGGAGTGAAATTCCTGCAAAACTTCATCATAATACCAATGGAGTAATTTTATAAAATTTGAGGCATGGTTTGTCTTTACTTATATAATGTCAACATAATGTTTTTTGATTCGAAAATCACTATCCATATAGATAATCAACCTACTATTATATAGAATTTAAAAGAGTAGGATCAATCTTTCATAGCATCATCATCTCATGCATTGATATTAATTCCCTATGAGAGTTCATATCTTTCTCAGATGATTGAGTCTTAGGATGAAACCATCCTTGAAAACATGCCTAATGTGAGGGAATTCACTAAAATGTTTCTTGATTAATTGACTGGTCTTTCTCCTAGAAGTGATGTTGGATTCGTAATTGATCATATACCTAGGTCTTTTCAAATATCCATGAGTCCATATATAATAGCTGTTGTGGAGTTTGTGGAGCTAAGGAAACAACTACAAGAGATTCTAAAAAAGGGTCTATATTCCCAAGTGCTTCACCTCGGGGGCACTAGTCTTCTTCATCAAGAATATGGATGGCTCAATGTGTCTTTTCATTGATTATTGTGAGATCAATATAATATCGATAAAGAACAAGTATCCCCTTCCACAAATTGAAGAATTTTTTGATCAGCTACATGGTGTATAAAACATCTCCATGGTGGATTTGAGGCCGGGATATTATCATGTAATGGTAAAGAAGGAGGATATCACAAATACTTTTTTTCATACAAGATATGGACACAATGAATTCATATTAACATCTTTTGGACTAACTAATTCTATAGAAATCATCATGGACATGATGAAAAATGTCTTTAGTTATTACCTCAACAATTTTTTTGTTGTCTTTATATATGATATTCTAATATACTCTAAATCCAAGGAGGATCATGTGTAGTATCTATACACTATACTATAGACCTTGCGAATAGAGAAGCTCTTTGAAATGTACAAAAAATTGTGATTTATGTTTGAAGGATGTCACATTATTAGGTCATATCATCACAAGTAATGGGATATATGTGGATTCCCTTTTAGGAAGTCCAAAGTTGAGAGACAACTGAGGACAACATCAGTTATTGATATCCATAGCTTCCTGGGGTAATATGGATATTATGGTTGCCTAGTGAGAAATTTTTCATGATTGTCTAACCCACGTACCAAGATAACTCATAAGGGAGTAAATTAGTCTTGGAGTGATGAATGTGAAGATAGCTTCTTGTAGCTTAAAAGGAGGCTTATCATTTCACTCGTTCTCACACTACCCACAAGTGGAGAACATTTTTTTGGTATTTTTTGAGTCTTCAAATAAGGGCATGGGATTTGTGTTCATGAATAATGAAAAAGAAATTTCCAATGAATCAAGGCAATTTAATGTTCAGGAGAAAAACTATCCAACACATGAACTGGAGTTGGCTGTAGTGATCTTTGATTTTAAAATTTAGCGACATTAACTCTCGGAAGAAAACTATAAAATATATACATATCAAAAACACATTATGTACATATTCACATTGATATATTTGAAAATAAACAAACAAATATGGATAGATATGATATAAAACCATGACTGCTCAACCAATTACCACACTAGGATAGGGAACAAGGTGGCAGATACTATAAGTAGAAAGGACCCAGTGATTCCATGTTTTATGAGAATTAAAACGAAAAAATTCTTCATAGATTTGTTGAAGAAGGACATGGGAATCAAAAAAAAATTGAACATCATCAATCCTTTCAGAAATTATTTCTCAACCGTCTCTTTGGGAAAGGTTAAAGGAAGCACAAAAAATGATGTGGTAATTCAGAAGAAACTGGAAACTATCAAAAAATGGAAATCATCAGAGTTCAATTTTAAGGAAGAAGGAATTGTGTGACTTTGGACAAGATGTGTTCCATAAAATCCAGAGTTAAATAATGACTTTTTTGATGATGCACATAGTATGAATATCTTCATTCAACCAGGAAACTGAAAGATATACCGAGATCTCCAAGAGCATTATTGGTGGGATAACATGTATGAGGAGATCTCTAAGTATACATTAATGTTCCTTCTATGTCAGTATGTGAATGATTAGGGGAAGAAGTGTTAGTGAATGATGCAACAACTACCCATTCTAGCATGGAAATGGGAGAACATCACCCTAGACTTTGTCACTAGACATCTGGAGACATCAAAATGAAACAATGTAATCTAGGTTAAATCATCTTACAAAAACATCACACTTCATTTCAATTATAGAGGATATCTCATTGGATAAACTGGAGAAATTATATATTAAAGAAGTGGAAGGTTTCATGTTGTACCATAATCTATTAAATCGGATCGAGATCGAAGAATCGCCTATATGTTTTAGAGGAGTCTCTAACAATATTTGATGATAGAGATGAACATCAATGTGACTTATGATTCTCAAACTGAGGGCCAATATGAGAGAACTATCTAGACACTAGAGGACATGTTGATATCACGCTCAATGGACATCAAAGGAGGAGAGGATCAAAATCTCCCTCTATTTGGGATCTCTTACAATAATTGTTTCCACTAAAAAAACCAAATTACTACTTATGATGCCCTTTATTTGGAGAGCTGAAGAACACATGCATGATGGGATGATGTTGGAGAGAGAAGACTACTAGATCTAGAAACGGTCAAAAAATGGTTGAGACGGTTAGACCATACAACAACACATTAAAGCTTCTTTGAGTCAACAAAAGATTTATGTTGATAATTGTTGATGAGACCAAGACTTTTATATTGGATACATTGTTTTCCTCCTCATATCACCTTGGAAAAGAGTTATGAGTTTTGGGATAAAGGGAAAGCTTAGTCCAAGGTACATCGACTCTTTGGAGATCCTTAATCGCATTGGAGAAGTGTCCTATAAACTATAATTACCACCAAACATATATAAAGTACATAATGTATTCCACATATCAGTCTAGAGAAAGTACATACCTGACCCGTCGCTTGTACTCAATCTAGAGGTGATACCATTGAAGAATGTCCTCTCCAAGGATTAAAAGTTTGTGAGGATCTTCGATCATGGGGAAAATGTTCTATGATTTAAGACAATGCCCCTAATCAAATTATTGTGTAGAAACCACAAGTTTGAAGAAGTAATGTTGGAATGAGAGGAAGTGATGAAGCTGAGTTACCCTCATCTATTTTAGTGTGGGAAAAGAGAATTTCTGGGGGAGAAATTTCTGATGCGGTGATGATTTTAATGACCCAATATTTTTTTTACTAGAGATACCTATTTATATAATTAAATTCCTTATTATGTAAAATGGTTATATAAAAAAAATTTATTTCATTGGATTTATGTTTTTGAATATTAAAATATCGTTACGAATTATTATCGTTTGTAATATAGTAGTTTATCATTTATCACACGATTAGTATAAATATAGGGCTTTAACAAATAAAATTAATCCAGAAAAAAAAGTGATGGCCTCATCCAGTGGAAATGGTCCATACAAAGTCCATTTGTCGGTGCTCGGAATTGTGGTGGTGTCCCAAGGCTTCACTCATGAACAAGCCAATGTCATGTATCAACATGTTATTCTTGAATGTAATTTTCTACGGGAGAATTGAAAGTTAATAGAGATTAACACCCAGTCGATGTTACTTGAGCCACCCTAAGATTCTGACACCATCGAACACCTAACCCTTAGGTCATATGAGAGTGTTATAATAGTATATGTATCAAGACCATAACAATATGATTATATTCATTATTTTATTTTTATAGAAAAAATAATATACATTCATTTTATTATTTTTACTTTGAGCACAAACAATTTTTTTATTAAATATTTAAATTCTGTTAATAAATATTTTTTGACAAATTACGTGATTTATAAATTAAATAATATTTTAATAAATTATTATTACAAAATTATTTTTTATTAAATATAAACTATCATATTATTTTTCTTTATATAATTGTAATTTGTATTAATGTTTGAAATTTTTTTGTTAAAACTCATAAATTTTGGAAAATGTTATTTTTTGTATTAAAAGTAAAAATTAAAATTATTTTAAAATAATTTAAGTAAAATGAATATTTTTTTATTGAGGAATTAAAAATTATCCATGGTGAATATTTCATAATTTTCTAAGACAGTCAAAATTTTGTCTAAATATTAAATACAGTTTAAATATATAATGTGTATTATGACATTATAATGACCCTAGAGTGGTGTAATAAAATACTAAAAAATATTTTTCATCCAATTTTTTTTACCATTAAATTTATGTGTTTTTTTTATTTTTTTATTATGTTTATGTTTCCTTAGTGGACCCTCATATAATTATAAAACATCTTCAATTTTAAAATGATTTCATTGAGATTGTGACTCATCTCTACAAAAGAAAGCCTAAATTTTTAATATTTTTGGAAATTTTTTTTAGAAAATAATCTTTTCCATTACCATTTAGAAAAAACCTACGTGAAAAACCATGGATTGGTTTTTCCTTTTGATTAGTTTAATGTGTGGTGTCGACATCCAAAATAATAAATAATTCCCTCTTTTTCTTATATAAACCCACCCATGCTCCAACTTCTCATCACTAAATACCCTTGGAGAACGTCCATAATATTCCAAAAACTCTCTAGAATATTTCAAGGGCTCCCCAATCTAACCATAATCCACTCTCAAGCCTCTATCATTAATTTGGAGCCACACTTCCATGTAAGTAATTTCTTCCTCTCTCATTTTTCTCCGTGATTTTTTATGTTTCTATACCCTTTTCTGTTAAATTAAAAATGTTGGGGTATGATTTATCTCATACCCTATACTTTACCCATTTTTTAATGACGAGGGACCCCTTTCCTCTAATTAATGCCTCCCATGTAACCCTTTTAACATGATGAAATTTCGTAAGGGATTTCTCTCTCCTCATTTACATTTATGCAAATATTTTTTATTATGAATGTTAAATCCATTAAATATGTTGGTACATGAATATAATGGACCCCTTAACTTTACATTTCATATAAATTTTAGGAGACTCCCATTTATCTTCCATCAACCATATTTATGAATTCTTATGTCATGTTGTTATACAGTCGAAATTGCATTGTGATTTTCCATGACAAAGTCACTGTTTAGTGAATACATTAACCATTTATCTATCAATGTTTTTCACCATTATGAACATTAACATATTTATTATAGAGTTTTGTGATTCAATTTAAAATTCATTTTGTATGGAATAAATAATGACGATTAATTAATCCATGTTATAAGATCAATGTGGCACACTTATGCATGAAATGAGATGATAGAGAAGGGTGCACCCTGATATCACTCCAATGAATTAGGTAAATAATAGTATCATGATACGTCATGTTCAATGATGATTTACTCATTATAATTCAAGGGAAATTATGTTTTACTGATGTTCAATGTGAAATGAGCCTTAGATCATGATAATATCATGTTAAATAGTATTTCCACATTTAAAAGTTACAATATTCATGTTATATCTTGACTTTTTGTTCATGATTCTCTTATACTACATTTATATGACCATTTCCTAACATGTATTGTGTTCATCGTTTTTGCCTTTTTTACTCCATTAGTGGTAGTTGTATCTCACTCTTTTCTTATACACATGTAACTCCTCGACCACAGTTACCCAAAGTCGGTGAATTACCTTAATACATTGGCATGATTACAATGAATAAAGTCCCAAAGGGCCGATTAGTTGAGCAGTCGTGGAAAACAGATTACATACATGAACGTTACACATAACATTAAAACATAAAAACAAACATAAATAATACATTCTGAATGCCCTTATTCCCCTAGAATAACACTGCATATCAAACATAATACACTTCTTGGAATCCTGGGAAAAAGAAATGATTGACAGGGGTGAGCTCAGATTCTTAGTAAGGATAACAATATAGAAGAATCTTCCATAAATAAGAATAAAAATTTAAGGCAATTTATAAAACTAAAACAAAATCATTTAAAACATAAACATCAGAATAATATGGGAAATATAAATCAAATAATGTCATTTACATATTCACATGAATATTCAACAAGTTGAATAATAAAATGTAATATCAATAGCTAATTTCACAATGATGGAATGGAAAATGTTGAACATCAGAACCACATAGTGAACGCCTCATTCCAAAACTAAAAATATGATTTTGTCAAAGCCGTGTTCCAAGACAAAAATTTGTCTCATGAGACCAACCGATGCATCAAGTACAATAGCGGGCTCCACCTATCACTTACTATGTCCAATGCATTATTCATATGAAAAGGTTGAAACATAACATAAAAATTCGTATTAAACCTAGTATAATAAATGTTTAAAAATTAACCATAATACATGAGTGGTATAAAATTAACACACCCATAGTCAAACATATCAAAAAACCATCAATAAAATAATGATGATTTGTATCATAGTAAATCAACATCAAACAAAAATAAAATCCATTAATGGATGTTGACATAGATGAAATCAAAACTATTGGAGAGAAACATATATTTCTATTTTTAAATCTTATAAAAGTCATTTAATTATAAAAGAAAACATTTATTTTGAGAATATTCTTAAACATGTAAGGGAACTTGAAAGGTGTTATAATGGAGAAGAAGAGCCGCACCAGCCTTATAAGTTAACAAAATTCTTACATTAATTTGTCGAAAAGGCCATAAAGTACCTTGTATGGAAAACAGAAAAAAGATTCCATTAAAATAATTTTATAAAAAAAACTAGGTTATAAATGGTAAAAAAAAATTGAAATCAATTTTTACGAAACACGGATGTGGATGATAATGTAGTCATAGTAGATATTTATGTAAAAACAACATTGGATAATAAAGAGATTGTGAAATTAACCATGACCTTGTAATTTTCCTTTGTTGAGTGTATGTTAACCTTTTATATGATAGTTAAATCATTGTTAGTAAATTATTAAAAGATCAACATACATTAAAATTATATCATATATGATCTTCTAATATTTCTTTATTAATAATATTTTAGTAGTATCATTTTTTCGGGTGTTAACATATTCATTTTCTTTTATATGTTTTGTTATGTAAGTCATGTTTGTTATGAATATGATGTATTTGATTCATATCCAGAAAGATATAATGTTTTTAAATATAATTCTAATAATAATGTGGAAATTTTTCTTGAATGGTTACGATGGGAAATGAATCTCATCGCGTTTGAGGAGACAAAAATTCGTACTTATGCATGAATGCGACTTCCATTTCATTTTTTTAAAAGGAAAGAAGACCAAATGATTCATATGTATATTATAATTCCATTATAATAAACAAATTTATATACATTATTTATTTTAATTAGCACTATCCTTTATACGTTCCATGAATGGTATAAATGAGTCATATCACTTTGAGGGGGAGGTAGTCTGCACTTCCTCATATGAAATTATCATATATATATAACATGAAAAGAATAATGGTATGATATAAAAGATAATTAAAAAAGATTATATATAAAATAAATATCATAAATATCAAATATATCATATATATTTATAGTGTCATCATAATGGAAATAATAAGAGTTGGTAGTAGAATATTGATCAATCATCGTTTCATGCGGCGATAGTTCGCCGTCCACAGAAACATTATGTTCTATACCCATTAGAAAGTGGTGTGTGTATTTTTAGTTCCAATACAACTCATAAAAACAACCTAGTATATTTAGGATACCAGTATTTCTTATAAAAGAAAGGAATAAAGATATTTTAGGTGGTTGGAGATGTAACATAAAAGAAAAGAACTTAAGGAGAGTTGTTATCTTAAAATAAGGAAACTCAATTTTATTTGAACCAACAGGCTTCCATTATGTGACTTCAACCTAATTTAAGGATTATAAGGGGAATACAGGGATGTTGGGAGCTTAATTGGGTAGCGATTGTGTAACTCCCCAACCCTAGGAGCCCAGATTCTGTGAATTATTTTAATACTTTTAATGATCACATGGGATCAAATCCTTAAAGACCGATCAGTTTAGCAGTATTGTAAAATAGATTACATACATGAATGTTAAATTATACATTAGTAAATAAAACACAAACTAAACGATCCTTTGAGAAATACCTTAATCTAATAGCTTAACCCTTATTGACATTCCTAATACACTTCTTGGAATCCAGAGAAAATAATATATAAGAAAGGGGTGAGCATAGATACTTAGTAAGGATAATAATATAGCAGAATTATTCATAAATAAGCATAAATATTTAATTCAGTGTATAAAAAAAATACCTTTTAACATAAACTTCAGCATAATATGTCCAATACAAATAAAATAATTCCATTAACTTATTCACTTGGATATTCTACTAGTCAAATAATATCATGAAATATCAATAACCAATTTAATAATGTTGGAATGCATAATGCAAGACATCATAACCATATAGTCAAGGCCTTATGCTAAGACTACTATTTAGATTTTTTTCAAGGCCTTGTGCGAAGTCACTTGTTTGTCTCATGAGACCTACTGATTCATCAAGGAGCTATATCAGGCTCCACCCATGACTTACCATGTTCAATACATTTCTCATATGAACAGGTTTAAAAATAACATGAAAATTCATATTAAAACTAGTATATGATATATCAATAATTTATCCATAAGCTATGACTGGTATAAAAATTACACATCCACAGTCAATCATATCACATCTCCTTCAATAAAATATGGAATATTTTTATTATAATAAATCATCCTCGATTAAGAATAATATCCTGCAAAGGTTGTTGACATAATTGTAAATGATCATTAAAAATCTTTGAGAGAAATATCCCATTTTTATGAAATCATTTATAAGTCACAATATCTATAAAGGAATTAATTTCAAATATAGTTTTTAATCAATTTCTCACATACCACTTTGAAACTTTTGAAAGGAATTAACATTTTAAAATATTCTTGTCCATATAAATAAATCCTTAAAACCATTTTGAAAACATGGACATTAATGAGAAAGGATTAGAAGAATAAATTTGTAAAACAATTAATATGATGTTTTAGTAAAAATTTATCTTAAATAAATCCTTTTTAAAACTCTTTTATGAAACATGGACATCAATAATAAATATGTCCCAATAGATTCTTATGTAAAAACAACCTCAGATAATAAAGAGACTGTGAAATTAACACTCACCTTGTACATTTCCTAGGTCGAGGGTATGTTAACCTCATGTATAATAGTTAAATAATTGTTATTAAATTATACAAGAATCATATACATAAATATGATACCATATATGATCTTCAAGTATTGCTTTGTTAATAATATTTTGGTAATATCATCATTTCAGTTGTTAACTGGCCTGTTTTATTATATATGCGTAGTTACGTAATCCATGTTTGTTATGGATAGGATATATATGATTCATATCCAGAATTATCTAAAGTTCTTAAAAAAAATTTAATCATAAAATGAAAATTATTCCTGAATGATTACGATGAGGAATGAATCTCATCGCGTTCGGGGAGATGGTAATCCGTACGTACGCATGAGCGACAAAATCATTATATTGATGGTGAAATCATATGTAATTGGATAGAATATAATATATACAGAAAAATTAACATGTTATATATATTATTTACATCAGTTATACTCATTATTACACATATCCAAATAATGAAGTGTTTGAATATTAAACTACAGCACGACGTGGAGACGGAAAGCTGTACGTACACATGTACGGTGACATTGTCATTTATAGGATGGATATAATAATGAATATAGTTTTAAAATATTTATAATAACATCATTGTATATATGAGTTACTAGAGTTATTATTTTTATAAGGAAACCACAAAGAAATATTAATTGGATGATGAAAAGAACTAGAAATAGGGTGGTGAAATTATTACCTCTTCTTTGCGTGTTTCCTTTTCAGTTTATCCAATGAAATACATATGATGGATTTATTTTATGAGTAAAGACTATAGGATTATTTGAGAAACGTTTATAGGATATTGGGTCTAGGGTTGGATGAGACAAATGGCTTTAGAGGAATCATTTTTAGAGAAGGGGAAGTGCTCTTTTATAATAGGGGTGTGGGTCACATTAAAAATTGATAAACATATTAATTTATTATAGAATAATATTCAGTTTATAATGGCACCAAATGAATTTATTTAGAGCCTTATATGGTTTTGGGTCGAAATCCTCTCAACCAACTGGTTTTATACAAGTTTAGGTTATCATTTTAACCTTATCATTTAGATTTCACTCTTAGTTAAATAGTTTATCTTTTACCGCGTGTTCTTGTATTCTTACACTATATGGTTAATAAACGTACAACAAACTTCTAAGAGAACCTCAACTGGTTCAATAATGAAATATATAATATTATTTAATCCATTTTGAAGAACAATTTATTTTTAGGAATATTATATCATCCAATAATATAGTATTTTTTTTAAAAACCAATTTATGTCAATTTTAACACTATTTGGTATTTTGTTTTTGTGAAATTAATAACAACCTTATCACTTAGAAAAAAATTTATCTAATCAAAATTAATAAGTCACATTAACCTAGAAAATTAGTGTAATTCATCAATATTTTAAATTATATTTCTCTACATATTTATAATATCAATTATATTAATATTTCATTTAGAATGTAATTACTGCATCATCATTGTTTCAGAATATAATTTCATTATATTATCTATAAAAATTATAAATAAAATCTCATTAAGTAGGAAATATTTTTTTCATTCTAATTATTTTTATAGTCAAATATATTTTATGTATAACCTTATATTAAAAATTGTTTTGTTAATTGGCAACTAATTTATCACTTTTAACTCTTCAATAAATAAAATAATAATAATTGTCCTAATCTATTACAAGTGGATATAAAGGATCATTTTTTATTACTAAGGTTTTTTGGGTATAATTAAACTTATCCAATATAATTTGGACATGTGTTAGGGTAATTATAATATCATTTTACCCTTAATTACCCTATTTACTTTTAACTTTGGTTAATAAAATTCAAAAGTTACTATTCAAGAAAAAACAATTTTATTATTATTGAAACAAATATTACATATTTATGTCAATCGTCTTTCTTGGATTTTTGAAATTCAACACACTGAAGTGGTGAAGTTATGTTTTATACAAATTTGCAAATGCTCCTCGAAGGTGGGTGATACAACGCTAAAAAGTACAATAGAATTTTATACATCTAATTTTATTATAAAATGACTCCACTGAATTTCATTGAACTTATATAGTTTTTATATATTTATTTGGACTTAAAATAAATTTAAATATAATAATTAATTTTTTAAATATAATGTCGGTTTTAAATAACAACGCAGTGTTTTTCACTATTCCTAAAAAATTGTAAGTTTTACGAAAAATACAAAAACATCACCCTAAGATAATTTTGATATTATTAATTCAACAATGAGGTCTATTTTACCAAATTCAAAAAATATAAGTTGAATTTATAAATTTAAAATTAAGTACCATTGTCAAAACCAAAAAGCGGTATTTTTAAAAGTTATAACTATCAAAATATTGACATGTGTTTATGTCAACTTTAAAGGTGAAATTACTTATAATGACATAAATTGTATTAAATGACAAAAAAAATAATATAATTATAATTAAAAACCATTCAAATTTTTAATTGAACACCCTAAATAATTTGCATTAAAAAATTTGTTTTCAATTAAAATTTAGTATTTTTCATTATTCACCCAAATATGAGAGATATCAAAAAAAACACCAAACATTTATCAATACTAAAATTGTATTTCCCAATTCTAAAGAAGAATTTTATTTTGTCAGTTGTGTATATAATATTTTTAAATAATGTATTTAAAAAGAGTTCCCCATTAAAATGCGGTAAAATTGCATTTTCTGAACAATACTTCCTGTAACTGAAAAAATGAATTTGTTCTTATATTATGTTTAAGAAATAAATTGTGAGGATTCTAAAATTTATATGTAATATATAATATTAATAATTCATATAATATTATTCATAATAGCTTTTGAATAGTTATTTTGGTAAGTCATGGTGCGCTCAAACTCGGTATTGTGTGTAGTACAAGTTATTGAATTATAGTGAAGAGATAATATAATATGAAATATTTGTGTGTTAAATTTTATACTTCTTCAATAAATTGAGTCCTCAAAATTTGAAATCATTCTTGTAAAATAAAAGGTTAAAAATAGAAAAAATACATTTGTGGAAAAACCACATTCAAAATTGAGAAAATAAAATTTAGTCTTAATAAGAGGGAAAAGGAAATTAAAAAGTCACAAAAAAATTATGATCCCGATCAGGAGAACATTGGTGGAAATTATAGATATATAATTAGTGGGAAAACAAAAATATTTATAGGGAGTGATTGAGAAAATCAATCACAAACAAGTGTAAAATTGAGGGCCTCAAAGCCATTAATCAAAGATGATGTAAAATATCATCGGTTCACAAAAAATATGGTATTATGATAACACTTTTTGTGTTTTAGTATCCCTTACATAATATTAAATAATTAATTTATTCATATAATAATATTTAAATATATATATATATACACTGGACATGTATAGTTTCATCCTTTAGCTAATTCAATCCTCAAACTCATCTTTCAATACAAAAGATAATATAATTAAAAAATATTCTGTTTATTGTAATTGTATAGGGATCCAGGAAAGTTAATTTATAATTTATTTGTAACACCATTTAAAAAAATAAATTATAAAAACCATGACATCACGTAGGATAGTGGTTGGTGATGCACCTTTTTTTCTCTACAGTTGTATGTTCAAGTCTCATGACCTTTCCGGACGCGACATGTTATCGCTCGACCTCCGAGTTGTCCTTTTTATGAAAATCCCAAAATAGTCTCAATAAATGATTTAACCATATCAATAGTATCCAATGTCAATATTAATTGATTCCAACCTTTAGACATATCCAAAATTCTTCTATCCGAACTCATGGTCCAAAATTTATCAGGATGGTAAACACAATGAAGATCCTTTTCCCACGTAATAACATGTGAATACTTTCATCAGGTATAATTTTACGACACTGTAACACCCTGAATTAACATAAAACCTATTAATTGTATTCATTCTCCATTATTCCTTGTGGAATACAATATATAATACTTTTATCCAAAATTTTTGTAAACTCCAACAATGGTGGAATATAAAAACCATTAATAAGTTTCAAGGGAGTCAAGAATATCCAATATTATTTATCCTAATCAATCATATATAATACAAAAGTCGCTACATCAGTATCAAAATTATATTTTGGTTTATTATTCTCTCATCCATATATTTTCCAAATCATTGAACCTGATATTGAGTCACTTTTCTTGGTTCCACACAATCTCAAATCCTTTATGAAATATTACTACAATACAATCCCTACATACTTTATAATTCTTATAACATGTACATCATTTATTCAATACTCATATGACCCAATACATTAACCACATAATAACTCTTATCATTTGTCTTCATATTTTGTAGTATTATAACTTTATTTTTATCTTATGGAAGTACTTGGGGTATACTCTGATGATTTCAACATTGATTTGTGTAGTGTCCCACCTCCTTGAAGATGAAGCATTGTAAATTTGAATCCTTTTTCTTACCATTTCAATCACGTACTTGGAGCCTTTTTTCTCCACACTTATAAAAAACTCACATTCACATCAATCATTTAACAAAATGATTATTTCCATAGTTATCACAAATGGTATAATGCTTATTTCCCATATACCCTTTACCCATTTTTCTCTCGTCAATAATTTTCTTCTCTTTCTTCCCCTCATTGTGATAGGACTTAGATAATTTTTTACTTATCTTATTAACACTTGATACTACTTCTTCCTATGATGAGAATATGTGGGAGACTATTTATCTTTTAAATTTTGTCTTAATACCATGATTGATATGATCCTTCTTAATCGATCGATCATACCTTGTGTTGGAATTCTCATTCCTTCTACTAGGTGCCTTTTCTAAACAATGGAATATGGTAGGTTAGTTTATGAATCACAATGCATACTTCCAAACATGAAAAATACCTAATGTAAATAGAAAATATTAGTCATAAAATCTATAATCATAAAATGTTTTCTTTGAGAAAGTATTTACACATAAATCCTTCAAAATAGATTATAATGATGATTTGAATTATCCTAAGCATATCCCCTAGGAGTGTCATAACCAAAAGTGCAGCAAGGCCCACTGTCATGTACCAAGATACCCCAGGTCAAGCTCGAAACTCCTTGTTAGAGTTTTCACTCTTAGTTACATTTGTGCTAGAGCTACCTCTACATGCTCGTACCCAGAGAGGGAAGAACTGCTAGAAAAATACAAAAAATCTATACATTATCAAAATTTATGGATGATATTATTTACAAATCCTTGATTTATATCTTAGGGTAATTTTCTAAAATCAGAGTTTATCTAAATAAATTTCCATGTTTGTTTCTAAATTTCCTCTGATACCAACTGTAACGCCACGACCCCAGAAGCCCAGAGTCGGTGTATTATTTTAATACATTAGCATTATCACAATGGATGAATCCCAAAAGACCGATTTGTTTAGTAGTATTGGAAAATAGATTACATACTTGAATGGTACATTACACATTATAAAATAAAACACAACATATAATATCCTTTGAGAATGTTATTAATCCCCTAGCTTATCCCTGTTGATCATTCATAATACACATCTTGGAATCCTGGAAAAATAAAACCTAAAAAAGTGGTGAGCTAAGTTGCTCAATAAGGATAACAATAAATCAGAATGTTTAATAAATAATCATAAACATTTAAAAAATGTATAAAACTAAAACAAAATCCTTTTAGAATTAATATTCAGATTAATATGGCCAATATAAATCTTATAATTCCATTTACTTATTCATATGGATATTCTACTTGTCGAATAATCACATGAAAAATCAATAGCCAATTTTATAATGATGGAATGCATAATGCCAAACTTCATAACCGCATAGTCAAGGTTTTTTCCCACGACTATACAAATAATATTTTTTCAAGGCCTTGTGCCAAGACACTAGTTTGTATCATGAGACCTGCCGATGCATCGAGAAGCTATAGCAGACTCCACACATCACTTAGAAAGCCCAATGCCTTCCTTATATGAAAAGGTTTAAACATAACATAAACAGTCATATTAAAACTAGAAAATAAAATGTAATTTCATTATCAATAAACCATGAATAGTATAAAAATAAAACATCCACAATCCAACATATCGCAAAACCTTCAATAAAATATTGAATGTATGTATCATAATAAATCAACCTCAATCATGAATAATATACCGTAAAGGATGTTGACATGGTTGAAAATGATCAGTTTAAATCAATGAAAGGAATATCCATTTTTAATGATATCACTTATAAGTCACATAATCTATAATGGAAGTCATTTAAAATATAGTTTTCAATCCAATTGTCTGATAACACTTTGAATCTTTTGAAAGTAATTAACACTTTAAAACATTCATGTCCATATAAATAAATGCTTAAAACCATTTTGAAAACATGGAAATTAATGAGAATGGTTTAGAAGAATAAATCATTAAAACAATTAAAATGTTGTTTTAGTAAAAAAGTACCTTGAAATTAATCACTTTGGAAACTATTTTATGAAACATGGACATGGATAATAAATATGTCCCTATATATACTTACGTATAACCAACTCAAATAATAAAGAGATTGTGAAATTAACCCTTACGTTGTACTTTTCCTTGGTCGAGGGAACGTTAAACTCTTGTATAATAGTCAAATCAGTTTTATTAAATTATAAAAGAATCATATCTATAAATATGATATCATATATTATATTCTAATATTCCTTTGTTTATACTATTTTAGTAGTATCATCGTTTTAGGGTTTAACTGATACATTTTCCATTTCATGCTTGGTTACATAAGCCATGTTTTTTATGGATAGGATTTATATAATTCAAATCCATAATTATATTATGTTCTTAAATGTTATTTTTAATCATAAAAGGAATATTATTCCTGAATTATTACGGTGGGGAATGAATCTAATCACGTTCGTGTAGATGGAAATCAGTACGTACAAACGAGTGAAAATGTCATTATATTGATGGTGAAATCGTATGTAATTGGACGGTATACCATATATATAGAATAAATAAGATGTTATATTTATTATTTTAATATTTTATATTTATTATTATACCCATCTAAATAATGAAGAGTTTGAATAACAAATTACACCATAAAGTGGAGACGGTAATCCGTACGTATGCACGTATGGTGAATTTTTCATTTATAGGAAGGAAAGAATAAATAATATGGTTAAAACATATTTATAATAACATACCACTAAATAGGAGGTATTGGAGTTTTTATTTTTTTATGAAAACAACAAATAAATAGTAATTGGAAGAAGAAAAGAACTTGAAAGATAGTGGTTAAATTATTCTCTCTTCTTCGGGTGTTTCCTTTTGAGTTGATTAAAGGTCTCCATAGGTTGGCATTATGATCAATGTAAGGACTATATATTGTTGTGAGGGAAGTAGAGATGATATATGGGTAGGGTTTCGCCGATCCAAATGGCTTTGGAGATGTGATTTTGAGAGAAGGGGAAGTGCCCTTTTATAAGAGAGGTGAGGGTCACTTTTGTAAAAAGATTAAAATATTAATTTATTATACAATAATATTCAGTTTATAATGGCTCCAAATAAATTTACGTAGATATTTAGGTGGTTATGGGACGAAATAATCTCATACAATAGGTTTTAGAAAAGTTTAGGTTACAATTTTAACCTTACATTTTAGATTTAAATCTTATTTAAATAGTTTGACGTTTACCATGTCATCTTATATTCATACTCTTTATGGTCAATAATCATACTATAAACATCCAAGGGAACCTATATTTTCAAATTAATGACAAATATAATATTATTTAATCTATTTGGCGAAACCATAACTTTTTAGAAATATTATCTCAACCAATAATATAGTATTTGTTTTAAAAACTAATTTATGTCAATTTTGACTTTATTTGGTATTTTGTTTTTATGAAAGTCATAACAACCTTTTCACTTCAAACAAAAATTATATAATAAACCTTAACATGTCATATTAACCATGAAAATGGCATAATTCATTAAAAGTTTCAAATTATATTTATTTGGATATTTATAACATCAATTATTTTCATATTTATTTAAGAAGGTAATTAATGCATTATCATTGTGTCATAAATAAATTTAAATGTATAATATATAAATATTATAAATAAAATACTATTATATAGAAAATTGGTATATCATTCACATGAATATTTATAGTCGAATTTATTTTATGTATAACCTTATATTAAAAATGGTTTAGTTAATAAACATTGAATTTTACCCTTTTAACTATTTTTTAAATAAAATAATAATAAGTGTTCTAATCAAGTCCATGTTGTCCTAAAGGATCATATATTATTCCTAAGTTTGTTTCTATTCTAATTACACTTATCCATTAGAATTAGGACATGTGTTAGGGTAACAATAATATTATTTTTACCCTTAATTACAATATATATTTTTAACCGTGGTAAATAAAAGATAAAAGTTACTATTCATCGAAAATTATTTTCATCTTACTGAACAATATTTTTCATAATAATTTCAACTGTGTTTCTTGGATTTCTGAAATTCAACTCACAGAACCGGTAAAATTATATTTTAGGAAAATTTTCAACAGCTACTAGAAGGTGGGTAAAAAAACGTTAAAATGTTCAATAAAATTAAATACATCTAATTTTATTAGAAAATGACTCCGATGAATTAAATTGAATGTATATAAGAATTATATATCTATTTTTTCTTAAAAAAATTTAAATAAAATAAGTAATTATTTAAATACAGATCCAGTTTTAAATAATAACACATGGTTTTCAATATTCATAAAAAATTGAATGTTTTTAAAAAAATACAAAAAATCACTCTAAGATAATTTTGATATTCTGAATCCAAAAATGAAGTCTATTTTACCAAATTTAAAACATAGAAGTTTGGTTTATTAATTTAAAATTAATCATGGTTGTCAAGATTAAAAAAAATATTTTCAAAAAGTAAAAGCTATCAAAAGATTGACATGTGTTTATGTAAAATTTAAATTTGAAATTACATATAATGACCTAAATAGTATTAAATAATAAAAATATAATATAATTATAATTAAAAACCCCTAAAATGTATAATTTAACACAATAAATTATTTTTATTAAACAATTTCTGATCAATTGAAATTTAGTTTTTTAACTATTCATCGTAAAATGAAATTTTTCAGAAAAAAACCAAATATTTTTTAAATTTTTTTATGTCTCGATTCTAAATGAATTTTTTTTAGTCAAATTAAACATCTAAAAGTGTAAAATATTAGATTTAGATAGGCTTCTCCATTAAAAGGCTGTAAAATTGTGTTTTCTGAAAATACTTCCTTTTTCAAAAAAATGAATTTTTTATTATAGTATGTCTATGGAACACATAATATGGATGTAAAAAATTATATGGAATAAATAAAATTAAAAATGTAGATAATACTTTTCATAAACACTTTGGAACATCTAGTTTAGTAAGTCGTGGTGCTATCAATCTTAGTGTAGTGTATACTACAAGTTATTGAATTATATTGAAGATATAACAAACTATGAAATATTGGGGTGTTACATGATCGACGAGCCAATGGGATTGAGAAGTGTGAGAAATGCGTTAGAGGTGAGGGAATGTTTTAAGGGAGAGGAAGAGATCTTTAATGTGGTAAACACAGTACCATTATTGTGTCATAAATAATTTTATTTATTTGTAGTCTATAACATATAAAAAATACCATAATGTAGGAAATATTTTTTCATTAAAATTAATATTTATATTCGAAGAGATAACTTATATAACACTATGTGAAAATTATTTTTCTACAAGATATATGTTTATGTCATTTTTGTTGTTTAGTTTAAATTAAATAATATAAAGTGTCATTTCCACTCAAAACTGGCTCCATGCGGTCCCAAAATCTACCCAAGGAAGCCCATGGTAAGACATGTATCAAACAATAAAAATAGGACACATTTCAGTGTAATTTAATATTATTATAATATTTTTTGTTTACCCTTATTTTCAATATTTACCCTTTAACCATGGTAAATTAATATTTACTGAAGTAGATATTCATAATGTCTACAAATAAAATTTAACCATTTAAAAATTTGGGTCCTCCTAATTCCAAATATGGAATCCATTTTTTGAAATTTGAAACACAGAAGTGGGAATATTTAATTTAATATTAATTTACGTTGTCAAAAGAGAAAGCGAGTTTTTATGAAATAATAACTATCAAAAGATTGACATTGGATTATGTACATTATATATGTAAGATTACATCCAATGATAGAAATTATATTAAATGGTAAAAATATAATCTAATTAAACTTTTAAACCACTCATATTTATAATTTAACACGATAATTGATTTTCATTAAAAAAGTTGTTTTAATTAGAATTTAGTATTTTTAACTATTCATCAAAATATGGAAGTTAGCAGAAAATAACAAAAAATTATCCAAAATCAATATTTGTGGCTCTGTTATAAATAATATTTTCATTTCATTAAATGAAATATATAAAAGTGTCAAATATTGGTTTTAAAAAAAATATCAGCACTAAAAGGAGGAAAATTGCATTTTTTGAAAAATTCATCATTTTTATGAAAAAATAAATTTGTTCACATATTAGGTCTAAGAAACAAATTATATGGATTTTAGAATTTTATATAGTATATAAAATTCAATATTCACTTAATACTATTCAAAATTTCTTTTTGAACTACTAGTTTGGTAAGTCGCGGTGCGCCCAAACACTATGTTGCGTGTAGCGCATGTTATTGAATTTATTTGAAGAGAAAAAGGACTATAAAATCTTAGGTTGTTACAACATGTCCTAATTTTATCCCATGAAATTCTAAGTACCAAGGGAGGTCTGATGTTATTTAAAAGAAGTTTTCGATAAAGATGTGTATTACATGTTTTAAGATTTTATGTAATGTTCCTAAACCCCCAAGACACAGGACATCTATATCTTCTAATGTTGTGTCAGGTGAAGATTTTATATAATAAATTATGTTTAAGTGTGAATTAAAGATCATTTTTGTTATAAGATATCTTTAGGATTACATGTAGTCCTTCCATACCCTTGATTTGGATTGATTGAAACCCGAATCTATTTATCAATTTGATGGGATTAACATCTATATTTTCTCTGTTTGAGTGTTAATTTGATATTATAAATGTTTTTTTTCTTATTTTGGGTAAAATCATTCCTCAGAGATGATATGTGAATCAGATCTAGGGGGAATATGTTGTTGAACCACAGTGATAAATTCATGATATTGACCCGATTAAGGTTGATGTCATTGCTCAAACTATCCATGTTCTGGGATATGCACCACAACTAGTCCTCATTCAGGTTCGAGCTATGGAACCTCAAGGGATGTATTATGGAATCATTCTCATGAGTGCCTTCAGAAGAATCCAACTGATTTCAATTTCCCCAATGATCCTTAAGAGGATGAAAAATGGTTGAGCATGATGGAGTGGTTGTCTGAGTTTTTAGAAAAACCTAATAAAATAAAGGCGAAGTGTTCCACCTTCATGCTATAATGGTTGAGCAGTAGATGGTGTGACATGATGATGTTGCTAAAGAATAATGGGGTATTAGAGTGTAAATACATCAATTTTCTTCTCAATTTCTACATTTATCTACAGCCGATGTTGCTGGCTAAGGAAATTGAGTTTTTCAAACTCAAGCTGGCTAACAGGACCATAAAAGAATATGAAAAATCATTTTATTGAACTTTTAAAGTTTTCAAATGAGATTTTGTTGAATGAAAATATGAAGTCTCAAAGGATATAGTTGGGATATAGATTGGATATTCATTCACATTTTATCTTATTGATGATCCACACATATACTTTTGGGATGGGTAGAGACTAGATAGTTTAAATCGACCTAGATGGAATGTTGTGTTTTAAGGGAGTTTCATTTTCTCTTAGTGGTAGAGAGAATTGAACTAAAGTAAATAATAATCAAGATGCATCTCATGGTGGATCTCGATAATAGGGTTTTTATAGAAATATTTTAGTGTTGTAATATGCCCTTTGATTTGCTTATAGTGTTTCAAGCCTTAACATTCCCAGCGGTTTTCATTGAGGCACCCAGGGTATGTGGTTCCTTCAGATGATATGACCAATTTAAAACTCTCATCCATATCTATTATACATTGTATAGTGGATAAAGATCATCAGGGATTTATAAAACTATTGGATAATCGGTTATATCATGGAAAAAGGGGATCTAGTCACACGTATCTGCAAAAAAGATTCTCCATGCACTAGAAGATTCTCTAGAGGAATAACATACATGTGCCATTACTGTGAGAGGTACCATCACTGTAGAATCCTTATTAGACACCGAATAATATGATACTAGTGAATCTCATTCATTTATTTCAACAAAAATTGTTAATCTTATAAATCTATCCATGAATAAATTATCTTATGTGATGTATATTACGAAACCAATTAGAACAAAGAGAGAGCAGTGTCTCTATTGTATTGATTGTGTGATCTCTTTAAAAAATATATAGTTTTCATGGATATTTCTAGGTCATTACATGAAACATGTTGATATCATTTTCTAGAAGGATCAGATCCTTGCCAATAAATTTAGAATTGATTATATTCTTTGAAAAGTTTCCCTTACTATAACTGATGGTGTATGTTGTATCGTTCAAGGATAATGGGACATAAGGTCATATATAGTGTGACTATATTATCCAGGGTTTTGGAAAGTAATACATGTTTTTTATTCTGATATAGAGTGAGAATCTTTTATTAGTGATCTAAATTCTTTTTTCATGGTGTTTCCTGACATTTTTCCTCCCGACTTCTTTGGATTTCCACTAGTAAGGGAGGTAAAGTTTTCTATTGATTTAGTGAATGGTACTCAAACAATGTATATCTGTTCAAACTTCATAGATCAAGCTGAAATGAAAGAGTTAATGACATAGTTGTATGATATTATAGAGAAAAGGTTTATACGTTTGAGTGTATCGCCATGGGTTGTTCTGGTTATCATTACTAAGAAATCTAATGGCTAACTTTGATTTTTCATTGATTACCAAAAACTCTATTGAGTTGCATTAAATTACAAGCACACATTTAGATGGATTTATTATTATATTTTGATCAGTTGAAAGGGTTGATGTGGTTCTTGAAGATTGAACTTTGATTGGTTAACATCTATTGATGATAAAAGAATATGAGATTCAGAAAACTTCCTCCATGAGTAGGTATGACAATTATGATTACCTTTTCTTGACATATGGTTTATCCAATTATCATTTAGTATTTATGTATTTATTCAATAGTATTTTTATGAGTACCTTGTTACCTTTGTTGTGTTCTTTGTGGATGAAATATTTGATTACAATAAGTCTGAGGAGGGTCATGTGTGTCATCTGAGAGAAATTCTGGAATTATTATGAGATCACTTACAATATTCCAAGATATCAATATTTTATTTTTGGATTTAGTTAGTGATGTTATTGGGAAACTTGGTATCAGAAAATTGTATATATGTTGATTCTAATAAGGTGAAAGCATTTTCAACATGGGAGAAACTGAATATTGATTTAGAGATTTATAGATTCATGGATTTAGTTTGGTATTATGACTGGTTCATTAAGGAACTACCAATGTTGTCATCTCTAATTAATTCTCTAACTCGGAAGGGATTATAGTTTTTTTTGGGATGAGGATTGTCAAAATAATTTTAATGACCTAAAATTTCTTCTAACTACTATTCCATTATTGACACTTCCCAAGGCTGCGCAGGTATACATGTTATTCTATGAGCCATAAGGTTCTGGATTGGGCTGTCTTCTTATGTGGGGTGATCATGTCGTCACATAGGACTCTTGTCAGCTTAGGCCACATGATAATAACTACTTGTACCAAGACCATGAGAAAAAATCTATTTTTCATTTACTTAAGAGTTAGAAACAATACATTTTTGTAGAAAGGTTTTGTAACGCCCCGACCCTAATTACATAGAGTCGGGGCATTATTAAATAACATTGGCATGATCACGAGAAAGATCAAGTCTCGAAAGACCGATTAGTTTAGTAGACTTGGAATAACTAGATACATCCATAAATTTTACATTACATCATAAAAAAACATCTTGTCTTCATATCCCGTCATACTATCCCTGCAGGTCATTCATAAATTACTTCTTCATAATCCTGGGAAAAAATAAAACATTGAAAGGGGTGAGCTCAGATGCTCAGTAAGGATAACATTATAGCAGAAGCTTTCATAAATAAGAATAAACACTTAAGGCAATTTATAACTAAAACAAAAGCCTTTTAAACTTGAACTTCAGCATAAAAAGGAAAAGGTAAAATGAAATAATGCCATTTACTTACTCACATGGATATTCTACTAGTCTAATGATCACATGCAATATCAATAACCACTTTCATAATGATGGAATGCATAATGCCAAACTATCATAACCACATAGCCAAGGCCTCGTGCCAAGACTACAAATAAGATTTTGCCAAGGCCTTGTTCTAAGACACTAGTTTGTCTCATGAGACCTATCGATGCATCGAGGAGCTATAGCGGGATCCACCCGTCACTTATTAAGTCCAATGAATTCCTCATATGAATAGGTTTAAACATAATTTCCCTGCAGGTCATTCATAATTTACTCCTTCACTTCCTGGGAAAAATAAAACATAGAAAAGGGGTGAGCTCAAATGCCCAGTAAGGATAAAAATATAGCGGAAACTTTAATAAATAAGAATAAACATTTAAGGCAATGTATAACTAAAACAAAAGCCTTTCAAACATGAACTTTCAACATGGTATGGAATAAATAAAATGAAATAATTCCATTTACTTATTCAAATGGATATTCTACTAATCTAATAATCACATGCAAAATCAATAACCACTTTCATAATGTTGGAATGCATAATGCCAGACTGTCATAACCACATAGTCAAGGCCTCGTGCCAGGAATACAAATAAGATTTTGCCAAGGCCTTGTGCCAAGACACTAGTTTGTCTCATGAGACCTACCGATGCATCGAGGAGCTATAGCGGGATCCACCCGTCACATATTAAGTCCAATGCATTCCCATATGAAAAGGTTTAAACATAACATAAACATTCATATTAAAACTAGCATACGAAATGTTATAAACTATGAATGGTATAAAAATAGCACATCCACAGTCAAACATATCACAAAACCTTCAATACAATATAGAAGTTTTGTATCATAATAAATCAACTTCAAATAAGCGTAAAATCCATCAAAGGATGTTGACATAGATGAAATCAAAACACTTTTTAGAGAAATATCTCTTTCTATTTTTGAAATCATTTAAGAGCCATATAAAATAAAACATTTTCTTGAAAATATTCTTATAAGCTTGTAAGGAAAACTTTGAAGATTTTATAATGGAAGAAAATAACCGCACTCGCCCTATAAGTTAAAAAAACATTCTTACCTTCATTCTGTCGAAAAGGTTAAAAAGGACCTTGTCTTGAAAACGACGGAAAGATTCCTCCTATAAAAAGTCAAACAAGGGTATAAATGACTTTAACCCATATTCTTGTAAATAATAAAAATGATTTGAAATACATTTTTAAGAAACATGGATGTGGATGATAAAGAGATCCCAGTAGATTATTACATATAAACAACCTCGGATAATGAAGATATTGTGAAATAACCCTTACCTTGTACTTTTCCTTGGTTGGGGTAGGTTAACCTCCTGTATAGTGGTGAAATAATTGTTATTAAATTATAAAAGAATCATATATATTAATATGATATCATATATGATCTTCTAATATTGATTTGATAATAATATCTTAGTATTATCGTTGTTTCGGGGGTTAACTTACTTGTTTTCTTTTATATGTTTTGTTACATAAGACATGTTTGTACAGGATATGTTGTATATTATTCATATCCAGAATGATATCAAGTCCTTAAAAATTATTTTTTAAATCATCAAATGATAATTATACTTGAATGGATACGATGGAGAATGAATCACATCGCGTTCGTGGAGACGGTAGTCCGTACGTACGCACGAGCGACAATATCATTCTTTTGATATTAAAATAATATATAAATGGATGGTATATCAAATATAAAGAATCATTAACATGTTATATTTATTATTTACATGAGTTACATATCATTATTATACCCATCGAAATAATAATATATTGAATAACAATTACACCACGACGTGGAGACGGTAAGCCGTACGTACGCACGTATGGTGACATGTTATTCAAAGGGTGTATAGAATTCTGAATATGGTTGTACCATATTTATAATAACATCACAGTATATATATGATACTGGAGTTATTATTTTACAATGGTAACAACAAAGGAAGAAGAAGTGGAAGAAGAAAGGAACTTGAAAAGGGGTGGTGAAAACATTACCTCTTCTTCCGGTTCTTCCTTTTGATTTGATCAAAAGTGCTCCTTAGGTTGGCTTTCTGATCCAAATAAGGCCTCTAGGTTGTAGTGAGGGATGTTGGGAGAGTATTTGGGCAGATTTTGGCCGAACCAAAAGGCATTGAAGGTGTGAAGAAATGAGAAGGAGGAGTTCCCTTTTATAAGAGGGGTGAGGGGCACCTTTGGAAAAGATAGAAATATTAATTTATAATAAATTCATATTCGGTTTCTAATGGCTCCAAAGTTGATTATTAAAAGGTTAAGATGGGGATAGGTCGAAAACCACTCAACCAATAGAATTTATACAGGTTTTGGTACTTATATTAACCTTATCTTTATTTATTAACTCTAAGTTAATTAGTTTCACTTTTACAATGTCTCTTTTTATTTTTATATAATATGGTTACTAAACTTACTATATACATCCAAGAGACCCCCAAGTGGTCCATTAATGATGAACCTATAATGATATAAGTCTCTTCGCCGATCCTTAGATTTTTAGGAATTTAATATCAATTAATAATATAATATTTGTTTTAAGAACTCTTTTATGTCAATTTTTACACTATTCAATAGTTGATTTTTGTGAAAATCATAAAAGATTTATTACTTCTAAAAAAGTCAATTAAATCAATACTAATATATCCTATTATTCTAGAAAATTAGTTTAATTAATTAAAAGTTTCATATTATATTTATTTGGGTATTTAAAATATCAATTATTTTATTTTTTCACTATTATAGTAATTACTGCATCATCGTTGTGTCATAAATAAAATAAATTATTTAATGTCCAAAAATTATAAATAAAATATCATTATATAGGAAATTTTATTATCTTTCTAATTAATATTTATAATCTAAAATCCAACATAAATAACCCAATGTAAAAATTGTTTTTCTAAAAGATATATGCTTCTGTCATTTTTGTATTCATTTTAACTTAATTTAAATATAGTGTCATTATCACTTACAAGTGGATCCATGGGGTCCCAAAATCGACCCAAAGATGCCCATGGTCGACCATGTATCAACAAATAGGGTTAAGACATGTTTTAAGATAATTTAGTATTATTATAATATTATTTTTTAACCCTTATTTACCGGATTTACCCTTAACCATGGTAAATAAAATATTTACCGCAGTAATTATTCAAAATGTCTAAAAATAAAAGTTACCTATTTAAAAAATTTAAACATCCTGATTACAAATATGGAATCCATTTTCCTAAATTCAAAACACAGAAGTGGCAGAAATTAATTTAAAATTAATTCCCAGTGTCAAAACAAAAAGCGTGTTTTTAAGAGATAATAACTACCAAAAGATTGACACTTGTTTATGTTCGGTTTAATTATAAAATTATGTCCAATTACCAAAATTATATTAAATGGTAAAAATATATTCTAAATATACTTTAAAACTACTAAAATTTATAATTTATCACTATTAATTATTTTGATTAAAAAAGTTGTTTTTAATTAAAATTTAGTAATTTTCACTATTCATCAAAATATGAAAGTTATCCGAAAAGTACCAAAATTTCACCTTAGTATAAATTTGATATTACGAATCCAAAAATGAAGTCCATTTTGAAATATAAAATATATATAATTTCAAAAATTAGATATTACTATTCATAACGGCTAGTTTGATCGGTTGTGGTGTGTGTTAAAACTCGAAGTTGCGTACAACACACGCTACTGTTTTATTCAAAGGAAAGCCTACCGTGGAAGCTTGGGATGTTTTATTTTAAATTTTTTTGATATTCCCATTTAGTCAAAAGTTTAAAATATTATATTTAAAAAGGGTTCACTATTAAAAGTTGGTAAAACTACAATACTGAAAATGAATTTGTTCTTACATTATGTCTAAGAAACTCATAATATGGATTCTAAAATTATAAGGATTATATAAAGATTAAAATTTAGTTAATACTATTCATAACCTCTTTTGAACGGCTTGTTTGGTAAGTCATGGTGCGCTTGAACTCGGTGTTGCATGTAGTGCAAGTTATTGAATTATTTTGAAGAAATAACACACTATGAAATCTTGGGGTGTTACATTCTCCCCTCCTCCAATAAATTGCGTCCTCGCAATTTGAAATTGTTCTTCTAAAATAAAAGGTTGAAAATAGAATATATATTTGTGGGAAAACCCACATCAAAAATTGGGTTACTAAAATTTAGTCTTAATATGAGGAAAACAGAAATGAAAGGGTCACCACCAAATTATGATCTCGATTAGGAGAACATTGGTGGAAATTAGAGACATATAATTGGAGGAAAAACATAAATATTTATAGGTAGTGATTGAGGTCGTCAATCACAAACAAGTATAAAATTGAGGTCCTTAAACTCATCAATCTATGATGATTTGAAGTACCATCGGTTCACCAAAATATAGGGTATTGGGATAACACATTTTTGACGTTTCAAAATATCATAGTTGAAATACCACATCGAAAAATGAATTAATGAGGTCTCTATTTGAATAATAAACTTTGGAGCCATTAGAAACTGAATATGAATTTATTATAAATTAATATTTCTAGCTTTTCCAAAGGTGCCCCTCACCCATCTTATAAAAGGGCACTCCTCCTTCTCATTTCTTAACACCTTCAAAGCCATTTGGTTTGGCCAAACTCTTCCCAAATACTCTCCCAACATCCCTCACTACAACCTAGAGGCCTTAGTTTGATCAGAAAGAAAACCTATGGATCCCTTTTGATCAAATCAAAAGGAAGAACCCGAAGAAGAAGTAATGATTTCACCACCCTTTTCCAAGTTCATTTCTTCTTCCACTTCTTCTTCCTTTGTTGTTACCATTATAAAATAATAACTCCAGTATAATATATATACTGTGATGTTATTATAAATATGGTACAACCATATTCAGTATTATATCCACCCTTTGAATAACATGTCACCATACGTGCGTACGTACGGCTTACCGTCTCCACGTCATGGTGTAATTGTTATTCAATATATTATTATTTGGATGGGTATAATAATGATATATAACTCATGTAAATAATAAATATAACATGTTAATGATTCTTTATATTTGATATACCATCGATTTATATATTATTTTAATATCAAAAGAATGATATTGTCGCTCGTGCGTACGTACGGACTACCGTCTCCACGACCGCGATGAGATTCATTCTCCATCGTAACCATTCAAGTATAATTATCATTTGATGATTTAAAAAATGATGTTTAAGGACTTGATATAATTCTGGATAAGAATAATATACAACCTATCATTTACAAACATGTCTTACGTAACAAAACATTTAAAAGAAAACAAGTAAGTTAACACCCGAAACAACGATAATACTAAGATACTATTATCTAATCAATATTAAAAGATCATATATGATATCATATTAATGTATATGATTCTTGTATAATTTAATAACAATTATTTCACCATTATACAGGAGGTTAACCTACCCCAACCAAGGAAAAGTACAAGGTAAGGTTTATTTCCCAATCTCTTCATTATCCGAGGTTGTTTATACGTAATAATCTACTGGGATCTCGTTATCATCCACATCCATGTTTCTTCAAAATGTATTTCAAAACATTTTTATTATTTACAAGAATATGGGTTAAAGTCATTTATACCCTTGTTTTACTTTTTATAAGAAGAATCTTTCCGTCGTTTTCAAAACAAGGTCCTTTTTAACCTTTTCGACAGAATTAAGGTAAGAATGTTTTTTTAACTTATACGGCGAGTGCAGTTATTTTATGCCGTTATAAAATCTTCAAAGCTTTCCTTACAAGCTTATAAGAATATTTTCAAGAAAATGTTTTATTTTATATGGCTCTTAAATGCTTTCAAAAATAGAAAGAGATATTTCTCCAAAAAGTGTTTTGATTTCATCTATGTCAACATCCTTTGATTGATTTCACGCTTATTTGAAGTTGATTTATTATGATACAAAACTTCTATATTCTATTGAAGGTTTTGTGATATGTTTGATTGTGGATGTGCTATTTTTATACCATTCATAGTTTATGGTGAAATTATTGACATTTCGTATGCTAGTTTTAATACGAATGTTTATGTTATGTTTAAACCTTTTCATATGGGAATGCATTGGACTTAATATGTGACGGGTGGAGCCCGCTATAGCTCCTCGATGCATCGGTAGGTCTCATGAGACAGACTAGTGTCTTGGCACAAGTCCTTGACAAAATCTTATTTGTAGTCTTGGCACGAGGCCTTGACTATGTGGTTATGATAGTCTGGCATTATGCATTCCATCATTATGAAAGTGGTTATTGATTTTGCATGTGATTATTCGATTAGTAGAATAACCATGTGAATAAGTAAATGGAATTATTTCATTTTATTTATGCCATACTATGTTAAAAGTTCAAGTTTAAAAGGATTTCGTTTTAATTATACATTGCCTTAAATGTTTGTTCTTATTTATGATCGTTTCCGCTATATTGTTATCCTTACTGGGCATTTGAGCTCACCCCTTTTCTATGTTTTATTTTTCCAAGGAAGTGAAGAAGTAAATTATGAATGACCTGCAGGGATATTATGTGGGGATATGAGTGTGAATTATGGAGACATTATGTTGTTGTAGTAGTTTTTTATTTTATGATGTAATGTAAAACTTATGAATATATCTAGTGTTTTCAATACTACTAAACCAATCGGTCTTTAAAGATTTGATATTTCTTGTGATCATTCCAATGTTATGTAATAATGCACCGACTCTGGGTAACTAGGGTCGGGGCGTTACAGTTGGTATCAGAGGAAGTTTAGTACAAACCTTGGAAGCTAGATTTAGATAAACTCTTATTAGAGCACGTATACCTAAGATGAACTTTGGGGATTAGTATAGAAGAACTTCCTAGAATTTTGGTATTGTAGAGATTTTGTGAGTTTTCTGAGCAATACATCCATGTCTGGATATGAGCAGGTAGAGGCGGCTCTGGCACAGATGTACCTAGGGGTAAAACCCGAAAACACCACTTTGAGCTAGACTCGAACGGGAACTGGTGCACGACAACGGGCTATGCTGCACTCTTGGTTACGACACTCTCGGGGGATATGCTTATGATAACTCTCGTTTTCCTTACAAATCATTATGAAGGGTTTATGAGTATATAATTTCTCAAAGGATGCATTTTTATGATTATGGATTATATCCATAAACTATTTAATTTATGTTATGTGTTTTACAAGTTTGGGATTAGGTATTGTTATTCATAAACTAATCTAATGTATGCCATTGTTTAGAAATGGCGCCCAGTAGAAGGAATGAGAACTCCAGAAATGCACATGATCCAAAGAGAAGGATGGATCATATCTTTCATGGTCTTAAGCTAGAATTTATAATAGAAATAGTCTCCCATGTATTATCATCATATGAAGAAATAATATCATGTGATGATAAGATAATTAAAGAGTTTACTGAGTCCTATGGATTTGAAGGGAAGAAAGAGAAGAAAAGGATGGAAGAGAGAAAGATGGATAAAGGGAAGAGGGAAAAGAAGAATTTTCCTATATGTGGTAACTGTGGAAAGAAACACCCTGGAACTTGCCTGAAAGGAATGGGAGTTTGTTATAAGTGTGGATGAAAAGGGCACAAAGTACGTGACTGCAAGGGTAAGAAAATGGTTTTAAATGTACAATGCTTCATTTGCAAGGAGTTTGGACACTACGCGAACCTATGTCCCAGTCATCAAACTATGCCGCAAATGATGCTATAGGATAATAATCAAGTTATGATACTACCACAGATGAAGAGGAATGATTAGAGTTCTTATGTTGATTATGTCAATTGAGTGTTGTATCAACAATGTACTTGTTATAATAATTATGGACTATATAAGGATTGTACTACAGTACTATTTTATTAAGGACTTGAGATTGTGTGGAACAAAGAAATGTGACTCAATAGCAGGATAAATTTTTGGAAAATATATGGTTGAGAGAATGATAAACCATAATATAGTTCTGATACCGAGGTAGTGATTTTCGAATAATACATGATTATTTTGGAAAAATTATATTGGATATTCTTGACTACCATGGAACTGATTAATGATTTGTATATTCTCTAATTGTCGGGGTTTAAAACATTTTTGGATTGATGAAGTATATCCAGCATTCTATATGGAATATGGGAGAATGAATGTAATCAATAAGGAATATGGTAATTCAGGATGTTTCAGTGTATTAAAAGAATACATGATGAAGGTATTCATATGCTATTACGGGGTAAAAAGGATCTACATTATGTTTACCTTCCTTATAAATGTTGGACTGTGAGTTTGGACAGAATTATTTTTGATAGTTCTAGTTTGGATTATTTTGGATTGCCATAAAAGGACAACCCGGAGGTCGGGCAGCAACCCGTCGTGTCCGGCAAGGCTGCGAGACTTGAACCCACAACCGAAGGGCGACAAGGGTGTATCACCTACCACTGGCCCACGAGATGTCCTGGATTAAATAATGTAGTTTTTTTTAAAGATCTGGCAGATGAATTATAAATTCATTTATTTTGGAACCCTGTACGAATAGTATAAATAGAAAAAAAAATTACATTCTATTATCTTTTAGAGTGAAATATGAGTTTGTGGTAGAAATTTATTAATGGATAAAACTCTAATTATAAAGTAAGTATATCTCCTTATGATCTTATCCAATCTCATAAATAAATTCCTCAACATTAATAAAAGGAACTTAGAACAAAAATGTTGTCCTAGATGGTACCATAAATCATCACTAATTTATGGCTTTGGGATTTTTGGCCTTTCCATATCTATGTTCTCTACCACTCTCCATCAGATAATTGATGGTTATATTTCTCTTCCATATCCATATTTTCCTACATGGAACCCTAGTATGTGTTATTTTCGGTAATCTTCATACTTTCCACTCTTTGTTTTAAATAGAGGCCTCATTAATTCATTTTTTGATGTGGGATTTCAACTAAGATATTTTGAAACGTCAAAAATGTGTTATCCTAATACCTTATGTGTTGTTGAACCGATGGTATTTCAAATCATCATAGATTGATGAGTTTAAGGACCTCAATTTTATACTTTTTTGTGATTGATGACCTCAATCAGTCCCTATAAATATTTACGTTTGTCCTCCAATTATATGTCTCTAATTGCCACCAATGTTCTCCTAATCGATATCATAATTTGGTGGTGACCCTTTCATATGAGGAATGCATTGGACTTAATAAGTGACGGGTGGAGCCCGCTATAGCTCCTCGATGCATCGGTAGGTCTCATGAGACAAACTAGTGTCTTGGCACAAGGCCTTGGCAAAATCTTATTTGTAGTCTTGGAACAAGGCCTTGGCTATGTGGTTATGATAGTCTGGCATTATGTATTCCATCATTATGAAAGTGGTTATTGATATTGCATGTGATCATTCGACTAGTAGAATATCCATGTGGGTATGTAAATGGAATTATTTCATTTTACCTTTGCCATTTTATGCTGAAGTTCAAGTTTAAAAGGCTTTTGTTTTAGTTATAAATTGCCTTATGTTTTTATACTTATTTATGAAAGCTTCTGCTATAATGTTATCCTTACCGAGCATCTGAGCTCACCCCTTTCAATGTTTTATTTTTTCCCAGGAATATGAAAAGTAATTTATGAATGACCTGCAGGGATAGTATGAGGGGATATGAAGACAAGATTTTTTTTTATGATGTAAGGTAAAATTTATGGATGTATCTAGTTATTCCAAGGCTACTAAACTAATCGGTCTTTCGAGACTTGATCTTTCTTGTGATCATGCCAATGTTATGTAATAATCCACCGACTCTAGGTAATTAGGGTCGAGGCATTACAGGTTTACCATGTTTGTTTGTTCATAAGAGCTTGTGTAATATCTTATATAAAAAATAATTGAATATCCACTAGAGGCATTGGGTGGAATACATATAATTCTTCAACATTGGAACTACATATACCCCATTGAAATTTAATGTCATCACATATGGTTTGACCATGAAACTTTTGATCCCAAAAGTGAAAGAATCATATGAAGAGTGAACCTTGGTAGATCTACTTACAAAGATTCCTATAAGAGTCCACGAATAAGGGTACGAGCATCATTGGCTAGTACTTAATTGAAATAAAATATTCTCAAGATGGTCATTTATGAACAAAATCGTGATGATGAGTTACGTAAAATTAGAGACTCTCTTTATGGAGGGGAGACCGCACCTAACTACTCATTCTTCAATGAGGTCATTCAATGCAATTTAAAATTCTGTGTTGTTCCATTAGTAGTAAAGTTATACGTGATGGGGGATTTCCATAATTATCATTCAAAAATGATCCCAAGAACCACTAAGATGTTCTATGATATGAACTGTAGATTCTGGCGTCAAGGTATGATGTGGGGCACTACTAAATTTGAATCATGTGGCTGTACCTGCCGACAGGTTTAGGTCATGCACCAGTGACCTTTGGGTTTGCCTCTATCTCTACCAGTGCACAATTGAATGTGGCATGAGATCATTATGGGATTTTTGTTGGGATTTTCTACACTTATAAAAGAATAATGTGATATGTGTTGGGTTTGATCAACTAATTAAATGTCACACTTTATACCCATTCATGATACAACGAAATTTGAGTAGTTCAAAAATATCTAATTATCATTTATTGTTCAATTTCATGAAGTTCCACATACTATAGTCTCTGATTGTTATGCATGATTCAATTCCAATTTTTTGAGAGTACTTAGGTAATAACTAGGATCTCATGTCCTTTTGAGTAAAACATACCATCCAAAGATAGATGAAACATATAAAGAGAAATATAGATTCTTGAGGATGTGTTATGTTCTTGTATTCTTGAATTTGGTGGGTCTTGGTATGAACATCAGGGGTTTTTTGAGTTTTCTTAAATTAATAGTTACCTGTCCACAATTGATATGGATCCTATTATGGACGTGTATGGTCGGCCTTTAGATCTATGTTGTTTTGGTCTATTATTGGAGTGACTTTCTTGGTAGGACTGATCTTGGTTCAATAGAAGAAAAAAGAATTTAAGGAGATTTGTTAGAGAATGTTGAGATCACATTTCTGGTATAAAACTAATGTTGATCACCACAAATGATATTTGGAATTAATAGTTTGTGATTAGGTGTTCTTTAATATTTCACCACAGTTGGTTCATCGATGTCTTGGGAGGCAAGAGAATCTTCCTCCACATTTTGGGGACCTTTTGAGGTTGTTGATTAGATGGGAAAAGTGGATTAGCTATTGTCATGTCCCCCATAGATGACATGAATACAAAATATGTTTCATGTCTCACATATTTAAATGTATCTATATAGCACTTATCTTGTTTTATTCTAGAGTTATCTTGAGGATGAACCTAATTTATCCATGATAAATCATCCGTTCAATATAATTGATTATCAAACTAAGGATCTTCATAAGATGATGATACCATCGATTTAATTTCAATGGTAGAATGGTTATGATTCTCATGAGATGTGGGAGAGGGGGAACTGATGAGAGAGCAATGGAATCATCTTCTCGGCATGCAAGTTATAGAGTATGATTTCATAGGATAGAAAGTATCTTTGGTGGGGATGTTATAACATCTTGTTACTATTTTAGGTTATGAATAAAACTATAGTTTCATCATGCATTGTTCGGGTTTAATTTAGGGATACATTGATTAAATACCTTGTATATTTTGAATGTTTCTAGGTTTTGCTTGGTTGGTGCACGATTTGATCAAACCGTGCACCCCGCTAGAGAAAAACTGTGAAAACTGAGGCAATGAGGGTTTTCCTTGTTGGAACACCATTAGAAAATATGTGTACCCATATAGGAGAAACCATTAAACCCATTTAAAAGGGGCATAGGGTTAAGGTGCTCTTTTTTTCTAACTGTACAGCCCTTCCAAATAAAACATGTGTTGGATTAAATTAATCTAAAATTCTTGCTTAAAAATTTTAAATCCTCCAATTTAGGTTCCTAAAAAAACTAGATCAACCACCTAAGATTTATTCTTCCTTGGAATCCCCCAATATGAAATTTTGGCCTCTCTAAAACCCTACAGAATAAAATCAATGCTAGGAGAATGGTGTTTAATATCTACCTGGTAGGTCTCCTTTTAAAGTTATATTTCTTCGTCACTCTCTTCTTTCATCCATATGGTTTTATAGATATCTGTGTTGTTTGAGAATCTAATACCCACTTTTTTAGAACATTAATTTTGGTTTGATTATCAGATCTTAATTTTTTTGGATCTCCATTGGTTTTTCCCACATAGGGAATTTTGTTTTGAGATCATGATCTTGAGGTAGGTGGTTCCATTTTGTTGCCCAATTCTGTTAACCATAAATTTATTGATTAAAATTTAACAATTTAATGTAAATTAATTTTCTTAAAATTTACTTCAATTTGTTTATTTCAACACCAATTACATTGAATTTGGTATTTGAGACTTGATTCGGAACAAAAGCAGTGAAAACACATCGATTCCATTAAATTATAGTGTGTTTGTGAAAGTGATTGAATTTTATGGAATTTAATTTGTTTAATTAAATTATTCAAATTTATTTTTAAGGATTTCATTTCAACCTGGTATTTTAGGAAAATGTATTGAATTATTTTGATATAAACCCATTAGTTTTATCTGGAAAAGTCATGTTTTGATTAAAACCCCATTTTTGGGTTTTAATTGAAAATTGGCAATATTTGAAATAGGATAATGGAATGAGATGTATTTTAAGTTTCCTTAAACTAAATTACCCATTATTGTTTTTATTAGATCACATGAAATCCTGGTTATTTAGGGATTTATTCAAGAAAACACTCTATTATTTACAACACTAACAAAAAATTTATTTAGTAGGTCACATACCTAATGGGATTATGTCATGTTCTCCATGGTTAGTATTAAGTAGGACATGGTCACACATATTTTCATGATTCAATATTTTAGTGTGTGTAGTCCCATATCCTTGAAAAATCATAACATTTGGAACATGACCATATTTCTTGTTTGTTTTTATAGTAAATATATTAATTTTTTTTTGTAAAATATTTTACATGCCTTATAAATTTATACAAACAATATATATATATATTTTTTAAGCCGTTTATTTTGAATAATTTTCAGCCATTGAAATGTAAAGATTGATTTTTTTAAATATGTTATAGAAATTCCATGAATTCTTATTTAACATTTGAATGTTATATTTAGTAAATTAATTTTTTGAATCTTATTGTAGAATATTTGGTGAGACCCTATTGGGATTTTAGCTCACAACGTACCTATTCATTGGAGTGTATGTAGATTATCTTCTTCCAAGTTTGAGAATGGGCTTGGAACCATATTGATGAAGTAATACCTATCGATCCTCAGTATTGGGGAGTTTTGTCCACTAAGACTTCGGTAGTGTCCTATTTTTTGGTACATGAGTTTTACATTAGGCTATTTATGTTTGTTTGAATTTTAAAACACTTTTACCTATAGAGTTTTCCTTTTATGCATAATGACTTGTTTATCATTCTTCATTTTTTTGTGGAATCTTCATTCCCAATTTCATATAGTATGATTCCAAGTGCTAATATATATCTCACGGGGATGAAGAATACCATTTGGGATATGTTAAGACTAACATAGTTATTAGGATTCCAGAATACCTAGGATGGTTCGTGACAAAACCCCACAATTAAGTGTTCATACTTATGGTGTGCAGTTGGACAAACCAGGTGGCCCTGCCCACATATCCATGCATGCATGGTTTAATTATTTTTAAAATTATTTAAAATTTTCCCGATCACACTTTTTACCTGTCTCTTTGGCCAAACTAGCTTTATTATTATTTTTTTTTGGATGACTCTCAAGAACCAATTATGGATTTTATAAACCCTCACTAAGGTAGATCGAAACTTTGATAAAATAGTTTGATCCTTTCTATTTTGGATTTCCTTCCCTGTTCCTTTTCTCCCACTCTCTTCATCTCTCCTCCATTGGGTTAAATATATCTACATGTTATTGGATGATATATTCTCATTTGATTATTATCTTGCATCGTTAGTTGATTTCTTGATCTCTATTATTGACATTCATCATTGTTGAATCTCGTTGCAGATGTTGGGTAATGTGACCTCAGGATCCTTAGTAGGTAATTTTTTTATGATTTTACATTGACTTATCCATAAATATATTGTATTAAATTTTATCTCATTCAATTGGATTATGAAAAACCATATTTAAATTGAATTGCGATATTATTCTAATTTTTCATACACATTTGGAAACCCCCGAATCCAATTAATTAGGGTGTGTTTGGGCAATTTTATGAAAAATTGTGAAATTAAATTGTTGAATTTTAATGGGGAAATTGATTTCGGAAATTTATTTAAAAATTTTATTTGAGTAAAATGGATTAATATGTTTTGATGAAAACAGTTTGATTTTATCTTAGAACAGTCAAGAATTGATTAAAAACCCTTTTTTTGTTTTTCTATAAAAACTGGCATTATTAAATTGGAAAATATGGGTGTATTTTGATTATTTTTGAAATAAATTTCCCATTATATATTTTTAGAGAAAATAGAATCCTGGGTTGTTTGTGATTTTTTGGGAAAACACTTTATTGACACTTTACAACTATAAAAAGAAAATATAGCTAGTATCATCCTCGATGGGATGGTGATGAATCCTAAATGACAAATTACTGAGGGAATTTTTATACATAGTTCATTGATCACCATCTCAAGCATGTTAGGATCCCATAACCTGGAACTATCATACCTCTAGGTAGATGACCATGCTACTTGTTTGTGATTATTTTGATATATTTTCTTGTGCATGAATTTTTTTACATATACCTTGTTAATTTTTATATACTATTTTATATAGAGTGATTATTAAGATATTGTTTGAAAATATTCCATCAATTAAAATGTAATGAATGATTTTTATTTAGTATTCTCTTGAACTTACATTAATAGTTTATTTAAAATTGTAATCTCTATAAGGTCAAATAATTGAGGGAAATTTTTATGGAATCCTTGGAGAGACCCTATTGGTATTTTAGATCACACCAAAATGGTTCCTTTGGGGGTTTGTAGACTATCTACTACAATGTTCATGAAAGGGTAAAGTACAAGTTGGAGATGGTTCTGGTGGATTATATTTGGGGATTAGAGAGTTGTATCTTTTCAATATCCCCAATATTTAACCCTCTCATGTGACCAGAAAGGGTGGGGTATGGGACCTCAAGCATGCCTATCCCTATAGTAGATGATTCCAACTAACAGTGGGGGTGAAAATAGTATAATGGGGAGACTAAATCCCCTTGGTATAAAGTTTCATACTAAATGAAAAAAATTCATATTAAAATAGATATAATCACTATAAAAAATGTGAAATATGAAAATAAAGTCCAATTAATTAATCTAGTATGCAATAAGTAAAATGTAATTACATGCTGGAATGTAAATAAATTTCACGATAGAACAATACAAGAAATGAACTAGAAGACTCATAAAATACTTAAATTATAGGGTTGCATGACCCATGATAGATCCATCTATATAATAAACCCCAACATAAAATAAGTAATCAACAACAAGGTCATTTACCCATATGATAACATGCATCAAAAAAGTTTGATTGGGTTCCAAACGACGTCCCAAATTGGGTGTCAGTAAAAACCAATAGGCTTCCACCAATATGTCTAAAATACTAGTCTGAGAATAAGAGTATTTTACAATGTGATAAATAGGTTTTTTAATTTATCCAAAGTCAAATAAATAAAACAACCTACTTTGAATCTATGATGTAATATACAGACCATGTTTTGTAACTATACCAATCACAAACATATAATCAATGTAAAAAACACTTTTACATCCATATTGGAAAATCATGGAGCAAGTCTTACAACCATTTAAACACCGCCATATAACTATAGTGTAGTCACAATTAACAATCCTGGTCAAATACCTAAAAGAATTATAGCATGGGATCGGGCGTAACACACTCTCTATAATAATTATAGCATAGTCAATGTTGAGACCACTAACTCTCAACATTATAATATATATGTGTGCATGTGTCCAGGCCTAGCCTGTTATATAAGCTTCTAAACATAGAACACAATTCATACAAACAACATTGATATCACAATCTCACATTACATATAATAATGGTTAACTATTTGAATTATAATTATTCTTTCATATGCCACATGAAGTTTAATTCACAATTGATTAAAACATACACTAATAAAAAATAATCCACAATTTAGGGATTCTATAAAATAAATCACCCAAAGACACATATTATACTAAAAAAATACTTTAATACGTATTTCCATTCAATTATTTAATTAATTTGAGTGAAATAAATGATGGCACAAACATGATATTCCATAAACATGACCATAATTGAACCACATGGTAAATATTTTGACCTATGCCTTTAACCAAAGATTCATTAACGCATCTTATGGCCAATACTGACGAGGAAGATGGTGGTTATAATGGAAAGAGATTCCTAGAAAATTACAAACCATGATCAAAACCAAAATCATAATTGAACAAAGTATTTCGCCACAACTATTAGAGAACCAAAGGGATGAAAAAAGATATCTAACCAAAGGAACTGAGGAGGGATTAAAGACACAAACGGAATGTTTGAAAGAAATATTAGAAACCCAAAATCCCTTGAAGAATTATATAGGGGAAGAATGAGAGGATCTACAACTGAAACATATTGAATTTTAGCCACACAACATGTTTAAAACATTAGGTATGTCATTTACCTGGTGTATAACATGGATTCACATACTGTAAATGATTTTGTTGGTATTATTTGAAAACCCCATCACCTAAAAGTTATTTAATTAAAACCCATGAAACATTAATTCATGTGTAATCCTTTTACACTAGGTGTAAATGTCATATAGTGGAGTTATCATCACATTTTCCATTTAACTCTCAAAACCTCCATTAAAACATCTCAACATACCATGAAAACATATTAAAAATTATTCCAATTTATACCAAGACTCCATTAATTCAAAAAAGATTTCATCCCTGAACATTAGTTCATTTTCCAAAACAAGAATATATGTATTTGATTACGATTCGACCACTAAGGTTCAATTAAAAAGTCAAATAAAAATATACAGGAAATAAGACATGATCTTATAACCCCACCTCCTTATAAAATCTCTTCCTTGAGCTTCTCTATGTTTCACTATGATGTCTTAATGACCAAGTCTGGACACTGTGTTTTTATATCAAACTCCCATTTCCATGTATCCTCTGAACTCTAAAATGCTGCCAGTACACTCATTACAATGGTATAGTCTAACCGTGATGATATTACACAATAACATCAAAAACCTGTATTGGATTCATGTCAAAGGACATATCATAAAATATCATGATATCTACGACAACTATAACAGGGGAATGTACTAGATGATATCTTCATATTTCTGAAATGTGGAACAATTTTTGAATTGCACTGTAGCATTGTGGATTGGTAGAGGGTACGCCACATGACTGACCCTTGACACCTTTTCAAATGACCAAATGAACCTAGGTGTTATATTTCCTTGTTCCTTGATATAGAATTTCCCCACCCTAGGTTAAAAATAAAGGACAACATGTGGACCAACCTCAAATTCTACAGGTCATCTCCAATCATCAACATATAATTTCTTCTTTCACTATGTGTTCACCAACCATTGTCTAATTTGATAGACCTTTTTAGATATATTCTGCATGTTACTAGGACAAAAAAGTGATAACTCACTATCGTCCAGCCAAAAACTAGGTTAACATGACATTACATACAAATCCTAAAAAAATTCCATTTGTATTGATGACTTAAATATTTTGTTATATGAAAAATTCATGAGTTCTATATGCTTCTCCCATAAACCATCCAAATCCTAAATGTAGACTTGAATCATATCCTCCAAAACCTGAATAGTCTTCTCTAATTGACCAGCTGTCTGTTGATGATATGTTTTTATTATAATAACATATGATCCCATGGATTTATTATGAATATGATAGACACATGATGTGATATTCTGATCTCTATATAAAATGATACTCCTCAGAACACTGTGAAATGGATCCAAATCATACACATAATGGCTTCTTAGGTATTCAACTATAAAAGTTTCCCTTATAGGAAATAAGTAATCTACATTATTTATTAGTTCCAAAAAAACCCTACTACATTATTATTATGGATATTCCTAGTTAATCCCATCATAAAATCAATAGTGACATAATCCCATTACCACTCTTGGATGGGTAAAATCTATAAAAGCGTACTGGGTCTCTAATGCATAGCTTTAGCCTGATGAAAATTGATTCATATATCCATGATTATTGAACCCACCTTCTCATTCATGAAATCAATCACTATCTATAGAGATTACAATACTTCTTTGTTAAAAAAGGAAGCACTAACTTTTTAGAATCTTGAAACTCCTTTATCCACTCTTCACATAAGCCTGTAGGAACCCATATTCATCAACCAAAAGAATATAATTTCCACTACCAAGAGACCATCCTGATCGAATATCCCCACTATATAATTTTTCTCTTAGAACTGAGACTTCTGGATTAGAAAACTTCTTTATCTTAATCTTATCCAAAATCATGTGTATAAAAGATGTTGAAGTCATATATATGTTTCCTTTAGATTACAGAACATCAATATGCATGTATAAATAGAGGTCAACATTCCATGACTCATCACAAGACTCTAGTAATGAATCTATCTATAAGCATTGGCAACAAATATTCCAATTCATGTGGTATAAGGGAATGAAAAATCTAAAGACTAAATAAAATCGACCCAACTCCTCTATTGAATGTCAACGTATCACTGAAAAAATATGTTCCTGAGGGTTTTGTGATCCATATATACCACAAAACTCTCACCCATTATATAGTGTCTCCAGCATCATAGGGAATGTACAACTTACAGTAACTCTAGATTATTAGTAGATTAATTCCTATCATTTGGTCTCAACTACCTATGTCATTAAGAAACCACATGATCTACCAACATTAAAACATCATTGCGTCCAACTCCAGATGGATCATCGTACACGGTATATGATTTTCACAAACATGTATAGAGATGAAAAGTGTTGATGTCATTTATCCTGTTATCTCTTTTGAAATAACTTTTTTATGTATTAAAATAGACAATCATCATCCCTTTCTTGGACAGCCTAGATATTGGTGATTTTAATCTGGAGAAATCTTGGATTAAATACTGGTAATTACCTATTAAACCCTAAAAGTTCCATATATTGATGATGATATTGGGGTTTTCCCAAAATATCATGTCTAGAACATTATATTTGTCTATTGACACTCCTCTGTGTAAGATGACATGGCCTAAGAAGTTCAGTATATTTATCTAGAAACAACATTTACATAGCATGTTGTAATTCTAATGATCTCTCAATGTACATAGGCTGGTGTCAAGATGTTGGGAATGATCATCTCCTAACTGGGAGTAAACTAATATTCCATCTTAGAAAACAACCACAAACCTATACAAAAAAGGATGAAATACAACATTCATTAAGGTCATGAATAATTTAATCAGATTATTCATCCCAAATGGGATTATTATGAATTCATACAAGGCATACCTTCTTCTAAAAGTAGTATAAGGTATGTACGATTGTCTCTACCTTAACTAATTATACCCTAATATCAATTCAATTTTGGATAATATATTATCACCTCTCAACTGATCCAAATGATCTTCAATGCATGAAAGGGGATACTAGTTTTTGAACATCGCCTGGTTCAACCTCTAATAGTCTACACATAAGAAAAATGACCCATAATCCTTTTTATAGAAGATAACTGGATAACCACATGGATATTTACACATTCGTATGATTCCTTTGTATTTTAGATTATCTAATTAAACCTTCAACTCCCATATTGTTTCTGGTTACATTATATAAGGAGGGATAGAAAATTGCTCTGATCCCGAAACCGACCTGATCAATAACTAAACCAGTTACTCTAGTGGTAATCCATAGAACTCACTAGGAAAGAAATCCCAAAAATGGCCCACTCGCATAGAAAAATAATCTTTTTGTATTCCACAATTTTTATAGAAATATTATTGATTGTTTCTTGTGATAACATGAAATATATATAGAATTGGTCCCACAAGACCAGCTTAATGATTCTACTCACACCGGTGACAATAGATGCTTTCTTATAGAGATGGGAAGGAAACTCTGCCCCAGTAACTATCAATATGATCTGTGTATTGAACTAACATATCCATACAAATAATCAATTTAATGCATGTAATTTCTAGTATGAATGTTTCCAAAGAGGAATGGAAACCACCAATCTCTAGAGAAAATTCCATGCAATGTTTAATATTTTTAGATAGTACACAAAATGTTGTTTCAATGGTTAAAACACCAACCAAAGCTTCAATATCCAAGCCCAAATCATTTTCAAAAAATATAAGATAAAAAATAAATAGATTTGTTTGTATTAAAAAATACAAGATAAGGTAGATGATATTAGAAACATATCTTTAACGGTAGATGTTCCTACATGAATGGTAGTTAGAGTAGTCTTTATAACAGAAATTGACTTGTCCCTCTACCCATGGATCCATTTTGACTACCATAAGCTATTTCCCTTGCCTATAATGGTTTCTCAGGCACTGGGGTACAACATCCTCTTCTTCATCTTGAACGACATGTGGAACTCCAACTACCTTCTTGTTGAGGTGTAGGTGAGCCCCTTATTTATTTTGTTGACATTCCTTACCCTATGACACTAGTATACTATATAATGTTCAAGCATAGCCTATTAAGAATACCCAATCTTTCGTAGATACGATACTCAACTATAGGGTAAAGACACTGCGTGGGACTAAGACCAAACATTCCACACTGATAGAACTATAATGGAACACAATATTGAGATGTTTTTCAACTTCCATAAATACTCTATCCACTACAGATTTTGTGAATGTTGTTATAACGATTCATATTAAAACTCAAAGAATAACTCCTCAATTTAACTACTGATATATCATAGCCATTGCTTAGATGACTTATCAGATTACTTTCATTGGTGAAAGCCTAATTTATCTTTTCATTATATCTTCCTAAAAATATGATTATATGTAACTTGATATTTTTTGGAACCACAGAAGAAAAAAAAAATTACTATAAAGAAACCATGGATATTTCAAATCCAAAAACAAGATTCGAAGAGTTTAAAAGAATTTAAAAATACTCAAAAAGATCTTTGCGACATATTTATGTGATATACTAGCTTCACAGAGCTATGCGGCAGACCTATGCAGTAGAGCTCCATGATAGAATAATTTATGTGCCACTATGTGGAGTACCTATGTGGTGGAGTAGTGTGAAAGACCTACATGGGAAATATCTACCTGACTAGGCCCCATCTATGCCTATACATAGAGCCCTTGGGCTCCCCATTTCAGGACTGGAAAATTTAATAGCCTTTGAATCTCTCATTTCATAGCACGTTTTCCAAGATCCCTCATTTTGTCTCATGTCGCTCTCTAAAACTAGATAGAAGATATAATAAAATGGGATAAGCATATTTTGAAAGTCATTTACAATTTTTACATAGGTTTGGTTCTCCTATGTGAAATACATTTTTTAAACAACATTCATACCTGTGCGGTATACATGCACGACATACCTATACGCCATATCTGTATGGCACACATGCACAATATACATTCATGATACATCAACGAGGGGTTCTTCTACGACATACCTACGTGAGGTACCTACACAATAGAGATCAGTTTAAATCCAACGTACCAACTCATGTACCCTCTTTAAAATCCATTCATGTGATGACCCAGACCCTCACAGTCCATCCCTTTACCGAATTCCAGATCCTAGGGGTGACGTCTTGGTGGTAGGACGTCATTTCCACGTGACCGATCGTGGAAACTGATCGGTGCGACCAATCAGCGAGACCGATTAGTGTCACCCAGCTTTGTCGGGTTTCACTTCTACAGTTTTTTCGTGAAACGCCTCTTTTGGAATTTTTAATTTATCAAGTGGTTGAAAACCATTTAAAATACCATAATTAATACCGAAGGAATCCCAAGGGAGCTCGTCAATGGAGAATTAAATAAAAATTAATACCATCGTGTGTAACAACACAACCGCGTGGGGAACCATGATCCGAATTTAAAGCTGTTCAAATCCCCATATCCCGTAACAATAAGATCTTATCTATATATCACACATGATTTTATTCTTCCTTATTCTTCCTCATGGCTAGATTCATTTTCTTCTTAGTGCGTTTGGAGTTCCCGACATCCCTCCCTTGCATATCGCAGCTTCCCCTGTTCTTGGTGTGTGGAGAAGAACTTCGATCATTGATCAATCAAGAAGTGTTTTCCTTCGCCTCTCCTTTTTGTGTTTCATATGGGGTGGTTATGCTTTTGTCTCTGTGAAAATTGATGAAACCTAACTTAATGAAGATAATGAACATACTTTTAAAGAATGAAGGGAGGGTGTGATCGATGTTTCTACTATACTACTTATATGTTGTATGTGTTGTGAATTGTGCGGCCCTATGCTCAATGAAAATCATGGTCGTTGGTGGTATTTCCTTGCACACTAAAGAACCTTTGTCTTCTATGATTATTAAATGACTTAACATGGAAATTGGTTAATCACGTAAACTCAGTCGGTTTAAATGGATGTTCAGTAAAACAAGAATCTATTGGAGACCACCCCGGTTAACAAACAGAAAAAAGAACCTAATGAATGATGTTCTTAAACATAGATGTTTTCCACTCTGTTTGGTGGTGTGTGTGATCTTCTGCCGAGTTCTTATTGGAAGATGTGTATAGGGATGGGATCATCTATTGTGGCATGATTGTTGGTTGTGAATTTGAAGCTGTGTGGTTGCTCTACTGTGACACGAACATGGGTGGAATCCCTTATCAATGAGAAATGGTGGGTTCCTAGTTTTGGGGACATGGGGATGTGTCTCAGGGTTTTCTTGTCTCCAGTACATCAAGGGCTCTCACATATCCCTTTTTTGAGGTCTTCCTTATTTCCAGTACATTTAGGGATCTCACTTATCCATTTTTTGTTGTGAATTTACAAGAGAACCGGGTGAGAAAGCTTAAATTTATATTTGGATATTTCTTTTTTTTTCATGGCATGTGTTTTTTCCTGTTAGTTTCCCGATTGGGAAGAATTCACCATAATGGGATCACATGAACATGAAAAAAGAATATTTGAGTGGGGAATTAGTTTAAGAATGATTTGGGACTTGGTCGTGAGTGTCGTGGCTTCTTTTGTGAATGAATAGAAACAAGGGTGTTGTGCTTAGGTTTTGGAACCCCTAGGTTGGGATGAGTGTTTGTTACCTATACCTATATATGTAGCTTTTATGTTACTTATTTGTGCCCCACCCAAGTTGAGCACTCAGTTCCTAACACCCCATTTCATGGGGGAGGGTGTTTTTCCCAACACTCCTATGAGTGGCTGGTTATTAGATCCTTTCTGATCCCTTTCCTAAATATCCAAAGACTCTCCGGGCAGGCTGTGATGGCCTGAAGTCCATTTTTAGCCAAATAATCATCGGGAAGGGTAGTTGTGGTGGTTGGCCCAGGTGTTTGTGGGAAGGTAGTTTCCCAAGTGTCTTAGGGATGAGGCCCAGGTGTCTTCAGGCGTGGCAGTAGTTGTTCTAACCCAGGTTTTTGCGGGTGAGGTTACACATGGTGTTTGTGGCCCACATGTCTATGGGCGGGATATTGGTTGTGGCCCAGGTGTGTGCGGGCGGGGTTTGGCAGTGGGACTGCGGTGAGAATGGTAGGATTGGTTCTATGCATAGGATTTCTTCAATAACTAGTGGGAAAGTGTCGTGGGGTACCCAAATATCGATGTGCTATTACTATACTTTACTTGGCTTGCGTTATTTGGGGAGTGTGCCTTGGTGAGACTTGGGTGGATAGTTTTTTTCCCTTTCAAGGTGCTCTGGTTTTTCTTTTCTCACAGGACATTCAAATGCCTCTCCACTTGTGCACGAGAGTCTTTGGTTTTCCATACTTAGTGTACTTGTATGCTCACCCTACATATATAAAACTGTTTTCAAGTTTCTAGGAGGACTTCAAGGATCATGCGGGACCGTACTAGCTAGAACCTTGGGGCAGTTTCTGGTCATTTTCCTTTTTCTTGTTACATTACCTTTGGTGTTTTTGTGTCTTGAATCTTTTACTTTTGAACATGCATTTGGGAATAGTTTATTTTTGGCTTTACCTTTACTTTCAGCTTCGATATTGTTGGGGTTGCTATCTTTTCTCTCGATCCTATAAAAATAAAAAGAGTAATGCCTTCCATTTTGTGTGAGATTTCATACCCTTGGTGCTGGTCACCACTGTAGGACCTATTGAAGGTTGGTTCGGGGGTCATTATCTCTACTTCAACTTAAAGAAGGAAGGGACTGGCAATCTGCTGACCCTTCCCTCTTTTTAGTGAAGGCGGGTCGTGACTGAATTGTATTAGAGGAGGTTGAGAGATCAGATGGTGTCTAGAGTTAGGCACAATGAGGATTTCATGAGGTGGTTGGGAAATAGTGTGGTGTGACCTTGGTGCGTGAATTAGGCCAGGGAAGACCAGCTAGGACATGTGATTTTAGGGCCCCCCATGATCCGATGCAAGGACCATGGACCTACCAAATAACCAGGTGAGGCTACACTGATTACAAGGTAGAGACCCTATGAAAGGTAAATGTATCATAAAGACTTCTGTTCTTTTGTTTCATGGTTGTCTTGGGGATTAAAATAAATAAATGAGTCTAAGAAAAATTAAGAACAATATTCGACCGTACTCGGGCTTAGGAAATCCTTGTTTAACTTGTAGCTATGGCACCTGGGAGGTGACCATGAGAAGTGCGGGATATCGAGGCCTAGGAGGTTGACTTGGTCGATCGGTAGAGGACCGACCAAGAGGAGGAGGATTATCAGTGGTAGAAGACGATTCGAGCCTTTCAGCGACATACCCTTGGGATGTACGAGGGAAGAACATCTGATATGGAGACGGAGAGCTTGCTCGAGTAACTAGTGATAGCTTCCGGTCTGATTTAGGCTTCCACGGAGTATTGGGTTCCTATGGAATTCATCCAGATGCGTGGAGAAGAGCGTCAATGGAGGATGCTTTATCTTGGAGAGAAGAGGGAAGCTGAGGTTGTGTGGGATGACTTCGAGAAGGGGTTCCAGGCAGAATTCCTCTCTTCCATGATGAAGGCAAATAAGATCTAGGAGCTACTCTCCGTCCAGCAGGGGAGATTGTTAGTGAGAGAGATGGGGATCAAGTTCAAGTATCTCCTTCACTTTTCTCTGGACCACTTTCTGGAGGAGGAGTCTCGGGTGAGACATTTAGAGGAGGCACTCAGACCTTCTCTTCGGTACGTTGTTACTCCCTTCACCCTACCGACATACTAAGAGGTGCAGAATAAGGCTGAAGTGGTGGAGAGGATTCACATGATGGGAGGTGTGTCACGAGAGGGGATCTAGTTGGGCTCCTAAAAGGGGAAGTCCGTCAGCTGCAGGCCTCTAGCATCAGGGCCCTCTAGGTTCTGACTAGCAGGGAGCAGGCCGCAACAGTTCCAGTTCCAGTCTCCCAGTCCTCGCCCTTTCCTTCGGGCCCAGGACCGAGGTGCTTCGTATCTGGAAGCCATGGGCACCTTCAAAAACAGTACCCGGACAGAGTACAGTACGGTGGGGGTGGGCAGGTCCGGCCCCTACCTCAGTAGCAGCAGTTCCCAGCTAGGGCCTTTCAGCAGAAGCAGCAGGGGCAGCGGGCTCCCGCTCTGCCGAGGGTCGACGTTGCAGGAGGAGGCCAACCTCAGGGTGCTTCTCAAGGACCTCGGCCTAGGCGTGGTCGGGTAGCTGGCAGACATATGAGAGGCAGAGGAGTTGGGTGTGGACATTTTCACTCTGCAGAGGCAGCAGTTTCAGCAGGGCCATAGGTTGTTCGAGGTACGATCAGCTTGTTTAGTACCCTTGTTTATTCCTTGTTCGATACAGGAGCTTCACACTCCTTTCTTACACCCAATCTGGCACATGCTCTAGGTTTAGATGCTAAGTGACTTCCAGTACCCCTGGTGCTGAGCCCACAAGTCGGAGGACAGACCGACTTTTTGTATGTTTGTCGAGGACGCAGACTGATGATAGGGCCACATCAGTTAGTCAGAGATCTTTTACTATTTCAGATACATCCATATGATGACATCCTAGGCATGGACTAGCTGTTCTCTGTATATGACGTCATTGAATACTTCTGAGGTAGGGTTTTGTTTTCACACATGGGCCGCCGACGGGTGACTTTCATCGGTGAGCAGAGTTTCCATGGAAGAAGCAAGGGAGGGGAACCCCTCCTGTCATTGTGGGCTGAGCTATCAGTGGAGTCGGTGGATGCAGAGATGGTGGATGTTCTAGGGGTCGTTAGGGAGTTTATGGATGTCTTCCCTAAAGTTTTGGCAACTCCACCCCCTCAAAGTGATGTTGAGTTCGTTATAGACTTGCAACATGGTGCTCATCCGATTTCGATGGCTCTCTATCGGATGACACCTTCAGAGTTGAGGGAGTTGCAGATCCAGATTGATGATCTGATGAAGAAGGGTTTTGTTTGGCCAAGTGTGTCACCGTGGAGTGCTCCTATTTTGTTTTCATAGAAGTCGGATGGTTGTCAAAGGCTATGCATAGACTAGAGGAGGTTGAATTAGGTGATGGTCAAGAATCGTTACCCTCTCCCGAGGATAGATGATCTCTTTGACCTGCTGAGGGGAGCAGGTTGGTTCCCGAAGATCGATATGCGGTCTGGATATCACCAAGTGATGGTGAAGGAGGACGACATCTCAAAGAATACCTTCAGGTGCAGATATGGGCCCTTTGAGTTTTTATTCATGTTGTTCGGTGTTACGAACGCACCAACTATGTTCATGGGGCTCATGAACTCTGTATTCCGGGAATATCTGGACTTGTTCGTTGTCATGTTTATTGAAGACTTCCTGATCTACTCAAGATCAAAGGAGGATCATGCTGAGCTTCTAAGAACGGTTTTAGAGGTCCTCCGACAGCACCAACTTTATGGGAAGTTGTCCATGTGCAAGATCTGGATGCGAGAATTGAATTTCCTTGGCCCTGTGGTGTCCAAGTAGGGGATAGCATTGGACCCATCGAAGGTCATGGAGGTAATTTAATGGGCAGCACCCAAGAATGTGGTGGAGGTTCGTAGTTTCCTTGGGCTGGCAGGTTACTACTAGAGGATTGTTCCCAACTTCTCCCAAGTTGTGACACCCTTGATAGTCGTGACTAAGAAGAACCAGGCTTTCGTAAGGGACGAGCAGTGCGAGGCAGCCTTCAGCTATCTGAATGAGAAGTTGGTTAGTTCCCCAGTGCTAAGGTTTCCAGAAGAAGGGGGAGCATATGAGGTGTTCTTTGATGCTTCAGGGAAAGGCCTCGGATGTGTGGTGATGCAGTGGCAAGGGGTGATCTTCTATGGGTCTGGGCAGTTACGTCCCCATGAGCGTAACTATGAAACTCATGATCTAGAGCTCACAACGGTCATTTCTGCACTAAAGATGTGGTGGAACTACCTCATCGGGTAGCGCTTCGTGGTCTTCAAGGACCACAAGAGATTGAAGTATGTCTTCTCCCAGCGGGACCCGAAAATATGGCAGTGAAGGTGGATGGAATTCCTTCAAGACTAGGACTTAGAGATATCCTACACCTCGAAAAAGGGGAAAGTGGCGGCTGATGCTTTGAGAAGGAAGTCGCGGAAGGATTAATTCTGAGAGTCGGAAAATACGTGGAAGGCGATAGAGGAGTTGGCAGCCCTACACCTGGATGCTAGGATGGAAGGTGGTAGAGGTTTCCGGTATCAGATGATAGTTCCATCTTCTCAGTTCTAGCAGGTAGAGGATTCCCAATGGGGAGACTCAGAAAGCAAAGTGATGCGTGACCGAGTTGATAAGGGAAATGATCTAGAAGGGAGGATAGAGGATTGTCATAACATGATGATTTTCAAAGGAAAAATGTTTGTTCCAGATGGAATGCATAGAAAAGATCTTAGTGAGTTCCACAACTCACCCCTAGCGGTGCACCCAAGGGTTTCCAAGATGTACCAGGGTCTGAGAAGATAGTTTTGGTGGCCCGGGATGAAACAAGGAGTAGCAAAGTTCGTAGCAAAGTGCCCCGTGTGTCAGTAGGTGAAGTCTAAACACTTTGTTCGAGGTGGTCTGCTGTAGTCTCTATATTTCCCCGAGTTGAAGTGGGAGGACATATCAATGGATTTCGTCACGAGACTCCCCATGATTCAAGGGGGTTGCGACACTATCTGTGTAGTGGTAGACCGGTTGACGAAATCAGCCAACTTTCTGGAAACGAAGGAGTTGGGTGTAGTGGATGCTTTATCAAAACGGTACGTGGATGAGGTGGTGCAGTTTCATGGATTTCAGAGATCCATAGTCTCAGATAGGGATGCATAGTTTACCTCACGAATCTGGAGGGGATTGCAGCATGCTTTTGGCACCTAGCTACATCTTAGCACTAATTTCCATCCCCAGATAGATGGACACACAGAGCGCACCATCCAGACATTGGAAGACATGTTACGGGCATGTATTCTGGATTTTGGGGGATCGTGGGTGCGACACTTGCCTCTGGTAATGTTTTCCTACAATAATAGCTATCACTCAACCATTGGAATGGCTCTATTTGAAACCTTCTACAGGAGGCCATGTCGCTCACCTGTGTGCTGGACTGAGGTTGGGAAGGTGAGTGTTCTTGTCATGGAAGAAGTGTAGAGCACGACAGAGAAGGTTCATCTTATACGGTAAATGATGAAGGCGGAACAGGATCGACAGAAGTCATATACCGATAATAGGACGAGACCCGTGGAGTTCGGGGTCGTGGAACACATGTTAGTGAAGGTCTACCATCGGCGTGGACAACCGAGGTTTGGTAGGGGGACCAAGCTCTCTCCCAGATTCATCGATCCCATCAAAGTGTTGCGGCGGGTCGGAGAAGTGGCTTATCAGCTAGCGTTACCACTGTCGCTATTGTGGATACATGACGTCTTCCATGTGTCCCAGCTCTGTCGGTATCTGCAGGATGATTCACACATCCTTGAAATGGGATATCTAGATATCAAATACAATGCAACGTTTTTGGAGCAACCAGTGATGATCGAGGATTGTGAGGAGAAGGCACTTCATGGACGAACCATTTCTTTGGTTCGTGTGTTGTAGAGGCATGGTGGGCTTGAGGAAAGTACCTGGGAACGGGAAACACAGATGTGTGCCTAGTACCCAGAGTTATTTTGAGTTTAGTGATGTTCTATTTTGTACTTGTTGTGACAGAACACCTTTACCTGTTAACTATGGAATGAGTGGTTTTCCTTTTCTGTGGATGTGTATGAAGTATCCTGAGATGTGGGGAGGGGAGAACCTAATCCCAAGTTAAGACGCGTTAGAGTGGATGCACCTAAACCCATGCGGGCGAGTCAGATCCGCCAAAACTGGATAGTATCGTAACATGGAGGAAGGGAAAACCATCACCAGATGACTAGATGATTTAATCATTTGTTTTAAGGTGATTGTAAGTGTTCAGGTTCACTCTTGAGAGGTATCTTCTGGGGCGGTTGTTCGAATCGCCCTCCTTTATTTAGGTATGGATTTAAATTCTCGAGGGTGAGAATTCTTTGAGAGTTATTTGATGTGATGACCTGGACCCTCACAGTCCATCCCTTTTCTGAATTCTAGATCCTATGGGTGACGTCTCGGTGGTAGGACTTCATTTCCGTGCAACCGATCAGCGTAACCGATCGGTGTCTCACAGCCTTGTCGGTTTTCTCATCTATATTTTTTTCCCAAAACGCCTCTTTTGGACTTTTTAATTTTTCTACTGGTTCAAAGACATTTAAAATCCCATAATTAATACACACTAAATCCCGAGGGACCTCTTAAATGGATAATTAAATAACAATTAATCCCATCGTGTGTAACCACCCAACCACGTGGGGAACCACGATCGGAATTTAAAGTAGTTCAAATCCCCATATCCCATAACAATGGGATATTATCTATATATCGCATGGGAATATCTTCATCCTTCATCTTCCTCTTGGCTGGATTCCTTTTCTTCTAAGTGCGTTTAGAGTTCCCGACGTCCCCCCCTGCAAGTCGCACCTTCCCATGTTCTTGGCATGTGGAGAAGAACGTCGGTCTTTGATTAATCAAGTATGGTTTTCCTTCACCTCTCCTTTCTGTGTATCATGTGGGGTGGTTACGCTTTTTTCTCTGTGGGAATTGATGAATCCAAACATAATAAATATTATGAATGAAAATTTAACAAATTAAGGGGGGTGTGATTGATGTTTTTGCAGTACTAATTTTATGTTGTATGTGTTTTGAATTGTGTGGGCCTATGCTCACTGAAAATCATGGTCGTTGGTGGTATTTCCTTGCACACTAATGAACCTTTGTCTTATATGATGATTAAAATACTTGACATGGAAATTGGATAATCAAGTAAACTCAGTTGGTTTAAATGGATGTTCAGTAAAACAAGAATCTCTGTGTGACCACCCCGGTTAACAAACAGAAAGAAGAACCTAATGAATTATGTACTTTAACCTCGAATTTTTTCACTCTGTTTGGTGGAGGTTGTGTTGTTCTTCCTGGTGCTTATGGGAAAAAGTGAATAGGGATGGGATCCTCTGTTGTGTCATGGTTGTTGGTTGTGAATTTCAAGCTGTGTGGTTGCTCTGCTATGACACGAACTCGGGTGGAATCATCTATCGTTGAGAAATGGAGGGTTCCTGGTTTTGGGGACCTAGGGTTGTGTCTCATGGTTTTCTTGTCTCATTTCTTCGAAGGATCCCACTTATCTCTTTTGTGATGTTTTCCTTGTTTTTAGTAATTTTAGGGATCTCACTTATCCATTTGTTGTTGTGACTTTACAAGAGAACCAGGTGTGAGTGCTTAAATTGCTGTTTGGCTTTTTTTTTCATGGCTTGTGTTTATGCCTGTTAGTTGCCCGGTAGTGCAGAAATCAGCCTAATTGATCACTTGAACATGAAAACAAGAAAGGTTGAGTGAGGAATTAGTTTGGGAATGAGTTGTGTCTTTTCCGTGAGTGTCATGGATTCTTTTGTCAATGAATAGTTACAAAGGGGATGTGCTTAGGTTTTGGAACCCCTAGGTTGGGATGAGTGTTTGTTACCTACACTTTTATCTATAGCTTTTATGTTTCTTATTCGCACCCTACCCAAGTTGATCACTTAGTGCAGAACACCCCATTTCATGGGGGAGGTTTTTTTCCCAACACTCCTATGAGTGGCTGGTTATTAGCTCTTTTCGGCTCCCTTTCCCAAATAGCCCAAGACTCTTCGGGTAGGCTGTGATGGCCTGAAGTCCATTATTAGCCCACGAATCTCTGGGCAGGGTAGCTGTGGTGGTTAGCCAAGTTGTTTGTGGGAAGGTTGTTTCCCAAGGGTCTTCGGGATGAGGCCCATGTGTCTTCGGGTGTGGCAGTAGTTATTCTGACCCGGTTGTTTGCGGGTGTGGTTAGGCGTGGTGGTTGTGGCTCAGGTGTATACGGGTGAGATGGTGGCTATGGCTAGGTGTGTATGGGCGGGGTTTGGAAATGGGACTACGGTGAGGTTATGGCCTAGGTGTGTGCAGGCGAGGTTTGGTAGTGGGACTGCGGTGAGAATGGTGGGATTGGTAGGATTCGTAGGATGTCTTTAATAACCAGTGCGAAAGTGGCATTGGGTACCCAAATATCGATGTGATATTACTATACTTTACTTACATTGCATTATTTGTGGTGTGTGCCTTGGTGAGACATGGGTGGATTGTTTTTTTTCCTTACTAGGTGCTTTGGTTTTCTTTTCTCACATGGCATTAGAATGCCTCTCCACTTGTGCACAAGAGTCTTTGGTTTTCCCTACTGAGTGTACCTGTATGCTCAACCTACATATATAAAACTGTTTTCAGGTTTCTAGGAGGACTTCATGGATCGTGCAGGACCATACTAGCTCAGACTTTGGGGAAGCTGTTGGTTGTTTTCATTTTTCATGGTACATTACCTTTGGTGTTTTTATGGCATCTATCTTTTATTTTTGAACATGCATATGGGAATGGTTTACTTTTGGATTTACCATTACTTTCAGCTTCAGTATTGTTGGGGATTCTATCTTATCTCTTGATCCTATTAAAATAAAAAGGTTAATGCCTTCCATTTAGTGTGAGATTCTATACCCTTGGTGTTGGTCTCTACTTCGGGACATATTGAAGGCGGGTTTCAGGAGTCATTATCTCTCCTTCATTTTAAAGAAGGAAGGGCCTGGAAATCTGCTGACCCTTCCCTCCTTTTGGTGAAGGCAGCTTGTGACAATTCATGGAAGGTTATCTACTTTTATGGTTCCCTTAATCTAAAAGTTACTATGTTGAAGCCTCCCCGAAAAACTCCTCACATATCAATCATTTGGGAAAGTCATATCAGTGTGTCTCCTACTTAGGTTTGTATTTCCACAGTCGGAGGATTCCCACATTTGTTTCAAAATGGGGATAGAATTATTGAAATACATCGAGGTTTGTATATCCATAGTCATATGGACCATTATCCCAAGAACCGTGTAGGGAAGTTCCCGTTTTAAAGGATTAGGGTTTGGGTTCTGTCCTCCCCCTCTCGTCTCTTAATCCTGGAACCTCAGGTCAATGGTTGAGATGGTATAGTTCACACTTGCATTTCCATGATAGCAATGGGGATGTCTCCATCCCCTAATAGGATCAATTTCATGGAAGACATCCTGGTATAATCCCCTAATCATCATCCCTTCTTCCTTCCATTGGACCCTAGTCCAATGTGAAGAAAATAGATGGAGGGCTTATCACCTCTCCCTCTTCCTGGGTCTCCTTACCCTCATCCACCTATTCCACCATGAGCTCTCCCTCTTCCACCAACTGAGGAAGAAAATTTTAAAAGTGCAAGTGTCATTATTGAATCTTTAACATCATCTTGTTTCTCACACCATGCATGACTCACGTGGTCTTCGATATTTAGGATGATTACAACATATACACAACCACACGTCCAATTCACTATAAGAACTCTAATTTTTTTTACTAGGATATGTAGCATGAAATTTCCGGGCTCGAGCTCACTGGATATACCCTTTATGAATCCATCCCAAATTCCCTAAATCGGGGAATCCTCCTTAGGATTCACCCCCAAATTAATCCCAATATCACCAGGGCATCCTTTTCAGGTAGTAAACCCAAACTCATCTCTCTCAAAGGACAATATTATCCTTTGAGACTAATCGATCTACGTGGGCTTTCATTCAAATCCACATGGGATATGTAGGAATCCTCCTTGAGGTTCAAACCCAACACTTAAAATAACCTGTCTTCTCCTTGGCCTTTATTCTCGACAGGGTCCATTATGACTTGGATACCCATATCCTTTCCATATTCCTTGGGATTCTTCAGCTTAAGTCCCCAAAAAAACATTGATTAAGCATCTTATGCTTATATTTCCATACAACATGACATTAAACTATACATCATGGTCATTATCACACGATATAAAAGGTATGATGTGTCCCATTCAGTGGCCCCAAACTATGAGAATTCTGATTCCTTTCATAAGGATATGTAGGTAGCCTATTTTATGGACATGATCCCAATATCAAACCAAACATTTGTCCCCCTGGATAGAAATAAATTCGAGAGTTCCCCACTGAGTGTCTTAAAAACCAATATCATTATAACAATGATTACAAAAATCTTGAAATAGTATATTATAAGATACCAATTATGGAGAATCTAAAACAAATATAGATATATCCTTTAATGAAGAACCCTGAATTCATATTGATGATTCTAAATTACACACTTGTTAATAAGTGATTGAAAATTATATGGGAAATTTATCTCATTATTGTTGAATTAATAAGGATTTATGAAAATATTTTAAATCTACAAAGAGAGTTTCACAACAGACAATAATTCCCTCCAAAACGGGCATGATGAGTTCAACATCCCATCCTCTCGACCAATGCACATTCTTAGGTATCATAAATTTCAAAAAATAATGAACTATTGTCTTTGGAAAGTAGGAAAACATTGAAGAAAGAACTTTTGGATGTTTCTAGTTCTATAAATAAATCCAATTGAAACCTCCTAGAAGCAGGGATTATTAAAATTTTAATACACATTTCAAGGAAATATGAAGCAAAAAACAGTGAACCTGATGTGAATCCTTTACGACGTTAGTAATGTTACCCACATTTTAGGCCTCTATAAATTGATAATGGAATACCAGACAATGGAATAAATCATGCTTGTATCCATCTAAAAATTGTAGCTTTAATGGAGTTTGTTTTTTTCAAGTGTTTCTAAGAATTCCAATCACTCCAAAATGTCTTTCTGCAATACAAAATCTATAAAATTCCTGACCACTGCTGTAACACCCCAAGATTTCATAGTGTGTTATTTCTTCAAAATAATTCAATAACATGCACTACACGCAACACCGAGTTCAAGCGCACCATGACTCACCAAACAAGCCGTTCAAAAAAGGTTATGAATAGTATTAACTAAATTTTAAACTTTATATAATCCTTATAATTTTAGAATCCATATTATGAGTTTCTTAGATATAATGCAAGAACAAATTCATTTTCAGTATTGCACTTTTATCAACTATAATAGTAAACCCTTTTTAAATACTATATTTTAAACTTTTTGACTAAATTGGGACATCAAAAATTTAAAATGAAACATCCCAAGCTTCTACGGTACGCTTCTCTTTGAATAATGTGATAGCGTTTGTTGTACGCAACACCGAGTTCTAACAACCAATTTAACTAGCCGTTATGAATAGTAATAACTACTTTTTGAAATTATATATATTTTATATTTAAAAATGGACTTCATTTTTGGATTCAGAATATCAAAATTAGTCTAGGGTGAAATTTTGGTACTTTTCGGATAACTTTCATATTTTGATGAATAGTGAAAATTACTAAATTTTAATTAAAAACAACTTTTTTAATCAAAATAATTAATAGTGATAAATTATGAATTTGAGTGGTTTTAAAGTATATTTAGAATATATTTTTACCATTTAATATAATGTTGGTCATTGGACATAATTTTACAATTAAACCAAACATAAACAAGTGTCAATCTTTTGATATTTATTATCTCTTAAAAACACGCTTTTTGTTTTGACAGCGGGAATTAATTTTAAATTAATTTCTGCCACTTCTGTGTTTTGAATTTAGAAAAATGGATTCCATATTTGGAATCAGGATGTTCAAATTGTGTAAATAGGTAACTTTTATTTTTATACATTTTGAATAATTACTGCGGTAAATATTTTATTTACCATGGTTAAAGGGTAAATCCGGTAAATAAGGGTTAAAAAATAATATTATAATAATACAAAATTACCCTAAAACGTGTCCTAACCTTATTGGTGGACACATACCCGACCAGGGGCATCCTTGGGTCAATTTGGGGACCCCTTGGAGCCACTTGTATGTGGTAGGGACACATTATATTAATAAAGTTAAAATAAAAATAAAAATGGCATAAGATTACATCTTTTAGAAGAACACTTTTTACATAGGGTTATACATGTTGGATTTTCGATTATAAATATTCATTAGAAAGATAAAACGATTTACTACATAATTATGTTTTATTTATAATTTTTAGACATTAAATAATTTATTTTATTTATGACACAATGATGATGCAGTAATTACTAAAATAGTAAAAAATTAACATAATTGATATTATAAATATCCAAATAAATATAATATGAAACTTTTAATGAATTAAACTAATTTTCTAGGATAATATGATATATTAGGATTGATTTAATTGACTTTGTTTGAAGTAATCAATCTGTTATAAGTTTCACAAAAATCAACTATTGAATAGTGTCAAAATTGACATAAAAGAGTTCTTAAAACAAATATTATATTATTAATTGATATTAAATTCCTAAAAATCTAAGGTTCGGCCAAGAGACTTATATTATGATATGTTAATCATTAATGGACCACTTGGGGGTCTCTTGGATGTATATAGTATGTTTATTAACCATATTATATAAAAATACAAAGAGACATTGTAAAAGTGAAACTAATTAACTTAGAGTTAATACTTAAAGATAAGGTTAATATAAGTACCCAAACCTGTCTAAATTCTATTGGATGAGTTGTTTTCGACCTATCCCCACCTCATCCTTTGAATAGTAAACTTTGGAGCCTTTGGAAATCGAATATGAATTTATTATAAATTAATATTTCTAGCTTTTCCAAAAGTGCCCCTCACCCCTCTTATAAAAGGGCACTCCTCCTTCTCTTTTCCTCACACCTCTCAAGCCACTTGGCTCGTCCAAACTCTGCCCAACTAAGCTCCCCAAATCCCTCTCCTCCTCCTTGAAGCTTCCCCTTAGGCAGAAAGCATTTCAAGAAGTCCTTTGGTTCCAACCAAAGTGAGTTACCTAGATTAAAGGTAACGATTTCTCTTAAATTTTTTTCATTTATTTTGCTTCTCCAACCCCCAAACTCTTTTTATTTCCTTTCTTTTGTAACAACACCAGTATCCACAATATACTAGGATGTTGTTATAAGAAGGATTTAAACTACACATACACACAACTCCATCTAATGGATGATGAACATAATGTTTCTGTGGATGGCAAACTAACGCCTCACGAAACGATGATTGTTCAAATACATCTTACCGCCTCTCATGGTGGCCATTATGATGGCACTGTAATTAAATATGATATTAATGATATATATTTTATATATAAGCTTCTGTAATTCCATTTTATTTCATACCATTATTCGTTTCATGTTGTATATACATACGATAATTTCATTTGAGGAAGTGCGGACTACCGCCCCCTTAAAATGATATGACTCGTTCATACCACACATGGAACGTATAAAGGATGGTGTTAATGAACTTAAGTAACATATATAAAATATTATATTATACTGGAATAGTAATATACCTATGTATCATTTGTATTCGATTCTTTTAAAATAAAAAATTAAATGGAAGTAGCGTTCGTGCGTACGTACGGACTACCGTCTCCACGAACGCGATGAGATTCATTCTCCATCGTATCCATTCAAGTATAATTATCATTTAATGATTTAAAAATGATGTTTAAGGACTTGATATCATTCTGGATATGAATAAGATACAACAAACATGACATATGTAACAAAACATATAAAGAAAATGAGTAAGTTAACACCCGAAACGGCGATAATACTAAGATATTATTATCAAATCAATATTAAAAGATCATATATGATATCATATTAATGTATATGATTCTTGTATAATTTAGTAACAATTATTTCACTATTATACAGGAGGTTAACCTACCCCAACCAAGGAAAAGTACAAGGTAAGGGATTTTCTTATCTCACTTTCAATTCCGTGAGATTTTTATTGTTCGCCACTAAATTATTGGAAGTGGTGTATTGTGTACTGCCATTTGATATATATTATCATGATTCTCTTTATATTCATGTTACTCTGTAAATAATTCGGTGGTTATTAACTTTTGGCCATACAACTCAGTTGAATAACGTGGTAAGGGGTTTCTTAACTCACTCTTAAATTCGTGAGAATTCCATTGTTCACCACATAATTATTGCATGTGGTGTATGTGTACTGCCCATGATTGTATTCATTGTGTAATATACTCTATTTTATGGGTATTTACATCATCATGGCATTATCCTTCTTTCATGGGTGTATGTTTCGTAAGTTACCTAATCGATAAGGGAATTTGAGATTTCAATTTCCACTCATTTGGCTTTACGCATATTTCATTGATTATACTCCCCCAAGATTATGTGTGGAATAACTATTCATTTGATTATGTCATAATTTCCACTTCCCTTCCTGTGGATATAAGTTTGATACACATAATCACTCCATTGATAATTCTCAATTCATTGATATGAATTTGATAAGAGTAATTTTAACTCATTCTCCATTTGTTGAGTTAAACATCCAATTCGTTGGTATTGTTTTTACAAGAATATGTGTGAATATCCTTTGATTGATCTACACTTAATATCCAATCATATTTAGTGTATTTATTTTTGTCACACATAATTATATCGTTGATTTATCCTTAACCTAAGGATACAACCTTTATGAGATATTTCATCTCAATTTACATTCTATTGAGACTTCTTTGATGATATACACCAAATCACTTTTATGTGGTGTATATAATGTACTTTGACATAGTATATCATGAATTACATTATTCTCATGATATTACAATGTTTTGATTACCTCAATTATTTGTATTCAAGTGTCTCTCTTTTGGTTAGAAACTCTAACCAAAATATCATTTTAAAATGTTTTAAAGAATTATTCTTCTAAATCATGCTCATTAATGTCCATATTTTAAAAATGGTTTTAAGGATTTATTTATATGGACATTAAAGTTTTAAAATTAAAAATCCTTTTAAAAGTTTCAAAGTGGTATGGGACACTTTGATTCAAAAATCTATTTTTGAATGTCTTCTTGACAAATAGTGTGACTTTTAAAAGTTTTCAAGAAAAGGGGGATATTTCTCTCAAATAGTTATGATGATTATTTTCATCTATGTCAACATCCTTCATTATTCATGATTGAGGTTAATGTGATACAATACAATCTTCCATATTGTATCAAATGAGTTATGTTTGACTGTGTATGTTCTATTTTTATACCATTCATGGTTTGTGGTTAAAGTATTGACATTTCGTATGCTAGTTTTAATACGAATGTTTATTTTATGTTTAAACCTATTAATATGAGGAATGCATTGGACTTAATAAGTGACGGGTGGAGCCCGCTATAGCTCCTCGATGCATCGGTAGGTCTCATGAGACAAACTAGTGTCTTGGCACAAGGCCTTGGCAAAATCTTATTTGTAGTCTTGGCACGAGGCCTTGGCTATGTGGTTATGATAGTCTGGAATTATGCATTCCATCATTATGAAAGTGGTTATTGATATTGCATGTGATCATTCGACTAGTAGAATATCCATGTGAGTAAGTAAATGGCATTATTTCATTTTACCTTTGCCATTTTATGCTGAAGTTCAAGTTTAAAAGGCTTTTGTTTTAGTTATAAATTGCCTTAAGTGTTTATGCTTATTTATGAAAGCTTCTGCTATAATGTTATCCTTACTGAGCATCTGAGCTCACCCCTTTCAATGATTTATTTTTTTTTTCCAGGATTATGAAGAATTAATTTATGAATGACCTGCAGGGATAGTATGAGGGGATATGAAGACAAGATGTTTTTTTTATGATGTAATGTAAAAATTTATGGATGTATCTAGTTATTCCAAGGCTACTAAACTAATCGGTCTTTCGAGACTTGATCTTTCTCATGATCATGCCAATGTTATGTAATAATGCACCGACTTTGGGTAGCTAGGGTCGGGGCGTTACAGTTGGTATCAGAGGAAGTTTAGTACAAACCTTGGTAGCTAGATTTAGATAAACTCTGATTAGAGCACGTAGACCTAAGATGAACTTTGAGGATTAGTATAAAAGAACTTCCTAGAATTTTGGTATTGTAGAGATTTTGTGAGTTTTCTGAGCAATACATCCCTGTCTGGATACGAGCAGGTAGAGGCGGCTCTGGCACAGATGTACCTAGGGGTAAAACCCGAAAACACCGCTTTGAGCTAGACTCGAACGGGAACTGGTGCACGACAACGGGCCTTGCTGCACTCTTGGTTACGACACTCCCGGGGGATATGCTTAGGATAATTTACATTTTCTTTACAAACCGATTTAAGTAATATATATATAATATGAGAGTAAATGACCTTGGTTAATCCTAATATGTTTCAAATTGAGAATATGGTGATATTTTAATCTCTAAATGATTTTACGACTACTATTACTCACACAATGCTTTCTGGTTTTAGTCAATGGCTGGATTCCAAGGAAGTCATAGTGACTTTGAGAATGATGTACAAGGTGGGAACGATGGTAGCGATGAGCAACAAAATGGAATGTTGATAGGCGTAAAAGATATCGTCTTTATGCCAAATCAGTTTTCCAAAAATATGATCAACAACATATATATTAACCAACTCTCAGACTCAACAAGGAAGAGAAAGGTGATAAATGATAAGATCTCCAGCAATGGAGACCATGGAGAAAAGAAACCTCAATTTTCATCATGCAGGAATTGTGGAATGAGACACCTAGGAAAGTGTCTCAATGGGACAACGAAATGTTTTACGTGCGGGAAGGAAGGACATAAAGTGAATAATTGCCGAAGAAAAATGAAGAGTACTATGGAAGAAGAAAAAAATGGTCCCAAGAGTCCATTTACAGTCATTTGTCATAAATGTAGGGGACCTGGCCATTACCCGAGTGAATGTCCTATTTTATAGGATATTTTCTTGGTCAAAGAAGAAGCTATGTGGAAATAAATGGCTGAAGAAAAATTTAAAAAGTATTAGCACTCCTTGTTGATGGGTTTGCTTTGGAATAATTTTCTCTTGTATTTGTAACCCCGCAGTTTGCCATGTGAGAATGATATTTGAGGAAGAATTGTGTCTTCTCTTGTGGATATAGGTATAAATAACCATTTGGTTTATATGATCATTGGGGTTTGAGAAAATGATAAGTTATTATAATTTGGGATGAAAATGCAAAGTATGATATAACATTTGTGGTTAAATTATGTTATTTTGAGGAATTTATTTTGGTAATATTATAAAATATAGTTTTTGAAAAAGGACAACACGTAGACCGTGTGACAACCCATCGCGTCGGACAAAGCTGTGGGAATCGAACCCACAACCAAAGTGCGATTGGGATTTATCGCCTACCACTGGACTACGTGAAGTCCCTGGTTAGTGTGACTATTTTTTTTTGTTAAATGATTTTATTGATCAATAATAAGATGATTTGGGTTCTATGTCTTATCAAATGAATACCCTTGGTATAGGAAAATGATTTGGTGATTAAGTGATAAATGTTATTTTGGAAGATGTTCATTTTGTTAGGAACACTATATGCCCAAGGAAAATAGAATACAATGAGGTTTCATTTGTAGAGTAATGGTGGATTTTTATCTACGTTTTTATTGTTGATTTATAGTGATTTGGGTTATTTCTGGAAATGATTAACCTATAATAGAGAATATGTTATGATGTTAATCACTTTTAAGTATGTGACTTTAAGAGTATTTGATGTCATTTGGAGATACAATGTAACATGGGAGACTACATAATCAAATTCTTCTATGTTTTGGGTTTCAATATTAGTTTGGATTATATTAAAGGATTGTAAGGACAATTCGTTATTGAATGGTATCTATTTAACTTTGGGGTATTGTTGGTTTAATTTTAGAAATTAAGATTAGTGCATATTTATCTCAATGAATATCCTTTTGGGGGATCATTAGATCATTCACTAACCATTTTGGTTTTGATTAATATATGGTTTATCCTGCATGGATCATGTGATTCTATAAAAGTTTATTATAGCTCTTCCAGTGTGACCAAGTCTTCTTGAATACTCATCGTTTAAAAAAAAAATTTGAGTTAGTGGTGGAAATTTATTAAAGAATGAAAATCTACTTAAAATTTAAGTATATCTCATAATGTTCTTAGTCAATATCATAAATGAATTCCTCTTCCATATGTAATGTAACTTTTAAAAAAAATGTTGTCCTAGATGGTACCTTAAATCATCACTAATTTATGGCTTTGGGATTGTTGGCCTTTTCATAGCCATGTTCTCTACCACTCTCCATCAGATAATTGATGGTTATATTTCTCCTCCATATCCATATTTTCCTACATGGAACCCTAGTATGTGTTATTTTCGGTAATCTTCATACTTTCTACTCTTTATTTTAAATAGAGGCCTCATTAATTCATTTTTCGATGTGGGATTTCAACTAATATATTTTGAAATGTCAAAAATGTGTGATCCCAATACCCTATATTTTGTTGAACCGATGGTACTTCAAATCATCATAGATTGATGAGTTTAAGGACCTCAATTTTATACTTGTTTGTGATTGATGACCTCAACCACTACCTATATATATTTACGTTTTTCCTCCAATTATATGTCTCTAATTGCCACCAATGTTCTCCAAATCGAGATCATAATTTGGTGGTGACCCTTTCATTTCTCTTTTCCTCATATTAAGACTAAATTTTAGTAAACCAATTTCCGATGTGGGTTTTCCCACAAATATATTTTCTATTTTCAACCTTTTATTTTCAAAGAACAATTTCAAATTGCGAGGACGCAATTTATTGAAGGAGGGGAGAATGTAACACCTCAAGATTTCATAGTGTGTTATTTCTTCAAAATAATTCAATAACATGCACTACACGCAACACCGAGTTCAAGCGCACCATGACTCACCAAACAAGCCGTTCAAAAAAGGTTATGAATAGTATTAACTAAATTTTAAACTTTATATAATCCTTATAATTTTAGAATCCATATTATGAGTTTCTTAGATATAATGCCAGAACAAATTCATTTTCAGTATTGCACTTTTATCAACTATAATAGTAAACCCTTTTTAAATACTATATTTTAAACTTTTTGACTAAATGGGGACATCAAAAATTTAAAATGAAACATCCTAAGCTTCTACGGTACGCTTCTCTTTGAATAATGTGATAGCGTATGTTGTACGCAACACCGAGTTCTAACAACCAATTTAACTAGCCGTTATGAATAGTAATAACTACTTTTTGAAATTATATATATTTTATATTTAAAAATGGACTTCATTTTTGGATTCAGAATATCAAAATTAGTCTAGGGTGAAATTTTGGTACTTTTCGGATAACTTTCATATTTTGATGAATAGTGAAAATTACTAAATTTTAATTAAAAACAACTTTTTTAATCAAAATAATTAATAGTGATAAATTATGAATTTGAGTGGTTTTAAAGTATATTTAGAATATATTTTTACCATTTAATATAATGTTGGTCATTGGACATAATTTTACAATTAAACCAAACATAAACAAGTGTCAATCTTTTGATATTTATTATCTCTTAAAAACACGCTTTTTGTTTTGACAGCGGGAATTAATTTTAAATTAATTTCTTCCACTTCTGTGTTTTGAATTTAGAAAAATGGATTCCATATTTGGAATCAGGATGTTCAAATTGTGTAAATAGGTAACTTTTATTTTTAGACATTTTAAATAATTACTGCGGTAAATATTTTATTTACCATGGTTAAAGGGTAAATCCGGTAAATAAGGGTTAAAAAATAATATTATAATAATACAAAATTACCCTAAAACGTGTCCTAACCTTATTGGTGGACACATACCCGACCATGGTCATCCTTGGGTCAATTTGGGGACCCCTTGGAGCCACTTGTATGTGGTAGGGACACATTATATTAATAAAGTTAAAATAAAAAAAAAATGGCATAAGCTTACATCTTTTAGAAGAACACTTTTTACATAGGGTTATACATGTTGGATTTTAGATTATAAATATTCATTAGAAAGCTAAAAATATTTCCTACATAATGATGTTTTATTTATAATTTTTAGACATTAAATAATTTATTTTATTTATGACACAATGATGATGCAGTAATTACTAAAATAGTAAAAAATTAACATAATTGATATTATAAATACCCAAATAAATATAATATGAAACTTTTAATGAATTACACTAATTTTCTAGGATAATATGATATATTAGTATTGATTTAATTGACTTTGTTTGAAGTAATCAATCTGTTATGAGTTTCACAAAAATCAACTATTGAATAGTGTCAAAATTGACATAAAAGAGTTCTTAAAACAAATATTATATTATTAATTGATATTAAATTCATAAAAATATATGGTTCGGCCAAGAGACTTATATTATGATATGTTAATCATTAATGGACAACTTGGGGGTCTCTTGGATGTATATAGTAAGTTTATTAACCATATTATATAAAAATACGAAGAGACATTGTAAAAGTGAAACTAATTAACTTAGAGTTAATACTTAAAGATAAGGTTAATATAAGTACCCAAACCTGTCTAAATTCTATTGGATGAGTTGTTTTCGACCTATCCCCACCTCATCCTTTGAATAGTAAACTTTGGAGCCTTTGGAAACCGAATATGAATTTATTATAAATTAATATTTCTAGCTTTTCCAAAAGTGCCCCTCACCCCTCTTATAAAAGGGCACTCCTCCTTCTCTTTTCCTCACACCTCTCAAGCCACTTGGCTCGTCCAAACTCTGCCCAAATAAGCTCCCCAAATCCCTCTCCTCCTCCTTGAAGCTTCCCCTTAGGCAGTAACCATTTCAAGAAGTCCTTTGGTTCCAACCAAAGTGAGTTACCTAGATTAAAGGTAACGATTTCTCTTAAATTATTTTCATTTATTTTGCTTCTCCAACCCCCAAACTCTTTTTATTTCCTTTCTTTTGTAACAACACCAGTATCCACAATATACTAGGATGTTGTTATAAGAAGGATTCAAACTACACATACACACAACTCCATCTAATGGATGATGAACATAATGTTTCTGTGGATGGCAAACTAATGCCTCACGAAACGATGATTGTTCAAATACATCTTACCGCCTCTCATGATGGCCATTATGATGGCACTGTAATTAAATATGATATTAATGATATATATTTTATATATAAGCTTCTGTAATTCCATTTTATTTCATACCATTATTCGTTTCATGTTGTATATACATACGATAATTTCATTTGAGGAAGTGCGGACTACCGCCCCCTTAAAATGATATGACTCGTTCATACCACACATGGAACGTATAAAGGATGGTGTTAATGAACTTAAGTAACATATATAAAATATTATATTATACTGGAATAGTAATATACCTATGTATCATTTGTATTCGATTCTTTTAAAATAAAAAATTAAATGGAAGTAGCGTTCGTGCGTACGTACGGACTACCGTCTCCACGAACGCGATGAGATTCATTCTCCTTCGTATCCATTCAAGTATAATTATCATTTAATGATTTAAAAATGATGTTTAAGGAGTTGATATCATTCTGGATATGAATAAGATACAACAAACATGACTTATGTAACAAAACATATAAAGAAAATGAGTAAGTTAACACCCGAAACGGCGATAATACTAAGATATTATTATCAAATCAATATTAAAAGATCATATATGATATCATATTAATGTATATGATTCTTGTATAATTTAGTAAAAATTATTTCACTATTATACAGGAGGTTAACCTACCCCAACCAAGGAAAAGTACAAGGTAAGGGATTTTCTTATCTCACTTTCAATTCCGTGAGATTTTTATTGTTCGCCACTAAATTATTGGAAGTGGTGTATTGTGTACTGCCATTTGATATATATTATCATGATTCTCTTTATATTCATGTTACTCTGTAAATCATTTGGTGGTTATTAACTTTTGGCCATACAACTCAGTTGAATAACGTGGTAAGGGGTTTCTTAACTCACTCTTAAATTCGTGAGAATTCCATTGTTCACCACTTAATTATTGCATGTGGTGTATGTGTACTGCCCATGATTGTATTCATTGTGTAATATACTCTATTTTATGGGTATTTACATCATCATGGTATTATCCTTCTTTCATGGGTGTATGTTTCGTAAGTTACCTAATCGATAAGGGAATTTGAGATTTCAATTTCCACTCATTTGGCTTTACGCATATTTCATTGATTATACTACCCCAAGATTATGTGTGGAATCACTATTCATTTGATTATGTCATAATTTCCACTTCCCTTCCTGTGGATATAAGTTTGATACACATAATCACTCCATTGATAATTCTCAATTCATTGATATGAATTTGATAAGAGTAATTTTATCTCATTCTCCATTTGTTGAGTTAAACATCCAATTCGTTGGTATTGTTTTTACAAGAATATGTGTGAATATCCTTTGATTGATCTAAACTGAATATCCAGTCATATTTAGTGTATTTATTTTTGTCACACATAATTATATCGTTGATTTATCCTTAACCTAAGGATACAACCTTTATGAGAGATTTCATCTCAATTTACATTCTATTGAGACTTCTTTGATGATATAAACCAAATCACTTTTATGTGGTGTATATAATGTACTTTGACATAGTATATCATGAATTCCTTTATTCTCATGATATTACAATGTTTTGATTACCTCAATTATTTGTATTCAAGTGTCTCTCTTTTGGTTAGAAACTCTAACCAAAATACCATTTTAAAATGTTTTAAAGAATTATTCTTCTAAATCATGCTCATTAATGTCCATATTTTAAAAATGGTTTTAAGGATTTATTTATATGGACATTAATGTTTTAAAATTAAAAATCCTTTTAAAAGTTTCAAAGTGGTATGGGACACTTTGATTCAAAAATCTATTTTTGAATGTCTTCTTGACAAATAGTGTGACTTTTGAAAGTTTTCAAGAAAAGGGGGATATTTCTCTCAAATAGTTATGATGATTATTTTCATCTATGTCAACATCCTTCATTATTCATGATTGAGGTTAATGTGATACAATACAATCTTCCATATTGTATCAAATGAGTTATGTTTGACTGTGTATGTTCTATTTTTATACCATTCATGGTTTGTGGTTAAAGTATTGACATTTCGTATGATAGTTTTAATACGAATGTTTATTTTATGTTTAAACCTATTAATATGAGGAATGCATTGGACTTAATAAGTGACAGGTGGAGCCCGTTATAGCTCCTCGATGCATCGGTAGGTCTCATGAGACAAACTAGTGTCTTGGCACAAGGCCTTGGCAAAATCTTATTTGTAGTCTTGGCACGAGGCCTTGGCTATGTGGTTATGATAGTCTGGCATTATGAATTCCATCATTATGAAAGTGGTTATTGATATTGCATGTGATCATTCGACTAGTAGAATATCCATGTGAGTAAGTAAATGGCATTATTTCATTTTACCTTTGCCATTTTATGCTGAAGTTCAAGTTTAAAAGGCTTTTGTTTTAGTTATAAATTGCCTTAAGTGTTTATGCTTATTTATGAAAGCTTCTTCTATAATGTTATCCTTACTGAGCATCCGAGATCACCCCTTTCAATGTTTTATTTTTTTTCCCAGGATTATGAAGAAGTAATTTATGAATGACCTGCAGGGATAGTATGAGGGGATATGAAGACAAGATGTTTTTTTTATGATGTAATGTAAATATTTATGGATGTATCTAGTTATTCCAAGGCTACTAAACTAATCGGTCTTTTGAGACTTGATCTTTCTCATGATCATGCCAATGTTATGTAATAATGCACCGACTCTGGGTAGCTAGGGTCGGGGCGTTACAACTGCTAATGCTGGATACCCATCCATGAGAAGGATGTCATCACCAACCCTGCATCCTCATCTCTGGGTCTCTAACATGCTAATAAAGGAGTACCGTCAGCATAGTACAATTCCAACTTTAGAGGCTGCCCGTCAGGACCTCCAAATCAATAACAATCATCAATCATCTGGCCAATGATGAACTATCATCAAGATGATGACTGTGCCGACTACCAACATCAACTGATTCAAGTCCTTATCCACGTAATTAATAAAAAAATCCCTCCCACACTATAGTGAGGTTGATCATTAAGTCACTCAAGGCCTCAATTCAGAAATTTAGAAGTCCTTCATGAGAGATCCAAGCATCAATCGCATCCAGAATCGCATGGTAGTGAACCCACAACATGATGGGGGTGTTTCCTTTGGACGTTCAGCCCAGGTCTCTCAGACCTAGGTACACAAGACGAACCATCAAGGATAAAGTCAAGTAAACAAGAATCATGTTCTTATCTCTACCCCTTCTGGAGAATCCCATTAACCTAACATGATGGAAAACAACAAACGAGCACATACACACATCTATTATAATTTTGCTTCCAAGAAGACTCGTCCTGTAGAAACCCACCGTTCGCAATTGATAAACCTAGTGGAGTACGATGAACATGAAAATACACCTGCTTACATGTTATGAACCTGTCAGGAGGCTTATCATACTACATATAAAGAAGTTTGTCAATCCAATATGGTGGCAACTAGTAAACCAGAATATACACCTATTTACAATCACCAATTCGGTCAACAGTCTTGTCTTCCAATATTGAATTAAATTTGTAAACCATACATGATAGGAAACAGCCAACATTCACATACACATTCTAATATTCATCAAGTTTTCCAACATTGTCATTTGGTAGAACCCAGATAATTCTATCGGAAAGCTCTAACATCAAATTTGGGGCATACTCAACTCTCTTCCCCCACACATGAGTACAATCATTACACATTGACATGAAAAGGATGAAAATAGCTCACACATACAACTATTAGTGATATGGAATGGACGTATATTTCCATTATGATCACTAATTTCACCAAACACATCTTATCAATGGAGAATGGGAAGAAGAAAATCCCTACTCATATTCTAGAAGCATACTAGGATATTAGAAAAACCACTTCAGTAGTACCGGGGAATCATAAAGATAAATCTGTCCCCACACATGGGATGAAACATCATCATTCCATCCCATATAAGATACATAACATTGTTCTAGTCTAGGAGGGTCATGGGGAATACACCACTATATCATACGGACAACAAGATCGTGAACATACACCCTTTCTAATTGGAGATAATCGGTCTGTTACCGTAACCACACCAAGGAAGGCATATACACCTTCCCATGATAACCCCTTTTCTCAGATAGTATCCACAACTATGTATTAGATATATTCTATGAATAAGTCTTTGTTGAACAATGTTTTAAAATCAATAGTTAACCATCAATTTGGATCCTCTTAATGTAGGATTTATTAACGCTCTCAAACAATTATCTATTGTAGCTCAAGATCCGACCCCCTCATTACCAAATTATTAGAGTAGTAATATTAATTTGGAATTTCCTCTTCAGAAACATCATCATGAAGACTTGATTCATGAAAATTCAGTCAATTTAGAGTGCATATTTCAAGATGAGATCCAAGAAAACCCACTATGGGGCCAGAAGACCAAGTTGTAGGAAGATTTATCCCGTACTGTAATCCATAATGGTGATCCTCCCACTGATGTCATTCATTGAGAAAGTCCTCTCTGTGGTAGTATTTATCATCTTCAGAACAATTCTATAATCGAAAATGTTGTGATTAGAAATCCCTCCTATCTCAAGGAACTAGAAAATACAAGGCTGGTAATGTCTGATGCCTTGTCATTGAATGGTGAAACACATTCTCAACAATAATACACCTTATGAGAATAGTAATTCTCTGAACCTGCCATGGGTCATTTGTATTATAATACATAGAATCCCTTCTGGTCAGAACAAGTGATGAAACCTCTAGTGAATGATGATGAAGATGTGTTAAACATGGGGAACCCATTAGCTATGAGAGAAGTACCATTCATTTTATGGTCTTTGGAAAATTCCCATTATTATATTCCAAAATGGATTACAGAGTATTGCATTAATGATATTTTTCTTAATTTATGGAACACTATTCATCATTTTAAAACCAATGTATTACCATAGGATTAATATCAAAATGATATAATGATAATAGATGGTTTGCAGCACCAAATTGACTAGGCGTATCTCTCAGTTTCACAACATCAAAAAGTTGAAAAACATTAGAGAATACTTCAGCATGCATGCCTCAATGGTCTAATGAGGCTACACTAGTTAAATTCTAATTACCTATATAGAATATTCATCATAGTATTGGGTGCACAAGGACCATTTCATTTCACTACACTCCAAAATAATCAAAGTACCCCAAAAATTGTCTCATGCAATGTCAGTGCCCATGGTTGGCCACAATCAATAGATTTTGTATGTAATCGATTGTATGATCATGAACAAGACTCAACAAACTCTCATCAGTGTCAAGGCCAATGAAAAGATGTTCTTGAGTTACATTTACATCATGAATCTAAAAATCTTGAGCAGGTGTCCCACATAGAGGATGTTAGGAATCAGAGAATGAAAATGTATGAAAAGGAAAAAGAGATCTTCTGAAGCATGTGATTTGATTGGTTGTTGGATAAACATCGCAGCTAATGTTTGAACTAAAATCCACAAAATCAGAAGTGAAGTAGCATGAATTTCATCCGTAACAGTTCAAAAATCACCCCATCTTGCAAGGTTAGGGGATCATTTAATTCCACCATCAAATTCATTAAAGAATGTTCCGAAATTTGAAAATGACGAACAAAAACCGCCCAAAAATACAAGGATGGGGGATTTTTCAAATCTACAGTCCCCTCTTCAACAAAAGTCAGTTTTTACCTGATTAGGATGCCATAAGAAAATCATACAACTGAATTATCCAAGGATTCCCTTCAGGTTACTATCAACATAATAGTTTCAGGGAATTCATCATATAGGAGAACAAGGTTTCATGGAAGTTACAAAGGGAGATGATCTTAAAATTTTACAGAGATAATGCCACCAATGCATTATGCGTCAGCGAATGGCATTAATACAACTATAGAAGATATTCCCAAAAATGGGTCCAGTTCAAGGGAATCAGAATATTAAGTTCTTTTCAATAATGCAGTTCAAACTGAGGAAAAGGGTGAAGGTGTATGTACCAAAAATTAAACATTTTACCAAGAATCGAGGTATTCCATAAAATATCTCTCTCTCACCCCTTTGAAAGGCATCGGTAAAGGAGAAAGGAAAAAGTAAGATTTCATCTCACGTTCCCACAGGAGAAGGTCAATCTATTTTGCTTGAAGAGATATTTTCATAGAAATAAGAGGAATTGAAGGAGTTGAAAAGACTCAATACAGTGTTACATAGAAAAATAATTTCTGTTAAATATACTCCCCATGAAGGTCCTCTACTATTACATCCTGTAGGATCTCCTCAGGAAAGATTATTTTTAGTAACTATAGATACAAATAATAAATTTCCTCCACAAGATACACAATCATGGTAGGACCGTATACATCATGATTGGCCTGTTCTAGTGTGTTATCCAAGCAAAATATCAGTACCACCTTCAGTGGTTCTCCCAGTCATTGCAACAGCTGAAGCTCTAATTGTTATACCTTCACATGTTCCAGCTCATCTGAATTTTTCCCAAATTCTTATGAACACAATCGAGGCATTAACGACTCTATTGGAAGCCATGGAGCAAAAACGTGCATCGGTTTAGTCATAAAAGGGAGATTACCCTAAATAGGTTGATGCAATTTCCCCCCATCAGCATTGATGAATACCACATTCCCAATATTCAATGGTTCTGGAGATCCAAACAACGTATAAAACATTTTTTTCCCATTGTGATCCCACATTTGGAACTTATAAACATCAAGAAGAAGTTAATCATAGGTGTTTTGAGATTCCATTACATGGAATGACATCTATCTGGTATACAAGTTTATAGTATCAATAAATTATTGGGTGGGATGATCTCCATCTGAAATTACTCGTTCAATTTAGCTCAATGCTACTAAGGACGATGGTTTTTGATCATCCCAATTGTAAAAAAAGAGAGAATGAAAGAGTTTAATATTTCATTGTGTGATGAAAATGATTAACATATTCCTTATGTCTAAAACTCCCAAAAAAAGAGTTGTTACCAATCTGTGTTGGAAATCTGTGTGATGAGTTACACACCCCATTAATCCCTGTGAAATACATTGGAGGGTTTCAAGACCTTACTCAAATCTCTCAAAAGATATAAGACTCTATAATAGAAACAAAGTCTAAAACTCATTTAATTCATTCAGTTCTGGGGAGGATCATAGGAAAGGCAGAATCTGCAATAATTAAAATCATGCTAGCACTTATACCTGCTTATTCTTCATGACCTTCATCATACCAAAGGTCTCTGCCCCCTATGAACCCACAGCAACGACCACCTAATCATGGTGATCAAAGAAATCAAAGGAATAAATTGTTTGAAGAATTAATGTACAATGTTTATTCTTTCCAGAATGAACAAGTTCATGGTTATTAATATCAGCTCTGGTAAACAATTTGGTTTAGTTTCCAAGGCCGAAGTAAGGAAATAAAGAAGGATATAAATATCTTCAAAATTTTGGTCTCTTTCATTAGATGTTTGGACATCCCATTTAAAAGTGTTTTATTTTCATTGTACTTTTGAAAATGATGGTAGACTATAGACAAGTGAAATTGAATAGTTCATCAGGTTAAGTAGCATGTGTTACTACTTCAGATCCCAAGGAAGGGGGCGAATGACAGGAAGTCAAACGAAAAATTGTGCAGAAATATGATGATTGGATGATCAGGAAATTGAACAACCGAACTCATGTCATTTTATTAACATGGTTGAAACAACCAATTGTGTCTTCCACCAAATCTGACATAGTAAATCCATCATCATCAAAAAGTCATTCCTCAAAGAACCGTACTGATCATAAAGAAAAAGAGCACTTAGAATATTATGATCTCACGTTAAGGCCATGGATGTCCTTGACCCTAGAAGATTTCATGAGATCTATTTCAAAATCTTAGGAACCTCCCCACCAAATGGAACAACCATATTCAACCTGTTAAGAGGATTCTTCATCAAATGAAGTATTGATCTTTGGTTTAGTTAATGTTATCAATTTAACAAATCCTTGTGACAATGGTGATTCTGATTATATTGAGCTGAAATTCCTTGTACCTAATTGGGTAACTAGAGGAAGAGGCCAAGATTGAGGATATAGGGGAAGATGTGGGAATTCTAGAATTCACCATTTTAACTCTACCCCTTATCGAACCATAAATGCAGAAAAAACTCCTGGAAGAGACCTTTTGAGGTATCAATAAGAACAAATAGTTTATTCTAGGAATGACAGGTTTAGTTTTAACAAAATTATTTTGGAAGACAGATTAAAAGATAAAACATCTTCTTCTCAGCAAGTGAATAGTCCTAGTCAGTCTAATCTACCTAAGGCATGAGTATATCTAGCTTTTACTCCGACACAAAATATGTATACATCAAAATCATCAATTTACAATGCATTTAAAAACCTACATCTCCATGTAGGGAAATGTAGAACTTTGTACCAAAAGTATGATGTCTTGAAACAATTGGCCAAATTACGAGCCAAGTTAACAATTCTGGATTATTTGAATCTTTCAAAGGATCTTGAGTGGCACTTATTTAGGCCTTTTAAATACTTCAAGAGTTTGAAATTAATTTTTCTGCATCTGAGGTTTACAGTATAGAAAATGATCATGTAGAATGTAATGTAATCATATATTTTGTAGATGAAGATGGAGATGGTGTTGTACATGGACATATCAGACCCTAGTATTTGTCTAGAAAGATAAATGAAATAGAAATCTGATAAGACTTCATCGATAATGGCTCCGGAATCACCCACATTTATGTTTGTAAACATTGTCGATTGGGCCTGACTAAATCAGATTTATCTCCATCCACTATAATGTTTCAAGGATATGACAATAATGAGAAAGAAACATTGGGAGAGATTACAATTAGAACTCATTTTTGGAATCATGTGTATAATTCAGATTTCCTGGTTGTTCATTTGGACATAGCTTTCAACATTCTTCTTGGAAGACCATGGCTGCATCAACATGCAGCCATACCTTTGTCATACCACCAATGACTTAATTACTATTTAAATGGTATAATCATGATATTTTATGGTTACTAGGATCTATTAAAAACATGTGAATCTCAATTCATTATGGCGAAGTTTTATCACACAAAAGGAAAGAAGTCAATGAAAAAGGAAATATCTGGAGTTAATGCTCTGTATGGATTTGAAAAGGTCTAAAAAAATCCATTCATACATTTTAGTATAGATTTTGTTCAACCCATTAATAAAATTTATTGTATAAAACTGTATCCAAGCATTTTTCCAATAACATCTATAATTTCAATTTTGGCAACTGAGCCTAATAGCATGGGAAAAACTATTGATCCACCATGTAGCGATGGAAGCATAAATGGACATGTCTTCATTTCATCCATTGAACTACAGAAAGCCTCAACATCGTTAATAAAAGTTGTTGAAATTGTGGAAATTATATAGAATGAAAAATAGTATGATTATCAATCCATAATATCAACTTTATTACCATAGGAAGACCCTTTGTCATTTGTGGGGTCAGATTTGGTGGCCTCTTCTTCAAGATGTTCAAATACTAGATCCTCTTTTAACTCGAGGAGTTTTTCCTCATCATCAACTATGAAAGAAGAAACAAAATAGGTTACATGTGATGAAGAACAAGAGGAAGGTCTCATGAATTCTCCTCCATCATTTTAAGAAGGAATATCCACCACCATTGATGTGCTCAGATAAGTAAATATGAGTAAAAAAGAAGATCCACACCCCACCATATTTTGAGCGGCCATGACCTCTAAAGAGTATGATGTATATAATAAATTTCTAAAGAAACATAGAGTTGTACTTTACTGTAATTATACATAAATTATAGGTCTTAATCTTGATATATCCACCCATCACATGGGTCTTCCAGAAGAACATTGTCGATTCAAGTAGGCAGCAAGAAGAACACATCCAACTCATGCCTCTGAAATTGAATCTGAAGTTGATAGGATTATAAAGACTAAAATTGTTAGAGAAGTTAAATATTACAAAAGTTTGACCAAAATTTTGACCTAGAAAAAGAAGAATGGGAAAATTAGTGTTTTCATTGATTTCAGAGATCTTAATCAGCATTGTCCTAGGGATGATTTTCAAGTTCCCATTACAGAACATTTAATTGATACAACATCTAGTTATGAAGTTCATTCCTTTATAGATAGATACTCTTGGTGTAATTGAATATGTATAGACCTAGAAGATGAATAATCTATATCCTTCAGATCCCCTCACAATTTTTTTCTATCAGCTAATTCCCTTTGGCTTAATGAATGTAGGCGCAACATAACAACGTGCTATGCGCCATATTTTCAATCCCTTAAAAGGAAAATTTGTTGAATGTTATGTGGATGATTTGGTTGTCAAATTGATAAAATGTTCCAATCACTTTTCTGATTTGGAGAATATATTCCGTAAACATCGACAACACATTTTGAAGACGAAACCCTTGAAATGTTCTTTTGGGGTAACCTTAGGAATGTTTCTTGGCTTCGTTGTATGCCATCGAGGTATCGAAGATGATCTTGAGGAAAAAAAATCAATCCTTGGTATGAAACCTTTTAAAAGTTCGAAGGAAATAAGTGGACTACAAGGAAAATAGGCCTATATTAAATGCTTTATCACCAATTTAGTTGGAATGTTTTTTCCATTACCCTGATTAGTGAAGAATGGTTTCAATTAACAATGGAATGGTGACATGCCAATAAGCATTTGATACCCTAAAAAAATATCTCTTGATTCCACCATTATTAATGACACCTATTGTTGAAAGACCACTTATCCTCTATCTGAAATCTTTAGAGTGATCACTAGGTGCCTACCATGCCCTAAAGAACAATGATGGGAATGAAAATAGTTTTACTATCACTGTCGAACTCTGATTGATTCAGAAACTCAATATTAAAGTATTGAAAACTGCTGCCTAGAATTAATCATTGTAGTATAGAAATTGATACAATATCTGCATCATCATGAGGTCTGATTGATATCTCGTAATAACCTTCAAATGTTTGTCCTGAATCTTCCTATTCTTATAAGGAGTTACGAACGATGGGTGATTATTTTTCAACATTTTTATATCTAGTTTGTTCCTCAAAAGGCAATAAAGGCCATGCCTTAGATAATTTCCTTGATGAGCATCCATCTGCGGAAGATACACCATTAAACACTGATCTTATTATAGAATAAGTCTTATCTATTTAGGATAATTCACAAACATGGGAAATGTACATTGATGGCGCATCCAGAAGTCCAATAGGGAAGAGAATGGAAAACCCTAAACCAAATAATTTTGGGTTAGGAATTGGCCTTATTTCCATAGAAAAGGAAATATTACCTTATTATTTCCTATTATCATAAGGAGTTGCCAACAATGAGTTATAATATCAGGCTCTCATCATAGGTTTGGAGTTGGCCCTTCATCTTCAAATGAATCACTTAAAGGAAAAGGTTGTTTAGAATTGGTATTCATGCAAATCAATGGAGAATATTTTATCTGAAAATAAGAATTAATATATTTGTTTGATTATGTAAGAGGGTTAATGGATGAATTTCCCTCAGAGCCACATTGTCTTATGAACCATGATCACAAAATGACCATGCCGATGCACCGGCTAATACAGTTACAACCATGGAAGATCCAAATGGGGATCACATAGTCTTTAGCACAACCCATCACTATATGGTCTCACCATTTGTTCCAATTGGAATGGAAGAAATTAATAAAATCATTATTATTTCTGAACCACATGTTCATACCATTGGATGGAGAACATCCATCAATGAATATATTCAAAATAGGGTACTTCCACCAAATAGGGTAGAAAATTAATAGATCTGGCGATGAGCGGCCAATTTTACTCTTTATGATAGTACATACCACCAAAATATCCTGTACAAGTGAGGCGTACATGGAATCCTCATCAAAAGTATTGTTGGAGAAAAGATGTCATCTTGTCATGAAATAAGTACATTCAGGAGCCTGTGGTGCCCACTAGTCTATGCATTGACTATCATATCAGATCTAAAAGATTGGATGTAACTCCCCATGCTTCCATTGTACGTTTCCCTTTTAATAATGTAATAGCTTTCAATGTATGAAACATTGAGATTCTAATACACCATAACTAATCAAACTAGAAGTTATGAATATTAATACCATGTTTTTGAAATTTTATAAATTTTATTTTTCAAAATTGAAATTATTCTCAGATTCATAATATGAAAATTATCTTAGGGTGAATTTTTGGTACTTTTCTGAAAACATTTAATTTATTATTAATTGTAAAAAATACTATCTTTTAATTAAAAAAACTTTTTAATTGAAATAATTTATATTGTTAAATTATAAATTTTAATGTTTTTTAAGTATCATTAGAATATATTTTTATCATTTAATATAATTTAAGTAATTGGATGTAATTTCACTATTAAACTGGACATAAACAAGTGTCAATCTCTTGATAGTTATTATTTCTAAAAAACATGTTTTTTGTTTTGAAAATGGGAATTAATTGTAAATAAATTTATTCCACTTCTTTGTTTTCAATTTCGAAAAATGGATTCCATATTTGGAATTAGGAGTTCAAATTTTTTTAAATAGGTATATTTTATCTTTTGAAATTATGAATATTTACTTTAGTAAATATTTTATTTACCATGATTAAAGAGTAAATCGAGTAAATAAGGGTAAAAAATATTGTAATAATAATATTAAATTACCATAACATGTGTAATATTCTTTTTGGTTTATACATTTCCAAACATGGACATACTTGGTTCTATTTTGGGACCCCATGTAGCCACATGATAGTGGTATTGACACTTTATATTAATTAAATTAAAGTTAGACAAAATGACATAAACATATATCTTTTAGTAATATAATTTTTACTAGGGGTTATATAATTTATAATTTAGATTATAAATATTCATTTGAAGTATAAAAAGATTTCCTACATCATGGTTGTTTTTTAATAATTTTTAGATATCAATTAAATAAAATTATTTATGACACAATAATGATGTCGTGTTTACATCATTAAAGAATGATTTAAACAAATGAGATTATAAAAACTAAAAAAATATCCAAAACCTATCCAATTATTTTTGGAAGATTTTGTTTAGAATAAGGGTCATCTTATCTTCATAATTAATTAGTTTTGGAAATATAGAAACCAAAAACCATTGTATAATAAAATAATATTTTCTAACATTCCTAATGATCCCCTCCTCCCCATTATAAAAATTCCTCACCTCTAACCTATTTGTCACACCTCTCATGCCCCTTGGATCATCCAAACTCTACCCAATTAAGCTACCTACATCCATATATTCCTCATATATGAATTAACATAGGCTTAATGCAATTGAAGGAAGCCATTAGGTTTAAACCAAATGGAGTTACATGATTTAATGGCAATATCTCATCTTACGTTCTATTCTTTTATTTTATTTATCCATCCCCATAAACTCTATTTATTCCTTTATTTTATAAAAAAACCAGTATCCATAAAATACTATGTTTTATTAATGAGAGGTATTTGAACTAAACATATTCAATCCTCCATCTAATGGGTATAGAACATAATGTTTTTGTAGACGATGAACTTGTGCTTCACGAAACGATGATTATTAAATCTTTTTCTACCACCTCTTATGGTGGCTATTATGATGGAACTGTAATTATATATGATATTTATGATATTTATTTTATTCATTAGCTTTTTTAATTCACTGTTATAGCTTACCATTATTATTTTCATGTTGTATATATATACTATAATATCAATTGAGGAAGTTCGGACTACCACCCACTCAATGTGATATGAATCATCCATACCATTCATGGAACGTATAAAGGATAATATTAATGAACATATTTAATGTATATAAAGTATTATATTATACTGGAATTATAATATACCTATGTATCCTTTGGTTCTTTTCTTTTTAATATAAAAAAATGTAATGGGATTAGCGTTCTTGCGTATGTACAGATTACCGTCTCCACGAATGCGATGAGATTCATACCCCATTGTAACAATTGAAGAATTATTTTCATCTGATTATTAAAAATAATATTTTATAAAATAATATCATTCTAGATATAAATCGAATACATCCTATCCATAACACACATGACTTACTTAACAAACCATATGAAGGAAAACAAATCAGTTAACAACCAAATCAATGATACTACTAAAATGGTATTAACAATGCAATATTAGAAGATCATATATGATATCATATTTATATATGTGGATCTTTAATAATTTAATAACAATGATTTAACTATTATAAAGGAGGTTAACATACACTCAACAAAGGAAAAATACAAGATAAGCGTTAATTTCAGAATCTCTTTATTATCTGAGGTCGTTTTTATATAAATATCTACTAAGACTGCATTATCATCCACATCCATTTTTCTTAAAAATGAATTGAATTTTTATTACATTTACTAGACCATGTTTTAATGTCATTTATACTCCTGTTTTACTTTTTATAAAATAGTTTCAATGGAATGTTTTCATCATTTTCCAAACAAGGTACATTATGACCATTTCGACAATTTAAGGTAAGAATGTTTTTTAAATGTATATGGAAGGTGCAGTTATTCCAGCTATTATAAAACCATTGAAGCTTCCCTTACAAGCATATATGAGTATTTTATAGATAAAATTTATCATTTATAGTCACATGAATTTTAAATTCTTTCAAAATATAAAAAATATATTCCTCTCAAATAATTTGAATTTCATCTATTTCAACATCCTTTAATGGATTTTATTCTTGTCTTATGTTGATTTATTATGATACAAATATTCCATATTTTATTGAAGGTCTCGTTATATGTCTGACTCTGGAAGTGTTATTTTTTTACCATTCATGGATTATGGTTATCATATTAACATTTTGTATGCTAGTTTTAATACTAATGTAAATGTTTTGTTTCAACCATTTCATATGAGGAATGCATAGGTCGTAGTAAGTGATAGGTGGAGCACGCTATAGTTCCTCGATGCATTGATATTCTTCGTGATACAAACTAGTGTATTGGCACATGGTCTTGAAAAAAAATTATTTTTAGTTTTTCACGAGGCCTTGACTTTGTGGTTATGATGTACGACATTATTCATTCCATCATTATGAAATTATCTATTGATATTACATGTGATTATTCAACTAGTATAATATCGATGTGAATAAGTAAATGGAATTAATTGATTTTTCTTTTTCATATTATGATGATGTATAATTTGAAACAGCTTTTGTTTTACTCTTATACATTGCCTTTAATGTTTATGCTTATTTATTATTGTTTCGGATATATTGTCATTCGTACTGAGCATCTGAGCTCAATCCTTCCTATTATTAATTTTTCTAAGGATGTGAAGAAGTAAATTATGATTTTTCTACAGGGATATGCCAAGGATATGAGTGTGTTCAAGGGAGGAAAAAGGTTGCTTTTATTTATTTCATGATGTAATGTAATACATATATATATATCTAGTACTTCCAAGGCTACTGAACTAATCGGTCTTTCAAGACATGGTTCCCTGTATCATGCTAATGTTATGTAATAATTCACCGACTCTGCGTAACTGGGGTCGGGGCATTATAGTTGTTATCAAAGGAATTTTAGTACAAACCTTGGAAGCCAGATTTGGAAATACTCTATGTATAGAATATTAATATATGATATACTTTGAGGATTAATATAGAAGAACATCCTAGAATTTTGATAATGTAGAGATTTTGTGAGTTTTCCACGAAATACATCTATATCTGGATATGACCAGGTAGAGGTGGATCTGGCCTAGATGTACCTTGTGTGAAAAATCCGACAAGGCGTATCAGTGTTGACATGGGGTATATTAGTACACAACAACATGCCTTTCTATACTCTTGGTTACGACACTCCCTATGGATATTCTTATGATAATCCACATTTTCTTTACAAACCATTATGAATGATTTATGAGTATATACCTCCTGAAAGAAAACATTTTTATGATTTTGGACAATATCTATAAACTTTTCAAATCATGTTAAGTGTTTACAAGAATGGAATTATGTATTGTGATTCGTAAAGTAATCTTGTGTATTCCATTTTTTAGAAACAGTTCCTAGTGGAATTAATAAACACCATATCAATGAACAAAATCCATGTAGGGACTGACCTCTTACAGAAGATAATTATAGTGGAGATGATGATACAACTGGTGCTGATCATCCTATCATCATACTCGGACAACACACGCTTGTTATGAGTAATAACTATACATGTATGGAGCACCCTGACCCCCAACGTGGAGGATCAATCATAGACCACTTCATGAGGCAAAACCAGTAAAAAATCAATGAGACTAAAAATTCATTTGTAGTTGAGAATTGATATGTTATTTATACAAAAATATTTCATTCTTTGGGGAGTAGTGAATGGGAAAAATTATTCATGGAAATTTATTGACTTATTGGAGATATATATCAATGGTGTTCATTAATTAAAAACACAAATGAAGATTAAGAAGTATCAAACATATAATCGGGGATGTATAAAAAATATTTCTTAGAAAAATAGTTTCCTCATGACCATCGAGTGTATATGGAAATGAAATTTATGATTTTGAGGAAAAAGGAGGATGAGAATGTCGCAAAGTATAAGTCTAACATTACAAGGATATAAAGGCATGAAACATATTATATACGTAATCCAATGAGTAAAATTGTTCGATTTTTCGATGGGTTAAAACCATTTCTCTGTCGAGCATTAGCCTCAAAATCCATTCCATCAATCATAGATATTGTCTCATGTGATATCAATATAGAAAAATAATTATCTTGGTCTTATGAATTTAATGTAATGTAAGAGAAGAAGAGATATTTTGAACACTCTTGAAATAGAAACAAGGGGAAGAAGGGAAAAGTTGAATATCTATCATGCTATAAATGTTGGAAGAAACACCCCAGTACATGTATGAAGGTAATGATAGTCTATTACAATTGTGGTGAAAATGCCACTTAGATCATGACTACAGAGGAATGAAAGAGTTTTTCAATGTTGAATTCTAAAATTATATATAAATGGTTCATTATGAAAATGAATGTCTAAAGTGCAAAGGAAACTTACCTAAGAAAATGCCAAGGGAGAATGGCCAATCATATGTGGCCATAACTGCTGATGTTGAAGCTCCACAAGATGTGGTAGAATTAATTTAATTGTTTTATCAAGTTTAGACAATTATTTATTTGATTCTGAATCATCTAATTGTTTCATATCTTTTTGTTTTTCATTGAAAATATGATAATTACAATTTTATTTAACAAGGGAGTTATTAGGAAAAACTCTTAAGGGAAGTATCATTTCATCAATTTTTTGTGTATCAGTCACCATTAAGGCATATAAATATTCTTTATCCACTGATCTCATTGTAACACCCTTGAATGAATTTTATATAATCCTTAGTATGTATAGGCATTCAGACCATGATTCGAAAATTTCTTCAAAGAAGAAATATGTTACAATTTTTTATGATAATAAGAAATTCTTTATCTTTAGAGAAGAAACGATGCCATCTAATTCTTATCTTTATCGACCGCTGTTACTCTACAAAATTCAATTATTGGTGAGGAAGATATTGAAATAACTATGGGTGAGGAAATGAAGTTTTAAATAGAGGATGTACCTGCTATAAAAGAATAAGATGATGTATTTTTAGAGGATTTACATGGACAGAATCCAGAATGAGAAATTGTGTTTTCCATTGATTTAATTCCTAGTTCAAGGACCATATAGATGAACCCTTATAAAATGGACACTATGGAATTAGTTGAGCTAAATAAACAACTAGGGGATTTGAGTAATAAACGATTTATTATCCCTAGTGTTTCCCCATGGGGTTCCCCTGTTCTTTTTGATAAGAAGAAAGATGGATATATGTGGTTGTGCATTGACAACTGGGAGTTCAATTATCTAACGATAAATATTAAGTATCCCCTACCGCACATTGATGATTAACTTGATCAACTTTATGGAGCTCAATATTTTTCAAATATTTACCTTTTATCTGGATATCATCAGTTGTGTGTGATGAGGGAAGACATTTCGAAAACGTCACTTCAAACTAGGTATGGGTATTTCGAGTTTACAGTAATGCATTTTGGACTGACCAATGAACCCTCTATTTTCATTGATCTAATGAATTGAGTTTTCAAGGAATATCATAATGTATTTTTAGTGGTATTTACTTATGATATCGTAGTTTACTAAAAAAGCTATGAAGATCATAAAAATAACTTGAGAACTATTCTGAAAACCCTTATAAAAAATTAATTTTATGGGAAGTTTATCAAGTGTGAATTCTAGCTTCAGGAAATTTATTTTTTTTGGCCATATTGTCTCTAAGGATTCAATCTCTGTTGATCCTTCAAATACACAAGAAATCTAAAAATGTCCAGCACCGACAAGTATAAATGAGGTACGCAATTTTATTGTTTTAGAAGGTTATTATTGGCACTTCATCCATAATTTTTCCTGATTTCCTAAACCATTTACCAAGCTCACAGGTAAAGGGGTTAAATTTGTTTGGACAAAAGAGTGTGAAGAATGTTTTGAAGGACTGAATAGAACATTGGTCAATTATCCAATATTGACTAAACTATCGGGGAAGGATGGGTTTGTTATTTATAGTGATGAATCAAAAAATGGACTTGGTTGTGTCCTTATGCAGAATGATAAGGCTATTTCCTATGCATCATGATAGCTAAAAATGCCTTAACAATAATACTACACTCGTGATCTTGAGTTAGCTACTGTAATCATTACTCTAAATATATCGAGACACTATCTCTATGGTGAAAAATGGGAGATTTATACTGATCACAATAGTTTGAGGCATATTTTCTCACAAAATGAACTCAACGTGAGGCAAAGAAGATGGCTTAATCTACTCATGGATTATGATTTCACAATACACTACCACCTATGGAAGGCAAATATGGTGTAAAATGATTTGAGAAAAAAGGACCATGTAGTTTGGAACAAGATTAGAGTGGAAAGGGATCCTATGTTCATGGATCTAGTTAAGATGGATATGTGAATAATCATGGAAGATGAAACATAAATACTTTTTCAAATGGTTGCTAAAACATCATTTCTAAAAGGGATAAGAAGTTCTGAGACTCATGACAATGAGTTTCAAAATAAAATTAATTATGTGAATGATGGGAGATTATTCGACTTCATATATAAAAATGGGATTTTGAAATTTGGGAAGAAACATTGTGTTCTTAACTTACCTGATAGAAAAAGGGAATTGTTGGTTGATTATCATAGCTCCAATTCCCCTATACACCATTGTATCACAAAGATGTATTAAAATTTGAATGAAAATCATTGGTGGGACAAGATGAACAAAGATATTTTTTATTATGTGTCATGATTTATGGTTTGTCAACAAGTGAAAGCTGGAAGACAACATCCTATAGGAGTCATGCAACCTATTCCCATACCGGGGTGGAAATGTGATGATATTACAATGGAATTTTTCATGGGGATACCAATGACCCCTAGATGGATTGATGCAATATGGGTCATTGTTGAATGTCTTACCATGTCAGCTCATTTTCTTTCTATAAGAGATGATTTACCACATAAACATCTAGAAAGACTATATATTAATGATGTTTTATGATTTCATGGAGTACCCCTATCGTTTTTTTCTATCTGTGATCCCCATTTTACATGAAGATTCAGGGAAAGTCTTCAGAAGGTTTTGGATACTAAACTTCGTTTGAGCATCACCGACCACCCTCAAACAGATGGAAAATCAGAACTGACTATTCAAACATTAGAAGACAGGGTTGAGACCTTTATCACGTGACATTCAAGGTTTGTGGGATCAATATTTACCTATGATATAATTTTCATGTAACAACAATTTCCATTGATTTATTCAGATAGAACAATATAAAGCGTTATATTTAAAGATATCTCAGACAAACTTCTTGGGATAATTTTGGTGAAAGAAAAATTATAGGCCCATAAAATGTTGAGTAAAAATTTATATGTGATGGTTATCCAAACCCACATCAAAGTAGCATAAAGTATTCAAAAGAGCTATACCGATAACTGAAGGAATGATTTGGAATATGATGTAGGAGATCATGTTTTTTTTGAATGTATCTCCTTGGAAGGGTGATATATGATTTGGTATGAAAGTAAACTTAAGTCCCAGGAATAACAAACCATTCGAAATTCTAAAATTAATTGTAGTTATAGCTTATCTTTTCTTAATGATAGAAAGTCTCTCCAAAGTTCATGATGTGTTCCATGTATGACTGTCGATAAAATACATGCCTGAACTAATGCATGTACTCACCGATGAAGAAATAGAACTGCAACCTGATCTGTCTTATTGTGAATATCCTATAATAATTAATGATACTAGAGAACAAGTGTTGATAAATTTGATGACTCATCATGTGAATGTTCTATTGTGAAACAATATGATGGAAGAGGCAACATGGGAACCCCAGGAACTTATGATTAAGAACTACCCACATCTTTTTATGCAGTAATATTCTTGAAATTTCAAGAAAAAAATTATATTAATGAAGTAATATTGTAAAACCCAAATCTTCCATGGAATGTTAACCTTTGAAAAATGCAATAGCTTGCGTTGTACACAACTTCGAGATTCTGACACACCACGACCAATCAAACTAGCCGTTATGAATAGTAATACCCCCATTTGGAAATTTTGTAAATTATATTTTTCAAAATTGTATTAATTTTTGGATTTGAAATAACACAATTATCTTAGGGGGAATTTTTGATACTTTTCTGAATACTTTCAATTTTTGATGAAAAGTGAAAAATAATATATTTTCACTACAAACAACTTTTTAATAGAAATAATTATAGTGATAAATTATATATTTTAATGGGTTCTACATATCATTAGATAATATTTTTATAATTTAATATAATTTAGGCTAGTGGATGTAATTTCACATTTAAAATAGATATAAACAAGTGTCAATCTTTTGAAGATAATATTTCTTAAAAACACGCATTATGTTTTGACAATGAGAATTAATTTTAAATTAATTTCTAATACTTCTGTGTTTGGAATTAGAAAAAATGGATTCCATATTCGGAATAATGAGATCCAAATTATCTAAATAGATACTTATGTTTTTAGACATTATGAATATTTACTTCAGTAAATATTTTATTTACCATGGTTAATGGGTTAATCTTGTAAATAAGGGTAAACTAATATTATAATAATAATATTAAATTACCCTAACATGTGTCATATTCCTATTGGTTTATACAAGTCATGTCATGGTCATACTTTGTTAGATTTTCGGACTCCATAATGCCACTTGAGAGTGATAATGATACTTTATAACAATTAATTTAAAGTGACGACAAAATGAAATAAAAATATATCTTTCAGTAAAATAATTTTTACAAGGGGTTTTATAAATTATCATTTCGACTATATATATTAATATTAAAGATAAAAATATTTCCTACATCATGGAATTTGTTTTATAATTTTTATACATTAAATAAATAAAATTATTTATGACCCAATAATGATGCAGTGTTTTCCTCATTAAAGAATAATTTAAATAAATGAGATTATAAACATTAAAACAATATCCAAAACTTTGGATTATTTTATTTCAAACATGAGTCATCATATATTTTTTTAATGAGTTTTATACCTTTAAAAATGAAAAACAATATATAATAAAATAATATTTTCAAACATTTTTAAAGAGACCATCCTCCCCTTTATAAAAAACACTCACCTCTAATCCATTTATCACACCTCTCAAGCACCTTGTGTTTTCCAACATCTTCCCAATTAAGCCCCATACATCCCTCGTTTCACATTAGAAGCCTTAACTTATGTGTAAGGACCTTCAAGGAATCCTTTTTATTCAAACCAAAGGGAGTTACCTAATTTAGAGGTAAAATCTCTTCTTATGTTATTTTATTTTATTTTACATTCCAATCCCCTAAACACTCTTTATTAATTTATTTTTTAAAAACACTAGTATCCTCAATATACTATTTTGTTTTTATAAGAATTATTTTTACTACACTAATAGAAACCACCATCAAATGGGTATTGAACAAAATGTTTCGGTGGACGGTGAACTACTGCCTCTCAAAACGACGACTGTGCAATCATCTACCACCACCTCTTATTGTGGCCATTATGATGGAAATATAATTATATATGATATATATGATATTTATTTTATCTATAAGATTCTGTATTTATCTTTAATATCATACTTTTATTCTTTTCTTGTTGTATATATAAACGATAATTTCAATTGAGGAAGGGCGGAGTACCACCCCTAAAGGTTATATGACTCGTTCATACCATATATGGAACATTTAAAGGATGTAATTAATTAATGTACATAACATATATAAAATATTATATTATACTGCAATAATAATATTCATATGTATCCTTTGGTTTTATTTCCTTTTAATAAAATGAAATGTAAGTGGCATTTGTGCGTACGTAGTGATTACCGTCTCCAAGAACGCAATGAGATTCATTCCCCATCTTAACCGTTCAAGAATAATAAATATTTGACTATTAAAAACAATATTTAATAACATAATTTCATTCTATATATGAATCAAATTCATTCTATTCATTTCAAACATGACTTACGTAACTAAACATATAAATGAAATCGAATTTGTTAACACCCAAAACAATGATAATACAAAAATATTTTTAACAAAACAATATAAAAGATCATATATGATATTATATTTATGCATGTGGTTCTTTTATAATTTAATAAAAATTAATTATCTATTATACAAGAGGTTAAAATTCCATCTACCATGGAAAAGTAAAAGGAAAAGGTTAATTTCACAATCTATTTATTATCCGGGGTTGTTTTTACGTAATTATCTAATGGGACCTCTTTATCATCCAAATCCCTGTTTCTTAAAAATTAATTTCAAAACATTATTATATTAATGAGACTATGGGTTTAGGTCATTTATACCATTTTTTACCTTTTATAATTTTTTTTGAAAGGAATCATTCTGTCGTTTTCCAAACAAGGTACTCTCTGTCTTTTTCGACAAATTATTTTAATAATGTTTTTTAACTTATATGGAGGGTGTGGTTATTCTCGGCCATTATAACACCTTTGAAGCTTCCCTTACAATCTTATATGAATATTTCCGAAATAAATGTTTTCTTTCATACATACAGGACTTATAAATGATTTAAACTTATTAAGAGATATTCCTCTCAAATAATTTTGATTTAATCTATTTCAACATCCTTTAATGGATTTTATACTTGTTTGAAGTTCATTTATTATGATACAAATCTTCAATTTTGTATTGATGGTTTTGTGATATGTTAGAATGTGGATGTGAAATTTGTATACCATTCATGGTTTATGGTTAACATGTTAACATTTCATATACTAGTTTTAATATGAATGGTTATGTTATGTTTCAACTTTTTCATATGAGGAATGCATTTGACACTGTAAGTGGTGGATGGATCCCGCTATAGCTCCATGATGCATCAGTATGTCTCATGAGAAAAGCTTGTGTCTTGGCACAAGGCCTTGAAAAAATTTTATTTGTAGAATTGGTATGAGGACTTGTCTATGTGGTTATGATGTTCATCATTAAGAATTATGTCATTATAAAATTTTCTATTGATCATACATGTGATTGTTCGACTAGTAGAATATCCATGTGAATAACTAAAGGAAATTATTTGATTTATCATTTCCATATGATGATGAAGTTTAATTTAAAATGGAATTTTTTTAGTCTTATGAATTTCATTAAATGTTTATGCTTATTTATGGTTGTTTCCGCTAAATTTTTATCTTACTATGCATCTGATCTCACACCATTCTATGTTTTATTTTTCCTAGAATGTGAATAAGTAAATTATGATTAACCTACAGGGATATGAAAATGATACGATTTTGTTCAAGGGAGACACAATGTTTCTTTTCCTTATTTCATGATGTAATGTAAAACATATTTATATATCTAGTACTTCCAAGGATACTAAATGGGTCGGTCTTTTGAGACATGGTTCCTTATATCATGGAAATGTTATCTAATAATTCACCAACTCTAGGTAACTGGTGTAAGGGCGCTACATTGGATATTTTTTACCTTCAATGACATAGGATTGCACTGATTTCACAATGAAATATCATCCCTTCCCAGTGCATGCCAATTTCATTCATCAACCCCCGAAGTCACTACATATATCTAAATACTCTTGACCATTTTCCTCATGGGGAATGGATGTAGTAGGGCCTTATCCTCCCACAATAGCTATGTAGTTCATGTATATCCTTTCTGCTACTGAATTCTATTCTAAATGGTCTGAGGCAATACCTCTCAATGTATTCGGTTCCAAAAGAATTTTTAGTTTTGTAAAATATAATATCATCTCTAGATTTTTTGACGTTATACTATTTTGACAGATAATGGCACTATGTGTTGTTTGATTAAGGTAAAACAATTATATAAAAAACATAACATTAAATCCATCCATTAATCTGGCTATCATACAACTCCCAATGGGCAGATAGAGGACTTCAACAAGACCCAATCAAATATACTCCAGAAGATGGTGGATATAGACAAGAAATCATGGCCTCATAAACTTTTTAATTCCTTATGGTCATATCAAACCACTACCCGTATGACCACACAAGAAACTCCTTATTTAGTTGTATATGGAACTGAAGTAGTTTTTCTAATTGAGATGAAATTACCTTCTATCACAGTTTCAATATGTGATCAGTTGTCCACAGATGCGAGGTATATAAATGGTTAAATGTGTTGGAACGATTAGTTGAAAAATGATTGCATACTTTGCATCACATGGAATTCTATCCGAACTGAATAACACAATCTTTTAACAAAAATGTTCACCCTCGTTCATTTCTTCAAAGAGAATTGGTATTGATCCTTATGAATCCAATGATACTAGGGAAAAAACCAACAATGTTTGATCCAATGTGGGACTTATTCCATACATATGGCCTATTAAAATAGAGCTTATTCCTTAATATCAATGTTCGTAGAGCTTATTTCAATTCCATCTAATGTGAGGTTCTTAAATAAATACTTTTTGTAATTATACATATCATCCTAAATGTAAGACTTTAAATTACATAGTACAATGTCCTTACTGCAATTCATTAAACTGCACATCCCCCATGTCCTAGTTGCATGACATTAAACTTTATAACAACCATTAGCATCCATGTTTCATGACATTATAATGTGTATCATCTTTGTCCTTGTTTCATGGTGTTAAATTTCTCGACATCATTTTCCCATGTTTCATGACATTAAACTATAAGACTAATGTTTTCTCTATTTGACCATAGAAATAGTAATAAGCAAACATCTTTGGAATCATTTCTACTCATTAGTGGCACAATAATCCATCTCATTCCTATGTCTGAGTCGGATCTACATAGTTAATTTCTTTCAAGAACTACGTATGGATGGATTATTATTTTTCAATAAGATACGTTGTGATGCCCAAATCTCTAATTTTGGGCTCAGCCATAGTCCCAAAATCTTCTTATATTCGTTTATTTTTCTGTATATGAACTAGATCTATAAAAATTGTATCTTTAAGATATTTGATTTTTTCCTTATAGCATTTTATGTCTTATGTTTTACTGTTCTCTCAGAACATATCAAAATCCCCCATTCTTAATTTCAAACTCGATTGACGTGAGAAATGATTGTTTCAAGAACAATAAATGTGTTGATTTCCATATTCAATGAAATATAGAGAGAGTCCTAGATATCTAATCTTGTTCTTATCCATGATAAAAGACACACATTTTTTCCCTGTATAAGATTCAAAACTGCATAGGGAATGTTTTAAGAGCTATGTATGGATGGATTCTTTCTCTTAGTAAGACACATAGTGAAACATAGATTTTATCCATTAATCCAGTTACAATATGTATTTATTTTCATGTGGGTTTGTATCGTACTTACCACATGATGTTAAAATCCATGGAAATCTAACACCCCTATTCTTCATTTGTGTCACCTTAATATTATAGAAGAAACCTTTATTACTCATTGGTTCTCACACCAAGCATAACTAATGTGGGATTAGTAATTGGGTAAAATGATGACTTATATAAATGATGTCTTTAAATTGCTTATGGATGTGAAAATGTCTTCATATCATGACCTAAAACTACACATCATAATATTAATTCAGAGGAAACAAATAAAGTATCCATTTTACATATGAGTCAAGTGAATGTAAAAGGACATTAAATTCATGACCAATATAAGTTCAAATATTCCTCAAATGCATTGGTCATAAACCTCTTCCATAATTTCATCTCTTAATTTTGAATGATTCCAGATCATTGTAACCATTATTATGTTTTCCGGTGACAGAGTTTATAATAATTGAGAACTCTTTTTCTTGACTATGCAGTACATTCCCTTAGGTGGCCTTGAATAAATTATCTATATAACGGGCCTGTCCGTCAAAAGATGCCACTATTTGGCTATTGAACATATGCCATAGTAGGCCCTACATAATATAGTCCCCATAACAATTTTTTCAAATAATGGTAACTTTGTTCTTGGTTATAGTATTTATTCCCCTTCAAACATAGATAACAATATACGAATTTTAAAACAATCATTCAAATATACGTATCCCATTATCTTTATCCCAATCATAATATTTTCAATACCATATTTTATACATTTACCTTACCATATTTTCAATGCAATATGAAATAACCTTGGAATAACTTGACCACATATCATATATTGGTTCCATTTCTGGTCCCAGTTGTTTGACCTAAATCTACAGACACCACAACTCTTACATAATGGTTAGACCTTAATAAAAGTCATATTACTCCGATTCATTGGAAATCATTGTACCAAATACCCTTTCCATATTAAGGTATCATTATTCATAAACCAAACACTATGTTTCAGAAAATTGGAATCACCATAAACATTCTTCGGCTTGTAGCAATAGAATTTTAACATTCTTAAGAGTTATTTTTTCATAACAGTGCACCAATGGCCCTTAGGTGGACTTGCATATGTTTCCAACATAATGGGCATGTCAGTCAAAAGACGCCACTATTTGGCTATGCAGAATATTCCCCAGTTTGCCCTGCATAACTCAACACCCATAATGTGTTCATCAAATAATGGTAACTTCATTCATGGAAAAGACAAATTCTAATTCCTTGAGCCCATCATTTCAAATTATTTATATGATCTAGAAATTCCCAAATCACAGTTTACAAATTTCCCTTCCAATCCTAAATATGGTAGTATGTTTTTAAAAAAAATACCATGATATTGGAAGAATTTCATACCTTTGGTCAAATATGAAGACCTTAAATTAAAGTCACACAATGTCCTCATTGTATGACATAAAACTGCATAGTACTTATGTTCTAACTACATGACTTAAAACTGCATGGTACATATGTCCTCCCTAAATGAAATAAAACTGCATAGGACTTATGTCCTCACTGCATGACTTAAAACTGCATGGAATTCATACACCAAATTTGTTTAATGATGTTTTTATTATTCAAGACATATGTCAGTTTAAAATATCCTTTTAATTCGTAAAATTTCTTTTTATGGAATAACCACCAACTATGGCCTTCATTCACCCAAATATTATTTTCCCATATTTAACAACAGAAAAATGTTTAATTTATAATGAACTCATTTTCCTGACTATGTAGTAAATTCTCATAGGTGGCCTTGCATAAGTTACCTACAAAATAGGACTTTCATCCAAAAGATGCCACTATTTGGCTATGCAACATATGCCTTAGTTTCCCTTCATAATACAACCCCTATAACAAATTTTTTCCAAATAATGGTAATTTGATTCTTGGAGAGGACTCCCTTATATTGATATATGTTTTAGATTTGGTGACCATAAAAAATCATGACTGAAGATTCACCTTGGAAATATTTAATGAATATTAAATCAAAATATAGCCATAGAGTATTGTTTGGGATCTATGTTTAATGATTATGGTCAAAGCTATTCAACCTTAAATACTAGATTTTTATAGACTAGTATGAATGACTCTAAACTTGCAATAACAAGAGACATGATACTCACTAGGTTGAAACCCACAAAGGTCACTCTAAATAAAAGTTGAGTCCTAGCTCATTAAATGTACATTTTTGTTTGAGTTAGGTAATAATAAGAAATAAATTGTCAAAAGATATGAAATTTGTGGGGTTTTCCATATAACCCTAGAAACAATCAAATTATGATCATTAAGTCCATCGAATTAATAATAAAATTTGTGTTCTATATTCCTATCATTGTAAAAATGATAATCTAACATGAATGAATAATGATTGAAAAAAGTGGACTCATCAAGATTATTACCTTTAATATTAAAATCATGGAAAACAATAATGATGAAATATATGATTGAAGACAAAATTTGTTTCATTTATACAAAATTAGAGGACCATCCACAAAATGGGGACTCTCTATCATGTTTTAAAATAACCTTTCAACATGAATTTTAATTTCTTTAATAGCTTCATAAGCCCTATCAACAACTTGTTGATGTTTAGATAGCTGAGCAACTCCATCCTCCTATGCCTGACGACATGCTTCCTTAGTAGTTGAAATGACAATTAGCCATTCTAATTGATTTTCTACCGATGTTTATTTTTTTTCTCATGTTTTTTATGAACATCATCTTGTTTCTGTTGAAGATATTACAACTCCTTTGTGGCTTCTTTGATTTTTTGGCTAATGTCGATCTATTTCTTGTTATGATTTTCAGTTGCCTCGACTACTATATCATGAAATATCTCAACATTGAAAAGTTGTTTAGCCTCTTCAAAATATTTTTCCTAGCTTATTCTTATGCTCATGTTGATGAATGATTTCTTTCATAGCATCATAGAATGGTCGATAATTAAATACACAAAATCCCAATACGCAGAATAATGATGGATGTTGGAAAAAATGAGACAATAGTACATCTAAGGGATTCTCAACAATTATGATTCAGATCTACCCCCATGTCTTTATACGTTCCATGTCGAGAGAAAATTGCATCTCTACGTCTGAATCTGAGTCACTAACATGAGGAAAAATGTACTCTAGATGTAGATCCCTAAACGAGATGCCACGTTCTACTTCTCCCAGAACAGTTGAATCTTTGCCTTTCGACCTGGGAGATGATAACCCAAAATGATAAATCAAGGTCATTATCAATTTAAAATTGAAGAATCAGATATAAATCAGATATATGATTATATTTATCCAATAATAGTCCAACCACTTGATTGGATTCATCCCTTGTATTATTACCTTCATCGATTTGAGAAGATGTTTTTTGATAAGGAGAACTCCCATACATTAGATCATTTATCATATAAGAAGGATCTGGAGAATCTCTTGATAAGGGACCCTCTGCAATTATTTCTCCCACTCCAAAAAAGATAGTCTAAAATACCTCATTCTTGAAGAGCCTTTGCAACATTTTCTGTAGATAAAGCTGTATGAGGTGAACTTTGATGTAATGAATTGAGTAAAGAAGAACAATTATATATGGAAAATTCACGAATAAGGACATACGTCCTTGAAATTTCTCATATAAATATTTATGATCCAGGATGGAAAATGGAATATTAATATTTGGATTAAGGGTGTCCATAATTTCTGTGTATAAGGCCTGGAATATTATAGCATCGTAACCATTTAAGGTATACAAAAAACATTGATTGATTCCCACATTGGATCTCTTGAAATTATGTTCTTCTGGATCATCTATGGTACAACATCATCATGCCGTTCCAAATTTTTGACAAAATTAGTATTTATCTCATATTTCCCTAGGTCCCCATCACTTTCGTCTAGGTTAATATGAATATTAGTAATTATTATTTTAGGATCTGATGACGAAAGTAACTGAGGAATCTAGTTAATAATACCATGGAGTACCAATATATTATTATAGATTAATGCAGATATAGATGAATTTTTTGATTATTTATATAATAATATTTTAGATTTGTCAACATGAACATGGGTTTCCAATAAGGTTTCTTTTTTTAGATCTAGAAGATTCATCTATTAATCCCTTGGAAGAAGAGAGAGACACAGATCCTATAAGAGGATACATCGTGGTTACTAGAGTGTATTGGGAAAATTATATGCCCAAACAAGAGTATAAATACATACTTCTGTGAAGAAAACATCAGATCAATCTCATTTCTCTCTTGCACTTTATTTTAATATCTTGGGGGAGAAATTGAAACACCCCTCGTGGAATGAGAAAATCGAGGTAATGTTTAAGGATCATCCAGCACCATTACCCCAGTTATGATTCTCACTCCTGGATAATGTTTTGGCGACCTAGAAAGATCATTCATTGCATAAATGGGAGAGCATGCAAGACCATTATTAGGTGATTCTAGAATTGGCCCATAGCATCATTCTCATTATTAAACAGCACAAATACATTTTCACAAAGATTAATGATGATAAATGGAAAATTAGTGTTGAGAAAAAAGAAAAGGTAAAAGGAATTCTTAGTATTAACATAAATTTCACACTCATCATCAGAGTCAATAATTACCCCTTTGTGTACTCCTAAGTCCATGATATGAGATACTAATTTAGAGGCATGGATTTGTTCTTCAATTGCATATATAAAAGCCTCCAGCTCCGTAATATACTTTTGTACATCAGACAAGTCATTATCCAGATTGAAATGAAAAGGTTCCTTGATGTCCCCAATATCTGGTATTCGAATTACAAGCTGGAGTAATGCCAATGCGTCCCCAAGATCATCGGCCACACTCTCCCAATGATTAATGGTTGATGGTCACACATAATTCAATCTTGGTATGGTTGAATGTGGAAGAGATTAATAACCTTCTGAGTGGTGAACCTCATCAGCCCTCCTTTCTTCTTCATAAAGTTCAATGGATTGAATAGGAACCCTTTTTTGATGGTGTTCACTAGATCAGCTTGGTGTTGGAGGAATAGATTCTCTAGCACTTTTTTTCCTATTTTACCATCTTCAAATGAGTTTTGAGGTCTATTAAACCTCTAAAACATCTGTATCATATCTGGAATTGGACTTCTTACCAGGATTTCCATGTTCAATAGTCGTTTTTTCTAACAATCAATATATTCATTTTTTCTAAGCCCCTTGAGGATATAAAAAAGCCCAAGATTTGGCATATATAGTGTCCAATCCGATTGATGCATCTGATGGAGGAAAGGTAATTGATAAATTAGACACCCCAAAATCTGTTTGAATCCAAAATTATCTTTTTACCATTGGGTGTTTCCCATGTCAAACATACTTGGGTGGAAAAGTGATTGATTGGTGAAGACATATGAACTTACAAGCTTACATATAAGGGACATAAGCCTCATGTATAATTTCACCATCAATCCTAGTCAATAATACACCATCCCAGAATTCCATCAAATATGATCTCATATCATAATTGTTTTCTTTACCATAGTCAATAAATGTTCCAATAGGTGGATTACCAAAAAGAAAAAATGATGAATTCTCATGAGACATTCATTGCCTTTAGAACCACATCACGTCCCATGTTTTGACGATTAATACCAAAACAATTCTATAAATATGAGTTGAATAGACCTTTTGGGATGCTAACTGATTTCAACATAGAGTATTAAAAAAATGTGTTGCAATCTAGCTCCACAACATTTGGAATGGCCCAGAAATTCTAAATGGAGCCTTCCAATTGAATAAATTCAACAGGAGATGGTAGATTCTCACCAATATAAAAGATGCTAGCCCAATATACTTCTCTTTTACATATTTATCTACAATAATGAAATTACATAATCTACACCACCTCCAGATTCAAAAACTGGAAGAAATTAAATGATTTGAAACATGGAAAGGTAGGTAGCTAAGTGTACCTTTGCATCTATAATGGGTTTTACATTATTTCCCCAGTGCTTATAGTCACCTCTTTCTAGTGTAGGCCAATATGTTCCTGAACTGCCCCGATTATCTGCCATGGAAAAATAGTAAGATGTCTACAAGTTGAAAATTTTTCTATTGTTGGTTCTAAGAAGGCTTGAATCCAAACTCTGGTATGAATATATTTCTTATCATTGGGTAAATTTTTTCCCTTTTAAATAATTCCGGGGCTAGCGGTTGTTTTCTAGTAGCATCACTCCATGTTGTATCAGGTGGAATGAATTCATCATTCCTTTCCCCATGAATTGGAATTCTAGAAATTTGGTAAATATCCCAGAGACTAATACCAACATCAACATGCGTCAAATGGAAGGAATTCGTTTTTAGAGTTCATCGACTCAAAAATTCTGCAATGAAATCATTTTTATAAACATATGTTTTTTCCATATAGAAATCTTTGTATATATGAACGTTTTATTACTCTTTCCCAAATTCTGTACAAGTCTGACGTACCCAGAATGCCCAGATCTACTCGGGGTTGACACCTCCTCCAAAACGAAGATCCAAATATTCATTCCAACCACCTTATTGATCTGTTTGAGAAGCTAGAAATGTGGAATCATAGCAATGTGGTCTTGTATTTATAACATGATTCTTTATATCAAGAGAGAAACCACTATGATGAAGGATGCAACCAACATGGATGGTTCCCTCTTATACTGGAAACACCCTAAACTAATATTTATGCTGTTAGAGGTGGAGTATTGAAGAAACTAATTCATTGGAAAGTTCTTCTTAACAGATGGAACATGGATGTTTTGCAAAATCCCATGCCCATACATGGGTAAGAAAGGACTTTGTGGTTAATCATTCAGGTATGGAATTATACCTTTACATATCCCAGGAAGAGTACTTTCAACAACATGATAATATTCTGGATTGATGATCTTCATCATTTCATTTGGATGATCCTTAGCTTCATCAGTATGGGTCAGCAAATGAGTCATTTTTTAGGCAAAATAATTACCAAACATTCTTTATTAGGTTCAAATATTAAAGAAAAAATATAAATAATTGAAAAGGAAACTATTCATGTAGGTCCTTCGACAATGATTCTATAGCTACTCAATATATGAAGTACTTTGTCATAGCTCCATCACATAAATAATTTTACCTTGAAGAAATTTCCATGGAATAATGTGAGATCAGAACGCGATGAGGCTGGACGAATTAGCTAGGCAATGAGAGCGATAAATTTTGAAAAGTCGAGGTGAAGAAATTACAAAGGGTGAAACCTATTTATAGACAACAGAAGACCAGTGTGATAGGACTACACGAATCATTTCCATGGAATACCTATGCGAAGTAGCTGCACAAGAAACCTACACTGTCCAACTTTTAACCCATAGTCTTTTTCCCCACAATTATACCTGAGGACTCGACCCTATTTCTTTTTTCTTTGGATCCAACACTGATGGGGGCTTTGGGTGACAACACATAATAAAAAAATACTATAAAGAGAACCCTAGATATTTCGAATCCCAAAACATGATTCGAAGATTTAAATGGAAATTAAAAATACTCTAAAAGAGATTCGAGATAGATCTACGCAACAGACTACCTTTACATAGCTATGTGGCAGACCTCTGTGCCAGAATATTATTTGTTCCCCAAAGTGGAGTACATACCTGGAAGAGCTGCATGAAGGACATTCACATGAAAAATGTCATTAACCAGGCCCCATCCATGCCATTAAATAGGTCCCTTGGGCTCCTCATTTCAAGACTAAAATAGTTAAAAGACTCTTTGAATCTCTCATTTCATAGCTCTTTCATAAATATCCATCAAATTGTCTCAGGTATAACTATAAAACACGAGAGAATAGATAATTAAATGGGTTAAGCATGTTTTGAAAGTATTTTACAATTTTTACATAGGTTTAGTGCGCCTATGTGAAGTAAATTATTTTTTCATCATACACCTACGCATCATAATTGTGTGCCATATTTGTGTGGAACACCTGCGTGATATAACTACTGGTACATCAATCTGGGGTACCTAAGCAACATACCTGTGTGAGGTTCATATGCGAAAGATCATGGTATAATGCCTATTTACCATCTCAAGTACCCTCATTAAATGATATTCATGACATGGTATATCCTTCCATGGTTCCATTATCAAAAAGAGACTATGTTGAAGTCTCCACCAAAACATCCCGACTTATCAAACCTTTGGGGAAGTCGCATCAGCATGCCTCCTACTATCGTTTATATTTCCACAGTACGAGTTTTACAAACAAAATTTCACAACGGGGTTAGAATTCATGAAATTCCTATGGGTTTTTTATATCCATATTCCCATGGACCTTTCTCCTAGGAACAGTGTTGGGAAGTTCCTGGTTTGAAGGATTAGGGTTTGGGTTCTGTCCTCCCCTTTTCATCCCTAAAACCCAGAGCCTTAGGTCACTGGTATAAAAGGTAAGATTTACACTTTCTTTTCCATACAAGCAATGGGTAATTATCCTTCCCCTACTAGGATAATTTTTAGCGCATCCATCCTGGTATAAAACAATATCCTTCATCCCTTATTCCATCAATTGGACCCTTTTCAAATGTGAAGAGAACAGAGGGGGGGATTGTTGCCTCACCCTCTTCCCGAATCTCCTTGACCTCATCCACCATTCCCACTATAGGCTCTCCCTCTTCCACCATCAGTGGTGGAAAAATTTTAATGTTCTAGTGTCATTGTTTCATCTTTCACATCCTATTGATTCTCACACTGAGCATGACTCACAAGGGAATATAGATTTGTGATGATTGCAACATTTACACAAAAACTCTTTGACTGAACTATGAGAACTCATATTACTGTTTAAACCATGATACATTGGAATCCTTTTTGGGCCCAAGCTTGCTGGATATCCCCTTTATGAATCCAAGCATTATTCCCTTAATCAAGGAAGCCTCTTTAAGAATAATCCTCTATTTAAACCCCAGATCATCAAGGAATCCTTTTCAATCCCAAAATCATCTCTCTAAATGGACCATATTCTCCTATGAGACTAATCAAACTACATGTCCTTTGAATCTCATCACCATGGGATACGTAGAAAGCCTCTTTAGGGTTCAAACCCAACACATCAAATCAACCCTTTTCTCCATGGTCTATGTTCCCAATAGGGTCTAACATTACTTGGAAAGCCATATCCTTTCCAAGATCTTTAGTCTGCTTTTACATAAGTACCACACCAAACATTGACTAAGAATCTTCCGCATAGATGTCCATACCACATGACATTAAAATATACGACGAAGTCATTATCATATGACCATAAAAGGTATGATGTGTCCCATTTTGTGTCACTGAAGTTCATGTGTATTGATTCCATTTACAAGGATACATTGGTAGCATATTTTATGGCCATGATCCTAAGATCAAACCAATCCTTCATCTTCTTGGATGACAATAAATTACAGAGTTCCCCAATGAGTGTCTTAAAAACTAGAATCTTCATAACAATGATTAAAACAATCTGGAAATTATTTTTCTGAGGATACCATTGATGGAGAACCTCGTATACATACAGTTATATCCATTAATGAAGTACATTGAATGCATACTGATGATTCTAAATTTTACACCTGTTAATATTTATTGCTAATTCTAATGGAAACATATGTTATGCTTGGTGATTTAATAAGGATTCATGAAAATATCTTAAATTTTCAAAAACTGTCCCAGAGTAGGCAATAATCCCCCCAAAGCGTGTAATGTGTTTTTGCTCCCACCCTCATGAAAAATGCATCTTCATAGGTATCATAATTTTCAAACTTAATTAATGGATACCTTTGTAAAGCATGTCCCCTTTGGATAAAGTGCTATTTGATGTTTTAGGTTTCATAAATAAATATTATGGAAACCAGCTAGAATTATTTATTCTTAAAAATAGAATACACATTTCAGGGAACTACAAAACAATATAATATTAATGACCATCCATAAATCATCTCACCATAGAGATCTCATTATCTATGAAAGATGGACTGGAGCACAATGTCCAACACTATCCAACACCAACAAACCATCCTCCATATGATGCAAGAAATCATGAAATTTATCTTCCCTGAAGGTTTTAAGATAGAAATGTCTTAGTAACTTTATTTCAATGTCCTTCCAATATAGCTCATCCTTCTACCCAGCTTCTTCTAGAATATCCCACCAATGCTTGGTAGGTCCACGAAGCATATACACTCCTTGGATGGTGCTGATTGTCATTATCCTGCCACTCAGTTTAAATAAGTCTCACAATCATTTGTTCTAAAAGAAAAATTCAAAACATAACAAATTAGCTAGCATCACAATCAACTCTAATAGGTGACTACAGTAGATAACTACTAATTCTTGGCCTCAGTAGACATGTATTATAAGAATTTTATCATGAAAAAAAATCACATTTCAATTTTCTTGTGAAATAGATATCTCATATTACACTTTAATAGGAAAATGTATTTCACATGAAAAAATAGATATGCCATTATCATGAAAAATGTATTTAAATATATCCCTATGTGCATATTATTATTTATGAATTTTAATTTCACACCAGACAAGGCCATAAGATAAAATTTAATTAAACAATAACATCATAAAACAATAATAATCATGAAATATGTGAATCAATGAAGGTGAAATAAGGTCAATTATAACAAGAAAAAACAACAAAAAACAATCACATATCTAGGTACACTGATTTTACCACATAGATGGGATAACTACTCCCATGAAAAAGCTCATTAAGAAGTTCTGAAACATCATAGTTTCTTTTTATATATTCCAAATTAATAAAGAAAATTAAAAGACAACCTGCCTCTCATATCACATTGAAACATCCCCCAATATGTTACTCCCAGATGTGAACAGATTGGGTTGGTTATGGGACCTCAATCTTGTTTCCCCATATTCCACAGGGGGAAATAAAATAGTTGGGGTGTGGATAGTATGGTCGAGATACTATACTCTATTGGTATGGAGATCCATAACAAAAGAAATAATTCATAGTAAGACATAAATAATTTGAGTAAAACAATGCAGAAGATGCAGTAAAGTCCAAATAAATAATCCAATAAGTAATATGTAAAATTTAAAGTCACCCTAGAATATCACTAAATGTCATGCTAGAATAGTATAAGAAAAAATCTACCATACTCAAATAAAAGTACATAATGTATTAGGTCTCGACCCCCATGATCGTCCCATCTCCAAACTCCATCCCAATAGTAAATAGGAAATTAATAGCAAGGTCATTTTACCTTATCCAAATAGGCATCCATGATTTATTCATAGGTTACAAACATTGTGGAGTTGGTAGTCCCCCTAACACAGAGTATACATTTCCATTTTTGAATGATAGAGAGAGAATTAATATGGATTAAAATTTGAATCATGAAAATAAAATTTATTTTATATAAAATTTATTTAATGTTAAATTCTATAATTATAAATATTAATGGGATGTGGTCATGAAAAAAAAGAATGCATCATTTCAGGGAGATGATAATCTGAACAAATGCACGATCGATGTTCCTCAGGTTTCTATGTTGATGGGAAATTATAAATAAGTGTTGTAACATTAATGTAATGAAACTTCAGTATTATAACGATAATGGGGTATTTATATTATTACAGTTTGGGTATGTTTTTTATAAAATCATATTCATATGAAATATTAGGGATTATGTAATACTCATGTTTGGACCTTGACCTTCCCCTTGATATTCTCCATGGAACTGATAGAATTGGGATAACATGTGTTGATTATGTGTTCTAGGAAACACATGGGAACTCTAGGATAGGAAATTTGTTTAGTAGCTGAATGAAATGTTAATGGCTATGTGTAACATTGAGGGGTTGGACATGATATTATTTTATAATTGATGATAATGGAACTTTTGTGAACCACCAATATTTTTCAATAATTTAATTACAGTATTCAAGTGTTAATTGTCCAAAAATTGGGAAATAATATAGTTCATAGTGATATATAGTTTCGAAATATTCAAAAATTAATTATTACACAGGTTTTAAACAATTTTGAATTTAGCTAGTCTTATTTTTTTGTATTTTTTATTCATAATAGGGTAATTAGGTTTTACCCAAGTGACTTCTATTCTACTAAAAATTATAAAATAACCCTACTTATAGAATTTATTTTTTGTGAACTGATATTTAAAATATATTTCATATTATTTTATTTCAAAATATGTAAAAAATAACATCTAAATTAAAACATTATATATATTGGAATTTGTTTTATAGAATAAAAATGATGTTTTATCAATTTTCTTTTATAAATAATATTTTTAATTTATTAAAAATAATATGTGTCTTAATGTAATTATATATTTTTTTTATAAAAAACAAATTAGATTCATTATTTATAATATATTAGTTTATTTTTTAGATAAAAATTACAAAATATTATTAAATAAATCTTTTAAAATCATAGTTTAACTATTATTAGTATAAATAACTTTTATCATTGTAATCATATTTTTTTCCTAAAAATAAAATTTATTTTTTTAATTTGGACCTATGGATTCAAAATGTAGGATTAACATTACCCAACAATATTTCTAATTGTCAGAAAAAATAAATTTTCATTATAGTGCACTTGATTGGGAAAAAACCATTTTTTGATGTAGTTTACCTCTATGTATAAAAGGAGATTTATTTTAATATACATTTTTTATATTGCTTATGTAATGTGGTTAATTATATTATTCCCTACCATTTATTAGTTACAAAGTAACTATAATATTTATTAATTTTATTAATAGAACATGGTTTTTATTTATGTTTAGTTTTTATTCACTAAAAATTCATACAAACATTATTAAAGAAATGTATCTACTAAAATCACAGGATGTTACGATCTATCCCACATAAAAAAATTTGTCCAGATATTTTTATACTCATATTAAATAATGTGAGTTTATTTTCATTTGATAACATATTTTTTTCCCATATAGCTTTCCAAAAATATTATTCATCCCCAAATCATTGATCAAATGAGTGGTTTTGTTCTGAATCACTTTATCTATTTGATAAAAAATCTCTACCGGTTTTTCCTTGTGTGAGTGATTCTGTTATAATTTAACTATATTAGAGTTAACACAGGTAAAGTCTATATTCGACAACTAGTAAAAAATGATACATGAAACACATTATTAACATAAAAGTGATTGGCCTTCTATAAAGTGTTACCTCCTCTATTATGTATATATTGGAAGCAGGTCAAGAGAAAAATCCTTTTTAATTCCAACTAAAATCACCAACTTCATAAGGTTTCACCAGAAACGCAAACGACATTGTAGACATTCAGTGTCTTGGGAGGTCAAATAATAAAAAATTAGTTATTTTTTTCATATCAATATTGATATGGGTAACAGAGACAACATACCATTAGACTTATATCCTTCATCCTTAACTTGAAGGAATACCATAGATTGTGATATACATTAAATGATCTCCCTCTTCATATTATCTCACTAGATGTTTCCATTTATATATATATATATATATATTGGTTTTATGGATGAATATAGAAGGATTAAATATGAGATTCATCTAAAATATCCATCATAAATTCTGGTATTTGTGTGATATATATTCAGGTTCCAAAAATTATAACTCTATCATTGTCAAAGATAAACTATTGAATAATTTGTATCTTTTTCTGCTGCTATCCATAACATTTCTGGGTTTCATATATCACCACATGAAATGATAGTTTAAAATTAATTTTTTAATGAAAGGATTTATCTCCTCAAATTATTATTGCATGATTCCATCATCTTAGATTTATAGCTATTTAGTCTTTTTCAATCCTTATAATGGATAAGATAGAGAGATTTTTCTTACTCAGAGCAACAAACATAATGTTTTATTCTACTTAGCTATAATGTGTAGAGAATTAATAATCATTCAAACCCTACAATTATATCCATTAATACATGATTAAAAAATTCATTGTGAATACATATTTTGGGACCTTATGATTATTATATATATCACAATTTAACTATAGATATACTACCTCTTAACCATTAATACAAAGATCACATCCACATAATAAACATCATTTACTGGGTAATTTTGATTACGAGCCTTTAATTTTCTTGATTCATAACCTATTATGTTACCAAGAAGATTGATCCCAATCCTTAAAATGGAAAATCTAAAAATATTACAAACCCTTCCTATCTTTTGGGGAATGTATGAACTAGTGGAGTGACCAACCTATTCATTAGTTATGTAAATAATTATTCAATTTCATACATCCAATTTAACCTCAATATATTCCATTTTAACATGGTTTATAGATTTTATATTCATGTAAAATTACTCACATAGTTTAAATAGTACACGGTTAACCTAAGAAAAATACATATCTCTGTTAGTGTGGTAAATCTAAGGTATTTATATTTAACATAAATCTTTAATATATCTAATTCTATTCCTTTTTCAGTGATTACATGAACCATGTATTACACTTTTAGTGGAAAAAATTAACACTTATAAACATGACAAAAATTTTATCTTTTCTTACGTTTTTATCATAGTCTATAAATATCTTCAGGCCTCTGATTTCTCTTTCAATACATTAGAATATAATATATAAAGAGTACCAAAAATTGTTCATGGTTGTCCATAAATATATTATATATTAGATCCATAGATATATCTAGATCATTCAATATTCCAAAATATGTCTCTATATTTTTATATTTTTATACTGCATGTGGAAATATGTAATTAATGTACACTCACTAATAAACCATAACCAATCGTATCATGAACAATGTTAAATATTTTATTGGTATTGATATCCTCTATGTATATTATATGTATTATAAATAAATGTAAGATTACGGTTATCATTATTTTATTATGAAAAATATAATCAATGTAAAGACGAATTGATCCATCCATCTTTTGGACAAAGATGCATGTTGCACACCATGGTGAAACACTAGGGTGTATAACGACCTTATACAGATTCTATTGTAACTAATTATTTAAATATTATATATAATATGAATATAATCTATATGAAATTTATAAAATATATATGGATCTAGGTATGATTTATATTGAAACCTCATCCTCACACTCTAGGGGAACACATGAGAGTTCATCTAGAAATACATCAACACATTCTTGTACAATAGTATTATAGTATATTTCGACAAGCTCCCTACTAATTTGAGCTATTATTCACTCATTGTTTGGTATTTTTTAAAATGTTATATAATTTAATTATAAAGGGATATCATGAGAATTAATTCATAGATATTTGATCACATGATGATTTGAGATATGAAATTTGATTTAGTTATCCTCTTAATATTTTTTTACTATATACAGGGATTGAAAATCAATATCCAATATCACAAAAATGTAAAACATGAATAATATAAATCAATTTTTAATAAATAAATTCCCACAAATATATATTCAAGAGGAGTTATAGATCATAGATACAATAATCATTCTAATATGTGTTTTAACATGTAGTTAATTACCTAAGGATTGTGGTCATCTGTCATTATTATTTGAGTAATTTTCTGATATAAAAAATTTAAAGGACCATATTCAAATATGGAATTTAGTGATCTCAAGTATATAATTATAGTACCATTCCTAAAAATAGTATTATTCAGTATCTCAATAGAAGTTATAGCATACCATCTTCCTTTCTCCATTGGGATATATGGTTTATGATGCTCATTATCTTAAATAGGTTTATAGTTATAGTATATATTAATATAATTCCCATATATATATATATATATATATGTTTAAAATTGAAAAATTTATATATGGGTGGAATAATTTTCGTTGCCTTTTTGTCCTCCATGTTTAAATTATCTCATCTAAATTTATCTAATATCTCTGTGCTAGGTGGCTGTTTTTTTAACAATTAAAAAACATCATATATTACTTGAGGAAATTATTCATGTCCATTATCTAATATTTTTAACATTTTTGACATTGGTATTTCATTCCCACATGTGTCTTCTCATTAGAGATTAAATGACACTCCACTTTTTTCTTGTCTAAAAAAATGACAGTCCCGAGTTTCTATATCCATATTTAGTAGAAACTAAACAAAATGTCCATATCATCTAATGTATATAATGAGAAATTTACAAATAATAACATGTTATAATTTATCAAATAAATTTTCAATTTGCATTTTAATGAAATATATATACCTAGATGCTGACATTATGATCCATATGATTTTAAATTGATAACTATAAATGGAATGATCCTCCTTTGGTTTTACCTGAAGGATTTATCGCATAATATTATTTTGAAGGGTTAATGTAATTTTCATCAGGAAAACAATATTATTGAACTGCTCCAATTTTATATATATTATTTACATGGTTAATATTTTATTCTTTATGAGAGTCTACAATTGGCCAACCTCTCATTTTTAATGACAAGAATAAAAAATAATTGTCTTTTGTTTTGAGAAATAGGGAATATAAATGATCGTTCTATAAAACTGATCCATTATAAAGACTTACGTTTATTATAAAATCAATTAAATGATGGTGGAATATTTATCTTTAGTGACATGATTTGAATATTCCCATTCATTAGTGTGTTAAGGATATCTACATGGGTTGAGTTATTATTTCTTGATTCCAATGGAGGGGAGATAATTTCTTAGTAGTTTTTCACACAATCACTCATCCCATTGATAATTTCATTTGAATTATCAACCCATTTTATTTCACACTCTTCTTTTCTAACTTTTTACTTATTATAACATTACATAATTATAATGAATTTTTAGAGACTCCTATTAAAAAATAGATTGTAGAGAATCTATGGGATTAGAAGTGATATATCATAAATGACATGTACATGCAAGCTTATAAACATATTATCTTTAGTAGTGGTTATAATTGATAAATATATATTATTTCCTCTAAGTATATCATATTCATAACATGCAAAAAGTTTCACAGAGTGAGTGTGAATTAACCAAGGAATATCCCCCTAAAATATATTATAGGGTGTGTAATATAAGAGCCACACAACTAACACAAGGGAAAATATTGTTTTGATAGTTGACCAATATTTTTTGGTTTATTCCCCGAGGTGATTAAAGGGGGAAACATCATTCTCTTACCATTATCCATGTAGTTATGTAATTAAAATGAAAAATGACAAAATATATATTTTTCTAAATCTTCATGATGTTATCCATTATAAAGGCTTATTCTTAGTTATCTTAGTAATGGTATCTAAACAAATACCCAAAATAATGACACCATTTAATACCAACATATGAGGATAATTCTAAATACATAGGCTTATTTCTTTATTTTAGATGAATATTCATTCCATTCCAAAACAGTCACACAAACCAGAGAACCATATTTTTAGTTTTATGGGATATTTTATATATAAAACTTAATAAATAGTATTCATCAATATTTATCTTTAAGAAATAAAATATAATCATCATTATAATAATATCAAATGAAATACTAATAAAAAAACATGAGGAATTGTAAAAACATAATAATTCTTTGATCATGTGTGGTTAGTAGGGAAAACCCAGAGAGTTAAAAATTGGAGAACTTATGTGAACATTATATGATAAAAATTAGTTTGATAATATATTAAGAATAAATAATAATAAAATAAAGGATCATAACTAGAAAATATTATATCCTAAAAGATTCATGGAAGGAAAAATTTATATTTTAAATAAGTATAAATACTAAGAGTTTTGTAACAAAAACCATTAATTATGTCATTTTTTTAAATAACATACCATAGGAATTTAAAATAACATGAAAATATACAAATAATGCATCATGTCATAATAAAAACAAAACTCTGTAGAATTTTGTTACTAACATATTATAGAGGATCAACATCCTTACAAGTCACACACGTTCACCCATGATTAAAAGAAACTAAATTATGCCCACGTAAGTAAGGCTCGAGTGATAAAAACTTTTAACTAATGAATTGGTGGGTGATATAGGACCCCATGAATCATTAAAAAATTATTACATTTCCTTATGAAATTAATTAATTTATCACATAATAAATAACTAGTGGAAATATGATGGGTTTTTATAAACTTCAAATTTAAAATCATTGACTTTTAAAATCATAATGAACTCGTGGAGTGAAAATGGATTTCATATTATATAAAAATGGTGAAGAATAACATTAATAATAAAATATAATAACATTAAATTCATATTCACACAATGTTATAACTTCATAAGAGAATAATATAGGGTACATCATAATGAAAACCCCTATTATAAATTTAGTGGAGAATGAAAATAGAATCATGAAAAATACTTCATTGTAAAACAGTTGGTAATCATCGATGTAAAATTTTTATTAAAAAATATATTTTCAAGAATAATTTTTTTGAATGGTGAAATAAGAATTCATAAATTAAAAATTTGTAAATATATCATTATACTATAAAAAATTATGCTTTTTAAAGAAATATAATGTGAATTATAAATGATAATATTTTGAAAAGAAACAGTTTCAAAATATTTTCAAATGTAATTTCATGTAACCCAAATCATTGAAAATTATTATAATGATCCTCTAAAAAATAGTATAAGAGAAATATTAATATTTAAATATGAAAATAATATTTATATTTTCCAATAATATTTTTTAACATTGAAAGAAATTAAAAGACATAGGTATTTAAAAAAAAGAACCATTAAAAGGATGAAAATATTTCTTTACAAAATTAAATTTATAGGAAACAATATATTTATCATGAAAAAATATTTTAAAAAACAATATATAAATATAAATAATATGTAAATATATCTTAACATAATTATAATTTATAATAATCATTACATAAATATTATATAAAAGGTATGTTTATTACCCATGAAAAGCAATTGATTCAACAAAACCCATTACCATTATACTGGCCTAGTAAAATATTCTATAACCTCCGATTAAAAAACATAACTCTATAAAAATATTTTTTTTTCAAACTTATTTATATACATTACCTTTTATATAATTCATTTATATCCATTTAGTATGAATATACTAGTTCTTTTTCTCTTATTTTTACCATTATGTGTTAGTAACTTTAATTGTCCCCCAGTTGCTTTTTTAATGTTGGTTTTAGAATACATTCATTAAAACCCCAATAATCATTAGAAGATCATATAGGATACTATAATAGCTAATCTATATTAATTTACAAATATTTATCATATTCCATATTTATTTTAGTTATGTTGTGTAAAAATTTAATCAACGTCGTCTATTTTTTGTAATTTGAAGGATTAGAGATGATATTTTAATACTAAGATAAATAATAAATAAAATCATTTAAAAATAAAAATATAATAATTGTATTATTATTAAATTATAATAATATATTATTAATGTTCCCATAGTCACCAATGATAAATTTTGAAAAAAAATTCAAGAAGGTGTCTTGGCTGTCCATAACATGAACATGGAAAAATTAATGGATGGTTATGGCTATAAAAGTGGTTTCTTCAAGAATAAAATAATTATAATGGAAGGAAAATTATTATTTTTAGATATTTTTAATGAGAAAAATCATATTTTAAAAGTGTTTAATAAATAACAATGAAATTATATGTATAATGATATATGTTACTTTATATAAATGGTAGCATGCCAAACAAACTGTTTACATTTTGATTTCCCAAAAAAATTGAGTTAATATAGGTGTAATTTACTAAATATCATAATAATTATTATTATTTTATAAGTTAATATTTCATTTTTCAATTAAATACATATAACCAGTGCCAAAATTATTTCATAAAAATAAAATTCGTCACATCAATGAGCTAGTAGTTTGAAAAAATGCATGACCACAAATTTTAATTTTTTTGTGGATGGGAATGAATTAATAATGTTAGTTACATTAATATGTGAATGTTTCCACATTATAATTATTATGATTTATTTATATTACAATGTTATGGTATGTTTCAACGTTAATGATTAAGACTAAAAAATAATGATTATCTAATACTCACATAGGTACCTTAACATTCCACATGAATGTATTCCTAGAAACAAATGGATTAGGAAAACTTATAGTCAAATGTTTAATTAAGATTTGAAAATGAATTATAGGAGAGTAAATGTGGGTAGGGTTCACATAAATTTATAAGGTGGTATGTAACATAGAGTGGGTGTAGGTGATCCCACTTTATAAGTGAATAGAAGAGAACTCTATGAAGACAATATATCTTGAAAATAATGGAATTAATCTATTTAAGAGTAAATGGTTTCGAAAGTGAGAAATAATGGATTTTTGTGTGATATAATGTTGATAATGACTAAATATATAATTTTCAAACATATTTTATGTCACACTCAAATCTGTCCAATCTATTTAATTTTATTTATTTTTTAGTCCCTTTTTATATATTTTTAATGTAGTTAAATATTATCTAAAATTAAGAGTTTATGGTTAGGTAGAGCATGTATCATGGTTAAGGAACAAATTTTTCCAACCTATGGGTAAAAAAATTAACATATTATTAAATTTCATGGAGTCAACAAGATTATCAATACGTAGTATTATTAACTATGAATCATACCCGTCTAAGGTGCTATAAGGTCTAATAGAGGGCTCTCAGTTAAAACACCATTTGGAGAACCGTGAATCCAAACGATGCACATTCCACAGATGGGTTAAAATTTTTAAATCTTCTTTTATTGATAATAAATTTAAAACCATAAATTGGTGTCTTTCTACCACCGCCCTCACTCCCAGTTGATAAATTCCCAAAGAGTTTCCCAACCGCATGACCCCCTCCTCTCCACCATCAGTTAGTGGGTTGATAAAAGAGATCTTCTATAGTTAGCTTCCTTTACTCCCCCGTTCTTTCATTTCACTATTAATTTATGATTTTCTCTTCATATATATTTCACTTGATCTTGGATAAAACCTAACCACATTTGGGTGTTTTTTTGAATTATTATTTTGTATGAGGGGCCATGAGTGCAGATTTTAGGGAAGTAATATATTTTTACATCAAAGTCACTAGATTTTAATTTTTTCAAGGTAATATACTCTATGTCTAGGAATAAAAAATGAAATATATTATTTGATAGTGGTTTGAAAATATTTTTTAATTATTATATATATTAAGTATATTATATTAAATGGTTGTGTTAATTGGATATAGATTCTCTCTTAAGATTCTGAAAATAGGTTCTCATACTGATTGATGTTTTCAAACTTATTATTAATGTTCATGTATCTTTTGTTATTGGTTAATATTGAAAAATAATTTATTCCCCATGAAATAAAATTTCACAAATTTATGTTGGTCATTCTATCTATATTCATAAAATCCTATTACCACTATTTTTTCAAGGAATTGTTATTGGTAATTCCATTATATTGGATAATTTAATATTTCTTTCACCAATATTCAAACACAAATAAAAAAAAGAAAATATATAGTTTCCCCCTTTGTTAATATTCTATCATAGTTAGGGGGATATTTACATTTGGGATAAGGGGTACTTATATAAAAGAAAATATGTATATGTTATTTTGTGTAAAAACGATTCAGAACATCACATACTTTTGAAAAAGTTATTTACCAAATGAAAAATGTTTTTTTAATTATAAAGGAATTGTTTCCACTTTTTTTCCTCATTAATGAAAAACAATATTAAGGAATTACTATTTTTAGATGATTTGGTTATACTAATAAATTTAGGGAAAGCATGTGAAATATATAATGAATGTGATTTATGCCCAGTAAACTGTATTATATATAGTTTATGAATCATGAAAACAGAAAAGGGTATGTACTTTAATGGGATATCTGAAGTTAGAACGTGAATGGTTTCATTTTGTGATAATAATGTGATATACTTGTTTATAATATAATAAAAAAACTAACCTCCATTTTATTTCTAGGAATTTCATGGGTACTTAGGTCATAATTATAAGTACCAAATCAATGTTAGTATATTATTTCAAACTTAGAAAATTCCCTAAGATATATGTTCACTAAATTTGGGATATTCTGTAGTGCCCCGACCCAGAATCACAGATCTAGTGTTGTGCTATAATTACACTGGAAAATGATTAAAGTAATTCATATCCGAAAGGACTAAATAGTTTTGTATTAATGGTAAACTAGATAAATATGAATGATTAATGTATCACAAATGAATAAATAAATTACAACATAATTTTTTCATTTTGAGTATAATAACATTATTCAATATAGATAATCCTTGCATATATTTCTTAGTACACATCATCGAATCCTCCTCATAGGGAAAAAAAGGTGATCAATAAGCTCATTAAGGGTAAGTATCATATAAGCAATAATGAATCAATGAGAATAGTCAACGCAGAATGTTTATAAATGAACACACATTACATGAAATAAATAAATAGAGAAGGATGTGAGAAAATAATATTTCATGGTAAATAAATTAAAATAAAATAAATTTAAATATATAGATAAAGCATAATAAATTTGGAATCGTATTAAACAAAAACACATTCCATTTAATCAATGAGATGAGAATGAAATTAATCCATATATTTTTCATAGTGAAAATATTGATGATAATAAATATACAATCAAAATGAAGGTGATGCTTAATAATTTGACATTACATATCAGGAAAATGAAAAAAATATACTTTTATGATCTATTCTCCAGATATTTTAAAACTATATGTAGAATCGTATTTAATTTGTGAAACTAATTTTTAGTATGAGAACATGTTGATGAATCAAGGGGCTATATAAATTCGGGATCCACCCACCATTTCATGTCTAAAAACTTTTTCTTATTGTGTAATTGTTTTGATTAATAGACAATATGTATTATCAAATATCCATATTGAATAAAGAATGTAGATTTTTCATTATTTTCCAAGATTATTGAATGTTCATTAAAAGATAACAGCATATGTAAAAATGATATGTTATTTAGGAAATAAATGTATCAATGATAAATGATATAGATAATTAGTGGGAATTCAATGTTAAATGATCATAGGAAATTAAATATTTCAAGGGGACTAACAAATGAATCAAGGAAGGGAATGTAAATACTATCCTTGTACAATTAAATAATAAACTATTTTAAGGAAGTATAAGGATGGTATCAATACATGATATCCAAAGTGGAGTAAACTAAATGACTGTTATCAGTGATGAATATAATTACTATAAAAAGTTGTATTAAAAACATTCTAGAAAAAATATCTTTTTTATTCCGATTTTTTAATTCTTTATTTAAATAAATTTTCAAAAAAAAATTATTTAAAAATAAATATTTTAAACATGAAAAGAAAACATCAATGAAAAAATGGAATGGAAAACTGTATATATCGTACAAGGTAAAAAGAACATTTCTGTTTCCATTGTAAAAAGGATATAAAAAATCCTTGTTGAGAAAGATAAAAAAAGATTAAATTGAAAAAAAAATTAAATTAAAACGGTTACAAATTTATTTAATGTATCATTTTGAGGGGAAAGACTTATTGAAAAAAAAAATTAGAATAGAGGGTTTTTAAAAGAAATGGTAATATCTGACAAAACAACGAAATAAAGTCAGGTTATCTTAAAAATATTTTCTAAAACATTTTGAGTACCAAAGAGTTGACAAAAAGAAATAAAACTAGAGAAGTTCATGAAAGAACGGAGGAGAATAAATTGAATGGTTCTTTTGAACAATGATCTGATAATTTACCTTAATTTAAATTCATGTGTATACCATTTGGTAAAAAATAAGATTGTGATGTAAACCCCTGAAGGGAACATGATGTTAATGTGAGAATAAATCATTAAATATATTATGTGTTCTAAATTAAACTCTAAAAAAATTATTGTAAATAAAAAAAATCTATTGTGAAAAGTGATTACACACAAAATCATAGAATATTAATGATAATGAGGAAGTAATATAACCCAAACAAAATAAATTGGGTAATGAAATTCTTCTCTGCTTGGTAATAGTTAATTAAAATCCAAATTGATAAAATAATTCAATTTTAAACTAAAAATATAATGAATAATGAATTAATACAGATATTTTATGACAATGTGGCAGTATGTACACCATATATATTAAATTAGTTGAACAACAATAAAATATGTCTCAATGATTGTAAATTGTGACGATGTCCCTTACTACATCGAAAATTTTGAATTATAATCCCCAAAAAAGATATTAAATAATGATAAACTCTAACTAACATCATGTTAAATTTATTCCTGATATAAAATACAATATTTCCAGTATAAACACCACATAAATGAAATAATTGGTGAAAATGGTTTATACCTCATGGATATAAATGTGAGACAACAATCCCTTACCACGTGTTTCCTTTCGCCTTAACATATATTAACATCATTTATAATGGTATTAAAAATGTACATAAGCAGAACCATACCCATATTTATAATATAATATATAATCTTATTATAATATCTTATTATCCACTTGTTAATAATCATTCATGATTTTCACTATTTTGGGTGTTGATGGCCTAGATTTTCGCGTATGGGTTAACATGTTACCTATTGTTAATATTAATTAGGCAATGCTTTCATCATATAAAGATTGTAAAATATGATTTAATTATAATATATATTCAGTATAATTGTATTTATAATATCCCACAATATTTGGATGTGGGAAATTAAATGTACCATTTGAGGAGATGGTAGGCCGCACATATGCATTAATGTTACTTCCATTTATTTTTTGTATTCAAAAAATAAAATGTAAATGGTATATATGTATATAAAAATTAAAATATCATATTTATGCCTTATATATCACATATTTTTTAAAATTCATTCCTAAATACATCTCATGTATAACATGATTAATTCACATCATTTGGAGGATGCGGTAGTCGACACTTCCACAAACGATGCAATCATATTAATGAAATATAAATATCGTGAATGTTTTTTATTTAAAAATTCTAGAGGAATAATGACATAAAAAATATCATATATATCATATATAAAATAAATTTATATCATAATTCCTATCCATGAGAGGTGATAAATTAAAAACAAATTCCATCATTTCAATGGGTAGTAGTTCACATACACAAACTGTAAGTTCATTACCCATTGAATGAAAGTGTGTAAAGTTATAGGCTGAAAACTTAATACAAAAACATAAAAGAATATTTATTGTAATTATATTATTATTTAATAATTTATTAATAATAAATTATGTAGTGGATAAATAAATAGAACTAAAGTGATCATTGAAGAACGTTACCTATTATTTGGGCAACACCTCTTGGTTTATACTAAAAGACATCCTCGATTGGATTTCTACACAATGGTGGGATTATAGGAATATGGGAAGTAATTTTTTATCATATCAGATCTCTTTTTTATGATTCAGATGTCTTGAGTGGTTAGAATAATTTTGAAGGTTTTGTGACTTTCTATAATGATGGAGGAGTGATAATATTGTAAATTTTTCAAAAGGGAATTCAACCCCAATTTTTCTATGAAAAGTGGATACAATAATGGTCTTAAATACAGGAATTGGGGGATAAGGCCAACATATGTCCATGCAATGGAATTATAACATGTTTCTAGGTTATTTTACTCTATAGTTTAAGGATTAGTCCCATATAATTCTATTTGTTTCTTAATTGGCCTAATAACTTTTAATTACTTTCACTAATATTTTTTGATAAAAACCTAAATTAAAATTAAAATAAATTATAAATTATTATTATTCCAAATATTTAATACATTTTTATAAATTAAAATCCCATAATTTTCAAAAATAAATTTAAATTTAATCCATCTGAAGAGACAACAATGCACGTTTTTAATGTAAAAATGATTAAACAATTGGAATGTTTTTTATATTCAATTTCAATGTTAAATTAATTTAAATGAATTTATTTTTAAATAATTGATATAATATCAATATAAATAAACATTATAAAAAATTTTAAACATAATTATTCCTTATAAATAAATTATTAGAAAAATTAGTTTTGAATTAAAATTATATATATTTTCACTATTCATAAAAACATAAACATCATAGAAATGAACCAAAAATTAACTGTTACATAATTTTTATGTTTTTAATTTTTAGAAATGATTATTTTGACACTAAATATTTATAAATGTAAAAAATTTCGTATTTGAAATAGGTTCACTATTAAAATTTTGTAATACCATCTTTATAATAATATCTGTTTTTATGCATAAAATTATATTTCCTAATATCTAAATGCTTATAAAATATATTGGATGAATGTCAAAAATACATGATTGCATTTATAAAATATAAATTTTAAAAATATAATTCTATAATTTTAATTAATTTAATTTATAAAGACAACATGTATTTGTGGGCATAATAATATTTCCTTTATATTAAATTTGTTTTTATATTTTTTTCTAAAAAAATGGTAATTAATGAATTAATTATATATTTGTGTAAACCATATATTTTCAAAGGATTTTAATCCAATTTATAAACTCTAATTTAACATATATCATATATCTTATTATATGATAATATTTTAATAATATTTTTTTCTTGTAAATACTCTGACATACATACAACACAAACTACACAAGAATGTTTTTTGCGTGTAATTTATGATAACATAGTATTTCTTATATTAAAATCTGTATAATAAATAAATTTTATTTATATTATTAAATATACCATAATACCTCAAGATGTTATATTCCATCATACGTTAGGTGTGGGGTGTCGTACACACTATCAAATAAAAGTTAATCTTTTATAAATTTTAGGGTGTAACGTTCTGTCCACCATAACGAAATTGCATCCCCATAATTTAATCTCGATCTTACTACTGTAGGGTCACAATTATGGAATTACATTTTTAAAATACCATATCATGATAATTTTTAATAAAATTTCCTCTTAATAATAGATAATGATAAGTAAAAACGTCACATGGAACAATATATAACATGGTATCTATATAGGATAATATCAGTGAAAAGTGAAAATTTGTACATGAAGGAAAACTGTAAATATTTATAGTGATTTTTTACAGAATTGTTAAAAAAATGAATAATAAATAGAATGCTTCGGGCCTAAAATCCATAAATCATTTATGGATTAAAAGACCACCAGTTCAACGATAATGACGGAATTAGGATAACATTTTTGTTTTTAGATACATTTGATAATGTTAAAGAATTATTTTATTGACAAAGGATATAAATAAATATACATACCTGAAATGTTTTAATTTCATATGTACTATTACACCTTTTAGTTTTTCTGTTATCAAAATCTAATTCATATCATAATCCGAAAAATATATATTAGAATATAATCAATCATTAAATAATATTTTATAGTTTTCAATGAAACATATTCTTTTAAATAATCTAAAAATATTATTTTTATCTCAACTGTAATTATTATCAATACCTTTAAAATTATTAATATAAAATGTGAATTCATTTTCCCTGAAAAAAATTACACCATAACTTATAGTTTCCATAAACTTATCCAAACTGTCTTAAATCACATAAAACAAAAATTTATTGTTTGTAATTAGGACTTATGTCTAACTATAACCCCAAAATCACCTAATGGAATCCATCACTCATATGTTAATGAATACAAATGTGATTCAAAAATTGAAAACAATCCTTATATTTTTCATGACTTTTATAATGAAAATACTATTGGTAAAAACAATTCTACAATATAATTCTAAAATCCTAGTAAATAAATCAACCATTTTATTTCAACATAATACATTCCATGTTCTATGATTTATATTATGAAATTCATTTTCATTATCTATTCAAATCCTTCAAAATTGATAGTGATGAAATTGTGAATTATCCGTTTCATATCCCAAGAGAGTGTCAAAAATGGTACATAGTAAGGCCTATTTTCATGTCCCTTGTTACAATCGAGTCATTCTTGAAACAGATTTTTAGATCTATTACCCCTAAGTACATCTTTTCCTGATTAACGTCCACTTGTAGTATTCATACATATATTTATTTCATGGAAAAATCAATTAATTTATACCTTACAAAATTCTATGATGTTCTTCAATACATATCATAATATTATATCATAGGCTTATGTTCTATATTTTATGTTTTCGAAATCTATATTCCAAGGTTGCTATTAAAAATTCTTTGATACCAACTGCAGTCCCCAACCCTGGATAATTCTAGTTGATGTCAAGCTACCATTCCATTTTCATAATATACAAGTAAATTTCATCCCAATGTTAGAGACAATTTAGTAGTCTTGGTAAACTAAATAAAAACACAAGCCTTGTATTAAAAATGACTACACAAATTAAAACATAATTTTTTCATTCTATGATAACAACTTTATTCCATAATGTGTATCATTTCAAATCTTTCTCAATATTGATCAGGGAATCTTGGGGAATGTAATAAAAATAATGATGAGATTAGATTCTCAGTAAGGTTATATATAATGGAATACATAATAAGTCAATGAAAAAGTATATATGGAAAGGTAATAACTGAATAAAAATGATATTAAATCAATAAACTAAAAATAAAGGGTGTAAACAATATTGAAATTTAAATTACAGAAAACACATTCATTTTAAATAACTGGATTTGGAATAATAAATATGAAAAATTATAAAACTGTAACACATTCCATTTACTCAATGAAATTGTAATAAAATTGATCTACATATTTTTTTCATTGTGAAATTATCATGGATAATAAATACTAAATCAAAATTAAGGTAATGCTTAATTATTGGACGTTATGTCTTATGCACATGAAAACCTATATAGAAATGATAATAACTACAGGCAGTTTAGAACCAAATGAAGAAACTTATTTAATTTGGGAAATTATTTTGTCCCATAAGGAAATATCAATTCATCGATGGGTTGTATAAATTACCGTCCCCACCCATCCCTACATGTCTAAATAAATATTCATATTGATTAATAAATTTTATTTACATACAATATTACATATCAAAATATCTGTAATGAAAATATAATATTGATTTATCAGTATTCCCCTAGGTAAGAAAATTACATACAATGTGAAGACATTATGTATAAATGGATTAAGGTTCAGGCAATCAACATATCCCTAATAAATGTTATGGAGAATAGTGGAAAATTGATTGTTCAGTGATCATAGAAAATTGAATATTTGTTGCAGACTAACAAAGGAATCAAGGATGTGGATTTCAATACTATCCTTATCTAAATAAATAATAAATCATATATATGAAGAATAGGGATGGTATAAATAAATTATATCAGAGGTGGAGTAAAATAAAGGGTTGTAGTCATTGATGAATGGATGTTTTATAAATTGTTATTTTAAAAACATTCGCGAGGAAAATATCATTTTTATTTATAATGTTATTGATAAAAGAGTCATTAAAATAACTACTGAAATAATTTTATTAAAAAATTGAACCTTCAAACATGAAAAATAATATTCAATAAAATTATTTTTGAAAAATATATACATGTCGTACAATGTAAAAATAACATTTCCTTTTCATGGTATAATATTTTAAAAAACACATTGTTTGAAAAAGGACATGTAGATAACATTGAATAAATTTATAAATGATAAAAAGGGTAACAATTTATTTTAAAAATTATTTTGGGAAGGTTAAAAAATTCTTGAAAAACTATTATTAAAAAGATATTTTAGAAGAAAATGGTTCTCTACCTAAAGAGGGAAACGATGAAGAGTTTTCTGAAAAACATTTTCTAAAAATATTTGAGTACAAAAATGTTGAAAATTGGGACTATTACTTGTAATAATTAATGAATAATCATATTAAAATAAAATTAATGTATGTATTGAGCAATGATCCACTAATTTCTTCTAATATAAATTCATGTGTAATGAATCCATAACAAAATGTGATTGTGAAATAAACCCTTGAAAAGACAATAATGTTGATATGATAATCAATCAGTAAATAGATTAGGTATGTCAAAAATAATTACATATAAAAAATTTTTACTAAAAAAATATATATTATAAATTTTTCACACACATAATCATAATACTTTAACAAAAATAAGGATGTAATATAACCTGAAGAAAAGAAATTGGGTTATGAAATTATTTTTCACTTGGTAACTCTAAAATCAAATCCCATTTGATGAAATTATTAAATTTAAAACTCATAATAACATGAATAATGATTGAATAATGATATTATATATCAATATGGATATATGTAAACCATATATATGAAATTTGGTCTATAACAATAAAATATGCCTCAAAAATGGAAATTGATATTATGTCCCTTAATATTCTACAACTATTGAATTATAATCTCAACTAAATAAATAATTTCACAATAATCTCAAAATAATATAAATATTAATGTATTCAAGATATAAAATACAGTATGATATGTATACACACCACAAAAAGAAATATGTTGTGAAAATTTTGTAAGCCTCACGAATGGAAAAGTGAGATAAGAATCCCATACCTTTTGGTTACTTTTGGGTGAAAGTCCATTAACAACCAGTATATTGGTTTTCAACATGTCATTTCCCATAACCAAACTCAAATATATAATATTATATATAATTTTCTTATAATATACTTTTACCTATTTGTTAATAATCTTGCATTATTTTTACTATTGCGAGTGTTAATGTCTTATTTTTTCGAGTACATATTAACATGTTAATTGTTGTTTCTATTAATTAGTTCATGGTTCAATCATTTAGATAATGTAAATAATGATTTAATTATTATATATATTCTACATATTTGAATTTATAGTAACACATAATTTTTTTAAATAGGAAATTAAATTCCCCATGTATGGAAACTGTAGGCCATACGTATGCATAAATACTACTTCATTTTCCTTATCATTTTGAAAAAATGAACAATAAATATTATATATGTAAATTAATATTACTATAACATCCTATAATTTTCCCATAAGTAATAATTAATAATAATAATAATAATAAATACATTAATAATTTCATAAATGTCTTTTATAACACTTTTTAACTACATTTAATTAAAATGAAAATTTATTATTTTGATCATTTTTTTGAAAATATCATTTTTGAAATACTTGATTAAGTATTATAATTAAAATATTCATTTAAAATATTATTAATAAATAAATTTAGAAATATAATATTAATATATGTCTATATTATCCAAAATTACAAAGTATAACCCTTTTTTGTTTATAAAGGTGTTATAAATAAATACATGTATGTTTTAATAAATAAGTTTTTAAATTTTTTTCTAAGTGGTGTATATGAATTGATATATAATTATTATAAAATGATATATTATTAATAATATTTTTAATATTTTTTATCATCAAAAAATAATTAATGGAAATGTCGAAATAATATAAATTTGGTTCTGAATTATGCTAATATGAATAAAATAATATGAGAATATAATATTGAATTAATTTTGAAATTAAATAAGATTAATAATAATTATTCATTTTTATATTCTTTTTTAAGAAAATATATTATTTTAATTGTAATAAATATATTTATGGAATTGTTTTATATTGATAATTTATTATATTAAAATATAAATTTATTTTTAAATTATAATGATAATAATAAAAGTGTTAATTGAAATAAAACAGTGGAATTAAAATGTGGAAAATCAGGTTTTTGGGGGAAATCATGAGTTGGGATTCAATTTGGGGAACCACACCATTTTTTCGGTAGTGATTAAGGATTCTGAGTACCGTCGTTCCTGTCAGCACTGAGAATGAAAGGTGTTCTTCCTTATGAGTCCATGTAAGGGTCAGAGTGTAGGGAGTTAGGTTTGTCCTACCAAGGATGGAGATGTATCAGGTTTATGAATGTCTTGCTGAATGTGGATGAGGTGTCTAGGCATCATCTGACTGCTGAAAATGTTGATGTAAAGCTAAGTTCTAGCTTCTTTGATGCATACATATATGATTTTGGATGCTGATGTAGGATACTTGATTCAAGTCGGGGTTTGGAACCAAAATCACCTTCCTCTGTTAAAATTTTTTAGACCTAGTATGAGGTTTCCTTTTTGTTCTTATTCTTCGCATATATATGAGGTCGAATCTATTTGGAATTTAGTTGTCCACATCGTGTTCTTTTTTTTCAAATTCATTATCTTCTGTTTTATGTGGACCCCCAGATTGAATAAAAATTTTATTAATACTGTAATGTTTTTATATTTGTTGACTTTATCCATAACAATCGCTCTCGATTTGGTTGGTTTGATCAACTTGCTGTCATTTTTTATCTTCATAATTATTTGTTCATTTTTTATCATTAATGTCTTATGTTTTAGATGGTTTCAATCAGATAAATAATTTTCAAAAATATTAATTATATTTTCTATCTTTGTTGTCTCTATTGACAACCTTATCATTCTCTACAAGCTGAGTTTGTCACCATAGAAAAATGAATAGTTTATAGACAAAAAAGTTCTTAGGGAATATGAAAAATCGAAAACTAGTTTGTATTCATGATAAGATGAAACATGGAGCATTTCCAAAGATGAATCCTATGAATACATATTGGGTATTGGAAAATTATTTATTTTACGGTATTTATTTGTCAAAAAATTTATTTACATATGGGTGTGGTTAAATATATTTTCAAATTTTGGCTCTTGAAATTTATTAAATTCTGTATGTGAATTTATTTTTTATAATTTTTTTAATATATATGTTTTAATTATATATATATGAAATACATTTAACATTATCATTTTTATAATCCCCAGTTAAATTTCTAGTTTATAATCTTGTATGTATTTAAATTTTATAGTTTTTTTCAAAGGTGATAAGGTTGTGTAGGTGATAGAAGGATGTATTGTTAAGTGTTATCAAGATTTTTCAAATAGATTTTTTTAAAAAAGGGTTATATTTTGGAATAAATGTATATGGTTTTTACTTGTAACCACTCTATATAAACGTGGAACATTATGTATGTATATTGTCTAAATTCTCTAATATACTAATCCTGAAAAGATTCTCAATGTGAAGGGATGTAAGTTCTTGACTAAATTCATGATTATGTAATGTTTTAAAGAAGGTTACTTATAATTACAATATCATATTTATGTATTATATATCACATATGTTCATTATAATCATTAATTAATATATTCCATATATAGAGTTAATAAATCACATCACTCTGAGGATGCGATAGTTCACACCACTACAAACGATATTATCATACTCCCAAGAAATATAATCCAAGATGGAGTATATTAAATGAAGATTAAATAAGGATAAGGTAATATCAAATACCAAATATATCATATATATAACCTCTCTATAATAAGTACTAACCATAATATGTGGTAAAGGAAAAAAGAAACCACATTGTATCACAAGCTGGTAGTTCTTCATAAATGAACAATAAGTACATAACACATTTAATGGATGTGTATTTAGGAGTAGGTTTAAAAATTAATATTAAAAAATAGCAGTATATTGATGATACTTATTTGATTATATAATCATTGAATAATATTAAATTAAGAAGTGGATAAATAAATATAACTACTGTTATCTTTGAATAACGTTACCTTTTATTTTGGTAACTCCTTTTGGTTTATACAAAATGTATTAATTTGATTTATTTACACACAATGTTAGGTTTAAAAAACTGGGGATGGATGTTGTGGTATTATTTTAGAATAGGATGGTTGAGAAACATTCCTTTTAAGGGTATGAATAAGTGGGATGTGTGAGTGAAATTATATAGTATAGTAGTGATATTATTGTAAATTTTTTAATAGAGATTTCCACACAATGTTTTCCAATAAATAGTGGCTCCATTAATGATCTGATTTAGATAAAATAGATTATAGGGTCTAAATATTTTTAAATAATGGATTTTTTGCATGTTTGCAGGACATTTTTCTCTTGATATAAAGGATTAGTCCCCTATTAAGCTATTTTGTCTCTAAGTCGATGTAAATAATTTTAATTAATTTCACTACTATTTTTGGTAAAAAACAATATTGAACATATTAGACATTATAAATTATTCAGATTCAAAATATGGATTCCAATATTTTAAATTCAAATCACCTAAGTGGCATTAATTTATTTAAATTTAATCACATAGATGTGATGATTAAGATTGGTTTTAATGTAAAAATGTTTAAAATATTGGTAAGTTGTTATATCCAATTTCAAATTGAAATTGACTCCAATGGCATAAATTGGATTAATTGATATGTAATTTATTTAATTAAACATTAAAAAAAATCTTAATTTTTCATTATAAATAAAATTTAAATATACCCATTTTTAATTGAAATTTAGTATTTTTCTCTATACATAAAAAATATAACATTACAGAAAAATGAATAATATTAACCCTATCCTAAATTTGATGTTTTTATTTCAAAAATTAATTTTATTTGTTTATATAAAATGTATAAAAGTTCCATATTTTTATTAAAATAGGTTTTCCATTATAATGATATAAAACCATCATTAGAAAAATATATGTTTTTATGCATAAAATTATATCTTTTATTATCTTAATTCCAATCAAATATATTGGATGATTATAAAATATATTTGATAGAATATATAACATATATATTTTATAAATATCATTCTATAAATGTAATAAATTTCACTTATTAATATGAAACACCATTAAGAGAATAATTAAATTTCGATTATATTTAATTGATTATTACGACTGAAACTTCTTTTTTTGATTTTTCATATAAGTTACTTTTTGGGTTAGTGAGAACCAAACTATCAAAGTGAATGAATATGAAATGAGAAACATAAGTGGGTCTGGATTAGAACCACACCCAAGTACAGACCTTCCAAACAAAGAAACCAAACAACGATAACCAAAATCACATTGAGGTAATGTGGGAACCAGGGAAAACAGTCGGCCAGACCGACCCGCCAAACTACCATGGACGTAGCCTCAGGACTAGACCCGCTGAGCTGCACCATGAAAACGTCTAGCCTTTGAGAACCATGCCACCATGCCAAAAAAACACCCCAATAGATCCAACTTCACCGAAGCCGCCAACACGATCCAAAACCTTCATGAAATCCATCACACCCAACCAAGATTGGGTTGTGCATGAAGGTGGATGAGGAAATGGCATAGAAAATCAAAGGAGATTATTATATTTATTTAAAATTAATTATTAACTAATGAATTCATTTTATGTTATTGTAAACTATATATTTTCATAAGTTGGTTAATCATATTCATAAACACTAGGATATATCTTGGCATAAAATAATATTTAAACAATATATTGTGGATCAGTAAAACTCAGTCTTATGTGCAATGAAAATTATATAAGATTGTCTTTATTGTGTGTGATGTAATCTAACTCGGTATTTCATGCACTGAAATCTATAAAAGATATTAAATTTATTTAGAACATTATATATACCCTAAATTAACAATTTGTTATATTCCATTATACTTTTTTTGTGGCATGGCATACACGCTATCGAATAAAATTTACACTTTTATAATTTTCAGGGTGTTACATATTCCCCTCTATTGAATGGGGGAGGGTGAGGCCGATGGTTTGGGTAGTGTGATTATTGGGATCTAGAGATGGGAGATATTTATTATGTGAATGTTTAATGATCCATTATAGATTTTCCAAACTACCTCCTCATATCCCATGACACTAATTTTACTTACACTATATGTAGATATGTTTTATATCAGATTTTTATATGGTTGCCCACTATTATGTTTATTCACTGAAGTGATTCTTTTACCACATGGTCTTTTTTTAAAATGTGTTTCAAAACTTTTTATCATTCTTCTGAAATGGATTTAAAAAAAATAAAAAATGGTAATAATAAGACATCAACTAATAATATTATTCAAAATGGAAATCAATACCATATATTTATATGTTAATATTATAAAACTAGATGGATTTGGTTGTATCATTTAAGGTGATTCATTATTTTTGGTTTCTCCTTTGGAATACACATTGATAATCATAGTTCTCATTCCTATATTATCTTTTTTATATGTATGTATCATCTTATCTATTCCCACCTTTGGGGTGTTGTGGTTCAATCGGTTGGTTTATACATTAATAGTTACAAAGAATTATGATAGAAGTTGTTAAAAATTTTGTATATCTAATTATAATGAAACCATAAGAATTTTCTTCTTCTTAAAGATATATGGTAGGTGTAGTCGTTGGTGGGAAAATAAAATCCATTTTTTGGGGTTAAATTCCTTCTAGTAGGGAAATACCAAGGTAGTGGGGGAAATTTTTTGTGCCGATGATATTTATTATTTTCTATTATAGTCTATTTTTACATTATTTCATCATAGATTTAATTTCTTTGGTAGTGCAATTTGATATATGGATGGGTCATTTGAAAGGGTTTTTTAATTTTTGAATCTAACTTAATTAATTTCTTTTGGGTGAAATCGTTTTCAAGTGGTGATTCCTTGATGACCAGGAACTTATGCCAACATGTAGGGATCAAGAACACTCATTTGGCCTTATCGCATATCAGTTTGGGCATTAAATTTTAGTATGAATTGAACTAATTCGTGAAAATATATTATAGATGTGGGTGGAACATTAAATTGGAAGTTTGATAGTAGTTTTGAAATAGGATTTTATAAAATAAGCTGGTCAATCAATAGTAGCTTCATGATTAGAACCTATTCGTAAGGAAGCTGGAATTGTCAGGATGGTTCGGGTATATTTTTTTGTTGAATACAAAAATGGTTTTTAGATGCATTCATGTAATTTTCATCCTTATTTGAGTGTTTATAATTTTTTTTTGATAATTTATAGGCTGTTTTGAGAAATAAAAATGTATCAAGTAAGTTGTCTAGGAAAATTTTAAGTGCATGGTTACTGTGAAGGGCTTGAAATACCATGAATAGACCACATAGCTGCCTCTGTTGAGCTTCTATGAGCTTCCCATGATTAACTCACAGTCTTCCAAACAATGAATCCAATCCATGAATATAAGTTATTCTTATATTTTTTTAAAATTACTATTCCATTTGTGTTGATTAATTTCCATTAAATACTGATATCAATTTAAGTTGGTTTTTTGGAATATACTTTGAATTTAAAATTGTTTTTTGGTTTGAAAAATCTGGATTTTGATAAACCAAATCAATCATTATTTTGAAATGAAAAAAAATGGTGTTGGATATTGAATGTTTTTTGGAAATGTGGAAAGGATTGTCAATGGGGAATTTTTATTATATATGAATTCTGAAAATGATATATGTTTCTGTTATGAGGGTATTCTTGTACGTATATGTGGATGTTGATATAAGTGGTTGGAGATGTATTTTTATCCCCGAATTTATAGATTAACATTGGTTAGTGTCTCATTTAATAAGATTGATATAAAATTTAAAAATGGTTTGGAAAGGAGAATTTCGGAATTTTTATTAGAATGTAATCACTTGATGTTTCATTTCATGTTTTGGGGTTTTCATTAGGGAATTAGTGGATATTTATATCAGGAGAGTGTTTTAAATAGTCTTGTTTTTGGTTTTTGATTTGTATTTTAGATTTAGAGTTTTGGTTTAAAATGTTTTTTGATTCATTTTCATAATATTTTATTTTTCATATTCCCCCACTAAGATCTATGGAACCATGAAGATAATTTACATGGGGATCTTCCACCGTTTGATTTTTTGTTTTTCATGTATAATCCCATTCAGTTAGGCCAAGCATTATAGACATGGATCCGTTTTGTCTGTAACGAAATTCCCATTATCATTTGCTTAATTTAATGTTCAAAGAGTCAAATAATCCTAATTTCATTTGGAAATTAGAAATAGAAAAATCATAGGTATGGTTGGGAAGAATTGAAGAGATATTCATTTGGCATGAGATTTTTTAGCGACTTATGCACATTTTTTCAACGTTTATTCTAGAAGTATTGATTTGGAAATGTTGGAAATCAGTTATTAATGTTAAAAATAAGATTTTCATTGATAGGAAATCAAAATGATGTTTTCTATAAGTTAATAACTTTAATAAGATGTAAGGATAATGACAGTTATTGAACTATTTTTTTCTCCAAAACGGTAATTCAACATTGTTAGACTAAGACATGTGTTTTACCATGTTTTTTTATTACATCTCGAACTTTTATACCACAAATCCTTAAAAGATAGATATATTAAAAATGATATAAAACCATATCATCTTTTAGGTGTATTCACTAAATATTGATACTGATAATGATGTGGTGATGCTGGATGTCATGTCTATAGCTGGAATGGATGGAGAGAAAAATATAGTCGATCTATCACCTATCCATGGAAATAGTAACAGTGGTTCAAAAAATGGGATGGGATGAAATCGATGTCTATCATGTTGGGAAGCAGGATAATATTTCGATTCTTCTTCATCTTCTCAAATTCATTTTAGTGTATGTTTATGGTGCGACATCATAATGGAATGTTAGGGGAAAAAAGTCATCAATACCAAAAGAACAAAAAACCATCAATTCCTATGGTCATTTGGGAACCTATACGGTTATGTAGAGGTGTTTAATGTATGTGACATGGGTCCATATCCATTACCTAAAAAAATATTTTATATAAGATTTAGGAGCACAATATTGATGTAATATCAATATTTATTTTCTTTTATCTTAAAAAAAATAATTTTTAAAAATTTTATCTCATGGTGATATATTTTTTGGGGAATGGGGAATAACATAATGGAACTTTTATAAATTATTGTTTAATATAATTTTATTTTAGGAAAGTAGTAATCTCGATTCAATGAAATTTACGTGTTTCTCATTCCTTGAGTTATTTCTGTAGCTTTATATCTTTATAAGACTCGTGAGTTTTTTCTATTTTTTGGAAATTATTGTTTGAATAGGGTTATAAAATTATGGGGAGACCACCATATATGGAACTTATGGTAGACCTAGGCTTCTAGTCCTTGTATTTTATTTTTAGGAATTTCAACTTCATGTTACTGGTTTTATTCTTTGGTTTCATCTCACCGAACCCATATTATAGTTGTTTGGTTATCTTAGACTATGTATCATTAGATATATTCTTTTGGAGATCCCCAAAATAAAAAAGGGAGTTTATTTAGAGATTTACATTTTGGGGTCTAGGATGTTCTTTATTTTAGAGTTGGATTAAGGTGTATGGATCTTCAGATTTTGGGATTATCACATAGAGTGGTAAATCTTCCAAGACTAATGTCATGATTAATTAAACATTTTGGGACATTCTAGGTGAGTATAATGTCATTGTGGAGAGAATCTTCATACCATGATCCCAAAATACTCAATAATTTAATTTATTTTTTTAGTTCCTTATTACATATTTTCGATATAGTTATTTTTTTTACAAAAGTAGGTGTCTCTGGGAATGTAGAGCATGTTTCCAAGTTAACACATATAGTTTTCTAATGCTATGAAATAACCATGAGAAAATTTCAGTAATTCAAAAAGTTATACCCCAAATATTGAATCATTGTTTTTTAACCATGTAGCCTACCTATGCAAGGTTCTCCATCATCATAGTAATTTGTGGAATTTTAACACATGGTATGGATAACTCTTCCTCTAAATCATATACAGTTTTCAAATGAGTTAAAATCATAAAATTTCCTTTAATTTATTATATAATTTCATGTAATGATGGGTTATATTTATCCAACATACTAAATCTCATTTGAAACATATATAAGGGGAATCAAAGAAATACAACTTCCCCCACTCCACTCATAGTTTTTAGAACAACTACTCAATTTATTTTTACTATGATCATTTGTGGTTATCTTATATTGTGTACCTCTTATATTTCCCCCTTTATTTAGGATTTTTTTAACTTTGTCGTATGGATGACCTATGGAATTAGATAACCTAATTAGGGGTTTTTTTTTAATTTTTTGTTCTTAGGGTTCATGAATATTGATTTGAGGTCGGTTCATGTGATTTATATCGAATAGGATGGGTTCTAATCAATTTTTTGTAGGTTATCATATGTACATTACCTAAAATTCAAAACTATTATTTATAATTGTTTTAATTTTTATTTTCATTGTTATATTATCCGAGTATATCATATACAGTGTCCATAGATCCTGGAAATGTATTACCTTTTGTTTACAAGGATTCTCTATGTTTCAGATATGGGTTTCTATTCATAAATCATATTTTCATCCATTATTCAAAATGTAATGAATCTTAGCTTTATTAATATTTTTACAAGATTATATCTACAATGTGAAATGGAATTTTAAATCTATGTTTTAATTTTTTAAAGTTGATTCCATGTTTTAAAAGACCAAGTCTAATTAATTGAAGGAAAAATTTTATAAAAGTTAAATGGAAGAAATTTTTAATATATTTTTAAAAAATTTAGGTAATTAAATAGAAAGGGAATCCAACCAGTTGATGTTGGTGTTGTATGCATTGTTTGAAATCCCTTACAACACTGATTTATAATCATGAAAAGCATAGTTTATAAAATGATAGATCCCCATGAGTGAAAGAAAGTTGTCCATCCATTGAGTTATGAGGGGATATGAAATATGTGTCACGCCATTTCATATATCTTTCAAAATGATGGCAGAGTCACTTTTGAAACATATGTTGGTCCATCCTTTTTGCAATGATAAAGTAACCATTGTGATAACACAAAAGATTTCATCTTACAATGAATATGCAATGATAGAGGTACCATAAACACATCCATGACTATTCCCATCATAGTCCATATAGATATCTCCAAAACATGAGGTACATTGGTGTCCTTTTAATGTTCCATCATTCTTGAATTTTATCCATCCTAGAAGTGGGGATTTTAGGAAGATATCAATAGTACCACTAAGGTGAAATTAATTTCCATAATGTCCTAGATGATGCCAAAGAGTTATTTCTCATATAGAAATGTGATAAAATCCATTCTATATTGTGACGCCCTCTTTAATAGTAGAATATATCTTCACTCACGCTATATGGTGGTTGAAGAAAAATATTATAATTAATTAATGATTTCATATCACACTAGATAGTGGGACAACATTTTTCCATTATAGTGATGAAGAAGTTCTTATTTTGTTGTGAGATTTCTAAAATAGTACATAGCTATCATTGAGGATGTATAACATAAACTTCTTACCACCAAAAATCAAAGAGATCATAGATTTATTTCTATAATGCAGTAGTAGTATCATGGGACAAGAAAAGTTGGTCAAAATTTTCTCTATACCAGTTTCAGAAATGAGATTTGAAACATATATATGTAGATATATATTGGTACATTTTATATAAATTTTTTCTCCTAGTGAGGGGAATATCTGTATTTGGGATATGTGATACTTATATTGAAATCAATGTGGATATTATTTTATGTATAAGGAATGGTTTTGGACATTATATATTTATTAACAAGTTGTCTTCCAAATTAATAGATATTGTTTTCAAATGATGAGGCTATATTGGCCAATTTATGTCCATCATTGAATATAAAAAACCCCTATTAGAAATCACATTCTTAGTAGAATTTTAGTTCAGATTTAAAAGTGGTAAAACATGTAAAATATACGAATAATGTGACATATTCAATGAATGGGGGATTTCTTATTATTTACTTATCATAGAATAGTGAAAATAAAATGTTCTTAAATGTGAATTTAAAATTGGGAATGTGAATGAATTGTTTTTGGAAATGAATATAATATATATGTAAATGATTTGTTGATAAAAATAACATCCATTTGTATGTCGATGTAATAATTGTTTATTAAAGAGTGAGCTCTAGGAACACATTATTCACTATTTTAGTATTCCAATCTAACTAGTTTACCCGAGATTAACTTTTTTGGCTTGTGGGTTTTGACCCTGAATTGTACCTGTGAGGGTGATAACAAGTGATTAGGTAGTGTGACAGCGGATTTTTGATATATATAGAGATTTATTAAATAAATATTTATCGATCTATCGTAGACCATCTCAACTAGCTATTAATATACCATTAAACCTTTTTTATAAGAAAAATACTTTGCCCTTTTTGTAGCACATTTATAAAATTGTTTCCCACTATTATTTTTTCATATTGAAATTATTCCCATATATCACAATCCTTTAAATAAATTTATTTCATAAAGTGTTATGTTAATTTAAAATGATAATCTAAATAAAATAGTGGAAATGTTTTTTCTATAGAATTAATGGTTTCATATTTTATTAAACGGAAATCACAAAAATAATTTTATATGTTTATATTTACAAACTCTCAAGAAGTGATTTTATTATTAATGGTGATGAATTGGGAATAGATTCAGTTTTTGGAATCTGTAATGAGCATCTGTGATCTCATGCATGCATTATTATTTATTGATGTAGGTATCCACTTATATATTCCTATACATGGGGTGTTGTGGTTATATTGGTTGGATTATTACATAAATAGTCTCAAGGAGATATGTTTGTAGTTAGTTTTATTTTATTATCATTTATTTACAAGACCGCACAAGATATTACTTCATTCGACGGATGGAGTTAGCTATAGATGATCGTCAGTGATAAAATACCATTTGGTTAGAGTTTTGCTTAAATGAGAGGGATATGGGGGTGGTGAGGGATGTTTCTGATGATCATGTTGTTTACATCTAAAAATTTTACCCTTTAGATAGTTTATTAACTCATGATATTATTATTTAATTTACTATTGATGTCTAATGTATGGATGTGCTATTATGAAATTTTATTTACATTCCGATGATTATTTAATTAATGTTTATTGGGAGAAACCATTTCCATGTAGTTATTTTTTTATTCTTAGGAACATGTGTGATCTTGTGGGGAGAATTAAAGACCACATAACCTTTTCAAAGACTAGTTCGGTTGTCCAATTAAGGGATGGATTGAGTTGGTTTGTTACATTTTACACAAGTTTGAAGACATTTATTCTTCAATTATTTTAAATTTACTTTTTCTACCATGGTAACTAGATTGTACACAAGTAACATCAATTATACTAAAAATACTATATATCACCTCTTAAAAAAAATTAGATGGGCATAACTGTTTCCACTTTTCAATCCAATTAAATATCTAAATATGAGAAATTTTCATTTTAATTGTGACATTATATATATTAAAAAATTGAAGTGTACTAATTTTTTTCAAGGATTGGTTCTTAGAATTATTTCTCATCAAATAAAAATAAAAATTGTGTTAAAGTAAATATATATTTCCTTTCAATATCATATTAGTGTCATTATTTAAAATACATTAAATTAATTGATGAGATTATAATTTCACAAACATAATAAAACATATTATTTAAAAATATAGTTTCACTATTACCAATATAACCAACATTAGTATTTATTATATTACTTTTATTCTAATAATTAATATTGGAATATTAAAATAATATAGACCAATTATTCCCAATATAGAATAACATTTACCGAATAAATTTTTTAATTTTTAGAAAAATTAATTTTTTATATTAAAACCTTAAATTCATAAAAATAACTTCTTAGATAAGTGTATCTGAGTGAAAATGCATCATTTATTTCACTATAAATTTTTATATAGTATTTATAAAGTGGATACTTCTACTGATATAGTTCTATTAAATGACATTAAAATAATTTTTTGTATTTAATAATTCTATTATGGTAACATTGTTTCTATTTAAGTACAGTGTTTCATAGCTGAAAATATTCTCACATAGTATTAATGGAAAATTCTTTTTAAAATAATATGTCCATAAAATCAGACATCCCAGATGAATAATAATATAAATATCCCCCAAAGTAAAAATATACATGTTAATGATCCATTACTATAAAACAACAAGTGGATCTATCACCAATTAAACTGTGAAAAGAATAATATATATTTATATAATTATAAATAACAATTTTTAATAGTTTTGGATGTACTATCAAAATTATAAATTCAATTATTCCATTAAGGTTTAATATTTACCCAATAAGAATGTGAATATAATATTCATTCACTATCAATCTCTACATTCTAAATAGCATGTTTTCTAGTATAATATTAAATATCATAAAAAGTAGTCATTTCTATGATGAAGAAAAATCAAAATTTACTATATCCCCTAAAAATTATCAAACAGTAAGAGAATATAATACCATTATACAATCTCTTCTAAAATTTAATTCATACTTATAAAAACATTGAAGATTAATCTTATGGTATCCATAGACTACTCAGAAATAAAGTATAGATGACATCAGGGGTCACGTCTATGACAAATAAAGAATCTAATAGTGTTAATGTTACATAAATTATAAACATAACTTTAAAGTGTCACTCACCATATCATTTAGATCCTATTCCAATGTTTAAAGTAAATCCAAATCAGATTTATGAATAATCCAATGGACCCATTTCTACCCTTATGTACTGGAACCTATAATATTTACTAATACTACTTCCAATTATAACCTTGAGGTGACCATGAATATTAGGTGTTTTATAATACTCATCTTGAACCCTATTGAACCATCCAAAATTTAAAAACCCTAATATTTTAAAGTATTAATTAATTTAAAATTTTAAAACCCATGTGTGTTTCAATGGGTTTAGGTATTCATAGGAGTTGGTGGTGAACATGGGTTATTTTTTGGGGATTTGAACCTTGAAATAAATCTATAAAATTGATGATATATTTCACTAGTTATGAATGGAATAGGGACAACATACACAATTATTACATGTATTGAATGAAATTTCTATGAAGGCCATTGGAAAAATAGTATCCAATGGGTGGGTACTTAGTATTAGGTGAACGATGTGTGGGACTGGGTACCTAGTAAACCATACATTTATTTTTTAAATTACTAATAATATTATTAAATAGATATATTTTCTATTAAAATATCAACTCCAATTTCTCCTCCAATTGGACACACAACTACTATGTGTTATACCTACATTCAATCCCATTAATTATTATGCAGCTTCCATTTTAGCATAGATAGATGTGATTCCCTTCCTATGATATTATAATGTGTAATAATAATGATTATGTTTCATATAATATATATTTCCCTCAATGAATCATAGAAATAATGTAAATACCAAATTTGGGTTTTATTATGTCACTTTATATTTATTCTTTATTGATTTTTAGAATATTCTCACATGCCATAAAAATTTATGACATCACCCATCCCATGTATAGTCTAATAATGTAACTTGAATGTTTGTCGACCACCTACCTCATAATTATAGGATTATTCAAATTTATTTTTGTTAGTTTATGTGAGTATTGTTGTTTTTTTCCATCAAAGATCAATTCACTCAAAAATATTCTATGGATTATAATGAAAATAGGGATTTAGGTGGTTAACATGATTTCATGTTAGTATACAACGGCTTGAAAATGAATTGTGGAGTCTATAATATTTATATTTGTTATGTTACTATAGTTGGAAAATAACATCATTTTATTTTTTTATAATGAGTATTATAGTGATAATTATGGTTATGAGTTGTTCCTTGTGTATTTTAGTCATAGCGATAGTCATCAATGGAAATGCACTATAATTAAATTTTAATTAATCTTTTTCTTGGATACCAATACAATATTAATTGAGTAATCAATTTTTAGTGGACCCTTTTGGTTTTTATTAACCCATTTCTGTAAGGGGTTATGAATTTATATTAATGACTAACTAGTAATGAGATGTAATGTAATTATGGGAAGTTATGAAACATGTAGGTTTTCTTGAAACATTATATTGTTGGTTTATTCCTCTCCACTCGATTATATAATTTCATGTCGATCATATATTGGATTTAGGTCATGTGAATCAGTTTGGTGTGTAAGCAATTATGAAGAATTTTTTTTTAGTTTGTTAGATGTTAGCATAAAATTTTCATAAATTACCTGAAAGGTTATCGATGGTGTTTCTATTATGTCATGATATGGCTATGTTATAGGATGGCATATCCTATATTTCATTGATTAATAAGATGTTGAATTATATTTTACATTTTTATGGGATTATTTTTTATATTGGATGACATGAATAGTTAACTTGTGTGTGACCAAAGGGAGGAGATGATATGATAGAAAATATCATTTATCCCTATAGAATTAGATAAAATGTTCATTGTGATGATTTTTGTCATGATATAGGATGTATATCTAATATTCTTTATATTATTTAGATATTTAATGAAATTTGTTTTTAAATGATCATTCCGATAATGAGGGATTCTATATTAATTTATATGATATCATTCAATTTAAGGGATATTATTCAATCTTATGTATTTTTTCCCTTTTAGATGGGATGTCATGCTCTTATATTTAAATTTCAATGGATGGGGAAGGGATGCTTGAGGTGTTATTCCCACATTTTTATTATCTCAATTTCAATAGTATTTCTATTATATAATATGACCATAGGGATTTTATGTCAACTATAATGTTATATTTATCCTAAAATATACCTCTTACTTGACACTATATTGACTATAACATGGCATGATATATCCATTTTTCTTATATGAAATATTATTATACATATTTCACACTCACTTATTTTTTTCATCAAGCGAAACTATTCCATAATATTGATTTTTATTTTCTGTAGAATACAATTAAATTTTATTGATTTTATATGTCATAATATTCTATCCTGATTTTTCAAGATTTATGACTGGAAGTAATGTTTTTATTGTTAATTACTTTGTATAATGACATATCCAGACTTATCCTAGCATTAGAAAATGTAGTTGTGGTCGCTAACCATGTATAATTGATTATAAAATATAAATGATTGAGATATTCAAATTGTTTTTTTTATTTGATTATTAGTATATGATTTTATGTATATTCATATATTTGAACACATTAATTTAGGACATCATTAGATAAATTTTGTGGTTTGGTTACCACCCACCCATAAAAGTGACTTTAAAAAAAATAAAAATGGATATGGAGGAGGACACCATTAGAGTGATCTTTCTGAGTTGTACTCCCATCAAACATAGGAATCTAAAAGTGAATACTTATATCATGAAAAATGATATAGGTAATTGAATGATGACTGCTGTATATTTTTCTGTAAGAGTTTAATGGTTGGAGTTGGGATTCAGGATAAAGGAAGGATTTGTACTTGTTTTTCTATTTCCTTCACCCATTATCTTATTTTCAACTCTGTTGATATACAATAAAATAGTGATGATATTTTATAAATGAAGAGATATTAAAGTTTAATTATACCCCACAACCAAATTACAAATAAAGTACTAAAATTTAAAAAAAGTAAAAATACACTCCCACATAAAAGAGTAAATGAATCCCACCTAGTCAAAAGGACGGGATTTCAGTCAAATACATCTTTTGGAGAGTAACTTGATAAAGCGTCGATAAAAACCCCAGTTGGTCTACTTCACTTAGTTCTTCCAACTCTTTTCCTTCCTTGGATTTCGTCAATTTTCCTTTATTCTTCATAGGATACAAAATGTTTTGTAAAATCCCATGCATTGGTGAGTATAACAATACATATTAGGCACTCCAAAACCCAAAAGAAAATGGATAAATTGAAAGGAAATAGTCTGATTGGCTCAGCTAGTGAGAACCCAAATAGGAGTGAATCTCCATCCCAGACCCATCCTCACCTATACATGAATTTTGAAATCCGTCCACATGGTGAGTCAACCTGGATATGTGAAAATTCTATAAGGACTCCTAAAATGACTGAGATATACTCTTTTCAGGCTCTTATTCTATGGTCTTTCCCACCTCAAAGGCAAATTCATGGTTCTAATTAAGGCTCTATGGTAACACTCACCCAGTACAACACACTCCATGAGCTAAAACATCCTATATGAAACTCATCTGAGATATAAACTCCACCAAGAACAACATGACCATCACTAATCATACATCGGAGAGAATATTTTCCACTTTAAAAACACTCTAGGTTCTGGCGAAAGCACCTAAGAACCAAATTGGAGAGGTCATCCCTTCAACACTATATATAGTTGAGGGACCCATACTCTCGACAATGAACAACATTCATCCTCTCTATGGAGAGAAAGATAGAAAGAGTGAGGGAGAGTAAGGACCCACACCTCGATGTAGACCTATAGCCAAGGGAGTACTAGAACATAACCATTATGTGATACCACTAAAATACTGATAGAGAGAGGCCCACACATCAATATTTTGAGGGAAAAATGTCTCCTAGGAAGGTATCCTTGTAACAAGTGGAGGGGACCTTTCCTTATAACTATGATCCACAGTTCTGGGAGCTCCCTCTCTTGGGTAGGTCCCACTCCCCATTACTAATTGAAGACTTGTTAGTCAAAACCAGTATATAGAGGACATGTACCCTATCATAGCATGGTATTGTAATTCCATCACAACCAATATAACCACTATTGGAGTGTCGATCCTTGGCTAGAGCACCCACACCCTGGTATGGTTGGGGATCTAACAACTCTTCATTTTTCTAAAGGTTAAAATAGTTTATGTTTTGGTTTATATTATATAATGATTCCCTTATAATGTTAAATAATGGAGTAATAGAGGTCGTGAGGGTGTTTGGGGCTTGATAAAATCCCTGAACCCTCCTTTTAAGAAAAAAATCTAAGCCATAAGGTTAGGTGAAATAGTGTATCCCAGACCACATTTCTACTCCAATCTACGAGGATCTTGATTGTGGGGTGTAGTTGGATGCACAATTTGATGAAACCATGATACCTCAAACGAAATCCCTTGAACAACAACAAAAAAATGTTATCATATCCAAAATTCATGGTTAGTGAACAATTGGTCAAATAGTGCACCATGACTATGGGAGAATCCCCCAAAAGCAGTATGGTGCATCCCAATTTTTTTGAGTGAAATTATGAATTTTTCACTTCATCAACATAAAATGTTACCCATTTATTCTTCATTCTAATTGATAGAGGTGGATCACCTCCCCCCATGAGAGCTCTCCTCCCTCAATAATTAGGATTTGATGTCATTTTCTCATTGGGTCTCCAAATCAAATGTTGTCGATCACATTATATTGACATCAGTATGTACTCAAATCCCCTTGCTTCCAATCAGGGATAATATTTGTATCTCACTCATTATTTTAGGATGAGTTCATTCTCCCTCTTTTAGGGTTGTTCGACCGTTCTTCTGATTTCATCCAAAATTCTTCAAATATAAAAATGATATTGGATTAGTAGTCATTTGTGGAGCTATGTTTGGGGGTCTGGATGATCTAACTAAAAGTTATGATGTTTTTATAGCCCCACCATTATTATTCATATCAGTTATTTTCCCATATTTCCTTACATTGAGTTTATCATATAGAAATGATTATACCCATGATGTTATACTCAAGAGAGACCCAGATATGTTGTTAATGGATGTAGACCACAAACATATGCATCCCTGTAGATGTGTAAAATTAAATATCCTCTTTAACATAATTATTTGAAATATTGGAACACCATTAAATTGTTCAGCATTGATTGTAAAAAAACATTTCACTCTCTAATATTTATTTAGCTGTCCAAAGCACCTTCTATGTTCTTGGATTTTATAAAATGGAACATTCATTCCATTAATAATTAATTACCATGTTTATATATAATAATAAATATTCAATATGGGTTTATTTTTTAAATGTATTAAATGGATTAATTAAAGGGAATATTAATGGGTTTCAAGGCCACACAAATTGTTTCATATTTTTATACATGTATTATAACAATGATGACTACCATTTATATATAGGGGGTCGAGGATAAATATGTTATGTGGTGATCCATCATGTTATTATTCTTATTATGATTTCCCAATTGATATTGGATTAGGAATAATGGTTCAGTTACTTGTTGAGAATTATAATTTACTATCCTTTATATGAGATGTTGATCATGAACTATCTCACCATTATACATGTATTTGGATGATGGGTACAAAATTCCAGGATTATTATTTAGGGTGATGGGAATGATGTCTCACCCTACCTATATCAAATGTTGAGAATAATGTCTCACATTCACTATGAGAATCATGGAAGATACCCTCTACTTGATCCTACATGCTCATTAAACTAGTTATGGATGCCTGTGTTATGCCTTGGGTCATGAAAAAAATTGAATATAGATACAAGGCTACATACATCATCAAGTACATAGTGAATATAGTTAGATACAATATATAACCATAATAAACTCTATATATATATATATATTATTAATATATATATATAGTTATGAATCAGACCCTCATTCCATCCTATGCTAAAGTAGGTAGAGAATCTAGGTGTCCTATATGAACTAGAGTTGGATCGTATTTATTTATTTTTAGTCTTTATCATTCTTATTTATATCATACATAATAGTTATATACACTACATGGATTATTTATAGATATTATTGGGGTGACCTACAAAGATTTTAGCTCATACCCTACTCGGGATACCATTGGTACTCACGTAGATTGAATGTTTGTAGGTGCGGGTAGAGGAAAGTTCCACACTACAAATATTTGAAATTATTATCTTTCAATTGGTGCCTAGGATAATATGACCAAGAATATTCTAGATATTCTAGTAGGAAAAAATTTATTCATTTCTTTATTTTTTAATGGAAGGTTGTATATTTCAGTCCCCGTATTCCTCTTTTGGTATATCCTCATTCCATGACATCATGCATATGAATATTTCTCTTGTATTTTGATTATTGTTATAGTTTTTGGTTATTTGTGCTTGCACAAGTTTTTATAATTTTTTTATATGTTCTTCTACTATGGTGGCTTACTTCTCCTTTCATTATATTGTCTATTATTATATGCTTTCGCTACTATTTTTTTACATAATATATCCATTTTCCACTTGGATATGAGGTCATAGTTTCCCCACAATACCATTGTAGACCGTCATTTCAAGTTAGATACTTATGGGATACCAGCAGGTGTTCTTAAGGCCATGTGATCCACTGGCTCGGGGCCCCAGTAATGTGGAATCTGGGTTGAGAAGATACAAATTAGTACCAATGTATTATTTTTTACGTTATATTACTATTTGGGAATTCAGCTTGAAACTAAGAGAAAATGGAATTTGGTAATGATCCCATGCCTTGAAGTATTTAAGTCATGTACATCAGAACCCCAAATTACTTGGGATACATTATTTTTGCTCTAATTATTTCAATTACAGTTGATATGATTCCACCATCTGGTGATGCACATGTCATGTGATGTTATCATTATTGGTATAATTGAAATGATATTTATTTTTTCTATTCATCCTGGAATGAACTAATTTCATTTCATGCATCTATTTAGGAAAAATTGTACAAATAGTCCACATTTGTTTTCCTTTCCACAAATATTTTCAGCATTTATTTTTATTATTCATTTTGTTAGTGCATATTTACCATATATTTTATTGTGTGGACATTTCTTACAGGGTCAATATAATTTGTTTAAATAATGTTAATACAAAATTCTAAATAGCATTTTCCTTCATAGACTTGTGATGAAACCATAATTTTACAATTATAAAATAATATGGAATCAGGGCCAACTGGATCCAGGTTTTGATATATATATATATATATTTTTGTGTGTGAGTGTGTGTGGGTTTCAGTGTTATATAAAAGGATTTATGAACTAAATGAATTTTAAAATATAAAACATTATAAGGTTACCATTAAATGGGTTTCCAATTGTAATTTAATGGTAATTTTCCTATATACTTCACAATTAAAAATGCATATACTAAATCCCCCATCATGTTATACTATACCTAGACCCATACTCGGCTTTAATAGTGGGTAGTTTTGAATCTCTTATTTTCTTATTTCTTGATATGGTATTTTCAACCACCAATACTTTGATTTTGGGGGAGGGAACGAATTGTGATTATTTATATTGGAAGGCTATGTTCCACCCAAAAAGTATTATCAACAGTTCTTTCAACTACTAAAATATCTTATGAGGCTTGGGGTTTGACATTATAGAATCATGCCACCCTAAAAAAACATGAGCCGTAGACCGGGAAGGCAGTGAAGAACATGCACCAAAGGTGGTGGTCCATATGCCACCATGATTTCTATTTTTGAACATCTAGAGATGCCTCCAGAGGGGAGGGTGATTCTCTGAGTATATATGCAAGTTGATTCACCCCAGTGATGGTAGGATGTTATTACCCAGAAAGACGAAACATGTTACATGGTTTGGGAGGATTTCTAGATGATGTTATTTTACTATTTCTTTAAGTATAGTTGAGGTCTGACAGAGATAGAGAATTTATAAATCTTCAGGAGGGATTGATGACTATCATTGATTATTCTAGTTACTTTACTTAGATTCAATGGTTCACACTAACATAAGAGGGTGATGATATTATGACCACTAAAATATTTGATAATTGGTTAGTATATGACATCAGATTATAGGTCAATTGTTTCTCATTAACTATTATTTATGAGATATTCAACCAGGAACTTATCATTTATAGAAACATAAAGGAAGGTAATAGAGGGAAATATGGTGGATTAGCATATATAACTACTGGTTTTTCTTCTAGTGGATGCAAGGGTTACATTAACCCTACAAATAGTGGTATAAATAATTATACTCCTCAGGAAGATAGTTTTCTCATATGTCACAAGTGCGAGATGCTGACACATTTAAAAAGCTAGTGTATACAGCATCCATGGAATGCAGAGGTTATGGAAGGCTGATGAACATCTAATGCTTCAATTGGAATTCCTCATCAGTTTTTTGTGGGTGTGGATCTGAACCTACTTGATGTTATTGAGTGGATATAATAGTATTCTAGTAGGTAGGAATCTAGAAAACCACAATCCCCATAGGCTGAGGTGGTGGTTGAGGGAGAGTTAGGAAGACTCATTAATATACATGCCAGTAGATCAATCTTCTTAAGGGTATATTGACTCTAACATAGGGCCATTGTACATGCAACATAGGGCCATTGTACACCGGATGAACATGGTGACAGAAATTCTATAGTTTGAGGTATTATTCTAGTTTCCTCTACTTTAGTGTCTTCTTTATTAAAAATAGGAACATATCATTCCTTTATATGAGAAGAAATCGTAGAGAGTCTGGTCTTCAAGATGGAACACTTATGTGGTTTAAGGATTCTCAATACATTGATAAGGGTCTGATCAGAGTGTACACCATTGTAAGGATGGTCCCATTATGATCGGTGGATAAATTTTTGAATTGAATCTATTCATTATTGACATGATATGGTTTGATTTAATCATTGGGAGGGACTATATAGTGGCATATTGATACAATATTCATATATATAATTATAGTGTTTTTTTTAAATCGCTACAGGGTGATAGAAATGTGAATAAGGGTGACAGGGATATCTGACTGACATGTCCAAAACATGAGCATTAGGGTTGAACACAATGACAACAAAGATTGTTTGTCTATCCACAGATGATTAGGGTTTATGACATGTTGATTTCCATCCTATAGTGGACTGTTTTAGGGATCTATTTGATAAAACATTGATAGTATACCTTCAAGGAGATAGGTATAATTAACAATTGAGATAGTTCCATGAGTATCATCAGTGTCCATTCCTCTTTATTTGATGACACATATAGAGATTTTGGAGATCAGGGTACAGTTGGAGGATCTAAAGGATAAAGGATTTATATACCAAAAAAAGTATCCTTTGGGTTCACCAATAATTTTATCTATGATGGCTGAAGGCACCCCCAGGCTTTGTGTGGATTACCGATGAGTGAATTGGCTCTAAGTAATTAATTGGTTTCCATTATCTCAAATAGAACACATATTCAATCAGATTCAAGAAGATTGATTGTTTTCATGGATTTATTTGAGTTCTGGCTATCATCATGTTTGTGTCAATTCATTATTTATACCTCACAGTTATTTCAAGATTAGTCATTCTCAATAAAAATACATGGGAATGTCATTCTGTCTCATAAATTCACTTTCTATCGTTAAGACTCTAATGAATCAGGTTTTCCACCTTTATCTAGATTTATTCATTGTATTATTTTTTGAAAAACATCTTAGTTTACTCACATTCTCAACATGACCATGCCAACAAGATTGAGATCATTATAAATACACTATGAGAGTACCATCTTTATTCCAAGCATAGTAAATACCACTTACCAATTGAAAAATTACTCCTCATGGGTCCAATTACCTCAATGTTAGTAGTTTCAGTAGGCTTAGAGAAATCGATGGGTGTAGTTTCTTTTGAGAAGGCTATAAATTCTTCATGATATAATGTTTATATGGGATAAATGTATATTATAAGTTCTTTATCCATGATTTTTCATGCTTTGGAATGCTGCTTATGAGCTTGATCAATATGGTTTGAAAATTCATATGGTTCTAATTTGGTGATGAAAAATTTCATAAGTGGAAGAAGATTTTCATTAGCATGAATAATAATTCTTCTTTATCCTTGTAGGATCTGTAATGTTTACTATGACATATCTAGTATTTGGATGAGATCCCTTAAAATGTAGGATGATTGGGTTGTATCATACAAGTCTCATCAGTTGAGGCACCTTGAAAAAAGTGACCTAATGCAGGAACAAAGCTAGATACTATAGTTCATAATATATTATATTTTATATACTACTTACATGGAGAATGTTTTTTGGTATTAAATGTTCTCAAAATCCACAAGTACATTTTCACGCAACATGATCTGAATCTTAGATTTCATAAATGGGTTAGGTACCTGCAAGATTTTTATTTCGAGCTCACTTATATGACTATGAATGGTAATGTAGTATCCTATAATTAGAAATAGAAGAATAATAAATATGTAATTTATAAGTCCAGTGGAAAACAAAATCTCATGGATTTGTTTTCAAATATACATGTTGAGGTTTAAGAGTATCACAGGAAGACTATCCTCTCATGCCTGGATGTGAATTATACCCCTCCAGAATGGGTGACAATGATGAAATTTTCAGATAATGGTGGGATAATCCTAAGGGAAATAATCTAAGATGACTATTCATATTTTGGTTAGTCTATTGATGAGGATGATGCATTACACTTCCATGGGCATACATGGGTTTGGGCTGACATCCGAGAGGATCCTATTCATGACTTTCATGACTCAACATGGGAAGTACATCCTAGTTTATTCGATATGTTTTGAGACTTACGTCACCTATTTTGGAGCATACATTGAAATGGGATGAAACTAGTTTTATTACCTAGTTCTCCACTTCTTATTAGGTGAAGGAATAACATCAACAAAAAGAAGGACTATTACAACAGTTATCTATTCCTGAGTGGAAAAGGGATGTTTTTACATGGATTTTGGTTTTGGTTTAAACTAATCACCTCATTAAAATGGTATATACATGGATTTACTTGATCATTTGAAATGGTTTTTTTTTTAATTTTTACATGCGTGATAGACCTTCTCAGATGAAGGGAAATAGGGAAAATACATCAAGGAGGTCATACATCATCACAAATCTACTCATTCTACTATTTCTGATATAGATCCTCTCATCATGTCTCATTTCTGGTAGGGGTTGCTTAAGTACTGGGGTACATTTGTTCTTATGAGTATAGACTATCACCATCATACCTATAGGAAGACATAGGGTACGATTTACTTGGTAGAGGACATGATCCATGCATGTGTCATTGAAATTGAGGGTTCATGGGAGAAACACATACCCATCATTGATTTTACCTATAAAAAGAGATTTCCGGACACAATATAGAGGTATTTTCATTAATACTTATATGGTAAAACATTCAGATATCCTCTTTTCTAGCCAGAGGTAGAGGAGGAAGCCTTGATTGGACCACATATACTTCAGGAGACTACAGAGTAGGTCCAGTTGATCCAAAACTGAATGATAAAAAATCAGTCCTAATAGATTAATATGCGAACTAGGGATGATGACCTCTTGGGTCTGAGGTTGAAGATCCTTTTTTCATGAACGCTTCACCTAGATTGGTCCATCGACGTATAAAAATGTATGGTAATCTTTCACTTAGGTTTTATTGCACCCTTCGAGGGTGTGAAGTGAATCAGACCCATCGATTATGAGATAGAAGTTCCATAGAGATATTGATCTTTGATTGATTTCTTTCGTATATATCAAAATAACATATATTTTCCATAACCTTGGAATATTTTACAACTAGATGACATAGATCTATAGATGAATGATTCATTTGAATAATATTCGGTGTGTATTAAGGATCAGATAATGAAGAGGCTCAGAGGAAGCTGAATTCTGTTGGTATGGATTCAATGGAATCAAGGTAGATTACTTGATAATATATTAGATAGGGAATATACTATATGAGATAAATGGAAATATATTTTCATTGATGATATATCTTTACCTTATAAGGTCAACATGTGGATGTTATGCTTTAACGAGGGGAGTTTTGTATTGACCATTACATTTTATAAAGAAAAAAAATCAATTTTTATTTAAATTTTATAATATAGAATTTATAATGTTTCTAATGGAGTCCCAAATATTGTGAGGGTGTTAGGGACTTGTTTGAATCATGTAACATTAGTTTTAGAAAAACACTCATCTAAATGGTTAAGAAGAACTGTAAATCCCTAATTGCATGGTTACTCCTAACCATTCAGGGACTTTCAATGGGGGTAGGAGGCTGCAAAATTTGATGAAACTATTCACCCTGAGGCACATTCTTGGGTGAGGAACCTATAAATTATTGTATAATTAAAATGCATGATCAACACATAGTTTATAAAAGTTTATCCCATGATTGTGTAAGGTTCCCCCTTAATGCAGTGTGGTGCCCCACTGTCTGTATCGGTGAAATTAATATTTCTCCCATAATGACTTTAAAATAACACCCCTTCCTTTATCATTCTCATGTATAAAGGAGGAAAACCTATACCACCACACGTTAGAGATATCACCCCTCCAAGGTTGTGCATGATTCAATTTTATAAAATGATTTCCAAATAAAACACCTTTTTTCATGTTCAATCTTCATCCATAAATACTTAATTTCTATTGATTCCTTTTATAGTTTCTCTTTGTATATCATGATCTATTTCTATGACAGATCATTCAACCTATTTTCAGGTCATTGGACCATTCATCCAATTTATTCCTAGCTACAAATATGATGATGATATTGGTGGATGAGTCATATGAGACCCTATGATTGATGGTCTAGTTGTTTTTCTTAAAAGTCATTATGTTTTCATAGGCTCACCATTGTGTCCCATACTATTCGTTACCACATGTTTTCTAAAAATCACTTTTTCCTATCTAAATGATTATTCACAAGTTTTTATACTTATGAGAGATGTAGATATGTTTTTAAGGGATTGTGAAATTATCCATAGCCATCCATTTGGGCATGCCGAAGGAATTTCCGTCTTTAATATAATTTTTTAAATGAACAAAACACATTGAAAGTTTCCAGATATGATTATAATTGAAATTTCCCACTTTACCAAACATGTCAAATTCTCTAAATCACCATCTGTTTTATTGGATTAGTTGAGATGGAATCTTCTATTCCTTCAATTATTATTATTCATGTTTATATAGAATAATCATGGTTCTAGATGGGTTTCATTGGTAAATTGTTTTAATTAACGAGATTATTAATTGGTTGAATGGACACACATATTGTTCCATATTTTTATACATGAAATATATGTGCAGTGACACCACATTATATATAGGGGATTGATGGTTATTGTGATAGAGTGGTTATCCTTCATGGTGTAATTATTATAATGATTACTCTATTGATATTATCTATTTAATGACGATTAATAGACTTGTTGTAACACCCCAAGCTTCAATGGAACACTTATCTTTGAATAATACAGTAGCGTGTGTTGTACGCAACTATGAGTTCTAACACACACCACAACTAATCAAATTGGCCATTATGAATAGTAATACCCACTTTTTGAAATTTTATAAATTATATCTCTCAAAATGGACGTCATTTTTGGATTCGGAATATCAAAATTATTCTAGGGTTAAATTTTGGAGATAAAAGTTAAGATTTACCTTGGAAGACTATGTGATTAAATCTTTCAGAGATTTGAGTTTCAATTTTAGTATGGATTAATTTTAAAAAATTAATGGATAGGTGTTTTTTAATGGTCTTTCTTGATCCTTGGGATCTTTTTTCTTGCATTTTGGAGATTAAGAGTAGCTCTTTTTTAAAGATTAAACTTTTGGGGGATTATCTGATCTTGTACAAAAAATTTTAGTTTTGAATAAGGTCTAAAGACATGGGAAATATATAGTTCTCTTTTGTGGATTAGGTTATTCTCTAGAAGTTGATTATATCACCCTTAATGTGAAAAAGTAAACCTAAATACTCATCTTTTGGAGAAAATATGAGTTTGTTTAAGAAATCTAGTAAGATATGAAAGTCTAGGAGACAAGTAAGTATGTTTCCTTATGATTTAGTTTATCTCATAAACAAATTCCTCAATTATAAGTAACGTAAAACAAAAACGTTGTTTGTTACCTCTTCCTACTAGGGAATCAAATACTGTTTAACCCTTCACAATTTTGTGATTCTCTGGTGGTTAACTTTGTCCTAGATAGGTTTTTTATCACTCTCCATCCGAACTTGACCCTTTTTTTCTCTTCCATATCCATGTCTTCATGGAATCCTAGTATATGTTGTCTCGGGTGACCTTTTTACTTCTTTTTCTTTCTTTTAAAGTGATAGTATTATTGACTCCATTCCGATGTAGGGATTTCAATGAAGTTTCCAAGCCCAATTTTGAAATTGAGAGGATGCAATTACCAATAGGGGGGAAGGATGTAACATATTAGGTAAATAAATAATATGAAATTTTAATATTTATTAATATTTGTGAATAAAATGTTAATAATTTTTTAAAGGGAATTCCATATTCGATGGTATACCCAGTACGCAACACCGAGTTTCATTGAAATCTTATGTTGCACACTAATAATATAATAATATTATTTTAAATGGTAGTTAATTCCTAGCCATTGTAATGGCAGTAATGAACAGCACTAATTACAAAATGATTATATATGTTTGTCTTGTATTTTAAAAATTACCCAATAAATGATAGAGGCTTAAAATGCAAATGAATCCAATTTTAAGAATTAATATTATAATATTCTTTAAAAGGTCGATTAACTGCCTTTTGAGGGAGAACCATTTTAAAAACTAATTTTTTTTCAATTTTATATGTTATAAAATCCTTCTTTATAATAGGGACATCAAAATGTACTTTGTGTAAAATTTCTTCATTTTTTCGATAAAGTTCATTTTAGTGAAAAATGATGTATTTTAATTTAAAACCTCTTTTTAATCTAATTTATTTATATGGTTATATTATATTCTTAATTGGGTTTAATTGGTAGTAAAAATATATTTTTACCATTTAATCCAATGGTGGTCATAGGAATTAATTTCACATTTAAATTAGACATAAACCAGTGTCCATCTTTTGACTGATATTGTTTCTTAAAAACATGCTATTTGTTTTGACAATGAGAATTATTTTTTATTTAATTACTGAAATTTATGTGTTTGGAATTTGGTAAAATGGATTAAATATTTGGAATTAGAAGTTCGAAATTATGTAATCAATACTGTTTTGTTTTTGGACATTTTGAATAGTAACGACAACAATTATCTTTAATTATCTTGATTAATTAGTAATCGGGTGGTTAAGGGTAATAAAATAATATCATAATAATATAAAATGACTCCAAAATGTGTCCAATAATTTGGGACGTGTCATGGACTACCATGTGATGACTTGTCCCAACTTTGGGACCCCATGGAATCACATTAGTGTGATTGTGACCTTTTAACATGTTATTTTTAAAACAAAAGAAAATATAACCAAAGTATGTATCACTTAAGTAAAACACTTTTAGTTTTGTTTATATAAATGATCTATTTGACTATATATATTCATTGGAAAGATAAGACAATTTCCTACATCATGGTATTTTTTTTATAATTTTTAGACATTAAATAAATAAATTTATTTATGACACCGTGATGAGCAATGATTACTTTAATAATGAACAATTTAAATAAAATGAAAAGATAATGTAAAATCTAATACTTACACATATCCAGAACCTATTAGATGGGTGGATTTATAACCCTTATCACCTTATCCAGAAATATATCATGGTGGGACCTTGTAAATCCTAAAATCATTTTATTATAAAGTAACATTTCAAGACCTTCCAAAACTGACCCTCCTCTCTCTTATAAAAGGCCCCCACCTCTACCCACATACCCACACCTCTCAAGCCCTTCGCACATCCAAAATCTTCTCATATTATCTATCCTCATCCCTATCTTACTCCTAGAAGCCTCACTTTTGGAATAATTCTTCCCAAGTAAGCTTTTGGTTCAAATAAAAAAGAGATACCCGATTTAAAGGTAATGTCTTCTTTTATGTTCTTTTGTTTTATTTTTCTTCTCCAAACCACTAAACTCTATTAAGTAGATTCCTTTGTAAAAACAACAATACATTAAATATACTAGGATGTTGTTATGATAATTATTCGAGCTACACATACATACAACACCATCTAATGGGTGAATAACATATCTTTTCTGTGGACGGTGAACTACTGTCTCACGAAATGATGATCGTTCAATTATCTCACACCGCCTCTCATGGTGGCCATTATGATGGCACTGAATTTATATATTATATATATTATGTGTATGTTTTCTTTATTCTTCTGTATTTTTATATATATAGAAAACCTTTATGGTTTCCATTATGTGTAAAGACGATAATTTCAATTGAGGGAGTGCAGACTAATGCCCCTCAAAGTGATATGACTCATTAATTCCATATTTGGTACATATAAAGGATATATTTAATGATATTATATATGATACAATACTTTAATTATAATACTACTATGTATCATTATGTTTTAATTCCATTATATATGAAATAGAGATGGAAATAGCGTTCATGCGTACGTATGGCTTAACGTCTCCAAGAACAGTGCATTTCGTTTCTTACCTCTAAATGATATTTACTATCATAAATACATGTATATTTAGGACATATATGATATATATTACATCCAAATAATGAAAATAATTCTTAATATAATGAACCTTTGACCACATGAACAACATGTAATTATAAGAAGTCCATTTTTGACTTATGTACCAAATATCGACAAAACAAACATTATTAACTTAAATGATTACATGATGATTAAAACATAGAAATAAGTGATATAAATGGAATAATAAACTTGAATAAGGTTCTTAAGAAAGTAAAAAATAAATTTAGTTTATTATTCAGGTGATTAAATAATGATCGAGTCAAGTCGGACACGAGGTAAGGGATCTTACCTCTCTTTTTCTTTCTAAGTACTCTCTTTTATGTCATTTATTTTAAGCTTCTCTTTATTATATTGGGGGATGTTCTTGTGTATTCCTATTATTTTAACAATTATGTTCATATGATTAGATACCCTATTTTATCTTATCAATCCATTTTTAGAAGTTTTATGTGGCGCCGTTAGGATGCCGAATTTTCGTAAGGGATTTCATATCTCACTTTTAATTCCGTGAGATTTCCATTGTTCTCCATTTCTTTATGGAATTTGGTGTATTGTGTACTGACAATTGATATATATTATCATGAATCTATTTATATTCATGGTGTTCTGTAATTCATTTGGTGGTTATTATATTTTGGTCATATAACTCGACTAATTACATCGAGGTAAGGGGTTTTTCATCTCACTTTTATTCCCATGAAATTCATGCTACATTTTTAACTATTTTCTTTTGTTTGGTGTGTGTAATGCCCATTATTATATTATTTTTGTAATATAATTTAATTTATGGGTAATTAAATATTCATTTTATGATCCTTCTATGATGGGGGTACGTTTATATAGTTACCCAAATCGGTAAGGGAACCTTTCACCCTCCTCTTTTTAAAAGACTTATTTTTGTTCTATCTTTTAATTTGCATATTTTTATGTTGGGGTATTTTATTCTATAACCTTATTGATGTAAATTTAATGCCCAAATTATGATATACCATTTTCTATCTCATCAACTCATTTTTTGAATTTTAATGTGACATTGTTAGGCTGTCGAATTTTGGCTAGGGAACTTCTTAACTCAATTTGAATTCATTGAGATAATCTTGTACTTATTGAATATTTAGTCCTATGAATATGTGTGAATTACCTCTGATTTTGTCACATAATATCCATTTATATTCGGCGTATTCATATTTTTCACACAAAATTATGTAATTTATTTATCCATAATCAAAGGATGCTATCTTTATATGGGATTTCGTCTCAATTTACATTCCATTGAAACTTAATTGTTGTTATGCACCAATTCACAATGATATGGTGTATATATTGTACTTTGGAATATTATATCAAGAATACCTCTATTCTAATGGTATTAAAAAGTTTTGATTAAATTTTATTCCTTTAAAAGCTTCAAAGTTGTATGGGACACTTTGATTACAAAATCTCTTTATTAAATGGTTTTGAAATTAGTTTGATAAATCATTGATTTTGTAGATATCTTGAAATGATATATTATGATTTAAAATGAAACTTAAATAGTGAAATGTTTATATTATAAATATTTTATGTGCTATGATTTTTTAAAGGTACTTGGAAATTTGATGGGTGGTTACGTTATAACCTCCAATGAATTGGGTATGTTGGTCGGCCATATGGCTATTCCATTTAGTGATATGTGTGGAAGTTGACTGTATTGTTATTCCATTTATGTATGTTTATGTCCCATGTTACCTTTATATGTTATGTCTTCTTTATATGGGTAATAATTTGGTTACAAAAGTGTAAGTAGTGTTATTTTATTAAGTGAAGAGTATTTAATAGTTTTTAAAGGTGAAAATTATTACTTATGTTAAAGTATTCATGGTTTACTTTTTGTTTTGAAAAACTAATAGTTTATTTCTTTGTGTATTACTTACTGAGATTTTTATGCTCATCCCATGTTTTTGAAATGTGTTTCAAAAGATATGAATAGGGTCTAGGATGAGTTCAAGGAAAGTCATGTTGTCTAAAACATAGAACTGAACATGCCTTTTTTAAGAGTTTTTTATTTTATGAAAAAAATATAAACTGAGTAGAAGTGTTTACTTTGTAACTTTTGAGATGTAATAGTTATGGCCTAATTCTCTAAAACTCTAAACCTAAAAATATCCACAATGTGAATTATTCATTTAATTCATGATTATGTAATGTTTCATGGTTAAGACCTTATACCTACCCCATGTGAGAGATATCCCCCCTCCATGGTTGTGCTTTTCTTTAGTTTTATAATAAGATTTCCAAATAAAACAAATTTTTTCAAATTCAATCTATGTCAATAGATACCTAAATTCTATTGATTCAATTCATGGTTTCTCTTTGTACATCTCGTTCTATTTCGGTGTGAGATCATTTGATATATTTTTAGGTTATTGGACCATTCTCCTAATTTATTCCTAACAACAATTGTGATGATGATATTGGATGAGGAGTCATATATGACCCAATGATAGATGGTCTCGTTGTTTTCCCTAAAAGTTATGATGTTTTCATAGGCACGCCACTGTGTCTCACACTGGTCATTTCTACATGCTTCCTAAAAATGAATTCTTCCAATCTAAATGACAATTCACATGATGTTATTATCTCAAGAGACATAAATAATTTTTTAGAGGATGGCTACCTCAACCATATCTATCCCTTCGGGTGTTCTGAATTAATTTCCCTCTTTAATATAATTTATTAAATAAAAAAACACATTAAAAGTACGTATCTGTTTATAATTGGATATTCCCACTCTACCAAATATGTCAAATTTTCTAAATCAGCCTCTATTTATTTGGATTATATGACATTGAATCTTTCATTCATTAAATAATTAATTTTTTAATATAGAATGTTCTAGATTCAATATGGAGTTCATTGGTTAGATGTTTTAATTATGGAGATTATTAATTGGATGAAATGCCACACTGATTTTCTCATATTTTTTATATGGAATAAATGAATTGTGAAAAAATTATATATATAGGGGATTAATGATAAATGTGATAGAGAGGTTATATTTATCTGTATTATTATTACAGTGATTACTCCATTGATATTATCTGTTGAATTTTGATCAATGGACTTGTTAAGAACATAGATTTACTCCCCCTTACATTGGTTGTTGATAATGACATATATCACTATAATAATTGAATATAGATGATTGGAATGATATTCCATGTTCCTTTCATAGGGAATTGGGCATTACATATCACCTCACATATCCCAAATGCGGATAATGAACACTCACATTCAATATGAGATTCAGGGAATGTACCCTCTACATGAGAATACCAGCTCATTGTAATAGTTTTACATGCCTATGTTAGACCCTAGTTCCATACAACACCTAGTATGCAGGTATATGGATAATTTTATCCCCATGTACATTGTGCATATTAGATGATATAATATATATCTTTAATATATAAAAATATATATTATTACAATATATATTTTTAGAAATCAGACACTCATTCCAGATTATGTTGAAGATGGAAGATCCTCCACCTGAGTAGGATGGTATTCATTAAATAAAAATTTAATTCATTCTTATTTCCTACATACTCTTTATCTATGAACACTACATGGATTATTTATAAACACCATTGGTGGTTTCCTACTATGATTTTATGTCAAATGATAAGGATTTTCATCCAAGAAAATTAAAATTATATGAAGAAGGAGAAAATTGAATCATTCCACTGGGACTCCCAAACCATTGACCTCAATAAGAGGATCTTGTGTTACCTACAAGAACAAACTAATGAGAACCAAATGGGAAAGAAAGTGGTGCATTGTAGTATTAGAGGTAATGGAGCTCTGTAATTCCTCTCCTGGTTCTGTGATTCCCTAGGCGGTGGTGATGGCCACCGTCTACACCCCTCCCTCGTCATAGGGGGAGGGTCCTCCTATACGCCCAAACTTTCATCATTTTTTCCAACCCATATTTATTCCCTTCAATCCATATAATTTCTAATTTTCCTAAAGTGGTGGATCATTGAGACAGATTTCATCATCTCGTGTTATTTACCTTGGAATTTGATGATGCCTGAGCAAAACTAAATCTAACATTGGTTGATCGATTCCCATAATGGAGGCCTTTGGTGGAAAACTTTGAATGTTTTGTGTATTCCATGTGGGGCATCCAGGAGCGGGCAACAACCTGTTTGTTGGATAGGTGACATATCATGGATGACTTCACGTCCTTGGATGATTTCATCACCGTGTGGTCATTTGCATCATGGTCCTTCAACAGTTGTTTATTCTACATTATAATATGCTTCCATGATCTCCACATGAATCGGGATACCCTATTGTCGGCTTTTTGGGTATGTTTTCTCAAGCTTCCACTGCCATTTTTGAATCCTTCAATTATTTTCATGTTGTGAAATGAAGTGGGTCGTTACCTTTGCTCTGATTGAACGACCATATCGATTTGTCACCTGATTTCCCCCTAGGTTTGGGTTGAAGTAAATGTTTCTAAACTTTCTGTTGATAGGGTATTAATTTCAGTTGGGGAGGAATTCAAATAAAAGTATCCAGTCATTTTCGAATCCCAGACAAACTTCTGCAATTCATGCAAGAATCTAGAGCATAACTCTTATTCAAGTAATCCAGGGAATCAACAATTTCGGGGAGCGGAAAATCTAATTGTCCTCTTTTCTAAAGTACTAACCAATGATAGAGAAGTATTATCTAATGATGTGCCTCCTCATATGTGCATGGATCAATGTCAGTGAGGCTGAAGGTGACATTCATCTTTGTTAGATTAAATAGGGACTTTGGTATCCAATGTTCATCATGTCAAGTCCGTGAATCTCTAGGTCAGCTCCCTCCTAGGACTTCTCCCTCCTTCACAGATGAAGTTAAGGATGGGGGAGCTGGAGGAAGGATTTTGACCAGCCAACAGTCCCCAATACATGCCATTTCTGACCAACTTTTAAGGCCTCCAATATAAGGCCCCAGCCTTAAACCTTACTTAATATTGAATTAAATGAATAATTCACGTTGAGGATCTTTTCAGGTTTAGAGTTTTAGAGAATTAGAACATAACTATTAAATCTCAAAAGATTACAAAGTAGTCACTTCTACTAAGTTTCCATAAAAAAAACTCTTAAAAAGAAACGTGTCTAGTTCCATGTTTTATATAGGATGACATTCCCTTGATCCCATCCTTGACCTTATTCCTCATTAAGTACTGTGAAAACATTTCAAAAAAAACTTGGGGTGAGCATAAAAATCTCAGTAAGGGATACAGAAATAATGAAAACTGTTAGTTTTTCAAACATCAAATAAACCATATATACTCTATCAAAGTAATACCTTCAACTTCATGAAGTAGTAAAAACTCTTCACTGAATAAAGTATCATTACTTACCTTTTTGTAACCAAAGGATTGCCATAAAATCCATAAAAAGAACACATAACATATATAAAGGTAACTTGGGACATAAACATACTTAAGTGGAATAACCCTACGGTCGACTTCCACACATATCACTTAATGGAATAGCCATACGGCCAATTTCCATTCATACTTAATGGAATAGCCATACAGCTGACTTCCATACCCAATGCATTGGAGGTTATAATGTAACCACCCGTCCTGGTATTCACGGCACCACCTGTCATATGGTTTATAACGTAACCACCCGTTAAAATGTCCAAGTACCAGTATAAAATCATAAAACATAAAACCAATATAAAGGAATGATAACATTTCCACATTTCAACCACAATATATCATAAATATATTGACATAATAGAATCCTTTTTCAAAACCATTTTCAATACCAAAATACATAAAAGAGTATATGGTATTTATTTTATTCTAAAAACATTACGGCTTGTTGAGAAAGCCAAAGACCAAATAATACTCGCGGTGGTGGAAAAGTTCATTGTCGCTACGTACGTTAAAAGAAACATTACTTTTTGTCGTTTTGTAAAATGCTTAGTAGAAAAATATCCCTTTTTTATAAAAGTAAAAGTCAAAGGGGTTTATACACCGTATAAAAGAAAGTTGTGTATAAAACGAAATATGCCTCAATGAAAGGAGATTGAGACGAAGTCCCTTACCTCGGGTCCGACTTGACTAGATCGTTCTTTAACGTCCTGAATAATAAACTTGAGTTAATTTATACTTGATTAAGAAACTTTTTAATGTTCATTATTCCTTTTATATCACTTACTTCCATGTTATAAACATTATGTAACCATTTAAGTTAATATTGTTTGTTTTGTCAATATTTGGTTCTTAAGTCGAAAGTGGACTTCTTACAATTACATGTTGTTCGTGTGGTCAAAGGTTCTTTATATCCAGAATGAAATTGCCGATTTGGATATAATATGTATCATATATATCCAGCATATACATGTATTTATAATATTACATAATCATTTAGAGGTAAGAAATGAAATGCACCGTTCATGGAGACGGTAAGCCGTGCGTACGCATGAACGCTACTTTCATTTCTTTGTCATATTAATGGAATTAAAAATAAATGATAGGTATGTATATTTTAATTCCAGAATTATATTCATCATTTAGATATATCATTAATTATATATATCCATTATATACATGTACTTTTAATAGTACATTACATTTGGGGATAAGAAATGAAATGCACCGTTCATGGAGACGGTAAGTCGTACGTACGAATGAACACTACTTTCATTTCTATCTCATAATTTAATGGAAAGAAATAATAATGATATATAGGTATATTATAATTCCAGTATAACATCATATATAATAACTTTAAATCCATCCTTTACACATCCCACATATGGCATTAACGAATCACATCACTTTGAGGGGGCGGTAGTCCGCACTTCCTTAAATGAAGATATCGTGTTTACCCATAATGGAAACCATAAAGTTATTCCCAAAATTAAAAATAAATAAGTTTAATGAAAAAAATAAACATATTATATATCATATATAAAAATAGTGACATCATAATGGCCGCCTTTGAAGGTGTTAAATGAGTATTGAACAATAATCGTTTCGGGAGGCAGAATTTCGCCATCCACGGAAACCGTATGTTCTTTAACCATTTGATGTAGTTGTGTGAGAGTGTAGCTCAAATAAATCTTTAACAACATCCTAGTATATTGAAGATAATGGTGTTGTTACAAAAGAAGTAAATAAAAAGAGTTTTAGGGGTTGGAGAAGCAAAATAAAACAATTGAACAAGAGAGAATGAATTACCTTAAAAAGTGTAACTCCTTTTGATTTGAGCCTAAAGGCTTCCTTTGAAAGGATTATGCCCAAAGGTAATCCGCTAGGATGAGGAGAGGGATGTGGAGAGAGTAATTGGGAAGGGGTTGGCTGAGCCAAAGGCTTGAGGAGTGTGTGTAAGGTGGTAGAGGTGGGGGCCTTTTATAAGAGGAGAGGAGGGGCACTTTTGGAAAGTAAAGAAATATTACTTTATTTGAAAATGTGTTTCGGTTTTAAAAGGTCCCACACTGATATAATTCTTGTATAAGGTGATAAGGGTTAGAAATCCACACATAAAATAAGTTTTGGACATGTTTAGTTCATAGATTTTACATTATCTTTCCATTTTATTTAAATTGTTAAATAATGAGGTCATCGCTGCGTCATCATGATGTCATAAATAAATTAATTTATTTAAAGTCTAAAAATTATAAAAAAAATACTATGATGTAGGAAATACTTTTATATTTCCAATGACTATTTATAATAAAAAATGTGACTTATATAACCCCATTTAAAAATTGTTTTAGTAAAACATATCATGTTTGTGTCATTATTACTTTTACATTAAATAAAAAGTTATTTATGTCATTTCCCATCCAATGTGGCTCCATGGGGTCCCCAAGTTGAACCATGGCTTTTCTTGGTCTTCCATGACACAACCAATGAGGGTAGGACATGTGTAAAGCTCATCTTATTTTTTTAATGCATTATTTTTACCTTAAACTACACTAATTACCACAAATCACGATTAAAAACATAATAAGTTACTATTCACCAAAACAATATTTTAATCTCATTGAACCACATTTTACCTCTTAATGACAACCATGTATGTCGGATTTTTGAAAATCAAAACACAATGATGGAAAAATTTCATTTAAAAGGAAAATCAGTTTTTATAAGTACCACTTAGTGGTTTCACTATTCATCAAAAATTGAAGTTCTTCAGAAAATTACCAAAAATTCACCCTAAGATATATTTTATATTACGAATTCAAAAATGAAGTCTATTTTACAAAATTCAAAACATATAAGTGACATTAATTAATTTAATAATTAATTCCCGCTGTCAGAGCAAATAGCGTGTTTTTATGAAACAATAAGTATCAAAAGATTGACACTAGTTTAAGTCCGATTTCAAAGTGAAATTAATTCCAACGACCACTATTGGATTTAATGGTAAAAATATTTTCTAATTTCACTTTAAAACCAATTCAAAAGACAATCTAATCATATAAATAAATTAGATTAAAAAGAGGTTTTGAATTAAAATACAACATTTTACACTATTCATTAAAAAAATGAACTTTATCATAAAGGTACCAAAAATTTATACAAAGTAAATTTGGATGTCCTGATTCTAAAGAAGAGTTATATTTGGTCCAATAGAATTTATAAGATCGATCAAAACTATATTTAATGACAGTTCTCCGTCAAAAGGTGATAAGTGGACATTTCGTGAAAATTAGGGTATAAATGCCTAAATTTGAACTCTTTCCGTATTTTAAGCCTTTATCTTTTATTGGGTAAATGTAAAAACATTTAAAAAAATATATAATCATATTTTAGTTATTTCTATCCATTCCCGCCAGTACAACGGCTACTCGTTAACTAACATTTAAAATAATATTATTTTATTACTTGTGTGCAACGTAAGTTTTCAAAGAAACTCACCGTTGCTTACCGAGTACGCTATCTAACGTAGAAACCCCTTTTAATTAAAATTAATATTTAATTCGTAAATATTAATAAATATGAAAATTATTTATTCTTTATTTACCTGGGATGTTACATCCTTCCCCCCTTTTGGGAATTGCGTCCTCGCAATTTTATTCACTTATCAAAATAAGTGGCGGTATTTATCCCTCATAGAATTTTCAGATTCCCACATTGCCTCTTCAATCACATGGTTTTTCCACAAAACCTTTACCTGATGAATCACCTTATTCCGTAACACCTGCTTCATGTGGTCAAGAATCTGGACATGTTGTTCTTCATAAGACAGGTTCTCTTCCAGCTGAACTACCTCTGGACTCAAAACATGAGATGGATCTGGCATATACTTTCTCAACATTGAAACATGAAAAACATTGTGTACCTGAGATAAACGTGGAGGTAAAGCCACTCGGTATGCAACTGATCCAACTCTCCAGAATTTTGTATGGTCTAATAATCCTTGGACTCAACTTTCCTTTCTTACCAAATCTCATCACACTTTTCCAAGGATAAACCTTGAGAAAAACATGATCACCTACCTCGAAAGATAGATCCTTCCTCCGGTTATCTGCATAACTCTTCTGCCTGCTCTGAGCTTTTCTCATGTGCTTCTGAACCAACTAAACTTTTTCTGCCATCTCTTCTACCAATTCTGGTCCCATCATCATCCTTTCACCCACTTCATTCCAAAATTCTGGAGTTCGACACCGCTTCCCATATAATGCCTCATATGGTGCCATCTGTATACTGGAATGAAAACTGTTATTATAAGAAAACTCAACCAAAGAAAGATGTTGGTCCCAACTTCCCTGATAATCCATAGAACAAGCTCGTAGCATATCCTCCAATGTCTGGATTGTTCGTTCTGACTGCCCATCTGATTGAGGATGAATAGATGTACTAAAATTTAATTGAGTACCCAACGACTTCTGAAGGCCTTTCCAAAAGTTAGAAGTAAACCTGGGATCACGATCCGATACAATGGAGATAGGAACTCCATGTAACCTGACTATTTCTTTAAGATACGAACGGGAATGTTGATCAAGAGAGAAAGTCTCTCATATAGCAAGGAAATGAGCAGATTTGGTCAAGCGATCAACAATAACCCAGATTTCATTATTACCTCGAGATGTCCTCGGTAATCCCACAACAAAGTCCATGGATATGTTTTCCCATTTCCACTCTGGAACTGGTAAAGGCTGAAGCATCCCTTTTGGTAACTGCCGCTCTGCTTTAACCTGTTGACATGTCAAACACTTCACAGTAAAATCAGCAATGTCTCTTTTCATTCCATCCCACCAGTAATACTCCCGCAGATCTCTGTACATCTTAGTACTTCCAGGATTAACTGAAAACGGAGAACTATGAGCCTCACATAACAACTCATTCATCAACTGTGAATCACAAGGCACACATAACCTCTTCCCAAACCTCAAAACACAAACACAAACTTATCCAAGAAATCATGGAAAATTTTATTCATAAGGTCCATGAATACAGCAGGTGCATTGGTTAACCCAAAAGGCATAACTACAAATTCATAATGGCCATATCTAGTACGGGACGTAGTCGTCGGAACGTCTGCTTATTTTACTTTCAACTGATGGTACCCCGACCTCAAGTCAATCTTCAAAAAATACTGAGCTCCCTGGAGCTGATACCACTTCATTCGATGGCCCAACATCTGCTGAAGTTGTTGCAAAGGATTTCACCACCCCTTTCTTCTTGTAGTCTGGTTGCATTCCCCCATTTGAGTTCTTCGTTGGACACTCGTTTGCATAATGACCTATTTCATTACACTTAAAACATCTTAACGTTGGCTTTTCATTTCCTACTTGATCATCTTCCTTACAGTTACGAGCAATATGACCAGACTTACCACACCAAAAGCACTTAACAGACTTGGATAAACATTCTCCATGATGCATTTTACCACACTTCTCACAGGATGGATATTTGGTTTTCTTACCTCCTTGCTTCTCTGATGAATTCATCCCCTTTGCCTGCCAACTAGACCTCTTATTCTCTTGTTTGTCAAAGAACACCTGATCATCGGCAAACTCCATTTCCACCTTCTTCGCACATCGAACAAGTTTTTCATAACTTTTGAACTCACGAGAAGCTAAAGCCCTTCGATACTTTGGCTTTAACCCTGAGTAAAAATGGTTTATTTTACTATCAAGATCTCGTATGAAGTTTGGAGCATACCTTGCCAATCGAGTGAAATTTTCTTCATAAGCATCCACTGAATCATCCTCCTGCCTCAATTCTAGGAACTGTTTTTCCATCCTAACACGAACCACCGTAGGAAAATATTTCTCAAGAAACATACCTTTGAATTCGTCACAATGAAGATCATCAATCTCATCACTATCCCTTATATTTTTCACCATTGACCACCACTGATCAGCTTCACTTTCAAAACGGTAAACAGCAAGACTAACCTTCTGATGTTCTGAACACCCCATGACATCAAAAATCTTCTCCAGTGCTTTAATCCACCCTTCAGCTTGCACAGGGTCAGATGATCCTCTGAATGATGGTGGATGTTGCCTCATGAAATGTTCCACCACTGACATGTTCCTCTCCGGTTGATCTGGCTGATCTCGTGCATGGATACCACCACCATTTATAGCCTGAGTCAACTGTGCCATCACTGCAACAAACTGTTCAGTTCTGATTCCGACCATCTCAGGTTGCTGATTTGGAAGGTTATCTTCCTCCTGATGTTGTCCCAACATAGCTGCTTTGTTTCCTCTGCGGAAAACCATTCTGAACACAGAAATATCTTAGGCGAAGCAACATGGTAATCAGTAAATGCTATATCATTTCAATCATATTATAATTTAACACATTTCTAACTCCTAAAGTTGTCTAAACCGACCTCTGATACCAACTATAAGGCCCCAACCATTAACCTTACTTAATATTGAATTAAATGAATAATTCACGTTGAGGATCTTTTCAGGTTTAGAGTTTTAGAGAATTAGAAAATAACTATTAAATATCAAAAGATTACAAAGTATTCACTTCTACTAAGTTTCCATAATAAAAAAAACTCTTAAAAAGAAACGTGTCTAGTTCCATGTTTTATATAGGATGACATTCCTTGATCCCATCCTCGACCTTATTCCTCATTAAGTCCTGTGAAAACATTTCAAAAAAAAACTTGGGGTGAGCATAAAAAGCTCAGTAAGGGATAAAGAAAGAATGAAAACTGTTAGTTTTTCAAACATCAAATAAACCATATATACTCTATAAAAGTAATACCTTCACCTTCATGAAGTATTAAAAACTCTTCACTGAATAAAGTATCATTACTTACCTTTTTGTAACCAAAGGATTACCATAAAATCCATAAAAAGAACACATAACATATATAAAGGTAACTTGGGACATAAACATACTTAAGTGGAATAACCCTACGGTCGACTTCCACACATATCACTTAATGGAATATCCATACGGCCAATTTCAATTCATACTTAATGGAATAGCCATACGGACGACTTCCATACCCAATGCATTGGAGGTTATAATGTAACCACCCGTCCTGGTATTCACGGCACCACCCGTCATATGGTTTATAACGTAACCACCCGTTAAAATGTCCAAGTACCAGTATAAAATCATAAAACATAAAACCAATATAAAGGAATGATAACATTTCCACATTTCAACCACAATATATCATAAATATATTGACATAATAGAATCCTTTTTCAAAACCATTTTCAATACCAAAATACATAAAAGAGTATATGGTATTTATTTTATTCTAAAAACATTACGGCTTGTTGAGAAAGCCAAAAACCAAATAATACTCGCGGTGGTGGAAAAGTTCATTGTCGCCGCGTACGTTGAAAGAAACATTCCTTTTTGTCATTTTGTAAAATGCTTCGTAGAAAAATATTGATTTTGTATAAAAGTACAAATCAAAGGGGTTTATACACCGTATAAAAGAAAGTTGTGTATAAAACGAAATATGCCTCAATGAAAGGATATTGAGACGAAGTCCCTTACCTCGGGTCCGACTTGACTCGATCGTTCTTTAACGTCCTGAATAATAAACTTGAGTTAATTTATACTTGATTAAGAACATTTTTAAAGTTTATTATTCCTTTTATATCACTTATTTCCATGTTATAAACATTATGTAACCATTTAAGTTAATAATGTTTGTTTTGTCAATATTTGGTTCTTAAGTCGAAAGTGGACTTCTTACAATTACATGTTGTTCGTGTGGTCAAAGGTTCTTTATATCCAGAATGAAATTCCCGATTTGGATATAATATGTATCATATATATCCAGATTATACATGTATTTATAATATTACATAATCATTTAGAGGTAAGAAATGAAATGCACCGTTCATGGAGACGGTAAGCCATGCGTACGCATGAACGCTACTTTCATTTCTTTTTCATATTAATGGAATTAAAACTCAATGAGAGGTATGTATATTTTAATTCCAGAATTATATTCATCATTTAGATATATCATTAATTATATATATCCATTATATACATGTACTTTTAATAGTACATTACATTTGGGGATAAGAAATGAAATGCACAGTTCATGGAGACGGTAAGCCGTACGTACGAATGAACGCTACTTTCATTTCTATCTCATACATTAATGGAAAGAAATAATAATTATATAGAGGTATATTATAATTTCAGTATAACATCATACATAATAACTTTAAATCCATCCTTTACACAACCCACATATGGCATTAACGAATCACATCACTTTGAGGGGGCGGTAGTCCGCACTTCCTTAAATGAAGATATCGTGTTTACCCATAATGGAAACCATAAAGGTATTCCCAAAATGAAAAATACAGAAGTTTAAAGTAAAAATAAACATATAATATATCATATATAAAAATAGTGACATCATAATGGCCACCTTTGAAGGTGTTAAATGAGTATTGAACAATCATCGTTTCGGGAGGCAAAATTTCGCCATCCACGGAAACCGTATGTTCTTTAACCATTTGATGTAGTTGTGTGAGAGTGTAGATAAAATAAATCTTGTAAAAACATACTAGTATATTTAAGATACTTGTGTTGTTAAAAAAGAATTAAATAAAATGATTTTAGGGGGTTGGAGAAGAAAAATAAAACAAATGAACAAGAGAGAATGAATTACCTTAAATAGTGTAACTCCTTTTGATTTGAGCCTAAAGGCTTCCTTTGAAAGGATTATGCCCAAATGGAATCCTCTAGGATGAGGAGAGGGATGTGGAGAGAGTAATTGTGCAGGGTTTTGACGAGCCAAAGGCTTGAGTAGTGTGTGTAAGGTGGTAGAGGTGGGGGCCTTTTATAAGAGGAGAGGAGGGGCACTTTTGGAAAGTAAAGAAATATTACTTTATTTGAAAATGTGTTTCGGTTTTAAAAGGTCCCACATTGATATAATTCGTGGATAAGGTGATAAGGGTTCGAAATCCACCCATAAAATAAGTTTTTTACATGTTTAGTTCATAGATTTTACATTATCATTCCATTTTATTTAAATTGTTAAATAATGAGGTCATCGCTGCATCATCATGTTGTCATAAATAAATTAATTTATTTAAAGTCTAAAAATTATAAAAAAAATTCTATGATGTAGGAAATATTTCTATCTTTTCAATGACTATTTATAATAAAAAATCTGACTTGTATAACCCCATTTAAATTTTTTTTTGTAAAACATATCATGTTTGTGTCATTTCTACTTTTACATTAAATAAAAAGTTATTTATGTCATTTCCCAACCAAAGTGGCTCCATGGGGTCCCCAAGTTGACCAATGGCTTTTCTTTGTCGGCCAAGACACAACCAATGAGGTTAGGACATGTGTCAAGCTCATCTTATTTTATTAAAGCATTATTTTTACCTTAAACTACACTAATTACCACTAATCACGATTAAAAACTTAATAAGTTACTATTCACCAAAAAAAATATTTTAATCTCATTGAACCACATTTTACTTCTTAATGACAACAATTTATGTCAGATTTTTTAAAATCAAAACACAATGATGGCAAAATTTCATTTAAACGGAAAATTAGTTTTTATAAGTACCACTTAGTGGTTTCACTATTCATCAAAAATTGAAGTTTTTCAGAAAATTACCAAAAATTCACCCTAAGATATATTTGATATTAAGAATTAAAAAATGAAGTCTATTTTACAAAATTCAAAACATATAAGAGAAATTAATTAATTTAATAATTAATTCCCACTCTCAGAGAAAATAGCGTGTTTTTATGAAACAATAATTATCAAAAGATTGACACTAGTTTAAGTCCGATTTCAAAGTGACATTAATTCCAACGACCACTATTGGATTTAATGGTAAAAATATTTTCTAATTTCACTTTAAAACCAATTCAAAAGATAATCTAATCATATAAATAAATTACATTAAACAGAGGTTTTGAATTAAAATACAACATTTTACACTATTCATTAAAAAAATGAACTTTATCAGAAAGGTACCAAAAATTTACACAAAGTAAATTTGGGTGTCCCGATTCTAAAGAAGAGTTATATTTGGTCCAATAGAATTTATAAGATCGATCAAAACTATATTTAATGACAGTTCTCCGTCAAAAGGTGATAAGTGGACCTTTCGTGAAAATTAGGGTATAAATGCCTAAATTTATACTCTTTCCGTATTTTAAGCCTTTATCATTTATTGGGTAAATGTAAAAACATTTAAAAACATATATAATCATATTTTAGTTATTTCTATCCATTCCCGCTAGTACAATGGCTACTTGTTAACTAACATTTAAAATAATATTATTTTATTACTTGTGTGCAATGTAAGTTTTCAAAGAAACTCACCGTTGCTTACCGAGTACGCTATCGAACGTAGAAACCCCTTTTAATTAAAATTAATATTTAATTCGTAAATATTAATAAATATGAAAATTCTTTATTCTTTATTTACCATGGATGTTACATCCAACTTGATGGTCTTCTAGTCATGTACGTCCAGCATCTATAGAGATTGGTAACTGTTTTAACCCTCTGGTTTGGGAAGAGAATAAGAATATGGATCCAAGAGGGTGGATAAAAGTTTTTATAAAGAGGAAAAAGAATTTTAATAGAACAAGGAATATTTAGGACTCTGAACTGAGAGGGAAAGATTTGGATTCGCAGTCATAGTCGGATGATGAGTAGGACTTCCAAGGGTATGTAAGTGGTGGATCTAGTTCAAATAAAGGGAAGAGGGGAATGTTTCTCTCAGGAAATTTCGGAGTCAATAATGTTAAGAAATCTAAACCTTTCCAGGAAAACAAAAATCATTCAAAAATAGTGACAAATTGGTTTTATGTCAAGGATAAAAATACAGAGAAGGACACAAGTCCATTTTATGTCCCTTGGGATTGCCCTGTGGATAAATTAGGGGAGCTCTTTTTGGGTACCGGTGTAGACCCAGTTTTCAGTATGGTCAATGGAGAGGGAGTGGAGGCGCACGAGTTGGAATAGGTTATACCTGACAATGAGGGAGAGGAAGGGATTCATAAGGAAACAATTAAAGTGGCTGTGAATAGGGAATCTCCCTGGGATATGCTATTACAATCTGATGATGAAATAAAAGGGAATACATTTGCCATTGGTGTTTCTATTGAGGTAGAAAAATGGATGCGAGCATGAACGACTCGTGTAGATACAAATAAAGGGAAAGGCTAGTGGATTTTAAAACAACAATTAATCCTAGTCTAAGGCTTCAACAAGAAAAAAAATAGTTTCGGAGGAGTTCTTGATAATCTGGGGTAAGCTGGATTCTCATTTCAATGATAATTTTATAGATGAACCCAATAATAAGGTAATAACTCGTTCCATGAAATTGTTTAAATACATTTATTCTAATGTGTTCAATCTGGTTTTTAATATTTTTTTATGTGATATATTTTATTATGGATTGGTCGTACTTATTTGTATCACATTTTTTCCATAAATATGTCTTTTAATAAAAAATAGATATTTATGTATGGTAACTAAAACAGACAAAACACATACATGTCGTGCTCACACTAGGTTGAAATTGTAAATAAATTAGTGTACATGTCTCCTCAACTACAAAATATGGAAAATACCAATCTCCATAGTCCATATGCAGTCATAGGGACTAGCAATACAACACATTGATAACTGGATTTCAATACCGATGAAACCCAATAGTTATCATCAAACACTAGAAACAAAAAACGACACCAACCTAAACATATTTCAAAAAACTCTAATGTCGAGAACATGTTGGTACCAATGAAAATCATATGGATCACCTCGTGTAAACACTGTTTTATACTAGTACATCCTAATGTGAACCCCTAAATTCCACACACACTAGTGGAAAACCAATTGAGCCTGGATGGTATGCAAACAATCCACTCTGAGGAAATATCGTAGGGCCTAACCCACTTCTATGGAAATGTTATATGAAATGATATACTTTTACTAGTGAAACCCAACCCATGGTTCGAACAAAGAAGAAAAATTTGTAAGGCCAAGGCCCCCTATGACACTCCAGCACACAACCACACTCTAAACACACATATCAAAACAAATCATCCCCATAACCTAAACACTATCCACTTTGTGTGGAATTTACTCACCCTCAAGATTTATGTTTCATCAGAAAATGTTTCTTTTGGTAGGACATTCCTCTTCCTTGTGAGTCTAATGTAATGTCAAAAAACAATGTCACATGGTCTAACAGATTCCCTCTGTTACCCTTGACAATCCTTGAGAAATAAGTGGAATGTATAGATTACATCATAATAGTGTCTTTAAACAATACTATATAATTTAGAAAGGAAACATAGAGTACCTCTATTCAATTGTATAACCTAGAGGTTGAAGGTCTTTGTCGCCTTCATTTGTCCTCTTACTCACCATTCCACTCTCTATACCTTGTCCTATCATCCTAGGGGTTGTGATGGAAACATGTTCAACCTTCTATAACCATATGCTTCTCTCCCAACTATTTTACCACATTCATCACCACGAGGAACTCCTTGATTTAAAATTTTCATCTTCTAGGGTGGTCAAAAAATTTCTCCCTCTTAGTAGCCCAGTGGTATAGACAATCTTGATAATGATGTCCCAATCTATCGCATGAGTAAACTGCCTCGACTGTAGTGGAGTAAATCCCCAATTTAAACTCATAATTTATATACCCGTGTGATTTATTTAGCTATTGGGTATTCCTCGTGCACAATGATCAAGTGTTAATAAATCATCAAACTGCTACAAATGACATAGCCTTATTATCACCAATGTTGGATCCATCTGACCAACCCTCCTCCATGAGGTTCTGTACCACCAATCTCACTCTCGCACCTCCTCATATGAGGAAAGGCACAAGGATACCACACTGAGTCATATATATCTATGTAGGACATTTTCATATGTATGAGCTAATAAATGGATCCTGAACCATATCAATAGAGTATAAGGAAAGGCCTTTGAACCTTATTGATGTCATTTTCTCATCGGGACCCCAAATCGAATTTTGTCTCCCACGTTATATTGTAATCGATATGTATACTACTCCCCTTTCTTCCATTAATGGTTTGTCTTTCTATCAATTTCAATATTTTGGCTGGAGTTCATTCTACCAATGTTTATAGTGTTGGATAGTTCTTCCAATTTCATCCAAAATTCATCAAATATAAAAATCTTATTGGATTAGGAGTCATATATGGACCTAAGGTTGGTGGTCTAGTTATTCTACCTAAAATTTATGATGCTTTCATAGCACCACCATTTTGCTTTATATCAACCATTTCCACACATTTCCTTAAATTGAGTTCTTCATCTATAAATGACTAATCACATGATTTTATTCTCAAGAGATACAAATATATGTTGTTAAATGATGTAGACACCAACCATATACTACCCTTTGGATGTGAAAAAATAATTATCATTTTTAATATGATTATTTGAAAGACTGTAACACCTTGTAGGTGATCAAAAATCATTGTAAATAAATATTTCCATTCTCCCATGATTATCTAGATGTCAAATGCACCTTATATATTCTTGTATTATATTAATTCAAACAATCATTCCATTAATAATTAATTACCATGTTTATATAGAATGGTATATATTCAATATGGCTTTATTTTTTAAATGAATTAAATGGATTAATTAAATTCAATATTATTGGGTTGCAAGGCCACACCAATTGTTACATATTTGTATACAAGGATTATATGAATCATGATAACAATTTATATACAGGGGCTCAATGATAAATGTGATATGTGGTGATCCTTCCTATTATGAATACTAATATGATATAAAATTTGAGATTGTATTTCAAATTGTGGAAGGTACTTATTGAGCATTATGATTCATTATCCATTAAATGAGTTGTTGATCATGAACTATCTCTCCATTATACATGTATTTTGATGATTGGTATTACATTCCATGAATATTATTTATGGTGATGGAAATTATGTCTCCCCCCACCTATCTCGATTGTTGAGCATAACGTCTCAATTTCACCATGAGAATCATGGAAGATACCCTTTTCTTGATCCTACAAGCTCATTAAACTAGTTATGGATGCCCGTGTTATGCCTTGGGTCAAGAAAAAACCTAGAATATAAGTATAAGGCTACTTACATTCTCAAGTACATAATGAATATTATTAGATTCAATATATAACAATAATAAACTATATATATATATATATATTATTTCCTTATATATATATATATAGTTATGAATGAGACCCTCATTCCATCCTACGCAAATGTAGGATGAGCTTCTAGGTGTCCTATAGGAACCTGAGTTGGATGGTATTTATTTTTCTATTAGTGGTTATCATTCTTATTTACATAACACTGCATTGCTATGTACACTGCTTGGATTTTTTATAGATAAGATTGATGGTGACCTACAATGATTTCAGCTCATAGCCTACTCGAGAAACATTTGGTACTCAAGTAGATTGAATGTATGTATGTGTGTATAGAGGAAAGTTGCACACTATAAATATTTGAAATTATTATACCATAGTTGGCGCATAGGAGAAGATGACCAAGCATATTCTTGAGATTCTATTGGGAATATCTTTTTTCATTTCTTTACTTTTGTATAGAAGTATGTATATTCTAGTCCCCATATTCCACTTTTTCTATATCTGTATTCCATGACATCAGGAATTTGAATATTTATCTTGTATTTTGATTATTATTACAGTTTTTGGTCATTTTTTCTTCCACAATTTTTCATCATTTTAGTTATGTATTGTTATACATTGGTGGGTAACTTGTCCATTCATTATATTGTCTATATATATTATTTCACTACAATATTTTTACAAACAATATATGTTGTTCCACTTTGATATGTGTGTATATTTTTTCCACTATACCACCGTAGATCATCATTGGTATTTGAAATCCTATGGCATACAAGGAAGTGTTCTTGAGGCCATGTGACCCATTAGATCGGGGCCCCAGTTAAGTGGAATCTGGGCTGGGATGAGATAAATTGGAACGAGAGTATTATTCTATAAGTTTTATTACTATTTGGGTATTTTACATATAGTGGGACCCCAAATTACATGGGAGACATTTGTTTTGTTCTAATTATATCTGTTATAGTTGATACGACTTCACCATCTTGTGATAGACATATCTTGTGATGTTATCATTATTAATATTATTGAAATTGTATTTATTTTTTCTATTCCTCACGAGATTAACTAATTTCATGTCATGCATCAATTTAGGAAAAATAGTAAAAATATTACATAGATTTTTTCTTTTCCACATCTATTTTCAGCATGTATTTTTCTGATTCATTTTGTTAGTACCTATTTAGAAAATATTTTAATATGTAGATATTTCTTGCAGGGTTCAGATAATTAGATTAAATAATGTACATGCAAAAATATCAATAGTGTTATCCTGCATAGACTCATGATGACCCCATAATTTTCTAACTATACCATAACGTGGAATCTGGAACAACTGGATCGAGATCTTAATATATATATTTGTGTATGTGTGTGTGGGTGTCTGTGTGTCTATTATATAAAATAGGTTATAAACTCAATGAATTTAAAAAAATTAAAATTTTAATGTTTACCATTAAATAGGGTTCCAATGGTAATGTAATGGAAATTTTCCTATATACATCACAATTAACACTCTATATATTGAATACCACGTCATTTGATATAATACAAGGACCCAGAATCAGCCTTAATAGTGTGTTTTTTTTGAATCTCATATATTCTTATCTCCTGATATGGTCTGTTCAACCACCAATACCAAGATTTTAGGTTAGGGGTAGAGGTGTGATCATTTATATAAGAACGATATGTGCCTACCTAAATTTATTATCATTAATTCTTTCAAATACAAAAATAACTAATGAGGCATGGGTTTTGGGATTATAGAATCATTCCACCCTAAAAACCATGAGTCTTAGACCAGAAAGGCAACGAAGATCATGAACTAATGGTGGTGGTCCATAAGCCACCATGATTTCTATTTTAGAACATCTAGAGATTCCTCTAGAGTGGAGGGTGATACTTTGAGCATAGTTGCTAATAGATTATCCCAAGTAATGGTACGATGTTATTACCGATATAGACCGAAAACATTATATGGTTTCATTGGATTTATAGATGATCTTATTTTACTATTTCATTATGTATAATTGATGGCTGACAGAGATAGTGAATTTATAATACTGCAGTAGGGATCCATGTCTATCATGGAGTATTTTTCTTACTTTAGTGAGATGTAATTTTTCACACTAACTCAATAGGGTGATGATATTATGACTACTAAAATATTTGATAATGTTTGGTATATTACATCTGATTAGAGGTCAATGTTTTCTGATTTACTATTATTTATGAGATATTCCACCAAGAACATATCATTTATAGAAATATAAGGGATGATAAGGGTGTTAAATCGGGTTTTTTAGCATATATATCAACCAGTGTTTCTTCTAGTGGATGCATGCATCACATTAAGCCAACTTATAGTGGAAGAAATAATTAGACTCCTAATGCCGATATTTTTCTCATATGTCACTAGTGTTGGATAGTGAGACATATAAAAATATAGTGTATGTTGGATCCAATGGAATGTAGAGGCTCTTGGAGGATGAGTAACATCCACTAATTCTATTAGAATTTTCCATTATTTCCTAGTGGGTGGGGATCTATACCTACAAGATGTTCTTGAGTGGGGATAATAGTATCCGGTTTGGCATGAATCTTGAAAATCAAAAAACCCATCAGGAAGAGGTGGTTGTTGAAGAAGATTTAAGAAGACTCATGAATCCACATTCCAGCAGATTGATCTAGTTAAGGGTAGCTAGGATCTGACTTAGGGCCCCAGTACATGCAACATACATGTAGTTCAACCATCACATGAAGAAAAGGGTGACCAAAAATCTATGGTTTGAGGTACAATTCTAGTTGCCTCTCTTTTTTTGTCTGCATTATTTGACATAAGAACAAATCATTCCATCATTGGAGAAGAAATCTTAGTGATTATGGTCTTCAAGATAGAAAACTTCTGTGGCGTAAGGATTCTCAATACATTTATAGGGTTCTGATTAGAGAGCATAAACCTTTGTAAGCATAGTCCCATTATGATAGGTAGTTAATTTTTTTTATTTAATATCTTCATTTTTGACATGATATGGTTTGATTTAATCATTATAAGAGATTATATAGTACCATATTGATACCATATCGACAATATTTTTATAGGGTTTTGTTTACATCACCAAAGGGTGATAGGCATGTGCAAAGGGGACAATGTGATATCTATGATACATGTTCAAAACCTGAAAATTAGTGTTGAACACAATGAAATACCAGATATATATTCTCTCCTTAGATGATTAGGGTTTATGACATTCTATTTCCCCTCCTACAGTGGGCAGTTTTAGGGATGTATTTTCTAAAAACACTAATGGGATACCTTCAATGATATAGTAATAATTCACTATTGGGATAGTTTCATGAGTAGCACGAGTGACCATTCCTATTTATTGAATAAAACATATGAAGCTTATGGAGATTAGGAAATAGTTAGAGGATCTAAATGATAAATGATTTATACACCACAAAAAGTATCCTTAGGGTTCACCAGTCATTTTTTTATGATGGCGGAATGTACCCTCAGGGTTTATATTGATTACAAAGGACTGAATTAGCCCACAATAATAAATTGGTATCCATTATATCTAATAGAAAACATCCTAAATCATATATGAGGATATTTAATAATTTCAAGTATTTATTCGAGGTTCATAAATCATCATTTTTGTCTTATGTCATTAGTCATACGCCACCCAAATTTCAGATGCAGTTATTGTCTATAAAAATAAATGGGCATGTCATTCAGTATCATAAATGAACTTTTCATATTTATGGATATAATGAATCAGGTTTTCCACCTATATCTAGATTAAATCATGGTAGTATTTTTGTAAAATATATTATTTTACTCACATTCTCAACATGACCATGCCAACAACATTGAGATCATTATGTATACAATAAGTGAGTACCATCTATATTCCAAGCATAGTAAATTCCACAAAAAAATTAAGAAAGATCACTTTAGGGGTCCTAATACCTCAATGTTAGTAGTTTCAGTAGGATTAGAGAAAGGTGTAGGTGTAGTTTCCTGAGATAAAGAAAAAAATTATTCCAGATATTATGTTTACATGGGATAGATGGATATTATAGATGCTTCATCAAGTATTTTTCATGCATGGGAATGGTACTTATGATATTGATTTATATAGGTTAGAAATTCATATTGGTAGAATCTAGGGATGAATAAATTCATAAGTCGAAGGGATTCTGGTCGTCGTCACTAATAATGATACTTCTTGAGCCATGCAGAAGATAAAATGTTTACTATGACACATCAGGTATTTGGATGAGAGCTCTTATAATGTTGGATGAGTGAGTTATATCATACCACTCTCATTAGATAAGGAACCATGAGAGAAATTACCAAACATAGGTCCATAAGCTATATAATATAGTTCATAATCTATGCTATTGGATATACTACATACATGGAGAGTGTTTTGTGGTATTCAATGTTTTCAAAATCCTTATGTACATCTTCACACAACATGATCTGAATCACAGATAAAATATATGGGTTGAGTACCAGCAATATTTTGATTTCATTCTTACTTAAATTCATAGGAACAGTAATGTAGTATCCTATGATATGAGATTGAAGAATTTTAAATAGGAATTTATGTGCCCAATTGGTAACAGTATCTCATTGATTTGTTTTCAGAGATATATGTTGAGGTTTAGGAGGATCTTGGGATGTCTATCCTCTCTGGCCTAGTAGGGACTAATACCCTTATGGAATGGGTGAGAGTGAGGAAATATTCAGATCATGGTGTCTTAATCTTAAGGGAAATCATCTATGATGACTATTCATATTCTGGTTAGCCAGTTGATGAGGATGATGCATTACTCTTCTATGGGCATGTGTGGGTTCCAGTTTCATATGAGAGGAACCTTTACTTGAATTGCATGCCTCAATATCAAATGTATATCCTGGTTCCACCCATATGTATTGAGACTTACGTCACCTATTTTGGAGTATTCTTTGAAATGGGATAAGACTGGTTTCCTTTACTAGTAATCCACTTTTCAGTAGGTGATGGTGGAACATCAATGACCGGGTTGACCCTCACAACCAATATTCATTCTCGAGTTGGAATGGGATGATGTTTCCATAGATTTTGGGATTGGATTACCCAAATCCCCTCATGAAAATGGTTTACTGTGGATTTTCATTGATCATTTGAAAACATTTTCATACATTTTACCTGTGTGATAGACTTTCTCGATAGAATCGAAATAGGTAAAATACAACAAAGAGGTCATACATCATCCTGGATCTCCTCATTCTAAAATTTCTAATATAGATGATCTCATCAAGTCGCATTTTTGGTATGTGTTTCTAAATGACTTGGGTTCATAGGTTCTTGGTAGCATGGACTATCACATTCAGACCAACATGCAGACACATGGTACAATTATATGTTAGAGGACATGATCTATGCACATGTCCTTGAAATATTGGGTTCGTGGGTGAAACACATAACCCTCATTCGTTTTCCTTATAAAAAAATATTTCATGACACAATTCAGAGGGATTTTCATTAAGACTTATATGGTTAAACATTTAGATATCCTCTATTCTACCTAGCAGTAGAGGATAAATCGTTGATTGGACAACATATCCTTCCGGAGACTATAGAGACAGTCTAGTTGATCAAAAATTGAATGATAAAAAATTAAATTAGATATAATAATATGAGGAATGATGATGATCACCTCTTGAGTCCAAGGATAAATATCATGGTTTCATGAAAGTCTCACCTATGTTCATCCATCAATGTATTAAGAGGTTGTGTATTCTTAGACCAAGGTTTTATTAGACACCTGGAGGGTGTGAAGTGAATTATACCCATGGATTATGAGATAAATGTTCCTCCGACATATCGATATATGCATTATTTCATTCACATATCTCAAAATATCATGTAATTTATATAACCCTAAAATATTTTCCAACCATATGACATTGAGATATAGATGGATGATTCTTTTAATGAGTATTCAGTGTGTATTGAGGATTGGATAATGAAGACGCTATGAGAAAGGTTGATTACTTTAGTATAGATTCAATGAAAGAAATGTAGATTACATGTTAAGACGTTAGATAGGGAAGATGATATATGAGATCAATGGAAATATATATTCTACGATGATATATCATTACCTTAGAAGGGAAACATGGGGATGTGATGCTTTTATGAGGGATGGTTGTAATGAACCCAACATTTTCTAAAGAAAAAATAATAATTCATTATAAATTTCATAATATAGACTTTATAATGTTTCTAATGGAGTCACAGATGTTGTGAGGGTGTTAGGGAATTGTATTAATAATGGAACATTAGTTTTTCGAAAAAAAAGGCATCCACATGTTTAAGAGGTACTGTGGATCCCAAACTTCATGCTTACTCCTAACCATTCTGGGACAGGTAGTGGGGTGTAGGAGGATACAAAATTGATTAAACTATTAACCCTTAGGCACAATATTGTGAGAGGAACCTATAAATTTTGGTACAATTAAAATGCATGATCAACACATAGTTTATAAAACTGTACCACATGATTGTGTGAGGTACCCCTTTAATGCAGTGTGGTGTGACACTATTTGTATGGGTGAAATTATGATTTATCCCAAAATGGCCTTATAATAGTACCCCTTGCTTTATCATTCCCATTTCTAGAGGAGGAACACCTCTCCCACCACTCATGGGAGATATCCCCCCTCCATGGTTGTGTTTTCATTTAGCTTTCTAGTCTGATTTCCAAATAAAACACGCTTTAAAACATTCAATCTTCATCCATAAATAATTAAATTATATTGATTCCATTCATGGTTTCTATTTTTATCCCATGTTCTGTTTCGATTTGAGATCAATTAACATATTTTTAGGCCATTGGACCATTATTCCAATGTATTCTTAACAACAAATATGATGATGATTTAAGATGAGGAGTTGTATATGACCCTATAATTGAAGGTCTAGTAGTTTTCCCAAATACTTATGATGTTTTCATAGGCATGCCATTGTGTCGCGTAATGGTCATTTCCACATGTTTCCTAAAAATGACTTCTTCCTATCTAAACTATTGTTCACATGATGTTATACTGTAGAAAGACCTAGACAATTTTTTAGAGGATGGTTACCTCAACCATAGCTATCCCTTTGGGCATGCAGAATAAATTTCCCTCTATAATATAATTTATTAGTTGAACAAAACACATTAAAAGTGTCCAGATCATATTACATTTTGATTTTCCCACTCTAATAAATATGTCAACTTTTTTAAATCACATTCTATTTTATTTGGATTATATAAGAGGGAATCATCCATTATTTTAATAAATAATTTTATTATATATAATGGTGTTTCTTCATGATGTGTTTCATTGGTTAAATGTTTTAATTATAGAGATTATTAATTGGATGAAATTCCACACTGATTGTTTTATATTTATATACATGGAATATATAAATCGTGACACCCCTTTATATATAGGGGATTGATGATAAATATGATAGAGAGGTTATCTTTCATGGTTTTATTATTACAATTATTACTCCATTGATATTATCTATTGAATAATGATTAATGGACTTGTTAATATTGGAGCTTCACAATCAGTTACATTGGGGGTGATAATGACATATCTCACTACGATAATTTTATCTGGATGATTGGAATGATTTTCCATGTTCCTTGATTAGGGAATAGTGCATTACATATCTCCTCACATATCCCAAATGTTGATAATGAACACTCACATTCAATATGAGATTCAGGCATGTACCCTCTACATGAGAATGCCAGCTTATTGTAATTGTTTTGTATGCCTATGTTACACCCTAGTTCAAGCTGACACCTACTATCCAGGTATATTGATACTTTTATCCTAATGTAATTTGTGCATATTTGTGGATATAGTATATATCTATAATATATATATATTATTACTATATATTGTTAGAAATCAGAAACTCATTCCAGTCTACATTGAAGATGGTAGATCATCCACCTGAGTAGGATGGTACTCATTAATATATTATTTAATTCATTCTTATTTACTACACACTCCTTATCTATGAACACTACATGGAATATTTCTAGACTCCATTGTTGGTGTACTTCTATGATTTTATGACACAAAAAACGATTTTCATCCTACAAAATTAAAATCATATGAAGAAGTATAAAATGGAATCTTTCCTATGGGACTCCCAAACCATCGAGCTCAATAATGGGTTCTTGTGTTACCTATAAGAACAAACTAATGGGAACCATAAGGGAAAGAAAGTGGTGGAGTGTGGTACTTGAGGTAATGGGGCTTCTGTAATGACCCAATGTTTCATTAATGGAAATCTCTCTTGATTTAATTAAATGCCTCTTTATGTTTATATGAAATGTTATCTTCCGTTGTTTTATGTTAAGAATTTTGACCACTACGAATATAGACATTGAATAGTGATCACATGATTTGTATAAATATAGGGCTTTAACAAATCCAAATTACTCCGAAAAAATAAGCAATGGCCTCATCCAGAAGAATTTCCCCATACGATGCCCATTTGGCAGAGCTTGGAAAAGAGGTAGCATCATTGGGCTTCGCTCTTGACTAATCCCAAGATGAGATTCATCATCTCAGGCTCAAACGTGGTCGTCTACGGGAGAAGTGGAAGTTGATAGAAATTAGCACTCGAGCAATGTTATCCGAGCCACACCAAGAGTCTGTCACCATTGCACACCTTACCCATAGGTCTTATGCGGCTGTTTTAAGGGGTTATGTAACAAATAAATAGTACTATGTTCATGTACATTATTTTTTTTGTATATAATAATGATTATACTTTCTTGTCATTATTGATACATTGTAAATAGTTTTTGAAGTATAAATAATTTTTTTAGTTATTATTTAATTAATAATTATATTTTATTAAATTAAGGGAATTTTGAAATAAATAATATTTTAATAAAATATTATTATTATTATTAAATTAATTTTTATTAAATATAAATTATCTTATAATTTTGTGAATGCAATTGTAATTTTTATTGGGGTTTGAAAGCCATTTCTGTCAAAACTTGTGAATTTTCGATAAATGTCGGTTTTTACATTAAAAGTAAAAAAAATAACATATATAAAAAATTATTTAGATAAAATTTATTTTATTTGTGAAATCAGGACGTCAAAATTATCCAACAGTGAATTTTTCATAATTTTCTGGGACAGTCAAATTTTTGGGGAAAAATTAAATACCATTTGAATATATAATCTGTTTTATGACCTCATAATGACCCAATAGTGATGTAATAAAATACTATAATCTTTATTTTCAGCCAATATATGTTTTAACATTAAAATAATGTGATTTTGGGTTTGTTTGACTTACTTTTCAAAGCATTAATGAACCCCTCAAGACTTATTAAACACCTTGTCTTTTTAAATTAATTTCCATGGGAGTATGACTCACCTCCACATAAGCAACCCTATTATTTTAAGAATATCTTACTTTGGCCTTATAAAATATTTTTTTCAACTTCCATTTTCGAAAAAAACATGTCAAAAACCATGGGATGGTTTGTGGTTTGGATTAATTTAATGTAAGGGGACCCAAACCTAAATAATAATGAATTCCCTCACCTTTCCTATATAAACCCACCCAAGCTCCCACATCCTCCTGACTCAAAGCCTTTGGAGTTTTTCCAAACTCGGCCCTACACTCTCTAGAATCCTCCCAAGGTGCCCCAAGCTCCCAATAATCCACTCTCAAGACTCTCTTAAGCCTTTGGAAGCACACTTTCAAGTAAGGGTTTTTTCTTCCTTTCTCATTTTTGTCCAATTTTCCTCATATTGTTATGCCCTTTAAATTTCAATTACAAATTCTGGGGTATGGTTTTTCACCTCCCCCATACTGCCCTGTTATTATTTGAATGATGGGAGACCCCTTTATCTCTCATTAAATGCCTCCCATGTACACCCGTTACTATGCCGAAATTCCAAAAGGATCTTCTCTCTCCACTTTTACATTCAAGCAATACTTTTGTATCATGAATCTAAATTCCAATACAATTGTTTAGACATGTATCTATATGACCCCCCTTACTGTCCATTTCATGTAAATATGATGAGACCACCTTTTATCTCTCATCAACCATTTTAATGAATTCTTATGTCACGTCGTTAGGCAGTCGAAATTGCACCGATTTTCAAAGCCAATGCCATTGTGTAGTGAATACCATGCCCATTTATCCATCAAGGGTATTAACATTTATGAAAATATAATTATTGATTATAAATTTTCAAGTATGAATTCCACATTCCTTTATCATGGAATAAATGATTATGTTTTATGAATCAATTTTTTATGATCCATGTGGCACACTTATGCACGAAATGAAATGATTAAGAAGGGTGTGCCCTTATAGTGATCCAATGCATTGGGTAAAGTATATTATCATGATACGTCATGTTAAATGAGTGTTTACTCATGATAATTCAAGTGCAATGAGGGTTTACTCATGCTTCATGTGCAATGATGGTTTACTCATGCTTCATGTGCAATGAGCCTTGGCTAATGCTACTTCCATGTTAAGTGTTGTTGCCACATTTCCATGTTATGATTATCATGCTTTATCATGCCATTATTTTCATGTTCTTCTTGTACTATATTGATATGACTAATGTATAACATTTATTGTACTCCTCATGTTATTCCATGTGTATTCCATTATTGGGCTTTATAGCTAACCCTTTTCTTATGCATTTCCTCGGGTTATCCCATGAAATGCTAAGTACAAATGAATGTAGTGGTCATGTAAAGGAAGTTTTCAATAAAGATATTGTATTTCATGTTTTATGTTTTTATGTAATGATCCTAATCCCCAAAGACACTAAACCTCTTGATCTTCTTTGTTGTATCAAGTGATGTTTTATGTAATAAATCATGTTTAAGTTTGTAATAAAATCAGGGTTGTCGTAGCTTCGTAATTCCACTCTCGGTCCCGTGATGACCTAGGAGGCGGTGATGGCCACTGTCCCCACCCCTCCCCCGTCAGAGGTGGAGGGTCCTCATCTACACCCGACCTTTACTCATTTTTCCAACCCATATTTCATCCCTCAAATCACTATCATTTCTCTTTTCCAAAAAGTTCTGGATCTTCACAACAGATTTCCACAGCTCGCGTTATCTACTTCATAATTTTATAATGCCTCATCTAAACTGAATCTATCTTTGGTGCCTCTATTAAAATTGTAGTGGCCTTCGGTGGACATCTATGAATGTTTTGTGTTTTCAAATTGAGGAATCCAGGAGCGTGCAACAATCATTTTGTTGGATAGGTGGCACATCATGGTTCGTTTCACATCCTTGAATGATTTCATAATAGTTTGGTCAACTGCATTGTGATCCATCCATGATTGTTGATTCTTCAATATAATATGGTTCGAAGATCTCCACATGAATTGGTATGCCCAATTGTAAGCTCTGTGGGTATGTTTTCCGGAGATTCCACTGCCATTTCTGAATCCTTCTATTATTTTCATTTTGGGAAATCTGGTGATTCATTACCATTGCTTTGATTCAAGGACCATGTCTGTTTGTCACATGATTTCACCTCGGGTTTGTGTTGAAGTCAATGTTTCTACACCTTCAGTCGAGTGGGTCTAAATTTTGGATGGGGAGGAATTCAGATACATGTAACTAGTCCTTTTGTGTGCTGGAAATACTTTTTCAATTCCTGCAAGCATCTGGGGTATAAATCTTCTTCATGTCAGTCATGGAATTAGGAATTGTTGGAAGGGGAAAAGCTGATCGACGCCTTTTCTAAAGTACCACCCATGTATAGAGAATTCCTCTATAATTACGAGCATCATCAGATGTGCATGTATTAGTGTCAGATAGGCCGAAGGTGATAATAATATTTTCTAGATTAAATAGGGACTTGGGGATCCAAATTTCGTCCGGTCTGGTTCATGAATCTCTATGCTAGATTCCTCCTAGGAATTCATCCTCCATCGCGGAGGTAGTTAAGGATGAGGTAGGAGGAGGAAGGATTGTGAGTAGACAACAATCCCAATTGCATTCCATTTCTGACCGACCTCTGAGGCATCCTACTTGACGGTCTCATTGTAATGCTACACCACCGTCTATATAGATTGGTAACTGTTTTAATAACCTAGATAGGGAGGAAAAGAAGAATGTGGATCCTAGTGGGTGGGAAAAAGTGGTTCTAAAGTGGAAAATGAAGTTGAAGAGAACAAGGTATAATGAGGATTCAGAATTGAGAGGTAAAGATATGTATTCGCAGTCACAGTCAGATGATGAGAAGGACTCCCAGGGGTATAGAAGTGGAGGATCTAGTTCAAATAAAGGGATGAGGGGTATTTTTTCTTGGGAAATTTCCCAGTCAATTGGGTTATGCAATTGAAACCTCTCCAGGACAAAACGAATCTATCAAAAATAGAGAAAACATGGTCTAAAGTCAAGGCTAAAAATACAGAGAAGGAAACCATTCCATTTGATGTACCTCGTGATTGTCCTATGGAGAAATAAGGGGTGCTCTTGTTGTGTACTGGTGGTGACCTTGTTCCATGTATGGTCAGTGGAGAGGTAGTGGAGGCGCATGAGAGGGAACCAGTTTTACCTGCCAAATATAGAGTGGAGGGTATGCCTAGGGAACCGGGGGGAGAGCCTGTGATTAGGGAATCTCCATGGGATAATCTATTACAATCTAAGGAATAAATGGAATAGAGGATGTTACCCATCGGTGTTTCTAGGGAGGTAACATAATGGATGCAAGAAAGACCGACTCATGTAGTCCCAAGTAAATTGAATAGAAAGTGGATTTAAAAACAACACTTAATCCTAGTCGGAGGATTCAACAAAAAAATATATGTGGAGGAGTTCTATAGAATCTGTAGAAATTTGGCTTCTCATTTCAATGACATTATCAAGGATGACCCCTGCAAAAGTGTAATAACTCTTCTCTATAATTTGTTTAAGTAAATTTTTTCTAATGGCTTCAATCTGGTTTTTAATAAATTTTTATGTGCTGTATTGTATGATCGCTTGGTTGTACTTGTTGTTATCACACTTTTTCCATAAATTTTTCTGTTAATAAAAAATATATATGGTTGTATGGTAACCAAAATGGAAAAAACGCATACATGTCTAGCTCACACTAGGTTGAAATTCTGATGAAATGAGAGTACATATCTCCTCAACTATAAAATATGGAAAATAACACTCACTATAGTCTGTATGTATTCATAGGGACTATCAATAGAACAAAAGGTTAACTGGATGTTGATACCGATGAAACCCAACAGTTATCATCCAACCCTAGAAAAAAAACACAACCCTAACCTAAAACATCTTTCAAAAAATATGATTCCAAGAACATATTTGTACCAATGGAAAACATATGGCTTACATAGAGTGAACATTAGGTCTCACTGATCCCTCCTAATGTCAACCTCCAAACTTCCACACACACTAGTGGAATACCAAGTGAGCATGGATGGTATGCAACCAATCCATTCTGAGAAAATATCATTGGGCCTCACCCACTTCTATGGAAAAGTTATATGAAATGATATCCTTCAACCAGTGAAACCCAACACATTCTATTAACAAAGAGGCTCCGTTTTTATGGCCAGGGCCCCCTCCAACACTCTATAACCAACCCACACTCTGAACACACATGTCAAAACAAATCATCCCCCAAACCTCATAACTATCAACTTTGGGGGATAATTGACTAACCCTCAATATTTATGTTTCATCAGAAAATGTTTCTTGGGGGATGACATTCCACTTCCTTGTGAATTTAATGTTATTTCAAACAAACAATGTCACATGGTCTAATGGATTACCTCTGTTACCCTGGATAAACCTATAGAAAGAAGTGGAATGTAAAGATTACAACATAATAATGTCTGTAAATAATATTATATAAAGTAAAAAGGACACATATCGTACCTCAAATAAACTTTAGAGCATGGAGGTATAAGGTCTTTGTGGCCTACATTTTTCCTCTAACTCACCCTTAAAATCCCTATGGTTAGTGCTAACATGCCAGGGGTAGTGATAGAAACATGTGGAACCTTCTAGGTCCATATGATTCCCTCGCAACTCTTCTTCCACATTCATAATCATGAAAAACTCCTTGATTTAAATTTTCCATATGCTAGGGTTGTCCATCAATCATCTCCCTGTTAGTAGCCTAACAGGTTATAAAATATTGAGAAATATGTCCCAATCTGTCACAAGGGTAAACTACCTCTCCTGCAGTGGATCAAATCCCCCTGTTAAACTCATACTGTATATACCCATGTGTTTGATTTAACTCTTGGGTATGCCTCATGCACCATGATCGTGTGTTTAGACATCATCAAACTATTACAAATGACATAGCCTTATTACCTCTAATGTTGGATCCATCTTACTAACCCTTCACATGGAGGATCTCTACCACCATCGCTCACTCTGGAACCCGCTCATATGAGGGAAGGCACAAGGATACCACACTAACTCATATATATCTATGTAGGCCCTTCTCAAATGTACGATCTAATAAATGAATCCTGAACCATATCAATAGAGTATAACGAAAGGCCTGTGAACCATATTGAGATGTATTCTTGAGAAATTATACCTTATCAAATATGCAGAATCTCCTTGATAAAAAATGATCTCAAAATGGCTAGATAAAAATATTTCCTAAAGATGAAGTCCTACTCCACCATAGTGAGAATAACCTCCTCATGGGGTTGTGTTAGCAGACTCTACCACCACCCATATTATCACTTCAGAATACATGTTGCTAGGAATATTATACGATTGAGAGGTGTCCTAACAAGGTTGAATACAAGCACGACTACCACAAGTCAGTCATCGTCTTCTTGGGGATCTAGATCACCCAAATAACATATTGGTCACCCCCTCAAGAACTCATCCATCACAATAATCTGATGATTATCCTCTTCTTAAAATTTCAGCACAATCCTATACTCCATGATTGGTGGATCAACTAGATGAACACCCAAATGTACTACCTTGAGATTAGTGCGATACAATAAATCCTCGTCAAGAGGATGATCATCATCACAATCCTATTTGGGAATAAAATCAATATATCATTTCAGTGTAATCATAAAATAGAATCAACAAATTCTAGGATCAATGATTATATCAGGGGAGTTTAGTCATAAAGGACATAAAACCCACAACCCAGATTTATATGATGCATGTAAAAATATGTCCATATAATCAGTTCCATAATTTATTGAATCAAAAATCAAGCTAACAAATTATAGGTCAACGGATATGTTATTCAAAACATGAAAACTGGAGTCCCTATCAAAATATCCATACTCAAAATGCATTAACACTATCTCTATGAAAAATACACCAAGCCCACAACAATGCATTCTTAAAGTGGATCCCTTTATGATACAACTATGTCATGACTCAAAAAATTGGTGTTGAAGACGTGACTTCCACAAGTCCCCATTCAATAGAGAACATGATGGTTTCTACCACCATGTAGGAATATCACACAAATGGGGTGGCTTAGATAATGCTATGTATATGAATGCACCCTAAAAAATCTCTATAAATAGTGTAGAGAGGGTAAAAATGAAAAAACATTATTGATTATATCTTTCCCACAACCATATTATAGCACAACTATACAAATAATAAAAACAAAAAAAATTCACACCCTCCAAAAACTAAAAAATCAATCCAATTTATCAGAAGGATAGGGTCATTATCAATTTAAACTGTAGGAAAGATCCTTATAAATGCTCTGATAGACACCTCTATTAGCCTACCTCACTAAGCTAAACCATCTCTAGGTCCTCATGGGAGTCCGTAAATAGGCATATGGTGGAATCAAGACACAATATACATGGTAAATCCCATTTTAGTGTAAGTATATAAATATTCATTAGGTTCCTTGAACCCTAAAAGAAAATGGAGAATCTAAACAGAAGAAATATTCTGTAATCATCCAAATGGATCCTTTAAGAGTGGGAACCTCAATATCTAAACCATCCTAAAACTTTTATGACTAGTAATATCAATCCATGTGTGGTGACATTCATGGTATTTCCAAATTCCTTTTTGTATCATTCAATCTCCTATATATTGTCATCTCAGACTCCACATGCCATGTAGTTCTGACCTCATATACAACTACAAGGTTTTACTCGAGGCTTGAATGTAACAACCCGAGATTTTATGAGAATTATTCTTTTTAATTTCATTGATGTCTTGTGTTGTACGCTACACCAAAATTAGCTTGCACTTGCAGTATACGTAACACTATTATTGGCTCTTGTTACACATAATTTCAAGTTCGTTTTGTGGAAATTATTTTACGCAACATTATGTGTATATTTTTCTTAATGTATAAATGAAATATGTTTTGATAATTTTATACGCAACACCAAATGAAGCTTTCACTACACGCATCCCTGACTTGGCTTACATTACATGCAATCAATACTGTCCTCGATAGCGTGTGTAGTACACAATACTGAGTTTCACTAAACGATGTATTATTATAATATTTTTATGAACTAGCCGTTATGAATATTAATACACAATTTTTGAAATTTTATAAATTTTTTCTTTCAAAATGGACTTCATTTTTGTATTCGGAATATCGAAATTAACCTCGGGTGAATTTTTGGTATTTTTCTGAAATCTTTCAGTTTTTGATCAATAGTGAAAACACTGGGTTACTACTTAAAAACAGACTTTTTATTTGAATAATTATTTATTTAATTTAATTTTATTTTAGGTCAAAATTGATACATAATACCTATATAAGTTTAATGTACTTCATTGGAGTCATTTTATAATAATTTGTGATATATAAAAAGTTTATTTAACTTTTCACCGTCTTTTACCTACCTCATAGGAGTTTTTTGAAAACTTACATAAAACATAATTTTACCACTTCTGTGAGTGGAATTTTGAAAATCCGAAAGACACGGTTAATAACAAGGACTAAAATGTGGTTCAATGAGATAAAAATAATTTTTTCTGAATAGTAACTTTTTACTTTTATTTACCACGGTTAAAAGTAAATAGGGTAATTAAGAGTAAAAATTGTATTTTTATTACCCTAAGACATGTCTTAATTTTTTTGGATAAGCGTAATTAGACCTAAAACAATCTTATTAATAAAATATGACCATTAAGTCCAATTGGATTAGATTAGGACACTTATTATTAATTTATTTAAAGAAGGGTTAAAATATTTAAAATCAACGTTTAATAATTAAATAATTTTTAATATTGGGTTATACAAAAGATAAATTTGACTATAAATATTCATTAGAACGCTAAAAATATTTCTTACATAATGGTATTTTATTTATAATTTTTAGAAATTATATAAGTTAATTTATTTATGACACAATGATGATGAAGTAATTATCTTATTAATGAAATATTGACATATTTGATGTTATAAATAACCAAATAAATGTAATTTGAGACTTTTAATGAATTACACTAATTTTACAGGTTAATATGACATGTTATTATTTATTTAATTAACTATTTTCGATCTAATCTTTCTTTTATGATTTCCACAAAAATCATGTACCAAAAAAGGTCAAAATTGACATAAAATAGTTTTTAAAACAAATATTATATTACTAATTGTTAATTTATTCCTGAAAATCTATGGTTCGGCTAGATGACATAGATAAGGTAATATATATTAATAGTAAACAACTTTGGGTTCGTTTGGATTGTTATAGTATGTTTATTAACATTATAGTGAACTAAAACAAGAAGACCCGGTAAAAGTAAAATTATTTAACTTAAAGTGAAATATAAATGATAAGGTTAAAATAGAAACCTAAACATAACTAAATTATATTGGATGAGAGGATTTTGACCCATACCCTCCTTATATTCTAAATAAATCAATTTGTATCTATTAAAAACCTAATATGACTTTATAATAAAATAATATTTTTAGTTTTTTCAAAGGTGCCCCTCTCCTCCCTTATAAAAGGGAACCTCCTCCCTCTCCTCCTCAAACCACTTTGAGCCTACATGCTCGGAAAACCCCTACCAATTTCTCTTCTACACTTTCATAGAAACATCCTAGATGTCCTGGTCTTCTTCAAAGCCATTTTTAGTGCTCTAAGAGGAAGTTAAGAAGAGGCGCTTCAAAGAAGAGGTAATGTCTGTTACCGATTCTTTAAACTGTATTTATTCTTCTACGTATTCTTCTTTAGTTATTTCATTATGTATTAATAACATCAGTATTACTCATATAATGATATTTTATTATAATTATGAAAAACCCTATTTCACCATCTATCCATCCTATGGAAAATGAAATCACCGTGCGTGCATACGTACGGAATACCGTCTCCACACCGGGGTGTAATCTACTTTCCACCACCACGTTACATGGATGGGTATAATGGTGTAAATAAATAACTATATAGAGTTATTTTAAAATTATATTGATTCTGTAATATTATACTTACACTTCAACACAATTCCATGATCATGGGAATCATATCATCGCTCGTGCGTACGTACGGACTACCATCTCCATGAATGCGATGAGATTCATTTTCCATGATTAACCATTCAAGAATGATTATAAAGTATATATAATGAATAATAATGAAATATATGACATAATTAAGCTACTGTATTTATGTATACATATATATATATATTTCATCTGCGTACTTCCTTTCAAGTCAATAAGGAAAAGAAAACAGCGTTCATGCATACGTACGGCCTACCGTCTCCATGAATGGTGTATTTCATTTCATTTATCTATATATTTTATATATAATGAATATATATGATATATATATCATGATTTATATTCTGTAAGTAATTAAATCATGATATAAGTTGTAATAATATCAAGAACAACAAGTCCAAACACGTACGATAAATAAAACATTTTACCCAAAACGCTGCTTTAACAAGAAATTTACAAAAGAACGGGTAATATAAAGTCATAAGTGAACCATATATGATATCATAACAATGAATATGATTATGTAATTAGTAAATGACATTATTTAAATCATTATAAAGGAGGTTGGGATATGTACGAAGGATATAAGAACTAAGGTAAGGGATAACATTTACAATCTCGTTTTTATCCGAGATTGTTTATTCGTAAGTATTCACTGGGGTTATATTTATCATCCATGTTCCTGTTTTCTAAAAATGGTTTAATGTATGTTTAATGTCATTTTTACCCATTTTTTACTTTTTCTACATGGTATATGAGAAATCTTTCTTTGGTTTACGTTAAGAGGGACTTCTTTGACATTTCCGGAAAAATTACGAGAAGAATGTTTTTTTAACTTATACAGTATGAATGGATTTTTACAGTTTTATAAAGCCTTATTTTCATGAATATTCCTCCAAAATATTTCATGACAATTTTAAAAAAAATCACTTTATTTTAAAATTGCATGATGTTTTGTGAAAAGAAATTTATTTTGATGAAGAAAGGATATTTCCCTCAAAAATCCTTTTCAAGTGTTTTATCAAAACCATTTTTCTATCTAAGATGACATTATTTCATATGTGTATGTTTCAAGTATAATGTCTCTATGATTTACATGGTTTCACTTTTCTAATTATGAAATGATATCCATTTCTTTTATATGGATTATGTTATGATGGGATGAGGTTTATGAAACCCATTTTATTCATTGGGTTATGATGAATGGTTTAAGTTTATTTTGGAGCACAAGTAAGAATGATTTCATTATGAGATTTGTGGGACCTATATCTCCCTCCAATGCATTGGGTAACGATTGTCTATCTCATGATATAGACATGGCTGGAACGGTAAGTTAATTCGGTTCAGTAATACAGGACTGGAACGAGGAGTGAACTCAATTCAAAAAGGGACTTCGTCCACTAAGATGCTCTTGGCAGTAATGCCCTGGGTACTATGGAAATCATAACATATGATTAATGGTTTCCGCAATTACATATTTTATTCCCAATATATTTTATCATGGTTGATGTTCCATTATGATATAATCCTTATGTACTTCCCCGATTTATGTCTTTGCTCATGATTTTGATGTTTAAATTTCATTTTCATGTTTTTGATTTCAAATGTTTATGCATTGTTTTATGTTATCTATGTTTACCCTTATTGGGAATTTGAGCTCACCCTTTTTATGTTTTCTTTTTCCCATGATTTAAAGAAAGGTTTTAGGTAAGAAAATAAAAGGGGAAGATCATAATTGGAGATGTTGAAGATCTTTCACCAAGATTAGAAGATTATATTCCGTGTTTCCAAAGACACTAAACAATTACGGCCCTTCGGTGTCTGATTTTATTATGTATTAAGTATTCCGCAAATTAATGTAAAGTCCATGTACGTCAAGATTTGGGCCTCTACAGTTGGTATCAGAGGAAAGGTTTAGTTAACCTTTGTAAATTAGGATGCGAAAACTTTAATGAGATCCCTAGAGATATTTCTAAGGTGTGTCTAGGGATGTCCCCATGGATAAGTATAAGTATAGGTTATAGTCCTAGAATTATGGTAACGAGCTTATAATTTAACCAAAGATGTTAGATATTGATGGTAATCCCCATTGATTATGATTTTTTCTGCTAATACTATTCTTTTTGGGTTTTAGAAAATCGCTAGAAAAAGGAAGATTCCCGATAATGGAGGATATGATGGACAATGGATTGACATTATTAATGAGAAACCAAATGAAATTGGATTTGGAAGTCCACATATAATTATTCTACATAATCAATAATCTCATTATATGATTAATAATCACAACATTGGTAAGTTTCCCGACAAATATAATAAGTGAAAGATGAAGTTTCATGATGATCATAGAGGAAAGAAAGTTCAATTTCCATCATGTAAGTAATGTGGGAAGAGGCATGAGGGAGATTGTTTCAAAGTAATTGGAAGATGCTTTGGGTATGGAAAAGAATGACACAAATCCAGTAAGTGGAAAGGAAAAGGTTCAGTTAATACCATGTAGAAGGATAATGGTATTTCTACAACATCAACAATGATTAGATGTTTTAAATGTGGAATGTATGGACATTATGAAAACCAATTCCTGAAGGGAAAATCTCATGAAGAGAATAAGAATGGTTATATGGGTAGTATTTATGTGGATGATGATGAGGAGACTACAAATGATATATGAGTTGAACGAAGTGTTGAAGCTTTGTCAGTGTTTTAAGAAGGTAATGGAATGATTTATGTTTATCGAGAGTTATGTTGTATAGTTAATGGAACTACGGAATAAAGAATCATCTAAGTATTGTTACACTATTTCTTTTCCTAAAGTATTTGAAAGTATATGATGAATGGTACCGGTAAACATGAATGGTTATTCAGATATTTTTGGAAAGAAGATGATATTCTCATAATGAATGGATAAGGAGAAAATAATATGTTTGATAGTATTCCTGAGCTCATGACTGATATAAAGAAAAAGTGATATCATGGTTTGAGTATATAGAATTTTGGGATTTTGGTATGTGAAAAGAGTTAACTTTTGATAGCATTCATGATTTCACTAAGATTCAATGGGTATTCATTTTTCAAGAGAATACATGATTATGGTATACACATGTTTGGAATGTGACCAGTAAGATATATCATATATGGGGGAAAATGATGGTATTTACATGCTCAGTAGATGAAATTTCAAGTAATTGTTTTCTTTATATTATAATCTTGGACAAAAGTATTTTGGATAAGCCTAAATATTTGAAATGGATTATGTTGGACGTAAGCTAGTTTAATGCTAGAACTGTTTTCAATATTATTGATGGAATGTCATAATGATGTAATTTTAGGAAAAGGACAACCTGCAGGACGGGCGACAACCCGTCGCGTCGGACAAGGTTGTAGGAATCGAACCCACAACCGAAGTGCGACAGGAATTTATTGCCTACCACTGGCCTACAGGATGTCCCTGGTTAGTAGAAACTGGTTAAGTGGTATGATAGATGAAGTATAAGTTCATTTTTGGAATCATATTCGATGAATCTCACCATAGATCGACTTATGTATATAACTTTTGATAATCCTATAGAATGAACTATCATTCTATCACATGATCTGCTTACACTTCGCAAAAGACATATTCATGTTCATTTCTTTAAGAGATGAAGTGGAAATTGTTTAAGGCACGAACAATGGTGAGATTATACCGAAATAAAATAAGTATATCTTCTAATTCATATACTTCAACTTTAGGGAAATGATCTTGAAAACCAAAAATGTTGTCCTAGTGCCCTTATATCTGATGATTTAGATAGTACCGTATATCATCACAAATTTATGGCTTTGTGATTGTTGGATTTTTCAGATCCATGTTCTCTACCACTCACCATCAGAACATGATGGTTAGATTTCTCTTCCATATCCATATTTTCACCTATGTTATCCTATGTGGAAACCCAGTAATAAGTTAATTTGGGTAACCGTTACGTTTCATACTTTTGTTTTTAAAGTTAAGTTTTGTTATTCCATTTTACTATGTGGGTTTTAATTAAAGAAAGTTTCAAGTAGAAATCAATTTATAACCCCGACAAATTTCGATGGAGAAATTCATTTTAACGAGGGTAGAATGTCACAACCCGAGATTTATGAGAATTATTCTTCTTAATTTCATTGATGTCTTTTGTTGTACGCTACTCCAAAATCAGCTTTCACTTGCAGTATACGCAACACTATTCTTGGCTCTTGTTACACACAATTCCAAGTTCGTTTTGTGGAAATTATTTTTACGAAACATTAAGAATAGATTTTGTTTAATGTATAAATGAAATATGTTTTGATTATGTTATACGCAACAAAAACAGATCTTTCACTACATGCATCCATGACATGGCTTGCATTACACGCAATCAAGACCGTCTTCGATAGCGTGTGTAGTACGCAACACTGAGTTTCAACAAATGATATATTATTAAAATATTATTATGAACTTGCCATTATAAATAGTAATACCCAATATTTGAAAGTTTATAAATTTTATCATTCAAAATGGACTTCATTTTTGGATTTGGAATATCCAAATTATCCTAGGATGAATTTTTGTTATTTTTCTGATAACTTTCAATTTTGATGAATAGTGAAAACATTGAGTTACTATTTAAAAACCAAATTTTTATTTAAATAATTATTTATTTTATTTAAATTTATTTTAAGTCAAAATTGATACATAATACCTATATATGTTTAATGTAATTCATTGGAGTCATTTTATAATAATTTTCGATATATAAAAATTTTATTGAACTTTTCACCGTCTTTTACGTACCTCCTAGGAAATTTTTGCAAACTTACATAAAACAAAATTTTACCACTTCTGTGAGTGGAATTTCGATAATCCGAGAAACACGGTTAATATCAAAGACTAAAATGTGGTTCAATTAGATGAAAATAATTTTTTTTGAATAGTAATTTTTTACTTTTATTTACCATGGTTAAAAGTAAATAGGTTAATTGAGAGTAAAAATTTTATTATTATTACCCTAAAACTTGTCCTAATTCTATTGGATAAGTTTAATTCGACCTAAACATCCTTAGGAATAAAATATCACCATTTAGGTCCCCTTGGATTAGATTTGGACATTTATTATTAATTTATTTAAAGAAGGGTTAAAATAGCTAAAATCAACATTTAATAACTAAATCATATTTAATATAGGATTATGCATAAGAAAAACTCGACTATAGAGATTAATTAGAAATATAAAAAGATTTTCTATATAATGGTATTTTATTTGTAATTTCTAGAAATTAAATAAGTTAATTTATTTATGACACAATGATGATGCAGTAATTATCTTATTAATGAAGTATTAACATAATTAATGTTATAAATACCCAAATAAATGTAATTTGAGACTTTTTATGAATTAAACTAATTTTATAGGTTAATATGAAATTTTATTATTGATTTAACCAACTTATTTTGAACTAATCATTCTGTTATAATTTTCAAAAAAATCAGGTACCAAATAGTGTCAAAATTGACATAAAATAGTTTTTAAAAAAATTATTATATTATTAATGGTTATTTTATTCATAAAAATATAAGGTTTGTAAAAATGAATTATATAAGGTTATATATATAAATAATAAACAACTTGGGGTTTTTTTGACTTCTTATAGTAAGTTTATTAACCTTATAGTCTAAGAAAACAAGAATACCCGATAAAAGTAAAATTATTTAACTTCATGTTAAATCTAAATGATAAGGTTAAAATAGAAACCTAAAATTTTATAAATTTCATTGTATGATACTATTGCGACCCATCCCCACCTTACCTTCTAAATAAATCAATTGGGAGCTATTAAAAACTGAATATGACTTTATAATAAAATAATAATTGTAGTTTTTTTAAAGGTTCCCCTCTCTTCCCTTATAAAAGGGAACCTCCTCCCTCCCCTCCTCACACCACATTGATTCTTCATGCTCGTCCAAAACCTACAAATTTATCTTCTCCACTTCCCTAGAAACATCCTAGAGGTCCTGGTCTTCTTCAAAGACTATTTTTAGTTCCCTAAGAGGAGGTTTAGAAAAGGCGCTTCAAAGAAAAGGTAATGTCCGTTACCGATTCTTTCAACATTATTTCTTCTTCTACTTCTTCTTCTATAGTTGTTTCATTATGAAGTAATAACATATGTATCACTAATAAAATGATATTTTATTATATGTATTAAACAATCCTATCTCACCATCTATCCGTCCTACGGAAAAAGAAATCACCGCGTGTGCGTACGTACGGAATACCGTCTCCACGCCATGGTGTAATCTATTTTCCACCAAAACCATACATGAAAGGGTATAATGGTGTAAATAAATAACTATATATGGTTATTGTAAGATTATATTGATTCTGTAATATTATACATACACTTCAATACAATTCCATGACCATGGGAATGATATCATCGCTCGTGCGTACGTAAGGACTACCGTCTCCACGAACGCGATGTGATTCATTTTCCATGATTAACCATTCAAGAATGATTATAAAGTATATATAATGAATAATAATGACATATATGACATAAATAAGCTACTGGATTTATATATATATATATATATATATTTCATCTACTTACTTCCATTCAAGTCAATAAGGAAAAGAAAACAGCGTTCATGCATACGTACGGCTTACCGTCTCCATGAACGGTGTATTTAATTTTCTTTATCTATATATATATACTAAATATATTATATATATATATATATATCGTGATTTAAATTCTGTTAGTAATTAAATCATGATATAAGTAGTAATAATATCATGAATAACAAGTTCAAACACGTACAATAAATAAAACGTTTCACCCAAAACACTGCTTTAACATGAAATTTACAAAAGAAAGGGTAATATAAAGTCATATATGAACCATATATAATATCATAACAATGAATATGATTGTTTAATAAGTCAATTACATTATTTAAATCATTATACAGGAGGTTCGGTTACGTACGAAGCATATCAAACCTAAGGTAAGGGATTACTTTTCCAATCTCGTTTTTATCCCAGATTGTTTATTTATAAGTATTCATTGGGGTTATATTTATCATCCATGTTCATGTTTTCTAAAAATGGTTTCATGTATGTTTAAATTCCTTTTTACCCATTTTGGACTTTTACTACATGGTATGTGATGAATCTTTCTTTTTTTTACGTTATGAGGTACTTTTTGGACTTTTCCGGCAAAAGTATGAGAAGAATGTTTTTTTAACTTATACATTATAAACGGATTTATGCGGTTTTATGAAGCCTTATTTTCATGAAGCTTCCTCCAAAAATTTCATGACTTTTTTTCAACAAAATCTCCTTCTTTTAAAATTGCAAGACGTTTTGTGAATAGAAATTTATTTTGAAGAAGAAATGATATTTTCCTCAAGAATTAATTTCAAGTGTTTTATCAAAACCATTTTTCCATATAAGATGACATTATTTCATCTGTGTATGTTTCAAGTATAATGTCTCTATGATTTACATGGTTTCACTTTTCTTATTATGAAATGATATCCATTTATTTTATATGGATTATGTGATGATGGGATGATGTTTATGAAACCTATTTTATTATTTGGAATTTGATTAATGTTATAAGTTTATTTTGTGGCACAAGTAAGAATGATTTCATTATGATATGTGTCAGACCTGTATATCCCTCCAATGAATTGGGTAATGATTTATATCTCAATAGATAGACATGGCTGGAATGGTAAGTTAATCTGGTTCAGTAAAACAGGACTGGAATGAGGAGCGAACACGATTCAAAAAGGGACTTTGTCCACTAAGATGGTCTTGGCAGTAATGCCTTGGTTACTATAGAAATCATAACATGTGCTGAATGGTTTCCACAATTACATGTTTTATTCCCATTATATTTTATTATGGTTGATGTTCCATTATGATATAATCCTTACGTACTTCCAAAATTTATTTCTTTGCTCAAGATTTTGATGTTTAAATTTCATGTTCACATTTTTTCTTTCAAATGCTTATGGATTGTTTTATGTTCTCTATGTTTACCCTTACTGGGCATTTGAGCTCACCCTTTTTATGTTTTCTTTTCCCCAGGATTTAATGAAAGTTTTTAGGTAAGAAAATAAAAGGCGAATATAATTATGGAAGATGTTTATGATCCTTCACAAAGATTAGAAGATTATATTCTATGATTCCAAAGACACTAAACTATTACGGTCCTTTGGTGGTTGTTTTTGTTATGTATTAAGTATTCTGCAAAAGTAATGTAATTTCCATGTACATCATGCTTTGGGCCTCTACATTGAAGGTAACACAAGCCTATGAGTATGCAATCCCCGAGCTCAAAAATCTTTGAACTAACTTATTTCGGAGATAAAATACATCAAGAGTAACTACTCCATCCTTTATGGAACTTATAAAAGGAGGAAATCCATTGTGAAATTCTATCTAGGTTTAAATCTAGTGCCCACCACTAGAGGACCTATCAATAATGTCTCAAACTTTGCACAAGCTCATTGAACCACAAGTGGAGAGGCTTTTATCTCACCACTGCATTCTTTTGTGGGTGAATTTCTCCATGCCATTAAACACAAGCATACTATATAAAGAGATATGATGTATATGGTCCTACACCTCATTTATTCCCCACAAATGAAAAAATACTTTCTCCTCACCATCCCTTGAATCCTATGAAGTACACATAATGAGAGATTTCCACCTCACTACATAGAGGGAGAACTCAATCATAACTATGTATCATTTATACTAAGTGGAAGGTCCAACTACCCATAACTACACTCTACAACAAAGGGTGATCTAGCTCTAATAGTGGGCATGGTCCCTTCCAGTACTCGAATATGGGGGAGTAAAACTCTGTAGATAGAAGAACGCACAGTGATACAGTAGGGGTGTGAAACTAAATAGATGGAGGAAATGTAAAATGTAATAGAAATGGAGTATGACTCCATAAATACTATTATATACACTATAAGGGACCCACACTCAGACTTGATTGGGTAGTTCTGACCCTGGGATAGGGGACCCACAACTAGTACGACAAGGGAGTACTTACTCGGCCAAATCATAATGTATGGAGGACACAAAACATGGAATGATATGGGAGTTCCCACTCCAATGATAGAGTACTCATACCCTGTTAAGAAATCAAATTACCCACTCTATATATATAACACATATGGAGGACTCATTCCCTGGTTTGACATGGGATCACCAACTCTATGGATAGAGGACATGTAGCTAGGCATGGCATAGGATTACCTACTATATATGTCCAATGATTTTGGAGGTCCCACACCCTAATATGAAAGGTGAGCTCATCCCATATACTATAATGATATGGGGTACCCACACCTTGGTGCAACATGGGAGTATCGATCCTCGAACAAATTCCCATTGGTAGAGGACCCACACCAACTAGTGGAGAGTTTTGCCTCTAACAATATAATAGGTAAGGGAAATACTTACTCTGGTCCGATAGTGGAGTATTAGTCCCGAGATCTAACTAGTAATTCCAATAGAACACCAACTTCTATCAAGCATAACTTAAGGGATGATCATTCTCATCATGTCTCACACCACAACACAACCACATTTAGGGAACCCAGACCATGTTATGACAAGGGATCACCACCCTACGACCCTAAAGCGTCTAGGGGACCCACATCATAAGAATATATAGGGAAGGGTATTAACCCCAACATGAACCCAATGACCCACCCTGATCAAATACTTGGATCTAAAACCACTACCGCCACACCATTCATTGAATCATTCCACATCATTTCACCTAGGCCACCACAAAGGACACCATCACGTTCTATGTGGAAAAATTCTCAGGATAGTCTACACACTTTCCTAAATCCTAGAACCAATGAATGAGATATGAATGGTGGAAAATTCCAATATGGTTACATGATGTTTATGATTTTCCACAAGACATATGACATAATCTAAATAACTATATGTGTTATCATCTACGTAGATTAGCTTTCTAGGAAAGCTTATATGACATGTACAGGCTATACATGACATGCATCACCTCACCTAGGAACTTGTACATTTACTTACCCACAAGGATCGACCAACCATGTCTCACACATGATGTGTACAACCTCATACCCATAATGTATCGGCTAAATGGTCTATTGGCCATTCCTCTATCTATTTCTATTTCTAGCAACTCGTGCTCATGTACTATGGTGGTGTATATTCAGATGACCATGTATCTTGACATGTCTAACATTTTCATGTCCCTCAACCAATTAACCTTTGGGTACTACAAGGCATGTAAACCCTATTCATAGAATGTAGTCCCAATATTTATCTTCCCTGAACAGAAAAAAAATCATAGCATGTGACCCAGAACTAAATATCTTGTGATCAAGAATTCTGGATGGGAATTCTCTATAAGACATCTGGATCACCCTGGTTCCCCCAAAACCTATAGACCGTCCATTAAGGGGACTAAAAGAGTCATTTAATGTATCTATAACTAAAAAATTAAAAATATTATTGGGAAATAAATCTCAAATACACCTACCTAATTGTGAGATTTAAAAGCATCGGTTTTAAATCCACACTCCTAAGCCACTACACCATGATCTGGGAGAAATCATCTTCTAGATCGGAGATCCGTGCAACCAATTCTCCTTGGATCCACCTTATTTTTACCATTTATCTAAATAGGTATGGGGTTGAACCAATCTTATCTTATTCAAAATGTAATGGGGGATGGAGGAGTTATTAGTTTAGTTTTTATTAAATAAGTAACCCTCCATTTGACACCCCAATAACTCTTCTCCTACCATGAAAATGACACTGACACATAATATGTAACACCTAGGGTAAATACCACATTCTAATGTCAAATATATCCTTATAATTATTATCCATGTCTATTTATAGGATTTATTCAATGTTTCCAAAAAATCATCGCAAGTGTGATATATTATATTTGAATTTTTTTAATATCACCCCACTAAGGATATGTGAACCCTAAAATCCAAAGCCGATTCAGCGCATGGATTTGAAAATATTATGGGAAGTATCCCAAAGTCATATATATCAAACCCAAGTCACAATATTTTATATTTGAAGATGCGATATTCTATTTTTTTAGCCATTTTAATCATGTAGTGTCCAAGATGATGTTCAGATTTAATGTTTTATATTTTCATTACGAACCTTACTATATGGTGGTAATTAAAAGTATTTCAGATGATTTGGGATTAGATATGTACAACATGTATATCAATTAATTCAATATGTATAAATACCTTATCCTTTTTTAACATTAACATTAGATCTATTTTTCAGAATACATAATACAATGATGAAATATATACCCATATACAATGTTATTTTAGTGACATATGAAACATTGAAATGTAAACGCTTTTACATTAGTGAGATATATTGTCCCCAAAAATGTTCTCCATGATTAAAACACCTATTAGTAATTTCATACGAAGAATATAAATTCATAATGTGGGGATAAAGACAAAAAATGTGGTACCTAAAATTCATTGTATGGGTGAATAAGGGAGATATTTATGAACAAACATGAGAATATGGGTTTATGGACATTATAATAAAATTATAAGGTTATACACTACATATTAATTATTATAATCAAGAATCATGGAAAAAATATTGGATGTTCATAACACATGAATCATAATGATGTAATAAACATAACACATGAAATCATAACAGGGGTTTAAAATTTAAAATTTTGGAAAACACATATTAATAAAAAAATTATTTCCATAGTTGTCAAAGAACAGTTCACAATGGAAGCATAGAAATATGGTTTTACTCCAGATAAAATCTTTGTTGTCATGATTTACTCTCATGACCATCTTGTAGTAATAGTTCACAAACCATACCATATGGGATGTCATGGTTCACTCCCATGGCCATCTTAGTAGTATAACATCACATCCCATACAATCTTGGTAGTTATTTTATACTCCCATGGCCATCTTAGTAGTCATGTTTCACTCATATGATCATAGTTTTCTATCTCTTGAGATATAAATTTTTACCCAATGCATTAGACGAAGATATAGGTCACACTCATATCACAATGAAATCATACATACATGTGCAAAAAAATCATAAAAAATAATATCATAACCCATGAATTCAAATTAGTGTCATTAACAAGTAGTAATATCATAAAATGTGGAATACGATAGGTTTCATAATCATTTCATCAAATTATAACCCGTGAATGACGATTTGGGTTTAATAGAAAAATAACCCATGAAGAATAAAAAAGTTTCAAAAACATGTAACCCATGATAGTGAAATGGGTTTCATAAACACCATTCTAAAAAAACATGAAAATTTGAAAAAAAATAATCATAAAGGGACCTTTAGATCATTCCCCAGAATGGCATGACTTACATAAATTGATGTCATCTTAGATAGAATTTTTTTTGAAATATCTTTTAAAAACATTTCTTAAGGAAAATATCATCTATCACTAAAAAGTATTTTTAAATATAAAACATTTATAAAACCATTTTATTTGAAATTTCATTGATATATTATAAATAAGGCTTGAAATCATTTTATAAACCTTTTTCATAGAAAACTTATAAAATAATATTGGAAAAAATTTGAAAAAACATTTACTTCAAATAATATAAATAAATCTTCAAATTTTTTTTGAAAAATGTTTTAATTGAAAACATATAAAATAATCTTGAAAATATTTTAAAAACATTTTTCCTTGAAAAACTACAAAATCTGATTCAAAAAATTATATAACCCTTTTTTATTAAAATCACATTTAAAACATAAAATGAAACCATGAAAATGTTATAAAAACTATTTATTTGGAATAACATTGATAACATTTAAATAAATATTGAAACTGTTTTGAAAAGCATTTCATTAAAAACTAAAATAAAACATATGTATAATGATTGAAAAATGTTTTGGAAAAACATTCTTTGGAAACCTGTTGAAAACCAATAAATAATGATTGAAATCATTTTCGTTAATAAAATTACATTTTAATTTGGTAAAGGAAGCTTAATGGAAATTTGATGTTGAAATTGGGTTCCCAAGATCCAAATTGTGATGTAATTTTATTAACACTACATGAATACTTTTTATATATATACATTTATTATTATTTTTTTAATAGTGTTGGTACCTATGCATCCACTATATATATGGTAACGTCCATAGATTTTGTGTCATGCCCAAGGGTTATAGGGGATCCCATCCTATAGTGAGAACCTAGATATATTATGAAAGTAATGTTAATGTAATGTATTATGGTCTAGAAACAATATAATGACATGATACAAATTATGTGTGACTTTCAGGTGTTGGGTTCTCATTATAATTGAGACATTTTCTCATGATTTTCACACTCCAGGTTCTCTATTAGTTGAGATCATAAGGATTGACCCGCCCAAAGTAATACCACATGTTTAAGTGTTGTTGGTGGTTCTAGTCTACGAAGATGTGTTGTGGTATCCTAAAATTAGACAATTCTCAATGTATGTAATTTGAAAACATCATTTGATGCAAGTAAAAATACATGACATTGAAGTCATGGCGATGTAGTTTGTGTTGGGTAAGTCATTAGAAGCATGAAATTTATAGAATGATCAAGATATGATTTTTTACATACGAGTTGAGGAACATATATATATGTATCCTATTTAATTAGGATGGTAATAACATTATAAATCTATAGAAGTGGTAGGAAATGGAAATTTAATCTGGATAGATTAAAAAATAGTAGAGAAAGAATACGATAATGAAAGAAATGTGTATCCTGCATTATGAGATATCAATGTAAAATGGATTATATTATAAAATATGTCTTCAATTGTTGGTTTTCATTTCTATGGATTTTCCATATCTTTTTAGGGTCCTTATTGAGTTTATAGATGCTATTCATGGTTTTTAAATGTTATTCACTACTATGGAGATAATATCTTAAAAGGTTACACACAATAGAGCATTAGAGAATCTACCCAATTTAGTTGAATTAGAATATAGGACTTGGTTGGCCCCACCATGGGGTCCTGGTATAATCCATGTTCTATTGATCACCGATGAAAAGGTAAATTAATTATTATTCTTGTAATGAATAATTGAATTGAATTTATTTATTACATGTACTTACAAGTAATTGTGTAAATACAAAGATTTATATTATATGAGTTAATATTTTGTAAAATATTTCAAGTTATTTTAATATTATCAGGACATGTGAGTTAAGTTAACAGTTCTAAATTTTCATGTAATATATTTAATATATATTACTGTTAAGTCATAATATATAAATAATATTTAAAGCATAGTTTTTTTGTCATAGATAATTATTTGTAATACTTTTGTAGTGGAATTTTATTACACGGGGGTCAGGAACCGAAATCCGGTATTAATGATGGAAAATATATAAGTGAAGAGGAGATATTACAATATGATGATTCATTTAGTTGGGTTTGAGTGATTCTATCCCCCCTAATTATTAGATATATAATCTCTCAATTTGGTGACTGATCGAAGTTTGAATTCATTGATGTATGTCAGAGGATCATGGTGATTGTCACTATGTCGAAGTGATTTTCAATGATCCATACTAGCAAACAGAATCCAATGAACGAAGCAAATGAATATTCTAGATGAATGTGTGTATGTTATATAGGGTTTTGGGGTAGGATCCACTGAGTAACAGACAATGGAAACCTATAATGGGCGTTATAGCTTCAACTCAGAATAATGTATTTATTTGTTTTATTTTTGTACACTGATAAAATCACATGGGATCCTTGGACCGTACAAGAAAAAGATCCCTAGAGAAGATGCATCCACATCACCAAAGTTAATGAAAAATTTTAAATTCTTGGCCCACCAGCATTAGCTGTGTACATCAGTACCTTTAATTTGTACCATTGTGAAACATGATTTTTGTGTGTTAAAGAGAAGTTAAATTTCATCAAAATTTCATGTAGAGGGTGTAAAAATGGTTCCAAAATATTAAACCACATGTTGATCCATTATTGAATGACTATGTAATATCCAACTAAAATTTTCAAATTGATCGATATCATGTTGAACAGATTTATTTTTATAATGTTTTTAAATTTTGACGAACATAATTTTATAATTTTATATGTGTTATTGAGTATACTTGAATCCGGTCACTGACGATTATATGACATTGACAATATATATGAGTTGAATTAAAATATTATATGTTTAATTTTTGTTGTCTCGATGAAATAAAATTTTAGATTTGTTTAAGTATAATTAACTTTTGAAAAACAAAAATGCTAAAAAAAATTAGGATGGACCTAGACCTGTTTAATATTCTTCCAAGGAGTCGGCCCCTAATCCTCGGTCTATCCAGGTCACATGAATCTTAACATGGAGAATAACCTCTCATATACTTCTATGTCAAAACCACCTGACATCACACCTCCCATCTCACTACAGACACCGCCACCACCCTCCTCGTCCACCGTGTCTCACAAGGATTCCACTTTGACATCGTCACTCCATGCCAGAACGACACCATGGGCCGAGTGCCACCACATTTTATGTTGAAAGAGATCCAAGATGCTCCTCGACTGAGAATCATCGTGGAAGAACCCAACTACTTTGATCCCACCTAGATCTCACTGTCCTGTCGCTGCATTATCCTACATGAACCACCATGGGACGTTTTCAACTGGGCCACCGCCTGCTGCCATGGTCTATGTTCCATCACTGCCACCTCTATAGGACCCCACCCCTTGATTCTTTCGTAGTTTCTTAGACAACTTGGCCACTAGGAACTTCCATTTCTAGCCAACTCTTGTGTTCGACTCACCATTATGTTATTTTTCTAACCATTTCAGTACCAATCTATGAGCCTAATCCCCTTCCTACCAACATGACCAGCCTCATATCCTCCCGTAGTCCAGCCAGACGCCTCCCATAGTTGTAGGTAACCCCTTCATTGGGTTACATGTGTACTTCCAGACCTGAGTTTCCCTATCAAAGGGACGAGGTATGAATGATCGAGATAGAGTGAGTATGGGAAGGCCCGACTTTATCAAAATACCCCTGTATGGGGTTTTCTAAGACAAAATGGTCTAGCAGGGCTAAGACCCAATCCAAAATAAAACATTTAGAGGTTTTCAGACCTGATTGAACTTATTAATCCTAAATAAAAATATTTGGATAATTTTATGTTATTTTTATCTTATATTACATAAAATTAATTTTGGTTTTAATTTTACTAAGGTATTAAAAATTTAAATTTAATCCGTGCATTAAATTTTTGGATTTAATTTCAATTTTGAATTTAAAATTAATGTAAAATAGAGGTGATAAATAAATTTATTGATTTTATTTTATTTAATTTATTTTATTGGAAAACCCTTGTCGTGTTTAAATTTATCACATTTCATTTGTGCTGAAATTTATTTTTATACTGATTAGTCTTGAGTAATTGAACGACCTGTCCATGTTTGGTTTTTAGTTTTTTAATTATTTAGTCACTATGAGTGACGATTTTAATAATTATGTAGTTAAAAGATAGTACGGACATTGTCTTATTTTAATTCAAATATTTATATGGGTATATTCATACAATGAACATATTGTACATTGCACCCTAGGAACCCTCACATTCATGTGGGTATATTTTTAAATAGACGATGGTGCACTAAGATGGAAACCCCACTATGTTGGGGCAGTAATCCAGATGGGAGTCGAGTACATTACACTAGTGGAAAGTTTATATATGAATCTAGAGACGACTTAGGTATGAAATACCCTATATCACAATTTACCCATTATAGATCAATCATAATTAAATTCTCAAGACCATTAAAATGGAATTATTTTCCCTTATGCATCATTTAGTTATTTTTATGAAAGTGCATGATAATGTATTGATCAAATAAAATAATAAACAAAATAAAATACATAAATATATAATGAATAGTTTTCTATTACATGTCTAGTTGTTATCATGGAACCCTAGAAGACTATTTTAATGAGAAATGGATAATAATAATCAATAAATAATAAAAATACCTTAAAGATATTTCAATTCTTTATGAATTTCATTACTCAAATTTGTGCCAAGATGGGTGTTCGGGGTTCTCGTCAGCCAATGTTTGGAGTGCATCCTACTACTACAGAGTTCCTATAATATTAGTGGGTTGAATTGAGTAAATGTGGTAGAAAAATAGCATAAAAATATTTATTTCTATCACATTATAGAAATGATGTTGAGGGAATCAAATTAGGTTTCAAGAAGGAGGGACTTTACTCAACAGTTCAAGGAACTATAAGTTATTGTTCCTGGATTTCCTATAGACTACCTAGAAACACTTCATGTAGTGGTGTTGAAAAATATTTTAGACTATTAGGATTAGTTACAAGGATCATTTGTTCTAGAATAATAAAGAGACATAGTATTCCAAATTTAATTGTGAGGGATATCAGGGTTAGATAAAATAGTTGCAGACATTTAAATGAAATAACAATTAGTTAATCATAAATTTATAAAAGGTAATTAAGATAAATTACTGAATATTAATATTTATCTATTATAGATTTAAAATTTAAATCACTTACACCACATGTACATTATCATTACGATTAATGTTTTATAAAGAAAATATCCTAATAGAAAATACCTTCGAGGAGTGGTGGAAACGCTTTTGTATAGTACTAAGCCATGAAGAAAAATTATGTTATTTAATCATTAGTTCTTGTGGAGACTCATTATGGAGAAACCTAGGAGGATAAATAAAAATAGTGGATTAATGTAGATGATGCACAAGGTTTTCAATTCATTAGGTTGTCATTAATATATAGTATATTCTTGAAGATGCATCAGGATGGGGATTCTTGAAAAATGCTAACTCAGATCCATGAATTAAACATGGAGATATCAGGCTAGGAAAGGTGTGAAATATCTGTTACCCTTTATAGGTTATGGCTATAAAAAGGGAATCATGTTGGTCCTCATGTACTCAGGATGTTAGAGTACATTGAGAGTAATGAAGTCCTTAGATTAAAATTTAACTAATAACTAGAAATAAATATTATTATTCCCTCTTATCTGCTAAGATTTTCATTTTTCATTTTCAATAATAACATGAAAAATATGATAAAATATATCTCAAATTATTTTTATTGAGTTCTCCAAGCTAAAATGGATATGAAAAATACCAATAATTCTATCGATATGGTTGAAATATAAAATAGGGGAAAGGAAAAAGGGTATATGACCATATCACGGTTGATGACACCAATGCATCATGCTTCTATGAAGCCAAATATTTAGAGTTAGGGTAATGATCTAATGGATTTATAAATTTTATGTGGAATTAAATTCCATTGGATGAAAAATTCAAGAGTTGGGAAGAATAAACACTGTGATGCTTCTACTTCATGTATGTTTTCATTGTATGTCATAGTTCGTTATCTACAAGTTGGGCATTGGACAATGTGTGTGGTCATCACATATTTATTCCTATACAAGAACCATGTATATTAAAAAGTATTATGAGAGGTGAAGTGGATCTCAGAGTTGAATGTAGTGCATGTCTAGCTACCTTGGAAGTGGTAGAGTTTCTCTTAATTTTTCCTAGTGGTTGGTTTCTAGTTTTAAATAATTGTTATTGCGCACCCTCTGTAGCCTGAAACATAATTTTATTGTAATTTTTTTATATGATTTAATTTTATATCATGGTTTTAAATAAATATTGTTTCATTTATAATGATAACATGTGCTATTGTATGGAACATCTTAACGTAGGAGTATATATACTTGAACTCAAAAACCCGATAATAACAATCAATGAAAAATCTATAAAATGACTCATATAACCCAAGTCTATGGAAATATAGGCTAGGTCATGAAAATGAGAAGCTCTTATAGAAATTACATCAATTATGGCATTTAGAAATGGTATAGTTAAAACCTATGAATGTATGTCACACTTGATTACAAACGAAAATGAACAATAACCCTTTTATGGGATTTGAGAAAGTGCCAATCAATTATTGGAATAAACTCACATTGACATATGTGGTCCATTTCTAGTAGAGGAAAGGGGTGGGTTCTCCTAAAAAATAGTTTTACTAATAACTATAGATTGTATGGGTATATGTAGTTAATTAGGTATAAGTCATATTCTATTAAGATATTTATTCAATACAGACATGAAGTAGAAATCCATCTTGGTGAGATGATTAAGGCACTCCACTCAGATTGAAAAAATTATTATCTTACCCATAAATTCATTGATATCATGAAGGATTGTGGGATAATATCCCTACTAACTCATCCTTATACACCATAATGTAATGGTGTTACTAAAAGGAGGAGTCGGACCATGCTAGACATGGTCAAGTCAATGATGAGTCAGACAACTATTCTATTATACTTTTGGGGGTACTCTTTTATAACAATGTCATAAACAAAATACCAAGCACCAAAAAAGGTGGTAGATATGATTCCATATGATATAGGGTTTGTAAACAAACCCAATCGATAACAATTATGTGTTTGGGGAATGATGAATTTTTTTAAGACTATACCAAGTGACAAATTAGCATCCAGAAGCAAGAAGATCACCTATATAGGTTATCCTAAATAAAATGAAGGATATTAACTATACAAACACTTAGATAATTTTTTTTCAAGATATGAAATATTTCTATAAAGGTAAATTATTTTCAAGGAAAATAGTTGAAATAATATTGGCATCAATGATGTTAATGCTCTTGATGCACATGAGTTGTTATGGGAACAATCATTACAGGACCATGTTGAAGAAATAGTGGTTCCCAAGACACAAATTCTAAATAGGTTTACTCAAGAGGTTAGGAAACAATATAGTTGTGTATTCACACTAAAATAAAAGAACCTCATTCTAGTAGTTTTTTTAATATGGTGCTGGCTTAAATAATATCCATATGATTTTCTGATGGTTTCATAAAATTGCCGCTTAATTTGGTGTCGGAATCCAATACACAATATTTTATTCAATTTAGTGGTATAATATGGGAAGTTTCATTGTAAAAATATTTATATGGAGTTTGGTTTTTTAGTGGTGGTTTCATGTGACAAAATGAATTATTTAGTGGTTGTTTAAAATTCCTTTTATTATTTTTCATTTTTAACATTTAAAATTCCGCTAAAACAAACATAACTGGTATTAAAAATTATGATAATTTATTTAGTAGTAGTTTTAACCACCACCGATAAGAGAATATCAAAATATATTGATGGTTTAAACCACCTCTAAATGTATATTTTCATTTAATGAAATGCAATGGATTCTACAGCCCCAGAAATAGTACCTAGAGAATAAAACCATTTGATGAGAACATATAACATAATATTATAAAATATATGACAATGTTCTATATTAAAAAATCTAACAATGTCTCATAAAATAACCATGTACATAGAATCTTAAAAGAATAATATAAACCCTATAATCTCAACCATCTAACAATGTTTCATAGATATAACTCTAGCAATTTATGCTATATAGAAATAATGTCGGAGCTATAAGCCTTCAAAATACATAGTAAACACATATAATATGTAAACCTGAGACATCCTAATAAGGATGATTTATCCTAGTTATAAGGATAGCATTGTAAAAAAATTGGGTCCCAAAACACTACTGATTTTTTTTTAGTTTGGAAATTATTTTTGATACAGCTGAAGTGCTTAAAAATGAATCAGTAAGATCATAAAACATATGTAAACATGATAACCTATACTATAAAAATTATAAAAGGAAAGTTTATTTTCAATTTATGTCGATGATTAATATAATCATGCCATCCTTGATTTGTTACAAAATTTAGTAGTGTATGGAACATGTGCCATGGAATGATTTTTTTTTCAATAAAATAATTCCCTGGAATTTTTTATGGTGGAGAGATGGATTAGTATTATAGAAACTATGTCCCTTCATGTAGAGGGACACAACCATAATAGTAAAATTAGAAATTTTGAGAATGAATTCCGAAAGCTGATGAGTTGGTATATTAAATAATTTATATCTCATACATGACGTTGAATTATAAAATGTAGGATTTAGTTTAAAATAATTTTGGATGATAGATTCATGCTCTATATATATAATTGATCCATGTGTTTTACATGTCATTAATGAGTCTATTAAATCATCGAAGCATGATGGAAATGTGGTTGGTAGATTACCCAACCATTTAAGAATGATGATATTCATTGTTTGATTTTTTTGGTTACGCATGAAATAACATGGTATCATTGGCATCTATGGTTTGGTTATCAATACCTTAATTATAAACATTGTATATTAAGATGAGTGTCTCTTAATCAAATATGTCTATAGTGGATTGATTTATGCTTAAATGATAAAATTTTTAAGGGGAGATGAGCCTTCAATATATAGATTATATTAAATATGATATGAACGTATTGGGGTTTAACCCTTTAATAGTATACTATATAAGTACATTGGGGGTTTTAGTGTGTCTTGTGGTGGTTAAACCATTAATGGACCCAGTCACACTTCATCATGTTACATGGAATCAAGGGTTTGTTCGAGTCATTTATAATATATTTTGATGGAGTGTGTATAATAAGTTATAAATAATCCTATCAATATAATTTTTTAAAAAACGCCAGGATGTTTTTTTAGAGAGCTGTAATGGGTAATGTTTATCAATTTGGTGTAATACTATTCTATATTTTTTCATTATTAATATATTTACACCATCCTATGTATGTTGGGAGAGAGTTTATATACAAAGAGAAATAATAAAAACCAATACATTTTTTTGTGGAAGGAATCTATGGGAGGTTTACACAAGAATAGATTTATAGAAAGCCATATGATATGGATTATTAATATATAATATTTGAGGCTAACACTCATGTTAGTGTTGTAATAGTCATAGGATTGTTGTTTTAATTTTTTAGTTTCTTGATAACTAGAATTGGGTAATGTAGTATTCCATAGTGAATGCCACGTACTGGTTCAAATTAATAATTGGGAGAATCTTGAATCGAGGAATTAAGATTGGGATACCTTTTGATTAACAAGGTGTGTTGGATTGGGAATTCACTAAATTGTTTTCTTGGAATGGTGAAATAAACATGTATGATTTGGTAAGATCAAGAGACATAATTGTATGTTGGTTAAAAATAGTTTTGAGAATTCTCAATGTGATATTGGGGTACCTTGGATAAGAGGTGGTAGAATATGGATTTAAAGATGTCAACTATTAATGATCAAGGTTATAAAAAAATCAACCACAAATAGTTTAATTTGGGTAACTTCTAAAAGTATTACGTGTTCAGTGAGGATACACTTCAAACAACATAGAAAAAAATTATGATCTATAAGGCATTAATCTACCTATCCTAACATTGTCAATCTTGGACCAGTATGTATCGAACATGATATTCTAGCCCGTTGCTTACATGACTTTCTTTTGTAATGATGGTCATCTACCACACAAAATTTCAAACCCACATATGGTGGGATTATAATTTTTTTGGGATACATAGAGATTCCAAATATCATATATTAGTCCCATACCAAACAATGACCATCATTAGGGATTTACCCATGATAATGGGTTTGAATCTCTCTTATATATAGGATCACTCAATGTCCTCAGGCATATTGTTGAGCAGCTCCCAATTTGGATCTCCATCATCCTCCATGTATTATTCTCCCCTAAAGCGATGACGTGTGGATATACTAGGCTCTCTTACCATATAGGGCACACAACCTAAAGGATCTCCTTTGTTAAGTGATAATTCCCATGATTCAAATTTGGTCAACTGTTGACACAACATTTGTAGGCCCTATCCATGAATGAAACATCTATAGGACTTGTGTCTCCCAAATTAATAAAATTTATAAAATAAATTACATAATAGTTAGTCCAAAATACTAATATAAACATCTTAACATATCTCAAATGAAACTATTAAATATCTCTATATTCCATATGGAACATATATTACTTCTTACTACACACCCTTCGGACTTCACCAATTATAGAATCACTAACTTACTAATTCATCAATCCATATCAAATTCCAATGCCTTTATCAATCACGGGGAATCAAAAAAATTATAGGTCATGAAAATGTTTGGTGATTAATCTATACCAAACATGATACACGATACCTGATACCTGATACATGATATATGATACATGATTCATGATACATGATACATGACCAAACCCTTTTTTCCATAATGTTCCAAAATATTTACAAGATCACTAATCACTTCCAAATGTTGAACATTTCTAGTCACCATCTTCTCCTCTATATCTACTTCCTACTATTAGAACATGTAAGAAGATTACATTGAAAATTATATAATTATGTAAATTTATATTTAAAAATAATACCAATAATTTTTTTTTAATCTAAATGATTCTGAAGTTGTGTGATTTACTAGATCACCACCCGTCATCTAGGAAACATAATCGAGGACATTTCCTACCATCTTCAGATATAAATTGGAAAATTATTTCTGCAAAGTAATTATTTGATCTCCCTATTCATGAATTTTGTTTTTCTAGAAACGTAATCTCTCTGAGCTTCTCGAATATAACTATGAATAGATGAAGATTCAATCCTCTATGACTTCTGAAAGACCTCAGATCTTAAGGGTCCGAAACCCATTCTACGCACTCACCCAGGATGCTCCATCCCCTGAACTTTACCAACTAGGCCATCATAAGATACTAAGTAGGACTGTGCAGGATTGGAATCCCATAGTTCTTTAAATTTTTCCTAAAAATTAATTATTAGTCAAATTAAAATAAATATATATTAACATAGTGACAATTGATAATATTTTATTTTAATGAAATTTTAATTCATGCCCCAACCTCAATGGATGGCTCCTTAACAAAACTCCAATCAGATTTTTTATAAATAAAAAACCACAAATCTGTTCGGGCTACTTGGTGATATATACTCTATGTAAACATTAAACAAATATAAATAAAAATTTTAATATAAAAAATAGATAATAGTGTATTATATAAATTTAAACTAATGAAAATGATTATTAGAGTCGATCAATTTATTGAAAAAATCTTTGACCCCCAGTGTGAGTGATGAGTTGTTTAGCTTGGCTCAATGCATTCTTCCCTGAGTGATTCTGAAATAAATAAAATGAAATTTAACAGTAATAAATGAAATTTCATATCGTATTCATATACATGTATAAATGTAAAATAAGATTAATATAATAATATATATTTAAATACAATGTGCTTCTCATCACAATGTTGGTCAATAGAAAAATTCCATTTCTTTATATTTTAACTATTTAGTACCTTATCATACATCTGTTGGATGCTCAATGATATATCATTTACATCCGACCATAATGTTGATTAAATTATTTTTCATTTGAGGCCCATAATTTTAAATTTTAAATTTCATGCTATCACATCAGCAACCGTAATGTGAAAATCAATCTATACACTTAATTTCCATTTGAGAATATTAGTGTTTAACAACATACAGACATTTAATTACCCCATAATGTATTTAAATTACAATTATTTGTGAATTAAAACCTTTATTAATAAATGATAATGTCATATGAACTTTATCATCATACATAATTGGAAGCAAAATAGGTTATGTAGCCAGATGGCCTATAATCATTTCTTGTAAACCTACAGCGTCATCCATAGGGACCCCAAAAAAATCAAATGGGAAAACTATCTTTAGATCGGTCAAATTCCCTAAATTTTAACTCTTAAATTTTTCTCTATAGTTAAATTGTTTCCATATTATATGAAAAATAATTAATATTGAAAAATGGTAATAAATTTATTGTTATAAAAATATGTACCTATAACAATAACCATCTTGTATCCCTGAGAAGTTCTAGGAGTTGTTCCCTCCTCCATCATTGTTGAGGAAGCTGAATGGGAAGGTGTCAACTGAGATGCTAATCGGATGCTCATAGAGGGTGTAATAGAAGGTTCTAGGGGAAAACAAATAGTGTTTTAGATATATTAGTAAGGGAGGTATATAGATCATCACTTATTAGTGTAGTCTTTGGAAGAAAAAACACTTCATCTTTGAAATTAAGGTCATTAAATCAAATAAAATTAAATTTAGAACATATCTTTCTTAAATTTTCTGCAGAGAAAATAGAAATGATATAATATGAAAAATAATGAAAAACAAAATATACATAACAATGATAGATAAAGATGAATTTTAAATATGGTTTTCTATATCCTTCATACTACAATCGGTTGAATAGACTTCAATTAAGAATTCCATCCAAATATTTTGGGTATTTAAAAAATATCCAAAAATAAAATAAAATTTTGTCTATGTCTAAAATGTATCATAAAAGATTTTTTTGACACATGTTGATATATAGTTGAAAAATAATAAAAATTACATGAAACCCAAGGTAGATGATGAAATGGTTGATAGGCGAAGTATCAAATTAAAATGGTCAAATCCAAAAGGAAAATGCTTATTCTGTGATGAAATTGAAAGGCCTAATAGTCACCCGGGCAATATAGTGTATATGTTGGGGTGTGATTCTTTCTTAATTGGGTGGGGGATTTCAGAGTTTTATAGTTGATATTCCAAATGTGATGTGATATCTATGATTTATTAAAGAACACCAAATTTGTCTTGGATTTTTTAATGATCTTTTTTGGAAATGGTATGAACCACAACATGTTACATGAAAAGATTATAAGGGGTTATTTTCAAGACCCGTCCTCAGGGCCCGTGTTGTGACTACCACAAGCCTGCCTTCCATAGGCCAGGGGCTGGCAACTAGCACCAAAGGCGTAAATCTCGTTAACTGGGAAGGTATTTCCTTTATAAAGTAAACTAAACACCACGGAGTACAAGCTAAAGTAAAAAACTAAGTACAAAAGAAGTGCTAAAAAGTAAAATGTCTAGAATACAAACCCAACTGAAAAGTACAGCTACAACTAAACGAAAGTACAACAAAAAAGACAAACAGCTGGAAGAACGGAAGCGACTCCCGGGTCGTCCTCCTCGGATCCTACCAGAAGGGTAGGTACAGATGGCACGACTCCTGGATTGTCAACCTCCTCCGAGTATCGTCTCGTCGTGAAGTCCAGCTATGGATACTGACTTGTCGTGTTCTCCACCTCCGGGTACTAACTCGCCATGTGGTCCACCTCTGGGTACCGTCCAGTCCTCGAACACTCGACCTCCGTCAGCACTGCCCGTCGTCTACAACCAACACAATGAGGTACGGGCATAGCCCGTGTAGGGGTGAGTATAATGATACTCAGTAGGGACCCTGACACCCTCAAGGTATCACTAAAACCAACAAGGATAACCACAAGAATATCTCAACAGATAAGCTCTACATAGGTATATTCCCATACATATACCTAAGTTATCAAGTAACCCATCTCAATCACGAGGAAACACAAAGATTATGAAATCAACGGATAACCACTACCCAGGTATATTCCCATTAATATACCTATGTTATCAAGTGACCCATCTCAAACATGAGGTAAACAAAAAGATCATAGACTCAGCTCAAACTAGGATTTTAAATATCGAAACTATAACTGCTGAAGAGCCTCATCTCTGGAGTGTAAAGTGGTCCTGTCATGACTCCGAGGTACTGCTCACTAACCTATGACTGCTGAGGTACTCCTCCGGTCGAGTACCGCGGGTCTGCAACCTCACACAGTAGTGCTCCACCACCATGGGTCGGCCACCTCACAGAGTATTGCTCCGCCTCATAGCCTACAGAGGTACTCCTCCTGTTGAGTACTGCGGGTCTTCCACCTCACATAGTAGTGCTCCTCCGCCATGGGTCTGCCACCTCACAATGTAGTGCTCCACACTGGGCTATGCTAGTCACTCCGAATCGAATCGGACAAGCATTCATCTGTCACAGCCAGCTACACGGTCTCCGTAATCTGTATGCTTGTCTCTGGGAGGGTCCTCTCAATGAGGTACAGGTCGATAATCCATGTATCACAAGTCCCACAAAGAAGTTTCTCAAAGGACCTCCTCGTCATAGGGGTCTCAATGCAATAGACGACGGGTCAATCGGACGCCCGGTCTGTGAGTTATTAGCCTTTTCGTCCTAGGGGCCCGGTTGGTTTCGTGTGCGAACCAACTCGTCCATATCTCAATTGTACCCTGAATTCTCTCAGGGTATACTCATAGGGACTGTTTCTCAACATGATCACCAACGCCGCTAACGGTTAGTCAAACGGGCGTCCGGTCTGAAAGATATCAGCTTTTCCGTTCAAGGGGCCCGGTTGGATTTTGGGTACAATCCAACCCGGCCATACTACAACTGCATCCAAACCTCGGTAAAAGTATTCCCAAAGTTCCATCTCCTCAAGAGAAATCCAACAATGTCGACGGCACGTCAATCGGACATCCAGAGCTCAAGATATAAGTGTTTCCGCTCCGAGGGCCCGGTTGGTTTCGTATCCGAACCAACCTGGCCGAACCCAAAGTTCCTTGAAACCTTGAGTGTAATATTCCAAAACGACAATCTCAATCCAAGGATTGCATCGCAGCTGACAGTGCGTCGATCGGAGGTATGTGCCCCATGTTATGGGCATTCGAATGGAAACAATCCGAAATGGGGGGGGTCTGGGCCCGGCACAGCCCGGCCCAACCCCCCTGGGTCGGCATGAACCGGGTCGACCTGACCCGGGTCCGGGTCTGGCCCATCATGGCGCGGCCCAGCCCAGAAGACGCAGCCCGGCCCGGCAGGCGTGGCCCGGCCCGGACCGACCGGCGCGGCCTTGCCGCATGGCCGGCCGCGGCTTGGCCAACGGGGCCGAGCGAAAGCCGCTGAGTGGGTGGGGGGGGGGGGGGGTTGCGCGGCCCCCTTGCTGCTGATTGAAGCCGGTGACGGTTTGCGCTGCCGCCGTTCCTCAGGGATCCCGCACGGCCGCGGGATCCCCCATGCCGCACCGTCACGGCAATCCATGGCAGTTGTTTTCTCTGGCGGCGCCTAGGGCACCCCCTCCTCCTGTCGGTCGGACGGCTCTGACTGCCGCTCCTAGTCTCCAGCGGTGACGCGCCGGTGACCCGCGCCTCCAGGGTTTCCGCGGGCCACCGGAGTTGCTCTGGTGGCCCATTTTCAAAACCTTCTATGCCAGCGTTCATCATGGGTCCCGATCCTTACCGCGGGAGCTTCAAAATTACCCTGCAGCCCCATTTGTCGTCGCCCATCAATCCGTGCTCAACGTTCAATAATCAAACCGCGGCCTCTTCGTGGTTTTCTGGCGCGGCGCGACGGCACTGCGGCTTGTTCGACTTCAACGGCGCGGCCCGACGGCGCCACACTTCTTCTTCCTTTCTCATAGTTTTCGCGCGGTGCAACCTCACCGTTCCGCCTTTCACGTGCCGCAACCAATTCAAACAAACAAGGGGGGAGGAGGGTCGACCGTGTTCATGCGGTCCGACCTCCTCCCATTATTACTATAATAGGCAGCCCAATTGAATCCAAGAAAGGCAACAGATGAGATCACAATCAACAATAAAATAAACCCCTACCTCATGATGTGATCCCTCGATGGATTTGCAGACTGGTAGCGTCGTTCGTTGACGTCAGAAGGTGACGTCATCGTTTGCAATTTTTCCACGGCACTGTCTCCTCCTTTGATGGAGACCGGGAAGCGTTCTTCGTTGAAGGTCTTGGAAGGCCCGACATCTCCCAAGTTTACATCAAGTATGTGACATATCCCCTCTTGTCACAGAGAAGGAAGAAAGGGGTACGTCGCCGATCTTTGGTGTCGAAGTTCTTCATCGGAGAGTTGTGTTCTTCACGTTCTTCAAAAAGGAAGAAGTTCTTTAAATCGTAGAGCTTCCTCTTCAAATCCTCTTCACACAACAATCAACCCTCTCAAATAAAATAAGACTTATCTTATTTTATTACATCATGCAAAGAATTTTGATTTCTAAAAATCATACACTTAACTCACTTAATTAATTAAGTGAGTTGGCATGATTAAAGAAGAGAGAGGGGGAGGTGAGTGGGCTCACATTAAAGGGGGGTTAAACATGTTAAGAATAGTTACTGATTAATGAGAGTAGAGGTTTAAGTGAATTTAGGGAAGAGGAAAGGGGTGGGGTTCATGTGGGCCCCACCTCACCTCTAATCCTCTCATGGGAAGTAGGGTGGTTACCCCAACTTCCACTCAATGGAGAAACTACTTAAAAGAAATGAAAATTTTAACTCATTTTTTATTTTATCATCCAAAAATTTTTAATAACTCCACCCGTGAAAACGCAACTCCGAAAAAGATCTTCTTAAGCAATTACCGGCGCTGCGAATCCATTGGTGCCCTCAGAATTCGATTCCGATTACTGGTTCAAAAGGTAGAAAAACACGCTCATTCGTTCACTAAACGTACCCGAGCTAAACTTCGGAAATTGATTTCGGGCACACCGGGCCTCGGAATCAGGCGCCGTCAAAAATTGTGTTCCTTTAAAATTACATCGAAATTAAGAAAAAATTTCCCTTGAATTTTGTGGGTCTTTACATTACTCCCACCTCTGGGCTTTACTTCCTCATAAAGCATAAACACTAACTAGGGATACAAAAGATGTATTGAACATGCATCAGAGCCTTCCAATTCCATGTGCTTACCTAGAGATTTCCGTACTGCCATAGAATGTGCACCCGAGGAATCGACCGTCCTCATAGGATCCGCTCCTGTCGATCCTCGGTCCCCACTGGAACTTCCGAGAAACTCACCCCATCACCCAAGTCCAGCTCCCCATGGTCGATGATATGCGAAGGGTGGAGCACGTATCTTCTCAGTTGAGATACATGGAAGTAGTCATGAACCTGGTGCAACTGAGGTGGTTGGGTCAAGCATTAAACCACCTCGTCTACCCTACTGGGGACCTAGAAAGGTCCGTTGAACCTCAGAGATAACATGTCGCCTCGACCACGTCTCCGTAATTCGACGTCGAGGTGAGACCCATAAGAAAATGTGGTCGCCATCCTCGAACTCTAGTGGTCTCTGCCTCCTGTTAGCATAAGGCTTTTGTCGGCTCTGAGCTGTCCTCATCCCCTCTTGGATGACCTGTACCTTCTCTGGTCCCACAAGAGCTGCTATGATTTCTTCTTTGCCGATAAGTGAAATCTGGTCTCATCCCCTGGATGAACCACGTTCATTTCCTAATATAGTCAATCCGGACATGAATGATGTATTCATGCCATGGACAACGTCGTAAGGCCACGACGTTACTACCAAGATATCCAACCATTACTCTCACCTCTAAGGGTTGAGTCACACTGTCGGCATCAGTGTGAGGTCACTGGGTCTCTTCCAATAGAAATCTCGAAAGTGAGGGTCAAGTCAACAGTTTAAACCAGAACCTCTTAGTACTCAAAAAGGAAGGAAGAAAATGTCACAAATTTAAGTGTCTTTATATTATTGCGGCACATGGTACAAAGACAAAAATGTAACAAAAACAACATAAAACTAGATATACAAAGAATAAAAGGAAACCACTAGTTCCTCTCCTGTCCACTCGCTTTCGGAGCTCTGTAGTCGTAAGCTTCTACTACCTGAAGTTGAGCTCTCCCATGTCCACCTGTTCCCTGCGGTCGGGGTGGACCTCCTGATAGTGGTGGTGGAAACACCTAGAAGCATCGTCCACCTCCAGCTGCACGACCATCTCCCCTCCCTCGGACTTCATCTCCTAGAGGTCTTCCTTGATCGAACCTCTGCCTCTGCTTGGGAGGTTCATCATTTAAATTATGGTCATCTGCATGGCGGGTCGGACAGTCACGTGCCATGTGACCAATCCTGCCACAGGAGTAACACTACATGGCAGGTCTGGCTCTTTCATACCCCTTGGTGCCTCGCACTACCAACCCTGAGTCATGCAGTAGACCACCTGTAGGTTTTCTCCTCTTGGACCTCTGCGTCATCTGTCTACTGACTGATACAGAAGAATCTGCCACATGCCGGCTAGTGGTGGGCCTTGCTGCTGGAGACTGCTCAGCAAAGAAACTCTCCATTAAGAGGGATTGATCCAACACCCCTGTCTGTGACAGAATGCTGTGAGAAACAACATAAGCTATAAACTCTCGCCTGAGCCCCTGCTCGAAGGTTCGGGCCCTGAAGAACGGGTCCTATACCATATATGTAGAGTAGCGCGGGAGGTCTGTGAACCTCGCTGAATACTGCGCCACTGTCATGTTGCCCTGCCGCAGCTAAAGTAGCTCCTTTATACGCACCGCACAAAGGGTGGCTGGTACAAAATATTCCCAGAATAGGGTCTTGAAGTCTGCCCAAAGAAGTGTCTCCTCGTCATGCATCTGGAGCGTCAGGCTCAACCATCTGCCTACTGCTGCTTGAAGAGGGCTGGCAGCAAGGATCACCATGAGGTCTTCTGGTGTCCCTACTAGCCTGAAGACTCTCACCACAGCCTCCAGCCAATCCTCAACCGCCTGCGGGTCCGTCTCTCCCCTGAACCTGGGTGGCCTCTGGCGCTGGAACTCGTGCAGTGCGCTAAAGCGACGTGTACCCTCTACTGCTAGGGCTGGTGGCATCGGTGGCCCAACAGGTAGTAGTACCGGTGGTGCCTCCACTAGTGCCTCAACTGGGATAGGGCCCTCTATTGAGGCCACGTCGCTCGGCGGGCTGTCAGTACGAACAACTCTCAGGGCTCTAGCTGGTCGTCCACATAGAGGCGTCCTGAAAGAAACAACGTCACACGGTCAAATGATTATACCTGGTGAGCTGACCTGGTTTGAGATGACTTTTTAAAATCTTATGGAAACACACACGCAATCAGTGTTTTCTTGCACAAAGTCGGAAATCAGTTGTCAGGGTCCCGGTGTATGGATACGTAAGTCGCCCATACCAACACTGGACTCCCCGAACTGAAGACCACAATCGGAACCCTTAACACTATTGCTTCACAGAAATAAAATATCCGAGATATAAGTTCTGTGGTAGAACCGACTCCTCTGATACCAATTTGTCACAACCCGTCCTTGGGGCCCGTGTCGTGACTATCCCAAGCCCGCATTCCATAGGCCAGGGGCTGGTGACTTGCACCAAAGGCGTAAATCCCGATAACTGGGAAGGCATTGCCTTTATAAAGTAAACTAAACACCATAGAGTATAAGTGGAAGTAAAGCACTAAGTACAAAAGATGCGCTAAAAATTAAAAGGGCCAGAATACAATCCCAACTAAAGTGTACAACTACAACTGAACGAAATTACAATAGAAAAGTAAAACATCTGGAAGAACGGAAGCAACTCCTGGGTCGTCCTCCTTGGATCCTACCTGAAGGGTAGGTAAAGATGGCGCAACTCCTAGATCGTCAACCTACTCTGAGTATCGTCTCGTCATGAAGTCCACCTCTGGATACTGACTCGTCGTGTGCTCCACCTCCGCGTACTGACTCGTCGTGTGGTCCACCTCTGGGTACTGTCCAGTCCTCGAACACTCGGCCTCCGTCAGCACTGCACATCGTCTGCAACCAACACAACAAGGTTAGGGCATAGCCCATGCAGGGGGGAGTATAACGATACTCTTTAGGGACCCCGAGACCCTCATGGTCTCACTAAAACCAACAAGGATAAACACATGAAGATCTCAATAGATAACCTCTACTGAGGTATATGCCCATACATATACCTAAGTTATCAAGTAACCCATCTCAATCATGAGGAAACACAAATATTATGAAATCAACGGATAACCACTACCCAGGTATATTCCCATACATATACCTATGTTATCAAGTGACCCATCCCAAACATGAGGTAAACACAAAGATCATAGAATCAGCTCAAACTAGGATTTTCAATATCGAAACTGTAACTGTTGAGGAGCCCCGTCTCTGGAGTGTACAGTGGTACTGTCATGACTCCAATGTACAGCTCACTAACCTAAGACTACGGAGGTACTCCTCCATTCGAGTACCGCGGGTCTGCCACCTCACACAGTAGTGCTCCACCTCCATGGGTCTGCCACCTCAAACAGTAGTGCTCCCCCTCAGAGCCTACAGAGGTACTCCTCCTGTCGAGTACCGCGGGTCTGCCACCTCACCAAGTAGTGCTCCTCCACCATGGGTCTGCCACCTCACAAAGTATAGCTCCCCACTAGGCTATGCTAGTCACTCCGAATCGAATCAGACAAGCAGTCATCAGTCACAGCCAGCTACACGTTCTCTGTACTCTGTATGCTTGTCTCCGGCGGGGTCTGCTCCACGAGATACAGGTCAATACTCCAAGTATCACAAGTCCCAAGAATAATTATCTCAAAGGGCCACCTCGTCATAGGGGTCTCAACACAACAGACGACGCGTCAATCAGACGCCCAGTCTGTGAGTTATTAGCCTTTTCGCCCCAGGGGCCCGGTTGGTTTCGTGTGCAAACCAACCTAGAAATATCTCAACTGTACCCCAAATTCTCATAGGGTATACTCATAGGGACCGTTTCTCAACGTGATCACCAACGCCACTGACGGTTCATCAAACGGACGTCCGGTCTGAAAGATATCAGCTTTACCGTTCCAGGGGCCCGGTTGGATTTCGGGTACAATCCAACCAGGCCATACTCCAAGTGCGTCCAAAACATGGGCGAAGTATGCCAAATGTTCTGCCTCCTCAAGAGGAATCCAACAATGTCGGCGACACGTCAATCGGACATCTGGAGCTCAAGATATAAGTGTTTTTTCTCCAAGGGCCTGGTTGGTTTCGTATCCGAACCAACCCGGCCAAACCCAAAGGTGTCCTAAACCTTTAGTATAATATACCGAAACGACTGTCTCAATCCAAGGATCGCATCACAGCAGGCAGTGAGTCGATCGGAGGTCTTTGGCCCATTTTATGGGCGTTCGAATGGAAACAATCTGAAATGGGGGGTCTGGGCCCGGCCAGGCCCGGCCCCACCCCCCGGCTCGGCCCGACCCGGCCGATGAGGTCCGGTCCAACCGGTGCGGCCCGGCCGCCTGGCTGGCCGCTGCTTGGACTATGTGGCCTAGCGGAAGCCGCGGAGCGGGGGGGGGGGGGGGGTTGCGCGGCCCCCTCGCCGACGATTGAAGCCGGCGGCGGTTTGCGCCCCCTTCGTTCCTCCGGGATCCCGCGCGGCCGCGCGATCCCCCATGCCGCACCGCCGCGGAAAGCCGTGGCGGTTTTGTCCTCCAGCGGCACGCTAGGGTGCCGCCCCCTCCAGGTGGAAGACGGCTCCGACCGCCGCCCCCGGTCGTCGGGGGCGCCGACCCGTTGACCCGCACCTCCAGGGATTCCGCGGGCCACCGGAGTTTTCTCCGGTGGTCCGTTTTCAAAACCGTCTGTGCCGGCATTCGTCTCGGGTCCCGAACTTTACTGCGGGAACTTCAAAATTACCTTTCAGCCCCGTTTTTCTTCTCCCGTCAATCCACGCTCAACTTTCAATAATCAATCTGCGGCCTCTTCGTGGTTTTCTGGCGCTGCGTGACGGCATCGCGGGTTGTTCGACTTCAACAGCGCGGTGCAATGACACCACGCTTCTTTGCCCTTACTCATAGTTTCTGTGCGGTGCAACCGCACCGCACCGCCTTTCACGTGCCGCAACAAATTCAAACAAACAAGGGGGGAGGAGGGTCGGCTGTGTTCGTGCGGTCCGACCTCCTCCCATTATTACGATAACAGGCAGCCCAATTGATACCATGAAAGGTGATAGATGAGATCACGATCAACAATAAAATAAACCCCTACCTCGTGATGTGATCCCTCGATGGATCTGTGGAGATGTAGCGTCGTTCGTTGACGTCGGAAGGTGACGTCGTCATTTTGGATTTTCCCATGATGGTGTCTCCTCCTTTGACGGAGACCGGGAAGCGTTCTTCATCGATGGTCTTGGAAGGCCCGACGTCGCCCAAGTGTATTTCAAAGACGTGAGGTATCCCCTCTTGTCACAGTGAAATATGAAAGGGGTATGTCGCCGCTCTTTGGTGTCGGTGTTCTTCATCGGAGAGTTGTGTTGTTCGCGTTCTTCAAGAAGCAAGAATTTCTTCAACGCTTAGAGCTTCCTCTTAAAATCCTACTCACACAACAATCGACTCTCTCAAATAAAATACGACTTATCTTATTTTATTACATCAAGCCAAGAATTTTGAATTTTTAAAAATCAAACACATAACTCACTTAATTAATTAAGTGAGTTGGCATGATTAAAGAAGAGAGAGGGGGAGGTGAGTGTTGTCACCTTAATGGGGGGTTAAACATGTTAAGAAGAGTTACCAATTAATGATATGAGAGGTTTAAGGGAATTTAGGGAAGATGAAAGGGGTAGGGTTCGTGTGGGCGACACCTCACCTTTAATCCTCTCATGGGATGTTGGGTGGTTACCCCAACATCCACTGAATGGATAAACCACTTAAAAGAAATAAAAATTGTAACTTAATTTTTATTTTATCTTCCAAAAATTTTTGACAACTCCTCCAGTGAAAATAAAACTCCGAAAAAGACCTTTTTAAGAAACTACATGCACTGTGAATCCATCGGTTCCCATAGAATTTGATTCTGAGCACCGGTTAAAAAGTTAGGAAACCCCGTTCGTTCTTTCACTGAACGTACCCGAGCTAAATTTCAGAAATTGATTGCGGGCACACCGGCCTCGGAATCAGGCGCCGTCAGAAACTGAGTTCTTGTAAAATTACAAAGAAATTAAGAAAAAATTTCCCTTGAATTTTATGGGTCATTATAGTTATCCTTAAAAATTATACTTATTAGTGTTGTTACATAGGAATTATATCGGATAAGATATGGAAATTGACATAAAATCAACAAACTCTTTGATTGAGAACATTGGGATTTGGGAATGGGTTGAATGGCCCATGATAAGTCCATGGTATTAGGTTATCTACGTTGGTGGATCACATAAGAGAATTTTCACTCGCTTTGGGTGTGTATAGTGTAACATGGTGATTGTAATTGGGGGACGATTCCCTCATTAGTGTGGGGATCCCGAGGGAGTGGGGATAAATCCTTATTTAATTAATAATTCATAGTGAAAGGGGTTTTAAGACATAGATAGTGTTGAAGGGGGTACGCCATTGATGAATGGAGGGGATTTTGGTTTTTTCATATATGGACTTTTTTCTAGGGAAGTGGTTGGAAGGGGAACTAGAATATGATGATATCAGGACAAAGAAAATCTCATGAGGGTTATAAAGAGTGGTATGATCATAGGTTCAAGTTAAGATGTAAGGTTTACATATGGACATGATATCATTAATGTTTCTACGTAGTAGTTGTTTAGGTTTTAGACGACATTGAGGACTGGATACATAAGGACCATTGTATATAGTTACATCTCCTAGGTTCTCATCTTTTCTTCAATTATATATGTAACACCCCGAGATTTTATAAAAAATATTCTAATTAATTTTATTGATGTCTTGTGTTTTACACTACACCAAAAAAAGCTTGCACTACACGCATCCCTGACTTGGCGTGCATTACACACAATCACGACCTTCCACGATAACATGTGTTGTACGCAATACCGAGTTTGACTAAACAACGATATGTTATATAAACTAGCCGTTATTAATAGTAATACCCAATTTTTTAAATATTATAAATTTTTCATTAGAAATGGACTTAATTTTTGGATTCAGAATATCGAAATTAGTCTAGGGTGAATTTTTGGAATTTTTCTGAAAACTTTCAATTTTTGATGAATAGTGAAAACACTATGGTACTATTTAAAAACCGACTTTTTTTAAATAATTATTTATTTTATTAAATTCATTTTAGGTCATAATTGATACATAATACCCATATAATTTTAATCTAATTCATTGGAGTCATTTTATAATAATTTTAGATGTATAAAAATTTTATTGAACTTTTCACCGCCTTTTACCCACCTCCATGGAGAATTTGGAAATTTACATAAAACATAATTTTACCACTTATGTGAGTGGAATTTAGAAAATACAAGAGACATGGTTAATATCAAGGAAAAAAATTTGGTTCAATGAGATGAAAATAATTTTTGGTGAATAATATCATTTTACTTTTATTTACCACAGTTAAAAGTAAATAGGGTAATTAAGGGTGAAAATGAGATTATTATTATCCTAAAAAATGTCCTAATTATATTGGGTAAGTGTAATTCGACCAAAAACAACGATAGGAATACAATATGACCATTTAGGTCCACATGGATTAGATTAAGACATTTATTATTAATTTATTTAAAGAAGGGTTAAAATAGTTAAAATCAAAGTTTAATAACTAACTCATTTTTAATATAGGGTTATCCATCAGATAAATTAGACTATAAATATTTATTAGAAATAGAAAAAGATTTCCTACGTAATGGTATTTTATTTATAATTTTTAGACATTAAATAATTTATGTTATTCATTACACAATGGTGATGCAGTAATTACCTAAATAATGAAATATTAAAATATTTGATATTATAAATACCCAAATAAATGTAATTTGAGACTGTTTATGAATTAAAATACTTTTCTAGGTTAATATGACATATTATTATTGCTTTAATTAACTTTTTTGAACTAATCATGCTGTTATGATTTTCACAAAAATCAATTACCAAATAGTGTCAAAATTGACATAAAATAGTTTTTAAACAAATATTATATTATTAATTGTTATTTTATTCCTAAAATTCTAAGGATCGGCAAAATGACTTAGATAACTATATATATATTAATAATGAACCACTTGGAGTTCGTTTGTCTTGTTATTGTATGTTTATTAACCATATAGTGTAAGAAAACAAGCAGACAAGGTAAAAGTTAAATTATTTAACATAGCGTTAAATATAAATGATAAGGTTAAAATTGTAACCTAAACTTGTCTAAAATCTATTGGTTGAGAAAATTTAGATACCTCCCCACTTTATCTTATATATAAATCAATATGGAGCTATTATTAACCGAATATGACTTTATTATAAAATAATATTTTAAGTTTTTCCAAAGGTTCCCTCTCCTCCCTTATAAAAAGGGAACCCCTTCCTTCTTCTTTTCACACCCTTTTGAGCCCTAAAACTCAGAAAAACACTGCCCATTTCTCTTATACACTTTCCAAGAAACATTATGGTGGTTCTTGTCTTCTCAAAATACCATCTCTACTTCCTTAAGAGAAGTCTTAAAGGGGGAGCGTCGAAGAAGAGGTAATCTCTTCTTTCGATTCTCTCAAGTTTCTTTCTTCTTCAACATCTTCTTCCTTAGTTGTATCATTATAATGTAATAACATCAGTATTACTTATATACTGATATGTTATTATAAATATGAAACAACCCTATTTCACCTTCTATCCATCCTACGGAAAACGAAATCACCGCGCATGCGTACATTTGAAATACCGTCTCCACACCGTGGTGTAATCTCTTTTCGACCACCACCTTACTTAGATGGGTATAATGGTGTAAATAAATACATATATATTATTATTTTAATGTGATATTGATTCTGAAATATTATACATACACTTAAATACAATTCCACGATCATGGGAATGGTATCATCGCTCGTGCGTACGTACGGACTACCGTCTCCACGACGCGATGAGATTCATTCTCCATGTTAACCATTCACGAATGATTATAAAGTATATATAATAAGTAATCATTAAATATATGACATAATAATTATACTAGATTTATTTATATATTTATATATGTGAATGTCATCTACTTAATTCTATTCAATAAGGAAATGAAAATAGCGTTCATGCGTACGTACGACCTACTTTCTCCATGAACGGTGTATTTCATTCCATTTATCGATATATCATATATATATGTATGTACTGAATATATATTATATATAAATCATGTTTTACATTCTTGAATTATGTAAATCAGGATATATGTATTAATATCAAGAACAACATGTCCAAACACATACGATAAATAAAACGATTTTACCCAAAACGTTGCTTTAACATGGAATTTACAAAAGAACGGGTAATATAAAGTCATAAGCGAACCATTTAAGACATCATAACAATTAATATGACTCCGTAATAAGTAAATGACATTATTTAAATAATTATACATGAGTTTTGGATACGTATGAAGCATATCGGAACTAAGGTAAGGGATAATGTTGCAATCTCAATTGTTTTCAATCCAAGATTGCTTATACGTAAGAATTTATTGGGGTTATATTTATCATCCATGTCTAAGTTTTATAAAAATGTTTTAATGTATTTTTAAAGTACTTTTTAACCATTTTGACTTTTACTACATGGTATGTAGGGAATCTATTTTTTTGTTTACCAAACGAGGTGCTTTTTGACTTTTCTAGAAAAAGTATGAGAAGAATGTTTTTTTAACTTATACAACATGAAAGGATTTTTACAGTTTTATAAAGCCTTATTTTCATGAAGCTTACTAAAAAATATTTCTTGAATATTTTTAAAAAATATCATTTTCTTTTAAAATTGCATGACATTTTGTGAAAAGAAAATTATTTTTAAGATGACAGGATATTTTCCTCAAGAATTTATTTTAAGTGTTTTATCAAAACCATTTTCCATCTAAGATGACATTATATCATATGTGTATGTTTCAAGTATAATGTTTATATGATTTACATGGTTTCACTTTTCTTATTATGATATGATATCCATTTCTTTTATATATATTATGTGATGATGTGATTATGTTTATGAAACCCATTTTATTCGTTTGGTTATTATGAATGATGTATGATTATTTTGTGGCACAAGTAAGAAGGAGTTCATTATGAGATGGGTGGGACCTATATCTCCCTTCAATGCATTGGGTAACGAATTATATCTCATGAGATAGACATGTTTGTAAAGGTAAGTTAATCCGGTTCAGTGATATAGGACTGGAACGTGGAGTGAACTCGATTCAGAAAGGGACTTTGTCCACTAAGATGGTCTTGGCAGCAATGCCTTGGCTACTATGGAAATCATTACAAGTTCTGAATGGTTTCCACAATTACATGATTTATTACAATGCTATTTTATCAATATTGATGTTCCTTTATGATATATGCCTTACGTAATTCCAAGATTTATGTCTTTTCTCAAGATTTTGATGTTTAGATTTTATGTTCAAGCTTTTTCATTCAAATGTTTATGGATTGTTTTATGTTCTCTATGATTACACTAACTGAGCATTTGAGCTCACCATTATTATGTTTTATTTTCACCCAGGATATAAAGAAAGGTTCTGGTAAGAAAACGAAAGGGGAAGATCTTTATGGGAGAAGTTGATGATCTTTCACCACGATTAGAAGACTAAATCCTGAATTTCCAAAGACACTAAACAATTACGGTCCTTGTGTGTCTGTGTCTGTTATGTATTATGTATTCTTCAAAAGTAATGTAATATCCATGTACCTCAAGCTCTAGGTCTCTACATTTGTTATTAGAGGAAAGGTTTATTTAACCTTTGGAAACTAGGATACGAAAACTTTAGTGAGATCCCTAGAGATATATCTATGGTATGTATAGGGATGTACCTATGGTTAAGTATAAGTATAGGTTATAGTCCTAGAATTATGGTAACGATATTATAATTAAGCCTAAGATGTTAGATATTTAAGGTAATCCCCCTTGATTATGATTTTGGCCTCTCACACTATTTTTTTGGGTTTTAGAAAATGGCTGGGAATGAGAAGATTCACGATAATAAAGGATATGATGGAAAATGGAATGATATTTTTCATGGGAAACTGAATGAAATTGGATCTGGAGGTCCACATATCGTTATTATTCCCAATCAACAATCTCATAATATGATCAATAATCTCAACTTTGGTAAGTTTACCATCTCATCTAATAATAGAAAGATGAATTTTCATGATGATCATAGAGGAAGGAATGTTCAATTTCTATTCTGTAAATCATGTGGGAAGAGGCATCAAGGAGAATGTTTCAAAGGAACTGGAAGATGCTTTGGGTGCAGAAAAGGACACAAATCTAGTAAGTGCAAAGGAAAAGGTTCAGTTAACACCATGGATAAGGATAATGGAATTCCTACGACATCAACAATGATTTGATGTTTTAAATGTTGAATGTATGGGCATTATGAAAACCAAAGCCCTAAGGGAAAATCTCATGAAGAGAATCAGCATGGTCATATGCGTAGTATTTATGTGGATGATGATGAGGAGACTACAAATGATATATAAGGTGAAAGAAGTGTTGAAGCTTGGTCAATGATTTAAGAAGGTAGTGGAATGATTTTATGTTTATCAAGAGTTATGTTGTATAGGTAATTTAATGGTAATATGGAATAAAGAAACATCTAGGGATTGTTACACTATTTTTTTTCCTAATGTATTTGAAAGTATATGTTGAATGGTACTGGTAACCATGAAAGGTTATTCAGATAATTATGGAAAGAATTTGATATTCACAAATTGAATGGATAAGGAGGAGATAATATGTTTGATAGTATTCCTGAGCTCATGATTCATATAAGGCTAAGTGATATCATGGTTTGAGTATATATAATTTTGGAGATTTTGGTATGTGGAAAGTATTAACTTTTAACTTTATTCATGTTTCCACTAAGGTTCATTGGGTATTCATTTTTCAAGAGAATACATGATTAAGGATATAAAAAGTATGGAATGTGACCAGCAAGATATATCGTATGATATATGGGGGATAAATGATGGTATTCACGTACTTATTATGTGACCTCTCAAGTAATCATTTTCTCTACACTGTGATATTGGACAGAAGTATTTTTGATAAGTTTAATGGTTGGAATGGATTAAGTTGGACATCAGTTAGAATTGATTAAGGCAAGATTTTTTTTCTATATTATTTATGGAATGTAATAATAATGTAGTTTTCGAAAGAGGACAACCTGCAGGATGGGTGACAACCCTTCGTGTCAGACAAGGCTGTGGGAATCAAGCCCACAACTGAAGTGCGAGAGGCCTTTATCGCATACCACTGGCCTACAGGAAGTCCCTGTTTAGTAGAAACCATTTTTATTATATTAAGCAGTATGATATATGAAGTATAAGTCCATTTTAAGAACCATATATGATTAATCTCACTATAGATGGACTTATGTATTTTTGATAACTTTTTCTAACCTTTTGTTTGAGATAGATGGAGTGACCCATCATTCTATCACATGATCTACTAACACTTCACGAATGAAAAATTCAACTTCATTTCGTTAAGAGATAAAGTGGAATTTTTCCAAGGAACGACCAACTGTGAGATTGTACCAAAATCAAGAAAGTAGTTCTTCTAATTCCAATTTTTTCCACTTTAGGGAAATGATCTTGAAAACCAAAAATATTGTCCTAGTACCCTTATATCATATGAATCATATGGTACCTTAGATCATCACAAATCTATGACTTTTGATTGTTGGATTTTTCGTAGCCATGTTCTCTACCACTCCCCATCAGAACATGATGGTTAATTTGTCTTCCAAATCCATATTTTCACCTATTTTCACCTATATGGAAACCCAGTGATTAGTTAATTTGGGTAACCGTTACATTTCATACATTAGTTTTTGAATATTGGTTTTGGTATTCCTTTTTAGGATGTGGGTTTCTATTAAAGAAACTTTCGAGTAGTAAACGATTTATAACCCCGACGAATTTCGAGGGCGAAATTCATTTTAAGGGGGGTAGAATGTAACACCCCAAGATTTTTTGAAAAATATTATTATTAATTTTATCAATGTCTTGTGTTGTATGCTACAACAAAAGGACCTTTCACTACATTCATCCCTGACTTGTCTTGCATTACACGCAATCACGACCTTCCACGATAGCGTGTGTTGTATGCAATACAGATTTTCACTAAACAATGATATGTTTTATAAACTAGCCGTAATGAATAGTAATACCCACATTTTAAAATTTTATAAACTATATCTTTCAAAATGGACTTCATTTTTGGATTCAGAATATCGAAATTATCCTAGGTTGAATTATTGGTATTTTTCTGAAAACATTCAATTTTTGATGAATAGTGAAAACACTAGGTTACTATTTAAAAACAGACTTTTTATTTAAATAATTATTTAAATTATTTAAATTTGTTTTTGGTCAAAATTGATACATAATACCAATATAAGTTTAATGTTATTCATTGGAGTCATTTGATAATAATTTTAGATATATAAAAACTTCATTGAACTTTTCACCGTCTTTTACCCACCTCCTAAGAAAATTTGAAAATTCACATAAAAAATAATTTTACCGCATCTGTGAGTGGAATTTAGAAAATACAAGAGAAGTGTTTGATATCAAGGACAAAAATATTGTTCAATGAGATAAAATTTTTTTTTGGTGAATTGTAACATTTTACTTTTATTTACCACCGTTAAAAGTAAATAGGGTAATTAAGGGTAAAAAATGATATTATTATTACCCTAACACATTATATAATTAAATAGGATAAGTTTAATTCAACCAAAAACAACCTTAGGAATAAAATATGACCATTTAGGTCCACTTGGATTAGATTAGGACTTTTATTATTAATTTATTTAAAGAAGGGTTAAAATAGTTAAAATCAATGTTTAATAACTAATTTATTTTTAATATAGAGTTATACATAAGATAAATTATATTATAAATATTCATTAGAAATATAAAAATATTTCCTACGTAATGGTATTTTATTTATAATTTTTAGACATTAAATAATTTATGTTATTTATGACACAATGGTGATGTAGTAATTACATAAATAATAAAATATTAAAATAATTGATACTATAAATACCCAAATAAATGTAATTTGAGACTTTTTATGATTTACACTAATTTCATAGGTTAATATGACATGTTAGTATTGATTTAATTAACTTTTTCGAACTAAGAATGCTGTTATGATTTTCACAAAAATCAATTACCAAATAGTGTCAAAATTGACATAAAATTGTTTTTAAAACAAATATTATATTAGTAATTGTTATTTTATTCCTAAAAATCTATTTCTCGGAAAAATGACTTAGATAAGGATATATTTATATTAATAATGAACCACTAGGAGTTTGTTTGGCTTGTTATTTTATGTTTATTATCCATATAGTGTAAGAAAACAAGAAGACATGGTAAAAGTTAAATTATTTAACATAGAGTTAAATCTAAATGATAAGGTTAAAATTGTAACCTAAACTTGTCTAAAATATATTGGTTGAGAGTATTTCTACCGATCCCCACTTTAGCTTCGAAATAAATCAATTTGGAGCTATTATAAACTGAATATGACTTTGCTATAAAATAATATTTTATGTTTTTCCAAAGGGGCCTCTCTCATCCCTTATAAAATGGGCACCCCTTCCCTCTTCTCTTCACACCCTTTTGTGCCTTGAAGCTCGGCCAACCCCTGACCATTTATCTTCTACACCTCCCTAGAAACATTTTGTAGGTTTTGGTCTTCTCAAAAGACCAACTCTACTTCCTTAAGAGAAGGCTTAAAGGAGGTGCGTCGAAGAAGAGGTAATCTCTTCTTTCGATTCTCTCAAGTTTCTTTCTTCTTCAGCTTCTTCTTCTTTAGTTGTATAAATATAAAGTAATAAAATAATAACTACTTATATAATTCTATGATATTATAAATATGAAACAACCCTATTTCACCTTCTATCCATCATATGGAAAATGAAATCACCGCGCGTGCGTACGTACGAAATACAGTCTCCACGACGTGGTGTAATCTGTTTTCGACCGCCACATTAATTGGATGGGTATAATGGTGTAAATATATATATATATATGATTATTTTAATTTTATATTGATTCTAAAATATTATACATACACTTCAGTACAATTCCACGATCATGGGAATGGTATCATCGCTCGTGCGTACGTAGGGACTACCGTCTCCACGACGCGATGAAATTTATTCTCCATGTTAACCATTCAGGAATGATTATAAAGTATATATAATAAGTAATCATGAAATATATGAAATAATAATGATACTGGATTTATTTATATATATATGTTTGTCATCTACTTAATTTCATTCAATAATGAAACGAAAACAACGTTCATGCATACGTACGACCTACCATCTCCATGAATAATGTATTTCACTCCATTTATCGATCAATCATATATATATGTATATACTGAATATATATTATATATAAATCATGTTATACATTATCGAATTACGTAAATCAGGATATAAGTAATAATATCAATAACATCATGTCCAAACACATACGATAAATCAAATGATTTTACCCAAAACGATGCTTTAACATGGAATTTACCAAAGAACGGGTAATATAAAGTAATAAGTCAACCATTTATGAAATCATAAAAATGAATATGATTCTTTAATAAGTCAATGACATTATTTAAATCATTATAAAGGGCGTTCGGATACATACGAAGCATACCCGACCTAAGGTAAGTGATAATGTTGCAATCTCAATTGTTTTCTATCTGAGATTGCTTATACGTAAGAATTTACTGGGGTTATATTTATCATCCATGACCAAGTTTTATTAAAATGTTTTCATGTATGTTTAATTTCCTTTTTACCCATTTTGTACTTTTACTACATGGTATGTAAGGAATATATATTTTTACCATACGAGGTACTTTTTGTCTTTTTCGGAAAAAGTACGAGAAGAATGTTTTTTTAACTTATACAACATGAAAGGATTTTTACAGTTTTATAAAGCCTTATTTTCTTGAATCTTCCTCCAAATGATTTCATGACTATTTTCAACAAAATCCTTTTATTTTAAAATTTCATGGCATTTTGTGAAAAGAAAATGATTTTTAGTAAGAAAGGATATTTTCCTCAAGAATTTATTTTAAGTGTTTTATCAAAACCATTTTCCATCTAAGATGACATTATTTCATATGTGTATGTTTCAAGTATAATGCCTCTATGATTTACATGGTTTCAATTTTCTTATTATAAAATTATATTCATTTCTTTTATATGGATTATGTGATGATGGGATGATGTTTATGAAACCCATTTTATTCGTTGGGTTATTATGAATGATGTATGTTTATTTTGTGGCACAAGTAAGAATGATTTAATTATGAGATAGGTGGGACCTATATCTCCCTACAATGCATTGGGTAAAGATTTATATCTCATGAGATATACATGGCTAGAACGGTAAGTTAATACGGTTCAGTGATATAGGACTGGAATGAGGAGTGAACTCGATTTAGAAAAGGGCCTTTGTCCATTAAGATGGTCTTGGCAGCAATACCTTGGCTACTATGGAAATCATAACAAGTGCTGAATGGTTTCCACAATTACATGATTTATCCCATGATATTTTATCATGATTGATGTTCCTTTATGATATATTCCTTATGTACTTCCATGATTTATGTCTTTTCTCAAGATTTTGATGTTTAGATTTTATGTTCAAGCTTTTGTATTCAAATGTTTATGGAATGTTTTGTGTTCTCTATGCATACCCTTACTGAGCATTTGAGCTCAGCCTTTTTATGTTTTATTTTCCCCCAGGATATAAAGAAATGTTTTAGGTATAAAAATAGAAGGGAATTACCCTTATGGGAGAAGTTGATAATCTTTCATCACAATTTGAAGATTAAATTCCGAGATTCCAAAGAAACTAAACTATTACGGTCCTTGTGTGTCTATGTTTTTCCAGTATTAACTATTATGAAAAAGTAATGTAATGTCCATATAAGTCATGTTTTGGGTCTCTACAATATTTATATGTACATGTGTGTGTTTATCTATTGAATATACATCATGTTAGTATGGTTTAGAATATACAGTAGTTCAATTATTATGATTCACTCCTCACAGCTTGTTCAATAATGCTCAATCTTTTTGTATATATACATGGGACTTACATTCTAATGACTTGGTTTGGCTTGTGTGGGAGGTTTTAATTTGAGATACCCTTCTCCAACTACTTGATGTTGACGGGCAGATATGAGACGTTCCTTTGGGACCCTACCCAGAGGGAATTATTCAACTAGTGAGAGAGTTTTATATTGAGATTCTATAATTAAATACCATGTTATATTTGATGGATTTTAAATAGGATTAGCCCTGGATATTGGGATGAAATTCCATTATTATTTTTATTATTGCTAATAATTGATATTGAAATTTCATTCTCTAATATAACTCTAATTACTAGAATCTAAAATAGATGTATCACTAGAATTGACCGAAATACGAGATGATAAGTGTTGGGGTAACCTAGTTAGAACCTATTGAAAGAACATGGATTCTGGTAGAAACTATTCAAAATGAATCCTATAAGATAATTTAAAATTTTTTCATATGATATTCATAATAGAATCAGTCTATACATGTAAACATTAAAATAAAGACATCTAAATTAATCACAATGAAATCAATAAATGATAGATAAACAAAATGTTTTCCATATTTACAAATTAAACATTCTATACATAATAACCATAAAAATTAATAATACAAAAATAATTAGCATTCCCTATATTAAATTATTTTACAAATTTATTATCAAAACAATATATTATTATAATTTGTTCATATCAAATAAAAAATCATGATTTAGAAGAAAACGTATTGCACCATCAGAATGCATAATATAATTTATTCTATTATCTATTTATTTCCATCCCCAATAAATGAAATACTGTGTTGGTCAATTTATAAGAGAATGCATCTTTTCAATCAATAACTTCAAGAAAACAACCAATCTAATACAAAAACCATTAATAATTCACATAAAAACCCCATGCTATTGCATCACACATCATCACCACAACCATGATCATCACACATCTATATCATACATCATCCAACAACACATTTCATTCCAAAAATAATATTTCAATGAAGAAAAAACTCCAAATCAAACCCAATTACTTCTTCTGATTGTAAAATCCCCACAGGGACCTCATGATTCCATCAAAATGAATCATTAACATAATCATATAAATGATATTATAGAATTCACAATACCACATTTAAAAATAAAAATATTTAATTCATTACATTTCATAATTATTAATATATGTATTTTGATGTAATTCAAAATTTCTAACAAAATAATTAGATAGGTTGACATGAATGAACATCCCAAAAAATTATTTGGTTTTACATTAATGAACTTCCAAAAAACTAGAAAATCATAGAGAAAAAATGTAGAAGAAGTTACCGTGATTAATGGGAATATGTTTTTGATGATCAAAGAGGATAAGAGCCCCAATGTATATGATCAAAGGGATCAAGGGTTGGAAAGGCTCATGACTGGAAGTAAGGCGTGACGAGGATTGGGATTGGTGGAAAGGGGGAGTGAGGGTAGGGCTTCAGGTGGTTGGTAGGTTGTGGGGGTGAGAGGTTTGGTGGGTTTGAGGGGGAAGTGTCGGGTTTTTTAAAAAAATAAAAAATTTAAAGGTTTTTAACAAACCAACTTAAAAAACTAGTATTTGTGTACTTTCCATTTCACTGATTCAATTCACACATTAAGTTTTCAGGGCGATGAACCTCTAAAATTGAAATATGTAGTAAAAGGAAAATGTGTTTCTAAATTGATGGATTCCAGGCTTTTTTAGATGGAGTCCATGTACCAAAATCATGCTAGGATTTTGGTAGACCCTCCAGCTAATGTAAAACAAATTGGTTGAAAATGGGTATTCAAGAAAAATTCATATATGGATGGTGAGTTAAATACCTATAAAACAAGATTGGTTGTAAATGGTTTCCCTAAATTTCAAGGCATCGTCTATTTTAAATTGTCTCACATGTGGAATCATTTAAATCTATTATAATACTTCATGCTATAGAATTCATTCATGATTATTATATTGGAGAAATGGTTGTCAAAAATGATTTTATAGAAGGAATGTTGACTAAGAATTCACATATTAATCAACCCGAAGGGTTTATCAGGTAAAAGAATTACAATAAGGTGTGTATTCTACAGAACTCCATTTAGGGGTTGAAGACGAAATCATAATCATGGAATGTTTTTTATGATGTGTCCATAAAAGAATATGGTTTCATTAAAAAATGAATGTGATCATTTTCTCTATAATAATATTAACGGTACTGTTATCAATTTCCTTGTATTATAAGTCAGTTATATATTAATTATGGGAAACTAAGTGAAAGTATTACAATCTATTAAGACATGGTTAAATGAATGCTTCTCCATGAAATTATTTAGTGAATACACCCACATTCTAGTGATTATGATCTATAGAGATAAATAAGATAGTATTCTGGGGCTATGTTAAAGTACATTGATTGACATGGTAATCAAAAGGTACAATATAGAACAATACAATAGAGGTATGTAGCATATGTCACATTTTATTATTCTCTACAAGAAATTGTGTCCACAAACACTAGAGGAGATTGATAGATTGAGTAGAATTATTTATGCCTAGGTAGTGGGTTCTATCCTGTATGCCATTATATTTATTAGGTTTAGTGTTGTCTTTATTTTAACCATAATGGGATGATATCAATCTAATATAGGACAGCTACACTAGGTATATCATAAAACTATCTTGAAATACGCAAGGCATACAAAGGACATGTTCCTTTTGTATGTAAGATATGATGGACTAGTAGTGAGTGGATTTAATGATGATGGTTACTAGATAGATCATGATTATCTGAAATCATAGTAATGCTATATCTATTTCTTGAATGGGGGTGTTGTGGGATAGAAAATCTTGAAGTAATCTATGGTCACTGATTCTATAGCTGAATCCGAGTATATAACGGCTTATGGTGCCGAAGTTGAGGTAGTACGGATACACAGCTTTGTCTCAGACATTGGTGTTGTGCCTAGCAGTTTACAACCTATTCCAGTTTATTGTGATAATACAGATGCAGTGGTGCTTCCCAAATATCTTAGGTCATACTAGAGGAGAAATCATATATACATCAGAAGTTCCATATCTTGAGCTATTTTACTAAGATAGGTGAAGTCACAATTAGCAGAGTATCCACAATGGACAATGTCGAATACCCCGTGACTAAAGACTTATCCTAGGACAATAATAATTCTCATGTGAGAGCTAGAAGTTTGAGAAATGGTATTAGTTGGCACTAGTTAAAGTGGGAGTGTTGAAAGTGGGTTACCTATACCCAACATGTGATGAACATTGATTACCAATACTAGTATATAGTTTGTTATATATACATATGTAGATCTCACCATTATAGATTATATAGTTTTGTGTCATCTATATTTATTCTATTATCCTTATATTTTGTGAATTATCAAAGGGGTATAGCATATCCCATGATATAATGAGAACCTATAGTCAATATGAAAATTATATGAAAATAATTCCCAATGGTCCCGATACATCATAATGACATGAAAAAAATTATGTGTGACTATCAGGTGTTGAGGACTCATAATCATTGATACTTCTTCTAATTAAGTTATAATATTGTAATTTCTAGTAGATGAGATCATGAGGATAGAAACACCTATAAGAATAAAACATGTTTTCTGTTTCATTGGTTGTTCTAATCTAAAACCACGTGTAATGGCCACCTAACATGAGATCATTTTCAATTTATGTCATTTAATCACATTCAATGATGAAAGGAAAAAACCATGATAATGAAGTCATGGCGAGGTAGTTTTTGTTTGGTATGTCATTAGTGGTATGAAATTAATTTAATTATCAAGATAGGATTTTTCACTTCTGAGTTGAAGAAGAGATATATTTAGATTGGTTTATTTGGATGTTAGTAACATTATAAATCCATGTCCAAGGTAGGTGAATTTAATCGCATCTAGATAGATCCAAAAACAATATTGCAAGAAAAGGACGATGAAACAAATGTTCATCATTCTTAAGGATATATCAATGGCTAAGAGATTATATTATACAATATGTGGTTGTAGGTTGGTTTTTATTGTTATGACTTATCTCATTAGGTTCCTTAATGGGTTTTTATTCCTCACTTTTCGTATATGAATATTATTAACTACTATTGAGATAACAGTCAAGGGTGTCAAACACAATAGCACATTCTTGATTTTTTCCAATTTAGTGGAATAAGAATATAGGACTTCATGTATCCCAAAATGGGGTCCCAATATAATCATTGTTTTTTCAATCACCAGTGAATAAATAAATTCAATAGTATTGATATAAATAAAAATTAGATTCAATTTATTTATTACATGTATTTACATGATATTAAGTAAATACATGGATTAATATTATATGAATGAATATTATTATAATATTTATAGTTCTTTTAATATTATTAGTATATGTGAGTCAAGTTAATAGCTCAAGATTAGAATGTATATATATAGTATATATTATTGTAAAGTGAAAAAATATAAATAATATTAATTTCATAGTTTAGTTTTTCAAAAAATATATATATATAATACTTTTATTTTGGATCTTTATTAACAGGGGTAGGGAACCCAAACTGGGTATTAATGTATTACTCAATATCCGTGTAGAGAATCTTTTCCAATATGACGATTAATTATGTTAGTATAGATGGATTATCTCTCCACCTAATTCCTAGAGATATAATCTCCCAATCAAGCTACTGATTCATGTTCAACTTTACGAATCAAAGTTGGAGGATTGTGGTGATTGTCATTGTGTCGAAGTGATCATCAGAGACCCACCCTAGAACCTGAAATCCTAATAATGACATGAGAGTATATTTGATAAGTGTTTGTGAATTATATTTAGGGATTTGACATTAAATTGTTTAGGAAACTGATGCTGACAAATTGTATTGGTTGTGCTCGTTTTGATTCGGAATGGGTTAATCATTTGTTTTAATTTTTTTTATTTGAAATAATCATGCAGGATCCTTAGTCCGTACCGTGGTAAAATCACCAGGTAAGGCGGAGTCACGTCACTCAGGGAATGAATTTCTTTTTAAATTCTCATACCATTGGTTTCCCTTGATTTCCCCATTTCCTTCATCATCATCATGATGAAATATATATACATTCATTCTAAACATTCAACTTGAACAGTAAAACGGGTAAAAAAGTTCCATGACTGGAAAAAAAATAACAGATTTCTTTTAAAAATATTTTATTTGAAACAAAAAACTTATGTAAAAATTTCTTTCAAATATTACATGATAATAATTTAATAATTTATGAAACCTTTTATAAAACATGGTTTTGAAGGAACATAACATTCTGAATGAATAGATAGGAAAAACCATAAATTCTTAAAAATTCATTCTTGACCATCTTCTATACCAAAGTGCAGAAAAAGGTACCATTAATTTTCTATATCCGGACTAAAAATTGGGAAAGAAAACAAATTAATGTTTTTAAGAGATGTATATAAATATTTCATTAAAAAATCATAATAATAAACAATTTTCATAAATGATGAGATTGTTTCAATAAACTCACACCGCTTGGAAACCTTAAATCCTACTCACCATTTAAGATGATTAAATTAAAAAGATCTTAAGAAATATTGAAATATAATGTGGTTGATTATATTAAATATCAATTGAGTTAATAAAAAAGGTGATTCATAGAAAAAATTCATACAAAAATTATATTACCGATTTGGTAAGTTTTGAACCATAAAACCCATGAAATAAATATCAGAAAATGGATAAAAAAAATACCCATAAATGTAATTATATGAATCATTTAATTCCTTACTGGGAAGTATATAAACAAAAAAAATAAATGATTGGTAAAAAATTCATGTATCTAACAGAAAAAATGTTATGAAATTCCATTATCTTGTGTCTTGAATTTTCTTACAGACGTACATGCCACCTATATTAAAAATATATGTTTATAATAAATTTATCATTGAACCAAAATCATATATATAATACCATATAAATATTTTATTAACATATATTACCTTATAATTTACATCTCCATGTTAAAGTAACATTTTCGGTAATCACATCGTTTTTTAAAATACGTGTTTTAAATTTTCATTCCTGATACTCTTACATAATTCATGGTTTAATTATTTCATGAAATTAAAAAATGACATATATATAATATATATATGTAGTATATAAAATTGTATAGTAATATATAATATATAGATATATTAAATGGAAAACACTGTTCCAGGAGATGGTAAGACGTATATATGCATGAACGTTGTGTGCATTTTCCTAGGATATTAAAAGAATGAAATTAAATGAAATATATGTATATATGTATTTAATATCATTAAATGGATTCTATGGATGGATTTCCTCCAAAATAGTGTATTAATGGATAAATGGAGGGATGTTGTGATGTTTGTTGTGTAGATATTTTCCAATAATAAGTAGTTTTAGTGGTGTGATGAAGGGGTTAGGTTGTGTCCTTCTATAGTGAAGTGAGGGGACACACTTGCATTTTTGAAATTATTTTTGGGTTTCCGACGTTTTTTCCAAAACAAAGTCATAAAAAACCAACAAAATAACAAACCGAAGTTTCATGGATGAAAAGTATATTTCTAATTAGTTTTATATAAGTGTCTATGTTATTTGGGCCCTTATGATTAAATATTATTCCCTTTTTAATCTTACATATACCTTATTCACAATGTTCAGTCAAAATCAATTTCACTAATATCTTTGATGAAACATTATGTTGATCTTATTAGAATATAAATCTCATACTGATTAAAATTACATATTTAAAATTTTCAAAATTCAATTCACAAAATCTACAAAATTATGTTTAATGTTAATCTCGTAGATGTGGTGAGAAAACAGGGTTTTAATTTGAGAATAGTCAACAAGTCATTAAAATTTTATATCTAAATTCAACATAAAATGATTTTAATGAAATAAAATGGATTAATATATTTATAACTGTTCTATAATAAATTTAAAATAAAATTTAAATATTATTTAACTATATAAATAAATAATATAAAAAAGACGTTTGGAATTAAAGTTCAGTATTTTCCATTATTCACCCAAAAATGATGTTTCTCAAGAAGAAACAAAAAATTCACCCTAAGATAATTTCAACATTATAAACTAATAATTGAAATTTTTTATAAAATTTTATTTCTAAAGGAGTCTAAAATTAATTATATTATTTTTAAAAAACGAACATATAAATTTGTTCTTTATAGAAAATAGTATTTTCAAAAATATATATTATTTAAATAAATTATATTTTTTATCATAATTTTTTTTAATTTAAAAAACCAATTATAAATAATATTTAAAAATAGGTTTTTAATATTCATGTTATTATTTCTAATGACTATGTTATAACTATCTCATTTAGTTAATTATAACAAAAATGCATTTTAATAAAAATTTTGTGTTACGTGTAAGACGAGCCAATTAGATGATGTGTATAACTCATACCTAGTCATTATTGACTGTAGTGAAAAATTATATTGAGGTATCTTTATAAAAATATTACCACGATTTAGCTTAAAAATCAAAAAATAACCGGGTGCTGTCATATAACACACGCTATATTCAGTGTTGCATGAAATGAAAATTATCAAAAAGATTAAATTAATTTGAAAAAATATATTTCACCAAACAACATGGTGTTAAATTATACCCCCTTTAAAATTAATTTCTAAATAAAAATTTTTTTGGTTAACAATGGTTTAATTTATTTTAGTTCATTTAACATAAATTCACATCTTATAAAGGAACACTAAAAATTCCTTAAAAATGAACGTTTGTATCATAAAAATTACTTAGAGAAACTCATTTCTAGGATTACAGGTATGATAAACTAAATGGATTGTGAAAACATTAACTTGGAGTAAAGGAATAAATATTAATAAGGAGTGATTAAGGACATCAAAAAACATGTAAATGATCAATGAAATGTTGAGGGCCTTAATATAATAAATATGTGATGATATAAAACGGTATTAGTTATTGAAAAAATATGGTATTAGGGAAAAAAATTATTTTTAGAAAACATTCTTTTAATTAATTAATTTTTATGAAAATATCTAATATAATTATTTCAGGACAACCACACCGATTTTTATTCCTAGATTTACATCACCTCTTTCACAAAAAAATGGTGCATTTAAAATTCATGATGAACTAATAGATTTTGAAATCCATGATATTTGATCCTACATCTCATTAGTTATCATAAAATCAAAAAATTTAGAACAATTTTTCCAATATTGAGAAATCATAATTTGGTGAGAGAGTACCTTAACCTCATAAAAATCATTTTAAGTGTAACATAATCATTTCAAAAATTGTTAATATTATAATTTTTATAAAATATGAAAATACCCCAATTTTGGAATAAAGTCTTGAAATCATCCAAGCATTGATCCCACATATATCACAATTTATCTATTGGTTGTAAAATTCCAAACATGTGAATTTCCTCATCATATATTATCTTGAGATATGGTAATAACATTTATTACCATAAATACTTATGGAAAATAGGAATTCTGCCTATTATAAATATTACAATATATATTACATGAATCCATAAATTTGTAAGTATTATCAATTATAACATATACTAATTTATCACCAAATTAATTATCAGGTAGGTGGTTGTCAATATCATCATATTTAGTTATACATATCGATATTATCATTATCAAAAGATCATTATCACAAAATCTTGAATAAATTAATGTTTGCCTAAACTTAGTTAATATATCACATTTCCCTAAAATCACTTTTCATTCTCACTAAAAAAAATCAACATATACTTTAATATCATTAATGAAAAACATATAATAAAAATACATATATATTTCAATTCTTGTATAACATAATACTTATATTCCACTACATTAGTAATTACTTCATCCAAATTCATTCTTCAACCATTACATGTGATTCATTAACATATTCATTAATTCCATTTTCCTATAATGTGATTTCTATATCATGTCCTATGATTTATTAACCATAATCTTATCATTCTTCTTGTGTTTAATGTAAACAGTATTTAAAGAACATTATATTCCTCACACATGTCATATGCGGTCTCCCTATCTTCAGAATTATATCCAATACTCGTGGAAATTATATATTATCCTCATCAGATTTCTACCAATCAAATCAATTTTCAAAATTCATATACATTCCAAATCTATGAAATTAGATGTTTACAAAATTCTTTAAAATTCTAGGTATTTAATAAAACTGTAAAGAATAGGGTGAGGAACACATATCATCGTAGAAAACCACATAACTATGAAAAATTACTAATAGAATGTCTAAATATTGACTCATACTTCTTTAATAAATGAAACATTATATTCATACTATGTTATTCATTAACAAAGTATCTTTAAATACTTTATGATAGTTCAGGAAGAGTTTGTTAATTTATAAAGCGTATCATCCAGGAATGTCAAACCAAGTGTTCAGTAAGGCCTGCTATTGTGTACCGGTTTATTCTGAGTCAAGGTCAACACAAAATGTCGATGTTGTAACTAATAGGTACATATATTCCTGAACCACATCAATATTTATTGTTCATATAGGTATGTATTGGTAGGATACCACTCACTCTATCATTTACCAAAATTATAGGACATTTTCTTAAAAGTTAACTCATCCATATACTTATCCGTATATACATCCATTGAAATATTCATAAGAATATTCATAGGTATATAAATAAATATTTATTATTCTAGTTTCTAAATGTTGGCCAAAAAATCGATCTGATACAAAATATAGAGACCCGTAAATTTGATACATTAAAATTAAATCACTTTTTAAAAATACATAATACATTACAAAAACGAATCCCAAATAACATGTTAGTTTAGTGTATTTTAAACATGAAAATATAAAAGCTGGTACCCAAGTGAGACACATTATCTTTTATGGGGTTCTCCATTAATATAACCCCTCTTAGGCGTATCATACATATAATATAATTCTTAAATTGGGGTAGAAAACAAAAAAATGCGAGATCATAGATTTTCTGTATGAGTAAATATGGGAGATTTGTAAGAATAAACAGCGTCATAAGAGTATGAGAATACGATCATAAAATTAGAAGGTTAGACCCAACATATCAAATATCATAATCAAGAATCATGAAATAAGTATCGGAAGATCATTATAAATGAATCATAAGGATTTAAAGAACATAATACATTATATAATAACCTAGGAATATAACATGGAAATGTGGAAAACACATAAGAATACGAAATTATTTCAATTGTAGTAAAGGCATCTGTACCAATGACATCTCAGTAACATGCGTTCACTCTACATACCATCATTTAGTTCAGGTTCATTCCATTTACCATATTACTAGTATGAGTTGACTCCCCATACCATCTTGGAACACAAGGTTCACCCCCATGTCTGACATAGTAGTATGAGTTCACTCCTCAAACCATGGTGGTAGTCATCAATTACTCTGATGGACAACATACTAGTAAACGTTAACTCACAAGATCATCATAGTATATCTCGAGAGATAATAATCATTACCTAATACATTGGAAATAAATATCAGTCACATCATTCTCATAATTAAATCATATATACATGTGCCACAAAATCCTTAACAATCATAACTGAAACCATAAAATGAAATGGGTTTCATAAACATGTAATCACATACAAAATTCTCGAAAAATAAAGGCGTCATAATCATTTCATAAAATCATTACTGATGTAATAAGAAATGGGGTTCGTAAAAATATAACCCATGTTGATTAAATGGGTTCATTAAACATTTATCCCATAAATGAGAAACGTGTTTCATAAACACCATTACATCAAAACATAAATCATTAAATGATAGAAAATGCATAGAAGCATTATATCACTTCCCATAAGGGCATGAGAAAGATCAGTGGAAGTTATATTATATGGAAAATAATTTTGAAATATCTTTTAAAAAAATTCAAGAATAAAATATCCCTTCTTTTTGGAAATGAATTTTAAAACATAAAACCTTTAGAGAACCATTTTCATTGAAAAGAATTGATAACATAGAAAAAATTATTAAAATCATTTTTGAAAAATTTTTCCTTAAAAACATATAAAATATTAAGGAAATCATTTTGAAAAAAATTTCCTTGAAAACATATAAAATAAGATTGAATGTATTTTAGAAAAAATTTCTAACTAAAAACATATAAATGAATCTTTCATGCATTTTAAAACCCGTTATCCTATAAAATTTATAAAATAAGATAAAATCGTTTTAAGAACATTTTTTTTGAAAACATATGAAGAACACCTGAGAAAATTTAAAAAAAACGTTTATTTGAATGAAATTTTAAAACATATAAACAAATCCTAAAAAAAATTCATTAAAAAAATTATGTTTTCATCATTTAAAGGATGATTTGAGGGAAATTCAGTTATGATGGTGGGTACATCAACACATGCCAGGTATTTTTTTTCAATATAAAAATGTTGAAATGGATCCTTGATTATAATAAGACAATAATATTAATTAAAACCCCTCTTTTAAAAAAGTAAATCATTGGTAAAAATTTATTTTAAATATTATTGGATAAAATGAGGATATTTCAAGAAACCATTTAGAAATCAAGGATTTGAAGGAACACATATATCTAACTGAAGAGAGAGGTAGTGTTAGACATTCATTAAAAACATTCTTGATTATCTTATATACTAAAGAGTGTGAAAATGGTACCATTACATGGATATACCATGAATAACTAGAGGGTAAGAAATCACATGAGAGTTATTAAGATATGTATCCTAATATTTTATCAATGAAATCATAATCAAAAGAATTCTCAATAAATGATGATATTATTTCAATAAACATTTATAACTAGGTATCTTTGAATCATATTCCCTATATAAGAAGTTGAATTTAAATTTACCATAGAATATCATGAAAAATAAGTAGATTCATTAATAAAATGACAAATGGAATCATACACACCTAGTAAAATAACACATATGCATAACTAAACAAGTGTCTTATAGAAATCAAACTGAGAAAAAATTACTTTAATAACTATTAAACATTTGAACCATAAGGCCATGAAAATAAATATCACAATATAGACATAAAAATCCCCATAAATTATATTATACGAATTATGTAATAAATTTATGTAAAAAATATACACCACAAAAAATAAATGAGTTGTGAATACGAAATTTATCTCATGAAAATAAAAATTGAGATAAAACTCTTTTACCATATGTCTTGACATTCATCGTATGCATACCATACTCGTGTATAATATGTACAAGTTTGTTATAATTTTATCAAAGAGAAATATTCATATACATAATACCATATTATATATTCTTTTTCCTTATATTATATGTTTATTAACAAATCCATGTTAATGTAACTATTCTGATAATCATATCTTTTTTATCGTATGGGATTTCAATTTTCATTCATGGTCTTATTACTTTAATAATGATTTAATTATTTATTTAATAATAAAGATGAGATATATATCAAATATATTAATTATATAAACATTTATAATTATCTATAAATAAATAAATATATATATTTATATGAAATGGAATACTCCAATCATGGAGATGATAGAATTTGTGTATGCATGAATGTTCATTCCATTTTCATAGTGTATTGAAAGAAATATAGAAAATGAAATATATATATGTATGTATATAAAATAATTAATGTATCATTATTATGTAATATATATCATATAATATTCCTAGACACATCATTCGTTCCATGTAATGTTTGAACAATCACATGTCATTGAGGAAGAAGTAGTCCACACTTGCACAAATAATGTTATCATATTTACACAAAATGGAAAGAATGATGTTAAAATTTATATAATAAATAAATAATTATAAATAAATTATAAATATAATATTTATCATATATAAATAGAGTCTTAATCATTTTTTCTAACAATAAGTGGTGGTAAAGGTAAAATGATAAACATCGTTCTATGTGGTGGTAGATCACCGTACACAAGAACAGAAAGTTCATTATCAATTATATTGATGTGTGTGTATGATCAGGTTGAATACATAAACTAAAAACACTTAAGTATATTTAGGTTAATTAGGATGCTATTTTTTCATTGGTTAAATTTTTTTCATTTTCACCAAAGGGATCCCATGGAAGGATTTCTACACAATGGAGATATTAAAATTGTAAGGGAGGTATTCTGGGAATTTTATTGGGTAGATCATTATGGATCCTATGTTTTTTAGAGGTGTAAAGTAGGGGGAGTATGTGGCCTTTTATAGGGTATAGAGGGGACTTACATGCCTTTTTTAAAACAAGTTTAGTGTTCCCATGTTTTTCCAAAACAAAATTCATCAAAAACCAAAAAAAATAATGGAAGTTTTATGCACCAAATATTTCATGAAATTTGTTCTTGGAGAAGTGGATAAGTCAGTTGGGCCCTTAAGATTATGTTTTATTCTCTCATCATGGTTAGTTTTTCCTTAACCGTTGTAATTAATCTTAATCACATTCATGAATATGTATAGTAAAAAATTTAAGTTATTATTATTAGAATACAAATATAATACAAATTATAAAAAATATATAAATTCTTTTTCATGTTATATTAATAAGTGGGTAAATGTTATGTTTAAAGTTATTCTCGTAGATGAGTTGAGAAAGCAGGTTTTTAAAGTAATAATATTCAAAATTTCATTAATATTATATATCTAAATGAAAAATAAAAATGATTACAATGACAGAAATTAGATTAATAGACATATAATTTATTGACTATGAATTTAAAACCGTCTTAAAACATAATTTAAGTATTTAAATAAATTATACAAAAAAGTAGTTTTGAATTGAAATTCACTATTTAATAACTATTCATCCAAAAATTTAGTTTCTCAAAAAAAATACTTAACAATAATCATATGATATTTTTGACATTTTTAATTCAATATTTATTTATTTATAAAATTATATTTATAAATCGTTATAAAATTAATTTTATTATTATTCATAGAAGGAATTACCAAGCAGTTCATTTGTGAAAATAGGTTTTCAAATAATATATATCCTACCAAAACTATATGTTTTACCATAATTATGTTTTCTATATATAAAAAATGACAAATAATATCTAAAATTTGTTTATTAATATTAATATTATTATATTTAACAAGCATTTTATAACTAGCCATTATAATTCATTATAATAAATAATGCACTTTCATAGAAACTCATTTTTTCATGCGATGGAAGTGAATTCGGTGTTCCCAATTACACATGCCTTGTTATTGTTTCATATTCTGAAAATGTATATTTTGGTATTGTATAAATAATTAAATCATGGGTAACATACAATGAAATAAAAGCTTGATTCTCTCATATAACACAAGCTATATTCTGTTTAGTGTGAAATAGAAAATATAAAATGAATAAATTAGTTTGAAAAACAATATATTTCACAGAACACCTGGGTGTTACAGTACGATAATGTTCTAGATAGGATCCAAATTAAAATAGGTATTGAATTAAGTACCAACATTGAATATTTTCATACAATCAAGTTGTCCCTTTTAATCCAAAGTGATGTATCATATATAGTTTAATGCATTGGTTTAGGGGTATCTTCCATTTATATATTTTATTTTATACCTGATAATCCAAAAAATATATATTCTAATTAGTTTTTGGATGATTTGGTGATATTTAAATATTTTCTAAATGTGGTTATTTCACCTTTTACTCACATATGGGTGCTGTCAAAGGGTATTCAGAGGTGTCAAGAGTATTATCTAATGGATAATGAATATATTGTTCCATAAATTTTCATTAACATGAGATTAAAATGATTAATAAGATCCTTTTGAATGATTTTTATACTATGTATCAATAACACATTTTGTGTTAAAACAATTCTCTAAAACTCATATATGCGAAAGGTGATTTCTTTAACTAATATTGTGACATTGATTTACAATAATCACATTTAAGAAATTATTATCAATAGATGGTGATGATTTTATCCAATTATATAGATAAGTTTTCTGTGATGGGGGATTGTATAGTCAAAAATTGTTTTTTTGTTTTCACTATTTTTTGGATATCTTTTCTAAATTAATATCAATGTTACTACCTAAGTGAGTTTTTAGTTCATTATTGAACTAATTTATACTATGTTGATCATATATAGAACACTATATATGATATATTTTATAGGTTTTAGAGGTATTTATATTAATATAGAAGAGGATGTGGATAAGATATTAATTATCTTCAGTATATCAATTAGAGGTTATCCTATTTTGTTCACCATTAATTGTGGTGGATGATTTTTTAATCAATGTCTTACTAGAGGTTGAACCCAAAATGGGTGATAATGGGTATATTATTTCTCGTATAGATGGACTGATCACTCAACTGATGGGATCCATGTTTCATTAATATATTCAGTTTAACGAAATCACTAGAAATGTCAATTGAAATTATGAAATAAGGCTTCCATCAATATTTATATTTAAACATTATTTTATTTTTAGATTACTATGTAATCCAAAATAGTGGAAAATCATGTTTTATATCTAGTAATTATTTTTGGAAGACTAAGATAAAATATTTAATATTATATGGTACCCATGTTCCATGTCTAGAATAAATAGGTTCTCTTAATTGGGAGTATAAAATCAGAGGTAGCTAATTAGTGGCCTAAAAGAAGGTTGATGTCATGGATTTATAGGAATCTAAAGAATATTTATAGGGCCCATAGATTCTAATATTTAATAAGATTCAATAAATATTTCATTTTGGAATCCTCTTGATTGGTTATGCTTATGATGGCTTAGACCAATAAAGAACTAAATTTTTATTATATAATTTTTTAAGAAATCATTCGTGGAGTTAAATGTGATATTAAAAACTATAATTATTTATAATTTTCATTATAATGGTTCGATGTATACATTTTAGCTTTGTTGATGATGCACATATGGAGCCCTCCACCACCCTTTCATTGCATTGATAACATGATCATCTACGCCTCTCCAAGGATGACTGAGAGCGGTGGTAATGAAGGAGTTTTGGGTGTGTGGATATATAGATTGAGGCACTTCAAGCGCAAGACCCTTTGAAAATGGTTTCAATTAAGGAATAGTATTCTTAGTGAATTTTCTGTATTGTTCATTTTATTAGGTGTTTTTCCTTATTATTGAGGTTTTTTGTATCTCAAGTGATGATTTTTTGGATTTTTATGGTATGACATGATTCTAATTGTGTCTTAGATGGTATAATATGGTGTGTATAATGGTTTTTTCCATGATTCTTTGAGTTCGTTCAGTGTTGATGTCGGTTTACAGAGAGATGGAATCGATTAGGGTTGGATCGTGAGGCGGTTGGCTCGATGGGGTGATGACGGTTTATACTTTGAAATATGAAATTGGTGATGTGTTGGGGTGCTCATTGCGTGGCATTGATAATGGCTCTCATTTAAATTTTTAGTCTTAGTGTGTTATGAAGTATTATAGCATGATGTTGATTGTTTTGATTGATATTTTGAATTTTTAAATCCGTAATGCATCTTCTGTGGATTTTATGCCTTTTTTGTATGTTCCCACTTATCCGTAAAGAGTCATTAAAAAAATTAAAATGGAATTATTTTTGGTGTATACATAGTATTATGATGCATCTTGTGTTTTTTATTGGCCAGTTATGATATGGGTGAGTATTCACTTATGTTTCCTTAATGATGAGGGAATATAAGAAAAATCAATGAAAACATGAGTATGATCTGGTAGTTACATTGAATACTATGTATTTTGGGTACCAATACATATTAAGTGAGAGGTTTGTAGTTTATAAAAATAATAATATTTACCAGTATATATATTTACCCAATATAACAGAAACATTATAAATATATGGAAAGTTTAGTATTGGTAGTCTATTGAATTATAGATGGTTTAAAACACTCAGAATGGTATCTTTGTAACTAATGTAATATGTTGGAAGACATAGGATCGGGTTTTTTATAAGGATAATAGGGAGTTAATGCTGATGAGACATTCCACTAAGACCTATATTTATGTTTTATATCATAAAAAAGAGCCTATATTATTTCATTTTGTATGAACCCCTCAACTCTAAATAGTGAGACCCTATTTTTTACAAGTTGGGACAGTTATATATTCAATAGGTAGTATGTATTAATGTTGTTTTTTGGATTATCAAATCCAATTAGAGTGTTTGATTTATGTTACACCGCATGAATTTATTAGAACATGAATTTGATACTTAGTTTTATTTGAGAAAAACATACCATTATTAATACGAATGGGAGTAAAAATATACTATAAAATTATTGGAGGGAATGTTATAATATTGAGTTCAATATTATGGTAATTCATTGATGTGTCATATCTCATGAGTAATTTTTTTTAATAATTAGTGTTATTGAGAATTAATTTAGATTCCACTATTGGTGATCTTATTGTTAGGTCATATCCATCATCTCTAGGATAGTTAGTGGTAGAGTAGTCTCCTATAATTGGTTTGAGTGTAATGTATGTGATATCAATGTATATTATACAGATTAATAAGTATTTGGAAACATCTATGATTCGAATATGAATATATGGATAATAATTATTCCATTTCCTTGTGTTTATAGTGGGAGAATATATTCTCATGAGGGTGCCACTTTTTTATGACCATGAATGATTTAAACAATGGGAAGTTAACACCAAGGTATGTGAGATCACATTAGGTAGTATAGTGGAAATGTTGTATGGTTTTTTTATTATTTGGTTCTCATTTTTTAGTCAATAGATGATATATTATATTAATCACACCACTAGAGACACCATCATAAATATTCTCATCTAATCAATATTAATGACATTAAGCTCGAGGTATATGAAAAAATTATGGGTCTTCCATGTCATATAATGGACTAGTGTGATAATATATTTAAAGGGAACCTATTAATACTATTATTCTAATTGTTTCAGCAATGGATGATCTAAAAAGTTATTTGCACGACGGTGGCTGATATATAAGCTTAGTGACTAAGGTTCTTCCCTAGATATTCTCTATGAAACTAAGTGACGATTAAAGATAAATATTTTGAATTTCAGAACTCCCAATATAATATTTTTTTATGGAATTATTTAAATTTTGTTCCAATTAATTTAGGATTCATTGGTTTTGGGCAGTTAAAGCAATTGGAAAAGCATGATTGATGGGTTTTAGGACTTGAAAAGTGTCTGGGAACTCCCCTGGAGGATTGAATATATTGGGAATCCACTATCACAACCCGTCCTCGGGGCCCGTGCCGTTAGTACCCCAAGCTCGCCTTCCATAGGCCAGGGCTGGCAACTATCACCAAGGTCATAACTCCTTAAAAACTTGGAAGGCATTGCCTTTATAAAACGTAAACACACACAACCAGAGTACAATCTAAAGAAAACACTAAGTAAAGCAGTATAATAAGTGTGCTGAAAGTACAAAGGGGCCAGAAATAAAATCCCAACAGAAAGGTAAAGATACAACTATAAGAAAGTACAACTGAAAAGACAAATAGTTGGAAGATGGAATTAGCTCCTAGATCATCATCCAGGTTCCTACCTGAAGGGTAGGTACTGATCTCCTCCTCAGCACTCCGCATCTAACAGTCTGCTCTGTGTGCCGTCACAGCGAGTGTCCACCTCTGGGTACCATCTAGTCCTCATACACTCTTCCACGGTCAGCGATGTCTGTCGTCTGCATCCAACACAACGAGGTGTGGGCATAGCCCGTGCATGGGTGAGTATAAAGATACTTAGTAGAGACCTCGAGACACTCAAGCTCTCACTAAATCCAACAAGGATAACCACAATGAAATATCTCAATAGTTAACCTTTACTTAGGTATATGCCCTTACATATAACAAAGATATCAAATAACCCATATCAATCATGAGGAAAACATAAAGATCATTGACTCATCTCAAACTAGGATTTTATTCATGATGTTGAAACCAAAACTGCTATATAACTCCTCCTCTGTCGAGTACAGCAGCCCATTACCAACTTTGATGCGCTACTCACAAACCTTAGACTGCTGAGGTACTCCTCCTATCGAGTACAATGGGTCTACTGCCGAACCGGGCGCTCCTCCATTGTTGGTTTGCCGACAAACAAGTTGCTCCCCCTAATAGCCATAAGAGGTACTCCTCCTGTCGAATACTACGGGTCTTCTGCCAAACCAGGCACTCTGTCTGCTGTGGGTCTACTACCAAAATGTGTGCTCCGTACACTTGTATAGTCAAATCACTCCAAGTCGAATCGGTCAAGCAGTCATCAGGTCTACAACTAGTAGGTATCGGCACTCTGTATGCTCATCTCTGGGAGGATCCACTCCACGAGCTAGTGGTCGACACTCCATGTGTCAAGAAATTTCAGGTGGAAGTATCTCGAAGGACTACCACGTCAAAGTGGTCACAACTCAAAATACAGTGTGTCAATCGGACGACCGGTCTGTGAGTTATTGGCTTTTCCGTTTCAGGGGCCCGGTTGGTTTTTAAGCTAAAACCAACCCGACCATACTCTAATATAATCTGAATCCTACTTAGTGTATGCCAAAAAAAACTGTCTCATCAACAGGAAACCAATTTATTTGACGGCACATCAATCGGACCTTTGGTGCTTAATTAATAAGTGTTTCTGCTCCGAGAGCCCGGTTGGTTTCATGTTCGAACATACCTAGACATACACAAACTTCGTCCAAACATTTCTTGTAATATACCGAAAGGACCGTCCTTATCTGAGGAATCCTACGCAACTGACGGTGCGTCGATCAAAGGTCCATAGCTCATGTTATGGGCGTTTAACTGATAAAGGTCCCAAAAAAGGGGGGTCTGGGCCAGGTCCGACCCAGACCAACTCACCCTGGGTCGTCCAGAACTGGCTCGACCCGACCCCGGTCCAGGCCTAGCCTGGTAGGGTGTGGCCTGGCCCACGGCTGGCGCGGCATGGCCCGCGATCGGCCGTGGCTCGGCCAGGGTGGCCGAGTGGGGGGGGGGGGGCTCGGTCAGATGGCTCGAAATTAAGCTACACATCCTCATTTCTAGAATGACTCTATCATTCCAGTTCCACTCGCTACCGCAGCTCAGCCGCAGCAGCCTGATCCAGAGGCGTGCCACCACCGCCATCTTTCAAAGACCACCGAACATGCTCCGCTGGTCATTTTCGCCCGCAGTATGCGCCTAAGATCTTCTCGAGACCCGAGCACCACTGCGAAAGCCCCAAATCGTCGTTGCTGTCCCAGTTCATTGTCACCCATAAATCCACGCACAAACGAACAACCAGAGGAAAGTTCGGGCTTGTTCTTCGGCCCAAGACCTTCGTGTTATATGTTTTCAATCAAGATTAAAATATTCAAACTAAAACCAAACACGAACATAACCCCACTTCAGATTTGAATCCCATCCCGCATGAACTAGCGATCCGTGGATCAACCAGGCAGAGGTTGGTCCACGTTCGTTGTTATTTCCTCAAAAAAATAAATGATAAATTCAATAAAATTCCCCTACCTCAAGAAGACATCTCACATCATCGAGCGACACAAGATGAACGTCGTGATAGTCGGGCATCGCGGGTGAATGGTGTCATTTCCATTGAAGTCAGTGTGCACCCGAAGAAGAACTATCGTTGGCGACTTTGCGTTCTTCGAATCGTAGCGAGTTCATCGTCGAGGGAGAAATTCATTCTTCATCAGAGGTATTATTCATCGAGAGAAGAACACATGTCTTTCTAATCCTCTAGAGGGTCTGCCCCAAAATATTTTTCAAGAAGATATTTAATCAAGGCTCCCCCTCTTGTAATAATCTTGCCAAGAATTTTAAAAATTATTCAAATCCTCCCAAAGTAATTAATTAATTTTGAGGAGTACAAAATTATTAATTCATGGTGTTGTCATATTAATGACCAAGTGGAATGTAGAGAGTTTATCAATTAAAGAGGGGAGTTGTCAGGAATTAAACATGGGGGTTTAAGGAAGTTTAGGGGAAGTTATGGGGAGTTGAAGGGTTAGGGGTTCGTGCAGGCCCCACCACCATTAGTCATATCATCCCATGGGAAGTTAGGTGGGGTGTGGGCCCCACCTCCAACTTCCCTTTGGAGGAATTTACTTACACTTAAAATAAATTGTAACATAACAATTTATTTAAGTCTTAACGAATCCCCAAATATTATCTACCTCATACGATAAAATGAAACTGTGGTAAGGGTCTCCTTAAGTGAATAATGCCACTGCGAGTTAATCAGTGTCATCAGATTTCCATTTCGAGCACTAGTTCAAAAGATAGAAGAACCTGAACGTACGTTTAATGAACGTACCCGAACAAAACTTCAGAAATTGATTTGGGGCACACCGGGCCTCAGAATCAGGCGCCTTCAAAAACTGGAGACTCGATAAATTCCAAAGAAATTAAAATAAAATTCTACTTGAATTTTTCGGGACTTTAAATTACCCCCACCTCAGGGATTTACATCCCCGTAAGGCTACAACACACACTAGTGGAAACAAAGGTGGGTTATGTGCATGCATTTTGATCCTCCCGCTCCCATGTTCTCTCCAAGCAGCTGAAAACAAGACCTCCTGCTGATTTCATCCACAACAACGTGCCCCTTCCCGGGAGTATAGACTATCTCTAAATCATAGCCCTGGTGGATCTCAAGCCATCACGACTATCTCTGGTTTAGGTCCTTCAGAGATAAGATAGACATGAGATTATGGAGATTAGAGTGAACCGTAAACCATTCACTCAATGCACAATGGGTGAGACTAGAAAATAGTAAGAACGTGACTTCACTCTTCTTTATATATGTTCTACAAGAGTTTCTATGATTTCTCCTTTTTTGAAAAGTGAAATTCGGTATCATCCAATCGATGAACCATGTCCTTTTCCTAATATAGTCAATCCTAACATTAACGGTACATATCCATGTCAGGGAAGACGTCATAAGGCCTCGAAACTACTACTAAGATTTCCAAACATTACTCTCGCCACCAAAGGATGAGTCACATTGTCAGCATAAGTGTGTTGTCATTAGGTATCCTCTAGTAGAGAACTCGAATGTGAGGGTCAAGTCAACATTTAAACCAAAATCTCATTGTGCACAAAAAGGAAGGAAAGAAAACGTCACAAGGACAAGTGTCTTTTATTACTGCAGCTCAATGTAAAAAAGACACAAAGAAACACAAATAACTACATTTACAAAGCTAGAAGCATCATGAATAAATGCCTCTATTCTTGGAACTAGTCCCGCTTCTGTCCACCTGCTTCTGGAGCTCCATAGTCGTATGCTTTAGCTGCCTGAAGTTGTGGTCTCCCATGTCCACCCATTCCCTACGGTCGGGGTGGACCTCACGGGGGTGGTGGGGGAAACACCATGAAGCGTCTTCCACCACCAGCTGCATGACCAACTCCTTGCGGTCCTCCACGATCGAACCTTTGTCTCTGCCTGGGAGGTACTTCATCTATCTGCTGATGGTCTGAATGGAGGGTCAGACAGTCATGTACCATGTGCCATGTGTCCGTTCGTGGTATGCCTAGCATTGTCTCCACCCTGGGTGCCCCTCAATACCGATCCTAAGTCATGCGGTCGACCACCTGTTGGTCTGGTCCTCTTGGACCTCTGCATCATCTGTATATTGCCAGCTACAAAAGACTCTGCTGCATGTCAACTAGTGGTGGGTTCTGCAGCTGGAGATTGATCAGCAAGGAAACTCTCCACTAGGAGGTCTCGCTCCAACACCCCCGTCTATTTCGGGATGTCGTGGGAGACATCTGAAGCTCTAATATCTCACTTGAGTCCCTGCTCAAAGGTCCAGGCCCAGAAGAACGGCTCCCTTACCATATCTGTAGAGTAGCGTGAGAGGTATGTGAACCTCACTAATTTTTGTGCTACTGTCATGCTTAATTTCTACAGATGCAGTAGCTCATGTATACACACCACTCAAAGGGAGGCTGGTACAAACTCTACCTGTAAGAGGCTCTCATTGTATGCCTATAGAAGTGTCTCCTCATCGTGCATCTGGAGCATCAGGCTCTACCATCACCCTGCTGCTACCTGAAGGTGGATGGCATCAAGGATCACCATAAAGTATGATGGCATCCCTACTAGCCTGAAGACTCTCACCACAGCCTCCAGCCAATCCTCAACTGCCTGCGGGTCCGTCTCTCCCCTGAACCTGGGTGGACTCTGGTGCTGGAACTCATGAAACACGCTTAAGCGGTGTGTATCGCCTGCTATTGGGGGAGGTGGATTCGGTGTCCCAACGGGAAGTAGTTCTGCTGGAGCCTCAACTGAAAGAAGGTCCTGTTCTGAGGCCTCGTTGCTCGGTGGGTTGTAAGTGCGTACAACTCTCAGGGCTCTAGCTGGTCGGCCGCAAAGGAGGCATCCTGAAAGAAACAGATGCGACAAGGTCAATGACTATTCCAGGGGAGCTGAACTAGGCTGAGCTAACTTTAAAGAAAACTATTTTAAAACACACAAGCAATTAGTGTTTTCGTGCACTGAGTCAAAAATCAGAAATCAGGGTCCTGGTGTATGGATACGTCGGTCGCCCGCACCAACACTGGACTCCCTGAACTGAAAACCACACTTAGTACCCTTAACATTATTTCTTCAGAGACAGAAATATCAGAGTCCAATGTTTTTTGGTAGAACCGACTCCTTTTATAGCAATCTGTCATGACCCATATTTGGGGCCCATGCCGTGGCTACCCCAAGCCCGCCTTCCATAGGCTAGAGGGTGGCGACTAGCACCAAAAGCATAACTCACTAAAAACTGGGACGACATTGCCTTTATAAAACGTAAACACACACAACCAGAGTACATGTAGAAGAAAACACTAAATAAATCAGTATAAAAAGTGTGCTGAAAGTACAAAGGATCCGGAAATACAAGCCCGACAGACAGGTACATCTACAACTTTAATAAAGTACAACTGAAAAGTCAAACAACTAGAATATGGAAGCAGCTCCCGGATCGTCCTCTAGGTTCCTACCTGAAGGGTAGGTACCAATGTCCTCCTCGGCACTCCGCGTCTAACAGTCTGTTCCGTGTGCTATCACACCGAGTGTCCACCTCTGGGTACCGTCCAGTCCTCATACACTCTACCTCAGTTAGCGCAATCCGTCGTCTGCATACAACACAACGAGGTGTGGGTATATCCCATCTAGGGGTGAGTATAACTATACTCCGTAGGAACCCCGAGACCCTCAAGGTCTCACTAAATCCAACAAGGATAACCACAATGAAATATACCAACATATAACCTTACATAGGTTTAATCACAGACATATACCTACGTTATCAAGTAACCAATCTCAATCATGAGGAAAACACAATGGTCATTGACTCAGCTCAACCCAGTATTGTATTCATGATTACGAAACCAAAAATACTGGAGAACTCCTCATATGTAGAATAATGTGGCTTATCATGACTTCGAGGCGCTACTCACTAACCTTATCCTATTGATGTACTCCTCCTATTGAGTACTGCGGGTCTGCTGCCAAACCGGGCGCTCCTCCACTGTGGGTCTGCCGCCAAACTGGGCAATCCCCCTAATAGCCCTCAGAGGTACTCCTCCTATCGAGTACCATGGGTCCTCTAGATGATCAGACGCTCCGTCCGCTATGGTTATACCGCAAAACTAGGTTCTCTGTCTACTAGGGGAGTCTAATCACTCTGAGCCTAATTGGTCAATCATTGTCAGGTCTACAACTACTAGGTCTCCGCACTCTGTATGCTCATCTCCAGGAGGATCTGCTCCACGAACTACTAGTTGATACTCCAAGTGTCACGAAATTGTAGGTGGAAGTATCTCAAAAAATATCCATGTCAAAGGGGTCACAATGCAACAGACAATGTATCAATCAGATGCCCGGTCTTTGAGTTATTGGCTTTTCCGTTCCAGAGGACAGGTTGGTTTTTAAGCTAAAACCAACCTGGCCATACTCCAATATCATCCTAATCTGACATGGAGTATTCCAAAAAACTATCTCGTCAAAATGAAACCAACGTATTTGACGGCACGTCAATCAAACGTCTGGTCCTTATGTTATAAGCGTTTTTGCTCTGAGGGCTCGGCTTGTTTCATGTTCAAACCAACCCGAACGTACCCAAACTTCTCCAAAACCTTTACTGTAATATACAGAAATGACCATCTTGATCTGAGAAATCCAACACAACTAACAGTGCATTGATCGATGGTCCGTAGCTCATGTTATGGGCATTTAACCAAAAAATGACCCAAAAGGGGGGGCTGGGCCCGGTCTGACCCGACCCAACTCACCATGGGTCGGCCAGAACCGGGTCGACCTGACCCGGGTTCTGGCCCGGCGCAGCTGGTGCGGCCGCCCACAGTGTGTCCAGGAAAGCCGATCGGGGGGGGGGGGGGGGTGGGGCTCGGTCAGCTGCCATGACATTAAGCCGCACCTCCTCATTTTCAGAACGGCTCTGCCATTCCGGTTCCACCCACTGCTGCGGCTCAGCCGCGATGGCCTGTTTCGGTGGTGCATTGTCATCGTTGGATGCCGACGCTACTGTGCTGGTAGGGCATCTAGCTTCCACCTTTCTTGGACCACCGGACGCGCTCCGGTGGTCCGTTTCACCCACCATCTATGCCTAAGATCTTCTTTCGGACCCTAACTCCACTACGAAAGCCCAAAATCGCCGTTGCGGCCCCGTTTCATCGTCGCCCATACATCCGCGCACAAAGGAACAAACATCGGAGGGTTAGGGACTGTTCTTCACCTCGATCCCTTCGCGTTAGATGTTTTCAATCAAGATTAAAGTATTCAAACTAAAACCAAACTCGAACATAACCCCGCTTCAGATTTGAATCCCTACACGCATGAACGACTGATCTGCGGATCAACCGAGAAGAGGTTGGTCCACACACATCGTTCATTCGTCAAATAATGAAATGGTAAATACAATAAAATTACCCGGCCTTGAAAAATCATCACACGTTGTCAAGACGTGGAAGATGAACATCGTTGTAGTTGGGCGTTGTTGAAGAACCATATCTATTCTGTTGACGTTGGTGTGCACATGAAGGAGAAGCATCGTTGGTGACTTCGCATTCTTCGAAATGTAGAGCGTTCTTCGTCGAGGGAATAAGTCTTTCTTCTTCGGAGGAATTATTCGTCGAGAGAATAGCACCTTTCTTTCTTATCCTCAAGAGGTTCCACCCTAAAATATTTGTCAAGAAGATATTAAGTTAAGGCAGCCACTCTTTTAATAAACATACCATGAATTTTCAAAATGATTCAAATCCTCCCAAAGTAATTAATTAATTTTGTGGAGTACAAAATATTTAATTCAAGGTGTTGTCATATTAATGACCAAGTGGAAGGTGGAGAGTTTAGCAATTAAATAGGGAAGTTGTCAAGAATTAAACAAGGGGGTTTAAGGGAGTTTAGGGGAAGTTATGGGGAGTTGAAGGGTTATGGGATCGTGTGAGCCCCACCACCCTTAATCATATACTCCGATGGGAAGTTAGGTGGGTGTGGGCCCCACAGCCGACTTACCTTTGGAGGAATTTACTTACACTTAAAACAATTTGTATCACAAAATTTTATTTATGTCTTAATGAATACCCTAATTTTTATTATCTCATACCACAAAACGCAACTGCGGTAAAGGTACCCTTAAGAGAATACCGGCGCTGCAAGTTCATCGGTTTCCTTGGATGTAAATTATGAGCACTAGTTCAAAAGATAGAGAAAACCGCATGTACGTTTACTGAACGTACCTGAAAAAAACTTCAGAAATTGATTCTGGCACACCGGGCCTCAGAATTAGGCACCGTTAGAAATGGAGGACTCGTAAAATTCCAAAGAAATTAAGAAAAACTTTCCTTGAAATTTCCATTTATTTAAATCCACTTATAGTATAATATATACATTATAGATATAAATAAATAAGGGGGCCCATGAGAGATATTTTATACTCATTGTACTTGAGGTAGGAACCTAATAGACATCATGTACATAGTGGGTAATGGATACATTGTAACATGAGATCACATAAATGATAACTGAAAAAAATTTAATCTTTTAAATTGAATTAATATTATCAATATCTCCAAAACCTTTCTAAAAGAGGAATTATTAATTTCCCCATATATCCCACATGGATCAATATTTCTTTCCCTAGTCCCTCTCCCATATAAACATGGATATATTCAACCAGTGGTGGAGAATATTTATCATCAATCATAGAGTATTGTCATCTGTCACACTAATGAACCAATTATATCTAATATATTTTTATATTTCTTATTTTTTTTATATCATATCCCAAATATGGGTGTTTATGTGTGGAATAATGATGTCATATAGAAGATATTACATTATTTAAAAAAATCATGGTAAGACTCATAACGAGATGAGTTATGTGGACCCTTAACATTCCTGTTAGTTTTTATGAGTTTTCATGTGATTCATGTTATATATAGTAGATGATTATCATGGAATATATAGATAAAATACCAAAATTGGTTTTTAATGTATAATGTATATAATAATGATCATTATGTCCATGACTTTTCCTCCATGAAACATATCTAAAGGCATTCTTATTGGTAACTATGTGTTATAATTAAGGTTTGATGAAAATTTTGATGTAAACCAATTTTAGGGATACAAGGGTTATAATTTTATGTATTCTTCCTATGGTTATTTCCATTAAAAAAAATTATGCCCAAGTTAATTTATTTTTGATATTATCCTATAATTTTATTGAAATATAATTTAGTATTATTTTAAAAATTGATTACATATATTAATTTTTAAGGGGTATGTGATACCAATGTTTTAGATTATATTTCGCGACATTAGTTATACATCTAGATTTTGATTATGGGGTTTTTTGGTGAATTTAGAACTACATAGTATAATTTTGTAGTGGGTTTGACATTATGCGAACCTAATTGGGAATTAGTTTTATGATGTAAATTACTGGTTTATTATTCCTTGATATTGTTATCTTATGAAATTATTTTTGAAAATATTAGTTATTAAATATAATGCAGAATGAGATATATCTTACATTGGAATGTTTTAATTTATTGAATGACCATATAATATACTCTGTCATTTCCTATCGATTGATATGAAATAACAATTTAAACTGTTGTGACTTGTTACATGGAATGAAAATACTATTGTGATGATTTTGATTCTGGCATGGGAGTTTTTTCCAAAATACCATGCACTTTTAATATACAAAATTACATTCCCTTTTTATATTATTTATTCCATGAAAATGGGTGTTATACCTATTAATGATATATCACCTAAATATTGGGATGATATACCATCTTACATGATCTTTACCAAGGATAAGGTATTCCAAGGCCATATATTTACCTTTCCATGGGTTGGGATGATATTCCAAGGATTCTATTCTTTTTTTCTTATGGGATTTATTAGAATTATATGCTTGTTATAAATTTTTTCCAAGGTGAAGATATTAAAAAATATGAGAGATTTATATCATAGAGCATATTATTATTGATCATAACATGGATGATAATGCATATTTTTCAAATTTTATAGAATATGAAATGTAATTACCTCATAAAGATATTTATTTTTTGTGACAGAATCCCACTGATTTCATTTTGAGTGTTTTCATAAATTATGCCTTTTTTTTGTTGACATCATATGTTAGGAGACTCTACAAATTTTTAACATGAAATATTATATGGATTAAATATTATGAGCATAAATTACATTATCAGGTTATAAATTCCACATAAAAATGAAATTGGATGACATAGGCATGGTTTCCTAATAGTGTGTATTGTCTAGAACCTATATATATGATTTATTGTTATAAAATTTCTACTAATAATATTATTATAATTTCATTTCTTATATGAAATTATATATTATAGATTTGAAAAGCAACATTTTTTATAGTATCATGATGAGTTATACTAAGAACCTCTATATATATCTCAATGTGAATATATATATATATATATCATGATTAGTAATAAATGTAAGTGAAAATGATATATTATAAAATTTATAGATAGAGTAATGTTACATCTGTAATGAGTCACGTTTGGGAGAGATCGAGGTCTAGTTTTCCATTTATTTTTTAGTTTAGTATATTTCGGAACAGATATATATTCAATTAATCCTTGAGAAATATTATCCTATAATGTATAAATATTGTTATATTATAGTGGTTAATCTGATAAGTCATGTGATTTGTTGTTTACATTAAGGTCAACTCTTATATATATTGTCCATGTTTGTGATGAATGATTTCCCGGTGGTTTACTATATATCATTTTTCCATTTTTTTCAGATTGTATAAATTACCTAAATCATATATAGAAAATTATCTCTGAATAATTATATATTGTTTATTGGGAGAAATTATTGAGATTATATGGAGAACTCCATCCTGATTTTGTTAAAACAAACTATGGTAGGAAAATTGTGCTAGTAAAAATATTTTTAAAATGTGAAATCGAATGAAAAACATGAGATTCACCTAGGGGATCTGAAATAATTAACAGACATGATAAACCATTCCACACCAAAGGAGTATGACAAGATCTCACTAGAATGTGGAAGTTATAAAATAATTACTTATAAAACACTTTCTAAATACCCCAAATCACCTCATTTTATATCAATGTATTTAAATTTGAAGAGAGTCCACCAACACCACTGAAAAGGCCAACACTCAAACTACTATATTATGGAATCAGAACCACTACACCACTCAACACTAAAACCATCCCTCAATTCGGATCCTTTAAAACAAATTTTTAATATGATATTAAATTGATTACCCTTATATTTTTCTAGATGTATGGTAAAATTATTATCTAAAATATTTGGAATCTTTATGCATCCTTCAGTAATAATAATAGTGAAAAAAGATGTAGCACAAGAAACCAGATAGCATAATTTATCAACAATAACACTCCAAAATATATCTCTATTAATAGACCTACCTATTATAAATGTAACATCATTGGGAATAAATATTCAATGAATATTCTATTTAAGGTTGAACATTTCATAAATATAGACATAAAACATTTAGTTATCATCACCACAATCTCACGGCATGTCATTGATGCAGGAAAGTGTTTAGATTCCACTACATATCCCAAGGTTTCTCAGTTATCCAGAATATTTTTTTAGAGAATAATGATCCTATCTCCAAAATTATTTTATCATAAAATTCTATAGAAGGACAATGGATCCTATTTCTGGATGTCTTCTGTGAGTTCTAGAGTAGTGGAATCAATTTTTGAATGTATATTTCTCTAGCCATCAAATAATGAATTATCCCAACAAGGATATGATTGCTAGTATAAATAGCTAGGATATACTCTCTATGGATTTTCTCTCATCCCTCACAAGTAATAATAGGTATGTTATGTGTTGGATCAACATTATCCCTTTACTATATAATTGGTCATTACGATGTAAATATTTTATAAAATGAAAAATCATTATTTTATAGTATTTTATTATATTTTCAATGTAATTTTTTTCAAGAAGTTTTATTCAATGGTGGAAGACCACATATAATATTATTGTTTTAATTGTCCATAACATACCATGAGTATAACTTCTTTGATAATACCTAGTATTTTTTAATGTTACCACTTTTATGTTCAACATCTTCTTATCAAATTATTACGTAAAATATTCCTACCAAATTATTCAGGGTGAATTTTTGTTGAAAATGTACTTCTTGGTCAACAAAACAATATATTTTTTATTTATGGTAAAATTTAATTCATTATAGACACTAAATTTAAAATATATTATCAAATTATCATTGTTAAAGGTAATCCATGTGGTTAATTTTTACAACCTTGACATTAACATTAGAATATACTATATGATCAAAAATTTAGTTTATTTTGTTTTTTTTCAGATATGTATGTTATGAATAATTTAAATTGTTTTCATTAAATATATCATAACAAAAAAAATATTTTTTTGAATCATTAAATTTATTTAAAATGGAAAATAAATACCATTAAATTTTAAAGAGAAATAAAATGTATAATTAAATAAAAAACCAATCAAAATTCCTAAAATGTTATATCTAACCAATGATTTTAAATAATAAGAGAGTATATAAATATGAAATATAAAAATACTTATGTATCATAATTTATATTTTTCAAATACCCTTTACATGATATATATTATTCCTAGTAAAAAATCATTAATAAATATAAAAACATTATTGCCTAAATAATTTTGTAACAAAAATTTCAAAAAAATATAACCCAATTAATCATTTTAAATTTTTATTTATAGTCATAAATTTATGTTTTAAATTCCTTAACACAATTTATCTTCCATCAATATTCATTCTAACATCCAATTTCTCAATATATAATATTATTATTCAATAATATGCGATATTATTATACCATCACTCATGAGAGATTATGTTAAATTATTTACTAATTCTCATGATCACTTATATATATAATAAAAATAGTACAAATTATTCATCAACAACTAACATGATATAATGTCATATAATACCTATGTAATTGATAGTGTTTTTAAACTTTTAGGTTAGTGAGGAATGATGTGAAATTTCTATTGATAAATGATAGAGGATTTATATATATATATTATACAATTTTGAGTGTTAATAATTTAATAAAACATTTCAAACAATCCACATTTAAATATTTATTTGGGAATTCCATCCATTACATTTTGTTTCAATGTTCCAAAAGTGTTTCATATAATGTAGTGATTGAATCTTACATGATTACACATCCCATCTCATGATTGTTCTTTAAATTTTTATATATTGTTTATAAATTATTTACTTATATATACACACAATTTTCATATATAATACGTTGTATCAATTAATTGTAATGTTAATTTATATGTAAAACAATGTCTTATAAATAAATTCTAACATCTCAAAAATTCTTCATTAAGGTTATATTTCCTCCCATATTAGTTTAAACATTATTTCCTCACAAACTCATATACTGAACATTAATAATGAATAATAGAAAAACACCACAAGACTCTTAAAATGTGACTTCATATTTAAATAGTGTTCTCAATAAGTTAGTGATTATAAAATAGAAATTACTACTACCATTTACCCAAAACAAAAGAACCCCAAATGAATTCAGAGGGAATCACATTATATTATAGAATATAGTGAACAATTAATGACTTTCAAAATAAATTAATTTTCTGGATATCAATTTTAATGGATATAGAATACCTTAGATGGATATTATATATATAGTTGAAAATTACCCGGGGGTATGGATTTCCAAAATAAGTCCAAGAATATATATATATATTTGAAAATTAAATTCATGAAATGATAATAAACCAGTAATCATCAAGATAATGGGTAATTAAATCACCTACGACATCATAAATCACAATCATGTAAAAAATAAATATATAAAATATAATATGGAATAAAAGACAGAAATTTTTTGAATATAATTAAATAAAAAATAAAACACATAAATAACTAAATGAGAAATGTATAACTAAAACTTAAAATACTATCTTCCTACACCATAATTTAGTTATAAATTATTTTTAATGTGAATGGAACTTAAATTATATTAATTAAAAATATATAAATAAAAACTAATTAATATATTTTTGATCAATAGAGATAACCCGATATTTTATTCCCCTTTAATTTGGGGGAGAGTGAGTTCCTTCACTAATAGTTATGAAAATTATATACAAAAATATAATATTTTTCTGCTCATTTATAGACCCAGATAATCTTAATACTTATTCCTAGATTTTTATTATTCCCTATGGGAATATATTACTAACATGGAATGGTCTATCATATCATGAATAATTCTTACCTAAAATATGTTTTAGGTCAAGCTTGTATAGTAACACAATTTATTTAATTTAAAAAATATCAATTACTAATATGAATTTTTCCTGGTATGAAAATTATCATTTCATTAAAGTAATTTAATTATCATTATAATTGATTCTTAGACCCTTCAGATCATGTGTTGAAAATTTAATTATTCTATTGTAATTTTAATACCTATCTTTATCGTTATAAGGACCAACTACCATTTTTTCCAAAATTATACTTGTTTTTAAACATTCTTTAGAATGATTAATGTATATATATTAGTATACATAATGGGATCTTTATTATTGTACCATATGAATATATGGAATATTATATGCTCTTCTTATATTCTATATTTTTTGACGGATTATTATATCAAGGAATCTATTCACTACAATATTGAACACATTTTTTTTAAAAAATTCTATATTAATTATAGGGTTCGTTGATTTACAAAGTATTAAATTGTTTTTCATCAATTATTACAATATTTAGATATAGAAATGTGTACATTGGTCTTTTATGAATACCTAGGGAAATCTAAACTGATAATAAAAATAATGACTAAATAAATATAAAAAAATGAAAAACTAGACTATATAAATTTATCATTTACCCACTTAAATACAAAACCAAGAACCAAAATATATACATATATAATAATGAAAATATAAGTATAATAAATAAATGAAATTCCCATGAATAAATTATTTAATAATAGATTACTTGTTAATGAGGAATTTTACTTAATGAATATTTTTTTATTAAATTATCATAATTTATATCCTCTGTAAAACATATATGAATCCCAAAAAAAATTGTGAAAGTAAAATTTTTCTTTTATAATATTTGTAAAAGATTATGTATTTTGAATGTAGACTAATAAAAAATGTGAAAAATAATGGGATTTTGTGTTTTATTTTTAACTACATTTTTTTTGTCATTATATGTTTTCTAAAGATTTGGATGTTTAAAAACATATTACTATGTTTTTATATTCAATTTCATTACTAAATGTTTAGTAAATCAATTTATTACATTATATATTGTAATGAAATTTCTAATTTAGTATATTGATGTTTTTTAAAAATCTTTCTTTAGAGATTCCTCTAATATAGAGAGTTACTAAATGATATATTATCTATGAATTTTACATTAGATAATTGTTTTAGTAGAAATGATGATAAACTAAAATATAACCATTACCCTTTTAATCAACAATATATATACCAATCTCAAAAAGTAGAATCAATTATACAACAACTATATGCATAAAAGATGTAATACTAAAAAATATGAAATGTTTTAATATTCAATATATTTGTTAATTTAATTCCTCACAAATATTAATGAATATTTCCATTCTCCCTAAATATTGAAATGAATAGCTTCTACATTGTTGTTTATATCTCTAAGATTCGTCTTTTTTCTAATATTAATATTTATTAACTAACGAATATCATACCATGATATTTTATAGATCACCTCTAATTAAAAAAAATTTGGAATTGAATATCAACATGAGTAATAAATCCTCGCTTGGTGGTTTGATAATATCTATTTTGGAATGTCTCTTAACAACTTATCTCATTATTTTATATAAGAGTCTTCGAAACAAAATTAATATAATTTTATATATTCTTAATCATGATAATGAAATTGTACTAAAATAAGACAAATGTGTCATATAAAATATCAAATTGTCTAAAAATGATTTAATTATTTTAATAGAAGTGTAGGTAGGTGGATAAATAATGTAAAAAAATAGATTGGGTTGAAGTCCTATTTCAAAAAAATTATTTATATTTATCTTTTATATGACATTAAAATACATATAGAAAAATAATTCTCAAACATGAGATACATTTCCTTGAAAATGGAACCATGCTAATTCAATTCATATTTTAAACAAATTATTCAAATTTGAGTTGTGTAGCTCAAAATAATTTCGATATCATTTAAAAATATCTTGAAATGCCTCTAGACATAGGTGAATAAAGCATTCTATGATAAAAACTATAGAACATAGAAAGGAACCCATGGAATTTTATTATAAAATTGGAAATAAGTTTGTAAGAAAACATACAAAATGGGTATGAAAATTTTTCATTACAATTCTCCTTATGTATAATAAAAGGACATATTCATGTAAATCATCAAAAAATTAATAATATGTATTCTATAACTATCATTCAATCAATTATTTTATAAATTGAACATGGATGTGATATATATTTTATATATAAATAATGTTACTATATTCAATTCAATGTGCCTAATTATATTGGATTATTAATGAAATATTATCATTCCTACCATTTTCTACTATTTTTGTTAAAAAATTTACTAGGTATAATATTTTTACCAACTATTAAACTAATATTTGGAAGAATAAATCTTCTATAATAATGTTTCTAGATTTTTCTTGTCCCCTCTAATATATTATTTTGTATTATATTGGATAGGGTTGGTAAAACATATGCTGCCACATGTATGTATATATATTCATTATTGTAGGATATTTTTATTGATAATATTTTTGGGAGAAAAAAATCATGTCCATGGGATGATAAAAAGAAATTCCCAAGGCATCATCCTAGAAAAAATTGATATATTCAAAGGGCATGGAGTCCAGATGTAAAATAAATGGTTCAAGGATTACTCTGATTCTACTTTGAGGAAAGGATATTAATAGAAATGTTTCCTTATTTCCATGTATTATTTAGGCTAGCACAACCAATACACTCCTTACATATTCAGATAATATAAATGATAAACCAGTTAGGGTTACACCTCACATGAATGGAGATTCATGTAACTAAAGAATCAATCTTCATCATTGTGATAAAGATATTATTGTAATTAAAAATCTAAAACACATTAAGAAAATCTTTAACCTCCAAAAAAGAGATTCTCCATGACCATAAATACTTTTAAATGTAATCACCACTAAACTACAAGTGTCACGAACAATAACTCCAACTCTAATGATGAAAATATTATAAGATAAAATAGTATTTAAATTCAATCCATAGCATGTTGGATATTGTCAGATCCATGTTCCAACCAATAACCCATAATAATAATGGGGTAAATTTATCCTTACATTTATGACAATTCCCATGGATTCGTATTTTTACCAACCTTTTAGATGAATATTGAAATCCATAATAGGGAAAAAAATCTACACTCCTTAGGTGCATCCCAAATAAATGATGAAATGGTTTTATCATAATTTATAATTTTAGTTCTAGGTAATTTAAGCACCAATAGAACATTATTTGAATATAATAACAAACTCTATTGACCAATGAAATAACCCCCCCATAAGAGTTGAATTTTCCCTTCTAGTTTTTGATGCGAAATAAATTCTTATAAAAATGACTCCCAAATTTTTGGATGCGCAAAACAGTTGTAGAGATTGGGGAATCTATGTGATTAATCAAAAAATGATTTCTATTATTTATCAAAATGTAATTAATCTTTTAATCATGGTTTTTTGGGAAATATTTGGAGACAAAAATAAAACTGTTATCGTAGTTGATACATTGGATGCTCTATTTGAGATCTCTAATTCATATTAATAAAGGGAAGAATATCATCTGAAAAAGTAGTTGAGAGATTCCATTGTAGTGATTCCCATAGTTAAACGAAAGGATGATTTTGTTATGTATTGAACGAGACAATAATTTACTAAAATAATTTTATGATAGAATGAAAATTCTTGAAATGATCGCTGAATGAATGCTATATATTTACTACTTCAAATAACATGAAACATAACTATATAGGGATGGGGGAGTGATTTATTGGGCAATACATTGTTTGGTTTACCATTATTAAAAGAAAATATTTTTAAATTCAGATGATTTGATGTTTGATAAATAACCTATGTTTTTTCATATAAAATGTTACTCTCACCCATAGAAGTACCCATTACTGTATTATCATCTATTATCCATAATTGTATTTTATTTTATTTATTGAGGATAGAATATTAATTATATATCTATATTAGTTTTCATCTCCCCTTTATCATTCTTCTTGTTATTTTACCCTACTATACTATTCTAGGGATATTTTCAAATATATCACTCTTTAAAAATTATTTGTTTAGATATTAATGTTGTCAAAATAATTTCAAATGACTTTATCTTCTTCTATTTGGTGAAATAACTTCTATTATATTATCCTACAATTAGTGATTCTATAGTTATATGTTTTTTTAGAGAAAAGTACTTATTTTTTGTGTTATTTTATTAATTTTCACCGAGATAACACTAGTGAAAATAATAAATATTATCATGCTATGAATATTTAAACCCAATGTAACAATATATATACAGTGCATATTATTTTCCAATTGGAATGAGTTATTCTTTAATTTAATTTTGGATATTTTATATAGTTTTTTAAGAGTATATATGATTTTATTATACCTTTGTTGGATAAAAAAAAATTTGTGACACATTATTGATTTAAAATGTATTATTTAATGTGATTAAATTATAATTTTAACATTCAATTTATATTTGGGTATTATATAATTATTACTTCAGTAATATTATTATTTTTTAATATTCCATAAATTTTGATTTATAATTTTAAGGATATCTAAAAATGAAATGGACAAATATATAAGTGATGTTGACGGTTTTTTAAGGGTTTATGTGTTATGACTTGAGTGACTTCATGTTTTGGACCCTTTACATCCCTATATATTTTTAAATCATCATGATATTCCATGGACATCAGCCTTTTAATTATTTTTAGAAGTGTAATGCTATTTATGATCATTCTCTAGCCAGCTCCCCAATATATGAATCATATTTTACAAATGGGAGTCCCCCAATAAACATCTGTATAAAAGATAGTTTTAATATATGAATGCATAAAATTATTATTGTATGGTTCTAAATACCCATATATTGGATTTTAGCTCTTATAAACATGTGGGGTTTCCCTAAAGAGTACTTGATATAGGTTTTAGTATTTATTAAATGTTTGTTTTTGAAGGAAATAATTTATTCATTTTGATGATCCATTTGATCGATGAGATCACTTGGTGGGGGTGATGTAAAATTAAAGATCCATATTTCTATTATTGAGTCAGCCCATTAAACTCAAACTTTTTTTAGTTAGTACCGTAGTACACATTATATTTATTAAATATCCTTCACCTCGAATTCTAGTAGAATAAAAGAAGCACAGCCCATTGGATTTCAAAGGTTTGGTCATAAAATATTACTAATTTCCATAAAAAATTAGTCCCCAATTTTATGAATTTCACACGTTAATCATATTATCAATAACAATGTAAGTGGACTACTTTTATACAATACCACAATATATTCATCGTCAACACTTAGTTACACATTGTTCCAAATCCAAATTTAGAAGGGTGAATGTAACATGACACTGTGTACCATTAATGTTTGGATGCAAAATAATAAAGCCCTGTATTAGCAACTAGTATGCTCTAGAAAAATAAATATGATATTCCTTTACCATAATACTAGATCATTAATTTGATCATGTACCTTCCATTAATAACTTTAGTAGCTGATTATTTTTATCAGTTCGACATGTTATCAAACACATGCACACACACACACACCCTCTCTCTCCCCCTCCCCTATCACTCTCTCCCCAAATTATCAACTATATATATTATCCACTATAAATTTAATACATTTTTTTATGTATCATCTCCCACCAATGAACTTCACACCTCAAACTCTTAATTTTTACTCTCTTTAATACATTTTGGGTATCACGTTTCTTAATCTTTTTACTTTTTATGTTATTCTATTTAATTAAATTTTTATACGAATTTTTTTATACACATAAATATGTTATGTTTATCTAATTCATTATATTCTAATTACATAATAATATTTTCAATAATATAAAATATTAAATATGATTTATATTCTATATAATTAATTTACGTTTAATAACATCAGTATCCTTATATGGAATAGGTTGACTAATGTATGACTACTAGATAAAAATAAATGACATAAAATTAAATTTTTTCATTTCCCATTATATTTTAGAGTTCATCTAAAAATGATATCTCGTGGAAAATATCACTACATTGATTTCCATAAATACATTTTTGATACCTCTCCTCATTTTCTGATAGTATAATCATAATACAATTTTCTATAATATAATCAGATCCATTAGTTAAAAAATATAACTATACAAATCTGTATTTTAGGTAATAATAATTTCACCCTAAAAATAACGCACCAACTATAGTTTTTATAAGATATATCCATCATGGGATTCATGTCTTCCATTATCATCTTTATATTCATTATTACTCTATAAAGATCATTACCTGAAGAAAAAATAATAATCTATACTCATTTAATATATTTGAGTCATTCAAGAATATATGAATACTTGAATCATTGAAAGACCTTATTTTTATTAAAAACCAAATAAATTCCAGTCAATTTTTTATTTATTTTCTCTGAATTTCACTTCAAACGTCATCTTCTTCTTCCTTTTCTTGAAGATTAGATTCCCAATACACTTATTAAATTATAAAATAAAATTGGGAAACTTTTTCATTAACTTTACCTAAATGAAAATAATTTTTCAGTTCTACTTTAGAAAATTAATTTTAGAAAATTTACATTTTAATCGTTTCACACTCCCAAAATTTACTAAGGATGATGTCATAGGAAGAATAGAAGAATATGTACTTTAAAACAGTTAATTATTATAATATTGACATTTTCAATTGATAATAATTTTTATTTAACAACATAACTCTTAGAAAACATAAAAATAACATAGATTCATAAAATTTGATCAAATTAATATACAAGAGTTATACACCTAGAAGTTGATGTCATATGAGATTATCTAATGAAATAAAACTCTATAAATACATATGTTATCATATGAAGTCATTAAATATAAATTCAATTCATATGAGATACATCAATGTATTAAAAACATACTTCAATATCTTCTATTTTAATAAAGGACATGTGAAATCAATTTAATGTCATATATTGATGTCATATTTTAATGGAAAGTTCAAATTTTTAGCCCATATTAGGGTCTAAACAATTCTATATATCTTTATACACATATAGTCATTTTTAAAATACAAAATATTAACTACCAAAATTATTTATTCACAATATACAATAAACAACATTTAATTTATTCTATTGATGGATTCTCATTATTTCTCCCAACTTAAGTAAGATTTTTTTTCCTCCAATAAAACGTCTCTAATCTCTACTGTAGATGCCTCCATCAAATACATATCATATTGATGTTGTAATATTAAACATATAAGTAAATTTCTTTATATGTTGGGTTTTAATAAAAAATAATCACATTTTTTGGTTTCATGAATCATTTTACACAAGGTCTTGAATAAAGAGTTCCATCATCTTCTCTAATCCTTTTCTAAACCCATTGTCAAAATCATAACATATCTAATTCTAAAATCTCATCCGCACATATTGAAAATGTAACACCCCAGGTAAATAAAGAATATGAAATTTTCACATTTATCCATATTTTTGAATAAAATATTAATATTACTTTAAAGGGTATTTTATGCTTGATAGCGTACCGAATATGCAACAACGACTTTCTTGGGAATCTTACGTTGCACTCTAATAATAAAATAATATTATTTCAAATGGTAGTTAACGCCTAGCCGTTGTAATGGAGGGAATGAACAGAACTAAATACAAAATGATTATATATGTTTGTCAAATATTTTTACTTTTTACAATAAATTTTAGAGGATTAAAAATGCGAATGAATCCAATTTTAAGCGTAATCATTTTAATATTCTTTAAATGGTCGAATAACCGCCTCTTGATGGTGAACCTCTTTTAAATCCACTTTTTGACAATTTCATGTGTTATATTTGACAAAATAAAATTCTTCTTTATAATCAGGACATCAAAATTTACTTTTTGTAAAATTTTGGTATTTTTTCTGATAATGTTCATTTTTTAATGAATAGTGAAAACTGTTGTATTTTAATTAAAAAACTCTTTTTAATCTAATTTATTTATATGATTATATTATCTTTTGAATTTTTTTAAAGTTAAAATAGAATATATTTGTACCATTTAATCAAATAGTGGTCATTGGAATTAATTTCACTTTGAAATTGGACTTAAACTAGTGTCAATCTTTTAATAGATATTGTTTCTTAAAAACACGCTATTTGTTTTGACAGCAGGAATTAATTATTAAATTAATTAATGCAACTTATATGTTTTAAATTTTGTAAAATAGACATCATTTTTGAATTTGGAATATCAAATATATCTTAGGGTGAATTTTTGGTATTTTTCTGAAAAACTTCAATTTTTGATGAATAGTGAAACCACTAAGTGGTAGTTTAAAAACTGTTTTTTTGTTTAAACAAAACTTTACAACTTATGTGGTTTAAATTTCAAAAATCTGAAATACATTGTTTTCATTAATATTTAAAATGTGGTTTAATGGGATTAAAATAGTTTTTTGGCGAATAGTAACTCTTATGTTTTTAATCGCGATTAGAGGTAATTAGTGTAATTTAAGGTAAAGATAATGTTATAATAATATGAAATGACCTTGACACATGTTCTAACCTTATTGGATGAGTCATGGCCGTCCAATAAAATCCATGGGTCATCTTGGGGACCCCATGGAGCCACTTTGGTTGGAAAATGACTTTAATACCTTTTTATTTAAAGTTAAAATTAAAATGTCACAAACATGTGTTGTTTTACTAAAACAATTTTTACATGGGATTATATAAGTAATATTTTTGACTATAAATATTCAATATAAATCTAAATTATTTCTTACATAATTATATTTTTTTTATAATTTTTAGACATTAAATAAATTAATTCATTTATGACACCGTGATGATGTAGTGATTACCTCATAAATGAACGATTTAAATAAAATGAACAGATAATGTAAATTCTAAGACCTACACATGTCAAAAAACTATTGAGTGTGTGTATTTCGAACTATTATCACCTTTACCTCGAAATATATAATTGTGGGACCTTTAAAATCCGAAAATCATTTTATAATAATTGAATATTTTATATCCTTCCAAGAGTGACCCTCCTCTTCTCCTATAAAAGGCCCCCACCTCTAATACCTTACACAAACCTCTAAAGCCTTTTCATAAGACAAAAACCTACCCATTTCATCTCTCCAAATCCCTATATTCATCATTTAAGCCTCACTTTGGGCATAATCCTTTCTAATGAATCCTTTGAGCTAAAATCAAAGTGAGATACCCGATTTAACGGTAATGTCTTCCTTTGTGTTCTTAGTTTTATTTTGCTTCTACAAACCCCTAAACTCTTTTTATTACATTTGTTTGTAAAAAACCAGTATATTAAATATACTGTGATGTTTTTATAATAATTATTCTAGCTACACATTCACACACCTTCGTCTAATGGTTAAAGAAGATACTGTTTCTGTGGTTGGTGATTTTCTGCCTCACGAAACGATGATTGTTCAATATTCTTTTAACAACTTTGAAGATGGCCATTATGATGTAAATGTATTTTATATATGATATATATGGTATTTATGTTTACTATATGCTTATGTATTTTATATTTAAAACATACTTTTATTCTTTTCATGTTGTGCAAATGCGATAATTTCATATGAGGAAGTGTGGACTACCACCCCCTCATGTGATGTGACTCGTTCATACAATATGTCGAATGTATAAAGAGTGAAATAAATAAACATATGTGACCTATATAACATATATATTATACTTGAATTATAATATATATATATATATATATTTCATTTATTTTTAATTCCATTAATATGAAAAAAAATGAAAGTAGCGTTCATGCGTACGTACGGTCTACCATATCCATGAACGATGCTTTTCATTTTTTATCTCCAAATGATATGGAATAGTATAAAATGAATATTTACTGGATATATATGATATTTTAATCATTAATAATATTCTGGAAATTATTTAATTATAACTACATGTGCAATCATTTTCAAACAAGTTCATTTTTTTAACTCATGTACCAAATATCGGCAAAAACGTCTGATATGAACTAACATTATTAAACAATTATTATGACATTATAATATGATATATGAACTGAATAATAATCTTTAAAGGAGGTCCTCAAGAAATTATAAATTGACCAAAGTTTATTATTTCGGAATATAATGAAATGAACAAGACAAGTCGGACTTGAGGTAAGGGATCATACCTATCTCTATCTTTTTAAGTACACTCTTTTATGTCATTCCTTTTAAGCTCATCTTTCTTATGATTGATATGTTATTTAATATTAATCTTACTATAATTTTTATGTTAATTTGATTAGAGACCCTATTTTCTCTCATCAATCCATTTTGGATGTTTTAATTGGCACCGTTAGGCTGCCGAAATTTTGTAAGGGGATTTTTATCTCACTTTGTGTTTTCGTGAGATACATGCTACATTTTCCAATATTTCATTTTGAGTGGTGTATGTACTGTCAATTATTCTACTCTTTGTGTAACATACTTTCTTTTATGAGTATTTACATCAATGTTGTATAGTCCTTCTTTCATGGGGGGCACGTTTCGAAAGTTACCCAAATAGGTAAGGGATCCTTTCACCCTCCTCTTTTTAAAAGACTTCTTTTGTTATGTCTTTTAATTTTCATCTTAATATGTGGGGATATGTTCTTATATATCCTTATTGCCGTAAATTTTATGTCCAAGAGATGAGATACCCTTTATCTCTCTCATCAACACTTTTTCTAAAATTTGATGTGACGCCGTTAGGCTGTCAAGGGAACTTCTTAACCCAATTTCGATTTCTTTGGGTTCAACATGTAGTTATTGAATATGTCATCCATTGAATATGTTTGAATGACCTTTTATTATTTTACACTTAATATCCACTTATATTGGGTGTATTTATATTTTTCGCACATAATTATGAGATTGATTTATCCTTAATTTAAAGATACCATCTTTATAATGGATTTCATCTCAATTTACATTTCTATTGAGACTTCATTGTTGTTATGCACCAATTAACTCTTATATGGTGTATATACTGTCCTTTGGAATATTATATCATTAATCCCTTTATTCACATGATATTATAATGTTTTGATTAAATATTATTCCTCAATTATTGTATTCAACTGTCTCTCATTTTGATAAAAACCCTTTAACTAAAATATCGTTTTAAATATTTTAATGATTTAATCTTATTAATATTTCTAATAAATATCCATGTTTTCAAAATGGTTTTAAGGATTTATTTATATGGATATTAATGGTTTAAAATGTTAAAATCTTCAATGTGGTATGGGAAACTTTTATTTTAAAATCCCTTTATTAAATGTTTTAAATGGTTTTGAAAATGGTTTTTAGAATGGATTCATTATTTCAATATCTTAAAATGTTATATTGTTATTGCAATGTGGGAATGTTATCTTTCCTTTATTCTTAAGTTATGTGCTATGATAATGTTATGGTTCTTTGGTATTGTTATGAAGACGGGTGGTTCTGTGATAAACTAAGGGCGGGTGAGCCCGATATAGCTCTCCAATGCATTGGGTAACATGAAGGAGTTAAACGATAAGGTTTCTCCAAAGAGATTTAGTGAATATACTGTGATGGGTATTCCAAACATAACCAAGAGGGTTACTCCCAAGGTAATAATGTTATGAATTCCTCAAGTTACCTTTATGTCTTATGATTTATATGATTTATTCATGATTTGATGAGGTATGTTAAAATAATTATATTTTATGAGTAAAGTATGATTTCATACATGGAAATATGTTTTCTTTTCTTACTTATATATCCCTTACTGAGCTTTTTATGCTCATCCCATGTTTTTGAAATGTTTTTCATAGGTCAAGGGAAAGGTTCATGTTATGATGATAGTGTCAAGGAAGTGTCAAGAAAGAATCCGTGTTTTATTTTAAATATGTTTCCGTTGATGGGGAAAAATGAATACTATCTTTTAGGTAACCAATTTGTTGAAATGTGGAATTCAATTCATGATTTATGATCTAATTCTCTAAAACTCTAAACCTGAAAAGATCATCAATATGAATTATTCATTTAATTCAATATTAAGTAAGGTTTAAGGCTGGGGCCTTATAGTTGGTATCAGAGGTCGGTTTAGACAACTTTAGGGATTAATAGTTTTTGTTAGACACATGATTAGTCCCTATATCTATTATTTCAGTTAAATCATTGTTTTATAACTTTTTTCATGTCATGTAAAGTCGGTATCGAATGGAAGGAGAAGTATCTCAAATGACATTCATATCTCTTCCTGATGACATGCTTGTAATAATTATTGCAAAGTCATGTTCGGATGATTGTGAAACTTTTTCTAGCATACAACTCACATGAAAGCAGTTGTTTGAGATATAAAACTCCTCTACTATACATCGTTATCATCGTGGATCATGGGTTGTATTTATACAAAAACTATTTTTACAATATTCTCATATTTTCAAGAAAGGTAAATATTATCAAGTTATTTTAAAATAATTTACCTTATCACAATAATTTGAAGCATATTATTATTTTAAAAATGGTGTTGAGGAAGGAGACCCTTGCACAACCTATTTATATTTTCTTTTAAAATATAGTCTCTCAGCACATACTTATGGTATTTTAAAAGGACCAATAATAGAAATTTTCAACTCAAATTATGTCCGACTATTTTATAGAAATCATGTCTTATCAGATGTTTTGGAATTATATGTCATACATGATTATTTTCCAAAAAAAATTTTCTATGAACACCCATATGAACCATGTTGTACAAGGTGAATTTGAATGGTGTAAGAAAATGATTTTGAAGGATCTCTAAATCATTGTTGTAATGCATGGGGCTTCTACCTACGTGAGCAAGATAACGATGAAACTGAGTGGATTCCACGATCAAGGTATGATGTTATTCATTTTGGGAATCATTTTATTTTATCTTATGGTGGTCAAATTAGACTTCAATAATTATGATATTGAGATCGTAACGAATTTGGAAGAAAATGATAGGTATAAGGATAATATTGATGTTAAAACATCTTAGGGTTATTTTTGGAGTTTTATAAAAAGGACAACACACAGACCGTGTGAAAACCCGTCATGTCAGACAAAGCTGCGGGAATCGAACCCACAACCAAAGTGCGACTGATATTTATCACCTACCAGTGGACTAGGTGAAGTACCTGGTTAGTATGACTTATTCCTTTTAGTTAGATGATTTCATGAATTAAGAGTATGTTGATTTTGGGTTATCTATAGAAATTATTAACCTATCATGGAGGATATGTGATTAGGTTAATTACTTTTCAATATGAGACTTTAAGAGCAACTGATGTTATTTGGAGATAAGTGTTAATTTGTACCTTGAAGACTATGTGATTAAATATTTCAAATATTTGGGTTTCAATCTTAGTTTGTTTTACATTGAATAATTTTATGGACAAATTGTTTATTGAATGGTCTTTGTTGAACTTTGGGTATTGTTTGACAAATTTTGGAGATTAAGAATCGATTTTTTTATAAAGGATTATCCTTTTTGGGTATTATCTGATCTCATAATAACCTTTTAGGTTTTAGTTTTGGTTAAGGTATTATAACATGGGAAGTATATTATTCTCTTTTGTGGATTAGGTGATTCTCTAGTAGTTTATTATAACTCTCTTAATGTAAACAAGTCTTCCTAAATACTCATTATTTGGGGAAAGTACGAGTTTGTGTAAGAAATATAGTAAAAGTTGAAAGTCAACATGACAAGTAAGTATGTTTCCTTAAGATCAAAAATAAATTCCTTAATGAAACTTAACTTAAAAAAAATGTTGTCTATTAACTTTTACAATGAGGGAATCGAATACCGTTTAACCCACCACAAGTATGTGATTTTCTTGTGGTTAACTTTGTCCTAAACATGTTTTCTATCACTCTCCTTCAGAACATGACCCTTTGTTTTTTCCTCCATATCCATGTTTTCCTACATGAAATCCTAGTATGGGTTAACTTGGGTGACCTTTCTACTTCTCTTTCTTTATTCTAAAGTGACTGTTTTACTGACTCCTGTTACGATGTGGGATTTTCAATGAAGTTTCCAAGTCCAATTTTAAAATTGAGAGGACGCAATTCCCAAAAGTGGGGAAGGATGTAACACCCAGTTAAATAAAGAATATTAAATTTTCACATTTATCCTTATTTTTTAATAAAATATTAATATTACTTTAAATGGGACGCTATGCTCGATGGCGTACCCAATATACAACAACGAGTTTCTTGGGAATCTTACGTTGCACTCTAATAATAAAATAGTATTATTTCAAACGGTAGTTAACGCATAGCCGTTGTAATGGTGGGAATGAACAGAACTAACTAAAAAATGATTATATATGTTTGTTAAATATTTTTACTTTTTACAATAAATGATAGAGGATTAAAAATGCGAATGAATCCAATTTTACGTTTAAACATTCTAATATTCTTTAAATGGTCGATTAACCTCTTTTTGATGGAGAACCTCTTTAAAATCCACATTTTGACAATTTTATGAGTTATTTTTGACAAAATAAAATTCTTCTTTAGAATCGGGACATCAAAATTAACTTTTTGTAAATTTTTGGTATTTTTTCTGATAAAGTTAATTTTTAATGAATAATGAACATGTTGTATTTTAATTCAAAACCCCATTTTAATCTAATTTATTTATATGATTAGATTATCTTTTTATTTGTTTTTAAAGTGAAATTAGAATATATTTTTACCATTTAATCCAATAGTGGTAATTGGAATTAATTTCACTTTGAAATTGGACTTAAACTAGTGTCAATCTTTTAATGGACATTGTTTCTTAAAAACACGCTATTTGTTTTGACAGTGGTAATTAATTATTAAATTAAATAATGAAACTTATATGTTTTGAATTTTTTAAAATAGACATAATTTTTGAATTCGGAATATCAAATATAGCTTAGGGTGAATTTTTGGTATTTTTCTGAAAAACATCAATTTTTGATGAATAGTGAAACAACTAAGTTGTAGTTTAAAAACTGTTTTTTCGTTTAAATGAAACATTACCACATCTGTGGTTTGAATTTCAAAAATCTTCCGTACATGGTTTTCATTTAGATGTAAAATGTGGTTCAATGGGATTAAAATAATTTTTTGTTGAATAGTAACTCTTAAGTTTTTAATCGCGATTAGAGGTAATTAGTGTAATTTAAGGTAAAGATAATGTTAAAATAATATGAGATGACATTGAAACATGTTCTACCCTTATTGGATGAGTCATGTCCGACCACGATAATCAATGGGTCAACTTGGGGACCCCATACAACCACTTTGGTTGGAAAATGACATTAATACCTTTTTATTTAAAGTTAAAATTAAAATGTCACAAACATGTGTTGTTTTACTAAAACAATTTTTACATGGGGTTATATAAATCATATTTTTACTATAAATATAAATTATAAAGATAAAAATATTTCCTACATCATGATATGTTTTTTTTAATTTTCAGACATTAAATAAATTAATTTATTTATGACACCGTGATGATGCAGTGATTACCTCATAAATGAACGATTAAAAAAAATAAAACGATAATGTAAAATCTAAGACCTAAACTTGTCAAAAACCTATTGGATGTGTGTATTTTGAACTATTATCACTTTATACTAGAAATATATAATTGTGGGACCTTTAAAATCCGAAAATAATTTTATATTAAAGTAATATTTTATAACTTTCCAAGAGTGCCCCTCCTCTCCTCTTATAAAAGGCCCCCATCTCTATCACCTTACACACACCTCTCAAGGATTTGTCTCGGCCAACCCCTGCCCATTTCATCTCTCCACATCTATATCTTCATAATTGAAGCCTCAATTAGGGCATAATCCTTTCCAAGGAAGCCTTTGAGCTTAAATCAAAGAGAGTTACCCGATTTAAAGGTAATGTTTTCCGTTGCGTTCTTTTGTTTTATTTTGTTTCTCCAAACCCATAAACTCTTTTTATTACTTTTTTTGTAACAAAAATAGTATATTAAATATATTAGGATGTTTTTATAAGAATTATTAGATCTAAACTTTCACACACCATCGTCTAATGGTTAAAGAACATACTGTTTCTGTGGTTGGCGATTTTCTGCCTCACGAAACGATGATTGTTCAATATTCTTTTAACACCTTTAAAGGTGGCCATTATGATGTCACTGTATTTTATATATGATATATATGGTATTTATGTTTACTATATGCTTCTGTATTTTTATTTAAAACATACCTTTATTCTTTTCATGTTGTGCAGATACGATAATTTCATATGAGGAAGTGTGGACTACCGCCCCCTCAAGTGATGTGACTCGTTCATGCAATACATGGAATGTATAAAGAATGAAATAAATGATCATATGTGACCTATATAAAATATATGTTATACTGTAATTATAATATATATATATATCTCATTTATTTTTACTTCCATTAATATGACAAAAAAATGAAAGTTGCGTTCATGCGTACGTACAGCTTACCGTCTCCATAAACGGTGCTTTTCATTTTTTATCTCCGAATTTTTAGGATTAGTATAAAATGAATATGTAATTGATATATATTATATTTTAATCATTAATACTATTCTGTAAATTGTTTACTTATAACTACATGGGAAATCATTTTCTAACATGTTCATTTTTTTACTCATGTACTAAACATCGACCAAAACATCTGATATGAACTAACATTATTAAAAAATTATTATGACATTATAATATGTGACATGAACTAAATAATAATATTTAAAGGAGGTCCTTATGAAATTATAAATTGACCAAAGTTTATTATTCAGGAATATAATGAAACGAACAAGACAAGTCAGACTTGAGCTAAGGGATCCTACCTCTCTCTTTCTTTTTATGTACACTCTTTTATGTCATTCCTTTTAAGCTCATATTTCTTATGATTGGGATGTTATTTTATATTAATCTTACTGTACTCTTTATTTTCATTTGATGAGAGACCCTATTTTCTCTCATAAATCCATTTTGGAAGTTTTAAATGGCGCCATTAAGCTGCCAAAATTTCGTAAGGGGCTTTTTATCTCATTTTGTGTTTTCGTGAGATTCATGCTACAATTGCCAATATTTCACTTTGACTGGTGTATTTACTATCCATTATTATACTCTTTTTGTAACATACTTTCGATTATGGGTATTTACATCAATTTTTTATAGTCATTCTTTCATGGGGTGTACGTTTCAAAAGTTATCCAAATCGGTAAGGCAACCTTTCACCCTCCTCTTTTTAAAAGACTTCTTTGGTTAAGACTTTAAATTTTCATCTTATTATGTGGGTATATGTTATTTTATATCCTTATTTTTATAAATTTTATGTCTAAGAGATGATATACCCTTTATCTCTCTCATAAACTCTTTTTCTAAAATTTGATGTGACGTTGTTTGGCTATCAAGGGAACTTCTTAACCCAATTTGGATTTCTTTGGGTTCAACATGTAGTTATTGAATATGTCATCCTTTAGATATGTGTGAATGACCTTTGATTATTTTACACTTAATATCCACTTATATTGGGTGTATTTATATTTTTCTCACATAATTATGAGATTTATTTATCCTTAATTTTAGGATACCGTCTTTATAATGGATTTCATCTCAATTCACATTTCCATTGAAACTTCATTGTTGTTATGCACCAATTCACTCTTATATGGTGTATATAATGTCCTTTGAAATATTATATCATGAATCCCTTTATTATCATGATATTATAATGTTTTGATTAAATATTATTCCTCAATTATTGTATTCGAGTGTCTCTCATTTTGTTAAAAATCCTTTAACTAAAATATCATTTTAAATGTTTTAATGATTTAATCTTATAAATATTTCTCATTAATATCCATGTTTTCAAAATGGTTTTAAGGATTTATTTATATAGATATGAATGGTTTAAAAGTTTAAAAGCTTCAATGTGGTATGGGACACTTTTATTTAAAAATATCTTTATTAAATGTTTTAAATGGTTTTGAGAATGGTTTTTAGAATGTATTCATTATTTAAATATCTTAAAATGTTATATTGTTATTGAATTGTGGGAATGTTTTCTTTCCTTTATGTTTAAGTTATATGCTATGATTATGTTATGGTTCTTGGGAATTGTTATGAAGATGGGTGGTTCCGTGATAAACTAAGGGCGGGTGAGCCCGATATAGCTCTCCAATGCATTAGGTAATGCGAAGGAGTTAAACGTTAAGGTTTCTCTGAAGAGATTTTGGGAATATACTGTGATGGGTATTACAAATGGAACCAATAGGGTTACTCCCAAGGTAAGAATGATATGAATGCATCAAGTTACCTTTATGTCTTATGATTTCTATTATTTATTCATGATTTGATGAGGTATGTTAAAATGCTTCTGTTTTATGAGTAAAATATGATTTCATACATGGACTAATGTTTTCTTTTCGTACATTTATATCCCTTACTGAGCTTTTTATTCTCATCCCATGTTTTTGAAATGTTTTTCATAGGTCAAGGGAAAGGTTCATGTTATGATGATAATGTCAAGGATGTTTCAAGAAAGAATCCATGTTTTATTTTAAATATTTTTCCGTTAATGGGGAAAACCGAATACTATCTTTTGTGTAACCACTTTGTTTAAATGTGGAATGTAATTCATGATTTATGATCTAACTATCTAAAACACTAAACCTGATTAAATCCTTAATATGAATTATTCATTTAATTCAATATTAAGTAAGGTTTAAGGACAAGACCTTATAGTAAATTTATTACACTTAATAATATCTAATTCTTTTTAAAGAAAATACAACTAATCACATAGGAACAAATATTACACCGTTTATGATATTATTCAATACCCCCAACCCATAAAAATAATATGTGTGACGAAACACTATTTATGATCACCTTTATTAACAATAAGTACTAAGTATTTATTGGTGATTTATAATTAATTCATTTTATCACTATATAGAAAATCTAAATTACAACATCTGTTTTCTTGTTGGATGAATAATATAATCATATGTTTTTATTTTATGTGATCTTTATGATAGTAAACTATAAGACTGTATTGATGAACCCTATATATAAAATATGTGTGAATGACTAATGAACTCAATTGTGTCCATAAATCAGTAAAATACGTGATCCCAACTATATTTTCCTTTTTAGGGACTTCATGGATGAATTTAATATAAAAAATAATATTGTACACATCCCAACAATAAAATTAAAATAATTCAAGTACACAATAAAACATTCTCCCTTATAGAACACTACATATGATTCAAAATAATGAATAGAGTGTATACACTTACATCAAAGGTAAAATTCTAAAAATATGTCCAAAAATTCCATATTTATTTGTAATACATGATTTAGTCAATTTTATCCACATTTTATCTATACCAATCGTTACACTCATTTATTATCCATTGATATAGTAAAAAATAACTCCTAAAGAAAATTCATTGTCTTATTGTTTTGAAACCGTAAATATAATATTTTTATTTCATGCATGATTGTAAAATATAATCTTGAAATAAGTAAATATAGATAAAACCCACATATCCTCATTAATGGCATCATAGCTATGGGTATCCTCATAACCTACACTTCCCAATCCTTATAATATTTAAATTAGGTGTGTACGTATTAATGGAAATTAAATACTTTATAGATTTCAACGAAATGTTATGCCCTTAAATTAATTACATTTTGGAGGCTTTATTTTCATATTATATATCTTTTAAAAATAATTTTCTTATTCTTATAAAACTTTTTTCATCATTTCTTCTTGATATTGGTGAATTTTTAGGCATTCATTCATTCATTTCACAATAATTACACATCTCCTTCACAAATTTATTTATATTTTTATGTCATCAAATGTATAAAATCACACTCAATATTTTTTAATCTCTTATAAAACATTTTAATTCCTTTATTTTTAGCATGAATTTGATATTTTGCAATTTTTTGGGTAACCTTTAGTTAATCAGGCCAAATAGTTAAACATTAGTTTTTGATATGCTTTGCCTTTTTTCTTATTTTTTGATTTACCCTACCTTCAAATAATGTAAAATATGTCTTAATTTAATTTTTTTATTCCATAACAATATGACCACTATTATCAAACAAAATATATATTATATTCTCAAAAATTAATAAAATTTTCAAAGGAAAAACTGGTAAATTTTGATTAATGATTTGTTCTTATTGAAAATATAAATTTTCTTCATTAGTGTGGCTTCAACTCAGTTCATGCCACCAACATAGTAAGGACCTACAATACCATCATAAATAAAATATTTATCCTACACTATAAATCAACAAAATTAAACATTAAACATGAATAGTGTATCTTAATGATGAATCCATCGAGATTTTTAATGTTTTTACCTCTCTTATAAGTATTCCATATTTGGCCTAAGGGTACTAGGGTTATTAAATTAAATTTTTATTCATTTAATGTTTAAGTGTTTCCATATATATCTTCTTATTTCAAAATTATATATGAGAATAATTTGTCTTGATTTATAGAGCTATTTTAAATTATTTTATATAATTTATAAACCCATTTTTATAGGGAAGACAAATTGTTTGTGTATTGGATATCTATTATTCCATTACAGTAAAAATATTCTTTTATAAATTTGAACAAAATTTCATTATAGACCAAATTTATAATATAATTTTTGATATTATTGGGAAAAAATTATTCCTTCTTGACATGATATTATTTATCAATAATTATATTTTTATTTCCATTCACCTGTATTAATTTAATATTTAGGATCATTGTATTTTTCATTAGAATATCAAAAAAATTATTTATGTATATACTCAGGTTCTATTTTATCAATTTCATTATAAATAAATGAGGTATCAAAATCTATATCCAAATGATTATAGATGTTAAAGTCATTATCTAATTTACTACTTTAGTAAATTTTTATTTTTTTTATCATCAATATAATCATCTCACATTTTGATTATGTATTCTTGATTTTACCCTAGTTTTTTTATATATTTTTCATCCACTACATCTACTATAGATTCCAAGATTTCAATATTTAGATTTTTATTTTAAATGTTCCCAATTTCATTATAGTTAGTGTGAATTTTTGGTTTCATAATTTTTTTTATTTTCCTAAACATTATCAATAGATGTTACAAAATATGAATGAAGGATTCATCATCATAATAAATTTTAGAATATCTTGGTTTTATAAAAATTCCATCTTTGGTCTTCCACATTCTAAATTCATCGAAATTCTATATAGTAATTTTCCTTCAATTATAATGAATTGTTTTTTCATCTAATATTCAATGGTAATATAATTAGGTTTATTCAAATCAAGATCATCCTTATCATCCAAATAAAAACCATTAGGATCAAATCTATCTATGAATTAATTAATATAATCATTTTTATAATAAAATCACTTATATTATTACCATACACTTGGATACTGATGAAAACCTCAGTTAAGATAAATAAATAGTCACTAGTATCTTCCTCACAATTCATTTTAATAACATCAAAACTAATCTACCAAAGTAGTACCATTCAATCATTCAATTTGATATTACCTCAATAACTGCATCTTATATTGTCTCAAATTTCTTTTATGTTATGGAGTCCCATGAATTTTTTATATAACATTTCTGGAAGATATATAATTATTAAGTGTGGATGTTCTCCATCAACCTTTTATTTATCTTATTAGTAATGGTCATTGGAGAGTATTTTTCACCTTTTTCAAATACAAAAGTTTCTATATCTCTCACCTTTTCGACAATATAAAACGTTAAATAAGTACACTATAAAAATAATAATGAATGTTACATCTAAAAAAATTTGAAATTTGATTTCTATTTATAGTGTTTATGTTTTCCATAATCAGTTTCCTATATCATGGGGAACAAATGGATTTTATATTGCTAGTTGTTTCCATATATCAATAAAAACATTTAGAGGGGTGGGGGTACAAAAATGATCCAAATTTTGTAGGGGATATCTTCATAAACTCAACCACTATTGTTACTAAATAATTTAATGCACTTAATATATAATAATTCACACTCACCTAATATTCATTAGAAATGAATGAATGAAAATATATAATGATTATATAGTTCAATTAGAAAACAAATCTTTTTTTATATTTGGTTTCTCCCTATAACCTTGGGGTTATCAGTCACAACATTATATCAAATAATATGGATATTTTCTATTTATATCATAACACTTGGTGCTCAAAACACCCAAACCTAATCATACAGTATTACAGATCTATATTTTATATATATAATTCCACATTATACTTAATACCACTAAATTATAGATCCAATATATGAAAAACATATAATATATTCTTGTATCTTTTAAATTACTTGAATATTATAATTCTCAATAGAGATGATATATCCATTATATTCTAATTTACTAACTTTTAAAAAACAAAAAATTTGATTTTATTGATAAGTATTTATAATCTTGAAACCCACACTTTCTCTCTCTCTCAAAATCATCACCTGTTAATATTTTACTAAATACCCATAATAATTATTTTCTTTCATCCAATTCTCCTAAAAATTAATTCCACGTTTAATATCAATGTTCATTTTAACTTTAAATTTTTTTTGGAAATATTTTTCAAACATATACATTTTTAGCTGCATTTAGTTGTCTTATATATCAAATAGTTTTTTTTCATAGAAATAGGTTGTTTATATTTTATTAAATGTATTATTATCCATTATTATTAATTTCTATTTTATAAAAAATATTGAGGGCTCCCTTATTGAGAAAATTAATTTACATGCATAATCAAAAGCATCAATAAATAGAGTACCATGAAGACATTACCACATATGTGTTAAGAAAATTAACATAAATTAACATTTTTTTGTTTCCCAATATAATAATTTGTTCTTTTAAAAAATATATATTGTTGAATAGTTCTCCATTATTATTTATATAACATATCTTTGTATACCCCTCCTCATTTTCTCATAGCAGAATCAACAAAGTTTTCCCCAATAACCATTATGAGTGTAATATCTAAATTCAACCATATAATCCATAGTTCATTTAATATTATTTAATAATATAAGATCATATATCAAAAATAGTTATAGAGAGGATATTTCCCTCATATAATATTTCCCTCCTAATATCCAGTTAATATTCATTTTAATAGTGTATAAATCTTCACATCATGACACAATGTGTATCATGACTCAGTTGTTATATTTGAATCACTACATAATTTATCTTAATTATACTCTTTATATGTATATGTTGCTCTACAGAATTTAGAAAATTCTTTTCAATATGATTTTATTTTAGGATAATTTCTTCCCAACATTAATTTTTCTATTGATTTTCTTAGTTGATATATTGACAATTCTCAACTTTAATATAAAGGAAAGATTATTAAATTTTTTAATGACATTCAAATTGAGAATCATCCAAGAAGATTTATTCTTTGAATATTAAATTTTCAAATTCCAAATTTTTTATTTTTAATGATTCAAAAAATATAATTCTAATTTAACTGTCAAGAGTCATGTAAGAAAATTATACTAAAATATTGAAGTATTGAGAAAAGGAATCTTTATTTCCTCACACATTGGATGTCATATAAAATCATAGAGAAATTTTTAAAAAATTACTTGAAGATATATTATTTCATTAGAGTCATACATCAAAGGAAAATAACCTACACTCATTGTTAAAAGGGGTGCACTAAAGTCCTATAATAACATTGATGTCAAATGTTTTCTCATAACATTATACAAAATGACTTGAAGTCATATAATCATCCACAATGACTTAAAAATATCTTAAATGTAATATATCTACAAAAAACACATATGAACGCTTTTTGAAACTATACCTCGAATTGTTATGATCATGGACCACAAATTTTTCAAAATCTAACTCGAGAAATCCAAAATACGATAATTTATAAATTGAAACTAATGATTTATTAAAATTTGCTAAATATTAAATCATTAGTGTTTATAAAAATACATTTAGTGATACTTTATGAACTATATATATTCTTATATTATTTCTCAACATCATCTTGTGTTTCATATTCAATCACCTGGATTTAATCTCCACTATAATGGGATCCTCAAAAAAGGTAACATACTATTGTATGTAATGTAAAATAGTATAAAATTCGAATTTATTCAATAGAACCAACAAAATAATCATCTCATGTTTGGGTTGTGTGAATTATTATATGTATGGTTTTAAAATTGTAGTATTGTGCACTTCGCAATCATTTTTACAAACCTAATAGCAGCAACATTATACCATAATTCTTCATATTACACCATCACATATCTGTATCCATTTCAAACTAATTTTTTCTTCTCTTATAAAAAAATTATCTAAATAAATTTTTATAAAATATTTGAAAAATTTAATAATGAGTTGTGATATATTAAAGTATCAATTATAATTTTTCAAAACTGTAAAAAACCTAATTAAACATCATTATATACTAATTAATTGAAATATTGTTTTTTCATTTTTCATCAATTTTTGTAACAAAATGTTATTTGGATTAATATGTTAATTTTTTGGAAATGTTAGTAATGTTATTCTATGTCAATACTCATTACATACATTGACATCCGTGTGAATATGTAAATTTATTTTTTCATTATCCTTATAAATTAAAGGTTTTAATTTATATTAGTAATAGAATATTATTTCCCACATAGAGCATTGGAGGTTGTGACAAGAAATTTGTGATCTTTGTTTATATATGTTTGAAGCTTAAGATTTAGGCATGGAGTATATTTTTGGGTTTATTCAATGATATTATCTTTAGGACCAAATTATCCATTAATCTCCTCTTTATTTTATATTTAATTATATTATTTACATCCTGTATGTTGATCAATGTCCAAATATAATGGTTTATAAGATTATATTAATGGGTAATGGATAGATACGAGATTAATGGATATTGGGGTCCTATATAAAATATAAACGGGAAGTACAATTGAACATATAGAATGAGTATGATTATTGAAATTGGACTTATATAGAACAATATGAATGAGATATACAATTGAACATTTGAAATTTAATGGATGCCATTTTACTATGGAAGATGAATATGAACATTTTTAAATATTTAAAAATATTTAGGGGGATATAAATGTGGATAAAAAACTATAGTAGATTTTATATTGATAAAATTTGGAAATATTAATATAACTACATATGAGTCCAATCTCAATATATTTTTCATAATGATTTTATATTGGGATATGAATATGAATGTTGACATACACTTGAAAATAATTCATTTTGGAAACTGCTATTCACTAAATATTATGATATTATATTTATTCGGAAATCAATGAATAATTATTGGTTTCTCGTTGAATGTATCACATTTTAATGAACCATGTGAAATCCATATATTGAAGCCCTTTATATTCAACAATGATATTTTTTAAAATTTATATATCTTTATATAGATTCATATTTTTTATCTAATATATTAAAATGATATAATCGAAATATATATGTTCACATAATATTTTCAACCCATATTGGAGTGTTTTGTATCATACTTTTTTCATCATTTTGAATCAATAGATGGGAAATAATTAATTAATTTTTTTCAAAAGATTGAATTTGGAATGAATAATTTCATTAATGAAATAAGAGTCTTGTAACAACATGTTACATTTGTTTAGGTATACCTTATCTTTTGTTTATAGTTTCCCTTTTTTGTTTTGGTACATTATGGTCCTCAAGGAATGAAGATCCTTTAAAGGCAAAGAGAATAAAAAGTTTGTGTTTTTATGTTAGTTTGAATTAATGGAGTTTGGGTATTGATAAACGGATTTAAAGGGTGATCATTGGGAATGAAAATTGGGACATGTATTGGTTGATAGACACATTCATGCCATGAAAGGGTTATATAAGGTGATTATTTCATGGGGAAGAAGCTGTGAATCTCATACATGGATTGAAAATTTTATATTCCATGAAATCATTACACATAAAAAAATAATCACCAAGAGATAATTTAATCAATGTTAATTCATTTTTTGGAATATTTTGAATACATTATATTTCACACAATGAAAGGGATTCATGATGTTATTTTCTCAATACTAATGGTTTTAAATGCAATGTAAAAATGATTCATTTTTTATTTGGAAACCAAAATTTAAACTCGAACCCTATGAATATTTTGGTTGATTCATGGTGATCTCAATAATTCTAGATTATATAGCTTATCAATCTATTCTTTAATATGGATTATCTTTAGTTTTTTTATCATCATTGTGGAAGGAAAATATGTTTCCAGCGTTCTTGTGGTAGGTGGATCTATGCATGTGTTTCTAATTACAGAATTACATTAATTTTTTGTTCCACCCAATATTAGTTTCTTTGAAATAGGAATTATTTGGGAAAAAATAATTTTTATTAAATTTTTTTATTGGTTTGGAAATGGTTTTAAAGATTAATAACAAATTGGGATCCTTTGGAGAATTTATAAATGGATATAGGAAACTCTAATGTGTCTGTGGAACCATTATGCATTATATTTGTGAGATTGATAGATAGTGGAAGGACTCAATATCATTAGGAACGAAATTATCAATTTTTATTGTCTTCATTTATTCCCATTAAATATTCACATAGGATATGGCATAAATGGTGTGATTTATCTTCTAATCCTTGTTTATCTTATGATAGTTTATTTCATGAATATTTCCACATAGAATTAGTTTAAAAATATTTATTTTATACATGATCAATTAATAGATTTGTTGAATGGGTTATAAATATATAAATAACAAAGGGATTTTTTACAAATGTTTTTATTTTTGAAAATTCATTATAATATGGATTTTGTTTTAAATTTAGAACTATTGAGTAAGGGATACTATAATATTAATAGATTATATGGAGGAATCCTAATGGTATATGTGTACACACCCTAATTTTGACTTTAGTGTTTGTAGACCTTGTTTTATTTGAATCAACTAAAGGGATGGGAATAATATAACATTTCAGATTATCATGTTGTTTGTTTTCATTCATAGTGGGATTTTTTTGAGTTGTTGGTCGGTCACATGGAGGATATTTTGTTCTTTTTGATACATAATTATCTTATTTATACTTTTTTAGATAGGTTTTATGAATTGGTATGAATATTTTTATTCAAAATGATTACCAGGTCGAATTTATTTTTTTTGTTAAATTAATCATGTTTTTTTCTATCTTCATCGGTATGCCAGAATATGGGGAAAACTACCTTGGGTGAGTTTTTTAGTTGACCATGGTTATTTTATTATATATTGTTATTAATGTGTATTCTTATATAGATGTATGTCAAGAATTCCTATGTTTGGGTGAAATTCATAGTTATATAGGATATATAAATATCAAAATTTGGGTTGTTAGTGTTGGAAGGGGTATATCCAGCTCACTTTCATGATTGAACTTGAGTTACCCTGGGTGGTTTGAATGATTTTATTATTATTGAGAGACTATGTTTGAAATTATTTTAATGAACTATATGATATATTTAATGAAATATATCAGTTACCTCTTAAATATACATATTTCATTTGAATAATTCATAATTAATTTAAATTGTTGTTGTTCTAAAGATTTTATATCAATAGAAAAAATTGTTCCTATGTTTTTTTAATATGCACATGATTGATTGGTCAAGTCTTATGATATATAGTAAATGTTTCCAAGAAGATAACTTCTAAATCCATGTTAAGAAACTCTAAGATAGGTTTTGTAGTCAAATCATTTGGTTTACCCTGTGTTGGAAGAACCTGTCATTTTCACTATTCAGGCTTTGGGTTATGACAGTGTTGGGATCCTAGGACATGCTAAGGATCACAACTCAGAATTTAAAAAGCAACGTCCACACACATTTTTTGGTGATAACAGATTATATGAATATAAATATTAGCTTGAGAATATTAAAAGAATCATCAACATTATAAAGACTCATGAAGAATATAATGTCGATTTTCAATGTATTTGTTTTATGGACCCAGAATAATATTGTAGTACTATATTGTACCATCTATGTTACACAACTATATTAAATGGGATTATTTTAAGAAAATATTCATCCATTAGTTTTATCCTCAGTTATTAGGTGTGGAAATGAAGTTGGAGTTATTGACCGTAGATTAGGGAGAGTATACCATTCTACATTATCCAAACCATTTTGTTGAGATGGTTCACTTGGAACCAATGATTATCTCCAACGATAAACTGGAGGCTCAGAGGTTTGAGTTGGGGTTAAGGGTCAATATTTGGTTAATGATAATTCTAATGTTCCTCCAAATACATGAAGAGGTACTTGATAATTTATCTTTTGAATACTATAAAATATCCAAAAACAATTGGGAGGATGTTCAGTGGGTACTATTATTATAAAGGGTGTGTCTTCTGGAAAAAAAAGAAAGCATAATGCTAGCCAGTTTTCATTTGGACTAGTTTAAATGGATGATTTTGGATATTTTATGGTAGTTTTCTATCAGTATGAGGGGAGAGGACTTTCTATACAATTCTTAATTTTGTGGATCCCCCGCCCCCATTACATGTAATCATTGTGGGACATCAATCTTTGTAAATTGTTTTTGGGACATGATGTTCAAATAAAGTAAGGTTGGATAAAAATTCACCAAGTGATCATAGGTTTATACTGATGCTCCTAATGGTGGGTGATCTTATCCTCATGCTATGTGGTATGTTCATGAAACAATGAATGTTCAATTAGGATCTAATATTGGATGGATTTATGTGATGACTATGCAGTAATGGAATCTAAGCATTGATAACTATAGTTAAAGGTATATATTTTTATTTATTCTTCTATATACAGAGGTTTGTTGGATATAGGTTATACTAATTCATTTATATAAATATATCATGATGATGAGTTGGTATATAATTTTAATTTTTATTATATTCTTGTTAGATCTTTTCATTAATTAGGGAAAGAGGTTCAAAGAAGGTTCCAAGTGACCAGAATGTTGAGTGATGATAGCAGACAATGATGTGGAGTGGGACAACTAGGTTCTCAAAAATAACATCGTTGATTATTATCATAAATTGTATTATTAGTTTAATGTCCCATATTAATTGTTATGACCATCATGGATTGTTCTTATCTAATGATAAGGGCACTCATTTCTTCCAAGAGGGAGTAATCTTGATCAAGAAGGGCATGACCTCTAATTCTTAATGCTAAGACAATGTCATGGAAATTATCTATGATTTTTTTCATTGTCGTTTAACCTTATTTAGGAAGTTAGAAAAATGTGTTAGTGTGTGTGCACCCCATGGAAGTTTTGGATTATTTTAATATATCACCTCTCTAGAGAGAGAGTGAGACACTATAGACCTAATACTTGGTTCGATGATAATTTCTATGTCTACTTAGATTATAGTGGCTAATCTATTGGTAAAATATACAGTGTAGATTATAGATCTCGATGCTAGGGATTAATTCATCCTAACATGTCAAAAAGTATTTCTCCCTTTCATCATTATTAATACGGAATATGGGAGCCTCTATCTTTATATTTACTATCAGAAGTAAAATTAGGCGACCATCAAGAGAAAATATCTCTTTCCTATGATATGGGATCTCATAGATCATATTAGATAGAATCATTGGTTTTAAAAGATTAACATATAGTTAAGGTAACACCAGTTGTGACTCTGATAGGAGGATATATCTAAGATAATGGTTATAAACAATTATTTAATATTTAATTTCTTGTTATTCAATTCAAACTAAATAATTGTCCTGTACTCTCTATATAATTGATGATAAAACTCATTCTTCCATTAATGGACTAATTTTTATGGTTTCCATGGATTATATTTTGGTTTAATGTAATTTTGAGGATCGCATAGATTTTTTAAATATAATTTTAATAATTTTTTGTAAAATAATATTTATTGTAAGATTTTGAAATGTGTATTTTGGAAATCAAGAATTAATAGTTTTGGGGAATGTCAGATATGAGGGGGTATAGCAGTTGATCCTAAAATGTTATATGCATTTATGGCCTATGTGTGGCCAAAATGTGTTTGCGAGCTAAGTATTTTTGGGTTTGTATGGTTATTATTAGAATTTTATTCAGGGCTACTCCAAAATTTCATAACTGATGATAGATTTAACCCATATTGGTGTAATGTTTTATTGATGTGAAATGTGTCAGACATATTTTGAGGAAATGAAGGTGTTATTGAATTTATATACTATTTTTATTCTTCCCAAAATAGGTTCAAGTTATGATGTTTTCTATAATGCTTCAGGAATGGTTTAGGGGAATATCTTGAAGTAAGGGAGACAGGTGGTATCTTATGACTCTCAGTAGTTATGTAGTAATAAAACAAAATAAACTACGAATGATCCTCAATGTGTAGTAGTTATGGATGCACCTAAAAGGATGTGTCACTACATGTTTGGTGAATAGTTTAACATATATTATGATCATTAAATCGCGAGGCATATTTTCTCTCTAACAAATATAAATGTTTGATAAAAACATTGAATTGTGTATCTCCACAGTTTTTATTTGGATATTTAATTTAAACCTAGAAAATAAAATGGGTTAACTATTTTTTTATAAGGAAGTTATATAAAAAACGATGGAATCAACATAAGTGTGGTTGTCAATGTGATTGTTTTCTGAAATGATATTGAGATTTGAAGAAGCTGGTGAGTAAGTATCTTTAAATTCAATAAATACTGACACGTCATTTTTTTAGAGAGTTCATCTCAAGATGATTTCTAACATTGAGGTCCAGCGGTTTAGGAAAATATTTAATTATTGGGAGACCACATATGAATCTTCATGGTCTCCATGTGGTGCTTTATGTTTACAAATTGGGCTGGTTGTACCTTTTTTCCCATAGGAATGAGATGATGGATAAAGGACACCATTTTTATTTGTATATTTTTGTCACGACCCGCCTTCACCAAAAGGAGGGAAGGGTCAGCAGGTTGCCAGGCCCTTCCTTCTTTAAGTTGAAGGAGAGATAATGACCCCCGAAACCTGCTTTCAATAGGTCCCGGAGTGGCGAATAGCACCAAGGGTATAGGAAATTCTCGCAAATGGAAGGCATTACCCTTTTTATTTCATAGGATCGAAAGATAGGGAGGAGAAAACCCAACAACACCAAGGTAGAAGGAAAAGTAAAGCCAAAAATAAACCATTCCCACATGCATGTTTCAAAAGTGAAAGCCACAAAGTGCAAAAAGGTGACTACAAGGTAAGTACCAAAAAGAAAAGAGAAACAACTGCAACTGCTCAAAAAGTCCGAGCTAGTAAAGTCCTACGTGATCCCCGAAGTCCTCCTGGAAACCTGGAAGCAGTTTTATATACGCAGGGTGAGCATACAAGTACACTCAGTAGGGAAAAACCAAGACTCTCTTGCACAAGTGGGGGAAGGTACTAAAGTCCCGTGAGAAAGAGTAAACCAAACACCTAACAAGGCAACTATCCATCCCAGACCTCACCAAGGCTCGCTCCCCAAATAACGCAAGTCAAATAATATATATATAAGAGAACATCGATGTTTGGGTACCCCGCGCCACTTTCCCACTGGTTATTGAGACATCCTACGCATCGGACCAATCCCGCCATTCTCACCGCAGTCCCACTGCCACACCCGCCCGCACACATCTGGGCCACAACCACACGCAGTCCCACTGCCGAATCCCACCCGCACACACCTGGGCCACAACCACACGCAATCCCACTGCCGAATCCCGCCCGAACACACCTGGTCCACAACCACACGCAGTCCCACTGCCGAATCCCGCCCGCACACACCTGGGCTACAACTGTCACGTGTAACCATGCCTGCAAACACCTAGTCCAGAACAACCACCGCTACGCCCGAAGACACCTGGGCTAAAGGATCCACTGCCACGCCCGAAGACACCTGGGCCTCATCCCGAAGACACTTGGGAAACCACCTGCCGCACACACCTGGCCAACCGCCACAACACCCTGCCCGATGGTTCTTGGGCTAATAATGGACTTCAGGCCATCACAGCCTGCCCGAAAATACTTGGGCTATCCGGGAAAGGGAGCAGAAAAGGAGCTAATAACCAGCCACTAAGGATAGTGTTGGGAAAAACACCCTTCCCCCATAAATGGGGGTGTTCGGCACTATGTTCTCAACTTGGGTGGGGCGCGAATAAGAAACACAAAGCTACAAGTATAGATATAGGTAACAAACACTCACCCAAAACTTAGGTTTTCCTAGCCAACCTACAGAACACGACATCACTGCGTCCGAGTCACAGTTCACGACCCTTGCCCACAAAACCATTTGTCCCAATTCTTGTTTCACGTTCAGTTAAAATGTTCAAATGATTTCAAGCACTACTGGGCAACTACCATAAGCATAACCAAGGAAAACGTCAAAAGCAAGGATCAACCAAAGCACTCACACCCGGTTCTGTTAACAGAGGATCTCTCCCCAATTTGTGATAAAAACTCTCAACCACTGAAACCATACCAACAGGAGATCCCATCCCCCAAATTCACACAGCCACCGAGAGTATAAAAAGAACGGGGGATCCCATCCCCTCCCACATTTCCAGCAAACGGCCCCAAGGGAAAACAACCAACAACCACTACCAACACAAGTTAGGGATTTTCAGATTTAAACGACTTAACACACTCCATGATTTCAAAATTCCATGTGCTCTATCCGTTAGTTATCACAGAAGGGTTGATCCTGGTGCTTTCAATTATTCAGCCGGATATACGTGATTAACCAATTTCAAAGTAGGAGTTCACAATTTCAACAACCCATTTAAAACATCACGAAGGGATTCATCAGCGCACATACAACGACCACCAACGGTCTCAATTTCCAGAAGAATATCGACCAGCACAAATCAAAAGGATAAGCACAAGATAAAGCATAAGCAACGATCACAACCCCTTCCCCTTCTTTCTTTAGAACTCCGTTTATTATCTTTATCAAGGTTTGGTTCAACCAATTCCATAGGAACAAAAGAATAATGCCCACCCCGCATGATACACAAAAGTGAGAGACGAGAGAAATTCCCTACTTGTTGATGGATGATCGACGCTTAGGCCAGGGGCGCGGAACTTTACGGATAACGATGCGGTGGTCCCGATGCACCAGAAGAGCCACGATCGAAGAAGGGGGAAAACCACGGCTTAACCCTTAATTTATAAGAGCCGGGAACGGTTGAGAAAAAAAAAACGCTGAACCGCGTAAGACGAGGGAGTCGTGGGTTGACCACGTGGCTTGACTCATCATCAAAGGCGCTGGGTGGTTTAAACCGACCCATGAATTAATGGAGCATTTAATTAAAACCTTTGTGCACGTTTCAGATTTCCAAGATATTTTTAACAAGGCAGAATAGGGTTTAAAACCCTATTTGCGAAAAAGGAGCGTTACTGGAACAACTTGGCAAGGGCGGGCGACGTCGGCCGGTCTCACCGATCGGTCGCACCGATCGGTCTCACCGACCGGTCTCACCGACCGGTCGCACCGATCGGTCTCACCGATCGGTCTCACCGATCGGTCGCACCGATCGGTCTCACCGATCGGCACCCTTTAAGGATCCGGATTTTGGAAAAGGAAGGGACCAAGGGGGGTCTGGGTCATCACATCAGATACCTCTTAAACGATTCTCGTCCCCGAGAATCAAAATAAACCAGAAGGAAAGATAGGATTCGAACAACCATCTTCCAAGATACCTCTTAGGAGTGGACCCCCGCTAATTGAAAACACTCCCCTGTCAAGAACCAAGCAACATACCACGCCAAACCGCCCGGTCATGTGGGTTTGGGGAGTTCCCCTCCCCCATGTCAAGATATTATCCGCTTTGGGCGGCACTGACTCGCCCGCACGGGTTTAATCGCATCCACCTTAATGCGTCTTGATTAGGGGTCAGGTTCCCCCTTCCCTTTAGCCGGGGCTTTCCACACATAACAGAGGAAATGAACTAGTACACTTCATAGTCAAAAAGGTCAAACGTTCTGTCACAACAGGCACCAAAGGTTCAAATCTCAGAACAACTCGGGGTATTGGGCACACATCTGTGCTTCCCTCTCCCACGTACTCTCTTCGAGGCCGTCATGTCTCCACAACACACGAACCAAGCCGATGGTTCGTCCGCGGAGCACTTTCTCCTTGCGATCCTCGATTCTGACTGGCCGTTCCTCGAAGGTCGCATCTCCTCCCACATCTAGCTCTCCACAGTTGACGACATGAGAGTCATCATGTAAGTACTGACGAAGCTGGGATACATGGAAGACGTCATGGACCCTCTCCAACTGAGGTGGTAGGGCCAGCTGATATGCTACCTCTCCAACTCACCTCAGCACCTCGAAAGGTCCGATGAACCTAGGGGAGAGCTTACTCCCCTTTCCGAAACTCCGCTGCCCCCGTCGAGGGGAAACCTTCAAAAACACATGATCTCCCACCTCGAACTTCAGGGGCCTCCTCCGACGATCAGCATAAGATTCCTGCCGATCCTGAGCTGCTTTCATCCTCTCCCGCACTAGTTGGACCTTCTCCGTGGTGCTCTGCACTACTTCTGGTCCAAGAGTACCAGTCTCACCAACCTCTGCCCAGCATAAGGGTGAAAGACATGGTCTTCCATACAAAGCCTCAAAAGGAGCCATGTCGATAGTAGAGTGAAAACTGTTGTTGTAGGCAAACTCTACTAAAGGCAAGTGTCGTACCCATGATCCTCCGAAATCCAGAACACATGCTCGCAGCATGTCCTCCAATGTATGGATAGTCCGCTCTGTCTGTCCATCAGTCTGAGGGTGGAAAGCAGTGCTAAGGCGTAGCTGGGTTCCAAAAGCATGCTGTAACCCCTTCCAGACTCGTGAGGTGAACCGAGTGTCCCGATCTGAGACGATAGTCTTCGGAACTCCATGCAAACGCACCACCTCATCCACGTACCTCTGTGCTAAGGTACTCATAGGTCCCGACTCCATGATAGCCATGAAGTGAGCAGATTTTGTCAATCGATCCACCACTACCCAGATAGCATCATGCCCGCCCTGAGCTCTGGGTAGTCCTGTGACGAAGTCCATCGAGACGTCGTCCCACTTCCACTCGGGAACATCTAAAGGATGCAACAAACCACCAGGAACGCGGTGTTCAGCCTTCACCTGCTGACACACCAGGCATTTAGCCACAAACTCTACCACTGCCAGTTTCACCCCGGGCCACCAAAACTGTCCCCTCAGGCCTTGGTACATTTTTGAAACACTCGGATGTACTGCCAAGGCTGAGCTATGGAACTCACGAAGGACTTCATCACGCATCGCCTCTGGAACAAACAACCTCCCATGAAAGAGCATCTGGTGTCGGCTGTCCTCCGACCATCCTTCCGGAGCGTTCCCCTGGTCGACACGATCCCTCAACACTTCCACCTCAGGATCTCCCCACTGAGACTCTTCCACTTGCTGCAACAAAGAGGACTGTACCGTCATCTGAAACAAGCAGCCTCTAGTACCTTCCACCCTTGCATCCAAGTGCAAGGCAGCCAACTCCCCCATCACCTTCCAAGCATCAGCATATTCTCGAACCACCTCCTGATGCGGCTTCCTGCTCAGGGCATCAGCCACAACGTTTCCCTTACCCTCAGTGTATGAGATCTCAAAGTCGTAGTCCTGGAGAAACTCGACCCACCTCCGCTGTCACAAGTTCAAGTCACGCTGGGAGAAGATATAGCGCAAGCTCTTGTGATAGGTGAAGACCACAAAGCGCTCCCCAATGAGGTAATGTCGCCACAGCTTCAATGCGAACACTACCGCTGCAAGCTCCAAGTCATGGGTGGCATAGTTCCGCTCATGGGGGCGTAGCTGCCTGGACCCGTAAGAGATCACCCCTTGTCGCTACATCAACACGCATCCCAGGCCCTGTCCTGAAGCATCACAAAATACCTCATAGTCCATCCCTTCTTCTGGTAATCTCAACACTGGGGCACTAACCAGCTTTTCTTTTAGGTAGCTGAAGGATGACTCGCACTGCTCGCTCCACACGAAACCCTGGTCTTTCTTGGTCAAAGCCGTCAAAGGGGCTGCTACCCGGGAGAAGTTGGGTACGAATCTCCGGTAGTAGCCAGCCAGTCCGAGGAAACTCCGAACTTCCGCCACATTCTTGGGTGCTGCCCAAGAAACAATTGCCTCAACATTTGATGGGTCGACTGCTACTCCCCGCTCAGACACTACATGTCCGAGGAAGTGCACTTCTCGTGCCCAGAACTTGCACTTTGACAACTTCCCATAGAGCTGGTGCTGTCGGAGGACCTCCAAAACTGTCCGCAGGTGCTCTGCATGGTCCTCCTCTGACCTTGAATAGATCAGGATATCGTCGATGAACACCACCACAAACCGATCCAGGTACTCCCGAAAGATGGAGTTCATAAGCCCCATGAACACGGCCGGGGCGTTCGTAACACCAAAGCGCATGACCATGAACTCGAAGTGCCCATACCTGCACCTGAATGCCATCTTCGGGACATCGCTATCCTTCACCCTCAGCTGGTGGTACCCGGACCGTAGGTCGATCTTCGAGAACCATCCTGCCCCCTTCAGCTGGTCGAAAAGATCATCTATCCTCGGAAGAGGGTAGCGATTCTTGATCGTTACCTGATTCAGCCTCCTGTAATCGATGCACAACCTGAGTCCACCATCTGCCTTCTTTGCGAACAAGACTGGGGCACCCCACGGTGATGCACTTGGACGAACATAACCCTTCTTCATCAGATCGTCAATCTGTACCCGCAACTCCCGTAGCTCCGAAGGTGCCATCCGGTAAGGAGCCATCGAGATTGGTCGAGAGACGGGCTGCAGGTCTATCCCGAACTCGATATCACGTCGAGGGGGTAGAGTCGTCACCTCCTCAGGAAAGACGTCCATAAATTCACAAACGATCACTGGTACTTCCACCGTTTCCGCATCTGTTGATTCTATCGTCAGTTCGGTCAACAAGGAGAGGAGAGGTTCCTCCATCCTGTTTCCCTTCGGACATCTCCGCTCACCGGTGAAAGTAACACGCTGGCCGTCCAAACCGGAGAACACCACCCTCCTTTGGGAACAGTCGATGACGGAGCACACAGAATATTGCCAGTCGATGCCTAGGATGAAATCGTACGGCTGAATCTGTAGCAGAAGGAGATCCCTAACCGACTGATGTGGCCCTAACATCAGTCTACATCCCCGACAAACGAACAGCAAGTCGGTCTGACCTCCAACTGGTGTGCTCAACACCAGGGGCACTGGAAGTCTCTCGGTATCTAGACCCAAGGCGCGGGCTAGACTGGGTGCAACAAAGGAGTGCGAAGCTCCGGTATCGAACAAAGCATAAGCAAGAGTGCTAAACACACTGATCGTACCTCGAACAACCTCTGGCCCTGCTGGAACTGTTGTTTCTGCGGCGTGTAACTATCCACGCCCAGTTCCCCTGCCCCTCGGCTATCGGCCACCTCCCCGACCACACCCTGGTCGAGGTCCCTGGGGAGCGCCCTGAGGTCGGCCTCCTCCTCTAACGCCTGCCTGCGGAGGAGCGGGAGCTTGTCGTCCCTGCTGCTGCTGCTGGAAAGGTCTGGCTGGAAACTGCTGCTGCGGCGGATGCTGGGGATGACTGCCACTACTGTACTGCACTCGATCGGGTCACTGACTCCGGAGATGTCCAGGGCTCCCGCAGATGAAGCACCGTGGTCCCGATCCTGAAGGAAAAGAACATGGGCCAGGGGATTGAAACTGAAACTGCTGCGGTCTGCTCCCTGCGGGTCGGAACCTGGAGGGTCCCGATGCTGGAGGCCTGGCGCTGACGGCCTTCCCCTTCGATGGTCCCAGCTGGATCCCTTCTCGTGACACTCCGCCCAGAGCATGCATCCTTTCCACCACTTCGGCCTTATTCTGAACCTCTAAGTATGTCGGAAGGGTAAAGGGGGTAACAGCATACTGGAGGGAGGGTCGGAGCTCCTCCTCCAAACATCTTGCCCGAGACTCCTCATCGGGAAAGAGGTCCGAAGCAAAACGCAGGAGGTCCTTGAGCTTGATTCCAAGTTCCATCAAAGACATGCTCCCTTGCTGGAGGGAGAGTAGCTCCTGCCTCTTCTCCTCCTTCATCGTCGAGGAGAGGAACTCCGCCCGGAACTCCTTCTCGAAATCCGCCCAAGCAACCTCAGACTCTTTCCTACTCCCCAGGTGAAGCATCCACCACTGACGTGCCGCTCCTCGCATCTAGCTAACAGCCAGAGGAACCCAGTACTCGGTCGGGGCCCGAATCAGGCCGAAGGCTATGACTAACTCTTCTAGCCATCCTTCTGTCTTCGTATCGGAGGTGCTTCCCTCATACTTCTCGAGGGCCTGTCGTTGGAAGGCTCGAAGAGTCTTCTGCCACTGGTCGTCCTCTTCCTCTCGATCAGCTCTCTGCCGATTGGCCAAAGTAGTCTCAGGAGTCTCGATTGCCTGTACCACACGTGGTCGCCTTCCAGGTGCCATAGCTGCAAGGTAAACAAGGAATGCCTAAGCCCAGTAGTGCAAAGAAAATCGTTCTTAAAAATTATTAAGATTTAATTTATTCTTAATTTCCCAAGACATCCCAGAAACATAAGAACACAAGTCATTATGATGCATGTACCTTTCCTAGGGTCTCTACCCTGCAATCAGTGTGGCCTCACTTGGTCGTTCGGTAGGTCCAGAGTCCTTGCATCGGATCACGGGGGGCCCTAAAATCCCGTGTCCTAGCCGGTCTTCCCTGGCCTAATTCACGCTCCAAGGTCACCCAACACAGTTACCTTACCACCCCATGCAATCCTCACTGTGCCTAACTCCAGACTCCGTCCTATCTCTCAACCATCACCTCTGATACCATTCTGTCACGACCCGCCTTCACTAAAAGGAGGGAAGGGTCAGCAGGTTTCCAGGCCCTTCCTTCTTTAAGTTGAAGGAGAGATAATGAACCCCGAAACCCGCCTTCAATAGGTCCCGGAGTGGCGACTAGCACCAAGGGTATAGGAAATTCTCGCAAATGGAAGGCATTACCCTTTTTATTTCATAGGATCGAAAGATAGGGAGGAGAAAACCCAACAACACCAAGGTAGAAGGAAAAGTAAAGCCAAAAATAAACCATTCCCACATGCATGTTTCAAAAGTGAAAGCCACAAAGTGAAAAAAGGTGACTACAAGGTAAGTACCAAAAAGAAAAGAGAAACAACTCCAACTGCTCCAAAAGTCCGAGCTAGTAAAGTCCTGCGTGATCCCCGAAGTCCTCCTGGAAACCTGGAAGCAGTTTTATATACGTAGGGTGAGCATACAAGTACACTCAGTAGGGAAAAACCAAGACTCTCGTGCACAAGTGGGGGAACGTACTAAAGTCCCATGAGAAAGAGTAAACCAAACACCTAACAAGGCAACTATCCATCCCAGACCTCACCAAGGCTCGCTCCCCAAATAACACAAGTCAAATAATATATATATAAGAGCACATCGATGTTTGGGTACCCCGCGCCACTTTCCCACTGTTTATTGAGACATCCTACGCATCAGACCAATCTCGCCATTCTCACCGCAGTCCCACTGCTGCACCCGCCCGCACACACCTGGGCCACAACCACACGCAGTCCCACTGCCGAATCCCGCCCGCACACACCTGGGCCACAACCACACGCAGTCCCACTGCCGAATCCCGCCCGCACACACCTGGGCCACAACTGTCACGTGTAACCATGCCTGCAAACACCTAGGCCAGAACAACCACCGCTACGCCCGAAGACACCTGGGATAAAGGATCCACTGCCATGCCCGAAGACACCTGGGCCTCATCCCGAAGACACTTGGGAAACCACCTGCCGCACACACCTGGCCAACCGCCACAACACCCTGCCCGATGGTTCTTGGGCTAATAATGGACATCAGGCCATCACAGCCTGCCCGAAGATACTTGGGCTATCCGGGAAAGGGAGCAGAAAAGGAGCTAATAACCAGCCACTAAGGATAGTGTTGGGAAAAACACCCTTCCCCCATAAATGGGGGTGTTCGGCACTAAGTGCTCAACTTGGGTGGGGCGCGAATAAGAAACACAAAGCTACAAGTATAGATATAGGTAACAAACACTCACCCAAAACTTAGGTTTTCCTAGCCAACCTACAGAACACGACATCACCGCGTCCGAGTCACAGTTCACGACCCTTTCCCACAAAACCATTTGTCCCAATTCTTGTTTCACGTTCAGTTAAAATGTTCAAATGATTTCAAGCACTACTGGGCAACTACCATAAGCATAACCAAGGAAAACGTCAAAAGCAAGGATCAACCAAAGCACTCACACCCGGTTCTGTTAACAGAGGATCTCTCCCCAATTTGTGATAAAAACTCTCAACCACTGAAACCATACCAATAGGAGATCCCGTCCCCCAAATTCACACAGCCACCGAGAGTATAAAAAGAACGGGGGATCCCATCCCCTCCCACATTTACAGCAAACGGCCCCAAGGGAAAACAACCAACAACCACTACCAACAAAAGTCAGGGATTTTCAAATTTAAACGACTTAACACACTCCATGATTTCAAAATTCCATGTGCTCTATCCGTTAGTTATCACAGAAGGGTTGATCCTGGTGCTTTCAATTATTCAGCCGGATATACGTGATTAACCAATTTCACAGTAGGAGTTCACAATTTCAACAACCCATTTAAAACATCACGAAGGGATTCATCAGCGCACATACAACGACCACCAACGGTCTCAATTTCCAGAAGAATATCGACCAGCACAAATCAAAAGGATAAGCACAAGATAAAGCATAAGCAACGATCACAACCCCTTCCCCTTCTTTCTTTATAACTCTGTTTATTATCTTTATCAAGGTTTGGTTCAACCAATTCCATAGGAACAAAAGAATAACGCCCACCCCGTATGATACACAAAAGTGAGAGACGAGAGAAATTCCCTACTTGTTGATGGATGATCGACGCTTAGGCCGGGGGCGCGGAACTTTACGGATAACGATGCGGCGGTCCCGATGCACCAGAAGAGCCACGATCGAAGAAGGGGGAAAACCACGGCTTAACCCTTAATTTATAAGAGCCGGGAACAGTTGAGAAAAGAAAAACGCCGAACCGCATAAGACGAGGGAGTCGTGGGTTGACCACGTGGCTTGACTCATCATCAAAGGCGCTGGGTGGTTTAAACCGACCCATGAATTAATGGAGCATTTAATTAAAACCTTTGTGCGCGTTTCAGATTTCCAAAATATTTTTAACAAGGCAGAATAGGGTTTAAAACCCTATTTGCGAAAAAGGAGTGTTACTGGAACAACTTGGAAAGGTCGGGCGACGTCGGCCGGTCTCACCGATCGGTCGCACCGATCGGTCTCACCGATCGGTCGCACCGATCGGTCTCACCGACCGGTCGCACCGATCGGTCTCACCGATCGGTCTCTTCGATCAGTCTCACCGATCGGTCGCACCGATCGGTCTCACCGATCGGCACCCTTTAAGGATCCGGATTTTGGCAAAGGAAGGGACCAAGGGGGGTCTGGGTCATCACAATTTTCTCAAGAAAAAAAATATTCATTGGGATTTGAAACGTTAATATTGGCAGCTAGGGATAAGATAGTTGATAATAAATTGTGTACCGTGGTGTCCTACTTATAAAAGAATTATGGAAAATCACAAGAGACCAGCTAGTTTTTTTAATAATTTTCAAATTCTGGCATGGTAATGGGATGATATTTCCATGGACTTCATTTTTTTAACACAAGATCCTAGTAATAAGGATAATATTTTGTTTATCATTGATCAAATCATAATAAATATATTTTATACCTATCAAGGAGATGATGAAGGTAAAACAATATGGGGAATTTTATGGCAAAGTGATAGTGAGAGATCATGGGGTTATCACTATGGTTGTTTTAGATAGAGAATCAAGGTTTACATCCGGGTTTTAGAATGGTATACCATATGTGATTTCTTCCTAGTTGAAATTGATAATGATATATCATCTACAAATTGGTAGGGAGAGAGAGAGCTATCATGGTTCTTGAGCTTATGCTCTGGGTTTATGTTTCTGATTTTAGTGGTTATTGGGAAAATCTTCTTCCTTTAGTAATGTTTTCCTATAAATATAGTTTTCATGGATTGATCAATATAGTGACAGTTGATTCCTTGTATTTCCATCATTGTAGATATCCCTTTTGATGGTAATAGTTGGGAGATGGATCCTTTTTTGTGAAGTGTCTTATTTAGGAGACGATAGAAATGTTTTAGTCAATCTGGAAGATATTGATCACATAATGGAGTCCTCAAAAATTTAATGTGGACAATTATTACTAGAAACTATAGTTTGAGGTTAATGATCATGTCTTTCTTAAAGTTTCACCTCACTAGGGACATCATCTATTCCATTACTAGGGTATGTTGGAAATGAGGTTTTTGGGCATTTTTGAGATGGATGGATGACTGGGGATAATTGACTATTGGTTGGACATTATTTATCATTTGAATTAAATCTGAGAAATGTTTCCGGTTTCCATGATAAGGATGTATCAGCCAGATCATTTTCATGGAGTTAAATATGCATATAGTGATATTGATCTCGACATCACTATGGTTGAGCAACCAATTCATATTATGGATCTCCGGGAGAAGGTGTTTTGTAGTAAAAGGATTTCATTGAAATATGTACTATGGGGGTGTTGTTGGGATATCCATGAGACTATGGAGTGTGTACTTTTTATGAGGAAAAATAGGCCACCAATTTTTGTGAGTCTTTTATATTAGATACTTTATAGGGATATAAATCAATTACAGTGGTCATATTATAACTATAACAATCCTAACTATAGAACCCTATAGCAAGTGTTTTCCAAGATAAATTGGGAAAAGATATAAGAAATAGAATCCCAAAGGACTAGGTACATTTGTAGTTTGGTTTACTAGATAAATACATGATTAACATATTACATATGATTATAATTCCAAAAACATGTATTTTAGAATAACATCATTCCCACTAGAATATCATTGCATATAAATAACATTACACTTCATGGAATCCAAAAAAAGAAAATAAAAACGGTACGATCAAATGATCAATAATTTATATATAAAGTGGAAGATGTCTAGAATACAGAAATAATACAACATGGAATGGTAAATAACTATACAAAAATTCCATTTAATTAACTACATAGATATCATAATTAAGTGACACATAGTCAATCTATATTTGTAAATAACCAAATACACATTCAACTACATCAATAATTTGAGAATCAAATATATGAATAGATAATATCATTATGAAAATTATATTGATAATAATAAATTAATAATTAATGATGGAAATGTATGATTATTGGATTTCATTATCTTAGGGATCATGATGCCTCAATAATTAAGACCATTCACAAGATCGGTTAACACTAAATGTTGAAACAAATTTAATGTGATATTACTAATTAAGATCATGAGACTAGTGATACATCAAATGGATATATAATTCTAGGCCCCAGCTACTGCAACACTTCCAAATAATTCCTTATATATTGAATAATCAATTTAAATAATGAAAAATACACCTTCTTATCAAAAATCTGTATTAAGTAAAGAATAAATATTTATCAATATTTTACTAGATAATCAAATAAAGTTAAATATAAAATAAATTATTTAAAAATTGACATATTTATTATGAAATTAACATATACATGATAAATAATATGTATATTTATAGAAATTTTAATGTCCATTGATCAGAGGAATGAAAATATTTCATAAGAAATAAAATAATAATATATATGAATTATAGAAGTGAATGCGTGTAAAATCGTTGGAATACTTACCATAAACCATACATAAAAATAATGAGTATTGAATTAATACCTTATATCTCTAAAGTAAAATAATTAAAATATAATTTTTTTATGTTTATGAGTATAAATAGAATAAAAATCTACAAAAACAATTTTGAGGAAAATATTACCTTTCATTTTGAAAATCAGGATTTAAAATTAAAAGATCATGAAAATTGATAAGTACTATTTTATTTTAAAATATTATTTTCATATTATAAATTAATGATTAATACATTTGTAGGTCATGATTTTAGGAAATCTTTTACAAGCCTTGTATGATGAAACAATGATTTTTTTTACATTTTTTTACAATCCAATCATGATTAATTTTGAAAATCAAAAGACGATTACATTAAAAACATTTTGTAAAAAGTAAAAATATGTTATTTTTTTAATAAATCATTTTAAATTTTTAATAAATTTTATTAAAAACAATATGAAGATATCTTCAGAAAACATTTTTTTGGAAGAAAATAGATTTCTGACCAAATAGGTAAACAATGTCTGATATTCATAAGAAATTTTCTCAACCGTTTTAGAAATTTTTTTTGAAAAATATTATTATAAAATAAAATACGTCATTATTAACCATATGAAATTAAATATTAAGGGTTAATTAAAAAATGATAAAATAACCCCCTTAAATGGAAATTCAAGTATAAAATATAAATAATAGAATGTTATTGTGAAGTGAAGCCTTAAAAAGGTCATAACGTTGTTGTGAGAATTAAATAATGAATTGATTATGTGTGTCAAATTTAAATCCACATAAAATATAAGAATATATATCATAATATATTATAAATTCTATTCACACATAATAAAATAATATCAATGAAAATGAATAAGTAATGTAACCAAATGAAAAAAATGAGTCATAAAATTCTTTACAACATGATAATTTTCATGAAAAATCCCCATGGAAGAAAGAATTAAAATTACGACATAAAATATTAATAAATACATATATTAAATTTAAAGGGTATTTAATTACATCATATAAAATTACATATGTGAAAAACATTAAATTATAACTTAATGGGTGGAAATTAAAATTAAGTCACTTACCTCATACATTATTTTAATCGATCATAATTTAACCACATATATAGTGGTACTAAAAATATTATTAACATACATGATAAGTATATTAATATTAATAAAATCATATTTTAACCTTTTAATATCTTACCCCAATTAAATAAAAAAATTTAATTATTTTTATTCTTTTGGGTGTTAATTAACCTATTTATTATTAATAGTTTGTAATGAATTCTATGATTATTATAGATAAAATATATTTCAACAATCTGTAGAAAAAAAATTAATAATTATAATATTTATTCATAAAATATAATTTTAATATAATAATGAAATATTATTTTGAGAAATTAAGTACATTGTGATCTTGGATATGGTAGGTCATACGTATGCATGAGTAATGATTACCTTTTCTAACAAGCATTATTGAAAGGAGGAAAGTAATATTTTTATAACTAAATAATGATAATAATATTTGAAATACATTATTATTTCTTTAATTATACATATATATATATATATAATCAATGTGGGGTAGTGATTAAAATAGTGGCACATCGCTTTGTGAAGGAGGTAGTCCACACGTACACGAGAGACATTGTAATCATTTATTGAGTCAAAATGTAATAAATAAAATTATATTTTAACATTTATAATAAAATTAGTTCATGAATATTATAATTATTTCATTTATATCATATTCATTAAATTTATCATTAACACCTTTCATGTAAATCGTTAGGGAAGAAACATGTCACATGGTTTTGTGTGGTAATAGACTGTTATACAGATAAACAACATTATCGAAAAACATGAGGAATGGAATTTAAAAGTATATATTACATATAATGACTCGATAGGTATAATAATGTTAAAAATTTCATTAATATACTTAATATACATCAAGAAACCAAACATTGAGACGTGGTAATGGAAAAAGGAATAACATCAGTTCATGAGGCTGTAGTCTCTAGTACACATGAATGATGATTTTAAAACCATTTGATTGAATTGGGTATGGTTTTAGTTAATTACCATATAATAAAAAATATCAGTATGTTTAATATTCAATGGTCTTATATCATATTGGATTATAAAAAAAATAATAATATAGAGGATGAAATAAAATAAAAAATATCTTTGAAGAACATTACATCTTCATCGGGTTGCCTCATTAGGATTGCACTATAATCCTTCATTGGATAGAGTTATGAGAAAAATAATTCCTTTAGTATGATATGAGTGACTTTTAGAAGTGATTTTGGAAGTTATTTACTGAAGAAAGGGATTTAAAAGGAGAATTAGAATGGATTGGGGGTGACCTTTTATAATTGAGGTGACTAACAGATCTGTAATTTTTGAAAAGATATTGGTTTTGTGACATTGTTCACAAGAAAAAAGTGTCAAAATTGATTACAAGAAACCAATATAAATTATATTGTCCAAATATTTCAAAAAAATTAATATGGAAAATTTTTAGGTCAATTTTACAATTATGGTTTTATTATAACGCCCCTGTAAACCCATTTATTTCTCTAAAAGAGATAAATAATTTTTACAATTAATTATTATAAAAATTTAGTTTAAAATATTATTTAATATTAATTATTATAATTCAAAATATTTAATATATTTTGAAATTTCAATTCATATTAAATTAAAATGTTAATTAAAATGTAATTTAGAAGACCCGACTAGTATATGGGTTTCCAAAAAAAAATTTATAACGATTACAAATATTTTTTTATCACAATTCAATATGAAAATGACACAATTGTTTAATATTAGGTCTATATATATAATTGGACTATTTTTTTATAACAATTTAATATATATATATATTAACGTGGTGGAAAATCTAAATGAAAATGCAATTATGAATTAAAATCTTCTGTTTTTCACAATTTATCAAAAAAGGAATCATTTTGGAAAAATACAAAAAATAGTTTTTTATATAATTTAGAAATTTTAATTTTCAAAAGAATATTCTTTTAAACAGTTAATATTTCTAAAATTCATAAAAATATTATTTTATATTATGCATTTGAATCGAGGATAAACCATCATTTTAAAAAAATAAATATATAATACAATATTTCCCTTTTCATTTAAATAATTCTAATATAATTTATAATAAATAGATGACCATAAATTATATAATTTATTTTATACTATTCATATCATCCAATTTATGGGATAGATTTTAATATTATACTATATTATCATTCATTTAGATTTTGGGATGAGTGTTTCTTAAGTTATCAAAGTGAATAAATATAAAATAAATATATTTTATGGGTCATTTAAGAATTGCATTTCATGTCACTTACACTAACTAATGAATTATAGTTCCTTTAAAATTTTATAATATCACATTCTCCATAGCTAAAATAAATTATGAACTCTAAATATAACCCGATCTTGGTAATTATGGGTTTTATGTATGATAATTCAATTGTTAAAAACCAAAAATAAAAAAAAATAGTTGATAAAAAATACTCAAAATAATATATAAAGGTATAGTAAAAGTCATATTTAATAAAAATTATTTGCCTTATATATAGTTTATAATATGTGGAATGTGAAGATATGGATATTTAAATAAAATTTAAATAATTACAGAGACTAATAGAGGCCATTAATCAAACAAAAATAAATGATCAATGGAATGTTAATAAATTCCAAACCATAATCCTATAGTGATTTTCAAGACCATTTGATTCATTAGATATGAAGGTAATAAGATAATTATTTTGTTACATTTTTTTAAATATGAGGAATTATTTTACATTATATGAATATATGGAAATATAAAAACATTATATCATTTAATTTTATAATTAAAATTTCCCTATTTTTTTCATTAATATATTTCCAACTCATTTCTTAATCTAATAAAATAATATCCAAAATATAGATATTTTATGAATAACACACTAAAAATAACTATTAACAGATTGTGATATTCATAAAATAATAAAAAGTATTTCCAGATGTCAATAACTATTTTATATATCCAATAACATTAAAATAATTTATCTAATATAATACATTAATCTCTATACCTCGACTATAACTAAACTCGTTAAAAATTAATTTGTATCCATACAATTGTTTATGTAATTTCAATTTCAAATTAACATTAAAATCACATAGTCGATTGGTAGGTGAAAAACTCTTATCATTATTCAGCTATGGGTTCAAGCCCCATGGAATAACCAAATATGATGGGTTTTCACGCATCTGGGAGGTTTTCCTTTTTCTATAACTATAATAATATAATTCATAGGATGTTAATAACTTATAATAACCCTTAATTAATTCAACATCATGGATATGATAAACGCTAAATGACACCAATATCATTAAATTATTCCAAACATTATTAACGGAATTCTTCATAAAAATTCATTTTCACTAAATTATATACTAATCCAATGGGGTGTATACCCAAAAATATTACCCCAAATATCCATAAAATTAGTATAATCCCATCACAAAAATACTACAAAGGGGTGTTTAAGAAAATGAAGATACAATCAATTTTAAACTCTTAAACACATGATGGTATGTATATCTCTTATATTAGTGAATACATATATAATTATAAAATATTTCATAATCCTCAGTTGATTCATGTTTTTTATAAGATAATTATCATTGGTAAAAATACTTCTACAATATAATTTTGGAATAAAAATTCACAAATACATCAATCATTTTAATTCACCATAGGTCTAGCCTTGGTATATCATTTAATGTTTTATTGAGGGAATGGCCCAAATAATACCTAGGAACCCAATAGTTATGAAAAAAACTATAAATTGATAAAAATGATGGGATTTATTTCATTACAATGTAATATTTATTTTTACATGGAAATTATTTTTCTTATTCACTAATTTTGAGCAGATAAATCAATTTACTATTGCATTGAAGAAAATTCTTGTGTATCAATTCCCACATTTCTAACTTGATGGAAATAAACCCTTAAATCTTATATGATATCCACTACTTTAGATTTTAGATAAATCCATTATTACATAATTTAGTGAGTCCAAGAATTGGATAATGTATAGGTTGTTAATAATATTTTGGGACAATTTATTAGGAATATTTTTAATATCTTGCAGTCCTAAAATCATCCCATTTATTTTATCAGATTCAGCACACATTAATTAATATAGTTGGAGAAGGAATAATCATAGTGATAAAACAATACATTCATTTATAAGATTCTTAAATCATAGAACATTATTTAAAATATAAGACACCAAAGGATTAATCTAGGACATTAATTATCATCATCCATTTAATCCATTAATATTTCATGTTATGATAATGTTATTTAAATTATGAATATCTACCCAGTTTGTTAAAGTAATTGTACTATAAGTCCCACAATAATTTATAAGTTGATGATTGGGTAAAGCCCAATGAACCCTTTTTAGATTTTTTACCCTTTCATACATCTATATTAAAACCATATCCACTTATAATATCCAAAAATTGATTTATTTCATAGAAAACCACATAATATATACCATACCAATCCACTATGATATTATTATATAATTATTATAAAAATATATCATATAGTTATATTTCCTTATCTATATTTTCATAAATCTAGTTCCCAAGGTTTCAACTAAGATTCCCTTATAATAACTTTAATGACCATGACTACCTAAACGTAGAGAAAATGTCTTGTTTTTTATATTCGAGCAATATTCAAGGAATCACGCCTCATAGGACCTAATAGTTTAGTAGTGGTGGTAAACTATGTTCCAACATGATTCATATATTACATTTGAATACTTAAGTTAACAAAATATTTTTTTAAGAAGAAAATTATTAACAATAAACTATCTGTTCATGTCAATAATGGCATACATCATGGATTAGTGGGAAAGGAAAAAATATAAGAGTGAGAAGAGATTCTCAGAATGGGTTATCTACGACATATGATATTTGGAATCAATAAATATTAATCAATATGTAAAGATAAATAATTGAATAAACATCCCATTTAATCATTTACTTGGCTATCATAATTATATAATGTATAATAAATAGGGAATTGTAAATAATTGAACACAAAGTCCATTTTATCAATAAAATGAGAATAAAATTCTTCTAGAGATAATATATTTTTTAAAATATAATGTATAATAATAAGTGAATTCTTAATGAATGGAAATTTTAATTTTTGGTTTTCAGGATCTCAAGCATCATTATACCTCTTCCATCAAAACCATTCACAAGAAAGTATACAAATAAAGGCAGAAAACAATTTAATTCTAGATTGTTTATTCAATTCATGATAAAATCGACTAGTATGGGAAATATAATTCTCATCCTCACTCATCAGTACATATCCAATGCATTATTGATATATTGAATAATGAATTTAGTTCATTGATAATGTTTGTTATCATTAAATATATGAATTGTCTAAATAATAAATATTTATAAATAATTATCATGATAAAACAAAATAAATGTGTAATTTCATATGTTGAAATTTTATACTCTATGATATAAAAATATCAATTATAATTAATATCGAATATTAGGGTGAATATAATGTACAATGATCACATGAAAGTGAATATTTGATGTGATGTTAAGGGATAAAAATAATAATCATTGAAGGGAATGGATATATTTTACTTGGAAAAAATAATAATAATGCATCCATTTAATGTGTAAAAATGGTATCAGCACAAAATATCTCCCATGAAGTATATGTAATATAATTGATTTCTGATTTTGATAATTATAAATACCATAGAAGTATTTTTAAAAACATTCTTGAGGGAAAAATCCTTTTCATTTTGAAACCCACATTTTAATACTAAATGGTTTAAATACATATTTGAGAATTTTTTTTTGAATATAGTATTTTAAAATTATAATTCATTCTTTAAAAAATTGAGTGTTAATTATGGTTAGAAAATCCATAAATTCCAAGTACAATTAAACAAACATTCATTTCACACTTTCAATAAAAGACAAACATTACTTATTTTAAAAATAACAATATGATTATTTTAATTTTTTAAATATAATAATCAATAAAATTTTATATAATAAGTCAATTGTTAATTGTTAATTTTTATAAATAAACAAGTTTTTGGATGAAATTAGAGTACCGACCAAAGTGGGAATTGAAGTTGAATTTTCTTGAAAACATTTTCACAGTAATTATATGTAGCAAAGAGTGAGAAAATGGAAATATTAATTGATAAAATTCGTGAATATCTAGGATAGAATAAAATTTATGGGATTATTATATAATGATAAATCATCACTATCAAATTAAATTCAAGTATAATAAATACCGATTAAAATGATATTGTGAAACGATCCCATAAAATGATAATAAAATTGATGTTAGAATTACTGAATAAATATGTTTTGTGTTTGAAATGTAAATATACATAAAATTATTGGATATAAAAAATATATATTAAAAAATAAATACACACACAATTATATAATATCACAGATAATGAATAATTAATGTAACAAAATGAAACTTAAATGAGTTACGAAATTATTTACCACTTTGTAGTTTTCATGTCAAATACCCATGGATGAAAAAATTTGAATTTAAATTTAAAATACCATTAATTCTTAATGAATCGTGTTATAACTTGTCATTGGTTTAATATATTAACCACATAATATAATATATGTTATAATATTACATGACGTATTAAAAGGAAATTGAGATGAAGTCCTTTACCTCACATTTACTTTTGGATGAATATTATTTTAAATAATATATATTAGTTCTATATATGTATTTAACTTGTATTGTAACCAAATTAATATTTATAATATCATACATTATGTTTTATAGCATCTTATTATCTTATTGTAAATAGTCATTCATTAATTATATTCTTTCGAGTGTTAATTGTCTTATTTTCACATTCATATATTATCATGAATAATAAGGTTATATTTCATATTATATAGTTAAATAATATCCATAATAATAATCATTGCATAATTATCATATTTATACTTCAATTATAATTTTAATACCAATAATAAAATATGTTTTAATATATTTAGTATGTTATGATCATGAAGATGGTAGGACGTAGAAACACATGTGTAACCTTAAATTTTTGAAATATCCTTATGGGATGGAGTTAAAAAAATATATTATACTTAAATAATTATAATAATATTTTAAATAACAAATAATTCCATTATATAAACTTATATATATAATTCATGTAGTTTGGTGATGAAAGAATTCACATCGGTTCTTGAAGGTGGAAGTCCACACGTACATGAACATTGTATCATATTTTAGTGAGTGAAAATGTAATAATAAAAAGATATAATATAAATTAAAAATGAAAAACAAGTAATGGATATTATTATTAAGTCTTTTATAGAATGTGTATTCATCTTCTTTATAAATATTACCATCTGTGTAAAGTGTTGGTGAAAAACAAATCACATCACTTTGGGAGGCAGTAGTCCAAAAAACAAACTGTAAACATTATCATATCACCTATGCAATGGATTGTAAAATGGTATATACTAAATAATGACTCCATAGGTATAATTATGATATAAATATTTTATATATACATTATATACACCATCATTCCCAACCATGATAGGTGGTAATAGAAAACTGATTGATATTTGTTTGCAAGGTGGTAGTGCATTGTGCACACAATTGGTGATTCCATAACCCATATGGTGATAATGGGAATGGATTTAGTTCATAAAAATAAAATTATATAATTTAATTATATGAAATATTCTATGTTTTATATATCATCATGGTTTAATAAGAATTTAAGGATGTGGAGGATGAAATATAATATTATCACACGAGATAGAATTATACCTCTTCCTCGGGTAACCTCCTTAGGTTTTCACAAAATACTTTAAATTATTGATTTTTTAAAGAAAATAAGGATTCCTATATTATATGAGGGAATTTGGGGAGCTATTTCGGTTTGTATAGGTTGAACAAAAAGGCTTGATAGTTTAAAGGGGAAAGGAGAAGGGGAGGTCATTTATAATAGAGTTGAGTTGCATACCAGCTATTTTTGAAAAGAAATGGTGAACCCATGGTTTTATCATTCCAAAAAGGGTCCCAAATGGTTTATTATTGAGACTTATACATAATATAGTCAATAAATATCCATATAATATATTTTATAAATTTTTTTAGTTCAATTTACCCAATATAGTTTTATTTTAACAACTGATTGGCCGATTTTTCCTTAACCATGATAAATTATTTTTAAATATTTATTGTCAAAAATTATATAGTAATTATTAAATAATATAAATTTTAATGATTTGAAATATTAGATTCGTTTTTTCAAATCCCTCTCATAGAGGGTGAATATTTTTATTTTAAATAATTCCATAGATGCGATAGAAAATCCGGTTTTGAAGTCCTAGTATCTCTATTTTTAATATTAAAAATAGTCACTTTATAGTTGACTTGTAACATAAACTTCACAAATATTCAGGTTGGATTCATATAATTCCAAATTCCAAATTTAAAAATGAATACTCACATTAAAGGATAGGTATTCTGAAGATACCTCAAACACTGAATCACACACATCAGGTGAAGATGCATCACCATCATCATTATTTAAATACTAACCCCATCATCACATTCAATGTTTCCATTCACCATATAAATTTTCCAACACAAAGGAAAACCCCTCCTAAATAAAAAAACAACAAAATACTCATTTATCTATTCTTTCATTTCATAACCCTAATAATTATCATGATGTGACGCCGTCAGCTAATTCCCCATCACCCCACAATCAAAAACACAAACCCATCACGGGACAAACTTCAACCCAAAGGATTACTTCAAGACCACCAATTAAAACGATGAAACAATTTTAAATTATAATTCCGATAACTACCAAGAATAAAAACTTTAGTGAGAACCAAAATAAGGTAATTGAGTCGATAAGGAATGAACCTACTTGATTGATGACCCATCAAACAACACTTCCGAAAACATATTTTAATTCTACCACACAAGGTCACACTGGGTGAAGTGTGATGGATCATAAAGTAAGAATAAATCAGGATCTGCATCATAAAAAATGAACCAAAAAATTTCATGGAATATCAATTACATCCATCGGGACACCATAACATGACACCATCACCTTTACACTATCTAAAACAAACTAGATCTACCTTCTTTGATCTCCAACCTTGAACCAATCACCTCAGAACTACTCATTAATAATGACACCTCCTCCCCATAATAACACACAACCATACATAGTACTCTCCTCCTAGAACATTATTTTAATATTACATATAACCTCCCAATGATTCCTTGAGATCCACCGGACCAGACCATCCTGGGGAGGAGAAATTTCACATGAAACCAGTTTAGAGTAGATGTGGCCTAAGGATTCTATAGAGAGAGAACACATAAATATACTACTAATTAGTTTAAAAATATATTACTTGAACAACTACAATAAATAGCTTCAAGTAAACCACTTACACCTTATCCAATACCTCTCAAAACATCCTAAAAATAAGAACACCATATTATACATCAAAAAGTGAAAAAATGGCAAGAGAAGAGGAACAAACATGATATAAATCAACAGAATGATGAAATAAAATTTGGAAAATAGAGGGATATGACATCACTTATATTATTGATCTGAAAACAATGGGATATATGAGAAATGGTAAAAGTAGGAATCAGAGGAAAAAAATACAGTTTTTTAGAAAACATTATATATAATTTTAAAAGTTTTTTATTTTATTTCAAATAAATAGGTAAATATTTTTTAAAAAATTAGTTTGTACTATTCAAAACTCCCAATTTAATGGCTTGGTTATAAAAATATAATATATAGTGTTTTAGTTAAATCCATGGTTTCATGTTATGCAATAAACGGATGAGAATTATTTTAATGAAATTTATTTCATTGGTTGTTTAATAATAGTGTTTCATGTATCATATATTATCAAATATATTTTTTTTCTTTCATTATTTTGGGGGGGTTAAAATAACACCCTGTTGAATTCTTCTAGGTTTTCCTTTTTCCCTCCCTTTTTAATTAGGTGTATCACTAGCTTCTCGGAAATGGAGATCCTTTGATGGAGAAAATTACCTATTTCTTACGAATATATGTTTGTTTCAACTAATTAATTATAGGTTTATCATTGAAAATAGATTTAGAGTTCTTTTAATAATACAAGAAACTATGATGAATACATTCTACTAGATATATTCACATCCAAAAAGTGTTACATGATTTGAATAAATTATTGAGAAGAATTTTGATCCTCATGAAATATTTGAAGTGTTATTAAAATTTTAAATTTGTACACGTCATGAGAAAATTGATTAGGGATTCATTTAATGAGGGTATACTCCCTTTTTAAAATATTTTTAATACATGATATTTTACACCATGAAAGGGATTCATGAAATGAATTTATCGGGACTGACAACATTAAATGTGTAGCATTCCTGATTCATGTATTATTTATTGAAAATATATTCATCTCTATCTTTGTATGTATGTTGGTAAATTTATGGTTATATCCCTCCTTTTGGATCTCTCCAATTGGCATTTCATTTTTTTGGTGGTTTTAGTCTATATCCATGGTAAGAATTATATATTCTTCTTTGTTTTCATTGGTCATGAGAGCACTTTTGGGGGAATTTATGTTTAATATTCAGGAAACATATGTTGATTATATCAACCCTTTATAGTTTATTGTCATTCTGTGTCATTTGAAGTCTGAACCATGGGTTTTTGATCTCTCTTGTCAGCATTTGGTAGGTCTACATCATTCATGAGGTAGGTAGATCTAAGGATATTTCGGAAATTCATAAATTTAATAATATTCTTGTTTATACATTTGGGATGTTCATTAAAATGGATTTTATTCCGTGAATAATGGTTTTAATTAAATGAGATCATAATTTGAAAAATGTTTTTGAACAAAAAAAGAACATAGGGAACCTTAGGAGCATCAAGAAATGGACTAATGTGGCTCAAGTGTGTGTCACACCAATATGAGTTATATTATTGATATAAAAATAATGTCTATGGTCTCAATATTGGTTGGAAACAATTTATTCCTTGATTAGAATAATTTTATGTCTAGTATGAATTCCCATATGATATTACCCAAATGGCACAATTTACTGTTTATTCTTGGTTTATCACATTATGTTTTACTTTATTGATATTTTATAACTTGTTTAATTTACCTATTTTTCATTAATTAGTGATATATTCCATGATTTGGTCAATATGGTGTTTATTTATGGAAAAAGTTAATATTGAAAATAATTGTACTTATTAGAATTCTTTATAAACTTGATTCTGTTCTAATGATAGAACATATGAATTATTGATATTAGATATTGTATATATTCTTTGTATTATCCTATGGGGCTTGGTGATCACCAAAGTTTTTTACCATGTAGTTTTAGAACATTTGTTTCTAAATAAGGTAAAGGGATGGGCATCATGTAGCATATTGATTTAACTTTCCATTTATTTCATTCATAGTGGGGTTGTTTAATGAAGATGGATAGTCACATGGATACTTTTTGGCCTTTTATAATAATTATTTTCTAGTTTAGAATATTTCAATTGGGTTGTATAGTGCTTTATTTTTCACATTAATTTTTATTAGAAATTTTTTAACAAGACCATATTAAGAAAATAATCAACTTTTTATAAATAATCTATCAATTTGGAGATGTAACCTTATGATAACATTAATGGTTTATTTAAATATTTTTTAATTGTGGATGATTATATATAATGAGTTGTTGAACTATAGATGTATATATTTTGAATATTATATCAAGAATACATTCAAATTGTTATTATGTAATTATATATTTATTTAATAAAGGAATATTTCTATATATTTAATAGATGGTCTTTAATGTATCTTGGAATCACTTGATATCCTTGAGAAACAAGAAGGAATAAAAACATAATTACATGAAGATATGTTTTTAAAGGTAATAGAGTGTCTTTAAATATAATACTATGAATGTGTTCATGATATGGGTGATAAATTTTTATCAGAAGCTGATAATATTCTAAAATGTATAATAAAATTATTTAAAACAATAAACCACAATGTACATTATGTGTTATAATTTTGGTCAAAATTTTGTGATGATTACATGAAATAAAATCCCCACTATAAACCATCATATATAATATGGATGAAAAGCATATTATCCTTTTAGGTTATTTCTTGGGCATAATAAGTAAATTTATTTTATTTTAATAAATTATTTTTTGTATTTCATTACATTTTTTTTCCAGTATATTCATGTTCTCATCCTATCGTGGGCAAAATACCCATAATCTAAATAATTATTCTCTTAAAAAATCACACCATTATTGATTGTTCAATATTGTGTATTTTGTAGATAAATGGGTCCTTGTTGTTAAGAAATATTCCACACTCTTCCATTAATATTTTTTTTCAAAAAACAAATAATAGTTGTGTATTGTAAAATGGTATTATCATATTTGAATTGATAATATTACTATCTATAATTTGGATATATTCATCTGTGAAGGGAGTTACCCTAATTCCGATTTTGGTGGGCATGCGAATGATTAAAAATAATGTATTTAATAGCTTTTGTAATCAATATTTATTATAGAGGCGATTACATGTCCATTTGGATTTCATCCATATGGTAAAAAATCAATTACCTGGTTGAATTAATCATCCTAAAATCACAATAATATATAAATTTTATTACTATTAATGATTTTTAAAAATTCCAAAACTAGAAGTTTATTATTCTTGAAATCATTTGAATACATGCTTTGTATCATTAAAACATTATTTTAATATATAATAACCCATATTTAATATATTGTTATTTTCAAAATGAAAAAATGAAAAAATTAATAAACCTAAAGGGAATATCACATAATTTTTATACTTCCTGAATATAACAAATCATATAAAAATCCAATGAATATATCCTCTCACGATAACTGGATATAGATTTTATAGTATTATTAAAATTATATACTTTTATTAATGTTTAATGTTAATTAAATACATCAAATCATGTATTTAAAATATTAATTTATAAAAGAATTATTGAATCCTTTACACTTTGTGAAACACTATTTTAAGTACACATTATATATGTTATTGATTTATTAGTCAGATATAACACCAATATTCTAAGCATTAGTTATTCTATATTTATAGATGAATGAAGGAATTTGGGAATTACACTTATAGAATATTGAAAAACAAGTTAGGATTCACTGAAATTAAACATCTTGATTATCTATAGAATTTTTAATATCCATGGATCATGGAATATGGTATGTAATAAAGGAAAAATTAGCATTAAAACATTTCTCACTATAAATAACTTCTCATTTCCCTAATGATTATTTTTCATTGTGAATTTTCTTTACAAATTCATACCTTGATATCTATTTTATTCCATTAATTTGTGGAATTTTTAATTATTTTATTATCATGAAACTATAAAGTAATAATATTTATAATGAATCTTTAATCTCAATTTTTTATATAAAAATTCAAATGAGAATAAAAATCTGTGTATTGAGATGTGTTCCATTATTTTTTTCCTTTGTGTATCTTTTAGGATTATGAATTCTCAATAGGTTTTAATTGTTTTTCTCCTAATCATCTCATATGTTTCTTCATATAATTTAAGGGTCGGTTTAAGGATTTACTTTTCATTATTTGGTTATGTTTATTATTGAATCTATTTCCCAGTTATCAATTTGATACCAAAGATATTTATGTTTTTATTTATTATATTTTATGAAGAAATCATTAACAAACTATGATAAATATATTTTTTAATTGTTTTGGAAGGTAACAATGACAAAATTTATAGCATTTTAGTTTATTTACATAAAACATTTATTTAAACTCTCATTTGTATCTGAATCATTCTAAACCATCATTCATACTTGTGTTTCAATATGGGTTAATGGTTGATCAATAAAAAACCTTTGATGATATATTGGTGACAGTTATCTTTAAAAACCCCATTTTATAAGAGTGACATTAATAGATTTAGTTTTTTTTATTTTCAAAATATTGACAAAAAATTTGAATTTTCTTTAAAAATGTTGTTATATAAAATCCTTTTACATGAATTTCAATGAAAAAATAAAATATTTATTTTCTGTGAAATTAATTATAGACCAAATTAATTTTATTAACATCTAATGCGATTGATGAAAAATGATGAGATTTGGTACATAATTATTTCTATTAGATTCAATTCATGTATATCAACATGGTTGTAAGTAGTTCATCTCTTTATTCTCATATTTTAGAGTAATTGTTCATTAATTTATGAATACATTTTCTCATAATTAAAATGATATATATTTATTAAATGTAATTTCAAACATCAATATTCGTTCATTGTTTTTTTATCTTGTTTTACCCTTGAGTTATCCTCTTGATAAGGGGTTTAATATGTTTTTATCACATTAAAAAATTCCTTTATAAATGAATTCCACAAAATGGTGTCACTTTATCCATTAAGTGAAAATAATAAATATATTTTCATAAAAAATTCCATGCAAGAATAAATGTTTTGACCATATAATTTTTTTGATTAAAATGATCTCTTTTTAAAGGATTTTCTATAATGTTTATGAGTAATATTTAAGGGGAATTACTATTATGTTCAATCCCACAAAAAAATATAATATGTTCTACTATATATAACTATTCCATGATAGCCTATTAAAGTGGAAATAGAAAATTTATCCACTTCACATGGTATTTTTATAAACCTCTTGGCCTTATCATGTCATAATGACTATAAATATCATTAAATGATATATTGAATCAAAACATGAAGGAATTTAAACTTAAGGATAAAGATAATGTTTCCATGATGTAGTTTAATATTTTCATATATCATAGGATATGGGTATTTATTTTTAAAATAAAGCTTATATGGGGAATCCATAGCATTGAAATTTTTTAATAAACATGGATTTTTTTAAATATATTCTCTATTTCGTTTTATCAATTTTTGATACTCATAATGAAAAATATAATAATATAAAAATTGTAAGAAGAAATGATCCACCGATATTAATATCTAAAAACAAGATAATGAAGTGTTGTAGAAACCTATGTTTGTCACATTGTTTTTGAAACAAAAAATTTTGTTTCTTTAGTTTATGGATTTGAATTTATAGAAGTATTTATTATATTTTATGAATTCAATATTTATATCTTTAATTAAAATAATAACGAAAATAATAATCGATATAATAATAATTTATAAGGATATTGATTAATCATATAGAATATCATCAACAAAAATTTCAACCATAATTCAGTAAATATATCGGTCTTCCTTTTAAATCTTCCTATTAAATGAATACATTGATTTTATATTCATCTCCTTTAATTTATTTGAATATTGAATTTCAATAGTATTCGATCATAGTGAAAATTACCTCATACAATTTGGAAAATAGTTGTACAAATTAGTGATTACCTAATGATTCAATGATTCCATGTATTTACCTCCTCAAATAATATTATAACAAGATATATATTCTTGATTTGGTATTTTATATGAGTGTATCCAACAACATGTTATTATAATAGCATATCAGTCACCCCATTTTTTTCATCATTAAACCATTTATAAATTTAAAAAATTAAAAAATAATGTATATAGATGTAAATAAGATAAAAATATAGATGATTGAAAAATATAACGCTACAAAATATTTTTTTTTTTATAAATTAGTAATAAAAAATAATGAACGATATATATCATAAATAACATGGAATATGGAACAAAATCAGTATCCCTTATTCATGATTTACTACATAATAATTTTAGTGGGAAATTAATATAGTATATTTTGTGAAATGGTAATTAGAGAAAGATATTACACAAACTAAAAACATAACATTTAGATTGTGATATATATTATATTATATAAAATTATCCATACTAGTTACTCTCTCCCCCATTGAAACCATTCATTGTGGAATAATATTTTTAAATTATTCCACCAAGTTAATTTTTTATGTTAGTCCTATAATTTTCCAACATAACATTTCACTGAAAAAATATTTTTTAAAAACACCCACTATATATTAATGTTATATTTATTTTTTCAGATGAGAACTATATTTTTGTCAACCCATGACATGAATTAGATAGAAAAAATCATATGAAAATTTAATTTTGTTATTTTCTTCGAAATTCTTACTCATCTATCATATATATGTAAAAAATAATTCGAATTAATAATTATTAAAATCCAAGAATAATAATTAGTCAAAATAGAGAACATAAAAGAGTAAATCGGAAGATCTAAACAGTTTCACATCAAAAAATTACAATATATTCATGTTTAATATTGAGTTATTTTTTTATACCACAATACATTATCCACCATTGATATTTTTTAGGCTTTAAAAATTTATTCAATCCTAAGAGATAACTATTTTATAGAAGGGAATCTACAGATTCTATATTTAAAATATTTTCATTGATCAAGGATAACTATTAATATCATCACACTCAATTTCATGTAATAAGAATTTAATTTATTTATATATCATATTCCTTTCTGTCCCAAACAATAGAAAATATATAAATATCATTAACCATTAAATTTATTAAATCAATAGAAAATCATTTAGTATATCCATCTGATATTCAAATGAGAAGTTTTAGAATCAAAATTTAAATAAATCCTCGACCCATGTGGATGAGTATTTATTACACTTTCTATAGATTCATGTAAATTTATACTTCATATTGAACTCATCTTAGTCATTATTACACAATGTTACTCAATGTTTTCATATAAAATTTATCATAGTAACATTATTATAATCTAAATGGGTAACATTTATCATTTGTATTTTTACCAAGAATGTTTTTTAAGTGACTTCATGATCACCATGGAATGGAATACACTACTAACATTGTAATTTAAATTTTTTATAAAAATAAGGGAATTCATAGATTTTATAGTTTTTTTACAGAAAAAATAAGAAACCCGGAAATGAATATAAAATGATTTTTTATTTTTTTATAATAATAAGGAATTAAAATTTTTACTTTTAAATCCAAAAAATTAAATATAGATATAAAATTTATTCCAAAATAAACCTCTTTTACTAAAATTAGACAAATTGCAAATATTTGTGACAAAAAAAATAATATTACATTATTCTATAAATATATTATTATTCATCACTGTATAATAGTATTGATAGTGGTTCACTATAGATCATAATATCCTCATTTATATATTGATAGGGTCTTTGGTTGATAACATGATTTTTTGGTCCTTATTATGGTAAATATTGGTGTGGTCAGTAGAATGCCTTCGAATGCGGCTTCAGACACAGTTCTTCTGAATGGACGAATCAAATTATGTGTAATCATATATGGATGTGGCTTTAGGAATAGTTCATTGTAGTTTGGAACTGGTTAGATTGTTTTCAGCATGTTGTGCATGGTTTCTTTGGAAAATATTCATAAGCTTCAAATGGTTTCATCCGATGAAGGTTTATTCTTCAAATATCATATTAATTTCTTCTTCATTTCATTCCATGTAGTTGTTTTTTGTGGCATCGCAACATTCCACATTTGGATTATTTTTGTGATTACTATTGATCTGTTTCATGGTGGATGATGTCAATTTTCATTTTCGATCTATTTTAGTAATGTATTTTGGCCATTGATTTGGATCCATTTTGGTGTTTCTATTCTGTGTGGTCAGAGCCATGGATGTCTTGCCTCAAGTTAATTTTATGGTTTCTAATCTTTTAGTTTAGATTCTTTTGATCACTACGGCTTTTGATGTTCAAGATATGTATATCATTGTGGCTGTTTTAATTCATGTTTTCTCTATTTCGATGCCTTCCATGAACATTTTTTCCCAAATCAACCATTGAAATTTGTGTCTGTAGGTCCTGATGTTTTTTCTTGAGTGGGTATTGTGGGTGTTCCTAAAATTGATGTCATTCGACCCATTTCATCACATTCTTCCTGCCTCTACTTGGAACATTGATCCAAATCTTGGATTACTCCATTCTCTCTGAGGCAGAGCAGCATGGGGGTCTTCTTGGTCTTCTGGGATGTGAGTTTGAGCATCCAGATCCGGAAGATCGATTATGATTTCTGGTTTTTTGGGGATAAATTTTAGATCTCATGGAGGATTTTTCAGTTGGTTGACTGTTGGATAAGAGACATTGTATGTGGATGTTTCCCTTTGAAGTTTTTGTAATTTGTTGATGTGTTTGCACCAGCATTCTATATGTTTCTACTTAATGTGAGGTTAATATCCAGAAGCATTCACATGAACATGCCTTTTGGATTTTAATTATTGAGAGGATATGGCTCTTACATCAATTTGGGCTCGTGGAACTCTATACGGGACAACAAGTCGTGCGGTAATGCGATGGTGGATGCTTGTCTCCAATGTGTAATCATTGTGGAGGGGTAGATCCTGTAGTATTTATCTATTTTATAATTGATAATGGGTTTATTATACTATAATGTGGGATCATGCATGTTCTCTATTTACCAGCAAATGTGTTTTGATAATAAAAATTTAATTTTCTTTCCGTAGTAAAGATTGGAATTCCAACAAATTTCTATCATAATGATTTACCATTTATATTGATCCATGATATATGATATTTCATTATTTTCCATGAATTTATATAGAATAACTAGGGAAAATTATTTTTCAATTATTATCTCACATTCACAATGGTATATGTATGGCTTATATAACATATATATATATATATAGTTTTATACCATTATATATTTTTTATAATACCAATAATCTCACTTTATATTCATAAATTTTCAACTTGTTATTATGATGAATATAGGAACATTATTATATACAACTACACATCAATCTATAACAAAGGTCAATAAAGAAATTTATGTTTTGATCTATGATCATTATATCATATTTTATATGTGGTACTAATGCAACAACCACTCTTTATCTAAAATTATAGAATATGTTATCCATAATATTTAATTTGAGAAGATTTACATTCTAATATGCATCACTTTTTATAAAATAATATATTCATTTTAAAATATTTGTATCATCCATAATGGTTAATTTTTTTTGAAATTATCAATGAAATAATGGTGTTTCACCAACCATAACAAATTGGTGGTTCATCCCCACATATCCATTATTTTTAGATCATTGAAAACAACAATCAATCACCTAATCCTAGAATTATTTACAATAAATTAATTATCATCATTATTTTCTTTCTCTATATCGAATAATTGAAAACATTCATCATCCTTGAAGAAGACTATTTATATACATCCAAACATGTTAAGAATGTTACATAACAATATATACATAATTTTTCCCATATATATATATATATAATATCTATAAAAAATATAATAACATGCCTCTAATGATATGATTTCTACCAAAAAAAATAAATTAGTTATTAAATCTGCCTTCTCATTTAGATTTCCCAATAAAAATAATAGTTCACAAACGTATAATTTTTATTTTTATACATACAAACCACTACCATAATGTAATATTATAGATTAAGATACATCCTTTCCCATTTTAAATATCACCACAGGTGAATTAAATTATTCAACTCTATGTATAATTTTATATATTTTGTTACCCCTCATGAGGATATTGTTTCATTTTTTTGAAATACTTTTTATTTGATCAATTATTTTGGTGAGTGAGTTAGATTTGATAATGCTTGTCATTAATTTCATGAATATATTTTTATTATTATCCTAATTCTCAAACCAATTATTCATACTTTTTTATATAATTCTATTGATGCACATAATATATTTGATAATGAATCTATGCTAATTCATAATATAGAAATAATATGGATTTGATGTAGAAAATTGGCCATGTCTAATTAGTGAAAAGGTACACTTCAGCAATAAAGGGTCATTACCTCTATATAATTGATTTTTATGATTCATCAGAATTAATATTAATAAGGGTCATCTCTATGCTATATATTAGTCATCTAGATATTTTATTATGTAAATAATGGTGTCTCTATAGATATGATTCATGTATAAGGGTAATAATAGCATATTTATAGTCTATCTACACCATGTGATTCTATATAAAGGTATGTACATGATCTTTTGATTCTATATAATGGTAATTAAATTCATATATATAGGTGACTCTAGATTTATTCAAGCTGTGTTGGTGTCATTAGAAACTATGTAAGGGTTACTCGGAGGACAATTAAATGTATAAAGATCAACCAAAATATATGTAAGGTTTGTTGAGATGTGTGTAATAGAAATACCCTAAATAGTTTTTTTCACTAAATAAAGATATTTAAATGATTATAAAAAATTTGTATGAGTGATTATAGTATCTATATATGGGATATTTGGGTATTTTCTTCTGATCGATATTATCATTATGTGAGTCATTATGATTGAGTGTGTATTACGAGTGATCTTATATTAGTACAAGTATTCAAATGAATAAACCGTAAATTGTATGACTCTTTTAGCTAGTAAGTGTATATGAGTAAGGTAAATGATGAAGTTTATAGTTTTTTTAATTAATGTTTTGAAAAATATCCAAATTAATATGATAAAAAATAGAAAATTATTATAATTGTTTTTTTGAATATTTTAATATTTTATTTATCTAGATAATGTTTTTAGTGATTTAATTAGTTTTTAAGGATGAATTTTTAGATTACAAATTACCACATCTTGAGGCTCCACAATCACAATAAGCACACATATTGTATTTATGAAGTTAAAATTATTTTAATGTGTGGAGAATTATAAAAAGGGTCCATGAAATTTTTCATATAATGTCAATTCTAATAAGTCGAGTTTATTAGTAATGTATTTAGGATAATATATATGCTATGAGTTATAGATATTCTATTTATGTGTTTACCTAAATGTATTATAACATAAAGGGAAAGAAAAATTTAGGCATTAATAAAGTTATTTATGTATCTGTGGAATTTTTTATGGGTTGAGAACATCCAAAAAATATTGTTATGACAAAAATAAGAAGAAGAATTTGTGCCATCAATTCCATTAGAACAAATTATTTCTATTAATTATTTCTATTTAGATATATATTAGCATTTCCTTTCTACAGGAATGTACTTATACATCATAAGAGGGTTCTATATTTTTCTAGAATATTAAAAGTAATACCCTTTGTTTTTTCAATCATTATATTTAAATAATATGTTTTTTTGTTGTATAAAAAATAACACACATGAGTCATGTATTAATCAATATAGATTTGAACCTCATTAAAAAAATGTAATGTTCATCACATTACAATTCTATAATATCTTGTTTGTGGATATTGCTACTAACTATATGGAAGGGAATATTTGTTTTTGAAAAATAATAAAATCCTGGGTTCATCCCATGATTCATTTCATACATAAACTGTTTGATCATTTTGAATTGTTATTAGATAATGATACACCCATGATGATCACATGTTTTTATACTATTTAAGACTAAAACAATGTAAACTAGAAAATGATTCTATCCTTTTATGGAAATGGTTTTAAAATATATATTGGGATAAGTGCACCTTTATCATTATCCTAATGATGGGATGTTGTTGTTTCTCCCCATACTATTCTATAGTTCCAATTAATAATAATTCATTGTCTTTATCTTGAAATAAGAATATCAGGAATGTTGGAAAATCCATAAATACAATATCTCTTAATTATTTAATATTATAATCTTGTAAAAATAATTTTAAAGTGTGAAATAGCTCATGAATAACAAAATGTAATGTAACAACATGAAAAATGTTTTATAAGATATCCTATAAAGGTAAGTTTCTTGTTTCAAAACTAGATGTAACTTCTAACCAATGTTACTAAAAAAATTCATAGATAAATATTGACTATGATAATGTTATAGTTATTCAAAATGAATAATATGTCAAGAATTTTATTTTTATAGAGTGGAAGGGTGATATAATTATTCTTAAATATATATAAGCATTTGAAGAAATAATAAAACACACTGATAATCATATATATTCTATATATACTAATGATGAAGTATGAAATTTGAATCTTAAATGTACAGGTTCAAGGTATTTGAAGAATGAAGATATTAATGAAGTTAATTTTGGTATTGCACCATTATCGTAGTTTTTGTTAATTTAATATGGATGTGAACAAAAGAAGAATTAACTATAATACAGGAATGATCGATAAAAATCTATACTTAATGAAAAACAACGCCAAATATAATGATGAAAATATGAGTAGAAACTTTTCTACTAAAAATAAAAAAATTTAGATGTCACTACATTAGAATAAATTTTTCTATCTTTATCAAATATTACTAATGATTTTATTCCAGTTATCGAATCATAATAATGTTAATCTAATTATATATTATATTGTTTGTACAGTTAAATTTATAAATATTATCAATACACTTATATTTGAGAACAATGATTAACATTGAAGATGAGGGAAAAGAGTAAATGAAAATTAATTTAGATAATTGCTTTGAATCCTTTTTTATCTTTATTCATCATGTATGTGTTACACTACTAATATATCATAGTAATTTATTTTCTTTAATGTAATTATGTAGCTTGCACTACACGCACCACCATGTTTGAGCGCACCACAACTTACCAAACTAGTCGTTCAAAAAATGGTAATTAATAGTTTTAAATTCTTTTTGAAAATTATATACTCCATATAATATTAAAATCCATATTATTTTCTTCTTAGAAATAATATACTAAAAAATTAAAATTTTCAAATTAAAGAAGTATTCTAAAAAATCATTTTTATCGCCTTTTAAAATAGAACCTTTTTTAATCCTATAACTGACACTTATATATATTCAAATGCACAAAATAAACTGATTATTTAGATGTGGGACATAAAAATATAGTTTGGATAAATTTTCAATGCTTTTATTATCACTCTCAAATTCTGATGAACAGTGAAAATACTAAATATTAATTGAAAATAACATATTTAATAAAAATTATTTTGAGTGTTAAATTATAAATTTAATTGGTTTTGATGTATAATTAGATTATATTTTATTATTTAATCTAATTTTGGTCATTGGAAGTAATTTATCATTTAAATTGGATATGGACACATAATAATCATTTGAAAGATTTTTCTTCCTAAAAACCCGTTATTTGGTTATGACAAGAGAATATTTTCTTAAATTAATTAATATAACTTTTACGTTGTGAATTTTAAAAAATAGACATCATTTTTGAATTTGGAATATAAAAATTATATTAGGGTGAATTTTTTGTATTTTTATACAAACATTCAAATTTTTATTAATATTAAAAAACACGACACTATTGATTAAAGATGACTATTCATTTATATAATTATTGTTTATTAAAATTTATATTAAAGTCAAAATAGATAAAAAATACCTATATTAGTGAAATTCAATTAATTAGAGTCATTTTATAATAATAGTAATATATATATATAATATAATTTTATTGAACTTTTTACCGTCTTTTACTCACGTTCTAGTCAAATTTGCAAATTTTCATAAAATATAATTTTACTTCTTCTGTAAATTTAATTTAAAAAATTTGAGATAAATGGTTGACATCAGTATGTAAAATTTGGATCAACATGTAGAAAATAATTTGTGTTGAATATTATCATTTGAATTTAATTTACCATGATTAAAAGTAAATAGTGCAATTAAAGGTAAAATTGATAAAATAATTACCCAAATATATGTAATAATTCAATAGGATAAGTGTATTTGACCAAATAAAACCTTAGGAATAAAATATTATCCTTATTAATCCACATGGATTAAATTAGGATATTTATTTGTATTTTATTCAAAGAACAGCTAAAAGTATTATATTCAACATTTAATAACTAATTTTTTTTATAGAGGGGTATACATAAGATAGATTATTCTATAAATATTCATTAGAAATCTAAAACAATTCCCACCATAATGGAATAGTATTTTTAATTTTAAGACATTATATAATTTATTTTAATAATGACACAGTGATGAATCAATAATTACCATATTAATGAATGATTAAAATTATTGATATTATAAATATCAAAATAAATTTCAATTTTTAATTTTGATGCATTCCACGAATTTTATAAATTAATATGACATTTTAGGTTTGATGTAATTTATTTTTTCCTAAGTAATAATGTTTTTTTGACTCTCAAAAAAAACCAAATACACAATACTGTAAAAATTACCCTAATTGGGTATTAAAAATAAATACTATATTATTAAATGATAAACTATTAATAAAAATATAAGGTTCAGACAAAGGAAATATATAATGACATATATTTCATTAGTTAACCACCATAGGTTATATTTGAATTAATTTTAGTTTTATTGACAATGAAATATAAAAATACAAAAAGACATGGTAAAAGTTAAACTACTCAAATAAGAATTAAATATAAAAGATATTGTTAATATAGTGACCAAAAAATGTCTAAAACATATTGGTTTAGAGTATATTTACCCATCCCCAACATATATTCTATATAAATCCATTTGGATCAATTATATACCGAAAATAACTTGATAATAAAATAATATATCAAGCTTTTCCTAAAGTGAACCAAACCTCTCTTATTAAAGGGTTCATCCCCTTCTCTCAACATCACACCTTCAAAGGAATTTGGATTGGCCACAACCTACTAAAATATCCTACCAACTTCCCTCACTATATCCTAGAGGCCTTACGTTGATCATAAATCTAACATATAGAGCCATTTTGACAAATCCAATCGAATTACCCGAAGAATAGATAATAATTTCACCACCTCTTTCAATGTTCTTTTCTTTTTTCACTTCCTCTTTCATTGTTGTTTCCATAACAAAATAATATCTCAAGTAACATATAAAATATATGATTTTATTATATTTTTGGAAAAAACCATATTCATTATTCAATCAATAATAGGAATTATAATGTCACTATATGTTCGTACGTACGACTTACCATCTCCAGGTTGTGTTGTAGTTTGTTATTCAACACATCATTATTTGGATGGGTATACTAATGAAAATAAGTGATGTAAATAATAAATATAACATGTTAATTATTATGTATATTTTATATACCATCCAATTACATATTATTTCACTAAAAATAGAATGATATTGTTTCTCATGCGTACGTATGACTTACAGTCTCCATGACGCGATGTGATTTCATTCCCTATCATAGTTATTCAAGAATAATTTTAATTTGATGATAATGTAATTTTTAATGAAATTATATCTATAATTATAGAAAAAAATACATCATATCTATTTAAAAATTAATTAATTAACAAAACATTTAAAGGAGAACGAATTAGTTAACACCCAAAACAACGATACTACTAAAATACCATTATGAAATCAATATTAGAAGATCAAATATGATATTATATTTAGGTATGTAGTTATTTTATAATTTAATAAAAATTATTTCACCAATATGAAATAGTTTATCAAACCCTCTACTAAGGAAATGTACAAGGTTGGGGTTTTTCATCTCACTTTTTATTCCAGTGAGATTGATTCTATATTTGCCACTATTTTCTTTTCTGTGGTATATGTAATTCCCATGATAGTATTAATTGTTTAATATAAATTAATTTCATGGTATTTAAAACTACATTGTATGATACTTCTTTCATGGGCTGCATTTTTCATATGTTACCAAACTAGTAAGGGAATTTCTAATTTCAATTTTCACTCATTGGGTTTTACACAAACTTCATTGATTATTTTTCTCCAAGATTATTTGTGATATACCTATATATTTATTTCTGTATTAATTTACACTCCCCTTTGTGTGGATGCACCTTTTGACACTCATAATCACTCCACTGATAGATTTTCTTGTCATCTATATGAACATGGTACGATTATTCCTATCTCAGTTTCCAATCATTGAGTTAAACATCCAAGTCAATGGTGCTGTTTTTAGAATAATATATGCGAATGTACTATGATTGATTTAAAATTAATGTAAAATAATATTGAGTGTAATTATAATTTCCACTCATAATTATGTCATTGATTTATCCTTTACGAAGGTATACAGTCTTTATAATGTATTTCATCTCAATTTACATTTCATTGAGAGTTCATTGTTGTTTTACAGAAATTCATAGTAATATATATTATATACTATTCTTTTATAAAATATATCAAGAATCCCTTTAAAATAATTATATTAAATGTTTTTATAACCTCAATTATATTTATTCAAGCATCTCTGATTTGGTATGGAACTCTAACTAAAATATCATTCTAAATGATTTAATGATTTATTATTTTCTGACATTTTCATTAATGCGAATGTTCTAATAATATTTTAAAGGACATATATATATGGACATGAATTGTTTAAAATTAAAATTCAATTTAAATGTTTCAATGTTGTATAGAAATTTTTGATTAAAAATCTATTTTAGACATATTCTTTTAAACTGTGACACTTTTAAATGTTTTCATGTAAAAAAGGGATATTTGTCTCAAATAGTTTTATTTATTATTTTCATTTATGTCAATATCTTTTATTATTATTGATTGAGGTTGATATATTATAATAAAATATTATTTATTATATTAAATTAGTTATTTCTGACTATTGATGTGCTATTTTTATACCATTCGTGGTTTGTGGTTAAAATATTGACATTTCATATACTAATTTTAATACAAATGTTTACATTATGTTCCAACATATTCATATGAGTAATGAATTGGATTTAGAAAGTGATCGGTGGATCCCAACATAGCTCCTCGAAGCATCGATATGTCTCATGTGAATAACTAGTTTCTTGGCACCATGCCTTGAAAAACTCTTTATTTGTAGACTTAGCACGAGGTCTTGACTATGTGATTATGATTTCTGTCCTCATGAATTCCATCATTTGGAAATTAGCTATTGATATTACATTTGATTATTCCACTAGTAAAACATCCATGTGAATAATTAAATGGACTTCTTAGATTTATAATTTCAATATTATACAGATTTTTATATTTAAAAGGCTTGTATTATTGTCATATACATTGCCTTAAATGATTATGATTATTTATGATAGTTTCAGATATATTGTTATATCTATTGAGCATCTGAGCTCACACCTTTCTTATGTTTTATTTTTTCTAGGATGTGAAGAATTGTATTATTATTAACCTACAGGGATAAGCTAAAGGTTATGTGTGTGTTCAAAGGGGATAAAATATTGTTTTTATTTATTTCAATATGTAATGAAAAAACATATGTAATTATCTAGTACATCCAAGGATACAAAAATTATAGGTCTTCCAAGACATGATATCTTGTGATCATTCCAATGTTATGTTATAATTCACAAACTCTTTGTAAATAGGTTGGGGCATTATATTTTGTCTCATAGGAAGTTTAGTATAATCCCTTAATGATTGATTTATAAAAACCCTATTTAGAAAACATTGTCCTAAGATTTACTTTGAGGATTTCTATAGAAGAACATCCAAATTGTTTGGAAATGTAAATATAATGTGAGTTTTCCAAGAAATACATCCATGTACATAGACGATCAGGTAGAGGAGGCTGTAGAATAGATGTACGTAGGGGTAAAATGTGAAAACACTACTTTGAGCTATACTCGAATTGGAACTGGGGCATGACAATGGGCCTTGATTCACTATTAGTTATGAAACTCCCTAAGGATATGCATGGGATAATTTTCATTTTCTATACAAACTGATTTTAATGATTAGAATATAAGATAAAAATAAATAACATTGGTTAATCCTAATGTGTGTATATTGAAAATAATATCTCATTATATACTCTAAATGACTTTATGACTATTATTTACTCACACTATTCTTTCGGTTTTTAGTCAATGGATAGATTCCAAGGTATTTATAGAAACATCGAACATGATGTACGAGGTGGGAATGAAAATGGAAATGAGAAACAAAATGGAATATTAATAGGTGTAAAAGATATTATTTTCATGTCGAAGTAGGTTTGAAAAAATATGATCAACAATATATACTTTGACCATATCCCAAACTCCACAATGAAGAGAAATGCATAGAATGATAAGAGAACCACCAATGGATATTATAGAGAAAAGAAACCTCAATTTCCATTATGCCTGAAATGTGGAAGGAGACACCCAGGAAAGTGTATCAGCAGAACAAAGAAATGATTTATGTCCGGGAAAGAAGGACATAATGTAATGAATTTTCAAGGTAAAATTACGATTACTATGGAAGAAAATTAAAATGATCCTACAAATCCATTTATAGTCATTTTCCATAAATGTAGGGCATCTGGGCATTACCCGAGTCAGTTCCCTATTCTATAGAATTACCACTAGGTCAAGGAAGAACTAATGATGAAATAAAAGTATAAAGAAATATTTAAAAGTATTAATTCTTATTATTGATGGGATATCTTTGGAAAACATCTCCCTTGTATGTGTAACCGTAAATTTTGTTATGTGAAAATTATTTTTGAGGAAGAATTTAGTTTTTTATTATGTGGATATTTCTATAAATAACCATTTTGGTATATATTATACTTGAATTTTAGGAAATTACAGGTTATTAATTTTTTGGATGAAAAAATGAGGTTTGAGATAACATTTGTGGTTAAGTTATATTATGGTTATTTTGAATAATTTATTTCATTTCCAGAATGTTATAAAATATATTTTTTGAAATAGGACGACACGCAGACCGTGTGACAACCCATTGAATTAGACAAGGCTCTGAGAATCAAACCCACAACCAAAGTGGGAAAGGGATTTATCACATACTATTGGATGCGGTGATGTATCAGGTTTTTCTTAATAATACATTTTAGATAAATGATTTTATTGATCAATAATTTGTGAATTTTGGATCTTCTATTTTATCAAATGGATATCCTTAGAATTAAAAAATGTTTTGGTGATTAAGTGATAATTTTTTTGAAAGACATTTTCTCTGTTGTGAACACTATATGCCTATGGCAAATATAATACTACGGGATTTATTTTGAGAAATAATGGTGAATTTATTTTATTTTTGATGAATTTATTTTTTATATGGATTAACGTTATTAAGGGAAATTATTATCCTACCCTAGAGAATATGTTATTTGGTTAATTACACTTATGTATGTGACTTTAAGAGTTATTGATGTTATTTTGAGGTAAATTATAAGAATTACTATGAAAGACTATGTGATTAAAGTCTTCTTAATTTTGGAATGCAATATTAGTTTGGATTATATTGATGGAATTTGAGGAAAATGGTTTATTGAATGGTCTTTATTGAACATTGGGTAATATTTGTTTAATTTTTGGATATTAAGATTAATATTTATTTCTATAAAGGATTATCCCTTTTAGGAATCACCTGATCATGTACTAACCATTTGGTTTTTGTTAATCTCTAAAGGCAAGGGAAATATATATTTTATCCTATTTGGATTATGCGATTCTCTAGATGTTGATTATAGCACTTCAGGTGTTACCAAGTCATATTGAATACTCATAATTTGGAGAAAATATGAGTTTGTGGTAGAAATTTATTTATGGATGAATGTATAACTAAAAAGTATGTATCACTTTTTGTATTCTCAGTAAATCACATAAATAAATTCCTAAACATTATGAAATGGAAATAAAAATAAAATAATGTTGTCCAATTACATTTCCTACTGAGAAAATAATGATTGTTTAACAATCAAAATTTTATGGTTTTCTTTTATTTAACATTATCTTGATCATGTTTTATATCACTCTCTATCAGAACCTTACACGTAGTTTATCTTCCATATCAATTTTCTCCTACATGTAATCCTAGTATGTGTTATCTAGGGTGACCTTTGTACTTTTCTTTCATTATTTTAATATGATAGTTTTATTAACAATTTTTTCGATTTTGAACCTTCATTGAAGATTCCAATCCGAAAATAAAAATGTAAAGGGTGAAATTTCCAAAAGGGGCGAAGAATGTAACATCCCATATTTCGATAGTAAGTTATTTTCTTTAATGTAATTAAATAGCTTGCGCTACACGCACCACTAAGTTCGAGCGCACCACAGATACCAAATTAATCATTCAAAAACAAATTATCAGTTGTATTTACAAAACTTTTATTTTTATATACTCCATAAAATTTTATCATCCATATTATGTGTTTTTTAGACATTATATAATAAAAAATTAATTTTTTAGATAAAAAAAGTATTTTTCAAAAAAAGAAATTTTAAAAACTTTTAATGGTGACCCCATATAAAATCCAATATTTGACACTTTTATATATTCAATTATAAAAAATAATCTTCTTCTTTATAATTGGGAAATAAAATGTCAGTTTGGATAATTTTTTGTGGTTTTCTGAAAACGTTCATATTCTGATGAAAAATTAAAAATATTAATTTTTAATTGAAAACATATTTTTTAATCCAAATAATTCATAGTGTTAATTTATATAATTTAATTATTTTTAAGTATAATTAAATTATATTTTTATCATTTGATCCAATATCTATCATTCAAGGTATGTTTACATTTAAATTGGACATAAACACATATCAATATTTTAATAGTTTTTAATTCTAAAAAAACGCCTACTAGTTTTGAAAAATGGGAAAGAAATTTAATTTAATTAATAAAAAGTATATTTTATGAATATTTTAAAATATACATCATTTTTTAATTTTTAATATCAATATTAGTATTTGGTGATTTTTTCGGTATTTTTCAGAAAAACATTTTATTCTTGATGAAGAAATAAGCAATCATATGCATAAGGCCTCTAGACAAATTTACCAGATCTAGAGTTGAGTGGAACACCATATAAAGTGAAACTCCCAACAATTTCAATTTAGTCCATTGAAAAATCATGCTTAAGAGTATATTAATAACTCATGAGTGAATCCACCAATATTATCATTAGACAATTCCAATATATATACCATCCACCAATGTACCAAAGGATTCTTATGTGCAACATTTTATAAACCATTTAATAAATCAGATTCATAGTGCTTTGAAAATATTGTCCCCCTTACCAAAACTTTGATAAGAGGATATATTCTCAATATACCATTTTAGTAAAGACAAATAAATCATTAAAAATCATTTATGAAACTATTTATAAGAAATTATTGAAATAAAGATCATATAATGTGAGCTTGAGAAAACACTTCCAACCGAAATCTATAGATCCCTACACTCATAATGGGATCCTCTGACATGGAAGAATTCATGGAAAACAATGGATTAAATAGAATCAATCCATACATATCAAATTTAATACAACTTAAAAAATGGTCGGTGGAGATGAATGATCACAACATTCCTCTGAAAAAAGCACACATCACCACAACTAACATACGTTTTATCCTTTAGAAGAACACTACACAATGGATATAGAAATAATAAATATGAATATCATAAAATATCTACATGTCCACAATTATAAGGAAAAAAAACTACAAAAAATAAAATAATGTGAAGAATTATATGGATTGGTCAACCATAGAAATGCCCCAAAATTGAAAACATGATCAACTATTGAATGCAATGATTCGAATGGAGATGGGGTAACCAAAATCCCTAGTGTGTTCTCCTTGGAATGTTAGAAAAGGTTTTCATGTTAATGAAAAATGTATTATTCATAAAGAGCCTAAAACCTAAAAATAGCGGGGAGTTAATCTTTATGAATAGGTATTTCATGATATGAAATACACGAAACCGAACATGACAAAAAACACATCTCATCATATTAAAATCTCAATTTATGTCCATTTCAGTACATAAACCAAATTCAATTCATATAAACCATTAATTACTTGAACCAATTCATGACATATTGCTTAAAAATGTTTCACATTTGGTAATACTTTTATGACATGACAATTTCCTATAGGTGGCCAAAAAACTATATTCTGCACAAAAAACTAAACCATCTTCAGTGTTCTTAGAAATCAAAGAGATACCCACAAAAATCTATCACATTTATACCTAGAATTTATTAGACTAAAAAAATACATACCTGAGATATATATCTTTTTAACTAGCAATGTCTTTCTATCATTAGAAAAACAAAATCAAACCCAATAAATATGGTACAAGAACATATTGACAAGGAATACCTTAATAAAGCTAAAAAAATTCAAAACCCAATTTCCATGATTATGTGACTCATCCACATAACTTGTTCAAAAAAAACGTAGCTACTAAATAAACATTTTTTTATTATAATGTACAAGTGAGTATTGTTTTTTACTAGATTGTGAAACTGCAGATTACTTGATTAAATGATATGTTCTTTGAGTACATTTTCAATCTATCATATAACCTCCAAAATTAGTAAATGGGTAACATTAAAGTTAGAATTAATTTATATAAGAATAAAAATATTATGTTTAATGATAAAATTATGTTAGATAATTTGTTTTCCAATTTTATATTTGACTCCACTATATTTACTTGAAATATAATTCATATACATAAAAAAACATATTAGTAGGTTGAGATTATGTTTTATTAATAAAAAATTCACCCATACAACTGTAATGTTTTTGATCGATATTTTTTCCCATATTTTTATGTGGAAATTTGATAGATTTTACTATCTATGTAATTATTGAAGAATCAATATTTTATCCAAATAATCTGAGTAAATCAATAATATAGTTGCATTGAGATAAAATATTTCCCTTATTTTTTCATGGTATTTTAATATCATATAAATATTAATCTCTCCCATCATGCCCATCATAAATTAACTATTTATCTGTTCTAAAAAATTTAAAAAAATCTTTTTTTAGTAATCTGAATTTAATCCCGTAAATTTTTTTCAACAATAACGATATAAATGAATTCTTATCATTATAAATTTACTTCGATAATCATTTTCATTGTGTATTTTTTTAATTCAAAAACATACAAAGTCTATCATACTATGATTCTGGGGTGTTTTGCAGACTCTTGAGTTATTTTATATTTTCAAATACATTGTTTTTAAATTAAAAAACATTAATAGTAGGATATGTTCATAAAATGGATAATTTAAAAAAATATTTTTATTAATTCACTTTTATCATCTATTAGAATCAAATTAAAATTTAGATACGTATAAAATTCATTTATGTTTTGAAATATTTAAGCCCAACTATATTTGAAAAATATAAACAATAGTGTATTATTTTATCTTAAAAATAACCCTTAGAAACAATTTCTTATCAAATTCATTAAAATATTTTTATTTTAATAACAATTATTTATTAATAACTGATTTTTATCTGTAAAATTTATTTTCGATTCTTAATAAAAGTAAAAGCATGATTAAAATAAAATTATTAACCACTTCTTATATTTTCCTCTTTTGAATTTCATCACCAAGGAATTGTGTACAAGTTTTTAAAATTAGATAGAAATAAATGATGATGACATTATATTTAATAATGAAATTATTTCCTTTCCCAGTTAGCTTAAATATTTTTTTTATATTATTAATGGGACGAATCCTCAAGATCTTATATTTTTTATATATAATTTATCTTTATCAGAAACTATTATTTTAATATAATCCATTGATATATTTCCCATATGTTGAATATATATATAAGTTACTTGAATAATCATTAAATACAATTATTGTGAGTCCATATTCGAAATTCTTATATGAGTATTTTCAGATGCATAATCTAGTGGACAGACATACAAACATATTTAAAATATTAATGGGTCTCTTTCATGAAATTATATATAGAAAATATTTTCAATATTAGTTTTTTCATTTATTAAAATATTTATAGGATATACTAGTAGTTGAATAACCAAAAAAAGTTTCATTCATCATCATTATTATTGAATTTTGGATGTTGTTTATTTCTATTCATGATCGGTACATTACACCAAATGACTCCAAAGGGTTTTTCTTTTCTTCCAATTCCTAAATACTAAATATTTTTATTAAGGAACTATTCATATAAAACTTGATTTAGAGTTTATCATCCAATACCTGGTTTCATAGACAAATAATTTCAAGAAATAAAATATTCAATTGAAAAATATCATGTAATTCTGTAACTAACTCATTTTTTAATACTACATGTTATATTGATATCTTCTTCTGGATGAATCTTTATAATTATACAATTTGTTACTTCATGTTTTTTTAAATTAATAGGTTACATACTGACCACCAGGATAACTTCATTCAAGAATTAATGGTATATTTTTCACATTTTTAAAAGCAGAATGAAATATTATTAAAATATAATATGCTTCAAAAACTATTGTGTGAAAAGTAACCCAGTTCAATCTTGTGTAATAATCATGTAGTAAATCTATGTAGGGTATTCCCACAATAATTAAACTTTGAGATGAACCAAATTAATCAATGAAAAATAATTTTAAATATCTTTATTTTAAAAATTGAATTATTTGTTTAAATAAACAAATAATTTTTTTAAATACATTAGGATCATGTATGCTATCAAAGTTAAATTTAGTTTAGATAATACACTATCATGTCATTTCCTAGAATGATTTACTAAATATTGATGGATACAATATATTAGTCTTGTATGACACAATCATTAATAATTTTAATTTACACATAGATATGGAATATTCAGATATCTAAATTCTTAGAAGATAAATATATATACATTCTCATTCCTATTGGAAGATATAATGAATTCTCATTAAGATAATTTAACAATACATTTATTAGTTTTGATGTTCAAAAGCCATACCACATCAGATAGTTGAATAATTATAATATTTTTCCATTATTCTAATGGATATAAAATCAATAGAAATGGATATTTTTTAATAAAATAATCATCACTAATTTGAAGAATTAACCTCGGGTTTTTTCTCCAAAATTAACTCATCCACAATTTAACTATTTCTAATATTGTTAATTGTACTTTTATAATGTCATATATTGGGAAAAATTAATATCATTGAGATTTTTATTTTATATACAAGTACACAACCTATTTTCCAAAAAATAATAAAACTATATTCTCGGTACCCAAATTTGTTTGGAAGCAATTTACTAGAAGAAATAGTTTATGAGACTCATATATTATTTTATCTTATGCGATTAAATGATTTAAGTTCATTATAAATGAATTTTCTATGAAAAAAATCTATTGAACATAGTTTATATTTAAAAATATATTCTAATGAACACCCATTACCATATACTTAAAAATAGTGAAATTTTTGGAAAAATGTAATTTGCTGAAAAATGATATTTATTTAAAGTATGAAATATTCTATTATATATTGTAGTGGATTTTTGATTTCTATACATGTTTTAAAAATTTTAAATATGTATTATTTTTTAGAAAAAAAAATTATTCAAAATAATGACATCAATATTAGGATTAATAAAAAAATATAAATATTCTAAATTTGAAATAGAACAGGACATAAAATCAAATTTTAGTGATTTTATAAAAACATTCGATGTTATATTTTGAAAATAATATTAGATATAAAAATATATTACTATACACAATATCCATTATATTTGAAATTTTTATTTTTATTTTTCATGAATATTATATTTCTAACAATTTCATAAAAAGTTATAATATCAGCCACATTATTTTATGAATTATACTTTTCATATTAAATTGAATTTTACTAACAACAAACAATTTTATATAGAAATTTATAATATAATTTTATAGCTTTCAATGATTTCACTCTTACCATAATAATTTATAATTCACCATGAATTGAAATAATTGAATAAAACCCATTGATTTTCCATCTACAAGATACATTATCTATCAATGAAATATACAAATTATTGTCACTAAATATATAAATCATGGTGAAAAAAAATAATTCAATGAAATTTTACAACTAATATTATATTAATTCTTGGATTTAAGATATTTTATATTCAATATTAGAAAATCAATCCCAGTACAACCATTATTATATCATTAATTAAAGATTATATATGAATGTTTACTAGTTTTATGTCTATTATTACTGTCTATATGAATTTAAAATTGAATGTTATTATTTTAAACTATCCAATTAACCGTTAGGATTTATTATGATCGTTGTAAATTTTTTTCATAATTAGAAGAAGAGATTTATAAAATTTTTATTTTAATTTGTAGTATTAGAAGTAGAATCATCAAAAGTGCAGACATAGGACATTCCATTAATTATTATCTCTTTCATAACATTATCAATATATATTCATATTCAATTAAAGTGCCAATAAATTCAATAAAAATTAAATTAGTCAAATGTTCAGTATCATCGATAAAATTTCTCTTTGATTCCCAACCCGTTGGCATAATATTAACAGTGATTTCACTAATCCAGTTTTTCGTTAATTATTAAGGGCTAAAGTATTGTAATATATTTTTAGTTATCATAAAATATAATTCATTTGATTCATTATAACTATATTAATGAATTCAAAAGGAAATTGTTTTATATTTACATGGTTCATTAATTGTTTATCACCTAAGATGTTAAAAAATTCATAACCTTGATTTTATTCCAATTTATATCCACCATTATAAATGATTATATATCTATATTGATATTTCATTTCATTTCAAAAATTAGAATATTATCCCCTTGATGATTTTCCTGATATTTAATTATATCATCATAAGAAAAATATACAACTTCATTAACTAGAAATTTATTATTTCTAGATATTATGTGAAAATTCATAGAATTGGTTTTAATAATAAAATATTTCATATAATTATACAAATATTGATAATCATATCCTTTAAATATATATGGATTCCTTGGATATATATTGTAATAGGTATAAATATAAGAGCTCATATAATTATACAAGAAAATATTTCATTCATGAATATGTTCTCTCAGTAGGAGAACTGATGAAATTTTCCAAAAAGAATGACTGGAAATTTTATCAAGCCATTATTCATGTGGAAATATACACTAAAAATAATTGTTTGCATGTATATTTAAGGAAGTGACAATGAAAATGTGGGTGAGTGGGAGTGTATTATAGTTAAAAAGAGACTTTAAATTTAATTAAACCCTTTGGGTTTACATTAATCATAAATATAATATTCATATATAGTTAAAACCATCATATAACACATGTAGAAAAAACCAAAATTGAAACTATATTGAATTATAGAACATCCAATGATGGTAATAAAAATAAATGATTAAATGTATAAAAAATAATGTGTGTGCCAAATAATAATTATGGAACTCCTAAAAGATGATTATATTAACAAGCTCTCTATTACCATAAGAATTAGGGATGTCTGTTAACATGAAATTAGGTACCCCTAATATAATACCTATAATATTCTATAACATTAAATCATTGTAAGTACTTAACATAAAATATTATAATGATTCCCTATCATCATATATTTTATATCATAAAATCTTGATATAATAACGGTATGCTTTTATGTCCGTAAAATCCATTGGCCAGTTGGTTAGCCTAATAAAACGTAGAAATAAATCTTTTAAATCCTTAAATTATCTCCTGGATAATATTTATTTTAAAATCAATGAGTAATATTGATAACAAATAATATAGGATGAATTTTTAAGAAATAATAACTCTTAGATAAATCACTCAGAATGAAAATTTATTCATTTAAGAAGTGATCTCATGGAAATAATATATTTTATATATTTAATGTGATGAGAGACCTTAAAAGAATAATTTAATTTCAACATCTATATGAATCTATGCCTCAATTTATATAAATCACAATAATAAAATCCAAAAAAAATGAATTCAACATTGTTTAAGACTAATTGTAACAACACCGGTTGATTGATTTTCATCTTATGATGAATTTAGCTTAGCACTTTCTATTATGAAGAAGTTTTCCCAACAATGCTTTAGTTAATGTACATATGATGAATGTAATATATTTGATAAAATTATATCACCATATTTTCATATTTTATTTTATGTGATCCCAAATCATGTATATAATAAATAATATTATCTATATCTTAGATAATTTAAAACACAATAAATTTAAATAACATTTTTATGTTGTGTTTTTTTATTTCCAAAAAAAATTAACAAAAATTTAATTGTTTCAAATAAAAAATCCTATAATGTTCTAATGTGATTATAAAACAACCTTTAGATGTGTTCTTTACTTATATAACACAACTAGAGAATCAATTAGCAACCTTATTTTTCTCCAATCCTTAAGGATCTACTACCAAAAAACAAAATTATGTAATTATTCTACCAATAATATAAATCAATCCTAAAAAAGAACTCACATAATCAATACTTTTAAATTTTATATTCCCATATGAGGCTACATGATACTAACTCAATAAATCTACCCATGTTCCTTCATCAAATAGACCCCTTAATTGAATACATAATATAAATCATAAAAAATATTTGAAAATAATGAAATTAAAAATCGTTTACTACTTTAATAAATATAATTATGTAGCTAAAAATAATTTATCATTTTAAATATATGGATAATATACTACATACCCTAAAATTGTCTCACGTTCTTCCCAATATTAAATAACCCATTTATAAAAATGGTCTTTAATTAAATTTTTAAATCATAAAGTTAAATTTATTAGTTATATAAAAAATTTAAAATATAAATAATATGTTACAGAAAATAAATCTAGTAAAACTAGAAAATAAATTTTTTTATACACATCAAATATAAAAACACATCTATCAGAAAACTAGGAAAAAAATAATAAAATCCATATCCATAAAGATTCCAAACAATCTCAACCATTCATTAAAAACAATGAGAAGCACCAATGATAATAATTAATGAAGTATCTACAGTAATCTACATAGATAAAATAGAGAAAATTAATAATATATTTTCATTATCACTAAATCAAGATAATTTAGTTGAAAATAATCACCACCATTAGGTATGTGTAAAATTTGATAATAATACCACACTCTTGATTAATGATCCCATATTTAAAAATTCTTATTGATAATCCTTATGAAACTTTTTGATTCAGATTTATCCAGTAATTGATTTATTTTCTCCAATACATACACACACCCTATGTTCTATCTCAAATAATAGTACATCATTTAGATATATATACTCCAACAATTTTATAATTGTCTATGTATGCTCATGATCTAACAACCATGTCCTGGGATCTAGAAAAACCATTAAAATAAAACATATCATAAAAAATGAAAGTTTATACATATTTATAATTTCATATCATAGTTACACAAATCAGTTCCCTATATATAATAACACAAAACCTCATGGGTTCCTATTTAGATTATAAAGGATATTTACCTATTAAAATGTTAAAAAATAAATAATTAAATATTACACAAATAAGGACAACCTCTATGTTTTATACAAGTATATATTATTATCTTTCAAAAAACAATTTTTGCATAAAATATTTTAACCCAATGGGTTTAAAAATATTATTACCAGAATATTAGTATAAAAATACAACAAATTCCTGATCAATATTATAATCCCTAGTGTCTTTGGAATACAGAAAACATAAAACATCTATATGTATCTAGAATAAAAACCAATTATTTAATTCTCTATGAAAACCTTATGTACTCATTATATATATTTAATCTAGTTAATAAGACCTGATGAATATATAAATTAATTAGGTGATAAATAAATCCTTCTTTTGGAATAAAATGGCAATTAAGATATCTTATGATTCAAATGTAAAAGAATTTATAACATAAAAGACAAGGGCCATGAATATTTATTTGAAGGCATAACATAATGAACATGGAATCATAAGACCTTGGAAATATAATTATTTTAATGAAACAAACCACATGAAAATAAATAATTCAAGGCTACATCTAAGACAACATCACATTGTGTACATAGTACCATCAATGATTAGGTATAATAACTATTCACATACATATTTTCTATGAGAAAAAAACATTATCAAACGAACTAGAGTACTATCTATTAGAACCCCTCACAACATTTTCATTCTTATGTGTGAAAAAAAGTAATCAATCAAAAGTTATAAACATAAGAATTTCTTATGGAATAAATTTGGATTTACAATCTTTTTAAATCTCAAAATGAATTAAAATTTCACAAATAAAGAATTTGAGAATTGAAAATAAAACCTCTATTATTCCATCATTGAAAAAGAGAATATCGTAACTATTTATTTGGGGGATATATATACAAAACTAGTATCATTAAATTATATTTAATTATAGGGAATATGTTTTATAGACTGATTAATCAAAACCCAAAAAATATGGGGTTCATAGATATCACTTACATTATGTTCAAGAATTACACCACAAATGAAAATTACAGCAGGGATAACGAAGTTATGTTTAATAAAAAATTAATTAATAAAATTTTGAATATAAATTTAATAATATATATTTTAATTATTTTAATTAATAACAATTTATATGATATATAAGGTTTAATTTTATAGTTTTTAGGGTATTTGTCTCATTGTTTCTATGTTAGATCATTGGTGGATAATTATTGAATTTTTTATAAAATGGGAAAAGTGCAATTGATTTGAAATGAAATGGTATAAATTAAATTATAGCAATTTTAATGGACCCATGAATCCAAAGGTGTCCTAATATATGGTTGACTCATTTAGTAAGATTTTAATGTTAAATTCTATGTATATTTTAAAAGTTCTACTCATCATCACAAACTAATTTTATTTTCTTTAATATAATTTCCATATATTTATAATATATTATGAAAAAATATAACATAAATATGTAAATAATTTTATGTAATTATGTTTGATTTCAAACATAATAAAAATATAGCAATTGAAAATTTAAACTCATCATCAATAGAGGCAATGAACATACATAATAGAGAAAATGATTTTTTTAAAATGGTAAGAGAAGCGAATATTATGGTTGATAGATATTATATTAAAATATTCAAATTATATGTTATATATGATACTGGATTTGTTATTCCATGTTTAATGAAATATTTTTGGTGGCTAAGGATGAAGAAAAAAATAAAATACTTGGTTGAGGAATTATCCTATCATTTGGATGACTTCACTTGGGATTCAACATAAGGCACCTTGGATTCTTATTTTTAAGATACACGTAGTGAAATGATATTGGTTTGACGATTTTTTGTGATTTGTGTAGAAATTTCGAATGCTCTAAGGATTTGTAGTTATGAGAAGAATGGGTTGTTTTGGATTTTAATTATAAAGAGATGAGAGATGTGATTTGGTTAAATAAATATATTTGTTTATAATTTTATCTCAATAATATCAATAGTATTGATTACAATGACTATATATTGTAGATGATTCATGTGATTTTGAACTAATGAATGCTTACCTAAGCCAATACTCCCAAATTTATGTTTTTATCTTATAATGTTAAAAATAATATTTCACATCATTTAAATATTAACTAAAAATTCACCATAAATTTTTTTACCTGTATATTTCAATACCGAAATTAAATTTATGAATATTGTTTTATAAAAATTAGAAATTTATTTTATAAAAAAATCATCATTTATTTAAAAAACTCATTTGAATATTAATAAGAATTTTAAGAATGTTTGCAAATTTATTTAAGGTTATTATAATTATCATTTCCTTTTAATAAGACATAATATTATTTTATAAACCTATTATATTGATATAAAAATTATTTTAAATAATATATTTAAATTTTTAGAAGTTAAATTAAATTTTTTCTATTAAACAAAATTGCACCAAAAAGATTTCATTATTAAAACATTTACTTACTTGAAATAAGGTTTAAATATATCATATTATCATATTATAGGATTCCTAATAAAATTAAACTTCCAGGTGAGATTACAATTCTACTATCGATGTTAATATTCTTAATGGCCAGATTACTATTCCAACTATTAGAATACAATTTAATTGGTAAGATTTATTTATCAATAACTATATTTTTTATAGTCATATGAATTTCCTACATTCTATAAATACATAATATTTTATTCGTTCTCTAGTAACTTATTTTTCTCCCAATATTATTTCATTTTTATTTTCAAAATTTCTATTTCATTAAAAATATTCAACTTCATATGTTGAAGAGTATTCATGAGTGCAATAATTCTGGTTGGTCGAGAAGATCGAATATTTGATATTTAATTTATGTTTTTTTTTCTATTGTAGTTTTTCAAACATTTATGGCCTTATTTATTGTATAAATTTAATTTTTAAATTAATATAGTTAAATTGATTAGTCTTTATCATCTATTTTTAGGCATTATTAAATATGTATTGTTAGAATCGAAATTTTATTGTTATTATTATGGGACCTTACATTACTCCCCATTAAAAAAATTCTCACTTGAAACATCATTTCACATATTATACTAAATTTTTTTAATAGTTTTTATGATTCATCAAATCCTATAATTCACATGTCACCTCATCATTCTTTTTATTTCACCTTAGTATATTGACTACATGAGTGGTATTATTATATATTGCTTTATATCTATTATCCATAATCATAAATGGATACTACTCATATGAGATATAATTTTGTAGATATACAATCTTTTAATTTAGTATATGACACCGGGAATAAATATACTTACTCTAGTGGGACACATAGAGTACATCATTTACATGAGACCATGTTGGTGGAAGTGATAGTTGATAGGCTAGAACACTGATGTGGCTATGAATATGAAAGGGTATAATGTACATGGGATTTCACTTTCACCTCATATCAAATATAATGAATCTCTTCCATGGAGATATTTATTGGAAAACATTATTTTCAACCTTATACTCTAGGTCTCATCAATGATTGTCAGTATATCTATTTTATTGACATTGAGTCCGCCTAATGTTTAATGTATTTATTTTATTATTTTCTACAATTTACATGACCATTTTTGGTCCCAGCAGCTTACATTCATTAACCTCATCCCAATAAATTTGTTCACTACATATATTCGTATAATTTTGTTTTTATATATCTATTTGTATGCTTGAGTGGAAATTATTATTCTACAAAAACTTAACCGGAAGAAGATCATGATCCCATATTCCTTCTAATTCCATTTATCAAACTCCAAATATATACTCATGTGTCATAATAGTCTTCTGTGATTGGACTTGATTGATAAGACATATATAATTTCAACTCATTATTTAGTTCATATTGTAAACTCTTACTTAATTTGGAGGAAAATATAGGATCTCACTCATACAAAATCCAAAAAGGGGTTCCATATCACCTCACCAATTCTTCTTGTTATATATTTTCCAGTTGAAAGACTGTGTAGTCATATCAAATGTAAATTAATATATGATGTCATTTTAAAACTATACACCACATCCCATATACCATTATATTCTCTTAATTTTATTATAAACCCATTGAAAAAGACCATCGTGATGTTTTCTAATTTCCATGTGGTTTGGGTAAAATTATTAGCATCCCCTTATAAAATTTCCTTTTAGCATTTATATTCCAGAACACAATGAATTTTAATTTATATTATATGATCTCATTCATTATATAGTCCCTATAGTGGTTCTCATGGAGAACTTTTTACATCGTAATTATCCTTGGGTGGATAGAAAATGATGATATATGTGCATAATTCAATAAATTCATTTATATGTAATGAATAATGGTAAACATAGTTGTTATCCAAATATTATAAATTCTTCATCATCAATTTATAACATTTAGGAATTCCCTTTTCATAGAGCTTCTACCTTATTCATCATTTCTATATAATTTATTTTATGATCATTTATATATTCTTTACGGTATGATTGAAATATCATTTATAAATGGGAAGGTGAGTTTCCTTCCTTTATGATCCTCAGGTCCATACTTCACAGGTTTGAGAAGATTGTATTTATCTCAATTCTAATCATTGAAAAGGTTTCATGATCCTTTCCTCAAAGGGATTATTCCACTTTTTCCACCTTAAAAGGATTTTAATATATTGTGTAGTCACAATCCTTGATCATATCTAACCATATATGTAGGTGGATATTAATCTTATTTTGGTGGATGTATACATGAGAATTATATGATCTATATATATCCCACACTTCTCCCAATAAAAATAATGAAAATATATTTTTAATGTAGATATCATTACACCCATCACATGATCGTGCAATTCATAGTTCGATGGATAAAATTTTATCTTCCTAGAGTCAGAGACAATGACTTTATAATTTTACATACACACACATACCATTCTAATCTTTAAATAATGATTGTATATAACCAACATTTCACAACATAAGGATATCGTGAGGAATTATTCAACGATAACCATCTTTTTTAATTTAATAATTATCACCTCAGAGTCACTGGTAAAAAAATATAACATGTTCAATGTTTGTAAGGTTAGCTGATTTGGAAATCATGATTAATGTCACAAAATTTATCATTAATTAACATCGAGTATAAGGACTGTATAGATCATCATTAAAAATTTTTGTCAATGAGAGTTATCAATTTATTTTTTATATCAATGGTTTTTTGATATCCCTTTGTTGGTGAAAAATTTTCCTGGGGCTAAAATTTACTCCACGAATAACTTACATTTATTGTACCTCATATATATATTCTCCTTTCATGATGAATTTAGAACAATGTTCAAATTCTCCCCAGGCTCCACCTTGATTTTAGAAAATATGATTATATCATCAGAAAATACTATTAATTATTTTAAGTACACTATATAGTCTATTAATTATTTTAATCAACATTATTGGGGGATTAATGAGTCTAAAGTGCATAAAATTGAAATAAAAATTTCCATACAAAGTAAAAAAAATTCTTTATAATATCATCCTTATCCACTATTAATTAGAGAAATAAAAAATAATGGTCCACCATGGAAAAATAAGGGGACCCATGTAGTTAATATAACTATTAATCTATGCATATAAAGGTGTAATTTTTGAATCATTATTTTTATGTTTACAATAGTAAGTAAAGAGGGGTATTTACTTATACACTTTCTTGAGAGGAATGACAGGCACACCCCACTATGAAGGACCTAGACAAATAAAACCATTGTGAAAATTATGTAGTAACTTATTATTTAGTCAATATGACACAGTGGTGTACATTCTATATGGTGTCTTAGAAATAGGTAAATATATATTTATTAGTTAAATTTACAACTTAATCACTCAATCTGGAGGATGATAATACAACATATTAGGTAATATATGAAAATAATCCATCACAATGGGAATGTATTTGAGGATCATTCCCTTCTTGTAATCAGTAATTTTGAATAGTTATGATTTTCATAAGGAAATAATATTCATCACTAATAAGAAGATCTCATAGGATATTCATAATCATCCATTGACATTTAACTAATTAAATGATGAATTTGGACATGAAGATCGAACACCATGTATCAATATGTGAGGTTGGATTTATATAAGAATATCTAATCCATTATGAATAAAACACAAAACCCAACTAATGGAATAATGAAAATATTATTTGGGATATTTAGTCTTCAAAAATTTGTTGAGATAACTTAAATACTTAGTATGTAATAATTTATACGTTTGATGTTCTGATAGACAGATCAACCCCACGTTTTTTTATGTTTTTAAATTTTTCTACTAAACCTGAAATGTTTGAAATAATGTATATAAATAAAATCAAAATTTAAGAAAAAAATATTCCTGAATGAATTACAAATTTAATCGTCCCCACATCATTTTTAAGATCTACCCCTGTATTACTTGTAGCATACGACCTTCCCTACTTTCAGGACATTCATGTTTCATGCCTTCAATTATTTATGAAAACTATTTTCCTAGGGAATTAATTAACATAATTATTATGCTAATTAATATTGAAACATTGTACTATAGGATGAGTTTTCATCTTAACCTTATTTTCCCCTTTCACATTCCCATGATTATTTATATCCATTCAGCATTGATTGACATAACACCCATCATTTAATATTTGAATCATCTCACATTTAAATTGAAAATTTTTCCAATGATTCTTCCCTAATATTATATATATTGAAAATTGGATTTCTTCATCTATGAAACTTATTTGTGGATACCCCTGATGAAAAATCAATTTTTTTCCTTTTATATCCATGATCATGAGACTACATAGAGTCACTAGTCACCATATCAACAATAAGGGCACTATCAAAAAGCAATACATAGCTATCAATGTTTAGAATTACTAAATACTTTTTATGACTAAAATTTATCCCTCTGAATAAATGATCTATATTATAATCCATGTTGATGATAAATATGGTGGTATTACATGAATCCCATTCATTTTTTTCCTCAGAGGCCAGAAAAAATCATATTCATTTTATTTCAATCCATGGAACATTATCACCTCTGTATAATGGAGAGTTTGGGAACTAATTTACTGAAATATATTTTCTTTTATCCTTAACATTACATGAAATAAATTATTTTTTTATGCATACTCTTCATGATTAGTTTCCACTACTAATCGGGTTCCACCTCTATATAATAGTGAAAAAAATAATTTCTATTATTCTAAGCATTATAGAAAATAATAAAATATTCTCAATGGATTTAATCAATTAGTAAATAATGAGGAGATAATATAATATAGTAAAAGTAATTGGAATATCCTATATAATGTAATTTACTAAAAATTCATTATTTATATGGGATATTGGGTATTTTTCCGGATTCATGGTACAATTCCTTGCATTATTTAGTTAGGCCACTACAACCACGAGGTTCATACCTCCCAAAAATATAAGGTTATGAATAACATTAGGGAAATAATCACATTGGTTATATTCATGTTTTGTCCTAGTTCCCACCATTAACTAAAAAATGAATTTTCCCAAAAAAAAATATATATAAAGGGAAACTATGAACATAGATGTAATAACAAATATTTCAATATTGAATCCTAAATTTTCTATCTATGGGTTTCAAAAAAAATTAGCTGTGGTAATTTCATTTTTTTTTTCTAACCCAATGATATATTCAATTTAATCATAATTTTTGGAAATGTGTTTTCAATGTTTATAGATAATACCCATCCGAATTATAAAACAAGATGAAAAATATGGTATCTTTTTCATAAACTTTTGATGGTTATGTAAATATCTAACTAACCATTTTGATGTTATTATCCCTAAGAATAATTATTACATATAAAAATCGTGTAGTTTCGAGGTAGGATTATAGTTTTTAATAATCAATTACTCTGTACTTCACCAAAATTCAATGATATTTGTTATTATACATAGGATTTTATTTTGGGTTAATGTATTATGGTTATAATCCCCTAAATAACTATTTTGCTTTATAAGAGCTACTTTTGGAAGATAATCATTTTACACATATAATTATACGATATTAGTATAAATATAAAATAAACAATTCCCATATATCATAAGGAATCATTTCTCTATAAAAAGAGATACATTAAGAATCAACAAGAAATTGTAATAAAACATCTTTATTTTAATATCCTTAATGATTTCATGAATCCATTTAACCTCCAAAAACTACATAAGATAAATTTGGGACAACATAAAATAATGGGGTGATCTAAAAATACCCATATGAAATAAATATAGTAATGAATCCAAACATATGAGTGTGAAGACGGAAAAAATAACATAAAAGAAATGTCTCAAGAATAATAATAATGATGCATAGAAAATTTAACATGAAATCATTAAATAATGTAAGAATAGTAATAGTGATGAAACATGAAACATAAAATTGTCAAATTTACAGGAAAAATAACAAGAAAATATGACATAATGGATCGTGTCCTATCATATGTTTGGTTCAGTCGCTAATCCTATACATGTCATTTCATGAGACAAAAACATTTCCCAATACGTTGGTGTACTATCTGGGAACACCAATTTTATTTTGAACATGATTATTTTTTCCAAAATTTAAATCAATAAATACTTATCCACAAAAAAAATTACTTATAGACTGAAATGAGTTACGTATTAATTCTACATATCATTATCAAAGGAGATTTCATAGAAAAGGAATCTGAGAAATGAAAAGAAGAAATGTATTATACCAATAAATGAATGGATAATAGTATTGGTGTACATGGTAGAGACCTATGTATTGGATTTAGAAAATTTCTATAAAAATTATGATGGTGTGAGAGAATGATAGAGGGAGAAAGGCCATTGATAAAAAAATGTTGGTATAGATAACCCTTTTACCATATTTTCCTGAATCGATATACACTTGAACTTAATGTACAGTTTAATCAATATATTTCAACTAAAAATAAAATATATATCATCATTAATCAATATTTTAATGACTAAAATTTCATTATGATCAATTATAAACATTTCTATGAGATATGAAGTCTAATTTCATTATTCCCATTACGTCAATTTCATGGATCCATGGATAAAAAACATCATAAGAATTATTTATGTTCTTCTCAAATTGGACTAAAACTCTAGAGGTGAAATTAAATTGTTTTCACGAAGATATTGAAAATTAAATAATCAAAAAATATATTTTTTTTGTTCCATAATGAGTATGATATATTTATTAAAACACTATTGTCAAGTGATTAGTTTATTTTTATAATTTTACCAACAATCACAAACAAGTATATTTTAATTAAAGATTAATTAGATATATTTAATCTAGAATGTGGAAAATATATAATATAAATATTTTATTAATATTATTCAATTATATGTTACATTAAACATTCGATGAATTTGGAAATGGAAAAAAACACATCACCCAAAAAGGCAGTGAACCGAAATAATATGGATGATGTTTTAATTTTTTAGAATAAATGGAGTAGAGAATATAATGTATTTTAGATATTATATTTGAATAACAATATTAAAATATTTAAATTATTATTGAGTTATTATTCAATGATGGATTAAATTGTTCTTGATGATGAGGAGGAATAGAAAAATAAAAGTCTTTGTTGAGTGTATTACCTTTTCGTTTGGATGTCACTTGTTGGGACTCCACTTTAGGATACCTATATTGTCCATTATATGAGACCGGATTTACATGGATATGAATGGTATCTTTTTTTTTGTTTTTTGGTTAGAATTTTAAAAATATCTAATTCTTAGGATATGTGATGATAAAGGGTTGTTATGGGTAGTATTTATAAGGTAATTAAAGGGAGACTTCAAATACTATATTAATTATTTAGTTATTTTAGCCAAAGATTATCAATAGTATTGATTCATGTGACTTATATTGTAAATAGTGAATATTAGTTTTATGTATTGGGTTACTAAATAATCCATTACTCACAACATCTTCTATTTAGCATAAAATGTTAAATAACAAAACTATTAGTATATCACTATTTACCGGTAATTCACTAATTTTTGAAAAATAAAAAAAATCAATCTACTTTTTTTCTATATTAATAGTTCCAAAATAAAATATATTTTTATTAAAAAAACTAAAAATATGAGAAACTTATTGATATTATAAAATCCTTCTATATTTCATAAAAATTTATTTTAATATTATGATCAATATTATAACCCATATAAAAAGTAATTAAGATTTATTAAAAGTATCAGGTAATTATATATCGAAATTATATTAAATTAGAAGACCATTTTTTGGTTGATACATTATTTTCTATAAATAGTTTTATTAATAATGAGAAATAAAATAATTTATGTTTTTAAAAAATATCATCCACTTGATTTATCATTTTTAAATGATTTAATTACATGTACCACAATTAAAAATATCATATTTTCATTGTATATGATACCTAAGTTTAATATTACACATCTATAAGTGATGTTTCTATTCTTAAAGTCATGTTACTATTCTTAATGGGTATATTAATATTCCAGAGGGAAATTTTAATGGTCATATGTGTTCCCTACCTTATATAAATACCTCATATTTCATTATTATATATTATATTATATTTTATTCAAGTTTATATATTTTCTTTATCAAAATTAATATTGCCTTACTAATATTATTCTTCATTTCAATAGTGTTTTTGTGAGTTAACATATTCTTACGGACCGATAAAGGCCATGTTTTCATATTTTAGTCATCGTATTTTATATATTATTTTGAATTATAATATTTTAAATTCATATGGATATATTTACTCTCTAAATGTATTGTTAAAATTAATTTGACAAATATTTTTGATTTATCATGTTGTGTATGTGATTTACAAATTACGAAACATCAAATGGAAAATTCCATTGTGAAAATTCTATGTCATTATATAAAATAATCATGAAAAATCAATGGCAACAGAATATAGTGAATAGTTATATCGTAATGAAATTATAAAAGTTAAAACATTAAGCATTATATTCATCAAAAAGTTATTTTAAATTTCACAAAATATATATATAAATTAAACCTAAATAAATAAATTCACTAGCCCCATGTATGATTCAAGTGATATATAATAAAATTAATAATTTTATGTATCCATAATCCCAACACTGATAATATAAATTTGAAGCTAACATAAATCTGTATAAATTCTCTCCCAAAGTCAAAAATAAAACTAAAAAAACATGAATAAGAAATGATTTGGTGGCCTACCAGTATAGGTTAAAACTGACATTTGATTGTAGGTATTACTGATTCCAAAAACACAAATAAATTACAAAACAAACCAAAACCCATTTAAAACTCATGAGTGATATATACGTGTTCAATTCTGTGTTGAGATCAACTTTACCCAACCAAAACATATACAATGAATCACATGAAATAATATATATTATACAATAAATATACCATGGTATCGATGATATTCAGAACGTCATTGATAGATTAATATATTTCCTAGATAATATTATGATCCAACCATGATATTATTTATGAACCAATACCCTTATGCGCTAATGTAGTACAAAATATATTTTCTCAAGCCTCGTCAAATATTACCATCAAGTGGTATCACCTCAAATTGCCACGGAATACATCCCAATAGTATCCCACATGACTAAACAATTATATTGATAAACATAAATAATCGTAAAAAAATGACTCTAAAAACAAGAATCGTGTTAATAAAACCAAAATAATAGATTAATATTTGTCAAAAAATTCAATGAACATTTTAAAAAAACAAAGACAATTGAGAAAGAAATAAAATATGTACTGGGGAAATAATCTTTATGAAAAAAATAATACAGTGAAAAAAATAGAAAATATGGAATGCAAAGAATAATCAGTAAATAAAATATTTCCCATAACTCATTCTATGACTTATATAACCACACCAATACTTAATTTTGAAAGTTTCAAGACTAGATTTATATAACGCCTTATTTTACCCAATATATAATGCATTTTCACAATTGTTTTCTTCCAATACATGGTGTGTTTTACAATAGATTTCTACGTACACCTTGTATTCATAAAATTAAATTATTATAATATTGTATTCCATTTTCATTCAATTATCATATACATAAGGGTAGGTAGAAAATTATATCCAGAGAAAAATATATACTCATCCACCAATTTAATAACCAATCTATCATGGAGAAACATATACTAGTACAATATTATTTTCTGAAAGAAGATAATAACTAATATGAATGTTCATTTTAAAAATATTATATTTGAATACCTATTTTAAAAAATCACAAAAAAATATGGTTAACTATACTCATTCTTGATTCATATCCCTTAGGTAATTCTTATCATAGTCTAAGATCCTAAATTTAGTGAGTTACATTCTTGTTTAAAATAAGTATTTAATCCCTTCATTATGGATAATTAAATAGTTTTCAGGTAAATAAGGATTCTTGAGGGTGTTCTGGGGGTGTTGGACTAGAAGAAAAGGATAATCGGGTCATCCTTTGATTATTACAAAGTTAGAACATGGTAAATTTGAACCATGCACCTGAAGCATGCTATCCCGGAGGAGTTGTGAACATTATGTAAACCATCCATGGGGGAAAGATGAATAGTGTGGGATATCACATAGGCATTTAAGATAGTTGGAATATAGTTCTCGAAATCATTCTATATTCTATGGTTACTCTGTGACTTATAATCCTCATAGATTGAGGTTGGTGCACATTTTGGATGACCCTGCGACCAAACCATACACCCCATTAAATGTTTATTTACCATTTCTACCCTAATTATTTTAAGTATTTCTCCCAATTTTCTCCCTCATTCTTCCCATATGACCCTAGTGATGAATCTATAGACCGAAATATTCTAAAAGATTGATCTACTTATTATTATATGTGATTTTTTATTTTTTTGTATAGTTTCATGCTCCAACATATATTAGTTTTGGGATTTCAAGGGCTCTTGAATTTGGATACAAGTTTAAGGATGAGAGGGTGTTCATCTATTGATTCAATTTTTGGGGCCTACAAGTTATATCCCATGGTCTTGAGGTTTATTAGTTCATATGTGGTTGTTCTTTTGGTTCTATATTACTGGGGATATCATTATTTTGATAGTATTTGAAAAATTATTTGATAAATGACAATCTAAACCCCTCATGATCCATATATGATGCATTGATTTATATTAGAGAGATCAGAAGGCCTCCTAGGGGTTATTCCATCATACCAAACATGGAAAAATATTATGTTTCCCATGGAATTGTTAAGATATAATAGATCTTATGATATATGTGTTTAAAATATAATTTAAATTATGAAAGGATCTAATTTTGGTTGTGTCTAGACTTTGATAAAGACACAAGTTAAAAGTTTGAACATAGAGAACATATTAAAATAATTAAAGTGATAATAAAAAATGGATCATGGTTTGAAATGGGAATATGTTAATGAGATAAATAACGGAGAAGAATTGATATATTAATTTTGTAGAGAATTGAATTTTTTATGTGATTTTTTGTATTTTTATATATATGATAAATATGGATAATGGTTAATAGAAATATGTGTATGCAGCTTAGTAGTTTTGTGTAACGACTATTTCTATATTCTCATAGGGTGGGTTGGACTGAGCTCCAAACCCCACCATATAATGGATAAGTTTGGAAGCCAGACCGATGCTCTAAGACCATAAGGGATGCATGTGATGAGTACAAAGACAGAGGCTCCAATGTATGTGTGATGGATATGGTTGAGATTATCTAGACTCACGCTACAAGGTATGTGTAATATATTTCCTAGAATGATGTTTTTCCTTGTGAGATAAAGAATATTATTTATTACCATATATAAAGTGGTTTACTGACTTGGGTCGTTGTGCTATAAATGAACAATAAACCAACTATGACTAATGTTGAGATTGGAATAGTTAAATAAGTAATTACTATTGAGATCATGTTAGACCTTGTTTAAAAGATATATATCATCACATTAATACATAATCGTATTATATAGGATATTTTTTAGAAACTGTTTGTGGTGGCCTACTATGTTTTACTTACAATCAACTCGTCCCTCTAGTCAGTACCAGAGAAAATTTCATGTTTGTAGTCCATGATATGGATGAATCCCAATGCTAGGGTGTTAAATTGACTAGGGTTGTTAATAGATGGGGATACAAATTCATATATGGAACCATTTTTGTGTCTCATCAGTTTTCCTATATTTTGGTGATAAATTGAAATTTGAAACGAATTTTATGGAATGACAGATTTATTTTTTGGTTTTGGTTTGTACCCCTTTGGGAAATGGTCAGTAATACATGTTTTTCATTTATTTTTTAATATTTATTTTAATTCATGTGTTATATGTTGTGTATTACTATGGTAAAGAGGGTAGAGTCTCCCCATTTGATCCATTAAACCATAATAACTAGTCATAATCTTATGGAGTATTGGGAGGTGCAATTGAGGTCATATGGTGAATCAGTTCGATGATCCAATTTAGTGACTTCTGAGTAGGGGAAGTTATAAAGTGGGATTAAAGGGGTAATTTATAAGCCATTTTATGTAATGGTATATTATATATTAGGATGTTATGGGCCTTGGAAATGAGCTTGTGCATGGTAGTAGCTAACCCATGTACAAGGAAAACCTAAGTGATGATGGTGGGAATTTTTTTTCTTGTTTTGTGTTGTTACAGATGAATGATATTTAACCATTTGGTGAAACACTTATTGTGTTATGTGACTATTTTTTGTTATTTTACTATTTTATGAATTGGAATAACGGTGATCATTAATGATTCAATATTGAAAACTAGGTATTTTTGTGGAATATTTCATGGTAGGAACACACAGGATGGATGTGTCTGAGATAAAGTGTATAATTAATTTTAAGATGATGAAAAAATGAAGAAAATGGTGTCTAAAAAATAATATCCCATTAGTGGAATGGAAATAATATAATAAAATGGTTATGTAATTGTGCTTAATAAAGGGTTAAACATGAGGCAATTATTGGTTATAATAATAAGTTAAATGGGAAGGGTGTCCAATAGAAGGCTCCTGAATATGTAGGATTCTCCATGTTGACCATGAAATGTAGTAGGTTTAATTGAGGGGAGTGTGCTAAGTGTTATGATATATATTGTAATGGTGTATGAAATGTTGGTTGTTTATTTCTAGTGGAGGGCCTTCATTTATTTCAACCTTGGAATATTTATGTTATGTGTTCTAATACACATGTTTGGCAACGTTAAGAAATGCCACCATGATGACATGATCCAGTATGAAGAAAAGAGGATATCATCTAGAATGTTCCCCTATAAGAGGATAAATAGAACTCAGTGATCTAGTTCAGTAGAGTGGAGGACCCATTAAGGGATAACATCACTCATTTTATGATGATTATGGAATAAGACATATAGTGGGTTGTGCCGAGCATACTTGAGATGACTAGAGAGTTTCAATTACATCCTCGTACAACCATTACTGTATAGGGTGGGATAGAGGTAGCTGAGTTCAAGATAGAGTCTATTTAGACGATTCTGGATCACATAGATACTCCTCCAGAGAATAGACTCATGCTGGAAACCCACCTATTGCGAGGAAATGCAATGAACTATTTGGACATCTTAGTTCAGACTGATATGGTTGAGGGACTATTGTGAAATTATTTCTAGGAAACATTTCTATAGAATTACTATCAATATAATCTGAGGAAGGATATGGCTATGGTATTTATATGGTTCAACTAGTGGAATTTGACAGCAATGGATTGTGCAATATTTTTCACCGACATGAAAATTTATTTATAGATTTGGAAGGGGGAGAGGCAATAATGATGATGTGATTCAAGAATGAACATTGAGTTAAGATCATATCCCATATTAATATCTTATACTTAAATCGGTTTTCATAGTTGATGGATCATAATCTTGTAAAATAAGGGAATCTGAAGTATGAATCTAGTGGTGTACATGGGGTTTCTGTTAGGTTATCTAGTTCTGAATCTTCTGATATTAAAAATCATTGTTTTTGGAGTCTCCACTATGTCTGTATTGGGTAATGTAGATAGAAAAGAGAACTAGTTTCTCAGGGAATTGACCGAATCATTTATTATTAGAGTGGTAGGATGGGCTACATGAGAGGAATGTTTCCCTGGTACCCAATTCGGTGCTGAGCATTTAGCATGTTGGGGAATGTATAGTGGCTCTGTATGAACAATTGATGGTCATAAAATGATGGAGGGTTGAGGCCAGTATAGAGTGTAGTTTTGGGGTTAGTTACCACATATCCGAAAAGAATTTGTAGCTTTACTGGCTGTACTAATTGACATGGTTGGTGTGGTACATTGAGGTTAGAGTTTCCATACCCCCAAGATAGTGTTGTATTAGTAATTTAGACTAGAGCCTAGCATAGAGGTACTAGTTATAATCATCTTGTTCAGTCTATTACTAGAGGTGGAAAGACTAGTCAATCGGCTCTACGAGGTATTATTTTTATGTATTCTATACTTTATAATGTTTTATTCAATATAGGTACCTCACATTCATTTATTTATGCCTAGTTTGTGGTGGTTTTGGGTATAGAGTTGTATTTTATGGTTGTGGATTTATCGATTGATACACTATTAGAGGTGTGAGTAAAAAATATCTTGTAGTTTAATGGCGGTTCCCTGAAGGATGGAATGTGCCAATTATTTTGGAATTTTTTATCCTTGAGATGTCATGTTTGGATATAATTTTGGGTATAGATTGGTCAATGTTGTACTAGGACCATATTGAATGTTACTGATGTAGGGTAGTGTTCACGTATGTTGATGGAGAACGTTACCACCATTGTTGTCAAAGGGATTTCAGGGCTGGCCGTGTAGGGCCTGTAAGCCATAAATTTGGTGAACTCACAACCTAAGTGGCTTTTATTATTTATAATGATGAGGGATTATAGTTGATTTAACTTCCTCCTATGATGAATTAGTTTCAGGATTTTCATAATGTGAAATTCAATGGAATTCCACCCCTTAGAGATTTTATGTTCCTGATAGAGCTGTAAATAGTGGTTTAACCAGTTTCCATTCATCCTAGAGAATATAACTGAAAAAACTCCAAGAACATAATTTTTTTTATGAATTTGGAGAATAAATGGTTTATTATCCGTATTATTTCAAATTGGGTAACCCTGTTTTTGTTTTCCAAGAAGGATTGTAGATCATAGTGGTTATGTGTCTATTATAGGCACCTAAATAAGATGATGGTTAAGAACTATTACTCTCTTCCTAAAATCGATGATCTTTTTGACTAGATGATAGGTTCTTCAGTTTCCACCGAGATTGATATGAGATTAGTGTACAATAAACTAATGGTGAGACCTTTTTATATAGAAAAATTTGACATTAGGAGAAGGTATGAGATTAATGATTTTCTTATGATGTTGTTAAGAATGAAAAATGAATTCATAGTCTTTGTTTCTCTAATGTACAAAATCTATCATAGATAAATAGATCAATTCACAGTTGTATTTTTGATGAAATCTTCATGTACTCAAAACCTGGGATGATATTTCCAAACACCTTACCATCATCATGAGTACCCTAAGAGAGAAGAGGAAATCAGGAAATCTATCCAAGTGTCATTTCAAGATTCATAGAGTAAATTTCTTGGGTTAAATCATTTGTGAGGTAGGTTTGTAAGTAGACCTCAAGAATGTGTAGGTAGTTGTATAATGAGAGAATCAAAAGAATGGTTCTAATGTCAAATGTGTCCTTAGATTAGTAGGTTATTACTAGTGGTTCATTAAACAATGTTTCTTTTTTTAGCACCGGTTTAAGGTTAGACCTTGAATGGAATCATGTTTGAATGGTCCAAGGCCACAAAAGAATGATTTCCAAGAGCAAAATATACAGTTGAATAACCCAACAATTCTGATATTACTCGATCCAGGTAAGGAGTATTCCTTGTTTTTTAATGTGTATGATGTTGGTATTGCGGATTTTTTGAGGTCGAGAAATTGGGTTTTCGTGTATGGGTGTGGATTGTTGAGACGTCATGAAGGAAAATATTCTATGCACAATCTTGAATGACTCATGGTGGATTATGATTTATTGTGTTGGAAGCACTAATAATTAGGATAGAAGTTCATGGTGTATAATGATCATAAAATATGTAATTAAATTTTCAATCAACATTATTTGATCATTCATAAGGGAATATGGGTTGTGTACATATTCTATTTTTTCCTTTAAAAATAATATACATTGTGAAAGGGAAATTGGGTCACGGATTCCTTGAGTTTAACGACTTAAAATGAGGCAGTTTAGGAATCCAACTCTGAGTGGAGAATAATATAGTTATTTTCTGAGATGCATTGGGATGTGCATTTGTGTATGGTAAGATATCTCGTACATCTTGGTATTTTATTCCATGCTTTTAATCAAAATTAAGGAAAAATAGAGAGATGATACATAGTGTTTATCTTTGTTGTAAAGCCTTAAAGGTGAAGAGTTACCTTCTGGTTTGGATGTTGGTGATGATGGGATCATTTATTCTCCTGTATATTTGGTTGTTCCAATGTGTATGCAATAAGATTTGATATAATAGTTTCATAAATCAATGTGGGTGGTGCAACATGGGTTTTTTAATATGTATCATGATCTTTATAGGAAGTATTGGTGGCTAGGGATAAAGAAAGTGGTTGATGGTTTCATGACATTAAGCCTTACCTAACAATAGGTAATGTCTGAGCATCAATGTCTAGGTGATTTGTAGCTGCCACTAATCATTCTCGAATGGAAATGTGATTATTTGATAATTGATATTGTAATGGTATTTCCAAGGAATCCTCATAAGAATGATTTTATATAAGTAGTATTGGATCTTTTGACGAAGGTGTCAAATATCATGAAAATTAGAGAGAGTTTCACCATTGATTTTTTGGGTGTGTTTTTTTGGGATATTGAATGGTTGCATGGGGTGACAGAAAGAATTATTTCAGGAGATGAACTATGTTTACTTCATGCTTTATGAAGGGATTATAGATGGAACTTGTAAACAAGATTCTTTTGATCATGACATTCAACCCACAGATGGACAAGAATTCATAGTATACTATTTAGTAACTAGAATACATGTTGAGTTCTTGATTCCTATACTTTTTCGGATCAAGTTAGAATCCATTATTTCTTATTGTGTTTTTATACAACAATAGTTAAGAGGATATTATTCTTATGTAATTATATGAGAACTCAATTTTAGATCGTAAATACATCCATTATGTTAGACGTAAGTGGTGGAATCGAAGTTGTTCAGACCAAGTCTCATCCTAGAGATGTTAGAATAGACTCTCATAATTAGGAAATGGATTGAAATATATCAATTTATGGAAAATTACTATTAGTATTAGCATCGCATAACTTTTGATATTGAGGTTTCTGATAGTCTGTTTCATTAGGTCTCTCCATGTTGGTTCACCATAGGATTTGGAATACTTAAGTTGACACCAAAGTTTGTGGGACCATATGATATTGGGGAGATGATTGGACAGGTGTCATACATATTGGATATTACAAAAATGGTTTAGTGGTATACACTATTTTTTATGGGTCATAACTTCAACAGTATCAACCCTAAACAATCTTTGGTGGTTGATGTTGATGATGTTGAGTTTTAATCTAATGTTTCTTTCTAAGAGAATTATGTTTCTATTTTGGATATTAATGAGAAAGTATTTTCAATAAAATATATACATTTAGGTTTAATTTTTCAGGCATCATGGTATGGTTTGAGAAGAGTAATCGGATAGAGATATTTACATGATGGTATTCTGTCCTGGTCTCTAGAATCTCATGGATTCATGGATTTTTGGAACAAAGATAAGACATTATAAGTTGGGGATGTTTCTAGCATACAAATCTCATGTTGGTAATATCATGATTAATGTTTTGTTTGAATGAAATAATGATATAAAATAAAATGTTTACTGTGTGTATGGGGAAGCTCATGGGTGTTTTGGGGGATTGGGACATGAGGGAAAGAGGAATTGGTCCATCTTGTGCATGTTATATGTTTTGCACATAGTTAGTTGAAACTATGCATCCAGACCATGCTAGACAAGAGGAGTTGTTCATGTATTGGTAAAACATACTAGGGTTAAAGCCAAACCATTTATGCTTATATATAGTCATTCCACATTTTGGGATACCGGTTTGTATTACCATGCTGGATCCCCAGGTAACCATGAGACAAGGACCCTTCTTGGTTAGAGGTTGGGGCACAGTTGATACATAGTTTGGAATGTGATACGACCAAACTATGTGACCCATTGAAATATTTTTTTTCCATTTACACCCAAAAGATTATAGGATTTTATTCATATTTTATTTTTCATTCTTCCTCCTTGAGACCTGTTGATTAACATAAGCACCCAGATGATCCCAAGGGTTGATCTCTTTAAATTTTAGGCCATTTGGATTATCGTTGGGGGATGATCGAATCTATGGTGGATCATGTGGTGGTGATTAAAAGGGTGACTGAATCCATATCTAAGGAATTTTTTGAGAGGTAATTCATCTATATGTTCTACGAAGGTGGTCTATAAGTTGTACCACATGTCCTTGAAGTTTATTTGTGCATTTTTTGGTTGTTCTTTAGGTTCCCACTTGTTCTCATTTTGAAGAATTTGATATTAATTGAAAAAATGGTAGAATAAATTATGAACTGAAGCCTTCATGATCCCCATGGGATGAGTGGAGGTTGATTAGACTAATATTAGGGTTACTAATGTCATGTACCATAATCCCGAACATAGAAAAATTTGATATTGAACATGGAATTGTTATGATAATATAGTGTTTGTGATATATGTGTTGAAAAGTTAGTTAAAAATTTGTTACGAAATATTAGTGGTCTTGTACAAGAAATTAAAAAGGTATAAGGCATTTTTTGGAACATTATGATGGGTTTAAATGAATTATAGTGATTCTGACAAATGGATCATGGCTTGAAATAATAATATGTTAATGAGCTAAGGTACGAGGATGAATTATAATTTATATTGAGTAGTAAATTAAATCTAAAATGTTAAATTATTATTTTTATTTTTTATAGGATAAATGTGACTAATGGTTAAGGGAAACATATTCACATGGCATGGTAGTTGAGTGTATTAATTAATCATCTATTTCGATGGCTGGGTTGGACAAAGGAACCATGCCCCCCCAAAAAAGGTCTGGTTAGGGTGTTTGAAGGATGCTCTAGGCCTCTAATGGATGAATTAGATGTGTACCTAGTCTGAGGCTCTATGGTATGTTTGATGAAATGAGTAGAGATAAACTAAATTGTTGCTCCATGGTATATGTAATAAATTTTATGGTGTGATATTTTACCTAGTCAGTTAGAGATCTTGATTTATTACCTTATGCGTATTGTTAAACCAGATTGTGTTATTGTACAATAAATGAACACCTAACCCACGAAATTAAATGATTGAAATGGTTATTAAAATAAATATTTACTATTGACATCATGTTTATCATTGTTTACTTATTATATATCAGCACATGCCAGCACTATCTTCCTAGACTGAATATTATGTAGACATCACTAGTGTTGGCCAAATGAGTTTTACTCACACCATCCTTGAGCCACCATTGGGTACCTGAGCAGATTTCATTGTTGATTGTCAGGACATGGGAAAAGGCCCAATGAAAGGAACGTTAGTGGGATTGGAATGTGGAGGGATAAGGATCCAAACATATAGTAAGGACATATTTTGGTGAATCATTAGTTTTTCTTTATTTTGGTGGATTAATTTACTTTTAGAATGGGAAAATGGAATGGTAAATTTATTATATGGTTGTGGGTTTTACCCCATTTGGAAAATGGTTAGTAATGCATGGTTCTCTTTTATTGTTTACTATTTTCTTTATTCTATATGTTATCTATTATGGAATACTCTGGTAAAGAGGGTGTAGTCTGCCCATGTGATCCATCCGAACCAATCTACTCAAAGGAAATCATTGGTGTACATAAAATTGTGCGTAAGGTCACATGGTGACATGTTTTGGGGCACCAGTTTAGTGGATTCCAAGTCGGGGACAATACACATGGCTAATCTACTGAATACTTATAGTGATCGGTACTATATTAATAAAAAAAATCACTAGGTGTGGTTAATTATGAATAAATTCCTTCGATGAATGATATAATCATAATCAACATACCTTTCTCTTGAATGGAAATAAAATCTAATTGGGATGGTTTTAATTCACCAATATTGATATCCTAATGATTTAAATGATTTATGGTATGTTGGGACCATCTCATAGCATAACCTTAGTTGATAATTTGAGTATCATGGGGGCTAATCTCATGAAATAAAAATTATAACAATAAAGTAAATGGTTCTCATCCTCACCATCTCTAATATATCATATAGGTTCCTCAAAAAAACATGATAGTTATCATATTACATGATCCACCATTGTGCGTGATAAAAAATAATGTTTCAACTAAATCCCTCAAATTCACACCTCATGGCCAAGAACGCTTGTAATGAGAAATCCGTATAAATTATAATGATATCGACTAATGTATCTTGTACATAAAATCAACATAAATTATTATATATCATCATATAATAGGATAAATCATAAAAGGGAATCAAAATTAAAGATAAATCATGAGTGTATGCAATAACAGAATGATTAAAATTGGGATTAGTTAAAACATTAGTTTAAGTGGATAAACAAATTTAAAATTTCTTTATTATATTAAAAATTATATTAAATCATATATTTAGAATAAATTATATAGGTATCTCATTTTTCCTTAACACAACCATGGTCCATTGAAAAAATATAATGGTACCCTCTTTATAAAAATATATTATATTAAAAATATAAATAACCATTCAAAATGTATTATCATTTATAGTCTTATATTATTGGTAAATGACAATACTTTCAAATAACTAACATAAAAAATCAATAAAAATCACAAATTAAAACCATTAGACTCACAAATGACACTATTTTGCATAGGGAAAATATCAAATTGTCTATTAGTCTTATGGATTCAATTTATGACTATATATAAAAAATGATTCTATGCAATTTTAATGAGATATTTAATCATCCATGATGATTTTAATCATAATTAATAAAATGAAAAAACATAATATAATAAGAATAAAATTATAAAAAACTAAAATGATCAATAAACATAGTGAGTAATGGTCATTTACCTCACATAAAAATAAATTTTACTATCGAAAATAATAATATCTATGTATGTGGATAAGAAGAATTAATATTACCAAAATGACTAATTACAAATTTTTGGATATCCCATAATATGATCCAATAATATATATAGAAATAATGTAACTCACCAATCAAAATCATTTTCATAAAAATTAAATGAAATGATTAACATATTATCCATACCCATATCTGGATAAACTTAAAAATCGAATTACCATGTTTTGTAACCTGATAAATTAATAATTTCTCTAAATTATATAAAAACCCATATAAATAATCATTTTATATTTGAGATCAAAGGAAATAGTGATTATAAAAATCGTTCGTCAACATAAATATTCCTCTAGAATGATTAAAAATACCTAAATCTTGGAATCCAAAATTTGGTGATGGGAGAGTAAGATGAATCATGAGAATATGAAACCAACAAAACATTTTTTTTCTATGAGGATTAAATTTGGATCAAATTTTTTTTAATGAGAAATTATTAAGACGCATGTTGGAGAAAAGGGGAGGGACATAGAAAATCCAAAAGGACTCCCCCTTGAGCCCATTTTATAAAATTTCATGTGATTTAATAGTAAAATAAAATTATTCCCATTCTAGAAATTGGAGTTAGGGAAAAAATAGGGACCTTATTGAAAACCATAAATTATATTGTTGCATTGAAATAAAATTGTTTACTCCCACAACCCACCATATATATAAAAATAGTATAATACTTCTTTTCACTCTACTATGTTATATATAACCTTGGAAAGGGTTCCTCATTTTTTTATTAAATTGAATTATTATATAAGTATAATTTAGTATGGATTTACATAAATTTGGATTTTATAAGAATAATTCCATAACTATAATGTCATTGTAAACCCAAAAAAAAAACTATATTCATATTTCACTTGAGCCATATACAATATTATTTTTCATTTTGTTTCTCCACTAAAATCATTTTCTTATATATTGTATTATTAGTAGAGAACATACGATGGTGCATAAATTTACAAATTTTATTCACCTTTTTGATATTTTAGTCTTCCTCTATTTACGTCATCAACAGGTATTTACGTATGATTTGATAAATAGGTCATTCATAATAAATATTTGATAGAATAAGGGAATCTCCATAAGTATGTGATTTTATATGTGGAAAAAACTCCAACCACATCATATATATATCAAAATTGATCTTGAGAATTCATGATCTAATTCATTGATAATATTAAATTTATTCTGAAAAGCCTTAAAAATTTATAGGATGGTGAATATTTAACCACATTTTTAGAAATTTAAATATTAACATATATTTTTTGTACTATTATGTTTCTTCTTAGGAGATGATTAATATAAAATTATTAATAATCATTACAAGAGAAAAATACATTCTTAAATATTTATTCTCAATATAAAAAATATATATTTTTAAATGTATAAAATATTTTCCAACACATTATATGAAAATGAGAAAACAATAATAAATGAGTGACATATAATTCCAAGTAGTGGTTAACATTTCAATGAAATAATGTACATGTAAATTTACATTAATGAAAAAGTTAATGTAATGGGAGTAAATAGTCAATTTAATTTCATGGGTAAGATAAAAAATAAAAAATAACAATATCAACGTGATGCATAATATAAGGATGTAATTTATAATATAAAAAAACACAAACATATAGTCATATTATTGTGACAAAAAATTATAATTATTGACAAAGTAAAATACGGTTACAATATCCTTATTATTCTATTTGGCATACTATTACACTATGGAACAATATAATTTATAGTACTAGTATTATAATTTATTATCTAATACTCAAAATCATATGAGAATATGAAATGTAATACACAAAATAATGAAAAATAATGAATAGCTTATAAAAAATTACATGAAATGATATATTGTTTTTAAAAGATTAACCTGTATAGAGTAATTTGATATATTCATGGGTAAATATATATTTTTATCAACTGGCTGATATAGTAAAGTATGTGAATAATGATTTTAAATAAGAAAATTCCTTATACATTATATGGTTTATATAAATAATTCCAATAATATTTTGGGTTTCATAAGATTTTAACATTTTAATGGGAAATAATATCATAAAAAATTACTTTTGGATGGATAATATTTTACATGTTCAAAAAATAATATAAAGAGAGTAATAAATATTTCCTCCTAAAACTATCCTGAGTGAAACACATTTATTTGACTCAAATTGTGGATATATGGAATAACATGAATGGACTGCCAAGAATTTAAGCATTAAAAGTAAATTTTCAATTTTGTAAATATAAGTTGAATCCCCAATTTTTTAGTGATTATATAAAATAATATGTCATATCTATAAAAACCACACCATATTAATAAATAAATTTCACATTCCTGGGAATAAATATGTATTATTATTTTAGATATTTTAGTACTAATAATTTAAAATTTGTTCGATAAAGTGACTAATAATTATTCTTGTATATTTAGGAAATATTTAAAAATGTATTTTAAATAAGTTTCCTAATTATCATGGATTTGATGAGAAATTAGTATTATTATAATCTATTCTTTTATATAAACTAATATAAAAATATCTTTAATTTTGTTGTGATAAAAATATTAAAACAATATAATATAGGGATAAAACTAAATCATTATCTTGATTCTCATTCTAGCCATAGAAAACCCCATTATGATTGTTTAAAAACTAAAATACTTGATATAGCGTGTGAGAGGTCAGGTGGATTGTATTTTTGATAAATTTCAAGATGATTTCAATATTTAGTGTATGATTAAGTGGGAAAAGGTGTATTAATTTATTTATGTTTTTAGTTGAATTCTATCAAAGTGTAATTGAATAAATTATAATTATATTGTTTTTTATTCCATATTACTCTCCTTGGGTAACCATTCGTACCCTCAAAACATCTATATAATAGATAATAACAAAATATGATTATTTGTTTTTGGAGGAAAAAAATCAGGATTAGTTTATTTTAATGTCAAATATATCATATTATTCAAAATTTAAAAAAAATCACTTATTTTATTTTACTCATAAAATATAAATAATCCACCCATTACACATTTTATAAATCCTTAGTCAAAATATGTAAACATTTATATTAAATTTTATTAATAATTTTTTTAACTTATTTATTATATAATAATATTGAATTTTATCCAAAAATATATTTTTTTAATTTAAATTTAAAATTTATAAGATAAATTTATAACTTGAAATCCCATATATTTTAATAATTATCACACTACAGTATACCTATATACTTTGGAGTGAAATTTCATTACATTAATTTGGTGTTATATTGAACATATATATTATTATTAATATTTATAAAATGAAATTTACAAAAAAAACCTTGAAATTATGACACGTGATGAACATAAAATAATAATATTTTATTACATATCTTATGTTGAGAAAATTAATATTATGAAACTAAGAAAATTCATTAAATTTAATCTTTTCGATAGCATGTGGAACAAACAACCCTGTTTCTAAATGTACCAAAATATTGAATATCGTTATAAAGTAGCCATGAAATTTGTCGGTATTAACAATAAGAACTATATTAGGTACATTTTATTGGATTGAAATGTAAAATGAAATTAATTGGTTATCTATTTATTTGAAATTAAAATATTATTATTTAAAAGTAGTAGAAATGTTTTTTAGAAAATTGTATTTTTTTAATAATATGGTTTATTGATTCATTGTGCACACAATATAAATCAAAGTTTTATCACCCGTGAAAAAATTATTTTAAAAAATTAACATAATTTATTGGTTCATAATATCAATGTTATCATAGGGTGTATTGTCTTTTATTTTTCTGAAATGGTTTACATTTCGGTGAATAATGAAAAGTAAGGTTTTTATTTAAATGTTTTCTAATCTATTAGGTTATTTAAAAGGAAAAATTACATTATAAATTGGATTAAAAGTAAACTTTTCTCAATTATATAATAAATTTTATAATTATGGTAATTGGAATAAATTTTAAAAGGAATTTTTATATTAAAATCTTCCATTCTTATGAGAACTTTCTTCTTGAGAACAAGTATTTTTATTATGTCTATAGGTTTTGGTTAAAAGATTATTTTTTGATTTTTGTGAGTTGGATTTGTTTAAATGGATCCCATATTTAGAGATATAATAATTTATAACTTATAATAATTTTAGATTGATTTTTTACCATTATGAATAATACATAATGAAAAGAAATAATTAATATGGTTAAGCAACAAATGTTGTACTTGGGGTTAAAATAAAAAGGTAATGGTTATATTGAAACAACCCAAATCTAAAAAATATTTAATTTCATTATTATTAGTTAATCAATAATTTTTATTTATAATAATATATTTTTTAAAAAATATTTTATTGGAATATTGTGATTAATCCTTTTTCATTTAAAAAACAATAAGTATGCAACTCGCCTCACTTATAAAAGGCCACAAATCTCGTTTCTCTTTCACACATGAGGAACACTTTTTTCACTAAATGAAATCCTCAATTCCATACTATTAACTTTGCAACGTTTTGTGGTTATTAATATAGAGTAGGAATACATTTGGTATAATCCTAAAGAAGATCCCTGAGAAGAAGTAAAATTCCAAACATTGTGTGTTTGTTTTATTTCTTCTTCCAAATCCGTAAAATATTCCGAATTTTAGATTATATAAAAGACCATATCCAAAACACATTGATATGTTACAATGTTACATTAATTAACTATACCCATTTTTCATTCCCATAAATGGGATATGATGTCACCGCTGAGGTGTGCATCAGACTAATTCCTCATGAACCGAGGTGACATGTTTTCCAACAACATCACCCACGATTGTGTATAATGATAAACATAAAGTATATATATTATATTTATTACTTTCTTATACAACTTTATGAAATATATAATATATTAAAATTTTCCCTTTACATTCATTAGGGGATATGATAATGTCATTCCATTGTAATATAGACTACCGACTCACAAAGTGATGTTATTTTTTTTCTTCAACACTTTACATGAAAGGTAATATATATAAATATAATTCCATTAATGTATGTGTGGAATACTGATATCACGAAGCAATGCAACTCTCTTTTACCGCCACAAAACATTAAGGATTTATATATGTATAATTAATGAAAAAATATAATATTTATTATATTATGATAAATATTTAACGATAAAATATTGCATTCCTCCTTTCAATAATGATCTCTAAGAAATGAAACAATTAATCTTATATACGTACAAACTACCCTCACCATGATTGTATATTGATAATATCATAAACAAATATTTCATTATTATTCATAAATATATATTTGATGTATAAATATGAAAATTATTCTATGATTATGATTATTGAGATGATAGAAATATATAATATTCAACTGAACAAAAACATTCAGGATAACGTGTCAATGATAAAATACGGAAATTAACAATTGAAATTGTGAAAATAATGAAATATTATTATAAAATCGGTGAAAAGATGTTATAAAATGATTATATATTAAATTATATATATATACATACACTGAATTTCTAATTTAATATAATGTTTAAAACCACTACTCATGAGGTTAGTGATCATTCAAACAAAATGAATCACGAGTTAAGGGACTTCATTTCAATTTCCTTACATAAATTAATATTTTAATATTATGAACCTAATTTTATTTATATGTATTATATACCTTCAACTTTAAATGTGATTACCTGAATAATACACAAATCATTGAATTTTACATTTTTTTAATGAATAGTTTCTTTGAAGTCAATTTTATAGGAAAATTACCATGTGGTAATGTATTTTATAACTCAATTTCTTTTCTGTGGGTAATATTAATTCTTCAATATCAGTGAGATTATATGATTATGTGTGCATATAATTTTTAAGGAATTTTTTTTTTCTGTATGTATTGATTTTTGTACTATAAATAGAATTTTTATTAGACCTTTTCATAATAAAATCCCTTCTGAGTTGTGGAATGGGAGAAAATGAAGACTTTCATACTTCAATGTATTTGGATGAAAAGTATAAATTTAAAAAACTAAAGATTGTTTAAATAAATTCACACCCAAATCTATTGAACAATTTTTTTAGGATAATCCACAACTTTTAAATATTGTAGGGTTTTTAATAAAAATGCATGTACTGTTGGAGAAACAGTACATGTCAAATTTGATGAAGCTGATCCTTTTGTTTTTTAACACCCTCAACCTATATCTATGGATGTGTCTTAAAAAAATAATTATCAACCCTTGATAGAATATACTTCTGATAATGAATATTTCCAACAAAATGCATCTGAATCATTTACCCTAGATGATTTCCTACCATATATTGATGATCAGGTTTTAAAAAACACAAAACAGTTGTTTCTAAAGATTCTTCTAAGTGATAGATTCATTGGTGATGGTTATCAACTATTATGGACCAAGAGTTACTTTGGAAATGATGTATAACATCAAGAAATTCATTCTTTATTTGAACAAATATACACTGATGAAGCATTAGGTGATAAAGATTGTATAAAATTCATAAACGATAAGCTAAATTAATTTATAAGGAATAAAGTCTGGACCTATATTGAATAACCTGAAAAAAAAAAACTATTATTGGAGGAAAATGGGTCTTCAGAAATAATTGTGATGAAAATGGAATCATATTAAGAAATAAAGATAGATTATTTGATAAAGGCAACAATCAACAAGACAGAATAGACTATGACCAAATCTATGATCTAGTATCAAGACTTGAATATATCCTTATTCTACTTTCCTTTGTAGCATTCCTTAATTTCAATATTTTTCAAATGAATGATAAATGTGCTTTACATAAATGTTATGTTCAAGATGAACTTTTTAAGGAACAAACTCTTGGTTTTGAAGATTAAAAACATCCTGAACACGTTTTTAGTCACACCAAAGCTTAATATGTACATAAACAAGTCCCTAGTGCCTGGTATAATAGAATTAAATGATTTTTTGTTAAAAATAGATTACATTAAAGTAAATTCCGATTCAAATATAATTATTTTGAATGAAAAGAATTTTTTATTATTATTCAAATTCATGTAGATAAAATTATATTTGGTTCAACTCAGAAATATTTAACTAATTCGTTTGCGAAACTGTTGAAATATGAGATTGAAATGATTATAATGGGTGAGTAAATATTTTTCCTTGGTTTTCAAATTTCTCAATATTTGGAAAGAATTTATATATACCAACATAAGTTTATTAAAGATATTATTTAAAAGTATGGATAAAACACTACTAAGAGTATATGTTATCCTAATGATACCTCAAATTCACTTGATCTTGATGAAATTGGGAAACTAGTGGATCAAACATCAATTAATGGTATGATAGAAGTCAACTATACTTGACAGATAGTTGTCTAGACTTAATGATTTTAGTATTCTTATGTTCTAGATATCAATACAATCCTATGTAATCTCATTTAAAAGCAGCAAAAATAATTTTTCTCCATTTAAAGGTAATCGATTATTTATGATACTTTTAAAATTCAAGAAATGATTTTGTTCTAAAAATAATTTTGGATGCTGACATTAGGGGATGTAAAAAATATAAAAATGTACATCTGGAGAATGAAATTTATTAAGATATTCATTAGTTTATGTGTCATGCAAAAAGCAACACTCTATATCACTTTCCACTACTGAAGATGAATATGTAGCTGCTAGAATTTTTTGTGCTCATGTGTTGTGGCTGCAACACACACTCACAAACATTGGTATGAGTTTTACTAAATCGAAAATAATGTGTTATAATACAATTTCAATTTCCATAAGTAAAATCCTATAAATAACTCTTGTGAAAAACACATAGATATAATAAATAACTTTCTTAGGGATCACACACAAAAAGTAAATACCGTTCTTCAATTTATCGGAAGACAATATCCACTTGCTGATATTTTCAAAAAATCATTACCCTTCAATAATTTTTAATTCATTAATCATAAGATAAGAATGATAACCATAAGGTAATATTCTGTGATATCTAATTGTTGAATCCTATATCCTAAAATAATGAAACAACTTTTCATAGGGGGAGTACACTTTCTTGTTAATCAAAAATTTTCGGTGTCAAAATTTTTCATAGTCAAAATTTTTCGTAGTCAAAATTTTTGATAGCCAAAATTATTTATAGTTGATATTTTTGGTATTCAAAATTTTGGGTTGTCAAAAGTTTTCATAGTCAAAATTTTTCATAGTAAAATTTTTTCATAATAAAAATTTTTCATAGTCAAAATTTTTTGTAAAAAAATTTATCGTAGTCACATTTTTATAGACAAAATTTTTCGTAGTAATATTTTTGGTATTCTGTATTTTTGGTATTCAAATTTTTTCATAGTCAATATTTTTTTAAAAAATTTCTAGAATCGAATGTTCTTCATAAAGAATCATCTTTATTACGAATAATATTCCTAGAAATCCGGAAGGTATGGTTCCTTTCATAAATTTTCGATATCATATTTATACATGTTATAATTTTATCTTGTTGACGAAATCTATTCGGATTCAGTTTTTTCAATATATTAGAACATTTTATACTAAAAACCAACAAAAAATGAACCTATCAAATTCTTCTTCTGTTATTATTTCGACCGTCAGATCTGATAAATAGTATTTACACTATTTGATCAAGTATGGAATTTGAACCATCACCTAAATTGCTTATATAGAAATCCCTTCATGTTTGTCCCACATCAATCTTCAAGAAATAGAGTTCTAAATCCCTACTTCTCTACCTAAGGTCATTCTAAATCATCAATTTTCCTCAATTCTGAATGTCTGTGCAATCCTCTCCTATAACATAAACTTCTTCTGTAAAGGAAATCTATGAGTGGCAGATATACTGATTTATACTGGTAGATCCAAAATTATATGATAAGTATAACTCTATGATTACAAATAATATTAAAATAAATGGTTGGGAGAGCCTATGTATATTGTATCCAAAGGTACATGATTCGGTCTATCCAGACTTCTTGATTGAATTTTATGATTTGTCAAATTTTTCAAGAAAGAATGGAGAGATATGTTTTCTTTCAAGAGCTATGAGAAGACTTATTCCATTTACTATAGCATGGAAACAAATTTTATTAGAATTATTTATGAAGGATAAGCAAAGTAATATACTCACAAGATATTTGATGTAGTAGGGTCATTTGATAATGAAAAAACTCTAGCATGTCAAGGAATATTATAGGTAACGACTATAAATATTGTTCATATGTCTACGAATTTCCAGATTCTTGAATAGTGGGATCAAGGTTTTGTTATTCCACATAAAGGAGATAAGGATACTCTAAAAATGAGGGATATCTACATTTTGGATTTCATGGGGGACCTAATAAAGATAAACATGGTTATGTGTATCTTGGTTACGATTGAAAATATCAAGAATGGATATTTGAAATCTCAAACCATCATGTATCCAACTATTCCCTCGAAGATTATTTTCCATTGTCTGGAGTCCTTAAAAATTTCTTGATGTTCTATGCCAAGATATCAAAATGGGATGTTGTTGAGTGATGACACTCTAAAAAGAATGAAAATTTGTTTTTATAGTGAATAAATAGATTTATATGATTTTCCTGATGAAGATGTAGAGGCTTTGTCAATGAAACCGGATGTGACGGAATATTCTAAGAAGGGTGGAAGGAAGAGCAAGGCCAAGGAAGTGGAAGAGGAAGAAAAAATCCCTATGCCCAAGGAAACTAAGTTAGCTCCATTGATACAAAATAAGAACATTTTTTACCCTAATGAAGTTGTTTCCATGTAGAGAGAATATAATAAAACTAAGAATGAAGGGGATCCTACATTTGTCTTGGATGCTACTGAAGAAAAATCTATAAAGTTAAAGGTTACTGAGAATATTGAGAAGTAAGAAAAAGAGATGAATAAAATGAAGAAGAAGTTTGAGGCTGAGATAGTACGATCTCTTCTCAAAGATACTAAGAAATCCTCTACACAACATCAGGTAGCAGAATCATTTTTGAAAGAATAACTTCCTGTGACTCTAGGAAAGAAGGTGGTGATTCTAAAACCATATTAAGAAGAAGAAATTGTTGAAGAGTAAGAAGTGTAAGATGGAGACGAATAAGTCAGTGGTGGTACAAAAAACATGATATGGCCAGTAGAGAATTATCATGAGAAATATAGTCCTTCAGAGAAAAATTCGATCTAAGCATCTGAAGCATATTATTAAAAACATGCTACACCTAGAAAAGAAGATAAGTATCCAGGAGAAGTAAACAAACAAATCTGATGAAGAAAGAAACAATCATTATTTTGTTCATCTGGAATATAAAGTGTCAGATACAAAGAAAGATGATGTTGATGAAGATAAGATTATTCAGTTATCAGTTAGGATACACGAATCATCCAAAACAGAAGTCATTATTCTGAGAGATGACAAGGAAAAAAGGTCATAGTTGATACAATGAGTGAATCTATGGTGAAAAAGAAAGAAGTTGGTGCATTGTCAAAGAGGAAAGCTGTTGAGATAGAATAAGAGTCCTCAGAAACAAAAAACACGGATTCATAATTTTTTTATCTTGTATATGATTTTGTTGTTCAGTCTTTGAAAAAGCTGGTTTTAACTATTCCTTTATTTCTAAAAATATATTCTAGATGTTAGATGCTTCAACATTCAATAAATTTAAAATCAAATTTAGTTTCCATGGTTGTGGATAAATGTGTCAGACTTGAGTCAGATTTCTAATTTTTTCTCATTTGTTATGAGGCTCGTAAAAGGTCTTGCAAAAATATTAAATGTTGGTCACAGAAGACAGTCTAATAACTCAAAGTCATTGATGAATTTCATAACAATTTCAAGGATTTTTTTGACACCCATGATGGGAAGATCTAGGACCTTATTAATAGTTTTGAGGAAAAGCTATGTATTTAACATACCAATCAGAAGAGAGATGTTATTGACCTGAATGCGAAGCTTAATTCTATGGCCATGAATTGAAAGAGGGAATGGGATATCAAAATCAAATTTGATGAAAATATTATTGTGCAAGAATAAGTATTGATGATTCAAGAAGATTTCTATAAGGCTCAAGAAGAAAAGATAACATCTTTAGAGAATAAAAGGGAATATCATGATCAATTGATTTTGAATATGGAAGAAGATAAAAATGAGTTAATACAGTTGAAAATAATTATCAATAAGTTGATGTAGATGGAGAAAAAAAAAATTTTACAAAATTTTGATCTTTTGTTAAATTTGTTCCATGTACATATTCATTCAGTCTTAATGAAATTTTTGTTGTTCTGCATGTATTATTTTGATTAAAAAGAATTTTTTAGGTAAATTTTTTTTCATTACATCTATTAATTTTTGTAAATCATATAGGGGTTGAAAGGAATGATAAAAAGAATACTAATAAAGAAGAGATTTCCATTTGTAAGGAGGAGTTCTTCTAAGAGGGAAGTTATTATCAAAGAATATTTTCGTATGAATAGAAAATGTCAAATCTATTTCAAGAAATCACGAATATAATCATTATAGATTTTAAAACCTAAGGGGAGGTAGTAATATTCGCTTTGATCCATATGTAATTGGAGAATAGTTTTATTTTCAAGTCCAAAAAATTTTCATGTCTGTATATTATTTTTCGTAAAAATGATTGTTCTTTCCAAAAATGGGGAAATTGTTGAGTAAATAATATTTACTTATAACTATTTCCATTCCTTCATGTTTTGAAAATCAAAAACACCCTATCATAAAGAAAATTTAATTTTTCCTAAATATTATCATAATAAGAAAATATTTCCTTCAGCAAGGAAATTTTATCCTTAATTATGTTTTCATTATTCGTTCTATATATTCTCAATATCTAACACTTTTTACTTCTAAAGTCTCATATTTCTTCCACATCGTAAACCCCCAAATCTGATAAATCCTTAGATATATAGTATTAATTTTTTAGATTCCTAATTTTATGAAATTCTGACACTGAATTCTCTCAAATTCAAATTCTGAATTCTCTGATATTCATATTCTTGAATTCTTCGAAATTCAGACACTAATTTCTATGAAATTTATACTATAAATTATATGAAATTCTGAGTCCGAATTCATTGAAATTTAGACTCCAAATTCTATAAAATTATGACTTCAAATTCTATGAAATTTAGACTCTGAATTTTTTAAAATTAAGACACCGAATTAATTGCAATTTATATTCCCAATTCTCTGAAAATCAGACTCTGAATTCTCAAAAATCCAGACTCCAAATTCTCAAAAATTCAGACTCTAAAATCTCTAAAATTCAGACTATAATTTATTTATATTTTTTACTTTGAATTCCTCATAATTCAGACATTTAATTACTCCAAATTCAAACTCTGAATTCCTAATAATTCATATTCTAAATTCATTAGATTTTAGATTCCTAATACTATAGAATTCAGGTTCTGAATCCTTTAGAAAACAGAATCCAAGAATCCATGATTTATAGTCCTAAAATGTTTATTTTCTTAGACTCCAAAATTCATTTCTCAATAGACTTCGAAAAATTGGATTTGGTTAAGCAACCATATATTGATTACCCCTGTTGTAGTTATGAAATGATGTCATGCAATCTATTTCCAACTAACCTTTGTTTGAGTGACATGTGTACAGGTCCCTCTGAGATTTAAGGAAAAATAAGACCATTAGAGGAGGGAGCCGACCATTGAATAAATTCTTATAAATAGGAGATCATTTGAATGAGCTCATTATAGATATATTAATCTATAAATTTCATGCTTCTGAAGAAATATATAGAGAGAGAGACTATCATGCCTTGTGAATATTGATCATCTTGTTCATATTTTTTCATGCGACTCTAATTGTTGTTATGTACAATCGAGGTCTTACGGGGAAAGAAAGACAGAGGTGTTGACTACCGTAAAATTAAAGGATCCATGGATAACATGACAGAGGTTATGACTACTTTAATGTTCGAGGGATTTTGTGGATACCAAAATAGATTCTGATATTCCAATTGAGGCTTATCCTAGTGTGGGTTAGATATACATTCTTGAATGTATAAATCAAGGGACTTTTATCCCTAGTTTTGGGATACCCTACTCTTTGGGTTACATGATTTTATACTTGTTACATATATTGGTTTCATGTCTATTTTCCACTGTAATAGGATAAATGAAGAAAGTATAACCATCTTATAATTTCTTATTCTTATTTACTTTGATATGTAAGATTCTACATTCTTAATGATATAATCTTCTCCTTGTAAACTATTCTTATGTTTCATTTCAGGAATCATATTTCTAGAACCACGAAAGATAATATAACTGAAAGAGGTCTTGTGAATTTACATTGATTAAATTTTTTATGAATAGTTTTCATTAAGGGTAAAAATGAATGTTTTTTTAACGTACAATTCACACTCCCTTTAATTGAGCACGTGTATTTATATTTCCATTGTTGGGATTTTATTTTAGAAAATAGTGTGGGTGTTATCATGAAAAAGATATTTTTATATTTAAATTAATGAAATTTTAGATAAGGATACGAAATTTCAAGTGGTGTCTTGTTTTTACTATACTAATGGTTTTGATTTATTTTTATGTACATTACAATGGTTATTTTTCCATCCCATGTTTCAAAATGAGATTGAATATGTTTATGGATGGGAAATGGAAAGATATTACTCAATTTAAAAACCAGGATGATATTACATGATAATATATCATCCATTATTTTAAATGTTTTATTTGATAGGAAAAATGGATACGAAATGTATTGGTCCACATTATATTATATGGTTTTGTTATGTAGAGGTTATTACATATTTCTCTTAAACTATAAACCAAAAAAGATCCTCAAGGAGATATAAATTAAATTCATGAAAATACTAAATATTATGTTTTGTTTATGGTCGGGTCCTTCAACACGATACATCTAAATATTCAGGGTGGATATATTTAATTAATTAGTGGAACGCCCTATTAATTGAAAATCACTATAATATTTATGTATAGCCTTTTCTATAAAATTGTTAGTTTTTAAATGATTTTGAACTGTCTATTGATACTTCATGATTTGATAAAATATTTATTGTTAGGAAATTTTTTTTAAATATAATGGATTATTTCGTATGTAGAAGGATAATTATTCACATTAATACTATATTGATAAAAAAATAAATGAAAATTGAAATTTTATATCAAAACATCCAAGAATGTAGTTCATATTTACAAATATATATTAATGGTACATTATTATTTGGATTAATTTTTTTATGAGGAATATAAGGGGTTTTATTTTTTGAATATTTAATTAATTTAATATATTAATATTATTATTATTATATAAATTATCTTTATAATAACTAAAAATTTATAGCAGAGAAAAATTTCGTCACCATTTAGTTGTGCGGTCATCAACCAAATATGGGGTTCACTATTTATCTTACTCATATAATCAATTTCATTAATAGAAGAACAAGATCCCAGAATAGTTTAGGGCTACCACTCTTATTTTATTATCTTATTTCTTTATATCTACTCCACTGTATAATATTTTATTTTCCTTATGTTCTGAACTGGGGGAACAATGGTTTATTAAAGAATTATTAAAACCATTAATTGCCATATGTATTTAATTATTATTTGTTATATGATACATGGACTTCATGATATCAGTGAAATATATATATTTAACCTATCATCTGGTTATAGTTTTTTTATATTTTATATTTTTTTTATAATAATCTAATCTTCAGCCAAACTCATCTTGTTTTACATATTTTTAAATTATTTATATATCATAATTAATCAAATCCTATACTGTGTGATTGATGTATAATTTTCTATAAATTACAAATGTTTGGTGAAAATATTTTTATACAATCAATAATCATAACACCGCTATAATGATATTTATGTAGTTTAAAAAATCTATTCTAAAAATATACTATGTTTTCAAAAATATACATATTTTATTTTTTAAATTTACATTTGTATTTAATATTTATATACAGTTAACTAATATTAATTTCTATTTATAATAAATTTATTAGCATATGATAAATATTTATAGGATAAGGATTGCAATTTATTCCATTCTAGCATTCTTACCAATGAAAAAAAATTCAATATAATTGATGAATGTATTTTTTAATTCTAATATCATATATAATATACCTAGACATGAGTGAAGAAACAAAAATATGTAATATATCACATTTTATTGATATTTATAATTATAAAAAATGAAATTTTTATTTACGTTATAAAAACATTATTCATCATACTATGTGATATCTATTATGTCACTCCCACTTTTTAGAGGGGTTTATTATGTTATTTTCAATATCAAGTGGCGATTTAGTTTTCATGTAGTGACTTTTTTAATCAAGTAATTAGATTAAATTAAACTTTCCATGTTCCCTCCAATCAGTGGGAATCTAATTTAAGGGTTCTATTAAGTTCTTTAATTTATAATAGTGACACAGTGCCTATATAATTAGTTGTTATGAAAATTAGGACCCTTAATTATTATAAATTATTTTTTGATGGATAATTAATGTAAGTAAAATATTTTATAAATGTTTTCTTATTATATATCTTATTCTTGTTGTATAAGTATCAATTTTTAAAACAATAGTACATAATAACATTTTTAGATTTATTTTTTTATTATATTTAATGTTTTATATCCAAAATTGATTTACATGATCAAATATTAATATTAACATTAATCAAATGATTATAAATTAATAACGAAATACCAATTAAAAATTATCTTTTCATAATACTATTATTATCATTACAGTCATAATGGGATTTGAAACTAATTGATTTTTACCAACCCTATAGTAGTAATTTCGTTCAAATTTTTTTCTTCCTTTTTGGGTTTCTAGTAAAATAAGTTAAAGATAATAATTTACCAATAAGGTAAAATTAGTGGTTGTTTTGATGGTGACAATTCTATAAAATAACAATAATTAATGAATTCTTAGCATTTAATATTTAATATATTTCATTTAATAAATTCTTTTAATTTATATATTAAAATAGTTGTATATTTATTTTTATACTGTAATTTTATAATTTTAGAATTTTTTAATATATTAGACATACATAATTAATATATAAAACCCCATTTATTTTATTTCTAAATAATATTTATTATCTAATTTTAATAAACTTGTGTCAAAGAAATAATTCCACCATGTATTAGATTGCAATTTTCGTATTTATATATATATATATATATATATATATATATTATTGGGAATATGTTAGGGGTCACTTGTGGTCTAGATCATGGTCTAGGTATTAAAAAAATTCCATTAAAATCATATCATAGTCTTCAATTTGTATTTGTGTATGTGATAGTTATTGCAATAATGTGGTCCAAAATTCGGTGAAATATACTGAAATGGATTACCCTGATTATTTAAATGAGAATAAAAAATCCAAGGCTTTTTACCTAATATATGGCTTTAATTGAAAATTAAATGGTATATTTTTTTGTTTATATTTCCAGTGAGGTGTATTTCTCTTAATTATCATTGAAATCATTCAATGTGGTTATAGTTTCTTAAGTCAAGATTGGATGACGAAAATATTAAAGTTCATCTAATTTTATCTGACTGATGTTCTTAATACCATTTTTATTTTGATATATTTATGAATATAAATATTTGAGTTTATTAGAATAGGTGAATTTTTAATGCATCCTTAAAAATCTATTAGTTATGATTTTTATAAATAATTAACTCTATATGATTTATATTATATTATATTTGTTTTTCTAGTAAGCAATTGGATATTATATAGTGAAAATATTTCATGTGATTTTAAAATAATGTGACAAAATAATTTATAGAGAATTTTTAATATTCTATTTATTATATACTATAAGGATAGTTTTAAATCATTTTCTTTTGTAAATTAAGAAATATATTTTGAATGATATGATTTTTTTAAATTTTATTAGAGCTCAAAAGGATAAAAATTAATTTTACACTTAAATTATAAAATAAAATAATTATATACCTTTTTTATCAATGATTTTAAATTAATAGTTCTGCTAAATCAGATGAAATCACCCATTTAATTATAAAGTCAAATTTTTACCTGGTATTTAATATTGGGAATTCTTGTTTAGAAGTATTTTGTGGAAGAATTAGTTCTTTATATTTATTTCATTTATTTTAGTCTAATATAATTTATTTATCATAATTTTTTATTAAGTAATGGGATTTTTTACATGTGAAGATTATTTAAATAGAAAAATCGAAATATAAATCAATGATTTTTTTCAAATTTAATGTTCTAAAACACTCATTCATTCTATTAAATTTAACAAATTGGATTGTCTCATTTTCATTAATGGTTATAAATATTTATATTTTATATCAGTTGGATGTTTATTGAATATAGAATCTAAAATATATTTAATATAATATGAATTTTTTAGTATAATATCGAACTATTTAAAATGGAAAAATTAATAATCATATTTAATAGTCATTGGATTACTATATAACTGGTGTTAAATGATTGCATTTATTGGTAAATTTTTTTTACAAGTGTGGTGGATACAAATTAGGGGTTTCCAAACATAATTAATGGAACTTAATGTAGATATTGTATTATAACGATAATTTAATGTGGGTATTTAATGGAAATTTCATTTTAAAAATCATCACTATGTTTTAGGATATGATAATTTTATAATGAAAAATTATTTTTTAATGGGTTTATAGTGATTTGTAATGTATTATTTAGAATTCATATAAGGAATAAAACCTTTTTGTTAGAATATATAATTGTAATGTCAAAATGGAATTAGGGATGGTAGTTTTATTTGATTATTTTATATAAAATTGGTGTTTTAATATTTTGGAATTTTTTATTTTTAAAAAATCTTACTGTATTTAAATTTTGATTCTTTTAATAGGGGTTTAAAAACATTTTTTTAAAATTGTTTTTTCGGTATTGTAATAAAATTGATTTGATCAAATAAATAATTATTTATTTTTAGTGGTTAAATTCAGAAATTGTATTATAATTTTGGATTCCAAATAGTTATGATGACGTTGAATTTATTTTATTTTATTATTATTGAATTAAAAATACAGTTTTTAAATGAGTTTTTATTCTCTAAACCTTTTTAATTTGTATTTTATTTCTCTGGAAACATGTCTCAAAATGATTGGTAAGACCATAATAATGGTTTATTATATCAATGTAAAATTATATTAAATTATATTATGTATTTTGGTGTCTATATATTATATTAGAAAAATTAAATTTATATATATTAGATAATTTAATGTATATTTGATTGTTACTTCCAACTAAGTTGTATTATATGAATATTTTTAAGCTCATGTGTCATATTTATAACTATTGGGACATTTTTTCATAGATGTAATATGAATATGTTATTCAGTTTTATTAGTTCACTTGGCCAAATAATTTGAATCCGACAAAAAATAGGCTGATTGTAATGTAATAATGTTTCAAAATCCCTACATTATTTGTAATTTGAAATAAAGTATTAAAATATATAATGGATTTCATGGTGAATTTATATTTTAAGATCTATCTTTAAGAGTTATTAAATATTTTGGTATATGTACACACTGGTTACCACAATATTTTTCAAAAATATACTAACAAGAATAAATTAATAGTGTTTTGTAAACCTATTTTCATTTTGGCAAATATTTTAAATTTATCTTTTACCATTTCCCGTTAATAAGTGACTTGTTTTGGGATTCTAGAATATCTAGGATAATGTATATAGTCACTCATCATATCTATATGATATGGTTCATTTAATGTGAGAAGGTGGTGTTTTAGTGGTTCATTTCCATTGAAATTTTATTTAATATTTTTTTATCATATCTGAAATTCTATAATTTGACGATTGGGTTGTGGGTTACAATGAAATAAATAAGAATGGTGGAAATTACAACTTGTTTGGTAAGAATTCATGATATTTTAATAGTGATTAGGTGAAATGAGTTCTTAAATAATATTATACAAGGTGAAATTTTATTCTAACTATTCAATGAAATCATAAATATGAATTGTAAACATGTTTTATGATCATTTGTGATGATTTATATCTTAATTATGTAAGTGATATGTTAATATAATATTTTCTAATAATTAATAAGTTACCTTTATATATTAACTAATTATCATTATTATTTAAATTTAATATAAAATAGGATAACTAACTTTATATATTTTCTTTCCTTCATTTTTTTTAAAAATCATTTTTAATTAATGGGTTCCTATGAGAAATTTATTCTTAGATAAATGTTTTATGAATTCTTGGATGGTAAATTTTCATTTAAATTTAATCCAATTGAAGTTCTTGAATAATTTTTAAAGGTAAAACCTAGTATTACAAGTCGAGGAATAAGGTAAAATTTCATTCAGTACCTTTAGTTTTACCCTGTAACAACTTTTATGATAAAAATAGAATTTATAGAAATTTATTGTGATTCAAAATGAGTGGAAAAATGAAAACTAATATCAAAAGACATTAGAAGATGATATTGGGGATTATTTTAGTATTATGATTTTTCATATTTAATATATTATAACTAGTTACCTACCTATATATATATATTTCATAATCAATTAATATTTATTAATTTAAAATCCAATAGTAAAATATAAGTCATAGAGAATACATTTTTCACATGGTGTATAAAATTTGAAATATTAAATTTGAAAATTTATTCTTTAAGAAATTACATTAATAATATACATTTAAATGTTTATTTATTTTGAAACTAGGATATATTAGATTACCATGGAGACTTATTATATTGTTAAATTATTAATAATATTAAGTTAATGAATAATGTGACAATATAAAAGTATTTTTTTTTAAATATTAATTTGATTAATGTATTTAAAATTTATAATTCAATTTCATAGATATTATCAGTTATCATATATATAACATAGTTATTATAATGGGATTTTAATAAATTCTTATGAAACCATTTTCATGGAGTGTAATTATGTTGGGATAAATTTCTAATAATCTTCAGTTACTGATTATAATTTTATAATTTATAAAGAAGAACATTTTTATAAATTTTCATTGTCTTCTATTAAAAATTTAATTAATAATTAAAATGTGTGAGGTCCATTATAGATCATTTGAATTATTTTATATGGGTTTATTTTGTTGTTATAGAGAATTGTGATACACTAATTTGGAATAATTATTATTATTTATGTTATAAGTAAATATCATTGAAAAGGTCACTATATCGACGCTTTAGAGATTTAATAATTACTGAATAAAAAGTAATTTTCAATAATTATATTAAACTTTGTCCAATAATGAATGCATGGTTAGGTGAATAGTTATTTAATGATGTGAAATAACCATATCTGTATTAAAATTTTTCAGAACATTGTAAATCAATTTTTAATGATCCATGGATTTTCTCAATATTCTTAAATAATATTTTCATTATGATTATTGTCTATATTAAACAATATTTCATGAATATATTATTAATTTTTTTTATGAATAATTTTTTCAATTTTGTGTATTTCATTAAAATAATTGTAATTATTTATTGAGGATAAAGGAACATGAGAAGGGGGAGTTATCATTCTTTGGTGATATTTTCAGAGATTTCCATTTCAGACCTTAAATAAAAATTCAAATATTTCTAATCATTAAGAAGAACATTAAAAAATAATTATCTCTTGAATAAATCCAAAGAATAACTCGATTTCCAATCTTGATTTTTTGTCAAACATAAAATTACTTATAATTCATTCATCACAATTTCCAAGGAATAACTGATGAATTTCTTCTATTAATTTGGTATGATAATTGGAAATGGGTCTTTTGCACATTTTAGCGAAACCTATATTTTATAAATAGATTAATGGACCAGTTGGTCTTTTCAATCATCATAGAACAAATTTTAACTAAAGAAGATGATTCTATAAAGATTCCTGAATTGAATAATCAGATTACAATGATTTGGTGATTATTTAACAAGAGTATGTCCTCACGTACATGTGAATATTTTCACATTATGTTACCTAGTGATTAGATAAAGAATAATTAATGGGGTTTTGTTACTCTCAACCAAAATATTAGAATTTCTTAAAATATTATAATTGCACATAAACATTGATACATCTAAAGTATATATTAGCAAATATCAATTTTCAGAATAGATCTATTTTATTATTTCGTTTTACAAGAATCCAAGTATACATTGGTTTATTCGAATCTCAATTATCATACATATCAATGTTCACAATGAGGCTAGAAATTCCATGTATGGACAATATGATCGTACTATAGCGGAATATGATCATTCCAATACATTTGTTAAGCAGTTCATTTTGAAAACATTTTATGAAACTGTGAATATTAATTGTTAGTAATAGAGTTTATTCCATGTATTTATTGGTCAAAAATATATATTTTTTATTTTTATTAAGTTTATATAAACTAAAATTAATAATAGATTATGAAATTTAAATGTTTTGTTGAGACAAATTTAATGGATTCCCTGGCTAAGCAAATGGATAAAATTAGGTCACGCCTTATCCAATTATCGTATATTTCACTCATTCATGTTTGTGTTGTATATCCATCTAACATTGTTAAAATTGATTCCTTTCTTAGAGGAACTAAACACCAATTACTTATTTATATTGATAAATTTGTTTCGTAGGGTCTCCTATATAAGGATTCATATGATCAATCCGATATCCCTGTAACATAGGGTATATTCTCATGATGAGAAAATTTATTCTTGCTCCAATTTTGAGTTGTTTATCTCCTATTGTACATCAAGGAACCTAATGAGGAACCATTAAATGAGGGTAATATAAAGAAAATTACTCATGATTCATATTTCATCTGGGGTTCTAAAACTCTAATGGAAATTATTGTCTATATATCTAATTACAATAGAGAGGAAGATGACCACTTAATTTTGGTTTCCTCTAGAAATAATATTATGAAATATTTTACTTTGAATAAATCTATTATAATCATATTAGGAATAAATTCAAACTAAATTTGATGGGATACAAATATTAAGTAAGGGAAAATTGTGAAATTTTTTAATATAGATTTGAGAGAGAGAAAACATTTATGGTTCCTATAAAGTGTAGGTGAAGACCTAGTTCATCAAAAAAGATCCATCCAATGGGCCATGATATTTCATCAAATAAATTCCAATAATGGGGGAACCCAATTTCTAAATATGAGTATTCTTTTTTAATTATCCATGAATTAATGTCTCTAATATATATGAGGCCATTAAAAATTTCATACATAGGACTAATCTGTACCTTATTGGGATTGTTGAACCTATGTAAAATTTTGGAAAATTTAAAATCGTTAACTAGTATTCTCTATGGTTTAATATGATTTCTCAAGACAATAGTGTATCTATAATGGAGAACCTCTGGCCAATTCCAAATAATGGCCTCAATTAACAAATAATTATAAATTATATACTACATTTTTTGTTTATTTAATAAATATTTGAATAAAATTATTGAAATAATTATTTATTCATCAAACTGTTACATCAAAAGATGGTCATATTGTAATGATCTATCACCACTATTTCATCATCCTTCTAATAACTAGTTCTTTATTGAGGATTTAAATATATCCTATATTACGGATGAAAACAAGGACCCTAATATTATCATTACTAATTTAAACAAATTCATTTGATTCATAGATTAATAATTTTGCTTTAAATCATATTAATATGGGTTCAATTTACAAGGTCCATGAACACTGCCATTGGTTGCTATTTAACAAAAATTTATATGTAATATTAATATCTGAATATAATTGATTTGGATGCCTAATCACTTTATATCCCTATTAAAGATTAACTCTTACCACTCTATCCTTATTTTGAATTTCTCCTCATATGTAATGATTTCTCATATTCCATTAAAATTTAGCAATGCTTGTCTCAATTTTTATTAATAAGGTAGTTCATTGTTTTCATGAATGGTGGAGAATATTTTATGGAGATTCATTTGAGAGGATTGGTATATTTAATAGATATGTTAATTCATAAAAGTGTGTGGCATGAAGTCAAGATATTGTCTTATCTAAATATGAAAATAAAACAAGCAATAGAGTATGTCAAACAATTAAAATCAATCTATATTAATTTTAATAACCCTTTAAATTAGGAAAAATAATTCAAACTGATATTAGTGAGGTCATGAAAACCCTAGAGGGATTAGTAAGGGATTAGATATAGCAGAGATAAATTATTATAATGATAAAAATCTGATATTTTTTATTTTATGAAAATATGGTGATAATTATAATGAAAAGTTCTTAAATTCACGGAAATATAAATTCTTTCAAATAGGATAATTCCATTTCAATTGTTGTGGTTAGTCACTTTCATTCTAACATTAATCAAACATATTGTGATGAGGTCGTTGTTTTTGAAAATTTTATTAGAAAAAAGTGTCCCAAATATTAAAAAGTATTTTCATAGCTAAAAACCTACTGAGGAAGAATATATTATATTCTTTACCCATAAAAGGGTAGTATATTTGGGCCATATGGTTTTGATAAAAATTTCTTCATATTATTTTGGGATTATACCCATATTGATATTACTCATGATGTCTAAGAATACATCAGATGGGAATTCCTCCCTCTAGGAATTAACGTTTTGTTTATCAATCTTTCAATGAAGTTGGAGTCTGCTCTATATATTGATGACTACAATCCTATAGTGGTTTATAATTCTCTCCTTAAGAACACTATCAAGGTCTTTTCAAGTATAATGGGTGTTACTGAACAATTTTTTATCACATTTGTATAAATTTTTTACTATAATTATGGATCGATGAATTTTTTTACATATCATCATAATATGTTAATATTATTTATAGTAATTATATTTTTGAATATATTTAATTAATTTTAGTCATATAAAAGGAGTTTTAAACCAATAAATGAGATTATTTTCTCAAAATTTAGTATTTTTATTGTTTTCATATAATATTTTTAAAATTAATTTTGGTAGTTTTTAATATAAACATACATTAAATTATGTTCAATGAAGTACCTAAGGATAATTTTTAATGCACATGATAGGTAATCTTGCGGGACCAAATGTCATCATGTCTATTTTAAATTTTTATGTTTATCTTTGTATATTTATTCTTAGTGTTATAGAATCTGAACTGATCTAACTCGTGAAGGCCTGTAGAATCAGTAAGAAACATAATTAGTTGTTTTATATTGATGATAAAGTTTTTTTAACATTTTTATAAAAAATAATTCTCTAATATTTGGATGATTTTTAGAAATATGATGAATTTCATGGATAATTTATCTATTAGCGATATCCTTAGTTATTTTATTATAAAAAAAAAATTCTATAATAGGATCCAATGTACCCCAACCATGTTTCTGGATTGGGATAATTGCGATTCAAATAAATAGAAATTAAAACCATTCACAGTTTAGTGATGAACTAATAACATGAAGGGATTGAAAATAGAATTTGTAAAATTTTATTTAGGTTTGAACATATATCAGTTTATCCGCCTAGATGCATTTTTATTTGTCAACATGATTTTAAATCAATGTTTTTATGTAATATCCTCAACTTTAAAGGAATGATGGTTTTTAATTATGAAGAATATTTTTTTTCTTTCATACTTGTATGTCTTTTATGGGAAAAGTTATCTTGGTGATATATAGTTTGAAGATAAAGGCCTAGATGTATAAAAGGTAGATAAGAATAATGTCACTTGATAACATGTGGGGTGCATAAACTATTTGGTAATGATGGAAGTGATTCCTTGATTTTATCAAATCCCACAGATTTACAGGATCTTCAATGAATCATCCATTATTAAGGGTGTTCCGAAATATTTTATCTCATAAAATTTTTATACTAACCCCCATCAAATCAGAATTATTTGTGATTAAAACCTCTTGGTGATATCTCCCATGGTGCGCTAGGCGTCTTTTTTATCTCCTCTTTTTTTCATGGAATATAGATTGATTCTTGTAATCCAACAAGGTTAGATATAATCATTATATTGGAAATAATACTTATTACTTGATAATTAATCATAATTCTAAGTCATTTTTCATAGTTATATGAATTCCCACCTTGATAAAATAAACAAATGAACAATACATGGAAGATTAGTGATAGATTTTTAGAATTGGTGTCCAGCCATTTATCAATACAAGATTTAGCATTGAAGGTCAATCCCTTTTTGAATGTTGATGTGATGTTAATTCCTTATAATAATCTCTTCATATAATTATAATTATAAATACTCTATGATGATTGATCTAATCTTTTTCTAGTGATGGTTTTTTAGTGGTTGTGATCCAGGTGATGTTCATAAACATATCTTCGGATTTGGATTGGATGTTTTAATGGTAATAATTTCTTACCATATTAAGCCTTAGTATGGTTTTTAGCATGTTTTTCTTGTTTTTTAAATCTAGAATAGGGAACCTTTCATGCTCCGTATATTGAAGTCTGTATGGTGGGTTGTTAAAACATTTCCCATTTATTACTTGGGTGTTTCTTGATATTTCACACCTTATATGTGTTTAATTCATAAAATGTAAAATATAAGTTGATATAAGATTCATTATGGTTCCTTACTATATCAGTTTTACCCGTGTAATATTTCATTTACATTAAATTAATACACAGATATATTGTCAAATTTTATGATTTTACTTAAATATATATTTATACATTACATGTGGAAACATAGTTTAACATTCAAGTTGATAGGTGGCCCTAACAAAATAAGCCATGCACTTATAGGGGGAGGATGAATAGAATGAATCATTTAATTTATCTCTTCATATGATGGTTAGGTACTAATCTTGAAATGTTTGTAGCACATGGGAACACCAAAAACCTTAGTATGAGTGTATATATATACTGATATGATCTACTGGTGGGGAACATAATTTCATATAAGTGAAGTACATTTTTATGGCATACCATGTATGAAAACCCCCAAATGCGTGTAGGTAATCATGAGTCATAGATGAGCCTTTCCTTTAATGGGTGGCGTGTATTTGTTTCAAAAAATTTGAATGTATATTTTTATAAATTTATATGGGGTTTTATATCATAACATATGTCAATAAATGTCTATTTATAACAATATTATAGCATGGTATAGACTAGTGTAAAACCAAGGTTTATGGATTCATGTTTACTTCATGTCAAATTTAAACATTACTATTTGTTATCTAATGTGAAAATATAATATTAATAATGAATTCCACATCTATATAAATGTGAAATTATGGTAAAGATTCATTGGTGGTGTCTTATAGGTTTATTCTCGCACTATTAATGGGTATCTTAGTTCATGATTAGACTTCAATGTTTTGGATCAAGATAAGGGTAAGTTCCACCAATTAGGCTACTAAGGTGCCTAGAGTTTGGAGGATGTTGTGGTATTAAGATAAACTCGGAATATTTTTCAAAATACCTTCCTTTTCAATTATTTCAAGTTTTACCTATTATGATTCATAGTTAACCAGATAGGGATACTATTTTATTATTATTATATAATCTGAGATGACTTTTATTATTAATATTTTTCTCTATTATGTTGTTTATTTGAAATATTCCCATGTATTTATTTATAACTGATATATATGGTTTCGAATTGTATAGCCACCCATAGAATTGACACCCTAATTTATTATTGGAGACCTCTTGCATATAAGGAGACACATATGAGGTTATATTGGACTTTGGATCATTACTTGGGATTTAGGTCCAAGATTCACAAACTTATATAAATTTCTAGAGGTTTACTATCTATTGTTTAGGGTTACGATAGAGAGGGTATATTTTTTTATGGAAATATGGTAGGGTGTTTCCTTTTCCCAACTAAATAATGTGTAATTGAGCACTCAGTGACCAATTATTTAATTTCTATAATAGTTTAATGGTATTTGGGAGAATTCATGGATCATAATTTATAATATAAGATCATATATGACACATATACCAAATGAGTGATTTTTTAGATTCATATACATAAAGAGATTTATTATTATACTTGATGAGTTATATATCTCGGTTTTCTACTTATGTGATAAATCATTTCAAGAATTACATAGTGGAACATGGGTATGATATTATGATATATATATTTATTTATTTATTTATTTTTAATTTTTACTAATATGAATGAAGAATATACTATAATTTTCTATTGGTTTTGATGTGGAGGGTTATAACTTTTTTTATTTCCCATAGGTTAGGTCTTCCAATTAAATTACTATTTCTGTAAATTGTAACATCATAGATTTTTATCATATGAATATTGGTATAGGTTTTTGAAAATTTAAATGTATTTTACAGTAAACATATTTTTACTAGTAGCCTTAAATATTCCAAATAATAAGCATGGAGGGGCACAAAGGAAAATAGTTGAGTATGCCCAAGTCTTTTATCACCAGGATCATCCATTAATTTTGGGAACTAGTTTTCCGTAGAATTTTTGGGGCATGATTGATATTATTGAGATAGTATTTGACCTGGTGGATAATTTTAAGAATATAAGTGTAAAACCAGATTCCTTTATACATTATGGATGCTTTTAGAGATTATGGGGTGTTATGGTTCGGGTTTGAAAGAATGATGATCATACTTTAGATTCCTTAAAGGAGATGTTTTTAAAAGAGTTCAGTCCTAAAATGGGATATCTAATCTGAGAAAAGAGGATTGAATATATTTTGTAGGTAATGAATTCAATTTATTCTAACTCGACTTGTTTTGACATGTTTCTACATTCTCCTCCTCTATAGGATGTGAATGAGGTGTATAAGGATATGTTGTTTGAGAGTGGTCGTCATGTAAAGAATAAACTATATGTTAATGGATTTGATTAGAAGAAATATGTTTAGATTCTTTACATTGTATTTAATAATGAGATTGGTATATATGAATACAACCTCAAAGATATTGTTCTTGTTTATAGTGCACTGATGACAGGACAACATAGTAATACAATGATTTCCACTAATGATAGTTGGAAAAATATGGTATTGTTGTTATTCTATGGTAGAAGACATATTGAGGAGAGTATGTATTCTTATACTCACTCTATGAGTGGAGGTTTTAAAATATTTGATAATTATTGATGGAATGGGTGATTTAGTACATTATGTGAAACACAACCTATAAATTTTCCTTGATGTTAAAATATGGGTCAGCTACAATGAAATTGTTCTAAAAGGCAATTTCAATATTTGACGTTCTTATGTAAGTGTGTGATGTGGGTTCATTAAAAGTTGACCTAGAAACCAGATATATTGGTGAAATACGTGAGTCGTGAACCGTAGGGTCATGCCAAGTTATAATGATTAGATATAATTACATAACGAATGGGTATCTAGTCATCAGTGGAGAGGGGATATCTATAGTTAGAGGTATAGGCTTGATTACATGTACCCTAAGGAATACATTAAATTATATAAGTGGTTTACATTAATTTAAAAAGACTCCTGATGATGTTAGAATTGATTTTCTTGTTGTGTTATATTTTGTGTTTACCACTCTTGAAACTCTTTTTAGATTGATATTAGAACATACCCAGTGGTTTCTTGCATGTGTGGTAGCTTTTTCATGGAAAAATCATATTTGGATCTAACTAATATATGTGATATCTAATTTTAATGGGATATTCAGAATAGACAGGTTGACCAGTTATTGAGCTCATATAGACTATTACTGGAGACATATACCTTTCAACCCACATAAAGAAGAGATAATTGTTTAAAATGGAGAGTTGGGCCTCAAAATTTGGAGATTGGTATCATTCCAGTATTAGTATAGAGCTATCAAGATTTAAATATAAAGTTCGGATATTACTGAAAATGTGGTAACTTCCTCTATCTTCCCTCTAGTGGTAGTTCATTATCCTGATTCTTTCATATAGTAGTATCCATGTGTTCAACTAAATAATGAAATCCTTGTTTGTGATTGAGATTATCCATGAGACACAACCGATATAGATTCCACATTATCAAATGTAACTAGATTAGTTAAGATATTCAAAGGTGAAATGAGATATTTTGTTGGAAATTGGAATTATATGAATGTGAACATCAATTTAGGGTTATTTATCGATGTTTTCGATGAAGGAACATGGTATTCTATGACACTAAAGAGACATTTGAAAGATGAATTAGGTAACTGTGATTAACATATATATATTACAAATGATTAATGATTTGTTTTATCACTTACATGGAGATCATTTTTTTCCACGATTGATCATAGTTCTATCTACCCTAAATTATAGGTCATGGAGGAGGATATTCAATTGATATTGTCTTGTAGTATATATGGATAGTAAGATTATCTAATTATTAATTTTTTTCATTAAAAGTTATATAGAGGTGTTCATGGATTCCAGGAAGAACGCCATAAACCAATAGGTTTATTTCATTATCATCATCTTCATGGATGATATCCTAATATATTATAAGACGTTAAATATTCTTGTTAGAAACCATTACATTGTATTGATTAAGCATTGATTTCATCAAATGTATAAAAAATTATTTAATTCCCAATTATTTATTCATGTTGTGTACTTTCATAGTGATGTAATTTTGGAGGTAATGATTTTCATTGACATAAATATGGATGATGAAGTGATGTATTGGGGATTCTATATGCCTTTGTTTTAGATCTGATGACTCATTAGGCTCATGAGACAGTATATTAGTTTTGTTTCCGAGTTCTTACATTTTAAAGAACATACATAACATATGAAAAAATGTGGTGAAAAAATGACTTGTCTAATGAATGTGAAAAGGTCATTATCTCGCGAAAAAATAGATTGATATTGAATTTAGCTTAGGATCATATAGATGATGATATAGGATAAAAATTTTATTTTCATGAATCATGTATTTTTTTAGAGTTATGTTGATGTAGAGATGTTAGATGGTTGCATATGGGTCAGGATTAACGGACCCCATTAGAGAAAATACAAGATTTATGAAAACGATTCTCAATTTGGGGCTCATGCTCTGAAATATGTGTTGGATGGTCTCTTTGTTGATATGTTTTTCATCGAGGTAGTCCAAAATGCTTTTTTATACGTATTATATTATTAAGAAATCAGTTTGATAGGGGAAATTTGGTGGAGTATTTGAAGTCATCTGAATTTCAGATAGACAATGCACTGGACAAATTTAATGTTTTTACATATACTCTTGTTATAAAAACATAAAAGAATCAGGAACATGGAGAGTGTCCATAAAAATTGGAATGTATCATATGATACTGATATATCATTGGAGAATGGATTCCTCTTAGGATCATGGTTTAGTGACATGCATGCCTTCAGTTTTAATGTAATCATTAGTGAAATGTGTGATGGAAACCCTAGAGCCTGATCTTGAGTGTGTGATGATGGGGGAACATGTAGTATAGACTGACTCCATTATAGTATTTTAATTAGAATATGATAGAATAATTTATATTTATGAGAGGGTAGTAGTACCATATTTCATGAGCGAGGATATTTTGGGGGACTCTCATGCTTAAAATTGGGTAGTGAATTCAGGGATGATGAAGATGTATGATGATATTAAACATCTGTGTGGTGTCCACATATGAAGATAGAAATCATAGGTTATATTCAATACTTATTACTAAAGAATTTGAAAATTTTGAGAATCAATTTCTCTATGTATTTTTCATCCACTTTCAGTGTCTTTGTAAAAGTATGATGATGTGATGATGGGCATAATGATTCTTTTATGATGGCCCTCAAGAGTTGAGATGGGTTTTTTTGTGACTATTGGATCTTGAAATAAAATCATATATTATTGATTCATAATATGTTTATCTGGGATGATTTTTAATTTAGTATGTATAATTGATTTTACACATTCTTAGATATCTTTTGAGCATCATTACTGAAAGTGGCATGTTCTACATGTCACATTTTTTTCAGGTATTAGAATGTTTCTTGGGTACCCTACAGAAACATATTAATGAATATCTTATGTAAACAAATTGAATTTTTTTAGGATGGTCATGATATTAGTGTACATATTACAGGCATGTGTTGTGGACTACATTGAATATTGTGGCGATAACCCATTCATTTTGGTGATTTAATGAAACAGAAAATTCTAAGATTATATCCAGATGGATTATTTTATGGATACTTGTGATTTACAATGTTTTATATCACAGTGATGGAATGAGTTAGGTGAGGTAGATGTTTTGGAGCTGAGAATATAGGAGACATCTAATAGATTTCCATTTATATGTAAGTGGATTTCCACCACTCCTTGAAGAAAATGATTTCATGTGGACAGGAGGACATGACCCATGGAGATCACTATAAGAGATATATTACTATTGACGATGAATCACTAACTAGGAATATATTATTGTAGATGAAATGAAATATAGTTCAGAGAGATTTTCATAGAATATGATTATAGGGCATATTAAGAACATGTTCGATTGATTAGATCTTCTTCCATAGTACTGAGGAATAATGGATGTGTTCCATGCCCCACATTATAGTTGGTACAAGCTCGATATAATGTATGTGATCAACCATGAGGATGTATAAATGGATTCTACCCCATTATTTTTAGAGAACACATTTCAAATTATAGACTAGGCTAGAAAGGTGTTGTGAGTAAAGAACATGAAACATGTTAGTTCCCTATAATAATTTTTATAGATTCTAGAGTATAAATTAAAGTTTGATATTCATTTTTTTCATATATGTTCAAGATGTTCAATCAATAAATTGAATACACTTACCGAGGATGATATGTAATTAGAGGGGGATAAATGTCACATTCTCCAATTTGATGGTACATTTGTTTATAAATTATGATATTTATTTTTTTAATTTTATTCCATATGCATGTTTCTTTTGGGTAATGTAGTCTCATAGTTAGTTTATTAGATGGTGTGGGCTTATTGGTTCACAAAACGGTGATAAAATGCCACCATCTAAAAGGTTGGGTACACCGACCAACTAGTGTTGTCCAATGTTAGGAATCACTAATGGTTTTGGGCACCATTACTCTCATATGATTAATAATGTATCCTTCAATAAATTATCAACCATTTGTATCCTAATCATCTTAGAGTTATCTCCCATGGTTATCTAGGATTATAATTCATAGCTGCATTAGATATTGAATTCTAGAATGATATATGGAATCTATTGATTTTATGTTTATCCCTTTTATAACAAATTATACTAATTTTTTGTTAATTGATATAAGATATAATCCAAGTTTTATAGATATAGGAATATCCACCAATAAATAATGGAGAAATTTAAATTTATTATACATCTAGGTTATATAGCATGATTTAGTGGAATCAGATTCATCAATCCAAGATAAAAAATCACTGGTGAATCCCATTAGTTATGTTGATTTGGATTTAAACCAATAGAATGATCTATTTATTTTATTATGATTCAACAGAATCTAAGATGATAAATTGTATCTTCTTCTACTGAATGTTGGTGTGTGAGAACCATCTGGTTATCGTTCTCTTCCAGATCGTGGGATTTTTTTTGAAAAATTAATGGTAGGATGTTCTTACCATCATGTGACTTAATATAGAATTTATTTGAATGTTTGGATTTTATGTATAAGTCTACTATAACACCCTTTATATGTTCGGCAAGATGATGTTTTCATGGTGTTCCCATAATTGTCAAACCTAATTTATGGATAATTCTTATCAGATGAAATATTAGATATCATATTACTCTTTTTTGTTATATTCTATATCATTTATTACATGAATAATATTTCATATTTTTTTAATACTTATTTTGATATATTGTTCTTATTATGTTATACCGTAAAAGTTGGTTTTTATATAACTATTTGAATCTGTATATAGTGTTTAGGTTGATTGGGGCATGTGAAAGGCTTATCTATCACATAAGATGGTTCTTATTGATGAAATTACTCCCCAACTGTGGGTCTACATCTGATGGTTAGTTCCTAATTTTGGAATGTATTTAGAATATGGGAAATAAATACACTATGCAATGATTTTCTATTTTTTCAAGTACAATATACAATTGGGAAACATCTTTTTATAGGAGAGAGGTCCATTTCCTTCGGTGTACCAATCATGCATATCATCGTAGGAGAGAAGGTGACCAAGAGTCATGGTAATGAATTTTGTATAATTTTGTGAGTATATTTTCTCTTTGAAGTGGAAATATTAAATTTCCTGAAATATAGATGTGGTTTCAATCAATTATCTATGAATTGTTTTTCCTAGATTCAAAAAACTTTCAACTTGGTGACAATGAAGGTTAGACCATGGTTAATGACAACTTTGTTAGTGAATAATCACATAGTACAACAATGATTTTATTACTATGTTGAAATTTACATTTCCTTCAGTTTATACACATATATTAATAAGTGAATGCTTATTAAGGATGCATTTGTGGTGTCTTATCTTGTTATACACATACCCAACATTGGAATCATTGTGTGCATGAAAATTAATGATTATGGATATAGAGAATGGAATTTATCCAATAATAGTTTAAATATGTTCTTGGATTTTAGAGGTTATCATGGTACCATGACATAATCTTGATTGTTCTCGCATCAGTTTATCATACAATCATTTCCATTTTTTTGTTATACTTATTGACATTCAACTTTGGATCTCTATTTGATTATAATTTCATGATCTATCCTGAAATCTATTATTGAATTTATTCATATAACATTCCAATATGTTTCTTATTTTTATTGTTCTTATATAGTCATTTAATGCTAATGGTTATGGTTTCCTAGTGTATAGCCACCACATGTCACATTAGACACCCACTACTAGTCAGTATCATCACGAGTCCAAGGTGGTGTACATGATGTTATATGGAACATCATGTTGAGAATTATTATTCATTTCAATGAGTTAAAATTTATTTTTATACAATTGTAAATGGCTTTTTATAGATTTACAAGTATCTAAGAAAGTATTTTATTAACATTATTCAAACTCGTTTTATTTCTAAAATGTAGACAGTCACTATGGCTTGTTGAAAATATATTAAGCCCCTAACAATGGGATTTATTGGAATAAAAATACTATATTTTTAAAATAATATATTATTTGTTTTGGAATATTATATTTAGTTTTATACTTCTATATAACCATTCTTAAAGATATTCTTATTTATCAAATTAAAAAGGAAATCCTATCATATCCCTACTTAAGTAAAAGGGATTCCATTATGAGCTACATCTATTTCATCATACACCTGGTAAAATATGTCCTTGTAAGGTATAAAAGAATAATATTTAGAAATATAATTTCTTGGATAACACTACTTATCACACATTCTTATAACAATGGATTGGGATATTCTAATCATATTTAATTCAATGAATCATTTTGATTAAATTTAAAAACATATCCCTATTTTTTATCTTAAAAAAGATATATATTATACATTTAAGGATGTGGATCAATGTATTTAGATGTTGGAATATTTTGGAAAACATAATTACATGTTTTATTATGCTCTAAATTGTCAATTTTCGTTCATACTTTATAAAAATATTTATAAGTATTAAATGAAGTTCATTTTCCCCATTGGATTACCATTAATAGAGAAAATTTCGAATAATCCTATCCCCTTAGAATATTATCTTCCTTCAATGAGGTTTTAAATTATATAATTTTTTATCTTTTCATGATATAATCAGATCAATATATTCATATTTTTTCTTCTGTTAAATTTTGATGTAAATTTAGGGAAATGTATTTAATTGATTCTACTTTGATATAAATTTGGAGGAAGACCTGAATGCTATTATGGGTACTATAATTTCATTAATTAATGCCAAAAAAAGTTGGAAATATATTTATTGGTGTAAAAACTGTTGTTGTCATTTATATATGGAAGACATTAAATTGTATTTTATTTAATGATCATGTGATAAGCCCTATAGATATCTTTCCTTCATTAATATATGACTTAGTATTTCGTCAAAAGTTCAAAGCAGATTTCTAAATATTAATTGAATGAATGGATTATTTAACTTTTAGCAATTTTTAATTTTAATTTCATAGAAACCAAATAATTTTAAGTTCATCATGTAGATTCCATTTCTTTTTATATATATAAACATCAATGTTCCCGATGAGGATCTTGGATATCATGGAATAGCTGGTTATATTATTATTTCTATGAATAATTTAGTCTTTATTAAATTAAAATCATCTTTACCCATTGGCCCTCATAATACATTTTATTTTAAGACCTATGGGGATATATATGTCACGAAGCATGTTTGGAATGACATGTGGTTCAGTATATATATTGAAAAATAATCTACACACATGAAAAATAATTTTCAACATTGATCAAATAAAATGTCATATATATATTACAATTCATGGTGGTACTCTTTATTCTTTTGATAGGGAAAATAATAATTATTTCTCTTAATTATATAGTGGTGAACATGGTTACAAAAATTATTAGAAAATGTTTATTATACCATTATTAATTGGAACACTTTTGTTGACCTAATTAGCTATGGTAAAACTCAATGCCCCTCCACATCTTGCGGGGGAGGGGCCCAATGACTTCATCACTACTCTGGTCTAGCTTGGTGATTCACATTGGATTTTATCTCAGGATCGTTCCATTTGTACCAATGTTTTAGGTATTATCAATAAAGATCCATCTTTACTTATTTAATCCTTAAAAATTTTCATAACTTCTTCACTCCTCAACTACTCATTCAGGATTGATTTTGAATTTTTTGTCATATGATAGGTCATTTAGATTACTTCATCATAAAAGTGGTTTTTTTATTACTAGGATTGAAGTATTTTTTTTAATGATAAAACCTCCCAATTTATTTCAGATATGAATATTAAAAGGTTGTATAATTGTCGAGGGATCCTAGATATTTTAATTCCATGATATTCTATATATATCAATGCCCGATGTATTTTCACATAGCTCATGATCCACCATATTTGGAAATTTTGGTTTGTATTGTGGGATTACCTCTAAGCTTTCTTAATCTCTCTACCATAAAGATGATAAGAAACACTATCATGTGTTTTCACAATACGGACTACCTCAATCAATATCTTAACCATCATGTTACTCCTTAATTTTTTGTGGAGGCCGATATTTTAAATACACAAATAGATTTAATTGGGATTGAAATAGAAGTTGAATATTGCATTTGGATAAATCTTTCATATGAATCCTGGGATTATTTATAGGTGAATTACAACCAATTAGGATATATGGTTCACCATTGTATTTTTGGTATATATGGGGATCTTACAACTGGATTCCGAATAACATTGAATGAACATTCATTGGGAGGAGTAGGAGTCCATTGGATTGAAGGTGATAGTATTTTTACAAATTATGGTGAGCCTCTAGGTTCGTAAAATGTTTGAGTATCATATACTATGATTACATATATTGAGGATATTATGTCAGTCCAAGATAGAGATTATAATGTGCTAATGGTGGTTAGTTAATAATTTCCAATTTAGTGTGGAAATCTATGGACAGGGTAAACATTAAAACTCATACTAAAGTTGTACCAATTTATTATGTTATAGTTGTGAATCGAGCAGATAAGGAGACCCTTATGATGATTATAGAAGGTCCTACAAAGTAGCCAACCTATCGGGTGACAGATTTATCAAGCACTAAATAGTTTGAGGGTGAGATTAGGAAGGGATTTAATAAACTAGAAGCAATTCTATCATTACCTTTTCATTACCAATTTTCCTGATTGCATGATATCACTAAAATTCTAATAAAGTGAGGGTGTTTGAAAATTGGGCGTAGGAAACAAATGAATTTTGATAAATCATTTTATAGTAGAAAAGAAAATGAGAGAGAATTGATGAAAACAATATAGCAGTCATCTAGAGTAATACCATATGGGTTGATTATTGAGATCCATAGGTATCCATCAACATATATGGTTGAAGGTGACTACACACTGATTTTTTCAGTCCTTGATATTATTCATGTAGCTAATGATTTATGTAAAATGTGTTCAGGAAGAGGCAAAGTGGGAATCTTAAAATATGTGGATTTCCTGGTCTTTCGTAGGTAGAAATTTATTCCTTGAAATTAATAATATTATCTTCTCGAGATAATGAAAACTAAATATTTGATGATAGAATAAAAAGAAATGACTCATGAGTGATCCCCTAAAAAATATAAGGGATGAAATAAGTGAATCATTCCTCTATTGGTGAAACTAAGGATATAGTTGAAGAACATGTATATTTTATAAAGAAATGAAAGTCCATCATGAAATTAAAAACTAAGATTTAATTTTTGGACTCTGATTATACTGTTGTTCATTTTCTATTACATCCAATAGATAAATAAGACCCAATAGATCGTGAAGGATTGAGTCTAATCCAATTTTCACCCTCTTCATTTTTATAATAAGATAACGAATGATCTTATCTACACTAATTTAGAATGTAACTTTCAATGTTCATAGTTAAGTGAGAGACCATGTATTTATTAAGTATATTTCATTTGATTCTTGTTCTTCTTCTTTATGATATGTAATGTTACTAATTCTCACGTAACAAAAATTATTATTTTTGAAAATAAATAAAAAATGTAATCGATGTGAGGGGTGAACAAGATTTTTATGATTTTAAAAAAGTTAGTTGAGGAATAAGACTCAATTTGCTATTTTTGTCTCTCTAATTGATTTTTTTTTCACATTAGATTTCAAAACCGATAGAGGATATTTTTACCCATATCTCATAAATTTGTCTTCTACTATACACAAATTTTATTTATTTAAAGGAAATTTATCAATGTAATTTATATCCAATATTATTTTTATTATTTTTATTTACAGGTCTTGAGGGTACTTGAGAATGAATTATTATACACACCCATGAGAATGAAATTTGATGGTAGTCCATTTTCAATATCACAATATTTCATATTGTAGGTAGAGTAATAATACATATAATATGGTAAAATAGCATCTTCTTCACATCTTCAACACATTCATTATAAATTAAACTCTGCATTGATATTCTTTTATTAAAACTATGGATTTAGTGATTTTAGTGTCACTTTGAGGGGTGGTGAAAACATTGAACACTATAGGGACATCGTGATAGAATGAAAAATAATTCATTTTAATGACTATAAATTTTGAACATATTATATTTGGGATTTATTTTTTCATTGTCATGTTACATTTCATTCTTCTTATCACACATTTTTTTGGATTAATAAAAAAAATTATTCCATGGTTATTCTTGATGAATTTAACCATTATACATATGATTGATGTTAATTTAATCATCGATTAGTGTATGTTTTCAGGGTTTAAATCTATATATTTTACACCATATGATTTTGAATATTATATATGTTTTAAATATCATTCAAAAAAACTATTAATTAGTATTATAAAAATAAATTTTCAGTATCATTAATATTTAAATGACATTGTAATCTAATACACCTATATGGATTGATATTCTACGGAGTTTTATAAGGTTATGAAAAAATTTCATTTTATATGAATTAATATTAATTTATTCTTGTAATTTAATATAAGAATAAAAATTCTAAATAATAAATTATTGAGTTTTTATATTTTTGATGATAAAGAGATAAACATAAAAAATTATGATCATAACTAAATAGGTTCTAACTAACATCATATTCATGAAAACTACTATTAAATTGTTATATATTTTATTAATTTGTGGGAGTTTAGTCTCATTATGTATCTAAACATACCCCAATGTTGACCAAACTATAAATCATGACAGACATCGATCAGATATTACATTAAAGTAAAAGTTTATCCTATGAATATTATTTCTTATAAACTATGCATTCATCTTAAATAAACCCCATGAGAATATCCCCACATGTTTTTATTCAAAATAGTCCAAGGAGATTGAATGAGATAATTCTAGAGTAGATCAACAGATATCAAAATTTTCATAAAATTATTAAGGATTTGATAATTGAGATCTAACAACATGACATAGGGATTATGGGAAATGGGATGATGGTGATTTTTTATACTATTAGAGAATAACAAACTCTTTGAATGGATATATGTCAAAAAAGAATCATATTATTAAAAACATATTTGGAGGAATATATATCAATGAAATAAAAAAGAGTACATTCTTTTATTTATCTATTAATTTAAAAAATATAATTCTAGTGAATACTCAATGATGAATTATAATATGGTTCCATCACCATTGATTTTATTTTAAGGGGTAATTTATTGGTTTTTTATTTTTGTATTTACTCATTTTTTTATATACAAGAATATTGTTTCCTAGAGAATTTATGATTTGTTCATTCCTTAATAAAATTCATTTTATTGTTAAAAACCAAGGTATTTATAATGAAGCTAGTCTATTAAAGGAATAAACAAGTTGAGCTACCTTAAATATCAATTTGGATAGTTCCCATGGACTGGATTTTCATTAACAAATTTTGGTAACCCACTAAATCAAAACCCAAGTAAAACATAACATGAACTGAAGGGAATTCTTAATTCCTAGGCAATAGATACTTGTTTATGTTCATTAAATATGATCAATGTGAATGATTTATCTTTAACATTACCTAAACAATACAATATAGAAAGTAAGAATGTATAAAGTAATCTATATACCAATATAATTTTAGATAGTAATTTAAAATAAAAATGATAATTATATACCACATTTTATAATGAAAAAAATAACATCATATAATACAACGATAAATTTATCTCTGATATATCAACACAAGAGGTGGATCATAAACCATGCCTTCCAAAACCAACTCTGAATTCCAAACATTATAGAAGAACCACTATCACTAAGTGGTTCTTTAACATTTTATATTCTATGGAAAAGAAATCATTTAAAATACCAATGTCATATGTAGGGTGTGAGAGGCACTATTTTTATAGGATTAAAAATTTAGATTCTAGAAATTTTCCATATCAAATAAACTAAATATTTTTAAATTTTTAAAAAACATGTCTTTATAAAGAGTTTCAAAATTTACAATAACTCATTATATCAATATCACCTCAATGAAAATAATAAATAGATTCTAAATTATAATTTCAATAAAAATGATTTAAAAATAATTTAATAAACATTTTAATGTATAAATAATTTTTAAATCGTAACACCATTGTTATAATCCTTGATGTGAGGTATATCAAGGCTCAATGATCATTACATATCTCACTAAATTGTGATACTTTTTGTGCATACTTCCCTAGAAATAAGTTCCTGGGGAAATAGTTATCTACTGTAATGAATGAATTTCATAACCTCATCGATGTTTTATAATCATTGTAATCATAAATGAATTATAATTTAGTGCTAGTAAAATTCTGGAATTCCTATCCTAGACAACAATTATTATTACTGAATATCACTTGAACATTAAGGTAATTATTCAAGGAAAATTCATTACCCTCAAATAAATTTCATCAATAATAAAAAAATACCAAAATAAGATCTTTAACATGTTATTTCATTTCAAAAATTAAAATTAAATAGTTTTCATCAAAATTCATTCATTTAAAAACAATTAATTTTATTCAAAATTTATAAAACATTTCATGCACTCATTTTGAAAAAATCGTTATCAAATTAATCATTCAATGAATATATTTTAATTCAAAATCATTTTCTGAAAATAAATACATCAAAAAAAATTTATTAGTCAATGGGTTGGACCACATAATATTAGTTTTTTAATTATTTATCAATAATCACAAATCATTATTTTATAATTAATAAAAAAAATAAATTCAAATCAATCATGAAATAGTGTTTTTTATTTATAGTAGTTTCCCTAAATAATCATCCTTTTCAGTCACTTCCTTTTTAATATCCGATAAATGTATCCATAATCAAATAATTAAATGGATCGAAGGTAAAAATATCGAATCCTAGAAAAAAAAATCAAATAATCAAATTTTCATACCTTAAATGATATAATGATCTACTAATATCAATAAAAGAGAGAGAGAGAGAAAATAATAATTCACAATTCAATAATGATTATAGGTATAAAAATAGAATAAGGGCTTTAATTTTTTACTTCTATCCTTGGTGAATTAGGGTTTAATTATCCAAAATCTCCACCAGAGGTCCTCCTTTTTTAAATTACTTGAATTTCCATTATTGGTGAATATTAAATAAATAAAATAGGAGTTTCAAGATAAAAAATTAAAATGAAACAAAATAATTATTCATCAAGATCAGAACCACTAGATATCCACAGGAATATACTAGCTAGCCAGTAGTTTTGATAAGATTACTAACACCAATCAAAGCCCCACAGACTGGTTGACAAAGTTCTTATAGAAAAACATCTCATCTATATTGACACTTGTTGGTAATTGTGTCTCACTATAAAGATGTCGGACTTGATATATATTTTTATTTATAAGAATATGTTTAACCTTATATAAAATATATGGGGACACCTCATATCATTTAAATAAAACAAAAAACACTCTTATGACAATTAAATGGTTGTAAAAAAGAAATAGAATCCATGAATCGACATGATAACAAATAATAGTGATATAAATAATACATCACTATTTTAAAAATATTTCTTGATGTTATGAAGATGTAATTATAGTAATTTAATGTTGTTTCATAATTTATCATAAAATTTTTGAACATTGAGTCTTTTCATGATTTTATAAAAGTGAATACTCTCATGAGAGAGTATCATGTTTTTTCATACCATTATACTCTTAGTGTAACCCATGTTCCCCATGGCCTGTCTTGAGTTATCCACTTATGCATATTTTTATGGAAAATCCCCATAAAAATACCTAATAATAGACTCTCACATTTTCTCAAAATCTTAATTTTTTAAGAACATCATGGGAATGTTATTGGATGTAACATGAAGTGTTAAATTGGATTAGTGAATGATATTCTACACGATATTGAGAGAAATTTTTTTGGTGGTAACCTTGTGGTGAACATTTATATTAAAAAATAATACTATAGTTTGTAATGGAATTTTATTTTATGTCCTAAGAGATGTTGTGGACTCATTCAGTGTTTCAATGACTTATTATTTCATTTATATTTTCCTTATAGTTATTTATCCATCGTCTAGGATGTAAATTTTTTTTCATCTTGTGGATGTGTATCCACCATCATAAAAATCCTATTTCAACCAATCCATTTTTATATAGTACATTATGTAAATAGTAGTAATCTCAATAATGATATTTCTAATGTGGATATTCTTCTTTATAGAAGAAGAAATATCTCAATATAAATATGATTCATATTCTTGAATGAATACATTTTTTTTAATATAAATGATATACAAAAATCTATCCAACTTCTTAAAATGATAATGAAAACTTCTGAAAAGTTGATTAACTATTAAATCAATATTTTTAAATGTAATGTGTTCATCTCCAATATCTGATTTACTATACACACCTAGTTAATAGAGAAATGGATTATGTTTCATTGAAGGAACATATATATGACTTATATCATATATCCAATCTATATATAATTTATAAAAATAAATTTCATTAACAATATAAAGGAAAATATCAAGGGAATTATTATAGAATTTAAAATCCATTTCCTTTCATTTGAACATATGATCAAAATTATTTTAAATTTTTTCACATTAGTTTATATGGATGATTTATTTTATTTTCATAACCTATTAATGTTTTCATCATGTGTGTAGAAAATGATATAAATGAAATCTATAGGTAAATCCACCAATTGGTTAGGTACTATTAGGAAATACATGCAAGTTTAGAAGACATTTTGAAGGAGGAGGGACTAATATCCTGTTTTTAGAAGAACACATTGAAATCATACAATATAGATGATACTATGGCATATTTATATGTTGATAATCTTGGTTTATTATATTTTAGTCTTGAATTAGGAAAATCATACTAATTTAAATAATAGAAGAGCATTAAAATCTCCAATATTATGGATTAATTAGGTAACCATTCATACTATTATAGGGATCTCATTTAAGATCATAAGGTGTTGTGATGTAAATTTTATGGATGTAAATTATACAAAAAATGTCTTTTTATTTCAATTGTATCCATACGCTATCATGATAGTCTGGTAGACCATGAAGCACAAGAGGATTTTAAAACATATCATTGGTAAATATTAGAAGGCCATCATTTTAATTGTAAATTTGTTTTTAATTGACACCATATTTATGATTTTTTTCATTTACATTGTGTTTGTTTAGTTCCTCTCAGTATCATCAACATATAATTATTTATTGAGTATTCAGACCATATACTAAATCCAACATGAATTATACAATACTAGATGATTATATCTTCCTAGTATATACCATTATGAGACATTCTATACCCAAAAAAAAATAATGGAGTTATGATATCCTATAAATTTTTATTAGACTCACTCTCAAAATTAAATTAAATATATCATCATTTTTTAATGAGGATTGGAAATTTTCTAGTAGGTAGATTCTTGGTGATTTATTGGGAGCTATATTGACCTCCATTTTCATGAGTAGTTCTTATGCTCTTGTCTTGAAAATATTGATATTGTTTCAATATGTGGACTATATTTTACTATGGTTTTTATTTCTATTTGCACAGTCCTAAATAATGTTTTTAGTGTGGATATTTTGTACATTACATATTATAATACATCCCATAAAAAATGAAATCTATGGTATGATATAATATATAGATTTTTTATTTACACCTTTAAACATTTTCCTAATATTTTTTAACGTACAACTATGTTTTTTATTGACCTAGAAAACATTATTGGTTATACACCATGAAATAGGTTGACAATGAAGGTGAAAAGATATTATATTAAACTAAATAATGATTTTTTTCTCATCATGATTTCTTGTGTGTGTGTGGAATTGTTCGTGGGTGATCACACCTCAATCATATTTGAACCCAATTCCTACTAATATTATTTGTAATCCCTCAACACTAATGATTGGGATATTTGTATTAGTAACAATTATATCAAACAAGAAATATCACATAATAATATAGGGTTTTTAATTTATCCTTTTAGGTTAATTTTATTTTGAATGTCTCTCTAATGCACTAGTCCACATTTTACCATATTAGGGATCAAAGAGAGTAATAGACCTTGATGTTATGACACTGAATGGTTATTATGATGAAAATAAGGTGAATATCCTATTGTCCATAAATATTTAAATTGATGAAAATATTTATTTTTTAGTTTATAATAATCTATATCCCTGAATTTTAATAACATTATTAGAGGGGATTTCCAATGACACCATACGTTAGACTCTAATATGTTATTCATCGGATGTTCATATCTGTAAATAAATTTTTTGATAGGTTTTTATGTTAATTATTTTTAGGGATTGGTAATCACATTTAATATAATATATATCATCAATCATACTTATTTTAGGGATTTTAAACTAATTGACCACTCTATTGATTATTTATTTATCATGTGGTGCAGTTAATTTTTACATATAATCTATACTAATGAGGATATAAAAAATTATTACTCATGGGATGTCTACTCATGTTGGATTTTAATTACGTTCATTAAATTTCAAAACTGTCACATATTAATTATTAGAACATTTGATCTTATAATATAGCATCCTAAGTTAATTTAATGAATACATGAATCTAGATTATCTTATAGCTTTGATTAAATCCATTAATAAATTTTTAAAAAATTGAAACCATTGCACTCCTTATAATTACTTCCCATCTATTAATTTTTATTAATCTCATTATTCCTTTATGATGTAGGTAATAATGAAATTTTTTAATTAAAACATTAATTTAATATTTAATTATTAAAAATTTATTCTATATAGAGAAATTATTATTATTTTTTAAATGTAACCTTTGTAATTTTATGAAAATAAAAAAAATCAATTATATTTAATCATCGATAGAAAACCATTTGATTCATTGGGCCAGGTCTGGCTAGGAAAATGTTCATTCCTTGAATGATTGATTTTGTCAACAAGTATTTTCATTTTAGTGTAGAGTCATATGTAGCAATGAAAAAGGATTTAAATTTTCTAATAGATCATGAAATGTTTGATAGGTGATGGAAATCTATGGGGATAATTTTTGGAATTAAATCCTTGTTAACTTGTTTAATTGTTTCACTTTATACTTAATAAATGATTAAAAATTTAATGTTTAAATGACATTACTATGGAATATTTAATGTTTTTTATGTTTGTATGAAATTACAAATATATATCCTTATATTATTAAATATTAATACCTTCTTAACTAAAACAATTAGTGACATATTGATTAAATATATGGAAGGATCTATCACCTCATGATGTAAATTCCAACATCAGCATTTAATGAGTTTGTATCATTGAATTAGGGATTTAAGAAATAATAATTATTTTTACTAATCAATTATATTTTATGAATTTATGATTAAATAAGATTTGGATCATAAAATTTCATATTATAAACTAAGAAAATTTCATATGTCAATCAATTAATTTTAAAATTTATTTTTAATATACATAAAACTATGGATGAATACAATGTTATACATGAATCACAATTTTAAATTAATGAATGATTTTATAGATTACATTGGGAAAATTAGAAACTATATAATGAACTAGAATCACCATATAGATTATAAAGAGAATGGATGTCCATGGAATTTACATATATAAAATTTTCTTATAACAATTTTAACATTCTATCCTATAATAAAATGATTACTCCATAAGGAAATAGAATCAAGGATCTTCTAGCACTATGGAAAATCAATATATTATTTTCTAAAAGAGAATCAATTTAACTTCTTCCCTTCATTTTTTTTAAAAACAAATCCGGTTATAAAAATATTCCCCTATACCATCAAATAAATTTTTAATATTTCATTGAAATATTTTGTTGTTGTGGTTAAATTTTTATCATTAAGAAAAAAAAGATAAAAAATATGTGAAACAACCAAATCAGTTTTGCGTATATAAATAAATCCTTTAATTTAAATTATCTATAGATCAATCATCATGAACTAGTTATAATGTATACAATGACATCATTTATGATTTTCACTATTTCATTTAACATACTCATTCCTGTCTAGAACATTTAAAAAATCTATATATCTTGCTATTCAAAAAGGGGGAACACACTAAATAAAATTTTAAATTCTATATATTTATTTCTAATTTTACAACCAATATATATATATACCTCCTCCAAAATCAATAAAAATCAATTAGGTCAATAAATTATTTCTAATAATAGAAGACATGTAATAATTACATAAGAATCATGTTGGAGTATCCAAGGAGTTATTTAAGAGTCCAAATCATCAAACCATATTAAATATGGAAAATGACACAAATCATTGAGTAATTCTTCTTATAAAAATATTTTTATAGATACTAAATGTATAAATATAAAATTCTTAAATTTATAAATACCTTTGATTTATTATGTATTGATTCTCACAATTACATAGAAACCCATTATTACTAAATACATAAAATTTTGTAGGATATAATGGTTATAATTAATTTCCAAGAATCATGGTGTGGAAAACATATATATGGTCCTATTAAAATAGATAAAAAAATATAAAAACACGCTTTTGTTAATAGAAAAAAAATTGTGCGTTTTGAAGATTCATGTCACAAGGAAAGGAATCATGGAATAATAACATTCCTATAACAAACATCATGAACACATTTAACCACATTCATTTTATTAGAGCATGTCAGAAGTTTCTTTGATTACAAATTACATTATAAAATATAATAACACCATTATAACTTAATAACTGATCATTAAAAAGTTATTTTATTTTTATTAACAATGAAAATATTCAACACGTAATTATATGTCTTCAATTATTTTCTATATGCATCTAAAAAGTAAAATTATATTTGGTTAAACCAAATTATCTAAATTCATCTAGATTTGAAAATTATAAACATTTTTAAAATTTCTTTATAACTCATGATAAAAAAATGAAAGCAATCACATCCCCTATGACACACAGTTAGTCAACGGTCTCTCAATTTCAATCACAAACCTCTTTGTGATCCTTCATACTAAAAAATATTATTTATTACAAAAAATTCATTCCCCAATGAAATGGATTCTAACCTATCTAATAGTAATAAATCAGTAAAGATTTTTTGGGGAATTCATTATTTATCATTTTCAGTTAGGATAAGGGTTTAGATATATTAGTTTATGTTTTTATAAATGGTATTATATCCAAATTTAGGGATTCAAATTAATTATAGGAAATGAAGATTGATTTTAACAAAATGGAATACATTAAAATATGAAAGATGAAACTTTTCAAGTTATACTCTAGTAATATTGGTATTTTTGTGTTATTTAAGAATTCAAAAGAGCCTGGATTTATAATTTTGGAATATGGTTTCTCTAATTATTTGTCTTGACTGAGATGTTTATTGGTACGTGACAGTGTGGTATTTTTTTCATGTATCATGGTTAGGAAAATATGGTCATTATAATACACCAAAAGGAAAATTAGTATTTTTATTGTTTTCATATAATTAAATATTACCAAAAAACTTAGAAATACATTGAATCTATTTAAATAAATTAATTAGTAAATACATTGTTACGTTACTAGGGATTAAATCACATCTAATTTCAATTTATAATTAATTTTTTAGTAATTATAAAATATTCATAAAAACCATTGTTTTAATATATAATTATACAATATAACTTTTGGGAATATTTTTATTATTTTAAATATTTATATTTAATATAAAGGGGTTTAAGAGTTTCATTATAGTTATATTAATTGGGGATATATTATTAGTTTTATTACTTTTATCATTCAATTAAAAATTACCAAAATATAGAAATGAACAATATTTCCCTAGCACATGTGTTCAAATATTGAAGATAATATTCAATAATTTGTATCATATATTATATCGCTTCATATATGGGATTTGAAACCAATTATATTGTTAAAAACCATATTCATTTACTAAATTATAATGATATAAATTAAAAATTATTAAATAAAACCTCATCCCCCTTATTAATGTGGGAATAAACTAAATTTAAAGTTTAAAATTTTGTTTATACTCTACATTATACTATAATATAGATCATCAATTACCAACTTAATGTAATACATATTCCCAATGATTTTTTATTATTTTGTATTCTCTCTAATCCTCTCTGTAGAAGTTATTTTTCGTAAACAATTGGTTTGATGCTTTAAGGATTTATTATATAGATGTTGATAACCTCAACCCCAATATAAAATTCATGATATGGTTAAAAAGGATTATAATGTTTTTTAAATTAGTTTAACATGCAATATTAGAAATTTGTTTTTTAATTTAATAGTTTTTTGAAAGTATACTACTATTCAAGGTTAGAAATCAGTACATTATATGACAGAGATTAATTGTGAAATTGATTATTAATGTCATAAATTGATTAACTAATGAAACCATGGATGATAGGTTGAATGATTAATTTTATATCAAATGATAAAGGCATGAATACTACATTAAACACAAAAATTAATCCAAAAAATATTGTGAGATTGATAAATGTTCAAAATTTATAATTTTAATATATTTATGAATTTAAATTTATAAAATTATTATCATTAGTATTTTTTATCTTTTTTTTTGTTTTAAATTTGTAACATCATGACCCAGGAGCCCCAAAATAGTTCCAAGGGAGGTGGGTCACATTGAATCAAAAATGCCTCCACAATTGGAAGAGGAATTTGACTAATAATTTGATTCCATAGTGTGTCTTTTGGGATTCTATGAAATTATTTTAAAGTATATGATAGAATAATCATCATAATAAAATACTAGAAACTATATATAAATCATCATTACAAGAAAAAACATCCAACGAACTGCAGTAATAAATAATTCAAAAGTAGTGTCCTATACAATATTATATTCATGTTGTGTCTCTGTAAAAAAATTAGGAAATACTTGTATACAATCAACCAGTACAAAAAAACTATCTAAATTATAAAAGAACAATGAGGAACTATATCTAGCTAGAATCACGCGAATATCTAGGTATTTTGATCTCATACTTCTAAGAACAATCAATCATGAACTATAAAGTGTGATCATTCCTCAGTCCCTAACTGCATCCCTGATGTCTATCCACATATCCAACAACTGACCATATAGGGCATGAGATAAAACACAACATTCCCCCACCAATATTGTCTATAACAGGTGATGTATGTGTATACAAGATAAATAAATGTGCAATATACAATAGGTATAATAGTAATAATTATTTAAATGCATATTTGATAGTTTATAGTCTACAAAATATAGTCAAACACCCATAGAAAGGGTCAACTATAAAAATTCCCCCATAATCACATGCGAACCATAAGGGATAGAAAAATATATACAAGATTAATTCCATTTAACCATGTTTATAGAATCCACAAAAACATATTTTATATAATATAGTTTATGACCTCGAATATTCCGATCCAAGGTATTAAATACCAAGGAATCCTCATCGAGTCCATGGAATATGTCTCTATAAACATGGTAATGACTTATGTGGATTCCATGACTCTTGTCAATAGATAATTTCCATTGTGCGTCCATGAATGTTAGATCCAATGGGTAGTAATTCCATTGGTATCATTTGGAATTAATATCCTTGTAGAAGAAATTTCCATTGGATCCACAACTATTTCAGGATCCATGAAGTATAAATGACTATGGAATTGAATGGAATCAATATCTGAGGATTATAAATTTTTGTGGAATCCATAACCATTATCCATTCCTTAATCTCCAATCATTTTCCATTATATAAATTTAAATAATATGTGAGCTATTCCAAACCATTAAATTTTTTCCATTCAAACCCTTTAATCATTTAATAACATGAAAAGGAGGCACAATACCACTCCATAAATACATAATTTCATTAAATAGACCTCCATACAAAAATAGTGTGAACACACACACAATGGGGTGGTATAACATGGGTAAAATACATGTACACAGCCCATGGGAGGTCTTGGTTGAGGTGAATGAACTCCAACTATAAAAAGGCATATGTAGGAAGCCACAATAGTTTCCAATCCATTCAATAAAAACATTAAATTAGTTTTTAGGAAATCAACGGAACTTATGGCGCATGGTACAACAAAAAAGTCATATAATACACAAATAATTATGGTGATGCTATATACCATCTACCATACACCCGTCATAAAACAATTCTCTAGTATCAACTTATTGTTCACTCCAAATCTTGATAATAAGAAAGAATTGTTGAAAACCATTGAGATAAGGCATATTAGCTAGTACTAAAATAACTCATTTGTATTCATATAAAAAATTAAAGTAACAGGTTGAATAATGAAATCAATTGCATGGATCCAATGATATTTTTTTTCTTGAATCATAAATTGAATAGATGAATGAGATAAAAACATACATTAAGTATTAAAGAATATCTAAAATGTGAGGAGTATTTGTGGGTGAAATTAAAATTGGAAGAAGGGTTTCTATTATAATTCATGTAATATAAAAATAGAAAAATTATGTCTAATTAATAAGTTGAAAAGTTTTGGAAAATGGTTGGTCAAACTATGAAATAATCATGTGAACATAATTCCTTAAATATCACCATCATACATTCACAGGTCATGGATAGAAAAACCATGCACCAACCATATATTTGGACTCTGATAAAAAATACAAGTGGCATAGATGGGCATGTTACCTTAGATTCACGGTTTCTTAAAATCATAAAACCCCACTACATAATCTGAAACACCCCCCACACAATTAATAATAATTGTACATCTTGGGATGTATAGTTTATATTAACCATACAAACAAAATTATGTTCTCTAAAAGTTTATGTCTCTTCTAAAAAAAGACCTAGAAACCCCTAACAATCCCATTAACTCATTTGAAATTTACATTAAGAAAAATACACATATAATAAATGAATTGAAAAAAATACACAATAAAAAACTCAAGATAATACAACTTATCACATATAGAGAAATTACTGAATTAATTTATCTCCCACATTTGGATATGAATCTTATAAAAATAATTATGGACACTAGGAATTTACTCTAGCCTCCCAATCCCAAGTATCATCCACCAAAGGGTCAACCTACTATATCATATGAACTAAAGTAACTAACCATCCTTAGAAATTCTTCATTCTCTAGTTAAGAATCTATATATATAACACTAGGTAACCCTCACTTTTGGATCATATTATGAAATTCATACATTTACATTTCTGTCATTGATGTGTATAATTGTGAAAAAAATTAATTCAATCAAGGCTTAAAAATTCAAAAGGATGAACTGGATCACTTAAATTATGGAGAAATGTTTAGGTTTAGTGTTTTAGGGAATTAGTAAAAACTACAGAATAAACAATTTAGAATATAGAAAAATAATATTTCACCCATTTGTCTATGTTTATATTATTTCAAAATAGGGAATCAACATAATCCTTGTTAAATCCATTACAGATATAAATCAATCCACATTAATCATTAGATCCTTGGAAAAAAGAAACATAAGAATTATGTGCTCAAATGACATGTAATAAAAAACATAAGCAATTCAAAATGAATGTAATCAATGAGAATTACAATGAATAAGGGTATTATTACATGATCAATGTGATTTACCGAATAATAAATAACACAAACTCATTCATACCTAGTTCATCAAACATACAAACATGTTAAATGGAAGAGTAACATGAATCAATTATACAAATCCTTGTGATATAAATCTTGATCATTTTAAACATTAGAGAAACATAATATAAAATTAATACAGTTTTTTTGGTACATGGAGAATCACCATCCTAAAACCCTTTCAAAACCCTTTCAATTTGAATAACTATATTAATGGATTTCAAAATTATTCTTACCCAATTTATTAGAAAACTATAATAGGATTTTATAGTGCAATCTAGGTCACACCATCATGTAATATATAATTGGATCACCTTATGATATCTATAATACCCCATTTAGTATGTTATAACAGGTTCATCTAGTGCTATCTGGGAAATCCAATATTTTGTAAGTTGTAATGGGATAACCTGATTCTATATGGGACGCCCCATTATTAAATTTTTGAGTACTATATCAACAATGAAACAAATTCATCACAAAAAACATATAAGTAATCATCATTCATTTATAAACACATAAAACACTCGAAAATAAATGAATATATTGTTATTACCATTAAAAAATGATTAACCCACAGACAAGAATTGATTTCTATAACAAATCTCTTTGAATCGTGATATCACATAAAAAATAAATAGGTTCTCTAACAATCTATTTGAAACAATGTTTACTTAGGAAATAAGGGGTCCTTAGTAATCTAATTTGAACAAGATTAACCCATGGAAAATGAATAGGTTTCATAATAAATATATTTAAACACAAGTTATGCACAGAAAAAATGGGTTCCATAAAAAATATCATTGAAATATGAGTAACACATTTAATATAAGGCCCCAGCCTTAAACCTTACTTAATATTGAATTAAATGAAAAATTCACATTGAGGATCTTTTCAGGTTTCGAGTTTTAGAGAATTAGGTCATAACTATTACATCTCAAAAGATTAAATATTATAATCTTCTACTATGTTTCCATAAAATAAAAAAACACTTAAAAAGAAACATGTCTAGTTCCATGTTTTAGATAGCATGTCTTTCCTTGATCTCATCCTTGACCATATTCATCTTTATGTCCTGTGGAAAACTTTTCAAAAACATTGTATGAGCATAAAAAGACTACTAAAGGATACATAAATAGTATAATAATGGAAAGTACATACACCACTCAAATGAAATGGTGGCAAATGTAGCATAAATCTCACGGGACTAAAAGTGAGATGAACAATCCCTTACGAAAACTCGACAGCCTAACGACGCCACATAAAACTTCCAAAAATGGATTGATGAGATCAACTAGAGTCTATAATCATATGAACATAAACATTACAGTAAGGGGAATTTAAAATAACATCCCCAAACATAAGAAAGATGTTCTTAAAAGAAATGACATAAAAGAGAGTGCATAAAAAGAATGAGAGAGGTAGGATCCCTTACCTCAAGTATGACTTGCCTGGTTCGTTTCATTATATTCCTGAATAATAAACATTGGTAAATTTTTAATTTCTTAAGGAACTCTTTTAAATATTATTATTCAGTTTATATCACATATTATAATGTTATAATAATTAGTTAATAATGTGAGATCATATCAGACGTTTTTGTCGATGTTTGGTACATGAGTAATGTAAAGACCCGTAAAATTCAAGGGAAATTTTTTTCTTAATTTTCTTTAGAATTTTACAAGAGCTCGGTTTCAGACGGCACCTGATTCCGAGGCCCGGAGTGCCCGAAATTAATTTCTGAAATTTGGCTCGGGTACGTTAAGTGAACGAACGAGCGGGTTTTCCTAAATTTTGATTCGGTGCTCAGAATTGAAATCTGAGGGCACCGATGAACTCGCAGCACCGATTTTCGCTTAAAGAGACCTTTTCGGAAGTTGCGTTTGATGCGGGTTGAAAGTTAGTTTTGGGGTTTTTAGTTTGAGTTAAATAAAATTTGTGAAGAACAAATTTTATTATAAATTGATAAAACCTACCAAAGGGGGTTGGAAGTGGGACCCACACCCACTTAACCTCCCTTGGGAGGATTAAGTGTGGTGGGGCCCACACGAACCCCTAAACCTTTCATCTTCTCCCAACTTACTTAACCCCTCATTAAATGACATGAGTTATTTAATTTGGAGTTAATCCTTTTGAATTTAAAACTTTGGAAATCCTTTTGTGTTGATGTGTTAATAAAATAAGATAGTGTCTTATTTTATTTTGGTTAATAGCTTTGGCCACCTTGAGAGATTTTGGGAGATTTTCTTCTTCTTCTTCAACTCTGACGAAGAACACGAAGAACGCTCAACATGACGAAGAACACTCAAGTTCCGACGAAGAACGCCGCTCCGCTCTTCTTCGTCTTCCGTGTCAACGAGAGGGAACGCCGCTTCCTCCTCGGATTCCCTTTGTCGACATAATAGGTTTCGCCAATGACGTATCACATATGACACATCTCTTCGTTAACGGAATTGACGAACGACGACCGCGACGCCCGATCTCCGCGACGTTGACTTCCGCGGACGTTGTCAAATCTTCGAACCTATACCCGAGGTAGGGGTTGTTGTTTATTGTTTAATTATTCTATTCTTGATCATGAATTTAGCAAGTCTAACGTGTGGCTTTGAAATATTTTAAGTTGCGTTATTGCTTAACGTGAGGGGGCTGGACCGCATGAACACGGCCGAACCCCCTCCATCGTTCTTGTTGTATTGCTTGCGGGTGGATGAATCAAGGTGGCGTGGTGCCGTCGCACCACGCAGATATTCTCCCAATCCTTATTACGCGACGCCGTCGCGCCGCGCCATGAAAGAAACATCAAGAACGCGACGTCGTCGCGCCGCGTTGAAGAAATCGAGGTGCGGCGGAGGGACGCGGTGCCGTCACACCGCGCCGGATGCCGAAAACTGCGGCCGGTTCCGGGCCGCGGTGGAAGAGAAGACCGGCGGCCGGGCCGCCGGCATCGGAAGCCGAAGGGGGGGACTGGAATTTCCGGTCCCGTTGGAGAAAACCGGCCGGCCAGCTGGCTGGCCGGATGGCATTAAACCGGGGGAATTAATCCCCCGGCCAACACACAAAACCCCCCCTCTTTATGAGGGGGGCGGTTCTTTGAAGGGAGGGTGGCAGCCGGCCCCCCGGTTCCGCACAAACAGGCCCCCCACGTGGGGGGGGGGGGGGCGTTTTAAAAAAAAGGGGCGCGGCTATAAGCCGCGCCGCCCCCTTATCCGCGGGGGATTGATTTCCCCCGCCGCCGCCTCCAAGAAAGCGGGGGCTTAGCCCCCTGCGTGCAACCCCCGTGCGGCGTCTGGCCGCCGTGGCCCCCACGCCGCCGCGCCGCCGGCCGGCCAGACCGGGTCGGACCCGGGTCGGGACGACCCGGCTCGGGTCGACCCGGTTCGGGCCGACCCGGCTCGGGTCGACCCGGTTCGGGCCGACTAAGGGGGGGTCGGGCCGGGTCGGCCCGGACCCGGACCCCCCCGTTTCGAACCAGATTCGGTCTTTTGCCCATAACTTGAGCCACGGACCTCCGATCGAAGAACCGTCTGCGGAAACACGATCCTTGGATCGAGACGGTCGTTTCGATATATCGCACTCATGGTTTCAGATTACTTTGAGTTCGGCCGGGTTGGTTCGTCCACGAAACCAACCGGGCCTTCGGAGCGGAAACGCTCATATCTTGAGCTACGGACGTCCGATTGACATGCCGTCAACTGTGTTGTGTTCCTCTTAGTGAGACGGATCGTTTGGCATACTCCGCCCGAGGTTCGGACGTAGGTGGAGTGCAGTCGGGTTGGTTTTTCCTTAAAAACCAACCGGGCCCCTGGGACGAAAATGCCAATATCTCTCAGACAGGGCGTCCGATTGACGCGCCGTCTGCAACGTTGAGTTCCTGTTGACGATACGGAACTTTTGGATACATCAACTCAGGACTTTGTGATAGTTGATGTATCAGCCTCTCGGCTCGTGGAGCGGTCCCTCCGAACGAGCTTGCTGTGTGCGGGAACCCTAGTGCTGGCTGCGACTGTTACTGCGACTGTTACTGTGACTGCTACTGCTACGACTGCTACTGTGACTGCGACGACAGTACAGAGATCCTGTGTGGATTCGACGACGACAGTACAGAGATCCTTTGTGGATTCGACGACGACGAATACAGCACTCAGCGATCCTACGTGGATCATTGCTATAGGTCCTGTGCGGGCCCGATCCTATGTGGGTCCGATCCTGTGTGGGTCCTTGCGCTCAGCGGTCCTGTGTGAACCAGAGGCTACAGGTCCTGTGTGGGCCCGATCCTGTGTGGGTATTTGCGGGGGTTAGTTACCTATTGATCCTTCATGGGTCCGACGACTTAGATGGATCAGTGATCATCTTTATCGTCTTTCGAAGAAGTATACCTGTGTGAGCTGAATCCAATTGCTTTCCTATGTGGATTGTGTTGTGCAATCCTGTGTGGATTACGTTTTTCTTTCCTGTGTGGAATACGTTTACTTTCCTGTGTGGACTGAGTTGTACTTGGGCTCGGAGGTTGGATTGTATTTGAATTGATGACTTAGGTATATGTATGGGCATATACCTAAGTAGTGTCGGTTGTTACTTTGTGATTGTACCTTTCTTCGTGGTTTATCCTTAGTGGATTTGAGAGACCTTCAGGGGTCTCGGGGTCCCTACTGAGTAGCTTATACTCACCCCTGCACGGGCTTTGCCCGCACTATGTTGTGTTGGTTGCAGACGACGGACAACGTTGACCTTAGCTGGGGCTTGCAGAGCGGGACGGTACCAGGAGGTGGACCACTGGGCGGGACGTGCTCGGAGCGGACGGTGGGACCCGTGGAGCAGAGGAGCTATCTGTACCCATCCTTCAGGTGGGATTTCCATTGGACAGCTCGGAGTAGCGGCTTTTACTTTTCAGTTGCTGTTTTCCCTTTCGAGTTGTACTTTACTTTCAGTTTGGGTTTGTATTCTGGCCCATTTACTTTTCCGCACTTTCAGTTGTACTATGCTTTTGTTTAGTGTTTACTTTCCGCTTGCTTACTCTATGGTGTTTGTTTACTTTTCAAAGGCAATGCCTTCCCTTTTTATCGGGATTTTCGCCTTGGTGCTAGTCACCAACCCCTGGCCTATGGAAGGCGGGTTTGGGGTAGTCATGGCACGGACCCCGAGGGCGGGTCGTGACAAGTAAAAAATGAACTTGTTTGAAAATGATTGTCCATGGAGTTATGAGTAAATCATCTCCATAATAGTATTAATGATTTAAATATCATATATATCTAGTAGATAATCATTTTATACTACTCCATAACATTTGGAGATAAAAAGAAATGAAATGCACCCTTTATGGAGATGGTAGGCCGTACGTACGCTTGAACGCTACTTTCATTTCTTTGTCATATTAATAGAATTAAAAATAATTCGGATATATATATTATAATTCTAGTATAATATATATGTTATATAGGTAATATATGTTCATTAATTTTATTCTTTTCAAATTCCATGTATTGCATGAATGAGTCGCATCACTTAAGGGGCCGGTAGTCCACACTTCATTTTATGAAATTATCGCATTTGCACAACATGAAAAGCATAAAGGCATGTTTTAAATATAAAATTCAGAAGCATATAGAAAACATAAATACCATATATATCATATATAAAGTATAGTGACATCATAATGGACACCATTAAAGGTGTTAAAAGAAGATTGAACAATCATCATTTCGTGAGGTAGAAATTCGCCAACCACAGAAACAGTATGTTCTTTAACCATTAGACGAAGGTGTGTGTAAGTGTAGCTCGAATCCTTCACATAAAAACATCCTAGTATACTTAAGATACTGGTGATGTTACAAAATAATGTAATAGAAAGAGTTTATAGGGTTGGAGAAGAAAAATAAAACAAAAGAACACAAGTGAAGACATTACCTTAAAATCGGGTAACTCTTCTTGATTTGAGCTCAAAGGCTTCCTTGGAAAGGATTCTGCCCAAAGGTGAGGATTTAATGATGCCGATATGGATGTGGAGAGATGAAATGGTCAGGTTTTGGATGAGCCAAAGTCTTGAGAGGTGTGGGTAAGGTGGTAGAGGTGGGGGCCTTTTATAAGAGAAAAGGAGGGGCACTCTTGGAATGTTATAAAATATTACTTTATTATAAAATGATTTTAGGATTTTAATGGTCCCAAAAGAAAATATTTCGAGGATAATGTGATAAGGTTTCGAAATACACCCATCCAATAGGTTTGTGACAAGTGTAGGTCTTATATTCTACATTATCTTTTCATTTTATTTAAATCGTTAAATAATGAGGTAATCGCTGCATCATCATGGTGTGATAAATAATATAATTTTATTAGTGTCTAAAAATTATAAAAATTTATAATGATTTAGAAAATATTTTTATCTTTCTAATTAATATTTTCAGTCAAAAATATGACTTGTATAACCCCATATAAATTTTTTTTAGTAAAACAACACATGTTTCTGACATTTTAATTTTAACACTAAATAAAAAGGTGTTAATGTCATTTTCCAACCAAAGTGGCTCCATGGGGTCCCCAACATGACCCATGGATTTTCTCGGTCGGACATGACACATCCAATGAGGGTAGGACATGTTTCTAGGTCATTTTATATTATTAAAACATTATTTTTACCTTAAATTACACTAATTACCTCTAATCGTGATTAATAAACATAAAACCCACTATTCACCAAAAAATTATTTTAATCCCATTGAACCACATTTTACTTAATAATGACAATCATGTATGTCGAATTTTTGAAATTCAAATCACAGAAGTGGTAATGTTTCCTTTAAACGAAAAAATCAGTTTCTTTAACTACCACTTAGTGGTTTCACTATTCATCAAAAATTTAAGTTTTTCAGAAAATTACCAAAAATTCCCCTTAGGCTATATTTGATATTCCGAATTAAAAAATGATGTCTATTTTACAAAATTCAAAACATATAGGTTACATTAATTTATTTAATAATTAATTCCCGATGTCAGATAAAATAGCGTGTTTTTATGAAATAATAAGTATCAAAAGATTGACACTAGTTTAAGTCCAATTTCAAGATGAAATTAATTCTAACGACCACTATTGGATTAAATGGTAGAAATATATTCTAATTTCACTTTGAAACCAATTAAAAAGATAATATAGTCATATAAATAAATTATATTAAAAAGAGGTTTTGAATTAAAATACAACATTTTTCACTATTCATTAAAAATGAACATTATCGGAAAAATACCAAAAAATTACACAAAGTAAATTTTGATGTCCCGATTATAAAGAAGAATTTTATTTTGTAAAATTTTACACATAATATTGTCAAAAAGTGGATTTAAAAGTGGTTCGTCATCAAAATGCGGTTAATCGACCTTTTACAGAATATTAGAATGTTTACGCATAAAATTGGATTCATTTGCATTTTTAATACTCTAACCTTTATTGTAAAATGTAAAAATATTTTACAAACATATATAATCATTTTTTAGTTAGTTATGTTCATTTCCACCATTACAACGGCTAGGAATTAACTACAATTTAAAATAATATTATTTTATTATTAGAGTGCAACGTAATATTCCCAAGAAACTTGTTATTGCGTATTGGGTACACCATCGAGCATAGAGTCATATTTAAATTTATATTAATATTTTATTCAAAAATATGGATAAATGTAAAAATGTCATATTATTTATTTACCTGGGGTGTTACATTTAAAATAAATGGGTTATATAAAAATAACATTGAACCATTATTAACCAATGGAAAATAAACTAGTTCCTTTATAATGTCATGGAAACATGATTATCCCATGGAATGAATTAGGTTCCATTAAATAATTCTTTGAATATTATCAACCCATATAAAAAATGGGTTTAGTACCAATCAATTTGAATAATGATTAACCTATAGAAAAGAAATGGGTTAAATAAAATTCTCTTAAAAATAGTCATGATCCATCCTCATAAATAATAAGGGTTGAATTATTTCAAAATATCCCCATTATATCATTAAAAACACCATGGTTTTGGAAATTAATTAATATAAATAACATTAAGATGTAAATAAAAACATTCATAAGGAAAATTATCATTAAACATTCTAATATCTTGCATACGAGCTTGAAACATTTGAATCATAATCCCGATGAAGTAATAAACATAAATGAATCTTAAAACATCATAAAAATAGGTATATTCATAATATATCAGTCAATGGTTAATTACATACACCACATAATAGAATATAGGTTTATAATAGGAAAATATTATCAAAGAAGGAAAATTGTGACAAAAATAATGTACAACTTTGGAAACATAGAAACCATAACCACCATGAATGGGGGATACTAAAATATATATTTCACATCTAGTAAATTTTTTTATATTAATAATATAATAAATTCAAAGTCAGTATACACATCACATAAATGAATGAGTGTTGAACATGAAATAATTATAAAATAAATAAAATGTAAGACTAAAAACCAAATTACACCTTGGATAACATTTGATTGGAATCCAAAAAATTTAATTTTCATAAAATAAAACATTGAAATGAGAATATGACAAAAATAATTCATGAAATAATAAATCAAAATTGGATTATATTCACAACAAAAAATAATTTATTCGTGAATATGATATTTATCTTATAGAAGTAAAAAACTGTGATACATATCAATTACTAATTGTGTAACATTTGAATAATGAGATCCATGAAATAATTAAAAACAATTAAAACATTATCTTGTATGAAATATATTATATACATGAGATAACATATGATATGGTAGTATATACACCATATAAAGGTAATTAGGATTATTATAACAAAAAATCCTCAATAAAATGTAAATTATGACAAAACCCCTTACAAATGTGGTAACTTCTAAATCAGATTACCCAAAAGTAGTAATCATAAAATGAAATTTTTTAATAACATGAAAATAAAATAATTCATGATATATTATATTTAAAGGGGTATTAAATAAATTATAAAATATATAATTGGTTTATATGAAATTTATCGCACATATGAAATTAGTGAGATGAAAATCCAATACAATGATCATATCATTAGTGTTAGAATAAATCTATGAAATAATTATATTTTTCCAATTTAAATACACACAATATAATTGGGATTACATTATAAAACAAACAAATTACATTCAAACATTTTTTTGGCATAATATTACCTACTAATGTTTGGCCTGGGGAATTGAAATTTAGTTAACAAGTCCCTTATGTTGTGTATGTTTTGTCATGCTTGTCATAAATCATTTCATATAATAAAATTATGTTCATTATGAATTTTGTTAATAATTTTTTTCCAATTCATACTATCACATTAATTTTTCATATAAAAAAGTTATATATTATTACATATTCAATAATATTTATGTTGGATGTTTGGACTATATTTGGATTATGTGTAAAAATTGACTATGTCTCGTTGATTGTGGAAAAAGAGATAGTTATATAAAACTATATTGAATAGTAATCATGACATAATTATCAAATATTTTCATCAATTATAATTTTATATTCATATAGAAAAAATGGTTATAAGAAATTTACCCTTGTTATAATCATGGTGACTGTATTGGTTATATACACATAAGAAACATTTCCATTTTTCAATGATCATTATTGAAAAATGTTATGTATATTTTATCATTATAGAATGAAAATAATATAATAAATACCATATTATGTATTTACATATATTATTATATATAATTATTGTGATGTGGTTATGAAAAAGGATGAATCACATCTCTCTGAGGAGGTGGAAGTCCACACATCCATAAACGAGAATATCTCTTTTTCAGAGCGTCAAATGGAAAGAATAAAATGATATTATATATGTATAAAAATATAATTATTCTACTAATATAATAAATATATCATTTATATCATATATTATTTTAATAAACTCTTTAATATGTTCCTTTTAATGTGTGAACATATCATATCTCTTTGAGGAGGCGATAATACACATGTCCTCAAACGATGTATTTTATTCCCAAAAAAATTGAATATATAAAGGTATGTGTTATGTTACAATTATTGGAGTAATAATAAAATATTAATATATTTTATAACATATACAAATATTATTTTTATATTAATTCCCACCCAAAATACATGTTAATGGAAAAAACCAATGAAATCATTTTTAGGAGGTAGTTCGTTATACCCACTTATAGTGATTTTGTAATCGTTTTGATTGAAGAGTGTGTATATATAAGAATAATGATTAAAATAAAAAATTCTAAAAATATTACTGATCATTTTGTTATTATATAATTATTGAATATGATAAAGTGATGTGGTGGAGAAAGAAATAAAACAAAAGTGCTCGTTGATGAATGTTACATTTTATTTAGGTAACTCTCTTCAGATTACACAAAAGAACATAAACGGATACATTTAATTCTAATGATAGGATTCTAAGAATATCATAGGAATTTTGGGATATTATTTTTGATGGTTTTGGATGATTTAAATGGCTTGATAGGTGTTAAAATATGGGGAGGTGTGGCGGTATTTTATTAGTGAGGGGGAGGACACAATTTTTATTTTTGAAATGAATGTTTGTTGTACTAGTGTTTTTACCTAAAAGATGGATTACATAACACAAAAAAATCATCACCCAAAATGATTAGTTGCCTAAATATTGTCAATAAATGTGGTTTGGAAATTCTTATGTTCATTTGTACATATTATGATTAATGATTAACCACCATGTAAACTCATTTTTACCTTAATCATTGTAATTTATTTTAATTACATTCACTCTTATCTTTCATAAAAAATGTTTTACATAATATAAATTATATATTACTAAGATTAAAAATATAGAATAAATTTTTACATATTCTAACGACATCATATTTAGAATATAATTTAATATTTATCCCACAGATAGAATAAGAATGTGGTATTTTACAGTGTAACGTTCAAATGTTTAAAATGTTTTAATATCTAATTTCAAAGTGAAAATGATTTAAATGGCCTAAATTGGATTAAATTAATATACAATGAATTTAATAAATATTTTTAAAATAGTTGAAAATATTATTTTAAAATAGTAACTATTTAGAAATAAAATCATTTTTTAAATAAAATTCTGTGACATTCATTATTCATCAAATATGGAAGTTCTTTGAAAAATACCAAAAATCCACCCAAAGTAAATTTTGATATTACTATTTTAAAAATTACGTATATTTTTCAAAAAAATTACAAATTTTTTAGAATATTTTTTTAAAATAATCCCTCCCTTACAAAAAGGAAAAACATCTTTTTAGAACACAACCTAATTTTTATGCATAATATTTGATTTATTAATATATTATGTATATAAAACTAGTCATATCATTTTAAAACAATACATGATTGAATATATAATATACTAATTGACTTAATTTCATTATCTAATAGTGATTCGTTTCATTTATTATGAAAAAATTATTTTGGGGGATACAAAATAGGTTTTCATAAAACATATCATATGTTTATTATTTTTATTTTTATTTATAATTAAATGGTCCCCAAGTGATTCATTCTATAAAAATTTATAATACATTTATTAATAAGATATTTAATCATATTCATTCCCACTATTTTAATTTATAAAATATAAAAATCCTAATAAATATTAATATTATATTGTAGTTCTTTAACACACAGCCTTGCATGTAACACACAATTTCAATGAGACTCAATGTTGAATGCAATTAAAGATAAACCTAGTGTTCTGTATAATGAAATATATGCACTAAATTTAATTTAATTAATTATATCCAATAATTTTTATTTATCTTCAAGAATATATTTCTCAAAATAAGAGGATGTTTCCTTCCACCCCCTTTAAGATGAATTTCCCCATTGAAATTTGGTTTGGTTTTCAAAGGATATTCTATTTAAAATTTTGGCATTAACAACATCATGTAAATGATATATAAATCATATTATTTAAAAATAGAATCTTTTAAATATTGTGGCCACTAGAATATAAGAATAACTATGATTAAACATATGGAAAAAAAAGTGGGAAATTAAATGACTAAATTGAAAAAAAAAACTAATTCCCATGGGCTCATAGAGAGTGATAGAAAATATTTTCAAGAGTAAGTTAATTAAAAACCCACAACCCAAATCGGTTTGGATAAGGGCATTCATATCATCATAAAATAATGTAATTGGTTAACAGTTTTTAGCCTTCTCTTGATATTGGAGGATTTATTTCATTGTCTAGACTAAAAATAGTTAAATATACTTAGATGACTAGTGAATTTCATCCATTAACCAAGTTCCTATAAAATATCATACTTTTCTCCAAAATATGATAATTTAAGGTGAATATTTTTAATTACGAAAGAACCAAATCAAATTACAAATACCACATATCTATAAATGAAAGGTGAGTCTATCTAAAAATTATTTAGGGACTAACTAAAAAATGGTTAGTACAGGGAAAGATAATTTAAAAAATTATTAAACTATCAAATGGTACATTAATCATCATAATTAATAACCAAATTTAAAAAAAATATCATTCCATAAAAAATTCAATAAAATTATAGAAACATTTATGGACTAAGATATAAATAAAAAATTCGAAGTATTTTATAATATATTCTTTCAAGATAAATAAATAATTATTTATCAAATAAAATACCACATGTTTTTCAAACAACATAATTTTATCCTTTAAAAAAATTATACTAACAAAAATAACATGTAGGTCAGTTTAAGTGAATGAAAACCTTATCATCTGTTGGATATGGGTCATGCTACACTCCATTTCCACGTTCAATTTGTTTTCCCAAATCATACGTGATGTCCTTTTTTAATTTCATATAAAAAATAATTCAAACAAAAAAATTATTTTGGACATTGGGGTAACAAATACCTAATTTGAAAATACATCTCTATAAATATTTTTAATCACATTAAGATATCATCCACAAAACCTCAATTGGGAATCTAATAAATTGAAATTATTATAATCCACATGCTTATAGAGATATGAAGTTATAGATAGATCATAAGATAATGTCACATAAAAATATCATAATATCTACATAAATCAATAATGAACTTTGATACCATCTATAGAAACCTAGAATCCAAACTCCCAGATCCTATCATGATATAGGTAACTTTTGATTTGTAAAATTTTTATAAAAAACTGTGCCATAATTTTTTCCCTATAATATTACTAATTATAATGGAAAACATAGAAAATTTACATTATAAATTATCTTTTAGATTTAAAGATTTAGAGAATAAGAACAATATATTGTAAAAACAATTAACATGTCATGATAAGAACAGTTATCCCATTTAACTGAGTTTTGTTATTTTACAATAGGTCACCAACATTATCCTGGTCAAATACCTTATAAAGATGAATTATTTAACATAAATCATTAATAAATGTGGAAAATTATTCATAATAAGGGTGATCTCAAATGATTATTAATTTAAAACACAATAATTAACAAATTAATACAATCAATGTGCATAAGAGTTCATATTATTATAATGAAATAATAAAAATGAATGGGTGAATCATAAAATTACTCAAATCCATCAATACATGGATCAAAATGTATGATGGGATGGAAAAGGAAAGATTCAAAAAAATTAATAATATAAATTCATGTGATATTAATCTCAATCATTCGAATCAGTATATACTCATAACATGTGATTGAATCTTTTCTTGGTAACATAATGGATCAACTCAATAAAAAAATTTCAAAACCCTTTCAAATTAATTTCAATTGGAATAATCATATCGACAACCCCAGTCATTATCATTGCCCAATCCATTTGAGAGACAAAACAGGCTCACCTAAGGAAATCTTGGTCACCCTATAATTTAATATGAAATTGGATCACCCAAAAATATTTAGATTTCACCATCATGAATGTTTTAACAGGCTCTCCCAATGCTATCTAGGATTCCCCAATGTGTCATCTATAATTGCCTTGCCTAGTTCTATCAGGTCCATTACATCATGAAATTACTATGTACCATATCAATAATCAAATACATTCATCATAGAACTCATAGAAATAATTTTGATTTATTTATAACCTGGTAAACCCATAAAAATGAAATGGGTTTAATTTAAATCCCTTTGAAAGACAATTATCCAAAGGAAAAAATGGTTCAATAAAATACCCCTTTGAAACATGTGTAACTCATTTAAAAGAAACGGGGTCTATAATAATATAACTCAAATTAAATAAACTCATAGAAAATAAACTTATTACATCAAAATATAATTGAAACATTATTAAATCATTGAAAATAAAATAATTCTATAAAAAATATATTTGAAAGATGAGTTACCAATATATGAGAAATGGGTTCCATAAAATTCTATTTGAAAAATGTGAAACCCATAGAAGATAAATGGGTTAAATAATAATAAAATTGAAACCACATTAACCCATTGAAATATAATGGGATCCATAAAAATAAAATTTATACATGATTAACATATGGAAATTAAATGGGTTCCAAAATAATATAATTACAATACAATTAACCCGTGGAAGAGGAATGGTTTCAATATCAATATAATTAAAGCATGATTAGCCCATATAAAAGATATGAGTTCAATAGTAATATATTTGAAATAATCATAATCCATCATGTGAAGGAATTAGAATATAATTATTAAAAAATATACCTATTAGAGCATATGTAACAACCCTTTTCATTTATTTTAACTAATGGAAATTCCCTTAAATTTTCATTAAAACATTCTTGTGGAAAATAATCATTAATCATTAAAAAGTGTCACATACCACCTTGAAACCTTTTAATCATAATACCCATGAAGTAAAAAAATTAAATGTATCTTATAATACCATGATAATAAGGATATTAATTATATATAATATCAATCGATAAGTATATACTCCTCATAATAGAAGATTTGTGTATATCATAATAGATGTTTGAAAAAGGACCATTGTGACAAAAATAAATTACCGATTTGGAAACATTGAAAACATAAACACCATGAAATTTATATACACACATAGTTATATAAAAATACATTTATTTTATTATTCAAATCATCAAGTAAATTCACACTATGTATATACTTCTCAAAAATGAAATTGTGTGGAATATTGAAAATATATCGAAACAATAATAAGTGATCCTAGAAAACCCCTTAAGAAAGTATTAAAATATCAATTGGAAATGAAAATATTAATTATAAAAAAACTAAAACATTTAAATAACATAATTTTTAAATAATTAATTATATAATATATCAAATGGGACAATATATGGACCATATAAAACTAGAAAGTGGCGTATTTGACATTTATCTCACTAAAATAAAAAGTGAGATGAAAATTCATTAATAATTGAGTAACATTTGAATAATGAGATCTATGATAGAATAACATCCTTTGAAACATATAATATCATTAATTAAATGAAATTAAGGATATAAAATGTCATTGGGAATTATGTAGATCGTGTTAAATTATTTTGGTACATAAAAACAAATAACTCTCAATGGAATGTAAATTGAGATGAAACCCCTTACAAACATGTTAGCATTTCAATAAAAATCCCCCAAAGTTTTAATAATATAATTAGTCATTTTAATACTATGAATATTAAAAAATTCATGATATAATGTTCACAAACTGGAATTAGATCTACCATACAAAATATGTAAGTGGTGAATATGACATTTATCTCAATAATGTACACTAATATAAATCCTACATATACCAATGCATATATAACAAGGGATTATTAAACCTGTTGGGAAATAGTACTTTGGCACCACATTTTTTAACAGTTTGGGAAAACCATTGGGAAAGGGTCCACTTTTCCCAACCGTTTTTTCCAAAACAATTTTGAAAGTGTACTTTGAGGAAATTTTTCCAATTGGTTTCCAAAACCATTGGGAAAAGGTCCAAGTTTCTTAATAGTTTGGGAAAACTGTTGGGAAGGGGTACATTGACGCCACTTTTCCCAATTTTGTTCCAAAACCATTGAGAAATGGTCCACTTTTACTTTTGGGTATGGTACATTGAGGAAACATTTCCCATCAATTTTCCCAAACCATTGGGAAAGGGTATAGTTTTCAAAATGATTTTGATAAAATATTGGGAAAGGGTACTTTGAGATTACTTTTCCCAACTTTTTGGTAAAACTATTGGTAATGGGTGGGAACATTTCCCAACAGTTCTCAAAAGTGTTGGGAAAGGCCTATCCCTATGGTTTTGGTAACCGATAGGATATGTACCCTTATTTTTAATGAGTAAATTAATCAAATATCATAACATTAAAATATATATAAATTTCATATAAATATATATATATATATATATATATATATATATCGAAATATATTCACAAAGTAAACTATAGGATAGTGGTAAAGTCATTGATATATAACATAGAGGTTGTGGTTTCAAACCTCGGTAGGAATAGTTTTTTCCCAACAGTTTTCTTTAAACTAATTTTTTATGACATTCCCCACACCAATTCCCCCAACGGCTACCCAAATATTTGTTATAGGATAATGCAATATTTTGGGGACTTATACTAATGGTTATAAACGGTTGGTATAGGCAGTTGTTTCATTATTATTAAAAAGATATATGAAAATAATTTGAAAATATCATTTCATTTGAGTGAGAATAAATAAATGAAATTATAATGTGTGAACAGTATATATTCACATAATTTTTTAATACAGTATAAAAATGAGATCTCATTTCACACATATTATTGGAATAACATAATCAATGACATAGATGTTCAACCCAATGATTGAAAATCGAGTTAAGAAATCCATTAACTTGTGTCTGATTCATCATTATTTTTCACTGTCTTCCTCGATAATAAAATAAATTTATTTATTTATGTTACATTGAACTTTAATCCAATATTATTTTTACGTTTAATCACATTTATTAATTTTATATATCATATCATAATCAATATTTTTTATTCGATTGTTTTGACCATATTTATTATATGTGTAACAAATTAATTACGTTATTTGACTCGTAAAATATATAATTATATAAACATATAAATAATCATAATCATGGAATAATTATCTAATTTTTACATCAATTAATATTTTAAAATCATACAGAAATCAAAAAATTGAAAAATTAACAAATATCCTGAAAATGGAGATGATAGACCATACGTATGCAAGAGTAATGATCCAATTTTCAGTGATTATTATTAAATGAATGTAAGTAACATAAATTAATATATAATGAAACTTATATCATAAATACTATATAATTAAATAATATATACTTATATATATTATTATGGTGATATGAGGGTGAAAAAGGAACAATCACATTAATTCATGGAGAATGTAGTCCATTCATCGACTAATGACGTTATCATTTTTTTTCCTAATGTGAAATACAATGATGAAATTGATATGTTATATATACAGATAAATAATTATTCCATTAATATATTAAATATTTTATTTATTCCATATATTATGTTTTTAATCCCATCATTAATACATTTCATGTAATGTGACAACTTATCACATCACTTTGAAGAGGTGGTAGTCCACATGTCAACAAATAGTATATTCATATTCCCAAAACATTGAATGAATTATGTAATGTGTTATATAATAACTAAAAACATATTAAGAAATTAAAAATATCATATATATCAAATAAAAATATTATTTACAACATAATTCCTAACCATAAGTAGTGGTAAAGGATAAAAATGTGAATGTCATTGATTCTCGAGGATGTAGTTCTAGATATAAATGAACGGAAATTTTATATACCACTTGATGGAAGTGAGTGTAGGATATGTTAAAAACATAATACAAAAAAATATTATTATATTTCTGATACTCTGGTTATTATATATTAATTTAATATGTATAATTTTAGTGGTGTGTAAATAAATATAACCAAAGTGATTGTTGAAGTTTGCTACCTCTTCATTGGGTAGCACCTTTTAGTTATCCCCCAAAAGACTAATTTGGTTTGATTTATCCCCAAATTTAGGCTTATAAAATTACAATCGAGATGATGGTAGATTTTTCGGGATGGGTTTTTATGATCTAATTTTCTTGATATGTGTGAAAAGGTGATAATAGGTGGATTTAATTTATAATTGACGGATATGGAACACATGGTATTTTTGAAAACAATGTCTGGTGTAAAAAATATTTCACCTAACAAGATCCTACAATAACAAAAAATAATAATATCGGATTAATGAAATTTTGATTGACAATAAATGTTATTTGGATATGTATATGGAAAATTTTTAATTCTATTTCTAATGTTTATCCACTAAGAAAACTTATATTTATCTTAATCGCTAAAATTATTTTCAATAACATTCAAATAATATTTTTTTGTAAAAAACTATGCTTAACTTATTATAAATTTAAAATAAATCCAATTCCAAATAAAGAATATATTTTTCCAATTTCCCATCACATATATATCTGAAATTCATTTAAAATTTATCTTGAGGATGGAATGAGAAAGTGGATTTTTTAAGTAGAAAAGATAACCCTTTTAAATATTTTTATATCCAAATTCAATGCGATACTGATTAAAATGAAAAAATTTGGATTTAATGAAATATAGATTATAAAATAATACATTAAAAAATATTTAAAATAAAATTTTACACTATAAATTAATTATATTGAAAGGCATTATTAAATTCAAACTCATTACCATTAACTATTCATCAAAATATGAACCTTTTCAGAAAAATACTGAAAAATCGCCAAAATAAAATATTGATATTATTATACCAAAAAATAAATTTATATTTTAAAACAACATTTATTAAATATTCAATTTATTAAAAAAAAATCTTCCATTAAAAGGCTGAAAAAACATTTTTAAAAAATATATCTTTTAATGCCTAAATTTGGAATTATTCAAATTTAATTCAATTAAACATATTAGATGGATTGAAAAATACTTGATTGAATGTCTAACATATAAAATTTCTTGATATCATTTTGTAATATTGAATAGTTTAATTTAATATGATAAAAAATCTAAATGGGAATAATTTTTTTTTCTTAAAACAAATCCTTTATATTCAATTTAAATAGATTTTAATTTTTAATTAATTATTAATCAAGTGATACATTATAAAAAAATATGAAAACTATATATTCAGAATCTATTTAATCATATTAATTCACCATATTCCAATTACTCAATGATATCTATAAAATTAAATATTAATGTTGTATTGTTTTTTAGTAAAACGTTTTCTTATATGTAAAATTTGTTATTGCAGATAATCAATATTTTATGAAAAGAAGATAAATGTGGTGTTATATATAATGATATAAAAACTATACACTTCTTATAATTCAATATATAAAATTGTTTGAATTAATTTAAAAGATGATATTTCTTAAATTCACATGATGTTACATTATAAGATGATTTTAAAAGGGTCTGTACAACTTTATCTCAACCACATCCACACGAAGAGTCTGAGGTTGGTCTGAGTGATAAAATTATAGTTTAGATACCTGCAAGACAACAATAATGGGTCAGTTCCTCTAAGAAAACTAAAACTCAAAGTCTACCAGCCTGTCACTCTATTTAATCTAGAAGATTGAGATATCATAGTTAAATAATACACTATATCTTAATATATTTTTATCCCATCATAGGTGTGAAAAGTAAAAAGCCATGATCTCAAAACTAAAATTCTAGAAGTCATTTTTGATGATTTATGTCACATTTCTGTCTCATCTGTGCTCTAGCCATCTTTATTATGATCAAATGTACCTACATTTAAGTCTACCAAATGATATGCAGTATGAGATACATAACTACTCTTATCTCAAACCAACATTGAGGTGATGGGAATGTCCAATAGTGAAAATCCCCAAAAGGAATAATTTATTAGTCTTGTAATAGCTATAATTACAGGTTAACTAAACAAGGGTTATATGCCTCCCCCATGAACCATTAAAACTGAAGATTCATGCTCTAAGTTAGAAACGTTGTAGGGCTCTCTGAATAGCCATTAGTAGGAGGGTCATACGATGTGTTCAGAATAAAAATTCAACCTAATGATCAATGCACACAATTCAAAAAACATGATGTTAAATAGGAATCCTTAGAAAAAAATGGTTTGAGGAGTCCTGTGAAGGAGTACACTATTATAGATATAAATCATACAAATAAAATCTATAGAGAATACTTCACTGACCGACATGAAATGGGTGACCTTCATCATGATGTCTACAACAAGCCACATAACATCACTACCTCAATGTAACCTCGAAAACCCAGTGACAAATTACATCATATCATATTCACAGTTCCACTCAAGAAAGTGTAACTTCAATAAACTACTACATGGTCACTGGTGTTATTCATTCACCTACTAAACTTTGGAGCACATTTTGATAATAAAAACTACATATTGTTTAATTTATGACCCCCAAGTATTTATGGTTCAAGTCACAATACATATTAGTTAATATGGGATGGAATTTTCAAGCTATGTCATGAAACTTCTATAGTAGCATCTTGTGTATGTCAGTTGGAACCCAAATGTGACTACGTATTGATAAAATAACATTCTCACCAATGGTACCACCAAGAGGGAGGTCCACACCTTCCACACTATCCCATAGGGTTGGTCCCTCTGAATCTTATAGATGTATAATACTCACACAATAAAAAAGTGTGTAATTCATTATAACTGGGTGAGAATAGTCTGGCCATGAAAATCATTGACCTCCATGTGAACCTTAGAAAAAAATGCTAAAAGATGCCACACACTTCTAGCATCCAAAACCACATGTATTTGAGTTCTCCTACTTATTGTATCAGCATATGTATTTCAATTCATAATTTTATATGTAATTTCAAAGTCAAAATACTATATATAATAAATCAACCTTTGTTTCCTCATATTCATGTCACAGTGTGTAAATATATACATGAGGATTTTTTGATCCCTATAGAACTAATATGATATCCTAATATATAATTCCTCTAACAACACAGGATATGTATGATAATAATTAACTTAAGGTCATGCATTATTTTTTTTCCTCTTATGTGGACTCAAATGAAAAGTCATGTACACCAAGATATTCACCTCATGCCTTAGAACTACTCCTACACCAATACCTAATGCATCAGAGTATAACATATAGATTTTTCTGAACACTTTAGTAATTTGCATCGACGTTGAATTAATCTTCCCATTTATCTCTTGAAAGTCTATCTCAATAATATCTCACCATAAAAACATCACATCATTCATAGTAAATCATATATGAGGTGTTAATTGTGTGAGAAGTGAGGTATAATGTTCCATTAATAATCATAAATCCAAAACAAACTCTGTATATCAAATTCATTCTTGGTTTACACCTAAGAAACCACATCTCTCACCCTCTTTGGGACAACTGATACTTATATCGTAGAGGCAATATGACCCATTAATTTATTATTTTCTATCCTGAATTATCACTTCATGATATTATTATAAATATTATTTCCTTATATTTTGTCTACAATGATATTAAGATCATCGGCATGGTCATGTTTATTGTGAGAATACACCGAGATATAATCCACGAATGTCCCCACAAATGAATCCAGGTAAGAATGGAGAAATAAGTTCATCAGTTCCATAAAAACTATTAGGGATTTTGTGAGACCAAATATAATAACCAAAAACATATATAAATGATTCATACATTAAGAATATTTTTTTATTATTTCTATTGGTCGAACTCACATGTGATGATAACCCGACCTCATATCAGTCTTCAAGATCTCCAAAGATCCCTAGAGATCTTCAATTAGATCATATATCCAAAAAAAGTGATAATGGATCTTAACCATCAAACTTTTTTTATTTTTAGTAACATAGAAAAATAACAAAGGGCTCTGTTGGCGCCAAAAATATGGCCCGAAAGGAAGGAACGAAAAAGAAAGCCGGCGCGCTGCCTCGCGAAGCACAGCCGCGAAGCACAGCCGCGGAGCCCGTCCGCGGAGCCCCGCCGCGAAACGTCCCGACCTTAGCGGCCCCGCGAAGCTCCGGAGTCGGTAATCCTCCGCGAACCGGTTTGACGTTCGCGAGCCGCCGCGAAGCTCCGGAGGCGGTAATCCTCCGCGAACCGGTTTGACGTTCGCGAGCCGCCGCGAAGCTCCGGAGGCGGTAATCCTCCGCGAATCCTTTTGACGTTCGCAAGCCGCCGCGAAGCCCTGAAGGCGGCGCGCGAGCCCTGCATCGCGGCGCGCCTTCCCTATAAATACTCGACTCCCCCTGAGTCCCCGAGAACGGACAATCCGACCTTTCGGCTTCTCCTCTCCCGAATCGCGAAGCAAGCTTTGCCCCGGGAATCATGAGCTCCGCGAGGTATTTCTACTTCGCGAGACGACTCTGATTTGTTTCGTCCTGAGCCCCTCTTCAGAGAGGGATGCCCTTCGCGAAGCCCAAGGGAGTTCGCAAAGGAAGGGGATTCCCAAGGGAACCCGGGCAGCCGCGGAGCACTCGTGCTTCGCGAAACACCCAACCCATGCTAGTAATCCCTATGCCAAGGCAGGATAACTATGCATCGCGAAGCACATTACTTGGCAGGACCCTGCTTCGCGAACCACTCCTTCTTCGCGAGGCAGTACTCCGCGAACACTGTTCCACTTCGCGAAGCACCACCCGTTCCCACCTATGCCCCATGCTAAGGCCAAGGCACCCCACTTCGCCAAGCACGCTCCTCTGCTTAGCCGTTCCTCTTTCCGTGCGACCCTCCAGGTTTGCACGATGTGATTTCAAAGTCCCATGGACAACACTTCCCGTAGCGTTGCTTCGCCCAATGCTCCTTCGCATAGGCACGCTAACGGCTATTGCTTCTTCGCATAGCCACGCTAACGTGGACCCCTCGATGGTTCCTCCCTCAACTCCCCTTTACCATGGCCTTACTGGTACCTTCCCTTCCCCAAGGACCAGAGGGTACCGGTTATGTAAGCCCTAGGGGTGTGGAGTGAACCCACCTCGTCCGAGCTGCAGGACGTTAAACTGTCAAGCACCACGTCCTCAACACATGACGTTAAACTGTGACCCAACCTCGTTTCCCTCACAAAGGGTCCCCCCCAACTCGAACATTTTTTACACCACTCGTCTCCACGGGAATGGAACTCTTCCGCACATGGAATGAGATCCTCCTTGTCGGAGTGGTGTATGTTCGCAGGGGGAGGGTCGTTTCAGAGCGTAAATCCCTAACCTTTGGTACGGATGATTGCACCCGTGCATCTCGGTACTTCCCCACTACCAAGGTCAGTGGAGGACGTGATAGGGAACGAGGCACCTCCCATCGTCGGACCAAGGTCCATCTTTCCCGCGCTTTGTCGCGCCGTGGGCCTCCATCCTGGAGTAAGTCCCAACACCATGGGCCGCCCAACGCGTAAGCCCCTCTTCGCTTCTCACGGACGCACCTTTCGCGACGTGATCATCGGGTCCTTGCAACCTCTTGTTTCTCACACCGAGCATGACTCACATGGGCTTAGCGTGAGCACCGACCCTGACAAATCCATCTGAACTACGAGGTCTTTGATCCATGTCAAGGAATGGTACGTAGGAAGCCTCTATGAGGTTCAAGCCCACCCGTCTTTCACGTCGGGTTTCACCCCCGTCCAGCATGACGTTAAACTACATTCTGGTCCAGTGGTAAGCCATTGCGACCCAACCCATCTGAACTACGAGGTCTTTGATCCATGTCAAGGCATGGTACATAGGAAGCCTCCACGAGGTTCAAGCCCACCAACAGTGGACCAAGGTCTGCTTTCACGTCGGTTTACCGACAAACCCTTCTGAACTACGAGGTCTTTGATCCATGTCAAGGCATGGTACGTAGGAAGCCTCCACGAGGTTCAAGCCCACCAACAGTGGACCAAGGTCTGCTTTCACGTCGGTTTACCGACAAACCCTTCTGAACTACGAGGTCTTTGATCCATGTCAAGGCATGGTACGTAGGAAGCCTCCACGAGGTTCAAGCCCACCATCAGTGGACCAAGGTCTACTTTCATCTGAACTACGAGGTCTTTGATCCATGTCAAGGCATGGTACGTAGGAAGCCTCCACGAGGTTCAAGCCCACCCATTACCCAATTCACGTCGTGTTCTACCTACGTCCAGTATGACGTTAAACTACATCCCGGTCCAGTGGTAAGCCATTGCGACCCAACCCCCGTTTGAACTACGTGGTCTTTGATCCATGTCAAGGCATGGTACGTAGGAAGCCTCCACGAGGTTCAAGCCCACCCGTCGTTTATTCATGTCGGGTCCCATTCCAGTCCAGCGGTAAGCCGTTATGACCACTTGAACTACGAGGTCTTTGATCCATGTCAAGGCATGGTACGTAGGAAGCCTCCATGAGGTTCAAGCCCACCCATCGTTTATTCACGTCAGGGTTCATTATCGTCCCGCATGACGTTAAACTGTATCATTTGAACTACGAGGTCTTTGATCCATATCAAGGCATGGTACGTAGGAAGCCTCCACGAGGTTCAAGCCCAACTCTCTTCGGACCAAGGTCCAGCTTCACGTCGGTTTACCGGTACCATCCTGAACTACGCGGACTTTGATTCCCTGCCACGGGGATATGTAGGAAGTCTCTTCAAGGCTCAAGCCCAACTTCGCTGTCGCCCTCCTGCGATGGTCCCATCTCATTCTCAACCGTCTCTGCTAGACGTTAATCTGGCAACATACCCTGTGTTGAACATGGGAAGCTGAGGAAAACCTCAGATATGTGTCTATGACATGTAATTCCCTGCGCTCGATGTGGGATGCCTCGGGCTTCCACGCCCTCGAGAAGCCTTATGATTGAGGATAACAGACAGACATGCCAGGTACCCCAGCATCCAGACACGCTACTGATGCCTCAAACGTGATTACTCCCCTGACCGAAGGTTGCTTCCCTGACTGGACCCTTTGGAATGTCCCGACAGAAGCAGTGTAATTAACCGGCGTCCATGGAAACATGATGCCGGGAAGAGTTTCACGAACTACGTATTAAATCTATAAGGGAGACCCGGACTAGGTGACGAGTTTTGAGGAGGAATCCACAGGAGGAAGAACCGATATCCCATCGTCCCGTTTCGATCAAGGAGCAGACGTACCTGAACAAGGGACGAATGCCGCCCGCCTTTGGAAAGCGGGAATGCGTGGAAACAAAGCCGCGCGCCCCCCTCCCCCGCGGACGGACGCGCGCGCGCCCCGGCGAAAGCGTCGGAAACAGAAATGGTGAACCCGACGTGAAATTCTTCTCCTCAGCATGGAGATTAGTAGCGTTCGAGACACCAGTAGATTGACGTGTCACCGGATTCAGATATCCGTTGCCTGGTCCCGCCAAGTAAATGGCGGGCCTGTCGTGGAACTCACCAGAAGTCAGGGTAGTAGAACGTGGAGCGCTCCGCTCCGCAGCGTGTTGGCGTGGATCCTTCTCACAGACATGGAGGATGGAAGAACGTTGGGGCACTGGCTGTCAATCCTTTTCCTCTCAGTACTGATGAGTTGATCCCTTCGTTTGCCAGGAACCAGGTTGCTATTTCAGAGATGCGGTCACCATCCGCTCCTCGCCCGCGCAGGGGCAGGGGCAACACCACTACCGCCACGACGGCTGCCACGTCACGGGATGCGGGACTTCCACGTCTCCTTTCCCCATCAGAGGTCATCCAACGAAGGGTGATCAATAGCCTCGTGCGCAGGTATGTGGAACAAGGGGTCATCCCGACCAGGGATATGGCCCGTTTGGACCTAGAGGCTTCCAGGCCTCGCCGTCAACGCCGCCCTAACAGGCCGCGCAGGGAGCCCCCGCTCCCCACCTCGACATTCAACCGTTTCGGGAGCCTATCCCCGGAATGCCTTGACGACTCTTCGCCTTACGCCGAAGAGGCAGGCGCGGTCCGGCTCAGCCCGCTCAGGGCCCCGACCCAGGACCCCCAGGCGAGGGCTCCCGTCCGGCCACGTCAGCGCCGCCGTCCGGCCCCGCAGGAAGAACAGGCAGACTATGTCCCTGCACCACCTGCACCGGCCCGCCTGACCCGACGTCAGCACCGGGCCCGGGCTGAGGACGCTCGCCTAGCCGCGTCCACATCGACAGCTATAGTGGCCCAAGCCACCGCCGACGTACATTATGAAGCCCCCGCCTACATTGAGCAGGGGCACCCCTTCGCCCAACCAAGATTGAGAACCCAGCCGCCCCATGGGCAGGCCGGGCTGACTCTCTGGGTTGCAGGCCCCAGTGATGATCGTCGCGAGCTAACCTGCGGTGATGCCACCCCGTACGGAGGTCCTCCCCATACCACTACTCCACAGAGTGTGGGCCTTCCCCGCTCCGAGGTTCGTCGTGGAGGCATGCCTCGTGCTTCCCCCATCCTGCAGGAAGACCTGCCCCGGGGCAGTGATGCTCAGCGCGGAAACATTTCCCGCGCCCGCTGTACAGGGTATGAAGTCCATTCTTCTGAGGGCACCGTCCATCCGGTCCTTCGACGTGGGGCCCCCCCTACGTCCTCTCTGTGACTGGCGAAGATCCTTCTCACCCCAGCAACTCAAGGAGTGAAGGTCAGCCTCGCTCCACTCGCATCGACCATGGAGGCCTTCCCCATGCTCCTGCCGGTTCTAACAGAGGCCCCGCCCACGTGGGTACTGTTCATGGAGGTCCTCTCCATGTACCCTTTGATATTTGCCCTGGTGCCCCCGGCACCCCGGCTATCTCAAGTGGGGGCCCTCTCCGCCACGACGCTAGTGCCGCCCCAGGGCTGCCTGATAGGGGTCAACCCTGTCCCGAAGAGCCACCCAGGGGCAGAAGAGCGGGTCGTCGCCACCCCAAGAAGAATCCTGGGAAGGCCCAGGGGGGGATCAAACCCGCCCGCTTCTCCGATTCGGAAGCAGAATGCGATTCAGCGATGGAACCTTCTCCCAGCTCCTCCGTATCAAGGACTGGGGCAGGAACCAGACGCGTCAGCCTCGTTCTCCCGGAATTTGAGGTCCACCGGATTCCTGTCTCTCTCCTCAGGTACATCCAGGAGGGAGAAATCAATGGAATTCCGCAGGTTTCGACCGCGCAGTCACCGCCACCGTCACCCGAAGCGCCCTCTACCTCTACTCGGGATCACGAGGAGCTGTTTTGGGGGTCAACGGCGGTAGAGCCACGACATGACCGGACACCGGTAACGACAATTCCCGTACCCGAAGCAGTGGCTGTTAGCCCGTCCTATCGTGACATTGTGGTCAGGTCACCTCGCTCTTCAGAGGAGGGCCCAAAGTACGGTGGCCAGTCTGCTCGCTTTCCGTACTCTCCACCGCCGAGTTTGCTATCCCAGAGGTCCGTCTCGGTACCGCTACCGGTCCCTCAGCCACCCTCGGTTGATGAGTGGGGAAATGTAGGGCCGAACCCCGAGGACGAACCCCGGAGATTCTGGAGTATTCTTGCAGCGGACTACTTCCCAGAGAAGTTCTGGCCCACGGCGGCGCTAAATTTTCGCATACCCGAGTCGCTTACCCCTGAAGAAGTGGGATGCTTTTGTCGGACCCTGTGGGCGACACACTTCCGCCTCCGTTGGGAACGGGTAGTGTACCCCAGGAGTCGAGAGCACTTCGAGGAGATTGGAAAACAGTGCCGCCTAATTGATGCAGCGGCGCTCCTTGCGGCCCAGCACCCCGAGTCGCCCGGTCACCAGAGTGCCCTCCAACGAAAATGCGTCCAGAGTTTCAAGGCACTCCGCAAGATCGTCAGGGAAGCCACCCCCCATGTGCAAGTCCATGGTTGGGGACGCTATGCCACTCTCCTCTTCGACCCTATCCGACGACAGCCCGATTCGCTATGCGACATTGAGGATATGCCCTCAAGAGGGGTCACAGTCCACATGGCCGACGTTGTGGATAAGGAAGATGAGCTTGAGTTCCTTGATGGGGACTTACCATCCGAGGGCGTACCGCCACTACTCGACCCATCAGGGAGAGTCACCCGTCAGCAAAGGAACCTGCTAGGCCTCCCCGTACCCACCGAGTCACTGGCACTCGGTCGAAGCACCGGCAAGGGTAAGGAGCATGTCAGGATAGTCAAGCACTCCGACCCGTCCGCCTCTGTGCAGAAAACGGTCGAAGACCCTGAGAAGGCCACGTTGCGCCAGCAGCTTGCTGAGCAGAAGAGGCTGGTCGACGAACTCTTGGCTGAACGCGCCGCAGAGCGACGACCCGACTATGGTAATCCCAGGCCGGGACAGCAGGGGCAGGAGCAATTTCCCCCCAGTGAGATGCCTCTGGGCAACCCTGATCATGCTACTGCCGCGGACAGGGTGGAAGCCGGAACGTACGGCAAGAGGGCGCGATACGTCTCGCCAAACCCCCCTGAGCGACGAGGCAATCTGAAGAACCCAACCCGGGTTCCCCCAGTCGCCCAACAGGTTGTCCAACCAGTCAACCTGCGAGTAGCAGAAGCCGTCTACCGTGTTGAAGAACCTGGCAATGCGCTTGTGGTTAGGGACCCCCGTCAAGACAGGGACCCCCACCCGGAGGACCTTATTGCGGCACTCACAGCCCTCCTCGAGGCGTTGGAGACACGGCAGGTGGCGGTCCCACCGGATGGCAAGCCTTATCCCGCGTGGGTGGATGATATGCCCGCGCCTCCAGGTTTTGGGAACCCCACTTTCTCGCCTTTTAACGGGACAGGGGACCCACCCCAGCACTTGGCTCATTTCTCTTCCAGGTGTGGCCACATGCTGGGGACCCCGGCTCAGCAAGAAGCCGCTAAGCTCCGATGTTTTGTACAGACGTTGGAAGGTCCGGCATTCGTCTGGTACAGCCAGCTCCCCATCGGATCAGTGACCGGTTGGGAGGATCTTCGCCGGCAGTTCTTGTACCAGTTCAGCTCCACCACGCGGAAGACCAGCATTACGGACCTCTTTAAGTGCAAACAGAGGCCTGATGAGCGGGTTGCAGACTTCATCGCCCGGTGGAAAGGACTTACGTATTCTCTCGATATGCCGCTGACTCAGGAGCAATTACTGACGATGTGTGTGGGGAACGTAAAGACAGAGCTGGTACCCTCCTTGATTACCCAGAACTACCCTGGGGGGTTCAGAGACTTCTCGGATAAGGCCCAGCGCCTCGAGGAGGCCCTGCAACAGGCTAGTCAGGCACGTTTGCTGCCCCCTATGATCCCAGCCAGGAGGGCCGCCAGGGCTGAACCCGCCGCAGTGGCTCAAATAGAAGCCCCGAGGCAGCTGGAATTGTTACCGGCGGCCCCACCCCCGCAACCCCGCAGAGGTCCTCCACCTCAAGCACATGCTCCTGCCCAGCAGCGACCGCCTCAGAACCGACAGGTTCCCCCGCGCAACGCGCCACCGCCACCTAGGCGAGACAACCAGGCGCCGCCCCCTCGGCAGGCCCCTCCGGTCCCTCGACAGGATCAGGCCCCCAGGGCTCCTTACCCGGAAAGAAAGTACCATACCTATTCGTTTAACGAAAATCAGGTCCCTGGTTACTTCCGAAGTGCTCTAGAGCAAGGGATCGTGCGTCTGCCTGAGTGCAGGAGGCCGGCAGAGGCGCATCTCACTGATCACCCCAACTACTGCCCTTATCATCGGATCCTGGGGCACACCCTCAAGCGATGATATGTGTTTAAAGACTGGCTTCAGGACCAGGTCAACAACAACATAGTCAAGTTGGGCCCAGCGCCAGCGCAGGTGGCAGGCATCTTCGCGGGATCGGAAATTGGCAGTGACAGCGAGGGTGAGTGGCAGCAGGTCCCTAGCCGCGGGTCCTAGAAATACGACAACTGGATGGCTCGAAAAACTGTCGTCCGTGCCCAGGGTATCATCCGGGCACGCTTGAAGCAGTCAGAACCTTCAGAAGAAGTAGTTGGCGCCTCAACATCGTCTTCACAGTCGACCTCTACCCAAAAAGGCAAGCAGCGGCGACGCAAGAAGAAGCAACGTGCACCGCCAGTGCCGTCGTCATCCCGCACTCTCGGCGACTTTATGCCTCCCGAAATGGGCATTCTCCCCAGAATCTGCCCAGCGGTGGATGACTCTTCGAGTGACAGTCAAGGGTAAGCTTCGGTTAACACCGTGGAGCTGGTAAAGCCCTATATGACCCCCGACGAGGGGGAACCCCAGGCAGACCGCCCCAACGTTCCCAGCCGACGTCAACGTCAGCGGAATCGAAATCGCGCCGGTCACCGAGGTATGTCAGCAGGCACTTGTGACCAAGCCGTGCACGCTACCGAGACCAGGCAGCAGGCTCAGCGCAGATCTCAGCACGCGCAGACCCATCCAGCACCCTTGGCTCTACGTCCACCGCCGTTCGTGATGCTGGATCAGGGAGAGCCGCCTCGTTCGTATCACAGCCAGTCTCGCCCGGCGACGGGCCAGCCCCCGCTGTTCGATCTTAGCCCGGCGACTACTCTCCAGGCTTCTACTAGCAGGCAGCAGGATGTACCCAGTGCTAGCCGACCGCCAGTTCAACCGGCAGGACCCACTATGCCTCCAAATGCCGAAAAACCCCCTGTAAGCAGAGGTTCGCGTTTGGCACGCAAGTATGACGTCCTAAAGCACCTAGCCGGCATTCCGGCAAGGCTTTCCATCCTTGAGGCCCTGCGCTTGTCATCTGAGATGCGCGAGGCACTTGCCGAGGCCCTAAGGAGCCCCCTCCAGTTCGAGACGGAAGTGGCAGCCGCGGAGGCCTTCCATACCGAGACGATTGAAAACGCCGAATGTCAGGCGGTTATCTCGTTCTCTGGTGAAGATGAAGACCCTCCTATACAGGGGCACATTCGCCCACTGTATATCACTGGCCACTTTAACGGTGTGGAAGTCCGTCGCTGCCTCGTTGACACGGGTTCCGGAATCAATCTAATTCCGACCCGGACGCTGCGAAAGCTGGGTTTGTCCGAAGGTGATTTGACTCCCTATGACCTCAGGATTCTGGGGTACGACAGGACAGAGCAAACCCCGGTCGGCAAGATCCGTCTGAAGACCCAGTTCGGTGGCTTAATTGCCAGCACCGAGTTCATGGTTGTTTCTCAGGACACCGCCTACAACGCATTGATGGGCAGGCCATGGCTCCATCTGCATGCAGCGGTTCCCTCGTCGTATCACCAGTGCCTTAAGTACTCTCTCAACGGTCGAGTAGGCGTGCTCCAAGGAGACGCGTCCCCTTTCGCTTCTTGTGAGGCCCGCTATCTGGATGCGGGTTATTACAAAATTAAGGACAAGCAGATCCTGATCAGCGAGGATGAGCCCGCCCCAATCACAAGTGATCCCTGGGCGAGCATGGACGACGCCTACATCCTCCCGATCCACCGGTTGGAGGCCACGACCCCCGACATGGGACAATGTTTCGTTGTTTCGGGTACGCAAGGAAGGCATGTTCCCGTGTCCAAGCGACGGCGGAAAATCACCTCGTACTCCTACATCAACCAGGCTCGGGTCATCCCGGAATCTCCTACCCCTGTACGGTACCGGGATGTCAAGCTCATGACAACGACGGTGCGCCATACGTGTCTATTTCGCCGGGCTGGAATCAACCGACTCTGGCCGAAACGTCACCACTGCTTTGATATCATCAAGCGTGGCCCCTTAGGCCGAAGGCCGGATGGGATAGGGTCAAATGCATTCATTGCTATGGTCTCCACGACGAGTGAGTCTCCTGATGTGATGACCGCTTCTGCCCAAGCCGGCACCAGCTGCCCCTCGGGTTTTGAGAGCCCAGAAGTACCTTCCGTCACGGGAAATCCCCCCATGGCTGGGGAGGAAGACTTGGAGGATGCTCCCCCAGCCTTTGAAGAAGGCGTCTCTACCACGGTCGCTGAGCTGGTACAGGTGAACCTTGGTAGCGAGGCAGATCCAAGACCCACATTAATCAGTGCGGCCATGTCCCTCGAGGAGCGGCAGCAGTATGTAGACTTCCTCAAACAGCACCGCGATGTGTTTGCCTGGAGTTACGATGAGATGCCAGGGCTGGATCCCCAAGTGGTCGTCCACCGTCTGGGCCTCCCAGTAAAACATCGTGGGTTTAAGCAGCCGCCCAGGAAAATGCACCCTTCCCATGGTGCTATGGTTGAGGCCGAGGTTGATAAGCTGATCAAGGCCAACTTCGTCAAAGAGGTCCAGTACCCCAAATGGCTCGCCAACATTGTGCCAGTCAGGAAGAAGAATGGGCAGATTAGAGTCTGCATCGACTTCCGCGATCTCAATCGCCACTGCCCAAAGGATGACTTCCCACTCCCGGTGACGGAGCTGTTGATTGACGCCACGGCCGGGTTCCAAGCCCTCTCTTTTATGGATGGGTATTCCGGGTATAACCAGATCCGGATGGCCCCCGAAGATGAGGAGTCCACTGCCTTCAGGGCTCCCCAGGGCACCTTTTTCTACCGGGTAATGCCATTCGGTTTGAAAAATACAGGTGCCACTTATCAGAGGGCCATGCATCGCATATTCAAACCGATCCTCGGGACATTGGTGGAGTGCTACGTGGATGACCTTGTAGTCAAATCATATCAGCGCCAGGACCATCTCAAAGACCTTGAGAAAGTGTTCGGTTTCCTCCGTTCCCGTCACCTGAAGATGAACCCACTGAAGTGTGCCTTCGGAGTCACCTCCGGGAAGTTTCTGGGCTTTGTTGTCAGATACCGAGGTATCGAGATCGACCCGGAGAAGATCAAGGCCATCAGCCAAATGCCTCCCCCGAGCAACATTCGGGAGCTTCGAGGCCTGCAAGGCCACTTAGCCTATATACGCCGATTCATTGCGAACCTGGCCGGAAAGTGTAAGCCCTTTTCTCGGCTCATGAAGAAAGGCGCTGCCTATGAATGGGATGAGGAGTGTCGGATCGCCTTCGAGGAAATCAAGCAGTATCTTCTCCAACCTCCGGTCTTGATGCCACCCGTCTCTGGAAAGCCGCTGGTCCTTTACGTGACCGCCCTGGAGAGATCCCTCGGCGTGCTGCTCGCCCAGAAGAATAACGAGGGCACTGAGAACAGTCTCTACTATCTCAGTCGCATGCTTCTCGATACGGAGGTCAGATATTCCCTTATCGAAAAGAGCTTCCTTGCGCTCGTCTTTGCCGTGTAGAAGTTGCGACACTACCTGCAACACCATGAGGTGCAATTGATCTCTCGGGTGGATCCGCTGAAGTACATCCTGAACCGCCCCATGCTGACTGGACGGCTAGCGCGGTGGGCGGTGATTCTCCAGCAGTTTGACATCATGTTTGTGCCTCAGAAGGCCGTTAAGGGACAGGCATTGGCAGACTTTTTAGCTTCCCATCCAACCTCCGCGGATCAATCCCTGGACCTGGATTTTCCCGACGAGACGATCCTCTCGTTCGATCACGCTGTCCCGTGTTGGCAAATGCATTTCGACGGCGCCTCCCGGAGCCCCACTGGTAGAAGGCTCAACGACCCCAAGCTCAACAGAGTGGGTCTGGGTATTGTTTTTATTACCCCGGCGCAAGCCGTCCTGCCGTACTCCTTCCTGTTGTCAGAAGGTTGTACGAACAACGAGGCAGAGTACCAAGCTCTCATCACCGGCCTCGAGTTGGCCCTTGAGATCCATGTACCCCATCTACATGTGAAGGGAGATTCTGAGCTGGTAATCAAACAGGTTAATGGCGACTACGTCGTCAGGAAGCCAGAGCTTGCACCGTTGCTGGAGTACACCCTCCTCCTAATGGCCCAGTTCTCTTCTCGGCCAGAGGTTACCCATGTCCCGCGGTCGCAGAACGGCCAAGCGGACGCCCTAGCTGGCTTAGCTGCATCGCTCGCAGAACCCGAGCAAGATGATTTGGTCATACACGTGGCCCACCGTAGAGTCATTGCTCGCGTCACCCAAGAGGACCGTGATAGCCTACGGGTAAGTCATCTCACCGCCGGACCCTCCGTATCGGGAGTCCCGGGTTCGTCAGACGCAGTGGTTGAAACAACCCCCGATTGGAGAGCACCTTTTGTCGATTATCTCCAAAATGGCCAGCTCCCGGACAACCGGGCCGAGCGCGAGCGAATCCGACGCCGCGCACTTCAATTTACCCTCCAGAGCGGCCCCAATCTTGAGCAGACCCTCTATAAACGGAGTTTTGATGGTGTCCTCCTCCGTTGCATCCAAGGAGTAGAGATACCTCAAGTTATGCAAGAGGTTCACGCTGGTTCCTGTGGCGCCCATCAAGCTGGGCCGAAGCTGTCCCATCAAATCCGGAGGCTAGGGTACTTCTGGCCCTCCATGATCCACGATTGTACTGGATACGCCAAGAGATGCCACGCGTGCCAAGTGCACGCCAACTTCATGCATCGGCTGCCAGAACCCCTCCACCCCACCAAGTACTCTTGGCCATTTGCGGTATGGGGGCTCGATGTAGTGGGACCGTATCCGCCGGCAACAGCCCGCCAATGTAGGTTCATCCTGACTGCTACAGATTTCTTCTCCAAGTGGGCAGAAGCAGTTCCGCTCAAAGAGGTCAAGGCCCGTTCCGTCGTCGACTTTGTGAGCTCCAACATCATCCACCGGTTTGGGGTCCCTCACGCCGTCCTCACTGACAACGGCACCAACTTCCGAGCAGCTGAATTGAAGAAATTGTACGCTAAGTACGACATCCGGTCAAACCATACCTCCCGCTACCACGCACAGGCGAATGGACAGATCGAGGCATTCAACAAGACCCTCTCTAACATTCTGCAGAAGATGGTTGGTCAGAACAAGAAGAGTTGGCCGGACAAGCTCCCCAACGCCCTTTGGGCTTACCAGACGACGACTCGCAACTCTACCCAAGTGACCCCATATTCCCTGGTGTCTGGAGCTGAGGCCGTCCTACCCATTGAGATCCAGCTGCCGTCGCTACGCACGGCAGTTTATGATCACCAGACATCAGATGAGGTATCCGAGATCCGTCTAGCTGAGTTAGAGGCACTGGACGAGAACCGGCTTCGTGCCCTGCACAATCTGGAAAGGCATCAGGACAAGATGGAAAGAGCTTTTGACAAGAAGGTTCGTCTCCGCTCTTTTCTACAGGGTGATGGCCCTGCGAGCGCCAATGATTCCCGGAAAGAAACCGCCCAAGTTAGAACCCAAATGGGAAGGGCCTTATATCATCCATAAGGTTTACCCCAATGGAGCATACTCCTTGGTGACCACAGATGGAGAGCGTGTAACCCCCCCCCCCCCCACCAATGCCAGATTCCTCAAGCGATACTTTGCCTAAGGTAAAAGTTGGTCCTACATGACCCTAAACTGCGAGAGGGTCCTGCATGACATTAAACTGCATTGGTCCTGCATGACCCTAAACTGCGAGAGGGTCCTGCATGACATTAAACTGCATTGGTCCTGCATGACCCTAAACTGCGAGAGGGTCCTGCATGACATTAAACTGCATTGGTCCTGCACGACCCTAAACTGCGACTTGGTCCCGCATGACGTTAAACTGTATCTCTGTCCTCACTGCAAGACGTTAAACTGCAATTCAGTCAGTTCTTCCTGACCCAGGCTCAGCCTCAGGCCCCTCGGCCTCTTTGGGCCCCTGGCCCCGTCTCCACCGAGGTCTGGCCCCAGGCCCCCCTCGTTTCTCTCCGACTTACCCTCTTACGGGATCGTACGGTACAGTGTAGGACTACGTTCTCATGTTGGGATCATGTACCATGCCGCACACATCCCTGAACGAGATGCCCCTCGTCCTGCATGACGTTAAACTGCATGTCAAGAACTACGTATGGCTTGATTCCCATCTTCATGGGATACGTAGGAACGCTCAGACGCCTCGTCTTGAGCCCAGCCCCAAGCTTTTCTCTTCCGGTATTCCCCCTGGGATAGTCTCCTTGGAGGATCTTTGTGTAGCAGGGCATCGGATTTCTTGGCCCCGCTCATGCAACCCCACTCACGCAAAGATTGTGGGGGTCACACCATGTGCCCACTCCCATTCTTCTACCCTCCCACGTCCTCACCGCATGACGCTAAACTGCATGGCCTTCAAGAACTACGTATGGCTTGATTCTCATCCTTATGAGATACGTAGGAACGCCCGGACATTTCGTCCGTTGGCCCAGCCCAAAAGCCAAAATCTTCCCCTCGGGTCAAGACACGGCAGGGTGCACACTTTTTCCCCGACCCACGTTGAGCAAGCCTCGACCCGGCTGCACATTCCCCCCGGGAGGTGTTTTCCCCTTTCGTGGATGGATTCACACCCGGAGGGGCCCCCAAGAACGGCCTGGATACAAAGCCCAAGGGCTCTCCTACCGATACGGGCCAACGCCCCCGAGGGTTTCTCAAGCAACAAATCGAAACAAGTCCCACGTTGCGAATTTGCTCAGCGGTCGATGCTCATTTGTTTCCCCCATGCGAGTCACCATAGGAACGCTGTGTTTCGAATATGGTCAACAGTGATTCATTCTGCCCCATCCTGAGGTGACAAACTTCCCCAGGTGGTTCCAGTGATCGGGCCCACAGCCCAGGATTCCTCACCCGGAGCATACGGTGTGGTGTAGGACTACGTCCTCATTCACGTCGGGATCATGTACCATGTCGTACGACTCCACTTCCGAGGCTCAGCCCCATGCCCCTCGGCCTTTCCAGGCCGCGGCCCAGGACCTATCTTATAGGATTGTACGGCATGGCGTAGGGCTATGTCCTCACATCGGTTTTTTCGCCATACTGTACACCTTGCTTAGGGATATGTTATTCCCCTCCTCGTCCGGTATGACGTTAAACTACATTTGGAGAACTACGTGTGGCTTGATTCCCATCCTGATGGGATACGTAGGACCACCTGGATGTCCAAGATCCGGGTCCAGCCCCATTCCTCGGGAATCCTCATCCCATCTTGGCCCCCTGGCCTATCCTTCCTCCATGAGGGGATCATATGGTGCGGTGTGGGATTATGTCCTCATTCACGACGGTCTCGTGATGACCACGCCATGCTCCCACCCCCTGCTGATTTGTTTCGTCGATCCCTCTTTTTCGGCGGTTCTCCAATGCGCTTAAGAATACTCTGGTTCATTACCTGGAATGCCAAGCTTTACTCGGACACGTCCGCACCCGCTTTCCAGGCTTTGCGTATCCCTGCGTCAGGGCTTTCACCATCTTTCACACCCGGAGGGACCCCCAAGAACGGCCTGGATACAAAGCCCAAGGGCTCTCCTACCGATACGGGCCAACGCCCCCCAGGGTTTCGGACGACAAATCGATAAAATCCCGCGTTGCAAATATGGTCAGCGGTCGATGCTTGTTTGTTGCTCCCACCTCAGGCAAACGTGATACAGATGCTGTGTTTCCTTCCATGGATAACAGTTTTCCTCTGTCGTCACGCCAACCCATTAAGCCCAAATGCCGGGTACACAATTCACACCCTTCGTCACTTCATCGTGTCCAAGTAGAGTCTCAGGATTCTTGGTACTTTTCCTCCGTGCATGCCAGCGCATTGGGAGAACAAGCTACATCAAAGGTATCCTTCGAAACTCTCTACTGACTCCCCTTAAATGGATGCCCCAAGTGTTGCAATGAGGGTCCCCCCCCTTGTTTCCCACACCGAGTTTATCTCACGTGGGCTTAGGGATTGGGCTGACCTCTGTGCTTCCTCGGGAGTTGTCACCACCCACGGTCTGAGCTCTAAGACCATAAACTAAGACTCTCATCTGGAACTACGTTCAAGACCCCTTGTCTCCGAACCCAGCTTGAGTTCAGAAAATTTACCCCTCTAATCCTGCCTTCAGGACCCTGATCACAGGACTGCGTGGCGCAGTTTAGGACTACGTCCTCATTCACGTCAGGTACGCAACAACGGCACCACGCACGCCCCCATTCTGAGGTTCAGTCCTCCTATCCCCTGTCCTGCTTGACATTAAAAGGCACCCTTTCAGAACTACGTGTGGCTTGATTCCCATCCTAATGGGATACGTAGGACCACCTTAATGTCTAAGATTCGGGTCCAGCCCCACCTCGGGGAGATCTCCTGATTTCCCGGTCACCTAGGCCACTTGGTCCATCCCTCTCCAGTAGGGGGTGCGTAGGTATGATACAAGGTTGTGGGCATCATGCCCCCCTTCCCCTGGGAATTTGCCATCTCTCGATCACCCTCAAGGTTGAGTCCCTTGGCTCCCTGTAGTGGTTCACCCATGTATTGAGAGTACTCTGGTCTAGGACCAAGAGTGTCAGATTCAACTTGGTCAAGTTCCTTCCACTTGTCAAGCTTCGTGTTCCCCTCTATTTGGACTTCCATCATCTTTCACACCCGGAGGGACCCCCAAGAACGGCCTGGATACTACGCCCAAGGGCTCTCCTACCGATACGGGCCAACGCCCTCCAGGGTTACAGACGACAAATCGATAAAATCCCGCGTTGCGAATATGGTCAGTGGTCGATGCTCGTTTTGTTAGTCCTCATTTCAGGCTAACGCGACAGGATGCTGTGTTGCGAACATGGTCAGCAGTAATCCCATGTCGTCACGCCAGCCCCTTCAGTCCTTGAATGTTGGTTTCATGATTCACATCATTTTCCACCCCATCATGTCCGGGTGGAATCTCGACACTTTTGGCATTATCCCTCAGTGCACCTTTGCATGCTAGGGGGACAAAGTCGCAATCTGGCACCCTTTGGGGCTCCCATGGTCCGAGCTCTAAGACCATAAACTAAGATCCATTCGGGACTACGTTTAACTTGATTCCCATCTTCATGTGATACGTAGGACCGCCAAGACGCCCTGTCTCCGGGTACAACCCATTCAGGAAGCCAGTCTCTCTCCCTGTTTTACCTCCGGATGGCGCACAATATGATGTGGGATCATGTCTCCATCAATTGTGTTTTATAACACTGCACACATTTCCGGCCTAGCATCGTCTCTGCTACGTCTGCGCTGCTTGACGATAAAATGCATGCTTGGTCCCATCATACGACCCTAAACTGTGACATTATCGTCCTGGACGCACGACGAAAAACGGCACCGCATTGTGGTAACCTCGCTGTAGAGGACACCACGTTGGGTACTGGCCACACGCCATGCCATTTGTCAACGCCCATCACGGCTTGATTCTTGTGGCGATATCACGACCTACAGTTCTAGGCCTGTCGCTTCACAAAAAAAAACCATTCACCTAAAAGAACAAACAAGATACATCAAATTCCGCTTCTTTTAGTGCAAGGGCCACGTCCGCACATCCCCTTTCCCCTGGCACTGGTACCTTACCCTGCCACCTTCCAGAACTACGTATGGCTTGATTCTCATCCTCATGAGATACGTAGGAGCGCCCGGGTACTTCCCCGTGGGTCCAGCCTAACCCTGGTGTTCGGTCCTTCGACTCGAGCTCATTCACGTCAGGTTGTGATGTCATGCATCCCCTGATCCCTTTTTCCAATCCATGGTCCGAATTCTATGACCATAAACTAAGATTTCCCCAAGGGAAAGGAATCTGCTCCCTCTCTCTAATACGTTTCGTTGACGTATTCAGATGTGTTTTGACAAAAAGCCCGAAGCATGGGATTTTCACAGGGACATTCCCCTCACCTCATGACCAAGCTTCGTGAGCTCACTATTTGGATCCTCATCCTCTTCCACATCCAAAAGGACCCTCGGACGACGTGGATACTAAGCTTAAGGGCTCTCCATGAATGCTGGACCTAAGGGCCCTACAATCGTTTCGGGCCAACGTCCCTGCCGATATTTGACAACATTTGTGACACGGTCCCGTGTTTCGAACATGGTCAACGGTCGACCCTCATTTGTTTGTCCCCATTTCAGGCTAACGCGATAGGATGCTGTGTTGCGAATATGGTCAGCAGTAGCCCTCCATCGCCACGCCGTCACCATCGTGATCCGAATCTCGAGCGTCATGATTCACACATTTCCACTCCCTCATGTTCAAGTGGAACTCCACCATACTCGGATCTTTCTATTCGCGCACCTAGATGCGCTGAATGATTGTGTTAGTGTCATTGGGCCGGTAGTCACCGAGCATCCCTTTGCCCCAACCTGCCCCTCTCTGCGTCGGGAAATTCCCACCACTACTACTTGTTTCCCACACCGAGCACGACTCATGTGGGCTTAGTAGTTTTGGCCGGATGTGTACCAACATGGTTAGGCTGCTCCTCGTCCAGTACGACGTTAAACTGCGCTTCCATAACTACGTGCGGCTTGATTCCCATCATCACGTGGGATACGTAGAGACGCCCAGGCATTTCGCCTAGGGTTTAGCCCCAGGAATTACAAAATCCTGTTCCTCCCCATTTCCATCCCTCTGGCCTGACCCCTCGGGGAGAACTATGTAGCTACAATTTTACCCTGAACAAGTTCAGGATGCCCCAAGATCCCATTGGGAAGCAATAGATCCCCTCGCCAGAGAGGCCCTGTCCCAAGAAGGAATGATCCGTGATCAGGTCGATGCGCCCATCTGGGGTACTCCCTCCGCGGTGGTGCAACTACCGAGGTGTTGGATTATGTTTGAACAAGCCACCACTCCATGTTCCACACTTTGCGTGTCCCTTATTCGGACTCTCGTCCTCTTTCATGTCTGGAAGGACCCCCATAACAGTATGGATGTCTGACCTATGGTCCACCAACTGTCCTGGGCCAACGCCCTGAAAGATTGATCGACAAAATTTGCGACACGGTCCCGAGTTTCGAACATGGTCAACGGTCGACCCTCATTTGTTGTCCCCATTTCAGGCTAACGCAGTAAGGATACCGTTTGTCCGCCACGGTTAGCGGTTGTCCTTTATTGTCACGCCATCCCCACAGTGTTCCGAATTTGGGCATCGTGATTCACACTTCCCATTTTCACCTGTTTGAACCGGTTCCAGCACCCATGGTGTTGCCCCGATCGTGCATAAGAGCACGTTGGAGAAACGGTAATTCGGCTATCCTGGAAGTTCCTCCTCCGATCAAGCCTTCCCCATCTTTCGGGAATCTGGACTGGTTTGAGGGAATTGTCGTCAAACGTCTCGCAAACATTGCAGGGATGCAACAAGGCAATTCAACAATGGAAATCGTGCGTACTACGGAACTCAAAACAAAGGAGAAAGAAAGAGTTGGAGCACAAAAGTGTTAATAAAAGCTTCTTTCGAGTTCGCTACAATACTCGGGGGTTGACTTCCCCCATGGACGGGTTGACTCCGTCAAAAGAGCGTTGCAGCTCTGCCACCCGTTGACTTGCGGCGTCCAGAGCCTGTTGCTGCTGGTTTAACTCCCGCTCCTCTTCAGCAGTGGCGGGGCGTAATCCGTCAACCCTGGCCCGGGCCCTTTCCACCTCGGCCTGGACGACAGCCATCCTTCCAGAGGTCTGATCTATATGCTCCTCAGCCTCTGCCAGCTTGGCCTTCAATCATAAGACCAGCTCAGACTGCGCATCGAGAGTGGCCGAAAGCTCGTTGGCCCGGATCTGCATCTGTTGGACCTCGCCTTCAGCCTCCTGGAGCTTCCTGATGCTGGTCGCCTTCCTCCGCTGCCATCCCACGCTCAGCCCACGATCATGCTCCCGGATCTTCTCAGCCATGAGGTCTCGGATGAGCGCGTGAGGGCATTGGGCATCCACTCCCCCGGCACACAGTTCGCGCAACCGCGAGCGGAGCCTATCCATTTCGGCCAGCCATTGCGCTTGGGGAGTGTCCCTGATAAAGAGTGTGATCAGCTTCCACGACCGGCGGCGGACTATGCTGTTGTCTTCCTCATCAAAGGCTGTTTCGTCCCAATCCGCGCGGTCGGCAGGCTCATACATAGGATATGCCTGCAGGAATTCCTCAGCGGGATCCGCATCTGGTGTTGAGTCTGGTACGACACCTGACGTCGGCACAGGCACGACAGGACTGGGACTGACCGGTTGATCCTCTTCCTCGGAGTCCACCTCGATGACTTCAGGTATGACCCTGCTGGTGGTCCCGCCAGGGATGGTGTGCACCGCAGCTGGAGGAGGTGAAGGGACTATTGTCACCATCATCGGCATGCCCCTCGGAGGGACGCCGCCAGACATCCCAACCAGCCTCGCCGCAGCAGCCCACGCCAGTCGGAGAACTGTATGACAGAAAGAGACATAAACGTTAGTCGACATGGCCCACGTGTGGCAACGAAGAGACCGGTGGAGGGGACTTACGAAGGTTGACTTCTGAGCGCTGCTCCTAGGCCGGTACTGACGGGACTCCGAGACGGGGCCCCCCGTATACTGCTGGAAGATCTGGAGATTTCAGAGAAGCCACCTCAGACCCCCTGGTCCCACCAGACGCAGAACTGGACGCAGCCATAGGCGCGGGTTCTGAAGGTCCCGCATCGTCACCCGCCAAGGAGCGAGAACGAGGCCTACGAACAAGTTCCTCCTGCATGACCCAAACATTAGTAAGAAGTCCGTAGGGATTCAAGAACAGATCGTAAGAAGAGAAGTTCGGAATGTTACCTCAAGAGCCTCCGCGAAGTCGTCGGATTCTGAGCTTCGGTCTCCGACCTCGCCCTCCTCCAGCGGGTCCCCCCCTCCAGCCTCATCCTCCCGAGAAGAATCCCCTGATTCCTCTGGCAAGGGGAAGCGCTCCCTCATATCGGCAGCCGATGGCTGTGGAGGGACTGTCTGATTCAACAGTACCCTCACCCGGTCTGTCATTGGGCGAGGGACACCACTGGAGTGGATGTAATCCTCCAGCTCGTTCAAGTATTGCTCCGCCTCCGCCGGAGACACCATGAATCCAGCCTGGACTGGGCCTATGCCCGACAGTCTCATCCCGAGGCGATTCAGGTGAGCCCACATCTCAGATGGGCTGAGGAATTGCCGGTTGACGTCCCAGACGTCCCAAGCCTCTGGAAAGACAGCATCTTCTGCCATGTCAATGTGACGCAGCCGCTTCCCCGGAGCCTGAGCGGATATCCGATGGAATCCCCTCGGTGGCCGCCCCTCCGGATGACCGTTCTCTCCCGGAACCACCGGATCCGCCGCTGCTGCCATACCCTCGGCCGGTGCGGGTCTCTCTGCCATGGCAGCCCCGCTGCCACGGGTGGCCCTAGCTGCCCTTCGACCCCGACCTCGAGATAAAGGAGGCCCACCATCACCAACCCGGATCATTGGCTGCTTCAGCATCTCCCCAGGATAAGCGGCCTCCCAGCTAATGGCGTACTCCTTCACTAAGCCGAAGGTGGCGGTGGGTGGAGGTAATGTGATCTGCATATTTCCATCCTCACGTGTGAACATGAGCCACAGCTGCCTCATCACACACGGGTGCTCCTCGTGACGCACCTCCCAGTATACCTGCGGGGTCAGCCGCTGGAGGCACCGGAACTGCCGCGCAAAATGGTGTGGGGTGTACGGTTCACAGATCGGCTCACGATCTATCCGAGCCACCAAAACTCCACCTCGGAAGGCCAGGAGGTAAGCCCGATGCTCTTCCGTTCCCCGTCCATCATCTGTAAGCCTTCCCGTCGGCAGTGGAAAGGGATGAAAGTTGAACACCTCCGCCCTCCACACCCTATTCAGCACCATCGGAACGGCCAGTTTGAATGGGAAGCTCCCAACTGCGTTCAGGATGGAAGGGCGAAAGTCTGATCCCAGCGGCGAAATGGGGTTTGGATACTCATAAATCCCCCTGATATGCGCCGCGATCCACCCATACAGGAGGTGGAAGGGCCCACATATTCTTGGCGGCTTCTTGTCGTCGCTAATGCGCCACAGCATTCTGAATAGCTTGGCGAGCATCGGGATCCCCAGGTTGATCCGCTGCCCCATGGTCAGCATCGATGCCATGATGAACGAGCTGGGCCGTACCCCCATGCTTGTATCTCTCACTGGTAGGATCCACCCACATATGAGAGCCGTGATGAACGCCGCCAGCCTAACTATTGGCTGTTGTTCGGTGCTGACGCTGAAACCCCAAGTCTTCCATTGGCTGTCCTCCAAAACCCGCCAATACGAGTGCCCCTTACCCCGCTGGGCTGCCCTCGGACAAGTTCGAGGCCTTGGAGGGAACTCTCGATTCTCTGGAAAGTTCAGGAAACACTTGAACCACCTCTTGAAGTGGACGTCCCTCACGGCCTCCTTGTCCTCTCCAGGGACAAGCGCCATCAGCGCTGACGCCAGCCGTGGCATTTGCTCAGCATCTCCCCACACGCTGACAACGGGGAGGAACTCGTCATACATGGCCCCCAAGATCGGGACCCCGGAAATCTGGTGGACATCCCACAGGCTGATGCCCACCTCCCCGTGATGCAGATGAAAAGTGTTGGTCCTGGACGACCATCTACTCAGCAGTTCCGGCATCAGCTGCTTTGACTGGTAAATGTGGAACTGGGAGGCCCATGCCGCCTCGTACAATCCCACTCTCCTCAGCTCAGCCTCGAACTCCTCGCACGAGGCACCTACCCAATAGGCCCAGGCCCAGTCGTCGGTAAAATTGCCGCCCTGGCACAGGTCCCACTCATCGGACCATCCCTTCTTCGGATCCTGCAGAGCCGCCTTCAGCATAGTACGATAGAGAGGAGGGGACGTCTCCGGTTGCAGTGGCCTCCCGTCAATGTCATTTACATGATTGTAGAGGAAATCAGCGGTAACGGGTGTGAAATCCTCCAGTGCATGACCATCGGCCGCCCTGAACCATTGGTGCTGGCATGGTGTGCTCCTGAACCAGCAAGCTGGTTCATCCCTTCCCGCCTCAGGGATGAAGACGTCATCCCTCAGCCCAAAGCCGTACAACGGCAGCTTTTTGCACTGTGGATAATCCTTCTGACCTTCCGACAGCAGATCTGTCAGAAAAGTGTGGTCTGAATGGCTGCGAACCATTTCCCCCAAGCCTGGACGGTTGGCCATCTCATCCCGGCGAGCAGCATCTGCGAGCACTCCCAGCACAGCTTCTTGATGGGCCATCTTTAATGTCGGCCCTTAGAAAAGTTTTTTCCCCCTGGATCGCGAAGCTCGGCCGCGAAGCTCGACCGCGAAGTCGGATCGCGAAGATCGGTCGCGAGACGAAGCCGCGAAGTCTGGCCAAGGCAGACAGAGGTTCGCTTGGCGCGGATGCGGAGTCGGAGACTCGCGGTTCGCCACGAAGCTCGATTCGCGGAGTGCTGTCGCGGAGTACGCGGAGCATCGCCAAATCCAGAGCGCACAAAAAGACAAGACATGTGAAGAAAAAAGAGGGCGGACCCCCTATTTATAGGCGATGACCCCGGAGCATCGCGGCGCGCCTCACCCGCGCGAAGCATCGCGGCGCGTCCGGATCCGCGGCCCCGGCGAGCATCGCGGTCCCCCTTCGCGATGACGCATCGCGAACCACCGACAGTTTTTGGCGATTGTCCCTCAGACATCGACCCTTCGCCCTCCGCGACTCCAAGTCTGAGGGGGGGCATTTGTTGGCGCCAAAAATATGGCCCGAAAGGAAGGAACGAAAAAGACAGCCGGCGCGCTGCCTCGCGAAGCACAGCCGCGAAGCACAGCCGCGGAGCCCGTCCGCGGAGCCCCACCGCGAAACGTCCCGACCTTAGTGGCCCCGCGAAGCTCCGGAGGCGGTAATCCTCCGCGAACCGGTTTGACGTTCGCGAGCCGCCGCGAAGCTCCGGAGGCGGTAATCCTCCGCGAAACCTTTTGACGTTCGCGAGCCGCCGCGAAGCCCTGAAGGCGGCACGCGAGCCCTGCATCACGGCGCGCCTTCCCTATAAATACTCGACTCCCCCTGAGTCCCCGAGAACGGACAATCCGACCTTTCGGCTTCTCCTCTTCCGAATCGCGAAGCAAGCTTTGCCCCGGGAATCATGAGCTCCGCGAGGTATTTCTACTTCGCGAGACGACTCTGATTTGTTTCGTCCTGAGCCCCTCTTCCGAGAGGGATGCCCTTCGCGAAGCCCAAGGGCGTTCGCAAAGGAAGGGGATTCCCAAGGGAACCCGGGCAGCCGCGGAGCACTCGTGCTTCGCGAAACACCCAACCCATGCTAGTAATCCCTATGCCAAGGCAGGATAACTATGCATCGCGAAGCACATTGCTTGGCAGGACCCTGCTTCGCGAACCACTCCTTCTTCGCGAGGCAGTACTCCGCGAACACTGTTCCACTTCGCGAAGCACCACCCGTTCCCACCTATGCCCCATGCTAAGGCCAAGGCACCCCACTTCCCCAAGCACGCTCCTCTGCTTAGCGGTTCCTCTTTCCGTGCGACCCTCCAGGTTTTCACGATGTGATTTCAAAGTCCCATGGACAACACTTCCCGTAGCGTTGCCTCGCCCAATGCTCCTTCGCATAGGCACGCTAACGGCTATTGCTTCTTCGCATAGCCACGCTAACGTGGACCCCTCGATGGTTCCTCCCTCGACTCCCCTTTACCATGGCCTTACTGGTACCTTCCCTTCCCCAAGGACCAGAGGGTACCGGTTATGTAAGCCCTAGGGGTGTGGAGTGAACCCACCTAGTCCGAGCTACAGGACGTTAAACTGCCAAGCACCACGTCCTCAACACATGACGTTAAACTGTGACCCAACCTCGTTTCCCTCACAAAGGGTCCCCCCCAACTCGAACATTTTTTACACCACTCGTCTCCACGGGAATGGAACTCTTCCGCACATGGAATGAGATCCTCCTTGTCGGAGTGGTGTATGTTGCAGGGGGAGGGTCACCTCAGAGCGTAAATCCCTAACCTTTGGTACGGATGATTGCACCCGTGCATCTCGGTACTTCCCCACTACCAAGGTCAGTGGAGGACGTGATAGGGAACGAGGCACCTCCCATCGTCGGAGCAAGGTCCATCTTTCCCGCGCTTTGTCGCGCCGTGGGCCTCCATCCTGGAGTAAGTCCCAACACCATGGGCCGCCCAACGCGTAAGCCCCTCTTCGCTTCTCACGGACGCACCTTTCGCGACCTGATCGTCGGGTCCTTGCAACCTCTTGTTTCTCACACCGAGCATGACTCACGTGGGCTTAGAGTGAGCACCGACCCTGACAAACCCATCTGAACTACGAGGTCTTTGATCCATGTCAAGGCATGGTACGTAGGAATCCTCTATGAGGTTCAAGCCCACCCGTCTTTCACGTCGGGTTTCACCCCCGTCCAGCATGACGTTAAACTACATTCTGGTCCAGTGGTAAGCCATTGCGACCCAACCCATCTGAACTACGAGGTCTTTGATCCATGTCAAGGCATGGTACGTAGGAAGCCTCCACGAGGTTCAAGCCCACCAACAGTGGACCAAGGTCTGCTTTCACGTCGGTTTACCGACAAACCCTTCTGAACTACGAGGTCTTTGATCCATGTCAAGGCATGGTACGTAGGAAGCCTCCACGAGGTTCAAGCCCACCAACAGTGGACCAAGGTCTACTTTCACGTCGGTTTACCGACAAACCCTTCTGAACTACGAGGTCTTTGATCCATGTCAAGGAATGGTACGTAGGAAGCCTCCACGAGGTTCAAGCCCACCATCAGTGGACCAAGGTCTACTTTCATCTGAACTACGAGGTCTTTGATCCATGTCAAGGCATGGTACGTAGGAAGCCTCCACGAGGTTCAAGCCCACCCATTACCCAATTCACGTCGTGTTCTACCTACGTCCAGTATGACGTTAAACTACATCCCGGTCCAGTGGTAAGCCATTGCGACCCAACCCCCGTTTGAACTACGTGGTCTTTGATCCATGTCAAGGCATGGTACGTAGGAAGCCTCCACGAGGTTCAAGCCCACCCGTCGTTTATTCACGTCGGGTCCCATTCCAGTCCAGCGGTAAGCCGTTGTGACCACTTGAACTACGAGGTCTTTGATCCATGTCAAGGCATGGTACGTAGGAAGCCTCCACGAGGTTCAAGCCCACCCGTCGTTTATTCACGTCAGGGTTCATTATCGTCCCGCATGACGTTAAACTGTATCATTTGAACTACGAGGTCTTTGATCCATGTCAAGGCATGGTACGTAGGAAGCCTCCACGAGGTTCAAGCCCAACTCTCTTCGGACCAAGGTCCAGCTTCACGTCGGTTTACCGGTACCATCCTGAACTACGCGGACTTTGATTCCCTGCCACGGGGATACGTAGGAAGTCTCTTCAAGGCTCAAGCCCAACTTCGCTGTCGCCCTCCTGCGATGGTCCCATCTCATTCTCAACCGTCTCTGCTAGATGTTAATCTTGCAACATACCCTGTGTTGAACATGGGAAGCTGAGGAAAACCTCAGATACGTGTCTATGACATGTAATTCCCTGCGCTCGATGTGGGATGCCTCGGGCTTCCACGCCCTCGAGAAGCCTTATGATTGAGGATAACAGACAGACATGCCAGGTACCCCAGCATCCAGACACGCTACTGATGCCTCAAACGTGATTACTCCCCTGACCGAAGGTTGCTGCCCTGACTGGACCCTTTGGAATGTCCCGACAGAAGCAGTGTAATTAACCGGCGTCCATGGAAACATGACGCCGGGAAGAGTTTCACGAACTACGTATTAAATCTATAAGGGAGACCCGGACTAGGTGACGAGTTCTGAGGAGGAATCCACAGGAGGAAGAACCGACATCCCATCATCCCGTTTCGATCAAGGAGCAGACGTACCTGAACAAGGGACGAATGCCGCCCGCCTTTGGAAAACGGGAATGCGGGGCAACAAAGCCGCGCGCCCCCCTCCCCCGCGGACGGACGCGCGCGCGCCCCGGCGAAAGCGTCGGAAACAGGCTCCATACAAATTTTTGACAAAAAGTACTAGCATGACCCATGAAGAAGTACTGGGTCATATAAACCCTTTCTCTTCCAAGTCATAATAAAATATTTAGAGCTCTTAAATCTCTCTATTTTTCATCTAGTAAGGATTAATGGATACGAGTTACACTCTATGAACATGATCCATATAAAACAATACCTCTATATCTGGAGTTAAACTAGAAATTTAATTTGGAAAAACATCCCTAAAATGATCAACCACTTGAGGAAAATATTCCTGATGCATTCCCAAACCATCCAGATAAAAACATTAAATCTCAATTGTCATTGCTACCAAACCAATGAGTTCTATTCTATATCAATCTATTAAGATATCACATTCACCCTTGTGAATAAAAAATCCACCCTTTAGTGATGTGAATGTCTCCATCATGTGATAGTGGTCAATATAGTAATGATAAGAAACAAGTAAATCCAAACAACACACGATGTAAAATTGATTCATAATAAGGAAAAAATAATCCCATAAGAAGGGAATACCACTAATCACATTGGGGATCCCATTGAACTGTGATGAACTATACATTTATATCCCCAATGTTGGTTCGATTTTAAATAATTCAATAGAAAACTAGTCAACAAGACAAATTATCTCCATAAAATGTAATGATATAAATTTATGAGTTGATGATTTATTGGAAAGATTATATATTAAAGTGCATGCTAATAAGATCATTCCTCTAGGCATAGATGTCCCTACACATTTCTACTCAGTTGTATGCTGTATGAGACATATATTTTATGAATAGTTTCTCTTTGAAACAAACTTAATACTAAAATTAGGCATATTATGTGGTCATGGTACTACTAATTCTTTCCTAAATTGACTAAATGAACCAGCTTTTCCTGAATGATAGGAACTACTCCAGATACCTTCTTGACATAGCTATGTGAATCCCTACCCTAAATATGGAGTTAAATTTGATCCCCTTCCTCTGACTATTGAGGGGAATTCCATGAAAAAACTCTTTACATAACTCATCCTTTTGTATGTCCATCACTCAACGAGGTCTCTAACAGATTTTTTTCCTCTTAAGTCCACATATAACACAATAATAATAGAATAATAAAATACTATCACACACACAATGTCTTGTAATCACCTCAATAGAATCCTCAAAATGATATTTAGGTCCAGTTGTCACTTAACTACTAGGATGAATGGCTAAATTGTTTTTCCATATACCCCTGTATTTCAGCAAGTTGAATTCAGTAATAAACACCTCAATAACTATATTAGTAATTGTACTCGACCAAAAAACTTTGAAATAAAATAAAATACCATGATCTATACCTTCCTCCAAGCATTACTCCCCCATTGTATCATCAACAAGATATATCAGGGCACAACACTAATGCTTAGTAAAGCGTGAAGAATACTCTTTAATAGTCAAAAAAAATTTATAGACGTATAAACTCACTATTCAAATATACTATTAGAGTCTTGGGAAATAAGTAATCATAAAAACATGATTATAAATACATATTTACCATATAATTAATCATATCAACCTTGTGGAGTAAATCCCACTGGTGCTTAAATGCTTTTTAATGAATATATGTTGTAATATTCAGACTCCTCTTAGAAGGATTATTTAGATTCTCGAAGATTGATAGAATATTATAATGCCACATATCAGTAGACAATGGACTATCATTCCAAGAATACATGGGAGGATTATATTTTTGGAACACATGAGTCATCTCTAGCATATTTATGGTTAGCTGTGGGGATCTATGAATGGTCTACTTAAAATTTTAGAATCCCTATTCCAAAAAGGGATCAAAATCCATATACGAAACAAACTTTGGTGTTGTAATTGAAATAACTAAGGTATTTCTTGGTGTTTCATATCCACTAAATTCAAATCATGGTCATCTACACCCTCTTCGAGCCAAACCGGACGTCATTTTGGCATAATTTCTATATAATTCCAAACATAGACATTAGAAAAATATCTCGTAGAAACAATGTAATTGATAAAAGAATATGATAGGTGGAAGAATTCCTAATATCAAGTCTCACACATTTTTATAATATTCAATACAATGAGTGAAAACATCTTATCCATAGGGTCTCGTACACTTCTTTAATGGAAGTGTGGCATCCACTTAAACCAAACCATTACACACTCCACTGTATGCGACCAATGGACATTGACACTACATTTCGTAATTGAATACATAGTGTTCCTACTATATCATAAGATAGAAAATACTATTTAGGTTATGATAGGACATTAGAGTAAAATAAAATTTCATAATTATCTTGAAAAATATTTTATCAAATAATATGTATAACACTCAAAGAATACACTGTAATTGATATGTTGTCATGCAACACATCCTATATAGAATGGTAAATTCATTGCTTGTAAATATTATTCTATTACCAAAATGATAAATGAGAATGAATTCCCTCCTTATATTATGCCAATGATATAAAGTAAATTCCTCTATAATAGAAATAATAAAATTACATGTCATGTGCATCACCTAATGGTGAAATAACATCTATAGTAATATTAAAAAATATAATAAAAATATATTCATCCTAAAAAATTTGTCCATTTCAGGTATGAGGGTTAGAAACTCCCTAACAGATCTCATTACAAAATTCCAATTCATTCTAAATATAATGTATTTATTGTCTCAAAATATTAAATCCACAATATATGATATTCCAGATCCACTTATTAATATCCCGACCTGAGAGCCACTAAATGGTTCCCTATGTCTGTTAGCCATATATTCTCAAGTGCATCTCGCCATATTCCATAGACTATAACCTAGTAGTAAGCGATTTGGTTGTGTCTATTTAGATAATATATCATCATGTTAGAGTGTAACATATCAATGTAATCATAAAAAATAAGTTGAATTAATATATAAATCATTGATTGATGATAAACATCCAATTGAAAATATAAATAAATAATCCCAAAGCAATTTAATGTTAAATAGGTTGAACATGTCATATATCTATAAAAAATTATATGAAATACAAGGAAATAAGTGACCAATAAAATACATTTATTTAAACACACAAAGACCAGAAAGGAACTATCTCATGATTTCATTATTATTATATATCGGTATTGTTCCCCCTTATCCTACGAAAAACCAATCATGCCTCAAATATTAGGTGCTTTCCTTAGTCCCAAAATGTTTCCATAAGTTTTGTCCAGTATTCTAAAGGCATCCTGAATAGGGTGTCATATAACACTATGCAGGCCACCACCAATGGTTTCTAAAACATGTATAGTTTATCTATTCAATCTAATGTTGTGTGGAATATATAACAGATATAACAATGATACAGTTAAAGAGACAAATATATAAGTGAAATTGTCCAGTATACCAAATATTAAAGAAAAACCCAAACAACGGTCAACTATAGAAAATACAAGTAATAATAGGATAAATTGATGACATATGAAAATATCCACAACAACCATGCAATGTAATCACATTTATAACATCCACAATGACCTATTATATTTAATCTAGTTTCAAAACATGAGGGGATTTATCAATTGTATTAAATACCAAGGATCCTCACTGAGTCCTTGGGGAATCTTGATTGAAACTCTATAATTACTAGGGTTAATTCCAAAAAGCATTTCCATATATCATGTCTAATGTGATTCCATGAATTCTGGATCGAAGGGGTAGAAATAACCGTAGCATCTTTCGAAATCAGGATCCAGGGATTATTGTTGTCCTTTAAATCTACTACCATAATAATAATATATGGAGTATAAACGTATATAAAATCCAATGGAATAAATATATGAGGAGTATAAATGTCTTAGTAATACACTACTCTTATAAATACCTTAATCTCATTTAATAATCCATTTGATAAATTTGAAAACGTTTTGAGTTTATCCATCCCATTCAACATTTCCCATATAAATCCATTATCATTTAATACATAGAAATGGAGGAATGATTTAATTCCCTAAAACATTAATTTTATTCACTTTATATTACACTAAAATTACAGATCTCACAGACACAGACACCCAACAAGAATATATGTCATTGTTTAGATAAAATAACACACCCCGCGGGTGCCTCGGGTTGTGCTAAAAGACCTACCACTATACAAAGACACTATTTGGAATCACTAACAGGTTCCAAATCATTTGATTGCAGCATTAAATTAATGTAATGGGACATATTGAAAGGACCATTGTGTATTACCCAACAACATGGAAAATAAAACACCAAACATTAATAAAAAGGTATAGGCAACTTCGAGTATACCCATTGTATAACATTAATCCAGTTTATACCTCTTCCTTTTGTCAAACCTAGAAAAGGAAGATGAATTGACGAAAACAATGGGAATAGGTAATATTGTATTATAAAAAATCATTTGTTATTAAAAAAACAATGAAGGGAAAATGATGAATTATTTAATCACTGACAGAGATCCAATGAGATGATCAATTCTTGAATCCGATGTTTTATGAATAAATCAGATCAAAGACCACCTCAATAATAGATTAAACATCCAAACGGGACGATTATATTTTATAGAAAAAACAACCAAAAGAGGGGTTTCATTTTAAATTTAAATAAGGGAAAATGATAAATAGCCATCTAATTACCAAGTCACATGGTTTGGCCACATGTTTGTCCAGATCATTCACAAAGAATGTAACCATCTTTCTCTAATAACCACTATTGGACGGTCCTAGTGCACATTTATAGAAATATTACCACACAATTCATTTATCCTATATTAAAAATTAAATGTGTCTAAGCCTTGTATAATCTCTAGGATTTATGGTTTCATCCAAACTCATAACCCCGCATTGGAATATAAAATTCCCCACAGATTTTTTAGTAACCATGTATCATATGAGGAAATGTTTCTACTAACTATGAATCCAATATTCTTCTCTCAAAATAACTAGCCAGGGGAAATGAACATACCTCATACATGCCTAAATTTATTGTACCCTCATTATATATTAACATTAATACAAGAAGAAATTTAAATCTAATTTTATAATTTCTACACCTCATGAAAAACATGGGATCTAAAAAAAATTATTAAATGATTCTAATTTCATTGTCTAATCTATGTAATGGGTCTTCAATAACATATTATATTTTACTTATTTTCAATATTTATTACAAATTTTTCGTATGCTGAAATTTTTTCTAAAATAATTATTTGGTATTCATGAATCCATTCATTATTTATTGATATATGTAATAGTTTATGATCAATAAATAGTTTCTGGAATGTATTATATCTATTATTGGTATTTATTAGTTATGAATCGTTTAATAATTAATGAGGGGACAATCTGTTACATTATGTGATATATATTATTCCACTCCAATGAATAAGTGGGGCTGATAACTTTGTTTCACTGTATGGTTGATTATCTAGTTAATATGTTTTTCTTCCATTAATTTTATGATTTTTATAATGTTTTGGAATTATGAAATTAATACTCATTAGTAGGACACTCATATATGTGGTTCATAGAAGATTTTATCTCTGATAAAAATTTGATATTACCCATGGTAACCATTATTTTAGATAAGATCACATAATTTGACTAAAAAATAGAAATTAATCTTAACACATGTTAGTTATGTATTGATGAAATAAATAAATTATTATTATAAAACAGAATCCATTATTAACCTTTAGTTAATTTCTTATGAATAAAATTTTATAAAAAATTTTGAAGATATTTTTTAAGGTCATTTGTTTATTTCAGAATTTTTTTTGTTTCCCTATGTATATTATATATAGAAAAATATATTTAATAAAAAAAATATAATGTGTCATTAAAATCAAATTATTAATTTAATTAAATATTATTATTCCTTCATTATGTGTCATTGGATTGATATGAGTAAATAATATAAGTAATTTTCTTCCCCCTACTCTAGAACCCATGATATTTTATCTGTTAGATTCATGTACTATTTTTTGGAGACTCATACTCTCTCATGGATAATGGGATATAATATGAATTATGATCATCAATATATTTTATGTGAGATTTTTGATTTTTAATTCACTCATTTCATTCTTTAATTTTAATTTTTCAAATTTTTAAAATTTAAATATTTATATAAATATTTGGGTATATCATTAATTAATGTATATATATATATAACATATTTGTGTCCACAAATTATTAATTTTGAATAATTTTGTGCATATATTTTATTTATGGAATATTTTTCGAATCACTAAACCCATAAATGGACAGTTCCACCATTACTGGTTGAGAACGTCCAATGATTTTGAGGAATTATTAAGGCCATCTATTTTTTATATTGGAATCTAGGTATTTCTGAATATATTATATATGTTCAATCAATTAAATTATGAAAGAAAAAAATTCAATGGTAACTATGGAAATAGCATGTACACAATTCATGATGTAATAATAAATATTATTGACTATATTCTTTATAGTACATCATGAGTGCCATGGATGGTTTGTTTAATTTGAGGTGTTAGTTGACCAACGTGTAGTTATTTTGATACTTAATCTATATATAAATTATTCATGACAATTAATGATCAACATCAGAGACTATTTTTTTAGGTATCATTTATCAAGATAGGAAAAAAATGCTATTAATATGGAATCATAGAAATATTGTTTTTTATGTAATAAATACTTTGGGTATAAATTACTATATCTATGTAATTATTATAGGATATAAATTAAATATAATAAGACTAGGCCCATATTACACTATATTAAATTAGCTATTTATATTTGGAAAAGTCCACAAGGATCTCATCCAATATGTTCCAAGTTGTTGACAAACTCCCTGCATGCACAGTCATAATATCTATGGAATATCGATTTTTATTCGAATGACAAATTAATTTTGAATCACTAGTAAAATATAAGGGATTAAACAATAAATAACATTCATGTGATCAAAATTATTCTTCAAGAGTTAAATTAAAGTGGAACATAAAATATATTATATCATCCTTTCAGAAAAAATCAATGTCATGTTAAAGTGTCCATAGCAGTATTCCAAATTGAATCTCCCACTATTCAATTGTGTCATCCTACAGTGCTAATAAAATACTATAGGGGTGAGAACATGGTATTATATATTAGGATTATATTCTCTGAAATGATTCATAAATATCTGCAAAATATACTAGTAATGACCTTTTGGAAGTTAAAGAACCTTTTAAAAGATTCAATATATAAGGTTGTCATCATAACAAACTCACATCCTAATAAAAATATCCTGAAAAGATATTCATAATAAATAAAAATTTATAGCATCTACAAAAAAATATATATTGTCTTAATCACTTTTAAATACATCTTTTAATTAAAAATATCATGGTACCTACCCAGAAACATATAATATTGTAATGCATTAAATAATACCCAAACCTTAAACTAATCACTTATATATACAACTAAAAAAATATCTCAAATTTTTTGAATGAAATTTATAAAAAAAATCAAATTAGTAATAAAATAATTATAAAAATAAATCCACTAGATTAATAGATATAAAAATATATATATAAATAGGGAATAAAAAATAACAACAACAACTTTACACCCTAATAATGAACCAAAACAAATAGAACTCCAAATCATATTATATGAATTATCAACACTCACTCTGGGTATATCGTTAGGAGGGAAAGCACACTATAACATAATAATAAATTTAGAATGAAAAATACCAAATAAAAAATCATCTATTCTATTATTATAACCATTATCATCACTTCACTCCTCTTCACTTCACCAATCCTGCACTTTACCACATTAAATATTCCACAACACCATCAAAGAAATAATCTTAATTAAAACCATATAAACACATTCAAAAAAAATATTAAAACATGACATTGATATATATATATAATATCTAAATAAATTTTTAAATATAATAAATAAAATTCATTTGTAAAATAATGACATCAGAGGATTCATTTTGAATAATACAATTAATGACTTAAACCATTATATCTACCAAATAATTTTCATTATAAAACTACATTAACCATAGTATCATAGTAACATTTTATTGTTAAATAATACAACACATACTGTAATGTTTTTATATATATAACTATTTAATAAAAAATTCTGCAATAATTAAATAAATATTTACTAAAAAACAAACCATTTAACATAATCAAAATTTTAATTATACTAATATTTTCAACAAGAAAACAACATTTCCTAACAATATTTTTCTATACCATCAAAATAAAAAACCTCAAAAAATTATAGAGTCCACTGACTATTTTTTATGAATCATAATAGAAAATAAATTTTCATGTGTGAAACCTCAATTGAATGTTACCTAACCCATACTTGATTCACTATTGTAAATATATATTTTTCCAGATTATTCCCCTAATAAATTAAAGATGTATATATTAGGAAACTCGATATAATATCTATATAATATAAATTCGTAACTACATTGAATAAAAGGTAGAAAGGTATGAAAAGAATGAAATATATAGGAGAAAAATGTAGATAACTATAAAAGAACATTTATTCGATTTAATTTTGGAATATTTATCAATTCTATACAAAAAATTGATGTTTGAATTGGTTTTTAGCCCTCCAAATCAAAAATTAAAACGTTTTTTTAATAAAATGACACATTTATCTAAAATCAATGTGGAATGAACTTAGTATTTTTTCACGTTTAGACACCCAAATCATCATAATACTATAAAAAAATCATAGAAAATAACCAAAATTTGGAAATATTTAAAATAAAAAATTGTATAATATAGAAATTAGAAATAAATTTAAACCGCCATGAATTTGGAATGTTTATAAAAACATGATAAAATTTCAATCAGTTATAAAAAATCTAAACCCATAGTGAAAAATTATTACCTTTTAATACAAATTTTTTTAGATTTAAAAAAGAACATTGATTTTAAGAGTTATCCTTGCACATAACCAACAAAAATTGTCTCAAAAAATGTTGAAAAAATAAATCCTATGAAAATTACCTCATTTGGGAACCAAAATACTGATATCCCAAAAAAATGAAAAATCATAAAAAAAAATTGGTCTAGATTATAAGCATATGAGGTTAGGAAGGGCAGGGAGAATGAGTCATAGGGATGATATAGTCATTCATAACTACTATGTATCATTTGGTACACCAACGGTGATATTGAAAATAACACGACCTAGATTACATTTTTTTAGGTCATCTAATAGACCATTGTATATTATTATTAGAAATAAATAGTACATAATTAAACAAGAACCACCTAATAAATTATCCTTATATTGTCATTTTTTCAAAGTGAGATCCAATAATCACAGTACAAGAAAACCATAATTAGTAGGAAAATTAACATACCTATAATTTCACATAAACAAATAATTATTGAAATTGTTTTTTCATCAAACTAGATCTAAATATTAGTGAATATCTATTTAATACTATCTTAATTCGCGATTATTTTTGTTTAAACGCTAAATATTGATAAATAAATGACACCTACACCACTTTTCTCAATTAACACCTCATTGATTACTGACAATGAACCTAACCAAACTATAACGAAAAAATATATACACGAAAAACCAATTTTATAGAGAAAAATGCCAATAAAATAATAAATTATGATGGATGTCTAAACAAAATGATAGATTAGATTGATTAAATAAGAATCCCAAACATAACATTTAATAATAATGTGAGTATAATGTCTTAAATGATTTTGAGAAAACCATATTTAATGAAAAGAAACTCAATTAAATCTAAATATAAGGAAATCATATATATATATAATCCAAAATAGTCATCCATTACACTAAGGAAGTTGAAATCAATCACTGATAGGATAATCATTTCCTCCATCCAATACGCTTTGAAGAACTACTGAAATCCTTCTTCAATCGTTTAATCCTCAATTGCGGATAATGTGTAGGAAAATTTAAATAGAGAGTTAGATTCAATGTTAAATGGATAAAAATAATAAAATAAGAACCCAAAACTATCAATATAATTGAAAAATTAACCACCACTATCATAGAAATATCCACTTTGGGATATCACCGATAATTTTCATTCTATACCCACTATTATACCATAACATTTCTCCCCCAAAACCTCAATACAAAAATGGATTACCCAATGTGTCATGAAACTCACTCTCATCCAATGAATTATATATTATAATATTTAATTGAATGGGGATATTCCTAAAAATATTCTAATTACATGTGACATACACAATGGGAAACACATAATTAGTAAGCAAACCACAAAAATGAAACATTATGAAACATAGGGAGACAAAATTGTACTAATCTGTCAATTAAAAACTAAAAACAAATATATGAGTGATAATTTAGGATAACTAATATCAAATAATTAACTACGTAGTATAACAAAAAAACTAGAACACCATGAGCGGTGAGGAATAACTGATGAATAATTATAAGCAAAAAATGAGAGGTTTATGGACTATGATTTGATAAAAAAATTAGATATTTTGAATTGGTCAATCTAGAATGGTGGTAAATGTATATTTTTAGTGTAATAAAATTATTAGATGCCTCAAAATGTTCATCATCTTTATAGGAATTTTCTAGATTTTTAAAGATATTTTGGAAAATCGAGAGGGTCTTTTGGACTATACATAGTTGATTTATGATATTAATAATGGGGTAAAAATTCCTATAATAATACTATAAGAGTTTTTTTTAAAAAGGAGGTTGTAATGTTGATGTAACCTAACTAGAGATCCTAGATTAGGGACCATAACTAGTTTTTTGGGGAAAATAAAATATACCTATCAAATGTATATTCTAAAATATTTTTCAATAATCCTTTAAAACCCCTTAAAATATGAAAAAATTATAATGTCAGTCACATTTAAATTGTTTTGATCGAACTTATTACCTATCACTGTGTTCCCAAACTCTTATTTTACTATATAGGGAAATTTTGTTGGCATTATATCTTAGATCTCAAACAATATAACGTTGGGTTTTAAGATTGATGGTAAGTCTCTTATAACTTCTCAAATCTTATATATTCCTACTTTCTCCCAGTAAAATAGTAATTAGTACTTTTTTAAGGGAAATATAATATTTGGATTGAAATATTTTATATATTGTTCTTCAGGGATGTTTATTAGAACATGTGGATACTGAATCTCATCCATGGTGGTGTAGATTCATGAAACCATTAAATGATTTTGGTGGATTCATACTCATTATTTTCATGATAAAAATGTGTATTTTTTTAATATTTTAATATTTTATTTTCTAAATTTAAAATGTTGCATTATTGGAATTATTTGAGGTTAATAAAATTATGTTTGTTTCTTGAGTGAATAGGTTGAACTAAGGATGGTTTAAATATTCATTTTTATAGGGTATTTATAATTTTGAAAAATTATTTTTGTACACATTTTATGTCGGATGGATAGAATTTCATGGTATTGATTTAATATATATATTTAATTAAGTTATAATAATACTAATAATTGATAATTATTTGGTTTTTTGTTTTTGTAATATAATAATTAAAATTTTTATTTTGTTTCATGATCTAGATATCATTCTATTTTTATGTACACTGTAAAATGTTTTTATATTTTATGTTTTTTTGAATGGTTTTATTATGTTAATTTTTTGGGTGGGGGCTTGGAAATTAGTATTATAAACTCTCATAAGAGTGTTGGAACATCATTGATATTTATGAGTTGTGAATGTGCTAAAATATTACTTTGGTGAGGGGAATAAGCAAGTAGATGCATGTTGAGGTTCAACGGTAGTTGATATCTTAATTATTAGGAGATACTAATTTGTGGATTGATACTCATGCTCAATGGTTTCCTTTAGTTTTGTTTGAGACCTATATATAATGTATTGGGTCTTATCACAGATCATTAATAATGAATGTTGTATGTAGACATTTCTCTTCTAAAGCAATATATTTATTTTATTATGCGAAGAAGTTTTTTTGGTTCTATAAATTTTTACATAAAGTGAAATTTCAAATAAGAAAAATTTGATTCTGGATGGATTATTTATATACATGAGGTGAATGGGGATCATTATTTAAATCCTATAGGTTCTAGTAATAAACCCATATCTTCTATTATTATCAAATGGTAAGATTTAATGTCATATGAATTGTGAAATGGAAAAAAACATCTTCAACAATTCAATTCCATAGAAATGGTTATAGAGCATTGGAGGTGGTGTTTTTTCAATTGATTGAATGACTAATTGTATTTTTTGAGGTGTGAAATAATCAATGGATCACTATATTGAGAGATATTTATTATGTATCATTCATGACTATTAGTGTTGTATATAAATATGGATCATTTATATTGTTATCATGGGTTTTTTTAATATTTATCTTTATTATGAATGATGTATGATCTTGTATTTTTTTTATTCAACTACATTATAGTCTCTATTATATATAGTTTTGGGAAACTTGATTTATGAAGAAAACATTATGTGACTTTAGTATTTTTATAGAATATTGATTTTGTGGTACATGATTGTAAACCACCACCCATTGGAATTTTATAAATCAAAAAAAATATATATATATTATTATAATAAGGGTATATTCCTATTTCATGCTATTATTATGAATAGGATTGTGTGAGGATGAGAGGTGATGTATTAACAATGTATCTAAATAAAAAATAAAAAATAAATAAAGGAATGGATGTTAACCCATTAAAATGATCATTTTCATATAGAAATCCTAAATAATGGGTGATATGCCACCCAATTAGATTAGTGTTATCAACATATAATAAAAAACATATTGAATCATGATGACCATATTCATTGATAATATTAATGTAGAAAAAAATGATGGGATTTCATTGTATCCTAATAGAGATTTCTCATGATCCCATTATAAACCATAATATAAATAATCGAATTCCTCACTAACACCATCAATTTATCCAACCATAAAGATAAACATATATATGATTATCATAATTGTTTTTCAAAATCTTCAATTTCGAGTATAGTAAAAAAATAACATGAATTTCCCCCAAATTTTAGTATTTATGATGTGGTTTGAAATCCCATGATATAATTTCTCTCTTTATGGTGAAAAAAAGATAGTACAACATTTTTATCAAGACCGTGACTCAAGATTTTAGGAAATTTAATGATCATGAAAATGAAAGGATGAACATGAAATATTAAGACCACCACACTTACATAGTTTAATGAAAAAAAATTATTTTTCTATTATTTCATGATTCTCATACATGTTATCAATATCTTTAACTAAACATACAAATAATAAGAATGACAGATCAGGGAAACCATTTTCTCTAAATTATAGTTGTACTAAAAGATATTTTTCATCATGAATATTATAAAAACATAAAAAAGAATAGAATTCCAAAAATCTCAACCACTATTTTGAAACAATAATAAAAATTTACATGAAATTTTTTGAAACTAATCAAACTATAGAGGATGATTGATAAATTTTAAATATTCATAAAACACATCCCTGACATCACATAATATTTTTAACTTTGAATAACAAAATTTTATGAGAAATAATAATTTTTGTACATACTTTATAGTCAAACTATTTTACACAACATTAAATCACCACTCACCACATGTATAATATTATTAAAAATTTAATAAAAATATATAAAACACTTTCAAAATCTCATGAAACATACCTCATTGAAATAATTATCAATCACATTATTTGGATATATTTCTTTTAAGTGGAATCATTCTTAAAAAACGAACAAATAGCTACAAGATTTTAAAACATCATTATCAAAACCTTGAAACAAATGTAACCTAATTAATTTAATCACACCCTGTATTTAAATTAATAATTGATTAATTAATCCCACATAACTAATATTATATTATTTAAAAAATATAGGTAAAAACGTAAAAAATTTCAAAACAAAAATTAATTACTTTATAATCCAGTAAGACATTTTCTCCCTTCAAAACATTTTATATATTCCAAAATAAATATTCAATAAATAATCGATATATTTTATAGAAGTTTATATTAAAATCAATCTAAAAAAATTTTAACACCACATTTATTTCAAATAGTGGTGTGTGTGTGTGTGTATAACACACACAACTTTCAAAATCTCACTAAGGGAAGTTGTCTTTGTTTTATATTACAAAGTATAATTTTTTTCATACAAATATATTAAATTTTGAAACTAATGAAAGATAAATATAATTTGTTTTTGTATATATATGTTGTGTTTATTATTCACTTGTCTTTTATATTTTATGATTTTAGAAATATGAAAATTTGGAATAACTTTTAGGTCTCTTGGTTAATGAATGGTTAGGTAAATAGTGTAGGTAATTGATGAAGAAAAATAAAATGATTTTTTTTGTAATTTTATGTTATTTTTTTGAGTTACCATAATTTTATCCTCTATTACTTGAAATTTTATATCCATATCCTATATAATAATATCTATATCCCATTTATACATGAATATTGATTGATTATTTATCATTATCATCTTTATTTAAGTTTTTTCTTCCAATTACCCTTAGTTATTCACTTATTTCCTTCCATGATTTCCTGATATTATATATATCATTATTAAAAGATGGAAATTTCAAAATCTTTGAGGTTTCTGAAATTTTTTAATTATTTTTTCTATATATTATGATGATACTCTTATATCTATTGAATCTTTTATTTACTAAAGAAAATTTGATTCCAATGATTGATGTTGGTTTTTTTGTGTAATTTCTTTTTTTGGTGTCCTAAATTAATTGAGTTTAAAATTTTGTTTTTATGTTATATAGATATTAAATATTTCTTCCATATATGTTTTTTAAATGGCTTCCCATATAATTTTTTTTAAATCTAGAATATTGGGGAACAATGAACCAATACAAAGAAATATCCCTTAAAAGCGATTTTTTATGCGTGGTACATGTATGGTCAAATTATATTGTGGGTTCTAGTTGAATTAATTTATTTATAGTAAGATTATTTGTAAAAAAAATTATAACATTGTATGAATTATGATATTATACTTCTATATATGTAAGAATATTTATGATTAATTGAAATTTTTCAGATACATAATATATATAATGTGAGTGTGTAAAATGCTATCTTTAAGTTTATTGATTACTTAATTTTAATTAAATAAGTTTATGAAATTTATTTTAAATTATAATTTTAGTGTATTAAATTGAAGGAATGTTTTTAATATTATGTAAATTATTTTTATGATCATAGTTACATCCTTTTTGAGCTCAATGGTTTATCTATAACTTCTATTTTTGAATTATGGGAAAATATTGAAATATTGATTATTTATTACAAAACTGAAAAATGATATTATTTAAAGGGTATGTTGGAAATGGGATAATAATTTCTAATTTTTAGATTGGCCTTATTATTATTTTAAATTGATTGTTGATAATATTATAATTGGGTCACTTACACCAAAAAGTTTATGGGGAAACCATAGGTAACTATGTAGAATGTAATGATAATGGGTATATTATTTTACAGATTATGAATTGGATAATAGCCTATAGTAGAGGACTATCCTAGATATTAGTGATTTACCAAATAATTAATGATAATAATGACTAATATGGTTAGTACTATACAACACGAGTTAGAGGTAATTCGATAAACCAAGAAACATCTATTATGGTCCCTTTAGTCCCTAGGTAGAATCTCCATGCCATAAATTTTTTTTATGTTTTCTTGTGTTCAACATGGATTTACTATTGCCTTTATTATAATTGGGACTATTTTTTTTATATATCATGGGTACTTATAATGTTTTAAATTATACATACTTTTATTCTCTGTTAAGATATGTATTCCTATAAGTGTTTTCTGATGTTTTATACCATTGACTGAGGACCATTAGATCATGTGGGGAGAAATTTATTTAAAAAAACATATAACAATACATTTCAATGATTTTTTATAAAAACATTTTTTATAGTTATATGTAAATAATTTTTTTGATAGTACTTATTCATAAGGTGAAAGAAAGTAGATTTATCCCACTCTATATCGAAATTATATAATTTTTCCTAACTAAGATAAGAAGAAAATGATGTTTGTATATGTTTATTAATTTTATATGACAAATATATCATTAAAAATGGTGGGTGAAAAAAAATACATACATAAAAAAAATAAAATAATGAAAAATAATATGACTAATATCATGAGTGGAAATCAAATATAAGGAATCTATTGAGGTTACATTTAAAAATTGGGATTACTATTAACTATAATTCTATATTTCATTAAAATATATCTAAACATAATTTACCATGTTGATATAATTTTAAAACTTGTTATTGGCTTGATAACATGGTATTTTATTCTTTTAGGTTTAATCCCGTGTTCTTGTGATTAAATGTTTAGAAAATGTTAATAAACAATACCCTAAAAATAGTGGTTATAGACTCACCTAATGGACAAGGGTTAAAAAATTAACAACATTATGATTTTTTTATTATTAATTATTTATTTATTAGATATGAAAAAATGGTGAGTTTTTAATTATAGTAAGAAAATTAATTATAAAATAAATGACCCAATAAAATTTCATATGACATGATTTTTTTAAAAACATTTGTACTCTCATTATAACACCAACATCAAACATATACCTTCTCATGACCATGGTAATGTATATATATTTTTTAATAACCTCATCCCAACTGATAAGTAGAAGAGGAATTAAAGAGTCATGATTAAAAAGGGTAAAATGTGCAAGAATATAAAAACAAAGGGATAAAAAACTTATTCAATCAGTAAAATATGTCATTGGATGGTAGAAATATATCCCAACTATTTATCTATTATTATAAGACTCCTAAATAGTGGGAAACCGAATATTATGTTTCTATTTGAATTATTCATTCTAATATAGTCTAAATTTTAGAAGAAACTTTTTTAATTTTACATCTAGAGTAACCATGAACAGTGGATTTAAAATCTACATGGGATGTTTATTTTGGGAGAAAAATTAATTTTAACAATGGATTTTTGGTTCTATAGGGTAGTGGGGATAATTATATCTTTGCTTTGAGTGAGTGAGTTATATAATTTCCCGTTTTCAATTTTTTTATGAATCTCTATAGTACAAAGTAAATTGGTATATAGAATTTACATAACCATTGGTAATTTTAATGTATATAAATTTATAATAAATCTTTGTACCATCATTTTGATATGTTGGATATTGAAAAATATGAAAATTGTAAATTCATTCTTATAATATTATTTTATATTGATTTTTTAAATCATGTAGAAACTTTATATATTCTATTTTAAAATTTTTTTAATGCTAATTTTCATGGTTCATGAGTGATTTGTTAATTAATTCTCTATAATTATGAAACAAATAAGAAAATTTTTACATTTTTGGAGTATTTTTATTTGGGAGATCCTCTATTAGATACCTGACATTATATCTTATGTATGAGAGAACATTATCAATAGATCATCCACCTATATTCCCCTTACATAGTTAATTATTTATTATATCTCAACATAATCTCATTGTATGGGTCTCTTCACCTTATCCTTAAACATTAGCGTGTTTCCTGCCATGTTTCCATCTTCTTCACTAACCATAGAATCCATTTTTCAGGTATCATGTCGGGTGTTGTATTAAATAAGGGATTCTAGTTTGAATGAATTATAAAGATACTCTTTGGAATAAAATTTCTTATATTAATTTATGGATACACATTTCAATCAAATGTGGTTGGTGATTCTTTCATATACACTTTGATAGTGAGGGCCAATAATTATGATTTTTAAAATAATGTTTTTATTTATAATTGATTTTGAATATGTTTTTTATGTATTATTTTTGCATATTTTATCCTATAATGTATTATTTTACATTATAAAAACTGGGGAAAACTTAAACCATTAATAATTAATATTAAATATAACTATATTTAATTAATTCATTATCTTTTATTAAATAGAAATTATTTTATTCATTTAATAAAATGGTGTGTTGATGATGTCTGTTTAAAATGAGATAATGTTCTTGGATATGTAATTATTTAAAATTATCCAAATTCAATAATATATTTTTTGTTTCATTGAATGATTTTAGAGAATTCATTAATTAAATTTAAGTACCTGACATGTCATTTATGAGCTCATTTGTTTTTACATTTTCTTGAAATAAATTTTTCATAAATGGTATTTTAATAATATGATTAGATTTTTAAATTAAAGGATTATTTGAAACATTATATAAAGGATTTTTATAATGACAAACATAAACTGATTAAAAATTACTATTTATCTATTATTCATGTTTGTGATTATTAATAAATTATTGGAATATTTATTATTTCTTATGAGATGTGGGGTGGAATTTTTCTATTAGGTCCAATGGCCTTGTATATTGATGAAATATTGTGATCAATAAATATTATAAGTAGACCATATTTTCTAGATAGGTTATATTGAACACCAAGGAATATAATAAATGTATCAGGGGAATAATATATTGGTTTTTGATTTTAAGAACTGACAAGTATCCCATTATCAAGGTTTTTTCTCGCTATTGGGATGTTCAACCTATGATTCTAGTTAGGAGAGACTTATATAGTGATTGTAGGAACATTACTGATATAGAAAGTTATCTTAACATATTAAATATTATTATATTCCATTTATGCCTTAATGTCATTCTGCATGCTTTTTATACTATGTTCTGCTTTTAATATGCTCTTGTCTTTCATGTTACTTGACATTTTTATTTTTTTATTGTTTGAAAATAATTAGAATTGGATCATTATTATAATTTTAATATATTTAATAATTTTTCATTATCTTATTTATGTTATTAATCTTGAGAGAGTTATTTAGAAAATTATATTCTTTTATGTGAGAATAGTTAGAGTGTGTCAATGTAATATTTTTAATTAAAATTGGAAAATTCAAAACTTCTACAAATAATTTTTCTAAAGATCATTTTACACTTTCATAATAAATTTTTTTTCAGGGATAAATATATTAATTATTTGGGTTTTATAAAGGAATTGTTATTTTGAAAGAAACAATTGTTGAATTTTTATAATTTTAAAATAATATAAACATATCAATGAAAACTATTTCTTAATTATTATTTCAAATTAGAAGTTTTTGTCCCTCTTATATTTTGAATGTTATGGATTCTCAGTGGTATATTTTTCAGAATATAGAAACATATTACATACATAAATTAGTGTCTATATAAACATAATGTTTTATGTAAGTGGGATGATTGTATAGTTCATAATTTGTTGATACACAAACTATATTGGAATATGGTTCTTGTTAATTAAAAGGCAGTGTCTAACAGTCCCATGGTGGGTTTTCAACTATTATTTGTTATCATTTAATCAATTTTAATATAATCTTATATAATACACATTTCCTTTTATTTTTTATTTTAATTTCACATATATATTCTAAACCATTAATTTAAATGTTTTTTATTTTTATAGTAATTTCATTGTAAAATATAATTAAAATTTTGTTATGTTAATTTACGTTTGGTCAATTCCTACATAAAATATGTTTATTTATTTTTAAATAAAATAAATTATATATAGAGAAAATTTTTGGGTTCTAGTTTAGTCCCATTTAATGTGTTATAGTTTTTAGAGGGTGAAATAATTTATAGTGGTCATGTTTGATAACCTTGGAACTTTTACCCAACCCACAAAAACCGATAATTCACTTTGTACCATGTAGAGGAGATTTATAGGTTACTTGTTTTGTTTACATAGGATATATAATTGAAGAAAAAAGGATAAAGTACACCCATTACAAAAAAAAATATTTCTTAAAAAATAAAACAATTTTTATGGATTTACTTTTGAAAAAAAATTTAGACCATCTAAATATTACATTCATCTATCTAGGAGACCATAATAAAAATACAATAAAAAATTATTGAATAAGAATATGATTATAATATGACTAAGAATAATGGATTACCATAAGTAACTCAACATAACATTTTCCACCACCATTTAAATGGTAACAATTAAAATCTTTCATCATATGATAACATGAGGTACTGAGACCAAGAGTTTTTAGACTTCTATAGTAATTATAATATTTAAACTATCACCGTATTATAAACGATTGATACCAAAAAATAATTTCATTAATATAAATGCTCTCAAAACCAAAAAATAAAATTTCTTTAATATTTTTATCACTATATAAGTTTTGTCTTATATAATTTACAAAATCCCCGACCATCATAAAAAATCTAAAATACTATGTAACTATTGGACATTGATTTTTTAACCAAAATGAAATTTATAAATGTCATTGTAAATCATATTTTCAATGATGGAAGCATGAAAATTAATTAATCATCCACAAAACAAGACTCCCAAATCACACACGCATACTAAAACATTCTAAATTTAATTGAATCACTGTTATATATTCATAATAATAGACATTTTAAATTAAAACAATTTAAAATATCTCATTAAGAAGAATATGATCCATAATAAAGAAAATTTGAGATCTATCTAAAATCCTAATTCCATTAAAACTAGGAATTCATATGTGGATTTCATCAATTAAAAGGAAATGTTGATCTCAACTATATATTTAATAGCCTTATAAAATGATGATCATATAAAAATATTTTTTACTCATTTACATTGAAAATATAATTTATCACTGTTCAATTATTTCTTCTTATGTTCCTCATTCCCATAAATTTAGTGTAGTTATAGATATATATCATGAAATAAAATATAAAAATTAGAATATATTCATGAAAAAAACTCACATTAAACAATATAAAAGCATACAAAACCCATTGAGATATAAAAATTCACCTCACAAATATTGATTCTATCACAAAACATTACTAGAAATAATAATAAAATATATACTTTAAAGATAAATATTATTTAGAACAAATATATCACTTTGTTAGTACAATTTTACCTCCATACCACTAATAAATAATCTAATCAAACTAATTAAGAAAATGAGACCTTTTTTCCATAAAATATTTACCATTAATTTAGTTATAAAAAAATAATATTGAATCGTTATTTTTTATAAAAAAATAAATTCAATAAAAAAATCAATTTTTGTCTAATTTATCATGTTTTTTAGTTTTGATATTTAGAATATTGTATCAATAATAAATTTTAAATATGCAACAAAATTTATCCAATCAGAACCATCTTTTAATAATATACAATTTGACATATCTATTTTTAAACCACAATGATTTAATAATTTTTGTTATAGAAATTTCACCAAAATTGGAAAATATAAAAATAATTTTTTCAAAAAAGTAGAAACTAATATAACATTTCGAAAAAAAAATTATAGATATTTTTATAATTGAAACCAATTTTACATTAAAAAAGCATTGAATATTTTATTTATCACTAATTTATATGATTCTAAAAAACATAATTTATAATAATAAAATCAATTGAGGTAAACATCTATAATCAATGACATCATCTTCACATATATATCATGTGTTATGAAAATAATGGTTTAAAAAATCGTGATTTTCAGTAAATTTTACATTATACGAATCCTTCATACATAGACTATTTATTATTTTAATAATTTATTATATGAGATACTTTCCTTTAAAATATAAAATATTAAGTGTAGATTATTATTCCCACATAGTAAAAAGATATCCTAATAAGATTCATTATATCAATTAAACAATCTACAACATGTATCATGATTTTAATTTATTAAAGGGGAACTGACATTATAAAATTATATTTCCCATGTTATTATTCTCAAATAAAAAATTATTTTAAAATTAAAATTCATGGTTTTACATATCATTATTCCAGAAACAAAATACAACTTTTTTCTAATTTTTTATTTTCAAAGATATACCCAGCATGATATTTTTATTAAATATTCTAAATATAAATGTATAACATAAAATTTTATAAATTTGAAAATAGTTGATAATGATAATAAATAATTATAATATTCCAACTATAACGCCCCGACCCCAGTTACCTAGAGTCGGTGAATTATTGCGTAGCATTGGCATGATCACAAAAGATCGTGTCTTGAAAGACCGATTAGTTTAGTAGTCTTGGAAACACTAGATACATTCATAAGTCTTAAATTACATCAAAAATTAAAACAACACTAAAAAACATCCTGTCTTCATATCCCCTCATAATATCCCTGAAGGTCATTCATAATATACTTCATCACATCCTGGAAAAATTAAAACATTGAAAGGGGTGAGCTCAGATGGTCATTAAGGATAATAATATAGCGGATGCTTTCATAAATAAACATAAACATTTAAGGAAATGTATAACTAAAAAAGCCTTTTAAACGTGAAATTTATCATAATATGGAAGAAGTAAAATGAAATAATTCCATTTACTTATTCACATGGATATTCTAGGGGTCGAATAATCACATGCAATATCAATAACCACTTTCATAATGATGGAATGCATAATGAAAGAATATCATAACCACATAGTCAAGGCCTCATGCCAAGACCACAAATAAGATTTTTTCAAGGCCTCGTTTCAAGACACTAGTTTGTCTCATGAGACCTGTCGATGCATCGAGGATCTATAGCGGGCTCCACTCGTCACTTATTAAGTCCAATTCATTCCTCATATAAACTGGCTCCAACATATCATAAACCATAACATAATAATAACACATAAAACATGCATAAAGGAAACATAACATTTCAACATTTCAATCACAAGATATCAATAAAACACATTGATATAATAAAAACATTATCAAAACCATTTTAAATAGAAAAATAAAAGAAAATTAAAACGTTGTATATATTTTTCATTTAAAAAAATTTTATGGTTTGTAGAGGAAGCCGAAACTCAAATAATTGTCATGGCGGCGGAGAAGTCGTTGTCGCCGCATACGTACGACAAGAAAAACATTCATTTTTGTCTTTTAGTAAAATGCTTCGTATAAAAAGATTCCTTTTGAATAAACTTAAAAGTCAAAGGGATTTATACACAGTATAAAAGAATGTTGTGTATAAAAAAATATACATCAATGAATAGAGATTGAGATGAAGTCCCTTAAAAAGATCATTTTTTAAATAAAATAGATCTATTATGTGTACATAAATAAAGTAAAATTACAAGATAGGAAATAATAATATCATGACATAATTTGAATGTAAGAGATTAATCCAAAGAATGGAAATTCGGTTAAGAAGTTCCCTTACCTCGTGTCTGACTTGACTCGACCGTTCTTTAACCTCCTGAATAATAAACTAGAGTTAATTTATAATTTCATTAGAACATTTCTCAAGTTTATTATTCCTTTTATATCACTTTTTACCTTGTTATGAACAATATGTAATTATTTAAGTTAATAAGGGTCGTTTTGTCGATCTTTGGTACTTGAGTCAAAAATAAACTTCTTATAATTACAAGTTGTTCATGTGGTGAAATATCCATTATATAGAGAATTATATTCATTATTTAGATATCATATATATCATATATATTCATTATATATATGCATTTATAATATTATATAACATTTATAGGTAAGAAATGAAATGCACCATTCATGGAGACGGTAAGTCGTACGTACGCATGAACGCAACTTTCATTTATATTTTGTATTTTAATGGAATGAAACATAATGATATAAAGTTATATTATAATTCCCGTATAATATCATATATAATATCACTTAATCTATCCTTTATACGTCCCATATATGGAATTAACGATTCAATTCACTTTGAGGGGGCGGTAGTCCGCACTTCCTCAAATGAAATTATCGCGTTTACCCATAATGGAAATCATAAAGGTATGCCATAAATGAAAAATAAATAATCATAAGGAAAAAATAAAACATAATATATATCATATATAAAAGTACTTTCATCATAATGTCCACCATGATAGGTGTTAAAAGAAGATTGAACAATCATCATTTCGTGAGGCAGAAATTCCCCAACCATAGAAACATTATGTTCTTTAACCATTAAATGAAGGTGTGTGTAAGTGTAAATAAAATAATTCTCATAACAACATACTATTATATTGAATATAATTTTTTTGTTACAAAATAAAGGAATAAAAATTGTTTAAGGGGTTGGAGAAGAAAAATAATACAAAATAACATAAGAGAAGACATTACCTTAAAATCGGGTAACTCTTTTTGATTTGAGCCAAAGGCTTCCTTGGGAAGCCTTATTCCCAATGTGAGGCTTCTAGGAGTAATAGAGGGATGTTGGGAGTGTATTTTGGCAGATGTTGGCTGATCCAAATGGATTTAAGGTGTGAATAAGGTGGTAGAGGTTGGGGCCTTTTATAAGACGAGAGGAGGGGCACTCTTGGAAAGATTGAAATGTTACATTATTATGAAATGATTTTCGGATTGTAATGGTCCCAAAATGATATATTTCTAGGATAAGGTGGTATGGTTTTGAAATATTCTCATAAAATAGGTTTTAGACAAGTGTAAGCCTTATATTTTACATTATATTTCCATTTTATTTAAATTGTTAATTAATGAGGTAATCGATGCATCATCATTGTGTCATAAAAAATATGATTTATGTAATGTCTAAAAATTATAAAAAGATATCATGATGTAGGAAATATTTTAATCATTCTATTTAAAATTTATAGTCAAAAAGATAAGTTATATAACCCCATGTAATAATTGTTTTAGTAAAACAACACATGTTTGTGAAAATTTTATTTTTACTTTAAATAAAAAGTTATTAATGTCATTTTCTTACCCAACTGGCTCCATGGGGTCCCCAAGTAGACCCATATATTTTATTGGTCGCCCATGCCTAATAAAATATGTGTAGTACAAATTTAAGGGTATTTTAATATTTTTATAATATCATTTTTACCTTGAATTTCACTAATTACCTTTAATCGCCATTAATTAAACTTTCAAGTTACTATTCACCAAAAAAATTATTTTAATCCCATTGAACCACGTATTACTTATTAATAACAACCATGTATGTTGTATTTTTGACAATAAAATCAAATAAGTTGTAATTTTTCATTTAAACGAAAAATCAGTTTTTAACTACCACTTAGTGGTTTCACTATTCATCAATAATTGAAGTTTTTCAGAACAATGCAAAAATTTCACCCTAAGCTATAATTGATATTCCGAATTCAAAACTGATGTATGTTTTACAAAATTCCAAAAATATAGGTTTCATTAAGTAATTATATAATTAATTCCCACTGTCAAAACAAATAGCATGTTTTTAAGAAACAATATATATCAAAAGATTGACAATTGTTTATGTCCAATTTCAAATTGAAATTAATTATAATGAACTTAATTGGATAAAATGGTAAAAATATATTCTAATTATACTTTTAAACCCCTAAATAGTATAATTTATCACTATAAATTAATTTGATTAAAAAGTTGTTTTTACGTTTTTTTCACTATTCATAAAAAATTGGATGTTCTCAAAAAAATACCAAAAATTAAACATAGGCTAATTTCAAAATTCCAAATCCAAGAATGACGTGAATTTTGAAATATAAAATATATATAATTTAATAAAGTGGGTATTACTATTCAAAATGGCTATTTTGATTGGTCGCGGTGTGTTAGAATCTCGAACTTGAGTACAATGAAAGGTATTGCATTATTGAAAAAAAGCGTATCGTGGAAGCTCGGTGTGTTACATTCTCCCCTCCTTCAATAAATTGCATCCTCGTAATTTGAAATTTTTCTTTGAAAAAAAAGGTTCAAAATAGAAAATACCATTGTGGAAGACCCACATCGGGAATAAGGTTAATAAAATTTAGCCTTAATAAGAGGGAAAGGGAAATGAAAAAGTCACCACCAAATTATGATCTCGATAAGGTGAACATTGGTTGAAATTAAGGAAATATAATTAGAGGAAAAACATAAATATTTGTAGAGAGTGATTGAGGTCATCAATACCAAAAAAGTGTAAAATTGAGGGCCTCGAAGCCTTCAATCTATGTCGATTTAAAATATTATCAGTTCAACACGACATAAGGTATTAGGATAACACATTTTATGTTTTAATATCCCTTTATTAAAGTTTAAGAATTAATTTATTCATTGAATAAGAGATATGTATATATATATTTATGCTTGAAAAGTAGAGTTTCAACCTTCAACTAATTTCTACTACAAATTTATCTTTCACTCAAAAAGATAATAGAACTCAAAAATATTATATTTATCGTAATCGTACAAGGTTAAAAATATTAACACATACCATTTAGATTAGGAAAACTATTTTTTAATAACTAGGGTCTTCCTGTAGGCTAGTGGTAGGTAATAAAGTCATGTCTCCCTATGGTTGTGGGTTTGATTCCTACAGCTTTGTCTGACGCGACGGTTTATCCCCCGACCTATAGGTTGTCCTTTTCCAAAAACTATAGTATTATAATATTCCAAAAATAAAATACAGAAATGTTTTAACCTTAAACAATACTATCCAAGGTTCAACTTAATCCATTACAACCTTTATAGTTATCCAAAATACATCTGTCCAACTCACAGTCCAAATTTTATAAGGAAGGAAAACATAATGAATATCATTTTTTCCGTGTAACAACATGTGAATACCTTCATCATGTATTCTTTTAAAACCCTGCAAAATCCTGAATTACCATAAATCCTTATTGATTACAATCCTGATCCCTTATTCCTTAAAGAATACTAGATATACTCTTTCTATCAAAAATGTGTACAAATCATTAATTAGTTTCTATGAAGTTAAGAATATCCAATATAATTTATCCAAATCAATCATGTATTATTCCAAAATCACTATCTCGGTATCAGAACAATATTATGGTTTATCTTTCTCTCAACCATATATATTCCAAAAATTTAACCTCCTATGGAGTCACTTTTCTTGGTTCCACAAAATCTCAAGTCCTTGATGAAATAGTAATGCAGTACAATCCATATATACTCCATAATTATTATAACCAGTATATTATTGATACAACACTCAAATGACAAAATTCTTTAATAACAACATAAGAACTCTAATCATTTATTTTCATCTGTGGTAGTATCATAACATTATTATTATCCAATAACATCATTTGGGGCATACTCTGATGATTTGGACATTGGTTTGCGTAGTGTCCCCACTCCTTGCAGATGGAGAATTGTACATTTGAAAACTTTTTCTTACGCTTACAGTCACGCACATGGTGTCCTTTTTCTCCACACTTATAACAAACTCCAATTCCCTTCAGGCAAGTTCCAAGGTGTTTCTTACCACAGTTATCACATATTGGAATATTCTTCTTTTCCCTCGTCTCATTATCCATCAATCTCACTTCCATCCGTTTCTTCTCTTTCTTCCTTTCAGAGCCATAAGACTTAGAGAAATCTTTACTTATTTTATTAACACATGATACTATTTCTTCATATGTTTAGAACACATGGGAGACTATTTCCTTTCTAAATGTTGGCTTAATAATGTGAAAGAAATGATCCTTCTTACTCTTTGGATCATACGTATTGATGGAGTTTACATTCCTTCTACTGGGCGCCATTTCTATACAATGGCATAAACTTGGTTGGTTTATGAATTGCAATGAATAATTCCAAACTTGTAAAATATTTAATGTAAATTGAACGGTTTATGGATATAATCCATAATCATAAAAAATGTTTTCTTTGAGGATGTATATACTCATAAACCCTTCATAATGGTTTGTAAAAAAATGAGAATTATCCTTAGCATATCCCACGGGAGTGTCGTAACCAAGAGTGAAGAAAGGTCAGTTGTTGTGCACCAGTTCTCGTTCGAGTCTAGCTCAAAGTGGTGTTTTCAGGTTTTACCCCTAGGTACATCTATGCCAGATCTCCCTCTACCTGCTAGTATCCGGACATGGATGTATTGCTCAGAAAACTCACAAAATCTCTATAATACCAAAATTCCAAGAAGTTATTCTATACTAATCCTCAAAGTCTATCTTTGGGATATGTTCTCTAATCAGATTTAATCTAAATCTAGCTTTGAAGGTTAGTAATAAACTGCCTCTGATACCAACTGTAACGCCCCGACCCCAGTTACCTAGAGTTGGTGCATTATTTCGTAACATTGGCATGATCACAAAAGATCATGTATCGACAGACCAATTAGTTTAGTAGTCTCGGAAACACTAGATACATTCATAAGTCTTACATTACATCATAAAGTAAAAAAACACAAAAAAACAGCATGTCTTCATATACCCTAATACTATCCCTGCAGGTCATTCATAATATACTTCATCACATCCTAGAAAAATTAAAACATTGAAAGGGGTGAGCTCAGATGCTCAGTAAGGATAAAAATATAGCGGAAGATTTCATAAATAAACATAAACATTTAATGCAATGTATAACTAAAACAAAAGCCTTTTAAACTTGATCTTTATAATAATATGGTAAAAGTAAAATGAAATAATGTCATTTACTTATTCACATCGATATTCTACTGGTCGAATAATCACATGCAATATCAATAACCACTTTGATAAAGATGGAATGCATAATGCCAGACTATCATAACCACGTAGCCAAGGCCTCGTGCCAAGAACACAAATAAGATTTTGTCAAGGCCTCGTGCCAAGACACTAGTTTGTCTCATGAGACCTGCTGATGCATCGAGGAGCTATAGCGGGCTCCACCTGTCACTTATTAAGTCCAATGCATTCCTCATATGAATAGGTTTAAACATATCATAAACAATAACATAATCATATCACATAAAACATGCATAAAGGAAACATAACATTTCAACATTTCAATCACAAGATATCAATACAACACATTGATATAATAAAAACATTATCAAAACTATTTTCAATAGCAAAATAAAAGAAAATTAAAACTTTGTATTTATTTTTCATTTAAAAAAAAATTATGGCTTGTGGAGGAAGCCGAAACTCAAATAATTGTCACGGTGGCAGAGAATTCGTTTTCGCCGCATACATACGACAAGATAAACATTCCTTTTCGTCTTTTAGTAAAACGCTTCATATAAAAATATTCCTTTTGAATAAACTTAAAAGTCAAAGGGATTTATACACCGTATAAAAGAAAGTTGTGTATAAAACAAAATATGCCTCAATGAAAGGAGATTGAGACGAAGTCCCTTACAAAGATAATTTTTTTAAATAAAATAGATATATTATGTGTACATAAAGAAAGTACAATGACAATATAGGACATAATAATATCATGACAATATTTGAAAGTAGGAGATTAACCCAAATAACGGAAATTGGGTTAAGAAGTTCCCTTACCTCATGTACGACTTGACTCGACCGTTCTTTAACCTCCTGAATAACAAACTATAGTTAATTTATAATTTATTTAGAACATTTATCAAGTTTATTATTCCTTTTATATCACTTATTAACTTGATATGAACATTATGTAATTATTTAAGTTAATAACGGTCGTTTTATCGATCTTTGGTACTTGAGTCAAAAATAAACTTATTATAATTACAAGTTGTTCATGTGGTGAAATATCCATTATATCCTGAATTATATTCATTGTTTAGATATCATATATATCATATATATCCAGTATATACATGCATTTATAATATTATATAACATTTAGAGGTAAGAAATGAAATGCACTGTTCATGGAGACGGTAAGCCGTATGTACGCATGTACGCTACTTTCATTTCTATTTCGAATTTTAATAAAATGAATCATAATGATATAAATTTAAATTTTAATTCCACTATAATATCATATATAATATCACTTACTTCATCCTTTATACGTCCCACATATGGCATTAATGATTCAAATCACTTTGAGGGGGCTGTAGTCCTCACTTCCTCAAATGAAATTATCACGTTTATCCATAATGGAAATCCTAAAGGTATGCCATATATGACAAATAAAGAATCATAAGGAAAACAGAAACATAATATATATCATATAAAAAATAGTTTCATCATAATTTCCACCATGAGAGGTGTTAAAAGAATATTTAACAATCATCGTTTCATGAGGAAGAAATTCGCCAACCACAGAAACAATCTGTTCTTTAACCATTAGACAAAGGTGTGTGTAAGTTTAAATCAAATACATATAATAAAAACATCCTAGTATATTTAATATACTGGTTTTGTTACAAAATAAAGGAATAAAAAAAATTTAAGGGGTTGGAGAAGCAAAATAAAACAAAATAACATAAGAGAAGACAATACCTTAAAATCGGGTAACTCTTTTTGATTTGAGCCAAAGGCTTCCTTGGTAAGACTTCTGCCCAATGTGAGGCTTCTAGGAGTAAGAGAGGGAAGTTTTGAGAGTATTTGGGCAGAGTTTGGCCAAGCCAAATGGCTTGACAGTGTGAATAAGGTGGTATAGGTGGGGGCCTTTTATAAGAGGAGAGGAGGGGCACTCTTTGAAGGATTGAAATGTTACATTAATATGAAATGAATTTCGGATTATAATGGTCCCACAATGATTTATTTCGAGGATAAGGTGGTAAGGGTTTGAAATATGTTCATAAAATAGGTTTTATACAAGTTTAAGCCTTAGATTTTACATTATCTATCCATTTTATTTAAATCATTAATTAATGAGGAAATCGTTGCATCATAAATGTGTCATGAAAAAATTAATTTATGCAATGTCTAAAAATTATAAAAAAATATCATGATGTAGGAAATCTTTTTATCTTTCCAATGATTATTTATAGTTTAAAATCTAACTTATATAAAACCATGTAATAATTTTTTTAGTAAAACAACACATGTTTGTGACAATTTTGTTTTTACTTTAAATAAAAAGTTATTAATGTCATTTTCTTGCCCAAGTGGCTCCATGGGGTCCCCAAGATTACCCATGGATTTTCTTGTTCGTCCATGACTCATCCAATATGTTTTGGACAAATGTAAAGGTATTTTCATATTTTTATAATATCATTTTTACCTTAAATTTCACTATTTACCTTTAATTATGATTAATTAAACTTAAAAGTTACTATTCACCAAAAAATTATTTTAGTCCCATTGAACCAAATTTTACTTCTTAATAACAACCATTTATGTCATATTTTTTACTATAAAATCACAGAAGTGGTAACGATTCATTTAAATGAATAATCAGTTTTTAACTACCACTTAGTAGTTTCACTATTCATCAAAAATTGATGTTTTTCAGAACAATGCAAAAATTTCACCCTTAGCCATAATTGATATTCCGAATTCAAAAATGATGTCTGTTTTAAAAAATTACAAACATATAAGTTGCATTAATTAATTTTATAATTAATTCCCGCTGTCACAACAAATAGAGTGTTTTTAAGAAACAATATATATCAAAAGATTGACAATTGTTTATGTCCAATTTCAAATTGAAATTAATTCTAATGAACACCATTAGATAAAATGGTAAAAATATATTCTAATTATACTTTAAAAACACTCAATAGTATAATTTATCACTATAAATTAATTTGATTAAAAAGTTGTTTTTAAGTATTTTTCACTATTCATAAAAAATTGGAAGTTCTCAGAAAAATACCAAAAATTAAACATAGTCTAATTTCGATATTCCAAATGCAAAAATGAAGTCTATTTTGAAATATAAAATATATATAATTTCAAAAGGTGGGTATTACTATTCATAATGGCTATTTTGATTGGTCACGATGTGTTATAATCTCGAACTTGAATACAATGCAAGCTATTGCATTATTGAAAGAGAAGCGTATCATGGAAGCTCGGGGTGTTACACCAACAATTAAATTAATTTATAAAAATATTATGTATAACTCAAAATATAAAAAATCATCATTCATTAAATGAAATTAACACATATAATATTATATTCAAATCCAAAAATACAGACTTTCTACAGAATTATTAAATGATCTATTTTATTAATATTATGAATTTTTAGTTTTCTTTAATATCACCAATAAATATGAATTATTCCCTTTTTTGAACATAAGATCACATTAATTAAATATTCTCATAATTATTATGTAATTTTAGACAGTAATAATGATTTTTATACTATTTATCCTTAACATAGACCATTATCACACCTACATTTAGTCTAATAAAAATATAATAATACATAAGAATATATTAACACAATATCATCAGAAGAAATTAAACATCAAACATACATCATCAATAAAATTAAAAATAGGTAATCTTAATATTCTCATCATAACATAAAATACCAAATTTCAATCAAAAGAGACATCGATGATGAAGTTGATATATATATCATGGTTCTAAATCATTATTATAATTAGTTCACTAAATAATTGAAGTGTTCAATACATTATTATGTTCCTTTCAACATATCATGGGTCCCCTTCTCATCAAATTGTTTCAAAATCACCAATATCAATAGGTGAAATTCAATAGATTATTTTCCTTACCAAACCAATGAAAGCCTCAGACGATCCATTCTCCATAGTCTAATATATATCTAAAAAGTCTCCAATAAAATTATATTTTGAATTAATCCAACTAGAAAAAAAATTTAGTCCTGAAAATATTTCGAGTTTCCATCAAGGATCGGGCCTAATAGGGTATAGTTTAGTGAATATCAATAAGGGTGTATACACATAATATGGGAATCATTACCTTATTATTACATCTGCTCAATAATATTTGAACCACTAGTAAACTAAAAATAATCATTCAGTAATATATATCCCAAAAACATAATATATATACAAGGGTTCTAAACATGAAAAATATGGCATGTATTATATTTTCCAATAAATCACATAAAAATAAAAAATTTCCCACTTGATAGTCCATCAACTAATCTCTTAATATAAATCTTTTTTTAACTTTAAATGTATTTCAAACACCACTATAAATTAAAATATATTATGATTAATTATTAGGATATTGTAAAAAAAATATTAATAATACGGTATGATAAAAATACTGAAATATATGAAATTGGTAATTGATGGAACATTGGTTAATAAATATGTACATATTTATAATTAACCTTAATAATAATCTAACCAATACCAACATATCTTTATCATTTTTTATTTTAAATAAATATATTAATTCAATGAAAACATAATTCTAACATCCCAAAAGATAAAAACTTAAAATGTATAAAACAATAACACACATCAGTTTCTAAAAATACACAAATGAATGAACTGATAAGAAAAATTACCAAAATATATCTTACTATAATATAAATATGTAATAAAATAAAGTTAAATTAATGGACCAAAGAACATGATTCCATTGATAATTTATGATAATGATTAAAATCTAGGGGAAACAAAAATAAAAGGGACATAAATAATAATTTACTAATTATCCATAGGATAAAATCCCCAATATAGTAACACATATACATATTAGTTGGAAATATATCACTAAAATGACGTAATTATACATGGTAAAAATTTTATATTTTCACCTACTCCTAAATAGGGTTAAAACCACTAAAATTTTCAACACCACCATCTCCTCCTCATGTTCTCCAAAATATCATTACATAAGATGTATCCACATTAATAATTAACCACATTATGACCTCTATAAGATTAATACTCAAAAATCCATACTGAGAACCTATTAAAATATGAACAACATAAATAGAATACAACATATAAATGAAATAGTATATTTTAATAACATAAATCACATATCACCATAAAAACAATAATTAAATTTTTTTATTAAATAATTCAATCAATGAGTAATAACATATTATCATTTATCTATCTTTCAATTTATTACTATTTTTACATAATCATTGAAATCACAACCTATAGAAAAAATACAATAAACAACATGTTAATCAAATTATTTTTTATTTTTAACACCATGTAATGTTTTCCATAATGTTTGTTGAAGTTTTTAAATAGATAGTTAAATTCTCATTGTATCATTAGAATTTATAATGTATATAACTTTTAAAAAATATTATTTTTTAAACATTGACATGAAATTAATACATATTTCCATAATAGTTCCCCAAATATAAAGTAAAAATCTCTGGATATGTTTCGAATACAGGTTTAACAAGGAGAGGTGTAATAATTAATTTACATACCTTATTTATGGTATGTGTTTTTATCATTGGTGTGGTTTATTATATGTTCAACATTTTTTGGTTAGACCCCAATAGATTAAATGGGTTTTTTAGAAAATCTAGGTGTAAAATAGTTCAGACCATTCTGGGTCTAAGAAGTGTTGATCATAGGGATTCCCTAAATACCATGGTAAGGAAAAACAAACATATTTCTAGGCATGGTCTCATGTATGGGTTTAAGGGGTTCCCTTTTTTACCATGTCCAGTTCAGCCTCCACAACATCATGGGGTCAAGGTTTTTTAGTTCAAAATGTATAGTTTCTCTACAATAATTAATGGTCAGTCAGTGGGCCGAGATCCAAGCTATAGGGATATAAAGGAAACCATGGGGTTGGTGAATTACCATCACGCCATGATGAATAAAGTTTTAGAAGTTTGAAATATTTATTTGGTTATTTGATCTTAATAGGGGAGTAATGAATATATAATTAGGCATATGATATCATTTAAAATGTGTTTTTAATGCCTCTATGACTTTGTTTATTCCATTTAATTCCATTGTTATAGTTAGTCTCGATAATTAGAGAATTATCCTTGTGAACATAAACCCTTCAACATATGGAATCCATATATTTCCTTTAGGTCATGGGGTGTATTTTATATTTTTATATTTCATATTATATTATCAATGGGAATCCCCTGTCATGGAAAAATATTACATAAATCTACAAGACAGTGTGGATGGATATATTATCTATGGTTGTTCTTGAATGGGAAATTCATGAGTTATTAGGGTTCATTTAGATCCACCTTATTTTCTAAAGAATTATTAGGTTATGTCATAGTGGATTACCTCTAAATTAATTAAAGGTAATGAGTTTTGATGTACATATTCCATTCACATCTCATTAAAATTTAATATATGATTTCTCTAGAATTCATCAATGTTAATTGAGGATCCATATATGTTTTCCTCCTATATCATGTTGTTACATCAATTAATAATGCTTTCATAATGTTTTGATATATGTAGAAATTATGGATTCTCATATTATTCATTGTTTGAAGTTTTTTTTAAAAGAAACAAGACTTTATTTAAGAAATTATATTTCATTGTTGGGTCTTGATAATTTCATTGAAACTGACTAATATTATTATTTACAAATTAATGGGAGAAGAAATTCTTTCTAAATAACAAGGTGGATATTGATTTTTATGAAATTCATAGAATGAGTATATATTTTTTAAGGTTATTAATGGTTGAATATTTGGTTCTTTTAGAAAAGTAATTTTAATTAATTTTATATTTACATCATTTATTGGAATATTAACATGTTTACATTGGAAACCGAAAACCAAATTAATATACTCAACAACATATAGTGTAAAATCATGGTTGTTCTTGACACCATGGGATAACTTTTCATATATTTTTTATTATGTTATAATAAGTATATCTAATAGTTATATTGTGACATAAATTCTAACTTCAACTATAGTAGTTGATATATTATATTATCATATTTTGAAAATCGGTACGTCCTTATTGTGGTGTTTGGAGGTGTGGTAGAGATAAAAAATGTTTTTATGAAATAGTCATTAGAAATGAATAATTTTTTCAAACAATTAAAAACATTTTTTATGTATATAATGATTATTATGAAAAAAATGAGGGAATTATATTTAAAAAATATTCTCTAGTTTAGAATTATTGGCTGGCAAGAGGACCATATTTACACTTAGGTCAACTGATGAGATGTTTCCCCTTTGTTTTTTCAGGAAATATAAAACTGTGTGTTTGGGGTATATTGATGGATGTGTTGTATATTTTCAATATGTGTACCAGGATACATTTATTATTACATTATATTTTATCTAGATTGGGTCACTTTATCACCTTGGAAGCCATTAAAATGGAATATTTATATATACCACGTTATTGGAATTTGGAACAATGATATGTTATTTTGATTTTTTTAGATTTATGGTAAAATAGTTTTTACTAATTTATTTTAATATTGTTAAAATTATATAAATTGATCGACTATATTTAAAAAATGTAAATTTATGAAAATAGTTGTTTCATGGAAATCAATTTTATTCTATTTTTTAAGCGAAAACATTGAAAACTTATTTTATATCTTTTTTTAAAACATTTTTTAAATACATTTTTAATTAATGTATCAGGATATGGGTTGGTGAATGGGAATATAATATAATTTTTATCTTGTTTCAATATATTACATTTTATCCTCCACATATAAATAGTATACAATCGTATTCCTCACAATCCATGTTGATAGTATTTCCAATGGAGTTTTACATTTTCACTTGAATATTGCGATGTTAGCTCATTGTGTTTTCCCCATATTGTCTTTTGTAACAACATTCTTCCTTGAATTCCTATTTGTTTATGTTTTTCAATTTTTTATATTTTAGTTTCAGGTTTCTACATTTTCTATATTATTATACTACTTAGTTATTGTTAACTATTTCAAATATAATTTACAATGTGTTATTTTAGATTCCATGGAACATGTCTCTAGATTGTTGCAGTTTGGAATACCCACTGGATTATTCCATGGATAACCCGAGTATCTGTTTCTAAGATGGACTAGGTTGGTTTATGAGATAATGGTATTAATGTGTATCGATTTTCTTCCTTTATGGTTATGTTTCATAGGAAATAGCATGTATTATCATTTTTAGGTGTTATATCATGAGTAGGTTCATGATTACTACAATTCAGGATGAGATATTAGTTTAGATGGTTATCAAGGATGTTTCATTCATGCAATTGATCTTAATTATTACTATTACCAAATTTTTGGTGTCTATTTTTTGGATATTTTTTATTTGATGTTTAAATAGTGAGGATATCAGTGAAATAAGATACCTGTACAAGATATGGAAAACCCTGTGTAATAACTATAACCTCATGAACATCCATTGGACATCATATGGTTAGCGTAATGTTGAAATGATCATGTAGTTAATCTATATATTTTCATATATACCCATGAGTTTGCAAAATTTTCATCATTGATCATTATTTAATTTTATATCATCATTTTCTGGGATATTTTGTATTTTTTTCTATACATATTTTGATTTTTTTTATTTTATTTAAAACAAATTTTTATCAAAAAAATTATTAGATGTCGAAGAAACTATTTTTTGTAAAGAACCATTATAATGGTAAAATATATGTGTTTTTTTCAAAAATATATTTAATATTTCATTAAGTGTGTTGTATCCAAAATTATTACAACCAAACTCATTATAATATATTTCATTTATAGTAAATTTAATTTCTTCTTTAGCATTTGATGAATACAACACTGGTTTTAAACAGAATGCGATACTATTTTTTAAAACATGACCATTATAACATATCCAATAAATTACTATTCATAAATATAAATAATTTATAAAAATATTTATTTTTTACACATGTTTAATTTTTTATCTATTTCTTATTAATAGTATTAAGAATCATCTGATATAAAATGAAATATTTTTGGAAATTTATTTTAAAAAAAGTTTCTTCAATTCTTTAAAACTAATGATAAAATATATTTTTAGAAATTATAGAAAATTTATTTTAAAAGAAAAAATTATGTATACCAATAGGAATATAAAAAATATTTTAGGTTTTTTTTGGATTTTTCTAAAAATATTAATTTTTTAATTAATAGTAAGAATTAATGACATTCAATTTTAAGTTTTATTCAGGTTAAAAGATTTATAATGATGAAATATATTTTTATTTTGTGTAATGTATAATTATTTCAATTATATATAATTATTAATAAAATTTTGGTTATGGGGATTATTTTCATATTTAGTTTAGATATAAAATCATTTTAAACCATAAACATTTTCACTTTAAAACCACACAATCATGTAATGTATAAAGGTATAATTTTAAATTACTAATTACCAAATATTTGAAATGAATTTCAAATAAAATAATCCCTATTTTTAATAATCATATATTATATTTCATAATACATTCAAATTAATTTTTGACTAATATGAATAGTGAAAACAGTAAATATTAATTACTATGACAAAGGTAAAATAGATTTTAAAGGGGATAGACTAAAAAGAGATGGATTAAAATAACCATGAAAATTGTCTAATTTTTTTTGGATGGGTATATTTATAAATTATCATTTTAAATTACTAAAAATATGATACTTTTTCTAATTTTTCATCTGAATAACGTGGGTAAATATTTTTATTTGAAAAAAACTACAAATTTTCAACTATCATCACATAAAATTGGTTTCCCACATTCATATATTCTTTACAACTTATGAAAATATTGTTCCAACTCATAACACCCATTATTACTTCCAAAATACATTCCAATACTCCTGGAATATATTTATAGTATCACATAAAACCTAGTAATGCTTTTTGTGCAATCAAAAAAATTTACCTAGAGAACATGTAACGTTCTTCAACAAGCGTCTTTATTTTAAATCATTCTCCACTAAATTGAATTATTATTAAAAATCGAAGATATAAATAAAAAATATCAAACATATAAACAGATTTTATTTATGTTAACTAAATTACATACAACTATGTAAACATTGGTCAAATGGGTTAGGAAATCAATATTCGTTTGTACAAAAGAATACTTCTTTATGAACCAACATCATACATTTTTCTTGTACCACATATCATAGTTGGGTATGTTGTTAAATATTTAGAATATATATGATATTTATAAAATATTTATAACAATGTATTCAAAATATAATATTTTTTTACAGTGCATTCCATAGGAGATATGATAATCTCACTCATGTGTACGATGAACTACCACCTCACGAAGTGACGTGACTCGTCATTGATTAACACTTGACATATAATGGGATAATAACAGAGCTAACGATGATATTTTATATAAGCTAAATAATTATGATATTAGTGACCTATTTATAGTACATTAATGAAAATACATCATTTTATATCTTACATTTTTACCCACTTAATGATTATAACATTGTTCAACTATGTGTATACTACTTCCTTTATGAATTGATTTGACACACCGTTAACAACTACATCACATTGATTATATGAAGAAATTTATTTATATAAAAAATATGATATTATTATAATTATTGAAAGATAAAATATTATCTATATCCCCTCTATAATTATATTTGAAAAAAATGAAATGTTTACTCATTCATACCTTTCACAAACCATCTCCATGATAGTAACATACATCATTTATTCAAACCATATTTCATGATTTTTTAAATTAAAATTTATATATAAATATGGCAATAAGAAATTAATATTTTATTTTTTTAATATATCAATATAATATGGACAAGTTCCAGAATGTTCAATACAAATAATGAAATGAAAAATCCTGGTAATTATAAACAGGAATAATGAAAATAGTGAAATATTTTAAAAATGGGTTCTAAAATGTTATATGTATATAATATATGATAGTATAAATATGATTATTATTATAGAATTAATTAATAACATTACTAAAAATAACATAAAAGAGTTTAGATGACATTAAACCATAGAAAAATGTGTTATAAGGGACGTCTCCCAATTTCTATCCATTGAAGAATATTGTAATGTTTCTCAACTAATTAATTTTATATGGTGTATATACACCAAGAAAAATGTAATATCATGATTCATTAATAATAAAATTCATTTAATGTTACGACTTGAATTCTTTTATACTTGTGGTTTACACTAGAGAACTATCGAGTTGTAAATGTTATTGAACAAACCCAATTACTTTTTTGATTTTCAACATTCTAGTGAAAAAATTAGCTTCTTGTGATCATTTATCATTAGAAATCACATTTTTATTAAATTATTAATCTTATTATATGACGTATATGGTTATTCCATAATACATATAAAATGAAAACATAATTTTTATAGTAAAATTTATTTGAGTTACTGTGGATATTTTGAAAATTTTGTATATATTAATCAATACATATATTTGATGATAAGAAATATTTTTCATTAATAAGTTTGATTATTAAATAAGTGTGTAATTATTTTGACCTTTACTGATTGGTGTTCCATGTATAATATAGCCTCTTGAATAATTTTTTGGTCTCATGATAAAAATAAATTGGAAAAATTAAATAGATTTATACTAGTTGTTTTAAACTAACAATTGAAAGGCCTTAAAAGTAGAGGCATCATGATTCTTAAGATCACAAAATCAAATAATTAACTATTTGAGCCATTACAAATAATGTTATTATTATGAATGATATTTTCATTGTGATATTACCTCTAGATGCATCTCATTGTCAATACAGTTATTAAATTGAATATGTTTTCTGCTATTCATTTTTTAATATTGATTACGCCTTAACTTTTAAGGATTAAAAAGTTATTTAAATGGAATGTGTGTTCTTTTATTTATCCATTCATGTCGATTATGATAATTTATTTAGGATAGTCCGGACATTACATAACCATTGCTGATCATTTACGCTCATCCTCATTTTGTTTGATTTCCCAAAGATATGGGGAATATATCATTGATGTAGTTTAAAAGGATGTAGATCGGTTTTTTTATTATGTATTATGTTTTATTATTCACTCACAATGTAAAATTCGAATCATTTTTTAATATGTTTCTCATAAAAACTATATAGATTTGTCATTCGGTATATGATTCATTATATCGATGAAAATTTCATAAAGTAAGGCATTGGCTTAAGCATACTAGATTTGGGGTTTTAATAGATGGTATTTATGGAATATAAGTTGATAATTTGGAACTAGATTAAAGAGAACATAGACTAGGATACATAAATACATGTTAGGATTTGATAATAAGTATTAAAGAACAACCTAAATGTTTTTCAAGGATGATATTATATGGGTTTTCCTAAAATAAATCCCAATATAGAAAATACTCGTAGATGTGGTTCTAGAAAAGAGATATATAGTTGTAATAACTCTAAAAGAGTGCATTGGGATATACCCAATAATCACATTTGGAATTACAATGGGCCTTACCACACATCCGGTTTTATTCTCCTTGGGTATTTAATTTGGAAAATTAAAATTTTATATATATGCCATTATGATGTGTTTGAAAATAAATATATACCCAAACAAACCAATGATATTTATTCCGAGATTAAAAGTTAAAAAAAAATTAATCTCTTTCATGTGTTACAACATATATAGAATTATACATTACGATTAAATTTCACAATTATATGAAATGGGAAAATATATTTAATTTCTTTAAGATTAAACTAGGAAGGAATTAGGGAATAAATAATCATGTCCAATATAAAGATTTAAATTTTGTGGAATCCAACACAGATGGAATTTGAACTGTGAAAATAATGGCTACTTATTCACACATCATAATCTTGTTATGAAATATTATTATTACTATATGGATAAGTCTATTCCATAATGAGAGTATCATATATTGAAACACATTATGAGATAGAATTACCAAATATTAGGTAGTACTATTAAACCAATGATATTTTAGTAGTGGATTATGTCACTGGAGAATAAATTTATAGCATTGGGATGTAGTAAAATGTAATGGGCTTAAAATGAAATTTATTTTATTCAAAGTTAATGATGATTAATGGTGTTCATTGATGCAAAATTATAGGGAGGAAGTGGAAATAGAAATCATGGATTTGAAAGAATTAATGGATACATTCTTCAATAATTTTTTCCATCCTGAGAAGAAAATTGTAATGAATATAGTGTTCCTTAGATTAAGGAGAAATAAAGAATAAGTGTGCCAGAGTAAGAAGCTACATTTACAAGGTTATATATGTATTCCAGGGATTACAAATACAATATGGGGTGTGATTCTGACCATATATTTGAAAGGATTAATCCATGTCTTTAAAGTGAAATTGTAACTCAAGCATTATTGACATATGATGAAATAGTTTTATGTACCATAAAAATGGAGTTAAAATTTTATAGAACCAACATATTAAATATTAATCAAGAGAAAAATGTGTCATTTGCACACTAATAATGAAAGAAGGTGTCAAAGAATTAGACAATCCTGTGTTAATATACACTATTTTAATATTGTAGAAATAAACATAATTGTAATTATATTGAGATAATGGGATTTTGTTATAATTTAGGTTAAAAGGGACATCCTGATCATGAATTAAATTGGAAGGAAAAAATCATTAATGTTATGTATTTTTGTTGGTATGAAATTTGGCATTATTCATTCCAATGTAGCATGAATTATGGGAATCCCCCACTAAAGAATCCAAAAATAAATTTCCAATCTTATGAAACCTCTATAGATGATATAGAACTTACCAATGATGTGATGGTAAGTAATTTATTCCTATATTAAAATTTTGATGATTCATCATTTGATTTTTGATCCTTATAAACGTTTATATATATATATATATTTACTTGAAAATTATACATTTCCCATTTAATGTGATATGGAGGTTTTTGGTCAAAATTCTTTTTGAATGTGTCAATGTAACAATAATTTTTCATGAATTTTACATTATGAATCATATATGTGATTTATTTACTATCATTATTATTAATCCCAAGGTCAATATTGATATAATCTAAGGTATAGACTAGATTTCAAAATATTATAAATACATTTATTTTATTATGTTAGAATTTTGGATTTGTATTGATGATGTAGAATTCCATATCTTTAGAGAAGATACAACATAAATCATATCATGTCTAGAACCACCACCAATATCTCTACTAAATGAAATTCATTTTGAATAATAGAAATAAAATATAAAAATGGATAATGTAATCATAAAATTGAGGTTATACCTATTCTACACGGACACATTGACATATTTTAGAAGGAATTACCAAGACTTATCGGGGTGTAAGAAGTTCATTTTTGCAGTGAATTAATCACAGATGAAATAACAATTTCTTATATGAATGTTATCTATGAAATAAGTGGAATTGAAGAATAAAATAGAATAATTGGGTTATATGAGATTTTTTCCCTTTTGTTTTACTATGGGGAGCCCATGTTCTCTTTTTTTTCAGAAATATAGTTCTATTAGGTTGGGAATTGATTTTGGAGACACAAATGAGAGTATGATAATGAATAATTTCATATACCTCACAGTAATGTTTCATTTCATCAGCTTTATGGTGAACAATTTTATTAATGATACACCTTTATTCTATATATCATAAATTGAAGGTAAATAAGTAATACATTCTGAAGACTACATTCTAGATGAGGGATGAACATTAAGTGTTTACTGTAATGCCACTTGGATTTCCTAATTAAGCATCTATTTTTATGTATCTAATGAATGTAGTATTCATGGAATATTTGGTTGGTTTTAATGGTATTTATTGATTATATTTTGGGTTTTTATACGTTGTTTGAGGACAATGAGAATCCCTCACACATCATTATTTATTATTTTATAAGGAAAGTGTTATGAGAGATATTTAGTAAATGTTATTTACACTTCATGATGTTTCTTATCCTGGATATACTATTTCCATGGATGCAATCCTAGTTGATCCTATGAAGACAATGGAGATATAGGAATAATGTATACCAATGAACATAACTGAGGTATATTGTATCATTAGTTTGGTAGGTATCCATCAGTGATGTATTCCAATTTATTATAATTTGAACAAATGTTAACCAAGATTACATTGAAGTAGTTGAAACTTCTTTGTACAATGATTGTGAAGAAGGAATTGATGATCTTAATTGGAGATTGTTCCATGTTCTGATTTTAACTCTTCCTACTAGAAATAAGGGGTTGTGATACATAATGAATCATCTAAAAAAGAGATTTGTTGTATCCTAGTGAGTAAAATGATAATTTCATTTCATATACATCATTGAAATTGATGAATCGAGATAAAATTTATCCAAAACGTGATCTTAATTTGTAATTGGTAATATTTATTTTAAAAATATGGAGACATTATCTCTAGGGTGAATTATACGAGATATACACATATCATAAAACACAATATATATCAATATTTTGAATGTGAACAATATGAGTCAAAGGGGATGGATTAAAGAACTCAAGGATTATGATTTCTCGTTATACCACCACCCAATGAAAGATAACAGGGTAGACGATGCATTATGTTGGAATGATCATGTTGTTTTGACCAAATTGAGGATGGAGATAGATCCTATTTTCATAGATCTTGTAAATATAGATTTGTAGGTTATTATGAAATGACATACATCAATAATATTTCTAATTATTTTTAAACCATATTAATTAGGAAAGATAAAAATTTCTTCATATTATAGTGAGAACATTAATATGAAAATTAAATCTGTAAATAATTTGAAATTAAAAAACATTATTTTTTAATATTTAATTCTAGAATTTTAAAATAAACCATGAGTTCCATCTATAACTAAGCTAAGTAGATAATTTTATGATAATTATCGTAGTCTGAATTTTTTTTATACACTATAGTGTCATAAAGATGTATAGATATTTGATGATTCATTTTTATGGGATAACATGAATTTGTACATTTTTTATTATGTTTCTAGATGATTTGTTTTCCCATAAGTGAAAGTGGTTAGACTGCATCATATATGGGTAATAAATTTTCTTTCTATTTCTATTTGAAAATGGGATGACATTACTATAAATTGTTTTATAGGATTACCATCTACTCTAACAAATAGTGATGTAATATAGGTTATCATTTATTTACTAACCATATATTATCAATCACTCCCTTTATATAAATATTTACCTTTTGAGATCCTTAGTTTGTCTGATTGGGATTTTAATTTTACACTGATATTTTCAAATTTTCTTCTAAAGGGTATTCATAATGAGATTCATTTGAGCACTTCCTATCATTCTTAAAGTGATCTATTTTCTGAAAGGACACTTCAAAAAATATAATTAATTTTGTGTTCACACTCACATGAGTTTCGAGGTATGTGGGATCATTATATTATTATTTTACATGAAGAAGAAATTTATAATGAATTAGGTTTTATCATTTCATTGAAATTGTATGGTATTTAGGAATTTTAAATTACACATTTATTAAATTAAATTATTTATATTGATGGACTTGTGAAAAAAATGTTCAAAAAAATAAGCATGTTTAGTCCAGCTCAAATGATATCTCATGTGGGACCCGGAGGTCGATAATTCCTAGAGGAGATAGATTGAGAAATTTTATGGGTACAATAGAGTGATATTCTGATGTATAAGGAACATAGAGAGTGTAATGGAGAATCTAAAATCACACCATGCTTGGTAGAATGATGGTACGAAGAGCTGACATGGACCGGTACCCGTGGGGGTTTAGGAAAAGGCCCTGATACCCACATCTGGAAAGATGAATGAATGAAATGATTGATAAAGAGGAGCTAAAATGTATAATATTCAAGAGGTTGGATGTCTGAATATGAAGTCAATATTAATCTATATTTAATGACATGGATATAATGTGGACCATTCAATATAGTATATCTGAGTAATCCAAATATGTGAAAAGAGTTTTCTCCTGCCTCCTCTACATGAGGGTTCTTCAGGGCGTGATTTTCCACCATTTATGAAATATTGAGATTATGACCACATCCACTATGATTATATAGAAGGAGACAAACACATTAATGGATTCCACATTGATCACATACGTTCCATGTGATTATGAATCAATTTATGACCATATTCTTCATGAGTTACCATTTAAGAATAGAAAATCATAGTGCAGTGATGTCACGCGATGAATGAAAATTCATGAACGATATAAATTTCAATAAAAAAATATTGGTGTGATCAATGAATTTCATGAATTAAAATTTTCATTGCATTAATAAAAATTAAATATATATATTAATATTATAGGTGATGAGAATTTTTTAGTTATTTATTGTCCTCATGATGAATCCGGAAGAAGAAAATATAAGAATATAGTGTTTTGATCAAGTATAAGGGCATTGTAGTAGCTGCATGTTGAATCATGAAAATCGTTTCATTTATGTATTAAACTAGAGTAATAAGAAATAATTATTTTTTCTTCCTGAATAAAAAAAGAACACTATGTCAAATTATCAATGATTGTATGATTAATAGGGAGCCTGATAATCATTAGGTGTTGTGATGAGTTGCATATATACTGGTGAGTTTCACATGTTATCTATTTCATATGAAATTACCTATATATAAGTATCTTCGTAAAAAAAACCCATGAAGATACAAAAAAACCATCAAGTATTCATGATTGAGATTATTGTATCCAAGCATGTAATGTGGTGAGTTAAGGATGATCAGTTAGCTACTTCAAGGGAAAAAATTCCAGTGGGTATTCATCTGTTCTAGATGAAGTGGATTAAAAGTGTATTTGATATATTGTTATTGCAAGAATTAAATAACCAACCTATCATTTCAGTATTTTATAATGAGAATAAAATTAAATACCCATGGTTTAATACATCATTTTATAATGATCATAAAATAATAATACTCATTGGGATAATATTATTGGAAGGAAGTATAAAAATAATGTTTTTATTCATAAGAACATTTTTTAGGATTTAAATTAAGGAATTAATTGAGATACAATGAAAGATATGATTTTTTATAAATATTAGGATCCAAATGATTAAAATTATACATAAAATATTTCTATCTATTGATATTCACATACATTAATTTATTGAATAGAATAAATAATTGAAACTGTGATAATTTTGAACGTATTACAATATCGATTCCATAGAATTCAGAGATTTATTAGAATCTAGGTTTACCAACTTTTGAAGAAGTATAAAGAACAAAATTGATGATGTTATTGAGTAGGTATAGATGCAATTCAGATTCCATGATATCACGGAGGATGATAAATCAAAATCATATAGTGGAACAAGCCATCAAAAAATGTGTCATCTTCTAGTTTGTTAGGGGAGTAGGTGATGACATATGGTTGGGTCTAGGAGTATAACGATGCACTATATTTGAGTTTGACCAATAAGATATTTGGGCAGATCCCAATTGAAATGAAATCTCTTTATTATATCTAGATTATAAGTCTTTCATTTGTAGAAGAAAGAAAATGTATTCACTTGTTTGATAGTGAATAATCCATTTTGGGGTTTCTAACCAACATGGACAGAAGGAGGCCATTCATTACAGAACCTTGAATATTATATGTTCTAAAATATCTTATTTTAATATTTCACACCATTTAAGATAGAGAGACTATATTTGGTGTATTGATAACCTTTACATGTCCAAGAGGTTGAATTTAAATGAAATGGAATTGATAAAAAGTAACATGTTATTCATCCATCAACTCTCAGTGTTCAATCCAACCTGGGGATATAAAATTTTGAATTAGTTTTAGATTTATATTTGTTAAATTTTATATATCTATAATTAAAATTTAGATAATTTGAATAATTTTAGTAGTTTTTGTTTTTAAAAATAATTTGTACGGTTTTGAAATTATTTTATATTTAATAACCGACTTTATCATCACATCATTTGGGTTAACATTAAAATGAAAATTTCACCTATATGAATGGAATTTATACAAATATATTCTCTATTTGGAATAAGAATAAATTTTTTTCTAACAAGTAAAACCCAATTTTTTTGCACAATCCATTGTAAATACAACGAAATTTAAATACAATGGTTAAAGTAAAAAAAATTGATTTATTGGATGTTATAAAATAAAGGAATGTGTTTAAATAGACTAAAACATTGTGTAAAATATATTATATGGAATAATTTATACTTTATAATGTATAAGTCTTGAGGATAATCCATTTTTAACATTTTGGAAATCTAATTACATGGTTAATCGTTTTTCATTAAAAAATTATAGTAGTACCACTCACCCAACTTATAAAAGGCCACCAATATCATGTCTTATTTAAAACTTCATACCATTGTGGATAAACAAATACCAACCCTAATCACATCCCAACTACAATTACCTCATCATTTAATCGTTATATTAAGAATAAATCCAATGTTGGAAGGCATTTTAAGTAATTCTAAAGATGTTACCTAATGAATAAATAACATTCTTCAACGAGTGTTTTTATTTAATTCCATTCCTCACCATATTCAATTCATATTAAACCATTATTATATAATAAACTCAGTTTTATCCATATACTTAGATTATTTTATGTTATAGGGATGGCCTAAAATGATCTCCACTTCCATCAAATGGGACATGAAATCATCATTAATATGTACGGAGCACTATCGCCTCACAAATCGATGTCATATATTTTTTTAAATTAACAACTATAATTTCTATAGATGATAACAAAAATAATGTATATTTTCTTTTTTAGAAAACAAATAGATATTTATTCATTATGATATATATAAAATTTCACTTTCCATTCCTTAGGGGATATGATAACATCACTCATGTGTAAAACAAAATCATGCCTTGAGAAGGGATGTGATTAATATTTCTCTACCATTTAAATTTATGGTGATGAGGATAAATTTAATTATTAGATTTTATATAAAAGAGAAAATTAGGATATTCATGTCGTATAAATAATTATATAAAGAGATTTTATCATTTTATTTCCTATATGTTCATTCAATCAAAGACAATAATATAATTATTGTGTGTTTAGACTACCACCCTTATAATGTGATGTGACTATATTTTCATCACCACACCACATGTGAAATTTTATAATGTATATTTAATTATATAATATGATATTATGATAATAATGAAAATAATATTAATTTATTTGAAAGGATATGATATCACATCGGGGGGTACATGAGCTCTGTGACCATGGAGTTCTGATGTTCTAGGGTTTATAATGTATATTATCTATTTTCTATGTTCTATGGTTGTAGATAATGAAACAGGATCTGTTCAGAATGAATATCCCCAAATGATCGATGGTTATGCGTCTCTGGTAGGACTACCAACATCTAGGTCTGATCCGGATTGGGATGTTGTTTTCATGTCAGTCACATGAAATGATAAATTGTCTTATCCGGGAGACTGGTCACACCGGGTTGATGGATCATTACCAGATCTCATTATCTACAGTCTTTTATTGGATGGAAATTTGAGGGATCATGATGCCAGAAGGGGTAAGCTAGCGTAGACTTCAGAACCAGGACCTTGGTTGTAGCTCATGGATATTTAGGTGATGGAGGTGCACAACGTCCGGATGAAAAGACTAAACTACTACATCCACTGAATAAAGCTTTGTTTTCTAACATTTTTCATGACTCTAAGAAATTGGATACTATATTATTGCCTTCGGGCTCTGATTTTCATTATTCGTCGAGGATAAACTGGAATTATTTGTTGAATCTTACATTTGTGTCTTACATTGCATCATGTTTTTGAATAATTATTTGAATGGGATCATTAACCCAAGTCTAGGCCAATACTGATGCCTTTGTTGAAAGGATTTCAATTGGGAAAAATTCCTTAAGAGAAAATCTTATTTTACCAATGGGTCATAAATCATGGAGGTTTGATGAATGGGTCCATCAGATCTCATTTTTGTGGAGATTCTCTGATTGGAGGTGTGTAAATCTTGTACATGGATTCATTTGTTATATTTTTCCTTCTTATGATTCTAAAATTCATGTGTATATTATTGGATCTTTTTCCTTATAGCAAAGATGGATTTAATATCATGTATGGTCCCTGGAAATCAATGCTTCGTGTGCAAGGAATGGGTTTTCTCAGGAATGGGTTGCACATCATGGTCTTAATTGGTTCAATGGGCATACAACGATTCTGAATGATATTGGAATTGAAATTGGGACTCCTATAAGACATAACAAGGAGACCTGTATTGTTTAGTTTGGTCCCCTTCCTAGGATGTTAGTGGAGATTTATCTTAGATCCACCCTGTTTGTCATGATAACTCTTTGCATTTCAATCGATGACATTAAAAATCATGTTGAGTATGAAAAAAATCCTCTATTTTTAAAAAATGTATGGCTATTTGGAATTTATTAGAACTATTTTGAAGGAGGATATCTTGAGAGAAATAGAGGATGAAGGGTCATCCATCCAATCTCTATAGTAAGAAATCAGAGAGTAATTATGTGGATTTCTCCCCACCCCTTGATCAAAATAGATATGTCCTCACCAAGACATTTTCAAATAAGCCTGATGTTCTCACTTTTGAAGAAGATCACTCACTACCTATGAAATGGAAGGGACTGATCATGGATATATCACCATTTTGAGCTAACAATGGTCCCTATAATATTCGGTTAATCTATAAATCATCAATGAGGGACCCTCTAATTCTTGGGGTTTATTTTAGAAAGGATCTTAAACCGAATGATGGTCTTGTGGTTACTCCCAATCTATTAGTTGATACGTGAAAAAATGATAACCTCCCTATTGATAGATATCCTACTGAAACTGATCCATATAATATATGCATGAGTGATAGTCTCTAAGAAGGCCTAATTTGTGATGAGACTGTTGAGATAAATATTAATACTAAATCTCCTCAATATATTGGTTTTCATTAGGAAATATAGACTCTTTTTAACTCTTCTAGGTTATCATTGAAGTGGGGTGACATCTCCTAAGTAGAAGTGATTGTAGTGGGAATTGGTGGACTTACCTATTTCATTGATGAACTCATTTCATGAAAATGGAAGGTTGGTGATTTTTCGGACTACACTCATGTTACCTAGAGGAAAGGTATGAGGAAAGAATATTCTAACACATCTCGCACTATGTGTACCTAATCATCTAAGCTATCGAGAATGTTCAATTATGATATTCTAAGTATCCTCAATAAGGGTAAGTCCCAATATGGATGGGAAACGACTAAAAACTATGATTATGGGAATAATATGTCTTATTATGATATGTAACTTCATGCTTCGATGGTTGAGGGAATATCCCATTCTTTGGACCAGCCCGTCCACTCAATACATTTTATTTTATTTAATAAATAGTCAGAAGCATATCTTCTATGTGGACATGCAGGTAAAAATATTTCGTTTCTCCATTCTATAATTATCATTGAAAAAATGAAAAATTACTCATGTGTATATGGGACATATAATATCATTTATTGTAACATAATTTATATCAAAAAACCATCAATCATGATTGGTTTTGAAATTATAATTGATGTATAAATATTATAATTTTTTCCTTATTACTATTATTGTGGTTATGGAACAATGTAATTTACATAGGAATAATAACATTCAAAATAAATAATAAATGAATATATAATGCACTTTACACCTGGATCAATGAAAATAATGAAATATTATTAACACATAGGTCATAACATTTTATAATAGGATCATATATGATATTACACACTGGTTTATAGTTCTGGAATAATTTAACAAAATTCTTACAAAATATTGTTCCATATATTAAAGAATGTTCAATTAATGGAAATTTTGAGGTAAGTTACATCATCCCAATTTCTCTTCATTGAGGCGTATTGTAATTTTATTCACATAATTATTTTTAAATGGTGTATATAATGACAAATTTACACGTATTATCATTATTCATTCAAACTTATTTCTGTTTTTTGTTCCAATTTGAGATATTTCTTCTGGAAGGAATTTACATGAGAATTTACAAGTAGTAAAAGTTATTGAACCATCTCACATTATGTTGTGATTTTTAACTTTCTCCAAAATTAGTTACTTTCTTATGATTGTTTTTATATAAAATATTCATTTCTTTAAAAAAAATCATGAACAATGGATATCATTATTTTCTAAACCATATAATTTTTTTACATATGGTGGTTAATATTAATTTCATTTGATTAACTATGGTAATATTTATAAATGTGTACATATTACTCGGTATAGATACATGATGATAATTTGTTTAGATTCATAACAAAAATTTATTATCCCAAATAAAAGGAATGATTTGGACTTGTAGTAAAGGGCGGGCCTTAGTATAATAAAACCCCTATATTCATTTGTAGGACTTGTGAGGAATATAAGACAACAAAATTAAAGGGTTTTATACCTATAGTATTATACATTATCATGGATGGTCTTGAAAGTAGTGATATCATGAAGCCAAAGATATTAGTTCCTAATAATATAGTTTTTCATTCATTAAAAATTTAGTTCTCATTATCAAAAATAGTTTCCAAAATGATACATTTATTTATTCATTTCATTCTCATATTATTGACTAATTGGAACATGTTTTATTCTATTTAACAAATATTTATTATGAAATATATTATCTTCATTATCATGTCTTTTTTTTGGTAATGTGGGTTATGTTTGTTATATTTCCTTGTTGATGTAGTTTATTGGATAATTATTGTTTGCATTATACATAACCCTTACAAAGAATTTGATATTATCCTTGTTTTTTTTCCTTCAGCAAGATATAAATAAGAGATCATTGAATGGTTTTTCAAGGATTCATTTAATTTTATAATATATTTTATTATATAATATTTTTCACTCCCAATGTAAAATGGGTAACATGTATGTATCTATTAGTCCAAAAATACTAAACTAATCACTCCATATGAATAATATTCTATGTATCAATGTTAATGAAACACAGTATGGAACCAAAATTGAGATAAAAGAGTTAATTCCTTTATAGATTGTATTAGAGGTATATGAGTTGAAACATTGGGATCTAGATTAATGAAAACATATATTCGGGAACATAATCCAATGATATTTTTTGAGGATAAGTATATATGAACATATTAAATAATATTTAAGGAAGTGATAAGAAATTTTTTAAAAAACGTTAATTTATGGATATTACATGTGGATGTGACTCTAGTGCACAAGTATCTATGTGTAATTAATCTATAAACGAAAAATTGGGATAGACCTAACTGTCACTTGTTGCCAAAGAACGGGCCTAACTAAAACCTATTTTACACTCCAAGGGGATATTATTTGGATAAATAATATTTTATTTACGAACTATTATGATGGATTTGTATGTAATGTCAACCCCAAGGGAAACAATGTTTATAATTATGAGATTAACGATGAATAAAGTTTTATTTATGTTATTTATTTCACCATATTTATAAATAAATGTTATGATAATTGTTCATAGTTTTATACGATAATATTGTATGTACCAATGTTTTGATTTTGGGTATGAATGGAAGTTTTGTATCAATACTCATGTCTAATGTTTATATTTACCGACTGAGGAAGAAGATACATCTAGAATTCAAATTTAGAAAAGTATGGATATATTTGGAAAAATTAATGTTGTTGTAAAATATAACCATTCCATGATTAAAAAACCTATCATGTATTGAGATTATACCATTTCAAACTTATTTATATTATAGAAACTTCCAACATTTTGTTTTACTAATAATCTAGTGGAATTCGAGCAATGTATTCGGCCTATGGAGAAGATATTTATGGAATTGGGTTATGGTAAAAACAAAAAAGGTAACACATGATATGTATTTTATCATAGGTAATGATAATATATAGTTTTTCTAGATCTAGAAATACTCGGAGGAAGTTGAAATATAATTCATGGAATAGAAATCATTAATGGAAACATTATTTGTAAATAATTTTTTTATTATTAAAAAATTTAAATGAATTGAATGTTCCTTAGCTTAAGAAAAAATGAATAATAATGAGTTTGGGACTACAATGGAACCGTTATTAGGAAATATTGGAATTCTACAGATTATATAAACAACATGAAGTGAATGATTTCCCACTTATATGAAAGACATATCCATGTATCCATAGGGACTTGGAATCTAAATATTTTTATGAATAAATAGTTTTATATTCCATAAAAATAGAGAACGATTCATAAATTGAGAATATATTCATGGGGATTTATGATAAGGAGAGGTCATATGAACACGAAGAGAGAGGGAATGAATCAATGCAGTAAAGGAGGATGGGGAAATTTTCATAATTTGAATTTTATTAAATGAAACATCGTGGGAAATTTATTAAGTGAATGAGATTTTGTTTCAAGTGTAAAGATAAGTTAAAATGGTATCATGAATATAAGGGGAAGAAAAAAACAAATAATCAGAGTGTTTCATCTATAAATAAATGAATTGTCATTTAATATAATGTTCTATTTGTCAATAGAATCAACCCCAAGTTACAATAAAGGGTGAAGGGAATTATTTTTTGATCACAAAAATTGTGGTGGGAAAACCCATTGATATTGTGGAAGCTACATTAATTAAAGAATAAAATTTATCATATTATTTATTAGATTCCGGATCCTCAATCCCTATAATATCATACTAGTTATTAATGATTATTAAATAATTCCCTTTAAATTTATGAAATATGTTCTGATTCAAAAATAATATGGTATATCTCACTAAAATGTTAATGTGTTATGAATTCTGATTTATGAAACATAATATTTCATTATTTGATTAAAATTTTATCATAATTATGTATTAATTCAATATGATCTTTTGTATGGACTTGTTTTAAAATTATGATGAAAAACTTTATTACAAGCAGAAAGAAATTATGATTTTTGGGGGAGGGGTTTATTCCCTTATCCTTAGAGTAGATATTTCATCATGTAAGTTAATTTTAGATCCACCCCTAATAGTTAGAATAAATGAGTTTATTGATGATGTAGAAAAAAAATCAATAGATAGATATGCTAATCTTCAGATTGAGGATGTACCTATTGTATTAGAATTCATGGATGTATTTACTGATATATAACTTGGAAATCAAACATGGTGTGTAGCTATGTTTTCCATTTATTTAGAAACTTATTTAAGAACAATATCATATACACCCTATTAAATGAACACTATGGAATTAAAGAATTTTAGGATATAACTAGTTGATTTGGATCCTAAAGGATTTATTTAGTCCATTTTTTCATCATAGGGAGAAATAATATTATTTTTTAAGAAGAAATATAGATCCATTAGAATGATAATTAATAATAAGGAGATATATGCTATTATGACATATAAAATATATAATCATCATTATGATAAGACGTATACATTCAACTTCACAGAGCCCATTTTTTAAATGATTGTCCATCATTCTAGGTATCATTAGATGCATTTAAAGAAAAATACATTTTGAATATAGATTATTATAATAGGTATGGATATTAAATGATTACTGTAATTCAAATTGGATTGACTAAATAACCCTACATTATTTTGGATTTAAGGATTTGAGTATTCAAGGATTAAATTGATGATTATGTTTTGGTATTCATTGATGTTATTTAATTGTATACTAAATGTCCCCGAGTCTCAAATAATAACTAATAGATCATTATTAAGAATCTTGGAAGGAATGAGTTATATTTTAAATTTAGTATCTCAGGTTTTTTTCTTTATTATGATTCCTCATAGGCTATATTGTTTCCAAAGAAGGAATATCAAGTATTCCTTTGATGTAAAAGTAAGTTATGTAATGTATTATACCAATTAAAATAGCTTATGTGGGTAGTTTCATTATATTATTAAGTTACTATCAGATATTAGTTCAGAATTTTTCTTGATTGGCTGAACTATTTACCATGATTATGCCAAAGGGGTCTAAATTTTGTAGTAAAAAGTAATTTGAAAAATGTTTTGATAAACTAAATAAGATATTAGACCATGCTCCAATTATTACTATACCATTCGGAAATTATGGGGTTTTCATATATAATGATTCATATAAGAAGGTACATGGTTGTGTTATAATGAAAAATTATAATGTAAATACATTTGTATACTGAAAATTGATGAATAATGAAATAAACTAACCAAAACCATTATATTTAGTTAGGAGATGAAATATATTATTTGATTATATAGAGAAATTAATTATATTATAAAATATTTGAGATATATAAATTTTATATAATCATAAAATACATATTTTATTAGAAGGATCTCAATATTAGACAATATAGATGGATTCACCTACTCATGGAATATGACTTATTAATACACATCCACCCAAGGTAAGAAATTAATGTAGCAGATAAATTTGTTATGAATGATTATGAATTAGGAACCAAATATGTATTGAGAGAGATCATATCTTCATGGATATATTGACTATGGATATAGGGGTCATTATGGAAGGGAATACATCACTCATTTTTCAAATGAAATTAAAAGTACATTTTCTATAAAAGATAAAATTCTGTGAACCTGTTGACGCAAAATTACCGATGAAAATTAATGTTTTAAATGATAGGAAATTATCGTATTTAATTTTTTAAGATTTTATTTTAAAAATAAGAATTATATTCTGTGTTTTATATATATACTTGAGTTAACATGGTAATTTTTGGATGATGATTATATCTTTAATTTCACTATACACCATGGTATTAAAAATATGAATAGGGATTTGAGGAATTTTGTTTGTGGGATATGAGGAGTTGGTAAATTTATTATTATTTTTCCGAATGATTGGGTTTTCAATTATTTAATGGAATGATACAAAATAATAGGGGATTCATGAATCATCATCATTTTCATTTGTGTAAATGGGATGAATTTAATATAGCCTATATCAAAGAACTACTAAAGACTACTAGAATGATTGATGAAATATGTTTTATCATTGATCCTCTAACCAAATATTAAAATGTCACCCCTATATTATAATATTTACCTCTAAAGATCCTCAAAAGGATCCATATTATTTATGTTTTAAGACTTAAGGGTGTACCTCATTCAATGTGTTTGATCCTGATCAATATTTTATATCACCGTTATAGAAAAACATTCATAAGGATCATAATATAGAAATTCATTTGAGAATTTCCTACCATTATAATAGTGATAAGTAATCCAAAATTTCTATTAAATTAGTATAATACATGATGATATCACTATCACATTACCTTCAAGGTATGTGGTTGTAGAATTTAACATTCTTAGAAATTTCATGTTACAATTGGGTCAATTTAAGTATTAAAATTGCATCGTTTGAAGATTTATAATGGAATAGATGTTATACTCAAAATTTTTGTGTTAAAGTATAACAAAAGATCCATTTCATCCATGAATATGTTTAAGATGCAACAAAAAATGGAAAAGGCTATTCGAGCTCAGATTGAAGAATCTGAAATTTGGAAAAAATTTATTCATATTATTATAGGAATGATTTGGAATTCCATGTAAGAGATAATGTTTTATTAACCATATCCCCGTGAGAGGGAGTAATAATGTATGGAATGAAATGGTAATTGATCCCCAAGTGCATTGGATCCTGAAAATTATTGTATAAGTTGGGTTTATTTCATATTGTTTAGAAATGATTCCAAATCTATCAAAATAAATTAATGTATTCAATATATCATTGTAAAATATACACCCAAATGTCCCAAAACATGTGATAAATTATAATAAAATAAATCTTGAACATGATCGATTTTTCTAGGAATAACACACCTATATACTTCTTAATTAAATAAATTTGATTAATGATCGAATGAATCTCCAAGAAAATATTTGTTGGAGAAATCAAAAAATATACGAACTAAGGTGGGACCTAGAATATATTATGAATAAGAACATCCCTCATATGTTTAAATCGTAATATCCATAATATTTTTATGTTGCAATATTTTTAGTAAGAACTATCCTAACTCCTTAATAGATTAAATTATATTTATTTTGGAATAAAATAAATTTCATCGATATATTGTGATGCACGCAACAACAAGTTTAAACGAAACATGAAACTCTATTACTTAAATATGTACAATATAACCTGGATATTAAATTAGTGGTAATAAAAGAACAAATTTATAAAAAAAATATATTTTTTACACACATTCAAATATTATCTATTTAATATAAATTAAAATATGAATCATTTCTTTTAAGAATAATTATTTTATGATAATATATATTTTAAAGAAATAGATTCATTATGTCTTGTTGAAATATAAATAAATTATTTCATACAAAATATATAAATTTTTTTAAAAATACATTTTGAAATAATAATATCAAAAGTATCCTATGAATAATTATTTGTATTTTTCATTAAAGTTTCATTACTTAATTAAAATTAAAAAATTAAAAATTTTAATTGTAATAAAAATATTTCATCTAAATAATATTTAATGTTATAATATATTTTGAACTATTTTTAATGTATCATTTTTTATATTCAATATCTATTAATCCATGTTTATTTATTCTAATATTTTGAATTTTTGATTTTGATATAATATTGTTTTAATTTTTTTAACATTTTCTCATTCAAAATATGGATTCTTCTCTTATCTTCCAGATTAAATTCGAATTAAAATTTTCCATTAATTTGAAGGTAATTTTGAAAAATTTAGTCCTTATTATGATTAAAATTAGTTTTTATTTTCGAATATGTTCAACGTAATTTTTGACCAAAAATAATTAAAAAAATAGAAAAAAATAATTACTGCAGTTGTGGAAAAAAGTTATTCGCTTGGGGTAAAACTAAAATGATAATTGTTAAAATGACCACAGTATGTGTATAAAATATAATAGATAGATCTAATTAGATCCTATAATGAACAATTATGAATAATAATCCATTTTTACCCATTTATAATATGAAAAGCGTTAGAACCATTATTTACTTTCATAAATTAATAGTGTATCAATGAAATCACTTATAAAAATACACCAACTCTTCTCTCTTATGCACTACATCACAACATTTTGGATCATCCAATACATAAAAAATAAAATAATTAAAACCATACCTACATCCTATAAGACATTTTTTCAGTAGAAACCCATCTTTGTGTGACTTTTAGTGAAAACATATAGATGTTATCCAAAAAGGGGAGATGTTCTTGAACAAGAATTTTAATTTTATTTTCTTGTCCACATAATTAAATTCTTATTAAACCAATATTATTGAATAATTTCAGTATTTTTAATATATTAATATATTTTTTTGTTAATTTAATTACCAATAACCATATCCAATTTTGACATATGCTATACGAAACTATCATTCGTATGTACGACAACTACTGCCTTACCAATCAAGGTCATTCTTTTTTCATTAACACCCTCATATAATGGTATAAAGATTTTTATAAAGTATATATATTATATATACAAACTAATTATAACTCTATAATAATTATATCATATAGAAGTTATTTACTTTTCATTCAATATGGGATACAATAACATCACGCATTTGTATAGTGGAGTACTACCACGAGAAGCGATGTGACTACTCTCTCACTAATCATTTAAATGGAAGGTGATAATGAAATATTTAATGCTTATATATCATATATAAGAAGAAATAATTATATTAATGAAATATTTATCATTTTTTAATGATAATATATCGTTCTATATCTTACCTTTTAACTCACTTAAAGATAATAACATCGTTTGTGTATGTGTGGACTACTACATTAATGAAAAAATGAGACTCTATTTTCAACACAAAACTATGTGGATGATATGTATAATGATATATAATGAATTATTATTATATAAGGATCTTTTTGGAATGCTAAAATAATACTTATCATCTTTCAATGATGATTCTTGAAAATTTGAAATCATACTCATGAGTATGTATGACCTACAGTCACCATGATCATAACATACTTAATTTTCAAAAATATTAACTCATTCTAATTTTTTTATATTTATTAATAAGATAATAATTTAATTTCTAGTGATATTTATCTCATTTAACTATATAATAGGCACACTAAATAGAACACTCTTAAAAAATCATGAATGAGGAACCCCGGATATTTAAACAGAAAACAATGCAATTGATGTTGTATTATTAAACAAAATGGTGGTATAATGTTATTAGAGTCTCATATATCATATTATAAAAATTATTATTATTCTTTTATAGATTAATAACATTACTACACCTTTTATGAAGGAGGTTATATTTCATTCCACCGATGGAAAACGTGAGGTAATAGACTTTGTCTCAATTTAACTTCATTGAGGCATATTGAAATATTATAAATGTAATTAAATTTATTAAATTTATATAAACACCACATGAAATTTAATATCATGATTAGTTCATACTTTAGGGTATTTTATAATTCATTTTGAGTAATTTTATCTTGGTGTATTTGACATAAAAATGACTATGTGGTGAAAGTTACTGAACAAACTCACATTATTTTGTGATGGTTAACAAAATATTGAATGAATAGCATTATTGAGAACTGTTTTTCTAAGAAAATATATTTATATAAAATATAAATACTTATGTATGATGTATATTATTTTTTCAGAAACCATAAATTATTTATTCATATGGTGTTTAATTTTAATGTTATTTGGTCATTGTAGGAAATATAGATAAGTATGTATCCATTAATCAATTTATATACTTAATGATATAAAATATTGATTCATTAATTAAATATATTATTACATATGTGAGGAATTATTGGATTTGTAGTAATGAATGGGTAAAGATAAAATATATCCCCTCGATGCATCGATAGATCGAACTGGAAAAATAATTCACCAACATAGACATGTTTCAAACTATTTTTCAAGACATCTTGTGATAGTCTTTGTGGTAGAGGTGTCATGATTATTGATATTATGGAATCCAATAATATGGTTTTCCATCATTATGAATTCAATTATTAATGAAAGTTAGTTTTTCATGATGATATTATCTCTCTATTCCTTTCATTTTCTATTTACTAATTAAATGGATTTTGTTTTCATTATTCACCATTTCATATTTTTGTAAATTAAATTATCATGAGATTCAAGTTATTGAAATGAAATGTATGTTCTTTTATTTACCATTCCATGTTTATTATGAATATTTATTTGTGATAAATTTTGATTTAATTAACCCTTATTGAGAATTTGTAATCTCACATATTTTAGATTCATCCACCATGATTAAATTATGAAATATTTGGATGCGTTTTGAAGGTTGTTGTACATTTTCTATTATTATGTATATGTGTTATTTATTACAATTATTGAACTATTATTATCGTGAACATATATGGTTATATGAAACTACTATATAGAGATGTCCTTTAGGATTTGATTTTTCATAGCTTTGATAATTTAAAATAGTAAAACCCTGACTCGTGGCTACTTGAGTTAATTCAACATAGAAATTACACACTATTTTAGTGTGATTAAAAATTGTTTTTTATTATAGATTGTATATTTTTTATGATATTTTTTTCATTTAAAATTATGAATAGTATTTGAAATCTATTTTTGTATCTCAGGGAAAAATTTATAGTTTTGGATAATTTCATAGTATTTTTGTTTTGAGAAGATTTTTGAATTTTTTTATGTATTTTATGTGTTAAATGTTTTCAAATGGGAGGACTAAAACATTAATATTTTTTCATTATATTTAATTGTTTTAAAATATGATTATTCCTTTTTTTAATAATGATAGTGCTTTTTTAAATGATTTTCCAAAAAACCATTTTAGATTGAATTAGTGATTTGTTTATAGAAATGGGCTGGACGGTCGATTATGTTTAATATTTTGGATTTAAACAGTCATAAATAGAATTTTTAGTTATAAATTTGATTTATTATTTTCTTCATTGTGTATGAATATTAGAGTACATCATAATGATGTTTTTACATCATTTTTTTATACTCAAATTTAAATATTAATGTATTATTTTATATATCAATATTATCTTAGGATGGTTTTTCATAATATTCTAGTCACAAATATTGGTTAACTTCCCCCATTCCCTAGTACTAATATTTCATTGGATATTTCCAAAACATAAATCATCAAATTTTATGTTAGAAAACATCTTGTAAAGAATATGCTTTTTATATATTATTTATTTAGTATATTTTAACCAATAATGATCTTCATGAATCAATAAATTCTATTTTTAAAACTATCGTGATGGAAGGCCTGTGTTGGAAGTGGTGACAGTTGTTCATCAATTCTGAGGCACATGAAATAAGTCTTGGGAATATTTTATAGCCAGATTCATTCAATAATTATTTTAACTTGTGGTTAATGTATCTAAGTTCATGTAATATAATTGTGTTATGTGAGGAAATAATATAATTTTTGATAATTAAGATCATTTAATTCTGTTACTATCACATTTGCCTAATCATTTTTTTGATAATCAATTAGTGGAATGGTGTTTTGGTGGATGGTTTTCAACTTATCCTACCACTAAAAATTTCTTATATTGTCCATAACTCATATGAACTGTTAGTAATAAACACATTCAATGTTGAATAAGTTATTTTAAGAGTGGCAAATCCATTTTAGGTTTCTCAAATTCATATGTGTGGTTGAGGAAAGTAATGAAAGTGGAAAAGAAGGCATTCCATGTCAGACCTAGTATATAGTGGTATCCACATGCAATCTTGTTTCTTCTCATTGATTTTTTATGTGAGTAAATGGATTGTAATATATGTTTAAAATAGGTACATATGAAACCTTCCTATAAGAATAATACTAATTATTATCATTCTTGTGACTGTTTGGTTAATTTTTAAAAGGATTTTAAGATATCATACCCAATAGAACGTTGTGTTGAGATCTATATTTTATGAAGATACCATAATTCACCACTTTGATTTAAATGTAAAATTAACAATATTAGGGATTTACTTTTTTAATATGATTTCCCTTGTTATCATTGTGATGTCTACATTTTTGTCATGGTTATTTTTTAATTTCTATATTTATGTTTTGAATATTTTAGTATAATTTTTAAATTTTGACTTAGATAGAAAAGAATTTGTTTTATGTGGAATTACATGTGACCATTCTGTCATATTTAATTTCAATATTTATGTTTGGGGATTTAGAGGAGTTGTATTCTGAGATAAATTATATACAGTTGAGAGAATCCATTAGCAACACGTTTTCTATGTCAAATGTGTGGCTCCTCTAAAATAAATGTGATTTTTGTTTTCACGTTTGGAATAAAAAATATATGATGATTTATTTTTGGGTAATTTTTTCTTTAGGGTAATTAAAAACTAATGAATTTATTTTTATTCTCTTTAAATTATTCAGATGGTTTCTCCTTATTTTGGAATTTCTTACGGCTTAGTGATTATTGTACTTCAATTCCCTTGGAGTGATGTGAACCTTGTGATGTAAAATTTCCATTTTATAGTTATTCATATGTAATATTTGATATGTGTTTGGGTGACTATGAGATAACTTGTTTTTTATTATGATGTTCTATTATAATTATCATGTTCTAATGCCTTATATTTATATCCCTTGGATACCCTTACATAACCTTTGGAGGACTATATAGCAAATGTGGAGGGATGATCTCTTGTAATTCATCGTCAATTGATATATATTGTTCATTGTAAGGGGTAATTATATCATTCATCTTCTATCATGTGTGTTGTATTTATTTTTACCATGTTTCATTTTTTTATGTTTTATTTTTTATTATTTTTGTGATCATATTTAATTTATGTGGATATTTCTTTTATGTTTTTAGGGATGATCTGTTAGTGATTTTTTGGAGAATTTTAATCTTTATTAATTTGTTACTTTTTCCTTTCATTGATGGAGCCTTGTAATTTTTTGGGGACTAGTGATCTAAAAAAATATTTAAATTATAGGAGTCCACTAATCATGTACCTCATGCATCATAATTTTGAATCATTCAATTTATATGAATGAGGGTTTAATTTTGGTATTTTATTTGGTTTTAGATCAGTTTTTTAGCTCAAGGGAATAACCTAAGTTGTTTATTTACACTTGAGTAACATTTTATTATTCCTCTTGATCATACATTTTGTATGAAACAAATTGTTGATAAAAATCTATATAGATGGTATATCATCACACCCCTTCTATAGAGTATGTGTTTTTTTATAGATATTGTTTTAGTTTTTCTCCTAGAAATTTTGGTCCATCCAACTAAGCTTAGATATGTTTTTTTTAAGTCATTGGTGACGAACAAGCTATAACATTCCATTTTTAAAGATATTTTGAGTCTATGGATCTCATGTGACCCACGAAAAGGGTCAAAATTCATAGTGTTTTTGGTGATCTTAATAATTTGGCTAAAGATTTTTCCCTATGAATAATTTCTCGTTCAGCTTCATCCTCACTATGGTGTAGGGAATTGGGAGTTTAAAATCCATATAATTTCAAAACAATTCAATGGTTACATGGTCTGTCTATCTACTTTGTGTGGAGAGATAAAAACCACCATGGTCATAGTGAATACCCACCATTACATACCAACAATTGTTTTATAATTTCAAATGATCGATCACATATTTTATTTTATGGTGTGGGGGGTGAAACTAATGAATACAAAATATAATATAATTATGAAAGTGTTTTCAATGTGTAATTAAATTTATCTTATCCTATATGTTCCCCCATTTTGGGATTTCACTATATATTGAAAATTTTCCTTATGAACATCTTCCCTTCTCTATTATTGATCCTTAATTTTTGTTACAGTATTGTGGTAGATTATCCAATTTAATATGAACTCTTCTCTTCTCTTTAATCTTCCCATATTATTCATCTATATTATATAACCCGATATTTTATGACAGACGGATATATGATCTATTTTTTATTTATTAGGGAATTACTAATATCCCAGGGATTTTTTGGACACACATTGGTGCCGTAATGCTTTTTAGGTTTATTCATTTTTTATTACCTATAAAATCATATAATGTGAATACAATTTTCGTAAGGGTTCCATTTATTTATATTTAACATTTAATATATGATTTATCATGATTTTATAATGGTATGTTTATTATTTTCTATTATTTCCAATTATATCCAGTATCAACATTAAAAAATTATGATTTATATAGCCTTTGATAAATGTGGAAATAAAATTTTTTGTATGATTTTACGTGAGTAATATATTAAAATAAACAATAAATATTTATGGAAATTACAATATCCAATTGGCTCTTGATAATTTTTAATTAAATTTATTAGGACATTAATTTCCTAAATAATGGATTTTTATTTTCTAATTATCACGAGGGTTGTCCGACTTTCTGAATTATTGGATAGGTTGGCTTTGTTTATGAGATTGAGTAAAAATATATAGTATCTTATTGAAATATTTTTTTCTTTCCATTATTCATAATGAATTAATCAGAGGCCAAATTGATTCATTAAATGGTTTACATGGATTAAAAAATCATAGGACATGACCATCTATATATAACGGTAAATGAGAGTTTTTTTGGATTACATGGGTATATAAATTGGAATTTGTGTTTATATTTTCACATATTGAAGTCATGATAATGTCTGATATCCTAGTATGTTTACCCATATATTGGTAGATATGTACCATTATCATAATTTGATAAAGGGGAAGTTCCATTGTGGTTTTTTAATTGTGTGATCAATATTAACCATTATTTTCTAATATAATAAGGACAAATTAATATTTCATTTAAATGAACACTAATATTTTTGATATGTTTGGGGAAGTTTGGGTTGTCTAAGAGGGAGTTTAAGGTGCACTTCTTCACCTATTTTGAATTATACTCTAATTAGTGGACCAAGGGTGTTATTTTTTCAATATGTGGGAACATTCCCCTATATTAGGAAAATAATGATAAGAATATGTTTTTTTGGATAAAGCTGATAGATGTGAATTTTATTTCTGGTATACAAAAATTTCTTCATTGATGACCATGTTATCGGGGGACTATATGGCACCGATTTATCACTATGGATCCTTTGACAATTATATATATGTATTTTCCGTTATATGGGTATCTAGAACAATAAAAATAATTTTTTTCCATTTAGTATTTTTTCTAAAACATACTAATATATAAATTATATAGGTGTTTTTTAAAAGAGTACAAACTTTGGTTTTGTATTTTTGGAAACAAACATATTTTTGAAAATGGTGTTTTTAAAGAAAATTATATGTTACATGTTTTAAGAGTAAGATATAATTTTATATATCTATTTTAAATCATAAATGAAATGGTTTTTCTATTAAAGTGTTATGTTATGGGTAGAGGGTTGGAAAAAAATTGTATTTTTACACTATGCCTATATATTACAATTTATCGTATAAATGGGTAGTGTAGATATTAGAATACCTCTTGGATCAGGTTTTTAGAGGTTAAATATGGTTGTTTATTTTCTTATACTGATTTATAGTGGTATATTTGTATTATTTAATCTCGTTGAATTATTTTTTATTGAAAATATGTCTTGTAATATGAAATATTGATTTCATATTAGAATGTTTATTATATTTGAATTCTTGGATTCTCCTCTAATGTTTAATTCAAATAGTACAAACATATTTTCCATGATAGAAAAAATCATTACCCATATATTCTTATTAATTTATATGAACTTTTCTCAATCCCATGAATACTAGTAATCCCCGTCATACTTTTACGGGACATGCTTAGCTGTCCTCTTCGGGGATGACCTAGGATGGTTCATGGAACATTTTATTCAAGATTATTTTCCTAGATTGATATTTCATTCACATTATTTTATAAAATTTAATTTAATTATTATTTTTTAAGGATTGAAATTAATTTTTAAAATAGATTAATATATTAAAGTTATTTTTCAACAATATCCATCATCAATGTTTGGTAATCTATTTCATGTTCTAGATGCTTTGTCCACGAATCCATGATGTTAGACACTTTGGTTATTTGATTTTACCATTTTATAATGTTTACATTTGATTCTTTATTATGTTATTAGATTAATAAAAACCTTATAATGATATCATGATAAACCCAGGAATATTTATTTTTCATGTGTTTGATAAATATCATTTTTATTATAAACCATGATATTTCTTTTGATAAAATTATTTTTCTGACCATTAGAAAATTTGCATTCTTTTATTATATTATTTATGATTATGAATTCTTTATATTTCATGAATATCATAGCATGTTTAAATATTTTTAATTTAGGATCCTTCTTAAAATATTTTTATCAATTTATTTATTATAAAAGTTAATGGGAGAACACATCATGAATAATTTCATTGGTGAATTAAATTTTAATCACAACCAACATGAATCATCTTCTAACATAAATTTTTTTCTCATCTCAAAGAACCACCCCCAGCCTCAAAAATAATAAATTTATTTCCATTTGAATCTATGAATTTAATAAAATATAATGATAACTATTAATAGAATTTGTTTAGGTAGTGCAATGTCAATATAGATCGGTTCCAATGGTGATAAATTTGAAAAAATAATTTTTCAATAATGAAATGTCAACTATAGATTACGTACATGGTAGAAAAGATAATTGGTTCTCCGAAGAATCAAAATTGCAACACCTAGTTATATCAATATCAATCAATATTGAATTAATTAAAAAAGGTTTTAAAAATATTTATGGTTATGATAAATTATTTTATATTGTCAAAAATATTCAAAAGGAATAAAACCTAATTAAATTGAATATATGAGTTCCTGAAGACAGAATATTTCAGTTCTAATAAGATCATAGTTTTCTATTTCATACAAAAATTACATGACATAAATATCATAGTTGTATGTTGGGCATCATCTTTAGTGGAAAATGGGGTTCAAAAGAAGTGTAAAACATCACATGGATGATGACTATGGGACAAAACCATGTATACATGATGACAAGCCATTATTTTTACCAATTTACCAGAGAGTGTAACTATGTATCCACATGTTTGGAATTGGACAATTGGGACATCATGATTCTTAATGACATGACCCAATAATCCATAAAAACACAATCCTAGAAATCATAAATGATGTAATCATATCGTACACTCTAAATACATTAAATTATTATTGATAAAAATGATAGGACAATAGAAGTAAATATTTATCTATAATATTAATCACAAATAATCTATATAGTGTAGTAATTTCTAGGAAACATTTATATAATTGCGTTTTCTATATCTTATATCAAGGGTAATAGAATTTAATGTGTATATATTATATTCTAATTATTTTTTGACATATAACAAAATGGTGTATAAATGTACATTATACGGAGATAATAGTGATTTATTTTAAGAAATACCTATTTCATATCATTATAAAGATATTGAACTTCAATGGGGTGATATGTTTAGATAAAACACGTAGTTTTTTACCCCAAATATAAAACATGTTACTGAGGTGAACAAATTTATATACTTAGTGGTGTTCATACACTCTATTATGAGGGGTCGTGGGAACTCTACTTATGGATTTTATTACCCTCTCAACTACTACACATTGAAACACTATGGGGTTTAGTTCTCTATAATAATTTGTTTCTGAATAACCAGTGAGCTCTAATCTATGAAGAATGAGTCTCCATCTATAATTTTATATATGTGAGGTTCAAGGAAAGTAATGGATTTTATGGTACACTTTGGTATAATATCTATATAAATCTAGTATATAAAGTCTCAAACTAATCATTAATTTTAAATTGAATTATTATATAAATATTATTTTGTTTTTTCCACTTTTGATGTTACATGTTGTTTCATTTCCCATGTTTTTTACTTGAAATCTGATTTGATATGTTTATACAAACATCTATATATTTTTCACTCATGTATTGTATCGTTAATGTAAATTCCAATATCAATGCTAAATACAATGAGAATGGATCCAGGGGTTCTAGAGCCTAATGAATCATGGTGGTCCTATTTGCTCCTGTTTTATGTGTCATAAGTTAGTGTGTTTGGGATTACTTTATGTCTTTTTGTTTTTTTATTTTATATTTACATCATGGAAACATTTCTTATATCATAATATATATTAATAATTTCGGGTATAGTCTATATATCTTGTTTTTGTCACATTCATTTCATATTAAAAATGATATTTAAGATATTGTTTCATTATTAAACCATGTTTTGAGGATATATGGTTTTGTAAATGTGTATTTGGGAAAACATAACACGGTTAATATATACCTTATTTTCTATTGTCTTCATCCACATACCTATTCGAAGTGAGATTGGGGCATTACATTTAGCTTACAAATTCCTAATATAGGGTGTTCGTGTGTAGTCCATGTCATTTATCATGTTATATAAAAATAATTTTTTTGAATAATGGAATGCTAATTGAAACACAAACACTCACAAACACACTATTGAATCCTTCTTTATTTTTCAATAAAAAAATGGAATAAAACTTTTGAAAAAAATTTAATCCCTTTAAATAATTATATTTGAATACCCATGACAAATACATTTTAATAAATCATGGGGATAATAAGTATTTATCCAATCATGAAAACATTTTAAAAATGATCGGAGTCTATAATAATAATTATACAAATTATTTTCAACATACATTAGGATTACCCCATTGAAATACATAAATAAAAATAAATGAACATGATATATAATCAATATCAAAATTATCTTAATGAAACTATAGGGGGATTGAAAATAGGATAAATTTATATTGAAATGGTGGAAATAATAAAAAATACACTATATTAGAACAAAATATTATTTTTATATGTTCTAAGAGGAGTTTGGAAATTATGAATATAAATTGGTTCATAAATCTATTATTAATAAATATAAATCCAACATTATAAAATTAATAAATAATAAACCATTACGATCTGATTTCTAAGAGGTGTAAATATAATGTATTATTATTATGTATTATCTAAATCCCCTTATGAACATTAATGTTTTCATTAATGTCTCCAAAAGATGATATTATATCATACTTTTTGTGAGAGAATAAAAAAACTTTTAATATGATCAATATTATATTAATATAGCTAGTCTATTAGTCTGATAACATGGTTTTATATAATGATAGACAATTCAAATATCGTGGAACAAAGTGACATGTTTTTATATAGCCATTTCAGAACCATGATATATATATATTATCCTCTATTTTGACTGTGTCAGCTAATTAGACTATGAAGGTTTAGAATATTAAGGTTTCCATCCTTTTATTAAATATAATTAAATTCCAAATAATCTGTTAATATTGTATATAAAATTTTATAATTCTTAATATTATATTCCAAGGTTTTGGAATCATAATATATATCTATAAAGAAGAAGCTCTATAATTTTTCTCAATTCCATAAATTGTATCACAATGGGACTCTAGTACCCTTTGAAACCAAATTTAACCATCAAAGTATGAAATCTCTACTCTAATAAAGTTCACTAAGATTGGAATAATTTGTGTAATTTATAAATTGTGTTTTTTATATTCTAACTATTCAAAAAAAACACTATGAAAATCACAATTGATTATTTAGAATATTTTTGTATATCCACATTAGATACGTCTCAAATTATTAGGGTACTTGAGAATCATAAAAAATTATATGAATTAGAATAAGATAAAAAATACTATGGGACATACATCTCAATCATGATACCAGTCAATATGAGCCTTCCAAAAACATCAAAAGAGTACGACTAGTAAGAAAAATCCCAAGACACTAAAAATTATAATAAAATACTTATGATTGAGTGTTCTTTAATTGGGATATGGTTTATTTATAATGAATAATAATTGAAATAAATTAATTTTTTAAATTGATATAATTTCCTAAATGGGAAAAAATTAACATTAAAACAGTAATTCACATCTTTTGGCATCATCATCAAGAGAATTCTCTCTCTTCGCCAATGCTTCTCATTATGAACCTTCTCATTCACCAAAAGGGAAGGAAACAACGCGGCCCATCAGCAAGCAGGTTCAAGCCCATTCGATACTAAATAGTTCTTGTTGGACAATTTCCCTTCATGGATTTTCACATGAACTTCTGCTAATCTTTGTAATTAATGTTATATGCTTTTATCAAAAAAACAACAACAAAAAAGATAACCTAAACAAAAACCTATTATAGGTTTTTATATCCCAATATATCTCAAAATTAAATCCATGATCAACAATTTAACACAATTTCTTTATCGATCATTACAACCTCAATATTAATATAGAATCCATTTCGATTATCAATTATTTACATATATATGTCACTAAAATTGTATTCATTTATTTTTTTCTCAATATTCCAAATAAAACCTTTTATTAGATCATAATTTTTACTATTAGTTATGTGTAATGTTTTATGCCACCTATATGATCATGTTGGAACTTTACAAAATATATATTATGGTAATGATAAATATCTTATTAATTTATTTCACCTAAAATAGTTGAAAAATATTTAAAAACCCAAATTATACCAATATTATATAAATGATAATATTATAATGTTATTTAATATATATTGAACATAAAAAATTTCATCTATTTTAATATAAATGCCTCAACATGTCCGTCCCCCAAAATTAATATGCTTAAAATAATTAAGATATTGACCTGATAAAAGTACTAAATATAATAACATTTATTATATAGACATTCTTCATTCGAGGGAAAATTGTGAAATATTTTTATGGATGGATATAATTAATCATACTGTAAATAACTATACACATCCATTCAAAATTCATTCTCCATAGATAATTCAATCAGTTATAATGTAGTGATGTTTTTGTATTTAAAAAACATCATTATAATTATAGTTTAATATGTGTTTCACAAGATAATATATTTCTTCCAATATATTAATACATAACCATTGAGTAATCATTATTATTATACATATATTTTTTTTACTTTACCAAAACATTATTTTAAATACATAAATACATTAAATATTTTCATTAACCAAATTTCAATGGTATAAATAACTATTTGAGACCATTTCATGTCAATTACAATAGTTTTTGAATATTTTGTCCTTATAATTCCCATATCTACCTAGTTTCAAGCATCCTCTCATCCAAGTAAAATATATTTATAAACACAATGATATAAATAACTATATTAATGATAGTATAGTAAAAATAATTTATATATTAACTAGGAGATATATAACCACATCTATTTCTCCCATAACAATTTATATCAGTAATACTCTAAAAAAATACACATATATTAATTTATAAATACAAAAAATAGGATTTATGTATGTATTCCAAATAATGGTAATTTTTGGAAAATAATTATTTTTTAGGCCTCGTTAAATGACTATGAAATAAATTATAGATTCACTATAGGATATAATTTTATCAAAGGATTTATTCTTAAAATATGTTCAGTAATTAAAAAATATACAAAAAACATAAAGATATTATAGTCTATTTAGATATTAGAAAATTATATCATGTTTCATTAATGATTTAAATATAGGGTCTCTTAATCTACACCACCATAAGGCTACCTTCCCATTAAACTAATACTTAGTATTTATAATGTGGAATTACTGTTTTAATGTTAATATTTTCCCATCTAGGAAATAATATCAATTTAAAAATTAATATATTTCATTTATTATTAATTATAAATAAACCATATCCCAATTTAATATCACTCAATCATAAGTATTTCATTATAATTTTTAGTGTCTTCAAATTTTTCTTACTAGTCGTACTCTTTTTATGTTTTAAGAAGTCTCATATTTACTAGTATCATGTTTGAGATGTATGTCCCATAGTATTTTTAATCTTATTCTAATTCATATAGTTTTTTATGATTCTCAAGTACCCTAATAATTTTATATGTATCTAATGTGGAAATAAAAAAATATTCTAAATAATAAATTGTGATTTTCGTAGTGGTTTTTGAATAGTTAGAATATAAAAAAGATAATTTATAAAGTAAAAAAATTATTTCAGTCTTAGTGAACTTCATCACAGTTGAGATTTCATAATATGATGGTTAAATTTGGTTTCCAAAGGTACTAGAGTCCCATTGATATACAATTTATGGAATTGTGAAAAATTATAGATCATCTTCTTTATAGATATATATTATGATTCCAAAACCCTGGAATATAATATTCACAATTATAAAAATTTATATACAAGATTAATAGATTATTGGGAATAATTTTATATTTAATAAAATAATGAAAACCATAAACTAATATACCTTCATAGTCTAATTATATGAAATAGTCAAAATATAGGATAATATATATATATCATGATTTTGAAATGGCTATAGAAAAGCATGTCACTTTGTACCACAAAATTTGAATTGTCTATCATTATGTAAAACCATGTTATCAGTCTTATCGATTTTCCATATTAAGATTGAAATAGTTGATAAAGAACTACAAGGATTCACAGAAAATGATTAAATAAGAGTATTGGTGCATCATAATGTGGATCCTAATGATGTGTTAAGGGATTTTGATATTCAATGAAAAAATGAATTTTTTTTTGAATATCGAGGTAATGTTCCATGTTAATTAATCACCACTAACTGAAAAGCACAAATTTGGATAACTTAAATATAAAATAATTGAAATTTTAATAAGATTACGTATAACTAGTTTACTTTTAATATAAAATTTAATAATAATTTATGGTATTAATTAAATATAATTATTTAATTATTGATCCTTGATAAATAATTGAATCATTAAAAGAAAACAGATTTTACATAAGGAGGATGCTATAAAATAAATTGATAACTATAAATTCAACGAAATAAAATAATATAATTTTTTTGTTTAGGATGATAAATAATGTTCATAGTGGGACATAAATTGTATTGATAATTACTTGGAAAATAATATATCTAATTTTTTGGGAACTATACGAAATTTATATATTGTATAATTGTCCTAGTATATGATTGATTATACCAAAGTTGATGAAATAAAATCACAGGACACTAGAAAAAATAATTTTCTAAAATTATTATAAAACCAAAATTATAGTAATATAATCTAAGGATTTGTGGTAATATTGGGAATATATTCACTTAAAATAAATAAAAACAATATTTTTTTAGGTATAAACAATGACTTAATGGGATAATGTAAGAATTATTCAAAAATTGGTCATAATTTAATAAATAAAATAATGATTATATCATATCATAAATTATAATGGTTAAAAAAATTATGGATTTTTCATTTAATTATCTAAAATCACACATAACCATACATTCAATATATAGAGTAAAATAAATAAAAGGAATTACCATGAAGTATAAAAAGGAATGCTATAAAAATATGATATGTTAAATTAAATTCCATCCTTTTGATGATAATGAAGACTCTATTATTGATCATGTTGAATGTAATGAGATAAGAATCAGTAATGTTTCAACTCAATATTGATTTTCATTGAGGTAAAATAATTTACACATATGATTCAAATAATATAGAACTACCAAGATACACACCTTGATCGGATTGTATACATACTAAAATGACACATATTACTTGAAACTATATATGGTGACTCGAGTAAGAATCATATATATTTTACATAATTTTCATAATTTAAATAATTCTATTCCTAAATTCCCAAAAATAGAAAACCTAATGGTTTAGTGTCTATTTATATTAGATACATGTACTTCTTAATTTAAAATATGTAATCAATATTTCAAAAAATAGGTCATATAAAATGATTCCCTTTTAAACACATCCTATATATAATCATATTTTATACCATGGGAATGGAAACAAAATAATGGTGTGATATCTAATGATTATTAATGGTAAACATAATAAATTACTATTGAGGATAAAAAATAAGTGTAATATGAGTAGTTGATTATGACATCATAATCATGGTGAATGGACATAGAAAAAAGTAATCAAGAAACAAACAAACATCCTATATATTTACTCATTGAATACGTATCTTATCATAACAGACGACATTAGTTTCATTATTTTTGTAACATTATCTAATAATCATTAAACCATAATATAAGTACAATAATTTACTGTATAAATAGGCATAGAGAATCAAAGAATTACAAACATAGCTAAGCAGTATCATGTCCACTCAAAAACATGTGATCCTATAATCCCACATTTATATCCACACACTAACCTATAAAAAAAGACTCACATAGTCATGTGCATGAACATAATTGCGAACATATCTACCTGAAATCAAATCAAAACACATAGATTTGTTCATAGACACCCTTAATCATTCTCTCCTACATACATGTGAAAATAGGGATTCATAATAATGTATAGACACATCATCATTATTTTATGAGATACAAATAATTAACAAAGGTAATGGGAGAATAAATCAGACCTACATGTTACATAATAATAAACCATACATATGTGTTCCTCATGAACATTATTAATATTAATTCCATTAAGTATAAATTAACATGTCATAAAGAAAAATTTTTCATGAAGCATCCATAAGAAAATATTACAATCCATTGGGTGGGAAAATGTGGATGGAATATTTATATAATATCCCCACTAATTCATAAGAAAAATTAATGATTAATGATTTAGTAAATAGTATTTTGTGAGATAATTTTACATTTTCATTGAAAAATTAAATGAAACATAATTTACATCTAAAAAAATAATTTAAAATAATTTTTTTATAAAAAATTTGGAATAGAAATTGGATTTAAAAACCATGAAAAAATATAGATAAATTTTATTGGATACAAGAAGGTAAAATGTCAGGAAAATATGGTCATCTTTAATTCATTTAAAAATTAAATTTTGTTAACACTTCTCAAAACATGGTCAATGGTTACAAAAAAATATCTAGGAAATAACATCAAAATAATTTTCATTTTCTTGTGAAATTAATGTAAATTAAAAAAATTAAAAATAATTCCTCAATCAATAGATAATGAAATTTATAATAATAATAATAATATTTATTGTGAGAATAAATAAAGGTTATTGTAGAAAAAAGGTAAATATAATGTGAGTTTCCATTTTAAAATTCCAAATAGATGAATTTCTAACCAAAGAGAAGCGGAATTCAAAATAGACATGTTCAACCATGAAATGATTTAAGTAAAATAAAATATATGTGTGTTATGATAAAAAGAAGAAATATTTTCTGAAAATAGATATTGATAAATATATAATTTCAATTTCAATTTGATCTTGGAAATAAACCCTAGAAACATGGATAATTTTTTAATAAAAAAATTAAATAACAAACACTATATGGAATTAAAATCTAATTAATTACTTGAAAAATATTTTCAAATAATTTTAATGAGATAATATGTTCATCAATCGATTTAAATTTTTCAATAATATGTAACATATGTCATGTAATAGAAATAGAGCAGATAAACCATTTTTTTCTCCAAACATATATGAAATTTCATCAATTCACTATAAAATATACATAACTCTCTTACTCAAATATATATATATATACATGTAAAATTATAATATTATATTATAACAATCTTTTAATCTAATATTATATTGTTTTTATTTATTATCACAAAATAATTTTTAATCATTGATGGTTTCATACAAGTTTAATGCCTGAGATGCCAATCCAGTTTAATTTATTGAAAGAAAATAAAAATTTAAGTTATAAAATCTTTTGTCAAAATTATTTTTCAATAATTATTGCAATAAAATGTTCATTTTATAGATGTTATGGGTTCTTTTTGCAAGAAATAATCCATCATAATAATGTTAAGAGTAATTTAGCAAGAAAAGCATGTAATTTTTAATGAACTATTTCCTTCCTTATAAGATCATATACCTGGAATAAATTTCTCAATAAAATAATATATCATATATATTAATTATTTCATTGTTTTTCACAATTAATATGAATTTTCTAGTATAACATCATTCATATAGGTGGTAGAATGCTCAAAAATAAAAAGATGACATAATAATGAATGAGATGTCATATGATATTATATAACAATATTATCTTTTTTTCATAAGTATAATAATCATTATTATAAATCATTATGGTGAATAATAAGATTTATAATTAGTATATATGTTATAGAAATTGAAAATTATAATGAAGAACTAGCTTATTAATTTAATAAATTCTCACCATCTTATAATGAATTACTTTATATTAAATGATTTTGGATACCTTCTAAGAACCAAATTCTACTAAATTTATAAGATTAATATTGGTATCGGCTAAATGGGTAGGTATTTAAGAGATATTTTGAGTAAATGATTGGATTATAATTGGTAGGGTAGTGGTCCTTTTATTGTTGTGTTTTGAATGTGTTTCCATTGAATCATATTTCGTAATGAAAAATATTTAAATTTCAATACTAATGTTGATGCAATGTGGAATCATAATGGGGGTTGTATAATGTTTTTTTTGTAATAGATATTGAAAAAAAATATTATTTTCTATGATATTTTATGTATTTTCCACTATGTTTATCCATTTTTTACAACATTTAACCTTATCCATGATATCGTAATTTTTTCTTAAATAACATCTAATTATTATTAAAAAAGAAACTGTACTCCGTACATAATTTAGTATCACGATTAAAAATTCATATGGCGTCTAATATAGTTGAATTATTTAATATGACATATGAATCTCATAAATAAAAAAAATAAATAGAAAAACTGTTTTTATAAAAAAAAATTGACATTAACTAATGTATATCCAATGTCATATCAATTAACCACTATGTGGATGTATTCAGTTTTTTTAGAAATGTAATGATTATATTATATTATTCATTTAAAATTTACCAAAATAAGTTATAAAATTAATATAAAAAAATTAAAATTAGTTCATCTAAAAGTATAACATTTGACACAAATTTATTTTTAAAAAATTCACATAAAATATATTATTTGTCTTTTAAAAATTAAATTTAATCATTATAAAATTTACAATGTATCATTATATTTTATAAATATATAAATTAATTATTTAATAATGAAATTAATTAATTGTAATAAATAAAAATGTATTTTTATTATAAAATATATTATCTATATATTATATATTATGTTTATTCAAGAATTATTTTTTATTCTCTAATTTTATTGTTGTTAAATTTTTACTAATGGTAACAAATATTTAATATACTTATAACATATATACATACCCAATGATCAAACATCCAATGGATACATTTACAATAACTTTATTACCAATATTCATGTATTAAAAAACTATATATATATATATATATATTACAAACATAATTAAATATTATATATATCATTGAAATAATCAATAAAACCATTCCTAATATATAGATCTCTGTTAACATTCCCATTATATTTCTAATGTTATTCTTTTCTACTAGAGTTGAAATATGAGTTTATTTATCAACACAAATTATGCGGATAAATATTTTATATTTATTGCCACATTATCTAAATATGGATTTATTCCTCTCATACATTTCTTAATGCTTATATATATTGTCTTTTCATAGTTTATTAATTTTTAATCAAATTTATAATATTTTAACTCAATAAAATGTATCTTTTTTAATGTTTTATTTTGGAGTTCCATGACAAATAATATATCAATATAATATTTGTTTAATTTAGAATTCAAACTAAATTATGCTAGGGAAAACTATGAATAAATAGAAACACATGAATATATTATAGTGTTTTTTCAGAAAACATAATTTTTATTGATATAATGTAATATGATATTTGAAATATGGTTGACATAATGTTTTAGTTGGAAATGATGATTCAGAAATGATCAATACTGGTGTTAAGATAAACATATATCTATAAGGGTTAAAAAACATGGATGTACTACTTGGGAATGGTAATTAAAAAAAATTATAGCATGTGATTCACATTTGTGACTCTAATATTGGTTTAACATATAACATCACATAATTTATGATCAATTTAATGATTTCTAATATTTTAATTGAAGAAGGATTAATAGTAATATATATTAGGCTAAATAAAAACATGTATTTATTTATAGGGAAAGAGGAAACAACATGTGACATTGATGACTGAGATATATACATAAAACATTCCCAAAATATAATTCAATTAAAAATGCGGTTATTTTTATTCCCATTTTGAAAAGATATAAAAATGTAAAAACAAGAATAATTGAGAGTGAATATGATTCCAATTCACTGTAATTTAAGAAGTGGAGATCGTGATATTTTTTATGATTTTATTAATACATTTGATTACATTCTTCTAAAATGTGTAGGAAATATTTATTAATGTTATTTGATCATTTTTTATGGATATTTTTATAAGGAAAGAATGTATTATTTTCATAAAAATAAAAAATGAAAGTAGACTACTAGAAGATGAAAATGGTGAGGAACCAACACTAGAAAGATGTTGAAAAGACTACAATTTGTTAATGGAAACTAATATATCCCTATAAAAGTAAAGAAAATACTTATAGAAATAGATAATATAATAAAACATTTCATAGGTTAGGTTTTTAAATTAGAATAGTAATTTTAAAATGATCTATATCCTGATGAACAATTAAGAAGTAAAAATAAACATTGAGAGTGGTATTTCGTGGAACAATTTTTAGTAGGTAGAGAATGTTGTGGTATATAATGAGAAGACTGATTTCATATTTTATAGTGTGGAAATGTAATGATATATGTTATGGTATAAAATAAACAATCAATAAATAGTATTATAGTTTTTGATTATAAGGTCCATGCTGGTAACAAGTAGGAAAAAAATTAAAATATAGTAACATAATGAATCATGGAATATTGATTACTAGTTAAAATTTATGTAATACATAAAAGTTTTTTAAAAATCCACAACAGTATTTTCAAAAAAACATATGCTTTTCATTTTTCATAAATTATAAAACATATCACGAAATTGAAATCTATATCAAATATTTTATTGATATTTTTATTTGAAAATAATTCCATGAGAATATAAATGAACATTAAGAAAGGAAGACTCATTGATTCAATATAATGAATATGTTATAGATATAGATAGTAAATCAATATTTCTATTTTAAAAATTCATATATAAAATTATTAATGTTAAAATACACCAATATAAAGTTATAGTGTGAGAGGGTTTTAGAATATATATTCTTATTATAGGCGGAAATGACATAATTTGATGAAAAGATAAATGATGAATTAGTAATTAAATATATGAATAAATATCATAGTCATATAATGAACTACAAATACTGTCATGAACCCTCGCCCGGGGCTCGTGCCGTGACTACCCCAAGACCGCCTTCCATAGAAAAGGGGCTAGCGACTAGCACCAAAGGCATAAATCCCTAAAACGTGGAAGGAATTGCCTTCATAAATAATAACACACACAACAGAGTATAAGATGGAAGCAAAACACTAAGTAAAAATGTCGACTAAAAGAGTTCTGAAAAGTAAAGGGGCCTGAAATACAAGCCCAACTATAAAGTACAAGGAAACTGAAGTACAATACAAGAATGGTGAAACAGCTGCTGGATCATCCTCTAGGAAATCCTACCTAAAGCGTAGTTACAGATATCCTCCACGATGCTCGACGTCTATTTGTATCCTCTGTATACCGTCGTGCCATGTGGTCCACCTCCATGTACTGTCTTGTCCTAGTCCACTGAGCCTCGGACAGCGCTGTCCGTCGTCGGAAACCAACACAATGAGGTGCGGGCATACGCTGTGCAGGGGTGAGTATAATGATACTCAATAGGGACCCTAAGACCCTCAAGGTCTCAAAAAAACAAATAAGGATAACCCACAAGGAATTAATTCAATAGATAACCTCAGTTAGGTATATTCTCATACATACACCTATGTTATCAAGTAATCCATCTCAATCATGAGGAAAACACAAAGTTACTGACTCAGCTCAATAATTATTTTTTTATTCACATTGATGAGACATTTACGGCTGTAGAAACTCCTCCTCTATTGAGTAGAGTGGGTCTACAGCGACACCAAGTGTGATTCCCACTAACCTTAGACTGCTAAGGTACTCCTCCTATCGAGTATCGTGTGTCTGCTGCGTTACACAGAAGCGCTCCCCACTATAGGTCTGCCGCCACAACCAGGTTCTCCCCCTCTTAGCCTGCAGATGTACTCCTCCTTTCGAGTACAACGGGTCTTCCACCACAACCAGGCACTCCTCCACCATGGGTCTATCGCCACAACCAGGCGCTCACCACTAGGCCATCTGAATCACTCTGAGTCGATTGGTCAGCAATCATCAAGTGTCAGTCAGCTACTATGTCTCTACACTCTGTCTTTTCGCCTCTATATGGATCTGCTCCACAAGCTACTGGTCGATACTCAAAATATCAAGAAGTCCCATGTAGATTTATCTCAATGGTCTTCCATGTCATAGATGTCTCAATGCAATAGACGGCATGACAATCAGACATCCGATCGGTGAGTTATTAGCCTTTTAGTCTCAAGGGTCCGTTTGGATTCGTGTACGATCCAACCTGTCCATAACTCAAATAAACGCCAAACTCTAGTGGGATATAATTAAAGGGACCTTCGCGCTCTAAGAAATCCAACGTCACTGATAGTTCATTAAACGATCATCTGGTGACAAAGATATGGCCAAAGAAAGTAAAGGGGAGGTACTAGGCTCGGTTCCGGTCTGACATGGTCGGACCGACCCGACCCGACCCAGTCTTGGCCCTTCCGGTCTGGGTCGACACGGAAAGTACTAATAGGTCTTGCCCAGCCCATTGGGTGGGCCAACCTATTAGGTTTGTCCCTTCTTGTTTGTCCCTACCTAACGGGCTGTAAGGGCTGTTCGGTCCGAGCACGGGTCCAGTTCGGCTTAGAGCATCACGAGGGCGTGGCTAGGCCGGTTCGGCCCGGGCGCCACAAGGGGGGCCGGGATGCCCTCTCAGCTAGGAGGCCATAGGGGAGCCGGTTTTACGGAGGCACGCGGGGAAGGCATGGAGGCTGGCAGGTGGCTGGTTAGGGGTGGTGCACGTGGAGGCTGGCAGGGCGGCCGGTTCGGGGGGGCACGCAGAGGCTGGCAGGGTGGCCAGTTCTGGGTGGCACACGAAAAGGCTAGTAGGGAAGCCAGTATGGGGTGGCATGCGTGGAGGGAGACAGGGATGCCGGGGAGCGGCTCATTCCAGGCAGGGCATGGCCAAGCGGCGCACGTCTTGGCGACACACGACCAGGTGGGGTGCGGCCAGGTGGAGCATGGTCAGGGGGAGGTCAGGTAGCTAGTTCGGGTGCAACCAGGCATATAGTTCGGTGGTCGGTTCGGGCACGGCCAGGCGGGTGGCCGGGATCATCTGTGGATTTCGGCGGCGTTGCGGGCTAAGGTAGCATGGTCAGTTTACCGGTGGACAGTGTGGCAAGGGCGGCTCAGCCGGAGGGTCAGGGTTCAGCCCAGAGCACCCGAACGGCTTAGTGGAGGAGCAGTTCGATGAGGCCATGGGTAACGTGGCCTTTTTCATCGTTGCCTTCTCCATTCCATCTCCTCATCTCCATGATGAAAAAACATTACAAAGAGATCTACGGAGGGAGTCGTTCCATGTTAGTTTGGCATGCACCCTCCGCATTTAGGGGTGATAGAAATTGGTTCATCAATAGAGTACAACTAACATCAATTATTTACAATAATTTGCATCGATTCCATTCAAATGAAGATGAGAAAAAAAAGAATATTACTCAAAGTAAAACCCCTACATTTTGTTTTTCCTTCGTTGTTCGTTGACGGAGTTTCGGAATGTAGATGAAGAGAATCAGCGTTCGTCATGTCTTCTGTATGCTTCCAAACCTGAGCTGCATCACCTGTTGAAGACGCTCCACGTCGGTAGGTTTCCATAGAAGAAGTCGAAGAAGCATCGTCTCTGGAATTATTTGTTGGAAGAACACATTTTTCTTTCTTCATTGGGAGAATTATAATCCTACCAATCTCTCCTCTTTCCCACCTTCCACACAAATTTCAAGTGAAAAAATATTAGATTGAGTTTTCTAATATTTCGTTGGCATAGAAATTTAAAAAGAAGAATAAAAATAGTTGGCTCCCCCTAATTAATTCATGAGGGTTGGAACGAATTTATTAGGAGAGATTGACGCAATTGAATTAAAGGAAGGTCATGAGGCTCTCCCTCGTTAATGAGGGAGAGTTGATAGATTTTACTATCTTCCTTATATTGGGGTCTCCAGTGGTCCCCATGATGTATCCTCTCGCGAATGGTTATGTTCGGGTGGTCCCCACCACCATAACCTCTCAAGGGAGGTTAAGGCATGGTGGTCCCACCTCCAACGTCCATGAGGAGGTTTCAACAACCAGTTGCCCACATGGCATCTCAAATAAAATAAAGTGTAGCTCGCTTTATTTTAATTTTTTTTTGAAATCCAAAAGAATAACTTTTATTCTCGAACAACTTTCGTCTAGGTAATGTATCCTTAAGAGAATACCGGCGATGTGTGTTCAACGGTGAACTCAGATTTCAATTCTGAGCACCAGTTCAAAAGTTATACAATCCAACTCGTACGTTTTCTGAACGTACCTATAAAAAACATCCGAAATTTATTCCAGGAACACTGGGCCTCAGACTCATGCGCGGTCAAAATTTGTGAACTTGGAAAATTCTCATGTATTAAAAAAATTCATGGGATGTCTGGGTCTTTAAATTCTTCCCACATCATGGAATTACATCCCCATAATCTACAACTTGAACTAAGGGAACAAATGGGGGTACTAAGCATCCATCTGAGTATCTAGCTCCAATTTTCTCTCCTAGAGGTTCTCATGCTACCCGCAAACACACACCAAAGGTATCAACCATCCACGTATGACTCTCTCATGTCGATTCCAAATCCACACTCGAACCGCCATAAATTCCACCGCATCATAGATGTCAAACCCTCCAAGGTCGATGATATGAGAAGTGTCATGCAGATTTCTCCTCAGATGAGATATGTGGAAGTTGTCGTGCAGACAGTGTAATTAAGGTAGAAGAGCTAAGAGGTGATCCACCTCGCCAACTCTTTAGAGAACCTGGAAATGTCTGATTAATCTCAGAGATAATTTCTCCTCAAGAAAATATTTGTAGACCTCATCGAGGTGAGACACATATAAAGTCGTGGCCGCCATCCTTGAACACCATAGGTATCATTCTCCTATCAGCATACGAATTCTTCCAGCTCTGTATAGTCTTTATCCTCTCCTGGATGATCTATACCTTCTCTGTGGTAGGTCATACCATCTCCGGTCCCCCAAGTACTGACTCCCCTGGGCCAGTCCAGCACAAGGGGGATCTGCAAGGTCACCCGTATAATGCCTCGAAAGGTTCCATCCTGATGGTGGAGTGATAGCTGTTGTTGTAGGAAAACACCACCAATGGTAAGTTATACTCCCATATTCAACCGAAGTCGAGGAAATAAGAACATAGCATGTCCTCGAGGGTCTGAATGGTCCACTTAGTCTGACCATCCATCCGAGGATGGAAGGCGGTGCTCAAACAATGATGCATCCCTAAAGCCTCCTAAAACCCCTTAAATAGCCAGGAATTAAACTATGTGTCCCGATCAGAGACAATAGATGAAGGTAAAAAATGTAGCCGCACAATCTCCTACACATAGGGGTATCCCATGCTCTCTACTGAACCCTTCTCTCTGATCGGTAGGAAGTGGGACGACTTGGTTAGTCAGTCAACGATCACTCAAATCAAGTCATGACCCCCATATGTATGTGGAAGACCCTTAATGAAGTCATGGATATCCCATACCACTTCCACTCTAGTTCCTCTAAAGCATGTACCAAGATAGCTTGTACCTGGAGCTTTGCCTTCACTTGCTGACAGGTGAGGCACCGAGAGACAAATTCTGCAAATGCGTTCTTCATTCCCAGCCACTACTATTGTTGTAGGAGGTCCTAGTACATCATCGCCAATCCTGTATGTACCTTTATTTGGGATGTGTGGAACTCCATAAACACTTACTCTTGAAGTGACAATGGCAGCATAGTGCATCTTCTGAAGAAGATGACGTGCTCCCCCTTCTGAAAATCCATCAGGGGCATGCCCTATGGATATTTGAGCATGTCGTGTCTCGCTGTCACCATCTCCATATGAGCCTCCCTGAGACACTAATGAAGTGGAGGAGTGACTGTAAGAAATTGAATGAAATTTGGTCAATCTATATCCACAAAGGATACTTGTAGAGCAGCTAGCTGCTCCATCGCCTCGCCAAGTAGCTATATACCAGTTCTCCTGATGAGTGCATCGACAACAATGTTCCCCTTCTCTGTGGTATAGAATATATTGAAGTCATGGTCATGGAGGAACTCAAGCCAATGTCATTGTCTTAGGTTCAGGTCCTTCTAAGAGAATATATACCTGAGACTCTTGTGAACAGAGTACAAGGTAAAACGTTCTCCCATCAGATAGTGTCGCCACATCATCATGACGAAGACCACTATTGCTAACTCCAAATCATGGGTACTGTATTTTTGCTCGTGATATCTCAGCTGCTGAGAACCATACGTGATCACTTATCTCTCCAACATCAGTTCACACCAGATTCTGGTCCCTAATGTGTCGCAGTAGACTACGTACCCTACGCCTTCCTCTAGAAGCCTCATGATGGGGGTACTAGTTTTCGTCTGCCTTAGCTCATGAAGGCACTAATTGCATATCTCCGACCACATGAAGGGTTCCCCCTTCTTTTTCAAGGCTGATAGTGGGGTTGAAACTCTAGATAAGTCTAGGATGAACCTCTCGTAGTAACCAGCCAAACCCAGGAAACTATGTTCCTCTATCACACTGCTGGGTAGATCCCATGCAAGTATGGACTCATTCTTCACTATATCCACTACAACCCTAGCCTCTAAGATGACATGACCCAGATAGTGAACCTATCGGATCTAGAACGGGCACTTTGGTAGCTTAACATAATGCTGGTTCTCTCAGAGTGTGTCAAGTACTACACACAAATTGTAGGCATGCTCCTCCTCAGTAGTCGAGTAGATCAGAATGTCGTCGATGATGACTACGACAAAGAAATCGATGTATGGCTGGAAGATCATGTTCATGAGTCACATGAACACTTCTGTAGAATTATTTACACTGAAATTCATAACCATGAACTCGTCGTGGCCATACTGACACCTGAAGGTCGTATTCTGTACATCCCCATCTCGAACTCTAAGTTGGTGATAACCTGATCTACTGGCTATCATCGAGAACCACTATGCTTCCTTCTACTAATAAAATATGTCATTGATCCTCAAAATCGGGTACTTTTATTTATAGTCACCTGATTAAGGTGACGGTAGCAGACACAAAGAATTAACTCCCATCCACCTTCTTGGCAAATAGAATCAGGGCTTCCATTGGAGAAACACTGGGCTGGATGAATCCATTCCCTTTCACGTCCTCCACCTGTTCACGCAGCTCACGATGCTCAGCGGGAGCCATCCAATATGCTGGTGTAGATATCAATGTTGTCCTGGGGTACAGGTCAATGTAGAGGACCACCTCTCTATTAGGAGGTAGATCAGGGACATCTTCAAGGAAAACATCTGTGTACTGTTCCACCACTACAGGATAGCTTGGACTATGCACATCAACTACTATGAGGGTAAGGCAGACCAACTGTTGAGTGATCGGCTGCACCCTCATCTGAGTAAGTCTGTCATGCACTGCAAAGGCTCCCTTCTCACTGGTGAAGGTGAACCGTGTCCCATCCATGTGGGCACATCATACTTTTCTCCTAATACATTCAATCTGAGTATGGACTATAGATAACCATTACACACCCAAGATGACATTGTAAGTCCTCGATGCCTCTATGAGGAGATCCCAGCTGAAGCTCTCACCTAATAATGTATGCTCACATTGTAGGCACCATTTCGTAATCATCGTGTCTTCTCCCATAAGAATCTCTAACTGTAAGGATCGATCCAATGCCTCTGTCAGAATCTCTGAGAACTGAACGAGGGCAGTGGCAATGAAATAGTCACTAGAACCTTTTTCTATAAGAACATCAGCTATAGTGGAGTAGACACATATCATAACTCGAATCATCTCTGGAGTGTCGTGATTGTCAGCCTCAGCTTCCTGGATCTGAGCTCTCGCCTATCCACCTGCTCCCTGCAGTGGGGGTGGACCTCATGGTGGTGGGGGGGGGGGGTAACACCTCGTAATGTAATCCACTACCAGCTGCACGACCAGATCCTCTACCATGTCTGCCTCCTCCCTATGGACCACTTCAATTGAACCTATACCATTGATTGGGAGGTCCCTCAGCTATATTCTGATCATCCGAACGGCAGGTCGGATAGTCAAAAGCCATGTGACCCTGTCTGCTGCATTAGTAACACTGCCCGCTTGTGGAAAGTCTGTCTCCACCCCGGGTGCCCCCACAAAACTGATCCTGAGTCATGCGGTCATCCACCTGTTGGTATGTTCCTCTTTCCCCTCTACGCCATCTTTATTCTACCAGCTGTAAAAGACTCGGCTTCATGTCGACTAGCGGTGGTTCTTGCAGCTAGAGTCAGCTGATCAAAGAAACTCTCCACTAAAATGGCTCACTCCAACAACCCCACATGCATCGGGATACTGTGCGAGATCACCGAAGCTCTGATCTCTCACTTGAACCCCTGATTGATGGTCCGAGCCATAAATAATGTGTCCCACACCATATTTGTGTAGTAGCATGAGAGGTTGGTGAACCTCACTGAGTACTGAGCTACCGTAATTCTACCCTGCTATAGATTCAGTAGCTCTAATATCCAAACCACACGTAGGGTGGCTGGGACAAAATCTTCCTGAAACAGGCTCTCGAAGTATGTCCATATTAGCGTCATATCGTCATGTACCTAGAGCATCAGGATCCACCATCTTCCTATTATTGCATGAAGGAGAGTCACATCAAGGATCACCATAAGGTCCTCTGGTGTCCCTACTAGTCTGAAGACTCTCACCACAGCCTCCATCCAATCCTTAGCTTCCTATGTGTCCATCTCTCCCCTAAACCTAGGTGGCCTTCAGTGCTGGAACTCGTACAATGAAAGCAAGCGGAGTGCATCGTCTGCTGTGGGGGAGGTGGAATCGGTGGCCCAATGAGTAGTGGTACCACTTGTGCCTCCACAGGAAGAGGGCCCGACACCGAGGCCTCGTCACTTGGTCGGCTATCTGTGCGTACGAACCTCGGGGATCTAACTAGTAGTCTATGGGGAGGCATCATGAAAGAAAAAAAGGTGACATGGTCAAAATAATATACTTGGTGAGCTAATCTAGTTTATATGAATTTATGAAAAAAAAATTAAAACACACATGAAATCAGTGTTTTCATGCATGGATTTGGAAATTAGATGTCACGGTCCTGGTGTACGGATATGACGGTCATCTCACCAAAACCGGACTCCCTAAACTAAAAACCACACTCACTACACATAACAATATTTCTTCACAGAAAGGAAAGATCAGAGTCTTATGTTTTTTGGTAGAACTGACTCCTCTAATACCAATTTTCAAAACCTTTCCCCAGGGGCCCGTGCAATGACTACCCCAAGCAAGAATTCCCTAGGCCAGGGGCTGGCGACTAGCACAAAAGGCGTAAATCCCTAAAACTAGGAAAGAATTGCCTTTATAAATTATAACACACACAACAGAGTATATGATGGAAGAAAAAAACTAAGTAAAACTATATTCCAAAGATGTGATGAAAAGTAAAGAGGCTGGAAATACAAACTCAGCTGTAAAGTACAAGGAAATCAAGTGAAATAGAATAAATGTGAAAAAACTGCTAAATATTCTTCCAAGAAATCCTACCAGAAGGGTAGGTACAGATAGCATCCACAACACTCCACGTCTGTCTGTCTCCTCTGTGTACTATCATGCCATGTGGTCCACCTCCGGGTACCATCCTGTCCTGGTCCACTTATCCTCGGTCAACATTGTCTATTTTCTGAAACCATCATAATGAGGTGAGGCCACTGCTCATGCAGGGGTGAGTATAACAATACTCAGTAGGGACCCCGAGACCCTCATGGTCTCAAAAAAATCTTAAAGGATAAACCAAAATATATGAATTCAAAAAATAACCTCACATAGATATATGCCCATATATATACCTATGTTATCATTTAAGCCATCTCAATCTTGATGAAAACACAATGTTACTGACTCATCTCAACCAGGATTTGTTTATTCACATTGAAGAAACCTCGGAGGCTCGAGAACTCTTCCTCTATTGAGTATATTGGGCGTGCCGCAACACCAAGAACACTTCCCACTATCCTTGGACTGCTGAGGTACTCTTTCAGTCGATTACCATGGGTCTATTGCGTCACAAAGAAGAACTCCCTACCATAGGTCTGCCGCCACAACCAGTCGCTCCCTCTCACATCCCGTAGAGGTACTCATCCTGTCGAGTACCATGGGTCTACATCCAAAACAAGGCGCTCCCCTGACGTTGGTCTACATTTACAATCATGCGCTCCCCACTGGGCCATCTGAATCAATCTGAGTTGATCGGTCATCACTCGTCAAGTCTCATGAAACTAAAAGGTCTCTGCACTCTGTCTATTTTCCTCTAGAAGGATCCACTCCATGAGCTACTGGTTGATACTCCAACTGTCAGGAAGTCCCACGTAAATGTATCTCAAAGGTCTGTTGCATCATAGAGGTCTCAACGCAAGAGACAGCGCGTCAATTGGACGCTCGGTCTGTGATTTATTAGCCTTTTAGTCACGGGGACCCGATTTGATTCGTGTACGATCAAACCTGTTGGTAACTCAACAAAACCCTGCACTTCATTAGGGTATAATCAAAGGGACCATCACTCTCTAAGAAATCCAGCACCCCAGATGGTTCATCAAATGGTCATCTGGTGCCAACGATATGGCCAAATAATGTAAAGGTGCGGTAGTGGTCTCAGGTCTGATCTGACCCGGTCGAACAGACCTGGCCTGACCCCGTCTAGCCTGAACCATTCTGGGTCAACCCGATCAGACCTCTTGGGTCTGGTCTGGCCTATTGGGAGGTCCAACCTGTTAGGTTTGGCCCAGCCTACTGGGCCCAGCCCAGCCGACTACGAGGGCAGTCCGGCCTGGGCTCGGGGCTGTTTTGGCCTCGAGCATCGTAAGGGCGCAACCTGGCCGGTTCAGCCACAAAACCACAAGGGGGGCCGGTATGCCAGCTTGGCCGGGAGGCCGCAAAGGATCCTGTTTTCCAGAGGTACAAGTGGTGCATGTGAGGCCTACAAGCATCCATTTCGGGGTGGCGCGCGTGGAGGCCGTCAGGGCTGCCGATTCGGGGTGGTGCGCACTGAGGCCAGTTCGAGGTGGCATGTAGGGAGGCCGGTAGGGATACGGGTTTGGGGTGGCGCATGTGGAGGCCACCAGGGAGGTGGTTTCAGGGTGGCGCACACAGAGGCCGGCAGGGCGGAAAGGGATCGGCTCAGCAAGGAGGGGCGCGGCCAGGCGGGGCGGGGCCTGGTGGGGCATGGCCAGGAAGAGCACAGCCCGACGAGGCACGACCATGTGGAGCGTGGCCAGGCATGAGGTTGGGCGGTCTGTTCGGGCATGGCCAGGTGGGTGGCCAAGTGGTCGATTCGGGTGTGGCCAGGCGGGAGACCGGGGAAGCCGGCAGTGGTGTGGGCTGAGGTAGCTCGGCCGGTTCGCCGACAGATGGAGTTGCCAGGGAAGATCGGTCGGAGGGCTGCGGTTCGGCCCGGAGCACTGGAGCGTCACGGGGGCGGTGTTGTTCACGGAGGGCGTGGGTTTCTTGACCTTTTTCATCTCCAACTTCTTCGTTTCATCGCCTCATCGCCATTCCAAAGAAAGATCACAAATTGATTGGCGGAGGGAGTCAGTCCATGATAGTTTGGCATGCACCCTCCACATTTAGGGGTGATATTAATTGCTTCATCAAAGGAGTATGAAGAATCACAATTATTTACAATAATTTTCATCAATTCCTTTCAAATAATAATGAGAAAAAGAAAAGGAATATTACTCAAAGTAAACCCCCTGCACTTTGTTTATCATTCATCGTTCGTTGATGGAGTTATGGAAAGTAGACTAAGAGAATCTCCATTCGTTGCGTCTACCACACACTTCCAAACCTAAGCTATGTTGGATGTGGAAGATGCTCCACGTCGGTAGGTGTCCGGGGAAGAATTCAAAGAAGGATCATCACTGGAATTCTTTGTTTGAATAACGCATTCTTCGTTATTTGTTGGGAGAATTCTAATCCTCCCAAGATCCCCTATTTCCCAACTTCCACCCAAATGCCTAGTGAACTATTATTAGATTCAGTTATCAAATATTTTTTCAGAACATAAATTAAAAAATAATAATTAAATTAATTGGATCCCCCTAATTAATTCACTAGAGTTGGCACGAATTAATTAGGAGAGATTGGCACAATTGAATTAAAGGAACTTCATAAGGTTCTCCCTCATTAATGAGGTAGATTTAAGAGGTTTTACTCTCTTTCATCAATAGGGGATTTAGCCCCGTGTGGTCCCCATGACATAACCTCCCGTGGGATCTTATGTTCGGGTTGGCCCGGACACCATAACCTCTAATGGGAGGTTAAGGTGTGGTGGTCCCTCATCCAACATCCAAGATGAAGTTTCAACTACCAGTCACCCACAAGGCGTCTCCAATAAAATAAATTGATCATCACTTTATATTATTATGATTTTTTTGAAAACCCAAAAACAAACTTTTATTCTCGACCAACTCCCGTCGAGGTGAAAGTATCCTTAAGCAAATAATGGCACTATGAGTTCAATGGTGCCCTCAGATTTCTATTCTGAGCACAGGTTAAAAAAATATAAAATCCCGCTGGTACACTTACTGAACATACCCATACAAAACTTCAGAAATTGATTCCCCGAACACCAGACCTCGGAATCATGCGCCGTTAAAATTTGTGGACTCAGAAAATTTCCATGTATTAAATAAAAAATTTCCACAGGATTTCTGGGTCCTTACAAATACTATGAATATTTAAAAAGTTACTAGGATCCCAAATTCATTATATAAAATTAGATATTTAAAATATAATATGTTCATAACAATGTGATAAAAAATTATGTAATATTAGTTATCTAATGAAATGAAAAATTAATAATGTTGACATTGAAGAAACCTTAACAGAAGTTAGGACTATTGAAATAATAAAAAATTTTATGGTTGAAATAAAAGGTGGACTACAACACCATATAATTAATGTGACGGAAAATTGTAAAATTTATTACCTCAAAAATATTATTATATTAAAAACCAATATTTTTTTATAATGGTGATATGGGAAATAAATTATACAAAAAAAATAAGTTATAAGTATTTAGGAAAAAAATTTCAATATATTTATAATTATTTTATGTATATAATTTAAAATTTTTAATCTAGTAGAGGATATATTTGATGCATACACTCTTTGAAAAACATTGATGAAGATAAGTTCATTATAATCATCGATATTGATGATATTTTATTTTGTTGAATCAAAATGGAAAACATGAAATAATTTATAATTATTATTTTTTATTGTTTCAAAATCCAATGAGAGGATAAATAACTTATTTTTATAAGAATCTAGTATATATAAAATAATATTATAAATTTAAATTTCCAACTAAATGTATTTATTTATTAATAAAATTGTTTGATGTGAAATATTACAAGCTAGTCCAAAAACAGTAAATGATTGTAATTATTGTGTACGTAAAGAGGATTGAAATAAAGTTGAACCAAAAATATTATATAAATTAATTAGAAGGTTACTTCTGTAAATGGAATCAAAATCATATATTTATTATAAATATTTTATAAATTTAGTATTTCTATGAAATAAAAATAAATAGAATCATATAGTACTATAATGTATCGGACCTCTCTGGTCCACTATTTTGTGAAAATGCGGTGTTAGAGGCGTTCTGGGAGTTCAAGGTAACTTATCCCCAACACATTGCCAAACTCTTCCTTTCTGATGAACCGTTTAATCAGTAGACAGTTGTGAACTATAACATCACGTTATGTCTTCATGTACTTTTGATGTTTCTAACTACCCTTGTTTTGGAGTAGTGACTTTGGGGTACGTTTGGGCGAATCTTTTATGGAGAACTGAAGGGCGATAGCTTTTGCACTGGTGGTGCACAGTTTGTCTAAACTGGGTGGCCAAACCGTGCGTAGTTGGGTATGGAGCTAGTGGATAGCGAATGGTTAGAACACGATTTGTCTAACCGGGCGGCCTAACCGGATGAGGAGTGTTTGACGAGGCAGTAGTGACCACACAGTTAGCACACGGCTTGTCTAACCATGCGAGAAAACCATGCAGGAACATAAATTAGATCCTAAAATTGCGGATCTCTACCATTTTTCCTCTAACATGATCGTTTAAGCTCCTAAGCGGCCATAACTCGGGATCTCCCTGCCTTGATGTTAGGAAAACCTCTCCCAAGCGTTTTGGAGGCGATATGAAGTCTTCTCTTAGAGAATCGAAGCTGGTTTCTTGAGTTATGTGATCATTCTTGTTTGGTTTCTTAGATCTACTTAGATCTACGTCTCCTATTCATTTGGTTTCTTAGATGTACGTAGCTATGGATAAGTCTAAGTGTGTGGTTGCTAAGTGTGATGAGTTTTTTTCATGGTTGTGTTTGCGGAGGAGATCTAAGGAGGATTCATGGAGAATAAACTAGGCTTTCTTGTGTGTTCTTCGTTTGTTGGGGTTTTCGTCTAAAACCATTGACGTAGGGGATTCGTTGCTTCTCTATTCTTTTATGTGCAACTGTGTTGTTAGCATGATTAACCCCACTAAATGACAATGGAATTGACATAATAAATATTATGAACTGGATAATGAATATGTTATTGGTCGTATGATATTGCCCCTTATTTTTCTAGATAGTGTGATATCTATGATTGCTTTTATTAGATGTTTGTTCTTGATGGAAATCAGTAAACCAAGTAAACCGGGATGAATTGATAATTGTTTGGATAAAGATAAATAGGCATGGAAACAAATCAGGTTCTTGTTGTAATTTGATGTTAATCAAATTGGTGTAGTAAGAATATTTAATCATTTGTGATAGTTTATGGGTTAGGTTTCATAATGTTGGAACCAATGGATTGTAAATCTGTTAATTGAAGAATGATTGTAGAATTTGATTGTTTGATAATTTATTGAAGGGTTCTTAGTTACCCTCTTGATTATTAAAGTGTGTTATCCCAATTGATGTGATGGTTTTTTTTCCTGATACTTGTGTTGAGATGTGACCCTGGAGATGTTTTTTGATATGTGGGGGCATAGAGGCCTTTAGGTTGTGGTAACGGATGATGCATAGAGTGGCGAGATGCATCGGTTTATGCATGTGGGTGTCGAGGAGGACACTAGGGATGATGGAAAGGGGATGGATGTGATTGTTGGATGGTTGTTGTTTCTTTGGTTGTTTATCTTCTTTACTTTTCTCCACTGCTCATGGCATCTGGTCATGCTTACCCTTCTTCCAAAAAAGGCGAAGAAATGTGGGGTATCCCACGTGATTTCTGTGTTTATCTTCTCAAGGGATAATGGTTCTACGCTCTTGCTATAGGCGTAAAAGACGCGACGGGGAGTACATCTACTCACCGTGTTGATCCCCTTTGTGTTAGTATCATATATTTCTTTTCTAGAATTCCTGGGAATATAGGAAAGTGTTTTGTAATGAATTTTTGATTAAATAGTGTTAACTCAAGGGTTTGGAGTATTCAGATCATAATGATGAGGTTGAAAACATTTTAAGGAATACTGGTTTCTATGTGTGATGCTAAAGAAATGTAATGTGGAATTGTTCATGGTTAATTAATGTTTAAAGAATTAATTAACGTATAGTGGAACTGTTAAAAAGGGAACGAAGTAATCTAATAAATCTCTTTAAATTGTTGTGCGCTTATAGGATACATAGTATTAGAAGTACCAACCCAGATTCTGAGAGATGTTAGCTGCAGTTGTGTCTAAGACTAGTGTTTCCGACGCTTTCGTTGGGGCACGCGCGCATCCGTCCGTCCGTGGAGGAGGATGCGATGCGCTGTTGCCCTGTATTCCTGCTTTTCAAAGGCGGGCAGCATTCACTCCTTATTCAGGGACGTCTGCTCCTTGATCGAAATGGGATGATGGGGTGTCAGTTCTTCCTTCCGTGGATTCCGCCTCAGAACTCGTCACCTAGTCGGGGGCTCCCTCATATATTTAATACGGTGTTCGTGAAACTCTTCCTAGTGCCATGTTTCCATGGATGCCGGTTAATTACACTGCTTCTGTCGGGACATTTTAAAGGGTCCAGTCAGGGCAGCAACCTTCAGTCGGTGGAGTAGTCACGTTGAGGCATCAGTAGCGTGTCTGGATGTTGGGGATCTGGCATGTCTGTCTATTATCCCTGGTCACAGTGCTTCTGGAGGGCGTGGGAGCCCGAGGCATCCCACATCGAGTGCGGGGAATTATATTTCGTAGACACAAATCTGAGGTTTTCCTCAGCTTCCTGTGTTTAACACAGGGTATGCCGTGAGTTTAACGTCCAGCGGAGACGGATCAGCCTGATCAGAGCATTAGCTAGAATAGATCGGATTGAGGTATTTCCCTTGAAGGGGTGCCGATACTGGGACCAGCCCATGGGTGGCTGTGAAGAGGAGCGGACCGACATGGTCTCAGACCGACATGGTCTCACCGGGATATGATGGTCCGGGCGAGAATCAGGGTGGATGATGGATGGACGAATGAAGTGGAGGAAATGAAATGGGACCGTTGCAGGGGGCGACAGTGATGTTGGGGTTGAACCTTAGGGATGCTTCCTACGTACCATGCCTTGACATGGATCAAATACCTCGTAGTTCAATGGATGGGATTCGTCAGTGAACCGATGTGAAAGTAGACTCGGGGGGTCCAATGAGAGATGGGATTGCACCTCTGGGAGGCTTCCTATGTACCATGCCTTGACATGGATCAAAGAACTCGTAGTTCAAAGGATGGGATTCGTCAGCGAACTGACGTAAAAGTAGACCCGGGGGACCAATGAGAGATGGGCTTGAACCTCGGGGAGGCTTCCTACGTACCATGCCTTGACATGGATCGAAGACCTCGTAGTTCAAAGGGTTTCATCAGTGAACCGACGTGAAAGTAGACCTGGGGGTCCACTAGTGGTGGTCTTGAACCTTGGGATGTTTTCCTACGTACCATGCCTTGAAATGTATCAATGTCCTCATAGTTCAAAGGATTGATGGAATACAGTTTAACGTCATGCAGGACGGTAGTGAACTCTGACGTTAATAAATGACGGGCGGTGGGCTTGAACCTCATGAAGGCTTCCTACGTACCATGCCTTGGCATGGATCAAAGTCCCCGTAGTTCGGAATGGAAGTGGGTTATGGGAAAACGATGTAAATGAGGGACCTTGTTCCGATGGGAGTTGGGCTTGAACCTCAGGAAGGCTTCCTACACACCATGCCTTGACACAGATCAAAGTCCTCGTAGTACGGGTGGTCACAATGACTTACCATCAGACTGAAATGCAGTTTAACGTCATGTTGGACGCAAATGGGACTAGACGTGAATTAGATGACGAGGGGGCTTGAACCTCGTGGAGGCTTCCTATGTACCATGCCTTGACATGGATCAAAGACCTCGTAGTTCAAATGGTTGTGTAGTTTAATGTCAAACGGGACAACGACACACAGTTTAACGTCATGTTGGACGAGGGCGAAACCCGACGTGAATGAACGGCCGAGTAATGTGGCTTGAACCTCATGGAGGATTCTTGCGCACCATGCCTTGACATGGATCAAAGTCCTCGTAGTTCGCTAAGGGTGTGGGTCAGGGTCGGTGCTCACTCTAAGCCCACTTGAGTCATGCTCGGTGTGAGAAACAAGAGGTTGCAGGGACCTGACGATCACGTCGCGAAGGGTGCCTACGTGAGAAGCGAAGAGGGGCTTATGCATTAGGCGGCCCATGGTGCTGGGACTTACTCCAGGGTGGAGGCCCGAGGTGCGGCAAAGCGCAGCGAAAGAGGGATTTGGGACTAATTAAGGGAGGTGCCTCGTTCCCTATCATGCCCTCCACTGACCTTGGTAGTGGGGAAGTACGTAGATGCAGGAGTGCAGCCATCTGTTGGGGAACTAGGGTCGCCCTTCGTCTGAGAACATACGCCACTCCAATAAAGAGGACATCATCCCTTGTGGAGAGGTGATTCCACTCCTGTAGAGACGAGTGGTGAAAAGAATGTTCGAGATGGGGGGACCCTGCCTGCGAAGCATGAGGTCGGGTCACAGTTTAACGTCATGTGTTAAGGACGTGTTACTTGGCAGTTTAACGTCCTACAGCTCGGACGAGGCGGGTTCACTCCGCACACCTAGGACTTACATAATCGGTACCCTCTGTTCCTTTGGGGAGGGAAGGTACTGGAAAGGCCATGGTCAAGGGAGGTTGTGGTGTGAACCATCGAGGGGTCTACGTTAGCGTGGATATGTGAAAGAACCAATAGCCGTTAGCATGCCTATGCTAAGAAGCATTAGGCGAAGCAACGCTATGAGTGGTATTGTCCATGGGACTTTGAAATCACATCATGTAAACATGGAGGGTCGCACGGGAAGAGGAATTTCCAAGAAAAGGAGTGTGGTTCGCGAAGTGGAGTGCCTTGGCCTCAGTATGGGGCATTGTTGTGAGTGGATGGTGCTTCGCGAAGTGGAACAGTATTTGCGGAGCACTGCCTCGCGAAGAAGAGGTGCCTCGCGAAGTAGGGTGCTGCGAAGCAGTGTGCTTCGCGATTTGTAGCGATCCTTCCTTAGCATAGGGATCACTAGTATAGGTTGGGTGTTTCGCGAAGCATGAACGCTCCGCGGCTGCCCAGGTTCCCTTGGGAATCCCCTTCATTCACGAATTCCCTTGGGCTTCGTGAAGGGCATCCCTCCCAGAAGAGGGGCTCAAAACGAGACAAAGCAAAGGCGTCACGTGAAGTAGAAGTACCTTGCGGAGCTCATGATTCCCGGGGGCAAAGAGTGCTTCGCGATTCGGGAGAGGAGAAGCTGAAAGGTCGGATTGTCCTTTCCCGGGACTCAGGGGGAGTCCAGTATTTATAGGGAAGGGGTACCGCGAAGCAGAACTCGTGCGCCACCTAAGGTGCTTCACGACGTGATCGTGAACGTCAAACTCGTTCGCGGAGAGTTACCACCTCCGGATCTTCGCAGTGGGATCGCGAACATAAAACTCGTTCACGGATAGTTACCGCCTCCGGAGATTCGTGGCGGGCTCGTGAACTTAAAACGCATTCGTGGAGAGTTACCGCCTCTGGAGCTTCGCGAGTCCGCGATGCTCGGGGTGCTTCGCGTCGGGGCTTCGTGAGGCAGCGTCCGGGCAGTCTTTTTCGTCCCTTTTGTTCGTGCAATATTTTGGCTCCAAAAAATACCCCCCCTCAGACTTGAAGCCGCAGAGGGTGAAGGGTCGAAGTATGAGGGAAAATCGCCAAAATTGTCGGCGGTTTGCGATGCGACATCACGAAGAGGGCCCGCGGTGCTGACTGGGGCCCCAGATCCGGATGCACCGCGATGCTCTGGGGTCGCAACCTATAAATAGGGGGGTCGACCACTTTTGTCTTCACGCGACTTCATGTCTTTTTGTGCTCTCGATTTCGCGAAGCTCCGCATACTCTGCGACTTCTCTCTGCGAATCGAGCTTCGCGGCGAATCGCGGGTCTCCGACTCTGCCACTGTGCCAAGCAAACTTCTATTTGTCGGCCTATGCGAGACTTCGCGGCTTGGTCTCACGACCGACCTTCACGAGCCGTCTTCATGATCCAGCTTCACGATCCATTCTGAAAAATTCCTTTCTAAGTGCAGGAACTGGAATGGCCCATCGAGAGGTTGTATTGGGGGTGCTTGCAGATTCCGCCCATCGGGATGAGATGGCCAACAGGCCTTGGAGAGACGGTCCGAAGCCATTCGGACCACTCTTCTTTGACAGATCTGATATCGGAGGGTCAGAAGGATTATCGGCAGTGTAAGAAGCTTCCATTTTACGGCTTCGGGTTGAGGGATGACGTCTTCATCCCTGAGGTGAGTAGGGACGAACCAGCTTGCTGGTTCAGGAGCACGCCATGTCAGCATCAATGGTTCAGGGCGGTAGATGGTCATGCGCAGGAGGACTTCACACCCGTCACCGCTGACTGTATCTACAAACATGTGAATGATATTAACGGGAAGCCACTGCAACCGGAGACGTCCCATCCTCTCTACCATACCATGCTGAAGGCGGCTTTGCAGGATTCGAAGAAGGGATGGTCCGATGAGTGGGACCTGCACCATGGCGGAAACTTTACTGATGATTGGGCCTGGGCTTACTGGGTAGGCGCCTCATGCGAGGAGTTTGGGGCCGAGCTGAGGAGAGTGGGGTTATATGAGGCGGCATGGGCCTCCCAATTCCACATTTACCAACCAAAGAAACTGATGCCGGAATTGCTGAGCAGATGGTCGTCTAGGACCAATACCTTTCACCTACATCACGGGGAGGTGGGCATCATCCTGTGGGATGTCCACCAGATTTCTGGGGTTCCGATCTTGGGGGCCATGTATGATGAGTTCCTCCCCGTCATTAGCGCGTGGGAGGATACAGAGCCAATGTCGTGACTGGCATCAGCGCTGATGGCACTCGTCTTTGAAGAGGACAAGGAGGCAGTGAGGGATGTCCACTTTAAGAGATGGTTCAAGTGCTTCCTGAATTTCCCATAAAATCGAGAGTTCCCTCCGAGGCCTCGAACTTGTCCGAGGGCGGCCCACCGGGGTAAGGGGCACTTGTATTGGCGGGTCCTGGAGGACATCCAATGGAAGACTTGGGGCTTCAGTGTCAGCACTGAACAACAGCCGATAGTCATGCTACCGATGTTCATCGTGGCTCTCATCTGCAGTTGGATCCTACCGGTGAGGGATACAAGCATGGGGGTGTGGCCCGGCTCGTTTATCATGGCGTCCATGTTGGCCATGTGGTAGCGGATCAACCTGGGGATTCCAATGCTCACCAAACTATACAGAATGCTGCGGAACATTAGCGAGGGCAAGAAGCCACTAAGGATATATGGGACCTTCCACCTCATGTATGGGTGGATTGCAGCACACATCAGGGGGATTTATGAGTATCCAACCCCTATTCACCCCCGGGATCAAACTTCTGCCCCTCCATCTAGAATGCAGTCGGGAGATTCTCGTTCAAACTATCCGTGATGATGGTGCTGAACCGGGTGTGGAGGGAGGATGAGTTCAATTTCCACCCATTCCCATTGCCGACGGGGAAACTTACTGACGATGGAAGGGGAACAGAAGAACATTGGGCTTACCTTCTGGCCTTTCGAGGTGGAGTTATGGTGGCACGAGTAGATCATGGGACACTCTACGAACTGTACACCCCGCATCGGTTTGCGAGGCAGTTCCGGTTCCTCCAGCGGCTGACCCCGCAGTTGTACTGGGAGGTGCGTCACGAGGAGCACCCATGTGTGATGAGGCAGTTGTGGATCATGTTCACACGGGAAGATGGGAAGATGAGAATTGCATTGCCTCCATCCACCGCCGCTTTCAGATTGGTGAGGGAATATTCCATTAGTTGGGAAGATGTTTACCTATGGGAGATGCTGAAGCAGCCAACTATTCGGGTCGGTGACGGTGGGCCTCCTCTACCTCGAGGTCGGGGTCGGAGGGCAGCTAGGGACTCTCGCGGTAGTGGGGCTGCCATGGCGGCGAGACCCGCACCGGCTAAGGGTGTGGCAGCAGAGGCGGATCCGGTGATTCCAGAAGAGCATGGCCATCCGGAGGGGCAGCCACCGAGGGGATTTCGTAGGATATCCACTCAGGCGCTGGGGGAAGCGCCAACGTCATATCTACATGGAAGAGGATGTCATCTTCCCGGATGCCTGGGACATTTGGGATGTCAACCGACAATTCATTAGCCCAGCCGAGATATGGGCCCACCTGAATCGCCTCGGGATGGAATTACCGGGCATAGGCCCAGTCTGGGATGGATTCATGGCATCTCCGGCGGAGGCAGAGTAATACTTGGACGAGCTGGAGGATTACGTCCACTCCAGTGGTGTCCCTCGCCCAATGACAGACCGAGTGAGGGTACTGCTGAATCGAACGTCCCCCCCACATTTATCGGCTACCGATCTAAGGGAGAACTTACCCCTGCCGGAAGAATCAGAGGACTCCTCTCGGGAGGATGAGGGTGGAGGAGGGAGCCCGTTGGAGGAGGGCGAGGTCGGAGATCAAGGCTCAGATTCCGACGCATTCGCAGAGTCTCTCGAGGTAGCATTCTTAACTTCTTTCCTTATGGTCCGTTCTTGGGCCAATATGGACTTCTCACCGATGTTTGAGCCATACAGTAGGAACATGTTCGAAGGCCTCATTCTCGCCCCTTGGTGGGTGATGATGCGGGACCTTCAGAACCCGCGCCTATGGCTGCGTCCAGTTCCACGTTTGGTGGGACCAGAACACCCGATTTGGCTCCTTCGGAAACTCCAGACCTGGCAACAGTATACGGAGGGCCTCACCTTGGGGTCCCGTCAGTACCGGCTCAAGAGCAGTGCCAGGAGGTCGATCTCTGTAAGTTTCCTATACTGGTTTCCTTGTAGTCATATGTAGACTATGCCAACTAACGTTTATGTCCCTCTCTGTCGTACAGTTCTCTAACTGGCATGGGCTGCTTCGGAAAGACTAGTCAGGATGTCCGGTGGTGTCCCCCCTAGGGGCATGCTAGTGATGGTGGTGATAATCTCCCCATCTCTTCAAGCTGCAACACACATCATCACTGGTGGGACCACCAGCAGGGTCGTGCCCAAAGTCATTGAGGTGGAATCCGAGGAAGATGATCAACTGGTCGGTCCCAGTCCTGTCACGCCTGCTTCAGAGCCAGATGTCGTACTGGATTCAACACCAGATGTAGATCCTGCCGAGAATTTCATGCGGTCGTATCCCATGTAAGAGCCTACCAATCATACAGACTTGGACGAAACGGCCTCCGACGAGGAAGCCAGAAGCATAGTCCGTCGCCGGTCGTGGAAGCTAATCATGCACTTCATCAAGGACACCCCCCAAGCGCAATGGCTGGCCAAAATGGACAGACTCCGCTCGCGGTTGCACGAACTGTGCGCTGGGGGAGTGGATGCCCAACGTCCTCACGCACTCATCTGAGATCTTAAGGATGAGAAGATCTGGGATCATGATCGTGGGCTCATCGTGGGCTGGCAGCAGAGGAAGGCGACCAACATGAAGATGCTCCAGGAGGCTGAAAGCGAGGTCCAACAGATGCAGACCTGGGCAGATGAGCTTTCAGCCTTCCTTAATGCACAATCTGAGCTGATCTCACGGTTGAAGGCCCATCTAGCAGAGACAGAAGAGAATATGAGGCAGGCCTCTGGGAAGATGGCTCCCATTCAAGATAGCGTAGAGAGGGCCAAAGCCAAGGCTGACGAACTGCGCCCCGCCGCTGCGGAGGAGGAGCGGGAGCTATGTCAGCGGCAGCAAGCCTTGGACACCACAAGCCAATAGGTGGCGGAGCTGCAACGTTCTTTTGACGGGGTCAACCCGTCCATGGGGGGAGTCGACCCCCGGGTATTGTAACATACCAAACAAACCTTTTATTGGTACTTTCGTGCTTCAATTTCTTCTTTTTTTTGTTTTGAATGCCGTAGCGTGCACGATTTCCACTGTTTGAATCGCCTCGTTACATCCATACAATGTGTGTGGGACGTTCGACGATAATTCCCCAAGCCCACATGGGTCGAGCCCGATGTGAGAAACCGGATATTGTTACCTTTGTGTCCCACCTAACATAGGAGTGGAGACCATGCTCCGGGCATCCGGGATTCAGATTACCAGTCCGGATTTCCAAAATATGGGAGAGGCTTGACTGGAGAAGGAACCTTTTAGGACAGCCAAATTACCATTTCTTCAACATGCTCTTATGCACGAACGGTGAAACGCCAGGGGCGCTGAAATCGTTCCAAAAATATGGAAATGGGGAGTGTGAATCATGATACCCAAGATTCGGAACACTGTGGGGATGTCATGACAATAAGGGACAACCGTTAACCAAGGACGAGAAGTGGTATCCTTACTGCATTAGCCTGTAATGGGGTCAAAAATGAGGGTCAACCGTTGACCCTGTTCGAAACACGGGACCATGTCACAAATGTAGTCGATCAATCCTTCGGGACGTTGGCCCAGGACAGTAGGCGGACCATAGGTCAAACATCCATACTGTTAGGGGGTCCTTCCAATCATGACCAGTCTTCCGGAACATTGGCCCAGGACGGTAGGTAAGCCGATTCGGCATGAGACCAGGCCTTTAGGGGGTCCGGTGAGACATGAAAGGGGACGAGGGTCCGAATAAGGGGCATGCAAAGCGTGGAATATGGAGTGATGGTTTGTCCGAACAGAATCCAAAACTTAGGTAGTTACACCACCATGGTGGGAGTATGCCAGATGGGCGCGTTGGCTTGGTCCTGGATCCTTCCTTCTTTGGGACAGGGCCTCTCTAGCGAGGGGTCCGACCAGGGGGCCGGAAAGGGGAAGGATTGGATTAATGATTTCCATGGGATGGACCCTAGGAAATATACTGAGGTGTCTCTACGTATCCCCTGAGTATAGGAATCAAGCCATACGTAGTTATGGAAATACACTGCAGTCATAGACCAACACCGACAGGTGAAATCCTCTCAGGCAGAGGCTCTGGTGCATCCCATGATTAACATGGGGCATCCTGATCTTGTTCAGGGTAGAACCGCAGTTTAGTGTCATGCGTTGAGGACACATGGACTCCTGTAGTTTAACATCATACGATAGTACATGGAATAAAAGGGAAGATCCCAAGGAGAATGTGGTGCGGTAGATATTAAACCGATGTGAATGAGGACATGGAGTCCAAATCACACCACGTACCCCCGGAGAAAACTCTTCAGGTCGAGGGACCAAGAGTGAGGATAAGGTTGGGCCCGAAGTAGAGTGGTCCGGCGTTCCTACGTACCCCATGAGGAAGGGAATCAAGCCATACTTAGTTCTAGAAGTGCAGTTTAATGTCATGCGGGATGATGAGAAGCCTGACTGTGTTGGTATACATCCTGCCAAAACTATTAATCTCACGTGAGTTGTTCTCAGTGTGGGAAACAAGAAGTAGTGGTGGGAATTTCCCGACACAAAAAGGGGTAGGTTAGGGAAAAGGGACACTCTGTAAATACCCTCCCAATGACACCAACACGACCATTTAGCTCACCTACATGCGCGAAGAGAAAGAGCCGAGTATGATGGAATTCCACATGAACATGAGGAAGTGGAATTGTGTGAATCATGACGCTCGAGATTCAGATCACCATTATGGCGGCGTGACGATGGAGGATAACTGTTTACCGAGGCGGAAACCCATCATCCATATCGTGTTTGTAACGCCCCGACCCTAGCTACCCAGAGTCGGTGCATTACTTCATAACATTGGCATGATCACAAAAGATCAAGTCTCGAAAGACCGATTAGTTTAGTAGCCTTGAAAACACTAGATACATTCATAAACGTTACATTACATCATAAAGTGAAAAACTACAATAAAAAAAGTCTCCATAGTCCCCACTCATATCCTCTTCTGACTATCCCTGTAGGTCATTCATAAAATACTTCTTCACATCCTGTAAAATATTAAAACATTGAAAGGGGTGAGCACATATGCTCAGTAAGGATAACAATATAACGGATGCTTTCATCAATAAAAGTAAACATTTAAGGAAATGTATAACTAAAACAAAAGACTTTAAAACTTGAACTTCAACATAATATGGAAAAAGTAAAATGAGATAATGCCATTTACTTCTTCACATGGATATTCTATTGGTCGAATAATCACATGAAATATCAATAACCACTTTCATAATGATGGAATGCATACTGCCAGACATTCTGAAACATTTTGTCAAGGCCTCGGCCAAGACGTCTAAAATGATTAAGGCCTCGGCCAAAACCATAAATCAAATTGGGAAAGGGCCTCGGCCAAATCCACGTCTAGTTGTCTCATGAGACCTACCGATGCATCGAGGAGCTATAGCGGGCTCCACCCGTCACTTATTAAGTCCAATACATTCCTCATATGAATAGGTTTAAACATATCATAAACCAAAACATAATCGTATCACATAAAACATGTATAAAGGAAACATAACAGTTCCACATTTCAATCAAAAATATAAATACAACACATTGTTATAATAAAAACGCTTTCAAAACCATTTTCAATACCAAAATAAAAGAAAGTTAAAACTTTGTATTTATTTTTCAATAAAAAAATGATGGCTTGTTGAGGAAGCCGAAACTCAAATAATGGTCACGGCGGCGAAGAAGTCGTTGTCGCCGCATAAGGATGGAAAGAAAAACATTCCCTTTTGTCGTTTAGAAAAACACTTCGTATAAAAAAGATTCCTTTTTAATAACATAAAAGTCAAAGGGGTTTATACACCATATAAAGGAAAGTTGTGTATAAAACCAAATATGCCTCAATGAAAGGAGATTGAGACGAAGACCCTTACAAAGATCATTTTTTTTAAATAAAGTAGATCTATTAAGTGTATTCACTATAATACACATAAATAAAGAAAAAATACAATATAGGACATAATAATATCATGAAATAATTTCAAAGTAGGAGATTAACCCAAAGAATGGAAGTTGGGTTAAGAAATTCCCTTACCTTGCGTCTTGTCCTGACTCGACCATTCTTTAACCTCCTGAATAATAAACTAGAGTTAATTTTTATTTACTTAAGAACCTTTTTCGTGTTCATTATTCCTTTTATATCACTTATTACCATGTTATTAACATTATGTAATTATTTAAGTTAATAACGGTCGTTTTTTCGATCTTTGGTACTTGAGTCAAAAATAAACTTCTTATAATTACAAGTTGTTCATGTGGTGAAATATTCATTATATACATAATTATATTCATGATTTAGATATCATATATAACATATATATACAGTATATACATTCATTTATAATATTACGTAACATTTAGAGGTAAGAAATGAAATGCACCGTTCATGGAGACGGTAAGCCGTACGTACGCATGAACGCTACTTTCATTTCTATTTCATATTTAATGGAATGAAATAATAATTATATAAAGGTATAATATAGTTCCAGTATAATATCATATATAATATCATTTACTTCATCCTTTATACATCCCACATATGGCATTAACAATTCACATCACTTTGAGGGGGCGGTAGTCCGCACTTCCTAAAATGAAATTATCGCGTTTACCCATAATGGATATCATAAAGTATGCCATAAAAGAGAAATACATAAGCATAAGTAAAACATAAAAATATTATATATCATATATAAATATAGTTACATCTTAATGGACACCTTTGAAGGTGTTATATGAGTGTTGAACAATCCTCGTTTCGTGAGGCAGAAATTCACCATCCACAGAAACCGTATGTTCTTTAACCATTAGATGTAGGTGTGTGTAAGTGTAGCTCGAATACTTCTTATAACAACATCCTAGTATATTGAGGATACTGGTGTTGTTAAAAAAGAAATGAATAAAAAGAGTTTAGGGGGTTGGAGAAGAAAAATAAAACAAAACAACATTAGAGAAGACATTACCTCAAAATCGGGTAACTCTTTTTGATTTGAGCCAAAGGCTTCCTTGGGAAGAGTTCTGCCCAAAGTGAGGCTTCTAGGAGTAATATGGGGAAGTTGGGAGAGTATTTGGGCAGAGTTTGGCCGAGCCAAATGGCTTGAAAGTGTGAATGAGGTGGTAGAGGTGGGGGCCTTTTATAAGTGGAGAGGATGGGCACTCTTGGAAAGTAAAGAAAAGTCACCTTATTATAAAATGAGTTTCGGATTTTAGAGGTCCCACACTTATATAATTCGAGGTTAAGGTGATAAGGGTTAGAAATATACTCATCCAATAGGTTTTTGACAAGTGTAAGCTTTGGATTTTACATTATCTTTTTATTTTATTTAAATCGTTAAATAATGAGGTCATCGCTGCATCATCATGATATCATAAATAATTTAATTTATTTAATGTCTAAAAATTATAAAAAAAAATACTATGATGTAGGAAACTTCTTATCTTTCCAATAAATATTTATAGTCAAAAATATGACTTTTATAACCCCATGTAAAAATTGTTTTAGTAAAACCTTTCATGTTTGTGTCATTTTTTACTTTAACATTAAATAAAAGGTATTTATGTCATTTTCCAACTAAAGTGGCTCCATGGGGTCCCCAAGTTTACCCATGGATTGTCTTGGTCGGCCATGGCACATAAAATGAGGGTAGGACATGTTTCAAGCTCATCTCCTATTATTAAAACATTATTTTTACCTTAAACTACACTAATTACCTCTAATCGTGATTAAGAACATAAAAGTTACTATTCACCAAAAAAGTATTTTAATCCCATTGAACCACATTTTACATCCTAATGAAAAACATGTATGTCAGATTTTTGAAATTCAAAACACAGAAGTGGTAATATTTCATTTAAACGAAAAATCAGTTATTTAACTACCACTTAGTGGTTTCACTATTCATCAAAAATTGAAGTTTTTCAGAACAATGCCAAAATTTCACCCTAAGCTATAATTGATATTCCGAATTCAAAAATGATGTCCATTTTACAAAATTCCAAACATATAAGTTGCATTAATTAATTTTATAATTAATTCCCACTGTCACAACAAATAGCGTGTTTTTAAGAAACAATATATATCAAAAGATTGACAATTGTTTATGTCCAATTTCAAAGTGAAATTAATTCTAATGACCACCATTGGATAAAATGGTAAAAAAATATACTAATTATACTCTAAAACCACTAAATAGTATAATCTATCACTATAAAATATTTTTATTAAAAAAGCTGTTTTTAAGTATTTTTCACTATTCATAAAAAATTAGAAGTTCTCAGAAAAATACCAAAAATTCAACATAGGCTAATTTCGATATTCTGAATCCAAAAATGAAGTCCATTTTGAAATATAAAATTTTTATAATTTTAAAAAGTGTTTATTACTATTCATAATGGCTACTATGATTAGTCGCAGTGTTTTAGAACTCGAAGTAGCGTACAATGCAAGCTATTGCATTCTTGAATGAGAAGCGTATTATGGAAGCTCAGGGTGTTACATTCTCCCCTCCTTCAAAAAATTGCGTCCTCGCAATTTGAAATTTTTCTTAGAAAATAAAAGGTTGAGAATAAAAAATACCTTTGTGGAAAACCCACATCGGAAATAAGGTTAATATAAATATAACATTAAAAGAAAGCAAGATAAGTACAAAGGTCACCCGAGATAGCCCATTCTAGGATTCTATGAAAATATGGATATGGAGGAGAAACAAACCATCAAGGTCTAATGGAGAGTTGTAGAAAACATGATTAGGAGAAAGTTAACTATAAGAAAATCACAAACTTGTGATTGGTTAAATGATCATTGATTCCCTAGTTGGAAAAGTTAACCGGCAACGTTTTTGTTTTAAGTTACCTTTTATAATGTTGAGGAATTTATTTAGAAGATTTAATAAGAACGTAAGGGAATATACATACTTGTCATGTAGACTTTCATTCTTTAATAAATTTTTACCACAAACACATCTTTCACTCTAAAAGGTAATAGAACTCAAAAATATTCTATTTATCCTAATTGTATAAGGTTCAAAATACTACCACATACCATTTAGATTCGAGAAAATATTTTTGTAATAACCAGGGTCTTCCTGTAGGCTAGTGGTAGGAAATAAAGGCACGTCACACTATGGTTGTGGGTTCGATTCCTGCAGCATTGTCCGACGCGACCGGTTATGCCCCACCCTGCAGGTTGTCCTTTTCCTAAAACTATAGTATTATAATATTCCAAAAATAATCTTTAGAAATGTTTTAACCTTAAACAATACTATCCAAAGATCAAATTAATCCATTCTAACCTTTATAGTTATCTAAAATACCTCCGTCCATACTTTCTCTAAAAGGTCTCTAAATTCCAAAATCAATTGTAACCTCAGAATGCCCAAACAAAGTAAAGTTTCTCTTATTGTCACATACTAAAAATATTATTACCTTCATCATATTAAATCCTTAATGAAATCAAAATTTACTGCAGTACAATCCTTATATATATATCACATTATTCTAATAACCAAGATATAGTCCATGAGTCCAAAAGTATCAATACATTAATTATTCCGCTTCAACTGTAGTCACAGCATAAGATTGTCCTTGATCCCTTGGCCTTTTCTGAGGTATGTTTCCCTAACGCTTAGGACATTCATTTGCATAATGCCCCATTTCACTACAATTGTAGCATTCAACATTGATAGCCTCTTTCTTTCCCTTGCAATCACGCGCCTGGTGACCTTTTTCCCCACATTTATAACAAACTCCCATTCCTTTTAGGCAAGTACCAGGGTGATTCTTCCCACAATTATCACATAATGGAAAATCCTACTTTCCCTTTTTCCATTTATCTGTCTCTTGTTCCACCGTTCTCTTCTTTTCTTGCTTTACTTTGTTGTCATAAGACTTAAAAAATTCCTTTTCTGTCTTGATAGAACACGAGACAATATCTTCTTATGATGAGAAGGTTTGTGAGACTAATGCTCGACGTAGAAATGGTTTTAACCCATCAAAGAAACGATCAATCTTACTTATTGGGTTACGTATACAATCTGCAGCATGCCTCGCTAACCTTGTAAAGTTGGCCTCATACTTTGCGACATTCTCATCCTCCTTTTGTCTCTGACTCAAAAATTGCATTTCCATATCTGCTCAATGGTCACGAGGATAGTATTTTTCTAAGAAAAGCTCTTTGAACTCCCTCCATTCCATATTCGATACGTCATCATCTTCCTTTGTTTTTTGAATCAGTGACCACCACTGATCGGCATCTCCAGTGAGGTGGTAAACTGCCATGACAACCTTCTCCCTTTGGCTACTCCCCAAGGCATGGAATATTTTCTCTAAGGAGTTTATCCATTGCTCAGCTACTAATGGATTTGTACCCCCATTAAATGTTGGTGGTTGTTGCCTCATGAAGCGGTCTAACATTGATCTTCCACGTTGCGGATAAGGGTGCTCCATACGAGTAAGGTTATTATTCATAACCTGAGTGAGTTGTCCCAGTATGGTAATAAGTTGATCAGCACAAGTTGTATCTCCAGATCCACAATAATTATCTTGAGCAGGAGGGAAATCCCTACATGGAGTGCGTGCATTGATACAGTTTCCATTCCTTCCACTAGGCGCCATTTCTAATCAATGGCATAAACTCTATTAGTTTATGAATCAAAATAAATAATTACATACTTGAAAGATACATAACATAAATTGAACTATTTATGGATATAATCCATAAAATGTTTTCTTTGAGGAAGTATATACTCATAACCCTTCATAGTGGTTTGTAAAGAAAATGAGAATTATCCTAAGCATATCCCCCGGGAGTGTCGTAACCAAGAGTGCAGCAAGGCACGTTGTCGTGCACCAGTTCCCGTTCGAGTCTAGCTCAAAGCGGTGTTTTCGGGTTTTACCCCTAGGTACATCTGTGCCAGAGCCGCCTCTACTTGCTCGTATCCACATAGGTATGTATTGCTCGGAAAACTCACAAAATCTCTACAACAACAAAATTCTAGGAAGCTCTTCTATACTAATCCTCAAAGTCTATCTTTGGTCTATGTGCTCTAATCAGAGTTTATCTAAATCTATATTCCATGGTTAGTACTAAACTGCCTATGATACCAACTGTAACGCCCCAACCCCAGCTACCCAGAGTCGGTGCATTACTTTGTAACATTGGCATGATCACAAATGATCAAGTCTCGAAAGACCGATTAGTTTAGTAGCCTTGGAAACACTAGATACATTCATAAACGTTACATTACATCATAAAGTGAAAAACTACAATAAAAAAAGTCTCCATAGTCCCAACTCATATCCTCTTCTGACTATCCCTGTAGGTCATTCATAAAATACTTCTTCACATCCTGTAAAATATTAAAACATTGAAAGGGGTGAGCTCAGATGCTCAGTAAGGATAACAATATAGAGGAAGCTTTCATCAATAAATGTAAACATTTAAGGCAATGTATAACTAAAAAAAGCCTTTAAAACTTGAACATCAACATAATATGGAAAAAGTAAAATGAGATAATTCCATTTACTTCTTCACATGGATATTCTACTGGTCGAATAATCACATGCAATATCAATAACCACTTTCATAATGATGGAATGCATAATGCCAGACATTCTGAAACATTTTGTCAAGGCCTCGACCAAGACGTCTAAAATGATTAAGGCCTCAACCAAAACCATAAATCAAATAGGGAATGGGCCTCGGCCAAATACACGTCTAGTTGTCTCATGAGACCTACCGATGCATCGAGGAGCTATAGCGGGCTCCACCCGTCACTTATTAAGTCCAATACATTCCTCATATGAATAGGTTTAAACATATCATAAACCATAACATAATCATATCACATAAAACATGTATAAAGGAAACATAACATTTCCACATTTCAATCACAAGATATCAATACAACAAATTGTTATAATAAAAACGCTTTCAATACCATTTTCAATACCAAAATAAAAGAAAGTTAAAACTTTGTATTTATTTTTCATTAAAACAAATGATGGCTTGTAGAGGAAGCCGAAACTCAAATAATGGTCACGGCAGCGGAGAAGTCGTTGTCGCCGCATAAGTACGGAAAGAAAAACATTCCCTTTTTTCGTTTAGAAAAATGCTTCGTATAAAAAAGATACCTTTTTAATAACATAAAATTCAAAGGGGTTTATACACCGTATAAAGGAAAGTTGTGTATAAAACCAAATATGCCTCAATGAAAGGATATTGAGACGAAGACCCTTACAAAGATCATTTTTTTTAAAATAAAGTAGATCTATTGTTTGTATAAACTATAAGTACACATAAATAAAGTACAAATACAATATAGGACATAATAATATCATGACATAATTTGAATGTAGGAGATTAACCCAAAGAATGGAAGTTGGGTTAAGAAATTCCCTTACCTTGCGTCTTGTCCTGACTCGACCATTCTTTAACCTCCTGAATAATAAACTAGAGTTAATTTCTATTTACTTAAGAACCTTTTTAATGCTCATTATTCCTTTTATATCACTTATTACCATGTTATGAACATTATGTAATTATTTAAGTTAATAACGATCGTTTTCTCGATCTTTGGTACTTGAGTCAAAAATAAACTTCTTATAATTACAAGTTGTTCATGTGGTGAAATATGCATTATATACAGAATTATATTAATTATTTAGATATAATATATATCATATATATACAGTATATACATTCATTTATAATATTACGTAACATTTAGAGGTAAGAAATTAAATGCACCGTTCATGGAGACGGTAAGCTGTACGTACGCATGAACGCTACTTTCATTTCTATTTCATATTTAATGGAATGAAATAATTATTATATAAATGTATAATATAGTTCCAGTATAATATCATATATAATATCATTTACTTCATCTTTTATACATCCCACATATGTCATTAATGATTCACATCACTTTGAGGGGGCGGTAGTCCGCACTTCCTAAAATGAAATTATCGCGTTTACCCATAATGGAAATCATAAAGTATGCCATAAAAGAGAAATACAGAAGCATAAGTAAAACATAAACATATTATATATAATATATAAATATAGTTACATCTTAATGGCCACCTTTGAAGGTGTTATATGAGTTTTGAACAATCATCGTTTCGTGAGGCAGAAATTCGCCATCCACAGAAACCGTATGTTCTTTAACCATTAGATGTAGGTGTGTGTAAGTGTATCTCGAATAATTCTTATAAAAACATACTAGTATATTTAGGATACTGGTGTTGTTACAAAAGAAATGAATAAAAAGAGTTTAGGGGGTTGACGAAGAATAATAAAACAAAAAAAACATTAGAGAAGACATTACCTCAAAATCGGGTAACTCTTTTTGATTTGAGCCAAAGGCTTCCATGGGAAGAGTTCTGCCCAAAGTGTGGCTTCTAGGATTAAGAGGGGGAAGTTGGGAGTTTATTTGGGCAGTGGTTGGCCGAACCAAATGGCTTGAAAGTGTTAATTATGTGGTAGAGGTGGGGGCCTTTTATAAGTGGAGAGGAGGGGCACTCTTGGAAAGTAAAGAAAAGACACTTTATTATAAAATGAGTTTCTAATTTTAGAGGTCCCAAACTTATATAATTTGAGGGTAAGGTGATTAGGGTTCGAAATCTACACATCCAATAGGTTTTTGACAAGTGTATGCCTTGGATTTTACATTATCTTTTTATTTTATTTAAATCGTTAAATAATGAGGTCATCGCTGCATCATCATGATATCATAAATAATTTAATTTATTTAATGTCTAAAAATTATGAAAAAATACTATGATGTAGGAAATATTTTTAGATTTCCAATGAATATTTATAGTCAAAAATATGACTTGTATAACCCCATATAAAAATTGTTTTAGTAAAACATTTCATGTTTGTGTCATTTTTTACTTTAACATTAAATAAAAGGTATTTATGTCATTTTCCAACTAAAGTGGCTCCATGGGGTCCCCAAGTTGACCCATGGATTTTCTTGGTCGTCCATGGCACATCCAATGAGGGTAGGACATGTGTCAAGCTCATCTCATATTATTAAAACATTATTTTTACCTTAAACTACACTAATTACCTCTAATCGTGATTAGGATCTTAAAAGTTACTATTCACCAAAAAATTATTTTAATACCATTGAACCACATTTTACATCCTAATGACAACCATGTATGTCGGATTTTTGAAATTCAAAACACAGAAGTGGTAATATTTCATTTAAGCGAAAAATCAGTTATTTAACAACCACTTAGTGGTTTCACTATTCATCAAAAATTGAAGTTTTTCAGAACAATGCCAAAATTTCACCCTAAGCTATAATTGATATTCCGAATTCAAAAATGATTTCCATTTTACAAAATTCCAAACATATAAGTTGCATTAATTAATTTTATAATTAATTCACGTTGTCACAACAAATAGCGTGTTTTTAAGAAACAATATATATCAAAAGATTGACAATTTTTTATGTCCAATTTCAAAGTGAAATTAATTATAATGACCACCATTAGATAAAATGGTAAAAATATATACTAATTATACTCTAAAACCACTAAATATTATAATTTATCACTATAAATTATATTGATTAAAAAAGTTGTTTTTAAGTATTTTTCACTATTCATAAAAAATTAGAAGTTCTCCGAAAAATATCAAAAATTCAATATAGGCTAATTTCGATATTCTGAATCCAAAAATGAAGTCCATTTTGAAATATAAAATTTATATAATTTTAAAAAGTGGTTATTACTATTCATAACGGCTACTGTGATTAGTCGTGTTGTTTTAGAACTCAAAGTTGCGTACAATGCAATCTATTGTATTATTGAATGAGTAGCGTATTGTGGAAGCTCGGGGTGTTACAGTGTTAGCCTAGAATGGGGAAAAACAAATGAGGGTTGACCGTTTACCATGTTCGAAACACGGGACCATGTCACAAATTTTGTCAAGAATCCTTATGGACGTTGGCCCGAAACGATTGGAGGGCCCTTAGGTCCAACATTCATGGAGAGCCCTTAAGCCTAGTATCCATGTCGTTCGAGGGTCCTTTTGGATGTAAAAGATGATGATGATCCAAATAGCGAGCTCACGAGGCATGGTCATGGGACGAGGGGAATGTCCCCATGAAAATCCCACACTTTGGGCTCTTTGTCAAAACACATCTGAAAACTACAATGAGACGTATTAGATTGAGGGAGTAGAGTCCTTTCCAAGAGGGAGATCTTAGATTAGGGTCGTAGAATTCGTACCATGGATGGGAGGAAACACAAGAGGCACATGGTGGAGTAACTCAAACACCTAGCGTGAATGGTAATAGGGGGTATGTGTGGTGTGGTGAAGATCCCGACGTGAATGAGGACGTAATCCCATATCACACCGCATGACCCCCCTTGGGAGAGGTTTTGGTCAAGGGACCGAAAGTGAAAGTTAGGCTGGGCCCGTGGGGAAGTGCTTGGGCGCTCCTACGTATCTCATAAGGATGAGAATCAAGCCTCACATAGTTCTTGACGTACCTTAGACCATAAAAGGGTAAAGGGAGCATGGGACACATGGCAACAAAACCCGACATAAAGGAGGACCTAAGCCCTGCTTACCATGCGTTCTCTGGGGAAATGCTCGAGTCGAGGGACTGAACAAAAATTTTAGGCTAGGCCCGCGGGGAAGTGACCAGGTGCTCCTATGTATCTCATGAGGATGAGAATCAAGCCATACGTAGTTCTGAAGGAGAGTACGGGCATGAACCTTGCACTAAAAGAAGTGGAATTTGATAAATCTTGTTTTTCCTTTAAGGTGAGTTTTTTTCTGTGAAGCGACGGGCCTAGAGTAGTAGGTTGTGGTGTCTCCCCAAGGATCAAGCTGTGATGGGCATTGACAAATGGCATCGCACGTGACCAATACCCAATGTGATGTCCTCTACAACGAGGTCACCACAATGCAATGCTGTTTTTCGTCATGCAGCCAGGACGATAATGTCACAGTTTAGGGTCGTGTGGCAGGACCAAGCATGCATTTTATCGTCATGCAGCGCAGACATAGAAGAAAAGATGCTAGGTGGGGAATGTTCATAGTTTTATAAAACACAATTTATGGATACATGATCCCGCATCACATTGTACGCCACTCGGAGAGGGAGACCTTAGGCTGAGGGGCCTATATAGAGGTAAGAGGTGAAACAGAAGGGAGAGACTAGCTCCCTAAATGGGCTGTACCCGAAGACAGGGCGTCCGGGCGGTCCTACGTATCCCATGGGGATGGGAATCAAGCTAAACATAGTTCCAGATGGATCTTAGTTTATGGTATTAGATCTCAGACCATGAACGGTAACAACTTCCCAAGTTAGCACAGACGTCAACCAGATCCCTAAGCCCACGTGAGTTAAACTCGGTGTGGGAAACAAGGAGGGGGAATCCTCATCGCAATACTTGGGGCATCCATCAGAGGGGAGTCGGTAGAGAGCCCCGAAGGAACACTTCAAAATGGCTTGTTTCCCCAACATGTAGGCATGCACGGAGGAAAATTACCATGAGTTCTGAGACTCTACTTAGACACGATGAAGTGATGAAGGGTGTGAATAGTGTACCCGACATTTTGGGCTTAATGGGTTGGCATGGTGATAGAGGAAAACTGTTAACCATGGTGGAAACACAACGTCCGTATCGCGTTAGCATGAGGTGGGAACAACAAACGAGCATCGACCGCTGACCATATTCCCAACGCGGGATTTTATCGATTTGTTGCCCGAAACCTTTAGGGGTGTTGGCCCGTAATGGTAGGAGAGCCCTTGGGCGTAGTATCCCGGCCGTTTTTGGGGGTCCCTCCGGGTGTGAAAGGTGATGGAAAACCTGATGCAGGGATACTCAAAGCCTGGAAAGCGGGTGCGGATGTGTCCGAGTAAAGCTTGAAATTCCAGGTAATAAACTAGAGTACTCTTAGGCACATTGGTGAACCGCCGAAAAGGGATCGACGAAACAGCTCAGTAGGGAGAGGTACATGACGTGGTCATTACGAGACCGATGTGAATGAAGACATAATCCCACACCGCACCATATAATCCTCTCATGGAGGAAGGGTAGGCCAAGGGGCTAAGATGGGATGAAGATTCCCGAGAGATGGGGCTGGACACGAATCCTAGACATTCAGGTGTTCCTACGTATCCCATGAGGATAGGAATCAAGCCACACATATTTCTCTAATTGTAGTTTAACATCATATAGGACGAGGAGGGGAGTAATATACCCCCAAACAAGGGAGGTGTGCGGTATGGCGAAGAAGCCGACGTGAATGAGGACATAGTCCCACACCACACCATACACTCATATGAGAGGGGACCTGGGCCGGGGCCTGAAAAGGCCAAGGGACCTGATGGTTAGGCATTGGTCAGGAAGGCCTAACCTGGTTGCAGTTTAACATCTTGCAGTGAGGACGAGGGCCGGGGACCCAAGGAGGAAATGGGGCATGAGGCTGGGCCTCATGAGGGAAGGTGTATGGTGTGGTACATGATCCCGATGTGAATGAGGACATAGTGCCACACCACACCATACATCCCGGGTAAGAGGTTGGGCGGAGGGGCCCGAGAAGGCCCAGGGGCCTATGGTCATGCATCAGTCAGGAAGGCCTGACTGGTCTGCAGTTTAACGTCTTACATGAGGACGGGGGTCGGGGACCCGAGGAGGCCAAGGGGCCTGAGGCTGGGCCTCGTAAGGGAAGGCGTACGGCGTGGTACATGATTCCGACGTGAATGAAGACATAGTCCCACACCACACCGTACACCCCTTATAGGGGAATCGGGGCCATGGGCCCAACCACTAGCACCACCCGGGGGAAAGTTTGTCACTTCGGGGTGGGGTAGAACGAATCAAAGCACTTGATGTTTGGGACATCTCGGGGTGGACCCGAAGATCCAGGAAACTATTGACCATGTTCAAAACACAGCGTTCCTATGGTGACCTGATATGGGAGCAACAAATGAGTGTTGAACATTGATCAAATTTGCAACGCGGGACTTGTATCGGCTTGTTGCTTGAAAACCCTCGGGGGCGTTGGCCAGTATCGGTAGGAGAGCCCTTGGGCGTAGTATCCAGGCCGTTCTTGGGGGTCCCTTCGGGTATGAAAAATAATGGAATCCCAGTCAAGGAGTGGGTGAATCATAGTTGTATCCATCCATGAAAGAGGCAAACATCTCCAGGGGGATGTGCAGCCGAATCGAGGCTTGCTCTATGTGAGTTGGGAAAAAAGTGTGCACCCTGCCATATGTCTTGACCCGAGGGGAAGATTTTGGATTTTGGTCTTGGCCAACGGATGAAATGCCCAGGTGTTCCTACGTATCCCATTAGGATGGGAATCAAGACATACGTAGTTCTTGAAGGCCATGCAGTTTAGCATCATGTGGTGAGAACGTGAGAGGATAGAAGAAAGGGAGTGGGCACATCGTGTGACCCTTAAAATCCTTGTCTGAGCGGGGTTGTATGAGCGGGGCTAAGAAAGCCTACCCCCCGCTACACAAAGATCCTCTAAGGAGACTATTCCCAGGGGGAATAGTGGAAGAGAAAAGCTTGGGGCTGGGATCAAGAGGAGGTGTCCGAGAATTCCTATGTATCTCATGAGGATGAGAATCAAGCCACACGTAGTTCTTGAGATGCAGTTTAAAATCATGTGGGATGAGGATGCATCTCATTTGGGGATATGTAAGGTACGGCAGGTAATCCGACGTGAATGAGGACGTAGTCCGACACCATACCGTACAATCCCGCAAGAGGGCAAGTCGTGGAAAACCAAGGGGTAAGAGGTGAAACAACGTTTAGGGAGACCTGACCAGCTTGTGGTTTAACATCATGTGGTGAAGACAGGGTCCATGGGCCCGAGGAGGCCAAGGGGCCTGAGGCTGAGCCTCGGTCAGGAAGGCCTGACTGGCTTGCAGTTTAACATCTTGCAGTAAGGACGGGGGGAGATCTTAGTTTAAGGTCATAGAGCTCGGCCCATTTTGCAGTTTATCATCTTGCAGGACGAAGATGCAGTTTAAGGTCGTGCAGGACCAAGGTGCAGTTTAAAGTCTTTCTGGACGATATGTGCAGTTTAATGTCATGGCAGACGAAGATGCAGTTTATGGTCGTGCATGACCCTTTTTCCCTAGGCAAAGTATCGCTTGAGGAACTTGGTGTTGGTAGGAGGGGTTATGCATTCTCCATCCGTGTTCACCAAGGAGTATTCTCCATTGGGGTAAACCTTATAGATGATATAAGGCCCTTCCCATTTGGGTTCTAACTTGGGAGGTTTCCTACTGGGAATCATTGGCGCTCGAAGGGCCAGTACCAGGTCGCCCTGTAGAAAATAACGGAGACGCACCTTCTTGTTGAAGGCCCTCTCTATGTTATCCTGATGCCTTTCCAGATTGTGCAGGGCACAAAGCCGGTTCTCGTCCAGTGCTTCTAATTCAGCTAGACGGATTTCGGCTACCTCATCTGATGTCTGGTGATAATAGACTGCAGTGCATAATGATGGCAGCTAGATCTCAATGGGTAGGACGACCTCAGCTCCATACACTAGGGAATATGGGGTCACCTAGGTAGAGTTGCGAGTCGTCATCCGATAATCCCAGAGGGCGTTGGGGAGCTTTTCCGGCCAACTCTTCTTGTTCTGACCAACCGTCTTCTGCAGAATGTTAGAGAGGGTTTTGTTGAACACCTCGATCTGTCCGTTTGCCTGCACGTGGTAGTTGGAGGTATGGTTCGAACGGATCTCGTACTTGGCGTACAATCTCTTTAGTTCAACCGCTCTGATGTTGGTTCCATTATCGGTGAGGACGGCGTGAGGGACCCCAAACCGGTGGATAATATTAGAGCTCACAAAGTAGACGATGGAACGGGCCCTGACCTCTTTGAGCGGAACTGCCTCTGCCCACTTGGAGAAGAAATCTGTAGCAGTCAGGATGAACCTACACTAGCGAGCTGTTGCTGGTGGATATGGTCCCACTACATCAAGTCCCCACACTGAAAATGGCCAAGAGTACTTGGTGGGGTGGAGGGGCTCTGGCGGACGATGCAGGAAGTTGGCGTGAAATTGGCACGCGTGGCATCTCTTGGCATACCCAATACAATTGCGGATCATAGAGGGCCATAAGTACCCCAACCTCCGGATTTTATGGGACAACTTTGGCCTGGCTTGATGGGCGCCATAGGAACCGGTGTGAACCTCTTGAATATGTTGAGGAATCACTACTCCTTGAATGCAACAGAGGAGGACGCCATCAAAGCTCCGCTTATAAAGGATCTTTTCAAGACTGGGGCCGCTCTGGAGGGTAAATTGCAGCGCGCAGCGTCGGATTCGCTCGCGCTCGGCCCAGTCATCCGGGAGGCGACCATTTTGGAGATACTCTACAAAAGGTGTCCTCCAGTCGGGAGTGGCTTCACCCGCTGTGTCTGACGAACCTGGGACCCCTGATGTAGAGGGTCCGACGGTGAGATGACTTACCCGGAGGCCATCATTGTCCTCTTGGGTGACGGGGGAAATGAATATCTAGTGATACACATGTATGATCAAATCATCTTGCTTGGGTTCTGCGAGCGACACGGCTAAGCCAGCCAAGGTGTCTTCCTGACCGTTCTATGACCGTGGGACATGGGTAATCTCTGGTCGAGAAGAGAACTGGTCCATTAGACGGAGGGTGTACTCCAGCAATGGTACAATCTCCGGATTCCTGACGACGTAGTCACCATTAACCTGTTTGATTACCAGCTCAGAATCTCCTTTCACTTGTAGATGGGGAACATGAATCCCAAGGGCTAACTCGAGGCTGGTGATGAGAGCCTGGTACTCTACCTCGTTGTTCGTACAGCCTTCTGACAACAGGAATGACTATGGCAGGATGGCTTGCGCCGGGGTAATGAAAACAATACCCAGGCCCACTCTGTTGAGCATGGGATCGTTGAGCCGCCTACCGGTGGGGTTCCGGGAGGCACCGTCAAAATGCATTTGCCAACACGGGATGGCATGATCGACTGAGAGGATCGTCTAGTCAGGAAAATCCAGGTCCAGGGATTGATCCGCAGAGGTTGGATGGGAAGGTAAAAAGTCTTCCAACGCCTATCCCTTAATGGCCTTCTGAGGTAAGAACCTGATATCAAACTGCTGGAGAATCACTACCCACCGTGCTAGTCGGCCAGTCAGCATGGGGCGGTTCAGGATGTACATCAGTGGGTCTACCCGGGAGACCAATTGCACCTCATGGTGCTGCAGGTAATGTCGCAACTTCTGCACGGCGAAGACGAGCGCAAGGCAGCTCTTTTTCGATAGGGGAGTATCTGACCTCTGTATCGAGAAACATCCGACTGAGATAGTAGAGACTGTTCTCAATACCCTCGTTATTCTTCTGGGAAAGCAACACACCGAGGGATCTTTCTTGGGCGGTCACGTAAAGGACCAGCGACTTTCTGGGGACGGGTGGCATCAAAACCGGAAGTTGGAGCAGATACTTCTTGATTTCCTCTAAGGCGGTCAAACACTCCTCAACCCATTCGTAGGCGGCACCCTTCTTCATGAGCCGAGAAAAGGGCTTACACTTGCCGGCCAGATTCGCGATGAATCAGCGTATATAGGCAAAGTGGCCTTAGAGGCCCTGAAGTTCCCGAATGTTGCTCGGGGGAGGCATTTGGCTGATGGACTTGATCTTCTCTGGGTCGATCTCAATACCTCGGTATCTAACAACAAAGCCCAGAAACATCCCAGAAGGGACCCTGAAGGCACACTTCAATGGGTTCATCTTCAGGTGATGGGAACGGAGGAAACTAAACACCTTCTCAAGGTCTTTGAGGTGGTCCTGGCGCTGACATGATTTGACCACTAGGTCATCTATGCAGCATTCCACCAGTGTCCCGAGAATCAGCTTGAATATGTAGTGCATGGACCTCTGATATGTGGCACCTGCATTTTTCAAGCCGAATGGCATAACCTGGTAGCAAAAGGTACCTTGGGGAGACCTGAAGGTAGTGGACTCCTCATCCTCGGGGGCCATCCGGGTCTGGTTCTACCCGGAATACCCATCCATGAAAGAGAGAGCTTGGAACCCGGCCGTGGCGTCAATCAATAACTCCGTCACCGGGAGTGGGAAGTCATCCATTGGGCAGTGGCGATTAAGATAGTGGAAGTCGATGCAGACTCTGATCTTCCCATTCTTCTTCCTGACTAGCACAATTTTGGCAAGCCAATTGGGGTACTGGACTTCCTTGACGAAGTTGGCTTCGATAAGCCTGACAACTTCGGCCTCACCCATAGCACCATGAGAAGGGTGAATCTTCCTGGGAGGCTGCTTAAATCCACGATGGTTTGCCGGGAGGCCCAAATGGTGAACGACTACCTGTGGATCTAGTCCTGGCATGTAACAGCCCGAGATTTAATAAAAAAATATTCTTTATAATTTTATTAATGTCTTGTGTTGTACGCTACACAAAACGGAGCTTGCACAACACACATCTTTGACTTACCTTGCATTACACGCAATCGCAACCTTCCTCGATAGCGTGTGTAGTACGCAAAATTGAGTTTCACGAAACAATGATATGCTATTAAAATATTATTAAAACTAGCCGTTATGAATAGTAATAACCACTTTTTAAATTTTAGAAATTTTAGCTCTAAAAATGGACTTCATTTTTGGATTCGGAGTATCGAATTTAGCCTAAGGTGAAATTTTGGTACTTTTCGGATAACTTTCATATTCTGATGAATAGTGAAAATTACTAAATTATAAATAAAAACAACTTTTTTAATCGAAATAATTAATAGTGATAAATTATTAATTTGAGTGGTTTTAAAGTATATTTAAAATATATTTTTACAATTTAATACATTGTTGGTCATTGAATTTAATTTCACATTAAAACCAGACATAATCAAGTGTCAATCTTTTGATAGATATTGTTTCTTAAAAACAAGCTATTAGTTTTAAAAGAGGGATTTAATTATAAAATTAATTAATGAAACTTCTATGTTATGAATTTGGTATAATAGACTTCATTTTTGAATTCGGAATATGAAATATAGCTTAGGATGAAATTTTGGCATTGTTCTGAAAAACATCAATTTTTGATGAATAGTGAAACTACTAAGTGGTAGTTAAAAAATTGAATTTTTCATAAAACTTAATTTTACCGCTTCTGTGAATGGAATTTCGAAAATCCGACAGACACGGTTAATATTAAGGACTAAAATGTGGTTCAATGAGATGAAAATAACTTTTGGTGAATAGTAACTTTTTACTTTTTACCACGGTTAATAGTAAATAGGGCAACTAAGGGTAAATATGATATTACTAATACACTAACACATGTCCTAATTCTATTGGATAAGTGTAATTCGACCAAAAACAAACTTATGAATATAATATGACCATTTAGGTCCACTTGGATAAGATTCTGACATTTAATATTATTTTATTTAATGAATAGTTAAAATAGTTAAAATCAAAGTTTAATAACTAATACATTTTTAATATGGGGTTATACATAAGATAAATTCGACTATAAATATTCATTAGAAAGCTAAAAAGATTTCCTACATAATGATTTTTTATTTATAATTTTTAGACTTTATATAAATTAATTTATTTATGACACAACGATGATGCAGTAATTACCCTTTTAAGGAAATATTAACATAATTGATGTTATAAATGCTCAAATGAATGTAATTTGAGACTTTTTATGAATTACACTAATTTTCTAGGTTACTATGATATATTAGTGTTTATTTAATCAACTTGGTTAGAACATATAATTCTGTTATGACTTTCACAAAAATCATATATCAAATAGTGTCAAAATTGACACAAAATAGTTTTTAAATCAAATATTATATTATTAATTGTTATTTTATTCCTAAAAATCTAAGGTTCGGCCAAATGACTTATATAAGGATATATGTATTAATAATATACAATTTGGGGTTCTTTTTTCATGTTATATTAAGTGTATTAACCATATAGTGAAAGAAAACAAAAAGACACGGTAAAAGTTAAATTATGTAACTTAGAGTTAAATCTAATTGATAAGGTTAAAATAATACCCTAAACTTGTCTAAATACTATTGGATGATAGTATTTCGACCCATCCCCACTTTAGCTTCGAAATAAGACCCTTTGGAACCATTATAATCCGATTTTTACTTTAATATTAAATAATATTTTGAGATATTCCCAAGGTGCCCCTCTCCTCCCTTATAAAAGGGTACCTCCTCCCCCTCCTCCTCAAACCAATTTGAGCATTGAAGCTCGGCCAACCCCTTCCAAAATCCCTTCTCCACTTCCCTAGAATAATCCTAGAGGTCCTGGTCTTCTTCAAAGACCAATCTTAGTTCCCTAAGTGGAGGATTCAAAGAGGCGTTTCAAAGAAGAGGTAATATCCATTACCGATCTTTTCAATTTCTTTCTTCTTCAACTTCTTCTTATTTAGTTGTTTCATGATAAAGTAATAACATCAGTATTTCTTATATACTGATATGTTATTATAAATACGAAACAACTCTAATTCACCTTCTATCCATCCTACGGAAAAATGAAATCACTGCGCGTGTGTACGTACGGAATACCGTCTCCACGCCGTGGTGTAATATATTTTCCGTCCCCACCTTAATTGGATTGGTATAATGGTGTAATGAGTAACTATATATTATTATTATAAAGTTATATTGATACTGAAATATTATACATACACTTCAACACAATTCCACGACCATGGGAACGATATCATCGCTCGTGCGTACGTACGGACTACCGTCTCCACGACGCGACGATATTCATTCTCCATGTTAACCATTTAAGAATGATTAAAAAGTATATATAAGAAATAATAATGAAATATATGACATTATAAAGCTACTGGATTTATTTATATATGTATGTCATCTACTTACTTCCATTCAAGACAATAAGGAAAGGAAAACAGCGTTCATGCGTACGTACGGACTACCGTCTCCATGAACGGTGTTTTTCATTTCATTTATCTATCTATTATATATATATATATATACTGAATATATATGATATATAAATCATATTTTATATTCTAGAAGTATGTAAATCATGATATAAGTAATAATAATGTCAAGAACAACAAGTCAAAACACCTACGATAAATGAAACGATTTTACCCAAAACGCTTCTTTAACATGGAATTTACAAAAGAACGGGTAATATAAAGTCATAAGTGAACCATATATGATATTATAACAATGAATATGATTCTGTAATATGTCAATGACATTATCTAAATCATTATACAGGAGGTTCGGACAAATACGAAGCAAATCGGACCTAAGGTAAGGGAAATATCGCAGTCTCATTTTTATCCGAGATTGTTTGTACTTTGAAATTTACTGGGGTATATTTTATCATCCACATCCATGTTTCCTCAATATGTAATGTTATTTACATACACCTACAATTTTTTAAATCCAATTTTACCCTTCAGTGAGTTTTTAGTAAAAGATATGAAAGGAATCTTTTGTCGTTTTTCATACGAGGAACTTTTTGACTTTTCCGACAAAAGTACGAGAAGAATGTTTTTTTAACTTATACGACATGAATGGTTTTTTAAACCATTATTTCCAAGAAGATTCCTTTACAAGTTTTCAAGTTTATTTTTAATCAAATTCTTTTAGTTTTAAATTGTAAGACATGTTAAGAAAGGAAAATGTTTTTGAAGTAGAAAGGATATTTTCCTCAAGAATGGATTTCAAGTGTTTTATCAAAATTATTTTCCATCTAAGATAATAAAGGGTTCTGTTTCTATCCCTATTATTACATGGATTTGATTATGTTGTGATGGAAATATTTTTATGAATTCCTTTATCTTATATGAATTGTTTTATGATGTCATGTGGTTTAAGAATCCCATTTTTATTACATGGGTTATGCAATGATGTATGATTTATGATTTTGTGGCACAAATAAGAATGGTATCATTATGAGATATGTGGGACCTATATCTCCCTCCAATGCATTGGTTAAAGATTTCATATCTCATGAGATAGACATGGCTGGAATGGTAGGTTATACCGGTTCAGTGAAACAGGACTGAAACGAGGGTGACTCGATTCAGAAAGGGACTTTGTCCACTAAGATAGTCTTGGAAATGAGTCATGACTAACAAGAAATGATTCTCTATGATTATGTGTGTATGACACAAAGTTTCATGTTTTATTTTATGCTTATTGGGATTTCATTTCACTACTATGATTTATCCCATGTTATTAAATTATGCTCTCTTTTTCAGGTTAAGATTTCCAAAAGTTATGTTCTTATGAATATGATGTGATTGATTTTTCTTTTGTTTACCCTTACTGAGCATTTGAGCTCACCCTTTTATGTTTTCTTTTTCCCAGGATATAAAGAAAGGTTTTTAGGTAAAAAAAAGGGAAGATCTTTATGGGAGATATTGATGATCTTTCACCACGATTAGAAGATTACGTTCCGAGTTTCAAAAGACACTAAACTATTACGATCCTTCTGTGTGTGTTTTTGTTATGTACTAAGTATTCCGCAAAAGTAATGTAATGTCCATGTACGTCAGGCTTCAGGTCTCTACAGTTGGTATCAGGGGAAAGGTTTAGTCAACCTTTGGAAACTAGGATGCGAGAACTTTAGTGAGATCCCTAGAGATATTTATAAGGTATGTCTAGGGATGTCCCTAAGGATAAGTATACGTATAGGATACATTCCTAGAACTACGGTAACGATCATATAATTTAACATAAGATGTTAGATATTGAGGGTACTCCCCCTTTAATATGTTCTTTTCCCTAGCATGATTTTTTCCTCTCACACTATTCTTTTTTGAGTTTTAGAAAATGGCTGGAAACAAGATGATTCATGATAATGGAGGATATGATGGACAATGGAATGATATTCTTCATGAGAAACCAAATGAAATGGGATTTGGAAGTCCAAACATCATTATTATGCCGAATCAGCAATCTCATAATATGATCAATAAAGTAAAATTTGGTAAGTTTCTTGACTCGGCTAATAAGAGAAAGATGGAGTTTCATGATGATCATAGAGGAAAGAAAGTTCAATTTCCCCTATGTAAATAATGTGGGAAGAGGCATCAAGGAGAATGTTTCAAAGGAACTGGAAGATGCTTTGGGTGTGGAAAAGAAGGACACAAAGCATGTAAATGAAAAGGAAAAGGTTCAGTTAACAACATTGATGAGGATAATGGTATTGCTACGACATCAACAATGGTTAAATGTTTTAAATGTGGAATGTGCGGGTATTATGAAAACCAATGCCCTAAGGGGAAGTCTCATTAAGATAATCAGTATGGTCGTATGGGAATTATTTATGTGGATGATGATGAAGAGACTACAAATGATATGTGAGATGAAAGAATTGTTGATGCTCGGTCAATGGTTTAAGAATGTAGTGGAATGATTACATGGTTACCATGTGTAATGTTGTATAAGTAATCTCATGGTACTATGGATTAAAGAGACATGTAAGGATTGTTACACTGTTGTCTGATTAATGTTACCAGTATCCATGAAAGGTTATTTAGATATTTTTGGAATGTAGATGATATGCGCATAATGAAGGGATAAGGAGAAAATTAAATGTTTGATAGTTTTCATGAGCTCATGACTGATATAAGGAGAAGGTTATATCATGGTTTGAGTATATAGAATTTTTGGATATTGGTATTTGGAAAGAGTTAACTTTTGACAGCATTCATGTTTTCACTACGGTTTAATGGGTATTCATTTTTTTTCAAGAGAATACATCATTAAGGTATTCACATGATTGGAATGTGACCAACAAGATATATGGGGGATAAATGATGGTATTCACATGCTTGGTTGACGACATTTCAAGTAATCATTTTCTTTATACTATGAGCTTGGACCGAAGTATTTTAGATAAGCCTAAAGATTGTAATGGATTATGTTAACCATAAGTTAGTATTGTTTAAGTATAGAACTTTTTTTTGATATTATTTATGTGATGTTATAGTAATGTAGTTTTAGAAAAAGGACAACCTGCAGGATGGGCGACAACCCATCGCTTCGGACAAGGCTGTGGGAATCGAACCCACAACCGAAGTGCGACTGGCCTTTATCGCCTACCACTGGCCAACAACAAGTCCCTGTTTAGTAGAAACTAGTTTTATTATATTAAGCAGTATGATATATGAAGTATATGCCCATTTTAGGAACCATATATGATTAATCTCACTATAGATCGACTTATGTATATAATTTTTGCTAACCTTTTGTTTGAGACAGATGGAATGACTCGTCATTCTATCACATGATCTGCTAACACTTCACGAATAACAAATTCAACTTCATTTATTTAAGAGATGAAGTGGAAATTGTTCAAGGCATGAACAACAGTGAGATTGTACCAAAATAAAGAAAGTATTTATTCTAATTCAAATTTTCAACTTTAGGGAAATGATCTTGAAAACCAAAAATGTTGTCCTAGTGATCTTATACCTGATGAATCGGATGGTACCTTAGATCATCACAAATTTATGGATTCGTGATTGTTGGCTTTTCCATAGCCATGTTCTCTACCACTCTCCATCAGAACATGATGGTTAGATTTCTCTTCCATATCTATATTTTCTCCTATGTGGAAACCCAGTGATTATTTTATTTTGGTAACCGTTACGTTTCATACTTTTGTTTTTAAAGATTGGTTTTGATATTCCTTTTTACGATGTGGGTTTCTATTAAAGAAACCTTCGATTAGTAAACCATTTATAACCCCGACGAATTTCGAGGGCGAAATTCATTTTAAGGGGGGTAGAATGTAACAGCCCGAGATTTAATAAAAAAAATTTCTTTATAATTTTATTAATGTATTGTGTTGTACGCTACACAAAAAGGAGCTTGCACAACACGCATCTTTGACTTACCTTGCATTACACGCAATCGCAACCTTCCTCGATAGCATGTGTAGTACGCAATATTGAGTTTCACGAAACAATGATATGCTATTAAAATATTATTAAAACTAGCTGTTATGAATAGTAATAACCACTTTTTAAATTTTTGAAATTTTAGATCTCCAAATGGACTTCATTTTTGGATTCAGAGTATCGAATTTAGCCTAAGCTGAAATTTTGGTACTTTTCGGATAACTTTCATATTCTGATGAATAGTGAAAATTACTAAATTATAATTAAAAACAACTTTTTTAATCGAAATAATTAATAGTGATAAATTATTAATTTGAGTGGTTTTAAAGTATATTTAGAATATATTTTTACAATTTAATACAATATTGTTCATTGAATGTAATTTCACATTTAAACCAGACATAATCAAGTGTCAATCTTTTGATAGATATTGTTTCTTAAAAACACGCTATTTGTTTTAACAGCGGGATTTAATTATAAAATTAATTAATGCAACTTCTATGTTATGAATTTGGTAAAATAGAATTCATTTTTGAATTCTTAATATGAAATATAGCTTAGGATGAAATTTGGCATTGTTCTGAAAAACATCAATTTTTGATGAATAATGAAACTACTAAGTGGTAGTTAAAAAATTGAATTTTTCATAAAACATAATTTTACCGCTTCTGTGAATGGAATTTTGAAAATCCCACAGACACGGTTAATATCAAGGACTAAAATTTGGTTCAATGAGATGAAAATAATTTTTGGTGAATAGTAACTTTTTACTTTTTACCACGGTTAATAGTAAATAGGGTAACTAAGGGTAAATATGATATTACTATTACCCTAACACATGTCCTAATTCTATTGGATAAGTGTAATTCGACCAAATACAACCTTATGAATATAATATGACCATTTAGGCCCACTTGTATTAGATTATGACATTTAATATTATTTTATTTAATGAATAGTTAAAATAGTTAAAATCAAAGTTTAATAACTAAAACATTTTTAATATGGGGTTATACATAATATATATTCGACTATAAATATTCATTAGAAAGATAAAAAAATTTACTACATAATGATATGTTATTTGTAATTTTTAGACTTTAAATAAATTAATTTATTTATGACACAACGATGATGCAGTAATTACCCTTTTAAGGAAATATTAACATAATTGATGTTATAAATGCTCAAATGAATGTAATTTGAGACTTTTTATGAATTACACTAATTTTCTAGGTTACTATTATATATTAGTGTTTATTTAATCAACTTTTTTATAACATATAATTCTGTTATGACTTTCACAAAAATCATATATCAAATAGTGTCAAAATTGACACAAAATAGTTTTTAAATAAAATATTATATTATTAATTGTTATTTTATTCCTAAAAATCTAATGTTCGGCCAAATAACTTAGATAAGTATATAAGTATTAATAATATACAATTTGGTGTTCGTTTGGCATGTTATATTAAGTGTATTAACCATATAGTGAAAGAAAACAAAAAGACACGGTAAAAGTTAAATTATGTAACTTAGAGTTAAATCTAATTGATAAGGTTAAAATAATACCCTAAACTTGTCTAAATCCTATTGGATGATAGAATTTCGACCCATCACCACTTTAGATTCGAAATTATACCCTTTGGAACCATTATAAACCGATTTTGACTTTAATATAAAATAATATTTTGAGATATTCCTAAGGTGCCCCTCTTCTCCCTTATAAAAGGGTACCTCCTCCCCCTCCTCCTCACACCAATTTGAGCACTCAAGCTCGGCCAAACCCTGCCAAAATCCCTTATCCACTTCCCTAGAATAATCCTAGAGGTCCTGGTCGTCTTCAAAGACCAATCTTAGTTCCCTAAGTAGAGGATTCAAAGAGGCGTTTCAAAGAAGAGGTAATATCCATTACCGATCTTTTCAATTTCTTTCTTCTTCAACTTCTTCTTCTTTAGTTGTTTCATGATAAAGTAATAACATCAGTATTTCTTATATACTGATATTTTATTATAAATATGAAATAACTCTAATTCACCTTCTATCCATCCTACGGAAAAATGAAATCACCGCGCGTGCGTACGTTCGGAATACCGTCTCCACGCCGTGGTGTAATATATTTTCCGTCACCACCTTAATTGGATTGGTATAATGGTGTAATGAGTAACTATATATGATTATTTTAAATTTATATTGATACTGAAATATTATACATACACTTCATCACAATTCCACGACCATGGGAACGATATCATCGCTCGTGCGTACGTACGGACTACCGCCTCCACGACGCGATGAGATTCATTCTCCATGTTAACCATTTAAGAATGATTAAAAAGTATATATAAGAAATAATAATGAAATATATGACATTATAAAGCTACTGGATTTATGTATATATGTATGTCATCTACTTACTTCCATTCAAGACAATAAGGAAAGGAAAACATCGTTCATGGGTACGTACGGACTACCGTCTCCATGAACGGTGTTTTTTATTTCATTTATCTATCTATTATATATATATATACTGAATATATATGATATATAAATCATATTTTATATTATGGATGTAAGTAAATCATGATATAAGTAATAATAATGTCAAGAACAACAAGTCAAAACACCTACGATAAATGAAACGATTTTACCCAAAACGCTTCTTTAACACGAAATTTACAAAAGAACGGGTAATATAAAGTCATAAGTGAACCATATATGATATCATAACAATGAATATGATTCTTTAATAAGTCAATGACATTATTTAAATCATTATACAGGAGGTTCGGACACATACGAAGAAAATCGGACCTAAGGTAAGGGAAATATCGCAATCTCATTTTTATCTGAGATTGTTTGTACTTTGAAATTTACTAGGGTATATTTTATCATCCACATCCATGTTTCCTCAATATGTAATGTTATTTAAATCCACCTACAATTTTTTAAATCCAATTTTACCCTTCGGTGAGTTTTTAGTAAATGATATGAAAGGAATCATTTGTCGTTTTTTATACGAGGAACTTTTTGACTTTTCCAACAAAAGTACGAGAAGAATGTTTTTTTAACTTATACGGCATGGATGGATTTTTAAAACATTATTTCCAAGAAACTTCCTGTACAAGTTTTCAAGTTTATTTTTAATCAACTTCTTTTAGTTTTAAATTGTAAGACATGTTAAGAAAGGAAAATGTTTTTGAAGTAGAAATGATATTTTCCTCAAGAATGGATTTCAAGTGTTTTATCAAAATTATTTTACATCTAAGATAATAAAGGGTTCTGTTTCTATCCCTATTATTACATGGATTTGATTATGTTGTCATGGAAATATTTTTATTAATTCCTTTATCTTATATGAATTGTTTTATGATGTCATGTTGTTTAAGAATCCCATTTTTATTACATGGGTTATGCAATGATGTATGATTTATGATTTTGTGGAACACATAAGAATGGTATCATTATGAGATGGATGGGACCTATATCTCCCTCCAATGCATTGGGTAAAGATTTCATATCTCATGAGATAGACATGGTTGGAATGGTAGGTTATACCGGTTCAGTGAAACAGGACTGAAACGAGGGTGACTCGATTCAGAAAGGGACTTTGTCCACTAAGATAGTCTTGGCAATGAGTCATGACTAACAAGAAATTATTCTCTATGATTATGTGTGTATTCCACAAAGTTTCATGTTTTATGTTATGCTTATTGGGATTTCATTTCACAACTATGATTTATCCCATGTTATGAAATTATGCTCTCTTTTACAGGTTAAGATTTCCAAAAGTTATGTTCTTATGAATATGATGTGATTGATTTTTCTTTTGTTTACCCTTACTGAGCATTTGAGCTCACCCTTTTATGTTTTCTTTTTCCCATGATATAAAGAATGGTTTTTAGGTAAAAAAAGGGAAGATCTTTATGGGAGATATTGAAGATATTTCACCACGATTAGAAGATTTCGTTCTGAGTTTCCAAAGACACTAAACTATTACGATCCTTGTGTGTGTGTTTTTGTTATGTACTAAGTATTCCGCAAAAGTAATGTAATGTCCATGTACGTCAGGCTTCGGGTCTCTACATGGCATCTCGTTGTAACTCCAGGCAAACACGTCACGATGTTGTTTGAGGAAGTCTACGTACTGTTGCCGCTCCTCGAGGGACATAGCTGTACTGATCAATGTGGGTTTCAGATCTGCCTCGCTACCAAGGTTCACCTGTACCAGTTCATCAACCGTTGTAGAGACGCCTTCCTCAAAGGCGGGGGGAGCATCCTCCAAGTCTTCCTCTCCACCCGTGGGGGGATTGGCTATGACGGGAGGCACTTCTGGGCTATCAAAGCCTGGGGGGCAGCTGGTGCCGATGTGGGCTGCAGTGGTCATCATATCAAGAGACCCACTTTCCATTGAGACCATGGCAATGAAGGGAGTCGATCCTATCCCATCTGGCCTTCGGCCTAAGGGGCCACGTTTGATGATATGAAATCAGTGGTGACGTGTCGGCCTGAGTCGGTTAATTCCAGCCTGGCGGAAGAGACACGTATGGCACACCACCGTTGCCATAAGCTTGACACTCCAGTACCGTACAGGGGTAGGAGGTTCCGGGATCACCTGAGCCTAGTTTATGTAGGAGTTCTAGGTGATTTTCCGCCGTCACTTAGACACAGGAACATGCCTTCCTTGTGTACCAAAAACAACAAAACAATTCACCATGTCGGGGGTCGTGGCCCCCAATCGATGGATCGGGAGGATGTAGGCGTCATCCATGCTTGCCCAGGGATCACTTGTGACCGGGCTGAGTTCATCCTCACTTACTAGGATTTTCTTATCCTTACTCTTGTAATAATCAGCATCCAGATAGAGGGCCTCACAAGAGGCGAAAAGAGACGCATCTCCTTGGAGCACTCATACTCGACCATTGAGCGAGTATTTGAGGCACTGGTGATACGACGAAGGGACCGCTGCATGCAGATGGAGCCATGACCTGCCCATCAACGCATTGTAGGCGGTGTCCTAAGAGACGACCATGAACTCAGTGCTGGAAATTAGGCCACCGAACTGAGTTCTCAGGCGGATCTTTCCAACTGGGGTTTGCTCGGTCCTATCGTACCCCTGGATTCGGAGGTTAGAGGGAGTTAAATCACCTTCAGACAGACCCAGCTTTCGCAATGTTTGAGTCGGAATTAGGTTGATTCTGGAACCCATGTCAACAAGGCAGTGATGGACTTCCACACCATTTAAGTAGCCAGTGATGTACAGTGGGCGAATGTGCCCCTGTATATGAGGGTTCTCATCTTCACCGGAGAATGAGATAACTGCCTGACATTCGGCGTTCTCAATTGTCTTAGCATGGAAGTCTTCCGCAACTGCTATCTCCGTCTCAAACTGGAGAGGGCTCCTTAGGGCCTCGGCAAGTGGCTCTTGCATTTCGGATGACAGGCGAAGGGCCTCAAGGATTGAAATCCTCACTGGAATGCTGGCCAGGTGCTTCAGGACATCATACTTTCATTCCAAATGCGAACCTCTACCTACATGAGGTCGTTCGGTAGTTTGGGGCAGAGCGGGTCCTGCATGTTGAACTGGCGATCGGCTAGTGCCGGGTACATCCTTCTGCCTACTAGTTGAAGCCTGGAGAGTAGACTCCAGACTAGGATCGGACATCTGAGACTGGCATGTAGCCGAGCGAGATTGACGGTGGTACGAACGAGGCAGCTCTCCCTGATCTAGTAGCAAAAACAGCGGTGGAGGTAGAGATGAGGGCGTCAGATGGGGTTGCGCGTGCTGTGATCTGCGCTGAGCCTGCTGTCTAGTCTCAGTAGCATGCACGGTTTGGCTGAAAGTGTCCACTGACATACCTCAATGACCGGAGCGGTTGAGATTATGCTGACGTTGACGTCGGCTGGAAACATTGGGGAGGTTCACCTGGCGTTCCCCCTCGTCGGGAGTCATATAGGGATTTACCAGCTCCACGGTGTTAACCAAAGCGTACCTCTGGCTGTCCCTTGACGATTCATCCACCACCAGGAAGATTCTAGGAGGAATCCCCATTTCGGGGGGCATGAAGTCGCTGAGAGTGCGGGATAACGATGGCACCGGCGGAGCGCGTTGCTTCTTCTTACGTGGTTGCTGCTTTCCCTTTTTGGAAGAGGTCGACTGTGAAGACGATGCAAAGGTACCGACTGCTTCTTCTGAAGGTTCTGGCTGCCTCTGGTGCGCCCGGATGATACCATGGGCACAGACGACAGTTTTTCGAGCCATCCAGTCGTCGTATTTCTCGGATCCGCGGCTGGGAACTTGCTGCCACTAACCTTCGCTGTCGCTACCGATCTCTGACCCTGCAAAGACACCTGCCACTTGTGTTGGTGTCAGGCCCAACCTGACTATGTTGTTGTTGACCTGGTCTTGAAGTCAGTCTTTAAACACATAGAATTTCTTGAGGGTGTGCCCCAGAATCTGATGATAAGGACAGTAGTTGGGGTGATCGGTGAGATTCGCCTCTACCGGCCTTCTGCACTCGGGCAGGCGCAAAATCCCTTTCTCTAGAGCACTTCAGAAGTAGCCAGGGACTTGATTTTCGTTGAACAAATATGTATGGTGCCTTCTTTCCAAAGAGGGGGGCCTGGGGGCCTGGCCCTGACGAGGGGCCGGAGGGTCCTGCCGGGAAGGCGGCAACTGATTATCTCACCTAGGTGGAGGTGGCGCATTGCGCGAGGGAACCTGTCGATTTTGAGGAGGTCGCTACTGGGCAAGATCCTACGCTTGTGGTGGAGGATCTCTGTGGGGTTGCGAGGATGGTGCTGCAGGCAGTAATTCCAACTGCCGAGGGGCTTCTATTTGGCCCACCGCGGCGGGTTCGGCTCTGGCGGTCCTCCTGGCTGGGATCATAGGGGGCAACGAACATGCCTGACTAGCCTGTTGCAGAGCTTTCTCAAGGCGCTGAGCCTTATTTGAGAAATCTCTGAACCCTCCAAGGTAGTTCTGGGTAATCAGGGAGGGTACCAACTCCATTTTGACGTTCCTCACACACATCGTCAGTAATTTCTCCTGATTCAGTGGCATATCGAGGGAATACGTAAGTCCCTTCCAACGAGTGATGAAATCTATGACTTGCCTATCAGGCCTTTGATTGCACATGAAGAGGTCTACAATGCTGGTCTTCCATGTGGTGGAGCTGAACTGGTATAGGAACTGCCAGCAGAGATCCTCCCAACCGGTCACCTGTCTGATAGGGAGCTGGTTGTACCAGACGAATGTGGGACCTTCAAATGTCTGTACAATACATCGGAGCTTGGCGGCTTCTTGCTGAGCCGTGGTCCCCACCATGGGGCCACACCTGGAAGAAAAATGAGCCAAGTGCTACGGCGGGTTCCCTGTCCCGTTGAAGGGAGAGAAAGTGGGGTTCCCAAAACCCGGGGGCGCGGGCATATCATCCTCCCACGCGGGATATGGCTTGCCATCCGGTGGGACCGCCGCCTGCTACGTTTCCAACGCTTCGAGGCGGGCTGTGAGTGCCTCTATAAGATCATCCAGGTGGGGGTCCCTCTCTTGATGGGGATCCCTAATCACAAGTGCGTTTCCAGGTTCTTCAACACAGTAGATGGCTTCGGCAGCTCGTGGATCGACTGGTGGAACGACCTGTGGGGCGACTGGGGGACCCCAGACTGGATTCTTCAGATTGCCCCGTCGTTCGGGGGGGGGGGGTGGGGGTTTGGCGAGACGTATCACACCCTCTTGCCATAAGTTCCTCTTCTGCCCTGTCTGCGGAAGTAGCATGATCAAGGTTTCCCAAAGGCATCTCACCGGGGGGAAATTGTTCCTGCCCCTACTGCCCCGGCCTGGGATTACCATAGTCGGGTCGCTGCTCTACAGCGCGCTTAGCCAAGAATTCGTCAACTAGCCTCTTCTTCTCAGAAAGCTGCTGGTGTAACGTGGACTTCTCGGGATCTTCGTCCGTTTTCTGCACAGAGGCAGATGGTTCGGAGTGCTTGACAGTTCCGACGTGCTCCTTACCCTTGCCGGGATTTCAACCAAGTACCAGCGACTCGGTGGGTACGGGGAGGCCTAGCAGGTTCCTCTGCTGACGGGTAACACTCCCTGATGGGTCCAGCAGTGGCAGTACGCCCTCGGTGGGTAAGTCCCCATCAAGGAATTCAAGCTCATCTTCCTTGTCCACAATGTCAGTCATGTGGACCGTGACCCCTCTCGAGGGCATGTCCTCAATGTCATATAACGAATCGGGCTGTTGTCGGATAGGGTTGAAGAGGAGAGCGGCATAGTGTCCCCAACCACGGACTTGCACATGGGGGGTATCTTCCCTGACGATTCTGCGGAGTACTTTGAAACTCTGAACACATTTCCGTTGAAGGGCGCTCTGGTGGCCTGGTGACTCAGGGTGCTGGGCCACAAGGAGTGCGGCCAAATCGATCAGGTGGCATTGCTCAACCATTTCTTCAAAGTGGTCTTGACTTCTGGGGTACACCACCTGCTCGTAATGAAGGCGGATGTGTGTCGCCCATATGGTTCGACAAAAACAACCAACTTCTTTAGGGGTAAGGGACTCCGGTGAGCAAATGTTCAGTGCCATCGTTGGCCAGAAATTCTCTGGGAAGTAATCCGCTACGAGAATACTCCAGAAGATCCTTGGTTCGGACTCGGGGTCTGGCCCTGTATTGACCCACTCGTCAACTGGGGGCGGATGAGGGACCAGTAGCAGTACCGAGGAAGACCTCTGGGATAGTAAACACGACGGCGGAGAATATGGCGAATGAGCTGACTGGCCGCAAAATTCCGGGCCATCCTCTGAAGAGTGAGGTGACCTGGCCACGATGTCACGATATGATGGGCTGATAGCCACAGCTTCCCGCACAGGAGTCTAGGCTTCCGACAATGGGTCACGTCGTTGCTCTACCACCGTTGGCCCCCAAAATAGCTCTTCGTGATCTCTGGTAGAGGTAGAGGGCGCTTCTGGTGACAATGATGGTGATTGCACGGTCGAGACCTGCGGAATTTCCACAATTTCTTCCACCTGGATGTACCTGCGGAGGGAGGTGGGAATCTGGTGGACCTCATATTCTGGGAGAATGAGGCTAACACATCTGGTTCCTGCCCCCGTCCTTTATACGGAGGAGCGGGGAGATGGTTCCATCCCTGAGTCGCATTCCTCTTCAGAGTATAAAAAGCAGGCAGGTTTGATCTCCACCCGGTCTTTCCCAGGACTCTTCTTGTGGCAGCGACGACCCGCTCTCCTACCCCGGGGTGGCCCTTCGGGACAGGGTTGATCCCTATCATGTAGTATCGGGGCGGCACTGGCGTCGTGGCAGAGAGGGCCCCCGGTCGAGATAGTCGAGGTGCGAGGGGAACTGGGGAAAATGATGAAGGGTACATGGGCAGGACCTCCATAGACAACACCCATGTGGGCGGAGCCTCTGTTGGAATCGGCAGGAGCATGGGGAGGACCTCCATGGTCGATGCGGGCGGAGCGAGGCTGGACTTCAGTCCTCGAGATGCTGGGGCGAGGAGGACCATCGCCCGTTGCCGAGAGGACATAGGGAGTGCCGCCACATTAGAGAAGGACTGAATGTATAGTGCCTTCAGATCGGCGGTCGGGGGTAGGAGGATGGACTCCATACCCTGTATAGTGGGTGCGGGAATGGTTTCCGCGCCGAGCTTCACTGCCGCAGGGCATGTCTTCCTTCGAGATGGGGGTAGCACGAAGCATACCTCCATGACGAGCTTCAGAGCAGGAGTGGCCCACACTCTGTGGAGTAGTGGTACGGGGAGGGCCTCCGTACGAGGTGACATCACTGCGGGTCAGTTCGCGGCGATCACCACTCAGGCCTACCACCCGGAGAGTCAACCCAGCCTGCCTGTGGGTCGGTTGGGGTCTTGATCTTGGTTGGGTGAAGGAGTGCCCCTTCTCAATGTATGCAGGGGCTCGGTGATGCACGTTGGTGGTGGCTCGGGCCACTGTAGCTATTGACGTCGATGCACCTGGGCGAGCGTCCTCAGCCCGGGCCCGGCGCTGACGTCGGGTCAGACAAGCTGGCACAGGTGGTGCAGGGGCATGGCATGCCTGTTATTCCTGCGGAGTCGGACGGCGGCGCTGACGCGGCCGGACGAGAGCTCTTTCCTGGAGCCCTTGGGTTGGGACCCTGAGCGGGCCGAGCCGGACGGCGCCCGCCTCATCAGCGTAAGCCAAGGAGTCGTCAAGGCGTTCCGGGGATAGGCTCCCAAAATGGATGAAAGTTGGGGTGGGGAGCAGGGGCTCCCTGCGCGGCCTGTTAGGGCGGCGTTGACGGCGGGGCCTGGAGGCCTCCAGGTCCAAGCGAGCCATATCCCGAGTTGGGATGACCCCTTCCTCCTCATACCTACGCACGAGGTTGTTGATCACCCTTCGTTGGATGACCTATGATGGGGAAAGAGGACGTCGGTGCCCCGTATTCCGCAATTTGACGGTCGTCGTGGCGGTAGTAGCGCCATGCGGGGTGGCTGTGGCGATGTTACCCCTGCCCCTGCGTAGGTGAGTGGGTGGTGATCGTGTCTCTCTAACAGCGACCTGGTTCCTCGGAAACTAAGGGATCAACTCATCATCACTGCGAGGAAAAAGGATTGACAACCAGTGCCCCATCTTTCTTCCATTCTCCACGTCTGTAAGAAGGATCCACACCAACACGCTATAGAATGGAGTGCCCCACGTTCTACTACCCCAACTTCTGGTGAGTTTCACGACAGGCCCGCTATTTGCATGGCGAGACCAGGCACCAAATATCTGGATCTGGTGACACGTCAATCTACTGGTGTCTCGAACACTACTAATCTCCACATTGAGGAGAATAATTTTTTGTCGGGTTCACCATTTCTGTTTCTGAGGCTTTCGCCAGGGCGCACGCTCATCCGTCCATCCGCGGAGGAGGACACGCTACGTTGTTGCCATGCATTCCCACTTTCCAAAGGCGGGCGGCATTCGCTCCTTATTCAGGGACGTCTTCTCCTTGATCGAAACAGGATGATGGGATGTCGGTTCTTCCTTTGATGGATTCCTTCTCAGAACTCGTCACCTAGTCCGGGTCTCCCTTGTAGATTTAATACGTTATTCGTGAAACTCTTCCCAGTGCCATGTTTCCATGGATGTTGGTTAATTACACTGCTTCTGTCGGGACATTCCAAAGGGTCCGGTCAGGGCAGCAACTTTCAGTCGAGGGATTAGTCACGTTGAGGCATCAGTAGCGTGTCTAGATGTTGGGGACCTGGCATGTCTGTCTATTACCCCTGGTCACAGGGCTTCTCGAGGGCATGGGAGCTTGAGGCATCCCACATCGAGCGCAGGCAATTATATGTTGTAGACACATATATGAGGTTTTCCTCAGCTTCTTGTGTTTAACACAAGTTATGCCGCGAGTTTAACATCCAGTGGAGACGGATCAGCCCGATCAGAGCATTAGCTAGAATAGATCGGATTGAGGGATTTCCCTTGAAGGGGTGCCGATATCGGGACCAGCCCATGGGCGGATGTGAAGAGGAGTAGACCGACATGGTCTCGGACCGACATGGTCTCACCGGGATATGACGGTCCGGGTGAGAATCAGGGTGGATGATGGATGGACGAATGAAGTGGAGGAAATGAAATGGGACCGTTGCTGGGGGCGACAGTGAAGTTGGTCTTGAACCTCAGGGAGGATTCCTACGTACTATTCCTTGACATGGATCAAAGACCTCGTAGTTCAAAGGATGCGATTCATCAGCGAACCGATGTGAAAGTAGACTTGGGGGTCTAATGAGAGATGGGCTTGAACCTCGGGGAGGCTTCCTACGTACCATGCCTTGACATGGATCAAAGACCTTATAGTTCAAAGGATGGGATTCGTCAGCGAACCGATGTGAAAGTAGACCCGGGGGTCCAATGAGAGATGGGATTGAACCTCGGGGAGGCTTCCTACATAACATTCCCTGACATGGATCAAAGACCTCGTAGTTCAAAGGGTTTCATCGGTGAACCGACGTGAAAGTAGACCCAGGGGTCCACTAGTGGTGGGCTTGAACCATGGGACGATTTCCTACGTACCATGCCTTAACATGGATCAAAGACCTCGTAGATCAAAGGATTGATGGAATACAGTTTAACATCATGCAGGACGGTAGTGAACCCTGACGTGAATAAACGACGGGTGGTGGGCTTGAACCTCATGGAGGCTTCCTACGTACCATGCCTTGGCATAGATCAAAGTCCCCGTAGTTCAGAATGGTAGTGGGTGTCGGAGAACTGACATAAATGAGGGAACTTGGTCCGATGGGAGTTGGGCTTGAACCTCAGGAAGGATTTCTACGTACCATGCCTTGACACGGATCAAAGTCCTCATAGTTCGGGTGGTCACAACGGCTTTCCATCGGACTGAAATGGAGTTTAACGTCATGTCGGACACAAATGGGACTCGACGTGAATTAGATGATGGGTGGGCTTGAACCTCATGGAGTCTTCCTACGTACCATGCCTTGACATGGATCAAAGACCTCGTAGTTCAAATGGGTTTGTAGTTTAATGTCATACGAGACAAGGTCATGCAGTTTAACGTCATGTTGGATGAGGGCGAAACCCGACGTGAATGAACGACTGAGTAATGTGGCTTGAACCTCATGGATGCTTCCTATGTACCATACCATGACATGGATCAAAGTCATTGTAGTTCGCTAATGGTGGGGGTCATGGTCGGTGCTCAATCTAAGCCCACGTGAGTCATGCTCGGTATGAGAAACAAGAGGTTGCAGGGACCTGACGATCACGTCGCGAAGAGTGTGTCCGTGATAAGCGAAGAGGGGCTTACACATTAGGCGGCCCATGGTGCTGGGACTTACTCCCGGATGGAGGCCCAAGGTGCGGCAAAGCGCAGCGAAATAGGGATTTGGGACCAATTATGGGAGGTGCCTTGTTTCCTATCACGCCCTCCACTGACCTTGGTAGTGGGGAAGTACGGAGATGTAGGAGTGTAGCCATCCATTGGGGAACTAGGGTCACCCTTCTGCTTAGAACATACGCCACTCCAATACAGAGGATATCATCCCTTGTGGAGCGGTGATTCCACTCCTGTGGAGACGAGTGGCATAAATAATGTTCGAGCTGGGGGGACCCTACGTGCAAAGCACGAGGTCGGGTCATAGTTTAACGTCATGTGTTAAGGACGTGGTGCTTGGCAGTTTAACGTCCTACATCTCGGACGAGGCAGGTTCACTCCGCACCCCTAGGACATACATAACCGGTACCCTCTGGTCCTTTGGGGAAGGAAGGTACTGGCAAGGCCATGGTCAAGGGAGGTTGTGGAGCGAACCATCGAGGGGTACACGTTAGCGTGGCTATGGGAAGAAGCAATAGCCGTTAGCATGCCTATGTGAAAAATCATTAGGCGAAGCAACGCTATGAGTGGTATTGTCCATGGGACTTTTAAATCACATCGTGCAAACCTGGAGGGTCGCACAGGAAGAGGAATTTCCAAATAAAGGAGTGTGATTCGCGAAGTGGAGTGCCTTGGCCTTAGCATGGGGAATAGGTGTGAGTGGAGGGTGCTTCACGAAGTTGAACAGTATTCGCGGAGCACTGCCTCCCGAAGAAGAGGTGCCTCGCGAAGCAGGGTGCTGCGAAGCAGTGTGCTTCGCGATGTGTAGCGATCCTGCCTTAGCATAGGGATCACTAGTACAGGTTGGGTGTTTCGCGAAGCATGAACGCTCCGCGGCTTCCCGGGTTCCCTTGGGAATCCCCTTCCTTCACAAATTCCCTTGGGCTTCGTGAAGGGCATCCCTCCCATAAGAGGGGCTCAAAACGAGACAAAGCAAAGGAATCACGCGAAGTAGAAGTACCTCACAGAGCTCATGATTCCCTGGGGAAAATAGGGCTTCTTGATTCGGGAGAGGAGAAGCCGAAAGGTCGGATTTTCTGTCACCGGGACTCAGGGGGAGTCCAGTATTTATAGGGAAGGGGTGCCGCGAAGTAGAACTCGCGCGCCGCCTCAGGTTCTTCGCGGCGCGCTCGTGAACGTCAAACTAGTTCGTGGAGAGTTACCGCCTCCAGAGCTTCGCGGAGGGCTCGTGAACGTCAAACGCGTTCGCGGAGAGTTACCGCCTCCGGAGCTTCGTGGCGGGCTCGTGAACGTCAAACGCATTCGCAGAGAGTTACCCCCTCTGGAGCTTCGCGAGTCCGCGATGATCGGGGTGCTTCGCGTCGGGGTTTCGTGAGGTAGTATTCAGGCAGTCTTTTTCGTCCCTTTTGTTCGTGCAATATTTTGGGGCCAACAACATGCTAATTCCCATATTGTGGATGTGATATATAATACATCCTATTTTATTTTGTGTTTCTATATTCTACTCCACTTTGTTAGTAAGGGTAACTGACACCCTAGGGATTTTGAGCCCTGGGGCTGTTTTCCACAACATTCCGGTGGGAGGATTAAAGGCTAACTCCCCCCTTTGGCCCCACTATCTTCTCTTGGTAGTTACTTGTTCCGGGAAGTACAACGGTTAGTTTTCCCCATATATATGAGTAGAGGGCTGTAATGGCTTGTGGTTATTCACACACATATATTCTGGATATAGTTTCTATGGACTACTATAGGTGTAACGTGTGTAGGCTGGGATGGATTGAGGATCCTTACTTGGTGTATGGGCTGTAATGTCTTGAGGTATAATACCTGATGTATGATTCACGTAATGTGAGCTGTGGTGGATCCCGAAAACTACCTGATTACATTTGGTTGTGAGGATGATGTGGTGCTTCACCCTGGTGTCAATGGGAAAGCCTTTTTGTTCCATGAGGAGCATATTGTGGTTCTTCGCCCATGTGTCTACATGAAATCCTTTTTGGAGAGATATGCTTAGGACGTGCGACATTGGGGAAAAGTTTCAAACCAGTGGGGAAGTAGTAGTGGAGTACCCTTGATATATCATTACTATATGGAATATTCTTGTATGCGTTACTTGGTGAGAGTAGACATGGTGAGGTTGGGAACTTAGTAAACCTATTTAGGTGACAAGTTAGTTTTTCTTGTTGTTCAATGTGCTTTTGAATGATTTATTTACTTTTGTACTAGAGGCTTTAGGGAGGATCCTACAGAGTATACTGTTAAACTCGCCCTATATATATATAAACTGTTTTTTTTTCAGGTCACTTGGAGCAGGTTGGAGATCAGGTTGGTTACTACTAGCTTGTGGTTGGGGGATCTGTTCGGGCTTGTGGTTAGTGCTATTTTACTTTCTTTTGGGTACTTGCAATTTTTCTATTTTATGTTGTAGTACTTTTTCATGGAATTAAATATGTGCACTTGGGTTTCATTTATATTTCAGTTCTGAGTTGGAGTTGGTTGGTGTCTATCTTATCTCTCTATTCCACATGTGTTCTCTTTGAGGGTAATGCCTCCTATTTGTGTGTTTATTATACACTCGGTGATAGTCTCATACCTGAGGCCTACTAAAGGCGGGACTCGGGGGTTATTATATCCCTTCTCGCATTGCCATCCCAGAAGGGGTACACTTTGTGGGGAGGGGGTCGTGACAGAGTGGTATCAGAGCCAGGTTGAGGGATAGGATGGTGTTTAGAGATAGGCACACATGAGGTGTCATGGGTTAGTAGGAAAATGATTTCATTAATGTTTATCATGTGAGGTAAACACTAGAGTCTGGTAGAGACATAGGCATTTAGGGCCCCCTATGATCTAATGTCAGGACCATTAAGTTTATAATGTTTTCTAAACAAAGTGATACTAGTTGCAGGGTAGTGACCTAGGACAGGATCTTTCATCATTCTTCTTTGTTCCTGTGTTTGAATGGGTATACCATGGGATAAGAAAATCTAAAATAAATGAAATAAAACAATTAATTAATTAATGTTGAGTCTTCTGTGTTCTAGGTTTAGGATCTCTAATTGTTTTTTATTTTACAGGTATATCTCCAGGTCGACGTCCTCATCAGGTATGCGTAGAAAATTTCCAACAGGATGTTTCAGCAGATCGCCGCAGGGTAGATGTTGATGACGACGACACTTGGAGGAAGACACTACGAGATTTTCAACGCCAGAGTCTGCAGAAGTACGTGGGATCCATTTCAGATGCAGTCACGGAATACTGGTTAGAGTAGGTCAAGATTGGCTTTAGTTCGATTCGTGCAGGGAAAGAGAACTGGGTGTCCTTAACTGTGATGATGTTGTGTGGAGCTGTAATGAATTTGTGGTTCTTGTTCCTCGGGGATTGTTAGGATTCATCGATCTCATTAGAGAATTTCTAATACAGGATTAAGGTCGAGTTTCTTTCTTCGGCTGTGAAGGTGTCCTGTTGCCATGAGCTTCTTACCCTTCGACATTGAAGTTCCAATGTTTAAGTGTTTGGAATCCATTTTTGGAACCCTTTACAATAATATTCGAACATGTTACTAGATGAGTAGGCAAGGGCGATGCATTTCGAGGAGGCTTTGCATCTAGAGATCCAACGCTAGGTCACCCCCTTTATGCTGAAGACATATCTTGAGGTGCTGGCAAGGGAAGAGGTTGTCGAGTGGACTTTTTCCAAGACCAGATCATCATGAAATGGGGATCTTCATGATCCCTCATAAAGAAGAGATGTGGTCTGGGGTTCCCGGTTTTCAGGGCCAAAGAGTTTCCGTTCAGTCGGGGGTATGTCACAGCCATTCTCATCTCATTTAACTAGAGGGAAACTCTCAGGCTTATGCCAATGGATCATGTGCTTGTTTTTCTTGTGGTGGTCATGGCTATAAATAGTGGGACTGTCCGACCTTTTAGAGTGGTCATCTTGCACCATGCGCTACTCTTCAGGTTCCTCCGTTGTGGCTGTTCTAGCCGAGGCAGCAACAGCCAATTGCACGAGATTTAGATCAACAGAGGTTAGATGAGGCAAGACAAGGACAGCCACATGATGCTTCTCGTCCTTCGATAGTAGAGTGCGGCCGTGGAGGTGGTCTTCATCAAGGTCATAGAGGCCATGGAGGAGGTTGTGATTAGCTTCATGCTATAGCGTTGCCAGCTCCAGGTGAGCCAGATGTCGTTCGAGGTACCCATTGCTTGTTTTCTACCTTGGTGTATGCCATGTTTGATTCAGGAGCCACACATTCCTTCATATCACCTACCATTGTCCAGGAATTGGGACTTGAGGTGGAGAGGCTTCTAGGGACCTTTGCGTTGACTACACCAGTTGGGGGTCGAGATGACTTGTTTGAAGTATGTAGAGACTGTGAGCTAGTGTTGGGTCAACACCGCTCTTGGGGAGATTTCCTATGTTTACGAAAACAACCATATAATTTCATCCTTGGCATGGATTTTTTGTATTTGGTGCCGAATAATATGGATTGCTTCAAGAAGAAGGTTGTTTTCCTTTGTGCGGATGGAGAGAAAGTGGTGTTTGTTGGTGAGCGAGTTCCTCGGATGGGTCATAGGAGATTTCTGGCCTTATCATCCCTTTTGTCTTAGATGATGTTGAGTTCTTCAAAGGTTCATCAGTTGGCATTTCCTAGGGTCGTAGAGGAGTACCAAATGTATTTCCAGAAGAGGTTGTTACATTACCCCCTTGACAAGAGATCGATTTGGGATCGAGCTATAGCCAGGAGCGTCTTATATCTCTATGTCGGCAGATAGGATGTCCCCTTCTAATTTCGAGAGATACGTATACAGCTTGATGGTCTGTTAAAGTGTGGATTTTTTCAACCAAATTTGTCCCCATGGGGTGCACCAGTTTTGTTCGTGAAGATTCCCGACGGCAGTTTGCGGTTGTGTGTCGATTATCATCGCTTAAACAATGTGACAATAATGAATCGCTATCCTTTTCCATGGATTGATGACATATTCGATCAACTAAACGGTCCAAGTTGGTTCTCAATGATTGACTTGCGGTTAGAATATCACCAGATGCTTCTGAAGGATGAGGATATTATGAAGACTGAATTCTGTTGTTGTCATGGGCATTATGAGTTCATTGTGATGTCGTTTGGCATGACGAATGCTCCAGCTATATTCACGGTATTGATGACTGTTGTGTTCTGAGAGTTCTTGAACAAGTTCATCGTAGTTTTTATCGATGAAATACTTCTGTAATCCACGTTTGAAGACGATCATACAGAGCATCTACAAGCCATTTTGGGAGTCCTTCGTCAATATCATATATTTGGGATGTTTCCTAAGTGTGAGTTTTGGGATCGAGAAGTCCGTTTCTTGGGGTATGTTGTGTCCCAACAGTTAGTAGTTGTGGATCCATTGAAGATAGAAGTAGTTGTGTCTTTGGCAGCCCGCAAGACTGTTTTAGAGGTGCAAATTTCCTTGGTCTCACAGGCTACTACAGGAGGTTCATAGCCAATTTCCCACAAGTTACGACCCCTCTAACAGCTTTGACCAGGAAGGATCAGGCATTCATATGGAATGATTAGTGCCAGGAAACTTTTGAGTATCTAAAGGAGAAGCTAGTAAGAGCTCCAGTCCTTTGTCTTCTAGTTGAGAGAGTTCAGTTTCATGTTTTCTGCAATGCTTCACATCTAGGGCTAGGTTGTGTTCTCATACAGAAGAGGTCAGTTGGTTCTTATGGGTTTCGGTAGTTGCATCCCCATAAACTCAACTATACCACCCATGATCTTGAGTTGGAAGCCATGGTGTTTGCTCTGTTGTTGGGGAGACATTACATCATTGGTGAGTGCTTTGTGGTTTTCACAGATCATAGGAGTATGAGGTATGTTTTCTCCCAACGTGACATGAAATTATGACAACATCGACGGATGGAGTTATTGTAGGAATATGACTTCGAAATATCATATACACTGGAAAAAGGGAATTTTGTTGCTGATGCGCTGAGCCAAAAGACACGTAGTGATGTTGTGCATTAATCTGGTGATTCATGGAGAGTAATGGAAGAACTATCCGCATTACATCTTGTTATGTATGAAGTTGGGGTAGAGGTTTTATTTTTCAGATGATGGTATAGTCATCCCTAATGCAGAATGTGGAAGAGTACAAGTTGGGAGATATAGAGGTGGAAGTCTGGAGAGACTGAGTTGTTTGTGGTGAGGCCCCTGAAGGTTGGTCTGATGATGAACAACATAGATTATTGTATCACAGAAGGATTTTTCTTCCTTTGAGGATGCGTGATATGGTTCTCAAAGAGTTCCATAGTTCATGTTTAGCAGTACATCCTGGCTGACAAAGATGTACCGATCCTTGAGGATCCAGTTTTGGTAGCCTGGTATGATGCATGTAGTTGTGGAGTTTGTGTCTCGATGTTTGGTCTGCCAGAAGGTGAATGCCGAACACAGTGTTCCTGGTGGTCTTCTCCAGCCATTATAGATTCCTCAGTGGAAGTGGGAGGACAACTCAATGGACTTTATTACTGGTTTAGCTCAAGCTCTAGGAGGACATGATGCTATTTGGGTAGTAGTGGATTGTTTAACTAAATTGGCCCACTTTATAGAAATCAAGTAGTCAAGATCAGTGGAATATTTGTTGAGGAAGTATCTAGAGTACTTGGTGAGACTTCATGGAGTCCCTAGGATGATTTCTGATCAAGATCCTCATTTTACCTCCAGAGTGTGGAGCGGTCTCCAATAAGCATTCAGTTCTCAACTATTCCTTAGCACTGCTTTTCATCCTCAAACGGATGTTCAGACAGAATAAACCATCCAGACTCTTGAATACATTTTATTCTATTGTGTTATTGATTTAGGAGGTTCATGGATAAGGAACATACCCTTGGTGGAGTTCACTTACAATAATAGTTTTCACTCCACCATCGACATGGCGCCATTTGAAGAATTGTATGGCCAGCCTTGCCGTTCTCCGTTGTGCTAGACTCGGGTCAGAGAGTCAGAAATTCTCAGACAAGAAATAGTGCAGAATACAACAGAGATGGTACTGGTGATTCGTGAGAGGATGAAGACAGTGAAAGATCGTCATAAATCATATGATGATCAAAGAAAGAGACCCTTTGAGTTTAATGGTGGGGATGATGTGTTTCTGAATGTGACTCCCCATCATGGGCAGTGATGGTATGGTCGTTGAAGTAATATTTCTCCCCGGTTTTTGGGCCTTTCGAGGTGTTAGCTCGTATTGGATTTGTGGCATATCAAGTAGCACTTCCCCCATAGATGAGTCAGATACATGATGTTTCCCATTTAACATAGCTCCTTCGTTATCTTCAGGATGACTCTCACATCATCGATTTGGGAGAGATCGATGTTGACAATGATGCCACCACTGAGGAGCGACCTGTGGATATCCAAGACCACAATGATAAGGTGTTGGCGGACGTTCTATTCCTTTAGTTTGTGTTTTGTCACGACGGTGGCATGGAGGAGAGTACCAGGGAACGTGAGTCACAGATACTTGCTCAGTACCCAGAGTTGTCCGATGTTTTACACTTTTCATGTATTGATGTAACTTCTGTGATAATGAAACATTCATTTTTATGAGATAGGTCCCTTTGTAGTCTTGTTGGATTGCACTTTTTTGAAAGGTATCTCGATGGTTGGTTGTTCAGACCCTGTTTGTTTCTCCTTATGTGAGTTATGGAATCTTGAGGGCGATAATGTTTTGCGAGGTATACGATGTAATGGCCCGGACCTCTCTAGTCCCCTAATTTGTGAAAATGCCGTGTTAGAGGCATTCCGGGAGGTCAAGGTAACTTATCCCCAATGCTTTTCCAAAATCTTTCGTCTCAATGAACCATTTCAACGGTCGACAGTTGTGAACTGTAACATCACATCACATCTTCAGGTACTTTTGATGTTTCTAACTACCCTTGTTTTGGAGTAGTGACTTGGGGGTGCATTTGGAGGAATCTTTTAAGGAGAACTAAAGGGCAGTAGCTTTCACTCGGGGGGGGGACAATTTGTCTAAACCGTGCGGCCAAACCGTGCGTAGGTGTTTATGGAGGTGGTGGCAAATGCACAGTTCGCGCACAGTTTGTCTAACTGTGTGGCCTAACCATGCGAGGAGTGTTTGACGAGGCTGTAGCAACCGCATGGTTAGCACACGGTTTGCCTAACCATGCGAGCAAACCATGTGGGCACTAAAATTATATCCTAAAATTGTTGATCTCAACTATTTTGCTTCTAACTTGCTCGTTTATGCTTTTAAGGTGCCATAACTCCGGATTACCCTCCCTTGAAGGTTGGAGAACCTCTCTTAATCAGTTTTGAGGCAATCTGAAGGCTTCTCTTGGATAATCGAAGCCTGTTTCTTGAGGTATGTGACCTTTCTTGTTTGGTTTCTTAGATCTACTTAGATCTACTTCTCCTCTTCTAATGGTTTCTTAAATTTAGGCCCGTTATGGGTAGATCTATGTGTGTGGATTCCAAGTGTGATGAGTTTTTGTCTTGGTTGTGTTAGGAGAAGTGATATAAGGAGGAATCTTGAATAATCAACCAAGATTTCCTCTACGTTCTTTGTTTTTTGGGGTTTCGTAAAAAACCTTTGAGTTAGGGGATTCATTGCTTCTCTATTAATTTATGTGAAAGTCTATTGTTATCATGTTTAATCCCACTAGATGACAATGGAATTTACATAATAAATATTTTCAACCAGATAAAGAATTTTTTATCGATCGTATGATATTTCCTCTTCTTTTGCTAGATAGTGTGATATCTATGATTTCTTTTCTTAGTTGTTTGTTCTTGATGGAAATGGGTAAATAACATAAACCACGATTAATTGATAATTGTTTGTATAAAGATAAAGAGGCATGGAAATGAATCTGGTTCTTATTGTAATTTGATGTCAATCAAATTGGTGTAGTTAGCATCTTTAATCATTTATGATAGCTTACAGGTTAGGTTTCCCGATGTTGGAACCAACCGATTATAAATTTGTTAATTCAAGATGGATTAAATAATTTGATTCTTTGCTAATTCGTTGAAGGGTTCTGAGTTACCCTCTTTATTTTTAAAGGGTCTTAGCCCAATTGATGTGATGGTTGTTTTTCTGGCTACTTGTGTTGAGATGTGAGCCTGGAGGAGTTTTCGATATGTGGGGGCATAGAAGCCTTTTGGTTGTGGCATCAGATGTCACCTAGAGTGGCGAGATGCATCGGTTTATGCATGTGGGTGTTGGGGAGGACACCAGGGATGATGGAAAGGGGATGGATGTGATTGATGGATGGTTTCTCTTTCTTTGGTTGTTTATATTCTTTACTTTTTCCCACTGCTCAAGGTAGCTGTTCTTGCTTACCCTTCTTCCAAAAGAGGCAAATACACATGGGGTATGCCATGTGAATTTCCATGATTAGCTTCTTAATGGAGAATGTATCTACACTCTTCCTATAGGCGGTAAATACTCGACGGGTAGTATACCTACTCACCGTGTTGAGCCCCTTTGTTTTAGTAGCATAGATTACTTTTCTAGAATTCCTTGGAATATGGGAAAGTGTTTTTGTAATGAAAGTTTGATTAAATGGTGTTAAATCATGGGGTTGGGGTTTCTAGAACATAATGATGAAGTTGAAAACTTTTGATTGAACAGTGGTTTTTGAGTGTGATTCAAATGAAATGTAATGTAGAATTGTTCATGGCTAAGTAATTTTTAAATAATTAATTAACAAACAATGGAACTAATAAAAATGGAATGAAGTAATCTAATAATGCTCTTTAAATGGTTGTATGCCTATAGGATACCCAGTCATATAAGTAGCAGCCCAGAGTCTGAGAGACGTTAGATGCAGTTGTGTCTAAGACTATGTAATTCCCAGAGTGTGGTTGTGAGATATAATATATCATGTATTTTTTGTGTTTTAATACGCTAATCCACTCTATCAGTAAGGGCAACTAACACCCTGGGGATTCTGAGCCCTGGGAGTGTGTTTCTCCACAACATTCCGGTGGGAGGATGAATGGCTGACTACCCCCTTTTACCCTGCTCTCTTCAATTGGTAGTTACTTGTTCCGGAAGGCCCAATGGTTAGTTTTCCCCTTATATGTGTGTATAGGGATGTAATGGATTGTGGTTATTCACACACATATATACTGGATACAGTTTCCTATGGACTACTATAGGTGTAACGTGTATAGGCTTTGATGTATTGAGGATCCTTACTCTGTGTATGGGTTGTGATGGCTTGAGGTATAATACCCGACATATGATTCACGTTATGCGAGCTGTGGTGGATCCTAGAAACTACCTGGTTACTTTTGGATGTGATGATGGTGTGGTGATTCTCCCTAGGTGTCTGTGGGAAAGTATTTTTGGATAGAGATGCTTAGGACGTGTGACATTGGGGCAGAGCGGCAAACCAGTGGGGAAGTAGTAGTGGGGTACCCTTGATATTCTTTACTATATTATATATTATTGTATGGGTTACTTGATGAGAGTAGCCATGGTGAGGTTGGTAACTTAGTGTACCTATTAAGGTGACGAGTTAGTTTCACTTGTTGTTCATTGTGCATTAGCATCCTTTCTTGAATTTTTCCAAGGAGGCTTCAGGGAGGATCATACTGAGTATACTCTTATAATCAACCTAGGTATATTTAATACTCTTTTTACAGGTCACTTAGAGAAGGTTGGAGATCAGGCTGGTTACTACTAGCTTAGGGTTCGAGGAGATGTCCGGGCTTGTGGATGCTTCTGTTTTACTTTCTTTTTGGTACTTACAGTTTTTCTCTTTTCAGTTGTAGTACTTTTGCATGGCATTACATATGTGCACTGGGGTTTCTTTTATATTTCAGTTCTGTGTTGCAGTTGGTTGGTGTCTATCTTATCTCACCATTCTTCATGTGTTCTCTTAGAGGGTAATTCCTCCCATTTGTGTGTTTATTATACCCTCGGTGCTAGTCACCTACTCGGGGCCAACTGGAGGAAGGGCTCAGGGGTCATTATCTCCCTTCTCGCATTGCCAACCCAGGAGCGGTACACTTTGTGTGGAGGGGGTCATGACAGAGTGATATCACTGCCAGGTTGAGGGATAGGATTGAGTTTGTAGTTAGGCACACATGAGGTTGCATTGGTTGGTAGGGAAATAGTGTCATTCATGTTTAGAAATTGAGGTAAACACTAGAGACCAGCTGAGACATAGGAGTTTAGGGCCTCCTATGATCTTATGTACGGACCATTATGTTTACAATGGCTACTAAATAGGGTGATACTAGTTTTAGGGTATAGACCTAGGAAGGGATCATGAATTATTCTTCTTTGTGCCTGTGATTTAATAGATAGACCATGGAATAGGATAACCTAAAATAAATTAAAGAAAACAATTAATTAATTATTGTTGAGTCTTCCATATTCTAGGTTTATGAGATCAAATAGTTTTTTATTTTACAGGTATGGATCCCGGTCGACATCCTCGTCAGGTTTTCATATAAAATGTCTAGCAGGCTATTCTAGTAGATCACCATAGGGTAGAGGTTGATGACGATGACACTTGGAGGAAGACACACCGAGAGTTTCAGCACCAGAGTCTCCAGAAGTACGAGGGATCAGTTTCAGATATCGTCATGGAAGACTGGTTAGAGGAGGTCGAGACCGGCTTCAGTTTGATTCATTCTCGGATGGAGAACTGGGTGTCCTTAGCTGTGATGATTCTGTGTTGAGCAGAAAGGCAGCGGTGGTTCTTAATCCTCAGGGATCATAAGGAGTTAGTGATCTCATGGGAGGGGTTCCGAGACAGGTTTAGGTTCGAGTTTCTTTCTTCGACTGCGAAGGTGTCCAATCGCCAGGAGATTCTTACCCTTCGACATGGTAGGTCTATTGTTCTAGAGTTTGTAATACATTTCAAGAACCCTTTACGATATGATTAGGATCTGTTACTAGATGAGTAGACCATGGTGAGGCATTTCGTGGAGGCTTTGCGTCCAAATAACCAGCTCCAGGTCACCCCATTTATGTTGAATACATATCTTGAGGGGCTTGTGGGGGTAGAGGTTGTCGAGAGGAATTTGGCCAGGACCGGATCATCAAGAGAGGGGGATCTTCATGATACCTCATGAAGCAGAGTTGTGGTTCGGGGTTCCTGGTTTTCAGGGAAGAAGAGTTTCTGTTCAGCCGGGGGTAGGTCCTAGCCCATCACATCTCATTTCTCTAGGGGTAGAAACACTCAGGATTATGCCAAGGGATCATGCACTTTTTTTTTCTTGTGGTGGTCGTGACCATCAGCATCGGGAGTGCCAGACCATTCAGAGCGATCATCGTGCACTGGGCGCTACGCTCCATGTACCCCCGTTGAGGCAGTTCCAGCCGATGCAGTAGTATCCAGTTACACCAGCTTTAGATTAGCATATGGTAGATGAGGCAGGAAGAGGACATCCCCATGACACTTCCCATCCTCAGAGAGCAGAGCTCGGCCATGGTGGTCGTCGTCATTAGGGTCAGAGAGGCCATGGAGGAGGTCGTAGTCAGCTTCAATCTCTAGCATTTCTAGCTCCAGGTGTGCTAGACGTTGTTTGAAGTACCCTTTGCTTGTTTTATACCTTGGTGTGTGCCTTGTTTGATTTAGGAGCCACACACTCCTTTATGTCACCTACCATTGTCTATGCATTGGGAATTGAGGTACAGAGGCTTCCAGTGCCCATGGCATAGACTATGCTAGTTGGAGGTTGAGCTGACTTATTTGAGGTATGTAGAGACGGTGAGATAGTTTTGGGGAAACACCGCTCTTGGGGATATTTCCAATGTTTACGAATACAACCATATGATGTCATCCTCGACATGGATTGGTTGTATTCGATGTGGTTTATCGTGGATTGATTCAATAATAAGGTCATTTTCCTTGGTGCATATGGTGAGAAAGTGGTGTTTTTTGGAGAGTGAGATCCTTGGATGGGTTATAGGCGTGTTCCGTCCTTATCGTCCATGATGGCTGAGATGATGTAGAGTTATTCAAAGGTTAAGCATTTAGCCTTTCCTAGGGTGTAGAGGAGTACCATGATGTCTTTCTAGAAGTGGTTGTAGCATTAGCACCTTGATGAGAGACCAATTTTGGGATCAAGATACATCCAGGAGTGTCTCCTATCTCTATGTCTCCATATAGGATGGCCCCTTCTGAGTTGTGAGAGCTACGTATACAGTTTTATGGTCTGTTAAAGTGCAGTTTTGTTCGGAAAAGTGTGTCCCCGTGGGTTGCACTAGTTTTTTTCATGAAGAATGCCGAAAATAGTTTGCTGTTGTATGTCGGTTATCGTCGCTTAAACAAAGTAACTATAAATAATCTCTATCCACATATACTAATTGATGAATTATTCAATCAACTAAAGGTTGCAAGTTGGTTCTAAAATATCGACTTGCGGTCAGGATATCACCAGATGCGTGTGAAGGATGAGGATATTCCAAAGACAACTTTCTGTTTTCATCAAGGGCATTATGAGATTTTTTTGTGATGCAGTTTGGTGTGACGAATTCTCTAGCTATATTCATGGGATTTATGAATGTTGTGTTACTAGAGTTCCAATATAAGGCCCCAGCCTTAAACCTTACTTAATCATGAGTTATTACAAGATTACACATTAAGGATCCTTTCAGGTTTAGAGTTTTAGAGAATTAGATCATAAAACTTGCATTACATTCCACATTTAAAAAATGTGGTTACATAAAATATAGTATTCATTTTTCCCCTCAACGGAAACATATTTAAAATAAAACATGGATTCTTTCTTGACACTTCCTTGACACTATCATCATTTCATGTACCTTTCCCTTGACCTGTGAAAAACATTTCAAAAAAACTTGGGATGAGCCTAAAAAGCTAAGTAAGGGTTATAAAAACAATATGGAACGGAATATGAGTTCATATATACATAAGAATGAAATCATACTTTACCCATAAATCATAGGCACTTTAACATACCTCACCAAATCATGAATAAATCATAGAAATAATAAGACATAAAAGGTAACTTGAGGCATTCATAACATTCTTACGTAGGGAGTAACCCTCTTGGTTACGTTTGGAATATCCACCACATTATATTCCCTATATCTATTTGGAGAAACCATAATGTTTCACTCCTTCGCGTTACCCAATGCATTGGAGAGCTATATCGGGCTCACCCGCCCTTAGTTTATCACGGAACCACCCGTTTTCATAACAATGCCCAAGAACCATAACATAAACATATCACATAAAACATGCATAAAAGAAACATAACATTTCCACATTTCAATCACAATGTAACATTTTAGTATACTGAAATAATGAATCCATTCAAAAAGAAACCATTTCCAAAACCGTTTAAAACATTTAATAAAGAGATTTTTGAATCAAAGTGTCCCATACCACCTTGAAGCTTTTAAAATTTTAAACCATTAATATCCATATAAATAAATCCTTAAAACCATTTTGAAAACATGGATATTAATAAGAACAAATAATTAAAACATTTAAAGTGATATTTTTGTTAAAGGGGTTCTACCAAAATTAGAGACGCTTGAATACAATAATTGAGGAATAACATTTAGTCAGAACTTTATAATATCATGAGAATAAATGGATTCATGATATAATGTTCCAAAAGACTGTATATACACCATTTAAGAGTCAATTGGTGCATAACAACAATGAAGTCTCAATAGAAATGTCAAATGTGATGAATTCCCTTATAAAGAAGGTATCCTTAAATTAAAGATAATTCAATATCAAAATTATGTGTGACAAACATAAATACACCCAATATAAGTGGATATTAAGTTTAAAACAATATAAGTACATTCAAAAATATTCAAAAGATGAAATATTCAATAACTACATGTTGAACCCAAAGAGTTCGAAATTGGGTTAAAAAGTTCCCCTGGTAAAATTCGACAGCCTAACGGCTTCACTTCAAAATTCAGAAAATGAGTTGATGAGAGATAAAAAGGGCATATCATCACTTGGACATAAAATTTACATCCATAAGGATATAAAAGAACATATCCCAACATAATAGTATGTGAATCAAAAGACATAACAAAATAAGTCTTTTAAAAAGGGAAGGTGAAAGGTCCCCTTACCGAGTTGGGTAACTTTCGAAACATACACCCCATTAAAGAAGGGTCATACAATAAAGATACGAATACCCATAAATGAAATTATACTACAAAAATTTTATAATAATGGGAAGCACATACACCACTCAAAGGAAATTGTGGCAAATGTAGAATAAATCTCACGGGAATAAAAGTGAGATGAAAAACCCCTTACAAAAACTCGGCAGCCTAACGGCGCCACAAAAAACTTCCAATATGGATTGATGAGAGGTAATATGGTCTCTCATCATAGGAACATAAAAATTAAAGTAAGACTAATAAAAAATATCATCCCATTCACAAGAAATATGATCTTAAATGAATGACATAAAAGGGTGTACTTAAAAAGAAATAGAGGAGTAGGATCCCTTACCTCAAGTCCGACTTGTTTGTTCGTTTCATTATATTCCTGAATAATAAACTTTGCTAAATTTATAATTTATTAAGGACCTCCTATAATGATTATTATTCTGTTAATATCACATATTTTAATGTTATAATAATTGGTTAATAATATGAGTTCATATCAGACATTTTTTGTCGATGTTTGGTACATGAGTCAAAAATTGAACTTGTTGGAAAATAATTTTCCATGTAGTTATAGGTACATAATATCCAGAAGAGTATTGATGTTTTAAATGTCATATATATCCATTATATATTCATTTTATACTATTCCATAGCATTTTGAGATAAAAATTAAAAGCACCGTTCATGGAGACGGTAGGCCGTACGTACGCATGAACGCTACTTTAATTTTTTGTCATATTAATGGAATTAAAACAAAATGAGAAATATATATATTTTATAATTCCAGAATGATATAAATCATTTATATTTAATATATCACATATATATCCATTATATATATGTACTTATAATAGTACATAACACTTTGAGACAAGAAATGAAATGTACCGTTCATGGAGACGGTAAACCGTACGTATGCATGAACGCTACTTCCATTTATATTTAATATTTAATGGAATTAAAACATAATGATACATAATAGTATTCCAGTATGGTATCATATATAATATAATTAAATATATCCTTTATATGTACCACATATGGTATTAACGAATCAAATCACTTTGATGGGGCAGTAGTCCGCACTTTCTTAAATGAAGATATCACGTTTACCCAAAATGGAAACCATAAAGGTATGTCATAAATGAAAAATACAGAATCTTAAGTAAAAAATAAACATATTATATATCATATAAAAATATAGTGTCATCTTAATGGCCACCTTTGAAGGTTTTAGAAGAATGTTGAACAATCATCGTTTCGTGAGGCAGAAAATCGCCAACCACAGAAACAGTATGTTCTTTAACCATTAGACAAAGGTGTATGTATTTTTAGCTCGAATACTTATTATAACAACATCCTAGTATATTGAAGATACTGTATTTGTTATAAAATAAAATAATAAAAAGAGTTTAGAGGGTTGGAGAAGCAAAATAAAACAAAAGGACACAAGTGAAGACATTACCTTAAAATCAGGTAACTCCCTTTGGTTTGAGCTCAAAGGCATCCTTGGGAAGACTTCTGCACAAAGTGAGGCTTCAAAGAGTTATAGAGGGATGTGGAGAGACAAAATGGGCAGGGTTTGGCCGAGCCAAAGGCTTTGGGAGTGTGGGTAAGGAGGTAGAGGTGGGGGCCTTTTATAAGAGGAGAGGGGGGGCACTCTTGGAAAGGTATAAAATGTAACTTTATTTTCAAATGCGTTTCGTATTTTAATGGTCCCACATTGATGTGGTTCGAGGATAAGGTGATAAAGGTTCTAAATCCACCCATTAAATAGGTTTTGGACATGTTTAGGTCTTATATTTTACATCATATTTCCATTTTATTTAAATCGTTAAATAATGAGGTCATCGCTGCATCATCATGATGTCATAAATAATTTAATTTATTTAATGTCTAAAAATTATAAAAAAAATACAATGATGTAGGAAACAATTTTATATTTCCAATTAATATTTATAGTCCAAAATATAACTTATTTAGACAAAATTAAAAATATTTTACTTAGGTGATACATTCTTTGTTACATTTAACATTCTTTAAAAATAAAAAGATAAAAAGTCACTTTCTCACAAAAGTGATTCCATGGGGCCCCCATGTATGGCACAAGGCATCCCATGGTCGTCCATGAGAAACAAATTAGCCTTAGGACACATGTTGTGGTAATTTTTTTATTATTATGATATTATTTTATTATCTTTAACTACCCGATTACTCCTTAATCAAGATAATTAAAGATAATTACCGTCGTTACTATTCATAATGTCCAAAAACAAAAGAGTCTTAATTACAAAATTTGGACATTCTGATTCCAAATATGTAATACTTTTTACCAAAATACAAATACATAAATTAAAATAATTAATTTAAAAAAAACATCCCGTTGTCAAAACAAATAGCGGGTTTTTTAGAAACAATATTTATGAAAAGTTTGGCACTTGTTTATGTCTAATTCCAAAGTGAAATTAATACCAATGACCATCATTGAATTAAATGGTAAAAAATATATTCTAAATACACTTTAAAACAAATTAAAAAGATAATATATCCATATAATTAAATTATATGAAAAATCATTTTTGATGTAAAATGCAGTATTTTTCACTATTCATTGAAAAATGAACATTGTCAGAAAAATATCAAAAATTAACCCAAGGTAAATTTCAAAGTCCCAATAATAAATAATATTTTTATTTTGAAAAATATATCTTATAAAATTGTCAAAAAGTGTATTTAAAAGAGGTTCTCCATTAAAAGGCGGTTAATCAATCTTTTAAAGAATATTAGAATGTTTATGCTTAAAAACTGGATTCATTTGCATTTGTAATCCTCTAACATTTTCTGTAAAGAGTAAAAATATTTTACAAACATATATAATAATATTTTAGTTATTTCTATCCTTTCTCGCCAATACAACGGCTATGTGTTAACTACCATTTAAAATAATATTATTTTATTATTAGAGTGCAACGTAAGGTTCCCAAGAAACTCGTTGTTGCGTATTGGGTACTCCATCGAGCATAGTGTTCCCTTTAAAGTAATATTAATAATTTATTCACAAATATGGATAAATATAAAGATTTCATATTCTTTATTTACCTGGGGTGTTACATCCTTCCCCCCTTTTGGGAATTGCATCCTCGCAATTTTAAAATTGGGCTTGGAAAACATCCTTGAAAGTCCCACATCGGAATAAGAGTCGGTAAAAAATATCTTTAAAATAAAGAAAGATAAGTACAAAGGTCAACCGAGTTAACTCATACTAGGATTCCAAGTATGAAAATATGGACATGGAGGAAAAAACAAAGGGTCATGTTTTGATGGAGAGTGATAGTAAACATGTCTAGGAGAAAGTTAACCACAAGAAAATCACAAACTTGTGATGGGTTAAACGGTATTCAATTCCCCAGTAGGAAAAGTTAATAGACAACATTTTTTTTGTTTTTGTTTTTGTTTTTTTTATTTAGGAATTTATTCATAAGGAAACAAAATTACTTATCATGTTGACTTTCAACTTTTATTAAATTTCTTACACAAACTCATATTTTCTCCTAAAGACGAGTATTTAGGAAGACTTGTTCACTATACTCAACTTCTAGAGAATCACCTAATCCACAAAAGAGAACTATATACTTCCCATGTCTTTAGACTTTAACCAAAACCGAACCAAAAAGGTTAGTAAAAGATCAGATAATCCAGAAAATGATAACCCTTTATAAAAATAAAATCTATTCTTAATCTCCAAAATTTGTCCAACAAAACCCAAAGTTCAACGAGGACCATTCGATAAACAATTTGTCCATAAAATTATTCAATGTAAACCAAACTAAGATTGAAACCCAAATATTTGAAAGATTTAGTCACATAGTCATCCATGTTAAATCGTAACATTTATCTCCAAACAACATCAGTTTCTATTAAAGTCTCGTATTGAAAAGTAATTAACCTAATCACATATCCTCCATGATAGCTTAATATTTTTCCCAAAATCAAATAACTCTTAATTCATAAAATCATTTAACTAAAATGAATTAGTCAAACTAACCAGGGACTTCACGTAGTCCATTGGTAGGCGATAAATACCAGTTGCACTTTGGTTGTAGGTTCGATTCCCATAACATTGTCCGACGCGATGGGTTGTCACACGGTCTGCGTGTTGTCCTTTTTCCAAAACTATATAATTCTCAAATAATTCCCCAAAAAGAGATAAAATCATCAAAAATAAACATAACATAATTTAACCTCAATTTTATCTCATGCCTTTCACTTCCATCATAACATATAGTAACCCATAATTACCTCAAAAGAAATGATCATATAAACCCAAATGGTTCTTTATAACTATGTCCACAAAAGAACAGACAACTATTCCTTGAATAAAATTTTCATATATTAAACATCAGGGTTACAAATAATATAAAAAGTCTTCTAATGTAACCCCATCATCAAAAGAGACTTAATACTCTTAAGAATTTCACCATAACTCTTGAAGCCCTTATATGTTGACATCTTACTCATTCAACATTCTTCATCATCCATTAACCATTCCTTTCCAACTTATTCTGAAATACTTATTTCCTACAAAAAAAATCATGAATCATATCCTAAGATTCCGAAATAGGAAAACAATAGTCATGAAATAATCCATACCTTTGATTGGTCATTTTCAGTTTCTTCATCCTCAATCGGAATGGAATTAGGTATTGGTAAACGAAAATTTGTACGATCTTGGTGATCCCATTCACGAAACTTCTTCATAGGACATATGTTTGCATAATGACCATGCACACCACATTTAAAACATTCAATTGATACCTCATAAAGAACTTCATTCCCTTTCCTTGAGTCAACTGGATTATTCCTTTTTCCATGGCAGGTTCTTGCTTTATGACCTTAATTTCCACATCTATAGCATATTTCTGTCCCTTTGAAACATTTTCCTAGGTGTTTCTTTCCACATTTTTGACACATATGTTTTTGAACACGCTTACCTTTATGATTATTACCTGTAGTTCCATAGGGATTTTTTTCTCTCGCATATATGATGCCTTAGAGAAATCACCAAGGATTAGGTGGTCAATCATGACTCCAGATAGTTGGTTGAGGATAATCACAAGAGTTCTCATTGCTGCTCCCATATCATTCAGTTTCTTTCTCAAAAAACTATCACAGTTTCCTTCACATCCACTGTTAATTTGGTGCCTGCTAGATCCAGCCATTTACTAAAACCAAAAAGTTCAGTGTGAGTATATCAAAAAAACCATCATGTACTAATGAGGAAGATAAACACTAAGATATACTTACTCATTCACTTTATCTAAAACTAGGACTCTCTCTAAAATCCTAACCATTATGGTAATGTAACTTATGCTTAAAGAATACCCTAACCTCTAAAGTTATCTAAACCGAAATTTGATACCAACTGTAAGGCCCCAGCCCTAAACCTTACTTAATCTTGAGTTATTACAAGATTACACATTGATGATCTTTTCTGGTTTAGATTTTAAGAGAATTAGATCATAAAACATGCATTACATTCCACATTTAAAAAAAGTGGTTACATAAAATATAGTATTCATTTTTTCCCTCAACGGAAACATATTTAAAATAAAACATGGATTCTTTCTTGACACTTCCTTGACACTGTCATCATTTCATGTACCTTTCCCTTGACCTGTGAAAAACATTCCAAAAAAACTTGGGATGAGCATAAAAAGCTAAGTAAGGGTTATAAAAACAATATGGAATGGAAACATGAGTTCATATATACATAAGAATGAAATCATACTTTACCCATAAATCATATCCACTTTAACATACCTCACCAAATCATGAATAAATCATAGAAATCATAAGACATAAAAGGTAACTTGAGGCATTCATAAGATTCTTACGTAGAGATTAACCCTCTCGGTTACGTTTGGAATACCCACCACAGTATATTCCCTAAATCTCTTTGGAGAAACCTTAATGTTTCACTACTTTGTGTTACCTAATGCATTGGAGAGCTATATCGGGCTCACCCGCCCTTAGTTTATCACGGATCCACCTTTTTTCATAACAGTGCCCAAGAACCATAACATAAACGTATCACAAAAAACATGCATAAAGGAAACATAACATTTCCACATTTCAATCACAATATAACATTTTAGTATATTTAAATAATGAATCCATTCAAAAAGAAACCATTTCCAGAACCATTTAAAACAGTTAATAAAGAGATTTTTGAATCAAAATGTCCCATACCACCTTGAAGCTTTTAAAAATTTAAACCATTAATATCCATATAAATAAATCCTGAAAACCATTTTGAAAACATGGATATTAATAAGAACAAATAATTAAAACATTTAAAGCGATATTTTGGTTAAAGGGGTTCTACCAAAATTAGAGACGCTTGAATACAATAATTGAGGAATAACATTTAGTCAGAACTTTATAATATCATGAGAATAAATGGATTCATGATATAATGTTCCAAAGGACAGTATGTACACCATATAAGAGTGAATTGGTGCATAACAACCATGAAGTCTCAATAGAAATATCAAATGTGATGAATTCCCTTATAAAGAAGGTATCCTTAAATTAAGGATAATTCAATCTCCAAATTATGTGTGACAAACACAAATACACCCAATATAAGTGGATATTAAGTGTAAAACAATAGAAGGTCATTCAAACATATTCAAAATATGACATATTCAATAACTACACTTTGAACCCAAAGAGATCGAAATTGGGTTAAAAAGTTCTCTTGGTAAAATTCGACAGCCTAACGGCATCACATCAAAATTCAGAAAATGAGTTGTTGAGAGATAAAAAGGGCATCTCATCACTTGGACATAAAATTTACATCCATAAGGATATAAAACAACATATCCCAACATAATAGTATGTGAATTAAAAGATAAAACAAAAGAAGTCTTTTAAAAAGAGGAGGGTGAAAGGTCCCCTTACTGAGTTGGGTAACTTTCGAAACGTACACCCCATGGAAGAAGGGTCATACAATGAAGATTGGAATACAAATAAATGAAATTATACTACACAGAGTGTATAATAATGGGAACCAAATACACCACTCAAAGGAAATTGTGGCAAATGTAGCATAAATCTCACGTGAATAAAAGTGAGATGAAAAACCCCTTACAAAAACTCGGCAGCCTAACAGCGCCACTTAAAACTTCCAATATGGATTGATGAGAGGTAATAGGGTCTCTCATAATAGGAACATAAAAATTACAGTAAGAGTAATATAAAATAACTTCCCAATCACAATATATATGAGCTTAAAAGGAATGACATAAAAGGGTGTACTTAAAAAGAAAGAGAGGAGTAGGATCCCTTACCTCAAGTCCGACTTGTCTTGTTCGTTTCTTTATATTCTTGAATAATAAACTTTGGTCAATTTATAATTTCTTAAAAAACTAGTATAATGATTATTATTCAGTTCATATCATATATTTTAATGTTATAATAATTGGTTAATAATATGAGTTCATATCAGAAGTTTTTTGTCGATGTTTGGTACAGGAGTCAAAAATTGAACTTGTTGGAAAATAATTTTCCATGTAGTTATGGGTACATCATATACAGAATAGTATTGATGTTTTAAATATCATATATATCCAGTATATATTCATTTTATACTATTCCATAGCATTTTGAGATAAAAATTAAAAGCACCGTTCATGGAGACGGTAGGCCGTACGTACGCATTAACGCTACTTTAATTTTTTGTCATATTAATGGAATTAATACAAAATGAGAGAGATATATATATTTTATAATACCAGAATGATATAAATCATTTAGATGTAATATATCACATATATATTCATTATATATATGTACTTATAATAGTACATAACACTTTGAGACAAGAAATGAAATGTACCGTCCATGGAGACGGTAAACGTTACGTACGCATGAACGCTACTTCCATTTCTATTTCATATTTACTGTAATTAAAACATAATGATACATAATAGTATTCAAGTATGGTATCATATATAAAATAATTAAATATATCCTTTATACGTACCACATATGGTATTAACGAATCAAATCACTTTGAGGGGGCGGTAGTCCGCACTTCCTTAAATGAAGATATCGCATTTACCCATAATGGAAACCATAAAGGTATGCCATAAATGAAAAATACAGAATCTTAATTAAAAAATAAACATATTATATATCATATATAAATACAGTTTCATCTTAATGTCCACCTTTGAAGGTGTAAGAAGAATGTTGAACAATCATCGTTTCGTGAGGCAGAAAATCGTCAACTACAGAAACAGAATGTTCTTTAACCATTAGACGAAGGTGTGTGTAAGTGTAGCTAGAATCCTTCTTAAAAAAAAATCCTAGTATATTTAATATAGTGTATTTATTACAAAATAACATAATAAAAAGAGTTTATGGGGTTGGAGAAGCAAAATAAAGCAAAAGCACACAAGTGAACACATTACCTTAAAATCGGGTAACTCCCTTTGGTTTGAGCTCAAAGGCTTCCTTGGGAAGACTTATGTGAAAAGTTAGGCTTCAAGGAGTTATAGAGGGATGAGGAGAGACACAATGGGCAGGTTTTGGCCAATCCAAAAGCTTTGGGAATGTGGGTAAGGAGGTAGAGGTGGAGGCCTTTTATAAGAGGACAGGAGGGGCACTCTTTGAAAGGTATAAAATGTAACATTATTTTCAAATGAATTTCGGATTTTAATGGTCCCACATTGATTTTTTTAGAGTATAAGGTGATAAGGGTTCTAAATCCACCCATACAATAGATTTTGGACATGTTTAGGTCTTAGATTTTACATTATCTTTCTATTTTATTTAAATCGTTAAATAATGAGGTCATCGATGCATCATCATGATGTCATAAATAATAAAATTTATTTAATGTATAAAAATTATAAAAAAATACTATGATGTATGAAATCTTTTTAGCTTTACAATGAAGATTTTTAGTCCAAAATATCACTTATGTAGACAAATGTAAAAATATTTTACTTAGGTGATACATTCATTGTTACATTTAACATTCTTTAAAAATAAAAAGATAAAAAGTCACTTTCTCACAAAAGTGATTCCATGGGGCTCCCAAGTTTGGCACAAGGAATATCATTGTCGGCCATGAGACAACCAGTAGCCTTAGGACACATGTTGTGGTCATTTTGTATTATTATGATATTATTTTATTATCTTTAACTACCCGATTACTCCTTAATCAAGATAATTAAAGATAATTACCGTCGTTACTATTCATAAAGTCCAAAAACAAAAGAGTCTTAATTACATAATTTGGACCTTCTGATTCAAAATATGTAATCCATTTTACCGAAATCCAAACACATAAATTACAATAATTAATTTAAAAAAACTTCTCGTTGTCAAAACAAATAGCGGGTTTTTTAGAAACAATATTTATGAACAATTTGGCACTTGTTTATGCCTAATTCCAAAGTGAAATTAATAAAAATGACCATAATTGAATTAAATGGTAACAATATAGTCTAATTACACTTTAAAACAAATTAAAAAGATAATATAAGCATATAATAAAATTATATGAAAAAGCAGTTTTGATGTAAAATGCAGTATTTTTTACTATTCATTTAAAAATGAACATTGTCAGAAAAATATCAAAAATTAACCCAAGGTAAATATCAATGTCCCAATCATAAAAAATATGTTTATTTTAAAAAATATAGCTTATAAAATTGTCAAAAAGTGGATTTAAAAGAGGTTCTCCATTAAAAGGCAGTTAATCAACCTTTTAAAGAATATTAGAATGTTTATGGTTAAAAACTGGATTCATTTGCATTTGTAATCCTCTAACATTAACTGTAAAGAGTAAAAATATTTGAAAAACATATATAATGATATTTTAGTTATTTCTATCCTTTCCCTCCAATACAACGGCTATGTGTTAACTACCATTTAAAATAATATAATTTTATTATTAGAGTGCAACGTAAGATTCCCAAGAAACTCGTTGTTGAGTATTGGGTACGTCATCGAGCATAGAGTTCCCTTTAAAGTAATATTAATATTTTATTCACAAATATGGATAAATATAAAGATGTAATATTCTTTATTTACCTGGGGTGTTACATCCAAGACATGTTTTGTGGTAGTTTTTATCGATGACATCTGTGTGTACTCCACGTCTGAAGTGAAGCATGCAGAGCATCTACAAGCCATTTTGGGAGTCCTTAGTCAACATAAACTATTTTTGAAGTAGTCTAAGTGTATGTTTTGGGCTTGAGAAGTCCGTTTCTTGGGGCATGTTGTGTCAAAACAGGGAGTACCTATGGATCCATCGAAGATAGAATCATTTGTGTCTTGGGATGCCCCCAATATAGTTTTAGAGGTGAGATGTTTCCATGGTATGACAGTCTACTACAGGAGGTTCATAGACAATTTATCATGAGTTTTGACCCATCTAATAGCTTCAACCATGAAGGATGAGGCATTCATTTTGACTGATCAGTGCCAGGTAGCTTTTGAGTATCTAAAGGAGAAGTTAGTATGTACTCCAGTCCTTTGTCTTCCAGTTGAGGGAGTTCAGTTTGATGTTTTTTGTGATTCTTCACATCTGGTGTTAGGCTGTGTTCTCATGAAGAAGTGGTTAGTTGTTTCTTATGGGTCTCGGTAGTTGCGTCCCCATGAACTCAACTATTCCACCCATAATCTTTATTTGTCAGCCGTGGTGTTTTCTCTAAAGTTGTGGAGACATTACCTCATTGGTGATCGATTTGTGGTTTTCGCTGATCATAAGAGTATGAGGTATGTTTTCTCCCAGCATGACTTGAACAAACGACAACATCGGTGGATGGAGTTCTTGTAGGAATACAGCTTCGAAATATCATATACACCTGGAAAAGTGAATGTTTTAGCTGATGCACTGAGCCGAAATTCACGTAGTGATGCTGTGCATGAATACAGTGATTCCAGGAGAGTAATGGAAGAACTGCCAGCATTACATATTGTTATGGAAGAATTTGGGGGTAGAGGTTGTCTTTTTCAGATGATGGTACTGTCATCCCTGATACAGAATGTGGAAGAGCCCCAGTTGGGAGATCTAGAGGTGGAAGTCTGGAGAGACCGAGTTGTTTGTGGTGAGGCCCTTGATGGTCGGTTTGAAGATGAACAACAAAGAGTGTTGTATCACATTAGTATTTTTGTCCCTTTGATGATGCACGATATAGTTCTCATAGAGTTCCATAGTTCTCCATTAGTAGTACATCCTGGTGTGACAAAGATGTACCGATCCTTGATGCGCCAGTTTTGGTGTCCTGGGATGAATCGTGCAGTTGCGAAGTTTGTGTCTCGATGTTTGGTCTACCAGAAGGAGAAGGTCGAACCCCATGTTCTGGGTGGTCTTCTCCAGGCATTAGAGATTCCTCAGTGGATGTGGGAGGACATCTCAATGGAATTTGATACTAGTTTACCTCGAGCTCCGGGAGGACATGATGCTATTTGGGTGGTAGTGGATCATTTAACAAAAATGTCCCACTTTATAGCAATCAAGGAGTCAAGCTCAGAGAATATTTTGTTGAGGAAGTATCTTGAGGAGGCGGTGAGACTTCATGGAGTTGCTAGGTTTATCATTTATGATTGAGATCCTTGTTTTACCTCCAGTGTGTGGAGATATCTCCAACATGCTTTCGGTTCTCAACTATACCTTAGCACTTCTTTTCATCTTCAAAAAAATGGTTAGACTGAGAGAACCATATAAACTCTTGAAGACATGTTATGCTCTTGTGTTCTTGATTTCAGAGGCTCATGGATGAAGCACTTACCCTTAGTGGAGTTCTCTTACAATAATAGTTATCACTCCACCATCGGTATGACACCGTTTGATGCCTTGTATTATCGTCCTTACCATTCTCAGTTCTGCTGGACTAGGGTCGGAGAGTCAGCAATTCTCAGACCGGAACTAGTGTAGAATACAATAGAGATGGTTTAGGTGATTTGTGAGAGGATAAAGACAGTGCAAGATCCTCAGAAATCATATGAAGATCAAATTATGAGACCCTTAGAGTTTAATGCTGGAGATGATGTGTTTCTGAAGGTGACTCCCCGTCGTGGGAAGCGATGGTATGGTCATGGAATTAAGATTTCTCCCTAGTTTTTTGGGCCTTTCGATGTGTTATCTCATGTTGGAGATGTGGAATATCAAGTTGAACTTCCCCCATAGATGAGTCGAATACATGATGTTTTCCATGTATCACAGCTCCATTGTTATCTTCATGACGACTCCCACATCATTGATTGGGAAGAGATTTATATTGAAGATGATGTAACCATTGAGGAGCAACCTGTGGAGATCCAATACCGCAAAGATAAGGTGTTTTTCAGATGTTCTATTCCTTTAGTTTGTGTCCTGTGGAAACATGGTGGCTTGGAAGAGAGGACATGGGAATGTGAGTCACATATACATGCATAGTACCCAATGTTGTTTGATGTTCAACAATTTTTGTGATTCAATGTAACTTATGTGGTTATGAAACATTCATGTTTATGAGATGAGTCCCTTTTTAGTTTTTTTGGCTTTCTCTCTTTTGAGAGGTATCACGATGGGTGGTTGTTCAGACCCTGCATGTTTCTCCTTATGTGGGTTTTCGATTCTCGAGGGAGAGAATGTTTTGAGAGGTATCTGATGTAATGGCCTGCACATCTCCGGTCTACTACTTTGTGAAAATGTGTTCTTATAGGCGTTCCGGGAGGTCAAGGTAACTTTTCCCCAACACTTTGCCAAAATCTTCCTCTTCGATGATCCATTTCAACGGTAGACAGTTGTGAACTGTAACATCATGTTAAGTCTTCAGGTACGTTTGATGTTTCTAACTACCCTTTCTTTGGAGTAGTGACTAGGCGGTGCGTTTGGGCAAATCATTTTTGGAGAACTAATGGGAAGTAGCTATTTCATGGGAGGCGCACAATTTTTCTCAACCGTGTGACCAAACCATGCGTAGTTTGGTATGGAGGCAGTCGATAATGCACGATTAGAACACGGTTTGTCTAACCATGAGGCCTAACCATGTGAGGAGTGTTTGAAGAGGCAGTAGCAACTGCATGGTTAGTGCACAGTTTCTCTAACCATGCAAGCAAATAGTATGGGAACTTAAATTAGATCCTAAAATTGTGTACTACAACTGTTTTGCCTCTAACTTACTCATTTAAGAACCTAAGCATCCAAAACTCGGGATTATCATTCCTTGATGTTTGGAGAACCTCTCCCAAATATTTTTGAGTTGATCTGAAGGCTTCTCTTAGTGAATCAAAGCTAGTTTCCTAATGTATGTGATTGTTCATGATTGGATTATTAAATCCACTTATATCTACTTCTCCTCTTCTTACTACATCTTAGATCTACGCCCATTATGGGTAGATCTAAGTGTGTGGATTCCATGTGTGATTAGATTTGGTCTTGGTTGTGTTAGGAGAAGAGATATAATGAGGATTATTAGAGAATCATCCACAATTTCTTGTGCGTTCTTCGTTTGATGGGGTTTTCATAAAAAACCTTTGAGGTAGGGGATTAGTTGCTTCTCTATTTTCTTATGTGCAACTGTATTGTTAGCATGATTAATCCCAATGGATGACAATGGAATTGACATAATAAATAATTTGAACTGGACTAATAATTTTTTATCAATCGTATGTTATTGTGTCTTGTTTTGCTAGATAGTGTGATATCTATGCATTCTTTTCTTAGAAGTTTGTTCTTTATGGAAATTGGTAAAGAACGTAAACCAGGTTTAATTGATAATTATATGGAAAATGATAAAGAGGCATGGGAACGAATCTGGTTCTTGTTGTAATTTGATGTTAATAAAATTGGTGTAGTAAGCATCTTTAATAATTTGTGATATCTTATTGGTTTGGATTCCCGATGTTGTTACCAACGGATTATAAATCTATTAATTAAAGATGGATTAAAGTGTTTGACTGTTTGATAATTCCATGAAGGGTTCTGAGTTACCCTCTTGATTGATAAAGGGCATTAACCCAACTGATGTGATGGTTTTATTTCATGCTGCTTGTGTTGAGACATGACCCTCAAGGGGTTATGTGATATGTAGGGGCATAGAGTCCATTTGGTTGTGGCAGAAGATAATGCCTAGAGTGGCGAGATGCATCGGTTTATGCATGTGGGTGTCGGGGAGGATACCAAGGATGCTGGAATGGGGATGGTTGTGATTGTTGGATGATTTCTATTTCTTTGTTTGTTTATCTTATTTACTTTTCCCCACTGATCAAGGCAGCTGGTCTTGATTACCCTTCTTCCGAAAGATGCGATGAAATGCGGGGTATGCCACGTGCTTTCCGTGTTTATCTTAAAAAGGGAGAATGGTTCTACGCTCTTGCTATAGGCGGAAAAGACTTGGCGGGTAGTATATCTACTCACCGTGTTGATCCCCTTTGTGTTAGTAGCATAGATTTCTCTCCTAGAATGATTGGGAAAATAGGAAAGTGTTTCTGTAATGAATGTTTGATGAAATGGTGTTAACTCATCTGGTTGGTGTTTCCGGAACATAATTGTAAGAACCCGGATCTTCTTTTTAGGTACACTTTTCATTTTTCTGGAGTTTTTAAGAAAAATGAACTTTCAGGAAATTTTCGAAGTACACTCAGTGTACTTTATTTGTACATGCCGTGTACTATTCTCTGGCTCGAAGCTGTGTGCTCTCCATGCCAGGACACACACACGGGTTGTAGGGGTAATGTGGAGGCCGATTTTGGCGGAATACGGAAAAGATCCAGTACATGCCATGTCCTATAAAGGTACATGTCGTGTACTTTCCTTTTTTTACTAAATGGACCAGGGTCTTTCTTGATGCACAAAAACACCTCCTTCTAGGTCCCGTTCGTCCGAGAGCGACCCGTACATCCGAATCTTGGATGAGCTCCAGCCTCTTCATATGTTTTCTTATTTCTTCATGGTCGATTGCGTTGGAAGCGCAGCGGTGAGTGATTCCTTCAACTTGAGCCTTGTTTCTTGATTCCTCATTGTTTTCAAGATATCACAGGTTGAGTGTTTTGTGTGTTTTCTCAGATCTATGTCTTTCTAAGGGGAATCTATTATCATGGTTCGCATATATCGATATCATAGGATTGAGGTAGGTGGTTTGTTCCTTTATGTAGCAAGTTGATGGATATTTTGTGAAAATTCCACCAATTCCTTTGAACGGGGAATTGGGGGTTTTCCTGTTTACTGCTTCTTGTTTTATTACTTACCTTGTATTCATTGACTGTTAGGCATAGATATTTGGGTGATTGCCTACTGGGGTTGTATATCAAACCCTTTCTGGGCCATGTGTTTGGGCCCAAACAGACTATGTTTTTGCAGCAATAGGTATGGGAAAGTGCCCTTCTACTTCAGGTTCTTGATTGCGCTGGTGCTGGAGAGCATGGGACCGAGACGAGGCTCGCGATGCTGAGGAGTTTATTTTGTTTTACCTTGCACTTGTTTACAGTTGTATTCCAGCACATTGTTGTGTTTGCTGCTTTCCATAGATACTTGTACCCACTGCATCATTGTCATCATTGCTATATATATTCATCGCTTCCGCTGTTTGGTTTCTATTGTTATGCATGTTGTTACTGCTTCCACTGTTGACTGTTGTTTTTCCACTGTATACCTTACCGAATGAGGGAATAGTTTAACCACTGACTCACCAAGGCCCTCTCTTCTAGTCAGCATCCTCTGGCATTTGGGGAAATGCGCTTGAGGTCATGTGGCGAACCGGGTATGGGGCACCAGTGTAGGGGCTCCAGATTCGTGTCGTTACAAAGTGGTATCAAAGGGGTTCCTTTCTCTTGCTTCCTATTTGGAGACTTTATCTAGGTATAGGATAGATTAAATACTTGGAATTAAGCTGTGCTCGGGAGTGTCTAACTTGAGTACAGGGAAAAGCCATACTACCTCATTAATTGCCGTTTTTATGGTTTTGAGATTTTATGTTTGATCTGTGTTCACCTAGAGCGATTCACCTCACTTCTGTTATTATTGTTTTAGTACTTCAGTTCTTTTTCTCTCGCAACCCAATGAGATGAGGGTATTCCATCTCATTCATCATATAGGAACTTGTATAAATCACATGCCATGCATTCTTGCCATGTCATCTAGGGTGCATTAGCGATTGCATGCTGTTGTGATAGACTCTGTGTAGATTATGCAAGCTCTTGTGATAGATGCTTGATAGATTCTCTGCTGTCATGTTAGAAAACTGTTTGTTTTGTTCCTTGCTTAAAATGAATGTTGAATTTTGGTTCTTGAGGTGTTATGGGCCCTCATTAATCTAAATTTGGTGGATCATGATCCTATTTCTCTGGTATATAACAATGTGAGATTCCAGGCTTTGATTCGTGGGGAGTATGGGCCCTCACGGATTGGAAATTGGCACCTCTTTCCCTTGTTTTTAGTGTTTCTGGAATTCTGTGTTTTTTTGAGCTACTGCCTAGAAAAACCCAGAATACATGGTGTGTACTCTTTGTATACACGCAATGTAGTTTTCAGTCCGTGTCACTGACCGTGTGGGCATAACATGGTGTCGTGAAAGTGACTTCAGGAACATGACATGTACAGTAGGTACACACTGTGTAATTTCGGAGCCGTGTACACGGCCGTGTCACTAACAACACGAGTCGGGGAAGCCCGGGTAGAACACCCCATGTCTAGAGGGAACACACCGTGTAGTCCTGTCTAGGTCCTGAACATGTCACTAACAACATGGGCCGGATTTACCTTCTTTTCCACACATCGTGTTTTCTCTGAACACGCCATGTAGTCTTGTCCAGGTACCCGACCGTGTCACGAACAACATAGGACAATGTCACCTTCGTCGTTACACGATGTGTTTGTTCAGAGCACGCCGTGTATGGTTTATCCATGTAGACAACCATGTACTTAACAACACAGGCCACCAAATCCCTGTCTAGTACACGCCGTGTTTGATTCCTACACGCCGTGTAGTCTCAGGTTAAGTTGGACTGTGTGGGTTAGCCGTGTAAAGAGACTCAGGCAGGGGCATAGTTTCATGTACATGCCATGTAGTTGAGGTGTTACACAACTTGTAGGGCGGGAGTACACGCCCTTGTGAGTGGTTTAAGAAGACACTCTGTGTAGTTTATATAAACGATGTGTAGTCATGTTTTTCAATCTTGTGTGTTTTTCTTCCCATGATTCCATTTTGTACTCTTGTGTTCTATGTCCATGTTTTCATAATCTAAGGTGTGCTTATGATATTTCAGTGTTATGCCTCTAAGACGTCCTCCGGTTGTACGTTTGTCGTTAGGCTTTGATCAGACGCCCGATATAGCTGATCAGGGACTTCCTGCCGATCCTCTAGTCGGGCCAGCCTTGGCACCAACTTTCATACCAGTTGCAGGCATGAATGCGCAGTTCAGGGAAGGTTTCATGAGGATGATGCAGGCCTTCCAGGGAGTGCCACCTCCTACCACGTCTATGGAAGACTTGACTCAGGTTTTCTAGTAGCATCATCCTCCTACTTTCTAGGGGGAAGAAGGACCTCAGGCTGTAGAGTCATGGATAGAATCCATGCTGACCATCTTCAAGAATCTGGAGACACCTCTAGAGAGGTGGGTCAATCTCGCCACCTACATGCTACGAGACTCCACCAAGAGGTGGTGGGACATGATCTCATCGGCAAGTCAGCAGCAGGCTGTGGATTGGGGGGAGTTCTAGCGTGTGTTCTATGACTACTACTACCCGTAGAACCTGAGGGCCGACCGATCCCAGGAGTTCATGAGCTTAGAGCAGGGTACTCTTTCTATCATGGAGTATTCTGCTCATTTAACTGAGTTCCAGCACTTGATGCTCCTCCAGGTTGGGATTGGGGTGTTCTTATCAAGGAAGTTTGAGGATGGTCTTAAGCGGGAGACCTGCTCATAGGTGAACATCTTCCAGGTAACTTCCATCGTCAACAAGGCACTAATTGTGGAGCGCAATCTGAGAGACTCTAGAGCTACGAGCCAGGGAAGTTCTGCTTCCAGAGCTAGTTTTCCTCTAGATGACAGCAAGAAGAACCGTAGAGAGCCTATATGCGGTGATCCGAGGAAGCGAGATGCATCTTCAGGAAGACGGGTGATATGCTACCAGTGTGGCCGGTCAGGGCACACGAGGCCACAGTGCCCTAGGGACCCCATGGAGTGTCGATCTTGCGGCATGATGGGTCACCTTCAGCATTTCTGCCAGGTTTTTCTCACCAGCAGTTGGTGACCGAGGTTCTTCCATGACTCCTTGTTCAGGAGAAGCACCTCCAGTTTCTCACTAGTCAGGGGACTGGAGTTCTTCCGGCCATTCGGGCCGAGGTGGAGGTCGAGGCCATGGAGGTCAAACACCAGTTCCTTAGCACCAGTAGGGAGGTTCAGCTCAGAGTGGTCAGCCAGGGACGTAGGGTCGCAGTATAGGTCAATCATTTTCCGTAGAGCAGACTTATCAGGAGCAGGATCCCGACCCTTCTACTTTCTGAGGTACGATTTTAGTAGCCTCAGTTTCATCTTCATCCCTTTTTGATACTGGTGTTACGCATAGCTTTATCTCTGTTGATGTCGTGGAGAGCCTTGGACTCTGTATCTTTTATTCTGCCGACTCGTTGACACTAGACACACCCTTGGGGACGAGGACATATAGTGTACGCCATTGTAGAGAGTTCCCTCTCGAGGTTACAGGGTATCGCTTCATATGGGATTTCAATTTCCTAGAGATTATAGGCTATGATGTCATCCTTAGAATGGACTGGTTTATTCCCTTCCAAGCAGTCGTCGACTTCTATCGTTGCAGAGTGAGTTTTGTCTCACCAGAGGGTGAATCTTTTCTTCATAAAGGCGAATGGGAAGTTCAAGCGAGTCAAGCAGGACTCGAGCATCCTGGGCTAGGAAGGGTGACAGCCCAGATCACTAGTCTTTATCTGGATGACCAGGGGACTCCACATTTGGACTTTCCTCCAGTGGTGGATCACTTCAGGGATGTCTTTCCAGAGGACTTTTCAGGTTTTCCTCTGGAGCGTGAGGTAGAATTCTCTATTGAGCTCGTTCCAGAAGCGGCAACGGTGTCCATTCCTCCCTAGAGGATGACCAAAAATAAGTTACAGGAGCTCAAGATGAATTTGGACGAGATACAGGCTAAGGGTTTCATCCGACCCAGTACATCTCCTTGGGGTTCGCCTATCCTATTTTTGAAGAAGGTAGACGGTACCCTTCAACTTTGTGTGGATTATCGGAAGCCGAACCAGTTGACAGTCAAGAACATATATCCCTTATCGAGGATCGATGACCACTTTGATCAGATTTGAGGAGCCTGAGTGTTCACGAAGATTAATTTGAGGTTTAGTTATCATTAGTTGTGCGTTAGATGATCAGATATACCACTAATAGCTTTCAGGAGCAGGTATGGTTTATACGAGTATATAGTCATGCCGTTCGGTCTCACGAATGTGCCTGTAGTTTTCATGGCACTAATGAACCGAGTGTTCCATCCTTATTTGGAAACCTTTGTCATGGTCTTCATGGAAGATATCTTGGTGTACTCTCACACTCGACTTGACCATGACACACATATTGAGATCGTTCTGAGTACAATGATAGATCATCGTCTTTAAGCTAAACACTCGAAGTGACACATATTGATGTATCAGATTCACTTCTTGGGGCACGTCATCTCAGAGGCAGGAGTATCTGTGGATCCAAGGAAATGGAGAGTTATAGTTTCTTGGGAGCAGCCGAAGAACATCTTTGAGGTATAGAGCTTCCTAGGGATGGATGGATACTATATATGCTTCATTCAAGACTTTTCTCATCTAGCAGCACCCTTGACAGTTCTGACCAAGAAGGGGGCGAAGTTCTTTTGGTCAGATTCTTGTGAATCATCCTTTCAGGAGCAGAAAGGGAGGTTGACGTCAACACCGATACTAGTCTTGCCAAATCCATGCAAGAAATACACTATTTACTATGATGCTTCAGGTATCGGCATGGGAGCTGTGCTTATGTATGGGGATGGAGTCGTTGCATATGGGTCTCAGTAGTTGAGGCCACATAAGAGGAACTACCCAACGCACGATCTGGAGTTGACAGCTGTTTTTATGCCTTACGCTGTTGGAGACACTATCTGCTGGGGGAGCACTTTGTGGTCTCCACTGACCACAAGAGTCTCAAGTATATCTTCACTAACCGTGATCTGAATCTGAGTCAGGGCGGGTGGGTTGAGTATCTACAGTCTTTTGACATCAACCTTGCCTATATGTTGGTTATGGGCAACGCAGTGGCTAATGCGTTGTGCAGAAAAACTCAGATTCAGGCAGTTCAGGAGGCCAGCTGTGAGTGGCAGCTGATGGCACTGTTCTCTAAGAAGCATAAAGAGGTGCAAGATAGACAAGTATAGACTTACCTTTCCTCTGTAGCTGTTATCTCTAAACTTCTTGATTGGGTGCAGATAAGATAGCTATCAGACTTAGAAGGCTTAGTCATGTGGAAGAGTGTATCAAGGGAGGACCCTCTTCCCAGATGGATAGTGGGAGAGGATGAGATCTTGCGTTTACAGGGATGCGTATGGGTGCCAGCAGACATACGCGATGAGCTGATGTGGGATTTTCATTCCTCAGTTTGGGCAGTTCATCCTAGTGTCACCAAGATGTATTGGGATCTTCATCGCCAGTACTGGTGGACAGGTATGAAGAAGGATGTTGCTGGTTTCGTCATGAGATGTTCTACTTGTCAGCAGGTGAAGGCAGAGCACCAGCAACCAGCATGCCTTTTACAGCAGCTACCCATTCTGGAGTGGAAGTGAAATGACGTCACGATGGACTTCGTGACTGGGTTGCCGAGGTCGGCTTGAGGGAATGATGCTGTTTGGGTTTTCATCGACAGGCTTACGAAGGTTGGGAACTTCTTTCCGATTAAGAGACCTTCAGTGTTGATGATTTGGGATGACCTTAAATCCATGAGGTCGTTCGTCTGCAGGGAGTTACACACTCCATTGTTTCGGATAGGGATGCACGCATTACCTCTCAGTTATGGAAAGGACTTCAGAAGGCCTTGGGTACACTGGTACGTTTGAGTACAGTATAGCATCCCTTGACTGATGGCCAGTCCAAGCGCATGATCCAGGTGCTTGAGGATATGCTCTGAGATTGCATCCTAGACTTTGGCAGTTATTGGGAGAAGCATATTCCTCTGGTGTATTTCACCTACAACAAAAGTTACTAGATGACCATTCAGATGGAACCATACGAGGCTTTGTACGGTAGGCCATGCCGATCACCCTTACACTGGCTGGAGGTAGGAGAGGTAGCCTTTTCGGGGACCTTATCTCATTCAGGAGACTTCAGAGAAGATAGAGCGGATTCGGAAGAGGATGGCTACAACGCAATCTCGATAGAAGTCTTATGATGATTAGTGGAGATGACCTCTAGTGTTCGAGGATGGTGATCAGGTTTTTCTGCATGTCGCACTAAGGTTGGGACACAATAGAATTTGGAGATAGGGTAGGCTATAACCATGGTACGTCGGGCCGTTTGAGGTCTTGGAAAGAGTTGGGCCGGTCGCCTATCGGTTACAGCTACCTCAGAGGTATAAGTCCATCCATGGCGTCTTCCACGTCTCTCAACTCTGATGTTACTTTTCAGACATGTCTCACTTCTTTCAGCCCGAGGAAGATGAGCTTGAAGAAGATGCATCTTTCTAGAGGCATCCTATCCGGATTGTCGATTGCAGTATCAAGGTTTTCCACAGGCGGTCTGTTCCTCTGGTACGAGTGCCATGGCAGCATGGGTGAGTACAGGACGCGACCTGGGAGAGGGAGACCGATGTACGATCGCAATGGCTGGAGCTACTCGGGGTTTCATCCTCTCTGCCTCGTTAGGGAAATTCGGGGATATATTTCTTTAAGGGGGGAAGTTTGTAATAATCCAGATCTTCTTTTTAGGTACGGTTTTCCTTTTTTTTGGAGTTTTTAAGAAAAAGGAACATTCTGGAAATTTTCGAAGTACATGCCGTGTACTTTCTGATTACATGTCGTGTACTCTTTTCTAGCTCGATGTTGTGTGCGGGCCATGTTGAGCCACACACACGGTGTGTAGGGGTGACGTGGAGGCCGATTTTGGCAGAGTATGGAAAATACCCAGTACACGTCCTATACTCTAAATGTACACATCGTGTGATTTCCTTTTTTTTCAGTAAATGGACGGGGGTCGCACCTGACGCACATAAACACCTCCTTCTAGGTCCTTTTTGTCCGAGAGCGACCCGTCCAGCCGAATATTTGTTGAGCTCCCACCTCTTCATCCATTCTCCGATTCGAGCACAGTCGATTGCATTGGAAGCGAAGCGGTGAGTTATTCTTTCTTCTTGAGCCTTGTTTCTTGATTTCTCCTTGTTTTCAAGATATCGTAGGTTGAGGGTTTTGTGAGTTTTCTCAGATCTACGTCGTTCTAAGGGGAATCTATCGTCGTGGTTCACATATATCGATCTCCTAGGATCGAGGTAGGTGGTTTGTTCCTTTTTATAGAATTTTCATGGATATTTTGTGCAAATTCCTCCAATTCCATTAAACAGGGAATTGGGGGTTTCCTGTTTACTGCCTCTTGTTTTATTACTTGCCTTGTATTCATTGACTATTAGGCACAAGTATTTGGGTGATTTCCTACTGGGATTGTTTCTCACACCCTGTTTTGGCAATGTTTTTCGGCCAAAACAGACTATGTTGTTGCAGGTATAGATAAGGGTAAGTTCCCTTCTACTTCAGGTTCATGATTGCGCTAGAGCTGGAGAGAATGGGACTGAGCCAGGGATCGCGATTATGAGGAGTTTGTTTTGTTTTCCCTTGGACTTGTTTTAAGTTGTATTCCAGCATATTGTTGTGTTTGCTGCTTTCCATAGATACATGTACCTGCTGCATAATTGTCATCATTACTATATATATTCATTTCTTCTGCTGTTTGGTTTCTGTTTTTATGCATGTTGTTACTGCTTCTGCTGTTGACTGTAGTTTTTCTACTGTATATCTTACTGACTGAGGGCATAGTTTTCCCACCGACTGACTAAGGCCCTCACTGATAGGTGGCATCCATTGGCGTTTGGGGAAACTCTCTTGAGTTCATGTGGCGAACCGAGTATGGGGAACCAATGGATGGCCTCCGGATTTGGGTCGTTACATTAATGATGAGGTTAAAAACATTTGAATGAACATTGGTTTTGGGTGTGATGCTAACAAAATGTAATGTGGAATTGTTCATGGTTAATTAATGATTGATAAATTAATTAACGTATAGTGGAACAGATAAAAAGGGAATGAAGTAATCAAATAAAGCTCTTAAAATGGTTGTGTGCTTATAGGATACTTAGTCTTAGAAGTAGCATCCTGGAGTCGGAGAGACGTTAGCAGCTGTTGTGTCTAAGACTAGGTAATGCCCATATTATGGTTGTGATATATAATATATCTTGTATTTGTTTGTGCTTCTCTACGCAACTCCACCCTGTCAGTAAGGGAAACTGACAACCTGGGGATTCTGAGCCCTGGGGGGGGGGGGGGGTTTCCTAAACATTCTGGTGGGATGATGAATGGCTGACTACCCCCTTAGGACCCGCTCTCTTATCTTGGTAGTTACTTGTTATGGATGGCACAATGGTTCGTTTTCCCCTTATATTTTTGTAGAGATCTGTAATGGATTGTGGTTATTCACACACATATATTCTTTATATATTCTCCTATGAAATACTCTAGGTGTTACGTGTTTAGGCTATGATGGCTTGAGGATCCTTACTCGGTGTATGGGCTTTAATAGAATGTGGTGTAACACCCAACATATGATACAAGTTATGTGAGATGTGGTGGCCCCAGGAAACTACCTGGTAACTTTAGGTTGTGAGGATGATGTGGTGCTTTTCCCAGGTGTCTGCAGGAAAGCCATTGTGTGGCACGAGGTGCATATTGTGGTGCTTTTCCCAGGTGTATGCAGGAAAGTCTTTTTGGAGAGTGATTCTTAGGACGTGCGAAGTAGGGGAAAATCAGCCAACTAGTGGGGAAGTAGTAGCGGGGTACCCTTTATATTCTTTACTATATGCTATATTCTTGTATGTGATACTTGGTGAGAGTAGACATGGTGAGGTTGGGAACATAGTGTACTTGTTTATGTGACGAGTTAGTTTCACTTTTTCACTGTGCTTCATCATGCTTTCTTTAAATTTTCACGAGAGTCTTCGGGGACGATACTACTGAGTATACTGTTATACTCACCCTATGTATGTATAAACTATTTTATTTTTTAGGTCACTTAGAGCAGGTTGGAGATCAGGCTGGTTACTACTAGCTTATGGTTAGAGGAGCTGTTCAGGCTTGTGGTTGCTGCTGTTTTACTTTCCTTTCAGTAGTTCCAGTTTTTCTCCTTTCACTTGTAGTAATCTTTCATTTCATTACATATGTGCACTTGGGTTTCTATTATATTTTAGTTCTAAGTTGGAGTTGGTTGGTTTCTATCATATCTCCCTCTTCCACATGTGTTCTCTTAGAGGGTAATGCCTCCCATTTGTGTGTTTATTATACCCTCGGTGCTAGTCACCAACCCGGGGCCTACTGGAGGCGGGACTCGGGGGGTCATTATCTCCCTTCTCACATTTCTAGACCAGGAGGGGTACACTTTGTGGGGAGGGGTTCATGACAGGAACTTATTTAAATCACCAGTAATTTATTATGGAATCTTGATTAATGTTATATATAAGATATTGCAAAATAATGTTATTGGAGGAATATTAGTATATAAATTTTCATTTTTATATTATTAAAATTAAACCCATAATGGAGGAAAATTATTTATTGAAATAGAATGTGTTTCCTTGTGTAGAATTAAGAAATTATCTATTTTACTGAGAAAACAAAAAATTTATAATTTCCTTTCAATAAATATATGGACTAAATAATATGGATGAAATTAAATATCTAAAATATCATTTCATATTTGAATATTCCAAAGGTTATATTGTGAACTAAGAACTTATAATCGAGGAAATATAGGTTTAAATACAACATTAATGCACAAAAACATTGAAATTTAGACCCATAATATCAGTAAGTTTTTGTAACATTAATTTTTTATTATGGTTGATATAATTATGAATTAAAAGGTTTTTTTTATACGAGACCCAATCAGAATGGGAATCAGCTGATGCTGATGACACGATCAGGTATGGGGGTGGTGACTATGAATGTTTTGACTTGTAATCTCTCTCTCTTCCTTCTCCTGTTTCTGCACTTTTATTTTGTTAATAAATTTGGTGGTCCAAGCTTGCTTGGATCGGACTTTTTTGTATCACAAGGAATGAAAAAATGGTGATATAAAATGATCTGTAAGGGTTATGTATATAATAATCTATCTTAATTCAATAAATCAAAATCGATATGGAATAATCAAATTGGAATAGTAAATAAAAGAATACAAATTCAATTTTATCAATAACATGAATATCAGGATTAGATAAGGCATAATCATTAATGAAAGGTAAATAACAAAAATAACATTCTATTTAACGAATAACATTTCTATCATGATTAGATAAATTATATTGAATATGTAAATGTATATAAATGAACACACATTCTATTTAATCAATTACATGAATATCATGACTAGATACTTAATAAACAATAAGTAAATGTAAATAAATTATAATTCATTCCATTTAATTAATTAGTTATTTAAAAAAATCATCCATTGATAATATAAATATAAAAATCTCATGGATAATAATAATTAATTTATCAATAGTGGAAATGCATAATTCTGAAAATTTTTAACTCAATTATAATGAAATCTATATGGAAAATAAGATATTCCAGTATAGTTTAATAGAGGGGTTGGTGTACCCCAATCAAATTTAGAAAAGTCACTCCAACAGATTGATCATATTATAAAACTGATGCATGAAGGTTCTACTTAAAATGTGGCCCCACCTATCATTACACATCAGACACATTTATCATATATCATATGATCAATTTAATCTGTTATTAATAATCATTATAAAAAAATACTTTTATTTATAAGATACTATAAATTATCTATAATTCCCAAGTTAATAAAATTAAAATCAATGTAAAAAATATATGTATAAATGGAATATATTTTAGTCAATAATATTATCCATGTTAAAAATTATATTACTATTTAAGGGAAATGTCATGTCTAGTGATATTATTAAAGATAATGGTTCATGGGAAATCTAATGACTACAATTTTTTTTTGAGAATGTTACTATTAATACTTTCCTTTTTCAAAATTATCCTGAACTATGAAGAGAAAGAAAAATTATGGAACATTTTCAACATATATGCATCAGTGTATAATTTAAATATAGTTATTTTTAAGTTGATCAATATATAAATAGATTAATAAATTCATTAAAAAACATTGATGAAAATATCCTTTTCACTTTGGAAATCAGATTTATAAACACAAAAAATCAATAATAATAATAATAAAATATTATTTATAAATGACCTATTAAGTTTTAGAGGTAATTTTTAAAATCTCTTTGGTCATGATTTTTGAAATTATTTTTTATAATGTAATGGTTATAATAATGATCCCGTTTGAAATTTTGTAAAAAAAGTCAAAAAAAGTCAATGATGAAGAAGTAACTGGAATTTTATTTTGGATGTATGTAATAAAAAATTGAACATAAAAAAAATTTATTTAAGTTATTTTATGGAAATATAAAAAAAATTAAGAAAATGTTTTTAGAAAACATTAATTTTTATGGAAAAAAAAATTTTGGACTGTTAAGAGAAATAAAGTAAAATTTTCTTGAAATAATTTTATTTATAATTTTAAGTACTAGAGAAGCAAAAACGTAATATTACATGAAAAGTTGTTATAAAAACATTGAATAATAAAATAAATTGTGTTTATTAATATATTATATGACAATTTATTTAAATATAAATTGATGAATAATTAATCCCGAATAAAATGAGATTGAAACATTAACTTCTAACTATAACAGTAACATTAGAATCACAAGCCCCGTAAATAAATAATATCAATTGAAACAATAATTAACATGAATATAAATATATTCATTATATAAATTATTATTGGGGTAGTAGATATACATAATAAAAAATAATATGTGAATAATACCAAATATATCACAATATAGTAGAAATTGATATTACATTTCACACAGAGATCATAACATTGATGTGATAATTAATCAATTTAGTAATTATGTTTTTCCAATTTATACCCATAAAAATTTGAAATAAAACAGTAAATAATCAAAATCCATTGAAAACATAATCCTATAATATAAATGAAAATGCAAAATTAATGTAACCTGATGAAAAGAAATTATCTTTGTAAATTTATTACAACATGGAAGCAATGTAGGTAAATCCCCTTATTTGAAATATTAATAATTAAAAACCAATGTAAACAAAGTATGAAATATTTATGATACTATATGAAAAATTGGAATTATATACTCAATATAAAAGAAATATAGTGTATTACATTAAGATATTCCTTAATGATTGAAGTTCAAATGATGTCCCCTACCAAAATTTCATCTAGTTTAACATAAATTATCTTATAGTATATTGGGTTTTTTACTTTTAAATTATTTATTAATAATATATATTGATATTTTGAATATTACATACTTATATAATTATCATCATAGTAGCCACAACATCGTGCCTCCGGATAGGTTGCTACATGACCTCAGGCGAGGGAGGCCATATACCAGAGGCTGCCGACTACCAGTGAGAGTCTTAAATGAACCCATGGGGAGACTATACCCAATTTATCAGAGTAATAAAAAATAGATAAAAATTATATATTATGTAAATAATAATCAATAAACTGTATATAGGAATTACAAAACATTTCCCAAAACTATCTTTTACCAACAATAAAATGTAGAATATGCCATGTCATGTGAATGTTATGAAATTTTGTGAAAGGCCAAAATAATGACCAAGGGAAGAATCCAAAAAATTGATAATCAATCTATGTCCAGGTCCATCATCCATATGTAACCCTTTCCCCAATCAAGATTCTAAAATAGGGCACTTTCCATTATCATGGATTGCAACCATGAAATCTACGTGGGTACCTAATGGAGGCATGAGAATGGTGTGAGTACAACTCAGTTGTTAAACAACAATGGTGTCTATAAAATATACATTCTAATTTTATTGTTCATTATGGTAGAAAATAAATGAAGTGTTACACAAAATAAAACACAATTCCATTTGTTAAAAATAATCACTCTAACTATTTTATTCACAAATTTTTTTTTTCAATTGTTCCTTGGTAGAAGGATTTACATCATTAATATATCATCCTAATGAAATAAATTACTATTATAAAGGGATTATATCAAATTCCCAATATCAAAAGTGATATATATTTTAGAAAAAATAAAACCACACTTACATAATTTTCTGATTCTAATTAGTTTTATAAATTACATTTGTTATGTGCATAATTCCTCAACCTCCATCCTTAACCCATTTATTGTGGGGTGGGGTACAAAGCCATAGTTTAACCCTAACCCTAGGAATAGATCTTAAAGTTACAAACCCCAATACTATTAATCCATGCTCACATTATTCCGTATACATTTACCAGATATTCCATACACAAATCATTACACATAATATTCACATATCATAATTATCCAACATTTTAATTAACATCGATACTTAACTAATTAACACATTCTCCAAATACAATTAATAACCAACATAAAACATTTCCCTTTATCATTCCTTAAATCATTATTATAAGACATAATACCCATATCATTTCCCAGTTAAAATATTTATCAATTTCCTTACGTTAACCAATTTATCAAGTTCATCATTTCACTAGCATTAACCTGATTATTCATTTGAAGTACTATTCCTTGGTCGTTTGGCACAACCACTTTATTTTATCAAACCCAATTCATAATAATATAAAAAATACATTATTAAATTATAAAATTCTATACACAACCATCAATATTACATTTTAAAAATAATATATTTCATTAATATGTTCATCATGAGATCCAAGTTATCATAAGAAAATTCTTTGCTTAACATTACAATTTTTCATGTTTTGGAATGTTGGTACACACAATGGGTGGCCTTGAACTAGTATTCTCATACTCTATAATTTACAAGGAGATAATGAGGGTTTCAATTCCTCATTTATACTACCATTTTAAAAAATATGTTAAAAGGGATCAAATTCATAGTAAGAGAAAAGCATTAACTCTGCCACATATACACAAATGAACTTCAAGACTATGGGATATCACTTGTACTCCACATACCACTAATCTTTTGATGAAGACTCACTTAAATAAAGGTTTATGTCAACATTCAAGTACCCTTTGAAGCCACAAACTATTATATCCTAGATAAAGAGGGTTTTATGGCTTCATAATAACAAGGATGAAACCACATACACTAATCAGAAAAAGAGTATCAAGTGGAGCAGTACACATAATCCAAAATTTGATATGAAGCCAGAGTCACTACCAAAAAAATAGAAACAAAGTATACCAACCCAAGGGATGATTTGGGGGATTAGCTTTATCACTTGGTATGAAGGAGAAATAATTCGGAATAAAATCAGGTAAAACTCTAAATATCATGATAGGGAAAATGGAAATTTATCACTTTTTATGGGGTTCATGGGTTGGCTGTATAGTTTTGCAAACCATGTTCTAACCTTTATATATCCCATGTTAATGAGGTCTCTATGTCCCAAATATATAAAAGGATACTACATGGTTTACAAAAAGTGGAACAACTATGCATAATAGCTCTATCCATGATCACATTGATTGGATTTACCCATAGCATGGTTTTCTTAAAAATTCACTATTTACAACTAGATATCACAATTTGGGTGCATGGTTTCTCTTAACAATGTTTTGCCCATGAAAAATTCATGGGATGGGCCCTTTTCCCTTGTTTGGTGTCCTAAAACCCCAGAACACCCTTGAACATCCTTATACACCTAGAAGACAGTATATGAATTAAATTTAAGATATTTAATCCCAAATTAAATTATAAGATTCCTCCTTGAGTTATAGGATCATAACCCTCCCCCCAACCTTATAATGGCTTTTCCTCCAGCTGCACACCCAAGCATAACTGAGCATCCAAATAAAAGAGATCATGCCCGAGGTCCAACATATCTGAATCCCTTTACTAAGATTCTTCTTGAACATTACCATGCTTTAATAAAACTAAAACCCATTACACAATCATTTACCTATAGAATTTCTCAATACGATAATGAATATGAACTAGATGCTACCAAAAGGACACATCTTTCTAAAGCTTAACATCCTCAACATCAATCATGTGACATTGGTCATGGTGATTCATATAATGTTATGATACATGAAATCATAGTGAATACCATTATTCCACTATAGAATATAAAATTGGTATGCCACCTTTCTACTCCAATACCTGATCTTAAATTACCTCATGAACCAATTCACAATCATACACTTATATCAAATCTGATGGTGACCCAACCTTGATGACTGAAAAAAACATGATCACCCACCACAATCTCAATATGTCTATTATTCCAATCCTCAAACTACATTTACCTACTCTGAGCCATATCCATAATCGTTTGTATTAGATTAACCTCCAACGATGTATCCAGCATTAGAATCATACCCAATAACTATAACTTCATTGACTTCATCTAGCATAATAGAGACCTACACGGCCACTCATAGTGTACCTCATATGGTTCCCTGTGAATCTTCACCTGATAACTCTTTTTATAGGTGAACTCAAAAAGCTCCAAGTGTTTCCACCAGGATCCTCCCAAGTCTAGAACACAATATCACAACATTTCCTCTAATACCTGAATAGTATGCTCTAACTACCCATCCATCAGTGGGTAGAAATCCATAATAAAAAACAACTATGTAACAATTTCCTTCTACAAGCCCTACAAGAAGCATAATGTAAATCATGAAACACAATTTGAAACAATGATTCATGGAAACCCATGCAACTGTATTATCTACCAAATGTACAACTCACTCAGATAAAAAATGCTGAAGGTATGTAAAATCAGTATGAAATATGAATCCATGATCAATTGATCCTTAACTACAGTTATCACGTAATTCTTCCATGGATTCCTCATAAGAACCAAAAAAATCATATCACCACGTCATCAAATTTCCATTCTAGAATGAAAAATGTTTGCAACAGACCACCCAACCACTGATGCTCGGAAATCACCTTCTAACAGTTATAGAATCACAACAGGAAACCTACGCCATTCTACTTCATCCCTAGCCACCAATATTATCTACAGAGACCATGATACATTTCGGTAAAACTATGATGCACATCCCACATCAAAGCATAGAAATTATAGATCAAATCATCACGTAGACATATAGGAATGAAAACATGACCACAAATAAAAACCATCTCATCATCAAAATTTGTCCATCCAGAATGTGACTCCCCACATTTGTGACTTTCCATCAGAGCCTAACACTCTATATCCTCATACTATCTCTTTTTGATCTAGCTCAGAAGAATGGCCATATCTACCAAATATGCTAGGGTAATCTATCCTTACCCGTAATGGATGAATAGGTTCATTTATAAAAAAAATCCACCATCCACCACTCTAAACTAAATTCCTAAATACAGTGATTTTTTGTCTTTAAGCTCAAATAATAATCAATTCTTTTGCTCTTTTGAGGAAATTAAACTAACTAAATATCAATGAAATGCATTAAATGGATTCATATTCACTTCCTAAGATTCAAATCACACTGAGAGTAGATATAGTTAAGGATTTTTTATTAATATATTTATATAACAATTATCCCATTATGTAATTCCACCCATACATTATAACATACACCATTGTTCCCTACTCATGTTCATGCGTAGAGTATTTTCATTCACGAGGCCTCAACCACTGATACCCAAAGACCACAAATCGATCCTTATTCATCAACTATTCTCCAAGCCCACCACTAGTTGTATAAAAAAACATGGTATACTTTATACCCTGCATAGACCCAATCAAAATCGGTGCAGTAGTCAGCCACATATGTAACTCCTAGAAGGAATACTTACATTCCTTAGACCATTGAAACTTGATGTCATATTTGGTTCATCGAGAATTTGGTGTAGACAAATAGGATAAGTATTTGATGAATCTTTAGTAATATCCTTCTATTCCCATATAAAATAAGACATCGGAATCCTTCATCGACTTCTAAAAAACTGAACTAACAACACATTATCTAGGTCTACTAACACACCTTCCTCATACATAATATTACCCATCAAATGCACCCTATAAATCCAAGAATGAAATTTGGATATATTATTGGACAGAATATTCTCACATATTGTACTAAGGGATATTTCATGATGTTTTTTCATGATATTAATAAGTCTTTGAGTACACCAAGTTATCCTCAGCAAAGAAAACCATGAACTAATCCAAGATAGGATAGAGGATGTGGTTTATTAGGGCCGTATATACTAATAACACATTGGTAAACCCAAAGAACATGAAAAAAATCTTATATAACCCATAGATACTCATAATTGTAGAATGAGGTATAATATAATTTATCACACATAACTGATGATACCTCGATCTCTGGCCAATTTTAGAAAACATAGAAGGACCTCTCATCTAATCAAATAGATCATCAATTCATTGATGTGCGTATCGATTCTTAACCATAATTTTTATCATTTTACTATAATTGTCACCCAACCATATGGTCACATAATCCTTCCTAAAAATGGAGATCCTAAAGGTTATGTATGTGGAAGAAAAAACCCTTTGTTCCTTAGTTCCACCAACATATCATTAAACTCCCTGAGTTTATCATTATCTGTTATATATTGAAAAATAGAAACTGGTTCTTCCCTTGAAATAAACTCAAAAATGAACTCAATATCCCTTTTAGGTGGATTCCCTAAGATGTCATCAGTAAACACATCCTAAAACTGAAACACCATAGTACAAAGGACATGCTTCACTACTTCCCCATAATTAAGCATTCGATAATGCAATTTTTTTGTGAGTTCACTCAAATTATGACTAACTATCCCTATATGGACCAGTTGGATATCCCATCCCTCACGATGTATATAGGTATTCCAATTCAGGGACATGAATATTACACTATGTTGTTAACAATAAATGTGGTCCTGGTACAACACTAAACCATCTATTGCTAAAATTATATCAATGAATGATATGTCTGGAATAAACTAGTCACAAAGAAAATGGTACACATGAACCTCAAAGAGTATACACCTTACATATCCAGATAATTTCCTCCAGGACCCCTAAAAGTCTGTCAATATACAAAGCCCCATATATAAGATCTAACACCAGGCCCAACACACTCACAAACTGAAAAGATATAAAATAATGTGAGGAAAATTTATCAAATAAAGCACTTTAGTGTGTAGAATCTATAATAATAGAACCTCGTACTTTAGATCATCTTGGCTCGCCACCACCACATGATAATTGAACTATGTGATGTTGACCTGACCCTATACATTTGGATCTAGTATGGGTTCACAGTCCTATAATTCCCTATTGATTAGGGTTCTCTAACCATGGATTACCACAAAAACTATAATATTGTCTGTTAAAAGTGTTAGAAAGATCCATTATCATTGCTAGAAAAGTGATGACTACATGAGAGTTTCTAAAAGACCGAATACTTTTTCTGTGATGAAAAAGAATAGATAAATGGCCCATTTATCAATGCTAAAGAATGTGATGATAAATGAGACCTTAATCACCTCTTTCAAAATCACTAATAAAGAAACCATTTAATAGTGCTCTTTTATAGTGCTGCTAAAGGAACCATTTATCAGTTCTTTTTGTGCGCTGATAAAGCTTTAATTATCATCACTTATCGAATAAATAATAAAGTAGACCTTTGACCAAACATTTAAATATTCTAATAAATTTTACCACTATATATGCTTTTAAAATCACTGATAAAGGGCCACAGTGCATGATGATGTAGTTTCACACTGTAGCACCACAGAAGTGTAAGGGTATAACACATCGTAACACCAGAACCACACCATATATGAATAAAAACAAGTCCCAATAAAAGATTTAAATTAGATAAAATTTACAATACAAACACATCAACAAATAACTATATTAAAGTCATTTCAAAAAAAATTCCATATAATTTCAAAAATAAAAATTATTACATATAATAAATACCATCAATGTTGAATTATTTTTTAATCCTAACCTGACACGTGTTATTTCTAAAAAAACCCACTGATGGAGAAATATAATGAACATGTATATGAAAAAATCATTATATTATAGTGTTAATATAAAAAATAAATTAACTTAATGTGTTGATTTTATTAAAATTTATGTCAATTTTAAATAAAAAAGACACGATTGGAGTCATACTGGTCACATTGTGCATCAGATTGAGGAGCTACTGATTCTAAAAAGACTCAAATGACTTTTAAATCATTTCATTAATATATTAATACAATATGAATATGTTTTATTATTTTTGTGTATGTGATATTTTTTTATACTAAAATATAATTTTAATCTAGAAACACAAAATTGTTACTTGTTCTAATCAGATCTTCAATCAGTAGGATGTGAAACATATTTAAACAAGTCACAAATTACCTATGAACCGTTATCCTACACTTTTAGGAAAATATGAGCGTGTTTGATCATTTTACAGTGAGATACACTTTTTGAACTAAAATATTTATTTCAAACTAATACCAGACACCTTGAGTCATACTAGGCACATCGTGTATCTTATTTTTGTGGGAAGGATTCCTACACATCAAAAATGACGTTAGGATCATTTTTGTAATGTATAAAATCAATTAGAGTTTGTTTTCTTAGTTTTGAGTAGGAAATTTGTTGATTCTACTATTATTGTAGACATTTTTAAATAAAAAACACACATTGACTCATACAAATCAGATCATTCATCATATTAAGTTGAGGTTTATTCCTACACATCCCAAATGTCTTGTGATTTTTTAGTACGTCACTTGTCTTCTTTACTAAAACATAATTTTAAAATTAAAACATTCACATTGACTCATACTTGTCATAATGTTTATCAGATTGAGGTGTTCCTGATTCCTACACATCATAAATAACTTGTAGATCATTTTACTATTTATTTATTGAATTTTAATGGACTTTTGTTGGTTTTAATAGGTCAGTTGACCTTTTATTTAAAATCAATGTAAATTTTTAATAAAAACATTCACTTGGAGACATATTGGTCATACCGTGTGTCATATTGAGGTGTGATTGATTTATGAAAGTCATAACTCACTTATGGATCATTTTCCTAAAGTATCAAAATAATATTTATTTGTTTTTTTAGTAGTTAAATTTGGTTTTTAGAATATTTAGGTCAATTTGAAATAAATATGCACATAGAGTCATATCGGTGCCACCATGCATCGGATTGAGGTGAGTCTTATTCTAACATGTCCCAAATCAATTATTGATTATTGTCCTAAATTATCAAAACTATATTAACGTGTTTGTTTGATTCTAATAATGTCACTTGTCTTTCATACTAAAATTTCATTGTAAACCTGAGCCTTGTACTTTGAGTAAAATGGATCACATCATGTATTGGTTTGCTGTTACACCAATTCCTACACTTCAAAAATGCTTTACGAATAGATTCCCTTTATTATTGAGAAAATCTGAGGGTGTTTGATTATTTTTGAGGGAGTGAAGATTTTTAATGTAAAATGTAGATTTTAAAAAGATAATAGATAAATTGATTATGTTTTTTTACTATTATTAATATATATTTAAAATAGAAACAAGTATATAGAGTCATACTGGTCACATCATGTGTCGGATTGAGGTAAGGCAGATTCACACACATCCCAACTACCCAAAAAGTCGTAATTGAAAATGTTACCATGATTTTGATCAAATTTATTTATCAAGCTTCTAATAATTCATGGGTAGCTTCGAACAAACCACATCAACTCGTGAAAATGAATCCACCTATATAAGAAAATAATTATTCTGAGTAATATTAAAAATTAATAAATTTGACATAAATTTGAAATAATACATTAATTTTATGGACAATTATTTTACTTCTAAAATATCAACATTAACTATATTATTGAGTAGTTGAGGGAACATGAAATAATTTTATGAATTTCAAAACTATAGGGATAAAAAAGTTTGAGGTAGAAGATCTCTTGGGAATTTTTTGTGCATAAAGGGGTGAAATATGGAAAAAGCATCCCAACATGAACAAAAGAAAGCACATGTATATGAAAAGTATTATTATTTGAGTAATACTAATATAAAATAAAATAAACATAAAAATTAAACAATATATTAATCCAATGGACACTGATTTTAAAATAAAAACTTCAATATTACAACTATAATTGAGAATAGGTGGTGGAATTTTTATTCCTGCAAAAGAAGTGGAGTTAATTTTTAATAAAGTGATAAATGAACCACCACAATGATGAAAATATTTTGTGGGAGAAAAGGCCTAAAATATTTATTGAGCACCCCAAATCAGACAAAAGAATACACATGCATAATAAAAAAATATTTATGTGAGTAATACTAAAAAGAAATAATTTAAATATAAATATGAAACAATTCATTAATTCTATGTTCAATTATTTTACTATGATTACATCAAGAATGCCTCTGTGATTTAGGTGATGCATCGTCATTTCTCTTCCTGCAATGACAATGTAAGTATTTTGAAACACAGTGATAAATGAACCACAGATGGGGTGAATAGTTTTTATGGGAGAAGAAGCATAAAATTTAGACAGATCACCCCTTCTCAAAAAAAATAATCAACAATTATAATAAAAAATTATTATTTGACAAATTCTAAAGAGAAATAATTTGAACATATGTATAAAACAATGAATTAATTTTATAGAAAATAATTTTACTATACAAACGTCATGCTTACATCTAGGATTGAACAGTATTGGAACTACTGCTCCTACAAAAACTAAATTGGAGGAAATTTGAACAAAATTGATAAATAAAGAACTATATAGGGGAAAATGTTTTAAGGGAGAGGAATCGTGATTGTTGGACAAAGCACCCCAAATCGAACAAAAGAAACCCCAATAAATGAAAATAATTATTATGCTAGTAGTAATAAATATAACTAAATTAATCCTAAATATGAAACAATACATTAATTATATTGTCAATGATTTTACAATGAAAAAATCATGATTTCAATTATATTTTAGTAGTGATTATGTCATTTCTCTTCTATAAAAGGCATGACACATGCCTCTAAATCTTCTAAAATAAACAATCTCATCGAGGGATAATAAACAATTAATAAAAATTTCATTATATATTTTTTTTGGTAAAATAAAAATTGTATATCGTAACATTACATTTACGGCATTCCAATGGGTTTATTTGGTAAAAAAATAATCTAATAACAAAACTAAGTATTCATTTTGCAATACATTATGATATAGAAAACTATATGGATGTTAGGAAACTGCTAGATTATTAATGATTTTATATCTGTATGGATCCATTGATTAATGGGGCTAAAATAATGATTGTTTGTGCATCACTCACAACGTTAATAACCAAACTATGGACTCTCTATGTACTTCAATACTTCTAATTAACTACCACTTAGCATAGCATACGACCTAAAATTATTGTCTTGAAATCAAGTGATGTTGTCATCCCACACACGCTCACCACCATATTTATCATGTCACCATTTAGAATTCACTTTTCCTTCTCTTTATCGAAAATTTTATTCATTACTTAAACAACATGGAATATTTATCCTTAATAGAATTTTTTAATTATCATATTGGTTCTTTTATAATATTTGTTTACCACAAAACCATTATCCAACAAATTTTATTATTCGATAATTTTTTCTCTCGATTTTGAAGAATCAAATCCATTTATTTCTCTCTATGTGTGGGATTCGAATGTCATTGGGACTCTAGGGAAGAAGATCTAGTCAGATTCTATGTTAACAAGTTATTAACCAACAGTATTGAAGTGCACACATAATCCTTTGTTTTTCATTAGGAATTTGAGTGATCAACATTCAATCATTTTTTTGCTCCAATGATTAATGGAGCCAAATAGACTTCAATATTCTTCTAAATCGTCTGGAAAAATATATCTTGAATAAAAACAATGTAAACACGGACATAGGATTTTAGAGGAATTGTCTACATGCTTTATTGAAATCATGGTGAACTCTTTAACAAAATCTTCATATTAATTTGAAAATATATTTGAATGAATGTATTATTAGTTCATATCCATCCTATTGGTTTCATAGAAGACTAATTTTATACATTATATACATAAATACAAATAAGATATTCATTATAAAAAGTTAATATTATAGACAAGTGTGACAAGGGAAACTCTTTATTTGATTATTTTAAATATTTTATGTATTTTGAAGAATATATGTAATTGAATTTATGATAATAATTAGTTCACATAAAATCCTTCATAAATAACTTAGAGAAAATGAAAATATAATACAGGAAAATAACTAGTAATATAAAACCCAAAATATGGAAATGAAGAATATTAAACTCTTAATCAATCAACTAGAAGATAAAAATATATACTAAAATAATTGCTGTATCAAAATAATAAATTATTACATTTAAAATTAATGTTATGAAAATATTTTAAAAGATATTCTAACTCTTCGAATTTTATAGATCCCCATTAAACCATCCCAAGTATATTCAAGGTACTCTATCATGATATAAAATTAGAATTTACAATTTCATTACACGAATATCAGTTACATCAAAAAAATAAGTAGTTTTCCCATTAATTAATATGGGGATAATGATTGTAAATTTAAAATGGTTTTTTATGGATTTAAAAATGAACTAATATCTTGGTAATGGTGGTGAAATTAATTATTAAAGAAAGATTAATTTAAAAAATGAGGAATTTTTCATAATCATTACATAAAAATTTATTTTATTTAATGATTGAACATGTTTTTAAATGTGGGTGAAATAATATTTAATGGTTCAAGAGTGAATGATGATAATAATTTTATACATTCACGTTGAATTTCTTAAAATTTTTATGATAAGTGAGTTGAAATTTTCTTTAATTTATATGTGAATCATCAAATTCAGGGGATATTTATTTCCTTATTCGTGTATTTGATGGAAGTGTTTTATATATTTGAAAAGGAATATTGAAAATACATGTTGAAACCAATTGAAAATTGAAAAAAAAATATTCAAATTTTGTTGGTGGAATGTCAATATATATCATAATTATATTCAGGTGACATTCGCGACCCCCTTAGGCTAGTAATAAGCACTAGAGAATGACATACAGTATAGTGGGAATAATATTTCATGAAAATTAAAAAATAAATTATAAATAAAATTTAAATAAAAATTTCAATGATGATTTCATACATTATTTTATCAATCAAACCCAAATAAGTAAAAAATGATGATATGATGTAGTATAATATAAGAAAAATCACTTAACAAACCCTCAACTCACTTACACATAAAAGGAAAAGTTTAAACTTTAATAATTTCACATATATCCAATATATTGATAAAATAAAAATTAAAAGAATGCATGTTAACTTTGGGCTATCAATTTTTGAAAATTTAAAAAAATAATATTAAAAACTAAACATAATATGACTTCATGTGTCACCATCGAGTCCAAAAACAATAAAATCTTCATGAGAGATCAAGAGTTGAATAAATATGGGAATATGAGAAAATCATATTGTCTGTCCTGCTAGTATACTAACACCGGACCACTAATAAGGACTTCATTGAAGAAGAAATTAAATATGAAACCAATAATACACAAAGAAAATTGGAAGGACTACCTCACTAAGATGAGGAAAATTGAAGACTTCATTGGAAACCCTAAATAAAATTGAACGATAAATTTTAGACATTATGATTAAAAAAGTGGAGGCAATTGAGTGTTGTGATTCATATTTTGATTCATCGAGGTGAAGCAACAACCGTGGGTGGCTACCATGAAAAGATTATGATATCGTGAAGGGTTATCAAATGGTTAGGGTTTTTAATTAGTTCAAGACACTTTTATTATCCCTTATAAAAAATAGTTGATACAACCATTATTTATCAGTGCTAAATTTATAGTGCTAATATATTTTCATTTTATCGGCTATTTGTTTAGTGTTAATGAAGGCATATTTTTATCAGTGAGAAAATCCATGATGAAAATGATTTTATCAGCGCTTTTTAATTCTATTCTGTTAATGTATTTATAATTTAACTATAAATTATATAAATTTAATTATTTATATATAATTAATAAATATAAATTAATTTAATTTTTTTTAAATATATTCGTTTTTTAAAATATTTATTATCGTTTTATAAATATATATTTATAATTAAAGAAATATATTCAAAAAATATAATTTATATCATTGTATATATTAATATAATTATAAATATATATTTTTATTAAAAATATATAAACATAAATATAGTAAATATATTAATTAACTATGTAAATATATTATTAATTCTATAATTATTGAAATTTATAAAATTATATATTTTTAATTAAGTAAATATTTTGAAAATTTATTTACTTATTTATAATTATAATTATATAATTTATAAATATAGTAAATTTACATTTATAAATATTTTTTACAAATATTTTTTTACCATTTTTAAAGAATAAATATTTTTAAGTGAATGCATATATGTTAAAAATGAGTGAAATTTGAGTTAAGAGTATATACACATTATTAATATTAAAAAATGGATAAGTTTTATGTGTTATCATTGTATGTTAAAATGAATTAATCCCCTTTATGTGAAATCGATGTAAGACATATTTGATCTATGTTAGCTTGATAATTCAATATATATGAAATTATATGTCGAGTACTATGCAATTAATCAATATTTTTTATTCATATTAATTTTTAATTATAAACCATTATTCAATAAATATTTGACAATTTAATGTAGAGTGGATAAATATTTTGAAATATATAAATCATATTTATATATATATATATATTTATTTAATATATAAAAATTAATAACATTAATTATCATAATTATCTAATAAATATTTTTTAAATATTTTTTTAAATTATAATAAATTTATTTTTTATCAATAATATTTTAATTAATAAAATTTATAATATATTTTTAATAATCTCATAATTTATTTTTTTATTTTTTAAATTATTTCATTTTCTTTATGAGGAATTTTATCAACACTAAAAAATTACTGATGAAATAAATAATTATCAGCGCTAAAAATAAATCGTTGATAAAGATTACCATTTATCTGTGCTAAAAATAATGTGCTTATGAATTTTACCTTTTATTAGCGTAGGAAATAAATTATTGATAAAGGATACCCTTTATCAATTTTAAAACAACTGTGGTTTTAAATGTACCATTTATCAGTGAAAAAAAGAACATATAAAAGGTTAAATTTATCAACTCATTTATTATCACAAATATTTATGTCATTTATTTGTGTTTTTTTGTAGCAATGATAAATAATATCACAATTAAAGGCTAGTTTTGTAGTAGTACATATCATCCACCCCAACTGGTACGGCTAGTAGAGCTCCAAATGCATGCCTGATATGGGGTTACATGCCCCCAACATGGACTTTACACTTTCATTGACCCTCCATCTGTGCATATATATCCTCTTCAAATGACCTATTCCCACACACCTTGGGCACTTAACCGATGGTTGGGGCACTGACTACCCATGTTCCCCGACCTACCCCACTGATAAAAAAACACTTGGTCACCACCCTACTAGACTAGTCCTCCCTTATGACTACCCTTCATACTATCATCTTGGTGTAGAATCTCAAAAAGACACTTCCTACCATGAGAAGTCACACCACTGGATCATATAACTAGGAATACAAAACAATCACCTAATGCCTCACTCTAGTTCCCCTGTAAAATAAGGTAATGATCCACCACCTTAGATAACCTCTCCAAAATAAATATATTCACCAGGGACATTATCTCATGTCTAAGTCTATCATAGAATCATTTTTACATAGTGTCCTCAACCCCTCTCATTAATGTACTTAAGAGATGAAATTAAGTGAAGTGACCAGAATAATCCATCATTAACATGGTTCCCTAGGTTAATCCTCATAAAATCCACTCCCTTCTCTTGTATCAAGTTATCTGGATAAAATTTTTCCATAAACATATTCTGAATTTTCATCTGCATCATATTATTTAACTTCTTTTTCTAAACAAGAATATCCCCGATGCACTTCTAGGACCCACAAAACTTATAAACTTCTAACCTGACTCTCTTTTTAGGATTAGTCTTTATAGGATCAAAAAATGTATGAATGTACTCTATCCAGAACTCTGTTGCCTCATTTCCACCATGTATGGAAAAAGTGGGAGGGTATTTCAACTGAAATAACTTAGTAAAATCAAACGTACTCAATATCACTCTCATTGGGACTCATTATATCATCTTCACCAAAAAAATTAAATTACTCACAAAACTACTCCTCTCATATGATACCTTGATCCACTAGTATCTATTGTCCATCCTTGGGAGGAGCATTAATGCTGGTATTCCATTTTCTCCTAACAAGCACTGGTTGTCATGGTGAAATTTATCTATAATTCAAAACACAAATATGAGAACACATAACATTAAACATCCATTGATTACATAAAATAATTCACTTTACTTCCCATAAATAGATCATCTTCATATAATATTCCAACAAATATCATCACACAATGAACTCTACCATCAAACATCCAAACCACGAGTCTTGGTTAACATTTGTATAAAACCTATATTGTCAATAGTATTAATTTAACACCCATTTCAAGAAATTTTACCTACACAACATCAATCTTCCAAATTTCGGAACCACTATTTGTTTAAAACTAGATACAACCAATGAATTAAAACCGTTTTAATTTTCATTCAAAAGAGTTCATTGACCATTATTTAACATTATTTCCATTTACCCATTTGCATCACCATTATTAGATAGAACATTGTTTATATTTTAATGGAATATTAAATGAATTATACCATACTTTTCCCACACACCCTTTACATGTGTGACTTCTATGATGTTGGCTACCTATATCCCAATGTACCTATAATTATGCATCAATTCATGACCTTGTTCCATTCTCACGATGATTAAAATTTCATAAAATAGTCACATCACACAAAACGTGCATCACCCAATGATGAAATATCATTCAAATGTAAAAACAAACATCATGAACAACAATTCACACCCTGAGTACATGGGTTTTCCCTTATTTAGGTGGTTTCTACTCTTATGTAGGATCTTATTTCCAAGAGATGTCACATTATACACTCATATCCACCATCTCAAATAGTATGTCAGAAAAAAAGAACCCCTCTATTCCACTTTTTAATTTCCCCAACATAAAGGCCACTATCTTGGTTCCTCGGTCTGGGATGCTACATAACATCAGGAACACCTCCTCGTATGCTAGAGTCTACTGACCATCATCGATATTCTAGAAATAACACATGAAGAGATTATACCATCTTTATCAGAGTAAGACATCATTGGTAACAATGATAAATAATTAAAACAATATACAAAAAACCATAAATATGCCTTACAAACTATTTTCCAAACTAGGTAAAACCCACATCCAAATACTAAATATTCCATCTCATTCAAACAATGTGAAAATGGAAAAAAATGAAAAATAAAACCAATAGACGTATCCTCAAAATGGATCATATCTCTAATTTCGATTCCCACATCCATGCACATTCAATGCCCTAATCATCTCCCTGTAATAGGGATCATGCACATATAATGGCCTACAACCATGAAATATTCTTGGGTACCCAATGTCGGCAAATGAAGGGTATGAGTAAAACTTAGTAGAACACCACCAATGGTGTATACAAAAAAATATAGTCTGAAAAGAAAATGAATACAAGTACTATATAAAATAAAATGTAAACAAATGATAACTCTGTTGAATTAGTTAACAATATATAGTTTAATCATTTCAAAAACATAATCCATTTTTTATCCCATGTTCCCTGGGGATAGACATTTATATAATTTTAAAAAATTAAGTCTGTAAATTACTATGAATAAGGGATTAAGTAAAATTCCATATCTCACTAGTGATAAACATTACATAAATGGTTAAAAAACACATACCTTAGAAACTCGGTCCAAGAGACTCCTCACATAAAACCATTAAGGGAACAAAGCCATTATCCCCTTCCCTAACCCATGCCTTATAGAGTAGGGTTTCAAGACTCGGTTTAACACAACTCATGGGTATAGATCCTCAAGGTAAATACACCGCAAATTCCAAGCCATGTGCATAAGATTTTATAACCATTTACCACATATACCATACATGAAACATTAATCTTAACATTCAAATCTTGTTATTATTAAACATGTGAATTTACATCAAGAATTAAACCATTATCACATTTACGAAATATAATGCATAACCAATTGAAACCATTTACATTTATCTTGACATAAACCACTAACATAACCAAAAATTCATATATATTTTCTCATTTAACATATTAATTAATTCCCATACCTTAACACATTTAAAATGTTCATCATTTTACATAAATTAACCCACTTATGATTTTAAAGTACAAATCATATGTCATTTAACACAACAACATTATTTTATTTGACCCATTTCATAACAAGAGATGTAATACCTTATAAAATTATTGAAATCTAGACACAAATATAAATATTCCAATTTCAAATAAACTGACATATCACCATGTTCATCAAGGGTTATACTTTATCATTAGTAAATTATATTCTTAACATTTCAATTTTCTATGTTCAATAATATTAGAACACTACATGCATGTCCCTAGACAAGTATATCCATCCCCAATGAATCTCATTTGGAGTATATTGTTTTTAATTCAACATGTATGAAACCATTTTACCAAATCCATTAAAATGAATCAAATTCACAACAATAAAAAACATTAACATATTAGACAAGAAAAAACAACTTCATGAATATGGGATATAACTGGTATTCCAACTACATCATATCCTTAGATGAACACTCATGAACCATATCATTATATCTATATTCAACCACCCTTTGATGACCCAACCTATGATCGACTAGAAAAATATGTTTTTAGTGAATTGGAAGTATAAGGACAAAACAACAGGCCCAAATTCAAAAAATAATTGAAAGTGCCGCATTAGAATTATCCAGATCTTGGATGTATAACAAATGACAAGAAAAATTTAGGAGAAAATAAAGGATATCGGCCCGTGGGAATATTTTGGGGTTCATATTCTTCGCAATGGTTAGAGGAAGATGAATGTGGAATAAAATTATATTAAACTGTTAAAATCCTAATGGTTGAAAATTATAATTTATTAATTTTTAATGGGGTTATGGTTTAGATGTACAATTATCCAAACTGTCTTCCAAACTTGTGCGATCCTCTTAGGAAAACAGGCCCATGTCTCACAATTATTTTTAGTGACTACACCGTTTGACAAACCACAAACAACTCTGGGGGAATGGCTCTACCCAAGACCAAATGGTTTTTCATTCTCCCTTGAAATTTTTTCTTAACTATTCCCTCTATACCATTGTATAGAAAATTTTAGGAATACTGTTTCCCCTAATAGTTAGACAACAATGAAAGATGCACTAGATTTATTCTTTTCTCTTCCATTCATGTTATAAACCTCCAGAACACCCATGATCCTCCTTGTACACCTGATAGAAATTTTATAAACCAAATTAATGATATTTAAATATAAATTTAATTATTGAAATACCTCCATGGAGTATATAAAATTACCATATTATCTAATTATAACATCTTATATCTATTTATTTAATAGTATTTCATTATTATTATTGTTTATTGTGTTGTCATACTTATTTTCTCATGCATGTTTTATCGAGGATATTCTGATACATTAGAATAGGATATAGAACTATTATTTTATAATGATGTCAATATTATAAATTTCATAATTACTAATTGTGTATATGTTAATAATATTTATCAAATGTAGGAAATGAAAAATTAATTTTATAACTTCATGGGGATTGTAGGTTGTATACACACACAAGAGACATTATCATTTTCTTAAGGGTGAAAGTGAATAAAAGTATATAATTTACTAAATTTATATATTTAATATAATTTTATTTCTATCTTTTATATTATTTATTACCATCATTATTACTATCCATGTGAGTCGTTTAAAAAAACGAATTACATCAGTTCGTAAGGCGATAGTTCAATAGACACACAAATGACATCTTTGATTATTATTTGATGTAGGATGAGATTGAAAAATATAACACAAAAAAATTGGGGGATACAATTTTTATTATATTAAATTTTTTAATAAATTATTTGTGTTGATTATTAAGAAATTAAGAAGAAATACCTTAGTGAAGATGATTACCATTGATTTGAACCCTCTTTTGGATATCTTAAAATGGATACTATGATTATTCTTTTACAAAGTCCATGTCATATAGAATGTGTATAAGGATGTTGTGGTGGAAATTATTTAGGTTTTCGTAATGGTAATTTTCTTGATATGTGTGAATAAGTGAGGGGAGGGAGTTCTATTTTATAATTAAGGATGTGTGGATTATTTTTTTAAACTAAGAACTATTTAATAACGGGATGTCATAATAAACACATGTGACACCATAATTGATAAAAATTGGATTGGAGGAAGAAAATTACATTAAAAACCTTCAACACATAAAAATACACATGTCTCAAACCTATTAAACACATATCCACTATGTTTTCTTATATTTATCATTTTTTATTTAAACACATAAATGAGTTTTTAACCAATGTAAATAATCTATTATGCCTAGAATAAATTGAGACATATAACAAAAATATGGACTAAATTATCCTATATTTGAAATCTAGTTTATCAAATAAAAATAAAATGTACGTGTAATATTAATTTTAAAACAAATTATTATAACACACAAATCCTCAATTTAAACATAACAAATTTATTTAATTAATGCTGCTTTAATTGATCATTACAACAAAACATTGTTTTTATAAGGCACTGAACTTAAACATTTCATAATAATTAGTAGGTTAGTAATTTACATTTATTCACATTGAGGATCTTTTATGCTTATGAGTTATATAGAATTAGGTCATTATTCATAAATAAAATTTCTCATATATATAAAGTGGTTACATCTAAAACTGTATTAAATTTTTTATAAAGAATAACTCATTTAAAATAATAACTTATTTCTCTTTTCATTAATGAAAATAATCATAAAATTCATATTTACAACCTCCTTTATCATTCCAATCCTTATAACATGTGAGAAAAATTTTTATTCTTTGAATGATTGTAATGAGATCATTAAGTTTCATAATTGATGTAATGAAACTATTAGTCCATTAATATTTTAAACTCATGATTTTTTTCACAAAGTAATTTTTTTCACTGATAAAATGTAAAACCTTTATATTACATCATGAAATCATAATATTGTTATAAAAATTCGTATAAATAATAAATCATAATGGTTACTTTTGTAATCCCTATAATTCTTACATTATGTCATTAATGGTAACATAGGGAGTAACCTTTAGGGTAAAATTTGGAATACACATCATGGTATATTCCCTAAATATCATTGTAGAAACAAAACCAATTTTATTTGTCTCATTACTCAAAGAATCAAAGATCTATCAAGGGATCACCCACCATATGTTTATGTTGGATACATCCGAACACATAAAAAATTCTGAAGAACTGTAACATAATCAAAACACATATAACATGACTAATTGAAAAATATCATTTCCAATTATCAATTATAAAATACAAATCAAGACATTTATAAAATAAATACATTATGAAAAAAAATTTAAATATTAAAATATATGAATATTGAATATGGTATTTATTTTTCTTAATGAAACATTATGAGTTGCAGAGGATTCCCAATATTAAATAATAGTTATGGTTACAAAAAAGTCATTGTTACTATATGTGTTAAAAAAATTCATTTTATCATTTAATAATTTTAAATTAATAATATAAAAAATTAATTTTAAAAACAATTGAATAAATTTAATATTAAAAATTGTTGACTATAAACATTATAATAGAAGGTGGTGTATGACATCAATATATTCCTCAAAGAATTGAGATAGTGATGATGTCCCTTACCATGAGTCTGAATCATCTCACACCTTGTATAACAGCCTGAATAATAAACATATTATAATTTATACTTACTGTAGAACCTTTTCCAGGATAATTATTCCTTTAATACTTGTTAGTACCATGTTATAATAGTTAATTAATTATTTTACTTCATGTAAGACAATTTTTCAATATTAGTAACTTCAGTTCAAGATGTCTTTGTTATGTTGTCAATAGTAAAAGTGGTCATGATTAATTAATCTCCAAAATAATATTCATGAAAAAAATAATACTTTTTATACAAAATTTATACATTTAAATAAATCAATTTTTGTATTGTTTTTAAAAATTAAAAAATATATAATACTGGAGACGGTAGGACGTACACACACTTGAGTAAAGATCCCATTTGTCAGTGATCATTACAGAATGAATGAAATTTTCAATCAATCTTTTCCTAATGATCATAATATCATTAAAATCATATTAATAATTTATATTTACATATATATAACATAAATATGATGTGGTGAATACAAATTAAACTCATCAATTCGTGGAGGTGACAATTCACCTATGATCACTAACGATGTTATCATTTTTATGTGATTAGAAGGTATGATCATAAATGATATATTCATCTTTAATAATGATTTATATCAAAATTAATGTCATATATAAACTATAATTTGATCATTATATCTTCCCTTGTTGTACGTTAATGATATACAATACTTATATCGATTCGTGGAGGTGATAGTTTACACATACGCACAAATGATTAATTATATTCCCATTTAATTGAATTAGAGATGGATTTAGGTAAATATATTAATAAAACTATAATTATATTTTGGATACGAGATTTATAATATCATCATTTCTAGACAATTTTTTCTGATTTTATGTCATTTAATAATATATTCTTTATTTTAAAATCTCATAAATGTCAATTTTAACAGTATTCATCAATTGTCTTTTTAAAAATATCATAAAAACATGATTTAAAAAAACTACTTTTACTCATCATTAATATGTAAATTTTGTGCATAAAATTCTTTTTTGACATCAAATTTTATAAATTGTATTAATTGTAACAATATTAATATCATTTATTTGATTCTTCCTTTTATAAAACAAATAATGTATCATCAATATGTCATATTTTATTTTAATTATTTAATGTCCAGAAATTATATATAAATTATCATGATATATATAAACAATTTACATTTCCAGTGAATATTTGAAATCATATTTATCATTTATATAGCCTTATATTAAAATTGATTATCTTATTAAAAATATGAGTAGAACATTTTTAACGTATCTTTGAATAAAATATTATAAATGTCAAATTCTTACCCTAGTGGTTTGAAAAGGTTATAATTTTAAATTATGGTTGATTTTGTTCTAAAAAATCATCCAATGAAATTTGGATATGTTTTAGGGTAATATTATAATATTATAATAATATATTAATATATTAAAATAATGTTATTATATTATTATATTATTATATTACTATTATCTTTAGTTACCCGATTTACTCTTAACCATGGTAAATCAAATAATAATGCCATTATTCACCAAAAATTTCATATATCCTTTTAGATCATAATTTATATACGGATTAAAACCATATATTTCTTTTTCTCAAAATTCAATTCATATATGTGGCAAAAAATGATTTAAAATTAATACTCTTGATAGATCTAAGAAACAATTTATTAACAAAATGATCAAATGTTCATAGTATTTTTATATCAAATTTAAAGTTGAAATTTATTAAGATAACAACAATTGGATTAAATGATGAAAATGTTATTCAATTATAAATTAAAACAAATTAAAAAGATAATCTAACTGTATAAATAAATTATAGGAAAAAATAATTTTGAATTAAACATGTTATATCTTTGACCATTCAATAAATAATGAATATTACTAGAAAATACCAAAAACTCTACCAAAGTAAATTTTGATACACCAATTATAAATAATAAGGTCAATTTTTCATATAAAAATTCAATAGTGACAAAAAATATATTTTAAAAATGATCACAATCTAAAGGTCGTAAAATTACATTTTGAAAATATTGCAGCTTATTATGCTTAAAATTGGTTTTATTGTAATTTTATGATTATAAAATTTATTCAGAGAAAGTAAAAAAAGTAATAAACATGTTTTAAAGAAATATAGTTAGTTCTATTCATTCTTTCAAGAACAATGTCACGGTGATAACAACCACTTAAAATAATGTAATTAATAATCAATTAGTTTTTGCTATAACTCGTTATTGTGTGCAACGTAAGATTTTGGCAATACCCATTGTTATATTTCGAGTAAACTATTAGACATGCATAACCTATAATGTAAAATTACTATCTAATTCATAAATATTAATTGATATAAATATTTATTTTTCTACAATTTCAGGGGATGTGACATCCTTCCCCATTTTGGAAATTGTATCCCCGCAATTTTATTCACTTATCAAATAAGAGTGGGGTATTTCTCCAATAAAGCATTTTTAGATTCCCAAGTTTCATATTCAACCATGTTATTTTTTCATAAAACATCAACCAAATGAATCACCATATTCCACAATATGCTCTTTACATGGTCAAGAACTCGAACCAGAAATTCTTCAAAAGAAGGATCCTCTTCAAGATGAACTACCTCTATACTCAAAAAATGACATGGGTCCATAATAGTATTTCATAAAATTGAATCACTAAAAACAACATATACCAGGGATATTACATTAGGTAAATCCACTCAGTAGTAAAATGATCCTACTTTATTTAGGATTCCGTAGAATATAATGAACCATGGACTCTATTTACCCTTCTTAACAAAACACCTCACACTTTTCCATAAAGGAACATTATGAGAAATATCATCCCCTAGCTCAGAAGAAAGATCATTCCTCTGGTTATATTCATAACGTGTCAACCTGATCAGATCTATCCTCATGTTTCTATAAATCAATTGAACTTCTTATATTATCTCCTCTTCAAAATATGGTCTCATCAACTTCTTTTCCCCGGCATAATCACAAAAGATGGTGTGTGATTACTCATTCTGTATAATGCCTCAAATAGGGGGATCTATGTACTGGAATGTAAACTATTATTATAATAAAACTCAACAATATAGAGTTGTTGATTTAAACTTCCCTGGTAATACATTTAACAAGAAAATATCATATATTTCACGAAATGAATTGTTTGTTCAAACAACCCATCTTATTGAGGATGAAAAGCTATACTGAAATACAATTCAGTTCTGAATGACTTCTGAAGGCCTTTACATAATAGAGAAGAGAACCTATATTCAAAAATTGATATAATGGAGATAAAAAACCATGTATCATGAATATCACATTAAAATATAATTGAAAAATAATAATTGTAGACTATGTATCTCAATTAGGAATAATATGAGAAGATTTAATTATTTGATCAAAAATAACCCAAATCACATTGTTTCCTTGATATTTATTTGGTTATCCTACTTCATAATCTATGGATATAGATTCTAATTCCCACTATCGCACTAGAAAAGGATGATGCATCACCTTCACAACTGTTGTTCTTTGCTATCCTTCTAAAATGTCTATAACTTAATAATAATTTCATCAATATATATTTTATATCATACCTCCTGTAATACTCCTAAAGGTCTCTATACATAGTATTAATACTAGGATGAAATGAAAATGGAGAATTAAAAACTCCACAAAACAACTCCTTCTACAACATTGAATCACAAGGGACACATAATCTCTCCCAAAACCCAAAACACAATATTTATCAATGTTAAATTCAGGGAAAATACCCTTTGAAACAAGTTATACATTTTTATTAAATTCATTTTCTTCCTTACATTCATTATTAATTATATTTTATATAGATGATTTCACTCAAACATGAAAAAAACCATTAGAATTTTAAAGTCCTACAAAATCCAATGAAAAAGTTATAAAATCATTAAACAAAGAGTCAAGTTCCAAATGTAACATGGTTAATGTTTCATTTATTTTCCATCTCAAAGAATTGGTAACTTTATATTCTTTTAAAAAATGGAAATGAATTATGCAATTATAATCCTTGATTATTCCCAACAAAATTCGGTGTCTTGTGTTTAATTATTTATACATGAATATATAATTTAATGTTTATGGTCAGTATATATTTCACTTTTTACTTAATATATATTATTCCTCTAAATTTATTAGGGAAAAACAAATGAATATAATTCCAAACCATGTTTATGGTAATATAAATAATTATTTTTCAACTAATAATAAGTATTATAAATTAACTGATCATTATACATTATCACAAATCCATGTCCTTTAAATGACGAAGAATCACTTTTGATTAAAAATTCACAATTTCTAAATGGATGTTCTAAAATATATGTATTCACCAATAATCATTTCAATTCCTGAAAACAATTATCCTATTTTGTTTCTAGATGAACCTAAGACCTTTTTGAGTAAAATTAATCAATGGTCTTGATAACCGTAAAATTTTTCATCAAACCTCCTGTAATTTCTTATAGATGAATAAATAACTATTAATCATGGTTATATTTTTTGAACTTGGAAATTCATCCACATATTTCACTTCACCGGGATCAATAGTTATTCTATCCTTAGAAACAATGTAACTGTGGAATTAATTATTTTGAAACCAAAATTCACCATTGATTTATTTCCCATTAGTTTTTATTTGATTCAATATTTTCAGAACAACCCGTAGATGGAATTCATACCCTATATTAAATTTATAATATACAAAAATTTCATCAATGTACAAAGATTCAAACATATCCAAGAACTCATGTCATATTTTATTCATAAGATCCAAGAATACAAATGGTGCTTTATATAACCCAAACATAATAACTTTAAATTCACAATGTTCTTATAATGTATGTAATAATGTGTTCAAAATGTTTGATTCTATTCAATTAAACTGATGGTACCCAAACCTGAAGTCATCATTTGGAAAATATTTTTCTATTTAGAGCTGCTAAAAAATAATCGAAATGAGGAAAAGGATACTTTTTATTAATAATGATGTCCGTCCAGTCTTTATAATCAATGAATAATCTAATTGAACCAACTTCCTTTTTAACAAACAAGACAGGATCACCCCATGGTGATGCGCTTGGTCGAATGAAATCTATATAAAATAACTCCTGAAATTTCTTCCTCAACTCTACAAGTTCAATTTGATCCATTAAATAAGTGATTTTGATGTTTTCTTAGAATCAAGAACTATGTAAAAAAGTAAATTTAACATCCCAATACGTTATAATACCAAGAAACTCACCATAAAATGCATTAAAATACTCATTTACAACTAGAAAATCTTTCATATGAATAGTTCCTATGTTTTTAATATTTTCTGCAAGATAACATTCATTTCCATATTTTATTATTATTTTGTCTTCCTAATAAGTTATCAATGGTACTTTTTTATTATTTTACACAAAATAAAAATATTTCAATAAAAAATTCTTTAGATCTACATCAAATCATTTCATTGTATATAGAAGTCTAATCTATAACAAAAATAATATTTAGCTCTACTAAAGAGAATATATAAATGTTTTTAGGAAGATTCATTCCAGATACAATGACAAGAATATTAATATAATTTCTATTATCATTAAAACATTCTTCCGGATTTTTAGTATATTTTTGGTTTCATTTATTAAAGTGGAATTTCAAATTTATCAAAACATTTCTCGAATATAAATGAATATATGGACCCAAAATCAAAAAATAAATTGGAATAATATGAATAAAAAACAATATACATAATACCACAACATTTGATGTCCAAAAATCATCTAAAGTAGTTTCAAAGGATTTAACCACACCTTTATTCATATGGTATTGTTGTTTTCCATCATGTAGGTTCCTCTTCAGACACTATTTTGTATAATGACCCATCTCATTACATTTAAAACATTTTACTATCTGTAAATCAGATTTTTTATCACTACCATAATCATTTTATATCAATTATTTTCCTTATATTCAATTTTAACACATTAGAATCACTTTCTAGAATTTAGAAGTCATTCCATAGTGTGTTTTTACTACAATTATTAGAAACTATAAAATTATTTTTCTTATCATCATACATTTAAGAATTATTCCCCTTTTTATACCATTTCAACCAAATTTAATACTAGTTGTCAAAGAACACATTGTCATTGGAAAAATTTATTTCTACCTTCTCTGCACACCAAACATGTTTTTTTAATTATTGAAATCATGAGAAATCAATGCCCTTAATTATTTGAGATTTAATCCAAGGTAAAAATAATTGATTTTACTATCAAGATCACATATGATATTTGGAGCATACTATTCTAGTCGTGTGAATTTTTATACATATGCATCCACCGAGTCATCCATGTGTCTCAATTCCAAAAATGATTGCCCATCCTATGTCCAACTGCATTAGGATAATATTTCTCCAGAAGAATAATTTTGAATTCATCCAACCCCATGACATCAATTTCCTCATAATCCTTGATATTATTCTTGATCGAACACCACTAATTATATTCACCTTCAAAAAGGTAAACACAAATATTATCATTTTTTATTTTCTAAATACACAATGAGATCAAAATTATTTTATAGTGCATTAATCTACCAATCAGCTTTCATGAGGTCATTTGATAGCCTAAATGATGGGGGGATATTGCCTCGTGAAATGATCCACTTCCAATTTTTTCCTTTGTGGTTGATATATTTAATCTCATGCATGGACAACACCGAATTTAGAGCCTTTCTCAACTTATCCATCACAACTGAAAATTATTTAGTTCTAATTATGTCTATCTCATGTTGATGATTTGGATGTTTGTCTTCCTATATATAATGTCCCAGTACATGTTCCATGTTTTCTCAGTAGAAAAATATTCCGAATAGATATATCTTAGATTATGTAACAATGAAATCATAAAATGCTATATCATTTTTATTTTACCATAATGTAAAAATAATTTACGGATATTCTGTTAACAATATTTTGACCCATAATGTTATCTAAACCAACATTTGATAAATATTATAAGGCTCAGACCATAATCATTACAAAATATTGAGTTAATTTAAGAATTTAAAATCATTCACATTAATTATATTTTTAGTTTTAGAGTTTTATATATTTAGGATATCATTAATACAAAACATCCCTTATACAAACAAAATTGGTACAACTAAAACATTTTCCTTTTTTTCAAAATATAAAACTCTTAAAATAAATCATGATTTCGTTTTCATGATAAAAACAATAATAAAAATATTCTTGACATCATACTTTTTATTACCCATCCTTATACGCCATTAAAAAAATTAAAAAATTTGTATGAGCATAGAATGCTCAGTAAGCGGTATAAGAGAAGGAATGAAACGGTTTTTCCATGAATATTTTAAACTCATGAATATTTGTTAATTTTTTTTTGAATTTCACCCATAAAATAGAAAACCATAAAATTAAATCATGAAATCATATTATTATTATAAAACTCAAGAGAAATCATAAATTATAATGGTAACTTATCATATCCAAATAATTCTACACTGTATCTTTCATAGTGATATAGGGAGAAATATTCATGGTTACATGCGGAATACCAATCACGATATGTTCATTAAATATCTTAGGAGAAACCCAACCATTTAACTCGGCCTCATTACCTAGTTTATTAGAGATATATCACAGGCTCACCCACTAGTTTATCATAAAACCACTTAAATAGATAAATAATACCCAATAGACATAACATAATCATAACACATAAAATGAGCATAAATGAAAAAATAGCATTCCTACATTACAATAAAATGATATAATTAAATATATTGATAAAATAAATAATTTTCCTAAAATATATTAATACAAAAATATCCAAAATGGGAATATGGTAGTTATTTTTCTTTTAAAAACATTACTTCTTGTAGAGGAAGCCAAATAAAAAATAATAGTCTGGGCATCAAAAAGGCCATTGTCGTGATATTTGTTAAAAATGTTCCTTTGGTCATTTAATAATTTAAAATTACTCTTATAAATAAATTACATTCTAAATAATCTAAATGAAATTAAAATTAAAAGGTTTTTATGATACACCTTGTAATAGAAGTTGGTGTATAACATCAATATGTGCCTCAATGAAAGCTAATTAACATGAAGTCCCTTACCAAGATTCTGGACCATATCATATGTCAGTTATCATCCCAAATAATAAATATAGGTAAATTAATACTTTCCTTATAATTTTTTTTATTTATTATTCCCTTTATATCACTTATTACTATATTTTAACATTTACATAATTATTTAAACTCATGTGTGATGTTTTGTCAATATTTGGTACAAAGGTGAAGATGACTTTGGTATGATGTCAATAATAAAATTCGTTAAGATTACATTAAATAAGGAATAATATTAGTTAAATAATAATAAATTTTATACAAAAATTGTAACTTTTAATCTAACCATTTATTTTTGGTAATTAAACATTTACAATGTTATAATCATGGAGATGTTAGGCCATACAAACACATGTGTAACAATAACATTTTTAAATAATTGTTATAGAAAAAAATTAATTTTTATTATATATTTTCATAACTATAATCATATCATTATAATAATTTTAATTATTTAGATATAAATATATACAACATACATGTGATGTGGATAAGAAAAAAAGAATCACATCGCTTTTTGGAGGTGATAGTTCACACATACGCATGAATGATGTTATAATTTTTATGTGCATGGAATGTAAGAACATAAATGATATATTATTATTTAAAAATAAAAAATTTATTATTAATACAATATATAAACATTAATTTCATTACTATGTCCAGTTTTGAGAGACGGTAATGAAAAAATAATTAAATCAGTTCGTGGAGGTGATAGTTCACACTTATGCACGAATGATTACTTATTTTCCATTTAATGGAATCATTGATGTATTTAGGTGACGATATTAACATTAAAACAAATTTTCATGTTGATTATACTTTATTTTTTATCACTTCATTGTTGGATAATATTTAAATGAACTGAAATAATAAATAAAATATGGACAGTTAAATAAAAACATTACATTACTTTCAAATGATCCCCATTTTATAAAACCTTAACACCATTAAAGATGATGTATTTCCTAAAATAAAGCATCTATAATGTGGGGAGGTATTATATAAAATTTTTTGGTAAAATATTAACTATACCATATGATTTTTTAAGTGTATGGAATATAGATAAAAGGGAGAATTTTATTGGATAGGGGAGGGGATCACTTAGAAATATTAAATTTAATAAACTAATATAAATTATTTTTATATTAAAATTGGATAAAAATATAATTATTTAAAATATAGGATGATGCTGGGTCTAAATAAATTCATCCAATTAAAATTAGGCACGTATTATTATTTTATAATCCTTATCTTTCTTTTTTAATCCTTATTAATTCCTACAATGACACTAGTAGATTACACATTGAGTGTAAATATAATTATTATAAAATAAAAAAGAAAAAAAATAATCATTAATGAAAATTTATGACTTACCCAAAATATTTGGACAAATGATATAATTTTTTGCATTTTATAATATTTAATAAAATATTATTTATTTTAAGATATCAGAAATGTCAATTATGATAGTATTCACAAACTAACTATTTAAAAATAATATAAAAACATTATTCATTCAAAAAATACTACTTAAACCCGTCCTAAAATTTGACAAAGTCATCCAAAAAATATATTGATGGAATAAAATATTTAAAATTATATTTATATTTACATTTTCAATATCATTTATTTGATTATTCCTTTAATAAATCAATTACCACATCATCATTATGTCGTAATTAAATTTAATTATTTAAAGTACAAAATTATGAAAAAATTATCATGAAGTAGATAAAATTTTTATCTTTCACATTAATATTTATATTTGATTTATCCTTTATATTAACTAATATGAAAAATTATTTACTTATTAAAAATATGAGTATGACAACTTTAACATATCTATAATTATAAAATAATTATTATCATATTCTTACCCCTCTGGTTTAAAAAAAATTTACTTTCATCATAAATTTGATTATAGTCGAAACCCATTAATCCAATGAAATTATGAGAGGGGTTATGTTTATTTTATAATATTATAATTTTATTTTTACATTTTATTACCCTATTTACCATTAATCGTGGTAAATAAAATACTAATGTTGTTATTCGTCAAAAATTATGTTTATCCTATTAGACTAAAAATTTTATACTGATTTCAATTGTGCATGTCTTTTTATAAAAATATATTCCCCAAAAGTTTCTAAATTTAAATTAAATTTAATCCTTCCGATGGATTGAAAAAATATGTTTATAAAAAACATTCAAAAGTTAATAATATTATTATATCTAATTTAAATGTTAAATTCATAATAATGACATACATTGGATATATTGATATTTTTTAATTATACATTAAAATAAATTAAAAGGATAATCATACTATTCAAATAAATTAAAGGAAAACAATTTTGAATTAAAATGCATTATTTTTCACAATTTCTTAAAAAGTGAATAATTTCATCCAAATACAAAAAGTTAAAAAATGTAAATTTTTATACTCCGATTCTAAATAAAATGTTTTATTTTTGCATATAAAAATTCAAAAAAATTTGAAATTAAATTTTAAAATGTGTCTCTATCCATATGCAGTAAAACTACATTTTAAAAATATGAGTGCTTTTTATGCTTAAAATTTGTTTTTTCCTTATTTTAATCCTATAAAATTTATTTAAAGGAAGTAAGAACTTTTAATGTACATGAGTTAACATAATATAATTAGTTCTATTTATTCTCTATAACACAACAACTAGGAAATTAGAACCATTTAAAATAATATTTTCAATAATATATGATTTTTTTGGTATTACTCAATCCTGTGCATAATGTAAGATTTCAGAGAAAACAATTATTTCATGTTGGGTATCCTCTCAGACATAAATTCCCCTTTAATGTAAAAAAATAGTATCTAATTCAGAAATATAAATAGATAATACATTGTCTTATTCTATAATTACCTAGTATGTTATATTATTTTTACCTAAAATTAATAATGTTGATTGAAAATCTGTAATAAATTTCATTATATTCAATTAAAATAAGATGAAGAACATTTCTCTAAATTCCACTAATTATTATTAATTTTTTTCAATAAATTAATTTCTCTTTCATAAAAATATAATTTAATAACTATATTGCTGGTAATCATCATTAGATGAATTTAAAATCATATATTTATATATATTATTTATAAATTTAATTTAATGATTCCTCTATTCATGTATATAATAAATAAATAAAATGGAGTAATATTAATCATTTACAAATATTTTTCAAGACATTGTGTTTTTAGACAAAAAAACACATAATAAATCTGGTATAAACATTATTAAAATATTATAATTTATTTTAAATATATCTTAATGATAATTATTCTATTTTAAATAAAATACAATGAATAATACGAATGTTAAGATACAACATTTATTGAATTGGAATGAGAGTTTTTACAAATATATGTAATTTTCATTAATCATAGAAAAATTACCTTTTTAGAAAAATAAGAATATGTGACCCTTAGATTATATTTAAAAAATTATTTAAAAATTTAATATAATTTTATAAATTATATTTTCAAGTTAGAGAAATATAATATTAAAATTGTGTGCAAAAAAATGATGAAATAAATTTTAGAATAATACACTTTTATGTATAAAACTATATTTGTTTTCATTCAACAAAAAAGATTATATGAAATATAAATTAATTATGTAATTATAAATATATAAATTTCATTTAAATCATTCAACAAGAGATGATAATTTAACTTATTAAGATAAAACACATTGCAGACATAAAAACAGTTTATCATAAAGAATATTTATTGTATTTAAAATGATTTTTATTTCCAATTACAATAAGTTGATAACAAAAGGATGTACTAATCAGGCTTAAACCATATAATTTATAAAGTATTTCCAAATTTCTAGCTTCTAATATAAAAACTATGATAAATTGGTAATATTTAATTTATATATTTTATCGATATTTTATGCTCGATGTTGTATATATTGTAATATATAGAACACAACGTTATTTTTATAAAATATATGTGTGTTAGAATTATTTAGTGATTAATATTATTGATGTTATGAAGATATAGTGTAATTTTTATAACATCCATGGTATTTTATTAATAATTTTATAAATTCTATTTGAAATAGTGATCATATCTCACATATACATAAGGTGTTAAATGATATATTTTATAACTTGTTTATAATAAAGGAAATTATGAGATATTGAAATACAAATGATGAATATTTGAATTAGTTCGGGGACTGAGAGTTAAACAAAAGGGAGAATTTTGAAACCTGCTATGATTGAGATATTATAACAATTATTTTAGTTCAATTATAGTTGTGTTTTTTTCCACAATTTTGCAATGGGTTAAAGAATACTATGATAAAAATTATAATAACTTTGGAAATATATTGTGGGTTTTGATTATTGATCTTGTAATGGAAAAAAATACAATTATATTATTATTTTTCATTTCCGTCATAAAAAGTTAATGAAGAAATATACTGGATAGAGAATTGAATATGATGAACTTTTTATAACATATATTGTTTTTATTTATCAATATTTCAGTTAATTTAGAATTCTTTTTGAAATGAATTTAATTATGACACAATAATTCTGGGCCTAACAAATAGTAAAAATGAAGATGGAATGATGGATATTTATTAAATTTTTATATTATCCCACAAAATCGTAGTAGTTTATTGGGAGAAGGTTTTTTTATAAGAAGTATACATGGGTATGGGTTACTCTCATAGAGGATAAACCAAATCCCAAAATAGTATATGGTACCTAATGACACACTATAATGAAATGAATTTAATTATACTAACATTTTTCATGTATATAATAGTTTGTATATATTGTTGTCTTTATTTTTGGTATATTTAAGTGATTTCTAATGGAGTAATTATGAGATGATATATTTAATGTTCATTTCATAATAAAAAATGTTATTATAGAAGATTTCATAGATATTAAGATTTTTACTAATTTGATTATTTTTCATATATGAGATGATCTGTTTTATTAATGGTTGGATTAGATAATTTTATATGGTTTCCATGACCAAATTGGCGGTGAAATATTTCATCATAACATACATTGTTTTGAGATAAAAAAGATCCAAATTTATTCCACTTGAATGTCAATGAGAAAAAAGAAGAATTTTCATGGGAGAGTGAAAAATTAAATGTATTCTGAATAAAAATTGGACATTTTATTTACCAGGGATATTTAATTTTCATGGTTTATTAACATGAATAAAATTAATGGTATAGTTATGTTCAAGTATATAGTTCTTGATAGAAACCCCTTTTATAGATTTGTTTACTATTAATCATTGTAAATTTCATTAAAAACATGTAAATCATATTTTTATATATCAATTTTGATGTAGATATAGAAAATAATTTAAGAGGAAGTGAATATTAGATGTTAAATAAACAATATAAATATTATATTCATTCAATAGTGTGTTTGTCTATTTCATATAAAATAAACATATTATATATGTATACATTATTGAAAAACCCATTTCCAATGAACCAAATGAAATCATTTAGTTATCACTCTATGGATTTCCATTTTTTAATTTTTTCTTAATCAAAATATTTTTAATGATTCAATATTTTGTACTTACATTAGATTATGATTGATGTAGAAATGTTTTTTACTTATTATAATTATCCCCTAATGGGGTTATCCAATCATTTTATAAATTAAATTTGAAATATTTTAGATAAATATTAAATATATTATGAAATAATACATTCCCCTGAAACATAAAATATTGTAGTAAATGGAGACCATATAAGTAATGATAAAATTTGTAGAAATATCTTTAACACGTCTCATGAACTTATTCTTACATAGTACTCTTCTTATAAAGACCCTACCTAGAAAATTTCTTCCTAATCATGTGAAATGTAACTTAAAAACTTATAATCAAATATTCTCATTAAGGGTAAAAAAAGAGATATAAATCAATTATCATATGATATAATAATATATTCTTATGTGTATCTGAATAATATCATAATATATAGTAATCATAAAAATAAATTTAATGATCATTAATCATGAATAATGAGATTGGGATTTAAGATGACAAAATAATTATATATAAATGGTGTGAAATCATCAATAATAAACCTTCAGTCCTGAGAATATATCTTCATCACAATACATAGGATTATGGAATTAAAACAAACAAAAAAGCAATTTCAGTAGCTAATGTTCAATTATGATTCTATTATAGTCAATTTGGTATGACTCCTCATTCTATCATTTTCACTCCCAATAATATCATGGGTGATATTGTTCTATACTAAACTGAGATTAATATATAATATAGCTATTATTATCCCATGATATAGACATATTTACATAGTACATTAGAGGGTCATATAACTCAATTCACATACCCCATATATTCAAAACATAGAAATGTGTCCTGTAAGATCATAAAAATACTAATCACATCATCATTTCATGAACTAATAAATGGAAATGTTATTATTAAACATTACATTATTTCATCAAATCATAACTATTGTAAACTAAATGTGTTTAATAATGTTTTAATGATAATATAATTAATATTTGGGAATGAAATGGGTTTTATAGAATGATCCTTAAATTATTATCATTAAAATCAGTCATACTAAGGGATAGAGGATAATATTAAAATATTATATCCCCAGTAAGGAATATAAAACCTAGTAGGATGTTTACATAGTTTTAAAACACTGTTAAAAAATCATCCATGCCCTTCATTGAAATAATGAGTTTATATCATAATTTTACAGAAAAATATAAAACATCTCCCAGAATTTTGATGAAATCAATTTCATTGAAAGCATTCAACGATAATTCTGTCGTAATATTCAAATAATTGAATGGTTATAATAAGTATAATTTTTATTTAGGCCATAATCATTTGAAAATTACTCTTTTATCACCTTCATCAGAATGTAACATTCTCAGAAAAAGAAAACCAATGTATTTTTAAAAAATTTTATAAAACTAAAAATATGAAAAATGTTAATAATAAATACTTTCAGTATATTAAGAATATTCATTAAATCATATTTGATAATATAGATATTAATGAAAAAAAGTCTTCAAAAAATATGATTTTTTTGAGTTTTCATAAAAAATAATCAAAATAAATTAATGTAAAAATGAGAGGAAATGGTACTATTACATATATTTTCAATTAGCGCATATATGATATGGAAATAAATAGAATTCAAAATATATTATCTATATAATTTCATTCAAATAAATAAATTAATATATTTTCATGAGATGAAATGTTTTTTTAGATTATTAAGACATATTATCTGACATAATAATATGCGAAAATATGTTCATATATCAAAACTAAAAGCTACAGTATTAGGGAAGGTTTTTTTGAAGGGATTAGTGTAGGGTTTTACTGGGATAAAAATTTCATGAAGTGTAAGGATGAAATGAGAAATTGTATCATTTATATGGGATGTAGAGGGAACAAAGCGATGGTTTTTTTAGAATATTAAAAAATATTAATTTCATACACATGTATGGTGGATATAAAATTCAAAATCATTGAAAATAAGAATATATTGGTCTTAATAACATTAAAAAAAATTAAATATAGTTTTTTAGGATTATTTAACCATGTCTATTATGTTAACCCCTCGGTAAAGCTATTTCAACCCTAATGAAGAAATATTTTTTAATGTTTTAGTATTTATGAGAAAAATAATTTAAATTTATTAAATAATTTAAATTAAAATAATTTAAAATTATTAATCTAGTTTTTAATATTTAATTTTAGAATGTGGAAGAGAATTATTTGAATATAATAATATAAAAAAGAAATAAAACCATTTTTAAAAAAATAAATTTGTAGGAATATAATTGTTTTACATTTATATCAAAATAATATTCTAGGATATATTTCTCTATAAATAAATTTTAATTATTTCATATCTGTAATCACATAGAACACCGAGATTATGAAAACCTTGTTATACTATTAAAATAATACTATTTAATTTAATAGTCATCTCATAGAAATTGTTTTTGTAGTTATGAATACAATTTACCATATATTGAAGTATATATAATGTCACTACTAAATATAAATTTATTATTTACTTAATAATAAAATTTAACTCGATTTTTAGTAATGCCATTAAAATCATCATAAGAACATTTTCTCCATAAATTGTAATGATTTCTTTTTTACAGAGGGTATTGTAATTGATAACCATGTCATTTCAATAAAAAAATTTACAAAAAAGTATATATTTTTTAAAAATAAAATATATGAATAGGATTATGGTGATTGATTTGGGTTTTTTTAAGAAAATTTTTATTTTCTAGTGAATAATTACTAATACTGATTTTTATTGAAAATTATATTTTTGTGCAAACTACTATCAAAGGTATATTTTCGTCCAAAAGGGTTCAATGTAAAATTAGATCAATTATATTATGAATAATATAATTCTGTACATTGTAATATTATTTTATCAAATGTGTAATAAAAATATATGTACTTAAAAATTAATATTATTTGGAATTTTTTTAATCATTTTTTGTTTTTATATTAAATTTGTTTTTTCCACTTATATTAATTTAAATGAGGAAAATATATTGAAAATATGGAATCATAATGCTCAAATGATTTTTAATAGTTTCCTTTTATTAATGTTCAAATAGAATAGTAACCATATTAAATTTTTTGTACCATATTAAAGGGAAAATGGATTAATTGTTCCTAAATATAATGTGATAAGCCTTAAAAACATACATACATGTTTTAGTATCCTATTGTATTGGTTGAATTCATCTAAATTGATAACATTGTCAAATATATGATCAGTTTGATCCATTTTTCGCTTAATTTGACCAATATATTATTTTAATATATGAATAATTACAAAATTCCACTCTCTTTAAAAAAATTCATTATAAACATTTTATAAGGAAAATATATTTTATAAAATATTATTTGAAATATAAATTAGTTTTTTATCCAATATGTTTTCTTAAATACTTGGTAAAAAATAATTACTTAATTTCTTAGGCAATTATGACACAATATTTAATGACTTTAAATAAATATATAATAAATTAGGATTAAAATATTAAATGTAATAAATTTTAGTTGAATAATTGTGTTTCAGAAATTTTTTACATAAATACAACAAGTTAGGGGTGTAAGGGGTTTGTATTTATTTCCTTTTTTGTCATGTTTTTTAATATGAAGTTAAATAAATAGTTCTGAAAATTAATGTTGGTGCCAAATATTGGGAAAAATAAGAACAAGAGGGAAGTCACCGAGGCTGCCTCACAAACACCTTTCTCGGAGCCCAATAGTCTTGCACCCACCAAAGAACAAAGAGGCGGGAGGCTCTGTGAAACCCTACTGATGTTCCCGATCCCACCGTGGAGCAGGGAGGTGTGAGGCACTGCAAACCCCCTTTGATGTTCGCGAGCCTGCCGCGGCGCAAGGAGGCAGGAGGCTCCACGAACAAATTTAACGTTCATGAACCCGCTATGGATAAAACTATATCTTCACACAATGAGAGCTCAACTTTTCGGTGCCTATTTCATATAAATACATGGCTCTCATAATGCCCAAAGGGCGGATCATCCGACCTTTCCCCTTCTCAGCTCTCAAATCACGAATCACATCTAGCTCTGCGAACCATGAGCTTCTCAAGGTACTTTTTCATTTTGATGTCCCCCCCATTTCTTTAATTCAACCCATCTTCTAAGAGGGATGCCTTTCACGAAGCCCACATGCCTTCATGATGGAAGGGGATCTCCATGTCGACTCGGGTCATCCGGAAGCATTTATGCCTCGCAAAACACAATCCATACAGACACAACACACACACTAAGGCAGGGTCACTATGCACCGTGAAGCACATTGCTTCCTAACACCTTGCTTCACGAGGCACCCCTGCTTCGCAAGGAATTACTTCACGAATGCATTTCCACTTCGCCAAAGTCCTCCTATATGCACCTGTGCCATATTCCTAGGCATAGACACAATGCTTCACGAAGCATATCCCTTCATGAAGCCCCTCCACTTCATGGAGCACCAGAGCTTCACAAGGCTTCTACCTATGAACAACTATGCACTACAACTCATTTTACCATGCGGCCCTTCGTGTTTTCACGAATCAATTTCAATTTCCATTTGACAATATTTCCCATTTTGTTACTTCACATCATGCTTCTTCGCAAAGGCAGGCTAACAGTTATTGTTTCTTCGCATAGCCTGGCTAACATGGACCCCCAATTGATCACTCTATAACACCCACTCACCATGGAATTGTTGAAGCCTTCCCTTCCCCAATGGTATAAAGGTATAAGTCATGTATGTCCTAGGGGTGTGGAGTGGACCAACCTCATCCTAGCTATAGATTGTTAAATTTCCAAGCACCTTCATCCTCAGGACATGAGGTTTAACTATGACCTCGCCTCATGCCCTACTCACGGGGTTCCCCATTTAGAACATTATCTACGCCCAATAGTCACCACGAGAGTGAGATCAATCCTCACATGGAATGACATTCTCTTTATCAGAGAGGTGTTCATCTATGGGGAATGGGAAACCACCCTAGTGTAAGCCCCATGATTTCCCTATAAGAGGTAGCACCCCTGCTCCTCTTTTCTTCCTAGGTTCCGAATCCCTCTACAACTAGGCTTTGACACCACCTATTACTTCATCCTGTAGTAAGTCCCGATATCCACCTCCCTGAGTGGTTAACCACGCATAACACCATGTTTCCTCTTTGGGTGGCTTACCAGGAATAAGGCCCTATTTCCACTTTGGACTAGTAACCACGCATAATCCCATGTTTCCTCTTTGGGCTGCTAACCACGTGTAAGACCATGTTTCCACTTTGGGCTACTAACCATGTGTAAGCCCCTATTTCCTTTTTGGGCTGCTACTTGCGCATCATCCCCACTCTACATCCCATAGAAGCACCTTTCGCGACATGATCACCGGTCATTGGGGCCTCTTGTTTCTCACACCGAGCATGACTTATGTAGGCTTAGAGCATGCATCGACCATGACATCATATCTAGGCGGTCTAGAGTGTAATACAAAAACCCACCTGAACTACGTGGTCTTTGATCCTTGCCAACGAAAGGTACAAAGAAAATATCATTGAGGTTCAATCCCAACACTCGGTCACTCTAACACCCTTCACGTCGGTTCGCCTAAACCCACCTGAAATGCGTGGTCTTTGATCATTGCCAAGGCAGGGTACATAGGAAGACTCCAAGTGGTTCAATCCCACCATCCATTTGTACACACCATCATCACATTGGTTCACCAAATCCTTCTGAACTACATGTTCTTTGATCCTTGTAATGGTGAGGTACGTAGGAGGCCTCCCTGAGGTTCAAGCCCAACCCCCAATCGCTCTGACACCCTTCACGTCGGTTTTCCCAAACTCTTTGGAACTACATGGTATTTGATCATTTCCAAGGTAAGGTATGTTGGAAGCATCATTGAGGTTCAATAACACCATCCATTAGGCCAAACATCTTCACGTTGGTTCACCATGCCCTTTTGAACTATGTTTTCATTGATCCTTTCCAAGGAAAGGTACGTAGAAAGCCTCCCTGATGTTCAATCCCACCATACATTGATCTTGACCATCCTCATTTCAGTTCAACAAACCCTTCTAAACTACATGGACTTTGATCCTTTCCATGGAAAATTATGTAGTAATCCTCCCTAAGGTTCAATCCCACCATCCATTGGTCCCGACAATCCTCACGTCGGTTCACCAAAAACCCATTCTGAACTACGTGGTCTTTGGTCTCTGCCAAGGCATCATACATAGGAAGCCTCAACGTGGTTCAAACCCACCATCTATCTAGGCCCCAGGTCCTCCTTAACATCAGTTCAACCCCGTCCTAAATGATATTAAAATATGGACCTTAATCAGTGGTATGTTTTTGTTCTCCTAGTCAGCGGTAAGCCATTCCTCCCACCCTAATTATGGGGACTTTGATCCATGAAAAGGAAAGGTACGTAGGACGCCTGATTGAGGTTCAACCCCAATAACCTTTGGACCTCAGGTCCTCATCCACGTCATTTCACCGACCCCCCATCTCATAGGGTTTACGTTGGTTTGATCCTTGTCTCATAAATAAGGTATGCATGAAGCCTCCATGAGGTTAGACCCCATCTAGCGGTAAGCCATTGCGACCCCATCCACTAGTAAGCCATTGTGACCCCATTCAACGGTAAGAAATCGTCAATACATTTCTATGGAACTTGTATTTAGATGAACTATGTGGAAATTGATTCCCTACCATGGGGATATGTTGGAAGCCTCCCTGAGGTTCAAGCCCGCCACTCAAGTCTCATCCGGATCTCTCCCTTAAGCCTATGTTTTTTGGGAATGTCATAACCCAACCCAGAGGATCTATTTCCTAAAGGTCCCATCCATGATTCCATTCTCAAGGGTCGCCTTCTTAGGTGTCCCATCGTTAGAAGAACTACGGGGACTTTGATTCCATGCCACATGAATACATATGAGGGCTCTTCGAGACTCAAGACCAACATCATCTTCATCCTTGAGTCGACTCCATCTCATTCTACACATATTTCATTAAACCCTCCATCATCCATATAGATTCTTACCTTGGCCACCACATAATGGTGGGATCTTGCCACATCATTCACCATTGCCCATGTCAACAACCAGGTAGGTAACAACATGTTATCCCTGAAATCAGTGTTCCCTCCAGGGGTTTCACCAAGTTAATCCACTCTAATTAGTTTTATGATCATTCCGATCCTTCTCCACTTGGTGTTAAACTCGCATGATACCCTTTGTTAAACATGGGATATTGCGGAAAACCTCAGAGGCATTCCTATTGCATATTATTCCCTGCATGTGACGGGGAATGCTTCAGGGTTCCGCGCCCACAAAAATCCCTATAATAAAGAGAAGAATCATAGCTGCACTAGTATTCTAACGTTCAGACACTCCGGTGGAGGTCTTACCTGATCCAGAACTACCCACAGAGGTCCTCCCCATGTCCACTTTTATATCTATCCTCATGCTCCTCGCATCCAAGATTACTCCAGTGGAAACCCTTTCCACCTCACCACCATTATAGCCGAAGGACCTCCTCATGTCAGAAATCAACTATGTCCTAAGGAGACATCATGGGGAAAGAAGGCAGGTCGTCGCCACAATAAAAAGATTTTTAGGAAGGTTCAAACAGAGATCAAAACATCGTGTTCATCATATTATGAAGCAGAGTACGACTCAACGTTGGAACCCTCCCTGCGATCCTCCAAGTCGATGGTCGGGGCAAGAATGAGGCGCATCATCCTAGTACTCCATGAATGCAAGGTCTATCGGATTCACGCCTCCCTCCACAAGTATATCTAGGAGGAAAAAAATTTGGAAACCATATAGGTTACAGTCGTGCAATCACCTCCATCATCACCAAAAGCACATTCTACCTTGACTAGAGGTTATAGAGAACTATTATAGGGACCAATGGTGGGAGATAAACAGTACGAACCATCGCCAGTAGCCCCATCCCCTAGACTAGGAATTGCAGTGGTCAGCTCATCCTACCGCAATTTGGTGGCTATGTCGCAACACTCTTCAGAGGATAGCCCTAGATGCGGAGGCCTATCAACTCACTCATCATACTCTCCACCGGCCAACCTACCGTCTTAGCAGTCTGCTTCGGTACCACTACCGGTTCCTCAGACACCTCCAGTTGACATGTGGGGAAAGGAAGGTATGGACCTTGAATTTGATCTATGGAGCATATGGAATATCCTTGCAGCATAACATATACCTGAGAAGTTTTGGCCCATGGTTGCGCCGAATTTCTGTGCACTGGATCCCCTCACCCAAGAGGACGTTTAACATTTCCGTCAAACCCTCTGGGCGATGAACTTTTGGCTTCATCACCAGAAAGTGGTTTATACCTATATCCAATCAAATTTTGAAGTCATTTTCAATCAATTTCATCTAGTTGATATGGACGCACTCCCTGTGGCCCATCGCCCTGAGTCACCAGGTCGCCATAGGGCCCTCCAACAGCAATGCGTTTAGAGTTTCAACGTACTCCATAAGATTATCAAAGAGGATTCCCCCCACCTGTAGATAAGTGGATCGGGGAAATATGATGCCCTCCTCTTCTGTCCTATTCGACGAAAACATGTCTCGCTAGGAGAAATTGCGTACATTCCCCCAGGTAGAGTCGCATTCAACATGGACACCCTATCAGAAGAGGAAAATGAGTTAGATCTCATGGATGGGGACCTCCCCCCTGAAGGTGTGCCACATCTATGGACCCCTAGGGAGGGTTACTCGAAAAGAGGCAAGCCTACTGGGTCTCCCTGTGCCCACCATGGCATTAGTTTTTAATCGAAATCACGTTAAGTGTAAAGATCATCTCAAATCCGCGAAACCCTCTGACCCATCCGGCTTAGTGAATAAGATGGGGGAAGACCCCGAAAAAGATGCATTGCGTCCGAAAAATTCCGAATAGAAGAAGTTGGTCGATGACCTCCTGGATGAACGGGTTGCACAACGATGGCCAGACTATGGTAATCCTAGGCTAGGGTAGCAGGGGTAAGAACATCTTCCCCTCAGTGAGTTGCCTCTATGCGACCCTAACCATTCCACCCTGCAGACAGGGTTGATGTTGGAAATTACGACAAGAGGGCATGGTATGTCTCGAAAAACCCACCGAAACGACGCGAATATCCAAGGGAACCAGCTCGAGTTGTTCCAACAACCCTGAGGGTCGTGCCACCAGCTGCTCCATGAACCATTGGGTTTGCTTACCATGTTAAAGAACCTGGATACACACTCATGGTTAGGGGTCCCCATCAGGAAAGGGACCCCCATCCAGATGATCTAATGGAAGCACTCATTTCCCGCTTTGAGGTGTTGTAAATGTGACAGGTGGCACTCCCACCTGATGGAAAGACATATCCGGCGGGGGTGGATGATATGCCAGCACCCCACGGTTTCAGAAATCCCACCTTCACCCTCTTTAACAAGACATGGGACCTGCTACAACACAATGCCTACTTTACCTCACGGTGTGGGAAAATGTTGGGAAATCCAGCGCCGTAGGAGGCCGCCAAACTCTAGTGTTTTGTGCAATCATTGGAAGGCCCTGTGTTTTTCAGGAATAGCCCGCTCCCCATCAGATTAGTGACTAGTTAGGAGGTCCTCCGTAGTCAATTTCTCTAGCATTTCAACTCCACCACACATAAAATGAGTATCTAAGGCCTCTTCGAGTGCAAGAAGAGGCCCAAGGAGCGTGCCTCTGACTTTGTCGCCCAGTGCAAAGGACTCACGTATTCTATCGACATGCCACTAACGCAAGATCAATTACTGACGATGTGTGTGGGAAATGTTAAGACTGAACTGGTTCTCTCTCTGATCACCGAAAATTACCCTGGTGGATTCTGATACCTCTCTGATAAGGCCCAGCGCCTAGAGGGTGCCTTATAGTAGGATAAGAAATCAATTTAGTTGCCTCCTTCAATCCCCATGAGAAGGGCCTCCTGGGAAAAGCCCACTACATTTTCCCAAATAGAGGCCCTTAATTTATTAGAGGTGTTTCCAGTAGATCTGCCTCCGCAACTGCACAGAGGCCCATGGCGTAGCCTCCAGACCAACAACATCCACCCCAAAATTAGCCGGTGACCCCACGCAATGCGCCACCACCACCCATGAAAGATATCCAAGTTCCACCTTCTCGATAGGATTCTACAACCCCCCCCCCCCCTTCCATCACGGTCAGGCTCAAAGGTCCCCCATTCCGGACAGAAGAAACTAAACGTACTCATTCAACGATACATTGGTCCCTGGATACTTCTGTAGTGCCTTGGAAAAGGGGATTGTGTATTTTCTAGATTGTAGAAGGTCGGAAGAGGCAAACCATAATGGTCACTCTAATTGCTACCCATATCCCTGGATCCTAGGGTTCACTCTCAAGAAGTGTTGTGTGTTCAAAGTCTGGTTCCAAGACTAGGTCTACAGTAACATAACCAGGCTGGGCCTACACATAGTGTAGGAATCATGCATCATTGTGAGTCCAGACGGTAGCAGTGACAGTGAGGGTGAGTGGCATCAGGTTTCCAGTCAAAAATTACAAAAGTATGATGACTGTATGGATAGAAAAATAGTCACCCATGGCTATGGTGTCATTTGGGCATGCCTGAATCAGCTAGAGCCTTTAGAAGCTGCATCCACCACTTATGCATCGTCGTCTTAGCTGACATCTTCCCTGAAGAGAAAACACTGACGACTCAAGGGAAAGCAAAGTCCCACGCCGTTGTCATCATCATCATCCACTATGGGCGAACTCATGCCTACAGAGATGGAAATACCTCCTAGAATCCATCTAGTAGTGGGTGACTCTTCAAGTGATGGTCAAGGTTATTCCTTGGTTAACACCATAGAGCTGGAAAATCTATTCTTGATTTCAGACAATGAGGAGCGCTAGGCGAATCCTCCCAACATCCCCAGTCATCTCTAGCATCGAAAGATCCATGGATATATGGGTCTTCGGAGTGCCTTGGTCAGAACATCCATTCGGGCTATGCATGATACCAAAACTAGCCAATAAGCACCGCGCACTGCTCAGCATGCACAACCTTCTCACCTGGTGGCATCAGGCATGCCTTCGTCGTCGTTCGTGTTTCTGTATCAGGAAGAGCCACCTCGACCATGCCGCGAATAGCCACACTCTACTACATGTTGATCTCAGTTGTCTGGCCTTCATCCAATAGGCACTTTTCAAGCCTTAGCCTATGTGTAGCGGGATTTTCCTAGTACCAGTCAGTCGTCGGTCCAGTCAATAGGGCCCACCATACCTCATGCCATAGAGTGATGTTCTGCAAGAAGAAGTTCATGCCTGACATGGATGTACGATGTTCTTAATCATATTTCTAGTATCAAAACAAGGAATTACATCCTTGAGAACCTTATCCTATCATAAGATGTGCGTGAGGCCCTCATTGTGGCTTTTTAAAACCCCCTCTAGTTTGAGACAAAAGCTGCAGCCGCATAAGCTTTTCCTGCTGAAGCGGTTGAGATTGATGAATTACATGACATTATCTAAATCTCTAGAGAAGATGTAGGCTCCTCCATACAAGGGAACATTCTCCCACTGCACTTCACCAACCATTTCAATGGAGTGGACGTTCGTCGCCATCTTGTCGACACAGGCATTGGAATTAAACAAATCCAGGCTCGAACACTGTGAAATATGGGATTGTATGAAGATGATATGTGTCCCTCTGACCTAATAATCCAAGTTTATGATAGGAAATAACATAGTACGGTCAGTAATATCGATTTTTCAAACCCTGTTTGGTGGCCTAGTTTCCAACACTGAATTTATGGTAGTCTCCAAGGACACCACCTATAATGCATTGATGGGAAGGCCATGGCTCTACCTGAATATAGTGGTTACTTCATCATATCACCAGTTCCTCATGTACTACCTTAATGGTATTGTTGGAGTTATTTAATTTGATGCATCTACCATTGATTCTTGTCATTCCTGTTATCTGGATGCCAACAACTACAAGAGAAATGAAAAGCATATTCAGACCAACAAGGTCAATCCTACCACAGCTTCGACCGAACCATGGATAGATCTAGATGATGCCTAAATCTTTCCAATCCACTGATTGGAGGATACAACCATGGACATGTGATAATGCTTTGTTTTTTGGGTCGAGGGGGAACACATTCTTGTGTCTAAGCGTTGGCAGAATTCATACTCCGATACAAATCAGGCTCAGATGATCCTAGAGCCTCTTATCCCCTACGGTATCGGGATTTTTACCCCATGAAAATGACAATACGTCATACTTTATTGTTCCTATGGGCTGGAATTAACCAACTCAAGCCAATATGCCATTATTTCATCGATATCATAAAGTGTGCCCACTTGGGCCAAAGGCCCGATGGGGTCGGATCAACAACCTTCATCGGTATGGTTGTGGCAGCACAGGTGTCCTCCGATTTGGTGTCTAATGCTGCTCAGGCAGGTACCAGCCTCCTGTCAGGATTTGCCGACATAGAAGAGACTCCTCCCGCCAAGGATTCCCCCTCCACAAGTGAAGAATATGGTTTATAAGATGCTCCCTCTAAATTTGATGAGGGATTATCTGCCATAGTTGATGAGTCGGTACAGGTGAACCTCAATAGTGGGGCAGACCCGAGACCCAAATTGATCAGTGCTTCCAAGTCCCTCGATGAGAAACAATAGAACATAGACTTCCTAATACAACATCGTGATGTATTCGCCTAAATTTATGTAGATATACAAACACTGGAACTTAAGGTAACCTTCCACCGTCTCGGTCTCACTACAAGTCGACGCTGGTTCAAGCAGCCTCCCAGAAAGATGCACCCTTCTCAAAGTGCCATGGTAGAGGTGGAAGTTGATAAGATCATAAGTACCAATTTCATAAAAAGGTCTAGTAACCCAAATGAATGGACAATATTGTTCTATTCAGGAAGAAGAATGGACATATCAGTGTCTGCATCGACTTTCGGGATATCAATTGTCACCACCCGAAGGATGGTTTTCGACTTCCTATTACGGAGTTGTTGATTGACGCTACAGCTAGATTCCAGGCCGTCTCCATTATGGATGGATACTCCAGGTACAAACAGATCTGAATAGCCCTTGAGGAAGAGGATTCCACAGCCTTTAGGGAACCACAAGGTACACTCTGTTACCAGTTCATGCCCATCAGATTAAATAATGGAGGGGCCACCTACCACCGGGCTATGCATTGTATATTTAATCCAATCCATGAAACGTTGGTGGAATGCAATGTGGACAATCTAGTGTTAAAATATCACTAGCGTCATGACCATATCAATGACCTTGAGAAAGGATTCATCTTCCTCTGTTCCTGTCACCTGAAGATGAACCCATTGAAGTGTGCCTTCGGGGTCACATGTAGAATGTTTAATGGCTTCGTTGTCAAATACATGGGAATTAATATCGACCAAGTTAAGATCAAGGACATTAGCCAGATGTATCCTCCAAGATTCATTAGGTATCTTTGAGGTTTCCAAGGCCACATAGACTACATACGCCGATTCATTGCGAATCTGGCCGGCAGGTGTAAGCCCTTTTCTCGGCTCGTGGAGAAAGGCACCGCTTATGAATGAGATGAAGAGTGTCAGACTATGTTTGATAAAATCAAGCAATATCTGCTCCAGATTTCAGTCTTAATTCCACCTCTCTCTGGAAAACACTTTTCCTTTGTGTGAATTCCCTAGAATGATATCTCAATACCCTTATTTCCCATAAGAACAATGATTATATGAAAACCAACCTTTAATAAATCAATGGCATGCTCCTCGATACAGAGACCATATCCTCCCCCGTTAAAAAGTGCTTCCTTGTGCTGGTATTCAGAGTACAGAAATTAAGACATTACTTTTAGCACCATGAGGTGAATCTGGTATCTCTAGTATACCCACTGATGTACATTCTGAACCGCCACATGTTGACATGTCATCTCACTCGGTGGGCAGTTATTCTCTAGAAGATCGATATCAGGTTTGTTCATCAGAATGATATTATGAGGAAAGCATTAGTAGACTTCCTTGTTTCCCATCAGGCCCATGCTGACCAGTCCTTGGATTGTGATTCCCCCGATGAGGTTATCCTCTCAGTAGACCAAATCATGTTGTGCTAGTAGATTCCCATTGATGGTGCTTCCAGAAGCCCCACCGGCAGGAGGCTCAATGATCCCAGGCTCAACATAGTAGGCTTGGGTATCGTCTTTATTACCCCAGCACAACCCATTATGTTGTACTCATTCCTGTTGTCAGAAGGATGCAAAAACAATGAGGCAGAGTATCATGATGTCATCACTGGCCTCGAGCTGGCCCCCGAGATTGATGTGTCCCATTTTCATGTGAAAGGGGATTCTGATTTAGTCATCAAATGGATCAACGGTGACTACATCATCAGAAAGACAGAGCTCATGCCATTTTTGGGGTGAAGTCTCTAGATAAGGGTCCAGTTCCCATATAGGTTAGAAGTTACTCATGTCCCTCGATCTCAGAACAGTCGAGATAATTCCCTGGAGGGCTTGACTCCATCACTTGCAGAACCCGAGTAAGACGGTCTGATTATCCACATGGAAAATCAGAGAGTCACTACTCATGTCTCCCTAGAGGACAATGATGGCCTGAAGGTGAGCCATCATACTGGCAGACCCTCCACGTCAGGATCCCCAGATGTAGCGGTTGATGTGACTTTTGACTAGAGATCCCCCTTGGTCGATTATCTCCAAAATGGTTATCTCTAGGCTGATCGGGTTGATCGCTAGTGAATCTGATGTCGCACGTTACATTTTACCCTCTAGGATGGTCCCAGTCGTGATAAGAACCTCTACAAGCACGGGTTTGATGGTATTATCCATCATTGCATCCAAGGATTTGAGATTTCTTATGTCATGCAGAAGGTTCATTGTGATTCCTGCGGCACCCACCAGACTGGGCCAAAGCTATCCCCCCAGATCCAGAGAATAGGGTACTTTTGGCCCCCCATCATCCATGATTGCATCATGCTTTCCAAGATATTCCATGTATGCCAAATTCATTCTAACATTATTCAGAAGCTTCCATAGCCTCTCTACTCCACCAAGTACTATTGGTCATTTTCACTAAGTGGACTTGATGTCGTGAGACTATATCCACTGGTGACAGCTCGCCAGTGCAGATTCATCCTGATGCCTATGGATTTATTCTCCAAGTGGGCAGAGGCAGTTCCACTCAAGGAGGTAAAGGTCGATTCCATCATTTAATTTTTGAGTTCCCACATCATCTAATGATTTGGAGTTCCTCACGCCGTCCTCATTGATAATGGCACAGAATTCCAAGTAGGCGAGCTGAAGAAGTTGAACGCTAAGTAAAACATCCATTCTAAACATACCTCCCGCTATCATGCGCAAGAAAATAGACAGATCGAGGCATTCAAAAAACCCTCTCTAACATTTTTCCAAAAAATGGCGTGTCAGAATAAGAAGAGTTAGTCGGAAAAGCACCCCAACGCCATCTAGGCGTATTGGACAATGAAATGCAATTCTACCCTAGTGACCCAGTATTACCTAGTGTATGGAACTGAGGTCGTCCAGCCAATATAGATTCTGTTTCCTTTATTATTCCCGGTGGTCTATGACCAGCAGGCACAAGATATGGTAGCTGAAATCTGTCTAGCTGAATTGGAAGCACATGATGAGAATATGATTCTTCCCATGCATAATCTAGAAAGGCATCAAAATAAAATAGCTAGATCCTTCAACAAGAAGTTTCACCTCTTCTCTTTCTTGGAATGTGATTTGGTGTTGGCCCTCAGGACACTGATGATACCTGGCAGGAAACCACCCATGTTCCAACCCAAATTAGAAGGACCTTTCATTTTTCACAAGGTTTACCCCAATAGTGTGTACTCACTGGTAACCATGGACGGTGAGCATATAACTCCTCCCACCAATGTTATTTTCTTCAAGCAATACATTGCTTCAACCAACGGGTCTAGCCTGACCCTAAAATGTTTTGTCCCACACGACCCTAAACTACCTAGTCCTACATGACTTTAAACTTTAAAATGTCCCACATGACGTTAAACTGTATATCGTCCTACAAAATGTTAAACCAACACCCTTAGAAATATTTACCACATGATTCTTATCTGCGTGGGTTACGTAGTAATTATCTAACATTTTCTCTTGTGTCTAACCCCCAAACTCTTTTCTTTGACTATTCCCCCCTGGGGTAGACCTTTTGGAGGATCCTTACATGGAGTAGTGAAGGCTTCTTTGGCACTGCTCATGTTAGGATTATGATGATCTCACCTTGTGCTCCATCCTCGTTCATCAAGTCTCCCACGTCCTCACCACACGATGCTAAACATTATGGCATTAAAAACTACATACGGCTTGATTCCCATCCTCATGGGATACGTAGGAACGCCCAGACATTTCGTCTGTTGGCCTAGAGAAAACATCATAATTCCATCTTAGGTCGGGACACATGGTATGTATTGGATTTTTCCCCAATTCACGTCGATCTCATCTTGATCTCTCCATACGCCCCGCTCCCCAGATATGTCCATCACATTCACATCCCCACTAGACGTTAAAATGTATGGGCACAAGTATGCTTCACCCACTCCCTTGATTGGGACTCCATCATCTTTCACATCCAAAAGGACCCTTGACTAGCCTAGATGCTCAGCCTAAGGGCTCTCCTACCACTTTGTGCCAATTCCCTCGATGATGTTGAGCAACAAATTGATACAATCCCCACGTTGCGAATATGGTCGGCAGTCGATGGTAATTTATGTTCGCATTTTAGGTCACACTATAAGGAAACAATGTTTCGAACATGGTCAATGTCATTCCTTTTTCATTCTCACCACCCCCATATATCCCAAACATTGAGTGTGGTGGTTCATCCTATGAGATACATCTTTGAGTTATGATTCTCTTCAATTCAAGCCAGCTATCAGACCATTATATGATAGGGAAAGCTGAATCTGGCTCCCTGTTTCCCACACTGAGCCCTGCTCACGTGGGCTTAAGAGCTGTGATGTGGAGGTAACTGCACAAGAGGTCATATGGATATAGTTGGCCAGGACACCCAGCATTAGGTCCCTTGGAATATCTTCAAAGACCAATTTTAGTTCCCTAAGAGGATTTACTAGTAGAGGCTACTTTGATCATACCTCTCACTATAGATCGTATGCCACCGTTCTCCATGTGGGTAGGTTTTACATAATAGATATTTCATGAACCACAGACATGTAAAAAAACCTCATTGTTTTGAATAGGAACACTGATTTCTCAGTGTAATTATGGCATAGATGACATAGCCACAACCACCACATCCACAAAATGATCAAACATCACTTATAGTTGCATGTATTTAAAATTCCAAAACCTCACATTATAAATGAAAAATATCATAGTTTGTATCTCAAAATTATAGGAAATTTCATTCACACTTTAAACCCGGTCATTAAACACACACTTCTCCTAAAACTAGAGATGTAATGGAATATAATCATAAAAACAACTAGTGACACTTCTTTTTTCCCACTAAAACTATTAATCTGGGTTGAGACTTAATTTAAACATTCAATATTCAAATTCAATTTGATTTTATTTGATATTTCATTTTAACTTATACACTTTAAATCATATTTCACAATTAATTTTAAATGTTTCTACCAATATTTCACTAAATTTATATTTAAATGGGACCCCACCCCCTGGACACACCGCTCACCTCCTTGGACAGCCCGTCCACCCCCATGGACTCCCCCTACCCCATTGGACAACCTGAGCACCCCCGCGGACAGCCCGCCCACCTAGAGACCCCGACCCCCTAGAAACCCCCTGACCCCCTGGACACCTCCAACCCCCCGGACGGCCCCACCACCCCCTAGACACCCCGCACCCCCCTGGACACCCCGCACCCCCCTTGGACACCCTGTACCGCCCCCGGACAGACCGCTCACCTCTTTGGATAGCCCTACCACCCCCGGACAGCCCGCTCACCTCCTTGGACAGTCCACCCCCTGGACACCTATACCCCCCGGACAGCCCCACCCACCCCCTGGACACCCCGCTCACCTCCTTGGACAGCCCGCCCACCCCCCTAGACACCCTGCACCCTTCGTGGACAGCCCACCCACCCCCTGGACACCCCTAACCCCCCATGGACACCATGTACCCCCCGGACAACCCACTCACCTCCTTGGACAACCCTCCCCCCAGACATCTCGCTCACCTCCTTGGACAGCCCACCCCCTAGACACCCCTCTCACCTCCTTGGACAGCCGCACCCACCCCCAGGACAGCCCGCTCACCTCCTTGGACAGCCTGCCCACCCCCGGACACCCCGCACCCCCCTTGGACACGCTGTACCCCCCCCCCCGGACAGCCTGCTCACCTCCTTGGATAGCCCACACCCTGGACACGCTGTACCCCCCCCCCCCCGTACAGCCCCACCCAACCCGTGGACACCCCTCTCTCCTCCTTGGACAGCCCGCCCACCCCCCCCTGGACTCTCCCTACCCCATTGGACAGCCTGACCACCCCCGCGGACAGCCCGCCCACCTGGACACCCCGACCCCCCTAGACACCCCCCGACCCCCTGGACACCTCCGACCCCCCGGACGACCCCAACCCCCTAGACAACCCGCACCCCTTACTGGGAAATCCTTGAATATAGGAATTAGAAATTATTTATCTTATTTTCTTATATACAATTTATTTTTTGTATTTCTTAATATGATTCTCATATAGAGTAATGTGTCAGTTATGCTTTTATATAAAGTAAACAATCGTCATTTACCTAAATATTTTTTTGATTATACTTCAATATCATTGAATTTCTTTGAAATGAATTATTGCAATTTTTTTAGAAAATGGAAAGAAGTTGGATGTACGAAACTGATCGGATTTCAACCGATTTTCAAAATAATTTGAACAGCTTTCTAGATTTTGCATTTGACAAGGATTCAGATAGTGGTCGCATACACTGCCCATGTTTTAATTGTTTTGGAAGACCTTGGTTGAGTCGTGACGTAGTTAGCTATCATATAACCAAATATGGTTTCCAAAAAAACTATTATGTGTGGTATCACAATGGAGAGAAAATGGAATCTCAAAATGTTGATGATCCAAATGATAAGACTGAATTGAAGAGTTTTATATATGATCAGTTTCCATTTATTCGGCATCATGAGAATGAAAGGATGTCCAGCCAACAAGATTTCGATACAAGCACACATGATGCATCCAATGAAAATGATGATGTTGATAGGGTAAAAAAATTGAATGATGCTGCGACGACTCCAGTATATCGGCAATGTGGTAAAATGAAAAAGTTGGAATTTTTAATCCGATTGTTTCATGGGAAAACTATGTATGGGATTTCAAATACTACAATTGATTACATTCTTACCTTCTTGAAGGACTTACTTCCAGATGATGCAGATATTCCCTCAAACCACTATATGGCATGGAAGTTAGTTGATGAACTTGGATTCTCAAAAAAAATTCATGCTTGCTCGAATGATTGCAGCTTATTCTGGGAGGAAACTGCTGAAAGAAATGATTGTTTCAATTGTGGAACCTCCCGATGGAAGCCAAAAGATGATGGATCACCATCTCATGTGCCACAAAAAGTAGTGTGGCACTTTCCATTGATACCCAGATTACAGAACATTTTCATGTCTGATGAAATATCCGAAAAAATGTGACGGCATGACATCGAGATAAAAAAGAATAATGAAGAGTTGGTTCACCTTGAGGATGGATTTGCATGGCAGAGATTTGATGCTCCATATCCTGAATATGCAGCCGACGTGCGTAATGTGAGAATAGGTCTTTCATGTGATGGGTTTAATCCATTTGGGCAGATGCTTACTTCGCACAGCACATGGACGGTTTTCATACACATTTATAACCTTCCCCCTTGGTTGTGTATGAAAAATCCCTACACATTCTTGAGTATACTAATATCTGGCACTTTTGATCCCGACAATGATATTGATGTATACATGAAACCTTTAATAAAAGAGTTGAAACTTCTTTGGGATGTGGGTGTGCCCACATACGATGCATGTTCGAAAGACATATTTCAGATGTGTGTTGTGCTTATGTGGACGATCAATGATTTTCCTGCTTATGCAATGATGTCTAGATGGAGCACTAAAGAAAATTTGTCATGTCCTGTTTGTATGAAGAATACTTGATCGAGAAGACTGAAATATCATCGTAGTTTTAGTTTTATGGGACATAGATGATTCTTTCCAATGAACCATCCATATAGAAACAATCGTCGAAGATTTGACAATACTATAGAGAATGACGCTCCACCTCAGCGTATTTCTGGAACTTATGTGCTTAAGGAATTGAAATATTTCAGTTATTCATTTGGTAAGGGTGTAATGAAATCTAGAAAGAGGAAAAATATTTCCAATGATACTTGTTACAATTGGAAGAAGAAAAGTATATTCTTTGAGTTGCCGTATTGGTCAACCAACTTGTTACGTCATTGCATAGACGTAATGCACATTGAAAATAATATATGTGAAATGTTGCTTTGGATTATTCTAAATGTCAAGGGGAAGACAAAAGATGATTTACGATCTCGGCGTGACTTGGTAGATTGGGGGATCATACCAGAATTGCATCCTGTCTGTATCAGTGAAAATAAATGGAAAGTTCCATGTGCTTCTTATGTGATGACACCTACTGAAAAAAATCAATTTCTGAAAGTGATAGAGACTATTAATGTTCCTGATGGATATTCAAGCAATATATCAAAACAGGTCAACAAAAAAGAGTTGAAGCTGAAATCTTTGAAGACTCATGATTATCATGTCCTTTTGCATGAGTTGATTCCAATAGCAATCTGTCATCTCTTATCCAATAATGTTAGAGTCTCAGTTATTCGGTTGTGCTATTTGTTTAGAGAGCTTTTTACTAAGAGGTTATCCAAATCCTTCTTTCCAAAAATGTTGGCAGAGACACCATTAATTTTGTGCGAGTTAGATAAAATATTCCCTCCATCATTTTTTACATGCATGTTGCATCTGACTGTCCATCTTCCGATAGAAATACTTCTGGGAGGACCTGTTTCTTTCCGTTGGATGTATCCAACTGAAAGAAACATGTGCACATTGAAATCATATGTTCGGAACAGGAATTGTCCCGAAGCATCTATTGTGAACGGTTACTTGGCTCAAGAATGTATGGATTTCTGCGCAATATATTTGTCTGATCTTGCTATGAGAGAAAACAGACCAATGAGAAATGAAGAAGAACAGTATGGGAAAATTGAACCCAGTTTTCCATCACTTCCTCAGACAGGAGGAATTCTGAGATCATATACATTGACGACATTAATCCTTGAATAGCGAGAGATGGCACATCACACAGTGTTGATCAATTGTGATTTGTTCGGTGAGTATATCAAGTATGTAAATTGTACATTTATCTCTTATCTTATCTCTTGTAATTTTAAATATTTGTTAAACTATTATTATTTTTATCTACAGAGAACATACAGAATTGATATATAGAAAGCATCGTTCTTTATCTTTGAGAAGGAAAGAGACTTTTCATAGCACTCATATACTGACTTGATATATAGAAAGAATCGATCTTTATCGTTGAGAAGGAAAGAGACTTTACCGATTATTTCATATTTATTTCTTCTTCCACTTTTTCTTCTTTAGTTGTTTCATTATGAAGTAATAACATCAGTATCACTAATATACTGATATTTTATTATAAGTATGAAACAACTCTATTTCACTATCTATCCATCTTACGGAAAATGAAATCACCACGCGTGCGTACGTGCAGAATACCGTCTCCACGCCGTGGTGTAATCTATTTTCCACCACCACCTTACTCGGATGGGTATAATGGTGTAAAAAATAACTATATATTATTATTGTAGATTTATATTGGTTCTGAAATAGTATACATACACTCCAATACAATTCCACAATCGTGGGAACGATATCATCGCTTGTGCGTACGTACGAAATACCGTCTCCACGATGTGATGCGACTCGTTATAAATGATATTCATTGGATAATGATTATATAAATGAATTTAATGAATAAAAATGATATATATTACACTAATACCATTCTGGAAATGATGTCTCTATAACCTAAAAAGAAAAATAAGAATTTATTCGACAAAACACGCATAAGAACAAAAAGTAATAAACACCCGAATAACAAGTAGTAATGAAATATTACTAATAAGAAGCGGAGAATATGACAATATATGATATCATAAAAATAAGCATGATTCTGGAATAAGTCAATAACATTATTTAAATCATTATACAGGAGGTTTGGACACTTACGGAGCAAATCAGACCTAAGGTAAGGGAAAATCTCACAATCTCAATTTTTATCTGAGATTGATTATACTTCAGAATTTACAGGGTTATATTTTATCATCCACATACATGTTTCCTCAATATGTAATATTGTTTCCACCCACCTACAATTTTTTAAATCCAATTTTACCCTTCGGTGAGATTTTAGTAATAGATATGAAAGGAATCTTTTTTCTTTTTTCGTATAAGGTACTTTTTGACTTTTCCGAAAAAAGTACGGGAAGAGTGTTTTTTTAACTTATACGACATGAATGGATTTTTAAAACATTATTTAAAAGAATATTACTTTACATGTTTTCAAGTTCATTTTTAAACAACTTCTTTTAGTTTAAAATTGTATTACATGTTAAGAAAGGAAAATGTTTTTGAAGTAAAAAGGATATTTTTCTCAAGAATGGAGTTCAAGTGTTTTATCAAAGTTATTTTCCATCTAAGATAATATAGTGTTTTGTTTATATCACTATTATTACATTAATTTGATTATGTTGTGATGGAATTATTTCTATGAATTCCTCTATCTTATATGAATTGTTTTATGATGTCATGTTGTTTAAGAATCCCATTTTTATTACATGGGTTATGCAATGATGTATGATTTATGATTTTGTGGAACATATATGAATGGTATCATTATGAGATGGGTGGGACCTATATCTCCCTCCAATGCATTGGGTAATGATTTTATATCTCATGAGATAGACATGGCTGGAATGACAGGATTAACCAGTTCAGTGAAATAGGACTGAAACGAGGAGAGAACTCGGTTCAGAAATAGAATTTGTCCACTAAGATAGTATTGGAAATGGGTCTTGACTAATAAGAAATTATTGTCTATGAATATGTGTGTATGCTTCAATGTTTCATGTTTTATGTTATGATTATTGGGATTTCGATTCACTAATATGTTTTATCCCATGTTATGAAATTATGCTCTCTTTTGCATGTTATGATTTCCAAAATGTTATGTTCTTATGAATATGATGTGATTGATATTTATTTTTTTTACACTTACTGAGAAATTGAGCTCAACCTTTTGTATGTTTTCTTTCCCCAGTTCAGGATGAAGGTTATTAAGTAAGATATTCCAAAAGGTACTATAGATATGATGAAATAAATGGGAGACAGTGTAGACACTTTATGAACCAGTTGTTTATGTTTCCCAGTTTCTAAAGACACTATACCTATACGGTCCTTTCATGGTTTTGTTATATGTTGTAATAAGTGTGCTTCAATTTTGAAGTAATAAAAATGTATGTAAAGTATAGGTCGTTATAGTTGGTATCATAGGAAAGGTATAGTCAACCTTTGGAAACTAGGATATGAAAGCCTTAATAAGAACCCTAAGGATAAGTCTAAGCATAGAACACAATCTTAGTGTTTTAGAAATGACCATGAATAACCTAAGATAAGACCTTAAGTGTGAAATTTTATTATTTATTATGTGGTTTTCCTATTATAACTAGTGTTTCTCACACTATTCATCTTGCTTTTAGTCAATGGCTGGAACCCGAAGAAACCGTGTTTATGTGGAATGCGACAGGCAATGCAATGATTGTCTCCCTGAGCAACCAAACATTATGGGAGCTGGAATGAAAAATCTTGTAGCCATGCTTACACAACTTTCTCAAGCTATGAATCATGTAGGACTTCCAAACGAGCAAAGGAAGGAGAAACATTCTGTTGAATCCTTCATGAGGCAGCGTCCACCTTCTTTCAGCGGGTCTACTAATCCATTAGTTGCTGAACAATGGATTAGTACTACTGAAAAGATATTTTCAGTTCTTTAATGTTCTGAACATGATAAAGTCATCCTAGAAGTGTATCTTTTGGATGGATATGTTGATCAATGGTGGAATCTTATTAAGAATACGAGGCAAAGGTATGAAATTGAGTCCATGGAATGGGATGAGTTCAAGAACTTATTTTTCAATAAGTACTTCCCTCGTATTCTTCAAACAAAGATGGAGAAAGAGTTTCTTGAACTAAAGAAAAAGGATGATGATTTTTTTGGTACCTATGAAGAAAAGTTTACAAGACTTGCAAGGTATGCTTCTGGTATTATTATCCAACCTGATAGTAAGATCGATCGATTCTTTAGTGGCTTAAAACCAAGTATTCTAAGGGCCTCAGCCATAAGGGACTTCAATAGATATGATGAAATCGTTCGATGTGCTCTCAAAGTAGTGATGGAGATTGGAGTAACCAGTCAGTCATATGGGTTTGATAAGAAGAGGAAAATGGAATTCAAAGGAATATCTAAAGATCAAACTGAAAAGAAGATGAGCTTTCCCTTATGCTCAAAGTGTGGAAAGAAACATGGAGGGTGTTGTCTTAAAGGGACAAGTAAATGTTTCAAATGTGGAAATGAAGGTCATCGGGCATTTGAATGCCGCAATGATGGGAATAAGATGTCTAATAATTCAAACAAAGGAAGGGACACATAGAATGGACCTAATACACTTCAATGTTTCAAGTGCAAGGAGATGGGGCATTATTCCAGTCAATTCCCAAATCCAAGGGTTGATGATGATGGTCGACGTCAACAAAATCTTAAGGCTAAATAAACAGGAATGTCACATGCAATTTCTATCAGCGATGTGGTGTACGATAATGATGTGGTGAAAGGTACACTTACCATCCACTCTAAAGTACCAAATGTTTTATTTGATTCTGGATCCACCCACTCTTTTATTTATGAAGAATTTTCTAAGGGTATCACCGTATTACTTCGACAATTAGATGTTGAGTTAGCTGTGACAACAGCTAATGGCACAATAGTCGCATCAAAAGTTTATAATTCTTCCCCGATTGATGTTTTTTGGAAAGTTCTTCCTGCAAATCTTGTGATCCTTCCTATAGTGGAATTTGATGTGATTCTTGGCATGGATAGGATTTCTTTATATGGATCTCATATTAATTGCCAAATAAGGGAAGTCGCATTTCATATTCCAGATCAATCTATGATCGTCTATCGATGCAAGGATGAACATAACCTTCCAGTGGAAATTTCTTCCATCTTATGGGTCTTGATTCCACTGAAAGAAGGTTATTTATCTCAAATGGTTGGTGAGAAACTCACAATTATGAATATTCCCATTGTACGGGAGTTTGATGATGTCTTTCCAGAGGAATTGCCGGGTCTTCCACCAAATTGTGAAGTTGAGTTTTCAATAGAACTCGTACTGAGTGTTTTGCCTATTTCAAAGACACCTTATAGAATGGCCCCAATTGAGTTTTCGGAATTGAAGAAGCAACTCCAAGAGAATCTTGATAAGGGATTCATACACCCTAGTATGTCACCTTGGGGAGCACCTATTCTATTTGTTAAGAAGAAATATGGATCAATGAGACTCTGCATTGATTATCGAGAACTTAACAAGATCACTATCAAGAAAAAGTATCCTCTCCCATGCATTGATGACTTATTTTACCAACTACGCGGAGCTCAATACTTTTCTAAGATTGATCTTCGTTCAAGGTATCATCAATTAAGGGTCAAAAGGGAGGATATACCAAAGACGACTTTCCGTACAAGGTATGGACTCTATGAATTTATAGTGACGCCCTTTGGTCTTACTAATGCCCCTGATATCTTCATGGATCTGATGAATAGAGTATTTAGTGACTATCTTGATCAATTTTGTGGTAGTATTTATAGATGATATTCTTGTCTATTCAATGATCAAGGAAGAACATAAAGATAACTTGAGAATTATATTGAAGACCCTGAGAAAGTAGAAGCCTTATGCCAAAGTTACCATGTGTGAATTTTGGATTCAAAAAGTTGCATTTTTCGGTCACATAATTTCAAAAGAGGGGATATCTGTGGATCTAGAAAAAACAGAGGTTATAGAATGATGGTTAAGACCAACAATAGTAACTGAGATCCGAAGTTTTCTTGGTTTGGCTGGATATTATCGACGTTTTGTGAAAGATTTTTCATGATTATCTAATCCACTCACTAGGTTTACTCGGAAAGGAGTTAAGTTTGTTTGGACGGAGGAATGTGTAGAGAATTTCAAGGAGTTGAAAAGAAGGTTATCCAGTGCACCTGTTCTCACACTGCCTTGTAGTGGTGAAAGGTTTGTGATCTATAGTGATGCATCCAAGAAGGGGCTGGGGTGTGTTCTTATGCAAAATGATATGGTGATAGCTTATGCCTCACGACAGTTGAAAATCCATGAGCAAAATTACCCAACACATGATTTGGAGTTAGCTGCAGTAATATTTGCATTAATGATTTGGGGGCATTATCTTTATGGAGAAAGGTGTGACATTTATACTGATCATAAAAGTTTAAAGTATATTTTCACACAAAAGGAGCTGAATATGCACAAAGAATATGGTTAGAGCTGAATAAGGATTACGACTGATAAATTCACTACCACCCTGGGAAAGCAAACAAGGTGGAAGATGCACTAAGTCGACAAGACCATTCCAGTTTATCCATGATGAGGATCACAAAAGATCCAATATTTATGGATTTACAAAGGATGGATCTTGGAATTATAATGGAAGGGGGAAAATCGTATCTTTCTCAAATGAATGTTCAACCATCTATACATGTGAATATTAAAGAGGCGCAGAAATAAGATGTAGAGTTACAAATGAAGGTGAGAAATTTTCCTGAATTCAACCTTGATTGCGATGGGATAATAATGTTCAGGAATCGGGTTTGTGTTCCTCCCATCCCCAAATTAAAGAAGGAGCTTCTAGATGAGGCTCATAGTTCTTCATTCTCTATTCATCCTGGAAGCACGAAGATGTATAGGGACCTGAAAGAGTACTTCTGGTGGGATGGAATGAAAAGAGATGTTGCTGAATATGTCTCTTGATGCTTGGTTTTTCAGAAAGTTAAAGCTGAGAGACAGAAGTCTAAGGGGATGTTACAACCATTACCCATACCCTAATGGAAATGGGAAAACATCACTATGGACTTTTTCACAGGACTTTATAAAACATCCAAAGGCAATAACGCTATCTGGTTCATAGTTGATCATCTTACAAAGTCTGCACACTTCATTTCTATTAGAGAGGATTTCCCTCTGGATCAGCTTTCCAGGATATATGTAAAGAAAGTGGTAAGATTGCATGGAGTACCACTTTCTATTATATCTGATCGGGATCCGAGATTTACCTCGAAGTTCTGGGAAAGTCTTCAGCATACTCTGGATACAAAGTTGAGTTTCAGCACTTCTTACATCCTCAGACAGACGGTCAGTCTGAGAGAACAATTCAAAATCTAGAAGATATGTTGAGAGCTTGCTCTATGGATTTCAAAGGTGGTTGGGATCAACACCTACCTTTGGTGAAATTTTCTTATAATAATAACATTCACTCCAGTATTTAGATGGATCCTTATGAAGCTCTATATGGAAATAAATGTAGGACTCCAACATGCTGGGATGAAGTTGGGGAAAGAAAGCTAATAGGACCTGATCTTGTTGATGAGATGGCAGAAAAGGTCCGATCTATTCAACAACACATAAGAGCAGCTCAGAGTCGACAGAAAAGTTATGCCGACAACCAAAGAAATGACCTAGAGTTTGAGGTGGGTAATAAAGTGTTCTTATAAATATTTCACTGGAAGAGTGTCATGAGATATGGAAAGAAGGGGAAGTTCATCCCTAGATATATCGGTCCTTTCGAAATATTGGATCATGTTGGAAAGGTAGCTTACCGATTGGCGCTTCCACCGAATCTCTCTCAAGTTCATCATGTGTTCCACGTATGTCTCCTGAGAAAGTACATACCTGATCCTTCACATGTACTAAGCTCAGAAGTTGAACCGCTGGAGCAAGATCTTTCTTATGAAGTACAGCCGATAGTGATTCTGGATCGTAGCGAAAAATCCCTAAGAAACAAGACCACTCGATTGGTGAAAGTTTTATGGAGGAACCACCAATTAGAAGAAGCTACATGGGAGCTTTAGGATATGATGATGGAAAGGTATCCTCATCTGTTTGTTACAAAGTGATGAATTTTGAGGGTGAAATTCATTTTAAGGGGGGTAGAATGTAACACCCGAGACTTTTATGAGAAATATTTTGTATATATGTTATATAAATCATCAAAGGAATATTTCAATACACAAAACACGATCTTGGCTTGCTTTACACACAACCGCGGCCTTCCTCGATAGCTTGCGTCGTACGCAATACCGAGTTTCACTAAACAACGATATGCTATTAAAATATTATTAAAACTAGCCGTTATGAATATTAATAACCACTTTTTGAAATTTTGTAAATTTTATTTTTCAAAATGGACTTCATTTTTGTATTAGGAATATCTAAATTATCTTAGGGTGAAATTTTGGTATTTTTCGGATAACTTTCATATTCTGATGAATAGTGAAAATTATTAAATTTTAATTAAAAAAACTTTTTTAATCAAAATAATTAATATTGATAAATTATTAATTTGAGTGGTTTTAAAGTATATTTAGAATATATTTTTACAATTTATTAGAATGTTGTTCATTTGATGTAATTTCATTTAAACCAGACATAAACAACTGTCAATCTTTTGATAGTTATTATCTCTTAAAAACACGCTATTTGTCTTGACGAAGGGAATTAATTTTTAAATTAGTTAATGGAACTGATATGTTTTGAATTTGTTAAAATAAACATTATTTCTGAATTCATAATATCAAATATATCTTAGGCCAAATTTTTTGGTATTTTTCTGGAAACTATCATTTTTTGCTGAATAGTGAAACCACTAAGTGGTAGTCAAAAAACTGAATTTTTTCATAAAACGTAATTTTACCGCTTCTGGGAGTAGAATTTTGAAAATCCGAGAGACATGGTTAATACCAAGGACTAAAATTTGGTTCAATGAGATTAAAATAATTTTTGGTGAATATCAACTTTTTACTTTTTTTCCCACGGTTAAAAGTAAATAGGGTAGTTAAGGGTAAAAATGATATTATTATTACCCTAACACATGTCATAATTCTATTGGATAAGTGTAATTAAACCAAAAACAACCTTAGGAATAAAATATTACCATTTAGGCCTACTTGGATTAGATTAGGACATTTATTATCAATTTATTTAAAGAAGGGTTAAAATAGTTAAAATCAACGTTTAATAACTAATGTATTTTTAATATAGGGTTATACATAAGATAAATTAGATTATAAATATTAATTAGAAATCTAAAAGGATTTCCTACATAATCGTATTTTATTTATAATTTTTAGACATTATATAATTTAATATATGTATGAAACAATGATGATGCAGTAATTATCTTATTAATGAAATATTGAAATAATTGATGTTATAAATACCCAAATAAATGTAATTTGAGACTTTTTATTAATTACAATAATTTTTTATGTTATTATTGATCTAATTAATCCTTTTCTAACTAATCATTCTGTTATGATGTTCACAAAAATCAATTACCAAATAGTGTCAAAATTGACATAAAATTGTTTTTCAAAAAATATTATATTATTAATTGTTATTTTATTCCAAAAAAATATAATGTTAGGCCAAATTACTTATATAATGTTTTATATATTAATAATAAACAACTTGGGGTTCGTTAGGCTTGATATAGTAAGTTTATTAACCTTATAGTGTAAGAAAACAAGAAGACACGTTAAAAGTTAAATTATCTAACTTAAAGTTAAATCTCAATGATAAGGTTAAAATTGATACCTAAACTTGTCTAAATTCTATGGGATGAGAGTATTTCGACCCATCCCCACAATACCTTAGAACTATATCAATTTGGAGCTATAAAAACCCGAATTTTACTTTATAATAAAATAATATTTTTAGTTATTCCAAAGGTGCCCCTATCATCCCTTATAAAAGGGCACCGCCTCCCTCTCCTCCTCACACCAATTTGAGCCTTCAAAATCGGCCAAACCCTAACAATTTGACTTCCCCACTTCCCTAGAAACATCCTAGAGGTTCTGTTATTATTCAAAGACTAATTTTAGTGCCACAAGAGGAGGTCTCAAAGAGGCGCTTCAATGAAGAGGTAATGCCTGTTACTGATTCTTTCATCATTATTTCTTCTTCCACTTATTCTTCTTTAGTTGTTTCATTATGAAGTAATAAAATCAGTATCACTCATATACTGATATGTTATTATAAGGATGAATCAACCCTATTTCACCATCTATCCATCCTATGGAAAACGAAATCACCACGCGTGTGTACGTACGGAATACCGTCTCCACGCCGTGGTGTAATCTATTTTCCACTACCACCTTACTCATATGGGTATAATGGTGTAAATAAAAACTATATATGATTATTATAAAGTGATATTTATTCTGAAATAGTATACATACACTCAAATACAATTCCACGATCATGGGAACGATATCATCGCTCGTGCGTACGTACGGAATGTCGTCTCCACGATGTGATGCGACTCGTTATACATGATATTCATTGAATAATGTTTATATAAATGAATTGAATGAATTAATATGATATATGTTACACTAATACCATTCTGGAAATGAGGTATCTATAACCTAAAAATAAAAATAAGAATTTATTCGACAAAACACGCATAATAACAAAAAGTAATAAACACCCGAATAACAAGTAGTAATGAAATATTACTAATAAGAAGCTAAGAATATGACCATATATGATATCATAAAAATAAGTATGATTCTGGAATAAGTCAATAACATTATTTAAATCATTATACAGGAGGTTCGGACACTTACGAAGCAAATCGGACCTAAGGTAAGGGAAAATCTCGCAATCTCAATTTTTATACAAGATTATTTATACTTTAGAATTTACTGGGGTGTATTTTATCATCCACATCCATGTTTCCTCAATATGTAATATTCTTTCCATCCACCTACAATTCTTTAAATCCAATTTTACCTTTTGGTGAGTTTTTAGTAAAAGATATGAATGGAATCTTTTTTCGTTTTTCGTACGAGGTACTTTTTGACTTTTCCGACAAAAGTACGAGAAGAATGTTTTTTTAACTTATACGGCATGAATGGATTTTGAAAAAATAATTTCCAAGAAGCTTACTTTACAAGTTTTCAAGTTTATTTTTAATCAACTTATTTTAGTTTAAAATTTTATGACATGTTAAGAAAGGAAAATGTTTTTGAAGTAGAAAGGATATTTTCCTCAAGAATTGAGTTCAAGTGTTTTATCAAAATTATTTTCCATCTAAGATAATATAGGGTTATGTTTCTATCCCTATTATTACATTGACTTGATTATGTTGTGATGGAATTATTTTTATGAATTCTTCTATCTTATATGAATTTTTTTATGATGTCATGTTGTTTAAGAATCCCATTTTTATTACATGGGTTATGCAATGATGTATGATTTATGATTTTGTGTCACACATATGAATGGTATCATTATGAGATGGGTGGGACCTATATCTCCCTCCAATGCATTGGGTAAATATTTTATATCTCATTTGATAGACATGGCTGGAATGACAAGATAAACCGGTTCAGTGAAACAGGACTAAAACGAGGAGTGAACTCGGTTCAGAAATGGACTTTGTCCACTAAGATAGTCTTGGAAATGATTCTTAACTAATAAGATATGATTCTCTATGATTATAAGTGTATGCCACAAAGTTTCATGTTTTATGTTATGATTATTGGGATTTCATTTCACTGCTATGATTTATCCCACATTATTAAATTATACTCTCTTTTGAAGGTTGAGATTTCCAAAATGTTATGTTCTTATGAATATGATGTGATTGATATTTATTTTGTTTACCCTTACTGAGCATTTAAGCTCACCCTTTTGTATGTTTTCTTTCCCTGGGTTAGGATGATGGTTATTAAGTAAGATATGCCAAAAGGGACTATAAATATGATGAAATAAATGGGAGATAGTGTAGACACTTTATGAACCAGTTGTTTATGTTTCCCAGTTTCTAAAGACACCATACCTATACGGTCCTTTCATGGTTTCGTTATATGTTGTAATAAGCATGCCTCAATTTTGAAGTAATAAAAATGTATGTAAAGTATGGGTCGTTATACTATCATCTCATACCAGGATACTCAGATTACCTCACAAGTCAGGAGGGGGTTACAACATGATTTTGGCACCCAGATACGCCTTAGAATTTCTTTCCACCCCCAGAACGATGGGAAGACAGAGCGGACTATCCAGATGTTGGAGGACATGTTGTGAGAATGCGTTCTGGATTTCATAGGGTCATGGTTACGACACTTTCCTTTAGTATATTTTGCCTACAAAAACATATTCCACTCTACTATTGGAATGGCTCTATTTGAGTCTTTGTATGGAAGACCATGTCGTTCACCCAATTTCTGCGCAGAGGTTGGTGAGACAGGTGCTCTTGGGCGTGTGGTAGTGTAGAGCACCACAGAGAAAGTTCAGCTTGTGCGTGAGAGTATGAAAACGACTCAAGATCGATAGAAGTCTTCTGTTGATTGTCGGAGGAGGCCTTTGGTGTTTGAGGTGAAAGACCATGTGTTCTTGATAGTTTCCCCTCGATAGGGGCAGCAGAGGTTTGGGAAAGGGAGCATTCTATCACCTAGGTTCATCAGACCTTTTGAGGTGCTAAGGAAAGTCAGAGGGGTGGCATATCAGCTAGCCCTGCCACCTCAGTTGGAGATGGTTCATGACATCTTGAACATCATGGTGGAGTATGGACACATGTCCTCATTCACATCGGGATATTTTGCAATGCCACACATATACACTTGAGATATCCCTTCCTTCATTTATCATCTATTCCGCAAGCACATGCCCTGCCATGCTCAGCATGACCCATCATTTGGATTTCCTTCACACTCTATATTCAGAAGGTCCCCCAAATTGCATGGATGCTCGGCCCAAGGTATCTCATACTATTATGAGATAACACCCTTGAGGATTGCGAGTGAAAAGTTGGTACATGTCTCATGTTGTCAATATGGAAAGTGGTTGATGCTCAATTGTTCACCCACTTCTGTTAACACAATGGTGGATAATGTGTTGCGAACTTGGTCAACAGTTGTCATCAATCATGGTTTCCACTTTATGGTCTTCCATAGGCACGATGATTCTCACATTCCATCCGATGCATATGTCATTAAACTAGGAATATAAGGTCCAAGATCTATGACACTAAGCTAATATCACCTCCATCCACACTGCAAGACATTAAACTGCAAGCTGGCCATGACATTCTATCCATGTCCCAACCTCAGGCCCCTCGGCCTTTTTGGGCCCCTGGAATAATTTCTCACATAGGTTTGTATGGTGTGGTGGGAGATTATGTCCTCATTCATGTCAGGTTAATCTCCATGCAATACACACACCTGGACAAGATACCTAACCCTATACCATCTTCCTCATAGAAAGATGTTAAACTGCCAACTGGCCGGGACATTCGGTCTGAGGCCCTGCCTCAGGCCCCTTGGACTTTTCAGGCCCCCATCCCATGTTCTCAGTTAGGGTTGTACGGTATGGACACATGTTCTTATTCAGGTTGGGTTACATGTCTTATTGTTCACGCCCCTCGTTGGCGTATTTGGACCTTATTTGCATCATCCCTTTTCTAGAACCATGTGTGGCTTGATTCCTATCCTAATGGGATTCGTAGGACCTCCCGAACATCTAGACTTCAGGTCCAGCCCCATATCTTAGAGATCTCCCTATTATCTGGGCCCCTTGGCCAATATTCTACCATGAGAGGGATATATGGTGTGGTATTGTATTATGTCCTCATTAACATCGGGTTTGTAACAACCACACCATGTTCCACTTGGTCTTGAGAGTTCTCCATCACTTTGTCTTATATTTTTCTTTCCAAAATTGGTTGCTCTAAATTTTCACCCCTCTACCCTCTATGAAAATTCACCGATTCTCCCATGAGTACTATGGTCTAGAACCTGGAGTGTCAGTTTCTACCTAGACATGTTTTCACCCATTTTTAGGCTTTGTGTTACCATTAATTTGGGCTTCCATTATCTTTCACAACCGAAGGGACCCCCAAATGGGATAGATTCTAGGTATAAGTTATATCGTACCATTATGAGCCAACGTCCCCGAGGGTTTCAGACAACAAATCAATACATGTCCCACATTGCGAATATGGTCAGCGGTCGATGCCCATTTTTTGTTCCCATTTCAGGTCACACGATATGGATGATGTGTTTCGAACATGGTCAGCATTTATCCTCCACTGTCACACCAACCCCTTCAAGCCTTGAATTTTGGTTGCATGATTCATATTATTTTCCATCCCATCATGTCCAAATGGAATTTTTACACTCTTGGCACTATACCTCAGTTCACATTTGCAATTTAGGAGGAAAAAAGCCATGGTAAAGTCATAATTTGGGGCACTACACGAAATTCTCTTTGTCATGCATTCCTGGTATTGTAAAAAACCTCTTCCGCCCTTGTTTCCCACACCGAGTTTAACTCACGTTGGATTTGGAATCTGGTTGAGGTCTACAAATACATGGAAGGATTCTTCCTCTCTCTGGTCCGATATCTAAGACCATAAACAATGATCTCTTTTAGAACTACATAATACTTGATTCCCAATCCCATGGGATACGTAGGAACCCCTAGACATAATATCTTTGGGTCCAGCTCGAGTTCCATTAATTTATCTATTATGTTCTATCTTCAGGTCTTTAACTCTTGTGGGACTGCATGGTATCGTATGGGATTATGTCCTCATTCATGGTGGGTTTTCATTAGCCGCACCACATACACCCATTTCTAGGATTTATCCCTTTACTTCTTATCCTACATGACATTAAACTGTATGTTATCCAACATGATGTTAAAAGGAACCATCATGAACTACGTGATACTTGAATCTCATCTTCATGGGGTACGTAAAAACATCTGTGCACCTTGTCTCGGGCTCATCCTATAATTTTTTTAGACCCTCGACCTAAAACCTTCACAAGAAGTGCAGGGTGATCCGGACCAGTTCCTCATTCACATCGGGTTTTGTAATTACATCGACATGTGTCTTTCATTTCCTACCATCATTGGTCCAAGCTCTATTACCATAAACTAAGACCACTCCATGTCCTCAACGAATGTTGATAAACTGCACGACATCTTCTAGAACTACGTTTGGCTTGATTCCCTTCAACATTGGATACCTAAGAACGCCCAAGCTTTTTTGTGTCCGAGTCCAGCTCTAGAAATCTAAAAATCATGTCCCTTATTTTTCATCCCCTTGACCTATACTCATTTGGGAACATGTGGTGTGGCGAGTACCTCTTATGTTATTATTCACGTTAGGTATTTCAATAGCCACACCATGTTCTTCCCATATCTTTTCCGAGCGTTGTCAAAGTTCTATGAACCAAATCTAAGATCTCAATATGGTAATTGCACATCACATTTGGCTATTTCGCTACCCTCTCCATAGTCTATTAAATTAACCCTCCTTTAATGGTCCACCCTAAGACCTTAAGTTGAAAGCGTACAACACCAAGACCCTTGTGTTTGAGAAAGGACTTCACTCCCTCTATCTGATACGTCTCATTGTCATACTTAGATGCATTCTAACAATAAACCCAAAGTGTGGAATCGTTACGAGGACATTTCCCTTATTGAGTGTCCAATATTCTTGAGTACGTTATTTGGATCCTCATAATCTTCCATATCTGAAGGTAACCCCTTCATGACCTGGTCTGATGCCGCATCAGCTCACCCACCATCTCGAGAAAACATCCCCAAAGACCTCAGATGACATTTTTGACAGGACCCGTGTTTCGATCATAGTCCATGATCGACCCTCATCTGTATGTCCCCATATCAAGCTAACACTATATGGATGATGAATTTAGAAAACGGTCAACATCCATACCCTATCATCATGCCACCATCAGTGTGGTCCATAACTCAAGCATCATTATTCACATATTTCAACATCCTTGTGTTCTAGTGGAATTATGACATTCTCGGCTTTAATTCTTCGTGCACCTAGGTGTGTTACATGGACAGGTCAGGATCATTGGAATGACGTTCGCCGAACATCCCCTCACACCTAATGTGTCTTCCCTGTGTTAGGAAAGTCCCAGCACTAATTTTTGATTCCGATATTGGGCACGACTAATGAGGGCTTAGTTGTTTTGGTAGGATGTGTATAAGCGCATCAATGCCTTGCATTCCCTTCAGCATCCCGCATGACATTAAAATGTGCTCTCATAACTACGTTTGTATTGATTCCTATCCTAATGGGGTACTTAGGAACGCTCGACCAATTTTATTTGGGCCCGACCAAATTTTCACTTTTGGTCCCTTGACCAGAAGAGCTTCCTATGGGGATATGTGGTGTGATTCAGACTCCAAGTCCTCATTCATGTTGGGTTTATTGCTATCGCACCACATACTCCCTTCATGGGATATTCCCATTCACTCCACATCCTATCATATGATGTTAAACTGCACGATTCCATATGTCCTCAATGCATGACACTAAATTGTGGTTCAACCCTGAAAAAGTTCAGAATGCCCTATGTTATTAATGGGATGCGTCAGTTTCCTCTCCAGATAGAATTCTCCCTACCAGTGTGGGTATCTGACCGCACTGTTCCCCAAGAACTAGGTTTGGATTGATTCTCATCTTTATGGGATACGTGGGGACACCTAGGAATTTCTTCTTGGGTCCATCCCCTGGGTCATTAACCCTCTTGGCCCCTTGGCCCTGATCATAGTCCATGATCTATAACCATAAACTAGGATCTTACAGTCCATTTAACATGTCATTAATATCTTAACCATGGTCCAAGAAGTATGAAATTTAAACTACATGCATCATCTTTGCCATATTACATAAAACTACTTGTCCTTCCTGGTCCTTACCATAGAGGTCCTATTTAGAGGTATGTTTGATCCCAGATTACAACGTTATACCCAGATAATGTGTTTCCACAACGGTGGCATAATTTCCAGCGTGTGGGACTCTAGTCGAACAACCCATCACTCCACTCTCCATGCATTGTGTGCCCTTTTATTTGGATCCTTGTCCTCTTTCACATCTAGAGGAACCCCTAACAATATGGATGCACGACCTATGGCTCACCTACTATCCTCGGATAATATTCCTGAATACTAATGGATGACATTTCATGTTAGGACCCCTGTTTCGAACTTGTTTACCAGTCATCCCTCATTTTTTATCCACGTTTTAGGATAATGTAATAAGGATACAATGTTTCTAACATGGTCAAGAGTCATTCATAATGGTCACGCCATAACTAAAGTGTTCCAAATCATGGGTATTGTGATACACACCTTCCATTCCCACATGTTCAGATTTATTCCAGCGCCCCTAGAATTACCCTGTTCGTGCACAAGATCACACTAGAAAAACGGTAATTTGATTGTTCTGAGAGAATCATTCTCCAGTAATGTCTCCCCCTTATCTTCCCAGAAATCCGGGTTGGTCTTTCAATCCCCGGATGATCGAAAAATGGTCAACACTATTACATTTAGAGAGAATTACATAGCGTTCACCTCTTGTTTCTCACATTGGGCTCAACCCATGTGAGCATAGGGATAGATCACTAAGAATTTCAGGAATATAACAGATGCATGTAAAACCAATAGTAATAATGGGACCCATGCATGCTATGGCATGAAATAATAAAGTCATGAAAGTAAGTTAGAGTGTTTGTAATCTCTACAACACCCATGGTTCTATCCTTCCAATGGACGAGTTAATTCCATCCAACAAAAGATGCAGCACTACAACTCATTGTCTTGTGGGGTCCAGGATTTGTTGCCGCCTGATAATTCCCACTCCCCCTTGGTAACGATGGGGTTAAATTCATTGGTCGTAATATGGTCCCACTCTATTTCGGTCCATATGCTGGTAATCTCCTTATAGGCTCTCTTCATGCCCTCTTTGTCCTCTGTTAGCTGGGACTTCAATCACAATATCAGCTCCAATTGCATGTTAACGGTGGCTGAGTGCTCATCGGCCTGGACCTGCACATGCTAAACATCGTTTTCATCCTCTTAGAGCTTCTTTATGTTCGCTGCCTTACTCCGCTACCATCCTACACCAAGGACATGGTCAATCTTCTTAATATTCTCTCCCATAAGATCTCAGATGAGAATATGAGGACGCCATGTGCTCAGTCCCCCAACACAATGTTCACGCAGTCACGAGTGAAGTATATCCATCTCATTTAGCCATAGTTCTTAGGGGTGTAATCAATTAAACACTGGATAAACTTCCATGATCAGCGACAGACTATTTTGTTGTCCTCTTCATAAGAGGATGTCTCGTCCTAGTCAGCGCGGTTGGCTGCCTCATATGCAGGGAAGTCCATTAGGAACTCGTCAGCAAGGTCCACATCTATAGTTTGATCAGGAACGATAGGACCAAGGAAATTTGATCGATCCTCCTCATTGGATCCCACCTCAATAATCATGGGCATAGCCCTGCTGGTGGTCCCACCCGTGATTGGGAGAACCGCAGTTTGGTCAGTCTGGATATCTGCCTCCATAATCACCGTCATTCCCCTATGATAGGCATCACAAGAAGTTCCGACCAACCTCTCTGCAGTAATCCATTCCATTCAATGAAATATATGCACCAACAAGGAGTATGGACATTATTAGGCTTAGTTAATTGGTTACATCCATGAATTTTGTAGAAGAAACATATAGAGAATGAATTCGTGATCTCGTTCTTGGGATGATGTAACAGAGAGCCCGAGCCGTGGTCCCCCGTATATTATCAGATGATCTGAAATCTTCGGAGGGGTCACCTCAGGTGTCCTGGACCCACTGGGAATAATAATTGATGCAGTCATAGGTGTGGATCCCAAAGGATCCACATCATCATCTGTTGAGGGAAGAGAATGGGTTCGGTGTATGAGGTCCTCTTATATTGTTCAGATGTTAGTAAGGAGTCTATAATGACAAGGAATCATACACTAATGAAGGTGATCAAGATTTTACCTTGAGGGCCTCTGCGAACTCTTCAAAATCTGAGGCTTGATCGCTTACTTCGACATCATCCAATAGACTCTGTCTACCAGCCTCCTCCCCCCTGGAGGACTCATTTGATTCTTTCAGAAGAGGGAAGTGCTCTTTCAGTTCAGATGCAGACAATTGTGGAGGGACTGTATTATCCAAAAACATCATGAAACTATATGTCATTAGACACGGGGAACCCCGAGAGTGGACAATGTCCTCCAGCTCTACTAGGTATTGCTCTGCCTCCACCCGGGACACTGCAATGCCGACCCTTATAGGACCTATCCCTGACACATCCATCCCAAGATGGTTAAGGTGTTTCCACATCTTTGATGTGCCGATGAATTTGTGGTTGACTTCCCAGATGTCCCAAGCCTCCGATAAGATAGAATTCTCTGACATGTCTATATGGAACAGCTGCTTCCCCGGAGCCTGGGTGGGTATCCTACGGAATCCTCTCATTGGGATCCTCGCTAGATGACTATGTTCTTCTGGAACTGCCAGGTCTTCTACCACAATTGGATTTATCACTTCTACATCACCCTCAACTGGTCTGTTTCATTCCACCATGAAAACCATGCCATCGCGAGAATCCCTTTCTGCGCTTCGGCACCAGCCTCGAGGTTGGGGAGGCTCACCATCTCCGACTGGAAGGGTTGGCTACTTCAGCATCTCCCTCGGGTAGGCCACCTCCCAGATTTGGGCATATTTATTCACCAACCCAAAGAAAGCAGTAGGTAGAGGAAACTCATTCCACATCTCACTGTATTCCCGTATGAACATGAGCCACATCTACCTCTTCACACATAGATGTTCTTTGTGGAACAACCCTAAATAGACCGGAGGGATCAGTCGCTACATACATCGAATTTTTTGGGAAAATCTATGCTGGGTGTATGGATAGCAGAGGGGCTCACGGTCCACCCTATCCACACGGACTCCACCTCGAAAGGCCAGGATATAGGACTCGTGATCTTCAGTACCTTGGTCGTCATCAGTAAAAGAACCCATTGGAAACAGAAATGAGTGAAATTGGAATTCCTCCAACTTCCACACCCAGTTCTGTACCATCGGTGTGGTCATCTTGGCTGGAATGCTTCTCGCGGAATACAGAATAGAGGGGAGGAATTTTGACCCCAGAAGTGAGAAGGGTTTTGGGTACTCAGAAAACACCTAAAATGCACCGCTATCCACCCATACAGGAGGTGGAATGGCCCGCATATTCTTTGTGGCCTCTTCCCCTCACTATTGTTCCACAATATCTTGTCAAGCATGGCATGCATCAGCATCCCAAGGTTGACTCACCCTCTTATCGAAAACATGGATGCCGTGATGAATGTGCAATGTTGCACTCCCATGTTTGTATCCCTCACCGACAGGAACCAACTTCAAATGAGAGCCGCGTTGAATGTCGCCAGCTTAACAATCGGCTGCTGCTCGGTGCTGATAGAAAATCCCCTGGTCTTCCACTATCTGTCCTCCAAGATCCACTAGTATGAGTGCTCCTTGCCTCGTTGAGCCCCCTTCGGGAATGTCTAAGGACTAACCGAAAAATTCTTTCCTTACAGGACGTTTAGAAACTATTTGAACCATTGCCTGAAATGGACATCCCATACGTCTTCTTTGTCCTATCCTAGCACCAGCTCCATCAATGCCATCCTAAACCACTACATTTTCTCTGTATCCTCCCATGAACCCATTACGGGGTGGAATTCACCATACATCACCCCCAATAATGAGACCACTGAGATCTGGTGCATGCCCCACAAGCTGATACTGATGTCCCCGTAGTGCAGGTGGAAGGGATTTGTCCTCGATGACCACCTACTCAGCAACTCTGGCATTAGCTGCTTCAGCTGATAGATGTTAAACTGGGAGGCCCATGCTACCACATATAGTCCCACTCTCCATGTCTTATGCCCAAACTTTTCACATGAGGCACCTACCCAGTAGGCCCAGGCCCAATCATCTGTGAAGTTGCCGCTCTGGCATATGTTCCACTCCTTAGACCATCCCTTACTCGTGTTCCACAACACATCCTTCAAGATTGTCTACTGTAGAAGGGGGGACGTCTTCAGATGCAATTCTTTTCCATCCACATTGTTCAGGTGGTTATATAGGCATTCAGCATCAACGGGCATGGAGTCTTCTCGGGGATGGCGGTCAGCCGTCATGAACCATTGGAACTGACACTGCATACTCTGGAACCAGTAAGATGGCTTGTCACTACTTTCTTTAGGAATGAAGACGTCATCCCTTAGCCTATAGCTATACAAAGGCAGCCTCTTGTACAACGGATAGTTTCTATGGCTCTCCGATAGCAGTGCCACCAACAAACCATGGTCTGAATGGCTTCGTATTAACTCTCCAAGGCCCAAGCTATTCCCCATCTCCTCCCATCAAGAAAAGTATTCTAGGACCCCCCTAGAAGCCTCCTGACGAGCCATTCAGTTTTATGTTTGGTTGTTTCCTATTTTCGGTTCACCATTCCCTTTCACGGAGCAATGTCATAGAGCTCGTTTGCATAGAATGTCCGCAGAGCCCTTCACCGACCTTCAAATGAATGTCTCTATGCACTGTCTTGGAGTTGAATACTCGTAGTGCACCACGATGTATAATTCCCACTTCATAGAGAGAAAGTGTGGAGTACATAGAGGTTCTCGAATTAAGAGGGTTTCAAACCAAAATCTTGGAGGACAGAAAGTAAAAAAGAGTGGTCAGTTCCCTTATTTATGTGTGACAACCTTCAGAGAATAATGGTACATCCATAATGTTTCGTGCATCAAAACATGATCAACTTGAACGTTGTCTATATGCCTCATGAGTCCTCTTTGCAAAACAGCTTCGGTGATGGATGAGGGATTTTGGAGATTGACCTCCGTCATTGACCTTTGATTTCTACTCAGCCCCAAGTCTAGCGGGGCATCTATAGTTCCAAACTTTGGGAAGAATAAGAACAAGTGGGATGTCACCGAGGTTTCCTCGCGAATACCTTTTTCAGAGCCCAATGGTGTTGTGCTCGCCGCAGAGCAAGGAGGCAGGGGGCTCTGTGAAACCCTTATGACGTTAGCGAGCCTGCCACAGAGCAGAGAGGCGGGAGGCTACATGAACCCCATTTAATGTTCGTGATCCCACTGTAGATCAAGAAGGTGGGGTGCTCCGCGAACGAATTTGACGTTCGCGAGCCCTCCGTGGAGAAAACTATCTCTTCATGCTGATCAGGATCTTCTTCGTGTCACCTATTGCCTATAAATACAAGGTTCCCCCAAATCTCAAAGGATGGATCATCCGACCATTCACCTTCTCAACTCTCAAATTGAAAATCACTTCTTTATCTACGAACCATGAGCTTTTAAATGTACTTTTGCACTGTGAAGTGCCTCCCCCTTTCCTTTAATTCTACCTCGCTTCCAAGAGGGATGCCCTTCACGAAGCCCATGGGCCTTCGCGATGAAATTGGATCCCCATGGGCACTCAGGTCATCGTGAAGTGTTTATGATTCATGAAACACCCTCAATACAGAAGCTACCCATATGGTAAGGTAGGATCACTGTGTTTCGTGAAGCACTTTGATTCACAACACCTTGCTTTGCAAGGCACCCATACATCGCAATGCATTGCTTCGTGAATGCCTTTCCACCTCATGAAGCTCCTCCAATATGCACTTGTTCCCTATTCCTAGGCTAGGCCAATTCACTTCACCAAGAACATACCTTCAAGAAGCCCCTCCACTTCATGGAGAACCAGAGCTTCACAAAGCATCTATATATGAAGCCCTTTTCACTGCAACTCCTTTTCCTGTGTGTCCCTTCTGGTTTGCATGATGAAATTTCCATGTCCCTTGGATGATACTGCACATTGCATTGCTTCACCTCGTTCATCTTCGCATAGGATATCTAATGGCTATTGCATGAATGCATAGACATACTAACATGGCCCCCTAATGGATTAGTCTATCACACCCCATCATCAAGGCATTGCTGGTGCCTTCCCCTTGCCAATGGGTGGGTGGTATAAGTCTTGTATGTCCTAGGGGTGCAGAGTGAACCCACCTCGTCCGGACTGTAGGATATTTAACATCCAACCACCTTCGTCCTCAGCAAATGACATTAAACTGTGACCTCGCCTCGTGCCTTGCACACGAGACGCCCCGTCTTGGACATTATTTATACCCACTAGTCTCCACAAGAGTGATATCATTCCTAAAATGGAATGATATCATCTTTATTGGAGAAACGTTATTCTGCAGGGAAAGGGTAACCACCATGGTGTAAGCCCATAGCTTTCCTTGCAGGAGGAAGCACTCTTGATTCTCCTCCCTTCTTCGGTGTCGAATCCCTCTCCCCACCAGGCTTTGTCAACACCCGTGCCCCCATTCTGGAGTAAGTCCTGATCTCCAACTCCCTGGACTGATAACCATGCATAAGCCCATGTTTCCTCTTTGGGTTGCTAACCACGCATAAGCCCCTATTTCCTCTTTGGGCTTCTAACCATGCGTAAGCCCTTGTTTCTTTTTTGGGATTCTACCTACACATCAGCCCCACTCTACTTCCCATGGAAGCACCTTTTGAGATTTGACTGTCAGTTCTTTTCTACCTCTTGTTTCTCACACCGAGCATTACTCACGTTTGCTTAGAGAAAGCATCGATCGTGAAATCCACTCCGGGCATCCTAGATTGTAAGCCCCAAACCCACATGAACTACGTGGTATTTGATCCTTTCCAGGGAGAGGTATGTAGTAAGCCTCCCTGAGGTTCATGCCCAACACCTGGTCGCTCCAACCCCCTTCACGTTGGTTCTCCCAAACCTACTGGAACGATGTGGTCTTTGATCATTTCCAATGCAAGGTACGTAAAAAGAATCTCTGAGGTTCAATCCCACCATCTAGTGGTCCCGACCGTCCTCATGTTAGTTCACCAAACCCTTCTAAACTACATGGAATTTGATCCTTGCCATGGAAAGTAACCTAGAAAGCCTCCCTGAGCCTCAATCCCAACACCTGGTAGCTCTGACCACCTTCACGTCCAATCACCCAAACCCTTTTGAACTACACGGTCTTTGATCCTTTCCAAGGCAAGTTAGGTAAGAAACCTTCCTGAGGTTCAAGCCCACCATCCATTGGTCTCGAACATCCTCACATCGGTTCACCAAACCCTTCTTAACTATATTGTCTTTGATCCTTGCCATATCAAGGTATATAAGAATCCTCCCTAAGGCTCAAGCCCACCATCTACTTGTCCCAACCATCCTCACTTCTGTTCACCAAACCCTTCTGAACTACATGGTCTTTGATCCTTTCTAAGGAAAGGTATGTAGGAAGCCTCATGGAGGATCAAGCCCACCATCCATTGTTCCCAACCATCCTTACATTGGTTCACCAAACAACCCTTCTAAAATAGGTGTTCTTTGATCCCAGCTAAAGCAGGGTACATAGGAATCCTCCATAAGGTTCAAACCCATCGTCTATCTGGCCACATGTCCTCCTTCATGTCAGTTCACCCTTGTCCTACTTGACATTAAACTGTGACCTCGATGAACAATATGTTATTGTTCCCCCAGTCAGCATTAATCCATTGCACTGACCCAAACTACGTGAACATTTGATCCTTGGCATGGCAAGGTACCTAGGACATCTCAATGAGGTTCAATTCCAACAACTATTGGGCCTCAACTCCTCCTCCACATCATTTCTCCGACCCCCATCCCACAAGGACTACATGGGTTTGATCCTTGTCTCCATGATAATGTATGTAGGAAGCCTCCCTAATGTTCTACCCCATCCAGTGGTATGTTGTTGCTACCCCATCCAATGGTAAGCCATTGTGACCCTATTCAGTAGTAAGCCATTGTCAACCCATTTCAACGATATGCCTTCTTAAGATGAACTATGTGGACTTTGATTCCCTACAACAGGGATACGTAAGAAGCCTCCCTAGGTTAAAACCACCACTCATGTTTCATCTTGATCTCTCCCTCGAGCCTATGTGTTTCGGGAAGGTTTAAACCCAACCTGGAGGTTATATTTCCTTCAGGTCCCATCCAAGCGTCCATTCTCAAGGGTTTCCTCCTCAGGTGTCGCATCATCAGACAAACTATGAGAACTTTGATTCCCTTCCATGGGGATACGTAGGACGTCTCTTCGAGAATCAACCCCAACATCACTGTCGTCCTCGAGTCGACTCCATCACATTCTCCACCTATTTCGATAAACCCTTTTTCATCCATCCTGATTCTTACCAGGACTGCCATATCCTGGTGGGATCATGCTACCTCATTCCCCATTCCCCTTAACAACAGTCGGGAACCTAAACACACATTGGTCCCAACATCAGTTTTCCCTCCAGGGGTTTCACCCACCTGATCCATTCTAATCATTGTTCTAATCTGTCTGATCACTCTCCGCTCGACATTAAACTCATGGAATACTACGTGTTAAACATGGGATGATGATCAGAACCTTAGATAAATACCTATGGCATATGATTCCCCGCATTCGAGGTGGTATTCCTCGGGCTTCTATGCCCTCAAGAAGACCTATAATAAGGGGAGGAAACCCAGACATGCCAATGTTCTAGCATCCAGACATGCCAGTGATGCCCAACTTGACTACTCCCCTAACTGATGGTTGCTACCCTGACAGTACCCTTTGAAATTTGTCGAAAGAAGTAATGTAATTAACTAGTGTCCATGAAGATATAGCACTAGGAAGAATTTCATGAAGAACATCTTAATTCTATAAGGTAGACCCAGACTTGGTGGCAAGTTCTGAGGCAGAATCCACAGAAGGAAGAACTGACATCCCGTTATCTTGTTTTGATCAAGGAGAAAACGTCCCTGAACAAGGAATGGATGTCCCCCGCCTTTGGAAAGTAAGAATGCAGGGCAATAAATAGTGCTTCCATCATCCAACAAGACGGATGCGCGTGCCCCAGTGAAAGCATCAAAAACAATGACTTTTTTTGATATTTTATAATAAATTGTACTTAATGAAATGATTTATACTTAATATAAATATTATATTCATCTTATTGATGTGTATATTATTTTAATTATACTTGATTTTCCATATATGTGTATCATTTTATCATGGTAATATTTTTTACCCTTAAAGTGTAGTGAATATTGATATTCCCATAATTGTTAAATGGGTTTGGGGGGTTAAAACAGATAGATAAGAGTAAAAAAAATTACATTGAATTGTTAAAATTTAATTGAATTAATTGATTCTAACTCATTCAATTTATACATTAAAAATTAACAATATACATCCGTTAATATGATATTTCATTATATTTATTTAATATCTTAGGTAATTCCAAGAGTTCTCCATCCTCTACATACAAAAGGGTTCCCACTCTCCATAATTATTCATGACGATTGGGAATTCTATATCAATTAATCCATATAGTGACACCGTATTTTTTTTACTTCCCCACACCCTAGAGTATATAATTAATCTAAAATAATATCCTATCAAGGAATAGTGTGTAAGACAAAAAAATGTTTTCCAGTGAATAGGAACAACTCTTATCCATGAATTTTTAGAAATTTATTACCTGTTATAACTAATATAAATATATTGTAACCATTAAAAAATTATTAATTCATTATCTTTAATAAAATTATGTTTTATTATGATTATAGAGTCTCTATTATCCACCTTCTTCTCATCCATTTGAATACAATAACCTCACTTCTGCATATATGGTGAGTACCACCTCCATGACGAGATGTGATTACTTTTTCTCTTCTATTTAAAATGGATGGTAATAAGGATATAAATAATTAATATATATTATATACATTAAAAATAAATTTTTTTAATGGTGAATTATTTTTTTCCTTTCATTGCTTCTAACTATCCATATATGAAAACAAAATTCAAGCATACGTTCTACCTACCATCTATAAGAATTTTCTAATTAATTTTTCTATCACTATATTTAATGGATGTTTATAAAAATAAATCATGAATATTATATATATTTATATATATATGATTATTAAAAATAAAAATATGATGAAACCATTTTCAATTTACCAGAATTAGAATAGTCAAACCGAAACATATATAAGAAACAAAGCAATTATAACATCGAATGGTTATTGTAATTAAAAATTATTAATAAATGGGGCCGAATATGTAATAAGTAAACTTTAAATGGTATGATATAAATGAATATGATTATTTAATACACATATATAAAATTTATCTTTATTATATATGTGGCTACAATGAATATGATTAATTACTATTATTGGTCTAGGATATGTTCGTCTAAATTCTATTTCTTAGCGATATTTGATATATTAACCATTTAATTTATTGAGGTAATGTATATAAATAAATAGAATGTGTTTTAATATTATTCTCATATAAAGTTTTGTTATATACATATGATTATATATTTGTCCATTTCATGAAGTTTTGATTTGAAAGAAACTAAGGTGGTATGGGTCTTATGTTTCAATCCCATTTTTATCATGATTGTTTATGGTTGAATTTCCATTCACGAAACTATATTATACCTTTCTATATAACCCCTTTAATTATTCATATACTCTATTTATTTATGGAGAGTACAATTTTCACTTATATTTTCCATTTTTTATTACTCAACAGATTGAAATGTTGTTTTTATAGAAAAACGAGTATGTTTTACTATTCACTCTAGTGTTTTTTCACCCAAGGGAATATTTTCATAAAAATGTTATTGATACATTTTTGGATATTTTAAAATTATTTCTAGATTCATTTATAAGATTTAGTGAATTTTTTTAATAAAAATAAGAACATTATTTTCATTATCTTAATGATTAAAATTTTTAAATGTTATGATAAATAAATAATGAATCATTGTTTTTACATATACAACCTAAAGGTAATGTCCTACCATGATGATTGATAAAATAAATGATGATTCCACTACCACTTTACAAGGTTATTATAATTTTTTTCTCCTTAATAATTTATAAGTATTATGATTAAAAATTGTTATTTCAAAATAAAAGTTGTATTTTCATCAAGAAATGTTCTTATGATTTTTAATGGAATTTTATTCATTGATAGTATCCATTAATGTTTATTATTATTTAATAATTATATGATATAATGATACCCTGGTACTTAATTTTGTTGATGTATACTTATTTTCATTATTATATTTTTACAAAACCCAATTATTTTCTTTGGGCTCTGCTATGATGGGGTTATATAATGATTATAAAACATGTATACAATATACATGTCATTAATTGGTGATAAACATAATTTATTATGATATTATAGTTAGAATATATATGGTTTTAATTATGTTGTAGGTGATCCGGAAATAATATTTTCCTCCAATTAATTATGTATTGCTTTATATATCTTGAGATAATTAATCTATTCAAGTTGATGTGCTCAATACAGAAATGGAAATATGTACAGATTCATGATCTAATATGGTAATTAGTTTTTGATTACAGAACAACTATAAGTAATTGGTTTGGAAACATGACCCCCTATAGGAAATAGTTGGTGATTAAAAATCCATTCTGATATTGGAATCATCTCTTAATTCCTGGTCCACTATGATTTTATGGTCTAGATAGATAATCGTGACATATGAAAGGGTTTTTGTTATATAATGTTTCCAAAATATTATGGAATGAGTATGATCTAAATATTATATTCATGATTGATCTGTGATGTTTTTTAGGCGTATGATTTATTGTTTTGAAATGATATGTATTATGATATGAATAATGTTTATGATCATTGTTATACTGGGTACAAACATTACATGTTATAGTCTAGATCTCATACACATATTGCTATATAATGAATTCATATGATTATGATTTGATATACTATATATTAACCCTTACTAAGTATTTATGATCATATTTTATTATATTTCAATTTCCCATGTTATGAAAAATAGTTTTTTTTACAATATTCAATGAAAGGTACAATGTGTGAATGAAATTATAATGGTTTATGAAGAATATAACTAAATATGATATTTAGGTTTCTAGTCTCCAAAATATACTATTGATTTGTGGTTATGAAATGGATTTTTAATTTTTTATATAAAATATTGACATTAAATTGTGTAATATCCATGTATAAAAATCATTGTCCATTATAGTTGACATCAGAGTAGGGTTTAGATAATCATTATTGAATAGTATTTGTGAACTTGTGTTTGAAACCCATTGATAAACATAGTTATAATACAACATCCTTACGTTATGGTATGATTTGTATGATTTTTTTTTAGTAAATGTATCACAATACATATACAACAAGTTAATTTTTTGACAAAGATTCAACTTGGGGTAATAGCCCTATACAAAGTTTATCAAGTATGTATATCATTCTGGTGCATAGTGGTTGTTATATTAATAAAAAAATATTTTCAAAATGATATGGGTTATTCTTGTATTAAATAAAATTTTATTTATTACATTTTATGATGGTTACAAATAGATTACGATCATGGACAACATACACTAAACACATTGATTTATAGATTGGAAAAAACATGTCACAATTTAAAAATTATATAAATAATTTTACATGATTATATGATTTATTAATATAATAAATGATTATCGAGGTATTATAATTCTTTTTAGTAATGGAATTAATTTATAATGATGAAGATCATGTGGTGAGAAAATTTTACAAATATTGAACTATTTTATTTTATATTAGTTATATAAATTACATTATTTATTTAAATGACTCATGGAATATTAATTCATGTCGTTAATGAATATATATTGAATTTATAGTGAATAACATTAATGTTAATATGATCCAATATAAATTAGATAATTTATCTCTAATTGAAAATTAATGGATTTCTGTTTCGGGAAATTTTGTAATCTATATATAGAATAATTTTATGTTATGTTGTTCATGGATGAACATTTTTATACAATTAAAAAATGAATTTCTATGGAAGAGAAGTTACATTTGAAATCCCAGACCAGTGTTTTATCATCTATCGGTCTATCAATAAATATAAACTTATAATATAAATTTATTCCATTATACGGGTCATTATTCAAATTCAAATTGGTTTTTTTATCATGTGATTGGGGAGATGTAGAGCATTGAGGATATTATTGTTGTAGAAATTATTTTGAGGTTTTTTTAGATATGAATTATCATATATTCAACCAAATCATGTAGTTTATTTTTCAATAGTTCTCATTTGGAGTGATAAAACTTTTTCACAGACTAAATAAAGTATTGAACTAATTGAGTTTCTTGAAATGAAGAAGAATGTCTATGAGAATATTTATGAGGGATTTATATGATGTACTACATCAACATGGGGTGAACCAGTTCATTTTTAAGAAAGATAAAGGGTTAAAGAATCTAGGTAAAATTTATCAGGTAAATAAGAAGATCACTATCAATAATAATAATCCACTACCTCATATCAATTATTATTTTCTATTAAATAATAGTAGATTCGTAATTCTATGATATTGTCCATCATTCCAAATACCATCAACTATAGGTTAAAAGGCATGATATACCCAATTAATCATTCCATACAAGGTATATTTTTTATGAATTAATGTGGATTCCACATGTTCTTAATAATGTCCCTACTATATTTTTATAGTAAATGAATAGTGAAATCATAAATTACCCATAATAGTTTATGGGAGTATTTATTGATGATATTTTCAGATATTTGATCACCATGAAATATCATGGATGTTATTTTTGAATTATACTGAAGATGCTATGGATGAAGAGGTTTTTTGAAAATTATAACTTTTGTGATTTTTTACATCAAAAGGATTCTTATATTGTATAATACAATATCATGTGATGGTATATCGATTGACCAATAAATGATAGATATTATTGGGAAATATCCTAGAACAACCACAGAAATAAAAAAATTTAGTGGTCTTTGGTTATCTGGATATTAATGATATTTTTAGATATTTATAATGACTGTATATTCCACTATATAATTTTTCATTTAATGGAATTAAATTCTTCGGAATATATGATTATGACGAGAATATCAAGGAATAAAAATGAAAGCTAGTCAATACACATATACCCACACTTCCCTAAATTATAGAACAGTATGTGTTCTACATTGATGAAAAAAAGAAATAAATGTGGAATGACCTCTTTTCTTATGATATAGTTATATGTTATGCTTCTTGAAAACTGAAGTATAATGATTAAAATTACCCAAATCGTGATTGGGTATGGAAGAGGTAATTTTTTAATGAAGATATATAGATATTATATTTATGTTAAATGACTTGAAATATAAACATATAATGAATGATTGAAGTATATATAAAAATAAAAAGAGTTGAATATGTTAGAGAGAATATTTTTGAAATTATTTAAATATTCTTAATACTTAACACATTTCCACCATAGGAAGGAAGACAACGTGGATGTTTTTTAGTCGAATGGTCCATGCTTGTCGGTCCATTATGGAGATTGAAAGAGATCAAATACATATTGATTTTAATAATTTGGAACTTGAAATGTTGATGATGGGGGACATGGACTATATTTCATTGATCAATAATAAAAAATGTATCCATGTGAGAATTAATGTCTAACAAAATAACGATGTGGAATAATAGAATAAGTTCATTTGAGGATCATTTTTCATCAGTCTTTATTCACCCTAAACGTAAAAATATTTATAGAGACCTGAATGAATATTTCGTGAGAGAAAACATGAAGAACGATATTTCATAATATGTATAATGATGCCTATAATTTCATTAATTTACGGATGTGAGATTTATGGATAGGGGTTTGTTACAATTATAACCCCTAACCAAATGTAAATGGGAAAACATTACCATGGATTTCAAAATTTAAATCCAAAGAATATATTAAGAGAATAATTCTATTTGTTTATTTGTCGACCTCCATACCATGTTAGTACATGTCACTCTAATTAGAGAAGGTTCATCTCCTGATTATCTTTCTAGGTTATATACTAATAAAGTTGTAGAAAGTAATCGAGTAAAAAATTAACTCCTATTATACTAGGATCCATGGTTAACCTTGATCGTCTTGTGAAATATTTTGTATGCAATGTATTATGAATTGTGATTTCATATGAATTAGTATCCAAAGAAATATTGTTAGTCTAGTAAAAATATTCAAACCAAAAATCATATTATTAGATCTTTTTTAATGAATTTAATATTTTTTTGGGTTCAAAAAAATCATCTACTCATGTATTTATATAGTAATTACCTTAAACCAGTCATTCATAGGTAAAGCTATTAAGATCTATATGGTGGGAATTGAAGATATCCAATGTGTTAGGAAGAATTTGGAGATAAAAAACTATTGGGAAATGATATATTTAATGAGATATATGAAAGTGTCAGATCCATTCAACAATATATAATGGAATCTTAAAGTGGAGTAAAATATTATGCTTAGAATCATTGGTGGGATCTATATTTCAATGTTTGTGAAAATTTATTACTATGAAATTCATTATCAATTTTGGATGTTGGATTTTCATTTAGAACACCCAAATAACTATTTAATGTTTATGATGTGTTCTATGTAACTCTACTAAGGAATTACATAACAGATCCTTCACATGTACTGAACTCGGTAGTCATACCACAAAGAGATGATCTCTTTCTAGTGGGAAACCCTATGGAGATTCAATATCATTCATATAATGTCTTATAACCCAAGAAAACTCACATGGAAAATGTTTTGTGTTAGAATAGTAAATTATAGGAAGCTACATGGGATCCTGAGGATTTGTTGAGTCACATATATCATTAATTATTTATATCATAGTGACTAAATATTAAAGGTAAAATTAATTTTAAGTGGTTTATATTGTTACCCTAATAAATTTTATAATATTTTTCTATGTAAATAAAATATATTTTTTGATATATGTCAGTACCTGTAACAGCGAGTTTAAACGAACCAAGTTATACTATTAAGATGTGATTATATAATATAACAGTTATATCCCAACCACTGAAATGGATTATATTAATATTAATTAACATATTATGATATATATATAAAGGTTTATATGGATATAGACTTTTCAATTAATTATTAATATTTATGAACTCAATTTTTAGAAAGTCATTTTATTTTTCAGAATAAATATTTCTACAAAAAAGTTGATTTATTTTTACGAAAAAATATAATAAACAATTTTCTAAACATAAATAATTTTTATTTTATGAAAATGTTATTATTTTTTATTGATACGTAACAAAATTATCTATGTGTGACTTTTTAGTATATTTCTAAAAAACATTTTTTATAGTGAAAAGTAAAAAATAATGATTTTAAGAGAAATAAATATTTTTATTCTTACTATTTATAAAGTATGTGTTTATTTAAAAACAGATTAAAATAGAAATTATAATTATTATATTATGTATAATTGAATTAATTTCATTGGAATTTTATTTTATGGTTCAATTTGGTATAAAAACATTTATATACAAAAAATTGATTTTTCTAAAAATAGATTTCCATGAAATTTCTAAATTTTAAAATTAATTTCATCTAAATATAGAAACTGAATAATGATAAATTGTTTATATATTTTGAATCTTGAGGTATATATTTTTTTAATAGATCCCTTTTATGATTTATCAATATGAATTTTTAACATTTTGATTTTTTATTGCACTAAAGGTAAAATGGGTATATTTTGGTTAGAACTAATGTGACAGGGATTCAAATTCATTTAAAAACATTAAATTATCTTGTTATATGAGTATCTTTTAATCATTCCTATTCATGAACATAATATATTGCCCCATAGTGAGATTTGATATTAGATTACGAAATTTATATTAATTAAACTGATGAATTAATATATAATGCCTATATCCTCAATTAAATGTCACTAAAATTTGTCACAAGGACAAAAATATGATAACTATAGTTGTAAGTATTTACATAGAATATGAATAATTTTTATCTTTTTAATTTAATATTAATTTTTTTATGATGGAATAATTACATTAAATAATTATGCAATTCCATCACGATATTTAATCTATTAAAATAAATATTATATAAATGAATTTGAAATATGATGAGTATAAAATTTGTATGAAATATTATATACTAATAATTTGGAGTATAAATATATCATATTATAGTGTTTTGAAATATTTTCTTTTTAATTCCTTTTCTATCATGTTGGTTTGAATATAAAAGTAAATTATTTCTTCCAAAAATGACATTAATGATATCTAATAACAAATATTATTATATTAAATGTGTTAAAATATGAAAAAATCATATCATTTTCAAATGGAATTATATATTTTTGAAAATATTCATTATGGTTTAATTATTAGTCACTTTTCCTATTAGGGTAACACTAACAACCATTAAAAAGTTAAAAACTTTGATTTGTTCTAATTGTCAACAGTGTTAATAATCAAATAAAACAATGTAATAATGGAAAATAAATAACCAAAACATGATAAAATTTTATAGATATAATATAATTTAAACTCTTCCTCATATTATATTATATTTATATCATCTTGGTTATAATATTTCTTAAAAAAATATTAAAATTTATTTATTACTTTTCATAATGCCAATAGTCCCCCCTCCTCATATATAAAAGTTAGCATCCTTTCCTTCATTATACATAGTGTTTGATAATTCTAAATCTACCAATACCTCTCATAATACCTTTTTACATTCCCTATCCATGTCATATAGATTCTTTTATATAATAAATACCATCCTTTCAATGTATATGATGTTTTCCAAAGAAGGATTCTCGATGAAGATTTATAACCCTTAAGAGATGGTTTTCAATTTAATTTCTTTTTATACAACATTTAAATCCATGGAATCCATTATAATGAAATTAATTTATTATTATCAAGATAATTAATTTTTATTATGATGATGGAACTATATTATTATCAATTTCAATTTAATAATTAGTTACATTTATTTTAATTTGAATATCTGACATTTCAAAAAAAATAAACTTTTGATTTTTTTTTCATTCAAAAATGAGTGAACCCTATAAGTGTTATAAATATTTTTTTATTATTATAAACCATTATAACATATAAGGTAATATTATCTGATTTAGGAATAAATTTTACATCGAATTTGGAATCCTATAATTCCTTATGTGGATTTAATAAACATATAAAATATTTTATGCCATATAAATTTTTTTTCAAGAATTATTTAATATCTCCTCAATGATTCTTTATACAAGAGAAATGAGACCCTAATTAAATATGGAATTTTGGTGTCACCTTAGGTATAAAATAACCTTTTTTCACGTTTGATGTTTTGTTTAAGTGCATGCCTATGTGTAAGGATTATTTTTTAAACTTTTTTTATTATTTCTGTTGTATTCCTTGTTCCTCTACACCCATGTTATGAATACCTAATACAATCAAAAACTTTCCCAAAAAAACATAATATTTATTTATTTATGATATATTATATATATCCCATAGTTTTCTACAGATTTTCTATAAAAATTTATTTTTTGGTTGGGAAGATAATGGAACATGGTTGGTGGACAGTTAGTAGAAATCATGACCCATCTTTTTTCAAACCATGTTACCAAGACATTGGGAATTTTATGGACGCACAACTAGACACACAGTCATTCACCATATACCATCTGGTTCCAAAACCTAGAAAGAAGTATTTTCCACCCACATTGTTCATTGATTGACTGTGTGATCTCTTATTTATAGTCATGTATCTTGCTCTCCATTATAGCAGATTCCACCATAAATATAGAGTAAGGTCTGGTATACTATGAATATAAACAATAAAACATTTTTGGTCTCATAAAAATTTGTATTGTCATATTTTTCCCTCTCAGTTTTTCCCTAGTGACCCCTATGTATCCCTCATTCTTCACCTAGTTGTTGTGGATCCAATATCAATCCCCCCATTAATTTTTATTCATCACGAACAAGTAATTATTAATTTTATTCAATATTAGAGGTGGATCCTAAATGTTAATCCCTAGAAACTTCTCTTTTTTCATTCTCCTTCCCTTTCCTTATTTTTCTTCTTCCCCTTAGGGTTTCTATAACTTATTGTTCATTATGCATTACCTTTAAATTGAGGGTTTTGATATTCCATGGTATTACATGGTTCCTTATTTTCCCATGGTCTTCCAAGTACTTATTTCATGTTCCCTATACCATGTGAATAAATACGTGATTTATGTCTCTCATTTTACATGATTTTACATTGAATTAAATGATTTTATGTTGTTTTCAAGATGAATTTTATAATTATATGAAACATATATTTTTTGTAACTGTTTAGACTAATTTAATTGTGTTTATATTGTTTTCATGCCACTATTTTTTCCATTAATATAGACCTAATTAATTTTTGTCTTGTTTCATTCCTATTTAATATAAATGGATAGAAATTTTAGGTGATCAATTGATTTTGAAATTGATTTCTTTTATTTATAAGGGTTTCCTAATCATCCACATGGGTAATTTATATTAATAACATGTCTTTATCTATTTTTGAAAATGGAACATCATTTTACCCCAATTAAAAAATTTATTAATTTTAGTAAAGTGGAAAACCCTATTGTGGAATTACCATAATGGTTTTGGGTTTAGTTTGTGTGAAAAGTGATATTTTTGATATATGTGTTGGTTTTTGGGAATAAAAAAGGTGACCGATTTAGGTGTGGGTTTGGTTGTGAGAAGAAGGATAACATTTTGTGTCAGAAAGGTATTATGTATATATATGTGTGTGTGAGTGATAACTTGATTAAACCCACATTGATTATATTTTTTGAAGAAATATTGTGTTGTTTTGTTTTAATAATTTTTTTTTATTTTTTGATAACAAAATTTTTTTTATAACAATTTTTGTTTATCATGGAATCAGATCCAATCCATTATAATGAGATTTTGTAAAAATATTCAAAAGTTACTGAAAGAATCAAATCAAAATTCAGTTCATCAAGAGAATTTGATCAAAATATTAATATAAATAAATTTTTGTTTGCTAGAGGTTTTCCTTTCTATAATTAATGAATGAAATAAGCTACTGAACAAATAAGTTGGTTTGTTTATGAAGAGTTTTGAAAAAATATTTTGAAAAAATATTTTGAAAAAATTAGCTTAAAGGTTTCAATAGATTATAATCAAAAATATTTTTTATTATTTGATGGTCATAAGTTTCTCATAAAAATGAAAAAGATCCATGATAAATTCCATTTAAAAATAGAGAAGAATCGTGAATATTGCAACGATTCCAAATGTCATGAAAATGTCTACAACAAATCCAGAAGTTTGAATGTGTCCAGATGACGATGATTGAAGAATTTAAGTGTTTCTATGTTCATGAATTGTTTAATACAATATATTTATATGGAATGTCATCATAATGGTATTTTCCATATTAATGGGAAAATCATCATAATGAAATTTCTATCGTAATCGGAAATGCCATTTAATGGGAATTTAACCATAATGAGATGAAGGATGAAATAGTAATTATAATGAGATGATGAAGGAAATAAAATTTATTATGGGATGTACATGAAATGTAAATCATGGTTATTTGAGAAATTATCTGAAATCATAAATACCTGAAAAGTGAATATATCATTTTGATAAGAGAACAAAACATAATCATAATTAGTGGAATAAAATAAAGGCTCAGAATGAAAATTCCCATTGTTTTATGAAAATTATAAGAGGTAAAATTGGATATTCATTTTTTCAAATGATTCATAGAAAATATAATGAGGTTAAAATAAGTGAAATATAATGATTAAATTTTGATGATCATCATCAATATCAAAATTTGAGGAAGAGTGGAATTTTATCTAGTTTCCTGATTTTGTTTTATGAGACACATATAAATACATACAAAAATCGCTCAATAAATGTTGAATTTTATCACAGGAGGAAAAGGTGGATTGGTGAACAAATAGAGTGAATATCATTACTAGCCATTGATCTCGTGTGGATGATCAGACAGATATGTTTGTTTACTATAATGAGAAAGATATTATTGGTAATATTATATTCATTCAATTGGATTAAGTCAATCAGACTGAAGAAGAGAATATTGAGAATTAGTGTAGATTTTGTGTTTTGTAGATTGGGAATTTGTTTATCCTATAAAGTCCATATGTTTGATTGAATTAGATCCAGAATCATTTTATTGAGAAAATAAAATCTAGAGTCATCATATGGAGTGAATCTGATCCAGAATGATTTCATTGAGATAATGTAAACTAGACTCAACATATTAATAAACTAGATCCATCCAAATCGGGCACATGATTTGGACTGAGCAATTGTAGATATATTTTGATGACGTCTATATTCATTTTTTAATAAATTGTTTTATATAAAAATATTTTAAACATACTCAATTCAATATAATAATTCATATAAGTAGATTGAAGTTGTCTAACATGGGTTATCATATGTTTTATTCACTTCTTAAAAATATTTGATTTACATAGTCCCAAGGGAGTGGGTATAGAGAGGATGTAGCATCTCTCACAGAGCCTAAAAACTATAAATCTTGAGTCTTTTACTTAGATTACTACTTTATATCCAATAGTATTTATTAATTGTTTATAAATAAAGAAATCCAAATTGGTTGCTGAGGTTGTGTATAAAAATATAGAATATTTTAAAAAGTGAACAATTTATTCATCCCCCCTTCTCATTTTTTATTAAATCCTTTTAAACTTCAATTGGAATTAGAGTGAATATTCCCTTTTTGAATCCATATCATGGATCTTATCAATTATCTCAATAGTAAATTAATTCTAACATAATATATTGAAATTATTATTGATTGATGAATTGGATGATTTTGTATCTCTTGTCTCTAGTCCTGATTGTTAGTGATGTTTCACCTATTAGGTTTCCACCTGTTGAGATAGACTCCACAATGAACATTGTTGATATGAAAAATTTAGAATTTTATGGAGTGGCTATAAATATAATTTGCATGTCCATATCATAAGATGTTTATCTGAAGGTGATTGGTCTCAAAACATCAAAAAGTATATTGGATGAGATGTAAAGTGGTTTCAAAGGTAAAACAAATTATTAGGACAAAAATCCATAAATATAGCATAGTATGTACGGAGACATCAAAATAAGAGATATATAAAATATTAATTAATACATCACCAGAGTAAATGAATATGATTGCTGCATTAGAGGATTCAAAGATGTCCTGGAAGATTCTAAAAATATATATATTGAGTAACATTCTATATAGGATTGATTCTAATATTTATTCATTAGAAGATAATGATGATTTATCTTTTGATGAATTGCATAAAAATATTTTATATTATGAAATATGGAAAGATCTAATGTTTAAAATTAATATGAATTATTAAATTCATATAAATATTAAAATATAAGATTTTATAGAATCATAATCATAGGAGTCCAAAGATAATGTGATGATGGGTTGACTTAAAAAATCATGTCTCCTATATCCAAGAACTATTGAAAAGGAAGAGGAATTCATGGAGAAGAAATTACTCTCAAATTTTTTATTGTGGTGGAATAATATACATTGCTATGAATTTTCCCAAGATTAATGTTAGAGAATATCAATATGAATCTGATGAAAACCCTAAATGGATTAAGTGGAACAAAAATGAAAAAGAAGATAAGTCTTTTAATAGATACAATAAAATATTTTTTTTGGTAACAAAATAAGTATGTTGAGTAATATAATTGAATCATACTGAACTGAAAACCGCTATTATAAAGATTATGGTTTAAAAAAATTAGAACCATCTTTGAAACAGCTGAAAAAAAAGATTCCTGAGAGAGTGATGAATGAGAAGATGAATCTTATAGAGAGTATCATCTCCAAATAGAACATTTTTCATGTATTGAGTAAAAAAACAATGATTAATGAAATTAGATAATGATTATATTTTTTTAAATTTTTTTGATGGAATGTATGATTTCATCAGGAAGGAGGATGTATAAATTTAGTAGATATGAAGTTATAAACATATAATTGTTAAAAATTAATGATGACTGATGATTTTAGAATGAATCTATAAGTTAATGAATAATATATTAATAAGTTCATTCTAAATATATTGATTCCAAAATTTTGTTTAAGATTATAACTATAAACTTCAACTAATATTTTTATGTAATAATTTATAATTCTGAATGTGATGAGAGGGCCCCAAATGGGAATTTTGTGAAATCATCTCTTACTAAAATACTGTTTCATATGAATATTTTAATATTTGTGTTTAAAGAGAATGTATTGTAAAATCATGGGGGGGGGGAAATATGTGAGAAAACCATGAAACCTAAGAAATTTGGAAATTCAGTCAAAATAAAATATGGTTTACATATTGAGTACATTAGATCTGAAAAAATTTACCAACCTCAACAAATATTCATTATAGAATGATCTATTCCAATATAAAATCTAGATTTTATGGTTTTTGGTGTTGTGGAATATAGGAGAATCAGGTTTATAATTTTGGGTACAACTTATCCTACTATGAACATGGTTTCTGAAAGGTGGAAGAAATAGTTATAGTAGAATGAGCATCTTTCCAAACATACAGAAAGATGAAAAAGGTAATTCTCAAAATGGAAGAAACATTCCAACTATAAAAAAGAATTGTTAGTAAGAAGTTGGTTGAAGACGTGATCAGGCTATTCGTCATTCAAAAATATATATGAAACTCTATCTTTAACAAGTATCTTATAGTATAAAACTAATTAAATTTGAAAAGAAGAATATAAATGACATATATTTTATTGTTGATATATCTTCGAAAAAGTAAAAACCAAAAAACCAATGGATACATCCATCCAATGACCCGAAGGGCTTGAATATGTTTTTATTATAAGCTAAAACCTCTTTTAAGGGATGAGGGGGGTGGGAATCCCAAATAGGCTTCATGACATAATACATTACACAACTAGTATGTTAGGAGAGACAAAATAGACTGATAATAGGGAGTTACACCTCCCCAGAATGTAAACATGATAAGTCTATCCATAGATGCATGACTAAATGGAAAACAAGTGTCATGTGTCAGGCATAGGCCCGATTTGATGCATGATACCATACCATCTCAACAAACCATGGATACCTGAAGGTGGGTTTAAATTACATATTTAATGTGGTATGAAAACTCAATAAACTTGTTGAAATTCACAATGGAGGAGTAGTTACTTTGGTAATAATAGTTCATTAAAACTCATATGAATCGAGGTGTTTTAGATTGATGCTGAAAATATGAAATCTAAGGAGTTTTAATTTGTTTAGGTGCTAAAACATAACATACATAGTCAATGTTACCTCTATGATAATGGAAAATATGTTTTTTTAGAATTTTTTTGTAACATCTATAGTGTAAATAATAGAAGAGAAATTGAAAATTGGGAAAGAACCCATGATAATCTCTTCCAAATATAAAATTCAATAACACCTCTTACATTACATTTTAAGATAAAAAAATCACAGAACCGGTGATTTTGGCACTTTGGAAATAAATATATGAACAAAGATTTTAAATTTGATGACTTATTAAACTTTCTAGAATTCAATATAAGAGAAGATGATGTTTTAGAATCATTTCAAATAGGGAAAATAACTTGGGCTTTATAAACATGACGTAAATAAATTTTAATGTAAGTAAGAATATGGTTGAAGATATTTTTTTAACTTTTCAACATATTTTCTAATTAGTGGATTCCATGAATGAGGAGTTGTATCATATTGAGAAGAATAAAATATAGTAACATGTTCTACATCCCTAAAAAGAACTTATCCGAACATTATGGGTTTACAAAAACTATTTATATTAAAATGGAGACCTTCAATGAAACAAAGAAATGATTTTTTTAAGGATATGCACATGTTCAAGGTGTGTATAATGAAAAAACATTTTCCCCAATGGAAATATTAGAAACTATTAGAATATTTATTTTAGTGGTTTCACATCCGAATTAAAAATTTTATCAAATGGATATAATGAGATATTTCAAAAATTGTGAGATTTGAGAAGATATTTACATTAAACAACATTGTGCGTTGCTAAATAATGAGGATGAAAACAATGATTTGAAAATATAATAAATCTTTTTATGTGATGACCAAACATACACATGAAAGGTTTTCAAAGAGTGAAAATTATTTGAGAATATTAGTATTTCATAATGGAAAATTTGATAGAAACATATATGTGAATGTTGTTGGCTCTGAAACTATAATTTTAATTATTTATGATAATGGGATAAATATTTATTGGGATATATAAGTTGGTTGTAAAACAGTTTAGGATGACATTAAGAAGAATTTTGAAATTTACATATTATAAGAATAAACAACCTTATTTTTATTACATGTTTAAAAAATAAAAAATAAATCCTATCAATGGAAGAGTATTTCAGTGAATTATTAATGAAGTTTGGTATGGAAGATTCACAATAATATTCTAATCCTATTTTAGTGGTAAAAAAGTTGAGTAAAGATGAACCTCGAACAATTGTTAATTATAAATACTTTAAGAAGATAATAATATGTCTTCTTTTTCTTACAACCTCAAGGATTAATATTGTTTAGGATCATAAATTGTGTTCCAGGTATCAATGTAATTCGAATGAATCACACATTTTCTAGAACATGGTATTATATGATATTTCTAAGTAACAACATCACATGTTTTGTTATAAAAAATTAATAGTGAGAAATCATTTCATTGTTATATCGATTTAAAAAAGTCTAGAGATTATAATGACAAAAATTAAACCTCTATAGGAAAATTTTTCATGGGTGACTATTGCATGATTTTTCATTGTAAAAAAATTGTTCACTAAATCTGTGTGCATTTGAATCTGAATATATTGTAGCTACATAGTCTAGTACTCAAATTTTTCAAATTAAAGTTCAACTAAAATAATTTAATGTAATATTTGTAATATTTTTAATATATTTTTGGATAATCATAGTGAAATTTATCTTTCTAAAAATAATTTACATATTCCATATCAAAATAAAATAACATAAAGATTCACTTTATAAAGGAGAATGTTATTACTATAGAAATTTTACTATAATACATTTAAATAATGTATTATATTGCTGATAAATTTACAAAAGAAATGTGAAAAGAAGTGTTTGGGGAATTGAGGCTACAACTTCATGTTCAAACACCTCTAATGTCTTCCTATACCTTACATGGGAGTATCCCCACCATAATTTTTACAATTTAGACAAAAGGGGATAGAAAAATTTATACTTTTTAATGTGTTTTTACATACCTTTCCTAAATTAATATGAAGGTGTGGTTGTAGATCATCCCTTTATTAATTATGTTCCTTGGATATCCCATATTTTTTTATGTCTGATGGAGTATTTTTATGATTCTAAATAACTTTTCAATAAGGCTTGTTTAGGATGATTTTAATAATTTTGTTTTATCGCTTGTTCAAGTAGTTATGATATGAAAATAAGTCCCAAAGACAATGCACATCTTGATTATATATGTTGTATTAATCGTAGTCCTATGTAATTGTAAAATCACAAGTAATGAATAATAGATATTTTTATCTATGTATATTAATGATTAAGATAGTGTTTTAGAGGCTTAAAATGAAAATAAATACAATCTTATGCATGGAATACACTAATATTCTTAAAAGATTGTTTTACAGCCTTTTGATGGAAAACCCTTTTTAAATATATATTTTGAAAATTTTATAAGCTATGTTTGTCAAAATAAAATTATTTTTTATGATAGGGACATCAAAATTTACTTTGTGTGAATTTTTGGTAATTTTCAGACAATGTTCATTTTTTAATGAATAGTGAAACATACTGCATTTTACATCAAAACTGCTTTTTAATCTAATTTATTTATATAATTAGATTATCTTTTGAATTGATTTTTAAGTGGAATTAGATTATATTTTTACCATTTTATCTAATGGTGGTCATTGGAATCAATTTCACTTTGAAATTGGACTTAAACTAGTGTCAATCTTTTGATACTTATTGTTTCATAAAAACACGCTATTTGTCATGACAGCGGGAATTAATTATTAAATTAATTAATGTGACTTATATGTTTTTAATTTTGTAAAATAGACTTCATTTTTGAATTCAGAATATCAAATATAGATTAGGGTAAATTTTTGGTAATTTTCTGAAAAACATCAAATTTTGATGAATAGTGAAACCACTAAGTGGTACTTATAAAAATTGATTTTTCTATTTAAATGAAATTTTTCCATCATTGTGTTTTGAATTTCAAAAATCCGACATACATGGTTGTCATTAAGAAGTAAAATGTGGTTCAATGAGATTAAAATAATTTTTTGGTGAATAGTAACTTATTAAGTTTTTAATCGCGATTAGTGGTAATTAGTGTAGTTTAAGGTAAAAATAATGCATTAATAAAATGAGATGAGATTGACACATGTCCTACCCTCATTGGTTGTGTCATGGCGGACCAAAAAAATCCATGGGTCAACTTGGGGACCCCATGGATCCACTTTGGATGGGAAATGACATAAATAACTTTTTATTTAATGTAAAAGTAAAAATGACACAAACATAATATGTTTTACGAAAAGAATATTTACATGGGGTTATAAAGATCATATTTTTGATTATAAGTAGTCATTGGAAAGATAAAAATATTTCCTACATCATAGTAGTTTTTTTATAATTTTTAAACTTTAAATAAATTAAATTATTTATGACATCATGATGATGCAGCGATGACCTCATTATTTAACGATTTAAATAAAATGGAAAGATAATGTAAAATCTAAACCCTACACATGGCCAAAACCAATTGTATGAGTGTATTTTGAATCCTTATCACCTTATCCTCGAATTATATCAATGTGGGACATATTTAATCCGAAAATCATTTTAAAATAAAGTAACTTATCTTTACCTTCCAAGAGTGCCCCTCCTCTCGTCTTATAAAAGGCCCCCATCTCTACCTCCTTACCCACACTACCAAAGCCTTTGGCTCGGCCAAACCCTGCCCATTTTGTCTCTCCACATCCCTCTCCTCATCCTAGAGGATTCCCTTTGGGCAGAATCCTTTCAAAGGAAGCCTTTAGGCTCAAATAAAATGGAGTTACACTTTTAAAGGTAATTCATTCTCTCATGTTCATTTGTTTTATTTTGCTTCTCCAACCCCCTAAACTCTTTTTATTTACTTCTTTTGTAACAACACCAGTATCTTCAATATAATAGGATGTTGTTATAAGATTTATTCGAGCTACACTCTCACACAACTACATCAAATGGTTAAAGAACATACGGTTTCCGTGGATGGCGATATTCTTCCTCCCGAAACGATGATTGTTCAATACACATTTAACAACTTCAAAGGTGGCCATTATGATGTCACTATTTTTATATATGATATATAATATGTTTATTATTTCCTTAAGCTTCTGTATTTTTCATTTATTCCATACCATTAATGTTTCCATTATGGGTGAACACGATATCTTCATTTTAGGAAGTGCGGACTACCGCCCCCTGAAAGTGATTTGATTCGTTAATACCATATGTGGGATGTGTAAAGGATAAAGATAATGATATTATAAACGTTATTATACTAGAATTATAACATACTCTTATATATTTATGACTCCATTCAAGAAAATACGAAATAGAAAGGGAAGTAGCGTTTATGCGTATGTATGGCTTACCGTCTCCATGAACGGTGCATTTCATTTTTTACCTCTAAATGTGATGTAATATTATAAGTACATGTATATGCTGAATATATATGATGTATATGTTATCCAAATCATTAATATCATTCTGGATATAACGAACCTTTGACCAAATTAACAACATGTAAGTGTAAGAAGTCTATTTTTGACTTAAGAACCAAATACCGACAAAATGAACATTATTAACTTAAATGATTACATGATGTTCATAACATGGTATAAAAGGAATAATGAACTTGAAAGAGGTTCTTAATCAAGTAGAGATTAACTCAAGTTTATTATTCAGGAGATTAAAGAACGACCGAGTTAAGTCGGACTAGAGGTATGGGACTTCGTCTAAATCTCATTTCATTGAGGCACATATTATTTTATACACAACTTTCTTTTATACGGTGTATAAACCCCTTTGACTTTTACATGTATTCAAAAGGAAGATTTTTTATACTAAGCGTTTACTAAATGACAAAAGGGAATTTTTTTGTCGTACGTATGCGGCGACAACGACTTCTCCGCCGTCGTGACCGTTATTTGAGTTTCGGCTTCCTCTACAAGCCATACCTTTTTTTAAAGAAAAATAAATACCATGTTTTACTTTTATTTTATTTTGGTATTGAAAATGGTTTTCATAATGTATTTATATCAATGTGTTGTATTGATATTTTGTGATTGAAAGGTGGAAATGTTATTTTTCCTTTATGCATGTTTTATGTGATACGATTATGTTGAGGTTCTTGGGCATTATTATGAAGACGGGTTGTTCCGTGATAATCTAAGGGCGGGTGAGCCCGATATAGCTCTCCAATGCCTTGGGTAACGCGAAAGAGTGAAACATTAAGGTTTCTCTGAAGAGATTTAGGGAATATACTATGATGGGTATTCCAAACGTAACCAAGAGGGTTACTCCCTACGTAAGAATGTTATGAATGCCTCAAGTTACCATTATGTTTTATGATTTCTATGATTTATTCATGATTTGATGAGGTATGTTAAAGTGATTATGTTTTATGGGTAAAGTATGATCTCATCCTTATGTATATATGTACCCATGTTTCCTTTCCATATTTTTATATCCCTTACTGAGCTTTTTATGCTCATCCCATGTTTTTTTAAATGTTTTTCACAGGTCAAGGGAAAGGTACATGATATGATGATAATGTCAAGGAAGTGTCAAGAAAGAATCCATGTTTATTTTAAATATGTTTCCATTGATGGGAATGAAGAATACTATCTTTATGTAACCACTTTGTTTATATGTGGAATGTAATGAAAGTTTTATGATCTAATTCTCTAAAACTCTAAACCCAAAAATATCCTTAATGTGTAATCTTGTAATAACTCAAGATTAAGTAAGGTTTAAGTTTGGGGCCTTATAGTTGGTATCAGAGGTCGTTTTAGATAACTTTAGGAGTTAGAATTCTATTAAATTATTATCCAAAAATATTTTTTATGGTCAAATTGAAATGATATAGCATTTGAAGATTAACATGTTGCTTCATCTAAGACATGTTTGTTCAGAATGGTTTTCCGTAGTGGAAACAGGGAAGCTGTGCTAGGAAGGCATACAGTAGGAAATAACCTTCCGAATCAGCATCCTGAGATGGTCAGAATAGGAACTGAACAGTTTGTTGTACTAATGGAGTAGTTGACTCAGGCTATAAATGGTGGTGGTATCCATGCACGAGATCAGCCAGATCAACCGCAGAGGAACATGTCAGTGGTGGAACATTTCATGAGGCAACATCCCCCATCATTCAGAGGATCATCTGACCCTGTGCTAGCTGAAGGGTGGATTAAAGCACTAGAGAAGATTTTTTATGTCATGGGGTGTTCAGACAATCAAAAGGTTAGTCTTGCTATTTACCGTTTGGAGGGTGAAGCAGATCAGTGGTGGTCGATGGTTAAAAATATCAGGGACGCTGATGAGATTGATTCTCTTGACTGGGATGAATTCAAAGGTATGTTTCTTGAGAAATATTTTACAAAGGCTATTCGACTAAGTATGGAAAAGCAATTCTTGGAATTGAGGCAAGAGGAAGACTTAGTGGCTACCTATGAAGAAAGGTTCAGTCGATTGGCAAGGTATGCTCCAAATTTTATCTGAGACCTTGATAGTAAAATAAATCGTTTTTACTCAGGATTAAAGCCAAAATATCGAAGGGAATTAGCTTCTCGTGAGTTTAAAAGTTATGAAAAGATTGTTCGATTTTCTGAGAAGGTGGAAATGGAGTTTGCCGATGATCAAGTGTTCTATAACAACCAACAGAAGAAGAGACCGAGGTGGGAAGAGAAAGGTAAGAATTCTTCAATAAAGTCTGATGGTAAGAAAACTAAGTTTCCAGTTTGTGATAAATGTGGCAAAAGGCATGCTTGGGAATGTTTTCTGAATTCTGGAAAGTGCTACCGATGTGGTAAGATGGGACATAAGGATCGTGATTGCACTGAAAAGGATCAAGGTGAAGGTAAGACCAAATTGGATTTACAGTTAGTGAAATGTTTTAAGTGCAATGAGATGGGTCACTATGAAAATGAGTGTCTGATAAAGAGATTGAGTGATGGGAATCAGTTAGACTACAAGCAGAAAGGGGTGGTGAAATCCTTTGAAACTACTTCAGCAGATTTCGGGTCGTCAAATGAAGTTGTATCAGCTCCAGGGAGCTTAGTATTTTTCAAAGAATGACTTGAGATCGGGGTACCATCAGCTGAAGGTAAAGGAGGCAGATATTCTGAAGACCACGTTCCGTACGAGATATGGCCATTATGAATTTTTAGTAATGCCTTTTGGGCTAACCAATGAACCTGCTGTATTCATGGACTTAATGAATAGAATTTTCCATGAGTTCTTGGATAAGTTTGTGATGGTTTTCATTGATGATATTTTGGTGTTTTCAAAAATTAAATAGGAGCATGAAATACATTTAAGGGTTATCTTGAAAACCTTAAAAGAAAAGAAATTGTATAGGAAATTCAGCAAGTGTGATTTTTGGTTGCAACAAATTTCCTTCCTTGGTCACATTGTTTCTAAAGATGGGATAACTGTTGATCCTGCAAAAACAAAAGTTGTGGAAGACTGGCCAAGACCCACAAATGTAACTGAGATTCGTAGCTTCCTTGGTTTGGCAGGCTGTTACCAAAGGATTGTTAGAAATTTTTCACGGTTATCTAGTCCAATGACTAATCTAACTCGGAAGGGTGTTAAGTTTATCTGGACAAAAGAATGTGATGATTGTTTTCAGGAATTGAAAAGAAGATTGTTGAATGCTCCAGTTTTGGAACAACCTTCCAGGAATGGTGAGTTTGTTATATACAGTGATGCTTCATTGAAAGGACTTGGTTTCTTCCTAATGCAGAATGAGCAGGTAATTGCTTATGCTTCGAGACAGTTGAAAACTCATGAGGTAAATTACCCTACACAAGATTTTGAATTATCTGCTGTTGTTTTTGCTCTAAAAAATTAGAGGCATCATTTGTATGGAGTAAAGTGTGAAATATATACCGATCACAAAAGTTTAAAGTATATATTCACTCAGAAAGAATTGAACATGAGACAAAGGAGATGGCTAGAATTAATCAAGGATTATGATTGTACAATTCATTACCATCCGGGAAAAGAAAATAAAGTGGCTGATGCTTTGAGTCGAAAAAGTAAGGCTTCATTAGTAATGTTGCGTTTGGAACGTGATCCTTTGGTTAAGGATTTGATGAACTTTGGCATAGAAGTTGTTGGTGCAGGGAGTTCTTCTATTTTGTTTCAGGTATCAGTGAGATCATCTCTATCAGATAGAATCAAGCAAGCACAGAAGCAAGACAGTGAGTTGCAGAAAAAGGTAGAGCTAGTTCAGAAAGGTAAGTTGCCTGAATTCAACATTGATAATGATTGCATTTTGAGATTTGGGAAGAGATTGTGTGTGCCTTGTTTTTCACAATTGAAGGGAGAGTTGTTATGTGAAGCTCATATTTCTCCGTTTTCAGTTCATCCTGGCTGTACTAAGATGTATAGTGATCTGTGGGAGTATTACTGGTGGGATTGAATGAAAAGAGATATTGCTGATTTTACTGTGAAGTGTTTGACATGTCAGCAGGTTAAAGCAGAGCGGCAGTTACCGAAAGGGATGCTTCAGCCTTTACCAGTGCCAGAGTGGAAATGGGAGAATATATCCATGTACTTTGTTGTGGGATTACTGAAGACATCTCGAGGTAACAATTCAATTTGGGTTATTGTTGATCGCTTGACTAAATCTGCTCATTTCCTTGCTATACGAGATACTTTTTCCCTAGATCAACTTTCCCGTTTGTATCTTAAAGAGATAGTCAGGTTACATGGAGTTACCCTCTCCATTGTATCTGATCGTGATCCCAGGTTCACTTCTAACTTTTGGAAAGGCCTTCATAAGTCTTTGGGTACTGAATTAAATTTTAGTACAGTTTTTCATCTTCAATCTGATGGGAAATCAGAACGAACAATTCAGAAATTGGAGGATATACTACGATTTTGTTCTATGGATTATCAGGGAAGTTGGGACCAACATCATTCTTTGGTTGAATTTTTATATAATAACAGTTTTCATTCCAGTATACAGATGACACCATTTCAGGCATTATATGGGAAGCAGTGTTGAACCCCAACTTTCTGGGATGAAGTGGGTGAAAGGAAGTTGATGGGACCAGAATTGGTAGAAGAGATGGCAGAAAAAGTTCATCTGATTCAGAATCACATGAGAATAGCTCAGAGCATGCAGAAGAGTTATGCGGATAACCGGAGGAAGGATCTATCTTTCGAGGTAGGTGATCATGTTTTTCTCAAGGTTTCTCCTTGGAAAAGTGTGATGAGATTTGGTAAGAGAGGAAAACTGAGTCCAAGGTTTATTGGACAATATGAAATTCTGGAGAGAGTTGGATCAGTTGAATATCGGGTGGATTTACCTCCTAGTTTATCTCAGGTACACAATGTTTTTCACGTTTCGATGTTGAGAAAGTATATGCCATATCCATCTCATGTTTTGAGTCCAGAGGTAGTTCAGCTGGAAGAGAACCTATCTTATGAGGAACAACCGGTACATATTCTTGACCACAGGGAGCAAGTGTTACGTAATAAGGTGATTCACCAGGTAAAGGTTTTGTGGAAAAACCACATGATGGAAGAGGCAACATGGGAATTTGAAAATGCAATGAGGGATAAGTAACCCCATTTATTTGATAAGTAAATAAATTATGGGGATGCAATTTTCTAAAGGGGGGAAGGATGTAACATCCCATGTAAGTAATGAATAATAAATATTTTTATCTATGTCTATTAATGATTAAGATAGCGTTTTAGAGGCTTAAAATGAAAATAAATACAATCTTATGCATGGAATACATTAATATTCTTAAAAGATTGTTTTACTGCCTTTTGATTGAAAACACTTTTTAAATCTATCTTTTGACAATTATATAAGCTATTTTTGTCAAAATAAAAATATTATTTATGATTGGGACATCAAAATTTACTTTGTGTGAATTTTTGGTATTTTTCAGACAATGTTCATTTTTTAATGAATAGTGAAAAATACTACATTTTACATGAAAACTGATTTTTAATCTAATTTATTTATATTATTAGATTATATTTTTAATTGGTTTTGAAGTGAAATTAGAATATATTTTTACCATTTTATCCAATGGTGGTCATTAGAATCAATTTCACTTTGAAATTGGACTTAAACTAGTGTCAATCTTTTGATACTTATTGTTTCATAAAAACACGCTATTTGTCATTACAGCGATAATTAATTATTAAATTAATTAATGTGACTTAAATGTTTTGAATTTTGTAAAATAGACTTCATTTTTGAATTCAGAATATCAAATATAACTTAGGGTTAATTTTTGGTAATTTTCTGAAAAACTTCAAATTTTGATGAATAGTGAAACCACTAAGTGGTACTTATAAAAACTGATTTTTCTGTTTAAATGAAATTTTTCCATCATTGTGTATTGAATTTCAAAAATCCTACGTACATGGTTGTCATTAAGAAGTAAAATGTGGTTCAATGAGATTAAAATAATTTTTTTGTGAATAGTAACTTATTAAGTTTTTAATCGCGATTAGTGGTAATTAGTGTAGTTTAATGTAAAAATAATGATTTAATAAAATGAGATGAGCTTGAAACATGTCCAACCCTCATTGGTTGTTTTATGGCCGACCAAGACAAGCCATGGGTCAACTTGGGGACCCCATGGATCCACTTTGGTTGGGAAATGACATAAATAACTTTTTATTTAATGTAAAAGTAAAAATGACACAAACATAATATGTTTTACGAAAAAAAAATTTACATGGGGTTATAAAGATCAGATTTTTGATTATAAGTAGTAATTGGAAAGCTAAAAAGATTTCATAAATCATAGTATTTTTTTTATAATTTTTAGACTTTAAATAAATTAAATTATTTATGACATCATGATGATGCAGCGATGACCTCATTATTTAACGATTTAAATAAAATGGAAAGATAATGTAAAATCTAAAACCTACACATGGAAAAAACCAATTGTATGAGTGTATTTCTAAGCCTTATCACCTTATCCTCGAATTATATCAATGTGGGACCTTTTGAATCCGAAAATCATTTTAAAATAAAGTAACTTATCTTTACTTTCCAAGAGTGCCCCTCCTCTCCTCTTATAAAAGGCCCCCACCTCTAACTCCTTACCCACACTCCCAAAGCCTTTGGCTCGGCCAAACCCTGCCCATTTTGTCTCTCCACATACCTCTCCTCATCCTAGAGGATTACCTTTTGGAATAATCCTTTCAAAGAAAGCCTTTAGGCTCAAATAAAAAGGAGTTACAATTTTAAAGGTAATTCATTCTCTCATGTTCTTTTGTTTTATTTTGCTTCTACAACCCCCTAAAATCTTTTTATTTTCTTTTTCTGTAACAACACCAGTATCTTAAATATACTAGGATGTTGTTATAAGATTTATTCGAGCTACACTCTCACACAACTACATCAAATGGTTAAAGAACATACGGTTTCTATGGATGGCGAAATTCTGCCTCCCGAAATGATGATTGTTCAATACCCATTTAACACCTTCAAAGGTGGACATTATGATGTCAATAATTTTATATATGATATATAATATTTTTATTCTTTCCTTAAGCTTATGTATTTTTCAATTATGGCATACCATTGTTGTTTCCATTATGGGTGAACACGATATCTTCATTTTAGGAACTGCGGACTACCGCCCCCTGAAAGTGATTTGATTTGTTAATACCATATGTGGGATGTGTAAAGGATAAAGTTAATGATATTATAAATGTTATTATACTGGAATTATAATATACTCTTATATCATTGTGACTCCATTACAGAAAATACGAAATAGAAATGGATGTAGTGTTCATGCGTACGTATGGCTTACCGTCTCCATGAACGGGGCATTTCATTTCATACCTCTAAATGTGATGTAATATTATATGTACATGTATATGCTGAATATATATGATGTATATGTTATCCAAATCATTAATATCATTCTGTATATAACTAACCTTTGACCAAATTAACAACTTTTAAGTGTAAGAAGTCTATTTTTGAATTAAGAACCAAATACCGAAAAAATGAACATTATTAATTTAAATGATTACATGATGTTAATAAAATGGTATAAAAGGAATAATGAACTTGAAAAAGGTTCTTAAGCAAGTAGAGATTAACTCAAGATTATTATTCAGGACATTAAAGAACGACCGAATCAAGTCAGACCCGAGGTATGGGACTTCATCTCAATCTCCTTCCATTGAGGCATATTTTATTTTATACACAACTTTCTTTTATACGGTGTATAAACCCCTTTGACTTTTACGTTTATTCAAAAGGAATCTTTTTTATACGAAGCGTTTACTAAACGAAAAAAGGGAATGTTTTTGTCGTACGTATGCGGCGACAACGACTTCTCCGCCGTCGTGACCGTTATTTCAGTTTCGGCTTCCTCTAAAAGCCATACCTTTTTTTAAAAAGAAAAATAAATACCATGTTTTAATTTTCTTTTATTTTGGTATTGAAAATGGTTTTCATAATGTATTTATATTAATGTGTTGTATTGATATTTTGTGATTGAAAGGTGGAAATGTTATGTTTCCTTTATGCATGTTTTATGTGATATGATTATGTTGAGGTTCTTGGGCATTATTATGAAGACGGGTGGTTCCGTGATAAACTAAGGGCGGGTGAGCCCGATATAGCTCTCCAATGCATTGGGTAATGCGAAGGAGTGAAACGTTAAGGTTTCTCCGAAGAGATTTATGGAATATACTATGATGGGTATTCCATACGTAACCAAGAGGGTTACTCCCTATGTAAGAATGTTATGAATGCATCAAGTTACCTTTATGTATTATGATTTCTATGATTTATTCATGATTTGATGAGGTATGTTAAAGTGCTTATGTTTTATGGGTAAAGTATGATCTCATCATTATGTATATCTTTACCCATGTTTCCTTTCCATATTTTTATATCCCTTACTGAGCTTTTTATGCTCATCCCATGTTTTTTGAAATTTTTTTCACAGGTCAAGGGAAAGGTACATGATATGATGATAATGTCAAGGAAGTGTCAAGAAAGAATACATGTTTATTTTAAATATGTTTCCATTGAAGGGAATGAAGAATACTATATTTATGTAACCACATTGTTTATATGTGGAATGTAATGCAAGTTTTATGATTTAATTCTCTAAAACTCTAAACCCGAAAAGATCTTCAATGTGTAATCTTGTAATAACTCAAGATTAAGTAAGGTTTAAGGCATGGTCCTTATATTAGTAAATCAATTATTGATGTGTAATAAAGAATAATGACATTACAGTTGGTATTAGATGGATATTTTTTCATTATTGGGATTTTGATTAGAGAAATCTACTAAAATTATTAGGGAAAAGAATATTTTTCTAAAAAATACCTAAATTTTTCTAACTATAGATTAATTGTTTTGTCAAGAAAATAAGTCCTTTTTGGACTGTACAATTTGGTGTGGTTCTAGCACAAATGTACCCAGTGGAAAAAAATATTGACATGACGATCAGGTCCAATCTCCAGGTAATAAGGGACATCAATCCAAAATATAAACTTTTTAGGAAATAGGCTTTTAAAGGGTATGTGTGAACCAAAACATACCAAAACATTACAAATTCTACCACTACATGTTCCACCCACTGAAAATTCAAATTTCGTTGAACTGAGAGAATATTCCCATAACTCAAAATTAAAACTGATCAAACACCACAATGATCAGACCAGAAGCTAGCCAACATCCCACTATCACCATCAATCACACACTGCCAACCACCACCACCATCAATGACTTAGCGGAACACATCCACATAGTCCATAATTTAGTGGTCTTTACCATCTTCATCACGATGTCACTTTCTCAAACTCACATCACAATGATCCTTGATCTACTCTACGTAGCTCCACCTCAGAGATAGTAAGGGAATTCTAAATCCATAGCAGAGAATGAAACATGTGATTCCGTGATTAAACAATAGCAAGAAACCCTATAATTTTCAAAGGAAAGAAATCCAACACCTTCTCCTCTATAACATCCAACCTCGAAACAACAAATGCACTAAAAGAGATGTGGCCCCACCATTTTTGACGACCATCAAACATTGAACAGGTTTCACACGGGCATCACACCCTGATACTCCATTCACATCATCCCAAACCATAATATGCTGGTGCCATCTGAGACAACACTAGAACCCTCCCCAGCACTGAATAAGGTCCATAACTAGCAAGATTCCTTAGAAACTCACACTGAAGCCTTTATTCCAATGACCCATAGCTGTAGTGAACAAGATTTACCAAATCGGAAAACACCCATCGCAAAAACATAAAAGCATCCGAAAAGACTAAATGTCGCATTGAAGCATAGAACCAAATACAGAAAAGAACCAGGGATTTAAACCCTATAGAAAATGAGTAAAAATAGAGATTGAAGAGGAAAGGGGATCAAAACCCTAAAATTATGAAGAGACGCTTAGAGATCCTTGGCCTCCAAACTACGAATCCCAAAAACTCCTTGAATCAGATGCACCCTGTCCGACCAGGAAGGGAACTGATGACCGCGAGTTCAGAGCATGGAAGAGGTTTTTGGGGAATGTCCAATGCGCCATTAATCACTCACCGTCAAAGATGCACACCTGATTCTATGGACACTAAACGAGATAGATCCACCCTTGAGAATGAGTATTATGAATTGATGATGTAAATGACATAGAAGCACAACAATTAAAGGAGAATGTAACGGTCAATAGGCGGTGCTACATTGAGAGAGGAAAAAACCATAGGGGAGGAAGAAACTCCTCGTGGGAGCCGACCAGGTGAGAACAGAGCCATTATGATATCAAAGTAATAATTTACATGAAAATGGGACATAATGAATAATTGGTTTAACACTCCTCAAGGATATTATTCAGAAAATTCATATGCTCATTATGAACCCTTTTTATAAGAACCCAAAAAATCCCATATGAAATCAAGATATGATATTTATCACGTATAACATAGATCAAAGCCTAGAAATCAATGAATTGTGAAGTAAATGTATTTTTTGTAGAAAAGGGGATGTGATAGGTTCCCATGTCTAATAAAATTGAGTCAATGTTGTTTAATAATTTTTACCGGGTTCCCTACATCCATGGATTCTCCTAGTCTCCAGTGGGTTTATTCGCGGAGCCAGAAATGCCCAATGTTCCTTGTATACAATGATCCATCGACATTCTTCCAAAGGCAGGTACTCAATGTGTGATATGGAAAATAAACCTTAAGAACACGTATTGATTGAAAGGGTGTGAAATCAAGCTATTCTCACCCATTTGGGTGGAATTATTCCCTATTTTGGTACTCTCTAATAGAGTTACGATGTGTTAATATGTTCGCAAATCATTGGTTTATCCCCAAGCACAGTATCCAGGGATTAACCCTGCGTTTCAAGTCATAGGTATTCGAAGGTATTCAAAATCGTCTACGTCTACGGTTTACCATCCCTTTTCAGATTAATGATTCTGGGGTAGTTCAAGTTTGTTCAAACAACATTGTTCAAAAGCCATATAACTAGGCTCTCTGGAGTTTATTGTCATCTAGTGGGGATAGAGAGTGACTTGAGAGTCTGGATCAAACCTATAATATCGGATTCCTTCTTATCACTGATAAATGGATAATAATCCATGTAGTTTGGTGAAAATTAATGGGGAACATTATCTTTTAAGGTCATGTGACAAGGAACCAACTATACAGTTTAACGTTATGAGGAAAGGATGTCTAGGAGACAAGTGCCTAGTCAACGTTGGTGTATGACATACGCCGAAGCGGCATAGATACCCAAGGGAAAATGATTTAATAGTTATTGGGTATGGTCCTTCTAGGGGCCTGAGGATAGAGTACGATAAGGATAAATGGGTATTAGACATGGATGTTGGGCTAATACCTTTAGGATGTTTCCTACGCATCCTAGTTGTCTAGGAATAAATGTGTGAACAGTTATATAAGGTCATTTATTACATGTGATATTCTCTTGTTGAGGACGTGATTGGTAGCCCATGTTGGGTATGGTAGGGTATTACATGTGGTGGATGGAATTAGATGGGATTGAACCATAGGGAGGTATCCTACGTACCATTATTAGGAGATAGGGATCAAAATCCACATAGTTTGTTCGTGTGGGGATTATGTATGGAAGCTTCCCATTGGACGAGAACATAATTGGGTGAACCCTTTTGGAATGGGCACACTTTTATGCTCAAGAATTTAGGTAGGGGTCCTATGATTCATGATTTTTCAAAGGAATCAATGTTCTCGGAGTTCATAAAGTTTGGATGTGTTATAATCCTTACAATCATGTAAGACCATGTGTGTCATGCTTGGTGTGAGAAATACATGGATGTGAAATATTTGAAAATGCACAAACCTCATCCCCTATAAGTGGGGGAGGCAGAAGCCTATGGGGAAGAGACTGGGGTGACCATGGGAGAGGGAGTGGAACAATAAACCATCCCAGATGAAAGGGGAAGGGTTATTGTCGTCAAAGAGGATGGTGTGTGTCTTACTCATGGAGGTATTCCCTCTAAATCACTTTAGGGACGAAAATAGTGCACACCATTAGAACTCTTTGAATGGATAAGCGAGCGGGATCACTCAATCCTGATGAGTGGAGAGGCAAAAACGGGCTCCTGGGATCAGACGTTGCACTACAGTGGGTATATGAACCCAAGAATGATCCTAATGTGAATTTAAGGGATGTGGTAACCCCTATGATTCTACCGAACATGGTTTTGTGAACTCATGAGGGCTTGATAATATTCTTAAAGGTTTCAGCATGCTGGTTTGTTGGATTTGGAAGATACAATGGCATAGTGTTGATGGTTAGGAAACTGATGGGATTCTGGAGGGTTGGACTGAATTAAAAGGGCCTAATCTGACTTAGTGGGATGAAAACACCAAAGGATTTGGTGGAAGACATTGTCATATGAGAAGCGACGCCCTTCGTAGAGTTAGGTGCTATGTGGATGGATAGGTAGTCCGTGTACCTGTGTGGTAAGTCGACCGAGGGGCAACCCGCGTACCGGTGTGGTATTCAACTTTGTATTTGGTCTACTTACCAAATTTGACCGTGACGCCGGAGTCCTCTTGAGTAGTAGTGGCTGGGGGAAATTATTTTTAGGGCTTCTCCCACGTAGTTGGGTGATACATGATGTTCTAGATTGAAGAAAGGGAATATGCTCCATAGTTCGTAGAGAGTACATCCATGCAGGGGTTGTCGTTCGCAATTTACCAATTTTAGTTCGTGGTTTACCAATTTATTTATGCATTCATTAGTTCTTAACAACTCATACATAGTTTGTTCCTTCTTCAGGTTCATGAATCGGAACATCATGGTCCATAAAATCCAAATCTCTTGAAATCCACTTCATTCCAAGACCCACTCGCCAAAAATATGATGCTTAATCAACAGATCACCTTTTTCTCCCCATTTATGTCCTTTTATAGAGGGGGTAATTTTTTTCATTTATGGTCATGTGACACCATTTATGGTGGCCCATGATAGAAAACCTAGACTACATATGACTTAGTCTACCTGAGGTTCACGATGTATATTGAAAGCACCTCACCAGCAAACCAACACGGGCACAAGGGTGCTTCGTTGTCGTGATGCGCTCAGCTTCCATCTCAAGAATGACACGGTGCGTAGCGGGGGGTCGTTCTGCCTCACGTTTACTATCATTTGGTTCACACCCATGTAGGAAAACCACCTCCATTTCCAAAAAGACAACGTTTGTGGATGGAACAGTTTATTAAACCAGTCATGTACCACTGATGATGAACTGCTATGTGGCCTAGTTAGGTCCTTCACCATTTCTTATGAACATTCCTTATATTTTTCCCAAATAATTGATTATGATTTTGTATATTAATCCCCTGATTTTAAGGTAGTATATTCCTTCCCTTCTACAGATTTTTCAGGACCATGCAAATGCCCCCATTAGAATGATGTGTAATCGGAATAAAGAGTAGGATACTATGATGTAGAGTGGTTTTGAAACTATTTTGTTTTGCGGTATAGATATAGACCCAGTGGGGGACCATGCCTATATAAAGGGGTCCACACCGACTTTTCCATTACCTGATTCTTTGGAGAAAAGCTCTCTCCATCCCTGCGTCCGCGCACCCCCTCAACATATGGATTCTTTCGTAAAGTACTTCATCCATGAACCAACATCAGCTTTAGTGAACTTATCCTCATTCATGAACTAATTTCATAGACGTAAACTAAACTAAGGAACATTAAAAAGTAAGACATGGATGACCACATTGGGAAAACGCTATGTGGTGCAGCGGTCCGCTGACTGCAATTATTTTTCAAATTTTTAAATATCACATAAGTCCTGAACTATGTTATCCTATGTAGTGGCTTGGAACGAGGTATACTAGCCCTTGCTACGTGGGCTAGGATTCTTTGGACCTCTTCCATGTACTGTTGGTTCGCATAATATGGGCACCGGGAACCAACTCTAGGGTCTGTAAATGAGGCGTACTATGCATTCCCTTTGTGGAGCCTTTGATAAATATTTTCATTATGCCTGAATATTATCCATTAGATTGTACCTTGTTATGGTTTCCCAATCTAGGATGTAAATAGGGTTCCTACACGAGCTGCTTCTAGTCTTGTCAGTAATCCCATTTCTTCTGTTGATCAACGAAAAAAATATATGGCTATCTCTATTAAGGATAAAGTTCACGTCGTCCCCTTACCTCAGTACTTATCCAATCTTCTTACTAAGACATAGCATGAATACCCTTTTTCCAATAGCCTACCTGAATATGTGTTCGTCATATTATCTGATTCATCGATCCAAGAATCATCTCATGATAACCATCCTGCAGCCTTGATAATATCCAATATCATCGCTTCAGCTGTGATATTACAGTGGGGTCAACATAAACTGAAGGAAATGACTTCTTGATCAATGATGAATCACATTCATGTGTCCATTACAGGAAAAAAATTTCAACCAGATAGAGTAATTCATTATTATCGGATCATTTCTCAGAATTCTAAGGTCGATGAACAAAATTACCAGTCATCGAATTGAGATCTTCATGTCAGATGCCCGTTTAATTTTAATTAGGGGTGGCCCTTCTAGGTTCACCAGAGCTGTAAGGGGTTCCAAGCAGAACTGAGAACTGTGGGGCTATATGAAGCTATCTGGATATCCCAGACTTATACCTACGGAGAAAATGTACTTTTCACATATCTTCTGTGTCTATGGATCCTGGATACCAAAATGTTCCACTAAGTCCATGGGATGGTTGGTATCAGCCTTTGGGACATCTCAATGATCATAGGAGTCCCCATCATAGGAGATATGTATGAAAAATTCATGCCTCCTATTTTGGCCTGGGATGATGAGGAGAGTACTCCTCCTTCGGTGAAGCAGCTCATTGATCAATCTCAAATGTTATCTAAAGAGGTTTCTCTGAAACAAATCATCCCCTATGACAAATGGAATAATTCCTTTTCAACAGACACCACATTTGTGAACCACCCACACATCCCTAAGTACTATCCCTCAATAGAAACATGGAGGTAGGGGGAACATACTTGTTAATTCTAAAAGAGGGCCAATTAAATAGTTTGGGTTGGGAGTACATGTAAAATTATGATTGGATAATTCGACTGGAGGCCTTCCTGGATATGTTCTTGATTTTCTAAATGTTTTCTTTATGTTATTATGGCAGCATATCTTTTTCAACCTTTGTTATGGCGACGTAGCTGGCCATTGGAAAATGAAACAACCTAGACATTCATGTATTGGAATTGATTTACTGATTACTCTGCCATATCACTAAAGGGAAGGGACTAAATAAATTGGTTGACCACTTCCAAATACTCTGGGATTAGAATGGGGTTCACATGAGGAACTACTGCACTTTCATCAACCCCTTATAGATTCTAGGATCCACACAACTGAAATACTTGAAATTGACCAGTGGGGTTATGCATGAGGTATGGGCTGCACAAGATAAGGGAGAACATCAAACAGTCAAGAATAAGAACTAGCTATAAAGGTGAGTCACTAGCTATGCCAACTTTAATTTTCAGCCCTACACTTCCCCGACTAGCCTGATTATGAATTCCAGATCATGAAAATTTACTAAGTGTGGATACCTCTATTCTATGAGAGAGGGTATCTTAGTGGCTCACATAGGCAGAAAAAATATCTACAAAGGGTATGCACCATGTCGATTCGATCTTCAATTTAATTGTGTTCAGATGCTATGTCCCTCATCCCTCAACGGTGCTAATGAGAATCGACATCCCATGGTGGACAACCCGTTGTGGCTACTTTTTTCTCGAGGGGACACCAGTTGAGATTTCATGACTCTCGAGTTTGCAGACCCTATGCCTTTCATTTCCAAAAAACAACGCTGACTCCTTGGTGTCGTAATACCTAGAAGACCAGCTGGGAATACGAGTGCCAATATTATAAGCTCCAATCCATTGAATGGTAAGGGAAAGTAGAAGGAGGTTGCTATGTCAACTCGTCCAGGAATGTTTCTTCGTAATATTTTTGGCCATGTCCTCCTGGTGAATGTTTTAACACCTCAGGGTGTTTCCTCTCATTCCATTGAAGCTGTCTTTAGGGGTCAGCCAGTCATACCACATGAAGTTTCCTTCTCGAAGGCTTGGTAGTGATGAAATTAGTTCAAAAATCAGTCCTCCTTCCATTGTCAATTCCCCCATGATTTATGGAAATATCATCAGGTTAGGGAAGTGTTGTTTAGTTTTATAGGCTATATTTCCTGCCCATCACATATTTTTTGTGATGATGACCCATAGAGGGTATATTTGTGTCTTCAAGATCTCAAGGTTTACATCCATTCGTGTCGGGGTTACTCATTGTCCACCCACCGATTCCGGACCATGTTACGGATAGTGACCGACATAGAGGAGGATAGAAGCGATCATTCTTCAAGGAAAGATGGTATTTCTAGCCATCCTGATGTGACTGATTCAAGGAAATTCCCCCTTGCACTTGGAGTCCCACAAATAGGCTGTTTCTGAGAATTCTAGGGTGGTTGTGGTACCCAAGAAGTAGCCGCGACTAACTGAACCCCCACCAACTTTTGTTTCTCCTCCACCTCCTAAGGTTGATCCCCTTAGGCTAGTTTTTCCTATTACAGTTTCCTTCTATGATGTGTTGATGGTTTGGGATGTCATGAGGGCCAGCGACTCTAAGGAAGTGGTCTATAAGCTCCTTCAAGAGACGCCATTCATGCTTCAGTCCATGGAGCCATTCTTTCTCCTTCATATTTTATGGTTAAAGAAGATCTTGGTGAGGTAGTAAAATGCTTAAAATAAATGGAGAAATACATGCACTCATGCATGAACCGACATTAGGGTTCTGAGCAAGTGGCTCTAATGATGATACACTCTAAGACATTTGAAAATGTGAAAGAGGTCACCATACATATATATACCGCACCCTTTTTATTATGTATATAGAAGATTATAACATATTTTTTTCTTGAATTATGATTATGAGGAGACCCAAGAGGCGATACCCTCCCCAGAGTACACCCCGGGGTACTAAAATGGGCGAACATGTGCCTTCAGCTGTGGGGGTTGTTGGGGAAGGCTCTCCTGGCGCGGCCAAGAATATAGAGGAAACCATTGAAAATATTTCTACGCTATTCAATCCTATGGATTAACCTAGTGTCTCAGGTAGGGAGACATTGCCTTTTAAAATCAATATATGTTAGCAGGCATGATTACGTTGTCGAGCGCGTCAAATTAGTTGTTTAATTTTGACAAGAATTTCTGCATTATAGGTGCAAGCCTAGGTTGTCTCTCGACGAAACCTTAGATCATTAATTCAAAAAAGGGTTTTGATTATGAAATTATATGTTCTATGTGGTTTTTTAAAACTTGGGGTTTTAATGATTAAAAAGAAAATAGATAATGAATGCGATAAAACAAAGTAGAAATCAACAACATTAATTAAGTGTGATCAACCCGGGGTACTCTCAGGATGTCCATCCTTCATCGCTTCATGATATAGTGTTATGATATTCTTATCCAATGTTTTTAACACCTAGTACCGTAATGTTACTGAGTTTATACTTGGATACCTCCTTGTGTTTAGTTGAAAACACACAATGATTCACCGGACACTGTCGATGATTGGGTGATTTGTGTTCGACATCATAACTGAAACTCACCAAGGTAACACACAAAGAAATCAATGTGTTGTCCAGGTTTGTACGTTATTTTATTGTGATACCATGAAATAAATTTATTCGACCTTGAAAGTGCTTATGTGAGTTCAAATGACCAATACGAACCACACTAACACATCAATTGGAAGGGGAAAAAGAAAGTAATGAATGATGTGTGAAACATCACATGAATGGGTACCCTCAAACATGATAATATGAGTTGAGAATGACATAAAAATACATAAATCAAGAAAATAAGAATATAAGATCATGAAAAAAACACAAAACCCTAGAATTAAAAAGTTCATTCAAATATTACAGACATGATGTTTGGGATTTACATCATGTTCCTCCCCGGGTTATCACAATGGGTTTAAAAACCCATGGGAGGGGAAGAAGAAGAATATGTTGAAGTAGAACTTCTCATAGCCTCTAGAAGTTCTTAGGATGATGAAAAAAACTATTTGAGACCCCATACCGGAAGCACCTTGACCTTGGATCGAACTCACAAATGTGGTGCCCAAGGTGCTAATTTATAGGTAAAATAGGAGGTGGTTTTGAGCACCCTGATTTCGATAACCCACTTGGTCCATGGTTTTGGCTGGTCAGACAGTCATATATCACTATGGAAAAAACAAAAAAGTTGTTTATAAATACCTTTTTACATCCATGTCAATTTTGGAACCCAGATATGGAATACAATAAGAGATATTGTTGAAAACCTGAGGAAAAGATTTGCCCCCCTGCAGATCCACTTTATTGGACAGATGAGTTTGTATGGGCCTCTTAATGAATGAATTGGGAAGCAGTTCATTCATATGTAATGAAAACAATGAAATTTTGGACCATACCACAAAGTTTCAGACCATTTTGAATCACTTTGAAGAATAAAAAAGCGTTTTATTCCACTTGTGTTTTTGGATCATGTGAAGATTTTCCCATCTTTCTTGGACTTCATCATGGGTCCTCCAAATCACCTCCAACTACAATATAATTATCAAAACAAGTAACATTGATCATTTAAAATTGTTAAACACAAAATAAAATAATCAATCATGGAGTGAAATTTTTTATTATAATTGTAATTTTAAATACAATACCACTTTAATACATTGGTATAAGGTTGAAATAAAACAGTGAATCGTGGTACAATCACATCCCATACATAAACATTTTCACTCCTTGGCAATTTATAATATCCTAATCATGTCTCATTCCTAAATAAAAGCTGTGAAAATCTAAAATACTCTTTTGAAATTAAATTTATCATGTTTCATTTATGGAATCAATTTTTCTATCATTTTTCATTTCTAACATTAAAATTTTTTCAACTTCATTTGTTAACCCATTCAACATGTCACATCCTACCTCACCTAAAAATTTTCCTTCTTCACTCAAGAAAATTATGAAAGTGGAGTTATGCTATTTTCTCAGATTTCATGTGATCTTACCATATGCTTGAAAATATTCTATGTTCTCTAATGGTAGAAACTACTGTGTTGCTCATGAGGACTTTCAACAGGTTATTCTGAGGTTCAACGGTTGGTAGGATTTAATGTTTAAAAATCTAAGGCTGAAGAGGAGTGCTTAATCTATTGTGTACAAAACATGTCAAAAATCAGCATGTGTTCACAATGATTATACACACTCAACACCTATCAAAGTGTATCAACTCCAATCACTCTCCCAATTCTCCATTTTGTGGGTCACAACAAAAAAAATGAATAATAATGAGTAAACAGCCTCTTTCTCCATTTTTTTTCTTTTGTTCTGTTTCTTTTTTTTCAATGTACAAAACCATATTTTTTGGTTTTTTTGAAGATAAAGAGGTAAACATGTATAAAAAATGATTCAATATGGCTTGTGAACCCATTTCTCAAGGAAAATGTGGGAACCCTTTATATCGACCCATAACAATTATTCTCTCCCCAAAATTACCATAAAAACACCCTATCACCCACACTTACTGAAAATAAACAAAAATATACACAAGATATGGGTAGGTAGGGATAAATTATCATGTAATGTGGCTACCTAACATGAATTTAATGGTCTCTAAAGCTTAAGAAGGATAAAATTTAAAGGTGGCAAAAAATAGAGGATAAATGTAAAAAGGGATTTTTAATGAACCATTGACACTATCATGAATTTAGCAAACATGAATCGTATGGATTAAAACAGAATCACGGAAAGTTTATGTTTTTCTACATGGCCCAAAACTCTTTAAGAGGTGACTAAGAGGAAGAATATTCAATAAAGGGCTTAGAATGTCTCTCAGTTATGGGATTCAAATATAGGTTAGTTCTACTGAGGCATGTTTTTCAAAAATCCATTAAACACATAAGAATGATTTGAAAATAAAAAGTATAGAAAAATATTTCATATCAACATTAATTTGAAAATCATTTTTCCAAAAACATTGGAATTTTCAACTGAAATGACTCAAGAATGAATAATTATTTTGGATATTCTTTTTAAGATCATTTTTTATCTTAAAACACAAAATAAGGAAAAAAATCAAAAATGAAAACAATTTTTTTTGTATAATTTTAATTTTTTTTTGTTTTTCTTTAATCCTAACTATTACATGTCACCCTCTACCACACCTAAATGTTACATTGATCTCAATCTAATTATTTTAAATAAATAGACATGTAAATAAAAGGTAGGGAGAAGGGATAACCTAATATGTGGTGTCATATATGGAAACTATAAGCTGGATTTCCTCCACGAAATGATTTGTAAAATCCTCATAGAAGTGTTTCATATTCTACCCATTGATAGTAATCATTTGTCTACTCTTCTCATGAAAAAACACTATAACACCCAAAGGGTAAACATTAGTAATAGTATAAGGACCAAGCCATCGGGAACGAAGCTTACCTAGGTGGAGCTTTAGCCTATAATTATACATGAGAACCTTCTCACCAATATGATACTTCTACTAATGTATCTTGATATCATGGATATCCATTGTATTCTATTTATAGATTCGGGAGTTTTCATATGCATCACGTAGAATTTCATCCAACTCTTAAATATTTAGCTTTCTATGCACACCATCATTTGAAAGATTCATGTTACATTATTTAACAGCCTAGTATTCACAGTGTTCTACCTTCACTGGGAGGTGAAAAGAATTTCCAACCAAAATTATCTATGGTGAAATTTTGATTGGGGATTTAAAAGCTATACAGAATTCCCAAAGTGCATCATCCAAGAACAAACTCATATCTTTCCTATTAGGTTGTACCATTTTTCCCAGATTCGCTTAACTTCTCGATTTGAGATTTATGCTTTTCCATTAGTTCGGGGTGATATGTTGTAGATACTTTATGAAAAACCCCATACTTTTGAGGAAAATTTTCATTTTGTGATAACAAAAATGTGAACCCTGATCACTAATGATGACTCTCGGTAAACTAAACCCACTTAGAATCTGAGACCTCACAAAATCAACAACCACACTAGAGTCATAGATCATTGTGTACATTAATTCCACCATTTTAGATACATAGTCATAATCCAAGATAATTTATAAAAAGTCTAATGAATTTGGAAAATTTCATATGAATTCAATGCTCCATGCATCAAAAATTTCACAGAATAACATCGGTTGTGGGGGCATTTCAATCCTCTTAGTGATATTTCCTCTGAATTGACAATTACTACATGTCTTGAAAAATCTATGGCCATCCTTATATAATGTTGGATAATAAATTCCTAAGTCAAGAACCATTCGAGCTATACATTGAGATCCAAAGTGGCCCCTATAGGCCAAGGTGTAGCAGAAGGTCAACCTAGAAGTGAACACGTGGTCAGGGACACACCGACGAACTACTTGGACACTACAAATTATCCACAACTATTGGTAATCACAAATGTACCACTGAGAATCATTCTTTTGCCTCTGGAATTGTGAAGTTCTAATATCAGGGGGACCCTGGATGTTGCTAGATGATTCATAATGTCCGTATACCATGGGGTAAGGTCCACAACACCCAAAAGGTTCTCATGAGGGATGAATTTTCCAATGGGGAGGGGTGAGCCAACATGATGGTCCAATGGTGGGGAAATCCAACTAATGTGGTCAGCTACCACATTTTCAACTCCTATATTATCTCTAATCTCATGTTCAAACTCCTGGAACAGGAGCATCCACCGAATGAACTATGGATTAGCTTCAGGGTTCTTTAGGAGGAAACAAAGGGTAACATGATCTGAAAAGGAAATGATTTTTGACCCAAAAGGATATGAATGGAATTTTTCCAAGGAAAAAATAATAGAAAGAAGTTCTTTTTCAGTGGTTGTGTAGTTCTCCAAGGCCTTGTCAAGGGTACGTGAGCCATATGCAATGTCATGAGGAGCCTTCTCAACCTTTTGTGATAAAACATCCCCAACTACAATGTTAGAGGAATCACACATTAGTTCAAAGGGGAGATCCCACCTTGGAGGTTGGATGATGGGAGGTGATGTGAGACTCTTTTTTAGTGAGTTTAATTCAACCTCACAATTATTATCAAACAAAAACTCAAAATCCTTTTTTAATAACCGGGACAACAGATGTGCAATCCTACTGAAGTCTTTAATGAATCGGCGATAAAAACCAGCATGACCCAAGAAAGATCACAAATCATGAACACATTTTGGATATGGAAAGGTTGAAATTAATTCAATTTTTTATTTATCCACCTGAATTCCCTCTTTTGAAATAACATGCCCAAGAACTATCCCATGTTCATCCATGAAATGTCATTTCTCATAATTTAATACATGATATTTTTCTATTCAACGATGGAGGATAAATCCTAGGTCATCCAAACAATCATCAAAGGATGTTCCATAAACATTGAAATCATCCATAAAAACTTCCATGCAGTTTTGTATGTACTCTAAAAATATACTCATCAAACAATTCTTAAAAGTACCTGGAACATTACAAAGACCAAAAGCATCCTTCTGTATGGAAATGTTTCAAATGGATAGGGAAATGTTGTTTTTTTCTTGATCCTCAGGGGAAATATGGATTTGGAAATTTCCCGAATAGCCATCAAGAAAACAATAATGGGCCTTACCAGCCAATCGTTCTAACATTTGTTCAATGAACGGTAGAGGAAAGTGGTCCTTCCGTGTGGCATGATTTATTCGACGGTAGTCAATACCGTCTCACTGACTTTTTTTCACACCTGTGGGAATCAATTCATTCCTTTCATTTGAAATAACTGTTATTCCTATTTTTTAGGCACAATTTTCAATGGGATAACCAATTTACTATCAGATATAGTATAAATGATCCACACAACATGTAATTTACTAACTAACAGTTTTACCTCTTCAAGGAGAGTAGGATTCAAACGGCGTTGAGATTGTATTATGGGATTAGACTCATAATCCAAAAGAATATGGTGTATACACATAGATGGGATAATCTCAGGTATATCAACCAATGTCCATAATATTGCCTTTTTTATACTGTCTCATAAGATCAATAAGTTTTGATTCCTACTATTGAGAGAGGTTATTGGCAATAATGACGGGGAATTGGTCAATAACCTCAAGATATGCATAATTTAAATTTGATGGAAGTGGTTTTAATTCCAACACCAAGGGTTTTTGGAACAAGGGAGGGAATTTAGATGGAGTGAGGTCCATAAAAATGTCTATATACTCATGTTTATTCTCTAAATATAGAGAATCTACTGAAGTGGGATGTAAAGAATCATCGATGGTCATGGGTACCTCAGAATGAACACACGCGTCAATTAAAGTACAAAATATAAACTTTTTAGAACCTACACAAAACTCATAACATGTCTCAAAGATCAAATCATCCAAGGGTGAAGAAAATGAAAATGATTCAGAATTTTGGTTGAGGACAGAATTGTGTGTGTGTGAATCGTTTGAGATCACTTCCATCGAATAGACAGGAAGAGTGTAGTACTCTTAAACAGGGTGTTTCATATCCTCAAGGATGTTAAAACTTACCTTTTCTCCACCACACTCCATGGAAAATGTACCATTGTGAATGTTGATTATCATCTTTTTTGTTTTGAGGAATGGACTCCAAAGTATGAGAAGAGAATTTCCTTTGGTTTAGGTGTCTTCCATCTCAAGAATATAGAAGTTAGTGGGGAAGATGAGATTCTTCACTCTTACAACGACATCCTCAATCACTCCCGTTGGATGCGTAGTACTCTGAATTTCATGTTTCCTGACAATTCATGTTGGTTTATGCTCTCCAACCTGCAAAGAAGTATACAAGGAGTGAGACATTACATTAATGGAAGCACCTAAATCTAGCATAGCATCAAAAAATAATGTCGCCCCTATTGTACATAGTCTTGTGATTGTGCCCAGATCCTTGCATTTGGTTTGAATTTCTGGTTGCATCAAGGCTGAGAAATTCCTCCACAAGTTGACAATATCATTCTCTATCAGTCTCCTTCTATGGGTGCAATGCTCTTTAAGGGATTTGGCATATCGATGGTTTTGTTTTATTGCATCGAATACATGAATTTTAACTTTCACCTTTTTAAATGCATCCATTATTTCTTTATCAATGTCATTATTAATTTTTTTTATATTTGGATAGTCTTTAGGGCAAAGGAATATGAATGGATTGATCATTTGAATCATCAATGATAACTCGATTACCCTTTTTGTCTTATTTTTTATTACATCAAATTTTTTAGGGTTGCGCAAGTGATTTTTCAAGAGGGGGACATACCTGTTGTGCAGGATCAGCAGAAGTAGAGACTTATTTACCACTACGTAGTGTAACTTCAAATACATTACCTTTTTCTTTAGGATTGTCAATGGGTTGGGCTAGTAGTTGTCCTGAACCTTGCATATTAAGCTCATCTATGGGGTTTACCAACTACCCTAGTTGAGTTCGGAGGACTTGAATTGCTGATTGTGTGTTCTATTGAAACTGGAGGTTATGGGTTGCCATTTTCGTTACCATGACCTTGAGACATTGTTCAGATTTGTGAGGAGGAGGATTGTTTTTAGATGTTAATGGATATGAAGGTTTCATACCTTGGCCTTGTTGATAACAATTCTTCTTGGGGTATCTTGAGTATCCTCCTTGTCGGTACTGGGGTTGTGCTTGCCACCCGAGGTTTGGGTTTGGCCTGAATGGCACTTACAGGATAGTAGGTGCTTTTTGGAATGGACTCCTTAGGAACACGACTACACAAGACGTGGGTGAATCTTGAAGTTGTGGGAACTGGTCAGAAAAATGAGTATTGTTAGAAAAAATACCACAATGTAATGGAAAAGGAGGAGATTGTGAGTTACCTTGTGCTTGAGCTAACTGCCTTAGAAGGATATTCATCTCATAAATCTTGTTATATACCTTTTTTCTAGGGTTGAATGACATACCTCACGAACTGCTTAGGATGGTGCAATTGCCCGTGTACCAAATTGGTTTTCCTTTCGAGCCATGTTGGCTATTATGTAACGAATGGCGAAAGAAATTTTATCAACTATGGAACCACCAGTTGCAGCATAAATCATTCCATGATCCATGGGGATAATTACCTCATAGAATTATTGTATTAATAGTTGTTCACTAGTTTGGTGGTGGGGGCATCTTGAGCAAAGTCTTTTGAATCTCTCCTAGTATTCATGAAGGGTCCCTCCTTGTGATTTCCTAATTTCACAGATTTCATTCCTAATTAATGTCGTTCGGGAGGCAGGTAAGAACATCTATAAAAAGAGTCTTTTATGGTCATTCCATCCCCCAATAGTGGTTGGAAAATAGTATATCCAATCTTTGGCTACACCATCAAGGGTGAAAGGGAAGGCCCTAAATTTGATTAATTCCTCAGACACATTTTGGTGTTTCATAGTGAAGAACACTATGGGAAAATCATGAAATTGTTTATGAGGGTCCTCACCAGGAAGACCATGGAATTTAGAAAGAAGGTGGATGAGGCCTCATCTCAGCTCAGAGTTTGCTGCTTCCTCAGGATATTGGATGTACGCAAGTTGGTACTCAATATCCAAGGTGGTCAGTTCTTTTAAGGTATGATTATTTGCAGCCATGTTTTCTTGGGTTTTATTGGGTTCAATTTTTGATTGGTTGATTACCACATGAGGTTCTACAAGGGGTTCCTTAGTGATACATGATTGACCTTTTCTATAATCTATGATTTGTGATTGGAGTGATTTTTCAATTTCAGGATCAAATTCAAGTAGAGTTTATTTACCAGATCCTGTCAAGCAACAATAATGTCCTGTTTGATTGATTGATTTTTTGTTGTTATTTTTTTTTGAGATGGATAAAAAAAATTACTTAATAAGGGAGAAAGAATAGTAGAATGTTATACTACAGAATTATAGAGAGAGAGAGAGAGAAAACACACAAAAATAAAAAAACAGTGAAAACAAACCCAAAAAAAACAATCAAATGGGGGAGTGGAATTGAAAAGAGTACTAATTAAGTACTAAAATAAATAAGGAAAAGGAAATAAAGAAAAAATTATATCTTGGATCCCCAGAAACGAAGCCAAAATTTGATCACGTTGTTGAGCTCGTCAAATTAGTTTTTTAATTTTGACTAGAATTTCTGTAGTATAGCAGCAACCCTAGGTCGTCTCTCGACGGAGCCTTAGATCAATAATTTAGAAAGAGGGTTTTGATTATGAAATTATATGTGGAATATTGTTTTCTAAAACATTGGGGTTTTATTATTAAATATTAAAATAGAAAATGAAAGTGATTAAACAATGTTGAAATGAACGAGATCAATTAAGTGTGATCAAACCGGGGTACTCTCATAATGATCATCCATCATTGCTTCATGATATAGGGTTATGGTCTTCTAATCCATGGTTTGTTACACATAGAACCATAATGTTAAAATATTTATACTAGGATACCACCTAGGGTTTAGTAAAAAACACAAAATGATTCACCGGAGACCGCCGATGATTGGATGATTTGTGTTCGACATCATAACCGAAACTCAACAAGGAAACACACGAAGAACTCGATGTTCTATACAGGTTTGTATGTTATTTCATTATGATAACATGACATAAATGTACATTACCTTGAAATTTCGTATGTGAGTTCAATTGTCCAATATTAACCTCACAAACACCACAATTGGAAGGGAGGAATGAAAGTGGTGAACAGTGTGTGTAACATCACATGAATGGGTACCCCCAAACATGATCCTATGAGAAGAGAATGACATACCAGTAAATATCTCAGAAAAATAAGAATATATGATGATTAAAAAAAACACAAAAACCTGTAATTAAATATATCATTCAAATATAACAAACATGAAGCTTGGGATTTACATCACGTTCCTCCCCAGTTGATCACAAGGAGTTTAGAAACCCATGGGAGGGGAAGAAGAAGAAGATGTTGAAGTAGAACTTACCATATCCTCCATAAATTCTTGGTATGATGAAAATACCTCTTTGAGACTCCAAAATGGAAGCACCTTGCCTCTGATTTGAACTCACAAATGCAGTTCCCACGGTGCCAATTTAGAGGCAATGTAGGAGGTGGTTTTGAGCAACCTGATTTCGATAACCCGATTGGTCCATGGTTTTGGCCGGTCAGACAGTCCAAAATCAATTTGTACAAAACTATAACTTTTTTTGGAGATACCATTTATACATCCATTTTTATGTTGGTGGCCGGATAAGGAATACAATAAGAGATATTGTCGAAATACCGAGGAAACATTTTGACCCTGTGCAGATCCACTTTATTGGACAGATTAGTTTGCATGGGACTCTTAATGAACGAGTTGGGATTTTGTTCTTTCAGAAGAAGTGAATCTAATATCATTTAGGACCATTCCACAAAGTTTCATGCCATTTCAATTCACGGTTAAGTAGAAACATGCATTTTAGTACACTACTATTCTTGGATCATGTGGAGATTAGCACATCTTTCTTGGACTTCATCATGTGTCCTCAAAATCACCTCCACCTATAATATAATTATAAAAATAAATAACATTTAACTTTTAACAGTGTTAAAAAATATAATTGAATCAATAATGGAGTTAAATTTTTAATTATACTTGTAATTTTCAATACAATACCAGTTTAATACATTGGTATATGGGTGAAATAAAACAGTGAATCGTGGTACGATCAAGGAATCCCGACTATTATAACCTATCAGATAGGGGATCACAGGTATTCACTATTCCGTCTTCATTTATTATCAAAAAAAATTCTTCGACATATCCATTTAATGAATGTTTCAGTAATTTGGTGTAGAGACGATTAGTAATCAGGCTGCAATTTCCCATGTGGCTATGGCTCCCACCCCTTTGATAATAGAGGAATTATCTACGGTCTTGCTCGAGCATGGTAAGGGGGAATGGCCTATTGATAAATCTAGTTATATGGATGTCTATTTCTAGATTTCAATAACTGAAAATTTGAAGGAGGGGAAGATTGGGAGTTTAGACTTATTCTAATTGCTTGATATCCACCACTGTAGGGGAAGATGGGCCACCCTTGTTGATGATAACTGATGTGAGCAAAGTGAATTCATCACCTGAGGCTACTAAAAGGATTTATATCTAAAAAGGTTAGATACCATGGATTCTATGGACCATTATACAGTGTAGGAAGAGCTGGCGGGAGAGGATACTACCTCGACACTAGAAAACATGGATTAGGCTATCGTCTGGATTACTAGCGGAACAATTTCCAGGATCTTAATTTCTATAGGTGATCATTTGGGGACTTCCTTGGAAGCATCTCGTCTCGGGCATGGCCTCTAGTCATGGGCCCTTATTGGGGTCCTTTTGTCTCATTTTCGTGTTGAGGATGTATAATCATCTCCCTCCAATTGTAGTAGCGGTGCAGAGCCTGAGGAAAACCACACTTTACAGATTGGGGGTAATCTTCTAAATATTATTATTACTAGACTCATATTCTAACCTTCTCAAATTAGGGGAACATATATTTTTCATTTTGTTTTTGGGATCCAGTGGCACATCCGCATGCATTTGTGATCACCCCAATAAACCCAATCTTATCCTTGACTACAGTTGGGGACGAGGTTGTTAAAGAATATGAATGTATGTCCGAAACTGGATCTGGTCCCTCTCAAGTGACATTGATCCCTGAATATACTTCATCCTCTAATTGTGATTCCTAGGTTGATGAAGGGGATATTTCCATCCTATAACCTTCTTGTGAGAGGTTAGAGGTGAAGATCTGGATGTTGATTTATCAAATAACCTTGGATGATATGCCAACTAAATTTATGAGACTGCGCAACCAGTTCATAGTGATGGTGATCAAAGTAATTTACTATATGGTAATTTATGACATAATTAAATAGGTGTTCACTTCCAAGGAGAGTTTCTATGGACTTGAGTCATTCTTTTCTACGGTTGAAGATGATGCCCATCTCTCTGCGACCTGTCATCTACGTATGACAGAAGCTCATGATCATGTTGGGGCAATCACAAGTCTACAAAGTGGGCTCCCATGGAAACGATCCCAATTCGAGGAACGAAATCATGAACTATATTAGGTGAGTCAAAAAATGGAAGAACTGATCCATGATTTGGAGGGTCTTTGGTTATAATGGGCCCATGACATAACTAGAATTTCTGAGGGGCAGTGGTTGAGAGAGGAGGATATGAGGGCATGCTCTATGGCAGCACATGATGGTGAAGCATTTGGGGCAGGTGCTGAGGCCGTGGCGGCTACCCTGTAGAGTCTCTGTAGAGCTAATGGTGATTCTCACCAAATCCTGATTCAACTTTTCACGTCTTCTGAAAGCCTCATGTATTAATTATTACCTATCAGAAGTGGCTCCAGGTTGTGGAGGACCTCCATACCATTTTTTTTCATAGAACAAAATATTCTTCTCCTCAATACGTTTTCATTGTTTTATCTTATGATATGAATAAATTGAAATGGTTGATATATGAACAATAATTTCTAGAACATTAATTAACCATAGTTCGTGAAAATCAAATTGAAATAAAAATAACCAGTTCGAAATTTTTCCCGGATCTAGCGATCCAACGAGCATAGTTTGACTATTTCACAGGATTTAAAAGAAGGCCCTACAAATTTGTGTATCTTCTGATGACACCCTAATTTTTTCCAAGCCCCATTTAGTGTGGACCTAGTAGATATAGAATGGATTTTTCATAGTCCACCCGTTGCATATTTTCAACCTAATGGGATTTATGCCTCTTGAGATTTTTTGCTAAATGTTTTTTGGAGGCCATAAAAGGTGTTGGCCTGGTGAGATAATACCTGGCCTTTCCTCAAGATTCCCCATTGCAGGTTTTCATCATGGAGAGTTTCATAACTATTTTTGTGAGCAGTTTATTTTCTTATAATCAAGACTATAATCACTGATGTTTTCGGTCGAAATATTTTGACCAAATATTATGGGGAGAGGGACCCGATGAGGTCTTTACAGAATGTGGATGCCTTAATACCTTTCAAATGTACATGGGGGAATTTTTCACTCATGTATAAACAACATTCATGGTGTTCCATGGGGTGTAGAAACCTTATGGGTGTACAACCGTAGGAAAGGAATCGCCTAAGGAAGACTTTCCTTTTTAGACTAGCCATGGTCCTCATTATGTTTAGTCGTTGAGTGAATGGTATTCTTAGTCCATTAAAGGTGTCCTTATGTTAGTGACTATACATTTATGATGGTCAAGTAACTTTATAGAAGTTCTGATTATTATGACCACCAGTGATGGATGAAAAAGGACATGGTGTCTAAATGGTATGTGGACATCCATAACAATCACGGATATGGATAGGAGACCACTCCTACATATACTTAGTTTTTGGGAAGTAGGGATGGAGATTGAGGCAGTTTAAATTCTTGTAGTATAGACGTTCTTTTAAAATGGAACAGATTTCCTTAGTTATCGAGAATTTAACGAGAAATTCCCACTATAGTCAGACATAATTATGGAAAGGATTGTAAACTGTATCTTAGAGAGTATCTAAATCCCAGGATGGATATGACGGCTCAGAGGCCAAGAAGATCTCAAAAAGAAGCATTATCTAAGGAAGATATTCCTTTGGAATACAGGACAAGGGAAACAATATGCAAATCCACTTGGGGAATGGTATGCATATTAATTAAAAGGATTAATTAGGTCAATGGTTTTATTCTCCGATATCTGGGTAACTTCATGGAAGTTGGGATTAAAGACCACTAGGGATGGTTTATGGGAGTTCATGTCTATCTTTTCACAAAATTTGATTCATGAGGATGGGGTGTCTTGACACATGAGAGGCATTTTGGGTTAAGATATCATAGGAATGGGTGATGTCATCCCTCTCACGTAGGGGTGAGACGATGATCCATGCAGGTCTGACCCATGCATTGATGAAGTGAGGGAAGCCTCCTTTCCTAACTAAACAAATGAAGAGTTTATTTTCGACCATGCAGTTTAACAACATGTAACCAGGACGGACTCTGTAATGTTTAACGTAATGCATTAATGATTCTTGTAATTGTCTCTCTTGATTAGAGTGTAACCATTACTAAACACCCAAACATGTTCAAGTCATGGGAAGGGTACAAATAGTGTATGTTGTGATTATGAAGACTCTTGGATTAGGAGAAATGGTATGAGGGCTGTAGGGTCATCGAGCATACATGGGTAGGAAGAGTGTCACCGAAGGATGACTTGCCTTTGCTAGACGGGCCAGGGGCCATCAATATGAAGAGCCATTGAGGTCATGGTATGAATAGTCATGCAATAGTGTCCACTAGTCAATGACCTTCCATTTTTATGGCCTTAATGGTTTATAAGGATCCATGAATATCTAGGTCACATTGTGTATTGTATGAAATGGGTATGTGTGGTCATATTGGAGACATTAAACTGGAGTTGTCTTTGATGCTCAGTAAGTTCCCTACATGGATTATCCCTATGTGTGGGGTAAACATTTATTCATTTTAGTTAAAAATCATGTGTTAAGGATGACTATTCTTTTAGTTTAACAGTAGTAGTGTTCGGACCACTTTTGACTGATGCTACAACTACTTGTGGGATAATTGAATTTGGATGCTCTGGCATGATCTGATCAGTAATGGTAATGAAGGTGTAAAATGTAATCATGGGCTCTCTCAAATTAGGAGGTGTGGTGTGGGGCCATTGTGGCTGGTATGAGTATAGTGATTGGAAGAGTGCGGCTTGAGAAAGACATTCCTTTCATAGACGGGCCATGGGAGATACATATGCAGAGCCATTGAGGGAATGATATGCATAGTCATGAAAAGGTGTCCCCAGGTCTATGAACATCCACTTTTTATGGCCATGAATGATTACGATGACCCGAGATCTCTTTTTAAATGATGTCGGGAAGACGGGGAGAGATGTGTCCAAGCATACTAAAAACAACCATATAGAAACTATTTGTTGGGTTAAAGCATCACAACTCTGGCATTATGTTGGGGATGTAGAAATTCATAGGAACCATGAGTGGATAAGTAATCTAACCATGTATGGGCCCCCAAGAAACATTAGGACATGAAGGGAATAAGAATATAAACCATTGCGTCAGAAATTTTGGGATCAGAAGAAGTGATATGGGGGCTCTGGGGCTGGTTAGCGTACAGGGCTAGGAAGAGTGTCACCTGAGGAAGACTATCCATTAGTAGACGGGCCAAGGGCAATCAATATGCAGAGCCGCTGATGGTATGGTATGTGTAGTCATGAAATGGTGTCCAATGGACAATGACCATCCATATAGAATTTCCAAGAATTATTATAAAAATTTTCAATCCACCAGATAATGGAGTTTGGTTCATGGGAAGGATTCATACAAACATAAAAAAGTCCTTCATCCACGGTTTACCATGTATCATGAGTGAATTATGACTTGTAACATGAAGTTTACTGTCATGAATTAAGGATTATTGTCATGCAGTTTACTGTCAAGCAGTGATGATGAGGATCATTTTTAAATCCATTCAATTTAACATCATGTAGTAAGGACATTGGTTAATCTATGTGAAAATAAATAGGGTGTCATGCAGTTTAACGTCTTTCATTAAGGATGGGCTCTGTGTAGTTTAGCGTCATGTGTTAAGGACAGTTGTGATAGTTTTTTATGCAACAGCTACACCGAGATATTGAATTTTCGGCATTTCTACATATCCTAATAGGGGAGGAATCATGAACCATATAGTTCATTGAACATGTCACAATATATAAGGATTGTCGGGAGATCAATGTCTTCTCAGGTGAAAACATATTATTGTTATACAGTTTAAAGTCATGTGACTATGAAATATTTATCTTAGTATATGCTATTAGAGTTTGGACCGACATGAAACATTTTTTTATCATGTCACATGGATGAATTTCCATGATGTTTAACGATATGTGAAAAGGACACGTGGAATATTTAATTTAATGTCATGGTGCTCGGACAATTTACTATGCAGTTTATTATCAAGCAGTAATGTCATATTTCTATTAGTATGGGTTCATAGATCTCAGAACTATAGTAATTTATTCCAAAAAGGGGGTTGATGTTATGATTTTATAGAAGAATTAATGTTAATGTGGATATGGGCCTCCGGTACACACCTCGGGTGGGAAATCCAGCAGAGTTTGAGGTCACCATATCAGGATTTCTGGTTCATAGTTTATGGTCAATGTTTTTGGACCAGCATGGCACAATTTATTTTCATCTCACAGGGATGAATCACCATGCAATATATTGTCATGAAATAAGGACACTCTGCTATGCAGTTTGTTGTCTTGTAGTGAGGATATTAAGGGCTTGGCAGATTAACGTCCTACTGCTCGGACAAAAACTGCACTTATGGTTAAATGAAATATTTCTTCCAAAATCATGCATTTGTAAGAGATGTGGTGAGCTTCCCATCCATGGAGATCATGGAATATTCTCCATTTGAGTAGAACTTATGTATAACATATGGTCCCTACCAATTTTTCTCCATTTTCTGTGGCTTCATTCCAGGTATCATCAAAGTCCGCAGGAGAAATACCAAGTTTCCTTCAAGGACAGACCGAAGATGAACCTCTTTATTGATGGGTTATGCAATCCATTTCGATTATAATTCCAGATGGTGAAATGTGTCCATATTCTTCTCATCTTGTCTCTCCAATTCATAATTTCGGGTTTTCGCTCGCTCTCCGTCAGACAGTTGATCAAAAAATGGAAACACTAAGTGACTAAAATTAAAGTTCATTGGGTAGAACTACTTATGATTCATAAATTAATGTATATGAATTAGCTTTCAATTTGGTGGGAGTTGGGGTTCGATAGTCCCAGATGTCCTAGAAGATTTTTTCTAGCCACAAATTCTTGTCTTTGTCCACCATTTTCTATAGTATGTTAGATATTGTCTAATGGAATGTGTCTATTTGTATGTTGGCTGATGCATGGTAGTGGGATGATCGATTTGTATTGATTCAATATTCCTTGTATAGTTTATCTAATTTGGAAGAGAAGAAGTTGGTGTCGTTTTCCATCAATATTGTATGAGGGACACCAAATCTGGTGTTAATATTGGCTTTCATGAAGCTGATGATGCTTTTTGCCCCAAATTCCATAAGGAGTGCGACTTCATCCAACATGGAAAAGATGGCGGTCACTATGAGAATATATTTTAATTGTTTTACCATGGTGGGAGGGCATGACCCCACTGTGTCTATTCATTATAAGGATAATGGCTAGGAGAACATAGCTTGGTGAATTAGCTCTGAGGGCTGATGAATTAAGTTGTCATGAATTTTGAAGGAGTGGCATTTCGCTGTAATGTTTGTCCAGTCCCATGAAAGGACGGGCCAATAGTATCCTAGCCTTAAACTCTAATGAGAAAGCTTGGATCCCGATTGATGTTCTCCACACACTCTCGCATGCACTTCGTTAATGATAGAAATTGTCTATTCTACATTAATGTATCAGAGAAGGACTCAATTAAAGCCTCGTCTATGGAGAACCATCAATTGTCTCATGTCACCATATAGCAAAAAATTAACTACCCTTCTTCATAATTTCCCTCTTCCAGCCCTATCTGAAGAATTTTCTCCTCTCTGATGTTTTTTCATAATGGGGGTCATCTAGCCAGAATTAGGATCATATAGCTAAGGGAAAATATTTACGTCATTGATTTCTTCCATGTTATTTTGAACAAATGGAAAGTCCATTCAACGGTGATCAGTTCATTTAAAAATTTAATCCAAGTCTTGGTCACCTATGGATGTGGCCACATAGGCTAATGCATTGACTAGGGCATTCAGTTACCAATTAACATAGGCCGATGTTGGTTATGTGGCGAACTCCTCCATTAATGCTCTGATGGGGTCGAACAGGGGGATCAACTCATTTTTTTAATAGCGTAGTCACCGTTGACTTTCTTGATGAGAATTTATAGGTTCACTTTAACTTTTAGGGGTTGTACTTGCACCTGTAGTGCGAGATATAGACCTTCAATGAGGGCCAGGTATTCCACCTCATTGATTGTGAATCTTTTGAAAAGGGAAATGAATATGAAAAAACTGCCTTCTATGGGGATATATGTGTAACTCCCTTACCACCTTGTTAATCATGGGATCTTCCATTATTTTACCTATCGGGCTTCTGCATGCACCATCAAAGTACATTTCCCATGATCAGGAATATTTTTTCATAAAGAAGATTTCTTCAACGGGGAGTTCGACATCTGATGAGGCAGTCTCTTTTGAGGGATACTCTTCCAGAAAATCGGCCAACGCTAGGACCTTGATAGATTTCTGAGGCACAAAATGTATTTCAAACTGTTGTAGGATGACTACCCATTAGGATAGGCGTCTGGTCATCATTAGATGGATGAGTATGTACTTTAGCGGATTATTGTACTAGAACATATAGACTTCATGAAGCTATAGTTAATGTCACAACTTATGGAATGTGAAGACCATATCCAAATAGATCTTCTCGATATTTGAATACTGGGTATCATCATCAATCAAGGTTCAACTAAGATAATAAAGGCTATTATCACTGCCGGTATCATTCTTCTATTCAAGGAAGGATCCTAGTGACCACTCTAAGGCCGTCACATACAGGATAAGTGGCCTTCAATCAACTGGTGGCATGATCCCTAGTGGAATCAAGAGGTACTTCATGAGGCTATCGAATGCCTTTTAAAAATAATCATTCCATTTGTAGGTAACTCTATACTTCATCAACCTAGTAAGCACAGACATTTTCCTGTGAGGTTGGCTATAAAACACCTCAAATAGGCATAGTGTCCTTGGAGTCCTCTAATCTCAGTGAGTTTGTGGGGAGGTGTCCAACCAAGAATAGACTGGCCTTGTCAGGTTCAATTTCGATGCCAATATGGGGTATGATGATGCTGAGAATCTACTTGAGATAACTCCGAAGGCACATTTCATGGGTTTCATCTTCAGGATGTGTTTCCAAATTTTTCTAAATATGGTTTCAAGGTCTAAGAGGATATCTGAGCACTGTTGTGATTTTACAACCAACTCATCTACAAAACATTCGACGAACTTCATTGGGAATTGTTTGGAAATATAATGAATGGAATGTTGATATGTGGCAGTAGAATTTTTCAGACCGAAGGGCATTTACATATAGAAAAATACTCCCTGGTGGCCTAGAAGGCAGTTAATTATTTTTCTGCTTAGGCCATTCTAATTTGATTATGTCTAGAATAGTCTTCCAGGGAGAAGAGAGTCTCATATCCAGTCATCACATTGATCAATATTTTGTTGACCGGGATATGGAAATTGTCTTTCAGGCAGAGACAATTGAGATCTCTAAAATTGATGCAGATGAAGATATGTATGTTCATCATTTTGATAGGGAATATGTCTGAAAACCAGATGGTATATTAGACCACCCTAATAAATATCTCTTTCATGAAATTTTTCACTTCACCCTCTATCTTGACCGCATGTGTGGGTGCGTCATTCTGGAAGCTAGCTTATATCCTCGATGATCTTCTGGCTGGCCTAGGTGGTGTGTCCCCACCTTCGGATTGAGTCCTTGAATTTCTATGTAATTCCAGGAGAAAACATCTCGATGCTGCCTCTAGAAGGAGGTATATACCTCTTGTTCCTCGGAAGACTTGGTGGCACTGATGAGAGTGGGTCTCAGGTCTTCTCTGTTACATAGGTTTATTTCCGAGAGTTCCTCAACAGTGGTAGAGATACCCTCTTCAAATGAAGAGAGACATCCCTATGTTCCTCACCATCTTCATCCCCTGAATTGTCCTCCTATTCTCCTTATGACAGGGATAGATCTATAGATGTGGGGTATCCAGTGCACGAAGTCAATATGAAACATGGACATTCTATGGTGGAAGTGCCTTCTTATAGCTCAATTGGGTGTGAGGAAACCTCAAAAGAGGGAAAATCTTGGGGTGACAAGCGTCTTACCCTTCTTCAGCTTTATAGAGTGGAACATGTATATCTTAAGATTCCAAGGTTAGGGCATGGGAACCATTTCACAAGAATTTTTCTTGAGATTGAGGACCATAAGTTTCTTCTTCTTTGTTAGACACAGATGTCACGACAGAGATCATGAGAATAGTTGAATACAAGTCTGAACTCAGATCCCTACCCTCAACATGGTGAATGGGAAGTGCATAATCTTCATCGAGCTTCTTTAGGGGGTCATCAGGAATCACTTTGAGACTTTTTGGAGTGGGGACCCAATCAATACCATCCATTTCATTTGTCATCCCCTTTTTATCTTAAAATCCTATATCGATGTGATGTAGCTCAAATAGCTCAATGGGGGCCAAATCAGCCCGCATTGTCTCACCTCTTTCATTGTCGCAATATTTGATACACTAGTGGTAGGAGGAAGGAATGGCCATGTGTTGTTGTATCCATGACCTTCATAAAAGGGCATTGAATGGAATGTTTTTCTAAACCACCAGGAACTATGAAAGGGCCATAAGGTCTCCAATATGGGTTCTGAACTTGATTTGTCCCATTCTCTTCGGTTCACTCTTGTCATAACCCAAGAGATGTGTGGATGAGGGTGTCATATTTTCCTCATTGTATGCTAACTAATTTATTTTTTGTAGTGGGAGGACATTGATTCCAGAGCCATTGTTGATGAATAATTTACAGTCATCAATGCCATTTAGCTGGCCCGACATATATAGGGGTTTTTTTCCGTACATGGTGGAATCTTCATCCAAATCGTTGAAGGTAATCATTGTATTACATTCAGCCGAGCTAGTAACTATTTGATATATCTCGGTGGTAGAAACATGGGCTTGAAATTCCTGGGGTCTGAGTAGTGATTCTACGAGTTCCTCCCTAAGTTCTGCTGACAACCATAGGGCATCTAAGATTGATAGGTTGGCTGGAACTTAGGCCAACTACTTTAGGATATCATACATTTCCTCCATAGGTCATCACTTCTCCATTTGTGGGACCTCTTTAACATGAAAATTAGGTGACTTAACTTGAGATGAGGAGGTACTGGTCGTCAGGGAAAGTGTTTGTGTTTCTCTTTCTTTTTGGGGACACGACCAGGTTGATTTACTCATGCACCCTAGGTGGATAGACACATGTTCATCCTCCGATGGGTAACGTAGAACTATGGGGCCATAGTGGCTTTCCATGGTGGAAGGGGAATAATATTTATCCTACTGGTTCCCTTGAATGGATGTCTCATGAGATTCAACAATATTGAAGGTTTGAGATAGGGTATAACTTTAGGGTTGGTTTTATCCACAACTATGTCTGCCTCAGTATCCCCAACCTCTGTGATTCCTTTTTACAGTCCCCCGATCGGGATTTAGGAAATCGAGGTCCTAACCATACTCTTTGTCAGATAATGGTTTCATTAAATAGACTATGTTGATAGAACCGATGATCAATTCCTCCTTTGATTATAGATTATCCTAGTGGGCTTTCTCTGATGGTGTCATTTGGTGTGTATGTGCCCACTGTATCAGGCCCGAGGGCATGAAATCAGAAAGTGTCAAGGATAGATTTGGACCTTTCATAGATAGATCCTCTGGTATATGTTTATTTCCTCTATGGTCATGCCTGTATGACCGGCTTGAAGAGGGTTGTGAGGACGATGACGGAGGCTGTATAGAATTGGGAGATATTGATGGAAAAACTGATTGTTGCAATTGAGATCAGAGTATGCCATGAGCTCGATTGACTATCTTCCTAGTCATCCAACCATCAAATTTTCTCTCCCTTTTTCCAAAATCATTCGGCCACAAATACCCCTTCATCAAGGTCTATGGAAGAATCATATGCTACATGTGTTAGGGGAAATCCTTGCTTTACCTTCCCCGAGTCCGCCATTATTTGTAGGAGGTCGTCGATGATGGATCATTCTGGAATATTTTTTCCCGACATCCAATGGAAGGGACAATAATTCGGTTGGTTTTTTAGGCCAACGTCCTCAGAATTTATTGGCTCTGGTAATTGGAGAAAATTGTAATTATTAGTGGATATAAAATACTCACAAACTTGGTCCTATCGTAACAAGTAATGTTTAATTCATTGTCCCTAAAATTGTTTTCACTTAGGTCTGATTTGATCGTCTTGCTGGGGCGGAGGCGGTGGTTGATATTCCGAAGGCCCTTGGCGATTCGACATAGGCCCAGATGGTGGGGAAATGTTGAGCTGTAGTGGAACAAGAATTATTTTGAATATCCTCCCATCATTTTATTGACTAAGCTGGAATACCTGTAAACCCAAAAATGGCCAAACCTTGAATGGTTCTCACAAAGAATTTAAGTTTCGTTGATTGTTGTTGTTCTGGAGTTCACATAATAGGCTCCCAATAAGACATGTAGTGCATCAAATGTTGATCATGGTAACCTAATCCATTGAATATTGGGAATATAGTGGAAACAAAATTTTGTGGAGGTGGGATGTTTCTCACCCATTTTTGGTAAGGCATTCACTCTCACTGTATCAGAGCATGCCAACATTCCATTTCTTCCAATCGAGTTGTTAGTGGTTCAATGGTATGGGAGAGTCCCCGGTTCACATCCTGTTGGTCCTGATATCTAATGGGTATAGCCTGGGGTACTGCATGAGGTTTTGGATTGGATGGTACTAGAGGGGCTTATGCCATCCGTGGTACCTTCATGGTATTTAAATGTACACACTGTGATTGCATTCTGAGTGGAGTTAAGTCTTGGTATTCTCTTGAATGCATGTATAGGTAGTTGGATGGTCCACGTTCCGTGATGGGTGGGGGCCCAGATATAATTTATTTTTTCGTCAAAAACCCTTACAGTTGAGGCACACTTTCTGGAAGTGTGTGTTGTGACTCGACTTGGGGAATATATTCGACAGAACAATTCCTCTGGATTAGCTCGAAGTTAATCCGCCATAATTTTTTTATTTCTTCCTCCTGCAAATCGAACCTCTCTTAGATTGTGAGAGGCTCATTTGTATTGAAATAAGGAGGCAGGTTGAGGAAAACATAGCCTTTACTCGTATCTATATTGGAGACTAGCTGTGGAAGACGAGGGGGATTTTCTAGAGCAGGAATGTTCATGGAGGCCCTCTAGTTTTGGGTGTGCACTCATGATGGCTCATTATGAATCACATCCTGAACGGAACCATCTTCTCCTGATCCATTCAGATTTTTATTGTCTTTGGTTCTATCTTTGGGGTTAACATCCACAAAGTTGACTGATCCATAATACATGGTGGAGGAGGTGTCATCTTCCAAGTAGGAAGAGGACCTTTTGTGCCTCACACTATCCGTCCCCCTACTATCTCAGGATTTTCTTCAGGTTTTATGACCAAGGGTGATGAGGAAGGGTCCTTGGTGTGACCATATATCATGCCTCCCTCTTGGAGGGGGTGATGTTTCAAGGGATGAGACTGGATGGGAACCTCCTCTCCTAACTCCCGTACCCATACCAAAGAATACTGATTCTTGTGGGGGAGGATATTATTGATGTAAAAAATGCCTCCATCCTTCGGGATTGGGGTTGGATATGTTCCCTGGGAATTTCTTCTCTTCCCATTTTTATTGGTCTTACTGGGGTATTTGAGGATAATAATTACCTCATCCCTGCAAGATGGGGTTGGTCCCGTATGACGGCAGCTGATGCTACTATAACTTCCTACCTGATCTCATGTGATCCCACCCAATGGTGATCTGGACCTAGTACCGAGTTCACATGTGATTTAATTCCCTCTAGGGAGGCAAGCAATGATATCTAATTGGATTTACATAGTCAAGAAGCCTACCGAATGTATATGGTAGACTTATTTAGGAGTTTGTGAATGTTTGTCTCTCATCAGGCCTTCCGCTTATGAGACTTTCTCAATGCCCATTTCTCATGGATGTCTCACCTATCATGAATAAGGGAATCATTATAATTCCATCTTGAATTGATGGTGTTTCAATAAATTCTACCGAATGTGTTATGTTGATGGGAATCTATGTAAAATTCAGACCCCCCATGTTCTATCCATCTACACATATGAACTCCCATCGGAGTGTCATCAATAAGGTGACACAATTTTTAAAGTGAACAGAGGATGGTTGAAAGAAAGTCCCCTTTATGCCCCACTGATCGTGATCGTCACATTGAAGCGAGGACGTCTATGACACTATGATCAAGTATCTATTCTATTTTATTGATATGATCTATATAATGGTCATATGGTAGGATATATAATTTCAACCAGTGAAGGGTTTCCTAGATACTGGAACAGATACCATGTACGCTTCCTTCTGAAAACTCTTTAGGTATTTAGAACTGAAAGGTGGCCATGGGAAAAATCATTACTGGTATATAATCCACGGCCAGTCTTTTCCATTGGTGCAATGCCTCATCATGTGACTTCACCAGAAATTTCTCTACAGGATCAGTCCAGCTTAGATGATCATTTACAGAATGATCGGAGGAAGAGGGGGTGGTAGAGATTGAATCATTATTTGGGAATCTATGGGGTTGCTCGGAGGATGAATGTGGTCCCATGTCATCACTTGATTTAAGAAGTATTCCATTGATAGTTGACGGGGAATCTAACATGCTTGATTCCCTCCTTTTGAGTGCCTCATCAAAGGAGGGCTTTTTTGTACTTGATTCGACAGGGGGAGGACCTTCCTCTATGTATGATATATCACCATAGGGAGGACCTCCATAGTTGGCATTGTAGTGGAGATGACTACCATCAAGACTTGAAATCTGACTGCCCAAAATAATTCCTTAGTGCACACACTAGGGAAGACCAACATAGTGGACCACAGTAAGGGGATGACCTTATGGATGAATATTGTTGTTATGGGGAGGGATTTTTCAATAAATGAAATCAATGTGAGGAATACCATCTTGGTTTGAAATTCAGTGATCATCATGGGGAGGGCCTTTAGGACCCATTTCTACAATGGGAGGACCTTATCGTGGCTTAAGTCCATTTCAAGGAGGACCATCACAATGGTATCCACTATAATGAGGACTACCGTTATAGATTTCATAGGGAAAATATCTATGGGACACACAATGGGGAGGGCCTTCAAAATATACCACAATAAGGGGAGGGCCTTATCATTTCATGATGTCTATGTAGGGAGGACCTCCACTATTCATGTTGTAATTTTGAGGACTAACATAACCACTGGACGGCTCACTGCATAGAAATTTTTTTTAGTGCATACCAGTAGAGGACCTTCAGAGAAAACTGTAGTAAGGGGAGGACCTTCTGGCTACATAGTGTTGATACAGGGATGTCCTTCACAAAAACTACCATCATTTTGAGGATAACAATCATGGTTTGATTTTTGTGGTGCATCCCAGGGCGGGCATTTAGACACAATGCTACAAGGGGATTACATTATTGTTACTTAATGTAACTTCATGGATGACCTTATTAATGGAGGGAACGATGTCATGGAATGCCATCATAGCTTTCGTAAGGAGAATTTGAGTGGGAACCACCTTGGGGATGGCCTTCAGAAGGTACCAAAACAAGGGGAGGGCCTTCTTGTTTCTTGAATTCATTATGGGGGGACCTCTGTTATTATGGTGGTGAAAACTACCACCATAACATGATGCATGGTGGTATGAAATTTTGACAAAATGTAAACCCTTGGTAGGACCTTCAGGGCATGCCAAGACAAGGGGATGAACTTCGTGTCATGATGAGACCTCACTGTGGGGAGGAACATTGCAGTTGAAACTATGATGGAGAGGACTAGCATCATAATCTATTTTCCCAATACATAGAGAGTGTTTGCCGTGCATACTCTAGGGATCACTATCAGGGAAGACCACAACAATTGGAGGACAATCATTCTACATGATCTTCATATCACATGGAGGGATTCCGTGACCCGCCTAAAAAGAAGAAATCTAATGATAAATAATTATATTCCCTTGAGGGAGTCCCTCATGGGATCATTAGGGAGGACCTTCAGAGCCGCTAACAGTTAAATTGAGTGGAGGACCTTCCCAACTAATACTTCCACTAAAATAGTATGGTAATGGGTGGGAAGGATTATGATCCATTGAGTCATGTTTGGTGGCATTGAAAACCCCACCTTCCAGTAGAGTGGAGTCATGCACCCAATCATTATTCTTCGGCTACAGTCAGCACATCTGGGGAGCTCTCTTGTGGGAAGTGGGAACCATATACTGTTGATGATAGAATTCTTCTATGGGTCACTATTTTATTGGGTCTCATGATGCTGTCGGGATATGCCGACGAACATCATGTGTTTTGGAAAGGATATATGACTGCATTGGAGCATCCACCGTGTTGGATAGTTGTCTCCCAATTGGAACTAGTGAGCATGGTTGATCTGGTTTCCCTTGTATTGAGGGATATAACTGATTAAAATAATCAATGCAATCAGTGATGTAGATCTGCTCTGAGTTGGATATCTCATCTCTAAGATGAGTCACCTCAATTGGGGAGACCAGCTCATGGGCCAGATTCCTTGTTGTTTATGGAATTACATTCTAGGAAGTCTACAACATATGATCTGGGATCGATAAATTCTCCCCCATCATCACTAGGATATGTAGAGAGACATCCTTGGATGGAACAGTTATGAGGGATCATTCCATTTGCAGAGTAGGAATTTCTTTCATTAGTCCTATAGTGGGTAGTGAATACTGACGATTCTCATATGTTGGGGCAGGTGAATGAGTCTTCCCCTATGCTGGGATATGCCAACCTACTTCTCTGTTTTCCACCACAGTGGGATGAAAAATTTTAGTTGCAACTTTAGGGAGCTGGCCCTGCATATATTGTTGTCTCACCATATCGAGTCAGTGGCCTCTGTTGATATGGAGACTTTCCCACCTATTGATCACCACCATATCGGGATGGAAGGCGTTAGGAATATCTATGAGGAGCTTCTCATGCATGCATTGTATTTCCACCACGTCTTGTTTCTGGGAATCATGAACCTAGATAGGGAGATTCCCCTTTTGGGTAGGTGTCATCTAGTATGGGTGACTGGTTTGATGAGGCTCGATAGGGATGCACACATGTTCATAGTTTTCTGCCATGTCAGGATGGCATGGTATGGAAGAGAGGACAGGTGCATGGACCTACCTGTGATATGTCTATGTTTCTGAGTAGCGAAGTTATTCATTGGGAATGAGGGTGATGACCAGTTCTTTATTTCATGTTCACCTTCCTAGGAGGGATGTCCTAGGGGCATGAGCTTAAGGAGCAGGGGTGTGGGTCCTCAAGTAGGTATCCTCTATAGGGTTATGATGGGAGGTCGCGGCGTAGTTGCAGAGATGTATTCCAGCATGGGAATTGGAGCAGAACCTCGTTCTAGTGGGGATAAATTCATCTGAATTTACCTTATCCACATCCCTAAGATAAAGGAGGTATTCATTATCTTGTTCCAGGGACATGATCCTAAAACAGTTCAAGATGGCTACAGGGGTTGCCTAGATCTTCTCACTCAGTTGTTGTTGGGCAAGCTGCCAGTGAGCCTTAGACGACTGGAGGGTGTGCATTATTGCCGCCAACGTTGAGAGAGTACCGTGCTTATGATATGTTTGGTTTAGTGCGTCCGAGACCTAGTGTTGAAGAATCTGGGTGGGAGACATGATCCACCTCGGATTGAGAGGCACTGTCTATGTGTTGAACATCATGTGTGCATGTGAATTCATTTGTGATGTCATTAGATTAAAGGAAAATCTCAAACATACATGTAAAACATTTGGAATTTAAAATCAATAAAACTCATCAACATGGAATCTCATTATCCCATGAATAATTAATGACTTTTCTTGGCCCTCCTTTTGTGATGGAATGGGGGTGAGAAGTGGGATTATTTCACCACCTCAGTTAAAGGATCACAACCGAGCCAATATTTTTTTGGTTGAGAATGAACATGATGCCCCATCAAATATTAATAATACATTTCTTGTTATGAATAATTTAGGATTAGGGAAAATCTTTCATGCGGGTTAAAGATTCATGTCAGGCTCACCATTTTTGTTTTGTGGTGAAGGGGACATGATCAGTTCCCATGTCTGATTAAATAATGTCTGTGACATTTAATCATTTCAATCGAGTTCCATATCTCCCTGGATTCTCCTGGCCTCCAACTATTCTATTCGCAAAGCCATAAATTCCAAATGGGAATTGAATCAAATGATCCATGGACCTGATTTTCAAAGGTAAGAACTCATTTGGTGATATGGCCAATGACACTTAAGAACTCACATTGGTCAAGATGATGGAAAATCAGGCTCATCGCACCCTTTTGGGGTGGAAATTGCCTATTCTAGGACTCTATTTTTTATTTAAGACGTGTTTATATATTTCCAAATCTTTGGTTAACCCCTAGGAATAGTATCCACAGATTACCCCAGGGTTGTAAGTCACATGTATTAATAGATATTCAGAACCGTCTACATCCAATGTTTACCATCCCTCATCAGATTAATGATTCTTCAGAAGTTCTAGTTTGTTTAGACAACACTGGTCTTATGCTTTATAACTATATGCTCTCAAGTTCATTGTCATCTAGGGGGTATATAGTTACATGAGAATCTAGATCCATCCCATAATATGGGGTTCCAACGTATCCTTGTGAATGGAATCATAATACACATAGTTTTGTTCCACAAAACAGGTCACATAACCTTTTTCAGATCTAGTGAAAATGAACCAACCATACAGTTTAACAGCATGTTGCAATGATGTCTAGGTGACAGGTGCCTAGTCATTGTTGGTGTGGGACATATGCCGATGTGGCCCAGAGGACCTAAGGGTAAATGATTTCCTAGTCACAGGTATGGTACTATTAGGGGCATGAGGACATAGTCTCATAATGATAGATGGGTATCAGACTTAAATGTTGGTATTATTATTCCAGGATATTTCCAATGCATCCTAGTTGGTTGGGAGTCAAAGTGTTTATAGTTCATGATGGTCAGGGATTACATGTGATAGTCATATGTTGAGGACGTGATTGGCATCCCGAGTTGGGGTATGGTTGGGAATTATATTTGGTTGCCCAATGAGTTGGGATTGAACCTCAAAGAGGTTTCCTACATACCATGTTAATGATATAGGGATCAAAAACCACGTATTTCATTCATGTGGGACTTATTAAAGCATTATGACCATTTGATGGGAACATAATTCGGTGGAATCTTATGGAATGTGCACCCTATTGAGCAAGGACCATCTGACAAGTGTCCTATGTATCCTGATTGTTCCATGAATAAGAGTTCTCACTGTTCATAATTTTTGTTTGTGTCATAGTCCTTACAAACCTCTAATACCACGTGATTCATGGTTAGTGTGAGAAACTTGTGGATGTTAATTATTAGAAAATGCTCATGCCACCTCCCCTGTTGGTGGGGGTGGGAGAACCCCGCGATTGAAGAGGTCAGGGAAACCATGGGAAGGGGTGCAGAACAATAAACCTTCCCAGATGAAAGGGGAATGGCTACTTACATCCGTCAAGGATAGTGTGGGGCTTACTCTAGAACGGATTCCATGTCACTCTCTTTAGGGAGGGAAGAAGTGCTCATAGGTGGTGCACATTGAATGGAAAAGCGAGCGGGATCCCTCAATCATGAATAGTGAAGAGGCAGAAAGGGGATTCCGAGCACGGAAATTTCACTACCATGGGTATGTGAACCTTTGAATTCTCTGGATGTTTGTTTAAGGGATGGGATAACCCCTTTGTCTCTACTTACCGTGGTTATGTGAACTCTGGAGGTCGTGCTAAAATGAATAAAAGTTTCAGCATGCTGGTCCGGTGGCATTGTGAGAGGCCCTGGCTTGGTGACGATGGATAGGGTACTGAACTTATTCAAGAGGGTTGGATTGAATTGTAAGGGAATTATCTGGCTCAGAAGGATGGAAAACCATTAGGCTTTGGCTGGCCACATAGCTATATAAGAAGCAGTTCCCTTCATGTAGGCAGGGACTATGATGATGGTGAGGCCATCCGCATAATAGTGTGGGACGTACACCGAGGGGAATCCTGCATACAAGAGTTGTATGCCGTGTTGGGTTTGTTTTGCATTCCGAATTTGTATGCAGCACTGGACTCCGCTTGAGCGGTGGTGGCTAGGGGTAGTACCAGATAGGGAATTACATGCTTAGGTGGGTACTACGTCATGTGTTGGATCGAAGAAGCAGAATAGGATCTCTAGTTCATGCGAAGACCATTCATGTAGGGACCATGGTTTTCGGTTTAAAAATATTTGGTTTTTGGTCTACCAATTTATTTATGCACCCTTTAGTTATTAACAATTCATCCACAATTCATACCCGTTATTGGTTTGCAAATAGTAATATCGTGGTCCTTGAAATACTATGCTCTCGAAAGCCTCTTCCTTCCAATAGCTGATCTCCAAGAATCTAATCCTCAATCCACTGATTCCCTTCTTCTCCCCATTGGAGTCATTTTATAGAGGGGGAAAAGGGTTTCATCTTTAGTCATAGGACACCTTTTGCGGAAGCCCATGATAGATAACCCGACCTACGGATGACTTAGTGAGCCTGAGTTTCATGATGTATGTTGAATGCACCTCGCCCATGAACCAACTCGGTCATGGGGGTGCTTCACAGCCAAGCAGGGCTGTTTCTCCATTTTGGTAATGACACGATGCTTGTAGGGGGGGTTAGTTTTCCACACATTGATAGTCATTTGGTTTTCTCTTACATAGGATCTCCGCCTCATTTTCACAAATGAAAATGTCCAAGGATGGCGTGGTTCTCTAAACCGGCCGCGTACCACTAATGTTGAACTAGTATGCAGGCTGGTTAGGTCCTTAAACATTTCATATGATGATTCTTCATATTTTTCCAAAATTATTGATGATGATTAGGTAGATCCATCCACTGATATTAAGGGAGTATTTTCCTCCACTTATGCATATTTTTCAGGACCCTACAGTTATATATAAGTTATTACTTCAATGTAATTGGATTCCCCTTTTTGTTTTATATTTTTTCAAATAAAAATCCCGGATCTTCCCTTAATTATATCCATCATCTTGTAGTAGAATGAATAAAGTAAATAATCAATTTAACATGCAATATGATGACTTCCCCATTGGGATTCCAAACCTGATGGGAGTATGAATCATGTACCTCATGAAAAAAATCTCTCATCCTACGTTGGTTATAAATATAAAAAATGGACCAGGAGAATCGTCCAACAACCTTATAAGAGATTACAAGCCATAATATAGAGATTCATGTGACAATGGCCTCCTAATTTCAACGGATCATCTGATCCATTATTCACAGAACAATGTATCAAATCCATTGAAAATATATTCTATATCCTATAATGTTATGAAAAATATAAGGCACTTCAAGATCTTTATTATATTAGAATATATGGTGATTATTTCCTTCTATTGATGAAGAATGCGATGTTGGAGGAAGTGAATGGTGTGATGGAGTTGAAGAAATTTCGAAGAGTGTTTTTTGATAAATACATTCTTCACACTGTGTATCTTAAAATGGATATGGATTTATTTTCACCCATGAAAAAGGAAGACCAGTCTATTAGGGAGTGTGAGGAAACATCACAAGAAATACACGATAAACCTATTATTTTATTGTTTCCCACGAATTAATGTTTAACAACTTCATTGATGGGATACGTCATTGTATACGAAACCCCATGGACATATATGACTTTGATATCTAGGATAATATTTTTTGATGTGCCCTAAAATTAGAGATGGTGATTAGTAAATCTCAAGGGTATCATGGGGATAATAATCAGAAAGTGGGGTTTAATTCTAATTGTCTAATTGAGATATATAATGAAGCCATAAAATTTTAAAATCCCACTTGTTATGGTTGTAGGAAGAAACACACAGTATGTTGCAAAAAGGAAACAAGGAAATGATTTATGTGTTGGAAGGAAGGAATCCTATAAAATTATTTATTATAGGAGAAACCCAATAAAGCGATGAAGGAAAGGAATAAACTAGTCAAACCTCAATGTATTTTCCATTTAATCAACTACATTGAACCATGGAAATTTATAAACCAATTCCATAATCCAAAGGTTTTTAGAGGAAACCAACATCATCCACAACAACAAGTGTGATCTTTTTGCATCACTTATACCAATGTGAATAATAACAATGAAGTTGTGGCATGCATGATAGTTTTTTTATTAAAGAATAGAGAATCCACTTTTTGATTCTTGTTCAAGACATTCCTTTATATAATGATAATTTACTTGAAATCTCAATACACAACCAATAAACATGAATGTAGATATGTTATTGAAAAAATTAATTGGGGAAATTATTACATCCCAAGTATATTACTCCTCTCCTATCAATTTTGTGGGTTGAACATCCCAGGTATCCTTTTCATACATTCATTATTGGTATTAAATGTAATTTGGGTTTTGATTTTATTCCCCAATATAGATACATTATAAATTTCCACAAGAAGGAAATCACCATCCATATGGAGAATCTCCCCCAGTTTTGTACTTGTGCAAGGTGGAGGATGAATATTATTTTAATCAATAATCCAAATAATATATAATATTTTCATATGATAATGAATATATTGGTCAAATTATTTATTCTATGGAAAACACCATCCTAGAAGACATCCATGTTGTGAGGGAATATAGTGATGTGTTTCTAAAGAAATATCTTGGTCTTCTACATAACAAAGAGTTTGAGTATTTTAATCTATATTATATATCAGGTGCTGACAATATCAGAGACACTATATAGAATGTGTATTGTGTAACCAGAGGAATTGAAGAAAAAACTATAATATGAGCTAGACAATAGGTTCATACACCCATTTTCTTCACCATGCAGTGCACCAATCATCTTTGTTATGAATAGAGATGGGATAATCAGAATTTTCATTGATTATCATGATCTCAACAGAATCATGATAATGAACAATTATCCTTTTCCATAAATTTATGACTTATTTGATTATCAACATGGAGAAAAATATTTCTCCAAGGTTAATCTTCAGTTGGGATTTTATCTAGTAAAGTCAGATAAGGATGATATCCCAAAGACCACTTTTTGTACACGATATAGAAAATATGAGTTTAATAGTGATTCCCTTCTGTCTCACTAATTCTCTTGAAATATTTATGTACTTGATTAATAGAGACTTTATATATTACCATGATTTTTTTGGTATAATTTATAGAAGAAATTAAAATATACTCCCAAATCATGGTGGAGCGTGATGATAATTTTTGAACTGTGCTAAAAACCTTGTGAATGGAGAACATATAAGCCATGTACATAAAATGTGAGTTTCGGATGAAACAAGATTATTTCATTGGAAATATCATCACACGAAATGGGATATATGAGGAACCTTCAAAGATATATGAAATAGAAGGCTGGCTGGGGCCAATATCCATGAATTATATATATTGTTTCCTTGGAATAGCTGTGTATTATCACTGATTTATGATAAATTTCTCATGACTGTCATACCCTTTTACCAAAGGTAACTCGGACATGAATCATGTTTTTAGAAAATGAATAATATGGACAATGATTAATAGAGTTAAAAATAAGGATTATTGCAATCCCTTTGCTTACAATACCCAAATTTGGAGAACAATTTGTTGTATCCAAAGATGATTCGATGAAGGGAGAAGATTGTGTGTTAATGCATAATGAAAAAAATCCAAGTCTATGCTTCAAGGAAGATGAAAATTCAAGAGAAAAACTATTCCACACATGATTGGGAGTTGGAATTAGTAATCTTATATTTGAAAACATGGAATTATTATCTCTTTGGGGAGATGTGTGAAATATATATGAATCAAAAAATATAAAATATATATTCAAACAGAAAGAGATGAAAAGGTGACAATAAATATGGTCAAATATCATTAAGGATTATGACTACTCAATCCACAACCGTCATGGGAAAGAAAACAATGTGGAATATTCTATATGTAGATAGGATGCTCCATTTCAATAAAAAAATGATAATTGACAATGATGTGATCTTCTCAAATTTGAAACAGATATACATGAGAATCATAATTCAAGGTACATCATCAATCTTTTCACAAATTATTTCTCAAATTTCACTTCTTGAAAGGATAAAGTATGTTAAAAAATATTATGTGGGAATTTAGAAGAAAGTAGAAATTATAAGAAGAAGGAAAGCCTTGGTGATCATTTTTTTGTTAAGAAGTAAATGTAAAATTTAGGTCAATACTATGTGTTCCATAAAATCCTATTTTAAAAAAGTAATTATATGATGATATACACAATTTGACTTTCTCCATTCACCCATGGAAAAAAGATGTACCGAGATCTCTCAGAGAACTATTGGTTGGTTAACGTGAAGAAGGATATTGCTGAATATAAATCAATGTGTCTAGTATGTTAGAATGTGAAGGATAAATGGTAGGAGTATACTAGTATGATGTGACCATTTCCCATGATGAAATTGAAATTTAAAAACAACACTATTGAATTTTTCACTGTAAATTCAAGTGTATCAAAAGGAAATAATGTTATCTAGGATTTTTTAGATTATATTATAAAGACTGCACACTTCATTGTGATTCGATTAGTTTTTTTCTAGATTTACTGGCTCAAATACATATCAAGTAATTGGTAAGGTTGTATGGATTACAACTACTGATTGTATCCAATCGCGATTCATTGTTCACATCCAGGTTATTGAAAAGTTGTATAGACTCGATTTTTTCACGATAATACTTTTATATATTTATATATATATTTATAGAGTTGGGTACTAAGATGACATTAAATTATTAATCCTGGTGTGCTTGAAATTAATTTTATAATAATATTAATAATATTTTATACAATACAGTAGATAGAAATGGGATAACACTAATTCAAAATCTTGGATATGGAATCTGAGTCAGTAGTTTAGTCTGAAATGCATTGTTTAACCTAGGTGGGTCAAATATTTTGTTGGCCGGAGACTTATATGGAAAAAGACATCTAGGGGAAATATTGAAATTAAAATAATGAAACATACATATTTTATCCTTGATGATGAATCAAATAACATTCAAACGGGGTCTCCGATTGGTAATCTAAAACCTGATTTATTTCAGAATGGGGTGCCTTTCTTATAAGTGACATAAAATGAGGGGGTGAGGGAATTTCTGATTCTTCACCAATCAGGACACCTATAAACCGAGATATAAGTGTTTAATATTATTTTTATCCCCTAATCCCCTTTCTATATCTACTATGAAATCTATCTCTCTCATCTCTCAACCATTAATCGATATTCCATGATGGATTGAGGATCCATATCCATTGAAACATCAATAGTAGCACTATGGATGCATCTCCATCGACGACCAACTGATTCGAGAAAGGATTTATCTTATTTTTTCGTAATGATTCATGTTAAATTGAATATTTCTTCATTATCCTCCCTTATCTACTTTCTCACCTTGAATTGTTGATGTATTCACAAACATGGATATTGATGCATGCCAAAAACAATTTTTTTCATTCTTTGCAGATATCCACAGTTAAATTCTGGTCATATTAATCCACCATCAGATCGATGATCAGAGGTTATCGCAGGGAACCCATCATAGACAGGGTCCTCGATATTCAAAAAAAATCACAATCAAGATACCGGATAGATCCTGGTGGTTTCTGGAATAGGCCAACAGGCTGCCCCTAGTATGGAGGCTGGCGACGTTCTATAGAGCAGCAGAGGAACTATGACCTTGCGGTGCCTCAAGGAGGTGGGCCACATGGCCAGGCCAGTCAACAAGGCAGGGGTCGCATGAAATGACCCCATTTGGTGATAACCACTACCTGTCACATGGAAAATAAGTTGTGTTTACTTGTTTGGTGTCTGTATTACTTGTAGGGATACCATGGGCCTGGACCAGCCCTGATGGGATGAAGCTGGACAAGTGGGTTGGGTCCACTTCGGTAGGTCAGACCCTTCGATTTGGGTCAGCCAATGGTCAAACACCCTCAATCGAGCATGGAAATAAACCTCCACGGTAACTAATGTGATGTAGGGAAATTTGTCTTGTCAACTAAAGGGATAGTTGGCCAGTTGATCGTATTGTAGTTGACCATGGGCTGGACCAACTGTGAGTGGGTCCACACCCTCAGTAACCCTCTTCTTAGGTTTCAAACCCCCATATATTTGGATCCTTGTGTTTGTTTGACACAATGTCTTCAGAAGAATCACCCTACCTTCAAGAAGAAACATTTGAGATAAATTTGAGAATTTGATGTTTAGGATTTGATTTCTAGCCCCATATTAACCCATTCGTTCAAATTTTTGAGAAAATAACCCTTTTCACTGGTTTAGCATTTTGGGAAAATAAATAGAATATACTACATGTTTTATCACCATAAATGTAAATGTGACCTTCGTTTCCACTGTTGGGTTATAAAGAGAGGTGTTACGAACCTGATCATAGTATTGAAGTGTTCAATGACAAAAATTATAGAAGTGGTGTTTTTCAGAATCACCATGGTATTATAGGAATCCCCTCTAGATGGGATGGACATTGGCGTTCACCATTGACTATTTTGATATTACCCTCCTATGGGGCGTGGCAGTGGCATTTTCTGATGACTCTTCAGAGCATACCCTCTAATAGGGCTATGCAGAGGTGTTCTTTGTATACTCTTTGGGTATTACCATCCAGTGTTGGACACATCAGTGGGGATGGGTAGTCGGGTTCGTTGATGAATAAATGACGATGCTTGTTTTGACATAACATGGGACTCACATGTAATATAGGTGATTTCCACTTCCAGATGTGTCCTTATGTCACAACCAAAAACAGTGTATGTAAGAAATACCCACACCAAGAGGATAATATTGAGGTGTGGTATTTTATCCACATTGAATTGCGGTTTAGGGTATGTGTGAAGAATAACGGGTATCGATGGGTGTTACTTATGGGAGTATTGGAGAACCTCTTCCAAGAATGAATTATGATAGAGATACCCCACTATTCTCTTTTTGGTTTTCATTAATTGATCATAAATATATATATATATATATATATATATCCCATTACAATACTAACTCCTTGGGTTCTAGTTACTCTCCCTCCTAGAGAGGAAAATATATTATTGGCATGCCATGTGATTCAAATGTCTATATTCATGTGGTTGGAAAAGTATAATCTCCATCTATATGTAGATAATACTCAATAGGAAGATAATTGTATCACTGTTTATAAATCCTTGTGCTTGGACAAGCATAATTCCCATTCTTATTGTTTTGAGTTTCACTCATTTACTATACTTTTTAATGTATAATACTTTCCTATCTTCTCTTATCTCACACTACATCCCCCTTCTTATTAGTGAGTCATAATGAGTTTGTATATACTCCCACCTATATAATATTTTCTCACACATATCTTGATTTACGGAAACAAAAACTTGGTTTGATTGTTACTTCATTGATGCTAGGTTCACAGGTTCCTTGAACACTTGAAGTGGTCATAGTTTGGTTTCATGGAGTAGGGCTTCCCTAGTAGCTTTACTTTCAATTCTCTATCTAGTTGGGACACTGTTCTGATAGGGTATGCATTTTTTCCTTTAACTATTCTATTTATATTATAGTATTATTTTCATTATAGTAGTCCATGCATGCTTGTGTTTACTTTTCACCATGTTGAATATTTTAATTCTTTCTCTATGCACATTGTATCATGTGAGATATGTGTGTGTATAGGTACATAGTAAAATACCTCCAAGAGTTTTGGTGACTTCAGAAATTCCACCACCCCTATTTTATGGAGGCGTTCTTGGGTAGTTATTAATCGAGCCCCGGAATGGGTTTAAAAATGAAAAAGTGGATTTAGATCAAGTTCTTCACTTAGGACCATGTTCAGATGTTTATTCCAATGAATATTTATGGGGTAGATGTAAATATTTTTGACCTTTCTTGAGAGTGGCTCTCAAGATGGGGAGTCCAACGATAGTGCGTTGGTTGACATAACCATTAACCAGGACCCTGATTACCAACTTATCTATTTGGAATGTTGATATATTTATTGAATGGAACTATCATAAATGAATCATATATGATTGATTCTTTGACTGTATTGGTTTAGTTTACTCCCCATTGTTTATTTTAGTGATATATATATACATATATACATATATACATCATGATTGTGATACTCCTTGAAAATTTCTTGGATGCCTTCACGATGGAAGCCGACCATGTTACCTACTCCAGTTTTTTATGATGGCCTCATGCGTGATGAGTAGTCATTATAGGGACAATAATATGATCCCCTAAATTCAGGTGGGAATGTGTTGGAACCTCCACCTATGAATTATTAGTTATTTCTGGAATCATAGGCAAAAAATTGGAGTACAGGTTGAGTGCCCATTGTGAGTTCTAGCACTAGAGGCTGCTGAGGATTCGTGGTTAGCCAAACCCACAGGTGTCATATGACTAGTTGGAGTCAATGGTCTTTATATTGAGGCTTGTTTGGACAAAATGGACCGTATATTGTCTTTGGATGCTAGCCATCCTCTTGGACCAACTGGGCTCTAAAATTGTTTAGTTACCATGTTTCACGATGAGACGACTCCATTGTTGGATGAGTTTCAACAGCTGTTTTGTAAGGAGTACTTTCCCTTGTTATTACAGTCCATTAAGATTCATGATAATATGAAGCTAAATTAGGGATCCATTATAATGGATGTGTACACATCATGTTTTACTATCCTTAAACTCTACTCACTGGATATGATCTCTGACAGTTACATCCATGTGCATAAGTTTGATAAGGGTTATTGATGATAGATTTGTGCCAGTATATTAAACTTGTGAATCCTCACTTTTTCTACAGTGCTGGAGTGGGACCCTTTGGTGCATAGTTTCATATCCTAGGGAAGTTAGTCAACTAGGACTGAATGTGTTCTCTTTAGAGTGGGGAAATCCACGACAGTTAGAAGATGTAAAATGAATGATCTATGAAGCAGGGGAAATTTCCAGGACTAGGCTCAACCACATGGTTTTATGGATGTGGGGAATCATATTGAAATAGGTTAGTATGAAGAGGGATGCTTCTATGCTAATGATGGGAGAGCTCACCTAGCATGAGAAAAGCTGAACCGAATAGCTAAGCATCTTAGGTAGGCAGTAGGTGGATCACCATGGATGATGTAGAACTATTACTAGGGTGGTCCCTTGGGAGTGAGTATTGGAAGAGGATCACGAGGAGGAGGACCAGGTGGGGGGGGGTGACATTATGAGATCCCCCCACCACCCCCACTAGGTATCCCATATTAGGCTAACAAAGATGACGTCTAGGGTTGTAGACAACTACAGGCTATAGATGTTTGTGATCCTCCATCAAATGAGATGATCCATGGTGTTCTCTATATTTATTTGAATCTTGATTCAGTTTTATTATATATAGGACTTATTAAACCTTTTTTACTCATATTATAGGAGTTTGAGCTCCAAGTAGAAGCGATGTTACATCCTCTTTCTCCCAAGGTTCCTCTAGGAAGTTCTTGATCTATATATTTTATATAAAAGAAGTGTGATCTTTAGTTTAGAGGATAAATGTTAACATGTGACCATTTGGTAATCATAATGGAACATTAGGATGTCTTCTTGGGAATAAATTGGATTTCCATGGATTGAGCCCATATTGACTATCATCATAGGCTAGTCTGATTCTTACACAAAGATGGGATGGGTTTCACCTTTCTTGGCGATTGAGGCCCCATAAGAGGGCATCAGTGTTCTGTGAACAACTTATTAATTCATTTTTACCATCAATGAGAATTAACGAACCTTGGTGAATAATACTCCTTCATCACCTTGGTTCTATTAATTTTGGATGAATACAAGGAATTATTCCATAATGAAATCATAGAACATTCAATGAGGTGATAGTTGGAGTTTTTCATTTATTTAAAACCAGAGACAAATCTGATATCTTCTGTTGCATATACGATGGCACCAGAAGAGCGCCAAGATTTCCATTTATAGTTGTATGACCCTCTCAAGAAGGGTTTCATTAGGCCCAATGTGTCACCCTTGGAAGATATAATTATTTTTTGGACGAATGGAGATGGGAGGTTGAGGATTTTTGTTGATTATCATCACCTGGATTAGGCCACAATAAAGATTGTGTACCCCCAACTGAGGACCGACAACCACTTTAACTAGTTTCTAGGTGAGAGATTGTTATCCATGATTGATATTAGATTTGGTTACCCCAATATATGGGGTTTTGAGGCCGATATTGTGAGGTTCTATTTTTCTTTGTCATTATGGGACTTATGAGTTCCTTATGATGCCCTTTTGAGTGACAAATTCACAACTTGTTTTCAGGGATTGGACATACTAGGTCCTCCATCCATAAATGGAACAATGTTTTTTGTCTTCATTTATGATATACTTATTTACATGATGTCTTATAAGGATCACGTGGAGCACTTCAGGATGATGCTCAATTTATTTCATGAGAAACAAATTTTTAAAAACATCTAGATGTGTTAGTTTTTGATACAGGAGGTTCAATTTTATAGAGTTTTCATATTTGAATAAGGTTTAGTTGAGGACCCCATGAATATTGATCTAGTTATTACTTCAGAGTCAGTGAATAATGTGTCATAGGTGCAGTGATTAATTAGTTTAGATGGGTATAACCATATATTTTTGTTAGACTTCTCTTGGATCACAAACACTTTACGACTATGACATGGAAGGGAAAAACATTTACTTGGATTCATTAGTTCTAGATGGAATTTTAAGAGTTGAGAGAGAGGTTGATGAGTGATCTGGTTTTGAGACTACCAGAATACGGTATTGATTTTGTGGTGTACTAAAACACCACAGGTGATGGGCTCAATTGCATTTTGATGCAACGACACACAATAATCGTGTAGGGGTCAAGGCTGTTGAGACCCCATGGGAATAACTATGTGAATCTTGACATAGATATCAAAGTGATAGTAATTACTTTTAGGATGTGGAGAAAATATATCCTAGGAGTGTTCTTTTTTGGTTTAGTCAAACCACAAGAGCCACTAGTATATAATTACCGAGAGAGGTATGAATCTTTGGTAGCGACACAGGTCAGAGTTACTAGATGAATAAAATGTGGAGATAATCTATACAAAGGGAAATGAAGATGTTGCTGAAAAGTCCCTTAGAAGGAAGTCCCAGGCCTACCTAGTTCATGATGATTATAAGTATTTAGCTTCGATACAACTATCCTTGGTGTAGCAGGAGGGTAAAAAAATTTTATTGTCATTGGTGCGAACAACTTTTCTCCATGAACAGGTGATAAAGTCTCATCTTGGTGATATTTGATGTGAGGATCTATGTGAAAATATATGAACATGTGATTCACATGATGGATATTTTAATGGATGGGATCATAAGATCTTGTTCCAAGTTAGAACATTGATTAATTTCGTGATGTGGGAGGAGGTTATTCGGGACTTCAATACATCTACATTAGATGAATATCGCGGTGTGGGGAATATGTATATGGATCTTCATTAGTTGTTTTTGTGGTCCATCACATTATGAAATGTACACAATTCATCCCACAATTTCCTACATTACAGTAAGTGAAGGATGAGAATCATGTTTCAATGGGTGTGTTGCAAACTCTTGACATCCTAGAGTGGAAGTGGGATGAAATATACAAGATCATTGTCCTAGGGCTACCACATATCATGAAGGTCCATGAAATCATCTAGGTTATTTTTGTCTAACACACCATGTTGGCACACTTCATTAAAATCAGGGAGAAATGTTCTATTAAGAGTTTGGGGATGATTTACATATGTAAGACCACCCCCCTTCAAAGGGTACCCTCAATTATTTTCTTTGATCATGAAATTCGGTTTACAAAAAAATTAAAGAGTCTCGTAGTAGGCTTTCAGGACCAGGCTATAGATGATTACGACCTTCACACCCAAACTGATGGGTAGACCGAGTACACTATCCAGGTGATGGAGGATATACAAAGGGATTTCATACAAGATTTCATCCATACAAAGGAGGATCACATGACTTTAGTATATTTTTTCAACAACAAAATATCTACCACTCTACCATCCGACTGACCCCTTTAGAGGAACAATACTGGAGACAATGCAGTTCACCTGTATTTTGGACCGAGGAGAGAGAGTCATCCCTCATGGGCCAAAAGTTAGTGTGAGCCATGATAGAGAAGATGAAGGTTATGTATGAATAGACGAAGACAACCATGATCAGTTAGAAATCATATGGAAACCACCACTATAGGCCCTTTTAGTTCGAGTAGGGAGACCAAATATTCTTGAGAGTGACCCCATGATGAGGAATACAGAGGTTCAACTGGAAAGAAAATCTATCCACCAGGTTCATCTGGCTGTTTAAGAACATGTGGAGGGTCAGCGGCGTTTCCTACCACCTTGCCCTACCACCACAGCTAGAGAAGGTGCAGAGAGACATCTACGTGTCCTATCTAAGGATATATGTACATGATCCTACACAGGTCATCAACTAGCTATGGTGTACATTGAAGATGGATCAACCATTACAAATCACCCAAGGAAAATTAAGGATCGATTGGAGTGAGACTTACATGGAAGGGAATCATCATGGCTTCTTTGTTATGGTAGCATGGAAACATGGAGGAGAGTTATGGGGATTGGGAGAGCTACATTTGGGCTTAGTATCCTGAGTTGTTTTCCTATTTTTTTCTATTCAAGGAGGATGATTTTGATGGTGATAATTATGTAGAGACCTAATTTTCAGTATGTAATACAATGAAATATTTCTATATATATTTTCAGAGTTGGGCACTATGAAGTTGTGGAATTTATAGTCCATGTGTGCCATGAATTAATTTTATAAAAATATTAAGTACATTTTATACAATGGACACGATGGAAAATGGATAACTCTAAAATAGTTGTTTGACTAAGAAATTTGAGGATTAATTTGAGTTTGGCACCTGGTGTTTACCCTACTCAGGGCATAACATTCATTGACATGAGACTTTTGTGGAAAAACCCATCCATGGCCAATATCATAATTAAAATTATTAAATTTAATTTTTTAACCCTGATTCCAAATCAAAATACATTCAAATGGTTACTCATACTCAAAATACAAGATCATCATTGAGTTCAGAATGAGGGGGTTTTCCTGGGATTTTCATAAAATGAGGGTCCAGGGAAATTTTGAATTATATTCCATGTGGGATGACTATAAATAGAGAATAACATTTTTTATATTTGGATGAGCAATTGACACCCTTTATCTATTTATATGGATCTCTCTCCCTCCTCTCTTAACTATTAATCACCATTTATCCCCTGATCGAGGGGAAAGCTCTGTCGAATCCTCGGAAAATCGAAGGGGGGTACAATGGATGCTTTGACCACGATGAACTACAGATTCAAGGTTGGAATATTTCCATTTAGTTTTCAATTCCATTTTTAATTGAAGATTTTTTTCCATATCCTCTTTTATGTACATTCCAACATTAAATCAACAATTAAATCAAAGAAAATATATTTATCTGTATCAAAAACCCTATTTTTCATATGATATTCATAGATATCTACTAATAGGATTTGGGATCATTAAGATATAGGAGGAATGATGATTAAAGCCTAGCGTAGTGAAGCTATCATCCAAAAGAGGCGCCGATAAAATAACGAAATGGAAATTAGATTACTGGTGGTGTGGTGGATGGAAGCAGCTTCTAGAGGTGGTCCATGTGGCCCGGCTAGTCTGACGAGTTGGGTTGCATGACACAACCTCTGGTGGCAACTATTTCTACCAATCACATATCAGGTCATTCTAGTTTATTCATCCAGTGACTGACTCATGGGCCAGATATTCTCAGGCCATCCCAACTGGAGTATAATAGGATAGGATAAAGCATTGGGCCCTACAAGGTTTGATAGGGCCACCCCACTACGTCGGGATGACCCTGGGGGGTCGGACCCTACGAATCACGTCAGCTGAAAATCGACTGTCGTGATAGCTACTGCAAACTATGTGTTGTGGACCTTCATCTAGATGAATCAATGTTGTCAAATGACATGGTATGTGGACTGACCCTGAGTGATTCTACCCAACCCATGAACCTCTTCTTTGGTTTCAAACACCCATATGTTTTGAACATGGTACCCATTTGATGTATCATTTATTGTAGTGTGACCCTATCTTCATGATGGATCATTTATGATTAATTAGAGAATATAATTTTTGGAGTCTGAGGGCTGGCACAACAATGACTTATTCTGGAATCATGTTGTGAGAATCTCCCTTTTCATTGTTTGTACGTTTGGAGAAAATAAATAGTACAACATGCAAGTTTTTTATTGTATAACACAATGGTAACCACTAATACGACTACCAGGATTCAACAAAAAGTGTTCCAAACATGATTCTCATCTAGTGGTGATCAATGAAAAAATTTAATGGAAGTGATGATTTTAGATCCACAAGAGAAATACTGGATTACCCTTCAGTGGGGAAGGGCAGTGGAGTTCGCCAATGGCTCTTCTTGACTTACCCTTTTGTGGGGCTGGGAAGTGGAGTTCGCTGATGACTCTTCCTAGTTTACCTTCTAGTGTGGATGGGGAGTGACATTCTCCTTTCATTATTTTTATCTTACCATCTAGTGTATCACGCTTCAACGCAAATGGTTACTACTGTTTTTTGATGAACCGTTTATGAGTCTTTTTTTGGAATAACCTTGGACTAATAAGTAAGAGGGTTTTCTACCCACCTAGAAGTGTCCATTTGTCACAAAATAAAAAACTTCGAGTGAGATAGACCCACCCAAATCGGATAGTATCAAGGTGTAGGGTTTGAGACCCTTTGACTTGTAGTTCAGATAGACATGAGGAATAATGGGTAATGGTGAAGGTTGCTTCTTGGACTCTTTGCAACTCTTCATAGGCTGAGTTATGAGATTGAGACCCGCTTACTCTCACATTGGGTTTCATTGTATGAGCACACATAAACACATATAAAAACACACACACACAGAGATATCATCATCATCAAAACATAGATATTATTAATTTTTTGGGTAGAAAAAGAAAACAGCAAAGGCATAGAAAAAAGTGGGCCCACAACTCCCCACACAATAATCCTAGGGGGTCCAAAGGTAGTGGAGGCCCAGGGTATCCCCTCGAACCAAGTTGACCCCCTCTGGTTTCATGGAGCTAGTAGTATGGAAGCAAGAGTGAGATGGACCAGGGACGTCAAGAGAGGCAAGATTGACTGCTACCTTATTCCCCTCGCGCCATGTGTGGGTTACGCTGATGTTATTGGTGATCATACCTTGGCATGCCCTCGTGGTGTAGTGTATAGACCATGGAATGGAACCGGAGCCTTGCAATTCTTTGTGAAGGATTTGGGAATCAGTTTCGACTTATGATAGGATGATACCTTTTTGGCAACACAAAGAGAGGACCAACAACATCGCCTTTGCCTTAGCTTGAAGAGAGGATCCGAGCCCCAAGCTCCCTGAGAATGCCATGATAACCGACCTGAACTGGTTCTGAACCACCCCTCCTTCACGAATTATCTCCATGATGCAAGACTCGTTGGAGTTGAGTTTGAGCCCTCTTCTTGGCGGAGTCCACCCAACCCAGTTACCTTTACTGGCGCTGCTACCCGGAGAATTGCTGACATTACAATTATGAAGTCATCGAAGAGTGGGCTCCTCCTTCCATTGGGTTCTAGGTACTCTACCTCCATGAGAGGTGGATATATTTGGGATTTGAAATGTGATTTTCTTGTCTAGCATCTCATTATTGGACAAGTCTACTCTCCAAATAGAATTTTCAAAAATATGATGGCAAGTTCACATTCTCACTATTTCTAGAACCATGTTTTTTGATGATCACTCTTTCATTCCTTTTTGGATTGAGTAGTACTAGTTTATTGTTGTTCATCATATCTACTAATTTATTTTCTTATTGTATCTCTTACTACTTCTCCACCTACATTTTAAACATCTTATTGATTATGTTTATACAAACCCCTACCTGGGATGTGACCACACATATCATTATTTATAAATATGATGAATAGGTATGAACGAGACAACATGGAGCTCAGGTTTGTAGGGGCATGGTCCGGTTGTGGTGGTCACATTTTGGTTTCTTGGACCCAGGTATCCTTAGTAACTTTAAATTTAGTTCTCTGTCATGTTGCAACACTGTTCTGGTTGGTTTTTTATTTTCACCCTTTTACATTCCATTTTTATTAATGTACTCATACCATTTTAGTGGAGCATTCATGCTTGGGATTACTTTTCATGTTGTTTCATATTTTTCTTATTTCTCTATGAAATTTTCATTGAGTTAGTTGTAAGTTTGTTTGTACATATCCAAAGGACTCACTAAGTTATTGTGATTTCCGTACAAGTCACCACCCACGGCTTATGGTGGCAAGTGTGGGGTTATTGCGGCTCGAGTCCAGGTATAGTTTGGGTCACAAAAAATGTTCATAGAATTCTCTAAACACAAATCTGAATTTCAGTATGGCCTATAATCCTCAAAATGATGGCAAGTCGGAGAAGACTATTTAAACACTTGAGGACTTGTTTGGATGATTCTCATATTATTTCAAAGGAGGTTGGGTAAATATATTCTTTGTGTCGAGTTCACTTACAATAATAGTTTCCACTCAAGAACCCAAATGGCTCTTCATGAAGCCCATTATGGGAATATGTGCAGAACACCGACATGATGGGATGAAGTTTCGGGTGGAAAACTTATAGGACCTAAAATGGTTCATGAAATTTCGGAGTAGGTTAATCACATTGAACAACAAATCAAATCTAATCAAAGTTGAAAAACTACTATGATGAAAATAGTCGATGATTCCTAGAGTTTGATATTGGGGAAATGGTATTCCTATACATATCTCCATGGGAAAAAATTTATGTGATTCAGGAAGAAGGTGAATATTTGAATAAGGTAAATCATCCATTTTGAGATCCTTAGTCGCAACGGAGTAGTAGCCTAACAACTAGCAATGCAACCAAAACTATCTCAAGTACATGGTGTATTCATTATTTCAATCTTAAGAAAGTAATTTCCAGAACCCTCACATGTACTCAATCCAATGGTGTTACCATTGGAGAATTAACATTCCAATGATGGGAAACCAATGGAGATCATAGATTGTAGAAAAAAAGTTCAATCAAATAAGATAAGGTCGGTTGTCAATGGGTTACGGAGAAACCAATTTTCTTAAGAAGTAGCATGGGATCCATAGGATGTAATGAAGAATAGTTACCCCCATTTATTTTAGTGTGGGAAAAAACATTCAGGATGAAAATTTTAAATGGGGATGGTTGTAACTACCCAAACAGTTAAAAATAAAATTCTCCTATTGATTCAATTAAAAGTATTATTATATAATATGGTTATAAAAAACATGTACTTATTTTGTTTTATTATATACTATTAGATTTTAATGACCATTTATTACCTTTACCATTGTTAATATAGTCATTGAATTGTGATTTCATGATTAGTAAAAGTGTAGGGTTTTAACAGATCTAATGGAAACAATCAAAGGAAGTGATGGTCCCAACCAGTAGGATCATACCATACAAAGCCCATTAATTTGAGTTTATGAGAGAGATAGATTTTTTGGGATTATCTCTAGAAAAATTCCATAACAATTCTAGAAACATAAGCTTGAGTGATATCATATTTGGGAGATGTTCATGCTCATCGAAATCACGACCCAAACCATGTACAATGAACGTCCCTACAAAAGCCTCATACTCATGCACCTTACACTCACGGAGTATGAGAGTGTATTAAATGGATATTTATCACGTCCCCATTAATATAAATATATACATTATTTTTTATATAATAATGAATATATTTTCTTCTTATTATTGAAACATTGTAAATTATTTTTATTTCGACATAATAAAAAAAATATGGCATTTTTTGTTAATTTATATATTTGTTTTGATGAATTAAAGGATTCATGAAATATATAATATTTTAATTGAAAATTATTATTATATTATTTTTACTAAATTTTAATGATCATATAATTTGTACAAATAAAATGAATGTTTTATAAGTGTTCCAAAAAATGTTATAATCAAAAACCCATCATTTTCAATAAATGTCATTTATTAGTTTCAAAGAGAAAATTCAATTATTGAAAAATTATTTAGATAATATTAATATAATTTTTGGAATAAGAATTTTGAAATAATCCAATGGTAAATTTTTAATAATTTTCTAAGATAGTCGAATTTTGAGTAAAAATTAAATACCATATAAATTTTTTTTTGACATCATAATGTTCCAAAAGTGATATAATAAGTAATTTAAATGGGATAAAAGACCAAATATATATTTTTACTTTAAAATAATGTTGTTTTATGTTTATTTTATTTATTTCATAAAGCCATTCTAATTCATCCATTATATATAATATAATATATGTTTTTGAAATCAATTTTTTAAGAGTGTGAATCACCTCCACATCACCAAAGATGATATTTTATAAATTTAGGTGCATTAACCCATAAATTAATGTAATCTTGTATATTTTGGTAGTATCCATTGGATAAAACTATCAGATGGGTTGTGGTATTAGAGATTTTATTATGTAGTTTCCAAAACCAAAAAATAATAAAATTCTATTCTTTTATTATATAAAACCATGAAATATACCATTTCTCTTAACTCCAACTTCTTAAATCACGTCCTCAATCTTCCCCCACTCCCTCAATAACTCCAAAGGTTCCCAAAACTGCTAATAAAAATGCATTTTGAGCCACACATTCAAGTAAGGGACATTAATTAATCCTACAAAATTCCATAAACTAATTCGAAATTAGATTATGTAATATAAAATGGTTAAAATTTAAATAAATAATAATAATTTACATATTGAAAATAAGTTTTTATTTGAACGAGGTATAATTTATCTTCCCCCATTTGGACCACTAACTATGATGTTTCTAGGCCAAAATTCCATATGGGATCCTCTCCATCTTCTCATCCTTTCAAATTCAAGAAACTTAATTGAAATTAGTTTTTGTAATTTCAAATGATTTGAATGTAATTTATTTATTATTATACCATTACAATATAATTAATGTTATTTTAATTATATAATATTTATGATATCTCAATATTAAACTTTCCCCATTCACTACTATACTAAAACATTGTAATGCACTTATCTTTTCTCATTTCCATTCAGGAACTTCTTTTATATTATGTTACACAAAGTACATTTTTTGTACTAATATGTTTTTACATATTTCCATTAAGTTACATTTTATTTAAAAGTGATTTGAACCCCTCCCATATTATTAATACTCCAATGATCATTTCTATACATTATTTACAATACCGAAAAACATTTAGGATTCTTTTCTTTATTAATGAATTTTTCAATAAATTATGCCTTCAATTTCAAATTTATTAATATATGGAATTTTATCCAAGTTCCTATTACTTCCCATTTTATATCTACATGATGAGAGACCCATTAATCTATCATAAAACATTTTAGAATAATCTCTATGTATGTTTTTATGCAACAGAAATATCACTAGAATTTTCCATGCCAAAATAATTATGTAGTGAATATCGTACCCACTTACTATCAAGGGTGTTCAACTTTATGAACATATTATTTCAATTAGGGGATTATGTTTATGTTTTATACACTCCTTGATCATGTATTAAATTATTATGATTAATTAATCCAGGTTGTATGATATATTGTTACACGTAATCATGAAAATGAAATTATTATGATCGGTGTGCCTAGATAATGCTCCAATGCATTGGGAAATGTTGAATATCATGATACATCATGTTAGTAAATAGGTGTACTTTATTCCTTTATGGGACATTTTCTACCATTAAATAATGGTAGATATATCCTAAACTTCTATTTATGATGCAATTTCTTATGTTGTTCCCACATTTATCATGTTATGATTTTGATGCAATATCAAGACTAATTATTAATGATACATTAGTTCCTCATTATTATGCCATTTTTAACATGTATGACATATTACATATTCATTCCCATATTGGGAATCATATATCACCCCTTTATTATGTATGTACCTATGTTATACCATGATGTTTAATGTTTGAAGGAGTATTTTAAGAATGTTAAAGAAGGTTTCAATTAAATATGTTTAGGAAATTTTTAATAATGTTGTTTTTTCCCATGATCATGATGTGTTTTATATACCTAAATCCAAAATACACTTTATATCTCAATAATTAGAGCTATATTAAGTGTATTAATATGTAATAAAGTATTTAATGTTGTCTAATAATGAAAAAGGTTGTTATACTTCCAGTGGGATGTGGCCCTTGGTCAATCTATTGATGGTTTCACCAAGTGTTTGGGATGTATTTATGGACAAATAGTAGTTGTCATGAATTTTAATGAGAATATATTTATTGCATGGTCCTTGGATTTCTTGAATAGCACCATCTATCCCATGACACATTTTTTGAGCATATGTTACTTATTTATATTTTCTAGTTTAATTATAATGTGACATATCATTTTTTCATTACACCGAGCCACCGGTTTTGAAACTAGTTCCGAAGTTTTCAGAGTTTATTAAAATATTTTTCATGTTTTAAAATTAATTTCCAAAAATAAAATTATGGAATCATAGCTTCCCTATTATTTAATGTTTTTTATTAATTTTTCATAAAATATAAAAAACATATTTATATATATTTTTTCTACAAACTATAATGATAGAGATTTCAATTTAATAGCAGTGAATATAGAATTATTAGTGCTTCGAATCTATTATAACAATCTCAGTTCTCACACCTACATTATATTTAAATTTTCATTATTAGTTTATATCAACTCAAAATTTCAAATTGAGAAAAAAATGGTTCTTTGGTGGGAGATGTGCTTTGAGTTTGCAAGGTTGATTGTTATTTTTGCAATTATAATATAATTATCATTATTCCTTTATTATTGATTATTTATTTCTCATTTACAAGATAAATCCTGCCCTTTTTTTATTATATTATTCCTGAACATAGTTTCCACACCAATAGGGTAAGGAATACTTCTTAGGTCTTATTGTAGGTTGGATGCATAGGCCGGTTTGAGGTCAATATGAGTTGGTTTGTGAGAAAATGAAATTATAATCAGCTTAAGCCCTTCTTATTTTGGATGTGTGATAGTTTTGAGATAGTAGTTTTTGAATTCAGTCGTCAGTCATGGTTAGGTTCTTTAAAATTACATATCGAAGAGGATTATTTATTTTCATGGCTTTTTTAGGGATTTTTTACATCAAATTATGATATTTCATCTCATGAGATTTGAATATTTCTTTTTTGCAGTTAGGGAATTCCTAATGGGTATTGAGATTTAGTTAATTGTTTGGGAAACAACAAATATTAGAGTCAATATTTTGGGGAAATAAAAGGGGTACATGGTTGTTGTACAGGGTATAGAAAACAATATATAGGCCTTGAAACATTATCTAAAGAACTCTAATGTGCTAACTTAGTTATTGAATGGCCATAAAAATCTTGTATCCATGCTATGTGTAGTAGTTTCTATTTTTTGGTCTTCATATTTTTATTCATTGGGCATTCGGTTTATTTTTTATTTTTTCTTGGCAGTGGTTGGATTTTATTTTTGTGTGTTTTTCTTGGGGTTTAAATTGGAAATTTGTTTATTATAATTATATTTTAACAATTATAACCATGGGTTATTGAAATTTAAATGTAATTCTTTGAAAATGGATTTTTATAGCAATTATGTTCGAATTATTTAAAGTATTTACATTAGGTGAATCAAAAAATTATTAGTAAATTGATTAGGGAATTTAGAATTATTAATTTGTAATGAATGAGGTGGATTTATTTTTATTTTATTTTAATATTAATTTTGTTTAAATGCCATTTTTTTAAATTATAATATTCTATTTTGAACCTTTGTATTCATATTAATTCGAAAATATTATATATATATATGTATATGTTTCGGTAATAGAATGGTGGTGTTAATTAGTTGATGTGTGGTTGAGATGGTTTTGATGTGAGCATATGTTAGGCTTCATAGAATACCAAATATTGGTGTTCAATGTGTAATGAATATTTACTTTTGAAAAGGTTTTCCAAAAGGGGGCATGAAATTTTGTAAATTGGGCATGGTGGGATTATTTATTTCTATATTTTTTATTTTTTTTATTATTTATTTTTGAATATTGGATGTGATGTGAAAATTGTGAAACATTCTTGGTTTTTGATTCATTATTGACATGTAGTGTTTTGTTTTGTGTTGTGATTTTATTTATTATAGTTATATTTTTAGGTTTTTCCCCCAAAGAGTTCAATTTTATTTTGAAATGATTTGTCAGTTTCATCTACCATTGTGTTCATTACAGCTGATCATGTATTAGAAAAACTATTTTATTCATTCAGGATATGATGTCTGGTGGAGTATAGTTTCAGGAAGATGTCCATAGGATCTATTAGTAGAAACATTGACATTTAATTGGTAAACCAGGGACCTGGAATGATAAAAAATGGTTTCAAATATTTTGTAACATTATTTTTAATATTGAGACATTGGGACTTTTAAGCTTAGGTACATTACCTTTATAATGGAAGGATTATAAAGGATGTGGTGGAAGTAAATTCACCCTTACATACCAATGAATGTCCATACATAAAGAAAATATTCTTCTTGTTCATTTTGATGTATTACTATGAATCTGTGAAGGCACTAAAGGAATTGTGAGGTAGTATATTCAGATTAAGGTTATTTTAGCTATATATTCATATATTGTTTATATCTCACCAATTCAAGGTAGAAGTGGTGGTTGATCCATCATAGGGAATGATAGTATACCTACATAGTGATTTTTTTGGAACTGATAGAAAATGGATTTCATTTTTATTCTCACAAGAAGAATATGGAAGTAAACTCTAGTTGCATCACCATTGTGAAACAATGGTGGAAAATAAGACTTTATATAATGAATCACCAAAGAACCAACTTACATATAGACTCTGGGATAGTATGCACTATTTTTCGTGGGTGTATTAAGGAATTAATGTGGGGATAGATCCTATTTTTTTAAAGGAAACACTATCCCATTTGAATAATAATTGTTTTTATTGGTTCTCTATTTATAGTATCTATTATTTAATATATTTTTTGTTTTTAGGGTGTCAACCAATTTGGTGTGGTCATTATTCAGGAAAAGTGTGGGATATTTTATATCTTTTGAAAGGTAATATTCTTATTTATGATGTATCTTTTATATTATGAATGTTACGTTTATTTTATTATAATGTTCCATGTTTTTATATCATTTTTCCTAATATTAGTTTTCATATAAATTAGAGAGATAGTGTCAATTTGATGAACCAATGGTGAGAAAGATCCATAATATAATGGGGAGACCCCTATGGAATGGCTCGTGGTAATCTTAGTTTCCCATCACTCGTGGGGTGAGAATTATATTACACAAACCCATAAAACCCAAACCATTGTAAATGGATAACCAAGGTTATGGTTTATGTGGAACATCCTTATACAAATACTAAATGAACAATGATGAGATCCTTTCATTATTTATTTTTTAGAGTTTTGTGTGTTCTATTTTTTAAAAATGTGAAAGGAATTGTGACACCCTTGATCACTGTTCCTTTTTTAGTTATTTGTTTTCTCAAATATCATCTATTGTTTCAATGAAATTCATTCTTGTTCCCCGTTCTTTTTCTTACATGCTTATGTGGATTTCAGTGTTTTAAATTTTGGTTGGGAAGTTAATCATTATTCACCGGTCATCATGTGGTTGAGGTTTCATTAGGGAGGAGTATGCCTTTTCATTTTATTTTTGTTATCATGATCATTTTAGTCTTTCAAGTGGAATAAAGTGTTATTGGTGGGCAGAATTATCACACTCGTACCAAAAAAATATTATTATTTTATATATTTTCAATAAATTCTCGGTATCATTTTGTTTTATCAGTTCTTTCTAGATGAATGGTTACTTTAGGATGAGAATATAGTGGAACATGGTTGGCACACAATTAGAGTAATCCACGTACAATCCATTTTCAAATAACATGGCCCAAATAGTAGGGTTATTAAGGATGCACTTTTAGGTGCATAGACGACTTTCATATCTGTTCCAAACATATATCCCAGAAAGATGCAATTTTATCTCTCCACAGTTAGTCTCAACACAATATGACATCTCCAATTAAATAATGCAGCTTCCTCCACCATTAAATAGAGGCCACTGTATGGTTGGAACATGGTCTGACAGACAATATAGAAAAAAGTATAATAATTTATTGGTAACATACAATATGGTGTCTTACTACCGTAATCTTCTTAGTTTTTAATTGAATTTTACCTGATTCATCACTCATTCATCCCCCTGTAATATCATATCCCTTTACACTCCTCCCCCATTAGTTAATCTCATCCACAATGGGGTAATGTTATGTTTTCATCAATATTTGAGGTGAATCATAAAATGTATTCCCCTTATGCTCATCCTTATTCCTTATTCATTATTCTGTTTATAAATTTTCTACCAAGGGTTTCTAGGTCATTGTTTTCAGGTTTCAATGACATAATATGGATGGTTTAGATCTTTTATGGTACCCTATTGTTACTTAATTTATTTTGGGATTTATGGTAGCAATTTCAAGTTTCAACCATTGTGAAAATAAAAATTTTAGGAAGGTATTCCAATGATCATGATTTGAATTTGAAATCCATGACTAATTGGGTTTTTCAATGTGTTCAGTATTATTATTTGAAACAATTGTTTAAATTATTTCAAGAATAGGAATTCAGTTCCAAATGTTTTTATAAACATATCCTCAATCATTTTCCAATTATGCCATTTTTTTCAAATAAGTTTGAAGACATTTTTTCAATAAAATGGAATAACATTTTATGAGATTAAATGATTTTCAAATTGTTTTATTTTATTTACAAGGATTTTCTAATATTCTTCATGGGATTTTATATGATTTATATGATTTATCCTTTTTTGAAAAATGAAATTTTTGTTTACAGTATATTGAGCCTCATTTTAATCTTTTATTTGTTTTTGTAATGAGTAAAACCCCTCATAAAGAATGGACCTTGTTTAGTTATATAATGTGGCTGTAAAATGTGTGGTTCTTTCTATTGAGGTGGTTTGGGTGGTATTTAAAAGGGGGCATACATTGGGTGGGAGTATAGCAGCGATAGTGAAGATGAATTTTTTTGTGAAGAAGTATATTTTTATGTGATATGCTGATAAAACTCAGATACATTTTATTTGTTATGGGTAGTATTTGGTGGTGAAGTGGAATCGTAGATATATATGCTTCACTAGTTGATATTTTGCACTGGCTAGTACCCATGAGTAGATAACATAAAAATCCATGGGATGTTCCCATTGGACGAGCTAGTGTTGGTGTCTTTGAGTGTACGAGAAGTATTTATGGACAAAAAATACCCATACAGATTGATTGTGAGACAATATTTATAGTTTAGTCTTGTACATCTTGACCAACAACTAGAATCCCAATACTAATGTTTTTCATATACAATACTTTTCTGTGTTATATAGTTTCATTATAAAGAGAAATTTCGTTTTATTTATATTGAGACAGATGTATTAGAAGTGGTTAATTTTTTAAAATAATTTATGGAAATATTTAACAATTATTAAATGTTTTTTTATCAATAAAATAATTGATATATATTTTCCATAAAAGTGAATGTTTTTACTTCTTTTGTCATTATTTATAGAAATACCAATTTTTGAATATTTGATATTTTCAATCAAAGATGATTTGGATTTCAGTTTAAAGTTGAGGAATGAGACATTTTTTATCCCTAGCCTCCCTACTAAGAATGTTAGGGATAAAACCGGAATTATTTATCATTAATCATCTTCATATTCTCTCAATTCCGGATCAATCAATGAGAGAATGTGATTTTATGGTGGGATATTACTTGTGAGGTCGCATGTAGGTATATTCCATTTTTAATTCATTTCTGTATCTACTTTTTTCCTTTATTATTATTATTTATATTTATTTTATTGGTTAAATGATTCATAATTTTTATGCGTGATGTTTGGCACTGGTTCCCATCCCAGGAGGGTCTAGAACACCTCTCAGTCCTTGTCACATGCTAGGACAAATAACCATTTCAGGGTCAAATCTGGTCGGTTCATCAATAATACGATTCATCATTAGGTTTCCTTAAATAATAAATCTTTGAAATGGATAATTTTAACCAGTTTAAATTTTAAATTCATTAATTATGTGAAATTAAAAATTTCCAAATCTATTTTAAGTGGAAGTCCTAATTAAACTATATTTATTAATTTTTATTTTTACAAAAAGGAAAAAATATACATGTTTTGGTTTATAAATTATACTAATATTATTTTCCATATTATATGATGATTAAATTGAGTCTAATTGATCTTGGAAGTTTTTTATGGGAGTGTTGAATCTCAGAGGGCCTAATTTGATCCCCATTATTCAGTTCGAAGCACAAAGACATCCCTCTAGTTTTCACTAATCATTGTGCATGAGGAGGAAGATATGTTAGTTTCATATTTTAATTTATTATTATTATTATTTATTTATTTTTCATAAATATTTCTATATCTAAAATTCATGAAATAATTATTTAATTAAATCGTAAATGATATGACTCAAATTTGATAATGAATATTTCCACAAAATTATGGAAAAATTATTTTTATAAATAAGAAATTATTTATTTATTAAAAATGATACAAATATATTTTTAAATAATTTTCAAAAAAAGATTACATCATATTATTAAATAAAAATTTATCAAAAATTATCAAATGATAACTAGGATAAATTATTGAATGATAATAATAATTTATTACTAAAGAATAATTTCACATAAATATATTATTATTATTTTTTAAAAAAATTAAACTTATATTTATGTAATTTTATCAAATGGTAAATTAAAAAATTACTAATTGATAAAATAGCCTTTTATAAAAGGATCATTTATGAATAATTAACAATAGATAATTAATTGTAATTTTTTAAATAAAACATTGATCATTTTCAATGGATAACTATATAAAATTATTGAAGAATATTTTGGTATAATATCAAAGAATAATTATTTTTAACATCAATTTTTTTCTCAAATTAATCTAGAATGATATATATTATCACATGTTGTTTTATAATTATTGTAGAGGAACGTATTTATTGGATATGTGGTTTCCAAAAATGATAATTGGGAAATTATACAGGAGAGGGAATATATCACCACATGTGATAATTTTTTCATATTGAAATTAAAATAATGTATTTGGATATAGGAACCCTTGAGAAACATTTAGAATTTTCATGAAATCAACTATGATAATAAGGGCCAAGAAGATGGTGCTCTTGATAGTAGAGCTTTACACAGTGGCTTTCAAACCATAAAAGGGTGGTTTATCCTTATGATAGATTTTGAAGTCTTTAGAAAATAATTTTCCTGACCATTTCGGCCTCTTGTTTATACATGAAACCATAATAAGGTTCCACTGGAAAACGTTAATTTTCTTTTCTATAGTTAGATCGCATTTTTCTGTGTAGCAAGTACGATCCATTATTATATACGATTTGTTGAGTATTTATACATTAGATAGATCTAAGTACACTATGATCATATGTGGGAATGTTGTTATTCAATATTTTATATTGAGAATAAGATTTACATGACTTTTATTCTATATCTTTTTATTTTTATTACCAATTCATTATTGATTGTTTTGAGTAATTCAAACCAGTTCACTATCGTGTCATTATTATTCACATAGGGGTGTGTGTAGGAATTGTGATAAATAGAAAGATGGATCTAAGGATATTGTAGAGTCATATTGGTATTTGGGCCATACATAAGGCACTACATAGAGGAATTAAAATCTACAGTCCTGACCTATTAAAACACATTTGGTAAATAATATCATGGGGGCTAAACCCGAAACATAGAAGGGGAACGATAGTATGGATGATAGACAAATGATAATGTATGAATTTGATGGTATGGAGTCATGATATTACATATTGACATTATGTTTATAGGACACATGTTATGATAATAATGTCTTGATCATTCTCAATTTTATGTTACATCACAAAATAAAAAAGACACACATCTATGGTTTAATAATTACAATTTTCATATATGTTGATATACAATATCTTATGGAAATTATTATTGATAAATCAAGGTAATACACATTCATTGGTATCACTATAAGTTCAGTTTTATAACATCCTTGAACCCACACTCTTAGATCAGGTGATAATGTTATAAACATTTAAATTTCATCTTTGATACTGAATAAGGTGAACCAAATTTTCAAATAAATACTTTCAACATAAAAATAAAATATTGGATCACATTCATACCCATGGAACATTTATGATTTAAGTTTTATTGAATTAATAAACTCTTATATCAACATGTATTGATTAATATATAGTTCATAATGATGAAAAGTATACCCCTTTATACCAAACATTTTTATTTCACATTAGGTCATCAATATCAACCTTTTGAAATACCTTATAGTCATAATTCATTCAAATAAATTTGTTAAAATCATGGGAAGAAAACAAAATAAGGGTGATTCAGAATACCTTGTATGGTTAAAAATAATAATTAGAAATAAAATGTCATCAATGGTCATATGTTAATCATAAGTGTATAACAAATCTGAGTACAATAGAAAATCATTAAAGATCCCAAAACCACAAATACGTAGATCAAAAAATAATAAAACATAGAAAATTATAGATTCATTAGAATCTATAATAACCTTCCATGTGATATCAATCATGGTCAATGGAAATACTATTGACCTAGAGAAATAATTTGAAACCCTATTTTGGTGGCATGAATCATCATATTCATAAAACCCTTCTAATTTGAATAACCATATCGAATACTTCTAATATAATTTGTAACTAATATACTAGATTAATATGATAGAGGACACATTATATGATCTATAATGATCTCACCTTGAGCTATCTAAACCCTCCAATATATATTCTATAACAAGCTCATGCAACATTATCTTGGCCACCCATTCATATAAAATGTAAGAGTATCACCTATCATTATCTGAGATATCCCATCATATAATATGTAAGGGTATCACATGGTTCTATATTGGCCACCCATCAAAGAATATGTAATGGTCTCACCTGACACTATTTAGGAAAAAGTTATTTTTATATTATTATAAACACTAGGGATGACATAGATCACATATGGAAATAATGTAGAATCCATATGAAACTTGGTGTATTAAAATTATCAGAATCAAACTATTCATTCCATAAATTTACCCATAGAAATTCAATGGCACAAATTTAGGTGAGGCTAGATGGAAATAGATGGAATTTTGGAACCTAAAAGTATTTAATGATATCACATCTTGAATTTGTGTCCCCTTAAAGATATACCAAATAACATTTAATGTAGATTTTGTTCTATATAGAGGATTTATGGTAGAAAAAAATTTGAAATTAAATCTTCTTCATGCCATTACATTAAATTGTAAAAAATAATTAAAAGTTGTCATGATATAATGTGAACATATTCCTCATTTTTTGAATATTTAAAGCTTAATGGGAACACTATGATGAATTTTATAGTGGTGAAAAATAAGTTAAATCAGACAACTAAAAAATGATCAAAATGAAATCAAGAGGAAGACATACAAAATGCCATTTTTGGAGAAGACTGTGCCCCCATTAAAAAAAATTAATGAAAGGTTAAGAAGGATAGGGACCCATACACCTCATAGGATCTGCCAACACAAACATGGGTTGAATAGGATGAATAAGTCGAGATTAAAATGATGAATGTGTATTGCCGCTAAAATTTCAACACTAATTATGGATATTTTAATGTAACCTCAACATGAATAAAAATTTTAAGATCATGAATCATGTAAGGAGGATAATGTTAATGACATGAATTATGGGAAAGGATTGGAAATGGTAAAAACTTCTCAATATATTGATATTAATGTTACAACATAAGTAACTGAGAATATTCCCTATCGGAATGCTGATTAAACTACTTTAACTACTGGTTAAGGGAACCTAGAGTCCTCATGTGAGTCTACATTACCACCATTCAAAGATACTTCCTTGAATGATGCAGATTAAGTCACTCTCATTGACTGTAGGGATGATCATAACTCATACGTAGAAGGATATGTTTCAAAACAATCTATAACAGTCAATGATGTTATTGTGGAGATCTAGTTGTCCTCCAACAACATTTATATTCCTCAGATGTTTGCATCTGGTTAGATTACAAATAGTATGTTGAAGTCACCTTAATTATAGTGTAGAAACTAAAAAATTGGACATATGCCTTAAAAAATTGAACAAAAAATCAACTATAGGCGTTTGTTTTTTAAAAATAGAACAAAACTTGTAAGGGAGATTCAGGGTCACAAAATCAAATTTTCTAATCCCCTAAAGATAATTTCTAGACAGAATTTTCAGGGTCCTATTGAAGTGGTTGGATCATAAATTCAGAGAAATTGTAAAAAATACCCCCATGAAGATAATCAAAGTCACACATAACTTGACCATGCATAGATTAATGTGGATAAAATAACATTGAAAATCAATGGATATGTCTTCCATCAACATGTTTGTGGCATCAAAAAATCAGACAGAAGAGAAGTATGGTAAACAAGATAATATTACTCCTCCAAACCTTCCTATGATCAAATAGGATAGAAAATCAGCAAAAATCAAAGAGAGATCTACCAAACCACCTTTGAAATACACACGGAAAAATAAATGTGGAGGTAAGAAGATTGGGGGAACAACACCAAAAATAGGTCTAAATTAATATTCTTTATTAGAGTTTGTAGGGTATGGTTAACTATGAAAAAACCATAAATTTAAAAGGGGTTTATTCACGCATAATATTTTTTAGAAATAACGTTTCCAAAAATTCCCATTTCTTCTAGTATTACTGGCTTAGATAATTTTAGTTAAATTTTTATTGGTTCTACTTAAAATAATTGATTGGTGTATTCTCATTGGATCTTTTCTTGAACTTTTTTAAGAAATGAGCATGTATTTAATGGTGACACACAATCTTTCACATGTGAACTGACTTTTCAAACCTGGTATATATTTTTAACATGTATTTATTCTAATAATACATATCAGGACAAAATAGCATTATAGAAAATCATGCCTATTTTAAATATCAAGATCCAACCTCCATGGATCATTTTTTTTATAATTCAATTCTATTATTAGACTTAGTGAAAAAATGGATCCTTATCACTCTAGAATTTATTTTAATAAATTAAAATATTGTATTTTAGATAAAACAATCTTGGAGATAAATCTCTTATGAGATAAATATACATGGTATAGAAGATATTGAAACCAGTTAATAGATTGTAAACATGATAGAACATTCACAAACTTCCACACCCTAGATAAATGGGACACTATTTATCACATCACCATATATTATTTTAAATGAGATCATCACCCTATTATAATCAGTCTAAATTTTATAGTTTCCAAGCCTATCCATGCTGTTATTTTTAAAAAAAACTGGACCACTATGATTGATTGTGAAAATATTGTTAAAGACACCTGTAATTATATAAATGATAACAATAATTATTTTTCTTATATTATTGGAATAAAAATTTTAATGAAAAATATAAATTCACATTTGTAGTAAAGATTGAACCAAATTTAAAATTGAATTTCTTCTCAAGAAATCATTCTCTATAAAATTCAAATTGACTATAAGAATAATGAATTAGATAGTGATTCCAAACATGAATTTGATCATGTCACTAAACTAAACTCTCTTCTCACTGTAAAAGATAATATGTGAAAAAAAACTTCTCAATTTTATTGGCTCAATGATAGTAATAGAAACACTAAATTCTGCAATTCTCTAAAAATAGGTAAAAATTATTGTAGACCCCTTACCTTTATTAATTATGGGGATTATATCATTGAAAATGAGGAAATTTTAAATATTCATATTGTCTCATACTTATACAATATATTTAATGGTCATGATCTTAATAAAGACATAAATAGAAATATAATTCTAATCATTGTTAGTGATAATGAAAATATTCTCTTGACTATTGTTCCTATAGAGAATGAGAATTGAGAGGAGGTATTTTACTTAAATAAAGATAGTTCCACTAGTATTGATCGTTACGTAAATGACATTTTTTCAAAACAATGAGGACATCGTTGAATTTGACTTTTGTCAACTTATTAAATCCTTTTTCACTAATGGATAAATTCCATATAGGATTCATGCTAAATTACTCTCCCTTATTCCCAAAGTGGAGAACGTTTTATAAATCCATCTATGTGGACCCATTTCCCTAATTAACACTATCTATAAAATCATCTCCAAACTTTTATCCATTAGGCTTTCTCTTATTAATATATAAATTTTCTTTTTGAACCATTTTTTCTTCCATAATTGAATAAACATCAAGGAACAAATTTTTCTTGCCCCTACATGTACCGATTTGCTAAAAATATTGACTGGATAGTGAATTATATCCATTAATATTGACATTAGAAAATATTTTTACACCATGAAATGAAGAATTATTTTTAAATCCATACCAAATTTGGATTTAGTGAAACTGTTGTTAACATTAATAAAACTCTTTTTGGTTATCCTCGATTTTTAGTTTTGATTAATAGTACTAAAATGTGACCCTATATTTTCACAAAAGGAATTAGTGAGGTGTACCCTTTCTCTTACATCATTTTTGTTATATTTTAATAATACCACTGTAGACTTATCACCAAGTTAGTCATCCAAGGGAAAATGAATCCCATTATTTCTTTTATAAATCTGACTATTCCCTCTCATCTCTTATATGGACACAATATTATTTCAATCCACTGTGGGGTCATTTTGAACATCAAAAATATCAAATATTTCCACTATCAATTCAAATCGGTAGCAGGTAAATCCATAAATTAAAGAAAATGCTCAATTTTATTGATCAAGAGATTTTTATTAACCAGAAAGGATGTATTTGTAAAACTGATTTAATCTTTTTTCACTAATGTATAACTTCAATATATAATTAATGCCCAATTCATCTCACTTATTCCCAAATTAATGAATTGTTAGAAAATTCATCTATTTATAATCTTTTATCTCATTAAAATAATCTATAAAATCATCTCCCAACTTTTTTCAATTAGGCTTCCTCCCATAGTAATTAAAATTGTTTATTTGACCAATTTTGACTTCCATAAGGGACGAATCATCTAAGAATGCATCTATCATTCCAATAAAAGATTGAATTTATAAAAAAATCAAATACAGGAGGAATGATTTCCAATAATCATTAAATTATAAAATCCTTTGACAAAATGGTTTGAAGTTTTATTTTTAAGGTCCTTATCATGTTTGTATTTAGTGATACTTTTGTTACCATTTTTAAACCACTTTTAGATTCTCCTAACATTTTACTTTTGATTATTGGTTCTTCAAAGGGACACTTTAATTTAACCAATGACGTCACACAAGGGGACCCTCTATCTTCTATAATTTTTTTTATTATTGGGGAATACCTCAGTAGACTTATCCCCAAACTAGTAAACCAATGTAAAATTAAGGCAATTATTTCCTCCATAATCCTGAAAATTCCCTCTCATATCTTACATAGAGATGATATTATTTTACTCCTTAGAGGGGAAAAATAGATAACCAAAAACCATAATGATTCCTTCTCTCACTATAAAGAGTTATCAAGGCAATCCATAAACAAAAGATAATCTTAAATTCTCATTTGCAGAAGATTTCCATTAACCAAAAAAATTTCTATATTAAATTACATTGGATTAAAAGAGAGAGAGATATTTATATCCCATTCATGTCCCTTATAGTTCCTATCTTTTTAAAAACTCTTAATGACACTTAATTATCCAATGTTGTTGACCGGACTGATAATCAACAATATTCTTGGAATTGAAAATCCTTATCCACGACAGGTCGGACCGGTATTGTCAAATATACCATTATTTCTAAAATTGTTTAATCCATGATGGTTTATAAATTTCCTATTGAATTAATTAAATATATTAATAGTATAATAAAAAACATTATCTAGATGGAAAGAACTCTTGGGAGGAAGCTTGTCACAATCCCATGGAGTAATTGTTGTAAACCCTTTTACAATGGTGGTCTTGGTATTAAGAACCATGGCCTCATTAATAAAGACCTTAAAGCTATGATCACGTGGAACCATATAAACAATAATTTCCTAGTCTTTATTTATCATAGAGGAATATTTAAAAACAATATATGAAATGGTAGGAACATTCACAAAGACTCTATTATATGGACTTCCATTAATCACTCATTTTCTAAAGTCATGTCTCACTCCAGATGGATATTCAATTAATTATATTCATTGAAATATCTGTTGTATAACAAAAATTGGTTCCCTCATACTACTATGACAGATTCCATTAAAATATTTATTAATCGTAAAATATACATAAATGAATGACTCTTATATTTAGATATGGATTTACCTTGTCAGAACAACACCATTTTTACCAACTACCCTTTGTTTAATAGTGATGATTCTTCGGTTGGGAACATGCTCATAATGGTGATCTAAAACTATAATATCTACTACAATCATAATTTTGGTAATGATATCCATGATTTCACCTAGATCACAAAAATTTAAAAGACAAGTGTAATACCCACTATATTCACAGTAGCATAGAGAATATCACACAATAATCCCCCCACTGATTGTGGTCTTTAGTTATTTGGAATTCAACTCAGTTTTAAATGTTGTCTATCTAATCAACACATATAGGATGCTGACTAACCATTATTATATTGTGATACTGATTCAATCATACAGAAATATATATTTAATTTTTTTTACCTCATATGGATGGTTATAAACATTATTTGGTCTCACTTTCAAAGTTATACAATTGTGGATGCCTCTCATCCAGCTGATTAACTTTTTGTTTCAAATATTACTAAATTTATACACATCATCTGGTATGATAGGAATTATACCATTAATAATAATAATACATTAAATATTCATTCTTATAATGTGAAAATCGTTATTGTTATCAAGAAAGATGGAAAAATGAAAACTTGTACCTACCACAACATTATGAGGGATCTTATTGTTATTCGTCAGATTAGAATCAATGTAAGATTCAGTCAGATGGAATGTATATTGCAAGTATTTTGGAAACCCCTATGTCTAGCTAGATCAAAATAAAACAGATATTGCCTCATAATGGAACACATGCACCACTGGTTATAGAGTATTTTGCATGAACTCTCAATGGGTATATTTTGGTATGGTTCTATGACATGTGTGGTTTTGCCTCCTCCTTAAAAGCTGAAATGTACAACATCGTTATCACTGTCAGTCCTATAAGGGAAAAAATAATGCAATAAAATTTTGATGGAAAGTGACACAAATAATATTGTTCATGCTATTAGACACAAGTTAGTGCTTATGGAATGGCCCCTAATAGCAAGATAGATGGTGTGCCTTAAACATATGACTAATATCATTCATATTATCACCCATGTTTACTGAGAGGTGAACCAGGTGACATATGGTCTTGATAAAAATGAATTAAAATTTATATTGAGTTTTTGGATGCCACCCAATAGAACACATATTCCTTTATGAATAATATTGTAACGAATTTCCATCTTTTACAATTTTTCAATCTTGTATTCTATTTTTATATATTTTCATTCTTTGGTCTTTTGACCAAGTCACCATTATTTAAAAAAAATGTAATATTATTTCATAACTTGATTATGATGTGGATACGAAATGGGATTCATTTTAATATCTATAAAACATGATTAACCAAATGTAAAAAGAGACGGTTTTTATAACAATCTCTTTGAAACATTATTAACTCGTGAAAAATAAATGAGTTCCATAACAATAATTTTAAAAAATCATAATCCTCCCCGAAAAGAATGAGGATGGTATAATTACAAAATATTCCTATATGAGGATATGTATCAAAAAGGGTTGCTGAATTTTATTAATGTAAATACTTTTAAATGATTATTAAAAACATTTCTCATGAAAATATTATTTTGATTTTGAAAATAGTTTTCTAAAATATTAAACATTTTAAAGTCATTTTCATTGAAAATAATTTTTTTAAAATACTAATTTCAATAATATTATTAAAAAATGATAAAAAATAAATTTTTATATATTCAATGGATTATCCATATAATTGATTGTAGTTTTCATAGGTAATTTCATACACACCTTGAAGAACATTCCATTTAGATTGTACAATAGGTAGAAAAGTTACTTGATTTGAATGAGAAAAATATATTTATCTGAAAACCTATTATAAATAAATATTTTATAAAATTAATTTTAAAAATAAATATAAAATAGTTTTATAAATATTCCAAAAATTTAGAAACATGGTTATGGAATATATAAGATTATCTACAGAAGAGAGAGAAAAGTTGGATTTCATTTAAAACATTTTCCAAATTATTATAATTAAAAAATAGAATTAAAGTAGAAATTTAACATAAATATATCATGAATATCCATAGGAGAAGACAATATATGATAATTATAATATTTCAACATCAGAGACATAATCATACTTCATCCCAAGAGACAATGAGATTGTATCAGAAGACACATACCAATTAGTAACATTTAATTGTAATACCCATTAAGTAATAAAACTAAATGAACCTTACAATACCATGAAAATAAAAATATTATTGATATAACATGTTAATGGGGTTGTATATACAACTCATAAAACAATATTTGTCTATAACATGACATAAGTCTTAAGGAATAAATTTTTTCACAAAAAACTATGAACTTTTTTATATCATTGAAATTTATAACACCATGAAAGAGAGAAATAAAAAATGGATATTAAAATACTAATATATTTTCTTTATAATAATAATAAAATACATTCATATTATTTGTATACAAAAAAATAAGTTGTGGATATGTCATATATATCATAGAAGAAAAGTGAGATGAGAGACAAACGTACCATTAAGACCGATTCATCATGCTAGTTCATTATCTTCAAAAATAATAATCTAATTTTAAATATTTACACTATTCAAAACCATTACATTTTTTTATATAAATTATATTAGTTATATTAATGTTATATATAATTACTTAATCAACTAATTTAATGTCAGATGTTTGGAAAATATTCATCTTATGTATTGAAAAAGACTATACAAGGTCAAATATGGTAAATAAAGGTCATTATTTAAACATATCTTGTTAGATAATACTGAAATATATATAAAATTTCTAATTCAATTTTACATTCTAAATTAATAATGAATTTTTGTTATGAAAAATGAACTAATGTTACGATCATGAAGATTAGAGGTTGTACAAATGCATGAGTAACATTTCCCTTTTTCAATGTTAATTATATAAATAAAGAAAGTAAGATTTCATATTTCCTTAATTTTAATTATAAGAAAAAATATCATGTTGTATAATTATATATATATATATAAATATAACATTTTTCTGTAATATAAATAATCTAATCGCTTCAAGGAGGTGGTTTTCCACCCATTCACGAATAACATTATCACTTTTTCAATGTATGAAATTGTAAAATAGAAAATGACATATTATAATTCTAGAATTATAAAACATCCCTAAATATTATATATATTTTAGTTATAGAACAAATTTTTATTAGTTTTAAACATATTACCTTATATGTAATGGTTTAGTTAAAAAAACACACCGCTTTGTTAGGTAGTAGCTCCTCGAACACATGACCGAGGTTATCGTATCCCCTACGACATGGAACATAAAAATAGAATATATGATATAATGACTCTATAGGTTTCATTATTTTATTAATAGAATATATGTATTATTTATCCATCGTTAAACCTAACCAAGGGTGTTTTTAATGGAATACACTACTCACGTCATTTCGTCAAGCAGTAGTCTTCCGTACAAACGAATGACGATTTCATAACCAATTTTTGTGTGTGGTTTTAGGTAATAATAATAAAATACAAAATTATTATTATTTTTAAAATACTTATATTATTATATAATCATGTTAATATAATAATTTAAGTGGGTGTGTTACAAAATAAAATAGAAATACTCATTGATGAACATTAGCTATTATTCAGGTAGATCCTTTTGGTTTAACCCAAAGGCCTTACATTGTTTTATTTCCCCAAAAAATGTGTCTTAAAATGATAAGATGAAAATTGTAATGTTAATTTTTTTGGGTTTGGATGATCCAAATGTATTGAGAGGATTGAAGATGTTATGGAAGTGAGAGTCCTTTTATAGTTGAGGAGGAGTGGCCTTCCTATAAATACACAAAAGGATTTACTATTGGAAAGTAAAAATTACATAAAGTGGGAAAAAATTGATAGCAAAATTTTTGTGGGATTATATGTTATATTCAAACATCCCACACAGAATGAAACACAATTTTTAACAATTTCATTCCTTAAATACTATGTTTCATTATTTTTACATTTTGGTTTTTCATAATGATATCTAAAGTTTTTTTCCTATGTAATTTATCCATTATGACTATATTAACGAGAAAAAATTTAGAAAATTTTATACCATAGTTAATAAATATTATATATTATTTTTATAATAAAAATCCTTTTAGGGTTTTAAATTAATTTTACTAGAAAAATATTTTTCATGAAAACAGACCACATTATCATTAACGAAATTAATAACAATTTGTTATTTAGTGAAAATAATAGAAACTATAAATAAAAATGGGTCCATAAATGGAACATCATTGAAATTTATTTTAATATAAAAATAAATGGGCATAATATATTAATTTTTGTAATTTTAAATAATTTAATAAATTATAATTTATTATAAGATTGGATGCTCACAAGTGATGGAGATGAGTCTTGGTGGAGGGTGTACTTATACTTGTCTGGATAAGGCCTTGATATTGAGTCACACAGAATCTGGTTTGATAGTAAGAAGGGGTGAGGTGGGGGATAATTTAGACTTTGATAAGGGTGTTGGGTGTGTCGGGCGTGAAGATGCTATAGAGAAGTTTACTGGGGTGGAATAACCTCTAAATGGAGGTGCAGTTGTTGAAGATTAAATGGCATCACCTCTCATAAAGGGGGTGGTCCAAGTTCATTTTTTAGGCAGTGCAGTGGTGGAGGAGCGGATACCAACAATTATACTACAATGTATGATCTAGGATGGTGAATATGTAGTTCATGAATGCTCTTATGGTAAGAAAGAGATGTTGGGAATACAGGTGGGAGAGTCTGTTATTGGTTATGTAATGGTGGAAGAGCACGAGGATCCAGTCCTATTGCAGGGGTGAATCAAGGTGCTACTACATTGGTTACTTATGGGCAGGTTGCGACATAGGATGTAGGGCATACTAGCCCAGAGATAAAACTATCGAGTAATCCTATGAAGAAGGTGGATAATAGGCCATGAGACCCGATGTTTAAGCATGTTTTTTAGCATTCAAAGTGTGACCATGGTAATGTAAATTCATATAAAATGGGGAATTATTTGGCTTGCAACTCCTTGCGGTCATAGTATGTGATTGATCTTATTCTAGACTCAGTTGTTCTTCTCTCAGGGGCTGTGGATGCCTATGTTCAAGAAGGGAAGGATAATGATGCTGGAGGAATGGTGATCATGGCCTCTACTGGAAATAGATTTAGAGAACTAGAAAATGAGGAGGAATTTCATGAAGAGGATAATGTTTCAAGGCCAGAAGGTGGCCTCTTGAAACATGATGTTTCTCTAATGGATGATGAAACCAGGAAAGACGTAAAAAACCTAGTGGATCAGCCACAATGCCTTGCTATAGTTGGCACCAACTGTCATGTCCAGTAGGAATTTGGATTGGAAAAGCGTTATCAAGAGGTGAAATATTGGGAATGTGGGGTGACATCTAGGATAATGACAAGGAAAAGGATAGTGGCATGGTATGGCCTTCCTACAGTGATGTTGTTTAGGGGGAAAGGAGGAAGGTGCATGGGGGTGAAGTTGCTAAGACTGGCCCACCATCACAAATACCGAAGAAATATTATCCCTATCTTCCAAAGCCGGTGTCTACCATATCTTATATTGGGACGAAATGTTGGGCTATGCAGTCCTCGAAAGAGTTTCTAGTCTTGGAGAAGCTGAATCTTAGATGGAAATATGCCAAGGTTCTTAAGCACTATGAAAGCTTAGAGTGGGAAATAGATACTGTAGAGTAAATTATCTTTAAAGTGGGTGGTGACATGTATGATTTCGATGATATGTAGTTGTTTCTGACTTGGTGTACCTGCTTAATGCCTTATCTTTTTTTAATAATTGGTCAGAGGCTTGCATCTGACTGTGCGTTTCTAGGTATCGTTTATTATAAAATAATATTAATGCCAATTTTGACATTATTCATTTAATTTAGATTTATAAAATTCCAAGATGAATATATAATTAAAATGTATTTTGTAGACATTTTTTCCTTGATTTATTTATCTACAAAAATAATGGAAGAAAATTATTCATTTGTTTTACTTCACTATTTTCATTTTTAGAATCAGTTATATTATTATGTTATTAAATAAATATTAACATTTTTGGAATTTATTAAGCCTTTTATGAAAATAATTCATCTCTTAAAATTAATTAGAAATTATTATGTTATCATGAAGTAATTTATTCTTTGATATAAAATTTATAAATGAACCTATAATGTTTCTTCATATCCTAAATATTTATAGAAGTTAAAAGAAAAAATGATCCTTTTGTATATTAATTTACGTGACCTATTAAATATGTATATTTAAATGAAACATGTATCAAAATCTAATAAATATTATATACATAGGTAATAATTGTCTAATTATATCCACAAAATGGGATTTAGACAATTTCACATGTCATTTTACCTGTTATGTTTATGGTTTAATCCCTTGATTAACTCATTTTTTCCATTAATCATTTTTATTAATTTTCACCATTTCTATTAATAATTATTGTAAAAAATAATGTTTAGATTATTAAACACAATAAATTAATATCATTTTCAATATGATATATATATTTTTAAACTAAATTCCAAGTATTGTATAAAATTAAATTAATAATAATCCAATATACGAGGTGATACAAATGGTCTGTACGATTTTTTAAGAAAAAAAGATTCTATATTAACACATTTATAATCAATAAACATTTTATGAAACTAATTTAATATTTAATGAAATATATTATATAAATTTGAATTAAAAAATTCCCATTTATTTAGTTTTTTAATTAGTTAACATGTTGAAAAAATGCCTTCTAAAAAAGTTCATATAATAACTCATTTTAACTAAAAGAAAAAACGATACTAAAAAATTTAAACTTTATTAAAAGTATTTATGTGGATTAAATATAAAAATATCATTGAAATCATATTAATAATTTTAAGGATTCTAAATTACTTATTTTATTGAAAATATAAAATGGTTTACAAAATATTTATCTTTTACTATTCACCAAAAAATTAATATTTTCGATAAAATATCAAAATGCTACTAAGAGTAAATTACATAATATGAATCCAAAAACTATATTAGATTAATAAAATAAATTTTATAAAAGTTCCTACTAATTATTACAATATTATTTAATGAAATTCTATAAATATCATTTTTAAGAAAACATATTCTTGAAGAATACAATTGATTTACTAAAATGTGATTGATTATTTACTAAATATTTATCAATAACATATTTAGAGTTTGAAATTTGTTTATATATATATATATATACAATATATAATATAGATGATATTATACATAATGATTAATTTCACATTTAGGTTATAATGGTAATATATATCATGGGGTTTTTAATTTCAGTGTTGTGTGTTGAATACACTATCAAACATAAAAATATCCGGGTTGTGTGCAATGAATGTTAAGTAGAGTGTTTCAAATAACACAAGAAAACTCAATGTTAAGTGACCTTTCTTCTATGAAATCAAATTTTCCTATTTTATTGTCATAGGGTGTTACATCCTCTCCAATTAATAAATTGCATCCCCAATTATGAAATTTATCTCAATAATAAAGGAATAGACATTTAAAAATACTATTTTTGTAAACCCACATTATAATAATGTATACTGAAACATCATCTTATTGAGAGAAAAAGGGCTGTATTATGGTCATCTGAAAAAACAAATAACTAGGTATCCAAATAAGAGAATATTGGAAGAAATGATGTCAAAGCATACATAATTATATAGGGTGATTGAGGTATCTAATCACAATAGGTGAATGATCAATATAATGTGTTTTCCCTCAAAACAATTAATCTATAATGTTCACAATGACCATTGGTTCTTTATAAATTCCAGTACGAGGATAATGATTATGTTTCCTAATCATTAACAAAGTGTATAGAAATTTTCTTTCAATTTAGATATATAGAATATAGAAACATACATACTTGATGATTTCAATTTTATTATTTAATAATTTTACTAAAAATATCTACTTTTCCACAAAAATATGTTTTCAAAATTATTATTCTCATTCATAAACTCAATAAACATTAAATAATACATACCATAAAAGGGGATATCATTTTATTCATCGTACCATTAGTCATTATAAAAAAAGGATTAGAACAAGGTATGCTGATAAACAAAAGGAAAAAACCATCATATGATAAATTAAAACTAAAAGTGTTTTAGTAATACCCAAATATAAAACCAAATCCTTCTATAAATAACTATCCATAAAATTAATCAAATATTTAAAAACATAATTAAATCATATTGATTAGAAAAAATTGATCATATATTCATTAAATATTAGTCATTCATTATTATTTGTATAAAATCCCAAATGTTTTCAATATTAACAATATATTTACATGTAAAACTATCGTACTAATCAATAAATCATGTAGACTAGTGGAAGACACATCTCCCATGTCTCCCTTCAGTTGTGGGTTCAAGCTGCATGGGCTTGCCAAAAAATATGGGTTGTCACATAATGATCATTTTTTTCTTTTTTTTTTCTAAAAATATTAAAAATAAATTTGAACAAAAAATAACACTTTATACTGATACTATGTGTTAGAAATATACCAAAAAAATATAATAATAGAAAAAATTTTATTATTCACTTTTATTTCATATAATTTAAATACTCAATGAGGTTTTTAAAGATTTGAAATTAGTATCATCCTTAGACATATAAACCTATGAAGGTATCCATATATATGATGATAATATCACTGTAAGAACTCGGACCTTCGTTTAGGTATGTTTTTCTGTTTTTATGGAGTTTTTAAAAAAAATTGTTTTTTTTGGAAATTTTCAAACTACACGCCGTGTAATTTTTGAGTACACGCTGTGTACTCTGTTCCAGCTCGAAGCCGTGTGCTGGCCGGGTCCGGGCCACACACACAGTGTGTAAGGCTGAGGTGGAGGCGCGTTTTTCGGAGTACGGATAAAATTGAAGTACACGCCGTGTACTCTAGAAGTACATGTCGTGTAATTTCTTTTTTTTTCATTAAACAAAAAAGGGTCGCGCCTAACCCCCATATTCGTCTTTTTATTCAGTTTTCGACCCTCCGAGAGCATCCATACAGCTGAATCTTCTCCGAGCTTCCACCTCACCATCTGTTCTCCGATTTGAGCACAGTCGATTGCGTTGGAATCGCCGCGGTGTGTTCTTCCTTCTGCTTGATCTTTGTTTCTTGATTCCTCCTTGTTTTCAAGTTATCATGGGATGAACGTTTTGTGCGTTTTCTCATATCTACGTTGTTCTAAGGGGAATCTGTCGTCGAGGTTCACTTATATTGATCTCTTAGGATCTAGGTAGGTGGTTTGTGCCTTTCCGTAGAAAGTTGATGGATATTTTGTGCAATTTCCACAAATACCCTTTAACGGAGTATTGCATGTTTCCTATTTTGCCATTATTAATTGACTGCTTTGCTTGATATCTTTAGACGAGGTTATTGCTTGTGATTAGAGTATTTTGTTGTGCTCAGTTTTCTTCCCATGCTTGTTCTGCCTATTTGGCGTTTAGCCAGTTTCAATGCCTAGTTGTAGGATTGTGGATTGTTGCCTTGTTTTTCTGTTGAGCCTTAGTTGATAGCCAAGTAGTTCTTGAGGTTTACTTGGACGATACACACACGTTGAGCATGTTTAGTTATACTGAGGACTGTGAGAACCTCGAGTAGTAGATCAAAGGGATAATTGACGGAAGGGCTTCTCCAAAGTGTCTTTTAATTACGATGCGAGACTATAGGGGTAATTGATGTTGAGTGGTTCCCCAGAGAGTCTATAGATCCATGAAGCGGGCCACAAGGGGAATTGATGTTGATTGCTTCCCGAGAGAGCATTTAGCACGATACGAGACTATAGGGGGAATTGATAGTGAGTGCTTCCCCAGAGACTCTGCTTATTATACGTAGCTGAACCAGACGGGTGAGACTATGTGTGCCTCCCAAAGGGTTGCTAGTACTATAGGTTCAACCATAGGGGTTAGACTATGAGAGATACCCAGAGGGTTACCTTTTTTCTTCTTGTTGCTAGTTTCTTGCTTGTGTACTTTACTTGTTGGAACTGTGGATTGTAGATTCTTGTACTTTTCTGTTTACTGCTTCTTGTTTATTTATTTCCATGTATTCATTGACTGTTAGGCACAATTATTTGGGTGATTTCCTACTGGGATTGTATCTCACCCCCTTTTTGGGTGATGCTTTTGGGCTCAAGCATACTATGTTGCTGCAGGTATAGACAAGGGAAAGCGCCCTTCTACTTCAGGGTCTTGACTACATCAGGAGTTGGGGAGCATGGGACCAAGACGTGGCTCGCGATGCTGAGGAGACTATTTGTTTTTCTTTTGCACTTGGTTTCAGTTGTATTTCAGCACGATGTTGTGTTTTCTGTTTTCCATATATACTTGTATCTGCTGCAACATTTTTATCATAGTTATATATCTACATTGCTTCCGTTGTATGGTTTATGTTGTTGTGCATGTCGTTTACTGCTTCCGTGGTTTATTGTTGTTTTCATACCTTGTGTTCCTTACCGAATGAGGGCATAGTTTCCCCATCGACTCACCAAGGCCCTCGCTGCTAGTCGGGAGCCTTTGGCGTTCGGGGAAACGTGCTTGAGGTCATGTTGCGAACCGGGTACGGGGCACCAGTGGAGCAGCTCCAGACTCAGGACGTTACAAAGTGGTATCAGAGGGGTTATTTTCTATTTCCTTACTGTTTGGAGACCTTATCTAGGAATAGGATGGATCAGGTACTTGGAATTAAGTTGTGCTCAGGAGTAGCTAACCCATGTACAGGGAAATTCCATACTACCTCGTTAACTACAGTTTTTTGGTTTTAAGATTTTATGGTTGGTATGTTTTCACCTAGATTGATTCGTATGATTTGTACGATTAGTGTTTTAAAATTTCGGTTCTATTTCTATCGCAACCCAATTAGATGAGTGAATGTCATCTCATGCATCATATTGATAGTTGTAGGGATCACATGCCATGCATTCTTGCCATGCCATTTATGGAGCATTAGCGATTGCATGCTGTTGCGATAGTCTTTGTGTAGATTGTGCATGCTGTTGTGATAGTTTCTTGATAGATTCTCTACTGTTATGTTAAAGAATTATTTTTTTCCTTGCTTAAAATGAACACCAAATTTTGGTTTTAGAGGTGTTATGGGCCCCCACAGATCCGAATTTGGAATCTTTTCCCTCATTTTTAGTGTTTCTGGAATTCTGCACAGTTTCTGAGCTACTGCCCAGAAAACCCCAGAATACACGGCATGTACTTTTTAGATACATTTCGTGTTGTTTTCAAGTCGTGGCACTGACCGTGTAAGCAGAACACGGTGTCGTGGGAGTAACTTTGGGAACACGCCGTGTACCATTGGTACACACCATGTGAGTTCGGAGTTGTGTACCCGACCGTTTCACTAACAACACGGGCCAGGGAAGCTCGGGTAGAACATTCCGTGTTCATTGGGAACACACCGTGTAGTCCTATCCAGGTACCCGGCCGTGTCCCGAACAACACGAGCCGGCATGACCGACTTTTCCACATGACGTGTTTGTTCAGAACATGCCATGTAGTCTTTCCAGGTACCCGACCGTGTCACGAACAACACAGAATTGTGTCGCCCTCACCTATGCGTGTCGTGCTTGTTCGGAGCACGCCGTGTAAGGTCCAGCCGTGTAGACGGCTGTGTACTCAACAACACAGACCACCAAATCCTCATCTAGTGCATGCTGTGTTTTATTCGAACACGCCATGTAGTCTCGCGTTGAGTCAGACTATGTGGGTTAGCCGTGTAAGGAGACTTTGGTAGGGGAATAGTTTCCAAGTACTCACCGTGTGTGGGGGTCAACACGCCGTGTAGTTTGTAGTGTACACGACTTGTAGGGCAGGAGTACATGCCCATGTCAGTGTTTTAAGTAGACATGCCATGTAGTTTTATACACGCCGTGTAGTCATGTTTTGCAATCTTGTGTGTTTTTTCCCCTATACACTTTTTGTACTCTTGTGTTCTCTGTCCTTGTTTTCCTGATCTAAGGTGTGCTTTTGATCTTTCAGAGCTATGACTCCGAGACTTACTTCGGTCGTACATCTGTCATCAGGCAGTGATCAGACGCCAGACATGGCTGATCAGGGACTTCCTGTCGATCCCTCATCTGATCCATCCTTGGCACCAGTTTTTGTACCACTTGCAGGCGCAGATGCATAGTTCAGGGAGGATTTCATGGGGATGATACATGCCTTCCAGGGAGCACCGCCTCCTGCCTCGTCTATGGCAAACATGACGTGGGTCTTTCAGCAGCATCATCCTCCCACGTTCTCAGGGGAGGGAGGTCCTCAGGCTGTAGAGTCAAGGCTGGAAGCCATGCTGACCATATTCGAGCATCTTGGGCTAGGATGAGTGATGGCCCAGATTTCAACTCATTATCTGGATGATCAGGGGACTCCACATTTGGACTTTCCTCTAGTGGTGGATCGCTTCAGGAATGTTTTTTCAGAGGAATTTTTGGGTTTTCCTCCGTAGTGTGAGGTATAATTCTCTATTGAGCTCGTGCCAGGAGCAGCACTGGTGTCCATTCCTCCATATAGGATGGTCACACCTGAGTTGCAGGAGCTCAAGAAGAAGTTGGAGGAGTTAAAAGCTAAGGGTTTCATCCGACCCAGTACTTATCCTTGGGGTTGTCCTGTTCTGTTTGCGAAGAAGGCAGATGGTACCCTTCAGCTTTGTGTGGATTATCGGAAGCCGAACCAGTTGACGGTCAAGAACCGATATCCTCTGCCATGGATTTATGACCTTTTTGATCAACTTTGAGGAGATTGTGTGTTCTCGAAGATCGAATTGAGGTCTGGTTATAATCAGTTGCGCGTTAGACCATCAGATATACCTCTAACAGCCTTCAAGAGCAGGTACGGTCTTTACGAATGTACAGTCATGCCCTTCGGACTCACGAACGCACCTGCCGTTTTTATGGCACTAATGAACCGAGTGTTCCATCATTACTTGGATTCCTTCATCATGGTCTTCGTGGATGATATCTTGGTGTACTCTCACACTCGACACGACCATTCCACACATCTTGAGATCGTTCTGAGTACACTGAGAGAGCATCAGCTTTATTCTAAACTCTCGAAGTGAAACTTATTGATGGATCAGATTCACTTCTTGGGTCACGTCGTCTCGGAGGCAGGAGTATCTGTAGACCCAGAAAAAGTGAGTGATGTAGTTTCCTGGGAGCATCCAATGAACGTTTTGAGGTACGGAGCTTACTAGGGCTGTCTAGATACTACAGACGCTTCATTCGGGACTTTTCTTGTCTAGAAGCACCTTTGACAGGTCTGACCAAGAAGGGGGGAAATTTCTTATGGTCAGATTCTTCTGATTCAGCCTCTCAGGAGCTGAAATGGAGGTTGACGTCAACACCGATACTAGTCTTGCCAGAGCCAGGAAAGAGGTAAACCGTTTACTGTGATGCTTCAGGTATCGGGCAGGGAGCTATTCTTATGCAGGGTGATGGAGTCGTTGCGTAAGGGTCTTGGCAGTATATGACACATAAGAAGAACTACCCTATGCATGATCTGGAGTTGGCAGCTATTGTTCATGCCTTACGCTGTTGGAGACACTATCTTCTGGGAGAGCACTTTGTGGTCTTCACTGACCACAAGAGTCTCAAGTATATCTTCACTCAGTGTGATCTGAATCTGAGGCAGTGCAGGTGGGTTGAATATTTACAGTCCTTTTACTTTGAGCTTTCCTATACGCCGGGAAAGGGCAACACCGTGGCAGATGCGTTGAGCAGGAGAACTCAGATTCAGGCAGTTCAGGAGGCTAGTAGTGAGTGGAACCTGATGGCTATGTCCTCTGAGATGCATCTAGAGGTGCACGACAGACGGGGATAGACTTTTCTATCTTTTGTAGCTATTACATCCACGCTACTTGAACGGGTACGGATGAGGTAGATATCAGACTCAGAAGGCTTAGTGATGCAGGAGAGTGTGTCAGGAGAAGACCCTCTTCCTAGATGGACAGTGGGTGAGGATGAGATCTTGTGTTTCCAAGGACGCATATGGGTGCCAGCAGACATATGCGAGGAGATGATGCGGGATTTCCATTCCTCTGTTTGGGCAGTTCATCCTGGCGTCACCAAGATGTATCAGGATCTTCTTCGCCAGTACCAGTGGCCAGGTATGAAGAAGGATGTTGTTGGTTTTGTCATGAGATGTTCTACTAGTCAACAGGTGAAAGCAGAGAATCAGCGGCCAGAGGGGCTCTTACAGCAGTTACCCATTCGGAGTGGTAGTGGAACGATGTTGCGATGGACTTCGTGACTGGGTTGCTGAGATCACCTCGAGGGAATGATGTTGTTTGGGTTTTCATCGACATTCTTATGAAGGTTGCTCACTTCTTTCCAATCAAGGAGACCTTTAGTGTCGATGATTAGGGACGACTTTACATCAGATAGATTGTGCTTCTGGATGGAGTTCCACGCTCTATTGTTTCAGACAGAGATGCATGATTTACCTCTCTATTCTGGTAGGGACATCAGAAGGCCTTGGGTATACAAGTACTTTTGAGTACATCATACCATCCCCAGACTGATGGCCAGTCCGAGTGCACGATCCAGGTGCTTGAGGATATGCTCTGAGCTTGCATCCTTGACTTTGGCGGTTCTTGGGAGAAAAATATTCCTCTGGTGGAGTTCACCTACATCAACAGTTTCCAGGCATCCATCCAGATGGAACCATACAAGGCTTTGTACGGTAGGCCATGCCGATCACCCTTATGATGGCTGGAGGCGGGAGAGGCAGCTTGGCTGGGACCTCGTGTTGTTCAGGAGACTTCAGAGCGGATAGAGTTGATTTAGAAGAGGATGGCTATAGCACAGTCTCGACAGAATTCTTATGCTGACCAGCGGAGGCGACCTCAAGAGTTCGAGGTCAGTGATCAGGTTTTCATACCTGTCGCACCGAGGTTGGGACACAAAAGGATTCGGAGACAAGGTAAGCTTTCTCCACGGTACGTCGGGCCATTTGAGGTTTTGTAGAGAGTGGGGCCAGTCACCTATCGGTTGCAGATACCTCAGAGGTATCTGGCCATGCACGAAGTCTTCCACATCTCTCAGCACCGACGTTACTTTTCAGACCCGTCTCACATCCTTCATCCTGAGGAAGTCAAGCTTGATGTGGTTGCATCGTTCGAGGAGCATCCTATCCGGATTGTCGATCGTAGTATGAAGGTTCTTCGCGGGCGGTCTGTTCTTCTGGTAAGAGTGCTATGGCAGCATGGGCGAGTACAGGATGAGACCTGGGAGAGGGAGGCCGATGTACGATCGCAGTGGCCAGAGCTGTTCGGGGATCCTTCTTCTCCACCACATTAGGGAGATTCAGGGGTGAATTTCTTTAAGGGGGGAAGTTTGTAAGAACCCAGACCTTCGTTCATGTATGTTTTTCTATTTTTCGAGAGTTTTTAAGAAAAATGGTTTTTCTGGAAATTTTAAAAGTACACGCCACGTACTCTGTTCCAGCTCGAAGCCGTGTGCTGGTCGGGTACGGGCCACACACACGGTGTGTAAGGCTGAGGTGGAGGCCGGTTTTTCGGAGTACAGAAAAAATTGAAGTACACGCCGTGTACTCTAGATGTACACGCTATGTAATTTTTTTTCATTAAAAGGACCAGGGCTGTTCCTAACCCCCATATTCATCTTCTTCTTCAGTTTTCGACCGTCCGAGAGCATCCGTACGACCGAATATTCTCCGAGCTTCTGCCTCACAGTCCGTTCTCCGATTCGAGCATGGTCGATTGCGTTGGAATCACATCGGTGAGTTCTTCCTTCTGCTTGAGCATTGTTTCTTGATTCCTCCTGGTTTTCATGTTATCATGGGATGAACGTTGTGTGTGTTTTCTCAGATCTACGTCATTCTAAGGGGAATCTATCATCGAGGTTCACTTATATCGATCTCCTAGGATCGAGGTATGTGGTTTGTCCCATTCCGTAGAAAGTTGATGGATATTTTTGAAATTTCCACCAATACCCTTGAACGGGTTATTGCGTGTTTCCTGTTTTTCCCTTTTTACTTCCCTGCTTTTCTTGATTGCTTTAGTAGAGGTTATTTCTTGTGATTAGAGTATTTTGTTGTGATCAGTTTTCTTGTCATGCTTGTTCTGCCTATTTGGCGTTTATGCAGTTTCCATGCCTAGTTGTAGGATTGTGGACTATTGCCTTGTTTTGCTGTTGAGCCTTAGTTGATAGCCATGTAGATCTTGAGGTTTACTTGGATGATACACATGCGTTGAGCAGGTTTAGTTATACTCAGGACTGTGAGAACCAAGAGTAGTAGAACAAAGGGAGAATTAATGGAAGGGCTTCTCCAGAGTGTCTTTTAATTACGATGTGAGACTATAGGGGGAATTGACGTTGAGTTCTTCCCCATAGAGTCTGTAGATCCATGACATGGGCCACAGGGGGAATTGATGTTGAGTGCTTCCCCAGAGAGCCTTTAGCATGATACAAGACTATAGGGTGAATTGACGGTGAGTGCTTCCCAATAGAGTCTTCTTATTTTACGTAGCTGAACCAGAGGGGTGAGACTGTGTGTACCTCCCAGAGGGTTGCTGGTACAATAGTTTGAACCATAGGGGTTAGACTGTGAGTGATACCCAGAGGGTTACTGGTTTTCTTCTTCTTGTTGGTTTCTTGCTTGTGTACTTTACTTGTTGGATCTGTGGATTGTAGCTGCTTGTACTTTTCTATTTACGGTTTCTTGTTTATTTAGTGCCATGTATTCATTGACTATTAAGCACAAATATTTGGGTGATTACCTACTGGGATTGTATCTCACACTCTGTTTGGGCCATGATTTTGGGCCCAATCAGACTATATTGCTGCAGGTATAGACAAGGGAAAGCGCCCTTATACTTCAGGGTCTTGACTGCATCAGGAGCCGGGGAGCATGGGACCGAGCCGTGGCTCATGATGCTGAAGAGAATATTTGTTTTTCTTTTGCACTTAGTTTCAGTTGTATTTCAGCACGTTGTTGTGTTTTCTGTTTTCCTTAGATACTTGTACCTGTTACATAATTTTAATCATAGTTATATATCTACATTGCTTCCGTTGTTTGGTTTCTGTTATTGTGCATGTCGTTTACTTCTTCCATTGTTTATTGGTGTTTTCTTACCTTGTGTACCTTACCTAATGAGGGCATAGTTTCCCCACCGACTCACCAAGGCCCTCGCTACTAGTCGGCAGCCTCTGACATTTGGGGAAACACGCTTCAGGTCACGTGGAGAACCGGGTACGGGGCACCAGTGGAGGGGCTTCGGACTTGGGACATTACAATCACATAAAAACATTATTATCTCTAATGTTATCGAAAACCTACTTTGATACCTTCTCTAAAAACCTAGAACATGCACTGTTGGATTTGATTCTGAAATCAAAATCATTATAATTACGGCTTTAATAATGATGTAGGTGATCCAATTTTCACTAATATTAATATACAAAATCGAAAACAAAATACTGGATCACTTACACACCAATGGACCAATTATTCCTTGAGTTGTAAATAATTATGATCAAATCATATCAACTTGGATTAATAAACATCTAGTTTATAATGATGTATAGAATAACATACTATACCTATATTATCTTGTCTCAAATTCTGTTATCAACATCATACATATAAAATCATTTATATAAAAAACCATTCAAACATACTATATATTAAATGCGGAAAAGAAAAGATAAAAATTGTGGTAACAAATGCTCATTAAGGTTAAATATAAGGACTAGTAATTTAATTTCAGAAATGAGCCTAAGAAAAATAGAAGTGTGCGAAGAAATTATTTTTTTTCATTATCGAATAATAAAAGAAATCATAGCCACCAATATATCAATTATAAAATAAGAAAATGTGGAATAATAATAATAATTCTTCAAAATCAATTATCATGCACCATGTGATATCGATATTAATCATAAGAAACATTATAATCATATACCATGAAATTAAAATAATTTCTATTATTTTATTATTCAAATTTATAAAAACCATTCATAACCAATTTAATTATGTTAAACATATGGATAATTTCAAATAAAATCTTTATTATATACATTGGAGTGCTATCTAGACACAAATTTAATATAATCTATAATGGGATCACCCGATAGTATTTGGTCTACACCATCATATAAAAAGCAATGGGCTCACCCAACGATATCTAGGATACATCATTATAAGAGCTATAATGGGATCATCTAGTGATATCTAGATAGATAACCATATAAGACACAATCATCCCACCAGGCACAATCAATGATTTCATATCGTATAATCGACAATGGGCTCAATCAGCACTATCTATGAAGCCCAATCATATAAAATGTCTATGAACCATAAAATGAATAAATAGTATAGAGATCTCATTTAATTATAAAACTCATAGAAACAATCACTATTTTTCTTAAATTGATTACCCCATGGATGGGAAATGGGTTTCAGTTAATTCTCTTTGAAACACAATTAACCAATGGACATGAAATGGGTTTTATAACAAACTCTTTCAATCATTATTAACCTTTTAAAAAAATGGTTTCCTAAAAAATCTATTTAATGATATTAAAATACATCAAAAAAATAATTTGGATGACATCATTACAAAATATCCTTTATGAAGGATAAATAATAATTAATGAATTTAACTTTGAAGAATTTTAAATAACTTAAATCTATTATTAAAAAATGTCATGATGTAAATATATTTTTCTTTTGGAAATTAGCATTATAAAAAATAAAATGTTTTGAAAATAATTTAGATATAAATTTTGTTTTAGAAACAACTAATTCCAAAAATATTATGAAAATCATTTCTTTAAAAATAACCTTGTAATCTTTAAAATTCTTATTTAAATAAATAATTGTTATTTCTTTGGGTAATTTTTTACATTTCATAAATAACATTCCTTATACATTGTTAAATAGTCAGAAAAGTTCCTTGATTGGAAGGAAATAAGATTATTCCATTGAAAACCATTTATGAAGGGAAATGTTAGGTAAATATTTCTTTAATAAATCATCACAAACATTAAAAACATTTTTAGAAAACATGGTTTTGTTCAAAAACAAATTTCAGAACATATAAAAGATAAATATGGATTTTATTAAAAACATTTTCTCAATATTTCTATATAATAATGTGTGTAAAATAATTTATATCGAATTAATATATATTGAATATCAACAGTAGAATATAAATAATGATAATTATAATTTATCTATAGTATATACCTAATCATACAAAATATCAATAAAATATGATATTATGAAAATACTTTTACCACTTTGGTAAAATTTAAACTTTTACCCCATAAAGGAAAAAGACTAAATAAAACACAAAATATTTTAAAATAAATAGTTTCATGATATGACATGTCAAAGGGGTTGGATATATGACTCATAAAATATAATAGGTGCATAATATAAAATTATTCTCATAGAAGGAAAAATATTAGAATAATCCATCTTCACTTTGGTAATATTAAAACATTAAACCCCATGAAGGAGATATATTATAAAATAGATATGAAAATATGAATAAGTTTTATAAATATGAATCCTAATATACATAAACTCTATGGTCATACACCAACCAACAAAAATAATAGGTAAATATGTCATATATCTCACATAAATAAAAGGGAGATGAGAAAAACCATTACATTGAGACTAATTCTTCCCGCATGTTAATTATATTAATTAATATGAACCATATGAAAATTATTTAATTTATTTAGATAAGTATATATTTTTGTTATTAAATTTATTTAAAATAAAATTATGTTATATATAATTAAATAATCAGTTAATTTTATGCCTGATGTTTGACCATATTCGTCATATGTGTAAAAAACGACAGTGGTAGGATGAATATAATAAAAATGAAAAAAATCTAAAAATATAAAAAATAATAATAATTTTTTAATTTTCATATATGTATATAAAATATCCTATTAAAACCAATAATTATATATAGTTAAGAAATATTAAATATCTTTATGTTCATAAAGACGGTGCACCGAACACAGACACGACCAATGCTTCATGTTTTCAATGATCAATACAGAAACAAGATAAGTGATATTTTATCTTCAAAAAAATTATAATTATATAATAAAAATAATATATTTATTCATATATACATATATATTTCATTATTGAGATGTAAAAGGTATGACATCTCTTTAAGGAGGTGGTAGTCCACATATTCTTGAACGATGTTTTCAAATTTTGTGTGTGTGAAAAGGAAATAATGAAAATTATATATTATATTCATATAATGATAAATATTTCATTAATGACATAAATATCTCTTTTATATCACATAATGTTATTATAATATACCATATTACTATCCATGTAAAGTGTTAGTGAAAAACGTATCATATCTCTTCGTGAGGAGATAGTACACTGAACAAACGATTATCACAATCATATCTACTATGAAATAAATAATAAAAGGTTAGAAATGATATAATGACACTAGAGGTATAATTATTTCCTAAATATCATATATAATCTTTGAATATGTCATAATACCCATCAATGGGATGTTATATTGGAAAAAATTAATGAAATTATTTCATAATGTGGTAGTGTGTCTTAAAGAAGAATGATGATTTCTTAACCCATTTAATGTAAGTCTGTGTGGTTGTAGGAAATAAAACTAAAAATATATATTTATTTCTTAAATACATATTTTATTATATTATCATTTTCAAGAATAATGTAAGGTAATGGATAATGAAATAAATTAAAAATACTTATTGATTAATACTACTTCTTTTCAGAAAAATTCCCTTCATTTGAGTGAATGGCCATCTTGGTTTACATTCATCCCAATTTTATTCATTCCATATTATAGGTGGTATGTTGGTATGTAATTTTGAAATATTTTGGATAATACAAATGGATTTACAGGTGTGAATAATTTTGCGAACTAAGTGTCAATTCAAATATGGGAAGGAGGGAAATTCTTGTAAATAATCAAACTAATTTATTATTGGGATGTTTAATATTTAATAAATGGATACAAAATTGTTAAATAAAGGAGGTTGTGAAATTTTATGGTCGGTAAAAATTTCCAAAACATAATTAAAATAATTTTATAAACATTTTGTTCCTTAACTCCTATGATTAATTTTTGTTCAATTCTGATTTTACATTAGGTTGAATTTTTTTTCTAATGTAATTAATCCATTAAGACAAAATTAAAAAATATATTATCAGTAAATTTAGATCCAAATATTATAAATATGAAATATAATTTATAAAATAAAAATCTTATGTGTGTTGGTAAATAATTTTAACCAAAGAGAATTTAAAGTAAAAACACATCACTTTATGATTAACTTCATTAACTGAGTTATTATTATTTAGTGGTCATTAAATGAATTATAAAAAATAATAATTATAACATAAATATAACAAAGCATATATTTATATCTCCTAATAATAACTAGATATACTATATGATTTTTTGTAATTTTGAATAATTAAATAAAATATCATTTTTTATAAAATAATATTATTTTCTAATATGACATTATTAAATTAATTTTGTTTTTAAAATTTTAAATAAAAATATAGAATTATAATATGTTATTAACACACCCATAGTAAATGAAATATTTTAATAAAAAATATTGGGCCAGAAGAATTCATTCATTTTACATTACCTTTATTATTTTTGGTGTAAGTTATATTATATTTTTGCTGACTAAATAATTTTTTTCATTTAAATTTCTAAAGTATTTAATGTAAATAACAAATATATAGATATAGAATATATATTCTTATGATAAAAATAATCATTAATAATTAAAAAAAAACTTATATCCTAATCAATATTTTTTTCCCAGTCAGGAAGAATTATATAAATTAAAATGATAAAATGTTCTTTTGTTTGTATTTTTCTTTACTGAATTTTATTATAATAGACATATTCAAGTAAATGTGTCCAAAAAGTAATAATAATATATTATTTTGAAATAAGGGTCAATATATTACTTGATAATCGATTTTCAACAAGTTTCCATGTCATTTTCCCATTTTGTTTAATGTTTAATCCCCTAATAAACTCATTTTCCCATAATTGTTCTGATTACTTTTATATATTTCAACTAATAATTGTGGTGAAAATTTATTTTTTAGTTATTATAAAATAGGAATTACGTTTATTAATGTTATAGTATCAATTTTTTAAAATTTAATTTAAATTTCTAGAATAACTTAATTTTTATATTCAAATCACAGATGTTGATGGACAACAGGTTTGGGGAAAGTGTCTTTTTTTAGAAAAAGATGCTTCTATATTAACTCTATATGAAATAAAAGAACTATATAAATATAAATTAATATGTTATAATATATATTTTATATAATTCATTTAAATCATTTTTCATTAAATATTATTATAATTAATTATAATTGACAATCATTATGCATATATCGAATTGTTTTTAAAAAACTATTTTAAAATAAATAAAAATCTATATTAACATCTAATATTAATTTTTCTGAAAGAAATTTACTAGAATAATTATAAATTATTCAAATATAAAACATATTCATTCAATATTTTTACATTATACTTATTAAATTTATCGAATAGAAAAGTATTTTTACTAAAAAGAATCGTAATTTTATTTATTAATCAAAAAAATATTTTCTATTAAATGAAAAAAATTAACCAAATTAAATTTTGTAATTAAAATTCCAGAAATAAATATAATTTTATAAAATAAATTTTCTAAAAGGTCCCAAAATTGAATAAATTATTTTTTTCATAAAATTTATTAAAAAAATATTTTGGAGAAAACATATAATGAACGATAAAAAACATGACTAAATATTGAAAAAATGATAAAACATTTTCAATAATTTATATTGTGTATGATAATTGTATATATATTAATATATTTCATAATGAATTTAATAATATTCATACCCACCAATTAAATGTCTAGGTTATAAATGTATTATATATCTTGGGTCATTTATGTGTTTTAATGTGTGTTGAATATGTTATCTTACATGAAATACTCAAGGTTTCATTCAATGAATTCTAAACTCAATGTGGCATTAAAAACAATATAAAATCAGTGTTTTCAGTCCTTTAATCAGTCAAATATAATTTCATTCCTTAAAAATAATGGTCTGTAACATTATTGAACTGATTATTAAAAAAACTCTGGAAGGTACTAATGCATATATGGTTTTATTAAACCAGGTCAATAAGAATAAATAGATGAAAAAAATACCATAGTGTGAAACTAAAAGTGAAAAAATAAAAAAAATTAATTTTTGAAATATGTCTCTCTGTATTTATTTTCTTCCCCAATGTTAAAAAACTATTGATTTTGGATTTTATGTAATTCCCTATAACCATGCTTCTATCAAACATTGGGAATTGTTCTAATTATAATTTCTAAAATAAATGATTTTCATAAAACCATTAATATAGGTCAATATAGAATTTTATAAAACCATGTTTGTCTCAAACCAAGGAAATGATCCCTTATATATTTTCTTATCACCACATATTTTTCAAATTGTAGAAATATGTATTCCTTATAAATATTTTATTTTCAGAAGATTAATATTATAATTATATATTAATATGTATATATATACATATGAAAAATTATCTATATTGTTAGTGGTTTGAGTATTTTAGAAGTGGAACCGAGATAAAAACTTGGTGGTTCCATTTAATTTCACAAAGGCTACTACAATGATATAACAAACCAAGGAAATAATGGTATGTTGTGTTATCTATGGAATAAATATATATTGAAGAGTGTGATAATCCAAAAAAATTACCATAGCTCAATAAATTGTATAAATAATAACTAATGGAATATAGTGTTTATCCTATGGAGATGGTCTATGTCCTCTGTTGAGATAACCAAACATTATACATAGTCTAAAACTGTGGTTGTAGCCTTGACTCAATTATAGTAGAGATACGGTCTAAGGATTAAATAATTCATTTCCATTAGCTACTAATATGAGTTATAGATTCTTTTTAAGATTTAAAACCAAGGAAATAGATTTATTTTTTATTTGGAAATGATTTTCCTTTTGTAATAAGGTTAAAATAGGTGTAGATTAGGGGTTTTGGAAACTATGTTAGCACAAAACCACTCGGTTTTGGATTATATATTTTTTTTAGGAATAAATTAATATAATATAATACACTTGTTTTAATTGATGACAAAAATTCTGGAAACATTTATGGTGTCCTATAAATTATTTTACTCACACCATAATTTCGTATTTTAATGTACTTATAAATTTCATTAGAATATATCAGATAATGGGAAATGGGTATGCGGGGGGTGTAAGAGAATAAGTGCATTGAGATGTTAGAAGACTGGGATTTACTTTGATGGACCCATCTATATATTTATTTATTTCATATCACTTTACAATCTATGTTTTCGTACCACTATGGAAGTTATTTATTTATGATTGATATATATTCAAATTTTAGGACTTATATTTTGAAGGATATTGTGGCCATCATATGGATATTATTCTTTCTATTTATTTTATTGATAACATGATAATTTTGGTATATTATCACCACTAATGAAATTAGACCCTCAATACTAGTTGGAAGCATCTTTTATATATAGAGGAACACATGAAATGATGTGAATCCTAATTTAGACCTAGTAGTTGGGATTAGGGTACTACAAACAGTATCAAAGAACTAATTTTATTATTTTCTTTTAGACTAACCTGTGACATGGTGGAAACAATACTACCCCAATGAACTCGGGAAGGGTGGTTTCCTCGTTCCTAGCTAGCACATGTGTTATTAACCTCCACATTTCCCTGAATATGATTTTTATTAATAGTTTAATGATATTTTTAGTGTTTTTATTTATAATGAAAGCGCATATAGTGTCATATGCATTGTGTATAACTATCATTGTGATCCATATTAGTTCTATAATTACATGTCATGAATTGTACTATTAGTTTTGGATAGTTTCTCTTTTTCATGATATATGATTTCTACTTCTATATTTTTAATAAATTAGTTTATATAATATTTTTTTGTGTTATTATATATATTAGTTGAATACAGATAACACTCATAGATAGAGATGATAATTAAAGTAAGGAGGTGTATACCAATCTCTATTAGTATACTTCAATGAGAACATTTTGTGATCCTATAGACAAGTTATGATTTATTATGTTCTTAATGTTTATTATAATAGTGTTGGGTCATTAGATATACCATTGATGTTTTCACTATAAAAGTATGAGGGTTCTACAAGGAACATACTTCCACTTTCTCCAGTGTTATAGGAAGTAGGCCAACTCAAACCCAGATCCTCAACACATAGCTCTATGATCGACTATTCCAGAGACGTCCATATCAAGCATAATCCACCATTTAATGGAATTAGTGGACTATAGGATACTAGGGAAATCTTGGTTATCATCAAGGATATCTTTGACAACATTGAGACATAATGTTCCATTAAGGTGAATCTAGAAGCATTCATACAATAGGGGATAACCAAGTTGTGGCGGAGTGTAGTGAACCTCACTGGTTGTATGTATGTCTTACTCTTAAAACCTCTAAGGGAATTTTATATAATGATTGTGTGCTTAGTATTCTTGAGTGGAGAAGGTATCTAGAACACGTAGAGGTTCATTAGAGTTTTTTCACATTGTCTTATAACATGACGAAGATCACATACATGCCTCAAAAGTCATTAATGATAATAATTCGTCATGATGAGGATATAGTTATAGGATTTAATTATTTTAGCATTAGACCTCCAAGTTATAATTACCATTTAAGGAATAATAAGGCTAATGTTTTATCTATATCAATTGAAGATAACATGGGTAGCACAAGGGCACATTGACACCTTTTGTAAAATTATCTTGCCTTTATTACTTTATCACTGACATGATCCGCCAATATTCCATGGTCCATATAACACCCTAGAGCCCATATTCGAGATTCAGTAACATATGAAATATTCATAATTTATAAAATATAGTGTTGAGGAAATGGTTCTATAGGGGTTTAGGACTTAATCGAACATCAACATTGCGATCTGAACAAGGGCCTGATCATTTATCTTTAATGATGACTCAAAATTGTATTGAATCTCAAAAAATGGGTCTCAAAGATGATATAAGAAATGTTTCTATAGTGTAACAAACTATGGTAGATTGTTAATTACCATATATAGTTCAAGGAACATTGTTTATCACATTAACAATTTTATATAGATGGTGGCTAGACATTACTTACATGTAAAAGCTTCCTCAATATTACTTCCACTATATATATCATTAGGATAAAAAATGCGATAAAAGTATATAGAAAACTAGTAATACTTATTTTAACCCACGATGTGATTTTGATGGACTTCCATTACTATATAATTTAAGACATAATTAGGTTTATTTTCCAATTCCCCAACTTCCATAGGGAAAAGTTCAAAAACCAATGTAATGGGGACCACGCATAGTTGATCCTATTGTCGTATTGATATGATAGGACATAATAATAGACCATTAAATATGTTTAGTATGATCACAATGGAGGATTTATTATGTATAGGTTATTTTGGTTTAAAAAAAAGGAATTTTTTCACTTCTGACCAATCTGAGTGTTTCACTTAGAAAATGATATCACTTTTCTAAAAATAATGGCAATATGAATCGACTATGGAAGTGACATGGAAGAAAGAGATTAATGTTCAAGCTCTGGGGCCTATATTTTTTGAATGTGGCTTCTATATGTATTTCATAGAAAATAGAAGTTATTATATGAAGAAAATCATAATATTCTCAATTTTAATTGATCCATTAAACAATCATTTTTGATAAATTACAATTATTTTTATGTGATTTCTTTACACTAAATTACCAAATGATATTTTATATAAATTTATATATGGTTAAAATACAAATTAATAAACTAATTTTTTTGATACCTGTAATACCTTGTAATTTGTTATGGAATATTTTATGAGTTAATAGTGGAGTCAATGGGGGATTCTGGTTCCTATAGAAGCTCTCTAATTGTTTAACAAAAGTATTAATTATATTATCCATATGCATGATAATTTTATTTAATTATAGAATATATACCAAATGCTACATTAGTCTAGGAATATAAATCCACTTTTAAATATGAAATATATGTCTTATTCATGTAATGACATAACTATTCTGCATAACATGTATTTCCCTTAAGCGTATGACCATGCATAATAGTAATTATTTGATCCTATTATTTTAATCCATTTTTATTTTTTATGAATTTTTTTTATATCCACCACCTTCATTTTTAATCCTAAAACCATTCTTTCACAAATTAAAATCTATCCAAATTTATGGAAAACTATCGTTTTGACATCGTAAAATTTGAAACGACTTAATGAGGTGAAATTAATCACTACATAATAAATTTAATTTTTAAATATATATTAAATTAGTGTTTTTAATTTTTTTCATTTTTAAAATGCAGAATGAGCATGCTTTAGGTGTTTAAATTATAAGAATAACTTATTTACTTTATTCTTGGTTATCATGATTGAGTCTGAACTACCTTGGAACACCATTATAAAATATTTTTAAAGCCCCACTAATTTTTTTGGTCCCCATTCACAAATTCCATGTGCAGTGACCTCTCTATGGTTTTCATTTGTTCACTTCATATAAGGAGGATGAAAATTTATTTTATTATTATCATTCATTATTAATATTAGTTATTATTTCACATCACTTTTTCATAAATCTACAGAAAAAACTGGTTTAATTAAATCACAATTGATAAGTCAAAAATATATCAATTTCTAATTAAATATAATAATATAAGGTTACGTTATAAAAAACTATTAGTGGAAAATTTATAAAAAAATACGTAGATAAAAATAAATATTTATCAAAAAATAATTAGAGTAAATTAGAAATAGATCATTTACAAAATAATTATTAATTGAAAATTACATGAAATAATTTATTGATTATAATAATAAATCTATCAAAAGATAATTAAACTAAATTATCAATGGATAACATAGAAAAAATTATAATAAATTTATGAAATATTATCAAGGGACAATTAATTAAATTTATAAATAGATTAAATATTTAATTATCAAAGGATAAATTAAAAAACTAAAATACCAATTTATTAAAAGTTAAAAAAGTATAGTTATGAAAATTATAAAAGGATAAATATTCATAATCATAAAAGGATAAATATATATTTATCAGTGAATAATTATAATGAAATAAATAATGTATTCTCAGATTAATCTACATAGATATATATTATACCATGTTTTTTTATACTTATTCTGAATGATAACATTAAAAGAAAATGTTTTTTCTAAGAATGATAATTTAAAATTAAACTAGAGATAGAAAGTATAATCACATGTGTTTTTTTATTTATTTTGGAAATTAAATAGTGAGATATATTTATTCGAACATTGGGTGGAACATTAGTGTTAAATGTTTGAAATCTATTAAAATGAGGCATAATAAGGTGGTCCTCTTAGATATAGGGGTTTCCATTCAAGATATTATACCACATTGTGTATTTTATCCATCATGTGGATGTTGATGAATTTTAGGTAGAATGTTCATTACTATTTGGTTCTCTCATTTACAAATTATTTTCTAATATGATACTTGAATTGGTATAGTTTGATCAACTATTATTGATTTTAATCACATGTGTGTGTATCCCTTGATACTCTTTTTGATATATGAATCCATGATTATTTTTTACGTAGATTTTTCAATGTTTGATTATAATCACTTGTTGATATGTTTTGCATCTATATTTTAATATGATTTTGTACATCAATATTTTTAAGTTCTACACCATGTGATGTGTGTTTCTATTTCAATAAAGGTTATTATTGGTACTTTAGAAAGATAGACTGTTTTGTGTTTTTATCCTTGAAGGAGATTGTGAATGACGTGAAACGATGATGATGATGTACCTTAGATCGAGGTATGGACTTTCTTATATAGGAGCCATACCTAAGGAATACCATTGATAAATGACATTATAGGGACTTGATATGAGGTTGTTTGTTTTGGGTGTGATGACTTGTGGGACCTCACAAGAGTCAATGATAGGATATGATGGTATGAATGATTAAACTCTGAGATATCATAGATTAAACGGTCTAGGGGCCCGATCCAACTTTATTCCTTGAGACCACTAGGAACTATTTTATGATCCTTGTTGATTTTTATTTGTGAAAATGATATACCACGATTATACATCTAGTATGGATATAAAGAATGTACAATTTTGTTTTTTGACATCTTTATTAATAAAAATAAAATTATTTTTGGATATTATTTTATTATTATTAGACATTAATTAATATCATGACATATACTTATATTAGAGGATTACTCTTTTTATGGAAATATTTGTATTGTACTAATTATTCTTGTATTCACAAACTACATAGAAATTATGGACCCCAATTATATTTCATGACTGGGGATCCAGTGAAAGGAAATATCCCTATGGTGGATGGTTGATTAAAGGTTTATAAAGATATTAATACACCACAATGAGCTCTAGATGGCCCCATAATTTATTTAATTATATAAAAACAAATTATAATCTAGGTTTTCATTATAATATATATTATGTTTTACTTTTATTTTTGAAATGAATTGTATTTAAAAAAAATCTACATGGTACTGTGTTCATTATACGGATCTTATTCTGTTACTGATGGTACATGATCCCAACTAATGGACATAGAACATCAATTATAGTCAAGAGACTATTGTGTATAGTGAGGTGTGAACTAGTTCACGTGTCCCCAACTTGGACCTATTATATTAGGCCTCTTTTTTAAAGTAATTTACATTGTACACAATCTTTCCATATATTGGAAAATAAGAACATCGCATGTGTATATGTGTTGAAAATGACCTCTAAGAGGAGATGCGATTCATTTTTATATTATATTTTACATATATGTTAATAAGGATAGAATTACTTAATATATAAGATATATATGATTTAATAAATATTTTTTGAAATTTTAATTATTATTTTCCTTTCATTGGTTTCATACATTGAGAAGTAATAATTGTGTCCATGTATACATATGAACTAACATCTCTATAATGAGTGAAATTATTTTATATATATATAGTTTTTTTAGATGAACCTATAAATATATAAAAGAATAAATATTATATTTCAATAATGATTAAAATTTTTAATTTCTTTAAACCATAATCAATGAACATGCTCAGGGGCTGTCAACCCCAAACATGCATTAGAAATATAGTAATTATCACCTGGAACAGTGATTTGAGGAAATTTGTTTTAATAAATATGTAACAAGAAAATTTTAGTAAATATTATATGGAATTGTATATATGAGTATGTGTCTGAAAAAAATTATAATATATCTACGTTTTTTATATTGGTTGTTCAACTTCCTATGAATAAAAATGAGACATGTAGGGAGATATTTTCTTCTCACTTTTTTAAGCTGGACACATGCTATAATGCACACTTGATTATTTTTGGTGATGTATATACGTACAATAAATGTATTTTTAATCTAATTATATGAAAATTATAGAGATATACAGATACATTCTAGGATATATCATTCATGATTTGTTTTTATTTGAATGATACCCAAGTGGTAAGTGGTTTAGTTTTCAATCCCATTTTAATAGGGAATTAGGATGCATGAATTTCCATTGAATAAATTAAATAAAAATATTTTCAGAAATAACTTTTATATTTATAATCCTATACATTATTTTGAAAAACATTCCCATATATTTTCATCACATTGTGTACTCTAGGGACCAATAATGTTTTATGGAAAATCAATAATGTTTTAAAATTTAGTCTGGAAATTTTTTTCCATGGACTATTATCATTAAAAAAATTGTAAGACTGTTTTTCTATATTATATAATTATTTTTTAATGATTTTTTGACCAATGATTTACTTTATATTAAAATTTAAAAATGATATTATTTTTATATTCCAAACTAGGTTGTTTTGAATGTTTACCAAAAATATGTTTGAATTTTCTTTTTAACATATATGAAATTAATGAATTTGAACTCCCCAATTATAAATCCAAAATTCGAATATTCCATTTATAATTTACATGGATATTTTCAAATATTTTTTATACAATATTTTATTAAAATTTCTATTTAAAATATGTGATTTCGAGATAAATGTATCTTTTGGTAACGAAATATTCAAGTGATCATTTATAGTAATTTTCATCTACAATTAAATCCTTAGATATTAATTATGATTTAATAGGGATATAATCTATTGATATCATCCGTATCATTTCTCTTTAGGATTTATTATTTTGATGAAGAGATTATTATAAATACTATTTATTTAAATGGGTTATACTTTGATGGATTTATGAAATTCTTATGATGCCCATTTACATCACATGGTTTATGACATGATGACAAGATGAATGTTTCCTTATCTTATTTAACACATATATAATGTTTTCATTAATGTATGGGTAGGTGGGGAGTAATATATTCCTCCAATTAATTGGATAATGTATTATATACCATCAGGTAATTATGGGATACAAGTTGATGTGATCGATCCACTATGGGAAAATGATAGGAATACTCGATAAACTATGTGAAATATTTGGTTTCCAAAATTTAATATTGGTAACATTTAGGGATTATTTATATAATTTAGATAATAGGTATTGATGAATGATATGTTATTATATGGTATATATGTGTTGATTACTTATCCACTATGATTTTAAGGTCATTTTAGTTATCCTTGAAATACATAACAGTTTGAATTCTTATTATGGTTTCAAAATTTTATAACAATATTATCTTCTAAAAAATGGCTCACGATTGTTTTATGATGTCTTCTCCCTCTTATGATTCGTTTATTTTAATATTTAATTATTTATGACTTGAATCAGGTTTACGATCTTTAAATGACTGTGTATAAACTACATATGCAATGGTCATGATATCATAACCTTATGGTTATCTTAAGAAATCATATGATCATAAATGGATAACCCTTTTGTTTACCTTTATTAGGCATCTAATCTAACCATTTCTTATTTTTCCTTTCTATGGGTTATGAAGAATGTTTTTTAATTGGTCATGTTAAGAAGTGTACATATGGGTAAAGTCATTCTGAGAGATATTAAATAATGTACATAAATAATTTGTGTATGTATATATTATCAAGATACATAAAATAATTACAGCCTATTTGGGGTTCTTAATTCTATTTATTGAATAATCATATAAAATGATGTAAATTTTTATATATGAAAATCTTGGGGTGCGATAACATAGAATATTTTCACTAAAAAAACAATTATATGAAGTATAAAATATTTAATTGAATATATTATCTACACTTTTAAATAATATAATTCATAAAAAAATTTAAATTCCATTTAGTATGGTTAAAATCATTGTTTTTATAATAATAGTTCATTGTGAAATTGTAATTTTTTTCCTTCAAGTGGATTTATTTTATTTTTTATAAAATAAAAACTATAAAACTCATTTTATACATATGTCAAGAATAAATTTTTATAATTTAGTTTGTCATAGACATACCCACACATCCAATAGATAAATTACAACTATAACATTAAATAGTAATATTTTAACTATATATCATGGTTTTCCGAAACTGGATGTCATTTGTAATTCAAGGTATAAATGAAATGAAATTTATATTAAAAAAATTTGTATTTAAACCATAAATTGTTACATTATACCCCAAACAACAATTTTTGGATAAATTGATTCTCATTTAGTTAAAAAATTGGATTTTCAAGTTTAACAACATATCCCAGTTAAAACATAGAATTATCTGATTTACTGTTTGAAAACAAAAATAAAATATTACATGGTTATTGTTCTTGTTTCACAACTCATTCTAACCAGAAGCCAAAATATCCACATTTTATTTACATACTAGAGATATAATGAAATATTGGTATGATCAATGAGTTCAATACACGCAAATTATTGAGTAAATATATTTTTATGAGATATTTATGGAAGAAAACATAAAATTGAGTGAGATTCAGAACAATTAATGAATGATAAAAAAAATCAAATAATGATCTATAATTTCTAAGAGATTGATATATCTAAGGATTAACTCACCCTTCATTCCGAAATTTTAACCACATTAAAAGAATGTATTCATATGAATACTCATAGAAAAAATATTTTCTATAATTTTATTCTAAATATCATTGTTTTTAATCCCACAAATGTGTTATTTAAAGATTAATTATCACATTTTATGTTTTAGTGGAAATTTGAGCTTAAATGTAAAAATGGCCCAATTCATCAATTTTAACAGATTTTTATCACATGGGTATTCTTGTCATTTCTCAGAAAATATATTTCAAAATTTTGATATTTAAATATTTTTATACTCCTTATTTAATTTTCTCAAATTTTGTCTTCTGTACCAGGATTTAATTCGACCATCTATAAGACCAAGAAATTTAATCATGTTGGAGAAATATTATGGACTATATGGTGGACCCCACCTCATTCATTGGATCATAACACATGATATAGAACTCCAATTAAATTGATTCTAAATGTATAGTAAATATATTTCAATTTTAAATTCTTCCAATAAATTTCGTATAGATATTGTACTACAAAGGCGGTCATTTGATGCCTGAAAGTGGGGTCAAAATTAGGAAAAATTTGTCTAGAATTAATGTGGCTGTGTAAATGCACAATATCATTTTCTATACAAGGATAATGAATCTCTTATTCTGGAAGAAGACGAAAAATAAATTTCCAAACATTTTTCCAGAATATAATAATACAATATTCAGTCATTAAATGGGCCTACCAAGTTAAATATTTTGGAGAAGATATTTTGGAGCCCTGATTCCACATTATTTTTTCTATAAAAATGTATCACCTCTCCTTCTCAAAGTATTGGCACTTCTGTGTTGCTATTTTACATTTTTTTGTATTTTATTTACATTATTATATTTTTATGAATTTTTAATATATTTTTTCTCTTATTCATCTCATTCTCATTTTTATCTTTTGTTTTCCTCCTTGTCCTTCTCCATCGCGATCTCTTATACTCATGATCATGAGTAACTAACCAGAGGAACATCCCAGGGGATCACTCCATTATTGAACCCATGTCATTTTAAATTCAAGTTTATTGTTTCTTATTTTATTTGAGTTAGGTCAAGGGTGTTATTAGTGGGTAAGGCGCCTTTGGGTGTCCACTTTCCACTCGAGACTTAACTTTCTCATATGTAATATTTTCCCTCGATCGAGGAGGTGGATGTACGGTCTCTCGTAAATAATTGAGAGAATTGTATATTCACAAACACATATAGAACATGATATTCACACATACAATGTAGTGTGTTTATTAATTAAATTTGAAACAAAAAATGAGACTATGAAGGGTCAATCTGGGTGATTATCTCGGGAATATCTACTTTATATCTAACATCATTTTTTCTATATTTATTCTGTCTGCATTATGCATTGCATGTTTACTTACCTTTTTCTTGAATTCAAGTTTCTAAAACCAAAATTTCATTTAGTTTTGTCTAATAAATAATAAAAATATAAAAAAGTGAAATATATGTAGTGATTGATTGACAATGAAATCTCACAAAGAGAACGACCTAGGTTATCCCATGAGCTACACATAGTTATAAATATGTTTTAGAGAATTCCCAAAAACGCTTCATCAAATTGGTGTCATTTCTGGGGATCCAATTGGTTTTCATTCACCATTATTATTCACATTTTGTAAATAATTTTATTGAATTTAAAAAAACAAAAAAATCATAAATTTGAAAAACAAAAAAAAATATTCTTCATTCATGATGTATTCAAATTATTATTATTATGCATGGACTGACTAATATGAAGTGAATGCAAATTTTTATAAAGAACATGATTGTCAGTTTCATAGGATTAGTGGTAAAATGAAAAAATTGGAGAGTCAAATATATTTTATTGCTAAATATATACGCTTATACCAGGAGAAATCCAAACCTGAATCGGAACTTGAACTGGAATGAATGGTGAAAGAGATTGCAACAATAATTTTTTATGTTAGATTACTTAATGAGGATGGAAAAGAGAAACTAAAGGAATTAATCACATCATCTCAATATCAACCATTTCTCGAGGATGTCCCAGAAGTACACATTCCAACTAATGCACGGAAGGGAGATCAACGTTTTTTTGGAAGAATCTTGGAATTACATTGTCGAAGATAACTTGAAACATGATCTTACCATCCTTGATGATGAAACATCAGAAACATTCTACCTCTTTATTTCTTTTGAAGATAATTATGAAGATGCACCTTCTGAGATTTATTTTCCAATGGCCATGCCTGAAGAGATCCTTTTCCAAGCTGACTTACATGAAAGAGAAGACTTATTTATTGATTCATCATGTTTTAATCTTATTCAAACTAAATGATTTTCTTGGATTCACCTTTCCTGAAATTTTGGATACATTACAAATGGAGCAGACCTTGGATGATACGAAAGAGACCCCTTAAGTAGTGGTGATCATGGAAGATTATCTGGAGAAGATGGTGGTGGTGCGACTACCTCCTCTGCATCATATTTTATGTCATTTGAATAAGTACACCACAGAAGTTCACATGAAGAACCTCTTTTTTCTTTTCCCACCCACTAATGACCTTAAATTCTCTATATATTTTTTCCCGGGTGTTGGGAACATTATTATATTCATTGGGGTTCCTTATTATTGGTGTATACTAATGGAAACCGAGAAAAGTCACATGTGGTGGTTTATCTCAAAGAAACCACACCCACCATATGATTGGGGATAATCCACTAAAACTGCCTGACTAGTGATAGTTAAAACCTAGAACCTGGTTGGTGTTAAAATCCATGCATTAACTCTTTTATTTTCCATTTCTCATTATTTTTATTTATTTTTCTTATGTATTTTCATTTATTTATTGTAGTCTTAATGTGGTAGCTTCTATGAGAATAACTCAAGATACCCACTTAAAAAATTAATCTTGGTTGCATCTTTCCTTCCCTTGGATTTTCTACCTTTATATTTATATTTTGTTGAGTTGAAATGAGGGGTAGTAGAATTTAAGTGTGGGGGAGTGTCAACCTGCTTAGTTTTTATTGTGTTCTTTTCATTTTTGTTTATCATATTTTTAGTATTTTTGACCTTTAATGAATATTCATATCAATTTTTACACATCAATATATTTTGAAACAGTAAAAATGATTTTTGAAATAATGAATTTTAAATGATTGTTGATGTGAAAACATTTTTCGTGAAATGGATTTTCAATAATTTTTATGAGTTTGACTGATTATTGAAATCCATGCCCATGAAACACAAATTCTAAATATTTTTCCAGACCTATGAGGTATTTTATACCCCTTTGACATATTCTTCTTAATACCAAAACCATCTAGAGGGAAACATAAATTTTGTTTGAGAACCATAATTTGTGAATATTCTCTTTCGAAGCACTGGATTTCATGGAATGTATTTGAAACGACTGAGGTATCTATTTGGCTAGTGAAATTTTAACTTGAGACCCACCTTTAAATTTATCTTTTGTAAGCCCTTAGATTAAATGAATTTAATTATAGGTTTAAGCCACATTACTAGCCGATTTTTCTTTACCTTTCTTCACTTGTAGTATTATTGAATTGATATTTCATGTTTGAGTTTGGGGGAAGGGTTGCTCGTGTGTGTTCGTTGGGATGTGTATCACTTTTGGATGGTGTGAGGTGTGCATTATCATTATGGGAAATGTATTATTAGAAAATTGGGCATGAGTCATCACTTCATTATGCTTCTTTCATTTCATCCGGTTCTCCATAAATATATAAAAAAATCGAAAATAATGTAGTTCTTTTTTGAAGCATAAAAAAATTAAAAAGAAGATAAATTATATTGTTCCTTTTGGAGATTTATTTAAAAAAAGAGGGAGAATATAGATGATATAATTTTTATAATCATTTATTGACTCATTTTCAATGTTATAAAAAGTGGGTGGATTTGTTTTTCACATTTTAATGAAGGATTGAGAGAGGAATTTCCTTTGTCTTTACTAGAATTAATCATGCATTGTACTTAAGAGTCTAGCCTCCCCTTTCTAGCCTGAAACTTTTTCAATAATTTTCCCATCAACCCTAATCCATAGAATCATTTGAACCATTAATTAAATCCCTAATTATTGAATTCAATTTAATGTTTCACATTGTGTAGAAATGAGAATTTTCAAAATCCTATGGTGATACATGTGATTTTCAAGTCTGAGTAAATCTCGAGATTCAATTTTTCCAGAGTGAAGAGTGACATAAAATTCAATTTGAGGTTGGCTGTGATTGGACCATGGATGAATTTATGAGGTAGAAATAATTTGATTTACTTAAATGAAAATGAGAAAGAACTGTTTTTCATATATGATACATGATGGTATTCTATTTTTGATATGATCATTGATATTTTCTCATTTTTGATTGTTGTATGGATTTTGATTTGAATATAAGATGATTTCCCATGAGTGGAAGGTTTATGTGTGGGTGAATTGATAGAACATATATTTTCTACATTTTTATTCTCAATATACTTGTTTTTAATCCCAAAAATTTATTATTTAAAGACAAATTGTCATATTTTATGTTTTAGTGGTAATTTGAGCATAAATGTAAAAATTGCCAAATTCTTCAATTTTAACATATTGTTATCACATGGGAATTTTTTCATTTCTCAAAAAATATATTTCCAAATATTGTGATTCAAATTGTATTTAGACTCTTTATTTAATTTCTGCCAATTTTTTCTTTTGTGCTAGGATCTAATATGACCATCTACAGAACCGAACAATTCAATAAAGATTAAGAAATATTCTGGACCATATGGTGGAACCCACCACATTCATTGGATCATAACCCAAGATATATAACTCCAATTATAGTTATTTAAAATGGATTTGAAAGATATTTCAATTTTTAATTTGTCAAATAAACTTTCTTAAGACATTCAACAATTATTTCCGTCATTGGATGCATGAAATTGGGGAAAAAAGTAGTAAACATTTTTCTAGAATTAATGTTTCTGAGTAAATACAACATATCTTTTTCTACATAGCGATAATGAAGCTAACATTTTGGAGGAAGACGAAAAGGATATTTTGAACAATTTTTTAGATGGAAACAATACAACATTCAGTCATTAAATGGGTCTACCACATTCAATATTTTGGAGAAGAGATTATGGAGCCAAGATTTCACATTGTTTTGCCTATAAAAAAGTATCCCCTCTCCTTCTCAAAGTATTGGAAATTCTATGTGGCCATTTTCCATTGATTTTATGTTTATTTCAATTTTAATATTATTATGCATTTTTAATATATTTTTTCTCTTCTTCATCTCATTCAAATTTTTATCGTTTGTTTTCCACCCTGTCCTTCTCTATAGCAATCTCTTATACTCGTGATCATGAGTAACAAACACAAGGAACTTCACGGGGGATCAATCTAGTGTGGAACCCAAGCCATTTCACCTTCAGGTTTATTGTTTCTTATTTTATTTGAGTTAGGTCAAGGTTTATATTAGTGTCTAAGGCACTGTTGTGTCTCCAATTTCCACCCAAGACTTAAAATTCTCTTCTATAATATCTTCCCTCGATCGAGGAGGTGGATGTGTGGTCTCTTGACAATCGTTGAGAGAATTGTATATTCACAACCACATATAGAAAGGCATATTCACACATAAAAATGGAGTGTGTTTATTAATTAAATTTGAAGCTAATTATGAGACGATAAAAGTTCAATCTTGGTGATTCTCTCAAGAATATCTCATTTTTGTATAACATCATTTTTTCTACATTCATTCTGTCTACATTATGCATTGAATGTTTACTTTTATTTATCTTGCATTCAAACTTCTACATCCAAAATTTCATTTAGATTTGTCTTATTAATAAGAAAAATATTTAAGAAGTGAATTTATGTAGTGATTTATTAACTACAAAAGCTCCTCAAGATAACAACATAGGTCAACCCATGTTCAACACTTAGTTATAAATATTTTTGAGAGCGTGCATGACAACGCTTCATAAAATACCTTTCCAACACATTTTACTGGTAGATCTCCCTAATGATTTTCAATATAACCTTTTTATAGAGTCTATGATACATTTATGTGATAAAAAATGAATCTAAATTTCTCTACCATTTATTCTAGTTGATAAAGTTATAATTTCATTAATTCTCTAACATCATCTCAACATGTTAGAATTATGGACTTTCCTTCATAGAGGTCCTCATAGGGATCCATATGAATTCTCAAGTAACACCTATTATTGTAGGAAATTACCACCAATGTTTGATGTAGATAACATCCTCATTTTAAATCCAGAAAATAATATCTTAAAATGTAACGACCCAATATTTTTGAGTAGTATATTAACTTACTCTTAATGATTTAATAAGATGTTAATGGTTAATGCAGAAAGAGGAGTCGATGGCTTCATCCAGTAGACTCGACCCTTATGAAGCCCACTTATCAGAGCTTGGGATGGTGGTAGCATCTGTGGTCTTCGCTTTGGACCAAGCCCAAGCCGAACTCCAGCGTGTCAAGCTTGAACGGAAACACCTACGGGAGAAGTTCAACATAGTAGAGTTTACTACTAGGGAAATGTTATCTGAGCCTCCCTCAGATTCTCTCACCATAGCACACCTTACACTTAGGTCTTATGCCGGTGTTATAAGGGGCTATGTGACGAGACCCTAGCTTCCTTGTGTAATCCTTTCGGGTGAATAAATTGATATCTCTTCCTTTAGTGATGTTTGTGGAATTTCTTTTGTCCAGATAATTTTAGGATATATTTTATTGATGATTTTTTTGAAAAAAAAACGACATTTTAAAATATTTATGTAAACCCTAAATAATTAATGATGTGTAATGATTTTCAAAAAATGGTCTTCTACAAAAGTGTTCAGTAATGAATTTAAAGTCTAATAAGATCAACTTAATTTTTGATGAATAGTAAATTATGAATAGTGATTTTACGCTTAGGATTAGTAATGTGACCAAATGGATTAGTAATTTCACTCAAAGAAAGTTTTAATATAATTTAGACACCTAGATTAAGTAATGTGATTCAATTAAATGGGTAAATAACGGTTTCATAAATTATGAGTCAAGTATTATTTTTTTTCGAGTGAACAGTGTTTTTATTTAAAAATTTAATTAAAAATAATTAGAAAATTATTTTTTTAAAAAGGACTTTATTTTTGAACTCAGAGCATCGATATTATGTTAAGGTAATTTTTGGGGATTTTTCTAAAAAAAATGTATTCTCGATGGATAGTGTTTTTATTTAAAAATTAAATTTAAAATATTTAGAAAATTATTTTTATAAAATGGATTTCATTTTTGAATTCAGAGCATTGATATTTGGTTAAGGTGAAATTTTGGGATTATTCTGAGAAAGTTGAATTTTCGATGAATAGTGAAAATATAGTTTCTAAGTTACGGGTGTTTAATGACATCATTAAATGATGTATTAAGTATGTAATCAATATGGTCGACTTATAAATAGTATGATAAGGTATGAAGTGTCTCAAGTGGCCAATACCATGGGAAAATACCATGGGCAAGCCCATGGTTTTTCCAAAACCACTAATGAGGTGTCCCTTGGCAATTAATGCCTTGTCCGCTCACCTTGCCTATAAATACCCACCCTTTCCTCCATTAGTTATCACTCCCAAATCTTCCCCAAATAATTTCTGGTCTCCTTACCTCCCAGGGAGTCCTCCCAAGGTGCCCCCAAGCCCTCAAGGTCCAAAACATTGAGTTTCATGAGTCATGTTTTAAGGTAAGGGATCTGACCTCTCTCTTTCTTTTCATGTAATCTATTTTATGTCATTCCTTTTATGCTCCATGTTATTATGTGAGAGGATGTTCTTTTATATTCCTCTTACTGACCTTTCATGTTTATATGATGACAGATCCCCCCTTACTCTCATAATTTCGTTTTATGAAAGTATAAGTGATGTCGTTAGGCTGCCGAATTTTTAAGTGATTCTTTCACCCTTCTCATTTTTCAAGTTCAATTTTCATGTCAAATCTTTCAAGTTACTTTTTATTATGTTGGGGTAAGATCTCTATATCTATTATACTGATATCTTATGATCATATTATGAGAGACCCTATTTGATCTTTTCAATTCATTTTTGTTGAAGTTTAAGTGACGCCGTTAGGCTGCCGAATATTCATAAGAGAAATCAAATTTTTGTCTTCCATCCATGTATTTCATTTCAAATTGTATGTCCTTAAAATTGAATCACCATGTCCATATATCCTTCTTATTCAGTCCCTCTACTGTTTTATGGGTCAATTATGGTTGTTCGACCCATGTTCCCTCTCTTTACAAAGTTTTCTAAAACCCTGTAACATAGTCGTTATGCTGCAGAATTTTCGTCTCAAAATGCCTCTCTTTTCTCAAAATTATTTGATGTTATAAAGAGAATACTCAAAGCTCTTATTTCTACAGGGGTATTCACATATATATCAAAATGTTCTATTTTAAATTCTGGGATTTACATACATGATACCCGCTTTCCCTTTCCGTGGGTTTAAAGTAACGTAAAGATCATGTCTTTAAAGCAGTTTTTAAAACGTTATGATTATGAAATGAAAGCCATTTATTTTATGCTATATGGGTTATTTATGAAATGTTTGATGATGATATATGTGGATCACATGATAATAAAGGCAAATTTAAGGGTGCGCCCTGATAGCGCTTCAATGCATTGGGAAAAGATATAATCTCTAGAGAAGACCATTTTAACGACGCCTTGGTGAATAACCTTTGTAATTTTTAACGACACCTTGGGGGTGGACCTTGGTGAAATGAAACGATTTTCAATATTAAATATTGCAGCCACATCTTCAAGTTATGAAAAATGTTATTATTATTATGATGTATCTCATGATTTCATTCTCATGCCTTAAAGTTCATTTCATGTACCTATTGAAGTATCTCAAGTTCACATGTAAAATGTTTCTCTTGTTTCCCTTAATGGGCCTTCTGCTCACCCTTTCTTTTGATGTATGTCCCCAGGTTATGAGATGCAATAATGAACCTAGGATGAACTAAAGGAGAATCCTTTCAAGTGTTTAAGAAGAATGTTTTATTTTTTTTCATGTATTATGTTCCTTGTTTCCAAGACACTAAACCTTATCATTCCTCAGTTATGTGTAATGAAATGAAAGTTATGTTATAAAAAGGAGGGATTCTATAGTTGGTATCAAAGGATGGTTTAGTTATTTTTCGAAATTAGGATATAAAAACTTTAGGAAGAACCCTATAAAAAATTTTAAATATAGGAAAACTTCCTGGTATTTTGGTAAGTATTGAGTAAGTGGTTTATCAAACAAATACATCCATGTCTGGATACGAGCAGGTAGAGGCGGCTCTGGCATAGATGTACATAGGGGTAAAACCGGAAAACACCGCATTGAGCTAGACTCGAACGGGAACTGGTGTACGATAACGGGCCTTGCTGCACTCTTGGTTACAACACTCCCAGGGGATATGTTTGATTAATCACAAGCTTTTTATGAATCATTATGAAGTAATTATAGAAAAGTGTAATTGCCTATGCATGAAGTCTTAGTTAAAAGATTCATAAATGAAATATGTTTCTTACTAAGGTTTTAATATTTTAGAAAATGGAGGGAAATAGGAGGAACCATTCCGATGGTGACCGCAATGAACCATGTGCTGACGGCCCTCCGATGGAATCTGGAATGGAAACATTCATGAGAATGATGAACCAACTGACTCAAGTTATGAGTAATAACTTGAATCAAGCTGAGAGGCCAACCTCACCATGAAGGGGACAACACTCTGTTGAGTCCTTCATGCGTCAACGACTGCCAACATTCAGTGGATCTACTGACCCATTGGTTGCGGAACAATGGATAAGCTCTATTGAAAAGATCTTTTCTGTACTTCTTTGTTCGGAACAGAAAAAGTCACCCTTGTTGTTTACCGCCTAGAGGGAGAATCTGATCAGTGGTGGTCACTGATCAAAAACACGAAGCCACGAGGAGAGATGGAAGATATGGAGTGGGAATAATTTCAGGGAATTTTCTTTAACAAGTATTTCCCTCGTTCCATGAGAATGAGAATGGAGAAAGAGTTTCTCGAGCTGAAGCAGAAGGAGAACGAATCTGTTGGAATCTATGAGATGAACTTCACAAGGCTTTCCCGTTATACCTCAAGCTTTTTCATGGACCCTAATGAAAAGGTTGATAGATTCTTTGGTGGACTACGACCCCATCTCCGGAAGAATCTAGCCAACGGGGACTATGATAGCTATGAAGAAATAGTTCGAAGTGATATGAAAGTCAAGCTAGAGTTTGGTGAGACACAGTTGTCTCGCAAACCAAATGAAAAGAAGAGATCGTTGGAGCCCAGTTTAGGGAAGTCTTTTGATCAGGGAAGAGGTGGAAAGCAAGTGCAACTTACCACATGCACTAAATGTGGGAAGAATCATCTGGGGAATTGCTTGAATGGAAGTGGAAAGTGCTACAAGTGTGGAAGAGGAGGCCATATTGCTCGGAATTGTCATAGTGAGGTGAAGCCTCAGCTTCCCAACACTAACGACAGAGGAAATATGGTTCTGGACCTACCCGAAGTCACATGCTTCATGTGTGGACAGCTTGGGCACTTTGCTAACCAATGTCCAAATCCGAGGGCGGTGGAGGGGAATCACCATCAACCTCAGCAGAGGCCAAGGGAGCAAGGTCGTGCTTTTGCTATCACAACAACTGAAGTTGAAGTTCCGAATGATGTAGTAGAAGGTACTCTTGTTGTCCTCTCAAAACTAGCAAGTACTTTATTTGATTCTGGTTCTACGCATTCCTTTATTTCCTCCAAGTTTGCAAGGAATATAGAATCAATCCCCGAAATGCTATAGGTAGAGTTGTTAGTCAAGACTCCAAGTGGGATTACCCTTGCATCAACCGTATTTGGAGACTCTAGTGTTTACTTTGGTGAGCACAATATTATCGCAAATCTAGTAGTCATTCCCATGATGGAATTCGACATTATACTAGGGATGGACTGGCTCTCAAAGTATAATGCTAATATCAAATGCAGAAGTAAGGAAATCTCAGCAGTCTTGAATGAATGACCTACAGTTATCTTCTGAGGAGAGATATCCCGAACTGATCCCTATCTAGAAGCACCTCCTATAACATTCTTTGCGGAGTTAATCAGTGATGATGAAGAAGGAAAAGGGAGCATACAAAATGAAGATGTTCCAATTGTTCAGGAATACATGGATTTATTTCCTGAGGAGTTACCTGGACCTCCCCCAGAAAGAGAGATAGAGTTCTCCATTGAACTCATACCTGGGTCTCAACTGATATCAAAGACTCCTTATAGAATGGAAAATGTGGAGCTATAAGAGTTAAAGAAACAACTCCAAGACTTGTTGGAGAAGGGGTTTATCCGACCGAGTGTGTCTCCTTGGGGAGCACCAGTTCTCTTTGTGAAGAAGAAGGACGGATCAATGCGGCTATGCATTGATTATAGAGAACTAAACGGGATCACAGTGAAGAACATATATCCTCTTCCAAGAATTGATGATTTATTTGACCAACTTCACGGGGCTCAATTCTTCTCTAAGATTGACCTCCGTTCTGGTTATCATCAACTGAGGGTGAAGAAGTAAGATATTCCAAAGACTGCCTTCCGATCAAGATATGGGCATTATGAGTTTACTGTTATGACCTTCGGCTTGACTAATGCTCCTGTTATTTTCATGGATTTGATGAATAGAGTCTTTAAGGACTACCTTGATAACTTTGTGGTAGTTTTTATTGATGATATTTTGATATATTCAAAAAGTATTGAGGAGCATGAAGATCATCTAAGGGTTATATTGAAAACTCTGCGGAAGGAGAGGCTATTTGGGAAGTTCAGCAAGTGTGACTTTTGGTTACAACAAGTGGCTTTCTTGGGGCACATCATAACCAATGAAGGAATCTCGGTTGACACTGCAAAGACAATGGTTGTGGAGGAGTGGCCTCAACCCACAACAGTAACTGAGATTCGTAGTTTCCTTGGTTTAGCGGGACATTATAGGAGGTTTGTTAAAAACTTTTCATGGATTTCTAATCCACTAACCAAGTTGACTCGAAAAGGGGTTAAGTTCATCTGGACAATGGAATGTGAGGAATGTTTCCAAGAGCTGAAGAAGAGATTGGTTACTTCACCTGTGTTAACACTACCCACTATCATAGAAGGATTCGTTATTTTTAGCGATGCATCTCTGAAAGGGATTGGGTGCCTCCTTATGCAAAATGACAAGGTAATTGCTTATGCATCTCGACAGTTGAAGATTCATGAGAAGAATTATCCTACGCATGATCTAGAGCTGGTGGCAGTTGTTTTTGATATAAAGATATGGAGGCACTATCTTTATGGGGAGAAATGTGATATATACACTGACCACCAAAGTCTAAAGTATATTTTCACACAGAAAGAATTGAACATGAGACAAAGGAGATGGTTGGAGATTATTAAAGACTGTGATTGCTGAATTCATTATCACCCTGGAAGAGCAAACAAAGTCTCAGATGCGTTAAGCAGGAAAGATCCTATTGTTCTTGCAACAATGAGGATCCTAAGAGATCCCTTGATTAAAGATCTAGTAAAACTGGACATGGGAATTATAAGTTAAGGGACATCATCAACCCTATCCCAAATGATTTCTCAACCTTCATTACTAGATAAGATCAAGAAGGCTCAAAAAGAAGATCCTTTGCTGCAGGAGAAGTTGGAGGCTGTAAAATATGGGAAGTTCCCTGATTTCAATATTGATCAAGTAGGTGTATTAAAATTTCGTACAAGACTATGTGTTCCATCTATTCCGGAGATAAAGAATGAACTGATGGATGAAGCTCATAGCTCTACTTTCTCTATACATCCGGGAAGCACTAATATGTATAGAGACCTTCGTGATCATTATTGGTGGGATAACATGAAGAGGGAGATTGTTGATTACACTACAAGGTGCCTGGTGTGTCAGCAAGTAAAGGCAGAATGACAACTTCATAAGGGGGTATTACAACTGCTACCCAAACCAGTATGGAAGTGGGATAATATCACTATGGACTTTGTAACTAGTCTCCTGAAAACATCCAAAGGAAACAATGTGATATGGGTTATTGTGGACCGTCTCACCAAGACAACCCATTTTATCTCTATTCGGGATGATTTCTCTTTGGATAATCTTTCCAAGATATACGTGAAGGATGTGGTAAGGTTTAATGGGGTACCCCTATCCATCGTGTCAGATCGTGACCCAAGATTCACATCAAAATTCTGGAGAAGTCTTCAACATGCTCTGAATACTGAATTGAATTTTAGTACGGCCTATTATCCTCAAACTGATGGCCAATCTAAAAGGACTATTCCGACCCTCGAAGACATGCTGAGATTATGCTCAATGGAATTTAAAGGTGGATGGGATCAACACCTCCCATTAGTTGAGTTATCCTATAACAATAGCTTCCATTCGAGTATTCAGATGGCACCCTATGAAGCTCTGTATGGAAAGTGATGTAGAACTCCCATTTGTTGGGATGAAACTGGTGAGAGAAAGCTTCTTGGGCCTGATCTTGTGCAAGAGATGACCGAACAGGTTCATGCCATCCAACAACACATAAAGGCTTCTCAGAGTTGGCAGAAGAGCTATGCTGACAATCATCGAAGGGACTTGGAGTTCGGTGTTGGTGACAAAGTCTTCCTTTGAATTTCTCCATAGAAGAGAGTCATGCGGTTTGGGAAGAAAGGGAAGCTCAGCCTTAGGTACCTTGGCCCCTATTAAATCCTTGATCGCATTGGAGCAGTGGCCTATCGTCTAGCACTTCCACCGAACCTAGCTCATGTTCATGATGTATTCCATGTATCTCTCTTGAGTAAGTACATACCCGACCCTTTGCATGTACTGAACCCAGAGGTAGTACAACTGGAACATGACCTCTCTTATGAGGAGCAGCCAGTGGAGATCTTGGAATGTAGATACAAGGTCCTACGAAACAAGAATACCCACCTTTTGAAAGTGTTGTGGAGGTATCATAAATATGAAGAAGCGAATTGGGAGCCTGAGGAAACAATGAAGCATAAGTACCATCACCTTTTCGACTAGGCCTCAAGTATAAATTTCAGGGACGAAATTTCTTAAGGGGGGAAGAATGTAACGACCCAATCTTTTTGAGTAGTATATTAACTTACTCTTAATGATTTAATAATATGTTAATGGTTAATGCAGAAAGAGGAGTCGATGGCTTCATCCAGTAGACTCGACCCTTATGAAGCCCACTTATCAGAGCTTGGGAAGGAGGTAGCATCTGTGGGCATCGCTTTGGACCAAGCCCAAGCCGAACTCCAGCGTGTCAAGCTTGAACGGAAACGCCTACAGGAGAAGTTCAAGTTAGTAGAGTTTACTACTAGGGTAATGTTATCTGAGCCTCCCTCAGATTCTCTCACCATATCACACCTTACACTTAGGTCTTATGCCGGTGTTATAAGGGGCTATGTGACGAGACCCTAGCTTCCTTATGTAATCCCTTCGGGTGAATAAATTGATATCTCTTCCTTTAGTGATGTTTGTGGAATTTCTTTTGTCCGTATAATTTTAGGATATATTTTATTGATGATTTTTTTGAAAAAAAAGATATTTTAAAATATTTATGTAAACCCTAAATAATTAATGATGTTTAATGATTTTCAAAAAATTGTCTTCTACAAAAGTGTTCAGTAAGGAATTTGGAGTCTAATAAGATCAACATAATTTTTGATGAATAGTAAATCATGAATAGTGATTTTACGCTTAGGATTAGTAATGTGACCAAATGGATTTGTAATTTCACTCAAAGAAAGTTTTAATATAATTTAGACACCTAGATTAAGTAATGTGATTCAATAAAATGGGTAAATAAAAGTTTCATAAATTATTAGTCAAGTATAGGTTTTTTTCGGGTGAATAGTGTTTTTTAATTAAAATTTTAATTAAAAAAAATTAGAAAATTATTTTTATAAAAAGGACTTTATTTTTGAACTCAGAGCATCGATATTATGTTAAGGTAATTTTTGGGGATTTTTCTGAAAAAATGAATTCTCGATGAATAGTGTTTTTATTTAAAAATTAAATTAAAAATATTTAGAAAAATATTTTTATAAAATGGATTTCATTTTTGAAATCAGAGCATTGATATTTGGTTAAGGTGAAATTTTGGGATTATTCTGAGAAAGTTGAATTTTCGATGAATAGTGAAAATATAGTTTTTAAGTTACTGGTGTTTAATGACATCATTAAATGATTTATTAAGTATGTAATCAATATGGTCGACTTATGAATAGTAAGATAAGGTATGAGGTGTCCCAAGTGTCCAATACCATGGTCAAATACCATGGGCAAGCCCATCGTTTTTCCAAAACCACTAATGAGGTGTCCCTTGGCCATTAACGCCTTGTCCCCTCAATTTCCCTATAAATACCCACCCTTTCCTCCTTTATCTTTCACTCCCAAATCTTCCCCGATGAAGTTATGGTCTCCTTACCTCCCAAAGAGTCCTCCCAAGGTGCCCCCAAGCCCTCAAGGTCCAAAAATTTGAGTTTCAAGAGTCACGTTTTAAGGTAAGGGATCTGACCTCTCTCTTTCTTTTCATGTAATCTCTTTTATGTCATTCCTTTTATGCTCCTTGTTATTATGTGAGAGTATGTTCTTTTATATTCCTCTTAATGCCCTTTCATGTTTATATGATTAGAGATACCCTCTTACTCTTATCATTTCGTTTTATGAAAGTTTAAGTGACGCCGTTAGGCTGCCGAATTTTTAAGTGATTCTTTCACCCTTCCCATTTTTCAAGTTCAATTTTCATGTCAAATCTTTCAAGTTCCTTTTTATTATGTTGGGGTATGATCTCTATATCTATCATAATTATCTCTTATGATAATATTATTAGAGACCCTATTTGATCTGTTCAATTCATTTTTGTTGAAGTTTAAGTGACGCCGTTAGGCTGCCAAATTTTCATAAGAGAAATCAAATTTTTGTCTTCCTTCCATGTTTTTCATTTAAAATGGTATGTCCTTGAAATTGCATCACCATGTCCATATATCCTTCTTATTCTGTCCCTCTACTATTTTATGGGTCAATTATGATTGTTCGACCAATGTTCCCTCTCTTTCCAAAGATTTCTAAAACCTTGTAACATAGCCGTTGTGCTACAGAATTTTCGTCTCAAAATGCCTCTCTTTTATCAAAATTATTTTATGTTATAAAGTGAATACTCAAATATCTTATTTCTACAAGGGTATTCACACATATATAAAAAAATTTTATTTTATGTTCTGGGATTTACATACATGATACCCGCTTTCCCTTTCCGTGGGTTTAAAGTAACGTAAAGATCATGTCTTTAAAGCAGTTTTTAAAACGTTATGATTATGAATTGAAACCCATTTATTTTATGCTATATGGGTTATTTATGAAATTTTTGATGATGATATATGTGGATCACATGATAATAAAGGAAAATTTAAGGGTGTTCCCTGATAGTGCTCCAATGAATTGGGTAAAGACTTAATCTCTAGAGATGACCATTTTAACGACGCCTTGGTGAATAACCTTGGTAATTTTTAACGACACCTTGGGGATGGACCTTGGTGAAATGAAACGATTGTCAATATTAAATGTTGCAGCCTCATCTTAATGTTATGAAAAATTTTATTTTTATTATGATGTATCTCATGATTTCTTTCTCATGCCTTAATGTTCTTTTCATGTACTTATTGAAGTATCTCAAGTTCACATGTAAAATGTTTCTCTTGTTTCCCTTACTGGGCCTTCTGCTCACCCTTTCTTTTGATGTATGTCCCCAGGTTATGAGATGTAGTTATGAACCTATGATGAACTAAAGTATAATCCTTTCAAGTGTTTAAGAAGAATTTTTTCTTTTTTTTTCATGTATTATGTTCCTTGTTTCCAAGACACTAAACCTTAACGATCCTCAGTTCCGTGTAATGAAATGAAAGTTATGTTATAAAAAGACGGGATGATATATTAAAATATTTTCTATGATTTAAATGATCCTTTCAGATTCACCATCTTTCTAAGTGTGAAATTTGGTGATAAATTTAAACACACTATTGAAATATATCTAGAGACAACTAAAACATTAGGGTAAACCATGTATCCTTACTACATATAGTATAATGTTTAACTCCATGAAACCTTACCAAATTCATGATTTATGTCAGGAAAAAATGATAATGATATAAATGTTCTTTAATGAATATTAAATGAGACAATTTTATATATTGATTGCCGAAAATACCAATGTAATTATTCTCAATATATTTTTTGGGTAGTCTAACAGAGAAATCCAAGGAAACGATTCCATATTTCCCTTCGGGTATCAGTAGTGGTTTTATCATTAATTTATAATTCTATATTTGAGACTAAACATGCTATTATATAATCCCAAAAGATACTTATTCTGCAATATCAATTTTCATGTTGTCCCACAGAAAAGAACCTTATATATATATATATATAATTATAGAATGATAACATAATGGTGAGCATTGAGCATAATTGAATAAAATAAATTTTTAGATTTGGTAATAACAAGATACATGCTCTTTTCCATAACACTATCGTTCCATCCCAATCATGTTTAAAATTAGGATTATTTATCACCTTATTATATTGTTTGAAATCGTTATTTGGGGCCGTATGAATCCTCACATGGTTGTATAGTTGAACAGTCATCAATTTATTATATGATCTATCTCATTTTATCATGATTTCAATGACCATATTTTATAAATCAATAAACTTTGGATCTATTTCATTCAATGGCATGCAATAAATGTAATGTTCCATATGATTTAATGTATTAACAACTTTTTTATCTTTCATATGGTGGTAATGTATTTCTAAGTCAAAATATTTGATCAACTATAAGTATCTTCTCTCAAGATTATTAAATATGTTCTATTTGAATATATTTATTATGATTTTAGGATCACTAAAAATATAACACAATATACTATCTATATAATTACTATATATCCAAAATATAAAATATTACTATTTGAAATCAAAATCATGAGATAATTATATTTTAATAATTCATTTTAAATTGGTGTGAGGGAATTTTCTCACTACATGAATCTTGACCACTAATAAATTTAGTTCTTTTATTGAATAATAAATATATATCACAAACCATTCCCCACTACAATTTATTGTATGCATATGTCTGTTGGCTGACCATTATTTTATCTCCTTAAAATCTTATTCAAAATCATTAAAAAATATATATATACCTCCCAAAAAAATAATCATTGTTATCTAGTTAGATTGTCATGTGAAATTTATCAAAAAAAAACCAATGTATCTTACAAAATAAAAATAATATATATATATATATATATCCTACTTTTTGGTTGTTTTAGATAATTGTGCAATAACATCTCTATTTGAAGGATCTTCTAATATAACATAATATTATAGTATATATCCAATGAAAAAAATTATATTTCTAGAATACTTACTTATTAAATTTAGAATACATAATATCCTTACATGGGGTTTTTAGATCAATAATCAAATGTTGTTCATTATATAACATTACCTTCAAATATATAAGATATCATTTAAGAAGAATTCAAAATATTGATCAAGGTAGTTACTAAATTTATTATTCTACAAATCCATAAAGATAATATATGGATTTATATTTACAAATTGAATAACTATCATATCAGAGTGACAATACCTCATACACTTTCTCACATAGTTAAATCCTACTTCTTTTCTCAAAACAGAAATATCAAGACTGAAGAAAAACATAGAAGAACATACTTATCCTCATAATTAATCAAATAGTTCATAGATATAGGGTAGAAAATACATATTCTCCACTATGATCTTGTTATGTAATTCATAATAAATTAAAAGACACATTGGAAGACATGTATTCTTAACATGAAGGATAAGTTTACCACATTATATTGCACTAGTGTATATAAATCCATTTTCAATATTTTCCAAGAATTTCTTCATTAATTCAATGAATACAATCAGGGAAATTCTATATAGAGTATTTAAAATATATATACCTAGGTATGAATTATATTGAAAATTAGACTTCGCCATTAGGGTGAAGACTATGAAATTGATCAAGTAATACATCAGTATAATATATAATAATTTTTACATCATTCATGTTGATATTCTTCATAAACATTTTATGAAAATATCTTTCATTAATATATAATAAGTACCATAAAATTTATGATATGTCCAATAGGTTTTCGTATTCATCATTGTAATGAATGGCGATCGTTGATTAATTCACAACAAAAAATGTGATATCCCTTCATTTTAACTGATATGAGATCTATATTGTGAGATCTAATATATGTCCAAAATATTATTATCTTCTGTTAGAGGGAGATTAATTTGATGTAAATGTTGTAAATTCTCACAAGATTCAATCAGAGAGGATATATAGACTTGGGATGTGAGAAATATACCATTATGAGTTTTAGCACTAATAAAATATATAACATTTCAGTTGGGGACATGATACCATCAATGAATTATTTTAATATAAAAGTGTATATTGATAGAGAATCAAATAAAACATTACAAGTTAAAAAGTAGATGTTATGTTTACCTTTCAACACATCATTCTCATGAACCATAATAGTAGTAATGATTGCATTACCTTTAGATTTTTTCCCAAAAGAGCTAGATGATGCTTATTATCTACTATAAACATCATTTTCATTCTATAATTAGAGTAATTTATATAATTCGAAAAATTATAACATTTTATTTGGGGGGATTTAGTTTATCTTTCTCATGATTCCATTCATTGATTGGCCTCCTCAGAGCACATCATCATTATTTTTCTTGATGGAATTAATTTCCAAATTTAAGTCATTTACCAAAAAAAATATTTTTCTTCACCATGACATAACGAACACATCAGACATGAATGAGGATAAATATTCATTCCTATAAGGGTTTTATAATTATAATTTCACCAATGTCACATTTTTATTCTCTTATCCAAAAGAACCAATAGAATATACATAGTCTCAAATTTATTTTAATATATTGAGTGTAACACCACGAGCTTCCACGATACACTTCTCTTTCAATAATGCAATAGCTTGCATTGTATGCAAGTTCGAGATTCTAAAAGTCCACGACTAATCAAAATAGCCATTATGAATAGTAATACCCACTTTTTAAAATTATAAAAATTTTATATTTCAAAATGGACTTCATTTTTGTATTCGTAATATCGAAATTAGCCTATGTTAAATTTTTTGTATTTTTCTGAGAACTTCCAATTTTCTATTAATTGTGAAAAATACTTAAAAACAACTTTTTAATCAAAATAATTTATAGTGATAAATTATAATATTGAGTGATTTTAAAGTATAAGTAGAATATATTTTTACCATTTTATCCAATGGTGTTCATTATAATTAATTTCACTTTGAAATTGGACAAAAACAATTGTCAATCTTTTGATATATATTGTTTCTTAAAAACACACAATTTGTTGTGACAACGGGAATTAATTCTAAAATTAATTAATGAAACATATATGTTTTGAATTTTTTAAAATATACATCATTTTTTAATTCATAAGTTCAATTATAGCTTAGGGTGAAATTTTGGCATTGTTCTGAAAAACGTCAATTTTTGATGAATAGTGAAACCACTAAGTGGTAGTTAGAAAACTGATTTTTCGTTTAAATGAAACATTACCACTTCTGTGATTTGATTTTCAAAAATCCGACATACATGGATTTCATTAGGAAGTAAAATGCAGTTCAATGGGATTAAAATTATTTTTGGTGAATAGTAACTTTTCAGTTTAATTAATCGCGATTAAAGGTAATTAGTGTAATTTAAGGTAAAGATAATGTTATAATAATATGAAATGACCATTACACTTGTCCTACCCCTATTGGATGAGTCAGGACCGACCAAGACAATCCATGGGTCAGCTTGGGGACCCCATGGAGCCACTTTGGTAGTAAAATGACATTAAAAACTTTTTATTTAATGTTAAAATAAAAATGTCACAAACATAAGTTGTTTTACTAAAAAACAATTTAAATGGTGTTATACAAGTCATATTTTTGACTATAAATATTCATTTGAAAGGTAAAAATATTTCCTACATCATGATAATTTTTTTATAATTTTTAGACATTAATTAAATTAAATTATTTATGACGCCATGATGATGAATCGATTACCTCATTAATTCACGATTTAAATAAAATGAAAAGATAATGTAAAATCCAAGGCTTACACTTGTCCAAAGACTATTGGATGGGTATAGTTCGAACCCTTATCGCCTTATCATAGAAATATATAATTTTGGGACCTCTAAAATCCGAAAAGTATCTCATAATAATGTATCATTTCCTTACATTCCAAGAGTGACCCTCCTCTCAACTTATAAAAGGCCCCCACCACTACCACATTACTCACACTTTCAAAGCCTTTTGGCGTGGCCAACATCTGCCCAAATACTCTCCCAACATCTCACTCTTACTCCCAGAAGCCTCACATTGGGCATAATTCTTCCCAAGGAAGCCTTTGGGTCAAATCAAAAGAGTTACCCGATTTTAAGGTAATGTCTTCGCTTATGTTATTTTGTTTTATTTTTCTTATCCAACACCCTAAACTATTTTTATTAATTTATTTTGTAACAACAACAGTATCCTAAATATACTAGGATGTTTTTATAAGAATTATTAGAGCTACACTTACACACACCTACATCTATTGGTTAAAGAACATACTGTTTCTGTGGATGGCGAATTTCTGCCTCACGAAACGATGATTGTTCAACACTCATATAACACCTTAAAAGGTGGCCATTAAGATGCCAATATATTTATAAATAATATGTTTATGTTTATGTTTTACTTAAGGATCTGTATTTTTCATTTATGGAATACCTTTATTGTTTCCATTATGGGTAAACGCAATATTTTCATTTTAGGAAGCGCGGACTACCGCCCCCTCAAAGTGATTTGAATCGTTAATGCCATATGTGGGATGTATAAAGGATGGAGTAAATGATATTATATATGTTATTATACTATAATTATAATATACCATTATATCATTATTATTTCATTAAATACAAAATAGAAATTAAAGTAGCATTCATGCGTACGTACGGCTTACCGTCTCCATTAACGGTGCATTTCATTTCTTACCTCTAAACATTATGGAATATTATAAATGCATGTATATAATGGATATATATGAGATATATGATATCTATATCATGAATATAATTCTGGATATAATGGATATTTCACCACATGAACAACTTGTAATTATAAGAAGTTTATTTTTGACTCAAGTACCAACGATCGACAAAACAACCGTTATTAACTTAAATAATTACATAATGTTCATAACATGGTAATAAGTTATATAAAAGGAATAAAAAAATTGAAAAAGGTTCTTAAGGAATTATAAATTAAATCTCATTTATTATTCAAGAGATCAAAGAACGGTCGAGTGAATTCGGACACGAGGTAAGGGAACTTTATAACCCAATTTCCATTCTTTGGGTTAATCTCCTACATTCAAATTATGTCATTATATTATTATGTCCTATATTGTATTTATACTTAATTTATGTGTACATATAGTGAATATAAATAATAGGTATATTTTATCTAAAAATAATCTTTTAAGGGACTTCGTCTCAATCTCCATTCATTGAGGCATATTTTGTTTTATACAAAAAAATTTCTTTTATACGGTGTATAAACCACTTTGACTTTTATGTTTATTCTAAAAGAATCTATTCATAGGAAGAGTTTTACTAAAAGAAAAAAAGGAATGTTTTTCTTGTCGTACGTATGAGGCAACAATGACTTCTCCACCGCCGTGACCACTATTTGAGTTTCTGCTTCCCCTACAAGCCATAACATTTTTTAAATGAAAAACAAATAAGAAGTTTTACTTTTATTTTATTTTGTTATTGAAAATGGTTTTGAATGTTTTTTTATTATATCAATGTGTTGTATTGATATCTTGTGATTGAAATGTGGAAATGTTATTTTTCCTTTATGCATATTTTATGTGATATGTTTATGTGATGGTTTATGATATGTTTAAACCTGTTCATATGAGGAATGCATTGGAATTAATAAGTGATGGGTGGATCCTGCTATAGCTCCTCGATGCATCGGTAGGTCTCATTATACAAAGTAGTGTCATGGAACGAGGCCTTGACAAAATCATTTTTGTAGTCTTGGAACGAGGCCTTGGCTACGTGGTTATGATAGTCTGGCATTATACATTCCATCATTATAAAAGTGGTTATTGATATTGCATGTGATTATTCGACTAGTAGAATGTCCATGTGAGTAAGTGAATGGAATTATTTTATTTTATTTTTTCCATATTATGCTGATGTTCAAGTTTTAAAAGGCTTTTGTTTTAATTATACATTACCTTAAATGTTTATGTTTATATAAGAAAGCTTCCGCAATATTGTTATCCTTACTGAGCATCTGAGCTCACCCCTTTCAATGTTTTAATATTTTCCAGGATGTGAAGAATTATTTTATGAATGTCCTACAGGGATAGTTAGAAGAGGATATGAGTGTGGACTATGGAGACTTTGTTATTGTAGTTTTTCACTTTATGATGTAATGTATCGTTTATGAATGTATCTAGTGTTTCCAAGGCTACTAAACTAATCAGTCTTTTGAGACTTGATATTTTTTGATCATGCCATTGTTACGAAGTAATGCAGCGACTCCGGGTAACTGGGGTCGGGGCATTACAGTTGGTATCAGAGGCAGTTTATTAGAAACCTTGGAATCTAGATTTAGATAAACTCTGATTAGAGCACATACCCGAAAGATAGAATTTGAGGATTAGTATAGAAGAAATTCCTAGAATTTTGGTATTATAGGGATGTTGTGAGTTTTCCAACCAATAAATCCCTTTCTGGATACGAGTAGGTAGAGGTGGCTCTGGCATAGATGTACCTAGGGGTAAAACACGAAAACACCGCTTTGATATAGACTCGAACGGGAACTGGTGCACGACAATGGGCCTTGCTGTACTCTTGGTTACAACACTCGCTAGGGATATGCTTAGGATAATTCTCATTTTCTATAAAAACCACTATAAAGGGTTATGAGTATATACTTCCTCAAAGAAAACATTTTTATGGATTATATCCATAAATAGTTAAATTTATGTTAAGTAATTTACAAGTATGGAATTATGTATTTTGATTCATAAACTATTCTAGTTTATGCCATTGTTTAGAAATGGTGCCTAGTGGAAGGAATGGAAACCGTATCAATGCACTCACTCCGTGTAGGGATTTCCCTCCTACTCAAGATAATTATTGTGGATCTGGAGATACAACTGGTGCTGATCAACTTATTACCATACTGGGACAACTCACTCAGGTTATGAATAATAACCTTACTCGTATGGAGCACCATGATCCGAAATGTGGAGGATATATGTTAGACCGTTTCATGAGGAAAAAACTGCCATCATTTAATGTGGGTACAAATCCATTAGTAGCCGAGCAAAGGATAAACTCCTTAGAGAAAATATTCTATGCCTTGGGGAGTAGCGAAAGGGAGATGGTTGTCATGGCAGTCTACCGCCTCACTGGAAATGCCGATCAATGGTGGTCATTGATTCAAAACACAAATGAAGATGATGAAGTATCAAATATGGAATGTAGGGAGTTCAAAGATCTTTTCCTAGAAAAATACTATCCTCACGACCATCGACCAGATATAGAAAGACAATTTTTGAGTCTGAGACAAAAGGAGGATGAGAATGTCGCAAAGTTTGAGGCCAACTTTACAAGGTTTGTGAGGCATTCTGCAGATTATATATGTAACCCAAGAGTGACCCTCCTCTCAACTTATAAAAGGCCCCCACCACTACCACATTACTCACACTTTCAAAGCCTTTTGGCGTGGCCAACATCTGCCCAAATACTCTCCCAACATCTCACTCTTACTCCCAGAAGCCTCACATTGGGCATAATTCTTCCCAAGGAAGCCTTTGGGTCAAATCAAAAGAGTTACCCGATTTTAAGGTAATGTCTTCGCTTATGTTATTTTGTTTTATTTTTCTTATCCAACACCCTAAACTATTTTTATTAATTTATTTTGTAACAACAACAGTATCCTAAATATACTAGGATGTTTTTATAAGAATTATTAGAGCTACACTTACACACACCTACATCTATTGGTTAAAGAACATACTGTTTCTGTGGATGGCGAATTTCTGCCTCACGAAACGATGATTGTTCAACACTCATATAACACCTTAAAAGGTGGCCATTAAGATGCCAATATATTTATAAATAATATGTTTATGTTTATGTTTTACTTAAGGATCTGTATTTTTCATTTATGGAATACCTTTATTGTTTCCATTATGGGTAAACGCAATATTTTCATTTTAGGAAGCGCGGACTACCGCCCCCTCAAAGTGATTTGAATCGTTAATGCCATATGTGGGATGTATAAAGGATGGAGTAAATGATATTATATATGTTATTATACTATAATTATAATATACCATTATATCATTATTATTTCATTAAATACAAAATAGAAATTAAAGTAGCATTCATGCGTACGTACGGCTTACCGTCTCCATTAACGGTGCATTTCATTTCTTACCTCTAAACATTATGGAATATTATAAATGCATGTATATACTGGATATATATGAGATATATGATATCTATATCATGAATATAATTCTGGATATAATGGATATTTCACCACATGAACAACTTGTAATTATAAGAAGTTTATTTTTGACTCAAGTACCAACGATCGACAAAACAACCGTTATTAACTTAAATAATTACATAATGTTCATAACATGGTAATAAGTTATATAAAAGGAATAAAAAAATTGAAAAAGGTTCTTAAGGAATTATAAATTAAATCTCATTTATTATTCAAGAGATCAAAGAACGGTCGAGTGAATTCGGACACGAGGTAAGGGAACTTTATAACCCAATTTCCATTCTTTGGGTTAATCTCCTACATTCAAATTATGTCATTATATTATTATGTCCTATATTGTATTTATACTTAATTTATGTGTACATATAGTGAATATAAATAATAGGTATATTTTATCTAAAAATAATCTTTTAAGGGACTTCGTCTCAATCTCCATTCATTGAGGCATATTTTGTTTTATACAAAAAAATTTCTTTTATACGGTGTATAAACCACTTTGACTTTTATGTTTATTCTAAAAGAATCTATTCATAGGAAGAGTTTTACTAAAAGAAAAAAAGGAATGTTTTTCTTGTCGTACGTATGAGGCAACAATGACTTCTCCACCGCCGTGACCACTATTTGAGTTTCTGCTTCCCCTACAAGCCATAACATTTTTTAAATGAAAAACAAATAAGAAGTTTTACTTTTATTTTATTTTGTTATTGAAAATGGTTTTGAATGTTTTTTTATTATATCAATGTGTTGTATTGATATCTTGTGATTGAAATGTGGAAATGTTATTTTTCCTTTATGCATATTTTATGTGATATGTTTATGTGATGGTTTATGATATGTTTAAACCTGTTCATATGAGGAATGCATTGGAATTAATAAGTGATGGGTGGATCCTGCTATAGCTCCTCGATGCATCGGTAGGTCTCATTATACAAAGTAGTGTCATGGAACGAGGCCTTGACAAAATCATTTTTGTAGTCTTGGAACGAGGCCTTGGCTACGTGGTTATGATAGTCTGGCATTATACATTCCATCATTATAAAAGTGGTTATTGATATTGCATGTGATTATTCGACTAGTAGAATGTCCATGTGAGTAAGTGAATGGAATTATTTTATTTTATTTTTTCCATATTATGCTGATGTTCAAGTTTTAAAAGGCTTTTGTTTTAGTTATACATTACCTTAAATGTTTATGTTTATATAAGAAAGCTTCCGCAATATTGTTATCCTTACTGAGCATCTGAGCTCACCCCTTTCAATGTTTTAATATTTTCCAGGATGTGAAGAATTATTTTATGAATGTCCTACAGGGATAGTTAGAAGAGGATATGAGTGTGGACTATGGAGACTTTGTTATTGTAGTTTTTCACTTTATGATGTAATGTATCGTTTATGAATGTATCTAGTGTTTCCAAGGCTACTAAACTAATCAGTCTTTTGAGACTTGATATTTTTTGATCATGCCATTGTTACGAAGTAATGCAGCGACTCCGGGTAACTGGGGTCGGGGCATTACAGTTGGTATCAGAGGCAGTTTATTAGAAACCTTGGAATCTAGATTTAGATAAACTCTGATTAGAGCACATACCCGAAAGATAGAATTTGAGGATTAGTATAGAAGAAATTCCTAGAATTTTGGTATTATAGGGATGTTGTGAGTTTTCAAACCAATAAATCCCTTTCTGGATACGAGTAGGTAGAGGTGGCTCTGGCATAGATGTACCTAGGGGTAAAACACGAAAACACCGCTTTGATCTAGACTCGAACGGGAACTGGTGCACGACAATGGGCCTTGCTGTACTCTTGGTTACAACACTCGCTAGGGATATGCTTAGGATAATTCTCATTTTCTATAAAAACCACTATAAAGGGTTATGAGTATATACTTCCTCAAAGAAAACATTTTTATGGATTATATCCATAAATAGTTAAATTTATGTTAAGTAATTTACAAGTATGGAATTATGTATTTTGATTCATAAACTATTCTAGTTTATGCCATTGTTTAGAAATGGTGCCTAGTGGAAGGAATGGAAACCGTATCAATGCACTCACTCCGTGTAGGGATTTCCCTCCTACTCAAGATAATTATTGTGGATCTGGAGATACAACTGGTGCTGATCAACTTATTACCATACTGGGACAACTCACTCAGGTTATGAATAATAACCTTACTCGTATGGAGCACCATGATCCGAAATGTGGAGGATATATGTTAGACCGTTTCATGAGGAAAAAACTGCCATCATTTAATGTGGGTACAAATCCATTAGTAGCCGAGCAAAGGATAAACTCCTTAGAGAAAATATTCTATGCCTTGGGGAGTAGCGAAAGGGAGATGGTTGTCATGGCAGTCTACCGCCTCACTGGAAATGCCGATCAATGGTGGTCATTGATTCAAAACACAAATGAAGATGATGAAGTATCAAATATGGAATGTAGGGAGTTCAAAGATCTTTTCCTAGAAAAATACTATCCTCACGACCATCGACCAGATATAGAAAGACAATTTTTGAGTCTGAGACAAAAGGAGGATGAGAATGTCGCAAAGTTTGAGGCTAACTTTACAAGGTTTGTGAGGCATTCTGCAGATTATATATGTAACCCAAGAAGTATTATTGATCGTTTCTTTGATGGGTTAAAACCATTTATTTGTCGAGCATTAGTCTCACAAACCTTCTCGCCGTACGAAGACATTGTCTCATGTGCTATCAAGAAAGAAAAGGAATTCTCTAAATCTTATGACAATAAATTAAAGCAAGAGAAGAAGAGAACAATGGAACAAGAGACAGATAAAGGGAAAAAGGGAAAAAGGGAAAGAAGGATTTTCCATTATGTGATAATTGTGGGAAGAATCACCCTGGTACTTTCCTAAAAGGAATGGGAGTTTGTTATAAATGTGGAGAAAAAGGTCACCAAGCACGTGATTGCAAGGGAAAGAAAGAGGCCATCAATGTTGAATGATAAAATTGTAGAGAAATGGGTCATTATGCAAATGAATGTCCTACGCGTCAGGTAAACTTACCTCAGAAAAGGCCAAGGGATCAAGTCCAATCCTATGCTGTGACTACAGTTGAAGCGGAATAATTAATGTATTGGTTCTTTTGGACTCATGGATTATATTCTGGTTATTAGAATAATGTGATATATATATATATAAGGATTGTACTGCAGTACTTGTTGTTTTAGTAAGGTTTTAATATGATGAAGGTAATCATATTTTTAGTATGTGACAATAAGAGAAACTTTAATTTGTTTGGGGAATCTGATAAATTGATTTTGGAATTAAGAGACCTTTTAGAGAAAGTTTGGACAGAGGTATTTTTGATAACTATAAAGGTTGGGATAGATTAAGTTGAACTTTGAATAGTACTATTTAAGGTTAAAACATTTCTGAATATTATTTTTGGAATATTATAATACTATATTTTTAGGAAAAGGACAACCTGTAGGGTGGGGCATAACCCGTCGCATCGGACAAAGCTACAGAAATCGAACCCACAACCATAGTGCGACATGCCTTTATTACCTACAACTAGCCTACAGGAAGTCCCTAGTTATTAAAAAATAGTTTTATTAATCTAAATGGTACGTGTTAATATTCGGAACCTTATACAATTAGGATAAATAGAATATTTTTGATTTCTATTACCTTTTAGAGTGAAAGTTGGGTTTTTGGTAATTTTTTTTTAATGAATGAAAGTCTACATGACAAGTATTTATATTCCCTTATGTTCTTAGTAAATCTCCTAAATAAATTCTTCAACTTTATAAAAGGTAACTTAAAAAAAACGTTACCAGTTAGCTTTTACAACTAGGGATTCAATGTCCGTATAACCAATCACAAGTTTGTGATTTTCTTATTGTTAACTTTCTCCTAATCCAATTATCTACAACTCTCCAGCAAACCTTGATGGTTTTTTTCTTCCACATCCATATTTTCATAGAATCCTAGTATGGGCTATCTCGAGTGACCTTTATACTTATCTTTCTATCATTTAACGTTTTATTTTTATTAACCTTATTTCCAATGTGGGTTTTCTACAAAGGTATTATATATTTTCAACCTTTTATTTTCAAAGAAAAATTTCAAATTGTGAAGACGCAATTTATTGATGGAGGGGAGAATGTAACACCCCGAGCTTCCACGATACACTTCTCTTTCAATAATGCAATAGCTTGCATTGTACGCGAGTTCGAGATTCTAACACACCACGACTAATCAAAATAACCATTATGAATAGTAATACCCACTTTTTAAATTTATAAAAAAAAATTATTTCAAAATGGACATCATTTTTGTATTCTTAATATCGAAATTAGCCTATGTTTAATTTTTGGTATTTTTCAGAGAACATCCAATTTTATATGAATTGTGAAAAATACTTAAAAACAACTTTTTTTAATCAAAATAATTTATAGTGATAAATTATAATATTGAGTGGGTTTAAAGTATAAGTAGAATATATTTATACCATTTTTTCCAATGGTTTTCATTAGAATTAATTTCACTTTGAAATTGGACATAAACAATTGTCAATATTTTGATATATATTGTTTCTTAAAAACACGCTATTTGTTGTGACAGCGGGAATTAATTATAAAATTAATTAATGAAACTTATATGTTTGGAATTTTGTAAAATAGAAATCATTTTTGAATTCAGAAGGTCAATTATAGCTTATGGTGAAATTTTGGCATTGTTTTGAAAAACATCAATTTTTGATGAATAGTGAAACCACTAAGTGGTAGTTAGAAAACTGATTTTTTGTTTAAATGAAACATTACCACTTCTGTGATTTGATTTTCATAAATCCGACATACATGGTTATCATTAGTAAGTAAAATGTGGTTCAATGGGATTAAAATAATTTTTGGTTAATAGTAACTTTTAAGTTTAATTAATCGCGATTAAAGGTAATTAGTGTAATTTAAGGTAAAGATAATGTTATAATAATATGAAATGACCTTTACACTTGTCCTACCCCTATTGGATGTGTCACGGACGACCAAGACAATCCATGGGTCAACTTGGGGACCCCATAGAGCCACTTTTTTAGGAAAATGACATTAAATACTTTTTAATTAATGTGAAAATAAAAATGTCACAAACAAAAGTTGTTTTACAAAAAAAAAATTAAATGGGGTTATACAAGTCATATTTGTTACTATAAATATTAATTATAAATATAAAAATATTTCCTACATAATGATAATTTTTTTATAATTTTTAGACATTAGATAAATTAAATTATTTATGACACCATGATGATGCCGCGATTACCTCATTAATGAACGATTTAAATAAAATGAAAAGATAATGTAAAATTCAAGTATTAAACTTGTCCAAAGCCTATTGGATGGCTATATTTCTAACCCTTATCACCTTAGCCTCGAAATATATAATTTTGGTACCTCTAAAATCAGAAAAGTTTCTCAAAATAATGTAACATTTCCTTACATTCCAAGAGTGCCCCTCCTCTCCACTTATAAAAGGCCCCCACCACTACCACCATACTCACACTTTCAAAGCCTTTTGGCTCGGCCAAACTCTGGCCAAATACTCACCCAACATCCCTTTATTAGTCCTAGGAGCCTCACATTTTTCAGAATTCATCCCAAGGAAGCCTTTGGCTCAAATCAAAAGAGTTACCCGATTTTAAGGTAATGTCTTCGCTTATGTTATTTTGTTTTATTTTGCTTATCCAACCACCTAAAATCTTTTTATTAATTTATTTTGTAACAAAAACAGTATCCTCAATATACTAGGATGTTGTTATAAGAAGTATTCGAGCTACACTTACACACACCTACATCTAATGGTTAATGAACATACTGTTTCTGTGGATGGTGAATTTCTGCCTCAAGAAACGATGATTGTTCAACACTCATATAACACCTTCAAAGGTGTCCATTAAGATTTAAATATATTTATACATAATATATAATATGTTTATGTTTTACTTAAGGTTGTGTATTTTTCATTTATGGCATACATTTATTGGTTCCATTATGGGTAAACACGATATTTTCATTTTAGGAAGTGCGGACTACCGCCCCCTCAGAGTGATTTGAATCATTAATGCCATATGTGGGATGTATAAAGGATGGAGTAAATGATATTATATATGATATTATACTAGAATTATAATATACCTTTATATCATTATGATTTCATTAAATTCAATATAGAAATGAAAGTAGCATTCATGCGTACGTACGGCTTACCATCTCCATGAACGGTGCATTTTATTTCTTACCTCTAAACGTTATGGAATATTATAAATGCTTGTATATACTGGATATATATGAGATATATGATATATATATCATGAATATAATTCTGGATATAATGGATATTTCACCACATGAACAACTTGTAATTATAAGAAGTTTATTTTGGACTCAAGTACCAACGATCGACAAAACGACCGTTATTAACTTAAATAATTACGTAATGTTCATAACATGGTAATAAGTGATATAAAAGGAATAAAAAACTTGAAAAAGGTTCTTAAGAAATTATAAATTAACTCTAATTTATTATTCAGGAGATCAAAGAACGGTCGAGTGAATTCGGACATGAGGTAAGGGAACTTCATAACCCAATTTCCATTCTTTGGGTTAATCTCCTACTTTCAAATTATGTCATTATATTATTATGTCCTATCTTGTATTTATACGTTCTTTATGTGTAAATATAGTGAATACACATAGTAGATATATTTTATTTAAAATGATCTTTTAAGGGACTTTTTCTCAATCTCCATTCATCGATGCATATTTTGTTTTATACACAAATTTCTTTTATACGGTGTATAAACACCTTTGAATTTTATGTTTATTCAAAAGAAATATTTTTTATATGAAGAGTTTTACTAAACTAAAAAAATGGAATGTTTTTCTTGTCGTATGTATGCGGCAACAATGACTTTTCCGCCGCCGTGACCACTATTTGAGTTTCGGCTTCCCCTACAAGCCATAACTTTTTTTAAATGAAAAACAAATACAAAGTTTTACTTTTCTTTTATTTTGGTATTGAAAATGGTTTTGAAAGTGTTTTTATTATATCAATGTGTTGTATTGATATCTTGTGATTGAAATGTGGAAATTTTATGTTTCATTTATGCATATTTTATGTGATATGATTATGTTATGGTTTATGATATGTTTAAACCTATTCATATGAGGAACTCATTGGACTTAATAAGTGACGGGTGGAGCCCGCTATAGCTCCTCGATGCATCGGCAGGTCTCATGAGACAAACTTGGGTCTTGGCACGAGGCCTTGACAAAATCTTGTTTGTAGACTTGGTACGAGGCCTTGGCTACGTGGTTATGATAGTCTTGCATTATGCATTCCATCAATATGAAAGTGGTTATTGATATTTCATGTGATTATTCGATTAGTAGAATATCAATGTGAGTAAGTGAATATCATTATTTAATTTTATTTTTTCCATATTATGCTGAAGTTCATGTTTAAAAAGGATTTTTTTAGTTATACATTGCCATAAATGTTTATGTTTATTGAAGAAAGCTTCCGCAATATTGTTATCCTTACTGAGCATATGAGCTCACCTCTGTCAATGTTTTAATATCTTCCAGGATGTGAATAAGTATTTTATGAATGACCTGCACGGATATTCAGAAGAGGATATGAGTGTGGACTATGGAGACTTTTTTATTGTATTTTTTCACCTTATGATGTAATGTAACGTTTATGAATGTATCTAGTGTTTCCAAGGATACTAAACTAATCTGTCTTTCGAGACTTGATCTTTTGGGATCATGCCAATGTTACAAAGTAATGCACTGACTCTCGGTAACTGGGGTCGGTGCGTTACATTGAGATCACACTAAACTATTTTATCATAATACTAAATTCCACTTATAACCATTTTAAATTAGGAACATTTAAGAATTATTAAAATGAATCAATAATTTTTTTGGTTAGGGTGGATGACAAATACTAATGTAAAAGACAAATATTTTTTTATATTTTACTCAAATGTACAAATGGATCAGTCAACATTCAGTTTTAGTTCTATGAATTTCACCTCCAATTTATTGTGAATAATTTGAAGATTATTTTTGGAAAATAAATTCATAAAATATACCCATGACATAGTGTCGATTTCATCATCTTTACTCACATTCTTGATAATAGTATACCCTTGTTCAGCATCACATTATATATATTATTATAACTATAAATATTTATCATGTTTCCAAAAAAGAATAGAAAATATATTTTAAGCGGTAGATTTTTTTTATAACCAATATATTGATCTATAGAACGAAAAAAGGATGGAAGAAATCTCCCAATATTATAATCAATAGTGATTTTTCCCTCTTTTTTCCTTTTGATATTTCACATGATTAATTTTACCATTCATATCATGTGAAACTATAATGAGTATATATGCATGATTTTATATCATTGTTATAATTTCAAAATTTATTTAAGAGGATTATCCTTACATTTTCCATCGTATTCATTGTTCACATGATTCCTCATGGTACCCACCATTTACACAAAAAAATCCTATGAAAAATAATAATCCTACAGATTAATAATGTGATAAAAACCCATTTAGAGGATTTATAAATCTTGATACGTTTATTTTTTACTAGGTAACTTTAGGTTTTCTTAATGTAATTCATGGTAATCACATATTAAAATATTTCACATTAGTTCATAGTGAGAATGTTAATTGTCCCAATCATATCACTAAATATTGTATCTCCATGTGTTCATATTTTTTTCCACTTGTTTAGCACTAGTGGTGATCATATTTATACCCAACCGACCCCTTTCATAATTAATACCCATATGTTCATATATTAAATAAATGAATCCACATTCTTGTATCATAATAGGTATATAATTTATGAAAAATTAAAATGTTCTTTAAATTGACAATATTTTTGTTTTTTATCATTATAATAATATTATCCTAAGAATTTTCACTAGTTTTATATAACAAAAATAAACAATTAGTTCTTAAAACCATATTTGGTACCAAATGATGCAATCCATGATTTTGAATCATTGATATTTAATCATTTTTAGTGAATATTATATATATTTGACAATAATACTTGTCCCATAATTTTAATGGATTTGATTCTATGTTGACTTGATAAATAATCATATTATTTAATGAATGATAATTAAATCTACAATAATGTCCTTGTAACATAGTACACTTCTTTTATATATCATTCATAAAACCATTAATCATAACTTGCGAATAGGATAAAAATGAAAGGATGAGATCATATTGTTTGTAATGATAAATATAATTAATTTCAATCGATGATAATAAGTGATAAAAAGATATAAAATTTGGTTTGAGAACATTTTCATAACTTATTCAAATCATAAAAAATCAGTCAAATATCATTAAAAATAAATCATTTAATAGATATTTTTGTCCAAAAGGAATAAGTAATAAATTTATAGAATTAAAAACAAAAACCGTGACATGTGATAGAATATCATAAAAAGAAATATGTTTATAAATACACATAAATATCGAAAACCCATTTCTCCATTGAAGGTGTAATACCAAGGATATCATGGGGTATTGCAATCACTCCACATTTTATAAATTCCTTAGTGAATGTTCACTCATAATACTATCGAAGTGGGTTGAGTCCCTTACTGAACTAGGTTAACTCCCCAATCCAGTTCTCATTTTCTCATGAGATATCTATCTTTACCGAAATAATTAGAGGCATATATGATTCTAGGCCCTCTTTTTACATAACAAAACATATACCTATATATTCCACAAGATAAAAATCAATCAGCATATACCCTTTTTTATAACCAATGGAATGGAAACATGTTTCAAAAAAATTTAATCATTTCTTCATATCATAACCAATTGAAATGAAAAAAGTTTTATAAATTCATTATCATAACTTCATTAACTAATTATAATGAAACGATATTTATAGAATAATCCTCAAATGAAGATAACAATAATAATATTTCCATAAAAATATATCAGAGGGAATTATAATATCATATCCATAATGAATCATAACAATCCTTAAATTATGTTGTCATATATGAAATATACATTTTTTTTATTATCAGAACCATTATTCAACATCATGAAATTATAGCGTCTTCTATTGATAACATTGTATCTAAACAATCAAAAAATATTAATAAAATAACATTAATCAAAAATAGAAAAGGAATAATTTAATGTATTCTTTGAATCCTTGACAGACCAAAACATCACTAACTCTTGTTCATTTCAAAATTGTTAAAATCACTTATTTTCTTAACACCAACTTTATAATGTTTCATATTTATAAAATGAGAATAAATTATTCATTTGAGACAATTTTATTGAATATAAAGAATCTTTAAAAATGAATTTAAACAATAATATTATCCTAAAAACAAATTCAATAAAAAAATTTGGAGACTAATATGAAAGAAAAATATTCTTTAACAAATATGAAATTATGCATGTCTTTTCATAAAAATGTTCTGGACCAGTTTAAGTACCATTGAGGGGGAAACAATGTAGTTACATGAAAATAACATGAATAACCCGAGAATAGTCAAATTGATGTCTTTTAAGGGAAAACATTACTATAATTTCCCTAATGGATTATTTAGTATTGAAAATCACAAAATTAATTGAGAATGTCACATAAATCACATACCACAAGTCTCATCATGATTTATATGCATTCAAATATCCTCTTTATTAATAATCCCCCTTCAGAAAAAACAATCACCCTGGAGATGATTGGATAATAATCAATGAAGGACATCTAGAATGTGGGAGATTGTTTTACTATTGTATAAAGGGAGGGAAAGGATGAGATAGAAGGATTATGAGTCATAGGAAACAAGGTACAACTAATATCCTTTTATAAGGGATAGAGAGGGAAGATGTGAAAATTTTAAAAAGAATAAAATATATTAATGATTATTCAATCATGTGGCTCTAAAATGTGAAATATGTGAAGATAATAGGTATATATTAAAAATTCGATCAACTAATTAAATAAAATTAATTGTGTTTTGATACGTTTATGCTTATCTCTAAGGATAACCTCTTGATAAATCTCTCTCAACCTAAAATATAGTAGAATATTTATATTATTTTTACTATTCATTATAAGAATAAATTATGAGAGGATTTCTATATAAAATTAAATACACTGATTCGAAATGTTGAATAAATTTTACATAATTAAATTTAAATTAGTGGAGAAATTTATTTAAAAAATAATAGTCAAAATACAACAAAAAAGTCTTTTAGAAAATTAACTTTTATGAATAAAATTATATTTTCAATTATTTAATTCCACATAGGAACAATTGTATTAATCATAAGAATTTTTATTGAATATATCTTCAATGAATTTAATTAAAACACATCATCAATTTATATTTATTTAAATTATGGATAAGGAAAAATATTGTTCCTATAAAATCTGTTATTTTTTGAAAAATCGTCTTTATATTTCTCCAGATGATTTTATTTTTATATAAAATGAAATAGAAATAATTAAATTCATTTTATAGAAAAATTGAAAACAATTTATCATAAAATAATTAGTCATATTCGTAACAGACAATCCAATATATATGTAATAGCTACCACATCAAAAATATTTTAATATTTTATCATTTTTCATTTATATTCTATGTTAGATATTGATAAATATTTCAAAGAAAATAAAATTATTTAAATATAAATATATCAAAATATCTCTAAGAATATTATCCCATCAATGAGATATATCACTGTGTTCGGTGTAATAGAAGTATAATTTCCTTAAACACCATTCCTGTGGAATACACACTATAGGAGGGTTATTTATGTATCTCAATTACTTTTCACCATCATACCTGAATGAATAAAACAACAACTATTGAAAAAAATGATATCCTTTTTATTCACTTCCTGGAATATCTATCTTCCTCTCAATTTGAAATATTTTCTAAATATTTATATTTAGGGATATAGTTGTTTCTATAAGAGATTTATAACCTTATATAAAATTATTAAATACATGATATGAAGCTAGATTATGCATGAATATATTAATATAATTCGAATAAAATGTGTAAAGATAACCACTATGATTATTTTTTTGGAAGGGGGAATTATATTTTATCAGACCAATATCTTCAAATCTAATTATATTATTTAATATATGATATTGGATGGTGATTACATTATAATGGTATATATATATAATCCATTACTAATATGATTAATAATTATTTATTATTTATTAATAATCCAATATATCTCCAGTGTTACTCTATTATTGAGCCTAATACTACTAGAACGTGATTTCTACTTTGTAAACATCTAATTTTTTAATAGAAAATTATTATTTCTAAAAAAATCTGACAAAATTGATATTTATGTCTCTAATTATGATTTTAAATCAATATATAGATATGTGTCTCTTTAGTAGTGTTGTCTAATGGATAATTAAAAATTTATATATGATTTTAATGAATATTTATGGATTTTATTTAAAAATAAAAAAAAACAATATTTGAGGTATGTTGGTATTAGAATATAAAAAAGGAGGTTGATAAGTTTTCATTGATAAAAAAAACTAAGGTCATCGATGAACACGAATTATAAATTTTTTAATCTTTTAATATAGTTCTTAAGGACCATATATTCCTATATGGGATATTTATTACATTACTCTGAATTTTTGGAGGAGTCATTCATTTGTTTTAACCACATGACTAATGATGAATTTGAGAGATATTTATATCATTTTCCCTCAGTAATCTAGACCCAAGATTTTTTCCTTCATTTATACTAATGAATAATGGTTGTATGTTTGGATATATCCCTCTAATTAGGGTAAGAAATAGATTAACAACTCATTTGTTCATATGAAATAAAATAACTACATAATGAACAATAATATTGTCATGTCATCATTAAGTTAGGTTCTAATAAAATTAAACACTTTTATTAAATTTATATAATTGAGAATGACCTGATTGTTACCCACTTTTTAATAATTGAAAATGTTATATTTATTGACTATTGTATATTATCAACAGAATATGATAATGATTTTCATCTCAAAATAATTTCCATATTGGATGTTATAAACAATTATTAAATTATATTTAAATTTTTTGGACATTAGCACATGACATAGTATTTTCACATAGTTCGTTGACTAAAATTACAATAATATAAGAAAAACATCATGTATGTTTCCTTATTTGTTTAGGTGTACTATGGTGAACATGTATTTGAATTTAAAATTTCAACTAAAAATTTCCTTATTTTTTTGATCAACTATTTTCTTAAATCATGGATAAGTGGGATAGAAATATTTTCACCTATAGATGATCGAAAATTGTTTGGACATGTTTTATTATACCTATATATATTTAACATTATAAAAATATATATAATGGTTTTATTTAAATTTTATTACAAGAGAGTATTTTAAAATGTACCTAATACATCATATATATATATATATCTTTTTATTATTTTTTATTATTTTTTATTATAATCATTATTTTTCATTAATGAAAAAATAATTACACCGGTAACTGGATTCAACCTTCACTTCCAATTGATGGCCTATATTGAATTTGGGGAAACAATTGAGGTAATTTTTTGTCTATCATGGTGTTTGACTGTTTCAGGTCGGGTCATTAAAACTAATTTCAAATCACTATTTTAGGATTTAACTACTTTGTTTATGGAGAGACATGTTGGGTAAATTTTTTGAGTTATCCATAAAGAAGTATATCACTATCTTTATGAAATTATCTAAATGTCATTTGATTTGGTGTAATAGGAAATGTAATATTACCCATTATGGTTCATTTTGTTTTGTTCACTTCGATGTAAATTTTTTCGGACATTATTGATCAAGATGTGATTTATTGTGGTTTGGGTTTCATGTGACATTGTAGTCATATGGAAGCATAGTCATAATATTGATTTAGAGTCACTTTTATGATTAATGAATTTTTTGTTTCTTGTTTATTAAAAAAGTAAAGATGAATCTATTAAAATTATTGAGAAATAATAATTATTTTGAGATTTGATTTATTTTATCACTTTTCTAATTATCTAAAACATATATGTATTTAAATTTAATTATTTTTTATTATAATCTATAATGTGTTATTAATAATAACATTATTTTGATATTTTAAATGATCAGTTATTTAAAAAATATGGAATAAAGGTAAAAATATAATCCAAAGTTCATATAATTGTTTTTCTAATAATGTTTTGGAATATTATATTTAAATTACCCTTGAATTTATTTCATTAATTTTATTAGTTAATTTGTTATTTATTGTGATTTGAAAAATATATTTTGACTAAAGTATCGTAATGGTCCTCTATTATATAACTATAATGATTATAAAGAATTTTTTTGGAGATTTATTATTTAAAATTATTCTGGAGAAATGATGTGTATGTACTTCACAATATTTTAATTAAATTATTTCTCATTTGGTATTTCTAGAGATATATTTTATGAATAATATTATTCACATAATAATTGAATGAAAATAAGCGACATGATTTTTAAAAAAATTGTGTTTTAAGTTGGTGATAAATTCTAAGGAGTATACAAAAATATTATATTCATTTTGATTAGTTGTTGATATATAATATATTTTATAGAATATATATAGAAATTTTATATTATGATTGAATTATATTATTTAAAATTATTATAAAATCATATTATTTTCATATAGTTATATAAAATCTTATTAAATTAATATTAAATACCTTTCAAAAATAAATTCATGATGACTGTAAACGATTAATTTTTTTGAAGACTGTATACGATATCTTATTATTCCATGATTGGTCTTCAATATCTTACATAAATTGTTCCTTAAATAGTACACTTCATAGCCATAACATACATAATTTGTTTCATATATCATATAGAAAATAAACATTAGAAAGGTTGATCTCAGATCCTCAGTAAGGGTAAACATTAGAGATTTTAGTAGATGGTCATAAAGATAAATAATGTAAAAATAAGGTTATTAAAATATGAATATATTGTACGAAATTAATACCCAATATATTACGTATCTTAAAATGAATCATTTGAAAATAAATTTATCATTAATGTGATATGTAATCATAAATTATTCATCAAAAAAATTTCTTTTCATATAAACATGTCACCATCATTTGTATGGAAACTATTTCACATGTCAAGGTTATAAATTTAGATCCCAAAATCATAATATATTATGAATAACCACAAGTTCCCATTTTATAATAAATGTGGCATGATCACATGTTTTCTATTTCAAAAAGGATTAAGAATCATCAACAATATCCAAAATTGGAGCATGAACATCGACCTACTACCCATAGTAGAGTAGTCACATTTTATATTTTTCTATCATTATCTGATGAGATTTGAACTATTACCTAACGAATTAGAATGATCTATATGTACCACTAGTGTATCTTTATAATGGTACCCCCACCCATGGTTATGTCATAAACACCACACATGGTTTATAACAGAACAAACCATTTTATATTAAAAATAATACAAATTTGTTCCAGAAGTTCTTAAATATTTCATCATACGAGGACCCATGAAAAAGAATTGGTTTCATAAAAATTTCATCATATCATATTAAATTGAAGAGAGTTAAATTTATTATTTTTTTTATCAATTCATCATAACGTATCCCATGTAAGAGTAATGAGTTTCATAGTCATCTTATAATGATAATCATAATCCTTTAATTGAAATAATAATGATTTTATCTTAGGATAATATCCCATGAAATATGTTTGTATCATTAAAATAAATCATCTAATATGGGAAATGATTTGGAAAAATCTATTTGAGAATTTCATTGAAAAAAATATAATTTTCACTTTGAAATAATTTATTTAAAATATGATACTTACAGAAGTTTGAAAGAAAATATGTATTTTAAAATAACAATAGAATCTTTCAGATGATTCTTTAAATAATTTTGTTTCCATAAAAGTGGTAAATTCTATTCATATCATATATGTCAATTCAAGGATTCCAAAAAAAATGTAACAAATGTAAAAAACAACAATTTTTGAAAAATAATATCATTAATCAATTTAATTTTTTTTATTTTCATCAATGCATAAAAATAATGTTATATGACAATAATAAATTATTATTGAAAACATTTTTAGAGAACATGTATTTGGAGGGAAAATGATTTTAAATTGAATAATGAAATAAATTTTATTGTATATAAATAAATTCATTGACATATTAATTAAAAAATGATAGGAAAATGAGAAGATCCTATGTAATTCATAGAAATAAATATACGAGAAGAACATTTTGTTGTTTATTGAACTATATATCATCATATTTCATCATAAAAAAGATTATTCATAATGAACTTGATAAACAATGGTGTTGTAACATAAAAAAATTACTTCCTCTGAATATATTGAGTCGAATACCCATTTAATAAATAACCTAGAATAGATATATATATCCCAATAATTTTCATAAGAATGTTCAAGAAAAAAATTATAGTTATTATATATACACACAGAAATTAAATATCTATAGAATGTGTTATGTTTCTATCAAAATTAACTTGAGAGAAAAAACCTTACCACTTTCGATCCTTTTGAATCATAAGACCCATTACCAGATAACATGAATGAAAAAATTAAATTTTATGAAAGGATATATATTCATGATACAATATGTCATAGGGTCAGTATATTCACACAAAAAAATGGGGAATATGACATCTGTATCTAAGAAATTAATTCAGGTCTAGAAATAACAATCCATATGTCTTGACTTCCTTCATATGCATTCGAACCTCACTCTTATAGACAAACCAACTTTGGATATATTATTATGTAGCCATTTATTAGTATATTTATAAGTCTACAAGCTCTTGAAAAAGGATAAATAAATTTTGGTGAGACTCTCTAATTTGTTGGTTAGGTCAAATGTCTTAAGTCATATAATTTTGTTAGGGGAGGAGGTCCAATTTTATAAATTATTAGAAATTTCATTTTTTTAAATACAAAAACAAATTCTATAATGAAAATTCAATCTAAATACAAGTGAAATATTATTTAATAAATAATGTAGTCTATGTATGACATTATTTAGCCACACCTTTACTAATAAACATATGTTTTTAACGTATTTTTCCACAACCTCAATGTTTACTCAATTTTGAAATTTTATTTTTCCTTATATTAATTAGTATCATTTAATTTACCTAAGAAATATGTCATTAATGGATAAATTTTTAGTGGGACTAATAATATAATTTTGATGAACTAAATATCAATATTATATCTAGTTTATGAAATAAATTTCCCATGTGGGATTAATAATTATTTTAATACATCCATATGTATTGGGGAAACCGTATTTTAACAATTATCGTAGTAATCGATTTTATATGATTTTAATAGTAATTTTTTAAAAAATATAATTTTTTTAATTATATAAAATAAATTCATATGTTTAAAAATATATATTCAATTTTATCAAATTTAATTCATATAAATGGTATAAAATATTTTAGAAAAAATACATATAAATATGACTAAAAAGTGGGTTTCAAAATAGATATTTTCATAAAAATAAAACGTTATACTGAAATAAATTTAAAAATAATTTAATAATAAAAAACTAAAGTGTATTAATAAGAATGTAATTTAAATAATATTACTTTTAATAAAAATTGATGTAATTTATCTTTTTAATTTCTTTAAACGAAATTTTAGTTATCAATAAAAATCTTTTCTTTTCATTATTCTTAATAAAATTAATATTTTTTAAGAATTCAAAAATAAATTAAATCTAATATATATGGAATAAATTTTTTTAAAGTTAAATAATTATTTTGAAATATATTTTATAAAATTTTATTTTTTTTATAAAAACAATATATATACACATAATGTGAAAAACAAATTTTTAGAAAAAAATTATGTTTTAAACATAAAACTAGATTGATTTATATCACATTAAAGAAATAAATAATATTTTAATTATAGATATTTTTAATGAATATATAATAAAAACATCTCATTAAAATAATTCACCAATAAAATATTATTTATTTATTTATATAAAATTATTTTCTACTCATAAAAATATTTTTTCGGATAAAATAGATTACTTCTAAATGATTTTTTATTTTCATTTCTATTTATTTTTAAGAAATGAATTTATATTTTTATATTTAAAATAAATATGATTCATTATTTATTTGGTCATATTAATATTCTCTAATTGACCTTCTTGGTTATAACCATTGGTTTTAAATAATAATACTAATAATATATTGTCATTCACTACATAATGTTTTGCATGAAATTCAAACTATTAAACAAATTAAATTTTTTTGATACAAATATTTCATAAACTCTCGTGGTTTCACATTCTACCCCCATTAAATAAATTTTATCCACTTAATTTTATCTTGATCAGGGTATCAAGGCTAAAATAGATTAATGAAAATTTCAAAGAAACCCAATATTATAAAAGTGTTTATAAAAGTTTATATTGAAGGTAGTGGAAGGTAAATACACATCTCCTTATTAATAATTAGGTTTTAGGAAAGGAACAAAATATTTTGATGTGAAAAATTATATTTCATTGACTGATCAATCTATGAGATAAAGATGTAGCCTTTTTTATTTAAGTGAAGCGAGACAATCCATTTATAAAATAAATATTGATGTGTTCATTGAAACATTTTGTTCATAAAGTCGATGGATTGTTATACTATATAGTTTATGAATATTGGAAAACCTACTTACATGATGATTATAGTTTCATCCTTTCTTCAGTTTCAACCTCAATAACATCATTTCCTCTAAATAGGAATTATTTATGATAGAATTTTAAATCATTAAGCACTAATAAATTTTTTTTTTATAATAATGAAAATTCAATCATTCAATCACTATTTATCTATAAAACCAAATGAGTTGTCATATGTTGCCAATTTGTTTTAATATCTTTATAATGAAATAATACAGTAGCCTCAAAATATAATTAATGGTCCTGAATTTAATAAATAAACATAAAATTAATCACCAAAATATCTTAATTTATCTCTTCATTGTTAAATAAAAAATATGTTAATGACATGGTGATATATTCTCTTCAAACACAATAATAACTATAATTACCATAAAACATGAATGAAAACATACATTCTTCATCATTACAAAAATTAATCCCCATATTATTTAATATATTCCATAAATCAATTAATTATGTAAAATCTATCATGGATAACATTAAACACCATTTCGTGAAATAACTACTCAGTTTCAAGGTTATCAATAATATCCAATTTACATTTTACATATCAATCATAGAATTATCCAATCTAAAAACCATTATCTCGAAATTAGGAACAAATTAAGTGTTATATTTCCACTAATATTTTTTCATTATATATAACGAAATAATTAATTAAAATTTATATTTCATCTGTAACATTGATCATATTCTTGAAAATTATAAATGAATAAATTCTGATGGTAAATACTATTATATTTTTTTTATCCATGTGATATAATTACATAGTTCTAATAAAAAACAATTATATATTCCCAATTAATTATTAAACCATTAACTAGGTATCATCATCATAGTTCATAATACTAATTTAATTTCATATCTAATTCACATTCACTTTATTTAAAAAACATTTACTTGTAGAACCTTACTGACCATTCTCTTAAGAATTCATCAAAGGATGTGGATTTGTATAATGACTCTATATTCATTATTAATAACATAAAACTATTAATAATTATTTAGGGAAAAAATATTGAAATTCATTATGATAACTAAACATTTATTTATTCCACCAAAATCCTATATTGGTCTATTCTTCTCCATATATAAAAAATCACGACGTTATTTTTTGAATCTAACTTGAGTAATTATTCCCACATTATCAACATATAGGGAACCAAAAAAATCATATTTGAACTCCACAACCCAAGATTAATGAAAAGTATATCATTATCTTCATTGATGTGTTTTAGAGTTAGTTAGGTTACATGTTCCTAATCATATATCAAGTTAACCAGTTAAGAATAATAAAATTTAAATTTCTCAATTTATCCTCCTATTTTATTTATCATTTAAACATTATCTAAAAAATTTATTAAAATATTGTTCGATCAAGTTCCCACCATATATATAAAAAAATTCATTGTGGGATAAAAAATATACATAGTGAGAAATGAAATAATCAATAAATTTTTTTAATTTATATCTAAACCATGATGCTTTATTTTGAGTATAAGACACCTTATCATTATGATTGAACATTCATGATAATAATTTGTGAAAATATTTTTTTATGTTTTATGATGTGTGTATGAATTTCAAAAAATAATTCCCTAGTAGTGTCAAACTAGGTTTTCAACAAGGCCAATTATTATACACTATGTGACGATCGTGTCTATATAAATGTTTCCTTTATATAGTTATTACCTCTTGGTATATTTCTACTAGATACACACCCACTTCTGATATCTATATTAATATTTTATTTTTAGGAAACCAATCAATATATCCTTTAACAAAATTACATGATATTTTCCTATATATATATTTATCCTTAGTCACATCCTTAGATATATCAATTCAATTATCCTTTTAAATAACCCTTGGGATAACAAAAAATATTTATCATCCTTATTTTGAAAGGATAACTAAACCTTATCTCTAATACATACTACAATGACCTAGGCCCTTCAGACATTGATATTATATCATAGTAGAATAATATTCAATAAATGTCACATATAATTCATAAGGGTCATACGACTATAGTGACTTTAGAGACATGATACACCATAATCATATTTCATTAAATTTCTTAAATATCCCCATAAAGATCAAAAAAATTATTATATTTCTAAGAAATATCTAATATAAAATGTTTTTCATAACCTGGGTAAAATATAAGAATGTGTATTCTAAATTTAATTTTAGTTATAAACATGGGAGATATTAATAAGTAATCATATGAATTCATATGATTAAGATATGGGATTGATATTATAAATATTTCGTAAAATATGTATACCAAATCAATCAAGGTTCATAATCATGTTCAATGGAAAAATGAGTTATCATTTCAAAATAAATAAATCATAAATTTTAGAATTCAATACAAATAAATAATGAACAATTTGTTCTTGTCATATAAGTGTGGAACCATTATATGTATGGAAACCATTTAATATGACTAGGTTTATAACATATACCATCATATAATAATGGAAATGACATCGTCAATATTTTACCATTTCATAACGGATCAGGAATCATCACATATTTCCCAAAGTAGATTATGAACATTGTCATGTTTCCCATATTAGAACCAGGAAATTTTTAGGATTCCTATCATTATCTCATAATATATAAAACATTACTCAACTCATTAGTGGGAAATATATATCCCATCCATCATAGTTTATAATGTAAAAACCTTCCTCAATTATAATGTAACCACATCACATTGTTTATAACATAACATCACATAAAATAATAAAAATAAAACATATATGTTCCCCAGGTATATAAAAAAATCATTATATCAGAACCTCTAAAAAATAAATGGGTTTCATAATCATTTCCACATTTGATAATTTGTTGAATAGAAAAATGATTTATAAACCCTTAATCATTTCATCATAGCATAAATAATAGTAGATGAATGCGATTTATAATAATTTTTTCATAATAACCATAAAAGGATGACAAAAATTAATTATAAAATAATTGGATAATTTTTTAAAAAAATATGTGCATCATCATAGGATTCTAAATTAGAACAAAAATGATTTGGAAAAATATAATAGATAATTTCTTATATAAAATAACATTTTCACTTTGATATCATTTATTTTAAATATAATAACATTGAAAATTTAAGATAAAACATTATCATTGAATGTAACCACATAATATTATAAAGTAGAATTTCGAACAATAGGTTATCATGATTATTGGAATTACCGTTCATGTCGTACATTTAAAATGACCAATCCTATCAATTTTTTTATGAAAATAAAAAATAAAATATTATAGAAATTGGTATGAATAATAATTTTAGTTTATTTATTGATAGTAATGGGTAAAAATTACATTATAAAATCATAGTGATATTTTATTTAAATTATTTTTTTAAAAAATGATTTGGATGTGAAAGTGTTTTCACCCGAAAAGAAAAATAATGTTGATTTTATTTAAAGGTAATAATCTGACCACATGAATACATAAAGGATGTAGAATTAAATGAACACATTTAATTTCTAAAATAACAAATGTAGAATAAAAATCATGAGTTTCATGACATATGGATTATAATATTTTATAATTTGAAAAATAATCACCAATAATGAAGATAAACAGTGAGGTTGTAATATATAACCACTACCAAATTAGAATATTATGAACCATAATAAATATTAATTAAATAAATTTATATGGATATAAATTTCATCATAATTTTAAATTTAATAATCAACAATGAAATTTTTGGGACATATATACACCACAAAAAGAAACATCTAGTTGATGCGGCATGTGTATCAGAAAATATAAGTAATATAAAGATCACTTATCACATTTGAGAAATATTAATAAACATTCCCAATAAAGTATATAATCATATTATACATTTAAAATTATGAAATTAATGATGCTAATTATATAAAAGAATAATTAAATTTACTACAAAAAGAAAAACATGGGAAATATGATATGCGTCTCCCAAAAATAAAAGTGATACTCAATATCCATTACCATAATCTCGTCATTCTTCATACGTGTTCAATACTCATATTAGAAAAAACAACTTAATATCCTTTATTATAACCCCATGTATATAAATTTTTTGAAGAACTATATCTCTATAATTTGTGTATGGATTTTGGCCGGTGATATTTGTCAGGTTTGGTTTAGACAAATAAATTTTGAGTTGTGCATAAGTGTTGAGAGGATGACCCATTCATAATTGCGTAATAGTGAACTTTTTTAAATATGTAAATTTATAAAATGACAGTAATTCAATATCATTTATGTTCCACCAAAATTTGATAATTGATGGATTGTAGGAATTATTTAGTTATGTTACTCCTACATAAATAATAGAAACATGTTTTCAACAAGTTTGGAAGACTCCATGATTTTGATGAAAAATATTTTTTCAAATGAATTAAATTTATCGTTTTTCAAAAAATTAATAACTATTTTTATATTTTATTAAAAATAAAACAATTTCTATCTTACATAGAAAAACACTAAATATATCTTTTGATTCATGAAACACATATTTAAATGAAACAAAAAATACTATAAAATTATTGTTTTTTAATATAACAATTTTCACATATCCATTGAAAAAAAAGGTTTGAATAACATTCAATAAATTTGTAAAATATATTTTTTATAAATATATAAGAAATTAATTATTTGGTGATCAATTAATTAAAATTAAAAATAAAACAATATTGGTAATACTGGAAGCCTTTATATGAAAACTATTATTAGGAAAACAAAGATGTTTTTAATAAATAAATTAAATCACTCACATTAGGTGAATTATTTTAATAAACTATATCTATATTATATTTTAAATCTACTATCCAATATCCATATTATGTGTTTTCTAGACAATATATAACAATAAAAATAATTTTATACATAAAAATTTATTTTTATAAAAGTTTTCCCCCGATTTTAGTGAACTCATTTTAATAATAATTTGGACACATTATGATTTATTTAAAATATTCCTAACTTTTTCAATAATAATTTAATAATTATATTTCAGTGAATTATGTGGAATTTTATGAAAAGATTAATTTTTTGATAATTTTTGAAAATTAGTGAATTTAAATTTTATGATGGATCGTAGGTTAAAACCTTAATAACATTACATTAATTTGTAAATTTTTTTAAAATAAATATAATTTCATTTATATATCTATTAATCCAATTTTTTCTCATTGGAAGCATTTTCATGTAGAAATTTGATATTAAATCTCTTAAATTGTTCTGCAATGAAAAACAAGCATTATCGTCACATTTGTGACATTAATTTTAAAATAAAATTTTCTAATGCTAATAATTGAATTGTGAAAAATTAATTCAATATTTTAAATCATTATAATTTATATTTTATAATAAATTTAAAATCTTTTTTTACCATAAGGAATAATAAATAATTAAAAACCATTTTCCGCAATTAAGGTAAAAAGTGATTACTGGGGGTTTAAACAAAACATAAAATGGATAAAATGACCTATAATATTTTCTAAAATATATTTTTTTGAAATATTTAAATCCTTTAATTCCTAAATCTCTGAAATTATCCATTTTATCAACATTTTATTTGAAAAAAATGTGGCTATACCTTTTTCTTTTAAATTAAACCAACTGTTCCCCTCACCTCACTTATAAAATTGCACCACCTCTTACATCCTATAAATACCTTAAAACCCTTTTGTATTGACCAATACCTGAAAAAATAACTTTCTAAAATCTCTAATATTATTCTAGAATCATTATTTTTGTAAAAATTCCAATATATTAATGCATTGTGTTAAAACCCAAGGTCGTTAGCCAAGAGAGGTATAAAGTTTTCAATGACCAATTAAATTTTATTTCTTCCTCCAACTCAATAAATTATAATTAAATAATGATGATATAATAAAAATAGAATATTACATGTAATGAGTTATTGATATGTAACAATTTTTTCGTTAAAAAATCTACACTTCCATCAAATGTGTTATGAAATCACTATTTGTGTGGGTGGCAGACTACTTGCTCCTGGAACAATGTCATTCACTTTTCCATTACCACCTATCATTATTGGGTATGATTATAGATCTAATATATAAACATTATATTTAAAATAAATTATACTTATTCAGTCATTATATGATATATAACTTCTTTAATTTCATCTGTTAGGGGATATAATAACGTTATTCGTACGTATGATGGAATATCTCCTCATGATGTGATGCTATTCATTTTTAACTAACAAATTAAATGGAAGATAATTATTAAATATTTAATTAATATATGTTATTTACATGAAACGATTAGGATATAAATGTCATATTAATAATTCTCAAAATGATAATATTTCATTTTTTTTCATACATTTTCTCTCTGAGAAGGATGATATAAATATTTATGTAAATGTGGTCTACCGCCTTTATAAAGTGATTTAACCCAAACTCAACATCAGCACTCCACATATATGAAATTTATACGTATATTAAAACAAATAATATATTATGTATGATATTATTATCTTTATTCAATTGTAAAACATCACTTACATTATTTCTGTAACGATGGTAGAAAAATTGAAATGTTACTCCAGAATATGTATGACATACCTCCACATGATCACATTGTTCTTCATTTCTCAAAATCACCCTTAATTATTGGTTTGGAAATTATATTTTAAAATTAAATTTTAAAATTATATCATTATAATAATTCTAGGGATTATAAAACCATTATCAACGTATCAGGAATGAAAATTACAAATTTAAAAAATAATATTTAAAACAATGTTGTTATTACATGGAACATGAATTTAGAAAGAAATTGTTCAGAAAGTAAGTGGTAATTGGAAATAAATAAATAATATATGGTAAAATGTATATAATAATTATTATAAAATAGATTTATATTAAAATTATAATTACTTTACAAGATGTTCAAATGTGTACGAATGTAGTCAAGACTTATGTTAAGGGATTTCAAGACTCTCTTTTATATCTAAGAGACTGCGGATAAATTAGAACCCTTTTTTGTTGATATACTACAAATTTTACATGTTTTGAAATTAATACCTGCATTTTCATTATTATTAATTTTTAACTTAATGTTATCCAATTTTAGGTATACTGTTCAAAATATTACTAATGTAGTAAAGGATTTTTGTGTCACATTTTTTACTTGTTTGAGACACATTCAATATTCATTACCTATTTCAATATTTATGTATATATATATCTCTTGGATTTATTTTATTAATCCTCTATTGAATATTATAGTAATTACATATGAATTTTATGATTTCTCTTTCATGGGTATTATGTTTCAAATGATTACCAAAATGGTAATGGATTTATGATATAGTATAATTATCTTTAGAGATTATATATGATTATTTATTCTATATATAAATATCATTGACTATATCTTGATAAAATGATGAATTTTGATATTCTATCGTTATTTCAAGGGAATATATGTGTTCAATTCAATTTAAATTTTTTTACTCAATATTTCAAAACAATTTTTTTTAAAAATGTATATATTTCCATCATTGGTCGAATAACATTTACCCATAAAAACCATGTTTTATAAAAATGAATTAAAAAATGTTTTCATCATTCTAAAATTTATTTTTTAATGAAATTATTTGACATGATTTATATTTTATAAATTTATTTGACATGAATCTTTATTCTATTTTCCATACAATACTTTCTTGGATTTTTTTGAAAATATGAATGGAATATTTTTCTAATTTTTTTTTCATGAAATTAATTTCATACAGTCATAAGGATTGTTTTTATTGAAAAATTATTTTGTGTTTTTCATGTTAAATTTTAATGAAAATTTATTTCCATTTTTTTATGTTTTAAATAGTGTTTTCAATTTAGAAGTAAATTTTCATCATTTAATTTTCTGTATTAATATAAAATATTCCTTTATAAATTAAATAATTATATTACGAGAAAATTGATTACAATATATATAATGATGTTAATTTTAAAAACTGATTAACAATGAAATTTTATATTCTTCAAGAAACATTCCTTGTGATTTTTCATCCAAAATCACTCTCCATCTCATATTATATCATTTTTAGGACACTTTTTCTTTATATTGTATATAATCCATCGATACCATTCTTACTATTTTTTTAAAATGGAATATGTTTTTATGATGTTATGTTTTTTAAACCAGTTTCCCTAATACAGGTTATAGCATAATAGAAATATAATGAACCTAACATAACTTAACCATTTATTATATAAAAATAATATTATATGATTATGAATTATTTCCCATTTGAAAAAGTTTTGGTATGATGAACTATTTATAAAACTAGTTCAATTTATTATGTAATGAAATGAAGAATATTTTATGATCTTTTTGAACAAATATATATTATTTTTATTATTTTATTCATGGTACCTATGACTCCCTATAATGAATTGGGTAATTATGGATAAATCACAAGTAAATATGTTATGTGTGAACGTGATTACATTTCCACAATGTAATTCCAGAACCATATTTCATGTTCACAAGGTTATACGTGAACATGAATATGTATTCAACATATAATTCATGAAATTGATTACATAATAACAATGCAATGTGTGAAACTAATTACATGTTCAAAGTGTCATTAATGGACCTTTCATTCAAGTTCGTAATGTTATGAGTGGACCTGGTTACATGAAAATAATTTTATGCAAGGGAATGAATTTATATCCGCAAAATAATGTGAGAAACTATAAAATTTTATACATTTTCAAAATATTATAACAGGATTTTCATGTAACAAATATGTGTCTCATTCCAAATTCTTACTTCATGGTTCATATTCTATGATTCTTTTAGGATTCATGTCTTATGAAAATCCAATATTTATTCAATGACTCAATATTATAACCATTTTTTTGTAGGGTATGTTTTTAAAATGTAAGGATCATTTTCCATTACCCTTAATTTCATGTTATTCTTATATATCAACCATTTATACCCTTATTGAGCATCTAAGATCTCAATTTCTTATGTTTCCTCTCCAAAGGGTATAATGAAATGGGTTTTCACATGGTATGTATATGACGAGTACTAATGGGGAATATCTTTATTAGATATGTTGAATATATATATATAATTAGATTTTATACCTAGTATCAAATGAAAATAAACTATTATTTTCCTATGGCATGTTTTTGTGTCCTTTTTTTAATATCTTATAAAAATATCAATATTTGGAAGCTTGGGTAACTATAGTTGGTATCATTTGAATTGTTAAGTTAACATTTACAAAATTTTAAGAGGATTCTTATTAATTAAATATATATATATATATTTATAATAACTTTTTTAGTGTTGTATTCATGGATAAGTCTAAGGAAGAGTTAATGTATAAGAAAATATTCAATATTTTTGTTAAAGGATAGGGAAAATGGTTTCAAAGAAATAAAATCCATATCACAATATTATTAGTTGATGAGGCTCTATAATATTGTAATATATTAGTAATAACTCTAAAAATAATGCATCGATCATCAAATGTTTTCAATATTGTGAACAATAATGGTCCTTTCTGCACACATGACTTCACACTACTAGGGGATATGCTTTAGAAATTCATAAAATCGTTGTGAACTATCATGAAGGATTTATATACATGATGAATATGAATAACCCAAGACAAACTAAATGCTTCATAGATTTAAATAAAGTTAATAATATTTAGAAACCATATAAATGCTTTCTTCATTAATTTGTGGGTTTCTACAATGATTATTATTTCTCACCCTATCATTTATGTTTTAGTCAATTAAGGAAATATGAAGAAAATGGGGTAACATTAATGTGATAAATCTATTTTGAATTAGTATCAAAATTTGGTTAATTAAAGGAGATAATGATATCATTATTGTTCCTAACCATTTAAAAAACATTATTAACAATATGAACCATAATGAACTCCCAGACTCACCATGAGAGATACAGAGTGATTTTATTAAGAGTTTATATTTTATAGACCATGTATGAATGAATATTTAATTTCATATAAATATAGAAGTTTCAATAATCATTGTTGGAAATATCTCTGAAAGATGAGAATATTTCATCTATGTGGAAATGAAGTACACAAGGCATATAACTACAAAGGATAAATGAAAATTTTAATTAATATAATAGACATGAATAATGGTCTCTCTATAGAATCATCGACTATTTAATTTTTTTTAAATAGGAACATATAGGAATTATAAAAATAATTGCCCAAATAGGATTGGTCATGAAGTGAATCAATAAGGTATTATGATTAATAGTTTTTTTTAATCATAACTAAGAGACTATGAATGAAATATGAAAGGAAATCTGTATTAATGAATATGATGATGAAAAATAGTTGACATTTTAACAGTGAATATGAAATGTAAAATGTTTAGTGTATTAGATTTTAATGATTATGATATATGAATCATACAATATTTATAGAATTTATGTTATATGAGTTTTTATGGATATGATATAATTCGTTAAATATTACTAATGTACATGAAAAGTTATCTAATTTCATGGTTATATATTGACTATGGGAGGATAAACCCTAATATTTTTTTGGATGTTGAGATAATTATATTGGGATAAATAGACGATTGATTGGAATAAGAAGATTATATAATACATATATCTGTAACGGTTTGTTGACAATGTGGTCTATGTTATCCGTGAATTAATTTTAAAAAAAAACTTTTAAAAAAATATCCAAGAATCTATGTTTTGTATAAGGAAGAAGGAATCATTTTTCAAATATGTTTAATGGAAATTCAGCTTCTTAATTTTTTTCAAGAGAATACATGTTTAAGGTATCCACATGTTTCTTATGTGGAAATCTAGATAGAATTTACGATATATGATGGATTAATGTAATGATTATTTTGGGAAATTTAGTGAACCTCTTTATTAATTTATATGGAAGATTTATAAGGATAAAAATATATGGAATTTTTTATGTGAAACATTGTATGAATATTTAGATATTAATTCATAACCTCTCCATATTAATATGAATCAACACTATATTATTATTAAGAACCATTTTTAAAACTAGAGGTAGAATGAATGAATTATCATTATAGTATGGATATTGTGATATGATTGTTCTTTAGGAATAAAAAAACTCTTCTTGATTTCATGGAGTGATAAATGATGTTGAGACTTACTGAAGAAAAACCAAAAAATAAAATTATTCATATGGTATAACATAAATATATGCCATAGGTATATAATTCTCTTTGAAATTATTTATTAAATCAATATGGTAGCACATCTATTGGTTCTTACCCAAAACATAATGCATGTTTATAATTAATTCAATTCCTCTTAACTAGGTAAATATATATATGATCTATCTACGTCAAAATTACCATTTGGTGACAATTTTACTATATAGATCTTGTTTATACTACTACTAGATGCTTCTGCTATGGTGTTAATAAAAACACCTCTAAAATTTGTGTAAGTAGTCCACATGAAGTGGTTCCTTCCATTAGCATCGTTTTCTATAAAGTGTTGAAGAATTATAATTTTCTGTTATTTTTATAGTTTTAGCTTTATTTTTCACTAAAAAATATCTATAATTTAGTGAATTTTCTTATCTTCCAAAAAAATCAAAGCATTTTAAAAGTACTAGAAAAATGGTAAAAATGACAGATAGGTAAAATTTTGTTATATATAGTTGAAATTTTAACTACCACCCTAAAAAAAACATAATATGGTGGTTGTTTAAACTGTAGAAAAAATAATATCTACTAGCGGTTTCAATCTCCAAGAAATCATGAATTACAAAAAAATTGAGTTATATGTTCAGCAACCTCAAATCCTGCAACCAGAACAACAGAACTGTGACAGTGAAAAATTTACCAGATCATCAAATTTAACATCAACATACTTGGAAAACAACATATTTAATGAAATAATAAATTTGTAAATACATTAAGAGAATGATTAAATACTGAACACATTAAAACAATCAATAATATATAAATTCATCAAAAAAATCAACACATTGCAGATATTATACTAGATTCTTCAATACATTGAATTAATCAATACGTTTCATAGTATAATTTTCATTGAATGTATGATAATTATCTATAATATTAAACAAACAATTTCCAAAGAAAACAAAAATTTCATACATTTAAATCTGTCTATAAAGAATAAACATGCATTCAATAAAAGGAGGCTTCACATGTTAAAACTAAATCCACCAAAAGTTCAAAAAAGATAAATTATTTTAAAAATAATGAAATAAATATCAACATGAAACCATAAATAATGAATACCAATTTCATCAAAAGGTTCATTAATTAACCAAAACCAATAATAAATTCGTATCCAAAAGAGATATCACCCAAAATATAAATAAATGATCTAAACATCCACATATGGGGATTAAAACTAACATGTATTTATACAACTACTAATTAATTTATGAATTCCTATGACTTCTAACACTGATCCCTCCCATTTATTAGATTATGGAAAACAACATAGATGCATCTATGTTTCTAGTCCATGAAGAATCCACACAGTCAGAGTTACCCGATTACATCCCCACATCCTATCCAGGACCAATAAGGAAAAGATAAGAAAACATCCTCCATGCACAAATGGAGCACAAAAATATGCCAAATGAGAGATCGCCCAATTCATAAATATTGAGCATTAACGATGAAGGTGAAAACAAGAGGATACTAATCGAAGACAGTGTCTGACAAATAGGTAATATCTTATATGATATAGGCATGAGATATCGTTGTATTGATATGTGACATAAGACCTTAGATTAGGGAGAGATAATATATAATAATCCTCAGTCAGTAGGACTGTGTCATGAGGTGAGATTTGGAAAAGAGTATATACATTCATAAGATTGTTGGTGTTATCCTATGGTATTAGAAAATATAACCCACTGAAACAACAATGTAATGACCCAGAATTTCCATGTAATTTTTTTTAATTAAATGGAAATTTTACGAGTCTACAAAAACTGACGGCGCATGATTCTGTGGCCCGGTGGGCGTGAAATCAATTTCTAAATTTTTTCCAGGTACATTTAGTAAATGTGGGAGCGAGTTTTCTAACTTTTCAACCGGTGCTCGAAATTGAAATCCAAGGACACTGTTGAACTCACATCGTCAGTATTCACATAAGGAGACTTTGACCTCGGCGGTTGTTGGTCGAGGGTGAATGTTAGTATTTGGGTTTTTCGGGGGAATGAAAATAAAATAAAATAATATTTTATGTTATTTTATTTGAACCTCCCATGTTAATGTTTCACAAGTGGAGACATCCTGTACTAAAACCTCCCACATGGGTAATGGTGGTGGGGACCACCTGAGATTAAAACATCCATTTTTTTAATTCAATGATTAGTGGTGGGGACCACCCAAATTCCTCATAATGGGGAGAGGTAACAACTAAACTCCTTCAATTAATTTTATTATTGAACATAAAATTAAATGTTATGTTACCAATTAATTTAATGTGTCAATAAAAAATTAAATGTAAAGTTATTAATTTTATGTTGGATACTTCTATTTCTTTTGGGTGGAATTGGGAAAAGGAATTGGAAAAAAGGGACTGGGAGGTAGAAGCTTTGGAGGATTATTCTCTCCAAAGAAGAACATGTTCTCCATTGAATAACGCACTCCCCAACGAAGAACACTCCCGCTGACGAGGAACATATCCAATGACGAATCAACCAACGATCGAGGAAATCCTGATGTCACCAACGTCTATCTATCCCCAATGACTTCATCTCTTTTCTCCCGACCTCCATCCAAAAATCTCCGATGTAGGGGTTTAGTTGTGTATGATTATATATTCCCATGTTCTTTCCTTCTAAAAAAGAACGTGAATCAACTCTCTAACTAGTTTATACACCGATTATTTATTTTTCGGGTTTGGGAATAATCATTGCGGGAGGTTAGGGTTTTATGTTCTTCATTCGAGTTATTTTTTAGCAACTTTATAATGCACTAATGCAGAGGGTGTAGGCTGAAAAAACATGGCATGACCCCTCCACCATTCTTCTTGAATGGTGTATCCTTCACGATGGAAGAAGGTGACATTCTGTCACGACGACTAACAAATGAGGTGACTGGCACATCGCCGGACGCGACGAATGCAGCAGTGAAACGATGCTACCCCATGACCACCACTGTCCGAGGCCTCTCCACCTATGGCCGCCACCGCCCCGCAGCCTTCGCCACCTACGACCACCACCATCCTCGGCCTCGCCGCCCCTGGCTACCCCCACCACATGGCCTCTACCGCCCACAGCCATCGCTGCCGCGTCACCTCACGCCTTCTACGGCCCCCGCCACCACGTGGCCTCCGTGCCACCCGGGGCCTCCCCCGCCCATGGCCTCCACTGCTCACGGCCTCCACCGCCCCGTGGTTGTAAAGACCCAGAAATTTCAAGGATATTTTTTTTCTTAATTTTCGTTGCAATTTTACAAGAGCACAGTTTCTGACAACACCTGATTCTGAGGCCCGATGAGCCCAAAATCATTTTTCCAAAGTTGACATCAGATACGTTCAGTGAATGAACGAGCGGGTTTTTATAACTTTTGAACATGTGCTTAGAATTGTAATCTGAGGGCACCGATAGAATTGTCACGCCGATAATTCCTTAAGAACACCTTTTCTGGAGTTGCGTTTGCTCGGGAGGATTTTTACTTAATTCGGTTAACTAGAGAATAAAATAACATATTGTGCAATAGATTTTATTTTTATTCAAGGAAGTGTTATGCTAAGCTTAGGGGATGAGTGGGACCCACATCCTAACTAATCCGCTTTGTAGGATATTAGTGGGGTGGGGCCCACACAATCCCCAACCTTTCAACTTCCTCAACCCCTTTTTAATTATGGTAATTCACCCGAACCCCCTTTTTAAATGAAGTCAACTCGTGCATTTAATTAAATATTAAACGCCTCTATTAATTGGGTGGTTTAAAACGTTGCAATTAATTGTGTTAATTGTTTGATTCAATTTTGTATTTCAAACTTATGGCTTGAGTAATAAAATAAGAAGGTGTCTTATTTTATTATTGTTGGAGCTTGTTGTGTTGAGTTTTTGGGAGAAAAAGGGGAGTCTTGAAGTTCTTAATTCTTCGTCGAAGAACGTGAAGAACGTGAAGAACGTGAAGAACACCGAACTCCGATGAAGGTCGACAAGAACGCCGGATCCTCGGAGATCAACGATGCGATGCCGACGAATAATTTCTCCGCGACGCGACGATCCTCCTTCCACGACCTATCTTTCCACAACGATCAATTCTGCGACTTCCCTTTCCACGACAAACCTCGTTCGATGACTACGCTCAAAGTAGGGGTTTAATTTGAGAATATTAATAATCTCATGAATTTTTTCTTTATAAAACAAGAATGCGGATCAACTCATTATTAAGTTATCCACAAATGTTTTTTTTGCGGGTTGGGAATTTTCTTTTGATTGTGGAAAAACTGTAGGGGTTTTATTGGTGTTGTTATTCGTGAATTCTTCTGCGTCGTTCCTCATTTCAGATTAGACCTCTTGCTATCGATTAACGGGAGCAGGATGGACTGCACAAACACGGCCGACCCTTCTCCCTTATCTTTGTGTTGTTGCGGTTCTAAGGAAAGTGACGTGGTGCCGTCGCACCACGCAGGATCGTGCGACAAGGATGTGCGGCGCGTCGCGCCATGTCGGAAAATCAGGAAAACACGACGGCTGAAGCGGGGCCGCGGAGGAGGGGCGTGGCGCCACCGTGCCGCACCAGACGGACCAAGGTCGCAATAGAGCAGGGAGTGGCTGCCGGTTTCTGGCCGCCGGCGTCAGAGCAGGGGGCACGGGACTGCGCTGGTCCCGTGGTGCAGAAGCCGGCCGACCGGTCAGGGGGTAAGACCGGGGGTTTGAAACCCCCGTCCGGATGATGGAGAGGCCCCCACGTGGGGGGGGAGTTTAATTGAATAGGGGGCAGCCCCCCCCTGACCGCCAGCTCCGTTACACCGAGCTGGCCAGCGGACCGCCAGCGCGCCGGGCCGGGCCAGGTTGCCCAGGCCGGGTGGGGCCACACCCAAGCCGCACCAGGCCGGGACACACCCAAGTGGGCCGGACCTAGACTCGGGACGGGTTGACTCGATTCGGGCCGCCCCAGGGGGTCTTGGCCCAAGTCGGTCCGGGCCCAAAACCCCCACTTCCGGAACTCTTTCGGTATTTTTCCCATAACATGTGCTACAGACCTCCGATCGACGGACTGTCAGCTGCAATGCGATCCTTGGATTGAGATGATCGTTTCTGTATATCACACTCATGGTTTCAGCAAACTTTGAGTATGGACGGGTTGGTTCGGATATGAAACCAATCGGGCCCTCGGAGCTGAAACGATTATATCTTCATCTCCGGATGTCCGATTGACTTGTCATTGACTTTGTTGGATTCCTCCTGATGAGACCGAACTTTTGGCATAATTAGCCTGAGTTTTGGTTTAAGTTGGATAGTGACCGGTTTGGATTGTACCCGAAATCCAACCGGGCCACTAGAACGGAAAAGCTGATAACATTCAGACTGGAAGTCCGTTTGACAAACCATCAGCGGCGTTGGTGTTAACATTGAGAAAAAAAAGTCCCTATGAGCTTACCCTATGAGAGTTAGGGGCATAATTGAGATACAGCTGGGTTGGTTCGCACACGAAACCAACCGGGCCCCTGGTACGAAATGGCTAGAAACTCACAGACCAGGCATACGATTGACGCGCCGTCCGTTGTGTTGATACCCCTAAGACGAGGTGGTCCTTTGAGATACATATTCGTTGGACTTTGGGATACATGGAGTATCGACCAGTAGCTCATGGAGCGGACCCTCCCAGAGACGAGCGTACAGAGTACAGAGACCGTGTAGCCGACTGAGACCTGAAAAATGCTTGACCGACTCGACGTGGAGTGAGTCTACTAGCCTAGTGTACGGAGCACTACTTTGTTTGGGAGCAGACCCATGGAGGATGGAGCACTACTTCTTTGGGTGCAGACCCGCGGTACTCGTCTGGAGAGTACCTCTGTTGGCTATTAGGGGGTGTTCACTACTGTGTTTGGGTAGAATACCCCGGCGGGAAGCACTACTGTGTTTGGGTGGCTAGCCCGCGGTACTCTACAGGAGGAGTACTTCAGTAGTCTTAGGTTAGTGAGAAGTACCTCGGAGTCATGATAGGATCACTGTACACTCCAGAGATGGGGATCTTCAGCAGTTATGGTTTCGATGATGAAAATCCTGGTTTGAGCTGAGTCTATGACCTTTGTGTTTACATCATGATTGATATGGGTCACGTGACAACTTAGGTATATGTATGGGCATATACGTGGGTAGTGGTTATCCGTTGATTTCATAATCTTTGTGTTTCCTCATGATTGAGATGGGTTACTTGATAACTTAGGTATATGTATGGGCATATACCTAAGTAGAGGTTATCTATTGAGATCTTATTTGTGGTTATCCTTGTTGGATTTAGAGATACCTTGAGGGTCTCGGGGTCCCTACTGAGTATCGTTATACTCACCCCTTCACGGTCTATACCCGCACCTCGTTGTGTTGGTTGCATATGAGGGGCAGTGCTAACAGAGGCCGAGTGTTTGAAGACTGGACGATACCCGTAGGTGGACCTCACGATGAGTCAGTATCAAGAGGTGGACTTCACGGCGAGAAGATACTTAGAGGAGGTTGATGGGTAAGAGCATTGTGGAGGCTATCTATACCTACGCTTCAGGTTGGATTTGTGTTGAACGATCCAGGAGTTGCGCTATCTGTACCTACCATTTAGGTAGGATCCATGGTGGATGATACAGGAGCTGCGCTATCTATACCTACCCTTCAGGTAGGATCCGAGGAGGACGACCCAGGATCTGCTTCCATTATTCCAGCTGTTGTTTTTATTTTTTGTACTTTTGTTCAGTTGTAGCTGTAATTTCGATTGGGTTTGTATTCTGGACCATTTAATTTTCAGCACTTCCTTTTGTACTTAGTGAATTATTCCTCTTGTACTCTGTGGTGTTTGTTTACTTTTATAAAGGCAATGCCTTCCCAGTTATTGAGAATTATGCCTTTGGTGCTAGTCTCCAGCCCCTGGCCTATGGAAGGTGGGCTTGGGGAAGTCACGGCACGGGCCCCAAGGACGGGTCATGACAAATTGGTATCAAAGGTGTTTGGTTCTATCACAGAACTTATAAATATGATATTTTCTTTCTATGATGTGACAATGTTAAGATTACTGAGTGTGGTTTTCAGTTCCAAGGAGTCCTGTGTCGGTGTGGGCGGCTGATGTATCCATACACCAGGACTTTGACAACTGATTTCTGACTTTGTGCACGAAAACACTGATTGTGTGTGTGTGTTTTCAAAGGTTTTCCCTTAAAACAGCTCAAACCAGGTCAGCTCACCAGGTATAAATCGTTTGGTTGTGTCATGTTGTTTCTTCAAGATGCCTTTTCACAGACGACCAGATAGAGCCCATAGGGATGTGCGTACTGACAGCTTATCGAGCGACGAGGCTTCAATACATGGCCCTCTTACAGTTGAGGCACCAGCGGAGGCACCAGCGGTACTACCATACGTTGGGCCACAGATGCCACCAGCCTGAGCAATAGGCGATGCACGTCGCTTGAGCACGCTGTACGTGTTCCAGCGCCAGAGGCCACCCAGGTTCCGGGGAGAGACGGACCCGCAGGTGGCTAAGGATTGGCTGGAGGCTATGGAGAGAGTCTTCAGGCTAATGGGGATGCCATCAGACTTCATCGTCATCTTTGATGCCATCCTTCTTAAGGTAGTAGTAGGAAGGTGGTGGAGCCACTTATTACAGTTTTTTGATGAGATGACCTTTACATGGGGATACTTCGAGACCTTTTTCTAGGTGGAGTTTTTACCAATAGCTCTACACCCTGAGCGTGTTCAAGAGCTGCTTCCTTTGCCACAGGATTTTCCATTAGTAGTCGAGTCATCTGTAGGCAGTAGACAGATGATGCAGAGGTCCAGGAGGACCAGACCAGCAGATGGGCGATCTCAGGTTTTATGATCGGTGGTGCAGGGGACCCGAGGTGGGGTCAGAGCCAGGCGTGCCAGAAACGTACTGTGTTACTCCTGCGGTAGGAACGGTCACATGGCACGTGACTGTCCGACCCCCCTCACAGTTGATCCGCAGGTGTTGGAGGAGCCACCGAGGCAGAAGCAGCGGCGAGTGTTTGAGCAACAGTTGAGCAGTGGACAAGGCTGTAGAGCTCCTAGAGCTGGTGGATAGGAGTGGAAATAGTGCATTACTTTTGTTCTTGGTACTTCTAGTTCCATGTTGCTGTTGTATGTGTGTCTTTGTACTGTGAGCTACAGTAATAAAGAGACACTTATCATTGTGGTGTTTGATTTCCTGTCCTTTTGTTTAGTTGATACTGAGAGATCCTGGTTAAAAACTGTTTACTTGACCATCACTTTCGAGATTTCTACTGGAGGAGACCCATTGACCTCACACTAATACTGACAGTGAGACTCGACCCTTGGAGGCAAGAGTGACAGTTGGATATCTTGATAGTTACGTCGAGGCCTTACAACGTCATCCATGGCATGAATGCATCATTCATGTCAGGATTGACTGTATCAGGAAATGGGCATGGTTCATCCAGGGGATGAGACAGAGTTTCTCTTTTCGGAAAGGGATAAATCTTAGCAGCTCTTTCAGATCGTAGGAAAAGAAGTTGCAGATCATCCGGGAGCAGATGAAGACTTCATAGTGCTGTAAGAAACAGGAAATTGGTGTCAGTCTCATAGACTTGGATGTGTAAATGTTTCATGAAGAGGAATCTTTAAGGAGATGTGAGTTTGAAAAGCAGCGGACGTGGAGGAAGATCTAGGAGAGCAGCATGAGGTGGCGTACATTTTAACATGCTACAACCACCCGCCTTAGTTCTCCCCACCAGGCTTAGGGAGTTGGAGTGCAGAGAAAGAGTAACTGCATGCGGTCAAGGTGTGTGACCCAAAGGCTCTACAAATGATTCGAGGGACAGTCTGTGTCCACTAATAGCTGCCGTAGTAACAGACGTTGAAATGAATCATTCCTTCCTTCCAAGAATCATGTCCCAGACTTTGAGTTTTCAGTAAGCCGGGGACTTGACCCTCACATATGGAGATACCTTGGGAGGAGACTCGATAATCACACATATGCTGATAGTATGGTCTGACCCTCGATGTGAGAGTTTCGGTTGGAATCTCTTGGTGGCAGTGTTGAGGCCTTACGACGTTGGTCTCGGTATGGATTGGATTCACAGTTCATGCCTATATTGATTGTATTAGGCAAAAAGGTTGTGGTTTAACTACGACATCGGGATGGGTTTTCCTTGGTCGGAAAAAAGGAAACCCCAGGAAACACATGATAAACTCATGCATAGGAGGGTGCGGTCGATCACTCATTAGTCGACCAACCTTACCCTCACTGCAGCAAGAGTTTTGAGTTTCAGTTCCAAACAGGAATTGGAGACCTCTAGAGTTCGAGGATGACGATCACGTCCTTATACGTGTCACACCACGACGAGGTTTACAGAGATGTGGCCAAGGCGACAAGTTATCTTCGAGGTTCAACAGACCTTTCTAGGTCCTCATCAGGGTAGGCGAGATGGTTTTCCACTTGACCCATCCACCTCAGCTGCACCAGGTGCACGACAACTTCCATGTATCTCAACTAAGGAGATACGAGCACGACCCTTCGCATATCATCGACCATGAGGAGATGGACGTTGGCGATGGGGTGAATTCACGGAGGATCTAGTGGGGATCAAGGATTGAAAGGAGAAGATCCTATGAAGATGGTCGATTCCTCGGGTGCGCTTTCACTGGTAGTATGAGAACCTCAGGTGAGAACATGGGAGCGGAAGGCTCAGATGTGTGTTCAGTACTGCTTTTGTATCCCTAGTTTTTGGTGCTTTACGGGGACGTAAATCCCTGAGGAGGGAGTAAGGTAATGTCCCAGAAATTTCAAGGAAATTATTTTTCTTAATTTTCTTTGGAATTTTACAAGAGCGCAGTTTCTGACGGCACCTGATTCTGAGGCCCGGTGAGCTTGGAATCATTTTTCCGAAGTTTAGCTCGGGTACGTTCAGTGAACGAACGAGCGGGTTTTTCTAACATTTGAACTGGTGCTCGGAATTGAAATCTGAGGGCACTGATGGAATTGCCGCCCCCGTAATTTCTTAATAACATCTTTTCTGGAGTTGCATTTGCTCGGGTGGAGTTTTACTTAATTGGGTTAACTAAAGATTAAAATAAAATACTGTGCAACTGATTTTATTTTTATCCAAGGAAGTGTTTACCTAAGCTAAGTGGTTGAGTGGTACCCACATCCTAACTAATCCGCTAGGTAGGATATTAGTGGGGTGGGGCCCACAAGAGCCCCACCCTTTCAACTTCCTCTACCCCTTTTTAATTAAGGTAACACAACCGCACCCCCTTTTTAAATGAAGTCAACTTGTGCGTTTAATTAAATGTTAAACGCCTCTATTAATTGGGTGGTTTAAAACATTGAAATTAATTGAGTTAATTGTTTGATTCAATTTTGAATTTCAAACGTAAGGCTTGAGTAATAAAATAAGAAGGTGTCTTATTTTAATATTGTTGGATCTTCTTGTGTTGAGTTTTTGGGAGAAAAAGGGGAGTCTTCAAGTTCTTCGTTCTTCATCGAAGAACGTGAAGAACGCGAAGAACGCTGACCTCCTACGAAGGTCGACAAGAACGCCAGATTCTCGAAAATCGATGACGTGATGCCGACGAATCTTTTCTCTGCGATGCGACGATCCTCCTTTCGCGACCTCTCTTTCCGCAAATATCAATTCTGCGATGTCCCTTTCCATGACAAACCTCGTTCGATGACTACGCTCAAGATAGGGGTTTCATTTGAAAATATTAATAATCTCTTCATTGTTTTACTTCTAAAACAAGAATGAGGATCAACTAATTATTATTTTATCCGCAAAAGTTTTTGTTTGTGGGTTGGGAATTTTCTTTTGATTGCAAAAAAACCATAGGGGTTTTACTGTTATTGTTATTCGTGAATTCTTCTGTCGTCGTTCCTCATTTCCAATTGGACAGCTTGCTATCGATTAACGGGAGGGGGTCGGACCACACAATCACGGATGACCCTCCTCTCTTATCTTTGTGTTGTTTCGGTTCAAAGGAAAGTGACGTGGTGTCGTCGCACCGCACAGGATCGTGCGGCAAGGATGCACAGCGCCGTCACACCGCGCCATTGAAGTCGAAGAAGGTCGCGGTGCGTCGTGTCGCGCCGAAGAATCAGGAAAACACCACAGCCGAAGCGGGGCCACGGCGGAGGGGCGCGGGGCCGTCGCACCATGCCGGACGGACTAAGGCCATAGCCTTAGTCCGCGACGTAGCAGGGAGCGGCGGCTGGTTTCCGACCGCAGACATCGGAGCAAGGGGCACGAGATCGCGTCGGTCCCGTGGTGCAGCAGCCGTCTGGCCGGAGCGGGACGACCGGTCAGAGGGGAAGACCGAGGGTTTGAAACCCCCGGTCGGATGATGGATTAGCCCCCACGTGGGGGGGGGGGTTTAATTGAACAAGGGGGCAGCCGCACCCTACCCCCCCCCCCCCCCCCCCTTGACCGCCAGCTTGGTTACACCGAGCTGGCCAGCGGACCGCCAGCGCGCCGGGCCGGGCCGCGCCCTAGTCGGGCCGGGCTGCACCAGCCGGGCCGGGCTGCGCCCAAGCGGGCCGAACCCGGACCCATGTCGGGTCGACCTGGTTCGGGGAAACCCAGGGGATCTCGGGCCGGGTCGGTCTGGGCCCAATTCCCCCACTTCCGGACCTCTTTTAGTCGTTTGCCCATAACGTTGGCTACAGACCTCCGATCGATGCACCGTCAGTTGCGATGCGATCCTTGGATCGAGATGGTCGTTTTGGTGTATCACACACAAGGTTTAGGAGAGCATTGAGTACGACCGGGTTGGTTCGGATACGAAACCAACCGGGCCCTCGGAGCGGAAATGCTTATATTTTGAGCTCCGGACGTCCGATTGACGTGCCGTAAACTTTGTTGGATTCCTATTGATGAGACGGAACTTTTGGCATACATAGCCTGAGTTTTGGTTTCAGTTGGATAGTGGCCGGGATGGATTGTACCTGAAATCCAACCGGGCCCCTAGAATGGAAAAGCTGATAACTTTCAGACCGGACGTCCGTTTGAAGAATCGTCACCGACGTTGGTGTACACATTGAGAAACGGTCCCTATGAGCTTACCCTATGAGAGTTCGGGGTACAGTTGAGATATATCCGGGTTGGTTCGCACACGAAACCATCCAGCCCCCTGGGACGAAAAGGCTAGTAACTCACAGATCGGGCGTCCGATTGCCGCACCGTATGTTGTGTTGAGACCCCTAAGACGAGGCGGTCCTTTGAGATACTTCTTCGTGGGACTTTGAGATACTTGGAGTATCGACCAGTAGCTCGTGGAGCAGACCCTCCCAGAGACGTGTGTACGGAGTACGAAGACCGTGTAGCCGACTGAGACCTGACGACTGCTTGACCGACTCGACTTGGAGTGAGTCTACTAGCCCAGTGGAGGGAGCACTACTTTGTTTGGGTGCAGACCCATGGTGGATGGAGCACTACTTGTTTGGATGCAGACCTGTGGTACTCGTTCAGAGAGTTCCTCTGCAGGCTATTAGGGGGTGTGCACTACTGTGTTTGGGTAGCATACCCCGGCGGGAAGCACTACTGTGTTTGGGTGGATGGCCTATGGTACTCGACAGGAGGAGTACATCAGCAGTCTTAGGTTAGTGAGCAATACCTCGGAGTCATGACACGATCACTGTACACTTCAGAGATGGGGCTCTTCAGCAGTTACAGTTTCGATAATGAAAATCCTGGTTTGAGATGAGTCTATGACATTTGTGTTTACCTCATGATTGAGATGGGTCACTTGACAACTTAGGTATATGTTTGGGCATATACCTGGGTAGTGGTTATCCGTTGATTTAATAATCTTTGTGTTTCCTCATGATTGAGATGGGTTACCTGATAACTTAGGTATATGTATGGGCATATACCTAAGTAGAGGTTATCTGTTGCGATATTCTATATGGTTATCCTTGTTGGATTTAGAGAGACCTTCAGGGTATCGGGGTCCCTACTGAGTATCGTTATACTCACCCCTGCACACGCTATGCCCGCACCTCGTTGTATTGGTTATAGACGACGGGCAGTGCTGATGGATGTTGAGTGTTCGAAGACTGGACGATACCTGGAGGTGGACCTCACGACGAGTCAGTATCAAGATGTGGACTTCCTGATAAGATGACACTTGGGGGAGGTTGACGGGAAAGAGCGTTTTGGAGGCTATCTGTACCTACCCTTCAAGTAGGATCCTTGGTGGACGATCCAGGAGCTGCGCTATCTGTACCTACCCTTCAGGTAGGATCCGTGGTGGACAATCCACGAGCTGCGCTATCTGTACCTACCCTTCAGGTAGGATCCGAGTAGGAAGACCCAGGAGTTGCTTCCATTCATCCAGATATTATTTTTTTATATTGTACTTTTTTTTCAGTTGTAGCCGTACTTTCGATTGGGTTTGTATTCTGGCCCATTTAATTTTCAGCACATCCTTTGTACTTAGTGTATTATTCTCTTGTACTCTGTGGTGTTTGTTTACTTTTGTAAAGGAAATGCCTTCCCAGTTATTGGGAATTACGCCTTCCGTGCTAGTCACCAGCCCCTGGCCTATGAAAGGCAGGCTTGTGGAAGTCATGGCACGAGCCTCGAGGACGGGTCGTGACAGTGGTCTTGCTGCCTCGCAGCCCACTGCCCCGCCCTGCGGCCTCCCCGACTCACGCCGCCCATGCAGCCCCGTGACCTCACCGCCACACGGCCTTCACGCCACCCTCGTGGCCTAGCTGTCGCCGTGGCCCCTCGCATCCCTTGTGGTCTCCACTCCACCATGCTCATCCCAGGATAGGGCTCCAGGCCAGGCCGGACCCAACGGGTGGGGCCGGGTCGACCCAAACCGGGTCGTCACAGGCCTGGTCAGACCGTACTCGTAACCACTTCGACCTATTTATGATCTTTTGGCCATAACATTGGCAGGAGACATCTGTTTGATGAACCATCGGCGGCGATGGAAACCTTGGAGTGAGTCGGTCCCTTTGAGTATACCCCACTGGTGATTTGGATACGGTTGGAGTATGGTCAGGTAGGATTGAGCAAGAATCCAATTGGGACCTCAGAACTAAAAGCCTAATAACTCACAGACCCGACATCTGATTGATGCACCATCTATTGCGTTTGGACCCCTATGACATGGTGGTCCATTAGGACACTTATTCTTGGGACTTCTTGGCATTTGGTGTATCGACTTGTGGCTTGGCGAGCAGACCCTCTAGGAGACGAGAAATCTTAGCGCAAGAACCTAGTAGCTAGCTGTGACTTCGAGAAGAGATCCTTTGGAGGTCTGTGAATGAGGTTCCCACATGGAACTGCTCTAGGATTCCATACAAGAATACCTGAGGGATCCAGTGTGGGTCAGCACCTAGCAATCTGGTGTGGGTTAGCACCTAGCAATCAAGTGTGGGTCAGCACCGAGCGATCATGTGTGGGTCAGCACCTAGAGATACTATGTAGGTCTTATGATGATTAGTGATCCTTCATGTGTATGTCTATTAACAGAGTAAGATGATTCAGTAGTTACATCTAATCATCTCTACTACTGTATCTAAGTTATACCTCGTGTGAGATAAGTCTATACCTGGGTGGTACTTTCCTTTCTGGAAATACCGTGTTGGTATTTTTCTATGTGGCATACCTATGTGATACTTACCTTCATAGTATTCCTTCCATTGTGGATTAGTTGAGATTTGGGCTTTGAGTTGGACTATGTGTTTTTCCTAATGATTGTGATGGGGTTCCTTGATAACATAGGTATATGTATGGGCATATACCTAAGTTGTGTTTTCAGTTGATTTCATGCTCTGTGGATTATATTTTGTGGATTTTTTGAGACCTTAAGTGTCTCGAGGACCCTACTGAGTATCATTATACTCACCCCTAAATGGGATATTCCCACTCCACGCTGTGTTTGGTATAGACGATGGACAATGCTGACTGATCAAGAGAGTACCGGGACTAGAGATAGCTCGGAGGTGGACCTTAGACAAGGCATACCACAGAGACAACTGTTCAAGATCTATATGTACCCTTAAGGTAGTATCCTTGGAGGATGATCACAGGATCAATTCCAGTTTACTTGTACATTTAGTTTCATGTATATTCTAGTTTGGATTTTATTCTAGCCCCATTTACTTACAATACTCACTCTGTTTATTATTCAGTTTACATGAGTTCGTATCATGATTTGTGCATGGTTGCATGTGTTTATAGGTTATAAAGGAAATTCCTTCCTAGTTTTAGGGAATATGACTTCTGTGCTAGTCGTCATCCCCTACCCTATGGAAGGTAGGTTTGGGGCAGTCACGGCATGGGCCCCGAGGGATGGGTCATGAAAAATTGGTATCAGAGTTCTCAGTTCTACCATAGGACATTGGGATCACATCTTTTAATAGAAATAGTGTTATGTATAGGGAGTGGGGTTATCAGTTTAGGGAATCCAGTGTTGGTGCAGCGCCCGATGTATCCATACACTAAGACCATGACTTTTTTTTCTGGCTCATTGCATGAAAACACTAAATGCATGTGTGTTTCGAAAAGTTTTCATTGTGATCTTTTGAGTCAGCTCACCACTAGAACTTATTGACTGTGGCACACATTTTTCTTTTCAAGATGCCTCTACATAGATAAGAATCTAGGGTTCTAGGTATAGTAAGCGATGATGGCCCATCGAGAAATGCGACCATGGTGCAGGGCCCTCTTTTAGTTGAGGCAGCAGTAGAGGCACCAGTGGTACCATTACCCTTTGGGCCACCGATGTCACCATCCGAAAAAGCAAACGGTGCACACCGCTTGAGTGCGTAGCCTATGTTCCAATGCTAGAGGCCACCCAGGTTTAGGGGAGAGACATACCCACAATATAATGACCCATACATTACATACATTATTATTACTTCAAATTTGAAGCACACTTATTACAACATACAACAAAACCTTGAAAGGACCGTATAGGTATAGTTTTTTTAGAAACTGGGAAACATAAACTACTGGTTCATAAATCATTTACATTGTCTCCCATTTATTTTATCATATCTAGAGTCCATTTTTGCATATCTTACTTAATACCATTCTTCCCGACCTGGGGAAAAGAAAAATTAAAAAAAGGGTGATATCAAATGCTTATTAAGGGTAAACAAATAAAATATCAATCATGTCATATGGATAAGAACATAACATTTTGAAAATATTAACCTGCAAAAGGGGTCATAATATCATAACATGGGATAAATCATGGTAGTGAAATCTAATGCCAATAATCATAACATAAAACACAAAACTTTGTGGCATACACACATAATTAGAGAGAATCATTTCTTAGTAGTCAAGACTCATTTACAAGACTATCATAGTGGACAAAGTCCATTTCTGAACCAAGTTCACTCCTCGTTTCAGTCCAGTATCACTGAACCAGATTAACTAACCGTTCCATCCATGTCTATATCATGAGTTATAAAACTATACCAAATTCATTGAAGGGAGATATAGGTCCCAACAATCTCATAATGAAACCATTCTTATGTGTCCCTCAAAATCATAAATCATATCATAACCCATGTAATAAAAATGAGATTCTTAAACATCATGCAATCATAACGTAATTTATATAAGATAATAGGATATCATAAGAATAATCCGATCATAAAATAATCAAATCAATGTAAATATAGGGATAGCAACATACCCCTATATTATCTTAGATGGAAAATAATTTTGATAAAACACTTGAACTCCGTTCTTGAGGAAAATATCACTTCTACTTCAAAAACATATTTCCATTCTTATAATTTTATAAAAATTTAAACTAAAATAAGTTGATTAAAAATAAACTCGAAAACTTGTAAAGGTAGATTCATTGAAATAATGTTATATGAAATCATAAAAATCTATACATGCTGTATAAGTTAAAAAAAATTCTTCTCGTACTTTGACCGGAAAATTCAAAAATTTCCTCATTCTAAAAAATGAAAAAAGATTCCTTTCATATATTTTACTAAAATCTCACCAATGGGTAAAATTGGATTTAAAACATTATAGGAGGATAGAAATAGTATTACATATTGAGGAAACATGGATGTGGATGATAAATATTCCCCCAGTAAATTCTGAAGTATAAATAATCTGGAATAAAAATGAGATTGTGGGATTTTCCCTTACCTTAGGTCCAATATGCTTCGTAAGTATGAAAACCTCTTGTATAATGATTTAAATAATGTCATTTACTTATTACAGAATCATATTCATTGTTATAATATCATATATGGTCATATTCTTATGTTCTTATTAATAATATTTCACTGCTACTTGCTATTCGGGTGTTTATTGTTTTATGTTCTTTTGCATGTTTTGTTAAATAAATTATTATTATTATTAGGTTATAGATACATCATTTAAATAATGGGAATAGTATAATAAATATCATATTTATTCATTAAATTCATTTATATAATCATTATTCAATGAATATCATGTACAACGAGTAGCATCACATCGTGGAGACGGTAGGCCGTACGTACGCTCCAGCGATGATATCATTCCCATTTTTGTGGAATTGTTATGAAGTGAATGATATAATATCTCATAATTATTATCATTTCATAATAACCACATATAGTTATTTTTTAAACAATTATACCCAACCATGTAAGGTGGTTTTAGAAAAACAGATTACCCCACAGCGTGGAGACTGTATTCAGTACGTACGCATGCACGATGAATTTATTTATCATATGATGGATATAAGGTGAAATAGGGTTGTTTAATATTTATAATAACATATCAGTATATGAGTGATTCCTATGTTATTACTTTATTATGAAATAACAAAAGAAGAATATGTAGAAGAAGAAGTGAATTTTAATGAATTGGTAAAGGATATTCCCTCTTCTTTGACGCGCCTCTTCTAAACCTCCTCTTATGGCACTAAAGTTGGTCTTTAAAGTAGACCAGAACCTATATTATGTATCTATGGATGTTGGAAAGGGAAATTAGTAGGGGTTTTCTAGCTTGAAGGCTAAAATTGTTTAAAGAGGAGAGGGAGGAGGTGCCCATTTATAAGGGAGGAGAAGGGCACCTTAGAAAAAACATAAAATATTATTTTATAATTAACTCATATTAGGTTTATAATAGTTCCAAATTTAATTATTTGTATGATAATGTGGGGATTTGTGAAAATCCTCTCAACCAATAGGTTTTAGACATGTTTAGGTTACAATTTTAACCTTATCGTATAGATTTAACTATAAGTTAAATAATTTAACTTTCACCATGTCTTATTGTTTTCTTACACTATATGGTTAATAAACTAACTATAACAAGACAAACTATCCCCAAGTGATTCATTATTAATATCTATAAACTTATCTAAGTCATTGGGCCAAACCTTAAATTTTTAAGGAATAAAATAACAATTAATAATATAATATATTTTTTAAAAACTATTTTATGTCAACTTTGACACTATTTGGAAATTGATTTTTGTTAAAATAATAACATCATTATTAGTTCTAAAAAAGTAAATTAAATCAATACTGACATGTCATATTAACCTATAAAATTAGTTTAATTCATAAAAAGTCTCAAATTACATTTAGTGGGGTATTTATAATATCATTTATGTTAATATTTCACTAATAAGGTAATTACTACATCATCCTTGTGTCATAAATAAATTAAATTATTTAATGTCTAAAAATTATAAATAAATAACCATTATGTAGGAAAGATTTTTATCTTTTTAATAAATATTTATAGTATAATGTATCTTATGTATAACCCTATATTAATTTTTTTTTACTTATTTAACATTTCTTTTAATTCTTTTAACTATTATTTGAATAAAATTATAATAAGTGTACTAATCTAATCCTAGTGGATATAAAGGGTAATATTTTATTCCTAAGGTTGTTTTTTGTCGAATTAAACTTATCCAATAGAATTAGGACATGTTTTAGGGTAATAATAATATCATTTTTACCCTTAATTTCCAGATTTACTTTTAATCGTGGTAAATAAAACTAAAAATTATTATTCATAAAAAAAATTATTTTTTTCTTATTGAAACAAAGTTTACTCCTTAATATTAACCATTTTCTCAGATTTTATAAATTCAACTCACAGAAGTGGTAAAATTATGGTTTATGTAAAATTGCAAATGTTCCAAGCAGGTGGGTAAAAGACAGTAAAAAGTTCAATAAAATTTTTATGTAACTATATGATTATAAAATGAATCCAATGAATTACATTGAACTTATATAGGTATTATGTATCTATTTTGACCTAAAATAAATTTAAATATAATAAATGATTATTTAAATAAAAATTCAGTTTTAACTAATAAATTAGTGTTTTCACTATTCATCAAAAATTGAATGTTTTCAGAAAAATACAAAAATTTCACCCTAGGATAATTTTGGTATTTCAAATCAAAAAATAAAGTCAATTTTGAAAGGTAAAATTTCAAAAAGTGGTTATTAATATTCATAAGGGCTAGTTTATAAAATATTTTAATAACATATCATTGTTTAATGAAACTCGGTATTATGTACAATGCAAGCTATCGAGTAAGGTTGCTCTTCCATGTTACCAAGCCAAGAAAATGTTGTGTGTAGTGAATGATTCATTTGGAGATTCATATAACCTAATACATAAAAAAATATTTCTCATAAAATATCAAGTGTTACATTCTACCCCCCTTAAAATGAATTTTTCCCTTGAAATTAATCACTTTGTAACAAACAGATGAGGATACCTCTACCTCATCATATCATAAAGTTCCCATGTAGCTTCTTCTAATTAGTGGTTCCTCCATATAACTTTCAACAAGAAAGTGGTCTTGTTCCATAGGATTTTTTCGCTATGATCCAGAATCTCTATTGGCTATTCTTCAAAAGAATGATCTTTCTCTAGCGGTACAACTTCTCAACTGAGTACATCTGAAGGACTGGGTATGTATTTTCTCTGCAGAGATACATGGAACACATCATGAACTTGAGAGAGATTTTGTGGAAGCACCAATAGGTAAACTACCTTCCCAACACGATCCAGTAATAGAAAAGGACCAATATACCTAGGGTGCGACATGCCCTTTTTTCCAAATATCATTACTCTCTTCTGGGGAGATATTCATAAGAACACTTTATCACCCACTTCAAACTATAGGTCTTTTCTTCAGTTATCGGCATACCTTTTTTGTCGACTCTGAGATGCTCTTATGTGTTGTTGAATAGATCTGACCTTTTCTGCCATCTCATCAACCAGATCAGGTCCTAATAGCTTTCTTTCCCCAACATCCTCCCAGCAAGTTGGAGTTCTGCATTTCATTCCATAGAGAGCTTTATAAGAATCCATCGGAATACTGGAGTGAAAGCTATTATTATAGGAAAATTCCACCAAAGGTAGGTGTTGATTCCAACCACCTTTGAAATCCATAGAGCATGCTCTCAGCATTTCTTCTAGAGTTTGAATTTTCCTCTCACACGGACCGTCTATCTGAGGATGATAAGCAGTGCTGAAACTAATCTCTATATCAATAGTATGCTAAAGACTTCACCAAAACATCAAGGTAAACCTCAGATCCCGATCAGATATAATGGAAAGTGGTACTTCATGCAATCTTACTACATTCTTTACATATATCTTAGCAAGCTGATTAAGAGAAAAATCTTCTCTAATAGCAATGAAGGGTGCCGACTTCGTAATACGATCAACTATAACCCAGATATCATTATTGCCTTTGGATTTTTTAGGAAGTCTAGTGAAAAAGTCCATAGGAATGTTTTCCCATTTCTATTATGGTATGGGTAATGGTGGAATCATCCCATTAGACTTCTGTCTCATAGATTTAACTTGTTAACAAACCAAGCATCAAGAGACATATTCAGCAACATCTCTTTTCATGTCATCCCACCAGAAGTACACTATTAGGCCCCTATACATCTTCGTGATTCCAGGGTGAACAAAGAATGAAGAACTATGAGCTTCATCCAATATCTCCTTCTTTAATTATGTGGTGGGAGGAACACAAACACGATTCATGAACTTTATTATTTCATCACAATCAATGTGGAATTCAGGAACATTTCTCACCTAATTTTGTAAATCTACATCTTCTTTCTATGCCTCTTTAATCTTCACATGTATAGATGGTTGAACATTAATTTGTGAAAGATAACATTTTCCCCTTCTATTATAATTCCAAGATCCATCCTTTGTATATCCATAAATATTGGATCATTTGTGATCCTCATCGTGGATAAGCTAGCATTGTCTTTTCAAGATAATGCATCTGCCACCTTTTTTGCTATCCCATGATGGTAATGAATTGAGAAGTCGTAATCCTTAATCAGCTCCAACCATCTTCTTTGGCGCATATTATGCTCTTTTTGTGTGAAAATATACTTTAAACATTTATGATCAGTGTAAATATTACACCTTTCACCATAAAGATAATGCCTCCAAATCATTAATGAAAATATTACCACAGCTGACTCCAAATCATGAGTTGGGTAATTTTTCTCATGTATTTTCAATTTTCGGGAGGCATAAGCTATCACCATATCGTTTTTCATGAGAACACACCCCAATACCTTCTTGGATTCATCACTGTTGATCACACACCTTTCTCCACAATAAGGAAATTTGATCACAGGTGCACTGGATAATATTCTTTTTAACTCCATGAAATTATCTTCACACTCCTCTATCCAAAAAAACTTAACTCCTTTTCGAGTCATCCTGGTAAGTGTATTAGATAATAATGATAAATATTTCATAAAATGCAGATAATATCCTGCCAAACTAATAAAACATCGGATCTCAACTACTTTTGTTGGGATTGACCATATTTCAATAAAATTTGTTTTTTCTGGAACCATATATATCCCATATTTTGAGATTATGTGACCCAGAAATGAATCCTTTTGAAGCTAAAATTAACACCTGGTAAATTTGGAATTAATCTTCTCCTTTCATAGGGTCTTTAATACAATTCTCAAGTGATCTTCTTGTTCTTCCTTGCTTTTTGAATAGACAAAAATTTCATCTATAAAGACTACCACAAACTGATCAATATAGTCTCTAAAGACTCTATTCATTAGATCCACAAAGACAGACGGGGAATTAATAAGACCATATGGCATCACTATAATTTCATAGTGTTCATACCTTGTATGGAATGCCATATTTGGTATATCCTCCCTCTTGACCCATAATTTATGAAAACTTGAATGAAGATAAATCTTGTAAAAGTATTGAGTTCCACGTAGTTGGTCAAATAAACCATCAATGTGTGCGAGAGGATATTTGTTTTTGATAGTGATCTTTTTATATTCTTGATAATCAACGCATAGTCTCATTGATCCATCTTTCTTCTTAACAAATAGAACAGGTGCTCTCCAAGGTGATGCACTAGGGCGTATGAATCCCCTATCAAGATTATCTTGGAGTTGCTTATTCAATTCCTGCAACTCAATTGAGGCCATTCTATAAGGTGTCTTTGATATGGGCATAACACCCGGTAATAGTTCTATTGAAAACTCAACTTTATGATTGGGTGGAAGACCTAGCAATTCCTCTAGAAAGACAACATCAAACTCCCGTAATGGGAATATTATTTATCATGAGTTTACCCCCAACCATTTGAGATAAATAACCTTCATTTATCAGGATCAAGACCCATAATATTGAATAAAATTTCCAATGAAAGGTTATATTAATCCTTGCATCGATACACGATCGTTGATTGATCAGGAATATGAAATGTGACTTCCCTTATTTGGAAATCGATATGAGATCCATATAATGAAATACAATACATGCCAAGAATCACATCAAATTCCACCATCAGAAGGATCACAGGATTTGAAGGAAGCACATTCCCTCAAACTTCCATCGGAGAAGAATTGTGATCATTTGACACAACTGTTGTGCCATTAGTGGTGGTCATATATAACTCAACTTCTAAATGTTGAGGTGATATTGTGATACCCTTAGAAAATTCATCAGAAATAAAAGTGTGGGTGGATCCAAAATCAAATAAAACATCTTCTACTTTAGAGTGGATGTAAAGTGTACCTTTCACAACTTTTTTATCGTACTCCACATCACCGATAGAAATTGCATGTGAATTTATTTTGACTTTGGCCTTAAGTGTTTTTTGACGTCTATCATCATCAACAACCCTTGGATTAGAGCATTGATTAACATAATGCTCCATTTCCTTTCACTTGTATCATTGAAGTGTAGTAGGTGCATTTTATGTATTTGTTTCTTTGTTTGAATCACTAGACATCTTTTTTCCATCATTGCGACATTAAAAAGCCCGATGACCTTCATTTCCACATTTAAAACATTTACTTGGCCCTTTAAAACAATTCCCTCAATGTTTCTTTCCACACATTGAGAATAAAGGAAAAATCATCTTATTTTCATTTTGGTCTTTAGATTTCCCTTTGAATTCCATTTTTCGCTTCTTATCAAACCCATATGAATAATTGGTTACTCTAATATCCATCTCATCCTTGAGAGAACATAGAAAAAATTCCTCGTCGATATTGAAGTATATTATGGCTAACTTCCTTCTAAGAATTGGTTTTAAGCCACAAAAAAACGATCAATCGTACACTCAGGTTCGATAATAATTATAGAAGCGTACCTTGAATGTCTTGTAATATTTTTTCGTAGGTACCAAAAAATTCATCATCCTTTTTCTCTAGTTTAATAAACTATTTCTCCATATTTGGTCGAAATGTACGAGGGAAGTACTAATTAAAAATCAAGTTCTTGAACTCATCCCATTCCATTGATTCAATTTCATCTTGGGGCCTTGTATTCTCAATAATATTCCACAATTGATCAGATTCACCTTCGAAACGATATACTGCTAAGATGAATTTATCATGTTCAGAACATTGTAGAACTAAAAATATCATTTCAGTGGCACTGATCCATTGTTAACCCACTAATGGATTAGTAGACCCACTGAATGAGGGTGGTCGTTGTCTCATGAAGGATACAAAAGAATGTTGCTCCTTACATTGATCGTTTAGAAGTACTACATGATTCATAGATTCAGAAAGTTGTGTGAGCATGGCTACAAGATTTTTCATTCCAACTCCCATAATGTTTGGTTACTCAGGGGGACAATCATTGCATTTCCCATCGCATTCTGCATTAACACGGTTCATTTGGGCTCGATTCATTGTCTAAAACCAAGAAGAATAGTGCTAGAAACACTAATTTTAACAGGAAAACAAAATAATGAGTAATAAAATTTGACACTTTAGGTCCTATCATAGGTTACACATGGCCATATCTAAAACACTAATATTGTGTTCTATGCTTAGACATATCCTTAGGGTTCATACTAAGGCTTTCACATCTTATATTCCAATGGTTAACGATACCTTTCCTTTAATACCAACTATAACGACCCATAAATTACATAAATTGTTATTACTTCGAAATTGAATCACACATATTATAATATATAACAAAACCATGAAAGGACCGTATAGGAATAGTGTCTTTAGAAACTGGGAAACGTAAAAAACTGGTTCATAAATCATCTACTATGTCTCCCTTTTATTTTATCATATCTAGAGTCCCTTTTGGTATATCTTACTTAATACCCTTCTTCCTGACCTAGGGAAAAGAAAACATACAAAAGGGTGAGATCAAATGCTCAGTAAGGGTAAACAATGGAAATATCAATCATATCATATTCATAAGAACATATCATTTTGAAATCCGTAACCTGTAAAAGTGATCAAAATATCATAACATAGGATAAATCATGGTAGTGAAATGTAATCTCAATAATCGTAAAATTAAACACGAAACATTATGTCATACACACATAATCATATAGAATTATTTCTTAGTAGTCAAGACTCATTTCCAAGACTATCCTAGCGGACATAGTCCATTTCTGAACTGAGTTCACTCCTCGTTTCAGTCCTTTATCCCTGACCCATAATAACCTACCGTTCCTCCCATGTCTATCCCAATATATATAAATCATTACCCAATGCATTGGAGGGAGATATAGGTCCCACCCATCTCATAATGAAACCATTCTTATGTGTTCCACAAAATCCTAAATCATAGAACATCCCATGCAATAAAAATGTGATTATTAAACATTATTCCATCATAACAGAATCCATATAATTTATAAGGAAATCATAAAAATAATTCCATCATAAAATAATAAAATCAATGTAAAAATAGGGATAGAAACGTAACCCTATATTATCTTACATGGAAAATAATTTTGTTAAAACACTTGAACTCCATTCTTGAGGAAAATATCCTTTCTACTTCAATTTTTTTTCCTTTCTAATCATATCATACAATTTTAAACTAAAAGAAGTTGATTAAAAATGAACATGAAGACTTTTAAAGAATGATTCAAGGAAATTATGTTATATGAAATCATAAAAATCCATTCATGACGTATAAGTTTAAAAAAACATTCTTCTCATACTTTGGTAGGAAAAGTCAAAAAGTACCTCATACTAAAAAACTAAAAAAGTTTCCTTTCATATATTTTAATAAAAACTAACCAATGGGAAAATTTGATTTAAATAATTGTAGGAGGATAGAAATAATATTCCATATTGAGGAAACATGGATGTGGATGATAAATATTCCCCCAGTAAATTCTGAAGTATAAATAATCTCAGATAAAAATGAGATTGTGAGATTTTCCCTTACCTTAGGTCTGCTATGCTTCGTACGTATCCAATCCTCCAGTATAATGATTTTAATAACGTCATTTACTTATTAAATTATCATATTCATTGTTATGATATCATATATGGTCATATTCTTATCTTCTTATTAGTAATATTTCATTGCTACTTGTTATTCGGGTGTTCATTGCTTTATGTTCTTATGCATGTTTTGTCGAATAAATTCATATTATTATTTTTATATTATAGATACATCATTTAAATAATGGTATTAGTATAATATATATCATATTTATTCATTAGATTCATTTATATAATCATTATTCAATGACGATCATGTAGAAAAAGTCGCATCACACTGTGGAGACAGTTGGCCGTATGTACGCACGAGTGATGATATCATTTCCATGTTTGTGGAATTGTTTTGAAGTGAATGATAGAATATCTTCGAATTATTATCATGTCATAATAAGCATATATAGTTATTCTTTACAGCATTATACCCATCCATGTAAGGTGGTGTTGGGAAAACAGATTACACCACAACGTGGAGACGGTATTCTGTACGTACGCCCACGAGGTGATTTGGTTTTTCATAGGATGGATTGAAGGTGAAATAGGGTTGTTTAATATTTATAATAACATATCAGTATATGAGTGGTACTGATTTTATTACATTATTATGAAACGACAAAAGAAGAAGAAGTAGAAGAAGAAATGAATTTGAAATAATTGGTAAAGGATATTACCTCTTCTTTGACGCGCCTCTTCTAAAATTCCTCTTAGGGAACTAAAGATGGTATTTGAAGAATACCATAACCTCTATAATGTTTCATGGGATGTTGAGAAGGGAAATGGGCAGGTTTTGTCCTAGCATGAAGTCTCAAAATTGAGTACAGAGGAGAGGGAGGAGGTGCCCTTTTATTTGGGAGGTGAGCGGCACCTTAGGAAAAACTTAAAATATTATTTTATAATAAAGTCTTATTCGGTTTATAAAAGATCCCAATTGATTTATTTATAAACTAACGTGGGTATGGGTATAAAGCCTCTCAAACAATAGGTTTTTGACAAGTTTAGGTTTATATTTTAACCTTATCATTTAGATTTAACACTAAGATAAATAATTTAACTTTTACCGTGTCTTCTTGTTTTCTTACACTATATATATAATTAACAAAGTATAACATGACAGAAGATCCCCAAGTGGTTAATTATTAATATATATTATCATATCTAATTCAGTTTGTCGATCATTAGATTTTTAGGAAAACAATAACAATTAATAATATAATATTTTTTTTGAAAACTATTTTATGTCAATTTTGACACTATTTGGTAATTGATTTTTGTGAAAATCATAACAGCATGATTATTTATAAAAACTTTAATTAAATAAATACTAACTTATCATATTAACCTATAAAATTAGTTTAATTCATAAAAAGTTTCTAATTACATTTATTTGGGAATTTATAATTTCAATTATGTTAATATTTCATTAATAAGCTAATTAATGTATCATCATTGTGTCATAATTAAATTAAATTATTTAATATTTAAAAATTATAAATAAAGTAAAACTATGTAGGAAATAATTTTATATTCTAATGAATATTTATAGTCTAATTTATCTTATGTATAACCCTATATTAAAAATGTTTTACTTATTAAACATTGATTTTAATTCTATTAACTCTTCTTTGAATAAAATAATAATAAGTGTCCTAATCTATTCCAAGTGGTCTTAAAGGGTAATATTTTATTTCTAAGGTTGTTTTTGGTCGAATTACACTTATCCAATAGAATTAGTACATGTGTTAGGGTACTAACAATATAATTTTTACCCTTAATTACTCTATTTACTTTTAACCATGCTAAATAAAAATAAAACGATTCTATTCACAAAAAAATATTTTTATATTATTGAACCACATTTTACTCCTCGATATTAACTGTTTCTCTTGTATTTTTGAAATTCAACTCACAGAAGCGGTAAAATTATTTTTTATGTACAATTGCAAATGCTCCTAGGAGGTGGGTTAAAGACGCTAAAAAGATCAATAATTTTTTTTTGTATCTATATTTTTATAAAATGACTTCAATGAATTACATTGAGAATATATAGGTATTATGTATCTATTTTGACCTAAAATAGGTTTAAATAAAATAAATGTTTTTTTTCTAAAAAAGTCATTTTTAACCAATAACTCAGTGTTTTCACTATTCACCAAAAATTGAATGTTTTCAGAAAAATACCAAAAATTCACCCCAGGCTAATATTGATATTGTGAATTCAAAAATGAAGTCCATTTTGATAGATAAAATTTCAAAAAGTGGGTATTTATATTCATAACGGCTAGTTTATATAATATTTTAATAACATATCGTTGTTTAGTGAAACTCGATATTGTGTACAATGCAAGCTATCGAGGAAGGTTGCTCTTACGTGTAATGCAAGCCAAGAAAATTTTGTGTGTAGTGAAATATTCCTTTTCTGATGCAATATGACATAATACATAAAAACAAAACATTTCTCATAAAATCTCGGGTGTTACACACAAGCAGCTGAGGATTGTCAAGAGGTCGTAGTTAGTGTCTTCCGACTAGTAGGGGCACGGGCTGATCTCATGGTGATCCTTGTCACCAGCCTTTTAAATGCAGAAGTAGGTGGATGGAGGACATTGATGCTCCAAGCTCATGATGAGGTGACACTTATTTGGGAAGTCTTCGATATCCTATTTTAAGCAGAGTTTGTCTCGTCGCCTCTTCACGCAGTTCACATTCAGGAACTTATTCATCTACATCAGAGAAGCATGAATGTGGATCAGTACTCAGCAAAGTTCACTGACCTCTCAGTCTACTCCACAGATATGGTACATGACCCATCATTCCGGGCCCGGACCATCGAGCAGAAGCTCAGACGAGAGATCAGGGCTTCGATGATTTCTCGTAGCATCCTGATGCAGGGGGGTGTTAGAGCGAGCCCTATTAGTGGGGAGTTTCCTTTCTGAGAAGTTTCCAGTAGCGAGACCCACCACTGGTTGTAATTTGTTAGTGTCGTCTATAGCTGGCAGCAGAAAGATGACAGAGAGATCCATGAGGACCAGACATATAGGTGTTCTACCGCAGGAGTTGGGGTTGGTTGTGTGGGGCACCCGAGGCAGAGCTAGTCATCCCAGGAGCGGGTAGTGTTACGCATATGGCGGGCAGGGTCACATGGCTCGTGACTGTCTGCGCAGCCATACAGATTATTAGTAGATAGTCTAAGGACCACCAATGCAAAGACAATGATTTGACCGAGGAGTTCCGCAGGGAGCAGGCAAACGTGGCAGAGGAGATGGCTATGCAGCTGGTGCAGGGGGACAATTCGAAATGTTACCACCACCCATAGGCGGTCCACCCCAACCGCAGGGAGTAGGTGGATAGGGGAAATCTTATCTCTAGGTAGTTGAGTTCAATGATCATGGTGCTCTGGAGATGATACGATGTACGATCTGTGTCTAATCCACCTTAGCTGCAGTACTTAGACACAGGTTTCAGTCATTCTTTTATTGTCACTGACCTCGTTCAGAGATCAGAGATTCCGACGGAGCCGTTGGCTCGATCCCTATTGCTAGAGACTCCTATGGGTGCATATTTGACAATTACGCACTGGTGCGGGTAGTGTGAGATTACTCTAGGAGGTGAGAGCTTCGACTGAGATCTCCAAGTAATGACGTCGAGGCCTTACGACGTCATCTTGGGAATGGACAAGTTATCAACAGTCCTTTCTGAAATTGAATTTATTAGTGGAAAAGTGTGGTGTGTCCACACATATGGGACCAGGTTTACCTACAATGGCGAGAAGGGATCCTTTGCAGCACATGATTGACTTACCTAGTGGAGAGTGCAACCGATCACTCATTTGTTGGCTAGCCTTACCCTTAGAGTAGTTGATGTGGAGAGTCTGAGTTATCCTATAGTGGTGGACCAGTAGGCGGATGTCTTCCCTAATAATGATTTGGGTCTACCTCCTCGTAGAGAGGTGGACTTTTACATTGACTTATACCCCAGGAAAACATCGATATCTACAGTAGCGTATCAGATGTCTGCTACAGAGCTTCGTGAGCAGTGGGTAAAATTGGAGGACTTACAGGGGAAGGGGTTCATTCGGCCCGGTGTTTCATCATGGGCGGCCCCAATTTTTTTCTCCAAGAAGGTAGATGTGAGATGGATATTATGTTGAATGTCAGTGCCTAAACTAGATGACCGTGAATAACATGTAACCACTTCCGAGGATTGATGACCTCTTTGATCAATAGAAGGGAGAATGATGGTTCTCAAAGATAGACCTCCAAAGAAGCTATCACCATCTCAGAGTACAAGACAAGGATGTTAATACGACGTCATTCATATATCAATACAACCATTATGAGTTTTTGGTAATTGTATTCGGCATGACCAATTCTCCAGTAGTGTTCATGGGACTCCTGAACATGATCTTTCAGCCATACCCAGATCGCTTTGTAGTAGTCTTCATCGACAACATTCTGATATACTCGACTACTAAGGTGGATCATGTCTATCATTTGGAGGTAGTACTGGACTGGCTCTGAGAGCACTAGCTTTATGGAAAGCTCCTGAGGTGCCAGTTTTGGATCCGAGAGGTTCACTTTCTAGGACACATCATCTCAGAGGCTGGAGATGCAATGGATCCATTGAAGGATGAGGCAGTACTTTCTTGGGAGCTGCCCAGGAGTGCAATAGAGGTATGAAGTTTCCTTGGATTGGTTGGATACTACCAGAGATATCTGGCAAATTTCTCCAGATTTGCAGAACTGTTATTTGCATTGACGAAGAAGGGGAAACCCTTTGTGTGGTCGGAGAGATGCATGAAGAGTTTTCATGGGCTAAGGCAGAGGCTGACTAGTACCCCAATCTCGAGGATTGCAGAGGAGGGCATTGGGTATGTAATCTATGGCAATGCATCTGGGACCGGGCTCGGATGTGTCCGGATGTAGGAGCGAGTAGTTATCACATATGGTTTTTGATAGTTGAGACATGATAAGAAGAACTATGCTACCCATGACTTGGAGTTAGCAGCAGTGGTATTTTCCTTGATGATGTGGCTACAATACTTGATGGGTGAGCATTTTAAAGTATACTCTGAGCACAAGAGTATCAGGTATATCTTCTATCAAAAGTACATGAACCTGAGAGAGCGACGTTGGCTTGAGTTCCTCTGGGACAATGACTTCAAGATAATCTATACTCATGCAAATGGGAATGTTCTAGTAGATGCACTCATCCTGAGATCGGGTATACAACTCCTAGGTGAGGTGACATAGCAGTTGGACTCTTTATAGATATCCTTCCTGGAACGGGATGGAGGAGCTATACTTTAGTCTCTTATAGTTACGGCCCAACTTATTCAGTGAGTCAGGGAGGCGCAGCGTGGTGACGCTAACTACAAGGCTCGACGTGATCAAATATCCACAGGGCAGGAACCTAATGGATTTTATGAGGTTAGGGATCATGTCATCCTTTTCAGGGGATGTACCATTGTTCTAGTGTCACTTCGGGATGAAATGATGATGAATTTCCACACATCCCCTCTAGCGGTACATCTAGGAGTGGCGACGATGCACCTGGTTATTCAAGGAAAACACTGGTGGTCAGTAATTAAGAAAGTAGTAGCAGAGTTTGTCTCTCGGTGCCTCACTTGTCAGCAAGTGAAGGTGGAGAATCATGTTACAGCTACATTGGTCCATCCTTTAGACACCCTACAGTGGAAGTGGGATGGGATATCCATGGACTTAAGGACAATACTTCCATGTACATCCAAGGGTCATGAATTGTTTTGGGTGATCGTCGACTGACTCACCATGTCAGCCCACTTCCTACCAATCCGAGAGCAGGGTTCAGTAGAGATCATGGGATGTCTCTATGTTCTGGGGATTCTGCAGTTACATGGGGTACCCTCTCCGAATTCCTTTGATCGTGAAGCACGTTTTACTTCCTGGATATGGAAGGGGATGATGGATGCTTTTGGGATGAAACTTAATTTCATCACTACCTTCCATCCTCAGACGGATGGCCAGACTGAGTGGAACATACAGACCCTCGAGCACATGTTGTGTGATTGTGTCCTCAACTATCATCACTGCTAGGAGGATCACTTTCATTTGATGAGGTTTTCAAACAACAATAGCTACCACTCTACCATTGGGATGAAACATTTTGACGAGTTATACGGGTGACCTTACAGATCACCATTTTGCTGGACTGACCCAGGGGAGTCAGCACTAGTGGGACCAGATATTGTACGGGCTACCCCAGAGAAAGTGCAGATCATCCAGAAGTAGATGAAGATTGCACAGATTTGGAATAAATCTTATGACAATAAGAGATAGAGACCTCTCTAGTTCGAGTTTGGCGACCACGTCTTTCTACAGGTCTCACCCCGACGAGATTTACAGATATTTGGCAGAGGTGGAGTCTTATATCCAAGGTCCATTAGACCCTTCTAGGTCCTTGGCATAGTGGGCTAGGTGGAGTACCACTTAAAACTTCCACCTTAGTTGCACCAGATGCCCGACATCTTCCACTTATCTCAGCTGAGGAGATACGTGCACGAACCATCCCACATCATTGACCATGTCTATTTGGACGTCGACGATGAGGCGACATTTACGACGGTTCTATTAGAGACTAAGGATCGATAGGAGTGGGTCTTCGTGGGTGGTCAATAACTATGGTGCGCTTTCATTGGTAGAACGGGAACCTCTAGGAGAGAACATAGGAGTGGGAGACTCAGATTCATGCTCAGTACCTCCACTTGTTCCCTTAGTTTGAGTTGTGGCTTATGGGGATGTAAAGCCCTAAGGTGGGGAGAATGTAAAGACCCGAAATTTCTTTGTAATTGTTTTTAATTAAAAGGGAATTTTACACGTCTGTGAAAATTTATGGCACGTGATTATCAGGCCTGGTGTTCCCAAAATGAATTTATGAACTTTTTTTAGGTACGTTCAGCAAACGTGCGGGCAAGTTTTTCTTTCTTTTGAACCCGTACTCGAAATTTAAATCAGAGGAAACTGTTGAACTTGCAGGGTCGATATTCACTTAAGGAGACTTCCAACTCAATGACAGTTGGTCAAAGGTGAAAGTTAATATTTGGGTTTTCCTTGGGAATAATAATAAAATATAATATATTATTATTGTAGTTTTTTTGAACCACACATGTGGATGTTTCAAAAGTGGGGTCCACCTAAACTAAAACCACCCACATGGGTTATAGTGGTGGGGACTACTGGTGATTAAAACCTCCATTTTTGAATTCAATTCTTAGTGGTGGGGACCACCTGAATTCCTCATAATCGGGGGAGGAAACCTCTCAAATCCCTCAATTCATTTTATGTGACAACGTAAAATTAAACGATATGTTTCTAATTAATTTTAGTTGTCAACATAATGATAAATGTTTTGTTATTAATTTTATGTTGGCTATTTCTTTTTCTTTTGGGTGTTATTTGGAAAAGGAATTGGAAAAAGGGGATTAGGAGGGAGAATCTATGGAGGATTTTTCTCTCCAATGATGAACACGTTCTCTAATAAAGTATGTTCTCCCCAATGAAGAATGCTCTCATCAATGATGAACTTATCCAATTATGAACGAACCGATGATCGAGGAAATGAAGAAGTCACCAACGTCCGTCTATCTCCAATGATTTCGTCTCTTTCCTAGCGACCTCTGTCAGAAAATCTCCAAGGTAGTTGTTTAGTTTTGTATTATTATGTATTCCAATGTTCTCACCTTCTAAAACATAGAACGCAGATCAAGTCTCTAACAATTTGATCCATGGATGGTTTCTTATGTGGGTTTGGCAATAAAAATTGTGGGAGGTTAGGGAATGATGTTTTTCATTCAAGTTCTTTTTGAGCCGCTTGCTAACACTCTAATGCAGAAGGTGAGAAAAAAACATGGCCCAACCCCTCCTCCATTATTCTTGAATGGTGTATCCTATGCATTGGAAGAAGGCGACTTTGTGCCATGATGACGAATGAATGTGGCGACCGACACAACAATGTCCACGACCAGGGCAACGGCGACGCCCTACGGCCGCCGCTGTTCGCGGCCACCGTTGGCATGTGGTCGATGCTGCCCACGGCCACCGCTACCCCATAGCCTCATTTCGTCCCTGGACACCACCATCTTGGGGCCTCTGCATCCCACGGCCTCCGCCGCCCCACAGTCTCACTGCCTCGTGGCCCTCTGCGCTGCCCAGCAGCCTTGCCACCTTGCGCCTCCCTCGCGACCCTACAGCCTTGCCGGCCCACGACATTCGTATTTCTCTCATGGCCCTCTCAGCACCTCGTAAACCTCATATCCTTATGACCGCCTCACGCCGCCCAACCCAGGCAAGGCTGCAATGTCAGGTTGGTCCGACCAGGACGGACCAGACCTGGACCCACTTCGACCCATTTACGCTCTTTTGGCGATAACTTTGGCATCAAACGTCCGTTATATGAACCATCAGGGGAACTGGAAACATTGGTTCAAGACGGTCCATATTAGTATACCCCACTACAGATTTGGATAAATTTGAGTATGGTCGGGTTGGATCGAGCATGAATCTAATTGGGCCCTCAGGACTAAAAGGCTAATAACTCACAGACTGAGCATCCGATTTATGCATCGTATGTTGCATTGAGTGCCCTATGACATGTTGGTCCTTTAGGATACAACTTCAAGGGAATTATATGAAGATAGAGTATAGACTAGTTTATTTAGGAGCAAACCCTCCTAGAGATGAGCAAGCCTAGCGTCAGAACCCAGTAGCTAGCTGTGACTTGAGGAAGAGATACTTCGTGGGTCTGTGATTGAGGGTCCCACATGGAACCGCTCTAGGATTCCATGTGAGAATACCCGTGTGACCCAATGTGGGTCAGCACCTAGGGATCCTATGTGGGTCAGCACCTAGAAATCCTGTGTGGGTCAGCACCGAGTGATCCTATGTGGGTCAGCACCTAGAGATCCTGTGTGGGTCAACACTGAGTGATTCATTGTGGGTCATCACCTAGAGATCCTATATGGGTATAATGATGATTATTTATCCTTCATGGGTCATCCTCCTAATATAGTAAGATAATTTAGTAGTTATATCTAATCATCGGTACAATTTTACCTAATTTATACCTGGTGTGAGCTGAGTTCGTACTTGAGCGGAACATTCCTTTGTGGAAATCCCTTGGTGGTATTCTTCTATGTGGAGCACCTGTGTGGTATTTACCTTCGCGTTATTCCTTCCTTTTTGGAACAATTGAGATTTGGTCTTTGAGTTGGACTCTGTGTTTTCCTCATGAATGATATGGGTTTACATGATAACTTAGGTATATGTGTGGGCAAATACCTAAGTTTTGTTGTCAGTTGGTTTCATTCTTTATGGATTATACATTGTGGATTTTGTGAGACATTGAGGGTCTCAGGGTTTCTAATGAGTATCATTATACTAAACCTACATAGACTATACCCACACCTCATTGATTTTAGTGTAGATGATAGACATCGCTAACCAAGAACGAGAGTACCTGGACTGGAGGGAGCTTGGAGGTGGACCTTAGACAAGGCATACCGTAGAGACGACCGTTTGAGAGCTGTACCTACACTTCAGGTAGGATCCATGGTAGTTGATCACATGAGGTATTCCAGTTTACTTTTACATTAATTTTCATATACTTTCTAGTTGGGATTGTATTCTGGCCCCTTTTATTTACTATACTCAATCTATTTACTATTCAGTTTACTTGAGTTTGTATCTTCCTATGTGCTTTCTTGCATGTGTTTATAGGTTATAAAGGATATTCCTTCCCAGTTTAAGTGAATATGCCTTCTGTGAAAGTATCCATCCCCTAGCCTATGGAATGCAGGCTTGGGGTAGTCACGGGATGGGCCCCGGGGGACGGGTCGTGACAAAAAATTTTAAAATGAAACATATGAATATCCAAGAAAATATTCATTGATTTTTTTGTAAATTTTAAAATGGTGTTGAGTTGTATAATAATTTCCACACCACACATTTAGAATTATATGAACATTTACTAATTTTTTTAATTTATTTATTTAATATAAAATTATATAAAGAAAAATTTATTTTCTGATTCCCCTTCCAATATATTATTTATCTCTTTAAGCCATATGGGAACTGAAGATACATCACCTTTAAATCTTTTCAAATATTCTTTCAATATCATGTTTTTCCTTTACAACAACTTGTCTATTATTTTTAAGATCCATATATATTATAATGATGGTTTTAATGTGATTTTTAACAACAACACTTATATAATTTTATTGGTTAATAAAAATCAATAGATTCTGATGTTGATTAAGTTTAAGATGTTACCCCATTATTGATTATCATTAAACCCAAGATAAATATGTCATTTTTGTCTTCTATTTTGTAATTTTTAAAGATATACTCCCTTCATGTCTAGTTTCCCTTCATTGATTTCTTCCATCTTCCATTTAGATTGGTACTGGAGTTTTTACTTTTAGTTTATTTAGCGATATATCTGATTTTATAATGAATTCATGAGCAATATCATTATAATTTACTTCTCTTAATCTTTATCTTTTTTTCCATATCTAATTTTGAATCATTCTCTTATTTTTTATATATTTTCATCCATCTTGCTATGTGAGAAGGCTTATACCCATTTTTCTGTAGATCATTATCCTCTGGGGAATCCGATTTTGTAAGAGTGGGATTAAATATAACTCTTTCTCCCCAAGTTATTGTTTATTAATTTGGATTAGATACAATTTATATTTGGTTTATCCTATTGTATGTGAACACACACACAAACACAATCAACATATAGAAATAGAGCATAATTATAATAACATAAGACATCTCTGTGTAATGAAAATAAGTAGTAACCTCTAAAAAATAAATCAGAATTATATTGGTGAATATCCATGAATGGAAAATGGTAAAATACATGCCTATCCAAAAAGAAGGAAAGTAGGTCCCAAAATAAATAGAACTGGAATATAAAATAAGTGGAATTCCCAACTAAAGATCCCTATCTATAACCACTATGAATAGTCACTGACTCCACATATATCTATGTTACATCGATATAAGTTCTACATAGGATACCATCTACTAGTTGTCTGAATAATAAATAAATGTAAAATGCAATTCCCATGCAGATGTGAGATTAATAATACATAGTAATGAAAAATGAAAAAAATGGTATATAGTAGAATATAATAGTTAGATTAAGCTATATGTAAAATAGAGATAAGAAACTAAACATCATATATAATAATAATTAAATTTTAATATCTATATCTAGTTTAAACACAACATATAGATCCACAGTTATACAAAACAAACATAAAGAACATGTTGTCGTGATACCATCTAATTTTTTTGACAAAGTTAATAAATACCCACATTTGATTCACTGATACATGAAAAAACTCTCTATACAAATCATTCCCAATGATGATTTTTTCTCGTCCCCCTCTCCATCACAACTTCCTATTACCTGCACCTGTCAGACAATTATAGTGAAAATTAAAAAATATTTTATATTTATATTTAAACATAAAATATATAATAGATTGTGAAATAAATGCTTTTTATATTATTTGAATCACCTTCTCACCACTATTAATCACTAAAAAAACACCATGGGATGATCCTATAGTCTCCTAATATAAATCAAGAAACACATTCTTCAAAATGGATATCTCATCCCCTTGTTCCTCAATTGTTTTTTTCATTGAATCAATCATTCTATAAGAATCATGGGGTAGATATTTAATACAAATAGGAGAGGAGGAACATGAAAAAACTGTTTTCCAACCAAATTCCTCAGATGATAATGGTCCCAAACCCATCCCACACACTCGACTAGGATGCTCCTTCCCAAAGATATTACAAACAAGGTCATCTTGGGAGGCTGAGTAGGACTGTGTTGGATTAAAATATCATAGTTAATTATTTTTTACCTATAAATAAAATATTTTTCATATGATAAGATAAGAATATTAACATATTGAACGTTTATATTATGTTTTTATAATAAAAAATGAATTCATTGCCCAATATATTTGGTAGGATCATTATCAAACTCCCATGGGAGATTTTATGACATTCAACCACACATCTCTTTGGGATTCAAGTTGGCCTAAACATTTTGATTGCATTAATAAATTTTAAATAAAAAATATAATATATAAAATAGATAACATGGTATAATAAACATTTAAAGTAATTAAATTATTAACAGAATTTATCAGCTTCTAAAAAAACTCATAAACCCCATAGTGTGAATATAATGCATCATCCTAGCCATTCCAATAATTTAATAAAATAAAATTATTTTCTGGACATATATTTATAAAATTCCATGATGAAAAAATATAGAAATGATAAAATATGGAAATTACATAAAAACTAAATATATTAAGCTAGATCAGCATCTGGTCAAGGTTCATTCCCAAAAAAAATTAAAAAGCTGAAAATGTGGTAGTGTAACAAGATTTACGAAGGCGATAATAAAACAGACCATGTGCATCCAGGTGAAAATGAGGTGATAAGAATTATGGGTTAAAATTGTACCATCTTGAAGAGACTTCTATTATATCCCTCCTGGAAAGAGCATCAGTAACCTGGTTTTCCTCTCTATAAACATTAGTGACCTCTAGGTGAAGATGATCGAGAAGATGCAAGAATGAAATCCATGATAGAAGAATCCTCCAAGGGACTTCCCAAGAACTTTTAAGAAGAATGTGAACCACTGTAGTTGAGTTATATTCCACAAATTTGTTCCTCTATCTACAATTCACAACATAATTTACATCATTAATCATCACCCATAATTCAAAATCCAGCACAGATTGAATTCCAATATATTAATGGAAGTCGCCCTGAATAAATCCCTAATGGTTGTGGAAAACCTCACCCCACCCAAAAGGACTAGGTGAACCAGATTAGACACTATCATTATTCTCTTTAGGTCATTTTGTGATGAAAGTTATCCATCTAATTTATTTCAACATCAATGGTTTCTTGATACTTCATGATATGCTAAGAGTTTTCAGCGTAATCAGGTCTAAAAAAATATTATTCATTACAAATGTTTGTATCATGGAAGTAGCTTTCTCTTTCATATAAAAAATAATAAGAATATCCTTCAAATAGGTATTATGGTATTCAATGAAAACATGGTTTCTATCCTTCTATATCTGGGAATTATCAGCCGCCAAAATAGTGAGAATAAGTGATAAAATGTGCTCACATTCACCAATAGTAGCGACTGATTCCATCAAAGCATTCAAACTATCCATTGATAAAGGAATCCCAGGAAAACCTGAAAATGTTTCAAAAATATTTAAGAGAAGTTTAATGAAAAGAAAAGCTTGTGATTTTTTTCCTTGGCATGTGTGCACAAGTTGAAAAAAGTGGAAAAATTGATGCATGTTCTCTATAGTAGTTGTTGTACAGGTATGAAAACATTCCAATGTCACCATAACATTATGTGGTTGGAAAGAAAAATGAATGTCCTTGTAAAAATTTTTATCGGCAAAGGAGAAGGCATAGTGCTACCATATAAGTGAATGTAACACTCCATAGAAGTAAATCTGCCAGATATGATTGGTGTCAATATCAAAGTGTCAGAGTCTATTAAGGAATGACACTTCATATCCTACTTAATATGATATATTATATATTTATATAGGGTTGTTTCATGCTACATATCAGTAATGGAAATATCATTCAAATGAGGAGGGACGTCCATGAATTCCATAATGGTCATTTCCATACTCTTCATAGTTTAGAAATTGAGTTGGGATGAGGTAGAAACTTGCCAGGAATAGATATGGATGATTTCAATGTATGCATGATTAACGGATGAAAAAATGGAATAATATAGATACGAATGTACCCATTATTCCTCTTTGATATAAATCACTATACAATTATGTCCATGTAATTATTACCATAAGTGAACTAGATGGTAGAAAGCTTATGTTTGAGTCCATCGTTGAAGCCTTTTAGGGATTTAATACCCATGCCCCCTATGTCAATCTCTTTGATGTAATATTTTTAGGAAACATTAATGTTTTTCTATTCATGTATTCATCAACTCCATATGAAATTCCAAATTAAAATTTGATTTTCTTTGATAAGGACATGAGGACACCTATAAATAGATTAATCATAGAAAAACATAGAAGTTATTGGTGAGTTCAATAGATATATTCTCCCTATTTGGAAAATTGATTTCCATTTCTAGGTAGCTCGTTGATTAATTAGTTTGGAGTATATGGGTTCTAGATAGAATCTTTTAACCCTACCACATTATAGATGTATTCCCAGGTCTCTAACAGAAAGGGAAATTTTCAGTCTCAATGATGCTTGGAAATTTTATTATTCTTCGGGACAATCATTCCATTCCCAAACACAACAGAATATTAATTGAATCATACCACCTTTTTAGAAACATCTTCATTGTGAGAAATTGTTTTGTGGGTAAACGAGATTGAGCCATTATTACCCTACCAAAATAGATTCATATGATCATGTCATATCACACATAAACTGGTGGACATATAGAGAGTACTATCTAGGTTCTAAAGAACATGGATTGTGCATATTTCATTGAAATTGGTGGTTTCTTGGAGAAAAACATTCACATAATCAAGTTTTCATAAAATAATCGCTTTTTATTTTACCATAGATATGAATCCCTATGAAGCCTTATATTGTTGGAATTTCCTCCCATCTCTTTGATGTATAATGGTAGGGGTAGTTGGTATGTTTGGACCATGTCTCATGATGGAGAATATAGAGTAGGTACAATCAATAATCACATGTTGACAAATTAGTCTAGATAGTATTCGTATTCTAATATACCTCGACATCCTTTTCAGTTCAAGATTAACGATAGGGTTTTCTTGAGAGTATGCACTAGGATAGGTTATAAACATATTTAGAAGTAAGTTAATCTGTCACTAAGTTTCTTTTGAATATTTGAGGGTGTGAAATAGATTATATCAGTAAAATAATTATTCTAACATCCATAGATATATTGGTCTATCCATGATGTCTTGTATGTATCTCATCATCGTCAATACTATCTAGACACATCACATTTAATTCATCCTGATGAGATTGAGCTCGATGTATATGCTTCCCTTGATGATTATCCTATTTGTATAGTTGATTAGAGCATGAAGATACTCTTAGGAAGTTCTGTTCTGAATGTATGGTTTCTATGAAATCCCATCTATATACAAGTTGTGACATAGGAGTAAGACTCTTATATACATTCTCGATAGATTAAACTATTTACTTACGACACTCTTAACCCACATAAGTTTAACATGGGGATAAGAATCATTAATTAGGGGAGGTTTTAACAACCTCTATTTTCAAAAATGGTACAAATAATTTTCTTTTAAATTTGAATAACTAAAAGGCCCTAGAAACGATATATAATCGGTCACATGGTTCATTGGTGTGTCCTGGGATTACTCGGAGCTCGATTCCCGGAATGGTGAATTATATACTATGTCACATGGTTTGTCTACAACCGTGTGACCAAGGGAGTGTTGAATGTGAATAATTGTAGACATGGGACATAGCCATTTCACATTGTTTGGGCATGGATTGTCAGATATTGAGCCTTACCATTCAGTGTTCCTTTGGTAGCGGAGAACTGAGGCCACATTGTGTATGATTTATTCAAACCATTAGAGAAAACTATTAATCCATTATTTTGGGGTGAAATGGCCAAAATTACCATCACATATTATAAGACCATTATTTTCATTTTATTCCTCTTTTATAGAACGGTTGAACCAGGTTATCGTCACCAATTTCTTTGAAAAACCTCCAAAATAGTTTCATCTACAAATCATTCAACCAGTGCCCAATCTAATAACAGAATAAATCCTTGGGATCTTTAAGGAAATGATAACCTCACTCTTACAACAAATATCAATTTTCATTTACATATATCATGTTATTTGGGTGCTAGATAATTTAACTTATTTTAAGGACCTTTGATCGTTTCATAGATTTCGCCAAACATACTACAAATTGGAGTCTAATATCACGTGAGGATTTTTCTATGTTATTTAGGTTGGTGGTTTCAATGTTTTCCATATGTACTTCGTTGTTTCATAGATATGAAATTATTCTACATGCCTGTTTTAGTTGAAGGACACCTTTTAATTGATTTCGTCATATCAAATTGGGCATTGAATCATATTTTTAACCTAGTATGGTCACCCCATGGGTGTTCTAAGTAGATTTGTAAATTATGTATAATTGTGACTAAGATAATTAATTGCCTATGAAATCTAAAATTTATTTGACTTAGTTTATAAATTATATTTCATATGATATATACATTTTTAGTTGTGGTACATGCCCCTACAAAGGCTTTAGAGGACCTAGGTTTGGAATTTCCCAGGAAGGAAATTCCATTAAATTACCAAGTCATCCCTTAATTGAACATTGATCCTCATAAATTATATTGGATTGTTTATCCTAAATTGAATGAGTTTGAATTAGATCAAATGGTACTAAAATGGTGTGTTTATATTAATTTATGGAATTTAATTGGGATAATTATACAAGATTGAATGTTCAACATATATAAAAGTTAATGGATACCATTGATGCGGTTAAACATGTTGGATTACTTACATGAAAATTAATCAATTGGTTTGAATTGGGTGAATCCAATGGAAGTTTATACCATTCCATTTTTTTCATTATAATAAACACTTCTTATTATTTTTATTTCCTTTTATATAGTGGAATAAGGATAATTAAATGAATTTGAAGTTATGAATTATGTATTATATTATAAATGATTATTACCCAATATATTAATTGGAATGATGAATTAAGTGGGTGGGAGGTAACACCCCATGACCGTTATGAGTATAATGTTCCATTAACATTTCTTTGAATAATGGAATGGAACCATTTAGCATGGAACATAATCATTCTCCCTTATATCAGGTGTGGAGTATGGCATCTCGCACCAATCATACTATACGTATATTGGGCTTTACGGTTATATAAAATGAGTATAGTGATTCCGGGGTGGATCACTCTCCATCCATGGTGTGGTTTCATGTTCTCCTTTAATCTATTGGTATGCAAAGAATTTACCCTATTACATGACCTTATAGGATTTTTAGACTAGCCACGTATTTTTGAGTTACACCTTAGTCCATCTAGAACTAGTATTCTAGGTATATTTCCACTAATGTTGTCATGTACATGGTTCATATATGTGGATCAAATATATATAAATATAACATATATATAGTTACTGTTTAAACATTCTATCCAACAGTGAGTCATAGCAGGTAGTGTCAAAAGGTTTCTCTTAGGAACATGAGCATCCTAGATAATTATTTCATCAATGATGTACTTATTCAATTATACATACACATGGTTTAGTTACGATAATTTCTTGGATTACATTAAAACCTCATTGGTGGTGGAATACTAATATTTTATGTCACATGCTACTCAGGTTGACTTTGGTTCTTGAGAAGATTATCTGTATGCTGGTACTTATAGGGGAAAGTTCCCTACTTCTGGTCTTGGACATGCTTACCATTAGATGGATATTATGAGTAGATGATCAAGAATAATCTCGATATGATTGTAGTTTTTTACCTTGTTTTACATCCCTATTAATTTCCATCATGCTTGTATCTTCCTATATCCTATCTATATTACATCATTCCATATATCCATGTATCACAGCTTTATACATAGGCTTCTATTATATTTACTAAATTTATTAGTGATTTATTTACACATCTCCATGTGTTTATCTAATATTTCTATTTATATTATACTTATACTATTGATTAGATCAGATTTTATCCTATATTTTTCCTTAACATGATGGTATTGTCTCCCTATTGTACCACCTTTACTACCTTGATTTTAGCTAGCAACCTCTGGTATGCGGGAGGCATGCTTGATGATTTTCAAACCACTATCTTATGGCGTTTGTTATGTTCATCAAGGGTCAGGATGATACGCTAAGAAACTAAGATCACCCTTTCTTTTGATTCCTTATTTTTGTTGTTGAAAAATATTTTTTATTAGGGAATTATTCTTAAGATGAAATATGTGGTAGTTCGTTATGGGATATATTGAAGATATTTTTTTTAATTAGAGGCCTTTGTACCTAGTCTCCAAATACACTAAACAATTATAGTCCATAAGAATGTTTCTGTATTATATATTTAATATTCATCTAAATAGATGTAGTAACTATATATCTAGAGTTCATACCACTATAAATATGTTCTGTAAACATTATATTTTCTCACTTTTACCATTTTAATTTTCACCAAAATAACTAGCCCCTTTTTGTTAGAATTTGTTATTAAAATGTTAAGAATAAAATTAAAATACTGTTTGGTAAAAAATTTACCTTGTGATTAAAAATAATAAATCTAATTAATTAATTAATTATACTATGTTTGTAGAAATGCAATTTTAACACATGCGTATGTAATGTCAAAACTCAATTTTAACCTTAATAATTAATATTAAAATTTTAATTTAGAATATGGTTTATAAAAAATTAATTATTCCTTATAATATAATATAAATTATGATGACTCAGAATATAGAATCAATTATAGTGAATTACATTCCTAGAATTTCTGTCATTTTATTTAATATAAAACCCACAAATGTAATGAAAATGAGGTTTTCCAAAATATATTTTTCTTAAGAATAAAATTTAATCATATGATAATTTAATATTAAATTATTTATACTAAAATAAATTTAATTAAATATAATATAACTATATTTAAAATATTTTATAATATAATATAACCTTTTAAATAGATTAAATTTAAAGATAAACTTCAAAAAAATCAATATATTTAACTATTCATCTAAATATTAATCACATAATAGAATTCTAAAAAATTAATTTCAATATAATTTTGACATCTTTGTTACAAAAAATTCAATTTGAAAAATATATTTTCAAAGAATGTGAAAATTATTTTTAGAATAAGATTATATAATGTGAAATATCATGATTAATAAAAAAAAATAAATTTTAAACATAAAACCGTATTTACTCGAATACAATGATTTAATAAAATAAAAATTGATTTAAAAACATTTGATTGAATATTTATGATAAAAAATCATTAAAAAAATTATCCAATTGTGTAGAACTTCTTTTCTTTTGTACTAGACACTTTATTTATGTATTTTAAGTATATATAATGATTAGGATATGTTTTGAGTGGTTCTGAGGATTTTATGAACATTTTGTTGACTTCTTTGGTGGTGTAAAGTTTGAGATAGATCTTTATAAATCGAAAAACATCTCTAAGATACCATTTAAATTAATATAGTATCTAATGGGCATCCCCTTAGTTAGAATATGGTATGTCTAAGCTATTCGGAATCCCCAGAAAGATTGTGAAATAATGGATAAAGGTAAATGTATATTTTGTGAATGGTGTGTGTAAATATGTGAGCCAACTATCTAAGGGGTGGCATGATATTATATCTCCAGCATGATTAGAAGATGACTAGACTAACCATTCCCCTAAGCATGCCCAATGTAGTTTCAGATATGGAAATTATGTATCAAATTCTAATGATATCCTCACACTCATTATAATTTCCAAATCATTCATAATATAAAATTCAATTTAATCCTAGGGAATGATAGGTGGTTCACATAAATCGTGTATATTATTTTTAGAAATTCTAATAACGTTGGAGAACCAAATTAACTAGTATATGTCATTTATTAGCTTTCAATCCTTCATCTTGTATCCTTCCCTATACCCGAAGCTCATATCACATCTTTTAGGGACATATACATGTTCTTTTATTGAATTTGTGATGTTTTACGTCTGATTTTAGGTATGTAAAGGATGTTCATGATATTATGTAGAGAATAATTTTTATTGATTCATTTTTTCAATAGTTTCTGAGGTATATGGCTTTTCTCTTGACTCCACCAGATAATAACATGATGTAATATTTTTATATAAATTGTTTTCTTGAATTCATTATGAAATTATTATGTGAATTTTGTTATAACCATATTTAGTGATGGTTTTTTAAAATTGTGGAAATTGGATTTTTTTTTGGTAAATAATTTTTTCTGCTAATTTCAAAGTGGTTATTTTAAAAATATGGATTTAATTTGATGAAAAAAATTGATGTGGAATTCTTTTGATAGAATGAATGGTTTTATGAGAAATAGATTATTATGTATTTTTGAATGCATGGTTGTTATGATTTCATTTTATTTACATGACCTTGAATAAGGGGTGTGTACAACTAAGGTACAAGTTTGTGAACCTATAAAAGAGGAATGTGACAATAGGCCACTTGGGTATTCATTACCTTGTAATGACTAGTTGTTCAATGTGATACCACTAACGTGTCTGAATGTTCTAGATGGGAATTCATTTATAGATGTGTGGATATGTGGAATCATGGAATTGGTATACCAAATGTAATTGATGAATATTCCTGGCCTTATATTTTTAATTCCATGGAAAACTATTTTGGATTTAAAATATAATTTTTAAAATTTTCTTAAATTTTTTATAATAATTATTTAACTTGTCTTTTTGAGTGGCATGAGTTTGGAAGTAAATGGTTAATTCATATTGATTTTAGACCACCCATACATGGGAATTATTTTTTGTATGTAGATATCATCTATCTAAACATGGGAAATGGATAGTTAACTTCGTTATTTTGTGAAGCCTCTTGATACCTTAGCTTTGTCTTATAGAGTTTAACCTTGGAGTAGGGTTGAATCAAGGATGGGTTTTTTTGAAAAATCATATTTGAAGATAATTTTAAAATGGTGATTTTAAAAGTACGGTTTTGATATGATAAATTGAATTTTTTATGAATTTTTTTAATAAATATATATTTTCTAGGAAATATAATTGAATGATTTTTGGAATACATGGTTTGTGTAACAGTATTTCATTAACACGACCCTAAATAATGGGTGTGTACCATTCGGGTACAATAAAGTGACATAGTGAAAGGGAATTGTTCTATTAGGGGACATTGGTATTAGTTACCTAGCGAGGACTTGGTAGATCAGTGGGATATGACTCATGAGTACTGAATTGTCACCTTGGAACTCATGTATCTATGTGTTGGTGTGTCGAACCATGGAATTGGTATAACAAATAGAATTGATGATTTGTTTTCAAGGAATCTATTATTTATTTTCATGGAATAAAGTTTTGATATTGATATAAAATATTTTATATTGTTTTTAATGGCTTCATATATAATTTATAACATCTTTTGGTACAATTGTTATTATTTAAGATGTCATTAAGAAATTATTACTGATTTTTAGACACCCATACCTATGATTTTTTTTGAATTTGTAGATATCATATTTTAGGATAGTGGTTATAAAATGGTATCTATGTGATTTAGTGAATCTATTGATAAATTTAGTGTTTCTTTTTAGGTTGAATAATGTATCATATTAGGATATTATTTTTTGATGTATTTGGTGCTTTGGGTTCTATTGCCTTTGGTTTTCTTTATATGTTGTCATATAATTTCTACTTTCAATATAATGTGGTTTTTGGTTTTTTATTTTTTATGATTGAATTTTATTTTATACTCATGCATCATATAGAGGCTTGGTTTTTATAGTTATCAGGGTTTGGCTGTTTAATATTAAAAGGGAACATCATTTATATAATGGTTATTAGGACCTGGGGAATTATTTACAACCTTTGGTATATTGGGTATGTATCCTAATATGACTAACAAACACCACCTCTTTCCAATCCATTTGAAGAGGAGTGGAATATTAAATTTTGTAATAGTTTGATTTATCATTAGGTATCATTGGTTTTGTCCTAGGGGTGAAGCTATATAATTTTTGATAATTATTTATACCTTATGTTATGGTTGTAATGATATATGATTTTCAGAACATGAAATATAGTGTATAAAAAGGAATTGTTAACCTCTTTATGATAAACTTAATGTCACCACAAATTTTGGCTACATGAGTTTTTTAGACACTAATAGGTGAGATTCCACCTCATCATCATTATTTTATCCTATTAAAGTTTCCTGAAATTATTTGATAGTATGACTTCCCAAAATGAATACATATTTCATTATTTATTATATGATTTAAGGAAATCATATGTTGTAAGTTAGTTTTTATGAAAATTGCTGAAATATTTCTCAAAAGATTAGGATTTGAAAAGATATGATAGAGGAATAATGAAAAGTATATAAATGGGTTTTTTGGATGAAAAAGATTACGGGACATGATGAAATCATAAATTGAAATTTCTAGGTATTCTATTTTTTAAGAGTGAGACTAAATGATATTTGTTTGGGTTATATAGACATGCACAAAAAATGGACTATATGTACCAACTGGAAGATGTTGTATGGAATTTAGTTTAACTTAAGCCATTTGGGGTCCAAAAGTTTGTCTATAGCATTTTAAAAAAAATTACGTCATGGATAGTTGGAAGAGGAAAGAAAAAATAAATATAAGTGGATCATGTATTTTGGTTTCAAATAATGAACCCACCCACCTTTATCAGGGATTATGAATTGAAAAAAGAAGGTATTGTTGGAGTTGGTGGTCTAGAACCAAATACTTTGTACTTTATTCATTAATAAATGCCTTATCACATCTTGATTGTTCTTCTACGTGACAGTGAATGTGATAATTTCCTAATGATAACTGTTGCATTAATGGTTCATAGCGGATCCCTGCTATGATGAGAACCCGGAAGTGCCATTACACTATTATAGAAAGTATGTTCTATTGCCGGATGATATTATTTGAGGGGAAAAAATAATACAGGTCATTAGCGGTGAGGGATCATAAAACATTGAGGCACCTTCTGATGGTGTGCTCCCTTGGTAATATCCAGGAGGATATTATGAGAACGAGACCCGCCAGTAGGAAATCCACATTTCATAGTGTCATTGGATGTTCCTATTTGCGGAAGTGTATATTGTTCCTTAGACTTTAAGATTATTATTAATGGGTATTACAACTCATGCACTTAGGTGAATTGATGAAAACTGTGACAACACAATGTTTGCAGTGAGGTGGGATACGTTGGGAGCGTCACGAGTAATACTGTAGTAATAGATAATGCGAGAAAGGATTTGTCCCTTCTGTTCCATAATGGAAGTAGATATCTCAGTCCCTTTGATGGAATTGATATAGCCTTCATAAATCCATGCCCATGGTAAGGTATGGGTGAGTTCAATTCCGGGAAGTCAAAGAAAGAATAGTCGAGCACATGGGTTGATGGAACTAACATACAACTCGCGTGATTAGAGATATCGAGACAAAGGGATTATATTACACAGTAAGCGTTCGTAGGAGATGACACGTCATTGCGGCGTTAACTTCTTTCTCAATGGGTCCCTTGGCATGTTTCTAGACGCTATCCTTGGACTTTAGGCAGGCTCATCCTAATGCCACTGAGAAAGAGTCCTAGAGGGTCACACACTAAGTGTGTCCATGTATCTCATTTAAATATTAATTTAACAAGTTGAATAAATATTATTCCCGATTGTGGTTTAATAATTATTCAAGGATTTATAATCTCATTTATTTCGACACTAGTTATTCGAGAGAATATATATTGTGGGTGAAATAATATTTATTTATTAGCGAGTAATGCAGTTACATTTATTTAAGAAATAAATATCCATTACTCAAGGTCTAATAAATGAGGTGAAGGAAAATAAATAAAACTAGAAAAATAAATGTACACGCTGTGTATGTTTATACATACACGCTGTGTATGTTTATACATACACGCTGTGTAGCTTGTTTTTTTCGGGATTCGTGGGAAAATATTGTTTATTTAATTAAATGATATTAAATGTGATACATTGGATGCATGTTAAGTAATAATGATGGTCAACTGTCATTATTAAGACATGGGGTATTACCAAGAATTAAATGAAATAATTAAATGCTTTTGGGAAATAAAATAATTTTATTATTCTATGTATTATAAATCCCAATTACATTATTCTCATGAGGGTTAGCCATTTTGGTTGTGCACAACGGATTGGAAATACTCTCAAGCCAATAGATAATTCCCTTTCCACTAAGAAAGCTTTCATGTTACGAAAGCAAGATCCTCCACCAGATCAAGGCGATCGAAGACAGACATCACAAGTGAAGGATCTTCCGCACTGGCACCTAGAGTTCCCTTCGGCGACGTCCAGAGATACGTGGCACACATGTGGATCACCGCTAGAGGAAGCCTACATTTGGATTCTCCGACGCAATTCCAGATCAAAGGATCGTGACCGGAGACACCAACAAAGAAATTATTCCATCAAGGAAATTCTTATGAATTAATTAAATTAATTATAACCATCATATGAAGATCCTATCTCAAGGGTTCCGGGACTCTTCTTTTCTTTTTCGTTCTTCGTTCTATTCAGAAGATTCGACGTTTTATATCATGATGGATCACAGATTGAACGTCATATAATGCTAAAATTAAAGTTGGGCAATCCCTCCAACGTGCTTCCGCTGCGCCCGGAACCTACAAGTGGTATCAGAGCGGACATATCGTTGGTTATAATTATTTAGTTTTTCGTTGATGTTTTATGCATTTAATAATTTAGTTGTTTCAATTCAAGTTTAATCATTCTGGAAATATGAATATCGAGATCTGTTCCTCCTGCCTCGTTTCTCGTTCACCTCACAGAAATGAATTTTTCTTTTAATTTTGATTAAAATAAAATAGAGGAACTCATTCGGAGGAGCAAATCATTTCTAGCCGTACAACACCAGAATACACAGCGTGTATTCGGAAGTACACGCCGTGTAGTCTAGGTTCAATGCATTGACCGATCCGCCAAATCAGGCCGTGTATTGAGGTCATTTATGACACCGTGTGTTGACCTGAAATAGGTGGCACATGGTTTCCTAATTACATGTCATGTGGTCCAACTAAACACGGTGTGTAGCCCCTTCGGGTTCGGGTTGGGCCGTCTACCCCATACACGACTTTCCAGGTTGGAAACCGTGTAATGCAAAAACTACATGGTGTGTGTCCAAAAGAACACACCGTGTACTCCGAGATTTTACGAAGTACATTTACACGCCTTGTCCCCCGGCGTGTACTTTAGATGGATGGTGAAGAAAAGTACATGCCGGGTAGTCGGAACTACATGTTGTGTACTCACCCAAATTACGCAGATTTATTAAAATTTAATTATTATATTATATGAACCCTTGATACATGTACCATAGTTCTTGCGTAAAGCTGAGGCACAACACATGATAGGAGTTTTATATATATGTGATTAATTTAACATCTGCGTAATGAATGGGAATTCTCCAGGTTTCCTCTAAGGTACAAGTTAAATACAAGTATAATATTAAATGAATTTATTTGTTTAAAATTATTGTGGATGAGAATATCAAGGAAATTAAAAAAAGGGTTTAAGTTAGAAGGATTGATTAATTAAAGATAATTAATTGAATTTATCATGATTTATCTTAAAAAAGAAATATTAAAGAATTGAATGCTAGTTTTATTTATCTGTAAATATCGTTGCATGTGTGGATATCATGAGCTAGATCGAGACCTTTGTATGTGAATGGTTTCTTTTAATTTATTTATTTAAATTAAATTTGTTAGCCTGCAAGCCATCTCCTCATTAATATATAAGGCATGTGTGCCCAATGATCTTTAATGTAAAAACCACTTTTTACCCCTCACCTGTGTGTGAGATAAATGCCAATGTAATGGATGAAGCTCCCAAGCTAGTGGAGGTGGCTCATGTCAGGAGACGAGGTGAAACCAATCTAAGGAGATACAATGGTGGACAGGTGGAACGCTGTAAACACGAACCCTCAAGGTTAACGGTGTTTCACCCATATGTCTTGGGTTAGTTTATCAACCGCTATATTAACTAACCAATAGAACAATCTCATGATCATACCATTTATTTTATTTATGTTAGTTTGATGGTTTGTTTATTGTGGGTGTGTTTCCACAATCACAAAATTAATGAATACAACAAGCATGCATGATAGAACTAAAATAAGACCGGTTTATACATAAATATTATCTTAGACATGATTAATCACTTAATTATATCCCACTTAATATTAATAAGCATGTCATCAAAGATAATAAAATGGAAATTTGCGTATAAGAATAAAATCCCTCAAAATAAATATTAAGTCGGTATAGCCTTCCAAAATCAGGGTTAGAATCGAACCATAGTTCAAATTTCTTGACCAAGCCTAGTTAGGGTGCTTTCATTTATCGGGGAATTATAATTCAAGGTTTTGGGTTGAAATTACTTGGTTCGCATCAAGGGTTGACTTCCACAGCAGGACTTGGTGTGACCACGAGGTAAATGTTGAGGAAATCCAAAATAAAAGGATTTTAGTATTGGGGAGTCCACTCAACGGATCAAGGAGCTGCGAGTTAATGTAGTAGGCATTTGGATTTCCTACTTAAAACCCATCAAGTTTCATGACCAACCCTTTTTGGGGTAATGCGAAGGGAAATATGGATCCTTTCCACTAGAATATTCAGGAAACAAAAATTCCACAGTTAATAGTGAGGGCTATTGGATTTTGATAAAACAGTGGGAGACTAATAAGTATTAATTTATTTATCTGTATCAATTTATTAATAAATTAATAAACCTTTACTCAACTTAATTTTGAGAAACGACAAGAAAATTATGTCAAACATATCATTGTGCACCATACTCAAGAAGGAAAATCTTCTCAACAACACCAATTTCCAAGAGTGGCAGAGGCATTTATGCGTCGTCCTTCGCCACGAAAGGAAATTGTATGTGCTTGAAGAGCCTATTCCAGTTGCGCCTGGGAAAGAGGCTAGTGATGAGGAATTGTCTCTCTATATGAAACACATGGATGATTCCACAGATGTATAGTGTTTCATACTATGGGCCATGTCTAATGAACTCTTGAAGCAACATGAAAACATGGATGCGTATAGCATGATGTATCACCTTAAGGATCTCTACTAAGAGAAGAAGATACAGGAGAGATATGAGATATCCAATTCTTTGTTCACCATGAAGCATAGAGAGTCTGCGCCAGCTCGGCCTCATGTATTAAAGATTATTATCAAATTGAACGGCTGGACATCTTAGGGATTAAATTCCCGGATGAGTTGCGTACAGATCTCATCCTATCATCACTGCGCAAGACCTTCTCTAGCTTCATTGTCATCTATAACATGAGTGGAAATGAGAAGAGTCTATCAGAGCTACAGACCTTGATTCGCCAGGCTGACAAGGACCTGGGGCATGATAAACACGCAGTCTTTGTGGTGAACAAAAAAAGGAAGGGCAAGGAAAAGGGTCCAAAGACTAATAAACCGTTTGAAGCCCCGAGCACCATCCCTCCAAGAAGGGGAAGATTCAGAGGTAGGGAAAGGAATGAGAGGCGGTGTGTTTTTCATGTGGCAAGTAGGGCCACAAGAAGAGGAACTACACCCAGAAGCATGGGGACGCTAAAGGTGCGTTCGTTATCGAGTGAAATCATTCTATTTCTACGCATTGGGTATTAGATACAGCTTGTGGGGCTCACATATGTATTTAAATGCAGGAACCAAGTAGATTTAGAAAGGTCGTCAGAGGAGAGGTGGATCTTCGAGCTGCCAATGGAGAAAGGCTGGCTGTGTTGGATATTGGCGACTACCACCTCTCATTGTCGACTGGGATGATTTTGGTTTTACATAACTGTTATTTTGTTCCTAGTGTTACCAAGAACATAATTTTTGTATCTTGTTTGGATATGGATGGATTTGTTTTCATGTTCGAAAATAAGGGTTTTATTTTTTATAAGAACAACGTATGTTATGGTATGGCACATTTAAATAATGTTTTGTATGTATTAAATAACAAAAACCAAGTGTTGGAAATCTATAACGAAACAAACTCACATGACTCATACATCACCCACTTGTGGCATCACCGTCTCGGTCATGTAAACGAGAAGCGCTTGACAAAGCTCTACCAAGATGGATATTTAGATTCTACTAAGCTAAAACCACTTGATAGATGCCACGCTTGTTTACAAGGTAAAATGACCAAGCCACCTTTTGGTGGACAGGGTGAAAGGGCCACAGAGCTTCTATAATTGGTAGACACAGATGTATGTGGACCATTTTTAGTAGAAGCTAGAGGTGGATATTCTTACTTCATTACATTTACTGATGATTTAAGTAGATACAAATTTGTCTACTTAATGAGGTATACATATGAATCCTTAGAGAAATTTATGGAATTCAATAATGATGTAGAGAATCAGCTTGGTAAGAAGATAAAGAAGCTTCGATCGGATCGAGGTGGAGAATATCTGAACCAAGAGTTCATCAATCTTTTATGGGAGTATGGGATTCTATCTCAGCTCACTCCTCATTATACACCACAGTGGAATGGTGTTAGTGAAAGGAAGAACCGCACCTTTTTGGACATGGTAAGTTCGATGATGAGTGATGCAGATATTTCATTATCCATTTAGGGATATGCATTAGAAACTGCAGAAAGGTCATTAAACTGAGTACCAAGTAAGGAGGAAAATGGAATTCCCTCTAATTTATGGAATGTAAAGAATCCCATTTTGTCGCATACATGTGTATAGGGATGTGAGGCATTTGTTAAGGCCTTCTCAAGCAAGAAACTAGCACCTCGGGTCACGAAGTGTATCTGTATAGGATATGCTATGGAAACAGGGCAATTTTACCTATATAACCCTCAAGACAAGAAAGTGACTGTTGCCAGACATGTCGTCTTTCATGAGAGGGAGCACATCCTCAAAAAGGATAGTGGGAGGAAGATTGACTTCTATGAAGTTGATGCTCAAGATACACATGAGTTGGTACAGGAACAAGTTCTACAGGTCTCCGTGGAAGAGGTTCCAGAAACACAAGTATTGTGTAGGAGCTCAAGAGAGGCAAGGGAACCAGATAGATTTGGATTCCTAGTCACCGAGGATGGTGAATCATTATTGTTGGACAATGATGAACCTCTCTCCTATAAGGAAGCAGTAGAAAGCTCAGAAGCTGCAAGATGTCTAGAAGATATGAATTCTATGATGGATTCCATTTATCAGAACCATGTTTGGGTTCTGGTCGATGAGCCAGTTGATGTAAAACCTGTTGGATGCAAATGGGTATTCAAGAGAAAGCTGGGCATGGAAGGTCAAGTTAGAACCTATAAAGCAAGGCTAGTGGCTAAAGGATTCAGAAAACATCAAGAAATTGACTATGATGAAACCTTCTCACCATTTTCTATGTTTAAATCTATAAGATTCATACTTTCCATAGCAGCTTACTATGACTTTCAGATTTGGAAGATGGATGTCAAAACATCATTCCTTAACGGGAACCTTCAGGAAGATGTCTATATGACACAACCAGAAGGGTTTGTGACACCAGCTGAAGCCAAACAGGTTTGCAAGTAGCAGAAATCCATTTATGTATTGAAGCAAGCATCCAGGTCATGGAACATTCGATTTGATGAAGCCATAAAGTAATTTGGTTTCATTAAGAATGAATGTGAGCCATGTGTTTATAAGCGGTTTAATGGGAATGTAGTCGTTATCCCAGTAATATTTTTTGATGACATATTTCTTATTGGTAACGACATTCCGACCTTACAGTCAGTTAAGGACTGGTTGAACAAGTTTTTCTCCATGAAGGACTTGGGAGAAGCAGCCTACATTCTAGGGATCAATATCGTTCGTGATAGATCCAAGAGGCTTCTTGGACTAAGTCAGGGTACATACATTGACCAGATACTAAAGAGATTTAGTATGGAACAATCCAAGAGGGGATTGGTTCCAGTGTCACATGGCCTACATATTTCTATGAAAATGTGTCCTCATACACAACAAGGGAAAGATAGAATGAGTAATATCCCATACGCTTCGGCTATAGGATCCATCATGTATGTCATGTTATGTACCAGGATTGATGTTGCCTATGTACTGAGCATGGTAGGAAGATATCAAGAAGATCCAGGAGAACACCATTGGACTGCTGTTAAGGCTATCCTTAAGTATCTGAGAAGAACTAAGGATATGTTCCTGGTGTATGGAGGAGATGAGGAGATTTTCATAAGAGAGTATGCTGATGCTGGTTTTCAGACAGATCAGAATGATCTGAAGTCACAATCTGGATATGTTTTCTGTCTCAATGGAGGAGCTGTGAGCTGGAAGAGTTCAAAGCAGCCAGTTGTCACCGATTTTACAGTGGAGTCTGAATATATAGTATCTTCTGATGCGGAAAAGGAATCCGTCTGGATTCAGAACTTGGTCTAGGATCTTGATGTGGTGCCTAGAAGTAAAGATCCCATTACATTTTATTGTGATAATACTACAGTGGTGTATCTTTCAAAAGAATCAAGGCCACATCAACGGACAAAGCACATACTCCGGAAGTACTACCTCTAAAGGGATTTCTATCAGAGGGGTGAAGTTGCAGTGAGAAGAGTGTCCACAGAAGAGAACGTGGCGGATCCCATGACTAATGGCATATCTGATCAGAAGAATGGATATCATCTGAGAGATAGCTGTTAAACGGTTGTTAGCAGTTGGCACTAGTCCAAGTTGGAGTATGTTGGAGTTGGTGGTCTAGAACCAATTACTTTGTACTTTTTTCATTAATAAAAGCCTTATCAAATCTTTATTGTTCTCATGCGTGAGAATTCATGTGATAATGTCCTAAGGATAACTGTTGCATTAATGGGTCAAAGCGGATCCCTGCTATGATGAGAACCAGAAAGTACCATAACACTATTCTTGAAAGTATGTTCTATGGCCAGATGATATTATTTGAGTGGCACAAATACTACAGATCATTAGGGGTGAGGACTCATAAAACTTTGAGTCACCTTCTCATGGTGTGTGCCCTTGGTGATATCCAGGAGGATATTATGAGAATGAGACCCACCAGTAGGAAATCCACTTTTCATAGTTTCATTGGATGTTCCTTTCTGCAGACGTGTGTATTGGCCCATAGACTTTAAGATTATTATTAATGGGTATTACAACTCGCACACTTATATGTATTGACGAAAACTGTGACGACACACTATTCGCAGTGAGGTAGGATACGTTGGGAGTTTCACTAGTAATACTACATTAATAGAAAATGTGCGAAATTATTTGTCCCTTCTATTCCACAATGGAAGTAGATATCTCTTTCCGTTTGATGGAATTGATGTAGCATACATAAATCCATGTCCATGGTAAGGTATGGGCGATTTCAATTCTAGGAAGTCAAAGAAAGAATAATCGAGAACATGGGTTGATGACACTAGCATGAAACTTGCTTGATTAAAGATATTGAGATGAATGTATTATATTACACGGTAAGAGTTCGTAGGAGGTGACACATCATTACGGCATTAACTTCTTTCTATATGGGTGACATGGCGTGTAGCTAGATGTTAACCCTGGACTTTAGGCAGGCTCAGCCTAATGCCGTTGAGAAAGAGGCCTAGAGGGTCACAAAATAAGTGTGTCCATGTATCTCAGTTAAATATTAATTTAACATGTTGAATAAAGATTATTCCCGATTGTGGTTTAATAACTATTCAAGAATATCTGATCACATTTATTTCGACACTAGTTATTCGAGAGATTATATATTGTGGGAGAAATAATATGTATTTATTAGCGAGTAATACAATTACATTTTTTAAGAAATAAATATCCATTACTCAAGGTCTAATAAATGAGGTGGAAGAAAATAAATAAAACAGAAAAAATAAAAGTACACGTCGTGTATGTTTATAAATACAAACCTTGTAGTTTTTTTCTTTCAGGATTCGTGAGAAAATATTGTTTATTTAATTAAATGATATTAAATGTGATACATTGGATTCATGTCAAGTAATAATGATGGTCAACTGTCATTATTAAGACATGGGGTATTACCAAGAATTAAATGAAATAATTAAAGGCTTTTGGGAAATTAATTAATTTTATTATTCTACGTATTATAAATCCCAATTACATTTTTCTCATGAGGGTTAGCCATTTTGGTTGAGCACAACAGATAGTAAATACTCTCAATCCAAGAGAGAATTCCCTTTCCACCAAGAATGCTTTCAAGTTACGAAAGCAAGATCCTCCACCGGATCAAGGCAATCGAAGACAGACATCACAAGCGAAGGATCTTCCATGCTTGCACCCTGATTTCCCTTCGGTGACATCCAGAGATACGTGGCACACGTGTGGATCACCGCTAGAGAAATCCTACACATGGATTCTCCGACGCAATAACAGATCACAGGATCGTGACCAGAGACACCAACAAAGAAATAATTCCATCAAGGTAATTCTTATGAAATAATTAAATTAATTATAACCAACATATGAAGATCCTATCTCAAGGGTTCCAGGACTCTTCTTTTCTTTTGCGTTCTTCGTTCTATTCCGATGATCCGGAGTTTTATATCATAACGGATCTCGGATTGAACGTTGTTTAACGCTAAAATTAATGATGGGAAATCCCACCAACTCGCTTCCACTGCGCTCGGAAACTATAGGTCTTTGGTTGAATATGATGAAATAAATTATAAATTTCTTTGTCACAGAAGTAGAGTTGAATGTGAATGTTGAACTGTATGTGCTAGAGGATCTAGCATTGTGTTTTTTGGAATTATATGTTAATGATTAATGATACCAAGGAAAAGAATGGTAGGATTTAGAACATTTTTTCATTAAAAGACTATGTCCTCACATGTTAATAATATCAATAAAACTAAACATTATGAGTTTAGGGAATTATATTCTCTCAGTAACAGGGTAAAAAACAATTTTTCAGAATTTATCCCATTTTTTATGAGAATTGTTTGTAAGTGAATCCTTTATAGAATGCATTATTCAGTAATAGATGAAAATAGAAATTTTCTCAAGGATTCCATCCACTATATTTTATATTAAACAGAAGTGTTCTATATGGTTATTGTGGAATAATGTTATATTTCAGGAACATGGATGGAAGAGTCATGTTAAGTCCAATGTTAATAGGTGGGATGTCTAATTATAAAAACAAGTGAAGGATGGAAACATATTCTCCAGGGGGTTCTATATCTCATAATCAGACTATGAGATTTGTTTACCGTCTTCCTATACTGTAGTGTAAGCCTTGGAATTTTTAATGGGGTTTATTCTTATCATATAAATAGAATTTTACGCAACACCTTGAGAATGTCATAATTACATCCATATAGGAAATCATTAGTGTTATTTTCACTATAAGGAATGGTATAGTTCTAGAGAAACATCTCATTATTCTCATGTATCGTATGCTATGATGGGACAAGTATATTAGGATAAATCACATTAATATAGCCAAGAAATAAATTTTTATTGTAGGAACACTATGAATCCTCAATATAGGAAATCAAAAAATGAAAACAAAGGGAATATTTTAGAGATTATGTAATTAGATGGCGATGAGCTAGTGATTAGGGTGCATTAATTGAAACAGTTTATGTTGAGAGGTATGCATCTTTTGAATTATAACCACATGAATTTTTTTAGATATGGGATCATATAATTTATTTATTTCGTATTACATAGTTGATTTAATGGGTTTATATGAGGAGACAATGAATTTTATTTTTAAAATCTTGACACCTTTAGGAAAATAAGAGTCTTCATCCCTGAAATGTGTTGTGTGTTTGATAAAAACGAAAGGCATTGAGTTGGTATAGACTTATAAATGATATAGATGGTTATCTATGACAAGATTTATGGAATGCATTTTTTGATGAACAGTATGGAATTTTTCAATTGGTATACATCATAGGTGAGTTTCAAATATTCTGATGATATTATATATTACACTAAAAACTATAGGGTAGTGGATACGAAAAGATAATGGAAATTGGTACCAGTGGTTTGAACTAATACTTACAAGTAGACAAAAAAATCTTTATAACTGGTAGATGCAATTTTGGAAGTGTTGATTTTCCAACAATAGTATATTAGTTCATTCATGTTTTTCTAAAAATAATTAATTATTTTCAAAAAATATAGTGTTAGATTGTATAATTGACCTCTAATTGGAGACTAGTTTTATTTTACTTTCATCCTATCTAATTACACCCATAAAATTTATGGAATCAATACATCATTTATAAAAGTTGGATTTTAAAGGGATCATACGACCGAGTATGTTACCTTGTTCAGCAGTGACTCTTTTTGTAAATGATGATGAAACTATTTCGATTTTGGTAGATTACCGTAAATTTAACATTGTTAGTATAATGTAGCAGTGTTCTATTCCATGAATTCTAGATCTATTTTACCAGTTGAGTGGATCCCAATGGTTCTCGAATATTGACACACATTTTTTATATCACTATCCTTGGGTTCGAATGGTGGATATTCCAAGGATATATTTACACAGTAGATATGAACATTAAGTGTATATTTTATCTATTTTGGTATAAAAACAAACTACAAATATTAATGGAATTGATGAATTAGAAATTTCAAATTTATAGGGATTTATTTATGATGTTTTGTTTGATGTTATACTAGTCTTTTCAAGGGATAAGGAGGATCATGCTGAATGCATCACTATAGTGTTTAGTTTCTTTTGGAGGATCATATGTATTCCAAGAAATAATCATGCGATTTATAGCTACCTGAGGAGACATTTGTTATCAATTTCATTTATGAAAAAGAAATCATTGTAGATCTATATAATATATAAGCAGTTATCTCCATGATATATCAAATGGATGTCCATGAGATACGAAATTCCCTTTGCTATTGGGGATAATATAGATATTTTGTATATGAAATTTAATGTTTTTAATTCCTAATGATAGATTTTATGTTTAATGGAATTATATTTCTATGGAATAGGGAATATCAAAAATAGTTTCATGAGATTAAGGTTAAATAGATATCAGAAACAAAACATACATTTCTAGAGTCTAAAAAAGTCTATACAGTCTATTGTGAGGCATCATAAGTAGGGTTGTGATGTCTTCTCCTAACATGAATAATTTTTTATTTCTTTTTGGCCATGGATATTTTGATTGTATGATATGAACTAACAAACACATTAATTCAGATTACCTAATTTATTATGTTCTTTGAACACTTGGCATCATTCTAAAATTGAGGTGAAAGTTTTGGTGTTTATATATCATTAATGTTTGAAAACATTACACACAAAGAGATGTGAATATATGGAAAATAAGATATATTTAAAATCTTCACATCTTCTATATTGACATGATTTATAGATTGAGTAAAGGAAATTCATTGGTGGATGCATTAAAAGAGAATTTGTATAATAAATTATACAAAGAAGCATCAAATTAGTGGAAGGTGATGTCAATTTTAATATACAGTCACATAGATTGTAACTAGGATGGTTTTGTAGTGCTCTAGTCATTTTCCACTAATCATGATTTGGTTCAACATAGGAAAGTGGATCGTATATCTAAATCTGAATATGTGTTGACAATGTAAAATATTTGTTGTGGGGAGGAAATTTAGGAATGAAAATTAAATTATATTTATATTTTATGTTTTAGATATCAGATAATGGTACCGTTGGTATGTCAAGAAAAAATTCATAATTCTTACCACCATTAAAAATGGCGTTTTCTTCGTGAAATTAAAAAGTTTAATAGAGAAATTTAATAATAATTTTGGTTTCTATCCATAGAAAGGATAGTGATGTAGTATGTTATGTGATTCCAAAACTACTAGTAGGTCAAGGTGGAGGACTAGTAACCTAATGTCATATAGTAGTATCTATCCATCCTTGTGTGGAAGTGAGAGAAGATATAATTTTATTTAATTAAAAAATTACAATAACTGTTAGGAACTCTAAATATATATGGGGTTTGAAGGATTAAATCATGTTATGAGATCATTATATATATATATATATATATATATATTTGAGTCCTATATGGTGAATAAATTTCCCTAAATATATATTTTTGATTTTCTAAAGTGTCTTGGAATTCCATTGTTGATTTTACCTTATATAGATCCGATTTTATGTATATTTTTTGGGAAATTTTTATAGAAATCCATTGGGACTCATTTTTCTTTCATCATGTCATAATATCGTCAAACTAACAAGAAATAAGGATTACTGATCCAAATATTTGGAATAAATTCAAATATTTTGTGTGATTAATTTTGGTGTCTCTTGGGAATGGTACATAACATTAGGGGAGTCCTTGTACAAAAAATGTAATCAAGTATCGATATATATAGCTCATTTTGATGCATTGTATTTGTATCTTTATTGTTATCTAAATTATTGGGTGGAAATATGGGAGAATTCACTAGTTAGACCCAATATCATTAAAGAGAAAAAAATACAAGATTCAATTGATCCAAAAGGGCATGGATACATTTAAATGTTATAAATAATAATATGTAGAACATAATCAATAAGTACTATCATTTAAGGTGAATTATCATGTGATCTTAATAATCCATCCTTGTATTGGTCATTATCATTTTTTCAAGAAGAGGAAGACATCTCCACGGTATGTTTTTTTTTTGAGATACAAGAATGAGTTGGTGAGTTGGAATATAGGAGGGGTTTTAAACAAGTTTTAGTAGAGTACATCTTGCATTCATCTATCTCAATTGAATAATTACCAACCAGATCCATAACATGAGATTCTATGGATCATTCTAGCCTAGATTCAGATGATATGTTAGTTAATTGGATGTTATGTATTATGTATTTGATTGAAAATTTTATTCAGGAAGAAGAATCAATCTAGTAAATATTAGATTGAAATATGGCTAGATTTAATAAGAGTTATTGGGGCCTAAAAGGAAATGATTGATCAATAGACCAAGCTCAAACATGAAAAATTTTATTAAATACATTATTGGGATGGATAATCCAATTTTTAGTTAAATACCACTCCCCTATATTTAAGGACCCGAACAATTATTAACTTATTATGTATATAGAATAATTAGGTTATTTTCTGTGTGGTTTAGTGGAATTGTAGAATGTGATCATGGATTTTAGAGTGGTGTACCATTTGATCATGGTTATTTGAAACTGTAGAGAATATATTAGAATATTTAAAGGAAAACAAAAGTGGTCACTTGTAAGGCACATGGTTGGGGCACAATTTGGAAAAACCATGAGGATGCCTATGAAAAACCATGTAATGATGTATAGAAGGAAAATCACTATTGTAACATGGTTTTTTTAACTGTTCAAGACAACCATATATTGGGGAACTTATGAAAATATATCATTAATGGTTAGAACGTGATTTTACTAAATGTGTTACCTAAAAATTAATCATTCAGTCTCAATTCAAAAATGGCACATCTATTTTTATTTATTCCTTGGTAACCCATTTAATTGGCTATTCTTCCATAATTCTGAGTTACATTTCCATAAAACTATTGAAATGTGATTCCCTTCAGACATGGGAAAATGTTTTTGGTGATTTTAAGCCCATTGGAGATACAGACTCACCAGTAGTAATGATTCAATCGTGATCTCATATCCTTCTCTTTCCCGAAACATTAGAAAACATCCATTAGGGATAGATCCATATTCCATTAGGTCATTTATGAAGTATTATTTAATGGTTTATAGAAGGAAAAGTTTTTTATGATCAAATATCGTGAATCATAGCGATGTACTTATTTTCTCCAATAGTTTGTGAGGTTTATGGATTCTCTCTTAGTTCTACTTTATTAGAACCTGATGGATTATTTATAAATATATGTGGTTATTGGATTTACTATGAATATTTTTTGTGAATCATTTTAGAGACCTAATGTTTTTTTGTATTGGAAACATATTGAAATTTTATGGTTATTTAAAAAATATATATATAATCAAAATTTTTAAATGGTGATTTTAATATTTTTCTTTTGGTTTTATAAATAAACATTTATTGAAGAATTTTACTCTATGAATGAATGTATTTAAGAAAATTTCATAACAGTGTTTTTGTTATTCTTATATGTTCTGAGTTCATTTGATCGAAGTGACCCTGAATAAGGATTGAGTACCAGTGCAGTACAATTATTTGACCCTATATAAGGGGAATATTTCATTGTTGATGTTTCATGATGGTCATACCATGATCACATGGTGGATCGAAGGGAGAACTCTCATGAGTATATATCTATCACTTAAGAATTCATGTGTGGTTGTTGGAATTTTTGGAATCAAGGAAAGGGTTTTCCAAAAGTAATTGGAAAATCATTTTCATTTATTTTTTATTTAATTAAATAGAAAATTGATTCAACATTGATAATCACTAGTTTAAATTATTTCAAACTATTTCATAAAAATAAATTCACATGATTTTGCAGAGAGTCACGAGTTGGGATATAATTAGGGAATTCCTACGAATCATAGACTCACCCCATACCTGGGAAATATTACACATTTTTATATATCTTCTACTTGGGAACATATTGACACATGGTATTTCAGTTAATTATTGAATCTTTTTTTCACATTGGGATTATATTTTTGATATAGATCATGGAGCATGATGGGAGTAATTGTTTTATTGTATTTGGTGCATTTTAGTTTTGTTATCTATAGTTTTGTTAAAATGTTATCTTTTTTGTTTCTTGTTTAACTTTGAAATAGTTATTGTTTTTTTCCATTGATTTTTATTTTTTACTCATTCAAAAATTTTTGGTTTCATTATTATATTTATTTAGGATTGTTTGTTTTATTAATAAAGAAAAAAATCACCTATATCCGTATCATAAGACCCTTTGAATTAATTTCATGCCTTTGGTGTTTTGGAGAAGTAAACAATGGCCAATAACACCCACAACCTCATCCAAATACAATTTATATGGGGAAAATGTTAAGAAAGGTCAAAAATATTATTAACATTGATAAATACAATACTTTTGCATAAAAAAAGTCTTTCTAAAAATATTTCTTCATCATTCAATTGTTTTATTCATTTTCATTTATAATGAGTTTAAACAAAATTAATTTATTTTAGTAATGTTTAAATCATATAATTTTCATAATTAAGTTATCTAAATTCATACATGTTAATTTTTCATATTGGTTTTAATTTCATGTTATAAATATAAATATTTCTATTATATTTTGGTTCTCTAATACAAGAAGGCATGTGCATCATTGGCAATCAATGAAATTTAAATATTTTTAAAAATCAAAATTCATAAAAAAATTGTTATAATCACCACATTAAATTTTTTATTAAAATTCAATAATCATATATGGACATTGATCTAATTGGATGATAGTTTAACAAAAATACATCTTAGGATAGAATGATTGCTCTAGTGGTTAAAACATTTTTTTGAGTATTTTTATTCTCATTTATGGGTTAATCTACAATAACCATGATGTTACTAGTATATATTTGTATTAGTACTGTTATTTATTTAATTGAGTGATATTAATTTTGGAATTAATATTTTCGAAATTTTTAATTGTTCTAGGAATGAATTTTCAAAAAACAGGGTGATTATAAAAATTTTAAAATCTATTTTTGATAATGAATCCAAATTTACATATAAGTGATGAGAGACTATGTAGCATGAAAATGTATTATTATAAAATATTTGTATTTTGTTTTTAATTATACTATTTTATTTATTTCTTCTCCATTACTATTTTATAATCATTCGAATCCATTCTTGGAGAAACTCCATTGAAAAATCCCTTCCTACCCTCCTTTTGTTTTGATTTTATTATGATTATTTAATGTAGTATCATGGTGATAGCCCTAATAATCTTCTTTTTTTTCACTACCCTCCTATTATCATATTATTAAATTTACTAAAAATACATGAGAGTTTATTTAATTATTAGAGAGGGTGAAAAAATGTTGTATTTATATGTTTATGGTATTCATATGAATGTTTTAACCTCGCCATATAATATTAGATACCCTACAATAAAATGTTTAAACCATATACTGGAAAACCACACACTAAAGTGCCTTTATTAATGAAATTATTAAAAATTTAATTTAAAATTTAAATGTTATCAAACTGTAAATATTTTTTGATTCAACAAAAGGAAATGATCTTAGTATATATTTTTAACTTTTTTACAAAAATTTGGGGTGGTACTAAAAAATACAGTTTTAATAAAGCATGTTTTTTTAATAATCATTATATATTAATAAAATATATGATTAAAAAAAAATATATAATAAAATTATAATTTTATGAATATAATATTCAATTTAATTTTTTAAACATAATATCCATATGTAAAACATCTTAATATAATATTAAAATGTTAATTTATTAAAAAACTACTTTTGTTAATTTATTTGAATCACGTATTTTATTGGGAGATTAAATTATAAATTTAAAATAATTTATAATAACATTAAAATTTTTAATTTGAAGTCAATAAATTTCATTAAAATCATTAAAAAATATAATAATTTTATTTAAAATTTTTAATTCTATAAACTGTTCCTTCGCTAAAAAATATAATTATTTATATATATTTTAAAATTAAAATTTCATTGATCTAGAAATTATATATGATAAAATGAAATTGAAATTATATATCAGAAGGATCATATCTGGTAAAAGGGGAAATATTAATATATATAATTAAATTTTATTAGCAATTTAAAAAAATTAATTACTAAGGTAATTGATAATTATAATAAAATATAAAAAATTGAAAAAAGAACCCTAAAAAACACAAATAGGCCTAACAAGTATTTTTAAAGGAAAAATTAAAATAAATCATCCTACACAAACCTAGTAATGTGTTTTCCATTTAACCTCGAATTGTAACCTAATAATGATTAAAATTTAAGGGTTACTCCCAAAACTATCCTTCCCTTCATATAAAAATTATAACATTCTCACCTCATTAAGACACACATCCCATGAATATATCTCCACTAATATATTTCATTCATATATTAATTGAACCCTCTACCACATTTATAATATTTTTTACCATTAGTTTTCATGGGGATTCTATTTCCAAGAAGACTAATAAAGAAAAAATTCAAGTCCAAGACTAGGGTTTTATCATATAAAGATATTTTATTCAAAATAATATTCACTGTTTATTATAGTGAAAGTTAATATTATTATTTTGGTAAAATATATATAATTTAATTCACATATAATATGGGAATTATTTTTTTTATTCGTATACCACATCCCTTATGGAAACAATAACATTCATTCAAGTGTTGTGTTGATTTCCTCCTCCAAGTCCCACCATGTTTTGTTTTCATACACCTCCATAAAAGGATTGATCTGAGGATAAATATTAAAGGTTAAACATGAATATTATTATTTCATTATTGTTCAGGTATATCACATGTTAAAACCTATTGTTGATATTATAAAAAAACCTTCATCATTAATTTAATCATTTTAATAATCACGATAACATAATTATATTTCACCTAAATAGTTAAAAATTATAGTATCCATTAATTATTCTTCAACATTAAAAAAAATTTATATAATGATAATTTTTAATAAATATGGTCATAATAATTATTTGGAATTTTGTTTCTTCAAGACCACCAAAAACACATCTTATACATCAGGGGATGTTCATGTTGTTTTCAGTTTTACTACGTAATATTATAGTAATATGAGTTTATATCATGGATAAAAATGGGAACATAATTTTTAATGTAATATTAAATACATATTTGAATATTGGTTTTTTCTATAAATGATGAAAAATTATTTAATTCCTCAACTAATAAGACTCAATTTGATTAAAATTAAACCCAAATACATTCTTTTTATCAAATTGATCATAAAAGATACTGAAAAACCTAAAACAGAATTAGAAGATTAGAAAATAATTATATTTTACCATAATACATTGAATACACAATAATAATGAATTTTTCAGAGAATAAATAATACAAAAAAACTATAGTTTGACTTGTATAAATAAATGAAAATATAAATAAGTGAAGCATAAGTTTAATAAAATTAAGATATGAAATGACTATTTTTTGAACATATAAATGAAAATTTATGTCATTAACATAATGAATTATGGGATTATGATATATCTATTTGTGATAAATTATGATAAATCAGGATCATGGATGTAAGGAAAATAGGTGTGGGTTTATAACTCAAATCACCCTCTTTGAGATAAATTTTTTATTTTTGTAAACAATATCCTTTGTGGGGACATTATAAAATTAAAAAAATGATATTTTATGTAATTAATATTTTCAGTTCACATATCTTATAATCAATTTCTATTTATATATCTTAATAGGTTTGGATTCATTTTCGAAAAAATATATATGTGATGGTTTTCATCTCTATTTACATTATTTGTGACTCATGTTATTTCCACCACCAATATCAGTTTTTATTCATACATTTAAATGAATGATTTTTTATTTTAAATATAACAAATAATCCATTACTTTGGGTGGAAATATGGGATACTTCACTGGTTGGGACCAATATTATTAAAGAGAAAAAATTTAAGATTCCATTTATTTAAATGAGAATGGATACAACTCATAGTCATCAAAAAATCATTTGTAGATCATCATAAAAAACTGCTATTATTAAAGTCGATTTATCATGTGATCTTAAGAATACTTTCATGTATTTTTCATTATCATTTTTCAATGAAGAATTAGACATATCCTTGATATATATTCTTTTTTTAGATGCATGAATTAGTTGGTGAGGTGGAATATAGGTGGGGTTTCGAAACATATTTTAGTAGAGTACATAATGTATTCATGTATCTCAACTGAATAATTACCAACCATATCCAAGCCATGTCATTCTTTGGGATCATTCTGGATTTGAGTCAGATGATACATTGGTTCATGGGATGTTATGGATTATGTATTAGAAAGATATGTTCATTCATGGAAGAATAATGAGTCTAGTAAGGATTTGATGAAATCATGGTTGGACTTATTTAGAGTCATCACTGCATAAAAATAAATGATGGATCAATGGACCAAACAAAAACATGAAATTTTTTAATTTTTACATTGTGGGGATGGAAAGGCCAAATTTTAGGAGAATATATAACCACTAGTTTTAGGAACTTAACAATTATTAATTTATTATGTATATATAATCATCAGGTTATTTTTTGTGTGGTTTGGTTGAGTTTTAGGATGTTTTCGAGGATTTTAGAGAGGTGTACCATTTGAGAATGGTTATTAGAAACTGTATAGAACATATATGAAACTATGAAAGGAAATAGAATAGGTCACATAGAAGGAACATAGTTGGTTCACAATTTGGATAAACAACGAGAATGCCTAATAGTAACCATGTAATGATGTATTGAAGTAAAATCGTAGTTGTAACATGTTTTTTCTAACTACCCATAACTACCATATATGGGATACTTATTCAAATATCTCTTTCATGATTAGAACATTGTTTTAAAAAAGGTGTTCCCTAAAAAAGAATCATTTATTATCAATTATTGAAATGGTAGATATAATTATATATATTCTATAAGAACCCTTTTAATTGAATATTCTTCCATAATCCTGTATTACATTTCCTATCAAAGATTTATAGGTGATTCCTTTTATATATGGGAAAATATTTTAGGCGATTCTAAGCCAGTTGGAGATCCAGATTCAGTAGTTGTAATGATTCATCCTTGATCTCATATCCTTTTCTTTCCAGAAACATTATATCAAATCCAATGGGGACAGATTTTTTATTCCATGTTGGAAATTATGATGTATTATTGAAGGATTTATGGAAGGAAAGATTTTTTGTGATCAAATATTGTGAATCGTAGTGATTTACTTCTTTTCTCCAATATTTAGCGAGGTACATGACTTCTCTCTTAGTTCCACTTGATTAAAATAATATGGAATTGTTTGTAAAAACATGTTGCTATTGAATTTATTGTGAATTTTTTGGGTGAATCTATTTGGAATCCTCATTATTATTTTCATTGGAAATTTATTAGTATTAAAGGATATTCTTGAAAAATATATTTAAGGAATTTTTTATAATTGTGATTTTAATATTATGGTTTTGATTTTGTAAATAAAAAAATACTGATGAATTTTATTTTAAGAATGAACATATTTATGAAAAACATTATAACATTGTTTTTTTCATGCTTATATGGTCTGAGTTACTTTAATTATTGTCACCCAGAATATCATTTGTGTGCAATTTCAGTACAATGATTCGACCCTACATAAGAGGAATATTTCATTGTGGAACTATCTTGTTGGTCAAACTGTGATCACTCGGTAGATCAAAGGGCGACATCTAATGAGTATTTGTCTATCATATAGGAATTAATGTGTGGATGTGTGAATGTGTGAATTTTTGGAATAAAGGAATTGGTTTTCCAAATGGAACATTAATATTTATTTCATTAATTTTTTGTTTAATTCAAAGGAAAATTGATTCAACATATATAATCACTGTTTGAAATTATTTTAAACTATTTCATATAAATACAATAAAATGACTTGTCCTACAATCATGAGTAATGATATAATTACAGAATTCTTACTAATATTAGACTCACCTCATACCTATAAAATATTAAACATTATTATATATGATCTACATGGATACATGTAAACACATGGTATCTTTTTTTATTAGTGAATCATCTTGTTACCTTGGGATTAGATTTTTGATCATGATCATGGTGTAGAATGGGAGTTATTGTTTTAATGTAGTTTGTGTTTTTCAATTTTTATGTTTTTATTTTTGTTCAGATGTTATCTTTTTTTATCCATGTTTAACATTGGTATGGTTGTAGTTTTTTTCATTGTTTTTTATATTTTACTAATTCATAAAATATTTGTTACATTGTTATACTAATCTACAATTTTTTGTTTTTTCATTAATGTAAAAAATCATCCACATATGTATCATAATGCCTTTGGAATTAATTTCTTGGCTTTGGTGTTTTGGGGAAGTAAACTACGGCCAGTAACACCCACAAACTCATCCAAATAATTTTTTTGTGGGAAAAAATTTTAGGCATAATAAAAATTAAAATTAATATTGAAAAATAAAATTATTGTGCATAAGAATAATTTTCCAGAATAACATTTCTTCATCATTCAAATGACTTTTTTCAGATTTATTTCTAATCAGTTTATGAAAATTGAATATATTTTATTAATGTGTAATCCATAAAATTTTAATAATTAAGTTAGATAAATTCATACTTGATAATTTTTCATATAGGTTATAATGTCATGGTATAAATTAAAATATTTCTAGTATATTTTGGTCTTATAATATAGGGACACATGTGTATCATAGGTTATTAAAGATATTAAAGCTGTTTGAGAAAAAAAAGTTCATTAAACAAAAATGTGTTCAATAATGTGCATTAAAATATTAATTACAATTCATTAATAATTTATATATATTGATCTAATTGGTAGATAGTTTAACAAAAATTAATCTTAGGATAGAATGATTTCTCTAATGGTGAAAAAATATATTAAGAGTTTCTAGTCACCTTTATAGGTTAGTCTTCAACAACCATGATGTTAATATAATATATTTTAATTTGTCTTGTAATTTATTCAATTGAGGGATATTAATTTCGGAATTAAAATTTTGTAATTTTGGAATTGTTCCTGGAATGAATATTCAGTAAGCATGGTGATCATAAAATTTTAAAAGCAATTTCATATAAAGAATCAAAATTTTTATATATGTGATAAGAAGCTATGTATCTTGAAAATTTATTATTCTAAAAGATTTATTTTTGGTTTTTAAATATCTTAATTTATTTATTTCTTCTATATTCCTATTTTATAAACCTTTGATTCCATTCATGGAGAAACTCCATTGAAATTTCCCTTCCAACCCTCTTTTGGGATTGATTTTATTGTGATTATTTAATGTACTATCGTAATGATATCGCAAATCATCTTCCATTTTTCTCACATTAATCCTATAATAATATTCTACATTTTACTAGAAATACATGGGATTTTTTTTTTAATTATTAGGGTGGGTCATGAAATGTTATATTTTTATGTTTAATGTATTCAAATGAATTTTTGATCCTCATCGTATAATATTATATACCCTTCAATAAAAAGTTTACACCATATTATAGAAAACCACACTCTAAAGTTTCTTTATTAATGAAATTATTAAAAATTTAATTTTAATATTAAAAGATATCAAACTATCATTATTTTTTGATTCATCATATGGAAATCATCTTTTTATATATTTTTAACTTTTTTATAAAACGGAGGGGTTGTACAAAAAAAATATTTAACAAAACATGCTATTTTTTTGAAACTATAATTATATATTAATAATATATATGATTAAAAAATATATTTAATTAAATTACATATTATTAAATAAAATATTAAATTAATTTTTTCCAATAAAATAATCCGATGTGAAACATTTTAATAAATAATTATAATCTTAATTTATTAAAAAACTAATTTTGGTAACATATTTTCTAGGGACATTTAATTCTAAATTTACTTGAATGTATAATAACCTTACAATTTTTTATGTAAATTAAATTAATTTCATTAAATTCATTATCAAATAAATTTTTTGATATTTATAAATTTAATTCTAGGAACCGTTACATATCCAAAAAATGTAATTATTTATGAATTCTTAAAAATTAAAATTTCATTAATATAGAAATTATATATGATAAAATAATATTAATATTATATATTAGAAGAATCAAATTTGGTAATAAAGGAAATATTAATTTATATCATTAATATTATTTTAGCAATGTAAACAAATTAATTACTATGGTTATTGTAAACATGAATAAACTATAAAAACATGAATAAAAAACCATCAATCACAAAAATATGTCTAATAAGTATTTCTTGACATAAAATTAATATAACATAACCTATAACAACCTAATAATGTTTTTTACATTTATCCATGAATTGTAACCTTAAAATGATTAAAATTTGTGGGTTACTCCCAAAACTATCCTTCCCTTCACATATAAATTATAACATTCCAACCGCATAAAGAACCACATACCATAAATATATATCCGTGAAAATGTATCATTAATATATTAATTTAACCCTCTACCACATTTATGATATTTTTTTCACCATTATTTTTCATGGGGTTTTCATTTCCATGGATACTAATAAGGAAAATTCATGTCAACGTTAAGAGTTTTATCTTCTAAAGACAATTTTTTCAAAATTATATTAACCATTTTTTATTGTCAATGTAAATATTATTATATTGTTAAAATTTATATAATTTATTGTTCATATAATATTGTAATTATTATTTTTTATTCCTATAACCCATCCATTAAGGAAACAGAAACAGTAATTCAAGTGTTGGGTTGATTTCCTCCACCAAGACCCACCTTGTTTTGTTTTCATCCACCTCCATAAAAGGATGGATCTATGGATTAATATTAATAGATAAAAAGTATTCTTATTATATCATTATTGTTGTGTTATATCACATTTTGGAACCAATTATTGATATTATCAAAAAAACCTTCATCATTAATTTAACCATTTTAATAATCACACTAAATGAATTATATTTCTCCCAAATTTGTAATATTAAAATGTCCATTAATTATTCTTATACATTAAAATAATATTCTATATTATACGTATTATTACTAAATACAGTCACTATAATTATTTTATATTTTTCACATAAAGACCACCCCAAACACATCTTAAAAATTATTGGATATTCATGTCCTTTTTGGTTTTACTACATACATTTATAGTAATATGATTTTATATCATATATAATAATGGGTATATGATATTTTATATAATATTAAATAAATATTAAAATATTTATTTTTTCTAAATATATGAAAAATTTATTTCATTTATCAATTAATAAGACACATTTTCATTTAAATTAAACCCCTAAACATGTTTTTTAACAAATTGATCATAATGGGTACTAAAAAACTAAAATGGAATTATAATATAAAAAGTAATTATATTTTACCATAATATTTTGAAATCAATATAATAATTATTTTTTATAAATATATAATAAAATGAAAAACTATTGTTAGACTAGTACAAAAAATAAAAATATTAATAAGTGATGTGGAAGTTTATTAATATTATGATAGAAAATGATTATTTTTAGAAATTATAAAATAATATTAATATAATTATCATAATGAATTAAGAGATTATGATAGATCTATTTGTAATAAATGAGGACAAATCATGGTCATGGATGTAAGGAAAGGAGGTGTTGATTTTTTTAACTCAAATCACTTTATTTGAGATAAATGTTTTATATTGTAAACAATGTCCTTTTGGGGCCAATATATAATTAAAATATGGTTTTTATGTAATGAATATTATTAATTCACATATTTTATGATCAATTTCAATTTATATATCATAAGAGGTTTGGATTCATTTTCAATCAATATTATATTTCAGGGTTTTATTCCCTATTTACATTATTTGTGACTCATGTTATATCCACCACCAATATCGGTTTTTTTCGTACATTTACATGAATGTTTTTATACTTTTAAATATAACAATTAATATATTTTGTTGTGTGGAAATATTGGAGACTTCAATTGGTTGACCCTATATTTTTAATTAGAAAAATATATGATTCAATTGATCTAAAAGTTCTAGGATATATATGAAATTAATCAAAAATCATATGTAGATCATCATCAAAAACTACTATCATTTATGGTGATTTATCATGTGATCTTAAAAATCCTTCCATTTATTGGTCATTATCATTTTTCTATGAAGAATTAGAAATATCCTTGATACATATTGTTTTTGAGATACATGAATGGGTTGGTGAGGTAGAATATTGTTTTCGTTTTGAAACAAGGTTCAGTAGAGTGCACAACGTATTCATGTATGTCAATTGAATAATTACCAACTGGATCCTGAATATGAAATTCTATGGGATCATTCTGTCCTTGAATCAAATGATATGTTGGTTCATGGGATGTTATGGATTATTTATTAGAAAAATAATATTATTCATGGAAGAAGAATTAGTCATGTAAGGATTTGATGGAAACATGGTCAGATTTATGAAGAGTCATTGGGTAATAGAAGGAAATAACAGTTCAATGGGACAAACTCAAACATGAAAAATTTGATTTGATACATTATGGGATGGAAATTCCATTGTTTAGGACAATATAGCACCCCTAGTTTCAGGTACATGACCAATTATTTATTTCTTATGTATATTTAATCATCAGGTTATTTTTTGGTGGTTTAGAGGAGTTTAAGAATGTTTTCATGGATTTTTGAGGGGTTTACCATTTGAGAATGATTATTATAAACTACAAAGAATATATTGGAATCTATTAATGTAATTAAAATTGGTCTCTTGTAAGGAACTTGGTTTGTGAACAATTTGGGAAAACTGTGAGAATTCATAGGAGAAACCATGTAATTATGTATGGAAGGAAAATCATAGTTGTAACATTGTTTTTCTAACTGGTCAATAAAACCATGTATGGGGGGGGAATATTTCATTCATGGTTAGAACATGGATTTTATAAGTATGATCCCTAGAAATGAATCATAAAGTATCAATTATTAAAATGGTAGATCTTATTTTATTTATTTATTGGGAACCCTTTTAATAACATATTCTTCCATAATCTTAATTACATTTCCTCTCAACGATTTATAGGTGATTCCCTTCTAATATGAGAAAATTGTTTTAGGCCATTATATGCCCATTGGAGATCCAAATTCACTTGTATTAATGATTCATCCTTGATATCATATCCTACTCATTTCTGAAACATTAGATCAAATCCATTTGTGATATATCCTTATTTTCTGATGGTAATTATGGTGTATTATTTAAGGATTTATGAATGGAATGGTTTTTTGTGATCAAATATAGTGAATCATAGTGATGTACTTATTTTCTCTAATAGTTTTTGAGGTATATAGATTCACACTTAGTTACATTTGATTAGAACATGATTTCTATGTTTGAAATAAATGAGGATATTGAATTTATTGTTAATTTATTGTGTGAATCATTTTAAAAACATCATTATTATTATATAGGAAAATTATTGAAATTAGATATATTTTTAGAAAAATATATTTAATGTAAATTTTAAAATGGGGATTTTAATATTATGGTTTTGATTTTATTAATAATAAATTTATTAATGAAATTTATTTTAATAATAAACATATTTATGAAAAATATCACAACATTGTTTTTTTCATACTTATTTGGTCTGAGTTCATTTAATTGATGTGTCCCTAAATATTGTTTGTCTACCATTGATGTATAATGATTTGACCAGATATAAGGGGAATATTTCATTATGGAACATGCATATTGGTCAACCTGTGATAACTTGGTTGATCAAAGGGTGACCTCTCATGAGTATATATCTATCACTTAGGAATTCATGTGTAGATGTGTGAATGTGTGAAGTTATGGAATCAAGGAATGGGCTTTCCAAATGGAATTGGAAAATGTTTTCATGAATTTTTTATTTAATTCAATGGAAAATGGATTCCACATTGATGATCACTATTTTAAATTATTTTAAACTATTTCATATAAATACATTAGCATGTTTTTTCCTACTATCAGGATTTGGGATATAATATTGGAATTCCTACTAATCATAGAATCACGCCATATATGGGAAATAATACACATTTTTATATATCATCTACATAGATATGTGTAAATGCAAGACATCTCAGTTCATTAATGAATCCCCTTGTAACCTTCGGTTTAGATTTCTGATCTTGATCTTGGAGTAGGATGGGAGTTATTGTATTAATGTATTTTCTATATTTCAGTTTTGTAGCCTTTATTTTTGTTTATATGTTATCTTTTTTGTTTCTAGTTTAACATTGATATGGTTTTTTTGTCTCATTGATTTTTATTTTTTACTCATTCACAAAATATAGGTTTCATTATTATAGTTATCTAGGCATGGTTGTTTTATCCATAAATGAAAAAATAATCCACATATGTATCATAAGTCCATTTGAATTAATTTCTTTCCATTGGTGATTTGGGGAAGTCACCTAAGGCTAGTAACACCAACAACCTCATCTAAAGGCAATTTATGTGGAAAAAATGATATGCATGGTCCAAAATATTATTAATTTTGATGAATACAATTCTTGTGCCTAAAAATAATTTTCAAGAAAAATATTTCTTCATCGTTCAATTTATTTTATTTCTTTTTCATTTCTATTCAGTTTATAAAAAATGAATTTGTTTTTTAATGTGTAAAGAAAATAATTTTTTTAATTTAGTTAAATAAACTCATAATACCAGTTTTTAATCATGGTTATAATGTCATGGTACAAATAAAAATATTTCTAGTATATTATATTTCTCTAATACAGAGAGACATGTTTATCACATGCTATCAAAGTTATTAACAATGTTTGAAAAAAAGTCATAAAATAATAATGTGTTTATATCAATGCATTAAAATTTTTATTATGATTCATTAATAATTTAGGGACGTTGATTTAATTAGATGATAGTTTAATAAAAACATATCTCAGGATAAAATGAGTCCTTTAATGGTGAAAAAATATGTCGAGTTATTTTCGTTACCTATTTGGGTTAGTGTTCAACAACCATGATGTTACGGGTACATATTTTTTTTCTTGTAATTTATTTAATTTTGTGATATTAATTTTCGAATTAAATTTTTTTATTTTTGGAATTGTTCCTAGAATGAATTTTAAATAAGCATGGTGATCATAAAATTATTAAATCTATTTCGGATAAGGAATCCAAATTTACATAAATGCGATAAATGACTGTGTAGTTTGAATATGTACTATTCTAAAAGATTTATATTTTGTTTTTAAATATCTAATTAGATTTATTTCATCTCCATTCCTTTTTCATTATCCTTTTATTCCATTCCATGAGAAACTGTATTGATATTTTTCTTCCTACCCTCTATTGGGTTTGATTTTTTCGTGATTATTTAATGTAGTATCGTGATGATTTCCCTAAATATCTTCCATTTTTCTCACTTTCCACATATAATAATATTCTCCATTTTACTATATATACATGGGAGTTTATTTAATTATTCAATAGGGTCAAGAAATGTTATATTTTTTGTTTTGGGTATTCAGATGAATTTTTTATCCTCGTCCTAAAATATTAAATAACCTGTAATAAATGTTTTATTCTACATACTGGATGAACACAATATAATTTTCTATTATTAATGAAATTATTTAAAAATTAATTTTAAATTAAAAAGTGATCAAATAATCATTATTTTTTTATTCATCATATGGAAATCATATTAGAAAATATTTTTAACATTTTTATAAATATTAAGGGTTGTACTAAGAAAATATATTTATAAGAAAAGATGTTTTTTTGAAATTGTCATTGTATAGAAATAAAATATAATACTAAAAAGCATTTATGTAATAAAACTATAATTTATTGAATAAAATAATCAATTTTTTTTGAACATAATAATCCTTAGTGAAACATTTTAATAAAAAACTAAAATGTTAATTTATTAAAAATATAATTTTGGTAATTTGTTGGACTCACGTATATTATAAAGAGATAAAATTATAAATTTACTTGAATATATAATTATCTTATAATCGTTTATGTGTATTCAATTAATTCCATTAAAATCATTATCAAATAAAATTAATGTTATTTTTAAATTTAATTCTAAAATCATTTCCTTATACAAAAAAAAATTATTATTTAGGTATATTTAAAAATTATAATTTTATATATCTAGTAATTATATATGATAAAATGATATTAAAATTATATATTAGAAGGATCATATTTGATAAAAGGGGAAATATTAATTTATATCATATAATCTTTTTACCAATGTAAACAAATTAATTACTATGGTAATTGTAAATTTGAATAAAATATAAAAAAAGAAATAAAGACCCTAAATTTGCACAAATGTGTCAAAAAAGTATTTCATGAGGTAAAATTAAACTAACACAGACTACACCAACCTATTAATTTTCTTACATATAACCATGAATTCTAACCTTATAATGGTAAAAATTTAATGGTTACACCCAAAACTATCCTTCCATTCACATATAAATTACAACATTACCACCACTTAAAGACCCAAATCCCACTAATATATCTCCTTGAAACTATTTCATTCATATAAAAATTGAAACCTCTACTACATTTATGATATTTTATTCACCATTCGTTTTCAAGGGGATTCCTTTTTAAGGTGACTAGATGGAAAATTCAAGTCAATGACTAGATTTTTAACACCTAAATGGATATTATTCAAAATAATGTTCACTATTTTTTATAGTGAAAGTTAGTATTATTATATTTATAAAATTTATATAATATAATGTTTATATAAAATGGTAATTATTATTTTTTATTCATATACCTTATCCATTAAAGAAAAAAACATCCATTCAACTATTTTGTTGATTGCCTCCTCCAAGACACACCATGTTTTGTTTTCATCCACCTCCATAGAAGGATGGATGAATGGATTAACATTAATTGCTAAAAATGATTCTTATTGTTTCATAATTGTTCTGGTATATCACATTTTAGAACCTATTATTGATATTATCAACAATCCTTCATCATTAATTCAATCATTTTAATAATCATATAAGAAGAATTATAGTTCACCCAAATAGTTTAATATTCTAATATACATTATGTATTATTCGACATTAAAATACTATTTTATACAATATTAAATATCAATAAATAAGGTCATCATAATTATTTTATAGTTTTTTACATCAATACCACCCCCAAACACATCTTACGAATCATCAAATGTTCATGTTGTTTTTGGTTTTACAACCTACTTTGATAGTAATATAAGATTATATCATATATAATAATGTGAACATAATATTTTATATAATATTAAATAAATATGTAAATATTTATTTTTTCTATAGATGTTAAAATTTTATTTAATACATCAACCAATAAGGAACATTTTGATAAAAATTAAACACCCAAACATTATTGTTAAAAAATTAATTATAAAGGATACAGAAAAAAAACTAAAATGGAATTATAATATTATAAAATAATTATATATAAACATAATTGTTTAAAAACATTTTAATGATGAATTTTGTTATGAATAAGAATACAAACACAACTATTGTTAGACTAGTACAAATGAATAAAATTACAAATAAGTGATGTGGATGTTTATTAAAATTATGATAGGAAATGACTATTCTTTAGAAATTAGAAATTAAATTTGATATCATTAAAATAATGAATTAAGAGATTATGACATATCTATTTTTGATAAATGGGGATAAATAATGTTCATGGATGTAAGGAAAAGAGGTGTGGTTTTTTTTAACTCAAATCACTCTCTATGAGATACATTTTTTATTTTGTAAACAATTTACATTGTGGGTAATATATATAATTAAAATATTGTATTTAATATATTTAATCTTATTAATTAACATATTTTAAGATGAATTTTAGTTTATATATCTTAAGAGGTTTGGATTCATTTCAAACAAATATATTTGTGGGGAGTTTCATCTCTATTAACAATTTTTACGACTCATGTTATATCCTCCACCAATATAATTTTTCATTCATACATTTACATGAATGATATTATAATTTTAAATATAAAAAATAATCAATTTACAAACAAATATTTTTTTCCTTCACACATATTGCATTGATTATAGAGTCAAAAAACTAGTGTAAAAGTGAATATTTTCTATGGTGGAAAACCCATACAATGTTTACGAAATAAGAAATTCTGTGATGTTTCTGAAAACAGATTTATATATATCGATAATTGAATATGGATGTTGTTGTGAAATAAATGTACCTAGGGTCAATCACTATGAAAATGGTTGACTGAGCATTAACTCAGTCATTACTCTAATGAAAGACGAACGGGTCTAAGACTACACACATTGCTAGAATCTTTGGAGGGATATACTTTGGAATATTACTACGCTCTTTATAAACAAATATGAATGATATTTACTAACATATAATTGGATTATTAACAAAAAATGTTATTGAATCCATGTAATATCTTCCAGTGACATCCCATAAAATTTCATGTACACTAACAATTATAATTTTTCGATAAATGTAATTAATTTCACATTGACAACACTTGATGAATTATTTATTGATAAAGGGTTTTTATCTTATATATATATACATATATTATTTTACTTAAAGGGTTATTATTTTAAATATATATTTATTATTATAAAAATTGAGATGTTTTTTCATAAGTGGTTCCTTAAATAAAGGTATCAATGTTGTTGATAACAAAAATTGTGAATTTAAAAGACATATTCATGTAACATGTAGGTCCTAGATATATATATATATATATTCCTTTGATTCATTGAACACATGAAAATAGAACAATATTTTTGGATAGAGTGTATTCCTCTTCACAAAAGTGGATAGTTTATTGACATATGGATTTGATATCATCTTTTGATGTCTAACAATATGCAAGTATTTATTATGAGATAAATTGTTTTTTATCCATGTTCCTATTTATAATCATGGATATATAATTAATTCACATTATATTGATTATGGTCTAATTTTTTTGAATGTTTATTTCTATACCACTTATCTAGGTTTTTATTTTTAATTCTTCCACCATATACTACTCTTTATATAGAATTTAAGATCACCCTAATTTTTTTCATTCCCTATGAACAATATTTCAGGACAATGTATAAATTTTGAGGATATTATATAATGTATTTACATGTTCACTCAATATTTTAATTCTATATATTATGTTTTTAAATGTATTTTATTATTTATCTGGTCATCCTAAAATTCCAATTTACAGGATCCTTTAAAAACATTTATATTTTATACCAATAATTTATTATGACTACATGATATAGTATTCTTGAATTTGAGATGTAATAGATCTATTTTTTTATATAGAATCATGTATGTCATACTTATATATGGTATAAAACTCAAACCCTTACAATTCACTGATAATAAATTACATACCTAAGTGTTTCTTATCATGATTATCTTTATTTTTATAAATTATTTTCATGATTTATTATCTTTCTTACGACTATTAATTATTAATAAGAAACATATTTATTTCAATATTATGTGTTTATTTGGATAAATGAAAATATATAATTTAAATATTTCAAATATTTTATATTTTATCTCTTTAGTGTTTCCAAAACCATTTTTTTTATTACATGAGGTTGTTTAGGGACTATCATTAAAATATTTATATATTCCATTAGTTTAATAAAATTATTTTGGAATATTTATTTCTATTGAGTTATGCCCCTACCAGTATAATGATAAGGCTATTTCAAATTTAAACATTCTCTTATTCCTCTCTATATTTATGAAAATTGTATGGCCTTACAAAAAATAATTCTATATAATTTTTATCTAAATATTTTTTGTGAGGGTATTCCATATTACCCCTTATACGGGTATATTCTAGGTTGCATAAGCGGAAAATACATCTCACATATATGTAAGGATCAAAGTCTTACTTCATGAATGTTTATGGATTATGTTAAGCTTTTAAAAATTTGGAGGACTCATGTGAGAGTATTTTTTTTATTACATTATTAAACGAATATTGTAATTACCCTAATGTAGTGGACCCTTATTTTGTGAGGGTAATATTTTTATCCTTAATATATTCTTGTTTTCAAAAATTTTATCAGAAATATATATTATATATGAAAAGAGGTCATAAGAATTACAAATAAGGGAAAATAAATTCAATGTAATTGACTGAAATTAGAAGTAATATTTTATTTCTTAGTTTTATTCAATAAACTATAATATAATGGAATTAAAAAGTTAAATATCAATATATATATATACCCCGGTAAATAATATATTCTTTACATGTACGGTGAAATTAAAGAATAAATATCTATAAATTTATCCATTTTTAAATTGTTCACAAGAAAGAAGATTTTCCATGTTTAGATTACTATTTAATGTAATTTTTGACTAGTTAATTTTGAAACACACGATTTAATCACTTAATATCTTTGAAAAACCAATAGAATCCTCCATCAATTGAACATATTTATTTGTATCTATATAGGGAGATGAAAACTTATCTATTTGATTTCCTTATGGTATTATAGTTTCACAAATCCCCTCATCTCAATTCCCATGATGTTATAGTCAATATATGATTCGCTATCTATTTCTGTGTATTAATGTAAAACTACATTCTACATTGGGGATTCATGATCTTCTCTTCTTTAATTTTATTCAAATAATTAAATTATCATATATTTTCACTATGTAAATAACTTAAATCATCAATAATAATGATGAAATAGAATAATGATGAAATAAAAGAGGAAGATATTACGTAAACATATATATAGTTAATTTTTGGAAACATTATATTTTAATTATGAGTCATAACATGATTTTATTTCCAATTGTGTGTTATTTTATATTCTACCATATGTAATTTTATATTATAATATAAAATATTATAAATCGCCAATGTGAGAACATATTTGAAAAAGTGGTGAAATTAATGTGATATTAGTTACAAGAAAACTGGTTATTTATTTGATGTTTATGCATATTAAATTGAAAAAAATGTACTAACAAATGAAATGTGTAATTTTTTTAAAAAGTGAATATAAATTATAATTTTTATGAATACATGTATACTTTTATATAATTTGTGATAATAAATTATTAAAAAAAATCGGGTACCTGTATTCTTAATTTTTCTTGATAATGACCATTGATTTACTTTTCCATAAAGGGTTAGATCTACATTATTATTTTATTAGTGAGATGATTATGTGTGATTTGGTTTAATCTAGAGATTATTATTGAGGTGTGGATACTGTTTTTAGGGATAGAATTACTATTTGTTATGAAGTGGTTTCAACTTTTTGCGGAGTCTATTGAAAGTGTCAGGATTGGTATATAAGGTCTCTGATTGTGAGGTTGTTTATGTTAGGTATATTATTAGTTTTTGATGGTAATGGAGTGACGTAAATTTCTAAATAATATACCAGAATTTGTTGGGGTTGAATTATCATGTGATACTAATTTAACATGATAATACTCAAAATAGGAAGTCCGAGTTGACATGAAATGTTTTTCCATTAAATATGATAATTTTTTAACATATTAAATATAAAATTAATGGGTAGTGGTTAATATGAAAATATTAAATAGAGGATAGTGTTTAGTAATATTTTTGTTTATATTATAATAGTGGAATATGGAGTTATTGTGTAGTGGTAGGATGGTGTTGTGTTACAGATGTCACGATAAAATCTAGGAATGAATAATATTTGATACAAAATATTTCTGTATTTTTTTGATATATTTATTTTCCAAACAATAAATAGACCACCTTACAGATTCCAAAAACATCATTTGAATAGGGTGTTTTGAATAATATCTAGGTTAGTGATGGAAGAGATCACTTACCTCTCCCTCTACCAAACTATCCATTATAGTTTTTTGGATTGATACAAAATTATACAACACACAAGTTCACCCTAAAGGGTATTAGTTCTATTGAATCCGATAGGAAATTGGTATAAAACATTATTTTAGACTGTATGGGGAATTGATAAGGTGTTAAAGTATATAATGGTAGACATATTTTTCTATTAATATGATATCCTATGGTAGCATTTAAACATGGTTGTAGATGGGCTGGAGGATGATGTTTATTAATATAATGATATCCAACTATATATGATATATATAATTAAATATAAAGTGAATGAGAACATGATAGTGGTCGGGATGTTTGATTTTGTGGGGTGTAATAGAAAATGTTTTGGGGAAAATAATCCTGATATAAAACTATTATATTTCATGTGATAATTATTGAGAGTTATTGTGTGAGGCTAGGATATATAGTTATATTTATCTATTTTTTCTAACACTCACTATTGATTTTTTTATAATTTCCCCACATTTACGAAGGTGTGTTAAAGAGAATCCAATTTAGTTTATAGGTTATAATCAACCCTGTATTTATATTTCATATTCTGAGTATGGATTTAGTGACTGAGTTGTATTATGCTAACATCGAGTGTAGTGTTGTTGTTGGTTGTGATACATAGATAATTATTGTACACCATTTTAGATAGTTTATAGTTCATTATAATAGGCATTGTTTTATTTTATTATTATTAAATAATATATTAATTATCATTTTTATGGTGTTTATTTTTTTTATTTTATTAATATTAATGACATTATACATGGTAATGTGTCCAATTTTTTGTGTTTATAACTATAAGGTTATTTTCCAGCCCAAGGCCTACTAGTGGAAGAATTTCGTTGTAACTCCCATTTTAAATTCAATCATAGAAGGGGTACCAAATGATTTTGGGATGTTAAATATCAATTATTAAACACAATTTTAGAATATCACAGGTTTATTAAAAAACATTTGTTGTGTATCTTGTGTTGTGTTGTTTTAAAATAAATATAATGTTTTAAATAGGTGATGCATTTTTTAGAAATAGATGTATGTGGGTGATATATCTAATTTTATTATTTAATTTCAAAATTAAATTATTTGGTGTGTGGGGTAATGTGGTTTCTCTAGGATCGTATGTTATTTAGCCCATTTTAAATTTTTTTATATTCATTGTTTTACACAAACCATCATCATTTTATATGTTTAATATTAAAAAAATGGGATCCACTATTTATTTTAATGTTTGGAAAAGTGGTAGAACATGATCATTTATCAATTATTTAAATTTCGATATCATTTTGGATACAAAAATTTTAGAAAAATCCATAGTCTCCAAAAAGATATATAGTTATCATAAAATCCTTTCCCTCAAATAATTGGTTTTTTGTCCTATATTTTTCATTGTATTGAATATTATAGTAATAACACTATAATTTTGTTAAAAATTGTTTTAAATTAATAACATTTATTTTAAAATCTTGGATATATGATCAAAATGGTTTTGAAATAAAATATTCAAAAAAATATATGTGTGATACAATGTTATTTAAATTAGAATGTACATAATTTTTTTGAAGTAAATATTATTTATTATTGGATTTTATGATTTTTACTGAGATAATATATTTACAGTTTCTAGAATTTGTATAACATATATAACATAATGCAAATTGAGGGAAACATGTCATTCATTTGGATTATTTATATATATTTTAAGGGGTATAATAGTGATGATTTGGAGTTTTGGGTGATCTATGGTCTCATAATAAATGAGTACTAGTTGTATTAGAGAATATTTTTCCTTAATTTTTAATACATATCACAAATTATATCATTAAAAAATATGTTCCATTGCTGGGTATATTTAAATTCTATGTGATATTTTATATAAACATAAAATAAAATTTTATTGAGGGAATGTTTATGGTTTTTTTCATTATAATAATTCATTTACATAAAATAACATTTCATTGTATATTTATTCAACATAATAAAATATAAATTTATTTTGACTTGAAACTATAATTTATATAATAATCATGATTGGTTTCTATTTGATATCCAATGATTTCATTTAGGATTTTTATACGAGTGAAATGATTTTTAAACGGCATAATGACGACTCCCTATGTACATTTAATTAAAAATCGTGATTAGTAACCCCCATGGAATATATAGGGGATGGTTCAAATATAGGATTTGGAGGAAAAAGAGAGGATTCCATATAATATGGATTCGTATTCATATTTATGTATATTAATTAGGGATTAATGTATTTCTATGTGTTAGATCATTTTTATTTTTTGTGTAGTTTATACATGAGTTTCATATCAATAATATGTGTAATTATACATGAGTTTAATGGATTATTATGTATATAAATATTTTGAAAACAAAAACTTCATTATTGTTTATTTTTTTATTCAAACATATTTAATTAAGATTTATGATGATATGTTATAAATTATTTTAAAAAATATAATTATTAATAATTAAAAATTGGAAACCCATTAATTCATAGTAAATATTATCATTATAATCATTGTTTGATAATAAAACATACTTTTGGGAATCAGGTATTTTTCATATAGTAGACATATATTACAAGTAACCTTTGACCTTGATCATGAATTTTGTAAACCTATAAAAATAATTCTACTTTTTTTCCTAAGTTTTGTGTGACTCTTATTTTCATTTTTGACTAACTTTAGCTGATACCATTTGTATATTTTATATTTTGATGTTGTTTAATCAGTTGTTAATAAATCCATTGTAATATTAAATTTTAAATAATTTCTATGGTTATATGTTTTAATTTAATGAAATTAATATTTTCCCCTCTTGTAAGAGTATCCTTTGACCATAGAGAGGATAATATGAATATTTTCCTATAGTAAATATAACATATTCATCCTATTATATGAAATTCATTTATTTTTTATAAATTATCATGATGGATATTTTTAATAAGATCCAACTCAATTAATGTAGAACACACAACTTTCTACAATGAAGAACAATATATCATTGCATTGTTCTCATGGACCTCTGAATGAGAGGGATTAACTAGAGAAAATTGAATATATATTTTATTTAGTTAGATATTAATGACATAAAATGAAAAATATCCTAAATATGTCTGATATTTTAAGAATAATGTTGTCTATGTATATTTTGTAGGATAAAATGCATCACATTATCTCATAGAATGGTTTCAAGGACATGTTTAATCAATAATTATATGTGGAGAAAATATTGATGTCAATGAAAAAGGAGTCATTTTTTTATAATAGTATAAATTAGGGTTGTAATTTGAAAAACATTTGACAGAGAAGGTTCATTATTACATTAAGGTTATCCAAATTTATATATATAATTATTATGAGTTTGAAAGGATATTTAAGCCCTATATTCGTAAAAATCCAATTTTTTATATAGCATCATACACTAATATATTCAATTAATTAGAAATATATGAGAGAAACATTGTTATAATGAATAATATGATAAGTTAATAAAAAATATCAAATAAAAAACAAATCCACTCCTTTTTTCAGAATACCAAATAGTAAGATTTTTTGTTGGATTTTTCTGGGAGTTAAAAATAATAACCTCACACTATTAACGACACTTCAGTGGGATATAAATAATTTATATGTTATTAGTATTGGATAAAATTAAACTTAAGTTAAATTTTTTAGGAAACCATTAATATATCACATCAATGATAAAAATTTGGAATCTCGAAATGGTTATTCAACAATCCATCATAAATGTGTTTTGGAGACAATTCAACCACATCAAATGATCTCCAATTATAATGGAGAACCTATATGCTTAAGGGAGATTAATATATAAGATGATGCCAATGAAATAAACATCCATCATTGAAGTGTTATTTATTTATAAGATCATTTAAATGTGGAAGATAGTAGGTTTATCTAAAATATAGGATATTATATATTGAAAACATACACACAAAATATTTAAAGACGTATTAATAACTATTTGAAAATATAATCTTATTGTATCTCATATTTCATATGGATTAATATCGTATAGAACATTAAATTTTTTGAAATTTAGAAAATGTGTTTTTATATTTACTTTTTATAAAAAAAAATTTCTTTTACAATGGATATCTAAAATAGTTTTATAATATAAAAGAAACCCAATTTTATTTGGAAATTTCCTCAATTAGTGATCTTTAATGATGAATTAATGTTCAAAATTATTATTATTGAACATGATATTGTTAAACTAATCCTTTATATGTGTTAAAATTAAGTCCCTATCTTCAGCACCCAAATAAATTTCTATCATCCTAATGTTGATTTTTTCTCACATGATAGGATCATTCCAGTTTTCCAATGAGAGTGGGATCAATATTAATCAAAATAAGGACACCCGGTTTTTGAAATTGGGAAGATATATTAACTGTTTTTTAGTAAAAATATATGTGTGGTTATGGTCAGCTAATCATATGATCATAAAACACTAGGGGATTGTGAACTAAAAAATAATATAATATATTTCTCTATTTTACAATTGAAGAATATTAATTTTTTTTATTGAATTGATTCATATGAAAATTGAAATTCATTAAATTCATGTATTAGCTTTTTGAAGTTAAATACATTATAAAATATCCATTAGTATCCAAAAAAATGTTTTCCTTATCCTACGGTGTAACAATATTACACTCCTGGTATATTATAATGTATTTAAATGGTATGAAATTCCTTTTAATTTATTATTGTCGTGCTAATCAAGTTACATTAGAAAATATCTATTTTTTCTATATATTAATGCTATTTCATATAAAAAAATAATTTTATCTTAAAAAAATACCAGTGGGATGGATTTTAGTAGTTGAGAATAAGGGAGAACGAACTTCTAAAATAATTATTTTATGAATCTTTTGGGAGATTATAAATTTCTAACATTTCCTTTTGGTGTCACAACCACCTCAGGGGTTATGATATACTATTATATTATGTCACTCATTAATACCACATGAATTTTTCATGGTACCTTTTTTACAATATTTTGTTTCAACGAAGTACATATGATGTGTTTAATATTTATCAGAATATTTCATAAGGTGTGTAATTTAGAATTAACAATATTATATTTTTTAATTAAAATTGTAGATTCTAGGAGTTGGTTTCATGAATCAAATTTTTTTTAATATAAAAATATTGATATAAAATTAATTGGTAGATATTGGGATGTCTTAGGATAATCAAAATCACAAAATTGAAATAAAAAATTGTCTATTTTTTTTAGCATACTATAGTTTATTCCACTTATATTTTTTTAATATTTATTTACCGTTAGTGGTGTCGGTGTAGAACCGACTGAAATTAGATTGTAATAAATAAAAATTACAATAATTTATGAATTATAGAATATTTGAAAATTTAAAAATGAGCTATTAAATCAAAATAATTATAAATATTATAAAAAAATTTATAATTACCAATTAATTTTTAGTCATCATTGTTATATTTATTAATCTTGTGGTAGTGAATGATATTTTTAATTACATCCTTTGGAATCTAATTACCCTAATAATGAACATGAATTAGAAATTATGATATATACTAATGACTAATTCATGAAACTACATTCTGAGGGAAAAAGTACTAATTATAAGGAACATAAGAGTTTAAATTAACATTATATTAGAGGGATAAATTTACCAATGTTAGGTAGTGGGTAAAATATATAGAAACAATTAAAGTTTGGTTATCTTCCTCAATAGGTAATGTAATGTTGATAAATATAATAATAATAAATAATAATTTATAAAATAAATGGGAAAATATCAAAACAAATTGAAGATAATAGAGATAAACCGAGAATATTAGGAGTATATATTACATTGTTATTAATGAATATTTAATACGTCTCAAAATAAATTACAATAATATACCTAAAAATTTAGTATATTTTGACAATATATATATAGTTAAATTATTTTAAGAAATTATGAATGATTAAATATTGTCACACCCATTATTTTTATTTTTGGAAATATCATTTTTATACTAATATTTTTAACAAGGGAAATTAAATGACAAAAAAGGGTGAGATCAGATGCAATGTAAGGTGTGAAGATAAGAGATTCCAATCGAAAATAATTAGTGGTTATAAGAATAACATGTGAGTATGAGTACATAATAATGTTTCATTAAAATAATATAACAATATTCTATCAATGAATACAAATATAATAAAAATTGTGACATTTTATAAGAATTTTGGCATAATATATGACATGAGTAATATTAATATGGAAACACGAGTCTTTTATACCGATTCCTAAGAACAAGAAACTAGTATATTGAACAGAATAACTCAGTTGTATAAACAGAAGATATAATTCATAATTTTTTGAAGTATAAAACCCAATCATTCTTATCATAATATACTAGGAAAATCAAATAAATATAACATATTGGAATTTCATATCCATCATGTCACTTAACCTTTTGGTATTTAGTTGACCACATATGCCTTATAAGATTTTTAATAAGATTATAGAAAATGTTACATCAAGAGATCCAGAGATATAAATCAGTAACCACTATAATAAATATATATAAGAGACCAACACATCAAATGTTATAAATCATACATTTTTATGTCAAATAATTATGAATACATTCATAATCAATAAAAATATTAATTTACACATTAGTTTTTTATGATTTTTATGAATACTTAAATGAAACATGATTATAATCCATATTAAAAAAGAAGGTTGATGGTATTATTTATTAATATACACAGTGAATATAAACAATCATAAAGGATTATAAAATATAAGGAAAATACAATATAATATCTTTAAAAATGAATTTGAAAAATATGAAGAAATTTATTTAATGTCAAATAATCATTTATTTTCAATGTTTTATTGTATAAATATTTGAATATTTTTTTTTGAAAAATATTAAAATATGGAGAGGAATATCTGTTTGGAAAACAAAAAATCATTAGTGGGAAAATGTGTTCATGTAGAAAATATATTTAAAATATATTCCATTCATTCTTTATAATGAAGGTCAATATAAATGAATCATTTTAAACACATTAAAAAGTATTCTACTGATTTTTTATTAAGTAGAGTCACGAAACATTGAATATTACCATAAGATATCATTTACTTTATAATGTAATTTTTCAAAAAATATTGATAAAATGAACATTTATGTTACTGATTCCAAATCAAAAAAATAATAGGTATGGTTAGTATTTCTTGTATGAATCCTTTTGACTTAAAATTGAAAACTATTAGGTTAAATATAATGGAAAATGTTAAATATTGATGTTTCCATTGATGAATACACTATAAATGTGGGTATGGAAAAATAAAAAAATACCCATACCATGTTTATTCATAACCATTAATGATTTCAAAGTGATATTTAAAAATTAACACTTACATTTAATCTTGACTTCCATACAAGATCTTTAACCTTATATATTATAAAAAAATTATAATCACTTATTTAATATACATATTCACATACATTAAGTAATATAATATTAAATTATAATCAATTTTTATACAAACATATTTGTTAGTTATTGTAAAATTTCATCATCAAATAATTATAACATTTATAATTTCATTAATGTTTTGTATTTGTGATGTCAATCCTTATTCAATTATTCAAATTTTCTTTTTACATGACTTGTTAATGATTATTAATAATGATTTTTAAATTATTTATATAATAACATGATTATTTTAGGGAAGGTGATATTATGGTTCACTAGAATGGTATCCATGATGAGATTGTTTCGATTAGTTTACTAATAACAACAAGTAATAATATAATCACAAACCATTATTTTGACAACCTACCATATCCATATTATCTGAATAAATTAATAAATAATTTATTATAAAAATTAAAATTTTCATTCTATGTATTATTGAATAAAATAATTATTATTGCATACCATCATTCATGTTAGTTATTGAACGTACCTAAACAACAACTTGATATAATATTAAATAATTATGAAATTAAAGATGTAAAATATTATTATAATATTGACAGAAGCATGATTATGTCAATATATATTATCTATATAGGATAATGAGAATTATAAACATATGAGAATATTAGATAATTGAAAAATATGGAGATGAACTACAGAATACTTTGATAAAATCACTCATTTTTAAATGGTTAATTAGGAATGAAGGATTTTACCCTCCTTATTTTTTCCCTTAGAAATAATTCATATAAGAATAATACCTGATATGGAAAATCTATAAAGATTCAAGTGATAATTTATGTTATATATTATTTTTTGAGGGTAAAATGTTGTTCCATTTATATGTGAATTTTGAGGAGGGGTTTTCCCAAAAGTAGAATAAAATATAATAGATAAGGTGAGGATTTTAGTTAACTAAAACTATTTCTATACATAATGTTTTCTTATATTTTATGTCTACACCCATACTTAAACCTGTTTACCTTCATTAAACATTACTATAAGAACTCAGATTTTAACATGGTAATTAATTATAATTCCTAGAAACTAAAATGGATATATTAATTAGTTTGAATATTCTGGTAAAAAATATTAAATCATTTTAATTTTTTTATTTCTAAAAGTGGTAAAATGGTTTTTCAATATCAAAACTACACCTAAAAAAGATTCTAAAAAATTATATCCTTATTCAAAAAAAATATTTATTCTTATTACTTAGATAAAAATAACCATTTGATGATTATGAATTCATTAAATATATATAGAATATTTCATTGAATTAATTCTTTAATACTTTCCAATTTAATTTTTAGACCAAAAATACACTAAAATGAAAAAAATATGTACAAAATTATCACTTTTTTGAACTATTTTGTTTAAATCGCCTTATTTATATTATATTCACTCAAATTTATCAATAAAAAAATAATTTTATCTTTCATTAAATATTATTACCACATAAAATAATGATATTTTTAAATAATAATTTTATTAATGTGTAATGTAATAAATACATATAAATATATATATAATTAATTAAGAAATAAATATTTCCTTCATGATTTCATTATTTTTTAATTATAATACTATTTTTTATAGTTATAATTTAAAAATAGTTTTTTACTTATTGGATAATAGTATATAATGTAACTACAAATTGATGAAATGTATTTTCAAGAACTATATGTATAATATCTATATGTTTAACTATCATATTACATTCCCAAATGTATCGAGAAATACATATCAATAATCATTTATCAAAATAAATAAAATTAATATGAATTTTTTTCATATTTCTAATTATATATCTTTTAATGAAAATGGTTCTTTGTATTATTCTATTGGAATTATTTTAGTTGATTTAATGTGGTAACATAGCCATTATAATACTCTGGTTAAATGGTACGTTCTACCTCCAAACATAACCCAAAAATCTTTATATTTATTTATTTATTTTTGGAATATTATTGAAAAAAAATTCTTATTTTGATGTTACAGAATTAATATTTTTACTATATATAATTTTATTTGAAAAAAATGATTTGTGAATATAATAAAAAGGTATGAATATATTTTTTGAAATACATTTTGTAACACCCCAGGTAAATAAAGAATATGACATTTTCATATTAATTCATATTTTTGATACTTTAAAGGGAATGCTAGGCTTGAGGGCGTACCCAATACGCAATAACGAGTTTCTTTGAAATCTTACGTTGCACTCTAATAATAAAATAATATTATTTTAAAATGTAGTTAACGCCTAAACATTGTAATGGAGGAAATGAACGGAACTAACTAAAAAATTATTAAATATGTTTGTCAAATATTTTTACTTTTATTCTATAAATTTTGGAGGATTAAAATGAAAATAAATCCAATTTTAAGCATAAATCTTCTAATATTCATTAAAAGGTCGATTAACCACCTTTTGATGGAGAACCATTTTAAAATATACTTTTGAAAATTTTATATGTTTTATTTGAAAAAATAAAATCCTTCTTTAGAATCTGGACATCAATATTTACATTGTGTAAAATTTTGTTATTTTTCCAATAAAGATCATTTTTATTGAAAATGTTGAATTTTAAATCAAAACCTTCTATTAATATGATTTATTTATATGGATAGATTATATTTTTAATTTATATTAGAGTGTATTTAGAATATATTTTTACCATTTAATCTAATGGTGGTCATTGGAATTAATTCCACTTTTAAATTGGACTTAAACTAGTGTCAATCTTTTAATAGATAATATTTCTTAAAAACACGCTATTTATTTTGACAGCAGAAATTAATTATTAAATTAATTAATGCAACATATATTTTTTGAATTTTGTAAAATAGACATCATTTTTTAGTTCGGAATATCAAATATATCTTAGGCTTAATTTTTGGTATTTTTCCGAAAAACTTCAATTTTGATGAATAGTGAAACCACTAAGTGGTAGTTTAAAAATTGATTTTTCATTTAAATGAAACATTACCACATCTGTGATTTGAATTTCAAAAATCCTACATACATGGTTGTCATTAGGATGTAAAATGTGGTTCAATGGGATTAAAATAATACTTTGGTGAATAGTAATTTTTAAGTTTTTAAGCACGATTAGAGGGAATTAGTGTAATTTAAGGTAAAAATAATGTTTTAATAATATGAAATGACCTAGACACATGTCCTACACTAATTGTATGTGTCATGGCTGTCCAAGAGAATCCATGGGTCAACTTGGGGACCCCATGGAGCCACTTTGGTTGGAAAACGACATAAATAACTTTTTATTTTAAGTTAAAATAAAAATGTCACAAGCATGAGTTGTTTTACTAAAACAATTTTTAAATAGGGTTATACAAGTCATACTTTTTACTATATATATTAATAAGAAATATAAAAAGATTTCCTACATCATGCTATTTTTTTTTAAAATTTTTATAAATTAAATAAATTAAATTATTTATGACATCATGATGATGCAGTGATTACCTCATTAAAAAAGGATTTAAATAAAATGAAAATATAATGTTAAAACTATAACATAAAATTGTAAAAGACCTATTGGATGAGTATATTTAGAACCCTTACCACTTTATACTCTAAATAAATCAATGTGGGACCTTTAAAATCCGAAACTCATTTGAAAATAAAGTTACATTTTGTAACTTTCCTAGAGTGCCCCTCCTCTCCTCTTATAAAAGGCCCCCACCTCTACCAACTTACCCAGACCTCTCAAGCCTTTGGCTCGGAAAAACCCTTCTTATTTTGTCTCTCCACATCCCTCTATCACTCCTAGATGCCTCACTTTGGGAAGAAGTCTTCCCAAGGAATCCTTTGAGCTCAAATCAAATAGAGATACCCGATTTTAAGGTAATCTCTTCACTTGTGTTCTTTTGTTTTATTTTGCATCTCCAACCCCCTAAACTCTTTTTATTCATTTATTTTGTAACAACTACAATATCTTAATTATACTGGGATGTTGTTATAAGATGGATTTGAGCTACACATACACACACCTACATCTAATGGTTAATGATCATAGTGTTTCCGTGGATGGTGAATTTCTGCCTCACGAAACAATGATTGTTCAATATTATTTTAACACCCTCCAAGGTGGAAATTAATATGTCACTAAATTTATATATGATATATAATATGTTTATGTTTTACTTACGATTCTGTATTTTTCATTTCTGCCATACCATTATGGTTTCCATTATGGTTAAACCCGACATCTTCATTTTAGGAAGTGCAGACTACCACCCCCTTAAAGTGATTTGATTCGTTAATACCATATGTGGTACGTATAAAGGATAGATTTAATGATATTATATATTATACCATACTGTAATTATAATAATATTATGTATCATTATGTTTTAATTCCATTAAATAATAAATAGAAATGGAAGTAGCGTTCATGTGTAGGTACGGCTTACCATCTCCATGAAAGGTGCATTTCATTTCTTACCTCTAAATGTTATGTAATATTATAAATTCAGGTATATAATGTATATATATGATATATATGATAACTAAATAATGAATATAATTCTGGATATAATATATATTTTACCACATGGACAATTTGTAATTATAAAGAGTTTATTTTTTACTCAAGTAGCAATGATCTTCAAAACGACCATTATTAACTTAAATAATTACACAGTGTTCATAGAATGGTAGTAAGTGATATAAAAGTAATAATGAACTTGAAAAAGGTTCTTAAGAAAGTAGAAATTAACTCAATTTTATTATTCAGGAGGTTAAAGAATGATCGAGTCAATTCGGACCCGAGGTAAGGGATCCTACCTCTCTCTTTATTTTTACGTACACTCTTTTATGTCATTCCTTTTAAGATCATCTTTATTATGATTGGGATATTATTTTATATTACTCGTACTGTTATTTTTCTTTTCATTTGATGAGAGACCCTATTTTCTCTCATCAGTCCATTTTGGAATTTTTAATTGGCGCCGTTAGGCTGCCGAAATTTCGTAAGGGGATTTTATCTCACTTTGTGTTTTCATGAGATTCATGCTACATTTTCCAATATTTCCTTTTGAGTGGTGTGTATAATGTCCATTATTCTACTCTTTTTGTAACATACATTCATTTATGAGTATTTACATCAATTTTGTATTGTAATTCTTTCTTGGGGTGTACGTTTCGAAAGTTACCCAAATCGGTAAGGGAACCTTGCACCCTCCTCTTTTGAAAAGACTTCTTTTGTTATGTATTTTAATATTCATCTTATTATGTGGGGATATATTCTTATATATCCTTATTTCCATAAATATTATGTCCAAGAGATGAGATACCCTTTATCTCTCTCATCAACTCTTTTTCTAAAATATTATGTGACGCCGTTAGGCTGTCAAGGGAACTTCTTAACCCAATTTCGATTTCTTTGGGTTCAACATGTAGTTATTGAATATGTCATCCTTTAAATATGTGTGAATGACCATTGATTATTTTACACTTAATATCCACTAATATTGGGTGTATTTATATTTATCCCACATTATTATGAGATTGAATTATTCTTAATTAAAGGATACCATCTTTATAATGGATTTCATCTCAATTTATATTTCCATTGAGACTTCATTGTTGTTATGCACCAATTCACTCTTATATGGTGTATATACTGTCCTTTGGAATATTATATCAGGAATCCATTTATTCTCATGATATTTTAATGTTTTGATTAAATATTATTCCTCAATTATTGTATTCAAGTGTCTCTCATTTTGTTAAAAACCCTTTAACTAAAATATCATTTTAAATGTTTTAATGATTTAATCTTATAAATATTTCTCATTAATATCCATGTTTTCAAAATGGTTTTAAGGATTTATTTATATGGATATTAATGGTTTAAAATGTTAAAAGATTCAATGTGGAATGGAAACTTTGATTTAAAAATCTCTTTATTAAATGTTTTAAATGGTTTTGAAAATGGTTTTTAGAATGGATTCATTATTACAATATCTTAAAATGTTATATTGTTATTGCAATGTGGCAATTTTATCTTTCCTTTATGCTTAAGGTATGTTCTATGATTATGTTATGGTTCTTGGGCATTGTTAAGAAGACGGGTGGTTAGGGGATAAACTAAGGGCGGGTGAGCCCGATATAGCTCTCCAATTCATTGGGTAACGCGAAGGAGTTAAACATTAAGGTTTCTCCGAAGAGATTTAGGGAATATACTGTGATGGGTATTCCAAACGTAACCAAGAGGGTCACTCCCTACTTAATAATGTTATGAATGCCTCAAGTTACCTTTATTTCTTGTGATTTCTATGATTTATTCATGATTTTATAAGGTATGTTATAGTGCTTATGTTTTACGGGTAAAGTATGATTTCATTCTTATGTATATATGTACTCATGATTCCTTTACATAATTTTAATAACCCTTACTGAGTTTTTTATGCTCATCCCATGTTTTTGAAATGTTTTTCACAAGTCAAGGGAATGGTACATGATATGATGATAGTGTCAAGGAAGTGTCATTAAAGAATCCATGTTTTAATTTAAATATGTTCCCATTGATGGGAAAAATGAATACTATCTTTTATGTAACCACTTTGTTAAAATGTGGAATGTAATCCATGTTTTATGATCTAATTATCTAAAACTCTAAACCTAAAAATATCCTCAATGTGTATGTTGTAATAACTCAATATTAAGTAAGGTTTAAGGCAGGGGCCTTATAGATGGTATCAGAGGTCGGCTTAGATATCTTTAGAGGTTAGAGTATTGTTTAAGAAAAAGTGACAAGTTGTGTATAACCACAATGGTTAGTATATTAGATGGAGTGATCGTTTTTTTGAAAGTTAGAATGAGTTTGAGATAAATAGGATAAATATATATTGGTTTTTATCTTCCTATTTTTTATTTGATGATTTTACTGATATACTCACACTGACCTTTTTGGTTTTACTAAATGGATGGACCTAGCAGGCACCAAAGTAACAATGGATTTGAAGAAAAATGCGACCAGTTTTATGAAAGAACAACTGAATGATATGGGAGCTGCAATGAGAACTCTTATGGTTATCCTCAACTAACATATGGAGTCATGATTGACCACCTGAACCTTAGTGATTTTTATAAGGCATCGTATATGCGAGAAACAAATCCCTATGGAAGTTCAACTAATAATCATAAAGGTAAGTACGTTCAAAAACCTATGTGTCAAATATGTGGAAGGAAACACATAGGAAAATGTTTCAAAGGGACAGAAAGATGCTATAGATGTGGAAATGAAGGTCATAAAGCAAGAGATTGCCATGGAAAAAGTAAGCATCTAGTTGACTCTAAGAAAGGGAAAGTTGTTCTTTCTAAAGGATCAATTGAATGTTTTAAATGTGGTGTCCATGGTCATTATGGAAACACATGTCCTACGAAGATGTTTCAGGAATGGGGCCACCAATATTGTAAATATATTTATTTACCAATACCTAATGCCATTCATATTGAGGATGAAGAAACTGACAATGAAGAATGAAAGGTATGGAATATTTGTTAACTTATGTTTTCCTATTATTGGAATCTTAGTATATGACTAATGATTTTGTTTGTAGGAAAGAAGAATTTCAGAATAAGTTGAAAAGGAATGGATAATGGATCATGAAGAATGTTGAACGAGTAAGAAGTCATCATATAATTGATTCAAGAGTTATGGAAGATTTTAGGATGGTGAAATTCTTAGATGTATTAAGTCTCTTTTGATGATGGGGTTACATTAGAAGACTTTTTATAGTAACCCTGATGTTTGATATACAAAAAATTATATTCAAGGAATAATTGTCTTTTCTTTTGTGGATATAGTTATAAAGAACCATTTGGGTTTATATGATTCTTGAATTTGAGGCAATTTCTGGTTAATACATTTTGGGTTGCAAAATGGAAGTTATCAGATGACTTTTGTGGTTAAAATATGTTAGGGTTATTTTTGATGAATTTATCTCTTTTTGAGGAATGTTATAAAATTATATAGTTTTTGAAAAGGGGCAACACGCAGACCATGTGACAACCCATCGCGTCAGACAAAGCTGTGGGAATCAAACCCACAACCAAATTGCAACTCGTATTTATCGCTTACCACTGGAATATGTGAAGTCCCTGGTTAGTTTGAATGATTCTTTTTAGTTACATAATTTTATGAATTAAGAGTAATTTGATTTATTTTGGTTATCAATGGAAATGATTAGCCTATCATGGAGGATATTTGATTAGGTTAATTACTTTTTAGTATGAGACTGTAAGGGTAACTAATGATATTTTGGAGAAAAATGTTAAAATTTATCTTAGGAGACTATGTAATTAAATCTTTCAGAGAATTGGGTTTCAATCTTAGTTTAGTTTACATTGTAGAATTTTATGGATAGATACTTATTGAATGGTCTTTTTTGAACTTTGGGTTTTAGTTTTGGTTAAGGTCTAAAGACATGGGAAGTATATAGTTCTCTTTTGTGGATTAGGTGATTCTCTAGAAGTTGATTATAGCTCTATTAATATGAACAAGTCATCCTAAATACTCATCTTTAGGAAAATCTATGAGTTCGTGTAAGAAATATAGTAAAAGTTGAAAGTCAAAATGACAATTAAGTATGATTCATTATGTTTAAGTTAATCTCATAAATAAATTCCTCAATGAAAAGTAACTTAAAACAAAAATGTTGTCTGTAAATTTTTCCAACTGGGGAATCAAATTCCGTTTAACCCATCACGAGTTTGTGATTTTATTGTTGTTAACTTTCTCCTAGACATGTTTACTATCACTATCCATCAGAACATGACCATTTTTTCCTCTATATCCATATTTTTATACATGGAATCCTAGTATGGGTTAACTTGGGTGACATTTGTACTTCTCTCCCATTCCTTTAAAGTGATAGTTTTACTGACTCTTGTTCCGATGTGGGATTTTTAATGAAGCTTCCAATCCCAATTTTAAAATTGAGAGGATGCAATTCCAAAAAGGGGAGAAGGATGTAACACCCCAGGTAAATAAAGAATATTACATTTTTATATTAATCCATATTTTTGATACTTTAAAGGGAATGTTATCCTCGAGGGCGTACCTAATACGCAACAAGGAGTTTCTTTGAAATCTTACATTTCACTCTAATAATAAAATAATATTATTTTAAAATGTAGTTAATGCCTAGACATTGTTATGAATGAAATGAACGAAACAAACTACAAAATGATTATATATGTTTGTAAAATATTTTTACTTTTATCCAATAAATGATGGAGGCTTAGAATGCAAATGAATCCAATTTTAAGCATAAATATTCTAATATTCATTAAAAGGTCGATTAACATCCTTTTGGTGTAGAAACCCTTTTAAATATACTAATGAAAAATTTATATGTTGTATTTGACAAAATAAAATCCTTGTTTAGAATCTAGACATCAAAATTTATTTTGTGTAAAATTTTGTTATTTTTCCGATAAAGATCATTTTTATTGAAAATGTTGCATTTTAATTCAAAACCCCCTTTAAATCTGATTTATTTATATGGATAGATTATATTTTTAATTTATATTAGAGTGTATTTAGAATATATTTTTACCATTTAATCTAATGGTGGTCATTGGAATTAATTTCACTTTTAAATTGGACTTAACTAGTGTCAATATTTTAATAGATATTGTTTCTTAAAAACACGTTATTTATTTTGACAGCGAGAATTAATTATTAAATTAATTAATGCAACATATATGTTTTGAATTTTGTAAAATATACATCACTTTTGAATTCGGAATATCAAATATAGATTAGGGTGAATTTTTGGAATTTCTCTGAAAACATAAATTCTTGATGAATAGTGAAACCACTAAGTGGTAGTTTAAAAACTGATTTTTCATTTAAATGAAAAATTAACACTTCTGTGATTTGAATTTAAAAAAGCCAACAATCATTGTTGTCATTAGGATGTAAAATGTTGTTCAATGGGATTAAAATAATTTTTTTTGGTGAATAGTAACTTTTATGTTTTTAATCGTGATTAGAGGTAATTAGTGTAATTTAAGGTAAAAATAATGTTTTAATAATATGAATTGACCTAGAAACATGTCCTATCATCATTTTATGTTTCATTGCCGACCACGACAATCCATGGATCAACTTGGGGACCTCCTGTAGCCACTTTGGTTGGAAAATGACATAAATAACTTTTTTATTTTATGTTAAAATAATAATGTCACAAGCAGGAGTTGTTTTACTAAAACAATTTTTAAATGGGGTCATACAAGTCAGATTTTTTACTATAAATATTCATATGAAATCTAAATCGATTTCATACATCATGATATTTTTTAATAATTTTTAGAAATTAAATAAATTAAATTATTTATGACATCATGATGATGTAGCGATTTCTTCCTTAATAAAGGATTTAAATAAAATGGAAAGATAATGTTAAAACTATAACATAAACTTGTAAAAGACCTATTGGATGAGTATATTGCGAACTCTTACCACCTTATCCTCAAAATAAATCAATGTGGGACCTTTAAAATCCGAAACTCATTTGAAAATAAAGTAACATTTTGTAACTTTCCAAGAGTTCCCCTCCTCTTCTCTTATAAAAGGCCCTCACCTCTACCACCGTACCCACACCTCTAAAGCCTTTAGATCGGCCAAACCCTACTCATTTTGTCTCTCCACATCCCTCTCTTACTCCTAGAATCCTCACATTGGGAAGAATTCTTCCCAAGTATGCCTTTGAGCTCAAATCAATGAGAGATACCTGATTTTAAGGTAATGTCTTCACTTGTGTTCTTTTGTTTTATTTTGTTTCTCCAACCCCCTAAACACTTTTTATAAATTTATTTTGTAACAAATACAGTATCATCAATATAATAGGATGTTTCTATAAGAATTATTCGAGCTACACTTACACAAACCTACATCTAATGGTTAATGAACATACTGTTTCTGTGGATGGTGAATTTCTGCATCACGAAACGATGATTGTTCAATATTATTTTAGCACCTTCAAAGGTGGACATTAAGATGTCAATATATTTATATATGATATATAATATGTTTATGTTTTACTTAAGCTTTTTTATTTTTCATTTAAGTCATACCTTTATAATTTCCATTATGGTTAAATGCGATATCTTCATTTTAGGAAGTGCGGACTACTGCCCCCTCAAAGTGATTTGATTCGTTAATACCATATGTGGTACGTATAAAGAATATATTTAATGTTATTATATATGATAACATAATGGAATTATAATAATATTATTTATCATTATGTTTTAATACCATTAAATAAGAAATAGAAATGGAAGTAGTGTTCATGCGTACGTACGGCTTACCGTCTTCATGAACGGTGCATTTCATTTTTTACCTCTAAATGTTATGTAATATTATAAATGCATGTATATAATGGATATATATGATATATATGTTATCTACATAAATAATATAATTCTGGATATAATATATATTTTACCACATGAAAAACTTGTAATTATAAAGAGTTTATTTTTGACTCAAGTAGCAATGATCTACAAAACGACCATTATTAACTTAAATAATTACATAGTGTTCATAGAATGGTTATAAGTGATATAAACAGAATAATGAACATGAAAAAGGTTATTAAGAAAGTAGAAATTAACTCAAGTTTATTATTCAGGAGTTTAAAGAACGGTCGAGTCAAGTCGGACCTGAGGTAAGGGATCATACCTCTCTCTTTCTTTTTAAGTACACTCTTTTATGTCGTTCCTTTTAAGCTCATATTTCTTATGATTGGGATGTTCTTTCATATTAATATTACTGTATTTTTTATTTTCATTTGATGAGAGACCCTATTTTCTCTCATCAATCCATTTTTTAAGTTTTAATTGGCGTCGTTAGGCTGCCGAAATTTCGTAAGGGGCTTTTATCTAACTTTGTGTTTTCATGAGATTCATGCGACATTTGCCAATATTTCATATTGAGAGGTATATGTACTGTCCATTATTCTACTATTTGTGTAACATAATTTTGTTTATCAGTATTAACATGAATATTGTATAGTACTTATTTCATGGGGTGTATGTTTCGAAAGTTACCCAAATCGGTAAGGGAACCTTTCACCCTCCTCTTTTGAAAAGACTTCTTTTGTTATGTATATTAATTTTCATCTTATTATGTGGGGATATGTTCTTATATATCCTTATTTCTGTAAATTTTATTTCCAAGAGATGAGATACCCTTTATCTCTCTCATCAACTCTTTTTCTAAAATTTGATGTTACGCCGTTAGGCTGTCAAGGGAACTTCTTAACCCAATTGTGATTTCTTTGGGTTCACCATGTAGTTATTGAATATGTCATCCTTTGAATATGTGTGAATGACCTTTGATTATTTTAAACTTAATATCCACATATATTGGGTGTATTTATATTTGTTTCACATAATATTGAGATTGATTTTTCTTTAATTTAAAGATACAATCTTTATAATGGATTTCATCTCAATTTACATTTACATTGAGACTTCATTATTATTATGCACCAATTCACTCTTATATAGTTTATATACTGTCCTTTGGAATATTATTTCATGAATAACTTTATTCTCATGATATTATAAAGTTTTTATTAAATATTATTCCTCAATTATTGTATTCAAGTGTCTCTCATTTGTTAAAAACCCTTTAACTGAAATATCGTTTTAAATGTTTTAATGATTTAATCTTATAAATATTTCTCATTAATATCCTTGTTTTTAAAATGGTTTTAAGGATATATTTATATGGATATTAATGGTTTAGACTTTTAAAAGCTTAAATGTGGTATGGGACACTTTGATTTAAAAATATCTTTATTAAATGTTTTAAATGATTTTGAAAATGGTTTTTAGAAATGGATTCATTATTTCAATATTGTAAAATGTTATATTGTTATTTCAACATGGGAATATTATATTTCCTTTATTCTTAAGTTATGTGCTATGATTATGTTATGGTTCTTGTGAATTGTTATGAAGATGGGTGGTTTCGTGATAAACTAAGGGCGGGTGAGCCCGATATAGCTCTCCAATGCATTGGGTAATGTGAAGGAGTTAAACGTTAAGGTTTCTCCATAGAGATTTAGGGAATATACAGTGATGGGTATTCCAAATGTAACCAAGAGGGTTACTCCCTATGTAAGAATGTTATGAATGCCTAATGTTACCTTTATGTATTATGATTTCTATGATTTATTCATGATTTTATGAGGTATGTTAAAGTGCTTATGTTTTATGGGTAAAGTATGATTTTATTGTTATGTATATATGTACTCATGTTTCCTTTCCATACTTTTTATAACCCTTACTGAGCTTTTTATGCTCATCCCATGTTTTTGAAATGTTTTTCACAGGTCAAGGGAATGGTACATTATATGATGATAGTGTCAAGGAAGTGTCAAGAAAGAATCCATGTTTTATTTTAAATATGTTTCCATTGATGGGAAAAATGAATACTATCTTTTATGTAACCAATTTGTTTAAATGTGGAATGTAATGCAAGTTTTATGATCTAATTCTCTAAAACTCTAAACCTGAAGAGATCCTCAATGTGTAGTCTTGTAATAACTCAAGATTAAGTAAGGTTTAAGGCTGGGGCCTTATACCTTTTATTCCTAAGAATTCATTTTATGACATTTACATTTTTTAGAACATATTAATTTAAAATAATGATTTTAATAAAAATGATTTATAGAAATGAATGAATATTAATGTATTATTATATCACTATTAATATAATTAATGAATTCTAATGAATATGAATTTAAAAATTCATGGACAATAAAATATTCTTTATTTGAAAACATTGATTTATTACATATTTTCCCTTTATGATCAAAAATTAAAATCTCAAATATCATATTATGAAATTTACTAAGAAAATTATTAATAAACATAATAAAATTAAAGATAATTTTTTAAATGAATTTTCATTTGTAATAAATAAAAACATTTCATTGAATATAAAAATATGTATTTCATATTATTTTTAGTTTATAAGATTTTTATTTTTTCATGATAAATAAAATAAATCACTTATTTATATTGATGTTTATAAATATTATTGATGTTATATGTAAATAAATTAATTGACATTTATCTATAGATTATTACTAGTAAATTATAATGAATATATTCAATTTATTTTGAAAAAAATTCATTTATCAAATAAGGCCTACTTACATGAATGAAACATTACCTTTGAAATCCCTTAATAGTCATAAACAAAAAATATAGTAAAAGAAATAAAAACATCATTGGATATATATAGTATTAAAAATGAAAAATAAGAATTCATTAATGTAATATCATATAACAAGATACTGCTAATAATTCGATGCGATATTTTTTCTTATGAGTTATCTTCTAGGAATCCAAAAAGAATTATGAATACTCTTGATCCATAAATACATGACTCCATAGCCTATTGTATGAAATATCCCTATCTGATAGAACATGTTTATTGATATAATATGTATGCATATAAGTAATGTGCATTGGTGTGTAAAACATAACTAATAATATCTGTTAAAAAAATATGGAAAACATGAATGTATGTCTAATCATATGAATTGATGAACTATACAATCACCCAACTCATAATTGGAAGAGTAAAAACCCAAAAAAGACACTATAAGGACCCAACCATAAACATATCATATTCAAGTGTTTCTGAACTAGAATTAACATTTGAGAATAAATTAGGTTTAATGTTTGGTAGAATTAGTAAAAACCCTTAAAAAGGGAACATATATATTTCATTTATACAATTTTTATTAGTATAACTTTTTTCCTCAAAATGATTCCGTTTTAAAATAAAAAAATATTTCGTTTGGACATAAATATTTAATTCATTCAGCATGACATATTCATTTCCCTAACCAAACAAAGGACCTGTGAAAAAAAAATTTATTAAATAGTGTCAATATAATAGATAATTAAGTAACGTAATAAAATAGAAAAAATAAGTATAATGACCACCCATAAAAAAGTTCCTTAAAAACATAAATATATCCCTAAAAACATACCATTATTTCAGAAAGATCATTTTCTATACTTTTAAAAATCAAACAATTTTCATGAATAGTAATAAAATAATAATTTATAATTAAGAATCATGGAACATAATTATACTAAAATGTAATAAACATATGTCGACATCTAGATATGTCACTATTAAAAATGTATTTTCTATATATGATACTTCTATAACCATTGCATTGAAGGTTATAACTTAACAACTCATTATTAAATGGTTATAAAAGCACACATAGTTGGATAATCAGGGAACAAACAATCTAATTTCTAGGTAACATTATATAACCAAAACACATAATGTATTTAAATATCCACCTATCAGATAAAAAATTCCATTTTCAATCATATTTGAATATTATTGGTTATTAAATAACCAATCCATTTTTAGAACCCATTCCAAACATTAAATAATATATTTTTGATTCAATGTGTCCCATAAAACATAGAAACATTTACGATAAATTAGAAAAAAAATTTAAAACATTAATTCCCATATATATAAATCCATAAAAACATTTAAAAAAATGTGCAACATAGAGAAATATATAGAAAAATAAAATCATTAAGATAATGAAACCATTATTTAGTTAATGATTCTTTTACCATGAGTTTGACACACCCCGTGAAATATTTATCATCATGAATAATAAACATAGGATAATTATTTACAATCACTAGAACCTTTTTTGGGGAATTATTTCTTTTATATCACTTATTATCATGTGATAATAATTAAATAATTAATTAATTTCTAATCAGATTTTTTGAAGATATTTGATATATTAGTGAAAAATGAATTTGGTATGATGTCAATAATAAATGTTTTCATCAATAAATCATATTCATATTAATGTGAATGAAATATTTTCCACTTTTATAAGTCAAATATAAATTTAAATACGTTCATTAAATGTGGATATGAAAATTGAAATATGTCACAGCCATGGATAAAGTAACTCACACGTATGTCTGAGTAATGTTTCCATTATTCAATTATCATTATTAAAAAAAATATTATTATTAATTATCTTTTAAAAAATTTCTAATTTAATCAATATCTTATTTATGATTTACATATACTTATATATAGAATCCATGTGACGTGGCGATGATAAATGAATCACATCGCTTCATGCAGGTGATAGTTCACTTGTACGCATGAACAACATTATAATTTTAATGTGCATGAAAATGTACAAAGATAAATGAAATATTATAATTTAATAATGATAAATATTTTATGAAGAACATATATAAATTTTAATTCTATTATTATAAACATAAATGTTAGAAGGTGATGACTAATGATACATATCGATTCGTGAGGTGGCAGTTCCCTATACACATGAATGATCAATCATGTCCGACTTAATCGAATTGGATATGGATATAGGTTGTGATATTCAAAAAAAATGAATATTATATTTGGGATAATTGATTCATTATATCATCACGTGTGAGGAATATTTGAAACAAGTTTATGAATAAATAAAATTGTAACACATAACTTAAAAAGATACATCATCTCCAGACGATCTCCTATGATTAGCACCTTAACACAACTAAGGAGGGTGTTCTACCTAAACAATGGCCCCTAGAATATGGGGAGTGAATCCAGGAATGTATTTTTTTAAATTATGTCTAAAAAATATTTTTAACTATGATGAATAGAGAACAATAGGTGGCCTTTTATAAAAATTTGAAGGGGAACTCTTGGAATTTCCCAAAATATTAAATTAATATAAATTAATTTTATATTCCAAATGAACCCAAACTAATTTAATTAAAAACATAATGATTTGTTATCAAATAATATTCTCCAAAATATAATTATATATGTTTTGAGTCTTGTTTTATTCTTATATTTTTTCTTAAACCATTATTTATCCTATTAAATTCATACCACGATACCATCTAATTAACAATTTAGGTGTTAATATAACTATGAAAAAAATTCAAAAATAAAACACAATGAGCCCCTCATTACAATGTTTTTATTACGCAAATCATTTGGCAGATGATTAGGTATTTATGAATTTTATAACATTTAATAAATTACTATTTATTTTATAATATCATGAATGTCAATTTTGACACTACTAATTATTTGAATTTTTAAAAATATAACAATATATTGATATCTTAGAAAATATATATTTTATAATCACTATATTTTCTATGAAATCCATAAAATTATATTATGACATCAATTTCATTATATTAAATTCATTTAAATATTTTTAATATCATTCATTTTATTCTTTCATAACATAAACTATTACTACATAATCCTTATGTAACTATTTAATTTAATTATATTATCACTAATAATTATAACATAATTTCCATGTTGTAGATAAACATTTTTTCTTTCAAAAACATATCAATTATATATCACTATTTTCAAAATAGCTCTCTTATTAAAAAAAATGTAAAAAAATTGACTCTTCTTTAAATATAATATAATATTTATTATATTATCACCTAAAAAGAAATAAATGGTTTAAAAAATGATCCTTTAATTCTTGGGGATAAAAAATAATCATCATATCATATTTGAAAATGTGTTCGGATAATTTTATAATATTAATAATATTATTTTTACCCTTAATTACCTGATTTACACATAAACATGGTAATAAACTAAATTAGTAACATTAGTATTCATATTTTAAACAAAAATAAAATGGAAATATTTAATAAATTGTAAACTTATAATTCTAATTATGTATTCCAAATTATAAAAATTAAAAATTGATAAATTCTTGAAATTAAATAAAATTTAATCCCATTGACGGAATAAGAAAATGATTATTTATGTAAAAACATTTAGAAGCTGGAAAAGTTTTTATATCCCATTTCATTTTGAAATTCATTCTAATATCCATGATACGATTAATTAATAATATATGATAAAAATATTATTTAATACATGTCTAAAATATAATTTAAAAGTATAAATAAATCACACACAATAAGATTTATTTAAAATACCATAAGATTTTCACTATTCATAAAAATGACTCTTTTCAAAAACAAATACAAAAAATTCAAACAATGAAATTTTTTATAAACATATTTAAAATAAAATGATTTATTTATCAAATATAATTTATCAATCCACCAAAAACTATATTTCAAAGAAGTGTCCCATTAAAAATCAACAAATATGTCTTTCTAGAATAATATATATTTTCTCCATATAATTGATTTCATTCGTCTATCATTAATTGGAAAAATAATAAGATAAATTTAATATATTATATGGAATATATATTTTTAATATATATAATTAAAATATTAAAACAATATTAATTTCATTATGTTATAAACATACATTTTTTGGTTGAAAATTTATATCAAAATAAATCTTTTACTTTTAACATGAGCATTATTTTCATTTATAATTAATTTATATACAATGAATTAGTTACATATTCATGTGTAAACAATATTTTAAGAATATAGTTAATATTTTTCATTCGCACCATGCTAATGGCTAGGTAATATTTATTTAAATAATAATATTTAGTTTTTTTCATAATTTGATTAGCATACCATGTATTCCACCGAACATAGTTTTTCCTTTTAAAACACAAGATGTTACATTCTCCCCCAATTTTGTAAATTTATTGTTGAAATTTTGATTTTTTCATTAACAATTGTTTGAATTTTCAAAAGATGGTCCTGACTCCCACAACATAAAATCGGTTAGTTTAACATTTACATCAGAAGAAAGAATAGAAAGTATGAAGGTGACGTAAGATAACACATAATAGGGATACATGAATGAAAAAATGGACATTGGGGATTAAAATAGCTATCATGTTCTGTTGTATAACGGCAGAGAACATGGTCCATATAAAGTTAACAATCACAATGTAATAATTAATTTACTGAATATAAGGTCACTAATTTATTTATAAAAAATGTAAACATATAAATGTTTTTTTATGATCCTTTTCATTGAGTTGATAATTAATTTACTGCAATGAAAATGAACATAAGAAACAATATTAATATTAATTTATAATTTCATCCATAATCAATTTCTCCAAAAACACACCTTTTTCTCTAAATAATGAGTATTTAAGACGAATTTTTCTCACCTGAATAACTCGTATCAACTTCTATAGAATAAAAGATTCCACAAATGATTAACTATCTATTTTTTATATAATTGAACAATAAAAAACACAAAATGGATAATATAAGATTAGATAATTTCCTAAAATTAATAAACTTTATATGATGAAAAGTAATTCAATCAACTAAATTCAAATGTAATACATAAAGTTCTATATGGGCCATGAACCTAATAATTGTAATTAGCATTCCATAAATAATAATAAAAAGTAAAATTGAAACCAAAATCTCAGAATTATTTGATAACATAATCTTTCATGATGATTTTTTACATTTATCTACAAATAACATCAATCAAGAATAATGTCTCAAAAAAACTATTTCCTAAATAACATAAACGCCATGTATGATTAAAATATCCAAAAATAACCAAATCATCAAATGTTTACATTAAAAACATATATTCTATCCAAATATGACTCAAAATTTAGTCCTCAAATAAAACACCACAGTATTATATTTACATCAATCATAATGGGTTCCCAAAACAATGAACAACTTATAATATGATATTAATCACTTAATCACAAAACAATTTTCTAATTATATGGTTATCTAATTGATTAAATAAATATTCTAATCAAATTATTCTACAACCATCAAATAATTTAAATAATAAGAAAATTCATGTTAAATGGGAAATCAGATAGGCCAGTGGTATTTGAGGCACACTTATCGCCCTTCGGTTAAGGGTTTCGACTCCCACGACATTTCTAGATGTGATAGGTTGTCACCCATTCTACGATTTTAATCATTTCAAAAGATATATTAATATATCCCTTATTGAATATATAATGTTTAAAAAATTTATAAAAAATAAAAATAATATATTTTATCATTTGAGGTTACCTCATATCTTTTTTTTTCTATCCCAAAAATTATTTAACCATCATTAACTAAAAAATTAATGTCTCCAAAAATGAATCTAGTCACCATAATAATTCATGAAAAAAGCCTCATCATGGTTTCTAATATATTGATCATAGGATTATCCATAAATTATAATCCTATGGTTATATCCTTAAATAGTTAGAAGAAAACCTAATCTCTAATGTGGTCTAAACCAACCATTGATTACAACTATAAGGACCCAAACTCAAACATTACATATTCTAGTGTTTTTGAACTACAAATCACATTCAAGGATTTATTCAGTTTATTGTTCTGGGGGAATTCGAACAAACTCTTACAATTAAACCCATAAATTAAAACGAGACTGTATTACTATGTGTCCAATTTATCCAAAAAATGAACACTTTTAAAAATAAAAAAAATCTTTCGTTTCGAGACACATGATCAATTCATTAATGACAACGAGCTTGTACCCAAGAGTTATAGGATCTTTCATGGCATCTAAAAGTACTCGGATAATATCCCAGTATGGGATAATGTATGGGTACTATAGGAGGGAACTATAGTAGTGTTGTAGCAGGCAGAGGCACTCTAGCTGGGATTGGAAAATCATTTGCACTGTAGCGGTGGAGGTACAATAAAAGTATTGTTCTCTGAGGGGTCATTTGTGTCCAAAATAGGATTTCAAGAAATTTATTTAGGCCATTAGGCCTTGGGCCTTCAGGCTATATAATGGGTCTCTCTCTACCATGAAAAAAAGAGTTCCTTTCGTTAAATAATAAATAGAGGCATCATCCCTATCCTTTTAAAAAAAAATTTCATCCTGAGATATATTGTTCCCTTACCAAAAAAAAAATGTAAAAAACATTTTATAACACATGATGAGAAAAAAATCTAATTAAGTAAATTTAAATAATGGAAACCATTATTTTTGTCTAAACACATTAAACATTCCCCAAAAAAATTACCTTTCACCCTAAAAAATAAATCATCATTTCAAAAGATCATTATCATACCTTTTGATAATGAAAATATTTTCATGAAAACTCATATGAAATAATATAATAAATAATTATGTAACATTGAACATAATTATACTAAAATGTAATAACCATATAGACAAATTCCAAACATTTCACTCTTATGAATGGAATATCTATAAAACTGATTTCCATACCCAATGCATTTGAGGTTATAACATAACTACCCATCCTCAGTTTACTGTGGAACCATCCATCATTATTTTATCACATAACCACCCATCCAATTTTCATGTACCATTATATAATGATAACAGAAAAAATATTAAAATTATTGACACAACATTTATGAAATTTTATTTTAACTCAAATGATAACATTTCTTTTTATTAAATAACAAATACATTTTCAAAACCCATTTAAAACATTTAAATAGATAATTTTTTTTAATGTGTCACATATCACTTTTTAATATTTTAGAGAAATTATAAAATTATAATTTTAAAACATTCACGTCCATATAAATACAATCATATATAAATTTTAAATATATATAAGTGAATGTTAAATATTTATAAGAATTAAATCATTAAAAAATTACAAAATATGTTTCAGATAAAAATTCATTTACCTTGAGTTGGCCCTTCCATGTATAATATTTATCTTAATTAATAATAAACATAGGATAATTATTTAATTTGATGAAATTTTTTTAAAATTTATCATTCCTTTCATATCACTTATTATCATTTTATAACATTTACTTAATTCTTTAAGTTCACATTATATGTTTTGAATATATTCGATTCTTGAGTCCACAATAAAATTGGTATGATTTCAATAGTCAAATTAGTCCTTAGTAAATAATCACCAAAATAATATTAATGTATGCATAAATTTTAATTTTATTTCCATTCATTAATCATTTATATGAAAAATAAACTACATTATAATTATAGAGATGGTAAGACATATGTACTTTTGAGTAACATTTCTATTTTTCATTCCTGATTTTAAAAATAATTTAATTATTATTTTATATTTAAAAAAAGAACATAAAAAATATAAATAATTTAAATATACTTATATATATTATTCATTTGATATGGTGATGAAAAATTAATCACATCGCTTTGTGGAGGTGATAGGTCACACGTATGAAAAAATGATTCAATCATTTTTAAATTGATGAAATTTAAGAAAATAAATGATATATCATTATTTAATAACGATAAATTTGTAATTAATATAATATACCCATATTAATTTAATCATTGTAACAAGTCTTGAGAAATGGTGATGGAAAACAAATCATATTGGTTTGAAAAATTGAGGTCTGTCATTCCCACACACGATAATTATTTTCCAATTAGATGGAAGTGGAGATGAGTTTACGTGATCATAGTAACATAATAAAGCTATGTATATTGAGTATAAAGGTGTTAATATTTAACCTTGGGTTTTGAAGATTATAAGGAACTGTATAATGAAATAAAATAAAAACACATAATTAAAAATGATGCATCATCTTCAGACGATATCCTTTGATTAACATAGTAATACCTCTAAAAAAGATTTTATGCATACCCTAAGCCCTATAAAATGTGTGTAGGGTTTCTATGAATGTATTTGGGTATATAATATCCAATACAATATGGTTTTTAATTGTGGTGAATATGGAATAATATGTTCTTTTTATAAAATAGGGAATGGGAACTCGTGGAATTTATCAAAATATTAAATTAATATAAATTATGTTTATACTAAAAATAGATGAAAAATAATTTAGTTTAATTATATTATGCTTTTGTGTCAAATACCCTTTAAAATATTGAAATTATATATAGTTTAAAATTTTTAGTCGTTATCTTTTTTTAATACATATTTAAAATTTTAATTCTTATTGAGATATCACGTAATTTATATATTGTGGTTAATATAGTTACAGTAAAATTGTAAGTCACCAAAAAATTTGTAATTGATCACATTTTCAGACTGACACACATTGTTTCGCTGAACATTATAGTTTTATTATTTTTATATCATTTTATATAATATATTTTCTAAAATATCATTAATGTCAATTTAAATTCAATTCATTATTTTACTACTAAAAAATATCATAACATGATTTTTTTAAAAACTATATTAATGAATCACTAACATGTAAATATAATACAAATTATTCTTTGATGACAAATTTTTTTACAAATTATTTATTTTATTTTTCTTAATATCAAATATTTGATTCATCCATTAGATCAACAATTACCGCAGTACCATCATGTTAGCCTTTTAGTTAATTATATTATTAAAAAAGAAATAAATAAATTTCTATGATATTGGTAAAGAATTTATATATTTAAAAATATTATTTATATTAAAGCATATTCCATATATAACCACTTATAAAAATTCTTATCTTATTAAAAATAAAAGTATGAGAAATTTGGATTTTTTTAATATAATATTACTATGGTTTTATTCTCAACCAAAAGTAAAAAAATTGCTTCATAACAGATAATAGATTTCTCAGGGATGAAAAATTAAATATCCAATAAATTTTGTATAAGTGTTGGGTTAGTTTTTTAAAATTTATCATATTTTTGTACCCTTAAAAACTCGATATACCCTTAACTGTAGTAATATAAATGATTTCTAAACATAATATTCTTTTATTGTCCATAATAAAATGAACCCATTTACTAAATTTTAACCTTTTAATAACAAATACAGATTCCATTTTTCAAAATTCATAACATATTAATATAATAAATTAAATACAAAATAATCTCATTGATGGAAAAATAATTTTTTTTAAAGTAAAAAATTTTAAAGGTTCACAAAGATATTATCTCAAATTTAAATGTGAAATTGATTACAACAAACTAAATTTTTTTAAATGATATAATTGATCTAATTATACTTTAAAACTAGTCTAAAATATAACATAACATGATAAATTAATAATATAGAAAAGTAGTTTTCAATTAAAATACAATAATCTTCTCATTATTCATCAAAAATTGAATCTTATCCGAAAAATAGAAAAAATTCAACCAAAGTATTTTTTTGTACATATTTTTCAAAAGATAAGTTCATTTTTTAAATATAAATTATGAATTTTTAAAAAACAATATATATAACTGGTGTGAAACGAATAGAAGATAAGCATTATTTTTAATAAAAACAATTCTTTTATCCATAAAATTTAATTTGAAATTGTATAATTAATCGAAAACAGAAAATATTAATTTTAAAAATTATATTCAATTATATATATATATATATCATTTAAATAATCTGATAAGAGAGATTTGATTATTTTATAAACACACCTATTTACATTTAAATAGTTTTTCAGAAAACATTTCCTTTTATTTTTAAAAGGAATTTATTTTCATTTCAAATTAATTTTACAGCAAATAATTAATTATATATATATGTGTAAACCATATGTTGAAAATTCATTTAATAATTTCCAATTATTTCATTCTAATGGATACGTAAGAAATATTTATATAATAACATTTTGTTTTTCACATAAATTCAATGTGGTGTATCATATATTCTATTGAACATATTATTCGTTTTAAAAAAATAAAATATGATACATTATACCCCATTTTGGAAATTTAATTCTCATTATTTTGAATTTAGATCATAAAATAAGGTTGTTATTTTCAATTTAAATTTATTGAAATCCCACATTGGAAAATGGATTTATAAAATATCCACTATAAACTATTGAATGAGAAGTATAAAAGTCGCATGAGATAACACACACTAGGGATCCATGATGGAAAACATATAAATGGATGAGAAAAATAACTTCCATGTTTTGTTGGATATTTATAGAGACCATGGTCATGAAAATGTTATAATTCACAGCACTATAAATCTTGATTGGGATAAATTTTCATTGATTTCATAGTAAGAATAAAAAATGGATAAAATTTTGGCTTTAATACCATTTTCAACGAGTAGTGTAATTATTTTACTACATGAAAAAGAACATAATTAAACATGATTATTTGAATTTTTTTCCTTCTTTTAATCAGTTCATTTATAAACTCATCATTTTCTAAAAATAAAGAAAAATCAAGATGAATATTTCATGACGGATGTAGTAAAATAATCTTCTACAAAATCAAATATACTACACATGATTAACTATCTATTTCTATAGTTTTACACAATATCTTAAAATTGTTAGTAATATATAATAAAATTCCAAAAAAATAATAAACCAAATATGATGAAAAATTACTTTAGTCTCAAAAATACAACATTAATACCAATAGTTCGACATAAACAACTAAATAAATGGTTGTTTTTAAAATTCATCAAAAAATACAAATTATGATTAAAACCCAAAATTACAATGTATCTGATATAATATTCATCCAATATAATTTTTATTATATACCTTCATATAACATCAATCACTCTTAATATCTCATACATATACTGTAATTTTATGAATAATATTATTTCTATGTTTGCTAATCATTTCCATCAGTAACATGAATAAAAATTTGTTTATAATAAAAAAATATATTCTTACAAGATATAGTTAATCATTTATTCCAAAAATAAATATCAATATTATTCAATTTACCTCAGTCATAATGGGCTCAAAAAATACTGAATATATTTCAAAAATAATATTAATCCCTTAATCACATATTCATTTTCCAATCCCATGGTTATAAATTTAGTGAAAGATATGTTCTAAAATTTATCATATTCATCATCCATAAAATAAGTAAATTAAACTAAAAAATTTATACTAAGTGGTACTTTTTTTCGGCCAGTTGTAGCTGATGCTTTCTGGTCACCCTTCGGTTGTGGGTTTGATTCTTGTGACCTATCCCGTTACGATGGGTTTTCAACTATCTTGCAGGTTTTATATTTTATAAAATGATACTAATATAATCCTTATAAAAGATAAAAATTTCAGAAACATATTAAATATATCCTTAATAAATTTAGTCTTCATAATTTATCTCATAATATTTAGTATCAATAGGAAAAACTAGTAGCTCGTAATTAAAAAATGAATGACTTTAAAATACATGTAATCACCAGTACATTTCATAACATAAAACCAAAAAAATATATCAAATACATCGAACTTATGATCATCCATAAAATTATAAAATGATTATGTATCATTAAATTATAAAAAGTCATCCTAATCTCTATAGATGTCTAAACATTCCTTTTATACCATATTTATGGACCTGTCTATAATCATTACATATTCTACTCTTTCTTAAATAAAATTAACATTTGAGGATTGTTTCCATTTATAGTTTTGGAGAAGTAGGACAAACTCCTAAAATATAATCTCATACCATACAAGTTAACACTTAATTTTAGTATCAGTTTTTTTCACCAAACTAGCCTTTTTTAAAATAAAACATGATTTCATTTCGAGACACGTCATCAATTCATTCATCATGACATCTTCGTTATCCAAACCAAACCTAAAAATTCTAAAAAAATTAAGAACGTGTGATAAGGTATAAATCTTAGTTAGGAACAAAAAATGAAATGAAACCATTTTACTAATAAAATTCCATAATATGTTTAACAAAAAACATACCTTTTGTACTCTAATAATATGACAATCATTTAAAATAGATCATTAGATCAATTTTTCAAATGAAAATCCATTTCAAGAAAAATAATTATAAAACATTTAATATATAAATATTTATCTTGGAAAGTAATTATAATAAAATTTAATAACCATAATGTTGAATTCCAGGCATATCACTTTTAAAAATGGAATTTCCATCCGGCCAACTTCTATACCCAATGCATTGGAGGTTATAATGTAGCTACCCATCCACAAGTTATCACAAAACCACCCATCCTTGGTTTATGAAATAACAACCCATCAAGTATAAATGTACCATTATTCAATCATAACACTTAAAAGAATTAAATTATCAACATATCAATTATTAAATTTCATTTTCAATCTTATGAACATATTTAATTTAATTGAATAACCAATCCATTTTCGCAACCCCTTTCAATCATTTAATAAGAATTTTTTTTCAATGTGTTCCATTCAAAATTGAAGCATTTGTGAGAAATTTGAATATTAAAAATTTTAAATATTCATTTATATATAAAGAAATTCATAAAGATATTTTGAAAACATGGACAGGGAATAGAAATATTTCGAATAATGAAATCATTAAAAATTTATAATAATGTTTTAGAAAAATATTCATTGATATTGAGTTCGATATGCCACATACAATCAATATCATCCAGGATAATAAAAATAGGTTATTTCTTTATTTCATTAAATACATTAAAATTTTATTACTGAATTTATATCCCTTATTATTTTCTGACACAATTACTTAATTATTTAAGTTCTAATTTGTCATTTTGATGATATTCGATACAGGAGTCCAATATAACGTTGGTATGATGTCAATAGTCATAGTGGTACACAGTCAATATTATAGAAAAATAATAATAATGAAATAGAAATCAATTTTATATATAAATTATTATTTTAAATACATTTATTAAATATTTATATGAAAATATATCTACATTACAATATTGGATATGATAAGTCATATTTACACATGAGTATCATTCCCAATTTTAAATGATAATTCTGGAAAGAAGATAATTATTATTATTTTAATTAAAAATGATAATAATATAATAATTTTAATTATAATTATTTAAATATATAGACATACTTATATATATATATCATCGCTGTTATGTTATTATGAAAAATAAATCACATCGCTCCATGGAGGTGATATTTCACACAAACGCATTGACAACATTATAATTTTTATGTTCATGAAAATTTAGTAACATAAATAATAAATTATTATATATTAATTATAAATATTTCATGAATATCATATATGAAAATTAAATCCAAAATTATAACCATACATTAGAGATGATGATGGAAAACGAATCATATCAGTTCGTGAGGCTATAGGCACACATACACATGAATGAATTTTTTTTTTCACATTTAATTGAAATTGTAATGATTTTAGGTGATGATATTAAAATAATAACAAATAATTTAATTTATGATATTGAATTTGATATTTCATCTTGGTTGAGGAATAATTTAATTATGTGGAAAAAATAGAAATACTTAACTGAAAACAATACCTCATCTTTTGATGTCCTCCTTTGATTAACACCTAAACAACACTATGGTGGGTGTTATGTGAAAAAGTTTTCTTCTCAATTGTGGGGAGGGAATCATAGAAGTGATTTTGGTAGTGAATATATGAACCAAAAATTTTTTTATGTATGATAAATAGAGACTTTTGTGAAATTATTATAAGGGAGGGTAGGGGTACTCATGAAAATTTTCAAAATATTAAATTTGTAAAATTATTTGTGTTTTACAAATTGATGTAAACTAATTTAATTCTACGTCATCATTATTTTTGGTTGAATACCTATCACCCATTGAAAATTATATTTGTAATGACTATTTTTAAATTCATTTCATTTTGTTTTAACCATTAATTAATATTTAAAATTATTTTCATGATATTATGTAATTTAAAAATTGAGAGTTATATAAATTACGATATAATGAATATAGTCAGAACAATCGACATTCATAACATTTTTAGGAATGAAAAAAATAAATTTTCCTACTGTTATATTTTTAGGAATTTTATACTATTTGATAATATATTATTTATCTTAAAATATTATTAATGTAAATTGTGATACTATTTATTATTTGAAATTTTCAAAATATAATAAAAATCAATATATTCAATAAAAAATATATTAATGAACCCAAAACATGTCAATGTAATCCATAAATTTAATGAATGATATCAACTGTGTCAATTTTAATTTATTTTAATGTTTTTAATATCAATTTTTTAGTTCAACCATTAATTAATCAATTACTAAAGTATCATCTTTTCACTATTTTAGGTAATTATACTATAACTAAAAATTATAAATAAATTAACATGATGTTGATAAACAATGTATCCTTAAAAATAATAATTATAGTCTAACTTATTCCTTATATAACCCAATATAATAAATATTTTTCTTGTGAAAACATAGGACAAAATTGACATTCTTTTGAATATAATATTATAAAGGTTATATACTCATCTGAAACCCCATAAATGATCTCATTAGAAATAATTTAAGTCATAGGGGGAAAATTGTCATCTAAATATTTTATGGCATGAGGTATGCAAATTTTATTGTATTTATATTTTTTAAATCTTAATTAAATAATTTAACCATAATCTAGGTAACAAAAAGATTACAAGAATTACTAACGATATTTTTTAGATTAATAAAATGTAAAATTTTACTAAATTTGTAAATTCTGATTCTAAATATGGAATAATATTTTCAAAATTCAAAAAAACATAAATTTATTAAATTATTGTCAAATTAATCACATTGACGAAACAAGAAACCTGATTTTTAATGTACACACAATTAAAAGTTCACAATTTTTTATATCCAATTTTAATTTGAAATTTTTTCCAATGAACTGCATTAGAGTAACTTATAAGTCATCGATCTAAATAAACATTACAATGGGTAAGAAATATAATCTGACAACAAAAATCAATTAGATGAATATTTAGTTATCAAATTAAATACATTCAAATTTTCACTATTCTTCAAAAAACATATCAGGTTAAGAAAGGTATAAAATTTCATCAAAAGAAAAAATTTATAATTTTATTTCTAATAATATATTTATTTGTTTTAGTATAAATTTTAAGTGTTCCAAATCAAAATTTAAAATAAGTACCCCATCAATAACACCAAATATACATATTTTGAAAAATACTTCTCTTATCTGCAAATTTGAATTTGTTCACATATGATTTATTGTAAAAATCCAAGATAAATTGTAAATGTTATAATAAATATATATTTTATATATTTATATTTCATTGATGTTATCCCAGAATAGTGATTTAATTAATTTTTAACACATTTTTTTCATTTAAGTCATTTATCAAAAAAATATTTACTTTTATTTTAAAATTAATTTATATTCATTTTTATTATTTTAAAATAATAAATTATATATACAAGTTTAATTCATAATTTACGAATTTATTTAATACATTTCATTTACTCCAGTCAAACAACAAGGTTATAACTATTTAAATAATAATAATTATTCATTCTCCTAAATTCCAAATGGTGTATCATGTTTGTTATCGAACACAATATTTCCTTTAAAATGTGTGGCACCATACAGAGTAAAACAATTCCCCACAAAAGGTCACTATCAACTATTACCACATAGGGATCCTATAGTTAACCATAGATATCGTATTTAATAATAACATCCAATGAATCCATAATAACATTGAATTTTATGGATGACACCACTATGGTCGTCACTCTAAGTGGAATACACCTCCATGACCAATTGTATGAAATTTGTTGGCTAGCATATGATAATAGGGTTTTTACCAAGTTTTCTATATAGATTCATATGAATTTTTTTGATGGAAATGATACCATGAAATATCGAAACATGCAGTCTAATAATTATTATTTTCTTTAATTTTTATTTAGTTATTATCATACATGATTTTTTTTATTTTAAATTATAAATGGATTTATTTTATTCCATGGTCATTTATTAGATGGAATGTGTTTCAGTTATTTTAATTTCCATACAGATTATGCCATATATATTTAAATAAATTCCATTTGTTATTAATTATTACCATTCAATATTGTTTAACCATTATGATTATTGATTTACATGAAATGTGTGTTACGTTATGTACCATTCTCCATTGTCTATTCTCATTGATTCATTATTGTTTCCTCTATACTTATCATTTATTGAGAATTCGAGCTCACTATTATTTTTCTTCCATTCTCATAGAATCTGGTAAGTTTACAAAGCAATATATGTAAGGAATGATTTGATGGAATAAAATTACTATATTTCAATAAAACAAATTTATGTTTTATTGTGTTTATTAGTTGATGATACTAGACTCATATACTTATCTAGTTTACTAAGTAAATTAAACTCTTCAATGCTTTAGGGTCTGATTCCTTTTAATAATGCAGACGTAAGGGTAGTAGACACCAACACTAGGATTTATATGGCCAAGTCGCTATTTTTGGTATCGTATGATGATTTTTAGAATCAATTATAATTATATTTAAGAATATATAGGTCAACAAACATAAACATAAGGCTTCATTTTATGAAAATTATAGTATAACATTCTAAAGAATCGGTTGTATAGATTATAGGTTGTATTCCTAGAAATACATATATTCTAGGATACTGTAAGTATACTTGGTTCTATAAAATACCACCAATGGGTTAAAAACATCAAAATTGTATATTGGGATTCACACTAACATAATCCAATACATGAAAATGGGCCTTACTCTATAGTAGGTAGAAAATTTCATAAGGATATACTTAGGTTAACTCAAATTTTCTCTAGAATCCATTATGAATGAAACATAGAAATACATAGATCACATAATAAAAATATAAGGTATCATTTATATTAATTGAAACTCCTTTAGGTTCTTTCAAAGAAACCATTAGAACTATATTTATAAAAACCAAGACTAGAGAACGTTAACCTAAGGTTGAATTTGAGGGCATGTACCGAAGAAAATCTTAAGGATTTGGGTGGATACAGATTATGTAGTTTTACTAGAATCAAATCCATTTCTAGATACAACAGGAGGACTTGGTTATGAAACAAAACTATATAATGGTAATAACTACAAAATGTTGTGTCATATGTGACTAGAGAATAATATAGTACCTAAAAACGAGCCTTACTATACAGCTGGTTGGACACTACCCAGGGATATTCATATTTTAATTCAAGTTTCTATGCAAACAATTCTGAACTGTATGAATATGTAATGAAAATAAATAATCTAATATAAAACAAGGGGTTTTTGGAATTTAAAATAAGGTGTCATGTTTTTTATATACTATAAATGATCATATTATCTTATCAAGATGGTTATTGTTACTCACACTGTAATTTCGTCATCAATGGGTGATCTCGAAAGATTCTAGTTAAAATCAAACATGATTTACATGTTGGTGATAATTTGTAACTAAATTTGGTTTTTATAGGAGTTAAATATTTCTTGTTTATTCCTAATCACCATCTAAAAAATTGGATTAACAACATATTCCTTGAACAACTACAGAACTCCGAAAAGAATACAAGAATGGTGGTTGTAAAGATCTCAAGTGGGGGTGAAAAAAGTGGAAGTAAATCTTTATTTCAATTATACAAGAAATGTAGAAGAAGACACATAATAAAGTGTCTCTAGAAATGTTCAAATTCATTATTTGTGGGAATGTACATATTGTAATGAATTGCCGAGGAAAAATGATTAGTTATATGGAAGGAAATAAATATCATCCTAAGGACACATTTATGGTTTGTTGAAATAAATATGGGGATCATGGGAATTACTTGAGTCAATTCCATCTTCATAATGATAAAATATCATCTATGGAAGAACCTATATAGAAATAAATGGATGAATAATTTATGTATTACGGTTGATTTAAAAAAACATAGATAAAATATTATTTCGTGATTTACCTTATTGAAAGAGCTTCCATTATATTATCAATGGAAATTATGTTAATATGGGTTTATAAAAGGATAATATATATGTCGGGTGACAACCCATCACATCTGGAATGACCGCCAGAAATGAACAGATGGTCGAAGGAGGACATGGGTTTAATGTAATCAATTGACCTACACAATGGCTAAGTTAATAGGTCATTTTTTAGTTAGAAATTTCCATTAAAATAAACTAATGTAAAAATGATAGTGTTATATTTTAGTATTATAGATTAATGTATGAGCCATATTGGATATAGAGAATAGTTAGAGACTAAATGCAAGTGATTTCACTCTTTTTTTAAAAGGTGATGTCTTTCCCAAAAATGACCAAAGAATAATTATTATTAAAATAATGTTAACAAAAGACTAAATTATATGGTCATATTAAAATATTCATCATGATGGGAAATAAGTGCAGTATGGAGGACTTCGAACCAGGTAATGTCTTAATTTACTCCCACGCAGGCTAGTCCATCGACAATCGTGTTTGCTTCTCGATATTCATGTGTGATGATTTAGTTAATGTTGATAATAGAACTGGTGAAATCCAACCAATGGGAAGTAATTGGCCATAATAGCTATGTTAGGAAATTCCAAATCACATGTACGATGGTAATAGAGTCACTTTCAATAAATATGTTTTTCTAACAAATGTTTTTTGAGAATTTAATAGCATGAATAAAACTCATCATCTCAGCTTTAAGAGTGGTGGAAATTCCACATTTACCCATTAAGCATCCCAAAATTTGACTAATGTGAATCTAGATAATAGAACCTTTCCATTCAAGGCCCAGATTTCCCTTAGAGGCTTCATCAATATTGATTTCAATCCATTAAATGTGTATTTTGATTGTTTATGAATCATAGTTAATTTATAGATATTTATTTAATGGATTAAATTATGAATCCGGATTTTATTAAGATGAAACTAAATATAAAATTGTTCTTAGGAAATTTAAAAGTATCATAAAAATCTATTTCATTATATTCTTAGAAAATAAATTAATTCTTAAACATTATGAAGAGTATCTTAAAATGAAAATTTTATCCTAATAACATATTTTTTTTAACCAATGGACTTTTAATGTCACGACCCGTCCTCAGGACCCGTGTCGTGACTACCCCATGCCCGCCTCCCATAGGCCAGGGGCTGGCGACTAGCACCAAGGCGTAAATCCCAACAATAGGGGAAGGCATTGCCTTAATGAAGTAAACAAACACCACAGAGTAAGCAAGAAGAAGTAAACACTAAGTAAAACTGGGTACAAAAGTAGTGCGGAAAAGTAAGTGGGCGAGAATACAAACCCAAACTGAAAGTAAGGTACAACTAAAAATAAGTACAACAACTGAAAGGAAGGCAGCAAAGTCAAGTCGTCCACTGGATGTCCCACCTGAAGGGTGGGTACAGATAGCCTCCTCAGCTCCTCGGGTCCAGCCATCCGCTCCATGTACGTCTCATCCAGTGTTCCACCTCCAGGTACCGACTTGCTCCAAAAGCCTCAACCACGATCAGCGTTGTCCGTCGTCTGCATCCAACACAACGTAGTGCGGGGAAAGCCCAGACAGGGGTGAGTATATGCTACTCAGTAGGGACCCCGAGACCCCCGAAGGTCTCCCAGAATCCACAAAGGATAATCCACAAAGGAAAGATACAATCACGAAGTAACATCCAACACTACTTAGGTATATGCCCATTCATATACCTAAGTCATCAATTCCAGTTCGGCTCCAACATCCGAGCCCAAATTCGATCACGTACACACATGATAGTACAAACCAATCCAAACAGAATAACACAACCCAATCCACATAGGAAAACAAGTCAATCATATCGAAGATATTTATTAAAAGTCAAGGCTCGGCTCACATATGTATACTTCTTCGTAAGGTGAAAGAGATGATCAGATATAGCCACTAGTTCAACTATGTTGGGACCCACATAGGATACTAAACCAGCTAAGCTGTCAGACCCACATAAGATACAGACCGGCTACTCTGCCAGACCCATGTAGGATATCAAGAACAGAGTCAAACACTTCCAGACCCACGTATGATACAAGAACAGTAGTCATCGTCGTCGAACCCACGGAGGATTTCAGTACGTTCTTCATCGCTGCAGAACCCACATATGATTTTAGTGTAGTCTTCATCGTCTTCGAACCCACAGAGGATTTCAGTACGGTCTTCATCGCTGCCGAACCCACGTAGGATTTCGGTTTAGTCTTCATCACCGTTGAACCCATAGAGGATTTCAGTACGGTCTTCATCGCAGTCGCAACCAGCTCTAGGGTTTCTGCACACATCATGCTCGTTTCCTGGAGGGTCCACTCCACGAGCCAAGGGGTCGATACATAAACTGAAACATAGTCCGGAGTTGATGTATCACAAAGTTCTGTCTCAACAAAAGGAACTCAACGTGACAGACAGAGCGTCAATCGGACGCCCGGTCTGAGAGTTATTGCCTTTTTCGTTGTAGGGGCCCAGTTGATTTTTAAGTCAATACCAACCCAACAGCACTCCATCTGCGTCCAAACCTCGAGCGGAGTAATCCAAAAGGTCTGTCTCACTAAGAGGAATCCACCAAAGTTGACGGCACATCAATTGGACTTTAGGAGCTCAAGTTATAAGTGTTTACGCTCCGAGGGCCCGGTTGGTTTCGTGTTCGAACCAACCCGGTCAAGCAAAAAGTTCTCTGAAACCTTTAGTGTAATATACCGAAACGACCGTCTAGATCCAAGGATCGTATCGCATCAAACAGTTCATCGATCGGAGTTCTGTATCCCATGATATGGGCAAAAGAACGTACCTGTCCGTTTTTAGTGGGTTTTGGGCCCGGACCGACCCGGACCGCGACCCCCTGGGTCGGCCCGAGCCGGGTCGACCCGAACCGGGTCCAGGTATGGCCCTTTAGGGTGCGGAGCGGCCCGGTGGGTGTGGCCCAGCCCAGTCGGCACGGCCCATCCTGGCCTGGGAACAGCCCGGCCCGGTCGGCGCGGCCCGACCCGGCCTAGACGACCGATTGGCCTGGCGCGCTCGCGCAGCCCGCGTGGCCAGCTCGGCCTTCGCCGAGCTAATAGGACTGGGGGGGGGGGTACCCCCCTGATTGAGAAACCGTGGCCCCAACATGGGGGGCCTCTCCTTTGGCCAGCCGGGGGTTACCACCCCCGTCCTCTCGGAAGCCGGCCGACCGGTGCTGCTATCGCGGGACCACCGCGGTCCAGCCCCTCCGAGGTGTCGGTGGCCGGCGGTTCCGGGCGCCCCAATTGGAATTTCCACAACTTTGATCTGCGGAATCTTCGAAGTTCTCCGACACAGTGTGACAGCGCCAGAGCTTCTTTCAGCCTCAACGGCGCGGCACGACTGTGCCGCGCTTCTTCACCGCATTCCTCCACGTTTCCACCTGGTGTCGCTGCACCATGTCGCCTTCTTTTGAGCCGCAACAAACACAACAACCAAGGGGGTGGAGGGTTGGCCATGTTCGTGCGGTCTGGCCTCCTCCCATTAAGTTGATAACAAGTGGCCTCAAATCAAAGACGAATAACGGCAAAGATTATTCCACGAACAAAATTAACCCCTACATTGATAATGAGTTGGTGTTTGAAGAGCATCACAGAAAGTGGCGTAGTGGGGTGTGGCTCTGTACACTTTGACAGAGATTTTCCAAGGTGGAACGGATTCTCCCTTCCTTTGACGCGGGAAGAAGAACGAATGATGGCGCTTCGTTGTTCTTCGGAAAAAGGCATGACGGCGTTCTTCGTCGAGCTAGAAAAGTTCTTCACCGGAACACTACTGGAGCGTTGGTTACACCAAAAGGCATAACCAAGAACTCATACCGGTCATACCGACATTTGAGGCCGTCTTCTTCATGTCCTCGTCTCGAACTCTAAGCTGATGATAGCCTGATCTAAGGTCTATCTTCGAGAACCATCGTGCTCCCTTGAGCTGATCGAAGAGGTCGTAAATCCTCGGTAGCGGATACTTGTTCCTCATGGTCACCTGGTTCAGGCAACGATAGTCGACACACAGTCTCAAGCTCCCATCCGCATTCTTGGCGAACAATATCGGGGAAGCCCATGGCAAAACCCTCAGTCAGATGAATCCCTTTCACTGTAAGTCCTCCAACTATACCTGTAGCTCTCAAAGCTCAGCGGGGGCCATCCGATATGCTGGAGAGGATATCGGGGCTTTCCCAGGGTATATGTCAATATAAAAGTCTACATCTTTGTGAGAAGGTATTCCAGGAATGTCGTCAGGGAAAACGTCCGCATACTGATCCACCGCTACAGGAAAACTAGGAATCCACACGTCAACTGCTCCTAGGATGAGGCTAGCCAACTGATGAGTGATGGGATGTCCTCTCCTCTGCGTGAGTCCATCTTGTGCTGCAAAGGATCCCTTCTCGCTGGGGAAGGTGAACCTGCTCCCATCGGTGCAAACACATCGCACCTTGGGCCTGATAAAGTCGATCTGAGCATGGACTGTGGATAACAAATCCATGCCCAAGATGACGTCGTAAGGCCTCGATGCCGCTACAAGAAGATCCCAGCCGAAGCTCTCGCCTCCTAGAGTAATATCACACTGCCGGTAGCAGTGCGTAATAGTTGAATCTGCTCCCGTAAGAGACCCTAGCCGTATTGATCGAGTCAACGACTCTGTCGGAATCTCCGAGCTCCGAACGAGGGCAGCAGAAATAAAATAATGACTCACTCCTATGTCTATAAGAACTGCAGCAAGGGTGGAGTAGACACAGATAGTACCTCGAATCATCACTGGCATGCCGTGGTCATAGGCCTCCGCTTCCTGAAGCTGAGCTTGTCTCTGCCCGCTAGCTCCCTGTGGTTGGGGTGGACCACCTCGTGGTGTTGTTCGTAAAGACTCAAAGAGTCTCCCACCACATGCTGCTCTGCCTTCTCCCCTGCCTTGTCTGCTTGCTCTCGGAGGATCGCCACAGTCGACCCTCTGCCTCTACATGGGTGGCCCCTCAACCGTCTACTGCTCCACTGCATGGCGGGTCGGGCAGTCACGAGCCATGTGGCCCTGCCCACCGCATGCGTAGCATTGTCTGCTCCTCGGAAGGCTGGCTCTAGGCCGTTTGCCCCGCACCACTGATCCAGTTTCCTGAGTTCGTCTGCCTGATGGTCCGGTCCTCCTGGACCCCTGTGACATCCATCAACCGCCAGCTGCAGACGACTTTGCTACATGACGCCATGCGGTAGGTATCGCTGCTGGCGTAGGCTTAGCAAGAAATCTCTCTATGAGAAGAGGTCGCTCCAGTACTCCTCCCTGTGCCGAAATGCTGAGGGAGATCATCGATGCCTTGATCTTATTCCTCAGTCCCTCCTCGAAGTTCCGGGGCCAGAAGAATGGGTCCCGTACCATGTCCGTCAAGAAGAATGAGAGATTGGTAAATCTCACCGAGTACTGCGCGACCGTCATTCTAACCTACTATAGTTGTAGAAGCTCCTTGATGTGCACCGCATGGAGGGTGGCTGGGACGAACTCTGAGTGAAAGAGGATCTCAATGTCCATCCAGAGGAGTGATTCTCCGTCGTGAACCTGGAGCATCAAGCTCCACCATCTTCCTGATGCCGTGTGTAGGAGGCTCACTGCGAGGATCACCATGATCTCAGCTGGTGTCCCCACTAACCTGAAAACTCGAACAACCGCCTCCAGCCAGTCCCCAGCTGCCTGAGGGTACGTCTCCTTGTGGAACATGGGTGGTCTCTGACACTGAAACTCATGAAATGCACTAAGGTGACGTGCACTTTCAGCGGTTGGGGTTGGTGGAATCAGTGGCTCGGCGGGTAGTGATACCGATGGTGCCTCCGCTGAAAAAGGGCCCTACACCGAGGCCTCGTTGCTCGATGGGTTGTCTTCTCGCACAAAGCTTTGAACCCTAGTTGGCTGCCGTCGTGGGGACATCCTAAAAAGAAATAGCTGCACCACAGTCAAAATAGTATATCTGGTGATCTGACACAATGTAATCACAAAAAAATATTTCGAAACACACATGTAATCAATGTTTTCGTGCATTGAGTCGGAAATCAGAAGTCAGGGTCCTGGTGTACGGATACGTTGTCCACCGCACCAAAAATGGACTCCCTGGACTGATAACCACACTCAATACCCTTAACACTATTGCTTCACAAGAAAAAAAGATCAGAGTCATGAGTTCTGCAGTAGAACCAAACTCCTCTTATACCAATTTTTCACGACTCGTCCTCGGGACCCATGTCGTGACTACCCCAAGCCTGCCTCCCATAGGCCAGGGGCTGGCGACTAGAACCAAGGCGTAAATCCTGACAAAAGGGGAAGGCATTTTATTTATAAAGTAAACAAACACCATAGAGTAAGCAAACAAAAGTTAACACTAAGTAAAACTGGGTACAAAAGTAGTGTGGAAAAGTAAGTGGGCCAGAATACAAACCCAAACTGAATGTAAGGTACAACTGAAAATAAGTAAAAGAACTGAAAGTAAAGAAATAACATCAAGCCATCCACTTGAAGTCCCACCTGAAGGGTGGGTACAGATAGCATCCTCAGCTCCTCAGGTCCTGCCGTCCGCTCCGTGTACATCTCGCCCAGTGGTCCAGCTCCAAGTACCGACTTGCTCCACAAGCCTCAACCACGATCAGAGTCGTCCGTCGTCTGCATCCAACACAATGTATTGCAGGCATAGCCCGTGCAGGGGTGAGTATACGCTATTCAGTAGGGACCCCGAGACCCCCGAAGGTCTCCTAGAATCCAAAAAGGATAATCCAAAAAGGAAATATACAATCATGTAGTAACATCCAACACTACTTTGGTATATGCCCATACATATACCTAAGTCATCAATTCCAGTTCGGCTCCAACATTCGAGGCCAAATTCGATCACGTCCACACATGATAGTACAACCCAATCCACACAGAATAACATAACCTAATCCACATAGGAAATCAAGTCAATCATATCGAATATATTGATTGAAAGTCAAGACTCAGCTCACACAGGTATACTTCTTCGTAAGGTGAAAGAGATGATCAGATATAGCCACTGATTCATCTATGCTGGGACCCACGTAGGATACTAAACCAGCTAAGCTTTCAGACCCACATAGGATACAGACCATCTACTCTGCCAGACCCATGATGGATAGAAAGAACAAAGTCAAACACTTCCAGACCCACATAAGACCCAAGAACAGTAGTCATCATCGTCGAACCCACAAAGGATTTTAGTATGGTCTTCATCGCTGCCGAACCCACGTAGGAATTCAGTGCAGTTTCATCGCCATAGAACCCATAGAGGATTTCAGTACGGTCTTCATCGCTGCCGAACCCATGTAGGATTTCAGTGCAGTCTTCATCACCATTGAACCCACAGAGGATTTCGGTACGGTCTTCATCGCAGTCGCAGCCAGCTCTAGGGTTTCCATACACAGCAAGCTCGTTTTCGGGAGGGTCCGCTCCACGAGCCAAGCGGTCGATACATCAAATGACACATAGTCCGGATTTTATGTATCCCAATGTTCTGTCTCAACAAAAATAACTCAACGTGACAGACTGCGCGTCAATCGGACACCTGGTCTGAGAGTTATAGGCTTTTTTGTTCCAGGGCTCCGGTTGGTTTTTAAGTCAAATCTAACCCGACTACACTCCATCTGCATCCAAACCTTGAGCGGAGTAAGCCAAAAGGTCTGTCTCACTAAGAATAATCCAACAAAGATGACGACACATCAATCGGACGTCCGTAGCTTAAGTTATAAGCGTTTCTACTCTAAGGGGCCGATTGGTTTCGTTTTCGAACCAACCCGACCGTACCCAATGTTCTCCTAAACCTTGAGTGTAATATACCGAAAAGACAGACACAATCCGAGGATCACATAGCAGCTAACGGTGCATCAATCGGAGGTCTATATCCCATGATATGGGAAAAAGAACCTACCTATCCATTTTTAGGGGGTTTGGGGCCCGTACCCACCCGGCCCGAGACCCCCTGGGTCGGCCTGAACCGGGTCGACCCGAACTGGGTACGAGTCTAGCCCATTTGGGCGTGGCCCAGACCAGTGGGCGGGGACCGGCCCGGTTGGCCCGGCCCGCCCCGGCCGGGGTGCGGCCCGGCCCGGTCGGCGTGGCCCGACCCGGCCTGTGCAGCCCGGCCCGGCCTGGGCGGCCGGTTGGCCTGTCTTTCTCGCGCGACCCGCGTGGCCAGCTCGGCCAATGCCGAGCTGAGCGTACAGGGGGGCGCACTGCCCCCCTGATTGATAAACCACGGACCCCACGTGGGGGGGCCGCTCCTTTGGCCAGCCGGGGGTTATGACCCCTGGCCTCTCGGAAGACGGCCGGCTCGGTCCAGCCGGCCGATGCTACTGCCGCGGGACCGCCGCGATCCCTTCCCTCCGAGGTGCCGGCAGCTGGAGGTTCTGGCCGCCCCAACTTTCACCTCCACAGCTTAGATCCGCGGCCTTGTCTGACCGGAATGGCGCGACGGCGCCGCAGCTTAGTTTGGCCTCAACGGTGTGGCGCGACGACACCACGCTTCTTCCCCGCATTCCTCCACGTTTCCATGTAGTGTCGTTGCACCGTGTCGTCTTATTTCGAGCCGCAAGAAACACAACAACAAAGTCGGAGGAGGGTCGGCCATGTTCGTGAGGTCCGGCCTCCTCCCGTTAAGTTGATAATAAGAAAACCCAAATCAATGATGAATAACGTCAAAGATTATACCACGAACAAAATTTACCCCTCCCTTGATAACGAGTTGATGTTCGAAGAGCATCCCGGAAAGCGGCATCGCGGGGTGTAGCTCCGTACACATTGACGGAGATTGTCTGAGGTGGAACGATGTCTCCCTTCCTTTGACGCGTGAAGAAGAACGAAGGATGGCGTGTCGTCGTTCATCGGAAAAATGCGTGACGACGTTCTTCATCGAGGTAGAAAAGTTCTTTGCCGGAACGATGAAGTTCTTCCAAAATGTGAAGAACGCTCCCTCCCTCAACACAACGAAGGAACCACAATAAAATAAAGCTTTTGCCTTACTTTATTTCCCTTTCCAACACTTTTAAAATTTGAACATACAAAATTATGTTCACTCATTTAATTAAACATAACTTGTCAAAATTAAATTAAGTGATAAGATGGTAATATTAAATGGGGGGGCTTGAGTAGTAAGGAATGTGAGGGGTTGGGCTCATGTGGTCCCACCCCACCTTTATCCTATCGAGGCTGGTTAACAACATTTCGGTCCCACCCCCAACTCCCTTACTTGGGATATAACTACCAAGAGGAATATAAATATAATTTTAATATAATTTTATTTATTCATCACTAAAACCACAATTTTAACAACTCATCTCGAGCAAACGCACCTTCAGAAAAGGTGCTCCTAAGCAATTACCGGCGCTGCGGTTTCATCGGAGCCCTCAGATTTCAATTCCGAGCATCGGTTCGAAAGTTAGTAAAACCCACTCGTTCGTTCACAGAACGTACCCGAGATAAACTTCAGAACATGATTCCGGGCACACCGGGCCTCAGAATCCGGTGCCGTCAAAAACTGTGTTCTTGTAAAATCCCAAAGAAAATTATGAAAATATTTCCCTTAAATTTTATGGGTCTTTACATTTAATCATCATAGATTTATGGAATTGAGGACCTCAAATTTACATTAATCATTCTTTTTTTTGTGATTGATGACCTCATTCACAACCTATAAATTTTTACTATTTTCCTCTATGTATGTATCTTTACATTCCACTAATGTTATCATAATCAGAAACCCAGTTATATGATATTTAATGTGACATTTTTTACATCAAATTAACTCTTATCAAGAGGAATATTTTAGAACATTTTTATTATTTTTGATTTCTAAACAAGGTATTTCTCAAGTACCAAACCATTGATTACTAGGATCGTGTTTATATTTGGAGGACGTAACTTAATATATATGCGGAGAATGTAAATCCCCCACATTTAAAAGTAAGAATTATTTATTTGATAGCGTATATGGATAATTACACCAGGAACATAAGGTAATATAATATAGAGATACATTAAAATATAATTACTATTTTAAATTATTTAAATCTATGATATATATTATAAGACATGCAATAGAGAGTTATCTTTCATCCAACATAATAATGACTTTCTTTGAGGACATTCAATACATGTGAGACCAAGTTTTACCGAATAAGAATATATTATTAAATTATTATTGATTAATAAAATAAGTTATAAATTACATTTTAAATTAGATGTTCTAAATAGTATTAACTAAAATATGAAAATATATACATTAAACATATATAATGTAATTTCATTGGTTACAAATTTATTTTAAATTAATATGAAAGCCAATTGAATATAAATAAAATATTTATATCCTCTTAAAGGTGTGTTGTATTAATAAATTAAAATAATTACTATTAGTGTTTGATATCAATGAAATATATATGTTATTTAATAAATCAAATAAAATTATGTTAATCAAAATATTTTATACTAATAATCTGTGGATAAAATCAATTTTACACAAAAAACCCAATATTTTCCTAAAGATAGTTTTACTGCCCTTTTTATAGAACCAATATTATAGCTTAATTTTTTACATTTATAGTTATTATAGGTCAATATAATCTCTAATTTCGATATAATAACTCCAAAATTATGTTACATTGAATTTATTTATTTTTCTGAAATATATCAATGTTAATGAATATTGAAAAAAAAATTCATTTTTAGGTCAAATCCGATTTTACTCTAATTGATTTATAATGTTAAATATTTATTTTTATTATTCTTATAGAATACATAGACAAATAAGAAATCAGTTCTTAAATATAGGTCATTTTAATCAATTTCATAATGTAATTGGATATAATATTATCTGAATAATTTGAACATTTTTAAATTAAAAACATTCCCTTTCAGCTCGTCTGTGGGATTAAATATAAATAAATTTCATCAAATTTGTGACTAGAATTAGAAAAATGGATTCCATAATTTTAATTATAAAAAATTAAAATGTATAATATGGTGAAATTATATTTTTATGAAAAATATTAGTGAAAGTAATAAAAATTTATTATAACGATTAAGAGAAAAATTATCCTCAGAAAAGAGTATACCTTAAACATATGGGTCAAAAAGATCTTCAAAATTTTTCAAAAAATATTTTATGTACATATTTAAACCATATAATCTTTTTTATCTATTATTTTCTTTTATTGGATAAAATTTTAAGCCGGTAAACTAGGATGAAATTCCATTTTCAAAATTTTATAACATTTTCACTCCTCCTCCACTATAAAAATGCACAGACCACTCCCACGTATTAGCAACTATCAAACCCAATAGATCTCAAAAAACATCCTCAAATAAGGGACAAAAATTCCTTAAATATTCTTATAATATGAACATTGTCAAAAATCAAACCATTGATGTATTGTTTTTGTAAACCAAAACGTGCTACCCAAAAAATGAGGAAACATTTTTCTACAATCACATTCTTTTTATTTACTTCTACACCCCATAAAATATTCTTATTCACTGATTATATATTAAAATCATTGTAATAAATATATTGATATGTGTGAGTTCCATGTTTTATACCTACACTTACAGAATCTTCATTATAATGTGTAATGAACTTACATTTCATGTGTGTGGCAGTCATTTGTCTCATGAAACATTGATTTTTCATACTTTTGTTACCACCTCTCATTGTAAGAATTTTTTGGGGACATTTTTTAAATATTATATATGTAAAATGAATGTATTATTTATAATTTTAAAATTTGTATATAACACATATCTTAATTGTTAAATTACTTTTTAAATTCGATAACATCATTTGTGGAAGTGTGGACTACAACCACCTCAAAGAGATGCATCTCATTCACACTCAATATAGAATGCATAAAATATGGTTTATATATATCAATGTGAAAAATATGAAGTAACAGTTATTGTTTAAATATATAGATATATATATATATAACATTTACTTTTCATTATTGTAAATATGTCAATTGAATGGATGTAGCATTCATGTGTACGTACAAAGTACCGTCTCCTTAAATGGTGCACATAATTTTTTATATGAAAATATTGATGAATATTATAAATACATATCTAATGAAAATATATTTTTACTAATTAATGGTTCAAATTCTGGATATGATGAAATCATGGTCTATTTAATAGGACCAATAAGTATTATTTCATGACGTACTTGAAAAACAAGACAATTAACAACTAGAAGAGTGAAAATAAAGAAATATTATATACAAATGGGTATTAATATATTATAATAAGATCATATATTATATTTAGATATGATTATTTTTCTATTTTAGTTTAGTGAAATGTTTAAAACACACATATATGTGGAAAAATGACATTCACCCAAAATGGAAACACAATGTAAGGGAATTCCGTCTCAATTTTTATATTTGTGAGATAAATGAAAAATTCACCACTTACTTCTTTTGTGGTGCATATATACATCCCATTTTGAAATATTATATCATGAATTATTTTATATTCAAGGTATTTAAATGATTCATCTGTTTGTTTTTATTTTGTTGAATTTCTGATTATAATGTGACCACAATTGTAAGTAAATTCATCTCAAGGTCCATTATTTCAAGAATACATTGCTATTGTGCACATTATATGATATATGTGGGGTATATATTTCAACATTGACTTATAAAATCTTGATTCATTAAATATTCACGGTATTTTGAGTTTTACTTTTATTTATTTAATCTAAAGGGATTTTTATTTAAAAGTGACCATGTGGTAAATAATTTTATAACAAGATTCATTTCCATTGGGTTGTATTACTTATTAATTTTCATTAATATTATAATATTATGTTTGAAACCAATTTCTTAATATCAATTTTTTATATAATTTTTTTTGGTCATTTAGATTTGACACACAAAATCTAGTCATTTATTTATTATGACATCAATTTTATGGCCTTTTCAAGGGTTTACTTTACAATCTCATTTTGTTAGATATTTTATAAACATTAATTTGAATTAGAATAAATTGTTATTATATTATTTAATAATCACTTTATTTATATTTGACTCTATTTATTCATGATGTTTTTCATTTAATTGTGTTTTTTTTACTATTTGGAACAGAAATTGTTTTATAAAATGATTTTAACAAATCCCAAATTTATTTCACACTTTTATCGGAGAACATATTTTCTTATAAAAAAATATTTTTTAAAAATTGTTTCTTTTTTTACCCAATCCATAATAAAATTTTAAATATATATTTACCCTTTTGGTTTTATAATTGTTTTCAAAATAATATTCTTTTTTATTCGGGATAAGGAACATTGAAAACCATTTACCATGAAAAATGTTTATTATTTTTATATTGTATGGGGGATATGGATATACCCGTTATAATCTCTTCATATAATTCATTCAATAATTGAATGGATAACGTAGAAAAATTAAAAAAATAATTTTCAAAGATAAATATATTCAACAACTATTTCAAAATTAAAAGTAAATTATTCCTCATTTTTTTTAGAAATATTCTTTTTATAGTATTTATACTAAATATGGATCAGCCATGGGTTCAGGAATGAAATCCCATGACCCCCAAAATTAATTAAAAAAGTGTAAAAGTACAATAGACCTGGAGGAAATGTTTACATGTGATACACCACAATCAGGTGAAAAAATAAACATACACATCAGATACATAGGGGTTGCCTTTCCTAGGTCGGCCTCAACCTAGAGAAATTCCCCGATCAACAAGATATCTCCCTCTTCCCTACAACATCATTGGTTCATTTCCCATCACCAGAACCTCAATTGTGGTCAATTTAGCATCTTCATGAGATTCTTCCTTGTGAACCCTTGAATGCACAACCTCAATAGTTGAAATGTCATCTAGGTTAGCATTCCCATGATGAGATTCATCATAGATATATTATGAAGCCTCATGTGCATCCTTCAATCCATTCCTATCCACACATGATTGTGAATCATTCTGAATAAGATTGTCCAATTACATTGAAGGCTACAAACCATCAACAAGAGAATGTGTTGAGGAGGATCTCATTCGGTTACTGCATCCTGCATTGTTAATGTTAGGATGGTATGTGACTGAGTATGATATACTGTATAATACCAAATGTAGGATCGAAATAAAAATGAGATTCTTAGATATAAGGGGGGGTGAATTGTAACTTTTAAAAATTCCCTTATTATATTTTGTGTATAGTTATGTTTAACAAGGATAAATAGAATAATTCACAAGACCTCTATAAGTTCTAAATACTTACTAGATTCCAGAAAATTAATTTCGAAAATGAAATATAACAAAAGATTCAAACATTTAGATTCTACCATAAAGTAAATAGAATCTAACTATATCATAGTACAAGGGTGATGAAGTTTAAGATCATATACTTTCCTCAAAAATACAAAATTCAGCGGAATAACTATTAACAAAAACAAGTAACAAGTAATACGTATTTTTACCCAAAAGAGAACGGTATCCAACAACCTTGGATAAAGGTCCCTTGATTTATACTTTGAAGAAAGTCTATCTTACCCACACTAGGGTAAGCCCTCGATACGAAGATCGGAGTTTGTCTTACTATCTTTGCAAGCCTTAAACTATCAGGTAGTCGACACCTTTGTCTTCCTCATGAATGAAGCCCTCAACTTCAAGGTGTTGTATCTTCTATCTTCTTTTCCTCGGAAGGCCTCGATTATACACAGCAACAATCAGAGTCGCAAAAAAAAATCTAGACCAGGAAAAGTTTGAACAATCCATTAAAACTTTCTACACGAAGCTTGAGAGTTGATAAGAGCCTCTCTCTCTAGAAATCACTTCAAGAAGTTCTGAGCATCAAAATTCCAAATGTTCAAAAAATTCTCGAGCACATTCAAATGAGCTTTTATTTATAGGTGATGCTCTAATGGTCGGCTCCCTCCTACAACGGTCATATTTTTCCTTGAATTTCGGATGGACCTGTATATGTTTCACTCAAACAATAGTTAGTTAATAGCCGAGATCATGACAACATTTTGTAATAGAAAAAGTGTTAGCATAACCAAAAACTGATATTCCGAATGGAGAAAATGAATGTTCAGAATGTAAGTAAAAACTGAATTTATATTTTGTAGTACTAGGATTTTCAGATTTTGTTTTTCTAAGGAATTTGTAATGAGAAATCATAATCAAATTTCTTCATCAGAATTCGTAATGAGATTTCATAATCAGAATTCATACTCAGAATTTATAATAAGAATTCGTAATCAGAATTCTTAATTAGAATTTGAAATGAGAATTCGTAATTAGAATTCATCATTAGAAGTTGTAATCATAATTCTTAATCATAATTCTCAATGATAATTCATTATCTGAATTAATAATTAGAATTCATAGTTATAAATTTATACAAGTTCGTAATAAGAATTCAGAGTTGAACTTCATAAAAGTTCTTAACATGGAATTCAGAGTAGAACTTCATAAAAGTTCATAACAGAAATTTGGATCTTAAAAAAAAATTCTTCATATCTAAGTATTATATGATTTTGAGGTTTTAAATATGAATCCAATTTTTATACTTTAGAAAAATATAGAAATGATCAAAGAAAACAAGGTAGGGGTAAATTTCCTTTGGGAAGGAAATTTTCCTTATGGATGTAAAATAGGGGTAAAATGAAATTTTCCTAAAGATAACGTGTTTGTGATTTTAAAAACAAGAGGATTGATCAAGTCATAGAGAAAGCCTTAATGACTTAACAATCTCCCACTTGAATGAAGGAATAGAAAATGTCATAAAAAAACCTTATTGACTCAATAATCTCCCCTATTTTGGAAAGCCCCAAAATCCTTTCAAAAAAGAATGTAATGACATAGAATAAATTTCTGGACTTGAAATTAAGGCTTTTATCCCTTTTTTATGGACAATGGTGAACACAACTAACTCCCCCTTAGGCTTTTGAACTCAAAGTATCGTATTCTAGATTTCTGGAATGGAATTTTCATTATGAATATGGAAGTCTTCGTAATGAGAACTCCCCCTCAAATAAACTCCCCCTTACATATGTATAATAATTCTTATACTTGGAAAATTATCCTCTCCCTTTTAGATTTTACCTTCTCCCTTTAGAGTTATTTTTCCTTCTCCCCCTTTCTGATTTTCAAAAAGAGTATGAGGGAATGGAAATGAAATATGGTACCTAAAACATTAAAGACATACAACCAAGACAAGCATCGAAAATTTCATTATGATTGAAAATAATAGTACAAGGAAAGATACAACAAAAGATCGGATTGGTCTATTTTTCTTAATTTTCCTTGGGTATTAGCTTCTTCAGAAGAGTTTTTAGCTTCTTTAACTCTTTTTGGTCCTCCTCATATTTCTTTTCTAAGGATTTAATCCTTTCATCTTGAGCCTTCAGAGCCTCAGACTGAGCCTTAAAAACATTTTCTTTCATTCCAAGATCCTCTTTGATCTCAATATGGAGATCTCTTTCCCTCTTCCAACATTGAGCAACAAATTTAAGCTTACCATTTAGATCCTTCACTTGTTGATTCTGAATATTTTTCTCTAGGGTCTGATTTTACTGAAATCAAGATGTAAGATCCTTGATCTTGGAATCTTTTGTTTTAAAGGCCCCTTTTACTTCCTCTTTAATTCATCAAGATCTTCCATATTAGATATGATCTTCTTTGACCATTTGTTCATTTTCTTGCAGGAATTCCTGTGAGATTCGTATCCTATAAAGAATGTTTTGAAATCTGATTCTATTTTTACACACTTTTCCATCACCAAGGACACAAAATACTACATCTAATTAAGATCTTGTTGGAGAATCTGGCATCTATAATCTATGTTTGTAAAAGTCGAAATGGAACCGACTAGCTTCTTCAAAGACTGGTCCACAAAATCATGAGCATGTGAAGATGAATCTGAATCAGAGACATTACTTGGTGAGAGTGGTTTTTCACGCTCAATGAGATTCCTTTTTGAAGTTCCTACAACATACTTACACTTCACTATATATTTTCTTTGATAATCACCAACCACTTTCTTACCCTCATGAATATTTGGTATAACTTTCTCATTAGGAGATTTATTCTCGCTATCAGATAATTAACCAACTCTGTCATCATCAAATTTTTCATTTTCTGATCCCTCCTCAATAAAGTGGTTTTCATAGCATTCTTGCTCAGATAATTTATTTACTTCATCTTCTTCCTTGTCTTCATCTTTCTTTCTATCTTTCTCTTCATCCTTTCCAGGAGTGACAATCTTTGAGGACTCGTCCTTAGGTGTTCGGATTGGTAATTTCTCTGATGGATTTGCTTAATCATTATATTCTTCAACATGTTTAATTAGATCATCTAATTCACCACTTTCTTCTTCTTGTTCTTCCAATTCATCTTCCACTTCTTCCACTTCTTCAACTTTTTCCACCTCGTCTACTTCTTCAACAACTTCTTTCTATTTATATTTTTCCCGAGTGAAGAAATTATTCACCGAAGTCTCATATAATGGCTCGACTAGGAATGTTTTTGGTACATGAATATTCTCAAATACAATTTCATCATCCCTCAGAAGGGATTGAAAAATATCAGTCTCTGTCATCTTCTTATTCTTCCTTTTCTCCTTTGCATGTCTGTCAAGCTCTTCAGCAGTTGTTTCTTTTAAGGCCTTAGCCTTAGTAGGGTCCATGACGAACTGTGGCTCCCCTTCTTTCCTCTTTTCATTAACTTGCCTCCACGTTTCAACCACTTTATCCAGATAAGCATTTTGTTTCTTCAGTTTGGGAGGTGCAGATTGGGCTTCCATACATTTAGGGGTTTTACCTTAAGCTCCCACTTCTTTCAACTTCTTTTTCTTTCCAACCTTCTTCGATGGCTCAACTTTTTAAAAAATATCCAGATTGGCTTTTTCCTCCCCCTCTAGCAAATCATAAAACTCTTTTTCCTCCTTAGAATAGCCCATATTCATTATTTTCATAGTTTCATCACTAACAATCATAACATTGCAATTCAGAGACTTGGATTTGCATGCAATTTTGAATGATTCAAGACACTGTACAATCATAATTTGAATGTTTGTCTAGATACCTGATAAATTGGGGTCTTATATTTCCATCCTTGATGTTCTGGATTGTAACAAGAACATACCTCGTCAAATAGATTTTCCATAGATTTACCAGGAAATCTATGAAATATATGTCTCTTTTCTTGAGGGTATCTTAGTCACATTTTCTCGGTACTAAAAAACCTTGTTCCCAAAGTTGAAGGATCCAATTGTAAGAAGATAGATGAGAAATATTTTCTATCATGACATCAGAATGTCCAAGGAATTTCACAACCTTTACCTATACGAAACTACCTTGAACATCTGGGAGATTGTGAGAGAAAAATTCTTCCTCCCCTTCATATGATAATCCCACCAAGCTGGCTGCCTTGGTATAAGAAATTGTTACGGTTTTTCCATAGGACATGAAATAAAATATTTCTCTATCATCTTCCTTAAAAAAGAACACTGACTCATAATACTCTATGAGTAAATCTGGATACACAATTTCTTGAACACCTGTCATAGATATGTAGACATCTTACCATCAATTTAACGTGATATTAATAGAAATGATAGATTCGTACATGAAAAAGTTCAGATGCACAAAACATTACCTTCATACTTTCCATTTTGAGATTGGCTTCGTGGTAGAAATTTCTTGAGAAGAAGCTTCAATAGACATTCCGACTGGAGGAACTCTGATAGATTCAGAACGGGCTTAAGAACTGAGGTATAGCTTCGAGATGTGAGAGCTTGGAAACTGATGAGGGACACCATTGGGGGTCCTTTTTATATAGGCGATGGTGGTGACCTTTCATTTTCCAAAACCTATCTAACGGTTGAAAAACTCTCTGATCTGATTTGACAGTTGAAAAAATGTCCGTAAAGAAATCTTGCATCCGATATTTTGAGGGTTTTAGAAAAACATTCAGATTTAAGAAAACTTGAATCCGAGAAAATATAAAAGAAAAAGATACTACCAGTAGGTAAAGGTGACTAAGAAATGTTAAGAAAGGAAGTCATACATTTCTGATTTGGCTACGAAGATTATTCATAATAGGTGATATTCTTCTTGAAGAAAATTTGACTATGAAAAACTTACTAAATAAACTTACTATGAAAAGATATCTATAAAAAACTTACTACGAAAAACATAATATGAAAATTATGAGTACCAAAAATTACCAAAATCTCAGTTTCGAAAATTTCCATTACGAAAATTTCAATTACGAAAATTTCCCTTAAGAAAATTTCTTTTACCAAAATTTTCTTTACGATTTTTTTAAATCGTAGTACGAAAATTTTCATTATGAAATTTTTTTGAAAATCCAACTATGAAAATTTTAAATACGAAACATTTTGAAAAACTGACAATGAAAATATTTATTACAGAAATTTTTTTAAAATCTAACTACTAAAATTTTAATTACGAAATTTTTTGAAAATCTACCTATGAAAATTTTCATTATGAAAAATATTAAATATATAAGAAAATTTTCATTACAAGAATATTTTAAAATCTAACTAAAAAAATTTTCTTCATGAAAATTTTGAAAAACTGGCTACTAAAATTTTCATTATGTAAAAATTTTGTAATCCTACCTAGGAAAATTTTTATTGGGAAAAATTTTGAAAATCTACCAAAATTTTCATTATGAAAAATTTTGAAAATCTACATACGAAATTATTCATTACAAATTTTTTTTAAAATCTATGAAAATTATCATTATGAAATTTTTGGAAAAACCTTTAATAACAAATGTACTCCCCTAATGAAAATAAGTTTTTTACTTTAAGGAGATTGGTTCAACAAGAAGTTAATGAAGGAAGATTACCTCACAGTTATCATTCCTATATTCTGTTTAATGTATTCAAATCTATCGGTAGGTAAAGATTTTGTGAAAATATCAGCAAGTTGATCTTGATTTCTGATGAATTGAAGAATGATATCTTATTTTTGTGTGTGATCCCTAAGAATGTGTGTCAAATGTTTCTGCGCTTTGCACGAGAGTGGTGTATAGGTTTTTTACTAAGGGGACTGACACTTGTATTATCACACAAAATTTTAGTCTTAGTAAAACTCAATCCATAATCCGTGAGTGTGTGTTTCATCCACAACACTTGAGCAGAACAACTTCCAACTGCTACATAGTTAGCTTCGGTAGTAGAAAGTTCTACTGAGTGTTTCTTCTTGCAGGACCAAGAAAATAATGAATCTCCTAAGAAATTACATGTTCTAGATGTACTCTTTCTATCCATTCTACATCAACCAAAGTTAGCATCCGAAAAAATCATTAAAACAAAATCATTTTTAGAGGTGTAAAATAGTCCTAAATCCATGGTTCTCATTAAGTAGCAAATATTTCTCTTCACTGCCTTTAAATGAGATTCCTTAGGATTGGATTGATATCATGAACATAAGAATACTGAAAACATTAATTCTTGATGACTAGCTGTCATGTAAAGTAGACATCCTATGAATCCTCTAAAAGATATTTGATCTACTGGTTTCCCAGCATCATCAAGATCAAGTGTGTTTGAGGTACCAATGGTTGTACTTATACTATTAGTGTTGTTATATCCATAATTTTTAAGAAGATATTTAGTATACTTATGTTGGGATATGTATATTCTTTCTGGGTTTTGAGAAATTTTAAAACCAAGGAAAAATGTTAACTCACCTATCGTACTCATTTGAAACTCATATTTCACTAGATCCACAAATGAAGTAGTTAAAGATTGCTGAGTTGAACAAAATATAATGTCATCAATATAAATTTTAACAATCAATTTTTTTTTCTTATCCTTCTTTAAAAAAGGGTTGGATCTGAATTTCCCTTAACATAGTTATTTTGAAGAAGAAGTAATATATGCCTATCATATCATGCTCTATGGGCTTGTTTAAGGCCATACAATGCTTTTGTAAGTCTAAAAACATGATCAGGATGTTTTGTATCTTCAAATATAGGATGGTTTTCAACAAAAAATTCCTCCTTAACATAACCATTAAGGAAAGACCATTTCACATCCATTTGAAAAAGTTTGAAATTGATGAAAGCTACAATGACATGTAAAATATGATTAGATTCAAGTCTAGATATTGGAGTATAGGTTTCTTCATAGTCTATTCCTTATTTTTGATTATATCCTTTCGCAACTAATCTAGCTTTATTTATTACTATGATTCCATTTTCATCACACATATTTCTAAAGACCTATTTTACTCAAATTATAGAAGTTTCCCTAGGTCTTTCAACCCATGTCTAGACATTATTCATTTCGAATTCATTTAGTACATCATGCATTGATTTTATCCAAACATCATCACCTAGAGCTTCATCAGTGCTTTTTGGTTCCATTTGGGAAAGGAATGATAGATGTTCAACTTTATTTCTTAAGGAGCATCTAGTCCTTATGGGTTGATTCACATCACCAATTATACTATCACTAGGATGATTCTTTAGAAACGACTGATTTGGGTTTTGTAAAACTTGTTCATCAACATATGATAAGAAATATTCTGGGGTAAATGTTTCATGAGTATCTTATTGAAAATTTTCCTTATAAGATGGATCTTCTATCATAAGTTGATAATCAGTTTTTGAAAACACAATCGAGGATGTAGGTTGAGGATGATTGAAAACAAAAGGATTAGTTTCATCAAATTTGACATGTACTATTTCTTCAATAGTGAAGCTGTTTTTGATAAAAACACTCTAGGCCTTAGAAGTTGTGGAGTAGCCTAGAAAAAATCCTTCATCAGATTTTGGTATGAATTTTTGTAATTTATCATTAGTATTCATAATGAATACCTTGCAACCAAAAACCTTAAAGTAGGAATGTCTAGGTTTTCTACCATTCCTTAAATCATTATGAGTTTTATTAAGAATAGGTCTAATCAAAACATGATTTATAGTATAACAAGTAGTACTTAAAGCTTCATCACAAAAATTTTTGGAAAAAAAATACTAACTCAACATGGTTCTAGATATCTATGGAAGAATTATATTTTTATCATTCAACAACACCATTCATTTGAGGTGTTCTAGGTGCTGAGAAGTTGTGAGTAATACCTTTTCTACTAAAAAACATTCAAAATCAGAATTTTGAAGTTCTCTTCCATGATCACTATGAATAGTTTTCAATGGAAGATTTTTCTAATTTTTAACATGGGCTCTAAAACTTTTGAATTAAGAAAAATCTTAAGACTTCTTTTCTAGAAAATAGACCCACGTATATCTAGTGTAATCATCAACAATGAAAAATACATAATAATTTCCCCCAATGCTTCTAATTTGTGTTGGACCCAATAGATCTATATGCACTAGCTATAATGCATCATTAGTTGAGACTTAAATGACTGATTTAAAACATTATTTAGGTTTCATTCCATATTGAAAAGGGTCAGAAACTTTTGAAGAATAAAATCTAAGATCTGGTAGATCCTTAACAAAACCTTTCATAGAATGTTTGCATAAGTTCCTAAGGTTACACTGTCCTAGCATTCTATTCCATAACCAAGAATAATCTTCCATTGCACTAAGGCAAGGTAAGTCTTGGCACCTAAGTTCTTCTTTGTTTAGTGTGTAAACATTATCTTGCCTATGGGAAGAAAGAATGAATTCTTCCTTGGAATTTTTTACTAATCACTTATCATTCCAAAAATTCACAAGGTAGCCTTCATCACACAATTGACTTATGCTGATGAAGTTGTGCTTAATACCCATAACAAATGAAACATTGGAAATCAATGTTTTTTCAATAAGAACAATGTTACCCATACCAATAATTTCTCCCTGAGCATTATCTCAGAAAATTTACTTTTCCTTATTTTGTCTTGATAATCTTTTCGAAATAGTTTTTGTTACCAGTCATATGCCGGGAACATCCACTATCCATGAACCATGTATTTCTGTTGGTACTTTCCCTATTTACCTGAAAATATGAAAAAGTTAGGTTTTCAGAATCCAGACTTGCTTGGATCCAGAAATCTCAGAAAGTAAAATTTTTGGAACCCACATCTTCTTAGAAAAATAACCTTTATGAAATCCAAAAGACTGGGTTTGTTTAGAGAACAATTCTTTTCCCAATGACCACCATATTTAAACTTAGAATAGAATGGGGAAATTTTAGGATCAAAGTAATTGTTACTAAAAATTGGTTTGGAACCAGTATAACCAAAACCAGAAGTATTCCTTCGAGGTCAGATTTGTGAATACATTTATCAAAATTTTCCTTAACTAGGTTAATGTTTGACAAACACTTACTCAAGAAGCATATTTGGGATTTAATTTTTATAACTATATTCTTGTCTTCATAATCAATTGATCTAGATCAAGGCTCAAAAACATTTTACCTAGAAATTACATTTTCTAGATCTTTAGAGAGATTATTATTCTCAGAACGTTCTTCCTCAAGATTTTTTGAAATAATTTCAAAATTAACATTTTTCTTATCAAGATAATTAGAAAGATATGATATTTCCTTATTGAGAATAACATTCCTAAAATTTAACTTATCAAGTTTTTTAATGAGTTTTGATTTCTAATTCTGAAGGACTTTGGAAAACCTAGAATCATTTTCATAGGTTGGTAAAGTATTTTTTTCATCAGAAGAAGATTCTTCATCTGAAGAGATATAATATTTACTATCATTAGAATTTAAAGAAACAATGGTCATTGATTCAGAATTTTGTACCTTATCCATCAAGAAATGATTATCAATAGGTAGCTTGGCTAAAAGACAGAGATTCTTCTATCAAGAAGATTCATAATCCATAGATTCATCTGAAGAATCTTCACCACGGGAACTCCTTGTGTCATTGGATTTCAACACTTTCTTAGTATTGGACTTGTAATACTTCTTTAATTTTTTTCTCAGAATGACTTTCCTTTCATTCTTTTCTATTGATAATAGGGCAGTCATGTCTTATGTGTCCAGCTCTCTTGCATTCATAACATGAAACTTCAGAATCATTCTTGTTTTTCCTTTCCTTTTTCTGATATATGGATTGAAAGTTCCTCTGCCCAGCTATCTTGTTCATCCTTCGATCGAGATTTTTTAATTCTTTTTCTGAGGATTCACTTCCACTAGGTTTGTAATGGATAAGAACTTTCTTAGATCTGGATCTAGTAATTCTCTCAGGAGTCTTGGCTTTCATATGATTGGATGTAGTAGTAAAAGCAACAATGCCATTTCCATTCTTCTTTTTCTCAATATCATCATATCTCTTCATTCTAGTCTCATGCTGAAGAAGAGTTCCGAAAAGCTCATCAAGGGTAATCTGAGTAACCTTTCTATTCTCATCAATTACATTCCTTTTAGATTGCCACTCATTCGGCATGATTTCATTAATCTTTTCAACAAGAGCTTCAACATCCAAACCTTTTTCACCCAGTGATAGTAAACTATTAACAATAGTCATGAATCTCTACTTCACTTTGCATATGGGTTCACCATAAGGGAAACTAAAAACATGATATTCAGCTCTAAGCATGGATCTTCTGGTCTCAATTACATTGGATGTTCTAAAGTGAGTAACTTCGAGTTTCTTCCATATTGAATTTGCTGCTTCACAAGATAAAATTTGGCTATATATCTTTCTAGTCATTGAACAAAGTAATGTATTTTGTACCTTATAGTTCAGTTGATAATCATGCTTTTCTTTATTTGTAAAGTTACTTACTTATTTATCATGAATTTTGTATCCACTAGTAATAATTAAAAAATTTCAACCCCAGTGTTGATAATGAATGTCTTCATGCGATATCTCAAATATTCGTAATCATTACCATCAAAAATAGGTGGTCTGGTTGGATTAAGATTGTTAATGGAACCAACATTGATTCCTGCTGTTCTTAATAAATGTCTTTCCACAAAAATTTTTTAGTAGAAAAATCTTTTAAACAATAGAAAATATCATAACCAACAAATTAGATATTGTAACTCTAAGAAAAAGTGAATCTGAACTATATGAGTCAGAAAAAAAGATTCTGAGAAAAAAATTGAATTCTGAAAATCCGATTCCAACAATTCTCTTTTGAATATAATCGTGCGATTAATTCAGATTGAACCAAATATTCTAATTCCAATTGTTAGGATGGTATGTGACTGTGTATTATATACTCTATAATACCAAACATAAGATCAAAATAAGAATGAGATTCTCAGATACAAGTGGGGGGGGGGTTAATTGTACCTTTTAAAAACTCCCTTAGGAAATGTTAAGGATAGTTATGTTTAACAAGGATAAACAAGATTATTCACAAGACCTCTATAAGTTCTAAAGACTTGCTAGATTCTGGAAAAGTAATTCCTAAAACGAAACATAAAAAAGTTACAATGATTATGATTCTACGTTAATGTGTATAGAATCTAAATATATCAGAGTACAAGGGTGAGGAAGTATAAGATAGTATACATTCCTCAACAATACAAAATGAAGAGGAAAAACTTGTAACAAAAAGAAAGAACAAATAATAAGTCTTTTTACCCAAAGAGAAGGGTATCCAACAACCTTGGATAAAGGTCCCTTGATTTAAATTTTCAAGAAAGTCTATCTTACCAACACCAGGGTAAGCACTCAATACGAATATTGGATTCGGTCTTGCTATCCCCCCAAGCCCTCAACTATCAGGTAGTCGGCACCTATATCTTCCTCAGCATGGAAGCCCTCAACTTCAAGGTGTTGGAACTTCTATCTTCTTATCCCCAAAAGCCCTCGATTGTACACAACTAAAATCAAAGTCGCATGAAGCAAATCTGCAGAAGGAAAATTTTGAACAAGACGTTCAAAAATTCTACACGAAGCTTGAGAGTTGATAAGAACCTCTCTCTCTAGAAATCACTTCAGGATGTTCTGAGCATCAAAATTCAAAATGTTCCAAAAAGTATCGAGAATGTTCAAATGAGATTCTATTTATAGGTGAAGCTCCAATGGTCACCTCCCTCCTCAAATGATCCTATTTTTCTTTGAATTTCAGAGGGACCGGTACAGATGTCACTCAAACAACGGTTAGTTAATAACTGAAAGAACGACATCATTTTGTAATATAAAAAGTGTAAGCATTACCAAAAACTGATATTCAGAATGGAGAAAATGAAAGTTTGGAATGTAAGTAAAAACTGAATGCAGAGTCTGTTGTACTAGGATATTCAGATTCCTTTTTTCTAAGGAATTCGTAATGAGAATTTGTAATCAAAATTCTTCATCAGAATTCGTAATGAGAATTTATAATAAGAATTCACCACCAGAATTCGTAATGAGAATTCGTAATCAAAATTATTCAACAGAATTCGTAATGAGAATTCGTAATCAAAATTCATCATCAAAATTCGTAATGAGAATTCGTAATCAGAATTCTTCATCATAATTAATAATGAGAATTTTTATTCATAATTCATCATCATAATTCTTATTTAGAACTATATACATGTTTGTAATCAGAATTCAGTGTTGAACATCATAAAAGTTCGTAATAGGGAATTCAGAGTAGAACTTCATAAAAGATCATAATAGGAATTCAGATCAAAAAACAGAATGCTTCATATCTAATTATTATACGATTATGAGGTTTTAAATATGAATTTTATTTTTATAATTAAGAAAAATATTGAAATGATCAATGAAAACATGGTAGGGGTAAATTTCCTTTGGGAATGAAATTTTCCAAATATATGTAAAATATGGGTAAAATGAAATTTTCCTTATCATAAGGTGTTTGTGATTTTCAAAACAAGAGGAATGATAAAGTCATAAGGAAAGCCTTAATGACCTAACAATATCCCCCTTCAATTAAGGAATGGTAAAATTCATAAGAAATACCTTATTGAATCAACAGTTAATGGCTTCAAGATTATGAAAATCAAACTCAGAGTATTAATAGACTCTAAAATTGAAAAGAAATTAACATTTGTCATTTCATGTCCTCGCAAAACCACATTACTGGAGGAATCCATTGAAACCACATCTAGATGAGCCCCCTCATGGTCCATAACCATAGGAGGATACCATATGAGTTCCTATAAAACACTAGGGAAAACTTCTGTAGCAAATTCCAAAAAATTAATAGGGGGACATCCTGCCATAGTATCACTCCACTAAGTTGCATCAGATCAAGGAATACCCCCTAGAGCACCTGGATAATTGCCAAAATACTCAGAAGAAATAGATCCAGCCACCTACAAACCATCCTGAATCCTTTTTTTACTTTAAAATCTCATGTAACATCATTTTCCACCATCGGAGACACTATATCCATCAAAAATGCACCATGCCACCTACACCTCATAATGATTATCACAAGACATAACTGGACATTCCCTCATCTTCTTAGGAATCACTAACATGAATCCTTCATCATAAAAAACATACACCTAATCCTTTTTAAAAATAGGATATATTGGATCATGGTCTAAATCTTGATTGAAATCATTCGGGATAGAAACCACATACACAAAATGATTATCTTCCACCTCATTAACCACATCGGCCCATAACTTGTTATGTAGAACCCTAGTGACTCCAATGACTGCATACTCAAACAATCCACCATTAACCACCAGAGTAACAACATTAGTAGTTTTCTGAGAAAATCTTGCAGGATTTTACAGACCTTGTTTGATAGCCTTAACAAATGAGGAATTTCCCACATTGTTGGGATTCTATATCCAGATGAATTGATTACTAACATTGTGGTCAACTCTTTTCTTTTTGCACTGATCTGAGCATGTACCAATGATTTACAAAGTGATCATTTCATATTCCTGTGAAATTTTACAAGGGCAGGCCAATGGATAGAAAAGACATTCAAAAACTAGGTAGCCACTCATATTTTATAGCAATATAGAACTTAATATCACCTACTGAAAGGAAAATTATGTTAATCTGAACATGTGCTAAATCAATTTATACCAAAACACGAGTAGAGTTACCATACATAGGTCACTCGTTTTTTTAACCATAATCAGACAACCAACAGTAGATGAGACCTCCCAAAAATGACAGATGCCATAAAAAGAAATTTATACCCCTATTTTGAATCCATTTTTTGGTGGAGGAGTTTCTAAATGAAAAAGGATGTGATATAGATCTCACTATTTTACCATGATACAAACATTTTCATAGAAACTAGTCCATATCCCCAAGAAATATTTTGATGTTCCTTCATATGATAAAAAATATGAAAATGAATTCTTCTAATTGAGATTATGTTCCAATCAGTTAATCCACAAATCTGAGATAATCGAGCCATCACTTCTTCCACCCTCAAAGGGGTATCACTCTGAATACTCGATAACCATCCGAGGAGGGAGAACCAACATTATTCACAACAAGAATCCAAAAATTTCTGACTCATATCCCTGAATGAAATAGAGAAATTCATGGAAAATTGTTTATACAAAGATGCAGTTTCTTGCTGAGATTTAGAAAAATAATAATAATTCAGGAAGCCAACCTATCAGAACTCCCCATAGGGTTGTTCTAATCTTCCATCAGTGTATCAACATGATTTGAAGAGATCCTACCACCCATAACCACCTTCTTCAGGGGTGAATGAATGCATCCTTTGGATCATTGAAATAATCTAGTGGATTTTCCATGGATCTTTAGCCTGCAGATAATGAGATATTCATGGAGTGAGATGTCCCCCACATTTACTCTTCTCAACAGGTTCTTTTAATAAAATGTGTTGTTTGGTAATGAGGTATTAGGGTGTCCATACCACCTTCACACCCATAAAAGCATCATTAGTCTCGTGGGATGAAATCTGTTGGCTAGACTCAGATAAGGTTGTTTTTTCCTGTATATTATAAATAACATTTTAAATGGTATTCATAATAATATTACCATTTAAATAGGAATCATGTTTTCAATAATTAATAATTTCTTTAATTTAGATTCAGTTATTTTTATCAATGGGATTTTTATTTGACATTATTATGGGATTCATTTCATTATAAGTTGATTGATTAAATGTTGAATATTTTCCATACCATGTCAGTTATTCCTAATTAAGCCATTTAAATACATTCTATTTTTAGTTATTACCTTTCCATGTATTTTTTCATTCATTTTATTGATTATATCGAATTATTGTTAAATTATTTAACTGTTCCACATTAAATACTCTAATTTATTCATAATATATTTAGCTAATGCAATCAAATACTAAGGATTTTTATTTCACATTTTTTTTTCTTTTCCCCATGAATTCATGATGATTACTAAGAAAGCAATTCAATGATATACTTGATGAAAGAAATTCATTATGCATGAAATAAGAAAAATTATATTGTAATGTGTGTAAAGAATATTAATACAAGAATCATGTATATATATAGATAACAAAACTATTAAACTCTTTATTTATTTGGGTTTGATTCCATGTAATCATTCTATTCTAATGGTAGTAGACATTAGCACTGGGATTTTTAGTGTGTGGTTGCTATAACAGAAACACCTAAGAGAGTGAATGAAGACACTTCATGTGTAAAATGAGTTGAATTATATAAATAAAATTAATGATGTAAATTTATGTATACAATATATTTATGCTCAATGTGATAATTAATGGAAAATAGTCATGATTTAAAAAATTAAATGAAATAATTTCAAGGATACCATTTCTAACCTCCCATAATATCATCAATACGATCAACCAAAATGGGGTTTCTTATGATGTAGGTTAATTTAATATTATTTGAAAATGAATATTACATAATACCATATATTTGTATGTTTTCAATATGAAAATTGGGCATATGACAATTTCCATCATGTGACAATACTGAATGATATTTTTAGATGTATAAATTACCCTTGGATTATCAAATTGTTTTGAAATATGATCATACTTTAATCCTTATTCTAGAATATTTTATTTCATATAAATGTTATTGGTGGAAAACCCCCATATGACAAATTATTCTTTTTCTAATGTAGATATAAACACCAGAATTTTCAAGTTAATAATGAATGGGACAATATATTTTATATATAGAATGAAATTTTAATTTTTAATTTTTTCATATTACTATCAACCTCAAAAATATAAATAAGAAAATATTACAAGTAAAAAATATGTTTCATTAGGATTAAATAATGATAAATTTTAGTTTCACAAAAATATTGGAATGTTTTTGAGCAATTATAAATTGGATTCATTTGGATTTTCATGAAAATGGTAACAAACGAATACACCAAAAATTGTGACCATCCAATTTATGGTCATGTTGAACAAATCCCAATTACATATCAATAAGTTTTCAGGTCTGTCATCATTCTATCTTCATCAAGTGTATGCATACAAGAACAACTCAGTAGATTGTATTATCTTTAAATGGATATATACAATAATAATAAAAAATATAACTACTATAATTTTATTTCCTAAGAGAAATGCCATCCAAATTATGTGAAATTAGAAAATTAGTGTAAATTTTGAGTTTTCCAATAAAATAAATTTAAGGATACATATTCATTAAATTACAAAATTCATTTATATAGGAATATATAGATGATCCAAAATAAGAATCATAAAAATATATTTGATAATTAAAATTTTCCATTGAAAGATGTTTTAAAAAATTGTGCCAGCACTTATAATTTTAAAACTATTTTCTAAATGAAATTTTGTCAACTTCTCAAAGCCAGACATAGAGGCTTGTTTTACAAAGGCTAATTTGGCTCAAATAATGAGTTGGTTTTTTGGGACTCTATAAAGGACTCCCAATATTTTCCTTGTTAAATTAATTTATTTCCTCTTACATTGATAGAACCTAATATTCATTATTAATGGAATTATCTTTAATTTAGTGATCTTGTTGTGATAAAAATGAATGATTCTCTATATAATTTTAAAATTTCCTCATTGTATTATGTTTGTCTAGGAAATCGTCATGAATAATTTCTATATGTTGATATTTATATTTGACCCATATATTGTGTAAAGGGAATGTTTGTAATCCACAAAAAAAATTATAATGATGGTGAAGTTAATTTCTGGTCAAATTTTCTAGATTAACTCAACGTCATGAATTTGGGGATGAAATTTGGGAAAAATTATCATCAATTACAATGTAAATTAACTCAATAATTGTCATGGGACTTTTATTGACACCCATGTAAGATTTTATTTATTTAAATTACCCAGAAAAGATACCATAATATAATGTATGGTCAAATTTACAGTCAATGTAATGGTTTTCAAGAATAAAATATCTACAGTAAATGATCAAAATGTATCCAAACATAGGGTATTTAAATTTTCAAATATCATATGTGGTATTTTGAGAATGGTTCTTATGAGAATATGGTTACTGTTATAGAATGCAGTATTCTACACCTCAACCTAATCATATTGATAAATATTATATTTATAATGTATATTTCATGAAATTATTACACAAGAATGATTCCATCTTTCAGAAACGTTTTTTAGTAATTTTAGTAGTGGGAAAATAATTTTTCTAACCATGTGGAACATAAATATCATTAAAGTATTGATTTTCAAACTATAACCTATTATCACTATTAAGGAAACTGATCTTATAATAATTGGTATTTTTAACAAAATTTATATATTTAATGTTTACATATAAATACCTTCATTCAAGTTCCAATAAGTAATCCCATGTAACTCTTATATAACCCTAAATAACTACAATTTATTAAAATACTCCAATTATACTAGCCATATTAGATTAAATAAAATGAAAAATGAATATGTGTTCAAGGAAGGTAGAGGTTTGTAATTAAATTTTATATTCAATGGAGGAATTTTTTTCATCAATTTGGAAACATTCACTCACATTTTAATTTTGGAATTTAATTATCTATAAATCTCATACTAGATGATTAATTCTATGTTTCACAAGTGAGTGTGTTGAATATTGGACAAGGATTCATTTCCAAATCTATGAAACTCTATATCACATATCCAAATATTTGTCAATTTTTCATGAATTTGATTTAAAATATATTCCCAAAACATTTTTAAATTTATTGGAACAAAATAAATGAAAGAAATGCGATTAAAAGTCATTACAATCTTTATTTTAGAATTAAACATAAAAATCCATCACCTAACTATTTTTTTAAAATTAATTTTCATGAATATAACATATTCATAACCTTTAATAAGAAATGAGTGTGAAAATACAATGGTACCTATTTCCATGATCTTACATAATTAGTTATTGCAAAGGGTATAAACCCCAACACAAGATCCTCAAGTTTGAAGAACATGGTGAAGTCACAACAAATCTTCCCTGAGAACTTGTTATACAATTACAATATAGCTCATCAAGAATTACATATTATATGTTTCTCCTATAAAAAAATATGTGAATGAAAATTTTGGAACACGAAAATTAGGTACAAATATTTTTGCGAAAAATGGTTTGGAATCTATAAATTAAATGAATTTTTTTTTCTAAAAATTATTAAATTTAAAATATTTATATATTTTGGCCCATTAAAAGTGGTATTTTATGTAATAAAATTTAAAAATTAATATGTTGTTTATACTAAAATTATTTAAAAACATTACTTCAGAACTACCTTTATGAAAATTGGAATATTTAATAATTTTATAGAGTATATATTTTTTATAGTGATAAAGGGAATATGTTCCATTCCAATGACTATTGGAACTAAAAATAGAATTTATATTATGATCACCGTGGGTAATTCTAGAAATGGGTTACTTAGGATCATGATATTTTTTTATTTTTAATATTTGGTTGGTTCTTTGAAAAACACTTCACATTTAAATTTATTTAATTTTTATAACATATTCCTTTTCATCAATCATAAAATATTGTATTAATTCATGTTTCTACCATTATTTCATAAATAATATTTGTATATCTTATTTTACATTTCTAGTTTCTCATTTTACATGACTCTAAGATATTTTTACAAGAAAACATTATTATATTTCTTTTTAGTTTCGTAGAATTTTGATTAATGTTCATATAATTCATTTAGTAATTGATCTAAACCATATCATGGATCGTTATAATATAAATATATTAATGTGAAATAATCATCTAGAAAATTTATTTCATTATTTACATAACTTTGGGATATGAGACAGTTAGGTCATCCACTGGTTGATTCTAATGATTACTTGGTTTTTCCAATGTCACTCCACGTTAAAAAGATGAAAGGTTTCTTTATTTACTTATTATCCTTTGTCTTATATTTGAGAGTGGGTCAGACTTGTTTTATGTGTCCCTTTTCACTCATTCCATCATTCCACATGTTTTTTTATTACTCCTCCCTCTTATTACGGTTGAAAATACCTTGACCATAGAATCTCGAGTTTATGGATACTTTATTACATTTATATAAGAATCATTTAATCACAAATTTTAAGTCCAAATCATTTAGCAGTATTTGATAAAATTATAAATTCTTGAAAAAATATAATTAAAAAATAAAATAGAAAATAGAAAAAAAAATTCATTGAGATCACAATTGTTTCTCATATTGTATTAATACATATCAATACTAAAACACTTCCTGGTTTATTTGAAAAATAAAAAATTTGAAATGGATGACCAAAAATAATAATTAACGGTAATAATACAATGTAATATATAATTAATTATATGAAAAATTAAAATTTAACATCAAATAACTGAATCATATGAAATTTAATCCATAAAATTTACATAACACGAATGAAATAAATTATGGTCAACAACATTCATATTAATAATCAAATAATTTTAAAACATGTCTATTGATTTTTTAAATAATAAAATAATAACACGGAGATAAATAAATGATCTCATAATGAGGGAATTTTTATTTCTAGACACTTGAAACAGATTTTGAATATCATTAATATTACATTCTAAATATGTTGGTTGAAACCCATCTAGTATGACCAATTTATTTTTATAATGAGACATGTAAATTAATTGAGGGAATATCTATAACCAAGTCCCAAACCATCATATTCTATTTACAATGCATTCCTCATAAAAAAATTATTGAATCCTAATAAACATAATCATTTTTTTGTGAAACAAAAATATAAAATGACAATACATACACCAATAAAAAAACATTATCATAAGTTTTTTTGAATAATATGGGGGAATGAAAATAAAATTGTACAGGCATAGTGAAACTGAGTATAGAAAATAAATTAAAATAATAAAGAAAATAACATCCTAAAAAATCTAGATAGGATGATATGAAAAATAAATTGTTTATTTCCTGGATAAATAATATAATAATATAAATTTCATTAAAAACATTATAGAGGAAAATTAAATTTGAATGATGAATACGAGTATTTAAAGAAATAATTTTACAAAACATATTGAATATAATTTCACTTCAAAATATACTTTGAATATTATATAATAATCTCTAAAAATTCATTTTTTTCATGATTATGGTATATTCACATCATTCTGTATACATTAAAATAATATTCCTTTCACAAACATCATAAAAATCTAATTAGGGATTGTTTTAAACCAAAATAATGATTTATTTAAAACTATTATTTTTAATATAAAAATAAATAAAAGTTATATTAAAAAATTATATGAAATTATGAAATAATATTAATTCTTTATATTAAAAGTATATTTTTTGATAAAGTATTCTTTATCAAAGAGATAAATAAAGTATAATTTTCTGAGAAAAATGCCTTAATATTTTTAATTACCAATGATCTGAAATATTTTAATATTACATAAACATTTGAAAAATTACCATATGAGTACAAAATATAATTATTTAATGATTTAAATTTAAATTAACTCCCTCAAAAGAGACTTAAACAAAAATAATGCCAAATAATAATAAGATCTTGAAATAAATACATTCCACTTTGGTAAAAGTTTAATTACATTAATCATGATTGAAGAAACATAAAAATAATTTCTAAATTCCATAAATTTAAATAAGTTCATTATAGATCATATCAAAATGGGATCTATATACACCACATAACTGAATAAGTGATGAATGAGGCGTATGTCTCCCAAAAGTAAAAGTGAGACGAGAAACCCTTACATTAAGATTAATATCATTTGTATGTGTATTAAAATGTAGATTTATATGTTTAGGTTTATTTTAAATATATAACCTAACATAATTATATTTATCATACCATTAATTATTTAATTAGAGATATTTTCCATAGATTGTTTTATACTTATTTGATAAAGTCATTGTTTTGGGGTGAAAATCAAAAAATTTTATAAATGTTTTATAGTTTTGTAATATTGGTAATTTCAATGGGATGAAGGTCAAATAATATATGGAATTATATCCATTATTAAATTATAAAAAATATTTAATATTTACTTATTAATATTATTCTATGAACTTTATAGATAGAAAATGTATTATACTATTTATGGAGATCATAGACCATATGTACACATGAACGTTGTAAACATTTTTATCAATGGATGTAACTTAATGAAAATGTATATTAATTCACCCTTTTAAAATCATTATTATGTTATTTATAACATTTATATTAATAAAATACATCTTTATTACAATCCTTGTTAAAATAAACTAAATCAAATTTCGCATGGATACTTGTAGGCATTATTACATACACATGGATGATTGGAATTATAATTTTCAAAAATATTTGAAGGTAAGAATTTATATTTGATATAATAATTCTAGGAAAAATTTTAGATCATAAATATCAAATATATTTATTAACAAAATACATACTACTTTCCATGCAATGAATAAGAGAGTCGCCTCTAATGACATTACGAGAGGGTAATTTATCATACACACAAGCGATGTTATCATATTCCATACAGATTTGAAATAAAGAAGGTATATATGATATCATAATTATAAAATTTCAATGAATCTATAAATATATCATAAATTTAATAAATCACGAATTATATTAATACATTAATTGTGTTCATAGAAAATGAATTGCATCATTTCATATGGAGGAAGTCTATTGCACTCATGATCAAAAAATTTATAACCTATTTTATTGATGTTATGATCAGTGAAGGTTATTAAGATAACATAATAAATAAAATTTATATAGTATATACTTGTGTTATTGTATTATATTATTTTAATAATTATTTATAGACATTATAGAATAAATTAATAAATATGAAAAGATATGGATTTTACCTCTTATTTAGAGATCATATTTTGCTTATTACTTAATGACATTTAATAAGAACTTTCAAATGATCCAATCCATATATGATGTATGGAGGTATGCAAGGCACATATTTTGTGGCATATTCTTTTTTGGAAAAAATAATATTTGATGTGTGAAAAGCGGAGGGGAGTGGGTGGTCATTTATAAGAGTGGGAGATAACATACATGAATGTTTTGAAATAATAAAGTTACCCCCACTTTTTTACTCAAGATACAATCCTAAAATTCGTTCAATATAAATCCACATAGTAGATATGATCTAAATATGTCAATAAAATGTGATTTTAAATATTTTAGGAGTTTAAACCCTTATCTTTTTATTTTATCAACGTGTTATACCATTTATAACATAGTCGTGGTAAATAATTTTTATATTATTCGGTATTCCAAATGGTAAAAATTAAATTATTATAATTCAAAAAACTGAATCTATTTTTTCGAATTAAATTTCTATATTAGATATATTACATTTGAAATTAATCTTTACAGTTTACGAAATAGTATTTTTACAAAGATAAAATTCTCAAAAATAAAGAATTTTTTATTATCAGTATTCTGTATGAAATTGATTAAAATGAAATAAATTTTTTAAATTTAAATATAATTGAATATATTTAACTATAAATAAATTTAAATTAAATTTATCATTATAATAAAATTAAGCTAAAAAAGATTTTTTTAGTAAAATTATTTTTTTCCACTCTTTGTAATGAAATTGATATTTTAAAACAATTATCATAAATTAACCAAATATAATTACGATATATATTTTTCATAAATGTTTCTATTTTTTCAAATATAATTTCTAATAGTGTTATAAATTAATTTTAAATTTTGTGTACAATGTGTAACTAAATCATATTTAATAAAAAACATGTTTTTTAAAAAAACATTTCATTTACATTAAAATGGATAATATATTCATTTTAATCTACAAATAACCATTAAATTTATTTTATACATGTATACAACATATAATTATAATATGTTCGTTATTATTTTTCATACCCTTCACTAAAATGATAATGTTATAATGGTCATGTTTAAAGAAAAATATTTTAATAAATTAACAATCTTTTTTTAAAATCACTGTTTCATGTATTGGAAGAAATTAAATATATTAAATTTTAACAAATATATCATAATGTATCAGAGTGTAATGATATATTATATTTTTGGTGTCACATTTCATAAATGGTATTGACCATGATTTTGGACTTTTAAATTATCAAGGTGTTACATTATACCCTAATGAAATACATTGTGTTCACAAAATATAATCTCGATCTTATAAATCGTAAATTTTATATTAGAAAATAAAATTCATGAAAACCCACATCATTAAACAAGTTAATAAATATTTTTTCTCGATACTATAAAAAGAGAAGAATGAAGGTCATCCAAAATATTGCATTACTAGTTCATCAAATTAGAAAATAATACATAGACATGAGAACAAGGTCATGGAATAGAATACTAACTCCTAAGGAACAATAAAGAGTGATATTGAACATGTTCATGAGAATGTTAACCCCCAAGAAAAACATAAATCCATGATGATTTAATTGACCAAGGATTCCATGTAAATTATGTTAATATGAAACAATTTTTCTATCAACATATTTATCCTTATAATGAGGGATTCTGTTATAATTTTGATAACGAATAGCTCAGAATATAATCACAATTTTAACCTTGGGTAGTAATTAGATCAATTAATAATTCATATCTTTCTACATAAAATTAATATATTATAGGAACTTTAATTCTTGAATAATGATAAGTATTACATAAAAGATCATTATATCATGAAGATAATTATAAGTAATTCCTCCCATATTTATATATTTTTTGAGACAAAAAATTTTAGAAAAAGTTTTCCATTAAATCCATGATTAAATTCATTCCCCTCCATAAATAGTTGACCTTTTGACTCATCCAAAATTTGTTTGACCAAATTCAATGTCAAAAAAAATTTATTGGGACTCCACAAAATGAACAATACATTCCTCAAACAATATAAAGTGTCTCGTAATAATTTTTTTTAAATATGTCAATAATTTTATCACCATAATACCATAATGAAAACATGAATGATTCCATAAATAACATATCAGGTTCTATAATATATTATATAAATCATATCATGTGGTAATCATTAAAAAATATAAAATACATAACAAACTTATTTCAAGGATACCATTGCATTCCCATAAACATCACATTTTGATTATTATCTCAACAATAACTATATATTAAGGGTTATCTAACTTGAATAATGTTACATAAAAGAAATAACAACATTCTATGTAATCAATTTTTATTATTATCAGTACAATCTATCATATACTTTCAGATCGTCAAAGTAAGGTTACTACAATACAATCCCAATACATTTTATGAAATCAATAATATTAACAACAGTGATAAATCACTATTAAAACATATTTTGGGATTGAAAATTTTGGTATTTTAATAATTCCACTCTAGCTATATCAATATCAATAACACGTCTATGATCCCTTAACTTCTTCTAATGTATACTCCCTTGAAACATGGGGCATTCATTTTCCCAGCATCCTATCCAATATAATTTTTAGTAGTTATCATTTTAAAATTCTTCATTTCCCTTGTAATCATGAGCATGGTGTAATTTATCTCCACATTCATAGAAAAATACCATTACATTTATGAATGTACCGCAGTATTTCCATCCATAATTATAATATATTGGAAAAATTGGTTTTCATCTTCTTCCCTTTATTTATATTTTTTTATTTCATAGTTTTCTTCACTTTCATTCCATTAAATCCCTAATACGTAGATAATTAATTCAGTTTCTTGATAGTAATGATAATATGACCTCATTCAAGGGGAATATACAAGAGTCTAATTATATTTTATGGATTTCCTTTAACCATTGAATAAAATGGTCAATTATACTCATTACATTTTATAAATATCCCACAATAATATATGATAACCATGTATGGATATGTTCATACATAGTAAATATTTTTATTTTATTTCTATTAGAATAACATAATTTCTCCAAATTTTTTCATTTCTAATAATTAAAATAATTTTCTGATAATATTACTTTAATATATTTTCATTAGATGTTTTCTATTTATTCATCATCCTTAGTTTGTGATCCAAGAACCACCATTGATCTAAATATCCTAAGAGCAGATAAAAATATATGACAACCTTATCCCTATTATTACATCATATTTAGAGATATATATTCTATAAAGAACATATAAATTCCTCAAATATAAAAGAATTTATAGTCCTACAGATTTATGGGGGTTGTTGGTGTTATAAGAGGTCTAAAACATTCACACCCCACATTGTATTTATAGGCTGATCTATATGAGAATGGTTATTGATCAGAAACAATGCATGCTTACTCAATATGGTTATAATTTATTCAATTCCTACTATATCTCCATATATATTTTTATTATCATTCATAGGATAGCAGTACCTACATGGTGTATGTGTGTTGATATGGCTCCCATTAATTCCACTAGGAACCACTTATACCCAATTGAATAAACTAGATTCGATCCACTAATTTTGTAACATAATATATTCTCAAAATATTATTTAATGACTCAAATTTTTTTTAAATTATTAGGAATGGATAATATCATAATTATAAACATGGTTTATTTGTGAAATTTTCCATATAATAAAATTTTTTCAGCACCTAAATAGTTGTTTGTTAATAAAATGATTATTATCCAAACCATTTACATAGGGAGTGTCAAATTAGGTGCATAATAAGGCCCATATTCATGTACAAGTATTTATTGTTTAAATTTGTATATGACTTTTTTAGAGTTACTACCCCTAGAGACATACGTTCAAGAAACACATCCACATGTAGTATCTAGGATGAGATGTATGGGTAGAAAACCCAAATAATATATGTATTTCCAAAAACCATAGTATAATCTTCTATAATTATAATAAATTTCTAACATAGGGTATATTCCCTAATATATGATTTTATAAATCTACTTCCTAAGGATTGTAATCATCTTTATTTGATACTAATTGTAATGACCCTAACCATAATAACCCATATCCAATGATTACTTTATTAAATTGGCAAAATATAAAATAATGTCATCCAAAATGTTCCAAATAGATTATTAGCCTAGTGAAAATATATAGATTAATGAAAAAAACATTAAAATTGAATAATTAAAATGAAAAGGTGTTTTCATTCAGAATTTCATTACTCCATGTAGTGTATCCCATCATATCAATCAAAAACCACATCACGGTATCCTGGAGAAAGTAAAACATATGAAATGGGTGATATCATATGATAAATGAGGTAAAAATAAATGAAGATTCTATCATGAATAATTAATCATAATAAATTTGGAATTTTATGTTGAAGAAAAATCCATTTATCTAATGAATTCATCGTTACATTGTAGAGAAAAATAAAGATCAAAAAATTAAATATAAATAATCACATAATAATGAGACTTCCCCATAGATTTTATAAGAAACTGAATAATATTACAGACATAAATATCTCATCTCATAATGAGGGAATTTATAGTATTTTACATCTAAAATATAATATTATTTTATTTTCTTAATAATACTTTTAACTATTAGTAGAAACCAATCAAATTTTTACATCCTATTTTTCTTATTATACTTTTCAATACAACAAGGGGATATCAATAACTGAGCCCACCAATAAATTATTATATCTAGTTCATTCCTCAAAAACTTTGGCAGATGTTAATAAACATAATTTTTTTGGCTAAAAACTATCATTATTAATGTTAGAACATTCCCCCATCAAGTAAATATAACTATAAACCATCATGAATATTATAGAGATTAGTAACAAATTAGAATATCCTATGATAGAGTGATCATAAACCATCCAATGATACAATAAGGATAATATAAATATGAAATATCACTTATCTATCATATTTATAAGAAAGGGTTTATTACATATATATGTTTGAATAGCATAAACATTACATTTAAAAATTTCCTGGTGGGAAAATAACAACATCACATTGAAAATCAACTTAAAAAATATCACCCAAACTTTTAAAAATATATTTTTAATATAAATACTACATTTCATTAAATAATATTTAATTTATTTAGTGTCAGTAGGGATGCTAGATTATATTCATGTCAAACATATTAAAAGAATGATTATATTCACATTTTCAATAAAATCCATATGAGACTTGTATATAAAGAGAGTTAAGATTTCATTGAAAACATTTTTTCAAAAAGGAATATTGAGTAAATATTTCAATACTAAATTTTAATGTCTTGGATTTTTGGTTTATTATTATTTTAAATATTATATGGAATTATTTCGAGACTGGGCGTGAAGACGACACATCATTCCGAGGTCCAGTGAGCCCGGAATGGTGGTTTGAACTTTTTTTAGTTAAGTGAGTCGGCATTTGTGCGTGGTTGTGGCAGTTTCCCAACGGATGCCCAGATTAAAAATCTGAGTGCTCCATTGCGTCCAGGACGATGCCTTTACCTAGGAATAATTCTAACCTCGACCGGTGCGGGTCGAGGAAAAAAGATAATTTTCTGACGTTTTAAGTAAAATAATATAAAATAAATTAACCAGTTTATTTTATTTCATTTAAGGAAACATTCGATGCAGCTTTGCGACGACACAACTGTTTCCTAAATTAATGACGCATAATAATAACTTTAAAATGGAAAGTCAACGTCATTAATGCTTCCGCGTAATTAAATGACAACATGTTTCCCTTTTTAATGGGTTATGCAATCGTTGATCGTTTGAAACGTTTGAGAGGAATCAATGCCAAATCTTCAAGGCATTAGAGATAATTATCGGCGACGAATGACGACAGATCGAGATCGAGGAACGTTGCGCCGAAGTTGAAGGATCTCTACGACAATGGTAGTGTGACACCTTCGTCAACGATCGATCCTTTCAAAATGTAGGGGTTTGTTATTTCAATTTCTTTTCCCCATTTTAGAGTTTAAACGACGAACGCGGATCATCCACGAACAAGTTGTTCTGCGGATTCGTACATTCTTACGGGGGGTTTCTTTGGGATGATTTTGAGGGAAATAATCCATGTGTTTTATTCATGTTGATCTTAGCTCCGTTTTAATCCTATTAACGGGAGTAGATCAACGAAGTGACAAAAGAAGGCGGAGGTTCGTTCCTCATTTTGTTATTTGGTTTTCGTCCTCCTTTTTCCCCGTGCATTCTTCGCGTTCTTTGCGGGGCGACGAACAACGGATCGTTGCACATCCATTATGCGACGCAATGATCCCAAAACGAAGGTTTGACACCGCAACGGCCTTGTGGAGGTGCTGCGACGATGGCGGACGACGAATCAGACTGGATCGGAAAGAGCATTATTTGAGCATTCTTCATACGGGAAGATCCAAACATGTTTTAGGAGCCGATTGGAGGCCCGAAAGAGATGGAAGTGGCTTCATGGATCTGGGGCGACCAGAACCTGGAAGTTTTGTGGCGATCGGATGGCCGGATTGATGATCGGAGAAACACGAGAGGCGCAATGGCGAAGAGCGCCGTTTTAGGAAATATCCAGAATACACAGCGTGTACTTCCGAAGAACACGCCATTTAGTTTTGACCGTGGTGGATAGGGTTTCGGGTTCAGATAAGGATCACATGGCATGTGACCCCGGTCACACGGTGTGTTGGACCTTCCCCGAAGCCTGGCGTGTACTTTGGGTAGTACACAAACATGGGATGGTCTACCCGGATTCAGGCGGCACGGCGTGTACAGCTCAGCAGAGGCGGCTACGTGGAGCTCGGCATGTATCCCAGGGATACACGGACTTGGGATGGATTACATGACAATGTACTCCATCACCTGGCCAGGCGAGGTAAATAGTGCGGGTCACCCCGTGTGTGGATCGCACGGGTTGGAGTACACAGGCTGGTGACCGTGTACGAGCTCATGGCCAGAGTACACGGAGCCAACCCCAGTTACCCAGACACGGCGTGTACTCTGTACTACATGCTGTGTACTAATTTTTTCTACACTACCAGCTTCACGACACGGGTCATCGTACACGGGCAGTACCCGGGGTCGGACAACACGGCGTGTATCATTTCTATATGTCGTGTACTTTTTTTGGAGAACGGCTTGGTCCTTTTTTTCACCGTTCCTTTAAAATCTTTCGGTTTGGTTAGTGCCCCTTCTTCTTGTTCCCTTGAAGGTCAGGCATCATTCCCTCATGCAGAATTATGATCCCTTCAGCAGGAATTTTCTGTGATAGAGTCAGGCATCCATCTGAGAGGCCCAGATCGAGATCCTCTGTCCATTCCAGACCCTAGGTAGAGTCAGGTATTGGCGTGACCAACATTACCGGGCGTTGATCCTCTACCTAGAAGGTGAATTCCGGATAAGTCGCGATATCCGCCATGGCCCTGGCAGTGATCCTCATCTGTGTATCGAAATCTTTCCCACTCAGGAGTGTGTCTCCCGTAATGAGTGTAGATATATCTCATGACGCTTCCCGACGAACAACACTTCCCGGACGGACGTCATTAGAGCTATAAGACTCATGGAGTGTGTTCTCCCAGAACGACCGCATCACGAAATCCTAGAATGGAATCCCTTGCAGGGGTATGCGGTTGCGTGACTTGTCTCTAGACCACGAGTCTCGGTTTTGAGTATATATGGGTTGTTTTATATTTTCTGTAAACATATATTGTGCATAGCTGACTGTACTTTTACTTTGTATTGCTTTGTGGTTTTCGGGGTCCTCTAATGAGTGTTTATATACTCAACCTTGCACGGGCTTTGCCCGCACGTCTGGGGTCTTGTGCAGATGAGAAGCCTTTTGACAGAGTCCAGGGTTGGCCAGGATAGGACCGAGAATTCTAAGTTCCCTATAGTCATAGGCGTTCCTACGGATACTAGTGGCAGTCCCAGTACCTTTGTTCTTACTGGTTGGACTTTTTAGTCTTTCAGACTCTTGATTTTTATCGGCTTGTATTCTTTCCAAGTTTACTTTTACAGTACTCTACCTTTCTTCATACTCTGTTGGTTGGGTTTAGTGTTATGCAAGAATTTTTTTCCTTAGTGTTTTACATTTTAGCATTTGGGGGCATGGAGATGTGTGTGTTTGTATAGGTACATAGGAAATTCCTCCCATGTTAGTGACATACCTACTCGGTGCTAGTCACCAGCCCCTGGCCTATTGGAGGTGGGCTTGGGGAGTCACGGTGCGGGCCCCACTGGGATGGGTCATGACAGAGCGGTATCAGAGCTGGTCGGTTCTACCTTAAGACCAAGAGTATGTGAGTTTTGTTGGGGGAAACAATGTTAAATGTTTCGGGTTTGACTTTCAGGATAGAGACTCCAGTGTTGGTGCGGCGGTTGACGTATCGATACACCAGGACTCTGATAACCTGCTTTTCGACCTGGTTCACGAAAACACTGGTTGCAGGGAAATAAAAAGGTACATGAACCATATAGGAATGGGTCGTGTCTTCCATATCCTTGGTGTCAGCTATGCAGATATACTCATTGACAATGACACATATTGTTCCCTTACAGGATGCCTCCGCGATGCGTACCCTCTAGGATTCAGCATCACGATCACGAGGATGACCCCCTCAGTGAAGAGGCTTCGATACAGGGACCATCCCCCCAGGCGTTTCCACCAGGTGGTGCACCTTCTATACCTCCAGTGGAGCAGCCAGTGGTACCTATAGTACCGACTGGCGAGGAGGGCAGGCTTAGCGCACTCCACAAGTACCAGGTACAGAGACCCCTTAGGTTCTGAGGAGAGCCCGACCCTCAGGCGGTTGAGGACTGGCTTGAGGTAGTGACCGGAGTTTTCTGTCTGCTGAGGACACCAATAGACCAAATGGTGGTCCTAGGAGAGAGCCTTCTTCAGGGTTCGACGGGATGATGGTGGAGTCTTACCACGTAGACTCAGGACGAGGATACTCTTTCATGGACAGAGTTTCAGCGACTCTTAAGGGAGGAGTTCTCTTTGGTTACACTGAGAGCTGTGCGTATCCAGGATCATCTTCAACTCCAGCATGGTAGTATGATAGTGGATGACTATTCATCGAGGTTCACCAAACTCACCAGGTACTCGATGGATATGGCCAGGGATCAGTACTTTAGATCTCGGACCTTCGAGCGAGGTCTACAGCGTGACATATGAGATATTGTTGTGACACTATGCATTTCTACTTATGCTGGAGTGCTCGAGTGGGCCTTGGTGATCGAGAGCTTCTTGGAAGAGCAGAGACAGCCGCCGGAAGTCAGTAGCAGGAAGACACGTGCAGAGACACCGGCAGCAGGGAGCTGACGTCAGGCACAAGGATCTGGATGTGGGAGGCGTCATAGGAGGGCCCAGGACAGGGGATCGACAGTCTAGGGCTCTCAGGCTGGATCCAGTTAGCCTAGGTAGAAGTGATGTTATGCATGCGACGGTAGGGGGAATCTCGCTAGAGATTTCCCGACACGTCGAGCTGCTGACAGGGATGTGGTGGATGGACCACCGAGGCAGAGGCAGAGAACGGAGAAGGTAGATCCGCCAGGCAGTGGACATGGCAGAGGAGCAGGGAGAGCTATAGGTGGTGGCAGACGCGTCGACTTAATTCCACCAACACCCCCAGGAGGTCTGCACGAGGCTTAGAGAGCTGGGGGACAGGGATGGGGACAGCTACATGTGGTCAAAGAATATGACCCAGGGGCACCAGAGATGATTCGAGGTACGATCTGTGTCTTTTATTCCTTATCTGCCTTACTTATAGACATAGGTGCCAGTCATTCCATTATATCCACATGTCTTGTACAAAACCTCGAGATTCCGGTAGAACCGTTGACTCAATCCTTAAGCTTGGAGACACCTACAGGAGGAGACTCGATGATCACACACCTTTGCAGACAGTGTTATCTTACCCTTAGAGGTGAGAGTTTCGGTTGGAACCTCTTGGTGGTAGCGTCGAGGCCTTATGACGTCATTCTCGGTATGGATTGGTTATCTTCTGTCCATGCCCAGATTAACTGTTTTAGGTGAAGAGTGCGGTGTGTCCTCTGTGATGGAACAAGTTTTTCCTTTGTCGGAGAAAAGGAAACCCAGGCAGCTCAAAATGTGCTCATGCATAGGAGGGGGAAGCTGATCACTCATGAGTTGGCTAGCCTACCCTCGGAGCAGTAGATGTTGTGAGCTCTCAATTCCAAGCCCTGGTGGTGGAGTATGAGGACGTCTTTCCAGAATATGTTCCAGGGATACCTCCCCGCTAGGAAATTGAATTTTTCATCGACTTACACCCTGGGACGGCGCCGATTTCCTCATCAGCTTATTGGATGGCTCCTACGGAGCTTCGCGAGATGACGGTGCAGTTGGAGGATTTGCAGAGCAAGGGTTTCATAAGTCCCAGTGTCTCACCCTGGGCGGCTCCAGTCATGTTTTCCAAAATGGAAGACGGGAGTCTGAGGTTATGTGTGGATTACCGGCGCCTGAACCGGGTGATGTTTAAGAACAAATATCCACTGCCGAGAATTGAGGAACTCTTCGATTAGCTAATAGGGGCACAATGGTTTTCGAAGGTTGATCTTCGATCAAGCTATCACCATCTATGAGTACGAGATGAGGATATACCGAAGGCGGCTTTCAGATGTCGCTACGGTCACTATGAGTACTTGGTGATGCCCTTTAGCGTGACGAATTCCCCCGTAGTGTTCATGGGGTTGATGAACCGGATCATCCAGCCGTACTTCGACCGGTTCGTAGTAGTCTTCATCGACGACATCCTTGTGTACTCTTGGTCAGATGAGGAGCATGCGAGACACCTGCAGAGGGTTCTGGACGTACTTCAGGAGCACCAGATTTATGGGAAGCTCTCAAAGTGTCTTTTCTAGATTCGTGAGGTCCACTTTCTGGGACATGTTATCTCAGTATATGGAGTAGCTGTGGACCCAGCCAAGGTGGAGGCTGTGTTAGCATGGGAGCCACCTCGGAGTGTGACAGAGGTTTGAAGATTCCTTTGGTTGGCTGTATATTACCGGAGATTCATCCCTGATTTCTCCCAGATATCAACATCGATGATGGACTTGACCAAGAAGGGGAACCCTTTGTGTCGACAGAAAAGTTCCAGCAGTCTTTTGAGAAGCTAAGACAGAGTTTGACGAGAGCCCTAGTCTTGAGATTTCTAGAGGAGGGTTTTGAGTACATAGTTTTCTGCGACTCATCAGGGACCGGGCTTGGCTGTGTCCTGATGCAGTGGAACGCGATGATTGCTTATGGATCATGCTAGCATTGGAAGCATGAGAAGAACTATGTGACCCATGATCTTGAGTTAGCAGCGGTAGTCTTCGCATTGAAGATGTGGCGACACTACCTTATGGGCGAGCGGTTCATTATCTACTCTGACCAAAAGAGCCTCAAGTAAATCTTCTCACAGAAGGATCTGAATCTGAGGCAGAGGCATTGGCTAGATTTCCTCCAAGACTATGATTTCGAGATCATCTATAATCCTGGGAAGGGGAACACGGTGGCGAATTCTCATAGCAGAAGGTCAAGCTCACAGTTGTTAAGTGAGGCGACACAACAATTAGCCACGTTACTGTTATACTTTGTGGATTGAGAGGATACAACTTACCTATAGTTGATGGTTGTCACCCCTCCACTCTTACAGCGAGTTAGGGAGGCACAACTTGGGGATGTCGACTGTGTGACCTTACATGCTCAGTTATCCACAGGACATGATCATGATGGATATTCGCCAGTTGGGGAGCACATATTTATTTTCAGAGGACGCACTGTTGTACCGGTGGTGTTGCAGGAGGAGGTCCTGAGGGAGTTCCATACATCCCCTTTGGCGGTACATCCTGAAGTGTCAAATATTTACCAGGACCTCTGACGTCAGTTCTAGTGGTCAGGCACGAAGAAGGCAGTGGTCGAGTTCGTTTCTTGATGCCTCACATGCCAGCAGGTGAATGCTGAGCACCAGGTTCCAGCAGGGTTAGCTCACCCCTGGAAGTTCCAGAGTGGAAGTGGGATGGAATATCGATGGACTTCGTGACAGGCTTACCACGAATGTCCAAGGGGCATGATTCCATCTGGGTGATCATTGACCGAATCACCAAGTCGGCCCACTTCCTAACTATCAGGGAGCAGAGTTCTGTAGAGTGCTTGGGACGCCTCTACGTACAGGAGATAGTTCAGATTCATAGCGTCCCCTCGACAATAGTCTCAGAACGATACGCATGCTTCACATCCCGGTTGTGGAAGGGATTGCCTGAGGCTTTTGGGACTCAACTGTTCTTGATCCAGCGTTTCAACCCCAGACAGATGGTCAAACGGAGATGACCATTCAGGTTCTGGAGGATATTTTTCGGGCTTGTATCTTGGACTTTGGTCGCAGCTGGGAGGACCACCTACCACTGGTGTAGTTTGCGTACAACAACAGCTACCACTCCACCATCAGTATGACACCGTTCGAGGCCTTGTACGGGAGACCCTTCCGGTCACCGATTTGTTAGACCGACCCCGGAGAGTCAGCACTCATGGGACTAGAGTTAGTGCGAGATACTAAAGAGAAGGTGAAGATCATTCAGGAGAGGATGAAAACTACACAGAGCCGGCAGAAGTCTTATGCTGACAGGCGACAGAAACCTCTGGAGTTCGAAGAGGGTGACCATGTCTTCATTTGGGACTCACCTCGATGAGGGTTACAGAGATTTGGCCGAGGCGGAAAGCTATCTTCGAGGTTCATCGGACCATTCCAGAACCTGGGAAGAGTTGTCGAGGTGGCGTACCACCTGGCTCTACTTCCATAGTTGCATCAGGTACCTGATGTCTTCCACGTGTCGCAGATGAGTAGGTATGTGCATGACCCATTGCACGTCATCGACTGTGGCGAACTGGAAATCGAGGATGGAGTGACCTTTACTGAGTACCCGGTGGAGATCGAGGATCTGCAGGAGAGGATCCATTGTGGGCGATCGATTCCCTTAGTGCGCGCCTGATGGTAGCCTGGGAATATTTAGGAGAGCACGTTGGAGCAGGAGGCCCAGATCCATTCCCAGTACCCTCATCTTTTTTAGGAGCCTTTGTTTTGGATTTTCGGGGACGTAAAGCCCCAAGGTGGGGAGAATGTAATGTGTCAGATTTTCTGTTTATTATTATTTTTAAATATTATATGGAATTATTTCAAGACCGGGCGTGATGACGGCACATCATTCCGAGGTCCAGTGATCTCAGAATGGTGGTTTGAACTTTTTTTAGTTAAGTGAGTCGGCACTCTTGCACGGTTGTGGCAGTTTCCAAATGGATGCCCGGATTAAATATCTGAGCTCACCGTTGCATCTGGGACGACGATATTACCTAAGAATGTGGCTAACCTCGACCGGCGCGGGTTGAGGGAGAAAGTTGTTTTTCTGACATTTTATGTAAAATAAAATAAAATAAATTAACCAGTTTATTTTATTTCATTTATGGAAACATCCGCTGCAGCGTGGCGACAGCGCAACTATTTCCTAAATTAATGACACGTCATAATAACTTCAAAATGGCAAGTCAACTTCATTAATTCTTCCATGTAATTAAATGAAAACATATTTCCCTTTTTAATGGGTTAAGAAATTGTTTATCATTGGCAACGTATGAGAGGAATCTATGCCGAATCCAAAAGATGTTAGAGAGAATTCTCGGCAACGAACGATGACAGATCGAGATTGAGGATCACTGCGCCGACGTTGTAGGATCTCGACGACAACAGCTGTCACGAACCGACCTCGGGGCCCGTGCCGTGACTACCCCAAGCCCGCCTTCCATAGGCCAGGGGCTGGCGACTAGCACCAAGGCGTAAAATCCCGGTAAACAGGGAAGGCATTGCCTTTATAAGTAACAACCACCACAGAGTCAGCAAGCGGAAAGTAACTACAAAGTGCAGAAAAGTAAAGGGGGGCCGGAATACAAGTCCAACTGAAAGTACAACTGAAAAGGAAAAGAACAGCAACTGAAGAAAAGACGGCGGCCTCGTGTCGTCCACTGGCAATCCCACCTGAAGGGTGGGTACAGATAGCCTCCAGGCTCCTCGGGTCCCACGTCCTCTCCGAGCACGTCCCGCCCAGTGGTCCACCTCCAGGTACCGTCCTGCTCCACGCCCCAACCGTGATCAGCGATGTCCGTCGTCTGCATCCAACACAACAAGGTGCGGGCATAGCCCGTGCAGGGGTGAGTATAAGCTACTCAGTAAGGACCCCGAGACCCCCGAAGGTCTCCCGAAATCCACAAAGGATATACAAAAAAAGAAAGGGGCAACCACGAAGAAACAACTGACTCGACTTAGGTATATGCCCATACATATACCTAAGTCCCCATTTCTAGCTCTGCTCTCGAGCTCAAGGTCAACTCGATCCACACAGGAAAGCAAGACTCAAATCCACCAGGGAGAGTAAATAGTAAATCCACATAGGATAGTTCAACACATTACACAAAGGAGAGTAACATAAGATTCAGCTCAACCAGGTATACTTTTTCAGATGATGTCAAAGATGATCACTGATCCATCTAAGTCGTCAGACCCACGAAGGATCGATAGGTACTAACCCCCGCAAAAGACCCACACAGGATCGGGCTCACACAGAACCTGTAGTAAGGACCCACACAGGATCGGGCCCACAAAGGACCTGTAGCACTGATCCACGTAGGATCGCTAAGTGGAGTAGTTGACGCAGTCCACTGAGGATCTCCGCACAGTCGTCGCCGCAGTCCACGACGGATCTCTGCTCTGTCGTCGTGGCAGTCCACGGAGGATCTCTTCTCTGTCGTCGTCGCAGTCCACAGAGGATCTCTGCTCTGTCGTCGAAGTCACAGCCAGCACTAGGGTTCCCGCACACAGCGAGCTCGTTTAGGAGGGTCCGCTCCACGAGCCGAGAGGCTGATACATCAACTGACACGTAGTCCGAAGTTGATGTATCCAGAAGTTCCGTATCGACAACAGGATCTCAACGCAACAGACGGCGCGTCAAACGGACGCCCGGTCTGAGAGTTATTGGCATTTTCGTCCCAGGGGCCCGGTTGGTTTTTTTAGGGCAAAACCAACCCGACCGTACTCCGCCTGTGTCCGATCCTCAGGCGGAGTATGCCAAAAGTTCCGTCTCACTTAGAGGAAACTACCACAGCTGACGGTACGTCGATCGGACGTCCGTAGCTCAAGTTATGAGCGTTTCCGCTCCGAGGGCCCGATTGGTTTCGTGTACGAACCAACCAGGCCGAACCCAAAGTTTTCCGAAACCTTGAGTGTAATATACCGAAACGACCGTATCGATCCAAGGATCGCGTAGCCGCTGACGGTTCGTCAATCGGAGGTCCCAGGCCCAAGATACAGGCAAAAGATCGAAGAGGGCCCGAAAACGGGGGTTCTGGGCCCGGGGCGACCCGGCCCGAACCACCCCTGGGTCGGCCGAACCGGGTCGACCCAAACCGGGTCGACCCGACCCCTCCCGACCCGGCTAGGCTGGGTCCGGTCCGGCCTGGGCGCGGCCCGGCCGACCGGACCGGCCGGCTCGGCTTCGGGCGAGCGGCCGAAGAAAACCGCCGCGGGTTTGACCCGCGGCTTGGAGGAACGCGGCCCGCGCGGGCCGCGTGCTGGGTGGCCGGACCACGGACGCGGTCCGGCGGTTCGCCGCCGCCGCGGCCGACCCGCGGCGGATTCCTCCGGCGGCGCGCTGGGCGCCGCCGCCTCCGGTCGCCGGTGCCGCCGCGCCGCCGCCGCCTTCCGCGGGCCGCCGGAGTTGCTCCGGTGGCCCGTTTTGCCTCCCGTCTGCGCCATAGCTCTTCCCGAGGCCGATCATCACTGCGGGATCAACGGATCGCCCCTGCCTCACGGTTCGTCTTCGTCCGCCAAATCTGCACAACAAAAAGATCGGCGGAGGGTTGCCGGGTCTTGTTCGTTAGACCCGCACCCTCCGCGTTAGTCATAAAATCATCGGGAGGGATTAAGGCAGCCACAATTTTATCCAAAAAAAATAAAATTGTTCAAGTTTGGTTCTTTAATTAAAAAGAATTAGATCACGGGAACAAATCACCAAGAAAAAAATAAAATCCCTACCTCGAAATCTCCGTCGGACGTGAGGTCGTCGCGGAATCGCTCGTCGCGGAAGGAGGGGATCGTCGCGTCGTCGCGGAAGAGACGTTCGTCGCACCGCGGGAAAAACGCCGCGCCGACGATCTCCGGATCTAGAACAAACGGATTTAATTAATTAAATCCATTGTCATTGAAATTAAAAGGGAGAATTAAACGATCCGTTTCTCACCTTAGTTGCCGAACGAGGATCGGCCGCGGAAGAAGAGGCGTCGCCGAAGAACGTCGCAGGTAGAGCTCGTCGACGTCGCAGATCACGGTGTGCGTCATCGAATTCCGGTCGCCGGAGTTCTTCGCGTTCTTCGCGTTCTTCGCGAGGAGAGTGGAGGCTCAGAGAATTCGCACAACGATGGCAATCCTCCAAAATAGACAAGTTTGACTATTTTATTAATTTGCCAACGAACGCAAACGTGTAAGTAACGACCCATTAAATTCGTTGAATTAATTCAACGAATGAAACAGCCCATTTAATTCACGAAATAAACCGCCCAATTAAATGGACTGTTAAGAAATTAAAGAAAACGCGCCGGTTGACTTTTCAGTTACTTTGACGGGTTTTCGCGGGTGCGTTACTTAGCGGAAGAAATGGCGGGGCTCGTGCGGGCCCCACCTCACAAATATCCTACCAAGGGGTAGGGTATTTCCGGATAGCACCCTATCCGCTTTAACTCAGTTCAAGTGGCTTCCAAGCGGCTTAAGTGAAATAAAATAAAGTTGTCGCACAACCATTATTTTATTTCCGACTTAAAGCCCAAAATTTTAAAAACCACGGTTGAGAAAACACAACTCCGGAAGAGGCGTTTCTAAGAAAATAACGGCGCTGCGATTTCATCGGTGCCCTCAGAATTCGATTCCGGGCACCGGTTCAAAAGATAGAAAAACCCGCTCGTCCGTTCACTGAACGTACCCGAGCCATACTTCGGAAATTGATTCCGGGCACACCGGGCCTCGGAATCAGGTGCCGTCTGAAGCTGCGCTCTTGTAAAATTCCAAAGAAAATTAAGAAAAAAATTTCCTTGAAATTTGCGGGTCTTTACATTACTCCCACCTCATGTCTTTACGTCCCCGTAAAGATACATCAAAAACTAGGGGAACAAATGGGGGTACTGAGCACGCATCTGAGCCTCCCGCTCCCAAGTGCTCTCCTGGAGGTTCCCATGCTGCCATCTGACGCGCACAAGAGGAATCGACCGCCCACGTAGGACCCGCTCCTGTCGATCCTCGATCTCCACTGGGACCTCCGAAAAAGTCGCCCCATCGTCCACGTCCAGCTCCCCAAAGTCGATGATGTGCGTCGGGTCGTGCATGTATCTCCTCAGCTGAGACACGTGGAAGACGTCGTGCACCCGGTGCAACTAAGGTGGTAGAGCCAGGCGATAAGCCACCTCTCCTATCCTGCTGAGGACCTGGAAAGGCCCGATGAAGCGTGGAGACAACTTGCCGCCTCGGCCAAATCTCCGTAAACCACGCCGAGGTGAGACACGCAAAAAGACGTGGTCGCCATCCTCGAACTCTAGTGGCCTCCGCCTCCTGTCAGCATATGACTTCTATCGGCTCTGAGCTGTCCTCATCCTCTCCTAGATGATCTGGACCTTCTCTGTCGTGGCTCGAACCATCTCTGGTCCCACGAGTGCTGACTCCCCAGGGTCTGTCCAGCACAACGGTGATCTGCAGGGTCTGCTGTACAACGCCTCGTATGGTACCATCTCGATGGTGGAGTGGTAGCTGTTGTTGTACGCGAACTCCACCAAGGGTAGGTGGTCCTCCCAGCTATGACAAAAGTCGAGAACACATGTACGGAGCATGTCCTCGAGTGTCTGTATGGTCCTCTCAGTCTGACCATCCGTCTGAGGGTGGAAGGCTGTGCTCAGATGGAGCCGCGTCCCGAACGCCTCCTGCAACCCCTTCCAAAGCCGGGAAGTGAAACGAGCATCTCGATCGGAGACGATAGACGATGGCACACCGTGAAGCCGTACGATCTCCTGGACGTAAAGACGTCCCAAGCTCTCCACTGAGCCCTGCTCTCTGATGGGTAAGAAGTGTGCCGACTTGGTGAGTCGGTCGACAATCACCCAAATGGAGTCGTGACCTCTGGAAGTGCGTGGAAGTCCAGTCATGAAGTCCATAGACATGCCGTCCCACTTCCACTCAGGGACCTCCAAGGTCTGTACCAAGCCTGCTGGTACCTGATGCTCTGCCTTCACTTGCTGGCAGGTGAGGCATCGTGAAATGAACTCTGCCACAACTTTCTTCATGCTCGGCCACCAGTGCTGTCGTCTGAGATCCTGGTACATCTTCGCCACTCCGGGATGCACCGCCAAGGGAGAAGTGTGAAACTCTCTCATCACCTCCTCTCGTAAAGCGACTGGTACGAAGGTACGTCCTCTGAAAAGGATGTCGTGCTCTGCTCCAAGGGAGAAGCCATCAGGCGCCTGACCTGAGGATATCAGTGCACGCCGGGTCTCACAGTCCGCGTCCCCACGCTGAGCCTCTCTGACCCGCTGTAGAAGTGGAGGAGAGACTGTGAGGGACTGAAGAAAGGCTGCTCCGTCTCTATCCACGAAGGATATCTGTAAGGAGGCTAGCTGCTCCGTCGCCTCCTCAAGTAGCTGAATGCCCGTCCTCCTGCTGAGGGCATCAGCTACCACGTTCCCCTTTCCAGGAGTATAGACTATCTCAATGTCATAGTCCTGGAGGAACTCAAGCCATCTCCGCTGTCTCAGGTTCAGGTCCTTCTGAGAGAAGATATACCTGAGACTCTTGTGGTCAGAAAAGACTGTGAAGCGCTCGCCCATCAGATAGTGCCGCCAAGTCTTCAGAGCGAAGACCACTACTGCTAACTCCAGGTCATGAGTAGCGTAGTTCTTCTCATGCGGCCTCAACTGACGTGATCCATATGCGATCACGGCCCGCTCCTGCATCAGGACGCACCCGATTCCAGTCCCTGATGCATCGCAGTAAACTACGTATCCAACTCCCTCCTCAGGCAACCTCGAGATAGGTGCGCTGGTCAATCTCAGTCTCAGCTCCTGGAAGCTCTGATGACATTTGTCTGACCACACAAAGGGTTTCCCCTTATTTGTCAAGGCTGAGAGTGGTGCCGCAACTCTGGAGAAGTCTAGCACAAATCTCCGATAGTATCCGGCTAGGCCCAAGAAGCTCCGCACCTCCGTCACGCTCCTGGGTGGCTCCCAAGCTAGCACTGCCTCGATCTTCGCGGGATCCACTGCAACTCCCGCCTCAGAGATGACGTGCCCCAATAAGTGGACCTCACGTAACCATAACTGGCATTTTGAGAGCTTTCCATAAAGCTGGTGCTCTCGGAGTGTGTCTAGCACAACTCGTAGGTGGTAGGCATGCTCCTCCTCAGTCGTCGAGTATACCAAAATGTCGTCAATGAAGACCACGACAAATCGGTCGAGGTATGGCTGGAAGATCCTGTTCATGAGGCTCATGAACACTGCTGGAGCATTGGTTACGCCGAACGGAATAACCAAGAACTCATAATGGCCATACCGACACCTGAAGGCCGTCTTCTGCACGTCCTCGTCTCGAACTCTGAGCTGATGATAGCCTGACCGGAGGTCTATCTTCGAGAACCACCACGCTCCCTTGAGCTGATCGAAGAGGTCATCAATCCGTGGCAGTGGATACTTGTTCCTCACTGTCACCTGGTTCAGGCGACGATAGTCGACACACAGTCGCAAGCTCCCGTCCGCCTTCTTGGAGAACAATATCGGGGAAGCCCAGGGTGAAACACTGGGTCGGATAAACCCCTTGCTCTGCAAGTCCTCCAACTATACCCGCAGCTCTCAAAGCTCGGCGGGGGCCATCCGATATGCTAGAGTAGATATCAGGGCTGTCCTGGGGTACAATTCGATGTAAAAGTCTACCTCTCTACGAGGAGGTAGCCTTGGAACGTCGTCGGGAAAGACGTCCACGTACTGGTCCACCACTGCAGGAAAAACTGGACTCTGCACGTCCACTGCTCCTAGGATGAGGCTAGCCAACTGATGAGAGATGGGCTGCACTCTCCTCCGCGGAAGTCCATCCTGTGCTGCAAAGGTTCCCTTCACACCGGTGAAGGTAAACCTGCTCCCGTTGGTGCGAACACATCGCACCTTGCACCTAAAACAGTCGATCTGGGCATGAACCGTGGATAGCCAATCCATGCCCAAGATGACGTCGTAAGGTCTCGACGCCGCTACAAGGAGATCCCAGCCGAAGCTCTCGCCTCCTAGAGTAAGCTCACACTGCCGGCACCAGTGCGTAATCGTCGAGTCTGCTCTCGTAGGAGTCTCTAGCCGTATGGATCGAGCCAACGGCTCAGTCGGAATCTCCGAGCTCCGAACAAGGGCAGAGGCTATGAAAGAGTGACTCGCTCCTGTGTCTATAAGTACTGCAGCAAGGGTGGAATAGACACAGATCATACCTCGAATCATCTCTGGCATGTCGGGGTCGTAGGCCTCCACTGCCTGGAGCTGGGCCTGTCCCTGCCCGCCAGCTCCCTGTGGTCGAGGTGGCCCTCCTGGTGGTGGTGGGGGTAGAGCCTGGAAGCGTCGCCCACCACCCGCTGCTCGGCCAGCTCCTCTGCCTCGTCCGCCTCCTCCCTGCGGACCACCACGGTCGACCCTCTACCTCTGCCTGGGTGGCCCCTCCACCGTCTGCTGCTCCTCTGGTCGGCGAGTCGGGCAGTCATGAGCCATGTGACCCTGCCCGCCGCAGGAGTAGCACAGCCTGCCTCTCGGAAGGCTGGCACTCCGCTGTGTGCCTCGCACTGCTGAGCCGGTGTCCTGAGGCCGTCTGCGTGGGGGTCTGGTCTACCTGGACCCGAGAGTCATCCGTCGGCTACCTGCTGCCGAAGACTCAGCTACCTGCTGCCCTGCGCTAGGTCTCGCCGTTGAAGAAGGCTCTGCCAGGAAGCTCTCGATCAAGAGGGCTCGCTCCAGCACTCCTGCCTGGGTCGGAATGCTGAGGGAGATCAGCGACGCCCGAATCTCCTTCCGCAAGCCCTGCTCGAAGGTCCGGGCCCAGAAGAAGGGGTCCCGTACCATGTCGGTCGAGTAGCGAGATAGGTCAGTGAACATTGCCGCGTACTGAGAGACCGCCATGCTGCCCTGGCGCAGCTGGAGAAGCTCCTGGATGCGCACCGCTCGGAGGGTGGCCGGGACAAACTCAGAGCGGAAGAGGCTCTCGAAGTCCGTCCAGAGCAAGGATGCCTCATCGTGAACCTGGAGCATCATGCTCCACCATCGTCCTGTCGCCGCCTGCAGGAGGCTCGCCGCGAGAATCACCATGAGATCCGCTGGTGTCCTCACTAGCCTAAAGATCCGTACCATCGCCTCTAGCCAGTCCTCGGCGGCCTGGGGTCCGCCTCACCGCGAAACCTGGGTGGTCGCTGGCTCTGAAACTCATGCAGTGACCTGAGGCGACATGCATCGTCAGCGTCTGGTACTGGTAGCATCGGTGGCTCGACGGGTAAAGCTACCGCCGGTGCCACTGCTGGCAAAGGGCCCTACACCGAGGCCTCGTCGCTCGGTGGGCTGCCGTCGCGCCCTACACTCGGAACCCTAGCTGGCTGTCGTCGCGGGGCCATCCTGAAAAGGAGAACAAGAGTACCACAGTCAGAACAGTATACCTGGTGAGCTGGCTAAAGTAATCACAAGGAAAACTTGAGACTTTCATGAAGTAGATCAGTATACCCGGTGAGCTGACACAAGTAATCACAAATAAAACTTGAAACACACACACAATCAATGTTTTCATGCATTAAGTCGGAAATCAGGAGTCAGGGTCCTGGTGTACGGATACGTCGGCCGCCGCACCAACACTGGGCTCCCTGAACTGATAACCACACTCAATACACTAAACACTATTCCTTCATATAGAATAAAAGATGATCAGAGTCTATAGTAGAACCGACCACCTCTGATACCAATTTGTCACGACCCGACCTCGGGGCCCGTGCCGTGACTACCCCAAGCCCGCCTTCCATAGGCCAGGGGCTGGAGACTAGCACCAAGGCGTAAAATCCCGGTAAACAGGGAAGGCATTGCCTTTATAAGTAACAACCACCACAGAGTCAGCAAGCGGAAAGTAACTACAAAGTGCAGAAAAGTAAAGGGGGGCCGGAATACAAGCCCAACTGAAAGTACAACTTAAAAGGAAAAGAACAGCAACTGAAGAAAAGACGGTGGCCTCGTGTCGTCCACTGGCAATCCCACCTGAAGGGTGGGTACAGATAGCCTCCAGGCTCCTCGGGTCCCACGTCCGCTCCGAGCACGTCCCGCCCAGTGGTCCACCTCCAGGTACCGTCCTGCTCCACGCCCCAACCGTGATCAGCGCTGTCCGTCGTCTGCATCCAACACAACATGGTGCGGGCATAGCCCGTGCAGGGGTGAGTATAAGCTACTCAGTAAGGACCCCGAGACCCCTGAAGGTCTCCCGAAATCCACAAAGGATATAGCACAAAAGAAAGGGGGAACCACGAAGAAACAACTTACTCAACTTAGTTATATGACCATACATATACCTAAGTCCCCATTTCTAGCTCTGCTCTCGAGCTCAAGGGCAACTCGATCCACACAGGAAAGCAAGACTCAAATCCACCAGGGAGAGTAAATAGTAAATCCACATAGGATAGTTCAACACATTCCACAAAGGAGAGTAACATAAGATTCAGCTCAACCAGGTATACTTTTTCAGATGACGAAAAGATGATCACGGATCCATCTAAGTCGTCGGACCCACGAAGGATCGATAGGTACTAACCCCCGCAAAAGACCCACACAGGATCGGGCTCACACAGAACCTGTAGTAAGGACCCACACAGGATCGGGCCCACACATGACCCGTAGCAATGATCCACGTAGGATCGCTGAGTGCAGTAGTCGACGCAGTCCACTGAGGATTTCCGCACAGTCGTCACCGCAGTCCACGAAGGATCTCTGCTCTGTCGTCGTCGCAGTCCACGGAGGATCTCTGCTCTGTCGTCGTCGCAGTCCACGGAGGATCTCTGCTCTGTCGTCGAAGTCACAGCCAGCACTAGGGTTCCCGCACACAGCGAGCTCGTTTAGGAGGGTCCGCTCCACGAGCCGAGAGGCTGATACATCAACTGACACGTAGTCCGAACTTGATGTATCCAAAAGTTCCGTATCAACAACAGGATCTCAACGCAACAGACGGCGCGTCAAACGGACGCCCGGTCTGAGAGTTATTGGCATTTTCGTCCCAGGGGCCCGGTTGGTTTTTTTAGGGCAAAACCAACCCGACCGTACTCCGCCTGTGTCCGATCCTCGGGCGGAGTATGCCAAAAGTTCCGTCTCACTTAGAGGAAACTACTACAGCTGACGGTACGTCGATCGGACGTCCGTAGCTCAAGTTATGAGCGTTTCCGCTCCGAGGGCCCGGTTGGTTTCGTGTACGAACCAACACGGCCGAACCCAAAGTCTTCCGAAACCTTGAGTGTAATATACCGAAACGACCGTATCGATCCAAGGATCGCGTAGCCGCTGACGGTTCGTCAATCGGAGGTCCCAGGCCCAAGATACGGGCAAAAGACCGAAGAGGGCCCGAAAACGGGGGTTCTGGGCCCGGGGCGACTCGGCCCGAACCACCCCTGGGTCGGCCGAACCAGGTCGACCCGACCCGGCCTGGCTGCGGCCCGGCCGACCGGACCGGCCGGCTCGGCTTCGGCCGAGCGGCCGAAGAATACCGCCGCGGGTTTGACCCGCGACATGGAGGAACGCGGCCCGCGTGGGCCGCGTGCTGGGTGGCCGGACCGCGGACGCGGTCCGGCGGTTCGCCGCCGCCGCGGCCGAGCCGCGGCAGATTCCTCCGGCGGCGCGCCGGGCGCCGCCGCCGCCTTCCGCGGGCCGCCGGTGTTGCTCCGGTGGCCCGTTTTGCCTCCCGTTTGCGCCATAGCTCTTCCCGGGGGCCGATCTTCACTGCGGGATCAACGGATCGCCCCTGCCGCACGGTTCGTCGTCGTCCGCCAAATCCGCACAACAAAAAGATCGGCGGAGGGTTGCCGGGTCTTGTTCGTTAGACCCGCATCCTCCGCGTTAGTCATAAAATCATCGGGAGGGATTAAGGCAGCCACAATTTTATCCAAAAAAAATAAAATTGTTCAAGTTTGGTTCTTTAATTAAAAAGAATTAGATCACGGGAACAAATCACCAAGAGAAAATAAAATCCCTACCTCGAAGTCGCCGTCGGACGTGAGGTCGTCGCGGAATCACTCATCGCAGAAGGAGGGGATCGTCGCATCGTCGCGGAAGAGACGTTCGTCGCACCGCGGGAAAAACGTCGCGCCGACGATCTCCGGATCTAGAACAAACGGATTTAATTAATTAAATCCGTTGTCATTGAAATTAAAAGGGAGAATTAAACGATCCGTTTCTCACCTTAGTTGCCGAACGAGGATCTGCCGCGGAAGAAGAGGCGTCGCCGAAGAACGTCGCGGGTAGAGCTCGTCGACGTCGCAGATCACGGTGTGCGTCGTCAAATTCTGGTCGTCGGCGTTCTTCGCGTTCTTCGCGTTCTTCGCGAGGAGAGTGGAGGATCAGAGAATTCGCACAACGATGGCAATCCTCCAAAATAGACAAGTTTGTCTTTTTTATTAATTTGCCAACGAACGCAAACGCGTAAGTAACGACCCATTAAATTCGTTGAATTAATTCAACGAATGAAACAGCCCATTTAATTCACGAAACAAACCGCCCAATTAAATGGTCTGTTAAGAAATTAAAGAAAACGCGCCGGTTGACTTTTCAGTTACTTTGACGGGTTTTCGCGGGTGCTTTACTTAGCGGAAGAAACGGCGGGGCTCGTGCGGGCCCCACCTCACAAATATCCTACCAAGGGGTAGGGTATTTCCAGATAGCACCCTATCCGCTTTAACTCAGTTCAAGTGGCTTCCAAGTGGCTTAAGTGAAATAAAATAAAGTTGTCGCACAACCTTTATTTTATTTCCGACTTAAAGCCCAAAATTTTAAAAACCACGGTTGAGCAAACATAACTCCGGAAGAGGCGTTTCTAAGCAAATACCGGCGCTGCGATTTCATCGGTGCCCTCAGAATTCGATTCCGGGCACCGGTTCAAAAGATAGAAAAACCCGCTCGTCCGTTCACTGAACGTACCCAAGCCAAACTTCGGAAATTGATTCCGGGCACACCGGGCCTCAGAATCAGGTGTCGTCTGAAGTTGCGCTCTTGTAAAATTCCAAAGAAAATTATGAAAAAAGTTTCCTTGAAATTTGCGGGTCTTTACAACAGCAGCATGACACCTTCATCAGTGATCGATCCGTTCAATAGTTAGGGGTTTGTTAATTCAATTTCTTTTCCCCGTTTTAGAGTTTAAACGACGAACACGGATCAGCCACGAACAAGTTGATCTGCGGATTCGTACGTTCTTACAGATGGTTTTTTTGGGATGATTTTGAGAGAAATAATCCATGATTTTTATTCATGTTGATCTCTTCTCTATTTTAAACCTATTAACGGGAGTGGATCAACGCTGCGATAAAAGACGGTGGAGGTTCATTCCTCATTTTGTTATTTGGTTTTCTTCCTCCTTTTTCCTCACGTGTTCTTTACGTTCTTCGCGGGGCGACGAACAACGGATCATTTCACATCTGTTATGTGATGTAACGATCCCAAAATGAAGGTTCAACACTGCAACGAACTTGTGGAGGTGTTGCGATGATGGCAGACGATGAATCATACTGGATCGGAAAGAGCATTATTCGAGCGTTCTTCATGCGGGAAGATCAGAACACGTTTTCGGAGATGATCGGGGTCTCGAATGCGATGAAAGAGGATTTGTGGGGATGGGGTGACCAGAACCTAGATGTTTTGTGGTTATCGAGCGGCCGTATTGATGATCGGAGCAGCACAGGAGGCGCGCTAGCGAAGAGCGCCGTTTCTAGAAATTTCCAGAATACACTGCGTGTACTTCCGAAGAACATCTCATGTAGTTATGACGGTGGCGGCTAGGGTTTCAGGGTTAGAGAAGGATCGCACGGCGTTTTGGACCTTCCCCGAAGCTCGGCGTGTACTTTGGGTAGTACACGGACATGGGATGGTCTACACGGCTTCAGGCGGAATGGCGTGTACAGCTCGGCAGAGGCGGCTACGCGGAGCTCAGCGTATATCCTAGGGATACACAGACACAGGATGTAGTAAACGGTCGGGTACTCCATCACCCGGCCAGATGAGGTAAACAGCGTGGGTCACCTCGTGTGCGGATCGCACGGGTTGGAGTACACAGGCTGGTGACCGTGTATGGGCTCATGGCCAGAGTACACGGAGCCAACCCCAGTTACCCTGACACGGCGTGTACTATGTTTTTCTACATGACCAGCCTCACAACATGGGTCGTTGTACACGGGATGTACCCAGGGTCGAACAACACGGCGTGTATAATTTCTACACGCCGTGTACTTTTTTTAGAGAACGGCTTGGTCCTTTTGTTCACCGTGCCTTGAACATCTTTCGTTTGGGTTAGTGCCCTTTTTCTTCTTCCCCTAAAGGTCAGGCATCATTCCCTGACGCAGGATTATGATCCCTTCAGCAGGACTTTTCTGTGATAGAGTCAGGCATCCATCCGAGAGGCCTGGATCTAGATCCTCTATCCATTCCAGACCCTAGGTAGAGTCAGGCATCGACCTGACCAACTTTACTGGGCATTGATCCTCTACCTAGCATGTGAATTTCGGATGAGTCGTGGTATCCTCCATGGCTCTGGCAGTGATCCTCATATATGTATCTAAATCTTTCCCACATGGGATTGTGTCTCACGTAATGTGTGTAGATATGTCTCGTGACGGTTCCTGATGAACATCACTTCCCGAACGGGCGTCATCAGAGCTATAAGACTCATGGAGTGTGTTCCCCCGGAATGAGTGCATCACAGAATCTTAGAAAAAAATCCCTTGTAGGGGTATACAGTTGCGTGACTTTTCTCTAGACCATGGGTCTGGGTTTTGAGTATAACTGGTTTGTTTTATATGTTCTGTAAACATATACTGTGCATAGCATACTGTACTTTTACTTTGTATTGCTTTGTGGTTTTCGGGGTCCTCTACTGAGTATTGTTATACTCACCCCTGCACGGGCTTTGACAGCACGTTTGGTGTCTTGTGCAGACGAGAAGCCTTTTGACAGAGTCCAGGGCGGACCAGGATAGGATCGAGCTTTCTGAGTTCCCTACAGGCCGAGGTGTTCAAACGCCTACGAGCGGCATTTCCAGTACTTTTGTGCTTACAAGTTGGACTTTGTAGTTTTTCAGACTCTTGCTTTTGGTGGGCTTGTATTCTGGCCCAATTTACTTTTACAGTACTCTACCTTTCGTCGTACTCTGTTGGTTGGTTTTAGTTGTATGCATGCATTTTTATTCCTTAGTGTTTTACATTTCAGAATTTGTGGGCTTGGAGATGTGTGTGTGTACTAGTACTTAGGCAATGCCTCCCATGTTTGTGACATGCCTACTCGGTGCTAGTCCCCAGCCCCTGGCCTATTGGAGGAGGTCTTGGGGAGTCACGGCGGGGGCCCCACTGGGACGGGTCGTGACATAAATCATTTGAATTTTTTTAAAAAAAATTTAAAAATTTATTAGAGGGAATAAATATTTTTTGGAAAAAATAATTTTTGACTAATAAGATAAATAATAATTAACATTCTTATAAAACATATATATAATTATAACTAGAAAAAATGGGAAAAGTGGTACTATTTCATGAAAAACATGATGAATAAAATGTATAATTATATAGAGTTTTTAATGATATAAATATAAAATAATTCCCCTAAGAGTGACTTAATGATAAATAATTTCGAATAATGATGTGGTTGTTAAATAAACCATTACCAATTTTGGAATATTTGAATCAAAATACAAATGAATGAAATAAAATCAAATAAAACATTAAATACCATTAATATAATTAATTTCAGGATATAAAATATCAAAATGTGTTTTATATACACCACAAAAATGAATAAGTGGGGAATATGGCACATCTCTCACAAAAGTAAAAGTTAGATAAGAAACCCTAATGTCATGTTCGAATTCAACCTTATGTGTAGGATCCTCTTGCATAATAAATATATGATTATCAAAAATATGTTATAGAACCATAATAATATATCCTATTGGTTATATAATTCATTGATTGTATTTTATCACCGGTATATGTACATTTATTTAAAAACATCACAATTTTGGGTGATAATTGCCACATTTTTTATATATGAGTTAGTTCATTAATTCTGTTCCTTTTAATTTAATCATGGTTACATAATATTATGAATATTAAATCTAATATAAATATTTTATTTATATATTATATATATTTTTAGATCAATCTTTAATATTTAGTGATAGAAAATGGATTACACCATTGAAACAGATGATAAACCATGTGTATACATAACCGACATTTACAATTTTCTAGACTAAGGAATAAAATAGAAAATAAATATTATTTCACCATTAATAAATCATTATTATAATATACATGTATCATATATTTATATAATCTTTCCATAACACTATCCATGTGATAAATAAAGTAAAAACCACTTCATATCGCTATGTGGAAAGGATAATCCACATGTACCCATGATCAATGTTTTTATTTTCCAAAAGGATGTAAGGTATGTAAATAAATTTCATATTTTATTTCTAAAATATTTTTTTGGATAAAAAAATATCACATTCAATAATAAAAAATACATTTAAAATCTTCAATATAAATATTATGCATAAAATGAATCACCTCTCTTTGGGATAAGTGAACCCTCCATACACCTGAGTGACAATATTATATCCGACATGGAATTTAATGTAAGATGATATATGTGGAATGATTACTAAAAAATTATAATAATTTCATAAATATCATATAAATATGGTAAATAATTCATTGTATTTGTCTTCGAACAATGGTTAAAGAAAAATAATTATATCGGTTCATGAGGCAGTAGTCCTCCACACACATGATCGATGATTTGATTTTCAATTTAATGAAAGATTAATTGAATATTGTTTATTGAGTTAAAATATATGAATATAGTAATATATTATAAATTATTTTTAATATATTTTCATATTTTAATGTGGTTTGAATATTGTAGAATAATAAATTAAAAAATACACACGTGTAAGGATTTCGCCTCTTCTTCAGAGAGCCTCTATAGGTGTATACCTAAATCCTTAATATAAGGGATAAAAAATATGTGTAAATCATCTACTATGTGAATAGCGAATAATTTATGTTTTTTGGGATGGTAATTTCGAAACTAAAGGGTTTTTTAAGTGTGAATATGAGAGGAAAGTGGGTTTCCTTTTATATATGGGCAGGCAAGGCCAACATGGAATATATTAATTGATAAAGTGATAATGTAATTTTTATAAAACAGATCCTCTAATATGAGAAATTATATAAAACTATTTGTTAGAAGGAATATATATGGAATTTATCTAGATGTTTTACTAATTTTTACCACTCTATTCTTTGTCTAACCTCATGGATAACACATTGTTTCCTTAAAAAGAGTAATTATTTTTTCATATTTTTATATTTTATCATGATAAAAAAATATTGAATACTTTTGTAAATATTAATTATTTTTTGTTGCAAATATAAAAAAGAGTTTTCCAAAAACATTTCAAATAATAGTTTTAATTCCATTTTAATTTATACTATTAATGTAATGAAAGTGTGGTTTTCTAGAGTAAATATTTTCAAAAGTATTGAATTTTTTAATATAAAAAATCTATTTTAAATTGATTCGAAAAACCGAAATTAGTTACAAATTAATATTATTGAAATAATTTTACTTAAAAAAATTATTTTATATATAATTTTAATTCTGTCAAATAAAAATTATTATTTTTCACAATTCATGAGAACATATTTTTAGAAAACAACAAAAAAATCAACCAATGCTAGTTTTTAAATTAATATTTAACAAATTATTTTATTTTAAACAAATTAATTTTCTACAATTTTCAAAATATTATTTTAAATTATATGACAAAAGTTTTATTAATTAAATTTTATAAAAAAAAATATTTTCAGGAAAACAATTTTTATATTTCTAATGTTTCAAAATTTAAAATTAAATCAATAGATACCCATTTAATTTATTATATTTATTTTAAAAACTATTTTCATAATATTGATTGTAATATTCATTCCATACATCCTAATAACTAAGTTATAATTACCATATTATACTAATAATATGTAAATATATCTCATGTTTTTATGACCATGAAATTACGTGACTTACAACATATTAATGAGATTTTATTTAATGAAATATATCCTAAATTCATTTAGAATATAATTATCTTCTATTTTTTGGGTTGTGTGTCACTAAATATATCAAATATGATCTTCCTTTTCTAATATATTAAGTTGTTACAATGGTTATATTCCACTACCTTCATGAAGAACATGATCAATATCTTGGAATGATAATAAATACCCTCCTTAATTACTAGAAAATCGTAATTATAACCGTTAAAGTGGATTTTATTTTTCCACTGGACGTATCAGTATTCTTTATAAATGTTCCTCATAATTATAATCTTATTTTTCAATATTGACCCCATTATTTCCTCAATAAAAATCTTCTTAATATCATTGACTTCCTGCTTTTCCTTCACCAATGGTTCTAAAGAACATCAACAAACCAGAATGATCTTCTTCAAATGTTTATCCAATTTAATATCATCACCATAAAGACTCATTCCATTAAAAATTGCAATAAAATTTGTGACTAATTATATTATAAATCATTAGGATTCATAATTATGATATAATCATAATTTATATTCATATCAACTATGTAATCATTTACATTAATGGTACCTCTATGCATATCATCGAATAGAGTTAAAATTTTGTGGGAATATTTGAACATGAAAATTATATTATGTTTATTTATTTTTAAAACAAAATTCATATAATTATTGAATTTTCCATCAAGATAATTAGAAAATATATATTTTGGATTCCATTTGTTCTCTATTTCCTTTTTGGTGGTTATATATATGCATTACAATTTAAGAAACATGATATATTATGCTTAAAAGTAATGTAGAAATTTTAAATTTATAATAACTGAAGTGTAATTCATTAATGAATGGATCTATACCAATCAGTTATCCTTCCAGATCAACATAGGAGTTTTTTTGTAGATATCTTCCTTAATTTATTTTCCATTGAAACACATTATTATTTTGAAACTATGGTTCCCATTGATAGATATTTTGTATGGAAATGGGATTTCATGTGGGAAGAGAGAATTTCATTTGGAAAAAATTTTATATTTTAATTTTAATAATGGGTAAACCTAAATATCTAAATAGATAATAGAAAATAAAAGTGTCTAAAACAAAATGAGAAATTACAAGAGAAAATAATGAATTAAATGAGTATGTTCTATGGAATTATTATCACTTGGAAACATATATTTTAAAAAATTAGTTTTAAAATAATCAAGAATGGGGTCCCACATCACTTCCCCCTAATAATATCAGTAGATTTTGGTTTGAACTCATAGGTATAGTGGTATCTCAGAATGAATTTTCCAGAAGTTAGACCATTTCCTTTTAGAAGTGGTAGCACAAAAGATGCATACATAAAAAAATTCATAGAAGAGGTTAGAACCCTAAATCATTGGTATATTTAATGTAATAAACACCTAACCTACTAAAAATAATTTAGAGATTTAAGCCATTATAAAAATGTGGAGAGCTTATAATAAACCCTTTGAATCCTAATTTCTCCCCTAAAATTTGAATAATATAGTAATGTAGTTGTTTGAAAAGATATAACTATAAGAGATAATACAAATTTGAGAACATGAATGGAATAAAAGTGAGACAATTTGTCTTAATAATTTATGATTTAGGTAAATATAAACTTATGATACGCAATTAAGGTGTATTTATATCATAAAATATAATTAGGATTATCCTGGTTCCACAAAGGGTCAGTGGGAGGAACTGGGAGTTGACAAAATATTAGCAGGACACACCCTCTAGTTCACTAGTGGAACTATTATTTAATTGTTTTTTCCAGGTTCCTAGGGTTTGTCGAGAGAAACTATTGGTGTAGTAATTATTAACAGTCCAAAATATTTATTTATAGATATCATACTTGTTTTTGACCTCATGAATTGTTTTGTTATAAAAATTTATCGAAATTCATCAGAAGAAAATATTATATAAAAAATTATCCGTTAGTGGTTATTAAAATAACCTATTATAAAAAGATTTACAACAAGTACTACATTTATTTATAATTATAAAAAAAATTAAAATTAAATTTTCATTATGTGGATTTTATATTTTATGATGATCATATTAAAAAATATTTCAAAAAATTACACCATCTACTCTTGAATAACATAAATAATGTAATTTTTCTTACTACTTTAAATGAATTATATTTTTTATTTTATATGATTAAACATATGAATGTATTTCTAATGATAAATATTTTTAGATATTTTTGTATTTATATATAAATACATTAATTTAAATGTATATTATAGAAGATTGTATTAATTGTGATTACAAATACCAATATTTGTTAAATATTTTAGTAATTATAGGGTTAATGAATTTTTCTTTAAAATAAATGTATAGATAATCCAAAAAAAATTATATATGATATTTTTTAGAAGAATATTAATTAAAATTAATGTAATTTTGACTCATATAAAATTATGTACATAATAATGTTTTTATGTTAGATGGGTAAGCATTGTGTAAAATTTTAAATTCCATTGGATTGATGTTGATTGAGGGTTCTGTACTCATCCATTATATAAAATAATTATTATTAAATATAAAAGTATTCTTATAAATTGAATCATTATTTTATATTTTATTGATGAAAACATATTTATAATGAATATTAATGTGATATATAAGAATGTTTTAAAATATGGTGGATTTTAACCAAAATTAAATTTCATTACAATATGATTAAGGAAAATGAAATTTATTTTGTTGAATTAAAAAAATTGACTAATATAGGATGAAATATTGAATATATAAATTAATAATAGGGATACATATAAATATAGTTAGTCCCAAATGATTATGGATCACAATGCTGACAAAGTAGATGATAATAGATGATGAAATTTATAAATATATGGAAATTGATTATTTTGAAGAGGAAGATAAAAACATTAAAACTGGTGATACTCAATATGATGATGAAGTGGAATATAATGAAGGGCGTAATATGTTTTTCAAAAATATTGATTATTTTATAATACATCGTAAATATATTAACATGTTAATTAATGTAAAACATTTTTAATACAATGTTTATTTAAAAAATGGTTTATAAAATTTTAATATGATTTACATTTTATCGAATAATATTATTTTAGTATTTTTTTATATATATCAAGATAATTATGATTGAACACATTGTAGCATGGTAATGGATATCATACCTTCTTATAAGACACATTAATTAATTGCTTATTATGTGGACATGAAACCAAATAGTAGGAGGTGTTAGGTCATAGTGTGAATGATTTACGTTGATCTATATCAAAGGTTGTTTTTTAAGAAATAAAATTTATTTATTTATCACTTTGTTTACATTAATTATTAAGTATGTACGGAATTATATTTATTTTTATTTTTTACATCCAATTGTAATTTAGGATATTACTATTTGGAGGAAATTACTTTTTACTCCATCAGATTCAATGATTAGGGTTCTTAGATACATAGGTCTTAATTTGTTTTATAATTGGTTTATAATTATAAAAAATTATACATTTTGTTATAAAAATTAAAAATAATGGGTTATTATATATTTATATTTCGAAAGTGTTGATGGTTTTATATTTTATTGTGGCTTTAAGACGTATATTTTGGAGGCACGAGAGGCTTGCATGCATGATCACTTCGACATGTTTTAGGTTATCCTTTAAAGGAGGGATATTATAGGATATTATTATAACATATTTAATGACTCATTATGGTATCATCGTTCTTACTAGAACCTCTCTCGCTATTGGGAGAAAATTATTATATACTAAATTAGAGATACATTCTAATGAAGATCTAATTATTGTTGATAGAATCGGTGGTAGACATAATTTCACACATAAAGCCTAGATTCATTAAATAATGATACATAATTATGACTTGTTCTGTAATATTATTTATATAATATCCTATTTAATCATAGGTAAATGTTTTTTCATATTGATTAAAATTATTTTGATAGTTATATAAGTTATAAAAATATTAGGTGTTACTTTAATTTAAAAAGGATATTGTTTTAACAAAACACTTTTCATTATAAAATTATATTTATAATATTAATTTTTAATTTTTATAATATTTATTTGATAAAATTAATAAATGTTTTGAAATCATAATATAAAAATTTAATTTGGGTGATATGTTTTAAAATTTTTTGGGAATTATTTTATTTCCAATGAATATTGGCCAAACAAATTTTTTGTAAAAATGAAATTAATTTTTATAAATTATATAATTTAAAATTATAAATATATATTGAATATTTTTTATAGTTACCAATTTATAATTTATGTCAAATTTAATCCACTTATTTAAAATTTACTTTAGATTATATTGGTTTTTAATATTATTTTCGGTTTATAGAAGGGTTTTTCTAAAAATTATTTTTAAATGAATAATGTTTCTCATTTTCAATTAATTAAAACAATCAATAATATTGAACTATTTAGATTAATTTTTTGAAAAATATAAAATTACGTATTATTTTGGTTTCATTAAATGTTTATTATTAATGATATAGTTTAAAAAGAATAATCCTTTTATAAAAAATTAATCTTAAAAACATGTTATCCTAATGAGGCATTATGATTAATATCAAAATAAAAATTTATATTCTATTGTGATGACTATAAAAAATTTATTCAATATTTTTAATCAAATTAATTTATGAATTTAAATATGATAAACATAATTTTTGACCAATGTGAATACTGGAAGCAATTAATATTTATCAATTTGATTAAGGAGAATACAAGTTTACCAATTGAGGAAACATTAATATTGAGATAAAAATGACATAAAAACTTATAAATATCCATTGTATGTTCATATATGGGAATTATAACTTCCATTTTAGAGTTTGATTATTTATTTGGGCATTTGCGTAGATAAAAACATTATTTCATTTATCATTATTTAAAAAAATTGCAACTGTTTCCTCTCCACCACTTCAGAAAGGCTAACCCATATCCTAATCTATTTACACTATGAAAACTAATTAGTTTATAAAATAACTAAAAAAGGTTTTCAAATTAACTCCCCTCATCCTATAATTCTTAATTTGGAAAAAAATACAACCAAAGAAGTCATTTGATGAAATAAAAAAATTATACCTGAAGAACATGTAACGTTCACCAACGTACTTTTTTTTATTTCGTCATATAATCCATGAAATTATATTTATATAATTATTATATAAAAAAATAATTATGATAAATATAATGATATTGTTTCATATGGTTGTGGACAAGATCTTTACAAACAATAATAAAATGGTCTAAGAAATCATCAATTGTCTATACGGTGGACACCCACATCAGAAAATGATGTCATTCGTTTTTTCAGTTACCACCCCACAAGGATGTGAATAATGATAGACATTCTGGTTATATATTTAATTTATGATATTTAAAATATAATTATAAAAATTAAGTTATTATATATTATGATTTTTTTACATTCTATTCCATAGGTGATATGATAATGTTGCTAGTGTCCATGGTGGACTACTTTTACACTAAGATATATGAAGAGCTATTCCCTAATGTGTCAGAACAATAGTTATTAATGTTACCTATAATGAATATACATGATATAAAATAAATCATTAGTTTATTCATGAAATTATTATCTTTATGAAAAATTTTTATATTATTTACATCATACCATTTCATAAAAATTAATATAATAATGTCATTCATGGATGTGTGCACTATTGCCTCGTTGAAGCGATGTTATTCTTATTTTCCATCAAAACGTCACAATATATATATTTATAAATATGTATATGTATATAAAATTAAATAAAATGGTATATTTATCATTATGGATATATATATTTTACATTCAATCTTTCTATACAGATCTGTGAAAAATAGGAACCCTACTCTTGCATACATATGAAAAACCATATCCATTATTGTAATATTGGTTCATTTTTCATAACACTAATTACTTTTTGTAAGAGAATAATTTTTGTATTAATTTGAAAACTATTTCTTTATAATTATTCTATATTTTTTCAAATAACTACAACTTTGATCAAAGTCTACCTACAAAACAAGTTTGTGACACTTAAAACACAATATGGTCAAAATAACAAACATAAATATAATTGACTATGTATTTTTATATGACTTTCTAATAAGTTAATAAAAAGTAATAATAATCTTGAAATAATTTATGAATAATGTAAACAACTAAAATATGTTTATTATTCAGGATAACATGGTCACACGTGAAAAGATGAACTCAATGTAAGAGACTTATTCTCAATTTTCTTTTCATTAAGAAATTCATAGTGTAATTCCCTTTTGTCATTTATATGTTAAATATAAAACTTATTTGACACTATATATCATGAATTTATAAAAAATATTTCCATTTAATGTTATTTTTAATTCTATTATTTAATGGAATTTGTGATTCAACTAGTTTTCATGTGATAAATGTATTTTCTTCGAAAAAAGTTATCTTTTATTTTTTCCATTTAAAATATTTTCCAGTATATATACATATTTTTATAATGATTTATAAAATGTTTTGAAATAGGTATAAATGATTTATAATTTTAATTTTATTCCACTTTTAACTTATTTCAAATATTTTAAAAAGGAATTTTTTTACATGATTAAAATGGAGTAATGACACTAACGTTTCTAGACGGTATGGCCATAATTTAATTTACAGATACCAAGACATGTTTAAATATATTATTAAATGAAAAACCATATTTCAATTGTATTTTTTGTAATTTTTTAATGAAATGGATTTACAAATTGATGTTTTATTTTATATTAAAAAATTTCTTACGAATTAAAATGACATTTTGATATCATTAAGTTATTTTCATATGTGTTTAATAGCATTTTTCAAATGATGAAAATATTTTATCTCATATATTTCTTTATTTGAAATTATATAAGATGGGTGCTCTTAGATTGCACTAGGTAACCCTATTATATCTTATTCAATGGGTCCACCGAGATAAAAATCCAATTTATTGTACAATGATTTAATTTTATGAAACATTATTTTAGAAATTGTCCATATGGTTATCGTAATTTGATAGAATACATTAAGCGTTTTGTAGGGGATCTATAAGGGTTCATTGAGAATATGTCCAACGTAACCTACACAAATGGTATATTAATATATATGAGTTTTCATGTAATATATTTACTTTAAAAAGTCCAAATATAAGATATTTTTAAAGAATGATATTACCATATATGTATATAATTTTAGGTTTATGGAAATAATTTTTCATGGGTTATAATGGTTTTAATTCTACTAATGGTTTACTTATTTTTTATACCTTACATAGGCTTGTGTGATCACCCCACATTTTTAAATTCATTCCACAATATTTACGGTTGGTTAAGTGAATGGAATAGGTCATGTTTCATGTCTTGAGATGTTATACTAAAAATAGATCATGTTTCATTTTAAATGTACTATATATTAAAAAAATGTAAAGTAGTAAAAAGCGTACACTTTGTATTTCATGGTTTTGTAATGTATGAATTATGACCATATTATAATAAAATATAAACCTAAAAAGAACATTAAAGGTAAATAATGTAATTTCTTGAATAAAACTCATGATTATGTAATATTAATGTCCACAGGATTATAGTTTATTAAAATGTATGATTTAGATAACACAAGAGGTTCTAATAATGACAATAACTTTACCTAAAAATATTTTACCTTAAGTAGATTTTATAGAGTTATAGAATTGCATGATTACCCTATTTCTTAATCTAAAATTTGATAGTTCAGAAATATTTTTTATAGAGGAAACATGTTAGTTATATTAGGAAAGAAACGAGATTATGATGTCCATATATATACATGAAAAAACATGACACATTTTTTCATGAAAAATATTGTATAAATTATTTATTGTCCACTAATATGAAAAATGAAAATGGTGTTCATTCATGAATAGGAAAATCTATATACATGAAACAACATGACACATTTTTTCCTGAAAAAATTTTAATTTAATTTTTATAAACTGTCTATAATGATTAAATATGATAAATATTACATGTTTATATTTTTAGAAGTAATTTAACCATAAAATTATTACCACGATCGGCACACCAACATTGTTTTGAGGTATTAAACTAAAAGTCATCAAATCAACCAATGTGTACTTAACAATTTTGGTAACAATATAAAACATTATAATAAATAAAATTGATGGAATTATAATAATTAAATGATGATGTAAAATATCATAAATCTATTATAAACTAATAATATTTTTTATTCATATGTTAGATAATATAATATGCAAGATGATACTCAATATAAGGGATATCTTTTTAAAACATTGTCTCATTATATTTATATATAATAATTTCAACCCTCCTGATTGTTCATAAAAATATGCTAAGTATGTTGTTATTTAAAAATCAATGATTTTAAATTTTATCATTTAACTTCTTCTTAAATATATTGAAAATTTATAAAAAAGAATCTTTTAAATAAGTAATTTAATATTTGTTTATATGATTTTTTTACCAAGTAAACATTGAATATATTTTTTAAAATATAAGTATAGAATTATATTTCCATTATGATTTCCATTATTAATTATAATTTATTATTTAAAATCCTTTATTGTTATTATGATGGAATATTATTTTGAAAATGTTTTGGTGTATTTAGTTTTAAAAATAATTAATAAGGAAACATAATGTTTTTCTTATCTTCATTAGATCAAAACTATAATTGGTTATGGGATTGAAATCCAATTTAAATGGATTATATTATTAATTTTCAAGCCATATAATTTTTTATTATCATGTTTTTTAATGTATTAAATACATAAAGATGTTTATGATTTTGGAAATCAATGTCCTATATTTTTTTAAATAAAATTAAAATAAAGAAGAAATAAGACGTTTCAAGTGGTTTTAAAAAGATGATAATTATTATCACCTATCTTGTCTCAATTAAAATGGGGTGAAAAAATGTACATTATCATAAAGGACCACATTGAGCTCATTTAAATAGTTTCTTTTTTCTAATAGGGAATCAACAACTTGATTAGATTCCCTTTAAAAATGTGTGACGACCATATTGAGAAGGTTATTATCCATGATACCTTTAACCCATTGAGAGAGTATATTCCATGGGGAATTCATTGATATTGAATTAGTGGATTCATTCTTAGGGTTTGTGTTCAATTCAATCCATATATTCCTCCATTCATGATGGAAAACATGTTAGAAAGAAAAAACATGGGACAGTAATTCATCCTTATATACTCTACCAAGGCCAATATAGTTGTAAAACAACACTTTGACAAATACAAGATGTTTCTGAATGAAACCACCACAATTTGAGGGTCTAGGAATTCTTGAGGTGTCACTATAAAGATTCTGCTTTTATCCACAATGAGAATGGGGGAATCCACCAGATTATTTTAGGCACCGTTTGATTTTTGGACCTTTGACACCCAATAACCTTAGAATATTTTGATCATGAAATATTTTCTCCATCACAAATTTTTGAAAATTTGAATATTAAAATACATACAAATATATATTAACCATTATAGAATTGAAAATTAGGATTTTGATTTGGTAAAATAAGGTCATTTCGAAGCATAGAGATATCGAAAATGGTAGATACAACATATTTAATAAATAGTTTGTGTACCTGCTAACTCAATTGTTAAACAATGATCGATTTATGTTTTTCATACAAAAAATGGGTTTTTCTTATGCTAACATTAGACAAATCCTACAGGTGTTACAAGAATTACGAAGAAAAGGTGTAACTGGTGAAAACATTCTAATAGATTTCATCATTCTATGAGCACATACTATAGATTCAGGACAACTAAATTTCATCTCCATACAACATATATGCATTAGAAAATATAAAACTACATATTATACCAATTTGAATCCATTTGGAGGATTTAATGAATGAGGGTTTTAATCTTCAACACCCATGATGGCGTGTCGATATTTCCATTACAATTGAGTCTATAATTCTATCCTGTGTTGAATAATATATTCCCATTTGGATTCTAGATGATAATGTCTAGGTCAAAAAATTATTATTTTTAAAGCTCAAAAAAATAATTATAGGGAATTACAATACACACATTATCTCTTCCATGATAGAAATCAGTGGTAGATATATTCTGAATTTTTTGTGGTACATCCTTGATGTCTTTAAGGGGTCTTTCCAGCTAAGTGTATTTCCAAAAATTAAATTCGTATTATTAGAACACCGTCCCCTTAGATTTTATTAAAAAATAATTGATGGATATTCTGAGGGTGTTTCAATTAAATGAGGTGAGATATTGGGAATATACCGACATCATTTTGGAAGTAATCCTTCTTGAATGTAACTAAATAGGAGAGTCATGAGTGGTAATTAGATTACTCCTAAACATTCCAAGATGTGAATCATTATAGATTTTGAGATCATTTATTCCAAGACCCCAATTGTCAGTTTCGTTAATGAAATCTTCCCATGAAACAATAGCTATCCCCCTCTTCATGAATTTATCCATTCCATATGAAATTAATAACCATTCATTTAATATTCTTGAGTACACCCCTTGTCCAGTTGTATATGGAAAATTGATAAAAAATACATTAGGTGATCACAAAATTGACCAACAATATCCTACTAGATTGAGAAATATATTTTCCATTCCATCTTGAATATAGATTAATAATTCTAGAATATATATCTTCAAGATATCTATATTTCAATTTACATTAAAATAGTGTGAAAATAATTTATATGAATGGAAATTTCTTTCTTATCACCCTTCGATTCATATGAATTTTATTCACCATGGAGTTAGAAATTTCATCCCCAAAAAATGAATGTATTTTTCTATCTAATGGCATTTCCAGCTACCTATTTGTAATTGTGAAATGATTATTTAATAGTAGAAAAATTTATTTATGAGGGTATCCCAAATAGATCGATATCATCAGCATAATGAATATGGGTGGGGTTTGAAAATTACGAACCACCTTTTTCCATTTATAGTATACAATTTGAATCAGTTTAATTATTCTTCTGCAAATATAATAATCCAAAATAACAAATAGTATAATTTTGAGTGAATTACCTTGTCTCACACACAACGTGCACCTAAAAATACCATTGGGTATCCATTTATAATAATAGATATTCAAAATATTATTAGGACTATGAAGAAGAGTTTAAACAACATATATAGAATCCATAAATCCAAATAATATCATATATTAATATCCATTTCATAGTATTACACACTATGTAGATGTAAATTTTTTCAAAATAATTCCCATTATTATATTTCATCCTCATCAAATTGACACTATCAAAGGTATAAATATTCAAATTTTAATAATCTTTCCCTAGACAACTAAAAACTGGGGTGGAGTAATTGTTTCATTCATGATCCCCTAATATATTCAAAATGGAACTAATTATCATTTTAGGTAAAGTATTTCTAATAGAAATCTGTCTGAAGTCCTCAATATCAATAGAACTATATTTTTTCAGAATAAGGGAAATGAAGTTAGATTTAATTTTATATGGTATGGAGCCACAATTAAAAGATTCGTCGATAGCATTTCTCACCTCATCCTGGAAAAAATCCTACTATAACATAAAAAAATTAATCAGTGTACCTATATAGTGTGAGGTTTCTATCAATGATAAGGGAGAAATATTCCTTTTCAATTCCTCCTTTTATGGGTATATACTGGTGTTCATGTTCTAATGATCCTCCTTCAAAAAAAATGTACCATCAAATGGGTATTATCGCATCCATCATAACAATAAATGGTATGAAGGTGACAAATCATATCATTATAATTGACATTTTGTGGATTGAAAATGAAAACATTAATGCTAATAGAACTATAACATTTCAATATCATTTTATCCAAGTGTAACTCATAAAAGAAATTCAATGCATCTCACCCTCATGATTCAATTTAAAATTTATATAATTCCAATCAAAAATTTTATTGAGAGATAAAAGTTCATAAATCATGGAATGTGATTAAATTTAATATCTAGAATGAACATCATGATTCTGATTTCAAATTTTATAATAAGAAAAAATAATTTTAGTATACATGATGTCTTCATATATCATGAAAAAATCTTCGCCTGTCTACTCTTTTACTGACTTATTTCTTTTTCTATTCTACCATAATATGACTAAAGCAATATACCAAGTGAATCCATCCTCAAGTATTACATTATAATATTCGAGAACCCTAGAAAAAAATATTAACAACATTAAATTTAAATAAGTTTGAATAGTAATTGTAGTTTATATGTGTTATTCCATAACAATCATATTTTGGTCAAAATGAATCATAAGAAGGGTGAATCGAGAGACTCACATGAAAACACCCATATAACCCAATTGCAAAAAACATCATTCTAATTTACTAGTCTATCTATGATGCATAGTAAATACACTCCAATTGTATTCTACTCCAACAATTGAGAAATTATATAGATATAAATGATGTATACATGTGGAAAAATAATGAGAATAACTTCTATTGAAATTTCATCCCATTCTCTCTTTGTGTCTGAAAATATAATTGAAGTCCCCAACAATAATCCATTTGTGTCTTGGGAAGTATGAAATAATTTCCATTTCTCTCCATCTATCCCATTTATTTACATAATAGGTGGATACATTGAAAAAAAAGATGGAATTGTTGTAGACGTACATGGAAACATACATTTTAATTTGTTTCTGATAGTTATCAAACATAGTAATATGAAAGATATCATGATGAAAACACACATATGGCCCATTTTAATGATATGAACATTTAAAAAAAATATTTGTAACCAAATGATGTCCATTTAATGTATTTATAGTTTAATATTGATGTTTTGTGATTAAGGGTCCCAATAGGAATTGGTTTATGGGTCACAAGATTATTCTTATGGGTCATGACCATGAGAGAGTTCCTATTTACATTGAAATTCCATTATAATAGAATCATTTCATATGTTATCAAACTCGTGAAGGAGGTCCTCCCGATTTTTATTTCATTGTAATGACTTTCTTTCCATTACAACTTATCTTTTTGTCATTCCTTTAGTTGTTACCTAATATATTGATTTACCGATGTTTCTAGAAAATCTGGGAATATTCGGATCAGATTCTTGAGGATTTATTTCCTCATCCTCATCATCCAAAACAATCTAGTGAGTGGGGAGAATTTTTTCCAATAGTGGAAAACTTCTATAATATATTTTTCTTTTTTATCCTCTCTTATCATACAAATCAGAAGTCACATAAATGAAGGGTTTTTCTGTCTCATATTGATAAAAAATTAGTTGAGAAAAATCATGAGTTATAGAGTGAGGTTCCTTTAATTTCAATTATCAATTTTCACATTACTATCATTAAAAACCAAATATATTCAAACTTTTCATTGATTCGTTTAGAAATATGGCTATGATATGGAATAGAATTTTCTATTTATAATCATAGAGTATTCCACATTAACAAGTGTCCCTTCAAACAATAAAAATAATAGAAATGTAGAATGTTACAACCATATAATATATCATGTAATAAAGGGGTGTTTAATGTTTGAGGAATGATAAGGGAGTCCTAAATCCTTGCTTTCGAACAAAACATCTTCAAAGAATGAGTTCATTAATATAAGTGTTTAAATCCTCAAAATCATTTTAAAACACCTTATAATATAAAATAGTTATATACCACTTTATTTTCACTATTACTGTTCTATTAAAATCATTATGGATTATTTAAAATTATACCACTATTATATAAAAAAACAACATGCTCATTTAATTATTATAAAATTTTTTAGTTTCAGCCAATTAAACTAACCACACAAATTATATTATACCCACATCATCATTTTAATAATTAATGCGAATTTTGAAAATAATAATTCCAAAAAGGGATGTTAATGAGTACTTAATATTATAATTACATCTTCTTAAGGGTGAAAGAAATTAATATCCATTTTAATAACTGTTTTTTTCATCAATAATTTATCTACATTATTCTTATCATGTGTTAAAATATTAGAATACATAATATTACATTTTAATAAATGAATATAGGATTGGATTGCTTATTTGAAAATAAATATTTTATTACCAAGAATAATTATATAAGGAATAAATTATTATTACTGAATGAGGATCAAATACACCATTATAAAACTAGTATGAAAAAATCATTGTAACTAATTTATATAAATTTGAATAAAAAATTACTTCCTAACATGTGTGTCATTAATTATTAGGATTTCACAGAGTCAAATGATTAAAATAGAATTATGTTTCTAATATAATTATTTTAAATTAAAAATTTATTATATAAAAGTTTAATATATGTATATGGTTGTTTGAAATAAAAGATAGCCATTAAAATCATAATTTTTTTATTTGAATATGTAAAATATCTAGAACAATGGTTTTATTATTCATTATATAAAGAAATGGATTTCCATAATAATAATTTTTATATAATTCTTTAGATTTAAAAACTGTCTCATTTTCATTCATTCATTGTATTTTTTTCTAATATTTTGATGACCTAAGGGCTTATTTTATAATCTCACAACGTGCAAGAGATTTCTATTTTTTAAATTTATAATGGAAGATATTTTATAATGATGAATACAAGATATATATCACATTATAGTCTATTTAGATTGTCAAAAACATTATTACATTTCTAATGAAGTTATTAGTATAGTGTTTTAGGGAATTAGGTAAAACACATCATTTAAAAACACATACAATTTTATATTGACCCATAAACTCAGTATCCATTTGTCCAAATATAATACATTTAAAATTAAACAATTTTTTTCATTAAAATTCATCATGAATTTAAAAAAGACATCATATTTGTTCTTACTCACTACAAACTAAGTGAAAGACACATTAAAATATGGGATGAAAACACATTTATCAGTATATAACATATAATTTAGAAAATTTTCCACCTAGTGTAAAAAATGAATTCTCATAGAATATTTACCATTTTCACATTACACATTGAGTATATAATAAAAAGGTATCATCATGGGGACCACCAAAATATTTCATAATGAAAAAAATTAAAACACATATTAATAAATAATTTCCATTGTAGGAAATAAAATTATTTATATTAATAATATTTGAATGAAATATCTGTAGATTAGTCAAATACCTTGGTGAAACCTCTTTAGCTTACTCCATCATTATTACCTTTGAATGCAACAAAAATATCCCACATACTTTCTGAGAACTATTAGGCTGACACATTTTCTAATCTGTATAACACTCACTCATCATCTTCTAAAATTGAAAATTATGAAATAATGAAGAAATCATTTTATAATTTTACATTTTCATCATAAAACTATTAAAAAGTGTATTTTCATGTAATATTAAAAGCACAATAAGCTATCAAAATAACAATTATTTCAAAAAACTCATTCTAAAAAATACATGAATAATGGGAATGGGATATTTTCATTTAATAAAACATATAATATTATAAATTAATGAAATCCGAATACAATATTTTTTTTGTGGGATTGATTTTTCTGTATTATATGTTTAAACATAACATTACTTTTCATGGATTCTATAATGAATGCCATCATATTCTGTATAAAGTGCATAAAAATATTCACTTTTAATCCCAACAATGAAGGTAAACATGAAACTAAAAATAAAAATATAATAAAAATAGATAAATATAAATATATCCATAATTTAATTTTAATAATATGTATATGGAATAAAAATAAATAGAAAACAATTCTTCAAAATATTTAAAATGATGTTTGAATTTAATGTATATGTTACCTAGATTGTGAATCAACACATAAATTTTTTATCATCCTGAGTAAAAATATTATTTTTATTATTTACATTCTTTAAAAATTTATTTACGATCATTCCATTATCATTATCCATTTTCATTAAATTAATACAATGATTAATTTGTTTACATTTCATTAATGTTATGGTTGTTAGTTTTGATAATATACAGTTCATAATCCGAACAATCCTTGGTTGGACAAATTATATCGAAGATATCACAATTAAATCATTTCCAAAAAAAATAATAATAATATTATTATTATAATACATTTATAATACTTTTATAAACAACCATGACTGATTGTAATGAAAAAATTACTATTAATTCAATCATAAAGAATTTTATATCTATGTAGGCATGAGTAATGCTTCCTTTTTTCAATGAACATTCTATAATGGAAGAAAGTTTAATTTTATATTTGAGTAATTATAAATATCACAAATATATGAAATTATATATTTCTATATACATATATAAACCATTAATGTAATGTGGTGAAGAAAATAAAATCACATTATTCTGGTGAGGTGGTAGTCCATACACAACATGGATAGAATAATCATTTATTTCATGGTACAAATGAAAGAAAATAGATTATATATTATCTATATATAACGATAATTATTTTGTCGATATCATATATATTTATTAACTCAATAATTATGTAATATTTGTGAGGTGAGGTCGGAAAATGAATGACATCAATTCATAGGATTGTTGTTTTCAAGCTAAACAAATTATGGTTTCATTTAGAATTAGATGGAATAAGGGATGTATAAATTTTTTTATATCAATATAATGAAATATATATAAATGTAATATATTTATTATATTATATCATAATGATTGAATAACATTTTATGTAGGTAGAAGAATATATAAAATGAAAATTCTTGGTTAAGAATTATATATCTCCTTCAAACAACTTCCATTGCATTACCACTAAAGTACACTGTATATTATATTTTTAGAAAACAATAACCTATAGGTAATGGGGATGAATAATCGGAATATATTTTTGTATGTATTTTTACAAATTATCATATCATGAAGTGTGGATCAGAAAGAATATGGGGTTTCCATTTTTATGTTTGGAATAAAACACACCTTTTGATTTTTAACAGTCAAATATATGAATTCAATACAAAATAAAAATAGATCTAAAATGAACCATATCTCAATATGATATAATATAATCTCAATTTATGGTATGAAAATAAGAAATATAAGTATTTTATGTAACATTTGACCTTAAAACATTTGTTTGACACCAAATAATCATGTTTTAACTTTCATCAACTTAACATATTTCAAAAAAAATATTATTTATTACTAGAAAAATAAGTAAAAAATATTAATTTTTTTTAATAAATATGATTAAATGTATGGAATTCACATTTTATAATTTTATTTGTATAACTGGATTAATTTAATTTATTATTAAATCTAGAAATGCATTGAAAATTGGTTTTTAAAAAATATTATCATCCTATGACTGAATTTATTTTATTCGATTATCAGGCATAAAATTGAATCTATTTACCATATTTGGAATAAAATTAATTGAAATAATGATACATTTAATAAATTTAAAATAAAAAAGGGTCTAAATTAGATACGTGTAATTAAAATATTTTGATCAAAATATAATTATTTGTTAAAATATATTAAAATACTATATTTTTTTATAAAATTTCAACAAATCACTATAACATAATTTTAATATTTCAAATTATAAAGTAATACTAATTATTTAATATTAGATTCCCAAAATTTAATATATATTCATTCATGTAAAAAAATATAATATTTAATGATAAATTTATTGTGATGAAATTATTTCATTTTTGTTTAGTAAATAATTTATTAATAATATTATCATTAATGTAATTAAATAATATAGAATATATTAATATTAACATGGAATGATATTGATTTACTATTAACATTACCTAGGTTGTTATATTCTTGTCTATTTTATAATTTCTTTGTGAAAGATATTGACCCTTGTATCCCTTTCCTTGGTGAGCGTAGGGTTTTAGATGTTCAAAGAGGAGACTCAGGGAAAAAATGGCGGTGTCTATAAGAAATATCAAATGAATAGGATTTTATGATGTGGAGGGATATACCACTCCACATGGTTTTTATATATTTCATGGATATCCATGCTATTATTTCGGGCACATGGATGAATTAAATATGAGCCCCTAAATTTTTCAGTATGCACGTACTATTGTTGCATGCTATTTGTTAGAGATGTTGAATTTTATTGCATGGTAAGGAATGATATGGTATGGTGTTTAAGGGGTTTGTTTGGGTTTCCATTTGAAATATTATTCCAATTTACATAGATTTAGGGTTATGAAAATTATACTTTTAGGATCTCGTGTTCTATTTCATTGTGTGGTAGGATACTTCTTAGTCCTCTTCCTAGTTTATATGATCTACCATGTGGTATGAACTGTGAAACATCCTTGTGGAATGGACCATGTAGGATGTGTCATGGTAGCTAACATTATTCCAATGTATTGTCTCTATTATGAAATTTTGTGTCTCGTAGTAGAGACTAGTACTGTTGTAATGGCCCATACCTCTCTGGTCCATTTGTGAAAATGTGGTTTTGGACGTGTTCCGGGAGGTCAAGGTGACTTATCCCCAACACAATGCCAATTTTTCCAGTACTATGAACAATGTTTCTAGTTTTATGAACAGTGACAGATCGGTTTCACAGATCGGTCATAGAGATCGGTTTCATGTACAGTAACGGTGGGTGAACAGTGTTTCCAGATTCCTACAGTTTTTCCCCTTTTGACGTTTCCTTTGACGTAAAATACATTTAAAGACTTATTTTAAGGACTCTTAAGGCTGATTTAATGGCCATAAATCTTATATTAATTATTCCTAAGCCCTGGATTCTTTTACTAGGTCAAACCGCGTGGGTTAATGCGATCCGTTTTTAATGGATAATTAACCGGATCTTAAACTGTCGCCCCATTAAATCTTAAAAAGGGACAAGATAACATTCTCCCTTGTTATTTCCCTTTGTTCTCAGCTAAGAGACGCAAGAACCTTTCAATCATTCCCGTAGGAGTTTCACAATCAATCTTTACTCCTAGTATTGGTTCTGCTCTGTTCTGGATGCAACCGAACTTTGTCGGTCAATCTTCCCAACAAGGTATGTTTTATGGTCGTTCCTTTGGGGATCATCTTCTCTTGTTTCTTCATTCTATATTATACCATGTAATTTCCATGATTCTAATGGGTTTTTCTTGGGGTTGGTTGGTACTGTCATACTGTGGAATCCTCCGGTGGATGCAGTTGTCATGAGAGGAGGATTGTGACCCGTTGTGTGGATAAAAGACGTCAAGAACTATTCCAGGTAGGGGATTCATGGATTCCCTAATTGTATATGTGAAATTGTAGAATTATCATGATTTAGTCCTTTGGATGACAATGAAATTGACCTAATTAAATACTTGAACCGGATTAAAAGAATTGGTTGATCGCATGTTGTTTCCTTATACCGGGATAATGGTTTGCCTCATGTTTTTCTAGATAGAGTGATATCTATGATTTCTTTGATTTGTTGTTCGTTCATGATAGAAATTGATAATGAACGTAAAGCCGGAATTAATTATTAATTAATTGTCTAATGAAAAAGAGGCATGTAAATTAATATGGTTATTTCTGTTGTTGTAGTTGTTCTAATTTGAGGATAATCAAATTAGGGAAGTAAGCATGGTTATTTAATTGTGATAGCATACTGATTAGGTATCCCATAATTGGAACCTACGAATAACAAATCATCTAATTCAATATGGATTAATGAACAGATTATGTGGGAATTTCTAAAAGGGTTCTGAGTTGACCTCTTGTTTGTTAAAGGGTCATGAGCCCATGGTTGTGACAGTTGTTTTCATACTGCTTGTGTTGTAATGTGAGCTTGGTCGGCTGTTGTGATATGTGGAGGCATGTAGGCCTTGTGGTTTTGCAGTTGATGATGCCTAGAGTGGCAAGATGCATTAGTTTAGGCATGTGGGTGTCAGTGAGGACACTAGGGGTGATGGAATGGGATGGATTCGGTTGTTGGATGCCTATGGATTCTTTGAATGTTTATCTGCTTTGCTTTTCCCCACTTCTCAAGGCAGCTGGTCTTGCTTACCCTTCTTCCAAAGGAGGCGAAGACGCGCGGGGTATGCCATGTGCTATCCATGTTTAGCCTCTCGAGGGTGAATGGGTCTATGCTCTTTCAAAAGGCGGAAAAGACTCGATGGGTAGTATATCTACTCACCGTGTTGAGCCTCCATTGTGTTTTGTAGCATAGGATGCTTTTCTATAATGCCTGGGAATATGGGAAAGTAATTCTGTAATGAATTTTTGATTAAATGGTGAAAATCCACGGGGAATGATATACTATAATTTAATGGTGATGTGAATCTTAAAAGGAGTAGTTTATTTTGAATGTGATGCCAATTCAGTTTAATGTGGAATTTTTCATGGTTAATTAATGTTTAAAGAATTAAATAATGTAAATTGGAACTAATAAAATGAGAATGGAGTAATCTAATAATGCTCTTCAAATGTTTGTGTTCTTATAGGGCACCTAGTCTTAGAAGTAGCATCCTGGAGTCTGAGAGACGTTAGCTGCAGTTGTATCTAAGACTAGGTAATGCCCATAGTGTGGATGTTAGTTATATATATATTCTGTACATTTTTTGTTTCTATACGCTACTCCACCCTGTCGGTAAGGGAAACTGAAACCCCGGGGATTCTGAGCCTTGGGGGTGTGTTTTCCCTAACATTCTGATGGGAGGTCGAATGGATGACTACCCCCTTTGGCCCCGCTCTCTTCTCTTGGTAGATACTTGTGCCATGAGGCATAGCGGTTAGGTACCCCATATATGTGTGTAGAGGGCTGTAATGGCTTGTGGTTATTCACACACATATACTTTGGATATAGTGTCCTATAGACTACTATAGGTGTAACGTGTATAGGCTATGATGTGTTGAGGATCTTTACTCGAAGTATGGGCTGTAATGGCTTGAGGTATTATACCTGACCTATGATACACGTTATGCGAGCTTTGGTGTCTCCCGGAAACTACCTGGTTACTTTTGGTTGGGAGGATGGTGTGGTGGTTCGCCCAGGTGTCTTTGGGCAAGCCTTTGTGGTGCATGAGGTACAGATTGTGGAGCTTAGCCCAGGTGTCTACGGGCAAGCATTGGAGAGAGATGCACAGGATGTATGTCGATGGGGCAAAGCGGAAAACCAGTGGGGAAGTAGTAGTGGGGTACCCTTGATAATCTTTACTACATGCTATATTCTTGTATGCGTTACTTGGTGAGAGTACCCATGGTGAGGTTGGGAACTTAGTATACCTGTTTAGGTGACGAGTTAGTTTCACTTGTTGTTCACGGGGATTTAGCATGCTTTCATTACTTTTTCACGAGAGGCTTGGAGAGGATACTAATGAGTATACTGTTATACTCACCCTATGTATATATAAACTGTTTTTTCAGGACACTTGGAGCAGGTTGGAGATCAAGCTGGTTACTACTAGCTTGTGGTTAGAGGAGGAGTTGTTCGGGCTTGTGGTCGCTTCCGTTTTACTTTCTTTTGGGTACTTTTAGTTTTCCCTTTTAATTGTAGTAATTTTGAATGGCATTTAATATATGTAATTGGATTTGTTTTATATTTCAGTTCTGAGTTGGAGTTGATTGGAGTCTATTCTATCTCTCTCTTCTGCATGTGTTCTCTTAGAGGGTAATGCCTCCCATTTGTGTGTGTATTATACCCTCGGTGCTAGTCGCCAACCCGGGGCCTACTGGAGGCGGGACTCGGGGGTCATTATCTCTCTTCACACATTGCCGGCCCAGGAGGGGTACACTTTGTGGGGAGGGGGTCGTGACAGAGTGGTATCAAAGGCCTGGTTGAGGGATAGGATGAAGTTTCGAGTTAGGCACAGGTGAGGATGCATGGGATGGTAGGGAAACAGTGTCATTCATGTTTATCAAGTGGAGTAAACACTGGAGACCGACAGAGAAATAGGCGTTTAGGGCCTCCTATGATCTGTTGCACGGACCTTAATGTTTACGATGGCTACTAAACAAACTGATACTGGTTGCAGGGTAGAGACCTAGGAAAGGATCATGCATCATTATTCTTTGTGCCTATGTTTGAATGGGTAGACCTTGGGATAGGTAACCTAAAATTAATAAAAAAACAATTAATTAATTAATGTTGAGTCTTCATATTCCAGGATTAAGAGCTCTAACAGTTGTTATTGTCCAGGTATAGCTCCAGGTCGACGTCCTCGTCAGGTTTGCGTAGAAGATGCCCAGCAGGCTGTTCGAGCAGATCGTCGCTGGGTAGAGGTTGAAGAGGATGACACTTGAAGGAAGACACTCTGAGATTTTCAGTTCCAGATTCTACAGAAGTATGAGGGATCCATTTCAGATGCAGTCATAGAAGACTGGTTGGAGGAGGTCGAGATAGGTTTCAGTTCGATTCGTGCACGGAAGGAACACTAGGTGTCCTTGGTTGTGACGATGCTGTGTGGAGCAGCGAGGCAATGGTGGTTCTTGTTCCTTGGGGATCGTGAGGAGTCAGCGATCTCATGGGAGGAGTTTCGAGACAGGTTTAGAGTCGAGTTTCTTTCTTCGATTGTGAAGGCGTCTAGTCGTCAGGAGCTTCTTACCCTTCGACATGGGAGATCCAGTGTTCAAGAGTTTTGAATCTGTTTCAGGAGCCTTCTACGATATGATTCAGAACTATTACCAGATGAGGAGGCTAGGGCGAGGCATTTCGAGGAGGCTTTGCGTCCAGAGATCCAGCGCCAGGTCACCCCATTTATGATATAGACATATCGTGAGGTGTTGGCGAGGGAAGAGGTTTTTGAGAGGACTTTGGATAGGACCGGATCTTCACGAGAGGGGAATCGTCATGATTCCTCACGAAAAAAATTTGTGGTCCAAGGATACCGGTTTTTTGGGAAAAAGAGTTTCTGTTCACCTGGGGTAGGTCCAAGCCATTTCCATCTCGTTTCTCCTGAGGCATCAACTCTCAGACCTATGCCAAGGGATCAGGCGCTTGTTTTCTTATGGTGGTCATGGTCATCAGCAGCGGGAGTGCCCGAATTTTCAGAGCAGTCATCGTCCACCAAGCGCTCCGCTCTAGGTTCCTATGTTGAGGCAATTCCAGCCATGGCAGAAGCAGCAGGTTTCACCAGCTTTAGATCACCAGAGGGTAGATGGAGCAGGTAGAGGACAACCCCATGATGCTCCTCATCCACAGAGAGCAGAGCGCGGCCGTGGGGGTGGTCTTCATCAGGGTCAGAGAGGCCGTGGAGGAGGTCGTGGTCAGCTTCATGCTCTAGCATTGCCAGCCCCAGGTGATCCAGATGTCATTCGAGGTACCCTTTGCTTAATTTCTACATTGGTGTATGCCTTGTTTGATTCAGGAGCAACACACTCCTTCATATCACCTACCCTTGTCCCTGCTTTGGGACTTGAGGTAGAGAGGCTTCCAGTGCCCTTGGTGTTGACTACGCCAGTTGGAGGTCGAGCCGACATGTTTGAAGTATGTAGAGACTGTGAGCTAGTGTTGGGGCAACACCGCTCTTGGGGAGATTTCCTATGTTTACGAATACAACTATATGATGTCATACTCAGCATGGATTGGTTGTATTCAGTGCAGGTATTGTGGATTTCTACAGGAAGAAGGTCGTTTTCTTTGATGCAGATGGAGAGAAAGTGGTGTTTGTTGGTGAGAGAGATCCTCGGATGAGTCATAGACGAGTTCCATCCTTATCATCCATGATGGCTGGGATGATGCTCAGTTATTCAAAGGTTCAACAGTTTGCGTTTCCTAGGGTCGTAGAGGAGTACCATGACGTCTTTCCAGAAGAGGTTGTATCCTTACCCCCTCGACGAGAGATCATGTTTGGGATCGAGCTACAGCCACGAGCGTCTCCTATCTCTATGTCTCAGTATAGGATGGACCCTTCTGAGTTACGAGGGCTACTTATTCAGCTTGATGGTCTGTTGCAGTGTGGTTGTGTTCGGCCAAGTGTGTCACCGTGGGGTGCCCTATTTTTGTTTGTGAAAAAGTCTGACGACAGTTTGTGGTTGTGCGTCGATTATCGTCGATTAAACAAACTGACAATAAAGAACCTCTATCATCTTCTACAGATTGATGACCTGTTCGATCAACTGAAGGGTGCAAGTTGGTTCTCAAAGATTGACTTGCGGTCAGGATATCATCAGATGCATGTAAAGGATGAGGATATCCCGAAGACTACATTCCGTTGTCGTCATGGGCATTATGAGTTTGTTGTAATTCCATTCGGCGTGATGAATGCTCCATCTGTTATCATGGGGTTGATGAATGCTATGTTCTGTGAATTCCTAGACAAGTTTGTTGCAGTTTTCATCGACAACATCCTTGTGTACTGCACATCTGAAGAAGAGCATGCATAGCATCTACGAGCCATTTTGGGAGCTCTTCTCCAACATCAGTTGTTTGGGAAGTTTCCTAAGTGTGAGTTTTGGGCTCGAGAAGTTCGTTTCTTGGGGCATCTTGTGTCCCAATAGGGAGTAGTTGTGGATCCGTCGAAGATAGAAGTAGTGGTGTCTTGGGAAGCTCCCAAGACCATTTCAGAGGTGTGAAGTTTCCTTGGTCTCGCAGGCTATTATAGAAGGTTTGTAGCCAATTTCTCTTGAGTTGCGACTCCTATGACAGCTTTGACCAGGAAGGATCAAGCGTTCATATGGACTGATCAGTGTCAGGCAACTTTCGAGTATCTAAAGGAGACGTTAGTAAGTGCTCCATTCCTTTGTCTTCTAGCGGAGAGAGTCCAGTTTGATGTTTTCTGTGATTCTTCACATCTGGGGCTAGGTTGTATTCTCATGTAGCAGAGGTCAGTTGTTTCTTATGGGTCTCAGTAGTTGCGTCCCCATGAATGCAACTATGCCACCCATGATCTTGAGTTGGCAGCCGTAGTTTTTTCTCTAAAGTTTTGGAGACATTACCTCATTGGTGAGAAAATTTTGGTTTTCACTGATCATAAGAGTTTGAGGTATGTTTTCTCCCAAAGTGATTTTGAACTTGAGGCAGCGTCAGTGGATGGAGTTCTTGCAAGAATACAAATTTGAAATATCGTATACACCTGGAAAAGGGAATGTTGTAGCTGATTCCTTAAGCCAAAATTCACGTAATGATGTTGTGTGTGAATCTGGTGATTCTTGGAGAGTGATGGAAGATCTATCAGCTTTGCATCTTTATATGGGAGAATTTGGGGGTAGAGGTTGTCTTTTCCAGATGACGGTGCAGTCATCCCTGATGCAGAAGGTGGAAGAGTCTTAGTTGGGTGATCTAGAGGTGGAAGTCTAGAGATACAGAGTTGTTTGTGGTGAGGCCCTTGATGGTTGTTTGGAGGATGAACAACACCGAGTGTTGTATCATGGCAGGCATTTTGTTCCCTTGGCGATGCGCGAGACGGTTCAATGAGAGTTCCATAGTTCTCCCTTAGCAGAATATCCTAGTGTGACAAAGATGTACCGATCCTTGAGGAGTCATTTTGGGTGGCCTGGGCTGAAACGTATGGTTGTAGAATGTGTGTCTCGATGTTTAGTCTGCCAGAAGGTGAAGGTCGAACACCGTGTTCCTGGTGGTCTTCTCCAGCAATTAGAGATTCCTCAGTTGAAGTGGGAGGAAATCTAAATTTACTTTTTCACAGGTTTACCTAGAGCTCCGGGAGGGCATGATGCTATATGGGTGGTAGTGGATCGTTTAACAAAGTCGTCCCACATCATAGCGATCAAGGAGTCGATCGTAGTGGAGGTTTTGTCGAGGCAGTATCAAGAGGAGGTGGTGAGACTCCATGGAGTAACTAGGACGATCATTTCTGATCATGATCCTCGTTTTACCTCCAGGGTGTGGAGAGGTCCCCAGCATGCTTTTGGCTCTCAAATGTGCCATAGCACTGCTTTTCATCCTCAAACAGATGTCCAGATAGAGCGAACCATCCAGACTCTTGAAGACATGTTGCGCTCTTGTGTTCTTGATTTTGGAGGTTCATGGATGTAGCAATTACCCTTGGTAGAGTTGACTTACAATAATAGTTTTCACTCTACCATCGGTATGGCGCCGTTTGAAGCCTTGTATGGTCGGCCATGCCGTTCTCCGTTGTGCTGGATTGGGGTCGGCGAGCCAGCAATTCTCGGACTAGAACTAGTGCAGAATACAACAGAGACGGTTCAGGTGATTCTTGAGAGGATGAAGACAACACATGATCGTCATAAATCATATGCTGATCAAAGAAGGAGACCCTTAGAGTTTAATGTTGGGGATCATGTCTTTCCGAACGTGACTCCCCGTCGTGGGTAGTGAAGGTTTGGTCGTGGAAGTAAGCTTTCTCCATAGTTTGTTGGGCCTTTCGAGGTGTTAGCTCATGTTGGAGTTGTGGCGTATCGAGTAGCACTTCCCCCTCAGATGAGTCGGATAAATGATGTTTTCCATGTATCACAGCTCCGTCGTTATCTTCATGATGAATCTCATGTTATCGATTGTGGAGAGATCGATATTGATGATGATGCAACCTTCGAGGAGCAACCTTTGGAGATCCAAGACTGCAAGGGGAAGGTGTTGTGTGGGCATTCAATCCCCATAGTTCGTGTTTTGTGGCGACACGGTGGCATGAAGGAGAGTACATGGGAGCGGGAGTCAAATATACGTCCTCAGTATCCAGAGTTGTTTAATGTTTAACTCCTTTCATGTAATGATGTTTTCATTGTGGTTGGACCTTTCATGTTTTATTTATGTACTTTTCATGTGATGCTATGTTTGAATTGTTTGGATACGGATTGTTTGTTCCCATACTCTCGGATGTCGTAGTTTTTTTCAAGCTTTCAAACAACTCATGGTGGTTTTCCCCTGAGAGGTATCTTACGGGGTGGTTGTTCGGACCCCTCTTTTCTTTAGGTTGATTTTAGATTATCAAGGATGAGAATGTTTTGAGAGGTATCTAGTGTAATGGCCAAGACCTCTCCGGTCCATTACATTGTGAAAATGTGGTGTTGGAGGTGTTACGGGAGGTCAAGGTGACTTATCCCCAACAATTTGCCAATTTTTCCAGTTCTGTGTTCAGTGTTTCCAGTTTTATGAACAGTGACAGATCGGTTTCACAGATTGGTTTCATGTACAGTAACGGTGGGTGAACAGTGTTTCCAGATTCCTACAGTTTTTCCCCTTTTGACGTTTCCTTTGACATAAAATAAATTTAACGCCTTATTTTAAGGACTCTTAAGGTTTATTCAATGGCCATAAATCTTATATTAATTATTCCTAAGGCTTGGAATGTTTTACTTGGTCAAACCTCGTGGGTTAATGCGATCCGTTTTTAATGGATAATTAACCGGATCGTAAACCGTCGCCCCATTAAATCTTAAAAAGAGACGAGATATCATTCTCTCTTGTTCTTTCCCTTTGTTCTTAGCTAAGAGATGCTAGAACCTTTCAATCATTCCTGTAGGAGTTTCACAATCAATCTTTACTCCTAGGATTGGTTCTGCTCTATTTTGGATGCAACCGAACTCTATCGGTCAATATTCCCAATAAGGTATGTCTTATCGTCGTTCCTTTGGGGATCATCTTCTCTTGTTTCCCCCTTACATATTATACCATGTAATGTCCATGATTCTAATGGGTTTTTCTTGGGGTTGGTTGGTATTGTCATACCGTGGCATCCTCCGGTGGATGTAGTTGTCGTGAGAGCAAGATTCTGACCCGTTGTGTGGATAAAGGACGTTAAGAACTCTTCCAGGTAGGGGAATCATGGCTTCTCTAATTGTATATGTGCAATCTTAGAATTAGCATGATTTAGTCCTTTGGATCACAATGAAATTGACCTAATTAAATAATTGAACAAGATTAAAAGAATTGGTTGATCGCATATTGTCTCCTTATACCGGGATAATGGTTTGCCTCTTGTTTTGCTAGATAGAGTGATATCTATGATTTCATTGATTTGTTGTTCATTCGTGATAGAAATTGATAATGAACATAAATCCAGAATTAATTGTTAATTAATTGGCTAAAGATAAAGAGGCATGTAAATCAATCTTGTTATTTCCGTTGTTGTAGTTGTTCTAATTTGAGGATAATCAAATTAGGGAAGTAAGCATGGTTATTTAATTGTGATAGCTTACTAATAAGGTATCCCGTAATTGGAACCTACGAATAAAAAATTTGCTAATTCAATATGGATTAAAGAACAGATTATGTGGGAATTTCTAAAAGGGTTCTGATTTAACCTCTTGTTTGTTAAAGGGTCAAGAGCCCATGGTTGTGACTGTTGTTTTCATGTTGCTTGTGTTGTGATGTGATCCTGGATGGCGGTTGTGATATGTGGAGGCATGGAGGCCTTGTGGTTGTGGTTGTGGATGGGGCCTAGAGTGGCGAGATGCATCAGTTTATGCATGTGGGTGTCAGTGAGGACACCATGGGTGATGGAATGGGATGGATGTTGTTTCTGGATGCCTATGGAATCTCTGAATTTTTATCTGCTTTTCCTTTCCCCTCTACTCAAGGAAGATGGTCTTGCTTACCCTTCTTCCAAAGGAGGCGAAGACGCGGAGGGTATGCCACATGCTTTCTGTGTTTATCCTCTCGAGGGAGAATGGGTCTATGCTCTTTCTATAGGAGGAAAAGACTCGATGGGTGGTATATCTACTCACCGTGTTGAGCCTCCTTTGTTTTTAGTAGCATAGGATGCTTTTCTAGAATTCATGGGAATATAGAAAAGTAATTCTGTATTGAATGTTTGATTAAATGATGAAAATCCACGGGGATTGAGATACTAGAATTTAATGGTGATGTGAATCATAAAAGGAGCAGTTGATTTTGAATGTGATGCCAATTCAGTTTAATGTGGAACTGTTCATGGTTTATTAATGTTTAAAGAATTAAAAAATGTACAATAGAACTGATAAAATGTGAATGGAGTAATCTAATAAAGCTCTTAAAATGTTTGTGTGGTTATAGGACACCTTGTCTTAGAAGTAGCATCCTGGAGTCTGAGAGAAATTAGCTGTAGTTGTATCTAAGACTAGGTAATGCCCATAGTGTGCATGTGAGTTATATATATATTCTGTACTTTTTGTGTTTCTATACGCTACTCCACCCTGTCGGTAAGGGAAACTGACACCCCGGGGATTCTGAACCCTGGGGGGGGGGTGTTTTCCCCAACATTCTGATGGGAGGTCGATTGGCTGACTACCCCCTTTGGCCCTGATCTCTTCTCTTGGTAGATACTATTTCCATGAGGCACAGCAGTTAGTTACCCCATATATGAGTGTAGAGGGCTGTAATGGATTGTGGTTATTCACACACATATATTCTGGATATAGTATCCTATGGACTACTATAGGTGTAACATGTATAGGCTATGATGGCTTGAGGATCCTTACTCAGAGTATGGGTTGTAATGGCTTGAGGTATTTTACCCGACGTATGATACACGTTATGCGAGTTGTGGTGGCTCCCAGAAACTACCTGGTTACTTTTGGTTGGGAGGATGGAGTGGTGCTTTGCCCAGGTGTCTGCGGGCAAGACTTTGTGGTGCACGAGGTGCAGATTGTGGAGGTTAGCCCAGGTGTCTGCGGGCAAGCATTGGAGAGAGATGCACAAGACGTATGTCGTTGGAAAAAAGCGGCAAACCAGTGCGGAAGTAGTAGTGGGGTACCCTTGATAATCATTACTACATGCTATATTCTTGTATGCGTTACTTGGTGAGAGTAGCCATGGTGAGGTTGGGAACTTAGTATACCTGTTTAGGTGACGAGTTAGTTTCACTTGTTGTTCACTGGGCTTTAACATGCTTTCTTTACTTTTGCACGAGAGGCTTGGGGAGGATCCTACTGAGTATACTATTATACTAACCCTATGTATATATAAACTGTTTTTCAGGTCACTTGGAGCAGGTTGGAGATCAACCTGGTTACTACTAGCTTGTGGTTAGAGGAGGTGTTGTTCGGGCTTGTGGTTGCTGCCGTTTTACTTTCTTTTGGCTACTTTAACTTTTCCCTTTCAGTTGTAGTAATTTTGCATGACATTTCATATATGTACTTGGATTTATTTTATATTTCAGTTCTGAGTTGGAGTTGATTAATGTCTATTCTATCTTTCTCTTCTGCATGTGTTCTCTTAGAGGGTAAAGCCTCCCATTTGTGTGTGTATTATACCCTCGGTGCTAGTCGCCAACCCGGGGCCTATTCGAGGCGGGACTCGGGGGTCATTATCTCTCTTCTCACATTTTCGGCCCAGGAGGGGTACACATTATGGGGAGGGGGTCGTGACAACTGTGGTCTTATAACTCCAAATATTCTTATAATTTACCATAATACCTAAACAACAAATATTTTCCCACCAAATTATCTTGAAACATAGATTTGAGGAGGAATATTTTTCAAGTGCTTTTAATCCACATTCAATATCATTTAACCCCTTCATTTTATGGATGGATAATTGAATTTCCATAGTGATATATTCCTCTTTTCATACACATCCTTATCCACTATCTCTTATATTGTTTGATTTATTATCACCTTGTTTGTAATATTATCTCTATCATTGTAATGGATGTTCCTTTTTTTATAGTTATAGGCCATTGTTAATGGAGTTATATAGTTTCCTTATAAGAGTGGTGATCATATAACCACATTGTTGATCCACTATCATCAATGAATAATGAAATCCTTGAGGTAGGATAATCATTTATATCATTATATTCATATGTGAAATCATAAATTTATCATTCTTTATATTTTTTGGAGACAAAAGAGTAAACAGTTTTAATGTAAAGTAATAATAATATGAGTTAATGGATTATGGATAATAATAATATGTTTTAACACCATTATAATGGGCTGACACTTATTTTACAATATAGTGTGATATTTTTTTTATACCTTATTTTCATGTTTTTTAATCTTTAGTTGTCATGTTAATTAAAAAAAATTAAAAAAATAACCATGATGTTATATTTTTTTGCAGGATAATGAATTAAATATGTATTTTTACTTAAATTGTAATTCATTGATGTTTTAAGGATATAAAATGATTCTTAATGAATTTTAAATTATTATATTTCTTTTATGTGATAATGTATTTCTCTAAATGATATGAATTCTGGATGGATTTTTCTTGATAATATGTAAATGCATGTTAAAGTTATTTTCCTTCAAAATTCTTTCTAAAATGATACACTATAAATCAAATCATGTATAATTAATTAAAATCATGTAATATATGTTGACATATGAATACCATAGTTATAACATGTGAAAAATGAAATAATTGTTCAAGTATACTATTAAAACTAGTTTCTAATCATGATAAATATTTGGGATTGAGTCAACCCATTATCATTCCAATAACGAATGCCTTCTTTTTGGGCCTAGATATCCTAAAAAATATATTTCTTACTCAAACATCAATATTTCCCCGGATGTGATAAAATGGTTATTGGTTTGGTGTAGGGAGTCCCATGATTATAGAAGGAGTTGATGCATGTGATGGTTGGATGAATGGTTTTATGCAATATGTTTTCATAGATGGAATACTATGTTTTTGAATATGTTCTTTCTAGGACTTTATTTTGATGTTATAAAAGAAAAAGAATTTATTATTAATAAATCTTTGAATATATTGGATGGAAAGGTTTTGTGTCTATCTATATTTGTATCCACATATCTCAAGATGGTAGGTTATTCATGGTTATGTTACTCTTTTTACAAGAATATAATGCTTCCAATTGTACCTAGAATAATGGAATGATAAAATATGATTATGGTTATTACAGATGGGATTGGTTTTCTTAATTACAAATGTATGTTAATCATAAGAAAATGTGGACTCAATACGATTATGTGTGTATTGAATGTAAATCTCATTAATGGTAATCAAATTAATTATAGAGAAATTATTACTAATGATCGATAAACTAATAATCTAGATTTGAAATGATAAAAATTGAGAATTAATTTCATGGAATTCTTTATAAATTATTTTTTCTGTATTGAATATCAATTTCCTCACGTTGTTTATTGAATGTACATGAGACAATAGTCATAGCTGATCATAAGCCTAGGTTAATTCCCATAATGTGTTTATGAGAAATACTATGTCTTGTATTCATTATTATTTTATATAATTCCACAACCATTTAATGTCAAAGAAAAAAAACTAATATAATAATGAAGGCATTTTTCCTTAAAATCTAGGGTGACGAGAAAACAATTGTTGAAAACTCCCTTTGTCTTTCATATCTTCTCCTAGTAGTATTATATTATGGTATAGATCATTTTTATATTTCCCAAAAAGGTGGGTAGACAATTATGGTTTCATGTGGTTATTTCACACACATTTATTTTTACATATATTATCTTATGTATTATTATAAGTGTGACACATATAGACTATGATTTTTTAGGTACATAACATAATGCATGGGTTATTAAGGATAGATGTAATATAATCAACATAAGATTCAATAAATATGAGACATGTTTGCTCTAAATAACTAATTTGTTAATATATTAAAATATTGAATGGGATGATGTGTTACAAGTAGGGCATATTATGATTCTTTTTCAATTATGTCTTCATTCAGGATTCTTTTGTTGAGATTTGGATTAAGACTTATGGCATTGGGATAGATTGAAAAATTAGAAGGAAAGTAATAATAGGGTACCCATATTTTATTATTGTAATATATGATCCACTGTATGTAGTACCTGATGATTGATATCCAGGGTTATACTGGGAAATTAATATACGGTTTTTATAAACATATTTTATCACTTTCTGTCTACAAGGAATTATTATTATATCATTATAGTTTTCGTGAAATAATTTATGTTGGATCATTCTAAAAATTCCTATTATTCTCACCATCTGTTTATATGTAGTATTTTTTTTAGAGTGATAATTTCAGATATTAGGATGGATATGAATAGATCGGGTTTTTTTGGGAGAGGTTGTGGAATTATGGGTTCTTCAATGTATTCTTTTTGGTACTTGTCATTTAAATTTATAAGTTTACTATTTTTGGAAATTAAATGAATGTAATTTGGTTTTATTTCATTGTGTAAATTCTAGAGGTTATTGGTGTACATTTCTTATCTCTATTATCTCTGGATCGTTTAACATAAAATACATCACCCTTTTTAACTATGTTATATACTTAGTTTTTGTATAAAACTCATTACCTTTTAGGGGTGAGATTTTGGTAACATTATCTCACTTCTCACATTGTCGTACTAGGATGGGAAACATTAGGGATATGGGAATGTTATAGAGGGGAATATAAGGTTAATAGTTTGTGATAGAATGATATTTGGATTTAGGAACAAGTAAAATTACCTGGGTTGGTAGTGAAATTTATTCATATATATTGAATATGAAATATATAGAATGGATACTGACAAGGATGCATGAACTTATGGTCCCTTGTGATCTAATAAATAGACCATTATGTTTTCTGTGAATAGTAAGTAACGTGAGATCGATTAAGGAGTTGAAACCAACAACTATAATCCAAAACACTCATACATAAATACTAAAATTCAACATATTAATATTCATAACATAATATTTCCTTCCTTAATCGAATATTATATGTCTTGTTCCATTGGAAAGATGGATACATAAACAACTAGTTCATTAGTGAACTTCTTCATATCCAAATATAATCTTCATTACAAGATATCTTCATATATAAATCATAAATAATACCTTTTTCAATGACATGGGGAAATAAAACATATGAAAGAGTGAACTCAGTTTATCAATAATTGTATACATTGGATAGATCAACGTAACCAGAGAATATGAGATTGAAAAATTGATAAAAACATTTTAAAACAATAACTTACATACCACATATCATAATAATGAGTCATTGTTCAAATCATGTGAATTTATATGACATAAATAATAAAAGGATCAATTAACAAGGCATATAGAAGAATAAAATTCAAATATGGAATACAATTTTTTTTATAAAAACTAATTTAGATAATAATTTCCTCATTAGTTATAAATTATTTCCCAAAATATTATTGTATATTCTGTTCACTTCCCAAACTATCATATTAGTCATTGTTTACTATCATGTATATCATAGTGGAAAAAACCCTTGATGAATGGGGTTCCATCCCAATACCATTAATTTTTAATTCATTATATATCATTATTTATCTAATGTATTGTAGATAAGCATAGGTCCAACCTAGAACAAAATGAAGATCATACGTACATATCCTATAAGATAATAAAATATTCATCATATTAGATCCCATTAAAAGAAATGGTTTTCATTAACATTCCAACATAAAATAACTTATGGAAAATAAACCAAATTTAAAATAATTTCATCATTTTATCATAACACAACCCGTGGAATAAAAATAGTGTTTCACATACATTTATCCATGGTAAAACCTAAGTAAGATAAATAATTTTTAGAAACATGTTGTCATCATAATGAAAAAAATTAGAAATAATGAATAATAATGGTTTCTATGTATCATATCCATAGTAATGATTTTTTCTTATCAAAGGATGTCAATATAGATGAAAAATTATATGGAAATATCTATTGGACCATTTATTTAATATGGTATCAATTCCATTATATTGGTTACTTTTCAAAACTAAAATTTTCAAAAAAATCTAAATATTTTTTTATTGGAAATAAACTGGAAAATTTTAAAGGGTTTTTTAAATAATTGATTGGTCATGATGGGGGGAAGACTCCATTTATTTCATACATGTTTAAAAACAAACATTTCATTCAATGGTTTTTGGTAAGAGTCAAAAGAAACTCATTTTCAGAATGATATGAATATTAAAATTATTTTATTTCATTATAAAATTTCTAAAATAGGATAAAGATACCATTAAAAAATACTGTGTGTCTTATGAACAAAATAAATATAATATTTTTAGAAACCATAGATTTTAAAGAAAATTATTTTCTACCAAATAGATAAATAAATATAATTTCACAAAAAATATTCTATTGGTCTCAAAAATGATTAATGTGAGTGAAATTAATGGATAACATATACTTTCCAGAAATAACTTGTGTGTATGAAATACATAAGTTACTAAGAGGTTAATCCTAAACTATTTTCATTATAAACATTATTATAATCAATCAAAATAAATATTGTGATTGTAATATAAAACATTTACAACATGGGTATATTCTAATCATACATTCCATGGAAAATTAACATTAAATGAATATTTAAATATCATGAAAATAAAAGGTTAAATTAAATTAAATTTAATTGTTGTTGTGTATACAGTTCATAAAATAATATTGGTGTATAATATAACAAATTTCCCAAAGTGGAAAATTTGATCTTATGTTCCCTTACCTTAAATATCAAATTTATTCTCACATGTTTGAATAACCATCATAATAGTTATAAGTTTATTAAAAATATAGTATTTAACCATAATAACATGTATTATACTATATATGATTTTCTTATGATCTTTCATTATCAATTTATTAACAATTCATAGAGATATAAAGTTTTTTTGTAATAACAACATTATTTTGCAAATATGTTTTGGTTTGCTATATCTGGGATTTTATATTCATCACCTATCCATCATCTATTGAATTTTAATAATGATATAATCATCATATTTATTCAATAAATATTTATTTATATTAAACCTTATATTTTATAGATATAAAATGAATTACACCATTCATAGATATAGCTGATCATTCATACACAAGAACACTATTTTTGTTTTCTAATGGAAATAATTGAAAAAATTAGATAATATAATACCATTAATAAATAATTTATATTCCATTTATATCACATGTTTTGATTATAAATATCCTTAATACCATGCATGTAATGTGTAAGGGCGGAATGAATCACATCACATTGCAAGATGGTAGTCTTCCAAACACATGAGTTATGTTATCTTATTACAACATATTTAAATGAATAATGTTATATTATATATTATAATTCTATAAATATAAATATTTCACAATGATTTTTTTATAAATCTTTATCTACATCTATCTGTGAGAGTTTTTGATTGAAAAAACTATATTGGGTTTCAATAAAGGAATTCTCTATAGATAATATCGATGATTCATTTCTCATTTGATGGAAGAGGATATAAATGTTGGTTATTTCATCCAAATAATGACCTATTAGTATATGGTAGAAATTTTTCTCTTATATTATAATTATTAAAAACATGAACATAGGAGGTAATATAATATGTGAAAATAATGATCTTAGTTTAGAAAACTCTATTCTCATATTAAAAACTCATAGGGATTTCTTATTAAGGAACCTCAAAATTGAATTTTGTAAAGAAAATAATCTCTATAACATGGATAATGATGTTGAGGAGTTCTTCGTAGATCCCTGTAATGTATTTTCTAGTTAGTAACAACTGCTTCCAGGTGATCTCCATTGGATTTATTTATGGAACGGGAAACATCAAACAATTCCTTATCCCTAACGGACCTAGATTCTAAAGGCATGTGTTCGCCGCGCTTGAACTTAAGATACATATAAACATGCCTTGGTTGAGAGGATGGGAGGTCAAAATAATCACAACTTTTTTGGGGGAACTATTCTCTACTCCATGAATCTATTATATATTTGATATACTTTTAGGAATCCTTGTTAGTTCACCATGTAAATCATAGGTATCCTGTGAAATTTTCAATCAATTATTATCATATGAAAATGTTAGAATCGTTAGTATGTATTAAAGGTTCTTCATTAATTAATACATCCATATGTATTCTAGGTTCTCCATCAATTTAATCCTCTAATATATTTATTTAGAGATTCATTTAACCTTTGTTATGATGATACTCGTTTTTAATCCACTCATGTACATCATAGTTCGGTTCTACTTAATGGGACAAATCATAGCTTTTATGGTCATGTCTTAACCACCTAGACATACAGTTTAATGTAATATGGTAAAGACATCAAATAGAAAGGTTTATTATCAATGATTGGACTGGGAATTATGCCTATGCAGCCTGGGGAACAAAGAATGAGTATGGGTTTCCCTGTAAGATTAGAACATGTTGGTAATATGGCCCAAGAAGCACATGTTTGAATTGATGTGTTTAGTGTTAACCTTAGAGATTCTTCCTACGTATCCCATTTGAATGGGAATAATATCCAATGTAGTTAGGTGTGTATCTTAGGAAAATATTGTCCTTTGATAGAAATGAGTTTGTGTGTACTTCGTGAAAAAGACTCCTTGCTGATTTGGAGGGTTTAATTTGGTTCTTACTCTAAAGGAGGATTCCCATTTATGGGTGAAATGAGATGGATCTGAGGCCATAAGAAGTCTTACTACGTATCCCAATTATGTTGGGAATCAGAGTTATCCTAGTTCAAGATTTTGGGGAATTATTTAGGGATTAAACCTAAGTATAATTCAAAATTTATGGGAATTGAGGTTGGATTCCTAAAGAGGATATCCAATGAACTCAAGCCCTGAGAAGGCTCTCTATCTATCCAAATTATGGTTGGAGGAAGTGTTCTCGTAGTACATTTTTGGAGGTTTTGTAGATGGTATGATCAAAAAAAATATCTAGTCATGTGTGATTCATTATCGATGTGAGAAACAAGAGGATGTGAATGATTAAACAAAGTCACCCACACTTTTCCTATGCCACTGGTGGAAGAAGATGTTCCTATGGCGGTGATAGTGGAATAGTTTGAAGCGATAATGGAAGAGTGAGAGGCGAAAACCCTTCCCCTTATACACTTTACATTAGTCAGGGTTCTAATTTATGGAATGTGTGAAGGTAATGGATATAGAGAGGTTCAAGAATACCACCTCCTACATGAATTTTTAGGGGATTACACAAGGATGGATTCCCAAAAATTGGTACTTGTATGGGAGGAGGACTTTCATTTCTTCAAAAAGAAAATATGGTGTTAATAATATATTCCCTACGAGAAAACAGAGGTTCCAGGTTTTAGAGATGAGAAGGGGAGGACAAAACCCCAACCGTAATCTTTAAAACCAGGAACATCCCAATACTATTACTATGAGAAAATTTTATGTGACTGTAGATATACAAACCCACAGACACTCGAAGAGTCTTATCCCTATTTTAAACAAATGAGGGAAACCTATTACTGTGGTTATAAAAACCCAAATAAGAGACACTCTGATGTACCTTTCCCAAATTTTTGATATGTCATGAGGTTTTTGGTGGAGGATGCAACATAATCCCTTTTAGACAAGGGATCAAATGGTGAAGAAGCCTTGTCCTGAATGGAATTAAAGACAGATTGGGGGAAAGGCTTGTAGACTAAATGGATTAATAAAATCAAATAAGGGAGAAAAAGTATTTATCTGGAATACAATTAAGGATGCACATGTAGAATTTGGTGAGCTAATGTTATCTTAAGTGATGAACATCCTGAATGTTATTACATGGCCAAGACATGATTCAATCCTTCCAAAGTATTCATAGGTATTCTCGGATATGGGGTGCTCAGGTTCCCTTGAGTGGAATTGGTGGCACACTATTAGTCCTAATTTATATATGTTGGTCACTTTTAGTTCACAAGTGTTATGAATTTCATACTCTCAAGTAATTAAAGTTATATGATAATCCATCAATTTCATTTCTCTATGTGTTAAATAACTACAATAATGGTTTCAGAAAAACTGGGCAAAGAACCATGGAGACCAGAGGAATAATTTGGGTTCATACAAATTCCTTCGTACAAATTTGGGCCTCAAGGGTCTATTTATTTAAAAAAATATAAATTTGGGTGATGGATTTTGGGTGTGTAGGTGGTGTTACTTGCCAGAATTGTGGCGTAAAAGTAACTTGGACACCAATAGTGTTTTGACTAGACTGGGGTTACATATAGACATCATATAAAAAATAATTACTTCATTTGGCTCTATCATAGTGGTGCACAAGTGTTATTATGGAGGTACATTGGGATCCAATTTGGGGACATAGCCAAAATAATTTCTCCATACCCAAGGGTTGTTCCCCCACAACCCTAAATGGTACTGGTATCAGGCTCTGGTATGGCCTTTCGTGTCACATCCTTTGCTATAGTAACAAACCCCCATAAAAAATTCAAAGTCGCTACACAATCATTTTGAGACCAAATGTGGACTTTTTGTAGAATAGTGCAAGGATGGAATTTCATGGAGTTTATAGGGAGATATTATTGTTGGTCCTTGGATAACGAAATGGCTTAATAGGTGTGGGAAAAAAGTGGAGGATTTCCAATTTTATTATTGAGGAGGGACATTTTTTAACAACCCAAAATTATTTAACAATGGGAAGACACTCTGAACGCATTTAACTAAAAAATGATAAATAATTTAGTGGATGGAAAATAGCTTCTATCATAACTTACATCACAAATAAACACATGTATTTAATAATGATATTATTTATCATTTACATAACTTGGTTTTGACATTTAAATTTTCCTAACGGTGTATTGTCTCTTTTAATATACTTATGTAATAAAACCGTTAAGACGGAAATTAAGAGGAGGCTCATTAAATAATTTTGTACCAATGTTTATAAATAGTTAATATAATTAATTATATAAATATAATATTTTTATAATGTATAATTTATCACAATTTCACGTAACACCAAAAACCACGTTTTATCCTTAACTGTGTAAGTAAATTTTTATTGAAATTATTAAATGTTATGAACAAAAAATAATTTCATCATATTATATAATATAAATTATAATTATTTAATTTATTTAATTAATTTTATAAAATATTAATCATAGAAGTGGTGAAATTGAAATTAAATTTAGTCCTATGGGCTGGAAAAAAATGTGGGTTTCCATGGTAAAGATTTCCAAATGTATAGTATGATTTAGTATCAAACTTTAATTTAAAATTGGTTAAAATTTAATAAATTATAATAATAAATATACAATGAAACAAATTTTACTTCTAAAATATCATAAAATAAACTTTTACTTGTAAAATATTTAAAAAAATTCATTTTTTAGTAAAAATCCTTATTTTTTACCAATAATCAAAAACAATTTATCCATTCAGGATTTTAAAATTAATTTACTCAATGAAATTTTTTACATATATGTTATAAAAATGATATTTATTTTTTTTAATTACATTATCTAATACTGTGAAAAATTTCATTTATTATTTGGTAATAAAATGAAGAAAAATACTTTTTAAGAAAATAATTATTTTGAAACACAAATTCAGGTTAAAAAAATATTAGTACCTTTTATCAATATTATTTTTTAATATAAATCATTATTCATAATTTTAAAAATTTATATATTTCAATGATTTAGGAAAATTTTAATAAATACTTTATTTATATTATGTTTAAATAAAAAATATTAATATTTTATTATAATTAGTTTAAACTCATTGTGGCTTTAAACTCATGATATCAATGTAATTAAATTTATATGAAAAAAAATGAGAAAATTGTGTTGTAAAATTATAACCATCTTAAATGGAATTTACCCTATGAAATTATATCAGAATTTCACAATCAACTGTAGTTACTTCAACAACATTACATCTTTAGGATCCCTTGCAGTTTTCTAAAACTAGTGGTTTAACCAAAAAACAATTACTAGGATAGTGGTCTTGTTTCATATCGCATTCTATGTTTGACAAAAAAAATCATTAATTATTCATTATAAGAAGTATCGTGGTTCAATATTTTGACCTCTCAAATCATAACACGTGAACGATCATGTATGTACTTATTCTAGAGATATTCATGGGACACATTGTGGACATGTTTAAGGTTTAGGGGGTGTAGCAATCTGTGAAATATAGTTATAATATGATTAATAATTTCAATAGGGAAGATACTCCTAAGTATTATTTTCCTAATTTTCTTTACTATCATAACCATTAGCAAAAATTAAATTCATTGAAAATAATTTTCACCAAAATCTAATTATTGTTATTGATGGTTATTATTAGCGTAAATTGTTTTCTGATATTGTACTTACCTTATGGGATGTTGAATGACGTTAAACATATATTCCACTTGTTTAGCTATCTTTTTTAATAATATCATTTTTTGATTGCTTAATACCAATATATTTGTGTTATAAACTGATTTCAACAGAGGTCTTTATAGGGATCCAATGGAATGATTGAGTAATATAGATTATTATAAGAAAAATAAACTAGGGGAATGTGCTAATCCAAACCACCATTGAAATCTATAAATTAATATATCATCATATACACCATGGTTTTAATTTTTTGTTATAATTACCACATATCAATGGGTGTTACGTAGTAATAAAACACAACACTCTTTCGAAAGATTGTTGAAGACTATCCTAGAACATTGATGTAAACCTTAGATCCCGGTGAAAATCAATGGACTGTATTAATCTATGAAACCAAACTATTTATTTAATGTTTATCCAAGAAAGATGATCTAGATTGAAATATTTTCTAACAGTAATGAAGTGTATGGAATTATTAAATAGATAGACTACAACAATTATAACCTTGTTCTGTTTATAGGTCTTATGGAGTCCAATGACAAAATCCACAGTGATATTTTCCCATTCCCATTTTGGTATGGGTAATGGTGATAAAATCTACAAAATATGTTTTTTACCAAAACCATAAATTACTGATATACAATGTAATGAGAAATATAAAAATTAATATCTCCATCCATGCCTCCCCACTGAAAAATACCTTTCAAATCTATCTACATCTCCGTAATGATAAGATAAATATTGAATGAGGAACCATGAGATTACTCTAAGATATAATTATAATATGGTTTGGATGGTACATATTCACTATTCATAAATAATATTGTCCCATCATTTCATGTTTGAACTCATGAGCATTATATTACCTCTTGGATGTGTCAATATCTTTATTATATACTTCTTTTATCATCACATGGATTCATTATTGACCACTTACATGTGTAAAATAACGTTTCCCACCTCCATCAAAATTTATAGAACTATCAATTTAAAATTAAAAAAAAATTATCTTTTGATATCCATACCATTAATAATTTATTATGATCATTTTTAGTAAATTAATTTTCATACATGATCATTTTCATGTGGTGGTAATATATTGAGAAGTGATATTCATTACTAAGATCCGATCATATTTTCCAAAACATGTTCATCTCATTCTATGAGAATATATACATTAAATGATTATAATATATATATATATATCAATTCATTACCAAGAATGATACTAGGAAATTATCTTTAATATAAATATTTTTATAGCTATATCCTAATAATGTTTTGTGTAATTTTTCACATAAATCATCTATTTTCTTAAGGTATAAGCTATCAACGTATTGTTTATCAAAATAACTCATCCCAATACCATATTTGATGGATTATTATAGAATAAAAAACCATGTCAACTTCAGGCTAATGTAATAAAAGGGTCACTGATTAATCTTTAATTTGTTTCCGAAAAATTTCCATCATTTTCATCTATCTAGATGTACATTTCATGATTTAGAGTTATCCTAGACAGTGGGTTAGACGATAGTGAGATATTCACTACAACCCATTGATAATATCATGTTAATCCATGAAAAAACATATATCTAAGTCACTACGGTTCATATGGGACATTTTATTCATTCATATATGATTGAACTACAAAAAAAAACCCTTTTGATTATAAAACTCAAAAATGAAAAAAATTTACATCTGAAATTCACAATTTTTGTAACATTTCTTAGATTTTAATGTTTATAATAAATATTAGTACAATTACTATGTGATATTCATGATCTTAATGTCTCATTGTATAAGAGATAATATCATCCATAAATTCTATTAAAAACTGATCGTGTAAATATATTAACTCTCTGTTTATTAATCCTTAAGGATTGTGAGGCAATTCGTAAGACTGAATAAAATCACTATATACTTATTCTATTCATACCATATTTTTAAATCTATGATGTGTATATCATCCATCATGATCTTCAATCGATGAGATAAAAAAAGGGTAATCTTGAAATATTGTTGATCTCCTTGAAGTTCATCTAGTGGCTTCGATATACCAATATTTTTAATTAATATAACAGTTACACTATAAGGTGATAATTTTTTTTAAAAATAACCAACTTTCATAGTTATCCTAGACTTAATTTTTCAATTATTACAAATAAAATATCTTTATTATATAGGGAGCCTCTGATATTGGTGTGGAACTAGGAATGCATTCTGTTGTCAACTATTCTTTACCAAATAGAGACTGACTGGGAAACTATTATTGAACCAAATAAAAACTCCCAAAAATTCAGAATTTATTCCTAGTTGAGTTTCTCTCAACCAATCTGGTATAATGACTCTTATTAAATATCAATTGATACCCACATTGTGTGTTTTATATGAATCATAAGATCATATTTATCATGACATTAATGGATGGTCATAAGTTATTTTTTAATATCAAATGTTACTTACCATCCTTGATAATTGATATGTATTTATTTAGGGAATGTAAATATATTAATAATATTGAATCAAAATCATAATTGTGGAGAATAAAAATTAATTCAGGAACCAAATTCCCACAAAATTAAACATTATATGTAATATAAACGTTTGAATGGATTTTAATACTATTAGGTGTATTCATTTACAATTCAAAAAATATTCCTTCAGTAAGAATTTTGATAACCATAATTCATCAAATATAAATTTTTTTTTGATCCAAAAAATAATAATAAATAATTAGTTTATGATTAGATGGTATGTGTACCATTACACAAATCAATATAAAAATAATAATTAGAGATGTCAACCAATTAGATTTTACTTTTTCCATCAATTTATGAGGTTTCATGTATATATTAGTGTGATTAACCTTCAGATTATGGAACTGGTTTTCATAATTCCCATTACCCTAGAATTTGAAACTCTGAAGTGTTGGTGGTGCAATTCATGGAGCTTTCTTTCTATTTGCATCATTATCTAACTTCTTCCAATCAATTAAATTATTAATTAAATAATTACATTCTATTTTGACACTTAAATCATTTAATAGTTCCCTTTAGTCAATGGAATAAATTTTTCCATCTACACTTCAGGCATGAAATAGATCCCATATTCTTCTCTAAATTTATTTTAATGTTTTCATTGAATTTTAACTTTATTTTTTTATAATAACCATGAGATTTATTGGTAACACCAATATGAATTTCCACCATGATATCACATCAAATTTCGTCTTTCATTCTATTGAATTCCCTTATTTATATCACTATTTATCAATTTTAGAATTTATCAACCATATGTTTATGTTTGATTATAGTACAAGAATTTTACCTTTATAGTATTGAATAATTCATCTCATTTTAACTAACATATTCATTATCCTTCATATTTATAAGAATTTATTCCTTATTCTTTTTTAGGGGATGAATATAAGAAATTTACTTACTGATAAATAACTTTATAATATTCTACAATTCAATGGATTGAATTTCATATTAATGACTTTTATTTTAGATTATATTGCAAAATTTATCATCTTTTTTCTGAATGATAGATTGAAAAATGACATTTTAATTATCAGAATAATACAGAATGAAAAATATATATTCAGTTGTAGTAATCTATTTATAAAAAACTAATGTTTGATTATAATCACTAAAAAATGTAGAAGATTTCTCATGAATGAGTCCCCATAATTTTGTTCCCCCCATATTATGGATTATATATTAAACATGATTCATATTTTGATAATGATATGTTATAATATCAATATGTTTATTTCATTCCAAATCCCATAAAAAAAATTTCTTCATAGGAAAATCATTGTATTGTGTATTGCATTCAGAATAAACATGATTCCTTAAGTACAAGTGAATTAATAAAACAAAAAATCACCGTGTGGGTAATAATAATCATCGTGGAGGGATATATACTAAAAAAAGTCACGTATTGGACGTGTAAATCATGAAACCTTCATTTCAATCTATGAAACCATGAGATAATCCTTAGACATTCCTTGAGATTATTAAAAATATTCTTGATCTTTTGTAAAGTGTTTATAAATTTACAAAACATATTCACATTGTGTTTCAAATAAGGTGTGCAGTAATGCATGATTTCAGGAACTTGTTGATTTTAATGACTAGCTCAATTCCCTATTTTAGTAGTTATTACAAATATTTATAACTATTCTAGATTCATGTCCACTTTTCTTATCAAAATAGGGATGCAATTTCATTGAAAACACTTTATCTATCCTTCATAGAAATTTATTTTAATTTCCTATCATTAGACTTATACATATGGTTCACTCTAATGTTTTCTCATCCAAGATTCATAATGATTAACTAAACCATACTATAATTCAACCAATAACGATCCAAATCTATTATACATAAATAATACATCTTAATAGGATAATATTTAGTATATAACAGAAAGATCCATATGATACATGATTAGTTCTATTACATTTGTAATCTTGGATACATAATTAGTTGGTTCCTATGTTAACAACATCATATCACAATATTATCTTCGTAACTAGTACAATTCATTATATATCATACATAATAACTTTTTCCAGAACCTCAGGAAAATAAACATATTAACGGTCGATCTCACAACCTAATTTGGGTTAAACAAAGGAAATATCAACAATACATTATAATATATGTATAAAAACATTACAATAACATTTTATAACTATACTATATATACCATAGATCATAAATATGATAACAGAATAAATAAGATTAGTTCATAAAACATTAAAAGTAAATAAATCAAATGTCAGTATCCATTAAAGAATTATATTTACAAAATACCTAAAATTTTGGAATACATATAAGCTTATAAAATCATTTTCTATGTATTTAATACTCATTGAAAAAATATCAATTCAAAATGTGTTTACTCCCTGAACCATCATCATAGTCAATATTCAATACTAAGACAATCATAGTGGAAATGTTATCATAAAAAAATTGGAACAATTCCCATTAAATCCCTATTTATATAATTATATATCAACATATACCCAATTAATTTGAGATATATACAGTTCCCACACACTAGATAATTAAATCCACACAAATGTGTTCCACAAGATCATTAATAATTCATCACATCAAAACTCATGAAAAATGGATTTCTTACACATTTCATCGTAGCATGAACTATGGAATCAAATTATCTTTATAATAATTTCATAATTTTATCATTGTAGAACCCCTGAAGAAAAACAAGGTTTCATAGAAAATCTATCTTGGTATAACCTGTGGTAGAGAAATAGGATTGAAATACAACTTTTCATCTTAAATATAAACCATTATAAGAAGGAATAATAATAGTATAATTTGATATTATTTTCTTTAAAGAATATATAACATAAAATAATGTCATCATAAATGAATTTTTTTTAATGATCATTTGATAAATTTCATGAGGTTGATAGCCTTTAAAATTTCAGAATTGATTTTTAAAACTAAAAATTTCTAAAAAAAATTATTTTTTTTATAATAACATATAAATTTTATAAATGAATCATTATATAATTTATCATTTATGAGGGTGTAAAAATTCATTTCATATTGTAAATGTTTCAAAACAATGATTTGATTCATAATATTTTTTATAATTCAAAAGCACCTCATTCGTGAAATGACATTATCATTCCAATTCATCCACTTTACTAATACCCAAAAGCATATAAATATATTTATATAATAATTAGAGCATAGTAAAAATCATTATCTTAATAAAAAATTTTAACTTCCAAAGAATTATTAATGGAAAATATTTGTTCAACATAGTACAAGATACGCCACATAGAGCATAAACAAAACACTAAATATTATTATTTAATATGGTAGTCACCACATATCTATTAGAATAGAAGAAATGAATTCGATTAATTGAATTATATGAATAGGTTTTAACATATATATTTAAATAATTATATGGTGACCAATTAATTATTAATGAAAATAAATCCCTTCTTAAAATAAAACGTGATCATTTTTGGTAAAACAACATAAATATGAAGAAGTGTGTTTTATATCCATAAATAATAAAATTACTCTAGTTGGATTGTATTGATGATATCTATATATATAATCTAATGTTAAAAAATAATCTTATTAGTTTTCTTGACATGGTATAAGAACAATTCAAATTTTACGGATAAAAGAAGTATTTTTCTAAAAAAAGACTTTTTGCCAACTTTAAATGGAACTATTTATTAAATATAGTTTAATATATTTTTATATATTATATTTGAAAAAATAAATATGTTATATGAAATAAGAGTATTAAATTTAAATCAGGGTTATTTTTTATATATTTATAAAAGATTAATTTTTTGATAAAAAGTGAATGAAAATGAATTTAAATTGAAAAGTGATTTTTCATCAGATTTATTATTTTTATAATATTATATTATAAATAGATTTAAAAGTGTATTTAGATCAGTAATTATTAATTTAATCCAAATATGGTAATTGGGGTAAATATTATATTGAATTTCATTATATTATTCTTAAATCTTATGGACATTTTGTCATTAAATTTTTTTTTCATGGCCATTCAATGAGATTATTTTTTGATAAATTTAAGAAAATTATATGTTTTGAATATTGGAGAATTTATTCCATATTTTTAAAAATTACATCCACATTTATTAAATATTTTTCTATTATTATTGAAAAATATATGAATACTAACTAATGGAAAAAATTCCATGGTTATGGGAAAATCAGGTTCTTAATGATATAAGTAATAGTAAAAGTATTGTAAATTTACAAAAGAACATGTCTTAATTTTACTAGATATATTTATATTATTTAAGAGTTAAATATTTGGTTTTGAGATAATTTATGTCTTTCTATAAGATAATACAACCTTTATAATATAATATTAAAATGAAAGTCAATTTTGTTATACTAATGTTATTAACTAGATAAATATTTGTAATATCATATTATATAAGAGATATGTTTGACTCTAAATTGTTTACAATAATATAAATTGTTTATATATATCATTTTAATTTATTTATAATTTTATTTATAAAATTATTCCCTAATGAGCAATATAATGATGATGTAGTAATTCATTATTTAATAAAAGAATTAGATAAATGTTATTTATAATATTGAAATAAATATAATTTTATATAATTAATGTTAAAAATGAATTATATGGATTCTATTGACCTGAGATTAATTATTTATATTAGTTGGTTCTAATATATCATGTTTATATGTTATTTTTCAAAAAGATAATTGATGAATAGTGGAAAAATTAACAAAAAGAACATTTTATAATAAATAATATTATAATAAATGACATATAATTATAAAAATATAAAAATAAGATTAATAAACATAACAAGTATTAATATTTCATCAAAAAACCCATTTATTGGTATATATTTTTTTGTAATTATTTTAACCTTCATCATGTAAATTACAGGATTTCACGGTAAGAATTTAAAAGGTTAAATAAGGGTTAAAGATAAACAATAAGGATTAAAAATTGAAAAACATATATAATGTTTAATGAATGAAAGTATTTCAACCAAAATTCAATATATATTTTAAATTATTATGTTTGGATCTGTGTTGATTATAAAATTTATTTATATTTAATTAATATTTTGATAATTTCTGAGAGTACCCATGCCATCTCTAATAAAAGTGAACGCATTATTCTATTTTATTCACACCTGAAAAAATATTTTCATCAGCTAATATCTACCAAAATATTTCCCTAGAAACTATACCACATTATATTTTCCTTATTTTAAGAATAAATTCACATTTAAAGGTATTATATTGTTAATCAAATGGGATCGACCAGAGAAGAGGTGTAATTTTTAATAATGTGTTTCTATATTATTATACATGAACATACATCAAATTTTATTCCAACGTGTTTAAATAATAAATAATTAATCCTTAGTATATTGATATGTTTTTATGTCAATATAATCTACAAAATCACCACCCACATCCATCATATGGGAAAAATATTATAGTTTGTCTGTATAGCGAACTACTACCTCACGAACCGAAATAATTCATTTTCCCTTATTGCCTATAAATATTATATATAATAATTTAATAAATTTTTCTAAACTATATAAATGATGTAATTATCATTACTAAATTATAATATATCATTTATGTTCTTACATTTTAAAGTATGGAAAAATGATAATGTTGTTCATGCATATGGGTGAACTATCACATCTACGAAGCGATGTGATTCAGTTTTTAACACCACATCACATGGAAGATATATATAATTATATTTACAATATTTATATTATATTAATGGTATTATAATAATTATTTAATGTTAAATTTATACCTACCTTCATTCCATAGTTATAATTTAAATATGTAAGTGTTACTCATGCATAAGTGTGATTTTCCTTCTCTATGATTGTAATGTTGTTAGTTTTTCATATTCATATGTCATGACTGAATTAAAATTATTATTTTTGTATAATTGTCATTATTACAAAATTAATATTTTTATATAGATGATGCAATAATGACCACATTGACTATAGACATAACACCAAAATCATCATTGACTTTAGTACTGAATACCAGAAAAATGTCAAACGAGAATATAAATAACAAATTAATTGTTATAACATGATAATAATTGATAATAAAGTTATTATAAACCTGAAATGTATCTTCATATAATTACATATTTAAACTAAGATTATTATTTAGGAATATATAGATTTTATTTGATGCGGCAGAATATAGGGTGGGGACTTCGAATAAATCTACATTCATTGAGGCTTATCTTGATGTTCTATTTCCACCATCTTTGTATGAGGTATATATAAAACTCCATTTAAATATAAAATCATGAAATTATTGATTCTAATTTTATCTACTGTTTTTTATAAATGATACTCTTTCATGGGGATAATGATTTAAATGATCAATATTTTTATTGGACACATTGAATGTTTAATGAGTTAATTTGAAAACCATTCACCCATGACAATATTATTGATATTATTTTATATATTTATTATAATAAGTTATTATAAATGATATTTTAGTTCTATTTTTTATTTTGTTCAATGGTTTTGAAAAAAGGGTTTTTAAATATTTTATACATAATTGTTTGAAAAATAACCAATAGAATTGTATATTGTTAATATACACACTGACAATGACTTTTCAATTACCATATACTTTACTTATCCATTGAAATATTTAATACATCATTAAATTAAAACCCATTTTTATATTTTATGGTATTTTTGTATTAAATATAGGATTTCAAGGAAAATGGTTTTTTGGTATAGAAAATGAGATTTTAATGGAAAATTGAATTTTTATATATATATTATTATATGTGATTAAAAGAGTTATTCAAATGGTTTTTTTAAAAAAACATTTTATTCATGATATTTCACTTCGAAGTTATATAAAATGTTTGATCTAGATATATCTTATATAAAGTAATTATCCCTATTAAATCCTATGTTTTCTTTTTGATATTGATTATATATTGTTATGAGACCCATTATAGATCACATGATATAACCTTATACATTATACAATGGGTTATCAAAATAATTGATCTCCAAGACATTTGATAATTAATAAATTTTTCATTCATCCATATGGTTATTTCAATTGAAATGTTTTTATATATTTTTATCTCTAATTAATCTAAAGGATTATTAATTACGTGTTACATGTTTTATTGATTTTTGTTGAGAAAAACGTATGCATGTTATTTGTGTGAAAAAATATTATTTCTTTTTCTAAAATAAAATTAAATTGGTATTCATGTTTTAACTTGAAAAATTATTTTCATACTTTTTATGTCCCTTCATGAGAATTTTGTATCATCCCAAACATTAAAATATTTTTATAGCATTGAAGGATGATTAGGGAATAGTGTGGGGACCGTATGAAAATTTTGATATTATATTATTTTAAGAAACTATGTTTAATTTTAGAATGATTTTACTGGTTAAAAGAATGGATATTGAGTAAACATGTCCCTTTGTATGGTATGTTTTTATTTTTAAATATTTTGTACTAATTATCTAAATAATTAATCAGAAAATTTACTTAAATGTGAATTATAGATCAAAAACATGAAAATTTGTAATTTTTGAGGCTATGCACTTATAGTTGTAATATATAAATGTTTTAAAAAACATTAGATGTTTTGAAAGTTTTAATAGAATTAAAATTAAATATTTTACATTATTTTTATATTGTAATGATGTAGAAATTTAATATTACCATATTTATTCTTCTAAACTATTTTTGTTTAGAAATATTTCTTACAGTTGAAATAGGAAATATCTAATGGGAAGGAATCGAGATGAAAACGTTCTTCCCATTCTTCATCTGGGGATGGTTGGAATCGGAATTGAACATTTTTTTTGTATTGGTGGATCATTTGACACATACTATAAATGGATATCATATCTTTTATAAAGAGAAACACATTATACCATGAAAAAAATATATATTGCGAAGTATTTAATGAAGAATTATCCCCCATAATTCAGCGGAACATCTGACCTAATGGTATATAAATGATTGATAAATTCCCTAGAGAATATATTTGAAGTCATATAATGTTTATAACGTCAAAAGGTAACACTTTTTATTTATTATTTCAAAGGTGAAGATAACTGATGGTGTCCTCTGGATAATAATACTAGAGAGAAAGATAATATTGATCCCATAGAATGGAAAATATTTAAGAATATCTTCCATGAGAAATATTTCTCAATGTTTGTTCGACCTAGGACTGAAAAAATACATGTAATTGAATCAAAATTACTTTGATTTAGTGGCCACCTTTTAAGAATACATTAAAATTTTGTATACGTGTGTTACGAACATTATTTATTAGAGTTACAGTGAAATTATTTTTTTCCGATTTATTGAAACCATATATATAAATAGATATTACCCCATTAGAAATTAAAATTTTTGAGAAAGTGTTTCATTATTCTGAATATGTTAAGATGGATTTTTTGACACATCTGTTCTACAGGATGACCTGAGTAAGAAAAGGTCAAGGTGGAAGGAAATTGGGAAGCATACCACTATAAATTTACATATAATCCTAATTTTTTTTTACAATTGTTGTAAAATACATTTAAATGAAGGAATGTTAGGATATGTAAAGAGTTAATAGTGTGGTAAGTTTGGTTAGAAGGTTTTGAATGCAAAAAATAGAGTCCTAAAAAATCTAATAAAAATATAATATATATAGTCATCAGTAACATGATTTATTTATAATGAGCTGAGGAGTTATTCTACCTTGTGTTTGAAGTTACATACTCGGTGGGGGGGATTCATTGTGATCATAAATAAAAAATATTTTTGAAATATTTTTCAAAAACTGATGTTTCGGTTGAGGTATCTTTTGAAGGGATGGAATCTCAAGGGAGCCCAATATTATTATAGTTAACTACAACATCACGTTCTTAGACACTTATAATAATGTTTTAAGAGATGTGACAATATGGTATTATTGATTATTTTTGTAGTTTTCATGTTAGGTTTGTGTTTATGTATGAATTTTTTCTGAGAAGTATACATTTACATTGGGAAATGAGTTTAATGGTGTTGATAAAATTTTATTACTATATGATATTTGATGATTGATGTTATTTTTTGGGATGTACTAATAATTCTGGGAATTTATCGTGGATAAAATCATCATTATAAAATTAATAAATTTCTACATAGAATATTTCCAAATATTTATTGATTGTAAATTAATTCATTAAATATATGAAAAATATTTTGAATGAAAAAAATTATTCCATTACTTTTATTACTGAAAAAACATATGCCTTTTCACTAACCACAGTTTTCTAGTTTTGTGATTTTTAAAATTATATTGTCCAAATTCACTATCACTCTCAAACAAAACATGACAGTTTGATTTATGTAAAGCGTCCATGTTTTCCTACACTGAACCCTATTAATTAGTATCTCAAGTGACCTTCCTACTCAATTTTATCTTTGACTATGTGGATGTTTTGTTGACCCTTTTTTTCAAAGTTCTGTTTTAATAGATATATATTGAAATGTGAAGCCTCCATTTTTTAATCCTATTATCAAATTTTAAACGATTAAAATTAATAATGGGGGTAGGGGAAAATTTAACATCATGATATTTCAAAAAGGATACTCTATTTTTTATAGCCTACATGATATTCCACATTGATATTAAACAAATATCTAAATAATATTATTTAATATGTTAGTTACCATGTATCTGGTAGAGTGGATAAAATGAAATATATTAATTAAAATATGAATATAGTGTTTAAATATTTTTAAATAATTAAATATTTAGTGACAAATTATTAGAAATGAAAATAAAACCATTTTTAAATAAATAAAAACTTTTGTCTGAAAAAAAATTTAAATATGCACATGTGTGTTTTATACCAACAAATAATGAAATCACTCTTAGTGGATTATATTAATAACATATATATAACTAATAATATTAATATATTTTATAATAGTTATATTGTGTGTTATCCAGTCGTGATATAAAAACAAATCCTATTGTACAAATAAAAGAAGTATTTTTTAAAAGTTATATTAGTCAACATTTGTTTGTGAATTTTTTTCTAATCATAGGTTTGATATATTTTGGAAATCTTATGGAAAAAACAAAAATCTAAAATTAAATTGGATAATAAAAATTTTCATTGGTTGAATTTCTATATTTTTTCTAATAAGAATTATTTTTTTGTGAATAGTTAAACAATACTATATATTAATTGAAAAAAAATTCTTAGTATTTCTTTATATTGTTAGATTATATTTTTGAATATTTTTAATGTATAGATAGATAAATATTTTAATATTTAATGCAATTAAGGTGATTTTATTAAATTTTACAACACTATTGGATATAAATTCTTATCAATCCTTTGGATATATTTACTTTTAAAAACTCATTTTTTCGACATCAAACGAGATTATTTTCTAATAATTTTATCATTTAAAAAAACATTATTCCATATTTGGAATCAGAAGGTCCAAATTTAGTAAATAAGACCTATTTTTGTAAATAAATGAATATTATCATTTGAAATATTTATTACCATGGTAAAGGGTAAATCTAGAAGTTAAGGGTAAAAATAATATTTTAAATATTATAAAACTAACCTAAATGATTTATTAATTTTTTAATGAATATAATATCATCCCTAATAATTAATGGGCCAGTTGTAAAACCATTAATGTCCATTTGTATGAGAATATAACATTATAATATTATATTCAATGCAAAGTCAATTTGTCAATATTTTTTTTAAAGAGAACTATTTTTAATATGGTGTTATATTTGGGATATGTTAGAATATAAAACTTATTTAGAAATATAAAATTATTATATGAATTATGGTAATTTATTTATATTTTTTACTAATAATATAATTACAGTAAATGGTGACAAATTGAAAATTCAATAATTGTTTAATTAGTTAATGAATCAAATAAATGATATTAAAATTATTAATATAAATTAAATTGGATGTTATTAATGTTATAGAATAATTTTATGGATTATATGAAGATGTTATGTATTTGTTAAAATTTTATCTCAAAAAGAACATTTTTTTAATATTTTCTAAAATTCATTCGATGAATATTGTCAAAATTGACATTAATGATATTTCAAAATAAATAATATTTTTTTAAATGATATAAAACTATTTAAAATATAAGATTTTGCTTAATGATAGGGATAATTCTTTAAATATCATTAATAAACTGTGTATTTATCTTTGGGTATTTAATTGTAATTATATTAACCCTCAAAGTGTAAATTACAAGATATTAATGTAAGAATTATTTTTTTTAAAAGAGTTAATGCTAAAAGACAAGGATTAAAAAATAGTAAAAACATATATATATATATATATTATAGTATTTAAATAAAAAATAATTCTATATTATAAATTAATATTATTTGACCCATTTTAAATTTAAAATTAAATTATATTAATTAAATACTTTGATGACTTCCAAGAGTTCCTATAAACTCTCTTATATAGTGGCACACATTCTTATTTATTCTTCAAAAGTAAGAAAAATTATTTGGCTCATAAAATATCTTCCACAATAGATTCCTAGAATCCCTCCCTAAAATTATATAAGCATTTTCATGTATATTTTTGTAAGGACCCGACCCCAGTTGCCCTGAGTCGGGGCCTTATTTTATTACGTTGGAATACATACATGTAATTCGAATCCTGAAGGATAGATTAGTTTAGTATTATTGGAAACAAGATACATACATAATTTTTTCATTACAACATGAAGGGAAACAAAAACACTATTTTAATCCACTAGAAACATCACGTCTCCTAGATTAAGCTTGTAAGTAATTCATAAATTACTTCTTCATATCCTGAGAAAATGAAACAAAAGAAATGGGTGAGCTCAAATTCCCAGTAAGAGTAAGCAAAACAAAGGAAGATAATATAAACATTAGACATGGTGAATAATTGAAAACACATGCCTTTAATAATAAACTTGAAACATTTTATAGTAGAAATATGAGCTAAATAAATAATTCCATAATTTAACATAATTATGGGTATTATAATAGTCGAATAACCACATGAAACTTGATTACATAAATACAATCATAGAGGTATATTGGGTAATTACTTACATAATATTGTAACCATCTTGGCTACCTTAAAATTTGCAACCCTCACGGCTACCTTACTTTGTGTAACCATCGCAGTTACCCTTGATGTAACCATACGGTCGACCTCCAACTTGCTCATACCCAATGCTTTGGAGGGAAATATAGGTCCCACCCTTCATCATAAAAAATTCCCAATAACCAAAACATAATCATACAACATAAATAATAGCATAAAAACCTTGCTTTTGAATCTTGTAAAACAGAATTTTAAGGGGATTTAAGAAGAAAAGTCCATTATAAACATCATATACTTGAAGTGAGACTTAATAGATTTGATGGAATATGTAAATAATATGTAAATACACGTTATTAAACATATTATAATCATAATTCATCACACAAACAATTCAAATACCACATAACTATCAAAGTAAAATGTTTACCCAAAGAATGGAAATCAGGTTAAGAATTCCCTTACAACAATGTGATCGTTCGAATCATATGACCAGAACATAATAAATATCTAGTGAATAACTGAATAACATGAATATAAAGGGAATCATGTTATTATATATATCTAATGACAGTACACATATACCACATTCAAGACATAAGCGGTGAACGATGAAAATCTCACAGAAATGAAAGTGAGACGAGGAACCTCTTACAACTTTGTAATCAATTGATTCATATGACCCAAAATTACTTATTGTAAAATGATAAATTGAATATCATAAACATAAAGATATTCATGATAATCGTCAATAATGGGCAGTATACATACACCATACAAATTAATAGTAGTGATTATGGAATATCTCACAAAAATGGAAGTGAGATGAAGAAACCCTTACCTTAAATCCAAATGTGTTCTCCTCTTGAACTTAAGGTCCTGGAATGTGAAATTATACATATCAATAACTTATTTAAGAATGTAATAGACATGTATTTAGTTTATCATAATTCTATTTAGTTCCTTTATGTTATTATTTATAAGTTATTATATTGAATTTCGTCGTTCTGGATTGTTTGTTACCTTTATTTTCATATTCAGTTCACTTGTTTTTCTGTTATGTAGTAAATATCCAGAATTGAACTTAAATATTACTAATTAACATACAGAATTTTTAATGTCCATTTATTTCATTTGGTTACATGGAATGAGGTTGAATCATTAGATGACAACCACTTCGATTATTCGACCTTACTTGGATTATTATGAACTAGTTTTGTCATATAACTTAATTATATGTACATATTCGGGTTCCTGAATATTAATTAGGTCATAAAACATATATTATAGTTGGGTTCAACAATGAATATGGTTTCATGACCAGTAATGAAGATGAAATTTAATAATGAATCTTCATCGTCCACGAAGGTTATAAATCGGAACCTTATGGACGTCGATTTTGTTTACAAAATAAAAGGGAGGGAGTAAGAATATTTAAGATAGTTCTTCCATTCACATGATATAAATCCAGTATATAGATTCTACTGGAATTATCATGATAATTTGGATAGAGGAGGTGAAGAAAGGAGAAGAAAATAAGGGAATATTAAAACAAAAGAAAACTTGATGAATTTCTCACGAAAAGTCGTCAGCCTAACGACGTCTCTTAAAATTTCATAAAAATAGTTTGATGAGAGGAATGGAATATCTCATAATTCATACATAATATGGAAAGTAAAGGGGAAATATTTAATGAAATATCTCAACACAAAACAAAGGTAATGGAAGAGAATAACATAAAATGAATGAAAACAATGAAAATGAAAGAGGATGTTTACCTCTTGATCTCTTCTCCTTGAGATCCTCCTTAAGGGCTTTGGTCTTGGTCTTTTGTGAAGACCAGAAGCTCTAAAACGTGGGGAAGAAGATTGGGGAGGGAATTTGGTAGAATTTAGACAATTCTCAATGATTGAGAGGTGTGGGAGGAAGAGGAGAGTGAGGGTAGTATTTATAGTGGAGGAGGGATGGTATTTTAGATTATATTATTCATTATTATAATATTTTTATCAATACTGTGACTAATCTTAAAAAAAGTGGCCCTAAATAGTGATAATATCATGTGAGTTCGAAGAAAGTTGCCTTGCATCACTAATGATTTCATAAATAGTGCATTTTTACTGATAAATTGATTATACAGTATTTTATCATATTTCACATTTCACCAAAAATTCAAGAGTTTCAGAAAAATACCAAAAATTTACCCCTACCATTTTTTGACCTGTAGAATTCAAAAGTAAAATCTATTTTTTAAAAATAATTTTCTAAATATTATTAATTTAATTTTTAAATAAGGTCACACTTAATTCAAAAAAATAACAATATTGAAGTGCAATTAGTTTTATATGACATTGGAAAATTAATTATGATCCCATTATCCTATTGCCTTGGGAAAATAAAATAATATTATTATTTACTATTCATGGGGTTATATTACTATTCATATTACAATTCATAAGGGTATGTTACTATTCACCAAAAAATCAAGTTTGTTCTATCAGACTCCAAATGACTTACTGAGCAAAACTCTAGATGATCATTTCTTGAAATTCAAAACATAGAAGAGGATAGATTATAAAAGTGAATTACATATTTATTTCCAAAACCTTGGGGTGTTACATTATTCCCTCCTTCAAATAATTGCTTCCTCGCAATTCATTTCATAACCACAAAAGAAAGCTCTCGGCCGTTCTAACCACATCTCCCGTCATAGGGGGTCCTCAGGTGCGTTCAGCGAAAAAACAAAATTGTTGCTCAACTCCTCTAGTTCTCTGACCTAGACACACCTCGGACTGAAGGGCCTGAACTCTTGCATCGAACACTCGGGCTTCCATAGGGAGGCTCGAACAGTGAAATGTTTGGAAATGTCAGAATGGACCAACATTCAAATAACTCGCTGAACTATGTCTCGACTGAGGACGTCTAAGTCGTAGATATTTTGGTACAAGCTAAAACTAAGGAGTTGGTACATGTAAGCTTCATAAAGGATTCCCTCCAACGCAGCCTCTTGAAAACATAACCTGGCCGTATAGTTTCATCCTAGGGTGAAACATTGAAAATCCCTTTGTGGTATTTCCCTCTTCGCATGTACTCTACCAATTGCGCCATAGATAAGCGGTAGTAAATGGAAGCATTCCCTTGACAGGTGCATGGAATGTCTAGACTGTTTGTTACTTCATATAGTTTTTTACTCGTTTTTTGATAATTTGAGAGAGGTAGGTACCATTCTTCACAGGTTTTGATTGCAATGATTTCCAGGACCTCCACAGGAAGAGATAATATATGGGTTTTTCTTTCCATCCGAAAATTTATTATAAAAGTTTACATAGTGATACTCATTTTAAAGTATAACCAATGAAAGGATAAAAAAAAAAGAAGAGACAACATGATATATTCATATATAAACACTGGTTAAAAATTTAATGCTGGGATAATGGTTTCCCAATTCCCCCAATACATGAATCCCCAAAATAGTTCAATGATTTAAATCTCCCAAATCCATATGAAAAACTAAACACACGTTACTCCAGAAGTCCCTTTACTGGAGACACCACCGATGCTAGGGTGCTGACGACCTCAGCTGAATTCCTAAGGTAGTATTTAGCTGCTCGATTTCCTTAAACCAGACACATTCTAGACAGCTAGGGTCGAAACTGTGCTTAGAGTAATCAGGCTTCCATTGAGAGGCATGAGATGTGTGGAGGTCAAAAATTTCAGTGTGGGCTAAATCTCTTTAATTCCCACGCACCACATCATTCGTGAAGATATTGATGTCGTAATGTTCTTCGTACACACTAAAACTCAAGATCTGAAATAGGTAGGTCGCTCGATGGTCCCCATCCAAAGCAGCTTCAAGAAATTTACCCACAACTCGGTAGTTATCAGCTAGAGTGAAACATAGAAAAAGATCTTCATAGTACTTCCCTCTATTCATATATGTAGAAAATTGTGCATATGCAATACGGTAATAGACCATATAGATTCCATGGTAAAGACGAAGAATGTTTGGACGATTAGATACCCAAAGGATTAGTTTACAAGTCAGACGTATGTTGGCATAGGGCTGGTCCTCTTTGGAGCATGTCTTGACAATTATAGTCTCTAACAACTGGGTAGGTAGTGATAAAATTTTGCTTGGTTGACTCATCTTCTATCTGAAAAGTTATAGTAAATCAACATTCAGTATGGAAAATACATTTTAAACTAATTTATTGTTTTATATAAAAACATATCAAAAAACAGAATACAACATCTTTCATTTAGACATGATTTATAAAACTCCAGAAATTATACAATCTCTTGCTCCCTATCACAAAACATTATTATGGAATTCATGACATCCTTGGTGATGTACCTCTACCTCCACCGCCTAATGAGGAAGTTTTTATTCAACTCCACTCCCAGGGAAGAACAAAGCTCGCGGGTCTCCTCTTCCCAAATACACTCTCGGAAAAATAGATCGTGGTTAAACCGAAGCTATCATTTGATACAGGTGGTTTCCCAGAGATAGGCACGAGTAACATCAAGTTCTGTGACATCCGCTTGGATTTGGTTCCTATAGATCTTTCAAACCACATCATATTTGAAGGATTCGATGAAAGATTCAATATTGCAGAGGTCCCCATGAATGCTGAAACTCAGGATTTGGTATATAAAGACTGCGCGGAAGTCCAGATCCTTTACAGCTTCTCTGAAAGTCGTGATGGCCAACCATTTCTTATTCAGGGTTAAACACAGGAAGAGTCCCTCATAGTACTTCCCTTTCTTTTTATAATTCTCGAACAGTGCATTGACCATTTGGTTATACACAACTTCCGATCCCCGGAATCTTCGAAAGACATTTGAGTTGTTCGAAACATTTTAAAGAAGCGTGCAGGATAGTCGAAGGTTTCCAAAGGGTTCTCAGTCTTCCGTACATGACTTCAAGATTATAGTTTCGAGGATTTATTTGGGAAGGGAAAAAATACATGTACCTTCATTTTCAATCTGAAAATTAAAAAAAAACATCGCTCTTAGAATTGTTTAAGCAGGTTAATAATTGTTCAGTTCTAGTTTCCAAAGTTATTCAAACCCAATACTATGGGGAAAATTTACATTAACTACCTTAAAATGGATTGTAAAAAATATGAATTATCCTAAGAATATACCCCAGGAGTGTCATAACTAAGAGTTCATCAAGGCCCGTTATCGTGTACTAGTTCCCGTTCGAGTCTAGCTCAAAGTGGTGTTTTCGGGTTTTACCCCTAGATACATATGTGCCAGAGCCACCTCTACCTGCTCATATCCAAACAGGGATTTATTTTCTAGAAGGAATACCATATTCTATTCCGTACCAAAAAACCAGGATGTTCTTGTACGTTTATCCTCAAATACTGTCTTAGGGAATTGTTCCCTAATCTACGTTTTCAAAATCTAGTTTCCATGTTTTATCCTAAACATTCCTCTGATACCAACTGTAAGGACCCAACCACAGTTGCCCGGAGTCGGTGCCTTATTTGATTACGTAGTCATACATACAAGGAATACGAATCATGATGGACCGAGTAGTTTAGTATTATTGGAAACAAGATACATACATAAGTTTTTCATTACAACATGAAGGGAAACAAAAACACAATTTTAATCCACTAGAAACATCACGTCTCCGAGATTATGCTTGTAAGTCATTCATAAATTACTTCTTTATATCCTGAGAAAATGAAACATAAAAAATGGGTGAGCTCAAATTCTCAGTAAGATTAATCAATACAGCGGAAGATAATATAAACATTAGACATGGTGAATAATTGAAAACAATGCCTTTAATAATAACCTTGAAACATATTATGGAAGAAATATGAGCTAAATAAATAATGTCATAATTAAACATAATTATGGGTATTCTACTAGTCAAATAACCCCATGAAACATGATAACTTAAATATAATCATAGAGGTATCTTGGGGAATTACTTACATAATCTTGTAACCGTCTTGGCAACCTTAAAATTTGTAACCCTCACGGCATCCTTACTTTGTGTAACCATCGTAGTTACACTTGGAGTAACCATACGGGCCGACCTATAACTTACTCATACCGAATGCATTGGAGGGAAATATAGGTCCCTCCGTTCATCATAAACAATACCCAATAACCATAACATAATCATACAACATAAATAATAGCATAAAAACCTTGCTTTTGAATCTTGTAAAACCGAATTTTAAAAGAGGATTTTAGAAGAAAATTCCCTTATAAACAACATATACATGAAGTGAGACTTAATAGAGTGGATGTAATAAGTAAATAATCTGTAAATAAACGTTATTAAACATATTATAATCATAATTCATCGCATAAACATTTCAAATACCACATAACTATCAAATTAGAATGTTAACCCCAAGAATGGAAATCGGGTTAAGAATTCCCTTACAACAATGTGAGTGGTCGAATCATATGACCAGAACATAATAAATATCAAGTGAATCAGTGAATAACATGAATATAAAGAGAATCATGTTATTATATATATCAAATGACAGTACACATATACCACATACAAGAAATAAGTTGCGAACAATGAAAATCTAACAGAAATGAATGTGAGACGAGGAACCCCTTACAACTTTGTAATCAATTGATTCATATGACCCAAAATTAATTATTTTCAAATCATAAATTGAATATAATAAAAATAAATAAATTCATGATATGAGACAATAATGGGAAATATACATACACCATACAAAGTAATAGTAGTGATTATAGAATATCTCACAAAAATTGAAGTGAGATGAAGAAACCCTTACCATAAATACAAATGTGTTCTACTCTTGAACGTAAGGTCCTGGAATGTGAAATTATAAATATCAATAACTTATTTCAGAACCTAATAGACTTTTATTTAGTTTATCATAATTTTTTTTAGTTCCTTTATGTTTTTATTTATATGTTATTATATAGAATTTTGTCATTCTGGATTGTTTGTTTCCTTTATTTTCATATTCGGTTCAATTGTTTTTAAGTAATGAAGTAAATCTAAAAACTTGAAATTAAATATTACTAATGAATATAAAGAATTTTTAATGTCCACTTATATCATTTTGTTACATGTAATGAGGTTGAATCATTAGATGACAACCACTTCGATTATTCGGCAGTACTTGGATTATTATGAACTAGTTTTGTCATATAACTTAATTATATGTACATATTATGGTTCCTGAATATTAATTAGGTTAGAAAACATATATTATAGTCTGTTTCCACCATGAATATGGTTTCATGACCAGTTATGAAGACGAAATTTAATAACGAAACATCGTCATCCACGAAGGTTATAAATCGGAACCTTATGGACGTCGATTTCGTTTACAAAATAAAAGGGAGAGAGTTAGAATTTTTAATATATTTCTTCCATTAACATGACATAAATCCAGTATATAGATGCTACTGGAGTTATCATGATCATTTGGATAGAGGAGGTGATGATAGAAGATGAAATTAAAGGAATCATAAAATGAAAGAAAACTTGATAAATTTCTCACAAAAATTCGGCAGCCTAACATCGTCTCTTAAAATTTCATAAAAATAGTCTAATGAGAGGAATGGAATATCTAATCATTCATACATAATATGGAATGTATGGGGAAAATATTTAATGAAATATATCAACATAAAACAAAGGCAATGGATGAGAATAACATAAAATGAAAGAAAAGAATGAAAATGAAAGAGGATGCTTACCTCTTGATCTCTTCTCCTTGAGATCCTCCTTAAGGGCATTGGTCTGGGACATTTGGGGAGACCAGCAGCTCTAGGACGTGGGGAAGAAGATTGGGGAGGTAATTTGGCAGAATTTAGACAATGATCAAGGCTTGAGAGGTGTGGGAGGAAGAGGGGAGTGAGGGTAGTATTTATAGTGGACGAGGGAAGGTATTTTCGATTATTTTAATAATTATTATAATATTTTTATCAAGACTGTGAATAATCTCAATAAAAGTGGCCCTAAATAGTGATAATATCATGTGAGTTCGAAGAAAGTGTCCTTGAATCACTTATGATGTCATAAATAGTGCATTTTTACTGTTAAATTTATTATACAGTATTTTATCGTATTTCACTCTTCACTGAAAATTCAAGAGTTTCAGAAAAATACCAAAAATTTACCCCTACCGTTTTTCATCATGTAGAATTCAAAAGTGAAATCGATTTTTCAAAAATAATTTTCTAAATATTATTAATTTAATTTTTAAATAAGTTCACAGGTAATTCGAAAAATAACAATATTGAAGTGCAATTAGTTTTATGTGACATTGGAAAATTAATTAAGATCCCATTATCCTATTGCCTTGGGAAAATAAAATAATATTATTATTTACTATTCATGAGGTTTTATTACTATTCATATTACTATTCATAAGGGTATGTTACTATTCTCCAAAAAAATCATGTTTGTTCTATCCGACTCCAAATGACTTACTGAGCACAACTCTAGATGATCATTTCTTGAAATTAAAAACATAGAAGAGGATAGATTATAAAATTGAATTCTATATCTATTTCCAAAACCTTGGGGTGTTACAATTTTCCTCCTTATAATAATTTTGGTGTTAATAAAAGAAGATCATCCGAATATGATGTATCATTTTTAATTAAGTGTCTCTATATTATTTATTTTTCCACATCCCTAAAATAATATTACACTATCATTAAATAATGAATTATAAAACCTCGTCATACTAAGATGTGATTATGTAAATATTATCACATAAATCCATCTCACTTCTATAAAATGTGCAAAGACTTTTCATTTTCGTCTATATAGAACATCTGCCTTGTAAAACGATATAATTCATTTTCAACCATCATTTATAAATTGTGGATATAATTATTGAATTAATGATTATTTAATTTATTAGTTAAAATTTTTTATTATTCACATTTTATATGTCATTTACAATATTACCTTTCTATTTATGGATAAATGATAACATCGTTCGTGCATTCATGTAAACTATCACCTCCACGATGCGATGTGATTAAACATTCGTCACAACATCACATAAGTGATATATATAAGTTTATATAAAATAATAATATTATATTCATGATAATAAGATAATTATAATATTGTTAAATAATACTTTCATAGTTTCTTTAATTTTCACTAAAAAATAAAATCATTACTCATGTGTATATGGGTCTAACCATCTTCATGATTGTAATGTAGTTCAATTATTATATTTATATGTAAGGGATTACTTTAATTTTTTTCATAACATGATAACCTTCTAGATATCAGGGCTCGTTTATTAATAAAAAATAGGTCTAACCAGTCTAAAAGAAAGAAAATTACATTTAACACCTTGAAAAATATGGATTGCATCCAAAACAAATTGACTGAAACAAATAAGATTCCTTCCATCATTAATAATTTTGGAAAGATATTCATCCAAAGAATTACCCTCCTAGAAAACATGGGTAATGATATAGTAAATGGAAGAGTGAAACATGAAATAATTTATCTATCGAATTCCATGTCTCCAAAGGATATGAGCAAATGTTGTTCTGATTGTATGCAAAGCAATAATGTAATAACATTCCAACTACATCTTGTTCAAACCCCTATATTAAGCATGATCAAAAGAAATGATATCACCTATAATATTAGCTATCAACTAGGAAAAAATGACACCAGATCCATTAGAATATCCAACCATATCACTAAGACTGTTCCGTAAGAAGGCTCCATATCCAAATGGACCTGGCTTAAATATTGATACACCATAATTATTGATCATAATATAGTAAAAAATAGAGGTTTCTAAATAACATCCAGTGTACCCCTGGGAGGCTGGATGTTTACATTAATCAAGGTTCACCTGAAAATAGATATGTCATGTATCGAATTACAACAATTGAACTACCAAAGAACCTTCACATTTCTTAGAACATCAATAATCCCAGTAATGAATGCTTTTAAATTGTATACAACACCGTCATATCGAAATCTGATCCTCCCTGACCAAAGAGTGTTGTCTAGATTTTCAGTCGCTCTATAAATAAGTTTCAAAGGATGTGGGGATAGTAGTAGAAAGAACAAACCTCTAATGATTTCCTAAGTATAATCATCACATGGAAGTCGAACATTGAAAATATCAAATAGATCCTTCAACATAGATGGTATTTTAACAGAAATCGGTAATAGGTGGCCCAAATTGTCTTGATTTTAATGATATATTAATGATTACATTGACTATATACATCCCAGTAATGGCATTTTGGACTCAAGTAACAATGATCAAACAAACATAAAATGTGAACATAAATAATTATGTATTTTTTAGAACTATATTGTAATTTATATAAATGAAATTATAAAATGGAATAAAGCATTCAATAAGGTAAATAATTTTCCTATCTTTTTCTTCATGATGATAACTATTATATGTGATGAGTCAGACTCAAAGTTATAAACTTTGTCTCAATATCATTTTAGGGATGTATATATGGATATTATACACCCGCATTATTTTATGAGGTGTAATCATAGAGCCAATGAAATATCATATCACGAATTTATATATTCTAACATTATTTTATGTATTTCTAAATTATATTCTTTCATGGACATTAGTAGTTAAATATTCAAAATTTTATTGGATCTTGTAATTTTTAATGATTTAATTTTAGAATATTTTTTTTATTCAATATTTTTTTTACTATTATATATATTTATTTATATAAAAGTAATTTTAATTTTATTTAGTGAAAATTTTTAGTTTCATTCAATGGTTTCAAAAAATTAATCATTTTGCATGTTTTAAATGGAACAAGTTGGAAATTGAAAAAAGGAATGCTCTTTTGCTAATATACACAATGAAAATGAATTTTCAACCCCATAGAGATAATTTTTCATTTTAATAATAACCAGATTCCTTAAATGAAAAAACATATTTATATTTTTTGGAATTATGGTATTTAAAATGGGGTTTCAATTAAAATTTTATATTGGTAATAAAAATGAGGGTTTTAAAAAGAAAATTTCTCTTTTATAAACATTAACTTCTCTATGTGATTAAAAGAGTAATTTAAAGGGTTTTATAATGAATTTATTTATTCATGAAATGATAAATATGAATTATATGAATTTGGTGAGCCTTAAACAGCTTATATAATAGGTTGATCCCTATTTTTTCTCATGGGTGGTCCCGATATAACTTATACAATGGGTTGATCCCCATTATATCAAATAATAAATGGGTGAGACAAATATAACTTGTATGAAGGGTATATCCACATTATATCATGCAAGGGAGGTTAATATATAGTATATGGAAGGTGATCCACTTTATATATCTTCAATTCATTGGGTATTTAATAATATTATATGTCGGATGTATGGTTGTTCTATGTGAAAGGGTTTTGAATGTATTTTTGTATATGTTTCTCTATGTCCCCTAAAAGAGTTTTAATTTCTTGGTATCAATTTTAATGATTTTATTTTAGATAAAATTTTATTTTTTATTCATCTGAATTTTTTTAATTAATATATATAATGGAAATTAAATGGGATATCAGGTTTTTTACAAGACTAATAGGTTTCTTCATTTTTATGTCCCGTATTGGGATTTTTTTAAAACATGTCTTAAAAATGTTTTCTATAGGGTTAAAGGATGATTAGGGATGATGATTAGTTAAAGATTAAATATTTTATACCATTTACTAAAACCATATTTTATTTTGATTATTTTAATTGGTTAAAAATGAATACTGAGTAAATGTGTCCACTTATAATATATGGGTTTACTATTTAAGAGTTTTTCCTAGTTATATAAAAGTTTAAATAGAAAAGATCATTAAATGTGAAATCAATATTAAAAACAATATAGAATTTAATATTTTAGTGTTTTTCCTTATAACTTTACAATTCATGGATTGGGACGAAGAATTGTTTTTCTGTTAATGTGTAAAATAAAAAAGAATTTTCTTAAATATATTCTTTTGGTGTATTTAAAAATTTATGAGATAAAATGAAAATAAAAAAAATATAATAATGTAATATATATGTGTGTGTGTCTGTGTGTGAGTGTGTTCGTATAATATATTAGATTCATTATATTTTGGTCATAGTAGTTTGACATGGAAAAATATATCATAAAAAAGTTGATAAAGAATGAGATTGTAACATAAAACATTTACTACCTGGGCATCGTCTAAATCATGAGCCTCATAGAAGAATAAATTTAAATGATACATTAAAATTCAGGATATAAATTTTTATATTATATTTATAAACACCCCATTAATGAAGTTAGGTGTATAACATTACATAAGTCCCAATGAATCAAATTTTTCGTGAATTGTTGTTTCATAAAGTATGGAATTTCATCATACCAATTAAAATATATTATTAATTTAATATAATATAATTATAAATATATTATATAACCATAATAATATTTATCAAACCACATATTATTTACATGTGACCGTTCATTACCTATTTGATAAAAATCCATTGGTAAAATAATATTTCTTGTAAATACAACATCGTTTTTTGGGTATGTTTTAATTTATTATTTTTGAACATTATATTTTACCCATTTTTCAATCATATCCATAATGATAAATATTATATAAATATCATATATATTAAATTTATAAGTAATTATATAAATCCATCAAATTTAGCGATATAAAATAAATTTCACCATTCATGGGCATGGTAAGTCGTACGAACCCATGAAAATTATATCGATTTTCTCGAACGACGAATCAAACAAAAAATAAATAATAAATTACCATTATATACTAATTTATATTTAACATATATCACAAATATTCTTAAAAATACAAATTTTATTCTATGTGATGTGTAAGTGAAGAAATAATCATATCGATTCACGAGGTGATTGTCCTCTGTACACGTGAGCATCATTATCACATTCACAGATATTGAAAAGTAAGAAGGTATATGTAATATGATAATAGATTAAGTATATTAATGTCATAAATATATTATAAATATGTAAAATCAATATTTAAATACATCATTTATAGGAGATTATTGAAAACCAACTACATCAGTTCGCGATGTGGTAGTTCACCATACAAATGATGGATGACTTCATTCACGTTTTGGCAGAAGAAGATAAAGATGTAGTTTATTACATATAAAATATAAAAAATCAGTATGTTTTAGTTATCTGTGGTATTATATTGGAATTAATATTACATTTTTATTGGTGGTAAGATTTGAAGTGAAGAAAAACGTTAGTGAATACAATTACCTTGAATTACAACAACCTCTTATACATGTCTTCTTAAATACCATAGGGATGGTGTTCATGTTGATGAAGAGGTATATAACATATATAAGGGTTTTTTTAATTTTTTTTGGTTTTATTCAATAAAAATAATTAAGGGGTCTTTGTAATTGAGGAGTGAAAGACCACATTTATTATTGTCGAGGAGTGGGATTTTTGTTAGTAGAAAATTCTATTTAATATTTTGTAGTCACTCTCAGAACATATGCCAAAAAAATTTATCAATAATGTTTTCAATATATTATATGGAAATTTTAGATATACACCAGAGAAAAATTATCTTTATACAAGTTATTACTTTTCAATTATGCTTTCAAAATTTTAATATTTTAGTTATAACCATGTTAAGTTAAATATTTTTATTTCAAAATTAAAAATTTCACTTAATTGAATAAAATTAAATTGATACATATTAATTAATTATGAAAAAATAATTTCAAATATAAATCCACCTTTATTAGATAAAAATACTATTTTTGCGGAAAAATAATTTTAACATAAGCTCATGAAATGTGTAAAACCTATTTTTAATTTTAATCATGAGATTTAGTTTTTATTAACATTATTAATAATTATGACAAAAAATTTTGAAAAAAAATATATAACATTAATTATTATTATTCATACTTTGGAATCAATTTTATCAAATTAATTTCATAGATGTGTAAAATTATTATCTAATATTAATCATATTATCGAGATAAAAAAGTGGGTTTTTAATGGTAAATATTTATAATAATAAAGAATATTGTAGTTCACTAATTCTATATGAAATTGATTCCAATGATATAAATTAATTTAATAAACATATATTCGATGTAATTTTATCTTCTATCCCATATTAAAATAAAATATATCTTGCAAAATAATTAAATAAAATGTTAGTATTTAATAAGAGTTGATATTTTTCTATTATTTTATCAAAATATGAATCTTTTTAGAAAACCCAAAAAATTCTCAAAGATAAATTTGGCATGTATTTCTGAAGAAATATTTCTATTATTTCTAATATAGTTTTAAAATTGTTAAGAATTAATTTTTTAATTTTTTTAAAAATAAATAATTCTTTCTGGGAAATAGTATTATCAAAACATATACTAAATTTACTATGATGAAAGTATATTAAATATATATGAATTATTTAATTAAAATCATTGAAAATAATTATTTAAATAATTTAATTACTATTAATTACAGAAAGTTTAATGTCTCTATCAAAATGGTCATGTTTGAATAATAATATTAATAGTGTGTCATCGTTGTTAAAAAAAATTGTTTCATGTTATATTATATATCAATGATATTAAATTTATGAGAAAAAATTATTTCATTTAAACATGGGGTGTTACATGTCATAAATGATCATGCATTACCTTTCATAACACTAGTGTTTGAAATATGCATACATTGGAATTTGGTTAAACATTAAATAAATAATTAATTATGTAATCTTAAATACTGAATATTAATAGTTTAGGTGTATAAACATTTTTTCATTTAATGGTATGGATCCAGGTCAAATTCATCCCCATTTTCTTATTGAATATGTTTAGTAAAACATTCTTAAATATCACTATAACAATGATAATGATGATAAAGACACATGGAGGAGTACAACCAGATTGATACTACCAAAGAGTCTATATATTTCATGAGGCTTCATTTTGGAATCAGTGACATAATACATTTTGTATTAGAATATTATACATAAAATAGTGAGGTAGTGGTGGATCATATTCCTCTAAGATCTCATGGAGATAGTTCTGTATCCTGATAATTTTTAGGACTTGTTCCAAGTGTTCTATCTTTTATCAACTGTGATAGAATCCAGTTTCATGGAGCTACATAATCATTAACAGGGAGTTTATTTGTTTGAGAGTTAAATATCAATTTAAGTACCCTTTTTTTATATATAAAACCAATTTCATAATGATCAAGAAAGTAAGAGGTATTTCGTGGTGTATTTTCATCAAGAAAACTAACACAAAGACACCATGTTAATATTTTTGACATATATTGAGATGATAATGTTAGAAGAGGTAACTGAGAGGATGTTATCTAGAACTAACTCACTATAAATGGGAGAAAATAAGTAATATTTATGTTTTAGACATGTGTTCCTAGATTCCAATTATGTAGGTGACTATAAAAACTAAATTATTTTGAGTTCTAGTCAAGAATTTGCATTCTTCCACGATTAGGATCTTTTTTGGTTTACAATATTAAATAATTATGAAATAACTGATACAAAAACAATCCCTAAAATACCAAGTAGACACTTCTGACTAGATTTTATTATTTTTATAATATGGAAATAAAAAAATTTATCATGAAATATATTCTAGTTAACTCTCTAAAACTTTAAAAATGACTTCTTCATTACAATTACAATTCGTGACACCATGTAAAAATATTTTAAAAACCTGTGATGTGCAAAAAATATCCATAAGGGATATAAATATAAAAGATTTTGTTATATTAGTAAATACATGAAATCTCATATAAATATTTCCATTATATTAAATATTATTTTAGAAAACGAAATAAATCATTCTCACATGAAAAATACACATGTTACTCATGGGAAATCATTAGTACACATATTAAGTAAATAAAACTCCTTATATTAATTATAACATCATATTCTTAAAACCAATTCAAAACACTATCAATACCATTTAAATTGAAATAACCATAATATATAATTCCAATATTATAATTTCCCACTATATAATATATTTTTAAATGGGATCACCCTTCATATAGGCTATCTAAGGCTCACCAATTTTCCATGAGCTATAATGGGGATAAACCCTCTATTAATGCTATATTTGGCTCACCTGTGAGATTTATTCTAGATGAACACATCATATAAGATATATTTGGATCATATAATTCATATAAAGGTCTTACAATATATCAAGAATAGATCCATTTCCACATTAAAATATTTCAACATAAAACTTATATGACAAATCATGATTCAATTGTAACCCGATAATCCCCATTAAAATAAATAGGATAAATTTCAATCAATGTGAAACATTATTAAATATGGGGAAAATGGGTAAAATAAAAATATCATTGAAACATGATTAACTATTGGAAAATAATTGGGTTCTATAAAAAATATATTTGAAACATGACTCAACTATGTAAAAGAAACGGGTTCTATAACATTCTATTCGAAATATGGATAACTACTTGAAAAGAAGAAAACTCCATAAAAATTATATTAAAACAATAATTATACATTAATAAAATAATAATTATTCTTTAAAAAAATAACCAATGTAGGATAATTAATAAAAATGGATTTTGATTTAGATAAATTTAAATACCATTAAAATATCATAAAAACATTATTATAGAAAATAATAATTAATATTTTCAAAGTGTCCCATTCCACATTTAAATATTTCAATCATAGAACCTATTTGGGGATAATTTTTAACAAAAATTATACAAAATAAGAAAAAATAAATTTATGATATGATATATCATAGAGAGTGTATATACACCTCATAAAATATGGTTGGTGTATAACATAAAAATATTCCTCAACTAAATTAAATTGAGATGAAGCCACTTACAATAAGTCTTACTTGTCACATGTTTCATTGTATTCCTAAATAATAAAATTAAGTTAATTAATTTCATTATTTGGAAATTTTTTCATCTTTATTATTAGTCTTACTTTAATTCTTTTAATTTATTTATATAACTACTTAAACAATTTTTTTTACTTCTGGTGTGTTGACTATATTCAATTTATATATAAAAAATGACATTTGTTGATTGAATATGGACATCTTGTTAATCATATAGATATATCAATAATAGTATTTATGAAATTATAATCATATTTAAACATAATTATTAATTTTAATACCAATAATGAATGATGGTTATGAGAAGTGAACCAACGTAATAATCATGGAGATGGTATGTCATACATATGAATCTGTAACATTCTATTTTCTCATTGATCATTAAGCAAATAAGGTGAGTAACATTTATATTTTAAAATATTATAATTATAATTTATGTATTGTATTATTTATTTATATACAGTAAAATAAATAATTATTATGATGTTAATTGAATCACATCGCTTCGAGATGGTCATATTCCACACGTCCATGGATGACGTTCTCACTTTTTCAGTGTGTGAAAATGAAATATATAAAATGATATAATTTATTTAAATAATGGTAATTATTTAATTATTATAAAATTTATTTAATTTATATCATATATGTACATAAAATAAATCATTATTACATTCTCTGTAATGTTTGAACGAATAAAACCACATTTAGGAGGCGATACCCTACACATCCATAGACGATGTTATCATATTCCAAAAAATTGAAATAATGAGGGTATATTTAAAATAATAATTAAAAAAGTAATATTCCATCAAAAAAATTATATATATATATATATATCATCTAAAAATATTATGTGAATCATATTTTACAACCATGAGAGGTGGTAATAAAAAAACTAACAACATCATTTCAGAAAGTCGGAGTCTCTCGTACATACAAACAACAATTTCATTAACCATTTTTTGTAATTGTGTGTATGTTTTAGTTAAATACTTAATATAATTAAAAATAATTCTATTTAATATACATATTTTATTAAATAAACTTGTAATTAAAAGATTTTTTTTCTGTGGATACTAATAAAAATGTGTTTGTTGAAGAATGTTAAATTTTCTTTAGGTAAGTCCATTTTGTTTGCACATAAAGACATATTTGGCTATATTTATGAAATAGTGAGGATTATAGTATGGGATACAGGATTTTGGAAAGTTTATTTGGTTTAGTGATGTATGATCTACAAGGTTTTATAAGTTTAATGAAGCGGGGAGGGTGAGTGCCTTTTGTAGGGGTGGGGGAGTGACATTCTTATTAATATAAAATGGTAAACAATAATGGGAAGCCATTATGACATTATTTTAGTAAACTAATGTATAGAACTATTTAGGATATTGTATATGGATGAATTGTGTATAGAAAATTGGGTATGGATGTGTTTCTAGGTCATTAACCTTCGTATGATTAATGTTTAACCACTATGTAAAAATATTTTTACCCTAATTGATATAATTAAATTTAATTTATTTCAATATTTTTTTGTAAACAAATAATCTGAACATAATACTAATTATAAATTATTATCATTTAAAATATGGAACCATTTTTCAGAATAATAATAAAAAACATGAAAAAATTTAATTTGAAATTATTCCCACAGATGGAATTAGAAAGAATGTTTTTAAAGAAAAATATTCAAATGATTGGATTGGTTTTAGATATAATTTATATGAAAAAATGATTCAAATGAATTAAATTATATTTATTGATCTATATATGAACTAATTATAATTTGAAAAATTTTTAAAGTTTTAAAAATCTTTTTAAATTATTCATAAAAAAGAAGTTTTCCATTAAATTGTAGTATTTTTCAGTCTTCATCACAACATGAAACTTATCAAAAAATAAAAAAATCACCCATTGTAAATTGTGATATAAATATTTAAAAAATTAATTTAGTTTTAAAAATTTAAATTTGTAATGTTTCAAATTTTATTAAAAATAGTTCTTCCAGTATCATGTGGTAAAAATACCTATTTAAAATATAAAAATTTTTATAATTAAAATTGGAATTATTTTTCTCTTAGGCCTATAAAATTTATTAGATTAAATTCATAAAATATATTAAATTTATAAAAGATAACATTCATTAATATCATAATCTAATAGTTTTTAATTTAATTTAATAATAAAAAATTCTATTCTGATGAAAAAAATAGTTTTTTTATAGACACATATCATTCATATAAATTTGGTCTTTATTTTAATTTATAACTAATCGGTAACCAAGGATTTAATTTTTCAGACATTCATAAAAAATTATTTCATATTTTAGTTAATTTAATCCTTTCCTACTATTATAACTACTAGAAGATAATGATTATTATATTATTAAAAGTATATTTTTTTCCATAACAGTCGATAATATCTATAACATAACGCATAAAAGAAACTCAACATTATATACACCTCAAGATAAACATGGTAATGAGTATGATAGAAGTTAAAATATTTATTGCATGTAATTAAATATATTAAAGAATATCACTTAACTTGAAATAATATATTTTATTAAATCTATGGATGTTACTTCAAGTCCTACATGGCCTCAAATTTATGCTTGGTTATCAAATGATTTACATTTCAAGATCTAATATATCGAAAAACACATCATAAAAATGATATAAATTAAAAAATAACATGAAATGTGAATTTGGGGTAAAATAAATGTCACATAATGATATTATTAACTAGTGTTCCACAATGGTGAAAAATAGGTGGGAAATTAAAATATTGATTGGGAAGGGAGATATATATTACATAGAGGTATAATGATTGATATGGATAATGCTGAAGATGATGTCGATGAAAACAATACAATAATCTAAATATTTGAGTAAAATGTCATTGATATCATCAAAAAAGATACTAATAAGGAAAACTTTTATTTCAAGATCCCATTCCTAGAGTTAAAGTATTACATTAACATATATTATAATTGAATACTATAATATTAATATGTGATGAGTAGACATACACCCTTTAATTATTTTCTAACACTAACTAAAATAACGCGTCAAACAAGGAGTATCCAATATGAATTCTTAATCATGAATCCTTAAAATAAAATTCAAATGGATCACGTAATCCTAATAAAGATAGAATTATATTCCGACTATATTTACATATTAACCAAATACAAATTTTTTAGAATATAGTAAGATAAGTTAATCATTAATTTGATGAGATATTACATTAATACATAATGTTTAAAAGTAACAAAATAAATCTCATTAGAGTAAATCCTTACAAAAACATAATAAAAAATAACAATAATCTAAAAAAATTTCAAAACATTAATGAGAACCTAAAATAAAATATCAAAAGGTTGTCTAAAAATATATACATAGGCTAAATCATCATAAAATTCAAAGATCATTAGAGCTTCGATAACTTCACTAGATGACTAATCATCGACTAAAATAGTATAAATAAATTTTTCCCAAACCTTTTTGTTTCTTATAATGATGTTTTACACAATTATTATGATGCTTGTTCCACACATTAGTGTAATTTACCAACTCATTTCACTAAAACACATCAATGTTGTGTAGTTGTTGGTTGCCCCTCTATTGGTTTTTACTGATCATTTTTATATAGTCAAATATTCCATGACTGAAATGAAAACACCACAAACACTTCCAATATCATGTAAATAAATCCCTAAAATATTGTTTCCCACACATGGAACATTTGGGGGGATTGTGTACATGATTATTAGTTGGTTTATTGTCCGTTTTATGCTACTTTGATCATTTCTTAGTATTTTCATGTCATGGAACATAAGTGTGGGAAAACTCAATCACACAAGCTAATTATAATGAATCACATTATCATAAAATTTAAATTATTGATAGGCAATATCTGTTTTCATACATGGTTACAATATTTAATATAATCTATTAATTTTACTATTAATGTATCGAACAAAATTCAGTACATTCCAAAAGAACCATGTGAAATTTTCTTCACAATCATCCACAACATCCTCATATGTTATTCCTAAAGTCTATGATTTTTTAATCCATACAAATCTAATAAAAAAATTTGTGAAATATTTCACAAGGAAAATATCCAAGAATATGTCCCATTACATGTAAAAAAAGGCCATCTTTCATTAATGTATTCTTAACCAAATACCACTATCAATCAGCTTCAACATAAAAATTATATATAGAAAGAGTTATCCATTGATGTTTTTAACATCCCATGACTTCCAAAAAATTCTCAAGATAATTGTTACATCCTCAGATACTACTTAGAATGATGATCCATTCAATTATAGGGGAATGTTTCATTATAAAATTTTCATCCATAGACATGTTCCCATATGGTATATAGGGTTCATCTCAATCATGTATATTGAAAAAAAATTTATAATATATAAAAATATACTTCTTTATAAAAACTATTCAGTTATAACTACAAACATCTCAAGACGTTAATTTGGAGGGATATTCTCCTCTCAATTCCTTCCCACAATATCTTCCTTGTTTAATATATGGCAAACCATTTTGAACAAACAGTTTCTATATGATGAAAAATGGAAATCATAAAATTATATGTCATCACAACATAACCGTAAAGTAATCTCTCATGTATGAAGTACATTTATACTATCCTAGACTCCAAATTTGGAAAAACCTTTTCATTGATACCAAATTTTATGACCTAGCATTATGAATTAAAATATCATTTCTTTTGTTCATGAATTCACTTTCTTTCTCTTAGGATATACTTTTAGGTTTAGAGTTTCAACGAATTGGGCCATAACTCATACATAACAAGACTATAAAATAAAAATTATGAACATAAAATCAGTATCCATTTATTACATATTGTAAAACTATAAATTTAAATCATGAATTTTATTCATTGACTGTATATATGACATTAAACATGTAATTTAACTTTCTTATAGCCATCATTACATTGTGAGAGAACTTTTTAAAAACATGGTATGATCAGAAAATTATTTTAAAGGATATAAAAGTTAACGAAATTATTAGTTCATTAATATAACACCATGTTATTGTTTTCTAGGTATTCCAACCCCCTATTTGTAATATTATGGGGTTTTTAACAGATACTTAATTTTTAAATTTTAAGAGTTTTTAAAATTCATGTCACGTGCATTGTCAGTGCATGGTTTTATAGAACTATACCCCCTCTCAGATAAAATTGGGCAACCTAAGGAAGTGTGATTTTGTATATTTAGGTAAAGTCAACATAATTCATGCACCCTCATACAAGATACCATATGGACCATTTAAAATTGGAACATGGTTGTTCTGCAAATCTTGTCTTATTATGTTTCTCTACCTAGATAACGGTGCACATGTAAAGACCCATAAAATTCATGGAAATTTTTTTCTTAATTTTCTTGGGAATTTTACAATAGCACAGTTTCTGAAGGCACCTAATTCCGACGCCCGGTGTGCCTGGAATCATTTTCCGAAGTTTGGCTCGGGTACGTTCAGTGAACGAACGAGCGGGTTATTCTAAATTTTCAACCGGTGCTCGAAATCAAATTCTGAGGGAACCGATTGAATCGTAGTGCCGATATTTGGTTAGAAACAACTTTTCCGGAGTTGTGTTTGCTCGGGTGTGGTTTTTAATTTTTGGGGGTTAAGTTATTAAATAAAATAAAAGGGGTGCGACAATTTTATTTTATTTCACTTCAAGCCGCTTATCCTAAGTTAAGCGGATAAGGTGGGACCCACAATATCCTACCCACATGGTAGGATATTTGTGAGGTGGAGCCCGCACGTGCCCCACCATTTATTCACTCCTTATTAACGCACCCGTAACCCCCTCTTTAATGAAAGTCAACCGTGCGTTTTTCTGGTTAAGAAACACCCCATTAAATTGGGCAGTGAAATTGTTACAATTAATTCATCGATTTAATTATTCGTTTCTTATCTTTGAATTTCAATTGTTGGCATGGGAGTAAAATAAGACCAACACTTGGTTTGTTGATGGGTTTCTTGTTGAGAGGATTTGGAGAAACTCTAATGCATGAAGATCTTCATCCTCCTTTGTTGAAGAACGCGAAGAATGCAAAGAACACATCATCGCCGACGAAGAACGCGGGCCTCCGACGAAGGGCGACGAAGAGTGCTGAACCCTCTGAGATTGACGACGCGACCCCGTGTACCACGACGCTGACGATCCTCCTTCTATGACGTTTCTTCCGCGACGTTCCTTTCCCCACGACAATCATCGATCAACAACTGATTGGGGTAGGGGGTTTCGGTTCTTTTAATTCTTCGTGAATTATATCCTCGGATTGATTTCAAATGGTGCATTCTTAATCTTGTGATTTTATACCCACGATATATGTTTAAAAATATTTTTCCGAAGGCTTTTTAAAACCGCTAACATGGTGGGTGCAAACCAACGAACATGTCTGAACCCACCGTCTCTTCGTTCTTGGTGAGTGGATTGGCAGGCGACGACAAAGAAGGCCGCTTGGGCGATGTGAGGTCCTCACAGTGAAGGACGGTCCCTGGGAGGGCCATTGGCGAAGACGGCACGAAATTCCGACCACTGGAACTCATCCGGCGGTCCGCGGAGCGGCCCGCCGGCGTGCCTCGCCTGCATGGCGGTGCCAGCGGCAGGTGGCGGCTGAAGCCGCGGCGGCTGGCCGTGTTCCTGCGACCGCGCGGGACCGGAGGGAGGGGGATGTGGCAACCGTCCGTGTCCACTGGCAAGGGCGGCCCCATGAGGGGCCGCAGACTCTCCACGCGGGGGCATTGCGCCCCCCGCTTGGCTCGGCCGTAACGGCCGAGGCGACCCACTGGCCACCTGGCCAGCGCCAGCCGGGTCGCGCCCAGGCTGGGCCGCCCCCAGATGGGTCAGACCCGGTTCGGGCTGACCCAGGGGGGTCGGGCCGGGCCGGTCCGGGCCCAAACCCCCCATTTTCGGACCCCTTTCGGTCTTTTGCCCATATCTTGGGATACATGCTTCCGATCGACACACCGTCAGCGGAAATGCGATCATTAGATCGAGACAGTCATTTTGTTATATTACAATCAAGGTTTCAGAGAATTTTGCGTTCAGCCGGGTTGGTTCACACACGAAACCAACCGGGCCCTCGAAGCGGAAACACTTATAACTTTAACTCTGGACGTCTGATTGACGTGCCGTCAACTTTGATGGATTCCTCTACGTGAGACGGGTCTTTTGGCTTACTCCGCCCGAGGTTTGGACGCAGGTGGAGTATGGTCGGGTTGGTTTTGACTTAAAAACCAACCGGGCCCCTGGGACGAAAATGCTAATAACTCTCAGACCGGGCGTCCGATTGACATGCCATCTGTGACGTTGAGTTCCTATTGGCGATACGAAACTTTTGGATACATCAACTCTGAACTATGTGTCAGTTGATGTATCAACCTCTCGGATCGTGGTGCGGACCCTCCCGAATGAGTTTCCTGCATGTGGGAACCCAAGATCTTGCTGTGACTACGACGACGATGATGACTGTACAGAGATCCTCAGTGGATTTGACGGCGACGACTACAACACTCAGCGATCCTACGTGGATCAGTGCTACCCATCCTGTGTGGGTCTGATCCTGTGTGAGTCAGCGCTCAGCGATCTTATGTGGGTCAGCACCTACAGATCCAGTGTGGGTCTTTGCGGGGGTTAGTTAACTATCAATCTTGTGTGGGTCAGATCCTTTGTGAGTCATTGCAGAGGTTAGTTACTTGTCAATCGTGTGTTGGTCAGATCCTTTTTGGATCATTGCGGGGGTTAGTTACCTATCGATCATGTGTGGGTTAGATCCATTGTGGGTCATTGCGTGGGTTAGTTACCTATGGATCTTGTGTGGGTTAGATCATTTGTGGGTCATTACGGGGGTTAGTTACCTATCAATCCTTTGTGGGTCAGATCCTTTATGGGTCATTGTGGGGGTTACTACCTATCAATCCATTGTGGGTCTGATAAAATAGATGAATCAGTGGATATATCTGATCATCTCTATCGTCATACGAAGAAGTATACCTGTGTGAGATGAATCCTGTTTGATTTCCTTTGCGGATTGTGTTGTGTTATACTGTGTGGATTATGTTTTGATTTCCTGTCTGGACTGGGTTGTACTTGGGCTCAGAGGTTGGAGCGAACTGGAATTGATGACTTAGGTATATGTATGGGAATATACCTAATAAGCGTGAGATGTTACTTTGTGATTGCATCTTTCCTTTGTGGTTTATCCTTTGAGGATTCAGGGATACCTTCGGGGGTCTCGGGGTCCCTACTGAGTAGCTTATACTCACCCATGCACAGGCTATGCCCGCACTACATTGTGGTGGTTGCAGACGACAGACAGCGCTGATCGTGGTTGAGGCTTGCGGAGTAGGACGGTACCTGGAGGTGGACCACTGGGCGGGACATACTCGGAGCGGACGACTGGACCCTTGGAGTTGTGGAAGCCATCTGTACTCACCCTTCAGGTGGGATTTCTAGGGGACTGCTTGAGGCTGCGGCTTTACTTTTCACTTTCTGTTTTCCCTCTCCAATTGTAAATTACTTTCAGTTGGGGTTTGTATTCTGGCCAACATACATTTCTGCACATACTGTTGTACCCAATTTTTACTTATTGTTTACTTATACTACTTTCTTGCTCTGTGGTGTTTGTTTATTTTAAAAAGTCAAAGCCTCCCTTGTTACCGGGAATTACGCCTTGGTGCTAGTCGCCAGCCCCTGGCCTATGAATGGCGGGTTTGGGGTAGTCACGGCACGGGCCCCGAGGACGGGTCGTGACAACACATGATTTCATTAATATAAAAATCTTACATAAAAATAAAAAACCAACCATTTTAGGTACTGGTAAGACCAATCACGTCACCAAATGATTTATTATTCCTCAATAACGTCTTGGATAGTTATTTTCCCCTCACATCCCTCAATAATGTGACTCGGATCTTCAGGAATGACTATATATCATCTCTCTTTGATTTCTAACCATAATTATATCCATGGTGTTCTCTATTGTTTTCCACGGGGTTATGTGTATCCCTATGTTTTTTAGTGTTGGTAATAACATATGTTTTGGGATAATAATCCTAGGTTTGATTCTTGTTCCCATGATCATCATTTTTCATTTTAAAATCCCAACATTAGTTTGGCATGGATAGATTCATTGATGGAAAGGTAGGTGGTTCCCTCATGATGCCAAATTTATGTTTACCATAATTTTTTTTATTTAATTTCAATTTTTTTAATTAAATTAAATGTATCAATTTTTATTAAATGGACTATGATTGGTTTTATGGAAAAATTAAATTTTATTGAAATGGGGTTTTGTAAATGGGTTTCTAGAATGAAATTGAAAACCCCCAATTCCATTTAATTTCGGTGTACTTATAAAATTGATAAAATACAAATTATTTAATTTAAATTGAGGAATGTTTTTGATGAAAAATATTTAAATCCCCCAATTTCATTGAATTTGGGGTTTGTTGTGAAATTAAAGATATTTACTGAAATTTTATGCTTGAATTTCATTGTGATAGTATATTGTGAAATTAAATTATGATATGATTTCAAATATCTATATGTGAAAATGGATTAAAAATAGTTTGATAGAAACAATTGGATTTTATATCCATTAAAATGAACGTTTTGATTAAAACGAAATTTTGGTTTATAAATTGAAATTGGTATTTTTGACATAGGGGAATGAGACTTAATTGTATTTTAATATTACTTAATATTAATAACAGATGATTGAATTATAATAGAGATCATTCATGCCTAATTATTTAGTTAGTTATTAGGATAAACAATCACATTTGGAATTTTCTTATGAATATATTAATGCTTTAAAATAATTAAAAAATATTGGTTATCACATCCTTTTCCTCCAGTAGGACAAAAATGAGCCATCTCCTTCTATTGTTGGGATATGTGTGCACACATTTGGTTTTTTTATATGAGTGTGTGGGGGTCCCATTACAATATGTTATATTACCTCTAGACATATACCCATGTTTCCTGCATGTTTACATAAGAGATATAAATGTATACCAATGTTGTGAACTATTTTAGATTCCTTTTTATTTACATAAAATATTCAATATAAAAGTAATTATTTTTCCCATCTCTTTAAAGTGTATCCAATTAAATAATTTCCATACCTTCAATTGAATTTCCATCATTTTAAATATAAATCATGATTTATTGAAATATGATATTTAAATTCGTAGCATTTTTATTGGAAAATTGAAAGAATTTTATTTGGCTAAATTAATATTGTAATCTATAATGGAATCCTTGGTAAGACCCTACTAATATTTTAGATCACACCCTACTCGTGCCTTTAGATGTCAGTAGATTATCTCCTTCTAGGTTTGAGCAAGGGTAAATAACCATATAGAGGTAACCGTTTCTATTAATTTGTGGACATGGATGGTTGCGTCGGCTGAGAATTGGGTTGTTTATCATTATATAGTCTGTGAAATTTGTGTAGTAAATTGGGTTTTAATATATGATTCATTTTTTGTACACTTATCCTAGTAAATTTTATGTTGTATTCATATTAGTCTATTTTTTTCTTCTACAATTTTTGTGGAAAATTAGTTCTCACATTAATTTTGTATGATGTCAGGTGCTAGTAACCAACCCATGGGGATGTGGAACACCCTTCCAGCAACGTTATTTACCAAAATGTTATCAAGTTACCAGGGTACCCATGCGAGATCATGACAAAGTTGTATCAGAGATCTCAATTTACCTTCTTATTTTTATGTCAATATGCATTATATAATATTATTTGGATATATGTGTTAGATATAGTTATGTTATTGACCATCTCTCACAACAATGAACCTTAAGTCACATGGGGATGTTTCGGAAAGATATATTAAGGACTATTTGTATGCTTTTTTCTAATTTTTATTTAGATATATTGAAATACAAGTTATTGTATTCTTTCTGTTATGATTAATTCACCTAATTTATCTATTGGATTGTAAACCTTATGTCTTCAACATTATTCTAAATTTATGTTTATAAACATTTATTTGGGGTAATTTTTGAATTAGGTCCAAAATTATTCTTCTTAAGAACCAAAATAATCCAATCCATTTGTTGACCAAAATCTACATGAGTTAATCATTTATATTGTACAAACATTGGTATAAAAACATATAATTGTTCATGTTTAGGATCCAGCTGTCTAACCTCAAAATAATGATATGTATAATTGTTATCATGATTTTATTCAATATAATAATATATTTTTCAAAGGATCTAATGATACTCAATTTAACACATGGATATTTTTTATGATATATTTTCATTAAATATTTTTTATTCCATAATAGTTTGTTTTTCTTTGGCTATCAGTTACTTATGAAAAATGTAAATGTAAATTTTTTATTTTTGGTTGATTTACTATTGGTAATAAAATTATTGATATATATATGATCTATAGTTAATATATTTTTTATTCATCCCATGGATATTTAAATCATTGGATGTGAATAAACGCTCTTTATTGTATAAAAACCTATGTTTTTAAAAGGGTTAATCATATGCCATTTAATGGAGAATCTCTTTTAAATTAATATTATAACACATTAATAATATTAATATCATAAAATTAACATTTTAATTTAATGTGCAATTTAAAAAAAATTCGTTGGTTAAGTTTAGGATATTTTCTGATAATATTCATGTTATGGTGAATATTAAAATATACAATAAATTTATAGTCAAAACTATGATATTCATCATGTTAATATATATGGTTAAATTATAATATTCAATAGTTTTATGTATAAATAGAATTAATTTTTATTATTAAATATAATTTATTTCCTTAGAATTAATTTTACACTGAATTGAAATGTCAAATCATTTCAATCTTTTGCAGTATTTTATTTTTTTAATGACATGATCTCTCATTTTAAAAATGGGATTTATTTAAAAATAATTATTTCAACTTCGGTGATTAGAATTCGTAAAAATTGTCCGCATATTTCGAATCATTAGGTCCAAATTATGTTATATGCTACTTTTATTTTTGGGTGTTAGTAATAGTACCTTTTATAATTATTTTCATTACCATTATTAAAGGAAAACTGGTTAACTAAAGTTAAACATAATATCATAAATTACTATAAATTCTTTAAAAATTATATTGAATGACTAAATTAGACCCTTATCATCAATTTTGGTAAATGTAATAAATTTACGACCAATTACTTATGAGTATGACAAGAATGTAATAAAAACTAATGAATGGGACAAAATGTCACAATTCCATTATATATAAATATATGAATTTTAATATATGAATTATTAAGATATAATATCAACTTTATATATTCTATGAAAATATAAAATAATTTACTAATTCATAGATATTTATTTATAATTTATTGAGATTAAATAATTACCATTAATGATGACACAACAGTGATGTAAAAATTAATTTACTAACAGAAATATTAAATAATTTTTTTTATAAATATTAAAAGAAATATAATATTACCTAATTAATGTGTTCTATGAAATTTATAGGATCCTATTCCATGTTAGGTGTGTATTTAAAGTAATTTTTCGAATATATCTTATGTGTGGATTTTTTAAAATTCAAATAACCGAATAGTGTCATAATTAATAATATGGATATTTTATAAAAATAATTTTTATAAAATTATTTAAAAATAATAAAACTATTTTAAATTAATAAAGTGATAATTATAATATATAAAAATCTATAAAATATTTATTCATAGTCTATTAAGAAAATATAAGTAAATATTTATAACTATTAAATATTTTTAATATTATTAGAAAAATTAAAATTATATATAATAACAATGTTTCTATTAAAAAAATATTTTTTAAATTGAACAATAAATTGTCCAAAATATGTTATTTGATTAGATTACAAACGTATATAATCTCTTATTTTAAATTGAATAATTTTGGAGTTATTTTGGATTGGGTTTTATTTTATTACAAATTAGCATTTATATGTTTCAAAAAAGTTCCCTCACCTCAATTATAAATGGGAACTTACTATGTCGCCTCTTCACATAATTTTTTTATGTAAATCTAAAAAATAAACTACCATTTTTCATAATTAAATTCTTAATTTTAATTATATATGTACATTTTATCTTCAAATACAAACTCTAGTGCTATTAGAAGATTTCTAGAGGAATCACATCAAGGAAGAAAGAACCTCTTCTTCAGATTATTTCAAAATTATTTCTTCTTCTACATTTTATTCATTATTTGTTTCATTATAAAATAATAAAGTTACTATCAATAATATAAAAATATGTTGTTATAAATATTAAACAACAATATTTCACCATCTATCCATCCTAGGGAAAAAAGAATAACTGTGCATGCGTACATACAACTTACCATCTCCACCTCGAGGTGTATTCTATTTTTCACCACAACCTTACTCGGATAGGTATAATGATATAAATAATAAATATATATGACTATTATAACATTATAATAATTATGAAATATTATACACCATCTACTTCAATACCATTCAATAAATTTTGGAATGATTTCATCACTCATGCTTATATACGACCAATCATGTCAATGATGTGATGTAATTCATTCTATATGAACTTCATTAAAATATGATTATATACATACATTGAATGAATAAATATGATATATATTATACTATTGTAATTTTCTGAATGATTTAACTATAACCTAAGTGGAACATGAACTTATCTCAAAAAACATGTATAACAACATAAAACAGTCAATATCATAAAAACCAGTGACAGTTAAATGTTACAAAAAATTGATGATAATATAATCACACATGATATCATAAAAATGATTACGATTCTTGAGTTTTTAAATAACATTATTTAAATCAACATACCAGAGGCATGGATGCATATGATGCATATCAGACCTACGGTAAGGGATAACTTTTTAAGTCTCATTTGTATCTGATATTGTTTATTCGTAATTATTTACTAGGTTATATTTATCATAAACGCACATATCTCCTAAATAATTATTTAAAAATATTATTTATATACCTATTTAATTATTCACATTGGTGAATTTTTACAAAAATGTATGGATATAATCTTCTGTCCTTTTTGGTAAGAGGTACTTTTTGACTTTTTGGAAAAGTTTGTGAAAAATGGTTTCTTAACATGTACAGAATGAACAGATTTTTACAAATTCATAGTTCTTTATTTTCTTTAAGCATACTCTATAATCATTCATCATTATTTTCACAAAAAATAACTTCATCTAATATTTTTATTCCATTTTGATGATGGAAATCAATTATGAAGAAGAAAGGATATTTTCCTTAGGAATTAATATCATGTATTTTCCAAAAATTATTTTCCAGCAAAGATGAAACTCTTTAAATTGGGTTATATTTCTATCCCAATTATTACTTTGATTTTATTGTGTTTATTATGGAAAGTTGTTTATAAAACACATTTTTGTAATCAAATATGATGGAATTATGTTAAGGAAACCCATTTTAATTCATAGGTTATGTTATAGTGAATGTTTTTATATTTTTTGTGGAACACATAAGAATTGTTTAATTATGATATTTATGGGACATATACCTCCCTCCAATTCATTGTGTAATGATTTATATCTCCTGATATTTAAATTATTGATATGGAATGTAAATCAAGTGTAGTAATACAGTCTTCAATTAGGAGTGAACTCAGTTCAATAATGGAATTTTTCCTCTATGATGGTCTCGATAATGAGCCTTGACTAATATAAAATGATTTTCTATTCATATGAGTTTATTCCTTGTAATTTCATGTATTAAATTATGAAATTTTTTATTATATTTCATTTATATGATTTATCTGATTACATGATATTATGATCTTTAATATGTTATATATCATAATCAATTGTTATGTTCATTTTATTATGATATAAGTGATATTTTCATTTTTTATCCATAATAATAATTTCATATCACAATTTTATATATTTATTTTCCTTAGGTCCTTAATAAGTACACTATGTATGATATGTCAAACAAGATTATAGTTATTAAAAAAGAAACATAGGACAATATGGATGTTTTATGAACTAGTTGATTAGGTGTCATAGTTTCTAATGACACTAAACATATATGGTCATGGAAAGGTTTTTTTATGTAATGTAGTAAATGTTATTCAATGTCGAAGTGGTATTTAAAGGTAATGTATGGGTCTTTATAGTTGATATCATTGAAAATATATCATTAACCTTTGGAATCATGGATGATAAAGCCTTAATATGAACCCTATGGATATGTCTAATAATAAAATACAATCCTAGTGTTTTATAAATGACCAATAATAACCTTGTATAAAACCTAAAGTATCCTGAATTGAAATTTTATTATTGATTATGTGGTTTTCTGGTTTTTATTAGTCTTTATCACACATTGATTCTTGGTTTTAATCAATGACAAGAACATGAAGGAACCATGTTAATGCTAAATGTGATGGGAAATTAAATGAATGTCCCCCATAAGAACCAAATTTTATGGGATGTGGAATGAAAAATATTGTATCCATCCTTACTCAACTTCCTCAAGCTGTAAATCATTCATGTATTTTAAAAGAGAAATGTTGGGAGAAACAATCAGTTAAATCCTTTAGAAGGCACAACCACCTACATTCAATGGCTCTTATGATCTATTAGTTGTGGAACAATGGATCAGTACCACTAAAAATATATTTTCATTTATCAAATGTTTTGAAAAAAATAATTAAATCATATAATTATATTGTTTAGAAGGTGAAGCGGATAAATTGTTGAATTATATCCAGAATATGAGGAAAAGATATAAAATTGAGACCATTTAATGGGATGAGATTAATAACATATTTGTTAACAAGTACTTTCTTAGTATGCCTCAAACAATGATGGAGGGGGAGTTCCATGAAATTATTCAAAAGGATAATGAATATGTGGGTACCTATGAATGAAATTATAGATAGATTTCAAGGAATTATACTGGAATTATATTATAAATTAAGTGTAAAATTGATCAATTCGTTATTAGTTTAAAAAAAATTCACTGAAAGAAATTATCCATAATATAATTAAATAGATAAATAGAAAAATTTCGATGTGATTTCATGGTTGATATAGAGATTGGATTAACCCATTATTCCGCTGTGTGCGGTAAGAAAATAAAATTTAAATTCAATAGAATATCTTAATACCACACTGAAAAGAAGATGATATTTCAATTATTCTCAATGTGTGGAACAAACCATTGAGGTAATTGATGTAAAGTTAATAATAAATGTAATAAATGTGAAAAGAATGTCTTTATGAAGATGACTGTTGATGTGATGTGATAAAGATCTCCAATGATTCGAACTAAGAAGAGGCTACACAAAATGCACCTCTTACACTTCAATGTTACAAGTGGAATGAAATAGGGAACTATGCAAATCAATTCCCTAGTACAAGGATTTTTTATGATGATGGATGTTAAAAAATTCTTAAGTTCAAAGAAAATCAAATTTCACATGAAATCATTATCGGTGGTGTGGATTATGATAATGAAGTAGTGAAAGGTTCACATACCGTCGACTATAAATTTGAAAAAGTTTCACTTGATTCTAGATCAACCCACTCTTTTATTTTGGAATAATTTTCGAAGCGTATCTTTGTATTACCTCAACCATTAGATGTTGAGTTAGATTGGACAACTCTTAATGGAACAATAGTCATATCAAGAGTATATAATTATTTCCATTTGTTTTTTGTGGTAATATTATTCCTGCTAGTCTTGTGATCTTTGCTATAGTGTATTTTTATGTGATTATTTCTAGTATCGACATTCTCTATTTGGTGATCATGTCAAATTCCATGGAAGGTAATTCAAATTTCATATTCTAGATAAATCTATGGTTATCTATTGATTAACATATGAATATAACCATTCAGTAGAAATTTAATCCTTCCTATGTGTCTCAATTCTTATAAATGATGGTTATTTATCTCTTATAGTTGTGGAGAATCTCATTATTAAGAATGTTCCCATTCTACTAGAGTTTGGTGATGTCTTTCCTATCCAATTTCGAGGTCTTACACCAAATTTTGAAGCTGGGTATTCCATAGAACTCATACTCAGTGATATACATATTTAAAATACACAATATATAATGTCCCCAATTGATTTGGAATAATTGAAAAAGATACAATAATTGAATCTCTATATGGTATTCTTATAACCAATATACTCTCATTGGGAAGAACCAATTCTATTTGTGAAGAAGAAATATGGATCAATGACACTCTACAATGATTATCACGAACATAACAATATCACAATCAAGAACCAATATCCTCTTCCATGAATTGATGACTTAGTTGACCAACTAGTCGAGCCCAATACTTTTCCTAGATTGATCATCCACCAAGATATCATCAATTAAGGTTAAAAAATAGGATATATGAATGATAAAATTCTATACATCGTATAGACAATATAAATTTATAGTGATAACTTTTGGTCTTACAAATTACACAACTATCTTCATGGATTTAATGAAAATAATATATATAGACTATACTTATTAGATTGTGGAAGTCTTTATAGAAAATATTCTTCTCTATTAACAGAGAAAAGAAGAAAATGGAGATCACATGAAAATTTTACTAAATTTATAGATAATGGAGAATATTTATTCCAAAATTACCATGTGTGAATTTTGGATTTAGAATTTTTCATTCATTGGGTCCCATAATCTCAAGAGATGGGATATCTGTGGACAAGAAAAACAGAGGATATTGAATGATTCTCGGGATCAAAAATGGGAACTACGATCTGATATTTTCTAGGATTGGCATGATATTATTGACATTTTCTGAATGATTTTTCATGACATTTTAATCCAATCATGATGTTGACATGAAATGGAGTGACGTTTGGTTGGACGGAGGAGTGTGAAGATAATTTCAAAGAGCTAAAAAGAATGCTATCAATTGCAACTATGATCACAATGCGTTGTAGTGGAGAAAGGATTGTGATCTACAGTGATGAATCCACGAAGGGGTTGGGATATTCTCTCATGGAAAATGATATTGTGACAGCTTATGCCTCATTGTAGTTTAATATTTTGGAGGAAAATTATTTAACTCGTGATTTGGAGTTATCTACAGTAATCATTGCATTAATGACATGGTTGCATTATCTGTATAGTGAAAGTTGTGATATTTACAATGATAATAATAATTTAAATTATATATTACCACAAAATGAGTTGAATATGTTCCATTTATGATGGTAGGAGTTGATTAACGGTTATGATTGGTAAATAAATCGCCGCCCTGAGAAAGAGAACAATGCAACAGATGGTTTGAGTAAAAAAGACCATACTAGCTTATCTATAATGAGGATCAAGAAATATCTAATATTTATGGACTTTAAAATTAGGGATCTTGAAATTTTAATTTAATGGGGGAAATATTATCATAATAAAATGAATTTACATCCATCTATTCATGTGAAGATTAAGGAGGCACAAAAGGAAGATGTAGAGTTTAAAAATGCTGAGACATATTCCCAAATTCAACATTGATTTTGATGAAATAATAATTTTTAGGAACTAGGTTTTTTTCCGCCCATTAAAGAATTAAAGAAAAATATATTGGATGAGGATTATATTTTATCATTCTTTATTCACCATAGAAGAAAAATGATGTATTGGGACATGAAATAGTACTTCTGTTGGGATGAAATGAAATTATATGTCATTGAATATATATCTTGATGCATGGTTTGTTCGCAATTTAATGTTTAGAGGCATAAATCTAAGGTGTTGTTATAACCATTACCCGTACTAGAATAAAAATGAGAAAACAACACTAAGGAAATTCTCATAAGACTTCCGAAAACATCCAAATGCAATAATGCTATCTAGGATATAGTTGAACACCATATGTAGTCAAAAATATTCATTGCTATTAGATTTTACTTCTATCTTGATCATCTTTCAAGGATATATGTAAAGTAAGGGGTTATATTAGAAAGAGTACCACTTTCCATTATATTCTATCAGGATATGAGGCATATGTAGATGTTTTGGTGAAGTCTTCTCCATGATGTGGATATAATGTTATATTTCAAAACTACTTATCATACTTTTGTAGATAGTCAGTGCGAGAGGACACTCTAAACTCTGGAAGACATGTTGGGAGATAAATATATGGATTTCAATGGTTTTTGGGATCAACACCTAACACTGGTTGAATGTTAATATAATAATAGCTTTCAATCTTGTTTTACTATAGATCTTTATGAAGCCCTGTATGGAATGAATTGTATGTAATGACCCAGACGCTCATGACCATGTCCATTTCCAATTATCGGTGCGACCGATCGGCGAGACTGATTGGTGTCACCCAGCCTTGGCAGGTTTTTCTCCTGCAGCCTCCCTCGTAACCCCACTTTTAGGCCCTTTTAGCTTTTTGAACTCTTTAAAGGCCATTTGAAGCCATAATTAATATCTAAAAATACTGAGAAACCTCTCTATTAAATAAAAATTAATCCAGTCGTGTGTAACCACCCAACTGTGTGGAATATCCACTATCCGACTTCCAAGGCATGCAAATTTCATATTCTGTAACAATGAGATTTTATCTATATATCATAGAATAACTTCTTCTTCCCCCATCTTCATTTTTGGACAACTTATCTCTTCTTCCTTCTGAATTTGAAGTCCTTTGTTACTGAGGCAAGTGGTGCACCTGTGCCGGAGCCGTGCAAGTCGCACATCCCCTATTCCTAGGGGATGGAGAAAAACATTGATCGTTGATCAATCAAGTAGGGTTTCACCTTCATCTATCCTTTATGTGTATCTTTCGGGGTGTGTATGCAATTTCTTCTGTAGAATTGGATGAACCAAACTATAAAGAAGATGATAAACGAATTATAAAGAATTAAGGGGATGGGTGTGACCGATGATTCTGCTCTATTTTTTTTTCTTTGATGATTAATACTTTCTGGATTGTGAGGGTTTACGCCTACTGAAAATCATGGTCGTTGGTGGTCTTTCTTTGTGCATTAATAAACCCTTACTTCTGGTGCTGGTCATGTAAAGAAGATTGGTAAATTACGTATATTCGGCTAAATAAATTGAATGCACCTGGATCAATCTCTTTTCTTTGATAACCCCTGTTAATGTATAGTGGAATTGAAATAATGGAGTGTGTTAAATCTTTTAAATCTGAAAATACTAGCATGGCCCTGCTTTGGGGAAATGGTTTGGTTGTTTTCATTCACGGGCCGATTTCTAGGTGATGTGGGTGGGGATGGGATCCCCTATTGATATGGATTCGATGGTTATGAGTTTGAGAGAGTGTGGCTACTTGATTATAAAAATAATTGGGGTGGGATCCTCTATTGTTGAGAAACCATTGGCTCCTAGATCCTGGGATCATAGGGCTGTATCATGGGGATTTCTTTGGTTCCAGTACTCGAGGGATCCAAATTGTCCCTATGTTGTTGTGTGTTTACAAGAGAACCGGGTGTGAATACTTAAATTGATGTTGGTTGTACTCTTTCCTTGGATTGTGCATATGATTACTAGTTTCCCAAGTAGGTGAAGAAACATATTTAAACATTATTACTGAACATGGAAACAAGGATGGGAAAAATGGGTTTTGGTTTGGTGCGGGTTGTTACTTGGACACTGGTACTGGGTGTGTTCTTTAGGATGGATGAAGAAAAACCTAGATTTGGGTGAGTTCTTATTACCTATAAATACTTGTAGTTTTTGTGTTTCAAATTCACGCCCTACCCAAGTTTAGAACTTAGTTCCGAACACCCCCATTTCATGGGGGAGGGTGTTTTTTCCAACACTTATATTAGTGGCTGGTTATTAGATCCTTTCTTTGCCCTTTCCCGGATAGCCCAAGTATCTTAGGGCAGGTTGTGATGGCTTGAAGTCCATTATTATCCCATAAATCTTTTGACAGGGTAGTGTGGTGGTTGGCCCAACTGTGTGCGGCCAGGTGGATTCCCATGTATCTTTGGGATGAGGCCCAGGTGTCTACGGGCGTGGCGGTAGTTCATCTAGCCCAGGTGTCTTCGGGCGTTGCAGTGATTTTTCTGGCCTTGGTGTTTGTAAGCATGGTTACATGTGACAGTTGGGGCCCAGGTGTGTGTGAGCGGGGTATGGCAGTGGGACTGCGGTGTGAATGGCGGGATTGTTCTGATGCGTTGGATTTATTCAATAACCAGTGGGAAAGTGGAGCGGGGTACCCAAACATCGATGTTCTATTACAATACATTACTTGACTTGCGTTATTTGGGGAGTGTGCCTTGGTGAGGCTTTGGTGGTTAGTTTCCTTATTAGGTGGTTGGTTATCACTTTTCTCATAGGGAATTAGTATGCCTCCCCACTTGTGCACAAGAGTCTTTGGTTTTCTCTACTTAGTATACTTGTATGCTCACCCAATGTATATAAAACTTCTTTCAGGTTTCTAGGAGGACTTTGAAGATTGTGCTGGACCATACTAGCTCAGACCTTGTGACAAATCATCGCAGTTGTTGTTGTTCTTTCTTTTGGTATTTTTTTTTGTAGACTCCTTATACATTGTGGATTTTACTTTTGTAACATGCATTGGGAATGGTTCTTGGATTTACTTTTACATTCAGTTTGATGTTGTGGGATTCAGTATCTTATCTCCTAATCCTATTAAAAGAAAAAGGGCAATGCCTTCCATTTAGTGTGTGACATTATACCCTTAGTGCTGGTCTCCACTCCAGGACCTATTGAAGGCGTGTTTCGGAGGTCATTATCTCTTATTAAACATTAAGAAGGAAGGGTCTAGCAATCTGCTGACCCTTCCCTCCTTTTGGTGAAGGCGGGTCGTCAAAGAATGGTATCAGAGGAGGAACCCAGCCTTACGTGAGGTGCACTGCCTGGGTTGAGATTTAAGGCCCCCAACGAGGACGTTGTGATATAAATGTGGGGGGGGGGGTGATTGTAACACCCTCAAATGATAAAGGGTTAAATGACTAAATGATATCACTCATGTCAACAAGGTGCACCTTCTTTTTCGGGAGCATGTCTGATTAGAACTCCATAGTTAAGCGTGCTTGGCCTAGAGTAGTGATCAGTATGGGTGACCCTCTGGGAAGTTCTCAGGGTGTGTGTGAGTGAGGAAATAGCACACTAGAAAGGACATGTGTTGGCCTATGGGGAATTTCATTAGTAAGATGACCCGTTCGGGCATATGGGTGGACCCTAGGGTGGGTCACATGTGTCTGTGGGGCAACTGGGGGTACCTGGCGGGCTGGGACCTGACGACCATGTGATGGTGGGTCGTGACAGAATGGTATCAGAGGGGGTTGAGAGATAGGATGATGTCTGGAGTTAGGCATGGTGAGGATTGCATGGGACGATAGGGAAATGGTGTTGGGTGACCTTGGTGCGTGAATTAGGTCAGGAAAGACAAGCTAGGACACTAGATTTTAGGGCCCCCCGTGATCCGATGTCAGGACTCTGGACCTACCAAACGACTGAGTGAAGCCACACTGATTGCAGGGAAGAGACCCTCAGGAAGGAACATGCATCATAATGACTTGTGTTCTTGTGTTTTTGGGGTGGTTTGGGAATTTGAAATTAATTAGAAGTTTAAGACGTTTTAAGAACAATATTATGCACTACTTGGGATTAGGTATTCCTTATTTACCTTGCATCTATGACACCAGGAAGAAGACCATGAGTTGTACGGGCGATTAAGGCCCAGGAAGATGACTTGGCTGATCAGTGGAGGGATGATCGAGAGGAGGAGGATGACCAGTGGCAGAAGGCACTTCCATAAATCCACTGACAGACCCTCGAGAAGTACGAGGGTAGCATCTCTAACATGAAGACGGAGGGCTAGCTGGAGGAGCTGGTGATAGCCTTCGGCTTGATCCGGTTTCAGACCGAGTACTGGGTTCCTCTGGCCGTCAGCCAGATATGGGGAGCAGCGCATCAGTGGTGGATGCTCTACCTAGGGGAGAGGAGAGACGCTGAGGTGGCATGGTCTGACTTCGATAAGGAGTTCCGGGCGGAATTCCTCTCTTCTAAGATGAAGGAAGAAAAGAGGAAGGAGCTACTCTCCCTCCATCAGGGGAGTATGTCCATAAGGGAGATGGTGATCAAGTTCAAGGATCTCCTTCGCTTTGCTCCGGACCTCTTTCTGGATGAGGAGTCTTGGGTGAGATGTTTAGAGATGGCGCTCTGACCCTCCCTCCAATACGCTATTACCCCCTTCACCTTTCCGACATACTTGGAGGTCCAGAAGAAGGCAGAGGTGGTGGAGAGGATGCACACGCTGGGCGGTGTGTCACAATAGGGGTTTCAGCTAGGCCCATCAAAGGGAAAGGCCGTCAGCACCAGACCTCCAGCATCGGGACTCTCTAGGTTCTGACCAGCATGGAAAAGGCCGCAGCAGTTCCAGTTCCGGTCCCCCAGTCCTCTCCCTTTCCCTTTGGGCCCAGGACCGAGGTGTTTTGTCTGTGGGAGCCATGGACATCTCTGGAATCAGTGCCTGAACCGAGTTCAGTATGGCAGTGGTGGACATGCCCAACAACCGCTTCCAGCGAGGCCCATCCAGCAGCAGCAGCAGGGGCAATGAGCTCCCTCTCCTCAGCGGGCTGACATTGCAGGGGGAGCCCGACCTTAGGGCACTCTTCAGGGACCTTAACCAGGGCGTGGTCGGGGAGTTGGTCGATAGCCGAGGGGTAGAGGAGCTGGGCGTGGACATTTGCACGCTGCAGAGGCATCAGTTCCAGCGGGACCGAAGGTTGTTCGAGGTACGATTAGTTTGTTAAGTAACCTTTCTTACGCCTTGTTCGATACCGGAGCTTCACACTCTTTTTTGCACCCGGTACGGCCCATGCACTGGGTCTAGATGCTGAGAGACTTCTAGTGCCTCTGGTGCTAAGAACACCAGTCGGAGGTCATACCGACTTGTTATATGTTTGTAGAGGATGCAAACTGATGGTAGGGACACACCAGTCGGTCATGGATCTACTACTGCTACAGATACATCCATACGATTCCATCCTAGGCATCGACTGGATATTCTCCATGTGTGCCATCATCTAATGCTTCCGAGGAACGGTTGGGTTCTTAGACTTGGGTGGCCGACGTGTTACACTCACCGGCGAGCGGAATGGTCAGAAGGGCAGTAGGTGAGAGGAACCCCACCTCTCCTTGTTAGTCGCGCTGTTAGTAGAGTCAGTAGATGCTAAGATGGTGGAAGTACCATGGATCCTTAGTGAGTTTAGGGATGTCTTTCCTGAGGAGGAAATGGCTCTACCCCCTTTGACGTGATATCGACTTTTGGATAGACATGTAGCTTGGGGCTCGTCCGATTTTGATGGCTCCTTACCGGATGGCACCTTCAGAGCTACAGGAGTTGCAGATTCAGATTAACGATCTGATGAAGAGGGGTTACGTCTGACCAAGTGCGTCATCATGGGGTGCTCCATCCTTGTTCTCAAATAAGGAAGATGGTGGTAACACATTGAGAATAGACTACAGGAGGCTGAATCAGATGACGATCAAGAATCTCTACCCTCTTCCGAGGATAGACGATCTTTTCGACCAGCTGAAGGTGTAGGATGGTTCTCAAAGATTGACCTGCGCTCTGGAAATCATCAGTTGTGGGTGAAGGAGGGAGAAATCTAGAAGATGGCCTTCAGGTGCAGATATGGTCACTTCGAGTTTGTAGTCATGCCATTCGGAATTACAAACGCCCTGGCTATGTTCATGGGGCTTATGAACTCCGTCTTCCAGGAGTATCTTGATCAGTTTGTAGTCGTGTTCATCGACAGAATCCTAATCTATTCAATATTATAGGAGTACCATGCAGATCATCTGAGGACGGTTTTAGGGGTCCTCTGACAACACCATATCTATGGGAAGTTGTCAAAATGCAAGTTCTACACGACTAGAATTTTACACTTTACCAACGGTTGTGAACCGTTGGTAAAGGCCTAGAAACCATTGGTATACAGTATACCAACTTTTTCCAAAACTGTGGCCATGTAAGCTGTGAAAGAAGACCTATACCAATGGTTTTCATAGAACTGTTGGTATATAGTGAAGGAGTTTCAAATTCCAAACGGTTATATTGAAGCCGTTGGTAAATCTCTACTCCAACGGTTCTAAAACAATTTGGAACATACATTTTAGGGTTTACCAATAGTTTACAACCGTTGGAATAGGATTTTTACCAATGGTTCACTTAAACCGTTGGTATATATAACAAAATAACACATTACCAACGGTTGCAAACCGTTGGTATAGTGTTTTTTACCAACGGTTCAGGAGAACAGTTGGTATATATTGAAGATGGAATACTATACCAATGGTTTCAAACCGTTGGTATTGTGTATTTCCAGAACCATTGCACTGCACCCCCACCATTGCACCAGCACCCCCACCTACATAAAAAGCACCAGAACTATTGCATAGTATTAAAACAGCATAAAAACACCTGTAATAACACAAAAAAACACATAAAACCATCAAACTCTTCCAACCATGTGGTGTACTACAATTCCCTTTTTCAATCTTCATATGATAAGAATAATCTAGTGGAGTTGAATAACAGTTTCAATAACTCAAAATGGGGTATGGAAACTTACCCATGGTTCCATGGTGGTTATGAAACTAAATTTGAAAATGGGGTTGGGAAACTTACCCATGGTTCCTTTGTTCTTACAAAAGGAGTAAAGTATAGAACTCATTATTTGATTTAAAATTCAGGCAGAACTGAAATGATCACACGTTCAACTTGTGATGGTCTAGAAGAATGGAATTGTACATTTTTTTAACTTAGTTAGAATAATATTAATGTTTTTAAGGCTATGAACACTAAATGGTACAAGTATGGTGCGATCTATTGATCAAAGTAGGATTCCACCACATCGTACCTCAGATTGAGGTGGGGTTGACTCATACACATAAAAAATAACCAATGTATCATTGTCCTAATGTATCATCACAATACAAATACCTTTGATAATTTTTTCATATGTAAGTTGTTGGTTTCACTTAAAATGATGTTCATTTCAAAAAAAAGTGAGACACTTAGAGTGATACTGATCACACTGTGCCTTAGATGGAGGCGAGGTTGACTCAAACATATCACAACTTACACATGTATCGTTTTCCTAAATTATCAATAAAATATGAAAGAGTTTTGTTAGTTTTCTATATGAAAGTTATTTTCACTTAAAATCTTGTCCATTTCAAATAAAAGATAGACACATAGAGTGATACCGGTCACACCATGCCTCATATGGAGGTGTGGTTGACTCGTACATGTCACAAATGACACATGTATAATTTTCCTAAAGTATCAATACAATCTGAAAGAGTTTGGTCCATTTTCTGTATGCATGTTGTTGTTTTAACTTAAAATTCTGTCCTTTTCAAATAAAAGTGAGACACTTTGAGTGGTACAAGCCACACCATGTCTTGGATTAAGACGGAGTTGACTCTTACATGTCACAAATGGTCCATGTACCATTTTTCTAAAGTATCAACACAATCTGAACGCGCTTGATTGATTTTCCATATGCCAATTGTTGTTTTCACTTTAAATCAAGTCCATTTCAAATAAAAGTGAGACACATTGAGTGGTAACAGCCACACCGTGCCTCATATTGAGGCAGGATTGACTCTTACACATCAAAAAATGACCCATTGATCGTTTTTCTAAAGTTTCAATAGATTTCGAATGTGTTTGGTTGGTTTTCCGTATGCGAGTTGTTGTTTTCACATAAAAGTAAGTCCATTTTAAACAAAAGAGAGACACTTTGAGTGGTATCGGCCACACCGCACCTCGGATTGAAGCTAGATTGACTCGTACACGTCACATATGACCCATGTGTCCTTTTTCTAAAGTATAAACACAATCCGAATGTGTTTGATTGGTTTTCTGTATGTGAGTTGTTGTTTTCATTTAAAATTAAGTCCATTTTAAACAAAAGAGGGAAACTTTGAGTGGCACTGGAAACACCATGCCTCAGATTGAGGCGGGGTAAACTTGTACACAACACATATGATACATGGATCATTGTGATAAATTATCAACACAATCAGAATCTGTTTGGTCGGTTTTCCGTATGTACTTAAGACGTTGTCCATTTTAAACATAAGAGAGACACTTTGGGTGCTTTCAGCCACACCGTGACTTGGATTGAGACGCAGTTGAGTTTTACACATCACATATGACCCATGGATCCTTTTCCTAAAGTTTCAACAGAATATGAATGTGTTTGGTTAGTTTTCCGTATGTCAGATATTTTTTTTACTTAAAATTATGTCTATTTTTAACAAAAGAGAGACACTTTGAGTGTTTTCGGCCACACTGTGAATCAGATTGAGGCAGGTTTGACTCATACACATCGTATATGACCCATATATCATTGTGCTAAATTTTCAACAAAATCCGAATGCATTTGGTCAGTTTTGTGTATGGCAGTTGTTGTTTTCACTTAAAATTAAGTCCATTTTAAACAAAAGAGAGTCACTTTGAGTGGTAGCAGCCATACTGCGCCTCGGATTGAGGTGGGGTCAAATCTTACACATCACATATTAGCCATGGATCCTTGTGATAATGTATCAACACAATAAGAATCTGTTTGGTTGGTTTTCCGTATGTACTTAAAATGTTGTTCATTTTAAACATTAGAGAGACACTTTTGTTGGTTCCGGCCACAACATGACTCATATTGAGGCGAAGTTGACCTGTACACATCACATATGACCCATGTATCCTTGTCCTAAAGTCTCAACAGATTCTGAATGCCTTTGGTAGGTTTTCTGTATGCCAGTTGTTATTTTCACTTAAAATTAAGTCTATTTTAAACAAAAGAGAGACACTTTGAGTGGTGTCGGCCACACCATGCCTTGGAATGAGGCGGGGTTGACTCTTACACATCAAAAATGCCCCATTGATTGTTTTCCTAAATTATCAACACAATCCAAATGCGTTTGTTCTTTTTTCCGTATGCCAGTAGTTGATTTCACTTAAAATGTTGAGGCGAGATTAACTCGTACAACCACCAGGACAGCCCCCCCACCCGGATTTTGGCGGGATTGACTCATACACATTACATATTACCCATTTATCCTTTTTCTAAAGTATCAACACAATCCGAATGCATTTGATCGGTTTTACGTATGTCAGTTGTTGTTTTCACATAAAATTAAGTTCATTTATATAAAAGTGAGACACTTTGAGAGGTACCGGAAACACCACGCCTCAGATTGAGGTGGGGTCAACCCGTACACGTCACATATGACCCATGGATCCTTTTCCTAAAGTTTCAACAAATTATTAATGTGTTTGGTCGGTTTTCCGTAAGTCAGTTGTTGTTTTCACTTAAAATTAATTCTATTTTAAACAAAAGTGAGACACATTGAGTGATGACGGCCACACCGTGACTCAGATTGAGGCGGGGCTGACTCGTACACGTCATATATGACCCATGGATCGTTGTGCTAAATTTTCAACAGAATCTGAATTCATTTGGTCAGTTTTCCGTATGTCAGTTGTTGTTTTTACTTAAAATTAAATCCATTTTAAACAAAAGAGAGACACCTTGAGTGGTACCAGCCACACTGTGCCCCAGATTGAGGCAGGTTCAACTCGTACACATCATATACGATCCATGGATCATTGTGATAAAGTATCAACACAATCAAAATCTTTTTGGTCAGTTTTCCATAAGTACTTAAAAATGTTGTCCATTTTAAAAATAAGAGAGACACTTTGGGTGGTTTTATCCACAAAATGACTCGGATTGAGGTGAGGTTGACTTTTACACATCAAATATGACCCATGGATCCTTTTCCTAAAGTTTCAACAAATTATGAATGCGTTTGGTCAGTTTTCCGTATGTCAGTTGTTGTTTTCACATAAAATTAAATCTGTTTTAAACAAAAGAGAGGAATTATGAGTGGTGATGGCCACACCATGACTCAGATTGAGTCGTGGTTGACTCTTACATGTCATATATGTCCCATGGATGGTTGTGCTAAATTTTAAACAGAATCCGAATGCATTTGGTTAGTTTTCTGTATGTCAGTTGTGGTTTTTACTTAAAATTAATCCATTTTAAACAAAAGAGAGACACTTTGAGTGGTACCAGCCACACCGTGCCTCAGATTGAGGCGGGGTCAAATCTTACATGTCACATATGAGCCATGGATCCTTATGATAAAGTATCAAAACAATAAGAATCTATTTGTTCGGTTTTCTGTATGTACTAAAGATGTTGTTCGTTTTAAACATAAGAGAGACACTTTGGATGGTTCCGGCCACACCGTGACTCGGATTGAGGCGCGGTTGAGTTTTACACGTCACATATGACACATGGATCCTTTTCCTAAAGTTTGAACAGATTATGAATGTGTTTGGTTGGTATTACGTATGTCAGTTATTGTTTTCACTTAAAAGTAGGTCAATTTTAAACAAAAGAGAGACACTTTGAGTGGTGCCGGTGACAACGCGACTTAGATTGAGGAAATTTTGACTCGTACACGTCATATATGACCCATAGATCATTTTTCAAATGTTTAAATTGATTCCGAATGCATTTAGTCAGTTTTCTGTATGTCAGTTGTTGTTTTCACTTAAAATTTAGTCCATTTTAAACAAAAGAGAGACACTTTGAGTGGTACCAGCCACACCACAGCTCGGATTGAGACTAGGTTAACTCTTACATGTCACATATGACCCATGGATCATTGTTCTACAGTTTCAATAGAATCCAAATGCATTTGGTCAGTTTTCCATATGTCAGTTTTTGTTTTCACTTAAAATTAAGTCCATTTTAAACAAAAGTGAGACACTTTGAGTAGTACCGGCCACACTGCGCCTCAGATTGATGTTTGTTTGACTCTTACACATGAAAAATGATACATTTATCGTTTTCCTAATGTATCAACACAATACCAATGCGTTTGGTCAGTTTTATGTATGCCAGTAGTTGCTTTCACTTAAAATGTTGTTCATTTCAAATAAAAATTAGACACTTTGAGTTGTTCCAGCCACACCGCGCCTTGAATTGATGTGGGTTTGACTCCTACACGTCACAAATGTCCAATGAATCATTTTTATAAAGTATCAACACAATCCAAATATGTTTGGTCAGATTTCCATATGTCAGTTATTTTTACTTAAAATAGATTCCGTTTTTAACAAAAGAGAGACTCTTTGAGTGATTTAGGCCACACCGCGCCACAGATTGTTGTGAGGTTGACTCATACAAGTCAAAAATTTACCATGGATCATTTTCCTAATGTATCAACACAGTTATAATGTGTTTGGTTGGTTTTCCATATTCCAGTAGTTTTTTTCACTTAAAATGTTGTGCATTTCAAATAAAAGTTACACAGTTTGAGTGGTTCCGGCCGCACCACAGCTCTAATTGATGCGGGGATGACTCTTACACGTCAAAAATTTCTCATGGATCGTTGTGTTAAAGTTTCAACACAATCTGAATACGTTTTTTCAGTTTTCCGTATGTCAGTTATTTTTACATAAAACAGTGTTCATTTTAAACAAAAGTGAGACACTTAGAGTGCTATCGGCCACACAGTGCCTCAGAATGAGGCGGGGTTGACTCGTACACATCCCAAATGACCCATGGATAATTTTACTAAATTATAAACACAATACAAATGTGTTTGTTCTATTTTCTGTATACCAGTAGTTGTCTTTACATAAAATGTTGCGGCTAGATTAACTCGTACAACCACCTGGACAACCCCCCACCCCTCGGATAGCTCCATACTCACCCCGGACATCCCCCCATCCCTCGGACAGCCCCCACTCACCCCGGACAGCCCACACCCCTCGAAAAACCACCTGGAAAGCCCCCCCCCCCACCTGGACACCCCATCCCCCAACACCTGGGCATCCCCATGTAGTCATTATTACAAACATTAATAAAAAATTATTAATCAACCTCATTTGTCAAAAATAATCATACTGAACATAAATCAATAATATTATTGGATATATAAATGAAAATGAAGGCATACTATCTTACATCCTAAATTACCACCCACAGCCATGATTAATTTCAACAGACCTCTCATTTCTACCAAATCAAAAGAGAAAAACAAAAAATGTAGTTGCACATCAATAAAACCAAATCTAAAATTGTTATGGATGACTACACATGCCAGCATGGCTACTGAAAAGCAGCCCACCATAATAAAAGTGAGTATTTTCCAAGAAAGTGACATAATATACAATGTACATTGAGAACCATATTTAATTGACCCTAAATGCTTTGTTAGTACAATCATCTTAGGAATCCAATTATCACTCATGACTAACCATGCCACTATAAACAACCTAGAGTGTATGAGTTTTCTCTCTAATCTCAACAACATCATCACACATTCTTACCATGATGTGAATCATGTGTAATATGAATGATATTAACACAAAATTCCCAGAAATACCAAGCCTTCTAAAAACTGAAAATTTATGGATGATATTAACACACAATTCATTTTGAATCAAATTTGATTCACTTTTCTACTTATCCTAATAGACCATACTCATACTATAATCACTATATGTGTGCCACAATCAAAGTTCAACACACGCACCCAAATCAAACAGAAAACAAAATTCATAAACACCCAAATATAAATAGAAAACCAAAACAGTAGATGTAGATAATTAAAATAAAAGTATCACTTACATGAAATGTAGAACTAAGAAATTTTGAAGACGGGTCGGAATGAAGGATTTTCACAGTAGGGTAAACAGAATCCCAATTCACCTCTTCACCCAATTGAAAACATAAAATCAAAATAGAAGACATAAAATCAAAATAGAAGATACATAACATTAAAATGAAAGTATAACTTACAGATTACAAATGAGAATCTAAGAAATTTTGAAGATGGAATGATTTGGATAGTAGGGTAAAGAGAATCCCACTTCTCTACTTCCATTTAGGGCTCCAGTCGCGCGAAATGGGGTGCCCGAGGTTCTGTCTATTTCTGGGAAATAATTTCCAACAGTTTTTAAAAACCGTTGGGAATGAAAACTTTTACCAATGGTTTTAAAAAACCGTTGGTAAAGACCTTTAAAAACTCACTTTTACCAACAGTTTTACAAAACCGTTGGTATATCTTCATCAAAAAAACTTTTACCAATAGTTTTGCAAAACCGTTGGTATATCTTTCTCACAAACACACTTTTACCAACAGTTGTGCAAAAATCTTTGGTATAAATTCACCTCTACATACCGTTACCAACGGTTTTTGAAAAAACTTTTGGTATATGATTGGTATACTAATATACACCAACGGTTTAAGAAAACCGTTGGTATATATCTGTTGGGAAAACCTATATTTCCAGTAGTGCTAGACGCGAGAAGTAAACTTCCTTATGCATGTAGTGTACGAACAGGGGTTAGTGGTAGACCCATAAAAGGTTGAGGTAGTTGTTTCTTAGGAAACACCCAAGAACGTTGTAGAGGTCCGTAGTTTTTTTGTGCTGGCATGTTACTATCGGAGGTTTGTACCCAACTTCTCTCGACTTTCATCACCTTTGACAGCCTTCACCAGGAAGGACCTGGTTTTTGTATGGGGAAATCAGTGCGAGGTAGCTTTATGCTATCTGAAGGAGAAATTGGCTAGTTACCCAGTACTGAGACTACCAAGAGAAGGGGTGGTGTATGAGGTGTTTTTTTATGCTTAAGGGTAGGGCCTCAGATGTGTGTTAATGCATCGATAAAGGGTGATCTATTAGGGGTCTAGGCAGTTATACCCTCATGAGCGTAATTATGCCACCCACGATCTGGAGCTTGTAGCGGTCATGTTTGCTCTAAAGTTGAGGCGTTATTACCTCATTGGAGAATGCTTTGTGGTCTTCACGGATAACAAAATCTTGAGGTATATCTTCTCCCAGCAGGACCTAAACATACGACAGTGGTGGTGGATGGAGTTCCTCCAGGATTATGATTTCATGATTTCCTACACATCAGGGAAAGGAAACTTGGTGGTTGATGTCTTGAGAAGGATGTCACAGAGGGATGCGGTCCGAGAGTCGGTGGACACTTGGAGGGCGATGGAGGATTTGGCTGCCCTTCACCAGGATGTGAGGATGGATATTGGTAGAGGTTGCATGTATCAGATGATAGTACAGTCTTCCCTGTTACATCTGGTGGAGGAGTCTCAGTGGGGAGACTCCGAGTGCAAAGTTATGCATGCCCGAGTTGACCAGGGAAATGCTCCAGAACGGTGGACGGAGGATGGTCAAGACCAGATTCTTTTTCGAGAAAAGTTGTTTGTTCCAGAGTCGATGCGTGGTCAAGTCATTATTGATTTCCAAAACTCACCTCTAGCAGCACACCCGAGAGTTTCAAATATGTACCAGGGTCTACAGAGACAGTTTTGGTGGTCCGGAGTAAAGCGAGCAGTGGCAGAGTTTGTGGCCAAGCGCCTAGTGTGTCAGAAGGTGAAGGCTAGACACTGTGTTCCAGGCGGGTTGTTGCAACCTTTAGATGTCCTCGAATGGATGTGGGAAGACATCTCGATGGATTTCATCATGAGACTACCCAATGTTCAAGGAGTTTGGGATGCCATCTGGGTAGTAGTAGACCGGTTGACGAAGTCGGCTCACATCCTGGTGATTAAGGAGTCGAGTGTAGTGGATTCTCTAGCCCAGAAGTATGTGGACAAGGTAGTGTGGTTGCATGGAGTTCCGACTTCCATAGTCTTGGAATGGGATGCACGCTTTACCTCACGAGTCTGGATGGGATTTCGGCATTCTTTTGGCAACCGGCTACGTCTTAACACTGCTTTCCACCCCCAGAAAAATGGGTAGACAGAGCCCACCATCCAGACCATGGAGGACATGTTGCGGGCATGTATTCGGGACTTTGGGGATTCATGGGTGCTACACTTGCCTCGGGTAGAGTTCACCTACAATAATATCCATCACTCTACTATTGGCATGGATCCATTCAAAGATTTTATGTGTTGAGCCCTCTGGGAGAATTAGTTGAACTTATATTTTGATAATCCCAACTATGCTCAATCATATTTTAACTATGCTCAATTATAATTTTGATAATCTCAATTATGTTCAAGTTCCTATATTAATTAATGATTAATTACATATTTCATTATCTATGTACACCATGAACATATTCATATATTACAATATTTATATTATCCTCAGTGAATTCGATTACAAAATGGATATATATTCTAACTTGACCCATTCTGCCAATAGAATGCTTAAACAGACAAGTGGTCACTGTTACATCAAGCCTACCGATATGTGAAGGTTACCGATACGAAAAGGCTACCGATACGTGAAGGTCACTGTTATGAAAAGCCTACCAATACAGACAAGCCTACCGACTCAGACAAGTTACCGAAGGAAGTCTACCGTTATGCAAGCCTGCCGGTACATCAAGCATACCGATACAGACAAGCCTACCGATACAGACAAGTTACCGATGGAAGTCTACCATTACACGAATGGTCACCGGTACATTAAGACTACCGACAGACATGAAGTCTACCGATTGAAAGGCTACTGTTACACAAGAGTCTACCGATACAAAGACTACAGTTACTCAAGGCTACCGATATCCAAAGCTACCGTTCCAGAGAATCCGAAACTGTCTAAATTTCTTTATCTTTATTTAATCTAACCAACGGTCATATAAGGTATATTTTAATGCACTGAAATTTATTTAATGTGTGTTGTTGGATGTCAGGGAACCATACCTCAAACCTGCAAAAAGAAATCATTTTCTTTTGCCGGAGCTCGTGCTATAAAAGTCCTTGATGCTACACAAGAGAACATATATATGACGTTCTACACACACATGCAGAATACACGAGGAATATACACAAGATAGAAGACAACACGAAGAACAACATACAAGAAGAGCCTATAGAGATATACATACATGATAAATAATACACAGAAGATCATACACTTTCACGAGGATTTTGATGAGCTTCATCGACTACATTTTCACTGTCTCTGAACCTTGATGTCAAGAAAACGACACTCTGTTTTTCAGACAGAAACCAGAAGAGGACTCAGAAGCCTTTCTGATCAAATCCGAATGATTCCAGAGCTACACTGCAATCACTAGATCCATTCTAAAATCAATATCTTGCTCAGTGATTTATTATTTACATTTAGAGCAGTGTGTGTCATCTGCTATATTTTACACACAAACACTCTCATGTGCATTAACTGGAGGATCTGTAAATCCTCATCCATAATTTTACATCTTTTATTTCCCACTGTGGATAGTGGTAGAGGTCGTGTGTGACCTGGATAGCTAGATTTGTTGTTGTTTTGTTTCCCACGTAGAACTGTGGTAGAGGTCATTGACCTGAACAGTTGTAAACTGTTGTGAACCCAAATCCAGGGTCTGGATCCAATTTATATAAATTTTTTAGAGGACAAAGTCTCGGCTTGAGACTGAACCTCTAGGTCATATCTGTTGTGATTTATTTAGTTTTATGTAAATCCTTTTATTCCGCTGCCAAGTGATTTAAAAGTTAAACTGTTTTTCAAATCTACTCTGATAATTGAATTAGCAAGTGTTTGCATTATTTTTAAATCATTAGGTTAGTTTCGAAAGCTAATATGATCTTATGATTAGATAAACTGGGAATTAATCAATCCCTTGAGAATCTAATTGAATGTTTTCTTTAATTCAAATTCACTACAATTCAATTAGTATTCTAAATTGGGGGAATTTGGTAAAATATTTTAAAATAGAAATTTTAATTGGAACTCAATTCACCCCCCTCTTGAGTATCCACTCCGAACAACATTTGGTATTAGAGGATTTTGAAATATTTTCTGAAGTAATCTGTTTTCAACTTTGATTTTAGTTGTATTTTAAAGTTCTTTAAAGTTCTTTTTTTGCTAAATTTTTATCTCTATAAAATTTCTACTTTTACCATGTTATCATGGATAACAGACTTGAAGGTGTTGCTACTAATAGACCACCATTTTTCAATGGAAACAACTATTCTTAGTAGAATATTAAGATGAAAATTCATTTAGAAAGCATGTGTTTTGATATTTGGAGTACCATAGAATTAGAACATAAAATTCCTACTACTGTTAGATCTACTTGGAATGAAGCTACTAAGAAACCCTATAATAATAATTGCAAATCTATGAATGCTCTGTATTGTGCTTTAGGATATGATGAATTTAATTGAATATCTTCTTGTAAGGCTGCACATGAAATTTGGGATACCTTAAGTGTTTCTCATGAAGGAACAAATAATGTTAAGAAAATGAGATTGAACACCTATAATATTAAATATGATATTTTTATGATGAAGCCTGATGAACCCATTTCTGATATGTATCTCAGGTTTAACGAAATTGTCAACACAATTATCTCACTGGGAAAGGATGTTCCATCAATGGACCAGATCATGAGGATTTTGAGATGCCTACCTGAAAGATGGAGGTGCACTTCTATTTCAATAAGAGAATCTTGTGATATTGGCGAACTGCCAGTTAAGGAACATATAGGTAAGTTGATGATGTATGAAGAAGAGATTAAGGTAAACAAAGAAGAAGAAGATGAACCAAAAAGGAAGTCAGTTTCCTTCAAGACTTATACTTCAAAGAACAAGGATAAGGAGAAACTTCAAGCTGTAAGTGATACCTCAAGCTGTGAAGAAAGTGAATGTGCATCTGACAGTGATGAAGAAATTGCTCACATAGCTAGAAGATTTATGAAGTTTTATAGGAAAAACAAGTTTTCAGAAAATCAAATTACAAAGGCATGTATGACAACAATGGACACATGAAAAAGGACTGGAAGAAATCTGACAAATCTGATTATGTTGTCTGCTATGAATTCAACAGAAAAGGACATATAAAAGCAGATCTTCCAAAGCTGAAATACAAGAAGAAGTATGAGTATAAGGACAATAAGTATAATAAATCAATGAAATATATATGGAGTGTTTCTGAGGATAGCTCTAGTGAATTTGAAGCTTCTGAATCTGAAATCCGAAATAAGCCAAACATGTGTTTTATGACAAACACTTCTAAGGTAACATCTGAAACTCCTGCTTTAAATTCGTATTATTCTCGAGAGGATTATGATTCTAAACATATGTCGAAATCTGAACTGTTTGAATACTGTGATATGTTAGAGGAAACCTGTAATGAGCTGAAAGAAAAATACAATGGTTTAAGGAAACAGTATGCTTTAACTGTTAAACATAAATCTGATCTTGACATAGAAATGGAAAAGAATACTCTGTTTCTTAATGAAAACACTGAACTAAAATTGTCGAATTGTCCACTTAGGAAGGATTTAGAGAAGTTCAAAAATGGAAAAGATACGCTTACTCAAATACTAGGTATGCAGATTGCACCTAGATATACTAATGGAACAGGATACCAACCTGGACAAAGAAAAATTACCAAAACTCAATTTATTCCTAAATCTGGACAGAATGTAGATAGTTATAGTTCTCGATGTTCATATGCTTCAACTAGTTATATTCATAGTTATAGATCTAATAAGGTTTATCTATCTAAATCTATTTATTCTGAAAATTTAATGAGACCCATAAGACAAATTTGGGTACCTAAAATTTTATTGGCTAACCTGTCTGGACCCACAAAAATATGGGTACCAAAATCATTTCCTATCTAAATTTGTTTTGTAGGGAACCTTCTTAAAGAGCTCATGTAGAAAGACTTGGTACTTGGATAGTGGATGTTCACGAAATATGTCAGGAGAATTCTCATGTTTTAAAATCTTAGTTAGAGTAGTTGGAGGTTTTGTCACTTTTGGTGATAATTCTAAATAGAAAATCATCGGCTTAGGCCAGATTGTTAACACTAACTCAGTATTAATTTCTAAAGTTCTATTTTTTGATGGACTTAAATATAATCTACTAAGTATTTCTCAATTATGTGATGATGGTTTTAATGTTAAATTTGAAAATGATTCTTGAAATGTTTTTAATTCTAAAAACGCTTTAGTGTTTTCTGCCTTGCGAAATGAAAATGTCTATGCTGTTGATTTAAAATCTTTAGCTATGAAAAATATTAGTTGTTTAAATGATTTTCATAAAGATTCTTGGCTTTGGCATAGAATATTAGGACACTACAATGTACATTCACTTAGAAAACTTACTAGGACGAACTTAGTTAGAGACCTACCAAAACTTGAATTCCCAGCAGATAAAGTTTGTAATCCCTGTCAAAAGAGAAAGAAACATATAGTTTATTTCAAATCAAAGAAAGAAGTTCCAACTTCTGAACCTATCGAGTTGGTTCACATGGATTTGTTTGGACCTTCCAGAGTTTTAAGTTTAAATGGGAAGCACTTTGTCTATGTTCTAGTAGATGACTATTCTAGGTATACTTGGGTATTTTTTCTAGCTCACAAAAGTGAATCTTGTTCTTACATTGTTAAATATTCCATGTCTATAGTGAACCTTAGTGGACTTAAGATTAAAACCATGAGAAGTGATCCTGGCCGTGAGTTTGAAAACCATGAGTTTGAATCCTACTGCTCACACAGTGGCTATAGTCACAATTTCAATGCCCCTAGGACACCTCAACGGAATGGTGTAGTAGAAAGGAGGAATAGAACCCTTCAGGAAATTGAGAGCACCATGCTCAATGATTTTGACCTACCTATTTATTTTTGGGCTGAAGCTATCAATACAGCTTGTTATATTATCAATAGAGTCTTGATCAGACATGTTCGTAAGAAGACCCCTTATGAGTTGTGGAACCACAGGAAACCTAAGGTTAACTAATTCAGAGTTTTTGGTTGCAAAGTCATTATTCTTAAAACCAAAGATAATATTGACATGTTTTCATCCAAGAGTGATGAAGGAATTTTCCTAGGATACGCTATTTCTAGTAAATCCTATAGAGTTTTCAATAAGAGAACCAAATGTGTGGAGGAATTAGTTCACATAAAATTTGATGAAACTGATCCCAATGAACCTAAGACCTCTCTTGAAAATCTTGAAGATGGTCTCTCTGTTTTGAACCATAATGATTAATACATTGGAACTTTAATTAAAAAATCCAATTCTGGAAATTTTCCAGAACCTGCTGCTGTTGACTCACAACCTGTTGATGAACCTGAAATCTATAGACCTATATTTTTAATACCAACTAGGATTCTGAAGAACCATCCCTTATATGTTGTTGTAGGTAATCTGGATAGAGGAACACAGACTAGAGCTTCTCTAAAAAATCAGGTTGAACATCAGGCTTTTCTTTCACAGTTAGAACCTAAAAATATCAATGATGCTATCAATGATGAAATTTGGGTAATAGCTATGCAAGAAGAACTAAATCAATTTGAATGAAATAAAGTCTGGAAATTAGTAGAAAGTCCTAAGGACACATTAATCATAGGCACAAAGTGGGTGTTCAGAAACAAAGTTGATGAATCTGGAAACATCATTAGAAAAAAAGCTAGACTAGTTGCACAAGGTTACAATCAAGAAGAAGGAATTGACTATGAGGAAACCTTTTCACCTGTAGCTAGATTAGAGGCAATTAGGATCTTACTAGCCTTTGCATCACATATGAATTTCAAGTTATATCAAATGGATGTGAAAAGTGCTTTTCTAAATGGTTTTATTGTTGAAGATGTTTTTGTGGAACAACCACTTGGTTTTTCAAATCCTCACTTTCAAAATCATGTTTTTAAACTTTGTAATGCTTTATATGGTTTAAAACAAGCTCCAAGGGCTTGTTATGAAAGATTTAAAAATTTTCTTATTTTAAAAGGATTTACAAAAGGAATTGCTGATCCCACTATTTTTATAAAAATAATTTCAAAAGATATTTTAATAGTAAAAATCTATGTTGATGATATTTTTTTGGATCTTCTAAAAATTCATTATGTACTGATTTTTCAAAGGTTATGAAAAATGAGTTTGAAATGAGCTTAATGGGATAGATTATGTACTTTCTTGGATTTCAAATCTTTCAAACTAAAGATGGTATTATTTTGAATCAGAGTAAATATACTAAGGATTTATTAAAACTTTTTGGTTTGGACAGGATTAAGGGAAGTGATACACCATTGAGTACAACCTGTAAATTAGATATTGATGAAACTGGGAAACCAGTAGATCAAACTAATTATAGAGGTATGATTGGGAGTTTACTTTATCTTATTTCTAGTCGACCTGATATTATGTTTAGTGTATGTATGTGTGCTATATTTCATGCTAACCCTAAAGAGTCACACATACTTTTTGTTAAACGGATTTTCAAATATCTTAAATACACTGCCAATTTGGGACTGTTTTACCCAAAAGAACAATCATTATATTTAATAAGATATTCAGATGATGACTTTGCTGGATGCATTTTAGATAGAACGAGCACATCTGGAACATGTCATTTACTTGGAAAGTCCCTAGTATCATGGTGTAGTAAGAAACATAATTTAGTTGCATTATCTACTGCTGCAGTAGAGTATATAGCTACTAGTAGTTATTGTGTACAGATTCTGTGGATGAAACACACTTTATTGGACTATGGATTTGAGTTTAAACATGTTTCAATTAACTGTGATAACACTAGTGAGATCAGCATCTCAAAGAACCCTGTGTCTCACTCTAGAACCAAACACATTGATGTTATACACCACTTTCTAAGAGATCATTATCAAATATGTGATATTACTCTGGAAGTTATTGGAACTGAACTCCAATTAGCTGATATTTTCACTAATCCATTAAATTCAGAACTATTAAGTTTCATTACACATGAATTAGTAGTGATAACTTACTCTTAAACCGTTAGGATGAACCTCACCGTTAGGATGAACCTCACCGTTGGGATCAACCTCACCATTGAGATAAACCTCACCGTTAGGATCAACCTCACCGTTAGGGTGAACCTCACCGTTAGGATAAACCTCACCATTAGGATGAACCTCACCGTTAGGATTAACCTCACCGCTAGGATAGACTTCACCGTTAGGACACCTCACTGGTACATCTCTCGCGCTATTTTTAAATTTTTTTATTAAGGCCGACACTTTAAATTACTTTTTAATATAATATTTATTTTATATGTGAATCCTAAATGATATTAATCCCAACTCTAGATATCACTCAATCACCGTGAAACCGTCTGTTCGAATCCCTCTTCCCTAAACCTCTCAAGCTCGCTAAACCCTAAACCTCAGAATCTGAAATAGCCCATGTGAAGCATCCCTCAGTGGATGAAGGAAGTGATGTGCCGCAAGCTAAGAAGCAGAATGTAACGAATGTTGGTGCCAGTGGAAGAAGTAGCGATGCTGTTCGAAGGAATCCCATGAATCCACATTTTTCTAAGTGAGAAATTGTAGTGGAAAAGGAATTATGTGCGGAATGGCTGATCGTAATCAAGTCCTTGATTCTGAAGGTTTTAGAGCAGTGTGTGTCATCTGCTATATTTTACACACAAACTGTCTCATGTTCTTTAACTGGAGGATCTGTAAATCCTCATCCAACATTTTACATCTTTTATTTCCCAATGTGGATAGTGGTAGAGGTCGTGTGTGACCTGGATAGATAGATTTGTTGTTGTTTTGTTTCCCACGTAGAACTGTGGTAGAGGTCATTGACCTGAACAGTTGTAAACTGTTGTGAACCCAAATCCAGGGTGTGGATCCAATTTATATAAATTTTTTAGAGGAAAAAGTCTCGGCTTGAGACTGAACCTCTTGGTCATATCTATTGTGATTTATTTAGTTTTATGTAAATCCTTTTATTCCGCTGCCAATTGATTTAAAACTTAAATTTTTTTTCAAAGCTACTCTGATAATTGAATTAGCAAGTGTTTGCATTATTTTTAAATCATTTGGTTAGTTTCGAAAGCTAATATGATCTTCTGATTAGATAAACTGGGAATTAATCAATCCCTTGAGAATCTAATTGAATGTTTTCTTTAATTCAAATTCACTACAATTCAATTAGTATTCTAAATTGGGGGAATTTGGTAAAATATTTTAAAATAGAAATTTTAATTGGAACTCAATTCACCCCCCTCTTGAGTATCCACTCCGAACAACATTTGGTATTAGAGGATTTTGAAATATTTTCTGAAGTAATCTGTATTCAACTTTGATATTAGTTGTATTTTAAAGTTCTTTAAATTTCTTTTTTTGATAAATCTTTATCTCTATAAAATTTCTACTTTTACCTTGTTATCATGGATAACAGACTTGAAGGTGTTGCTACTAATAGACCACCATTTTTCAATGGAAACAACTATTCATAGTAGAATAGTAAGATGAAAATTCATTTAGAAAGCATGTGTTTTGATATTTGGAGTACCATATAATTAGAACATAAAATTCCTACTACTTTTAGATCTACTTGGAATGAAGCTACTAAGAAACCCTATAATAATAATTGCAAAGCTATGAATGCTCTGTATTGGGCTTTAGGATATGATGAATTTAATAGAATATCTTCTTGTAAGGCTGCACATGAAATTTGGGATACCTTAAGTGTTTCTCATGAAGGAACAAATAATGTTAAGGAAATGAGATTGAACACCTATACTATTAAATATGATATTTTTATGATGAAGCCTGATGAACCCATTTCTGATATGTATCTTTGGTTTAACGAAATTGTCAACACAATTATCTCACTGGGAAAGGATGTTCCATCAATGGACCAGATCATGAGGATTTTGAGATGCCTACCTGAAAGATGGAGGGGCACTTCTATTTCAATAAGAGAATATTGTGATATTGGTGAACTGCCAGTTAAGGAACTTATAGGTAAGTTGATGATGTATGAAGAAGAGATTAAGGTAAACAAAGAAGAAGAAGATGAACCAAAAAGGAAGTCAGTTGCCTTCAAGACTTATACTTCAAAGAACAAGGATAAGGAGAAACTTCAAGCTGTAAGTGATACCTCAAGCTGTGAAGAAAGTGAATGTGCATCTGACAGTGATGCAGAAATTGCTCACATAGCTAGAAGATTTATGATGTTTTATAGGAAAAACAAGTTTTCAGAAAATCAAATTACAAAGGCATGTATGACAACAAAGGACACATGAAAAAGGACTGGAAGAAATCTGACAAATCTGATTATGTTGTCTGCTATGAATGCAACAGAAAAGGACATATAAAAGCAGATAGTCCAAAGCTGAAATACAAGAAGAAGTATGAGCATAAGGACAATAAGTATAAGAAATCAATGAAATATACATGGAGTGTTTCTGAGGATAGCTCCAGTGAATTTGAAGCTTTTGAATCTGAAATCAGAAATAAGCCAAACATGTGTTTTATGACAAACACTTCTAAGGTAACATCTAAAACTCCTGCTTTAAATTCGTATTATTCTGGAGATGATTCTGATTCTAAAAATATGTCGAAATCTGAACTGTTTGAATACTGTGATATGTTAGAGGAAACCTGTAATGAGCTGAAAGAAAAATACAAAGGTTTAAGGAAACAGTATGCTTTAACTGTTAAACATAAATCTGATCTTGACATAGAAATGGAAAAGAATGCTCAGTTTCTTAATGAAAACACTGAACTAAAATTGTCGAATTGGCTACTTAGGAAGGATTTATAGAAGTTCACAAATGGAAAAGATACGCTTACTCAAATACTAGGTATGCAGATTGCACCTAGATATACTAATGGCACAGGATACCAACCTGGACAAAGAAAAATTACCAAAACTCAATTTATTCCTAAATCTGGACAGAATGTAGATAGTTATAGTTCTGGATGTTCATATGCTTCAACTAGTTATATTCATAGTAATAGATCTAATAAGGTTTATCTATCTAAATCTATTTATTCTGAAAATTTAATGAGACCCATAAGACAAATTTGGGTACCTAAAATTTTATTGGCTAACCTGTCTGGACCCACGAAAATCTGGGTACCAAAATCATTTCCTATCTAAATTTGTTTTATAGGGAACCTTCTTAAAGATCTCATGTAGAAAGACTTGGTACTTGGATAGTGGATGTTCAAGACATATGTTAGGAGAATTCTCATGTTTTAAAATCTTAGTTAGAGTTGTTGGAGGTTTTGTCACTTTTGGTGATAATTCTAAATAGAAAATCATCTACTTAGGCCAGATTGTTAACACTAACTCAGTATTAATTTCTAAAGTAATATTTTTTGATGGACTTAAATATAATCTACTAAGTATTTCTAAATTATGTGATGATGGTTTTAATGTTAAATTTGAAAATGATTCTTGAAATGTTTTTAATTCTAAAAATGCTTTAGTGTTTTCGGCCTTGCGAAATGAAAATGCCTATGCTGTTGATTTAAAATCTTTAGCTATGAAAAATATTAGTTGTTTAAATGATTTTCATAAAGATTCTTGGATTTGGCATAGAATATTATGACACTACAATGTACATTCACTTAGAAAACTTACTAGGACAAACTTAGTTAGAGACCTACCAAAACATGAATTCCCAGCAGATAAAGTTTGTAATCCCTGTCAAAAGGGAAAGAAACATATAGTTTATTTCAAATCAAAGAAAGAAGTTCCAACTTCTGAACCTCTCGAGTTGGTTCACATGGATTTGTTTGGACCTTCCAGAGTTTTTAATTTAAATGGGAAGCACTTTGTCTATGTTCTAGTAGATGACTATTCTAGGTATACTTGGGTATTTTTTCTAGATCACAAAAGTGAAGCTTGTTCTTAAATTGTTAAATATTCCATGTCTATAGAGAACCTTAGTGGACTTAAGATTAAAACCATGAGAAGTGATCCTGGCCATGAGTTTGAAAACCATGAGTTTGAATCCTACTGCTCACACAATGGCTATAGTCACAATTTCTATGCCCCTAGGACACCTCAACGGAATGGTGTAGTAGAAAGGAGGAATAGAACCCTTCAGGAAATTGAGAGCACCATGCTCAATGAGTATGACCTACCTATTTATTTTTGGGCTGAAGCTATCAGTACAGCTTGTTATATTATCAATAGAGTCTTGATCAGACATGTTCTTAATAAGACCCCTTATGAGTTGTGGAACCACAGGAAACCTAAGGTTAACTAATTCAAAGTTTTTGGTTGCAAAGTCATTGTTCTTAAAACCAAAGATAATATTGACATGTTTTCATCCAAGAGTGATGAAGGAATTTTCCTATGATACGCTATTTCTAGTAAAACCTATAGAGTTTTCAATAAGAGAACCAAATGTGTGTAGAAATTAGTTCACATAAAATTTGATGAAACTGATCCCAATGAACCTAAGACCTCTCTTGAAAATCTTGAAGATGGTCTCTCTGTTTTGAACCTTAATGATTAATACATTGGACCTTTAATTAAAACATCCAATTATGGAAATTTTCCATAACCTGCTGTTGTTGACTCACAACCTGTTGATGAACCTGAAATCTCTAGACCTACTTTTTTAATTCCAACTAGGATTCTGAAGAACCATCCCTTAGATGCTGTTGTAGGTAATCTGGATAGAGGAACACAGACTAGATCTTCTCTAAAAAATCAGGTTGAACATCAAGCTTTTCTTTCACAGTTAGAACCTAAAAATATCAATGATGCTATCAATGATGAAATTTGGGTAATAGCTATGCAAGAAGAACTAAATCAATTTGAAAGAAATAAATTCTGGAAATTAGTAGAAAGACATAAGGACACTTTAATCATAGGCACAAAGTGGGTTTTCAGAAACAAAGTTGATGAATCTGGAAACATCATTAGAAAAAAAGCTAGACTAGTTGCACAATGTTACAATCAAGAAGAAGGAATTGACTATGAGGAAACCTTTGCACCTGTAGCTAGATTAGAGGCAATTAGGATCTTACTAGCCTTTGCATCAAATATGAATTTCAAGTTATATCAAATGGATGTGAAAAGTGCTTTTCTAAATGGTTTTATTGTCGAAGATGTTTTTGTAGAACAACCACTTGGTTTTTCAAATCCTCACTTTCAAAATCATGTTTTTAAACTTTGTAATGCTTTATATGGTTTAAAACAAGCTCCAAGGGCTTGTTATGAAAGATTTAAAAATTTTCTTATTTTAAAAGGATTTACAAAAGGAATTGCTGATCCCACTATTTTTATAAAAATAATTTCAAAAGATATTTTAATAGTACAAATCTATGTTGATGATATTTTTTTGGATCTTCTAAAAATTCATTATGTACTGATTTTTCAAAGGTTATGCAAAATGAGTTTGAAATGAGCTTAATGGGATAACTTTTGTACTTTCTTGGATTTCAAATCTTTCAAACTAAAGATGGTATTATTTTGAATCAGAGTAAATATACTAAGGATTTATTAAAACGTTTTGGTTTGGACAGGATTAAGGGAAGTGATACACCTATGAGAACAACCTGTAAATTAGATATTGATGAAACTGGGAAACCAGTAGATCAAACTAATTATAGAGGTATGATTGGGAGTTTACTTTATCTTATTTCTAGTCGACCTGATATTATGTTTAGTGTATGTATGTGTGCTATATTTCATGCTAACCCTAAAGAGTCACACATACTTTTTGTTAAAAGGATTTTCAAATATATTAAATACACTGCCAATTTGGGACTGTTTTACCCAAAACAACAATCATTATATTTAATAAGATATTCAGATGCTGACTTTTCTGGATGCATTTTAGATAGAAAGAGCACATCTGGAACATTTCATTTACTTGGAAAGTCCCTAGTATCATGGTGTAGTAAGAAACAGAATTTAGTTGCATTATCTACTGCTGAAGTAGAGTATATAGCTACTGGTAGTTATTGTGTACAGATTCTGTGGATGAAACACACTTTATTGGACTATGGATTTGAGTTTAAACATGTTTCAATTAACTGTGATAACACTAGTGCGATCAACATCTCAAAGAACCCTGTGTCTCACTCTAGAACCAAACACATTGATGTTAGAAACCACTTTCTAAGAGATCATTATCAAAGATGTGATATTACTCTGGAAGTTATTGGCACTGAACTCCAATTAGCTGATATTTTCACTCATCCATTAAATTCAGAACTATTAAGTTTCATTACACATGAATTAGTAATGATAACTTACTCTTAAACCGTTAGGATGAACCTCACCGTTAGGATGAATCTCACCGTTAGGATGAACCTCACCGTTGGGATCAACCTCACCGTTGGGATAAACCTCACCGTTAGGATCAACCTCACCGTTAGGATGAACCTCACCGTTAGGATAAACCTCACCATTAGGATGAACCCCACCATTAGGATTAACCTCACCTCTAGGATAGACTTCACCGTTAGGACACCTCACTGGTACATCTCTCGTGCTATTTTTAATTTTTTGTATTAAGGCCGACACTTTAAATTACTTTTTAATATAAGATTTATTTTATATGTGAATCCTAAATGATATTAATCCCAACTCTAGACATCACTCAATCACCGTGAAACCGTCTGTTCGAATCCCTCTTCCCTAAACCTCTCAAGCTCGCTAAACCCTAAACCTCAGAATCTGAAATAGCCCATGTGAAGCATCCCTCAGTGGATGAAGGAAGTGATGCGCCGCAAGCTAAGAAGCAGAATGTAACGAATGTTGGTGCCAGTGGAAGAAGTTGAGATGCTGTTCGAAGGAATCCCATGAATCCACATTTATCGAAGCGAGAAATTGTAGTGGAAAAGGAATTATGTGCGGAATGGCTAATCGTAATCAAGTCCTTGATTCTGAAGGTTTTATAAGAACAAGGATGGATCGAATGCTTCATTAACAATAATGGACCGAATTATCCAGCACTGGTAAAAGAGTTTTATGAGTTTGTCTGTTTTGAGACATCAAAGGAGGAAAATAGGATGATTTCCTTTGTGAATTGTCAAACGTTTTTGTTTTCATCAGTTGAATGGGCTGAGAACCTTAATGTTCTTCATGAAGGTGATTATGGATTTTATTCAAAATCTATACCTACTGCCAGTGAATTTTCCAATTATGAGGATGCCTTGTCAGAGTTGACAGGAAATTGAACTCCCAGAAGGGTCATTGCTGCAGAGATGGCAGGGGAGGACAAACTGCTTTTCAAGTTCATTCAGCATGTAATTAGTCCAAGGAGAGGAGATTTTTCTACCCTCAGAATTCATGATATTTATTTGTTGTATCTGTTAATGCATGGATAAATGGTGAACTTTTGTCGATTTCTTATGATTCAGATCGAAGAGATGACTAGACCAAATTCTATGTCCAATGCATTTTTATTTTCTATGTTGATTTATATTATGTTGAATGAAAAGGAGGTAGCTGGACATCAAGATGAAACTGTTGTAGTTAAGGATAACTTTTGCCTCACCAAGACTGTCTGTAAATTTATGAAAGTCAGCTGGAACCCTTGGAAGAATTCATGGGTCAATGATGATGGAAAAATATATGACAAGTACACTCTTGTGGATCATCCCTCTAGACCAAGGGATGTGAGGGATCCTGGTATTGGACCAGATGATCCAGAACCAGTCTACAGTGATGATGAAGCTGAGGAGGAAGAGACATCAGTTGAGGAAGGAGGAGACCCTGATTTAACTCCTAGTCCTTTGCCCCAAAATATTTCCTATGGAGTAGCTGGACCTCTAAAAGAACTACCAAGGAGAAACACTATTTTGAAGGACAATGACACCAAGACTACAGAAGAAGAAGAAGCATGTCAGTATGTTGTTAAGGACACCTCTGAAGAGGATGAGGCAACCGAATCCAATTGTGTTATTAATGAAGAAAAGGAGCCTGATGGTGAAGTAGATGATGAGGAAAATAAAGAAGAAGAGCTCAGTTTGAGGCCTTTGATAGATAGTACAGTCAGAACAGTGCCTAATCAGGAAGTAGAAGCTGCATCTGTTGATGAGAGAGTCATTGATGACCCAGAGCACATGGATATTGAATCTCCTGCAGTTGTAGATGAATTTGTTTAATTACCTACAGCAGAATAGTTGGAGGAGATTCCTCAAGAGAATGTTCTAAGTGAGGGGGAGCATCTTTGCTTAGTATCAGTGTTGTATGACATTGAAGGTTGGATATCAGATCCATGATACATGGTTCTTGGACTTAATTATGAAGACTCTAATGAGGAAGACCATCCCCAAAGAGAATTAGTTATCCTGCTTGCTATGGATGAAAATTTGGCAACCAAGGAGGACCTTGAGTCCTTAAAGGCTGAAATGAAAGAAACACTGAGAGAATCAGTGGAAGATTTGAAGAAAAGCCTGGTTGATGTAATGAGAAGTGTGGAGAAATCCCTAGAGATATCTCTAGGATGTGCTATTTCTAGTCCAGTGAAAGGCATAATGGATGAAGTTAATGTACGCCATACTCAAATTGAGATTTGGACAGGAGCTGTGGTTGCTCTAAGACAATCGATTTGTTCATTGACTGCCATGAACAACTCTCAAAACCAAGTGCATAATGATATCAGATATATCAAATATGTACTCAAACAGTTTGTCGAAATTTTTGAGGCTTTTAAGAAATCAGTCAAATAACTTTTGAACAGTCAAGATGAACTTGTTCAGAAGGTGGTTAGTAATCTGACACAATCTTTCAAGCAAACAATAGCTTTCTCAGTTAAACCACATCCCTCATCCAGATCCACTATGAACCATGACCAGATCAGATCTGTTATTCAGGAAGAGTTGGCTAAGGCCAGTACTAGTGGCTCCTCGGATACTCATATCCTTACTACCACTAGGGAAGTTAGTAGTTTTGTTCGTGATCACCTACGGGCAGCTACTACTTCTCAATAGGCAATTAAAAATAAGGTCGATGCTTATTTTGAGAAGGTCTATACCAAGCATCAAATGACCAACCATTTCAAGCTCTTGCTGGAAAATATAAAGTTGCCTCCAGTGACTCATGCTTTCAGAGAATATGTTAGTAAGCTCATGGAGCTTACTCCTGCCTTGGATAAATTCATTGAAAATCGAGCTGATTTTGTGTCAGTAATCGAGAGAGGAGGTAGTAATATTATGGATTTCAGGAACCTGTTGCTACCATTCTTGCATGTGGATGCCAGACCTGTGATTTTACCTCTTCCCGTCCTACCTCTGCCTCTGGGACTACACCTTAGATGACTCCAGTTCAGGATATTCGAAGCTTAACTCCTATGATCTCACAGAAGACCACAAATTTCAGATCCGGAACAGTTTTAGTGGCTGACCCTCTGGTTGTTCTTTCAGCTATTCCTAAGCCATCAACTCCATATGAACCTGAATCCTCTTCGGACCCTAAGGGAAAGACTCCTGTTCAAGAGGGTGATTGTGTGATTCTGGATGTTTTTGATGGGATTCACTTGTATTTATTGTTGTAATACTGGTTTTATCAGTTTGTACCTTTTGTACTTTAATTGGCATTTACTCTTACTTTCTCCACTTTACTGTGTTTATGTTTCCATACATTCTGATCTTTCTCCAATTCTACCCTTCTTTTTTTTATCACAAAGGGGGAGAACAATTAAAAATGGGGGAGAAAATGAGACCTGTAAGTGCAATCGAAAGGGGGAGAAAAATGTGAACTATGTTTTACAGTAATGCATTTTTTTAGTAATTTATTTTCCTCTGACACTTTCTTAATTTTCTTAATACTTTGGCATAAGTTGTGATGAGTTGTGATTACCAAAAAGGGGGATATTATTGAGCCCTCTGGGAGAATTAGTTGTACTTATATTTTGATAATACCAACTATTCTCAATCATATTTTAACAATGATCAATTATATTTTTGATAATCTCAATTACGTTCAAGTTCCTATATTAATTAATGATTAATTACTTATTTCATTATTTATGTACACCATGGACATATTGATATGTTAAAATATTCATATTATCCTCAGAGAATTTGGTTACTAAATGGATATATATTCTAACTTGACCCATTCTTCCAATAGAATGCTTAAACATACCAGTGGTCACCGTTACATCAAACCTACCGATACGTGAAGGTTACCGATACGAAAAGGCTACCGATACGTGATGGTCAGTATTATGCAAAGCCTACCGATACAGACAAGCCTACCGACACAGACAAGTTACAGAAGGAAGTATACCATTATGCAAGCCTTCCAGTACATCAAGCCTACCGATATAGACAAGCCTACAGATAAAGACAAGTTATCAAAGGAAGTTTACTGTTACACGAAAGGTCACTGATACATTAAGTCTATCGATAGACATGAATTCTACCAATACAAAGGCATCCATTACATAATAGTCTACTGATACAAAGCCTACTGTTACTCAAGGATACCGATATCCAAAGCAATCATTCCAAAGAATCCGACACTGTCTAAATTTGTTTATCTTTATTTAATCTAACCAACGGTCATATCAGGTATATTTTAATGCACTGAAATTTATTTAATGTGTGTTGTTGGATGTCTGGGAATTGTACTTCGTACCTGTAAAAAGAAATCATTTTCTTTTTCCGGAGCTTGTGCTATAAAAGTCCGTGTTGCTGCACAAGAGAACATATATACGACGTTCTATACACACATGCAGAATACCTGAAGAATATACACAAGATAGAAGAAAACAAAAAGAAAAACATACAAGAAGAGCTTAGAGATATATACATACATGATCAATAAGACATAGAAGCTCATACACTTTCATGAGGATTTTGAAGAGCTTCATCGACTACATTTTCACTGTCTCTGAACCTTGATGTCAAGAAAACGACACTATGTTTTTCAGACAGAAACCAGAAGAGGACTCAGAACCATTTCTGATCAAATCCGAATGAGTAAAGAGCTACAATGCAATCACTAGATCCATTCTAAACTCTATATCTTGCTCAGTGATTTATTATTTACATTTATAGTAGTGTGTGTCGTCTGCTGTATTTTACACACACACACACTGTCTCCTGTGTTTTAACTAGAGGATCTATAAATCCTCATCCAACTCTTTACATCTTTTATTTCCCACTGTGGATAGTGGTATTGGTCGTGTGTGACCTAGACAGCTAGATTTGCTGTTGTTTTGTTTCCCACGTAGAACTGTGGTAGATGTCATTGAACTAAACAGTTGTAAACTGTTGTGAACCCTGATCTAGGGGGTTGATCCAATTTATATAAATTGTTTAGAGGACTAAGTCTTGTCTTGAGACTGAACCTCTTGGTCAAATCTGCTGTTCTTTATTTAGTTTTATCTAAAACCTTTTATTCCCCTGCCATGTTCTTTAAAACATAAACTGTTTTTCAAAGTTACTCTAATAATTGAATTAGAAAGTTTTTGCCTTATTTGTAAATAACTAGGTTAGTTTAAAAAGATAATCTGATCTTCTGATTAGATTAACTGGGAATTAATCAATCCCTTGAGAATCTAATTGAAAGTTTTCTTTAATTCAAATTCACTACAATTCAATTAGTATTTTTAATTGGGGGAATTTGGTAAAGGATTTTAAAACAGAAATTTTAGTTTGAACTCAATTCACCCCCCTCTTGAGTATCCACTCCGACCAATAATATGGAAGGTCGTGTCGATCACCCGTGCGCTGGGCTAAGGTTGGGGTAGCAGGTGTTCTTGGCCCGGAGGTGGTGCAGAGCACGACAGAGGAGGTTCAGCTTATATGAGAGAGGATAAAGGCGGCTTAGGACTGGCCTAAGTCATATGTCGATGATAGGTGGAGACCCTTGGAGTACATGGTCGAGAACCACATATTCTTGATGGTCTCCCCTCGGCATGGACAGCGGTGGTTTGGATGAGGAAGTAAGCTTTCTCCCAGGTTCATCGGGCCCTTCGATGTGTTGCGACGGTTCAGTGATGTGGCTTATCTTCTAGAGCTATTACTGCTGTTACTGAGGATACATGATCTATTCCATGTGTCCCAGCTCCGATGATATCTGAATGAAGATTCACACGTCCTCGACTGGGGAGGGATAGATATCGAAGATGATGCTACCTTCATAGAACGACCGATCAAGATTGAGGATCGTATTGAGAATGTACTTCATGGGAGAACCATTCCCTTTGTTCGTGTGTTATGGAGACATGGTGGGCTTGAAGAAAGTACCAGGGAGAGGGAAGAGAAGATGCATGCCCAATACCTCAAGTTGTTTGGAGTTTTATCCTATTTTTCAGCACATGTTTTCTTTGTAATGCTTACTTTGTCGGCTATGGATGTGCAGTTTCTTTTCTGTGGATGTGTGTGTGAAGTTTCCTAAAGAATGGGGATGGGAGGACATGATCCCTAGTTAAGACGCATTAAAGCAGATGCATCTAAACCCGTGCGGGCGAACCAGTGCCTCCAAAACCAGATAGTATCTTAACACAGTGGAAGGGAAACACCTCTCCAACTGGACTAGACGGTTTGGCCATTTTGTTTTGCATTCAACGGGGGAGGAGCAGTAGGGCGTTTGTGTTTTTCAGAAGATAAGATATTCCTATGTCGGAGAGGTTCACTCCTGAGAGGTATCTTTCAGGGTGGTTTTTTGGATCCCCCCTCCTCCCTCCAAGTCTAGTTTTGATTCTCGAGGGTACTAATGGTTTGATAGGTATCTGATGTAATGAACCAGACCCCCATGACCTCTTCCTTTTCCAATTATCAGTGCGGTCGATCGGTTAGACTGATCGGCGTGACCGATCGGTGTCACCCAGCCTTGGTGGGTTCTTCTCATGCAGCATCCCTCATAACCCCACTTTCAGGCCCCTTTAACTTTTTGAACCATTTCAAGGCCATTTTTAAGCCATAATTAAAATCTAAAAATCTTGAGAAACCTCCATATTAATTAACAATTAATCCAGTCCTGTGTAACCACCTAACCGCATGGAATAACCACTATCCGACATCCAAGGAATTCAGATTTCTTATTCCGTAACAACGGGATTTTATCTATATACCACAGAAGAAGTTCTTCTTCCCCTATCTTCCTTCGCAGCTTAAATCTCTCTTCTTCCTTGTGCGTTTGAAGTCCTTTGTTATGGAGGCAAGTGGTGCACCTGTGCCGGATCCCTACAAGACACACATCCCTTGTTCCTAGGGAGTGGATAATAACTTCGATCGTTGATCCATCAAGTAGGGTTTCACCTTCATCTCGCCTTTATGTGTATCATGCAGGGTGGGCACGCTATTGCTTCTGTAGAATTGGATGATACAAAAATTAATAAAGATAATAAAATAATTCTAATGAACGAAGGGGAGCGGTGTAGCCGATGATGCTGCTATCTTTTTCTCTTCTTTCATGATAAATACTTTCTAGATTGTGCGGGTTTACGCCTACTTAAAATCATGTCTGTTGGTGGTATTTCTTTGTGCATTAATAAACCCTTAATTCTGGTGCTAGTCATGTAAAGGAAATTGGTTAATTACATATATTTGTCTAAATAAATTGAAAGCACCCGGATCAATCCCATTTCGGTGATAACCCTGGTTAATGTAAAATGGAATAGGAATCATGGAGTGTGTTAAATCATATAAATCTGAAAATACCGGCATGTGCTTGCTTTTTGGTAGTGGTTTGGTTGTTTTCATTCATGGGCTGATTGCTGGGTGATGTGGGTGGGGATGGGATCCCCTGTTTTTATGGATTAACTGGTTATGAATTTGAGGCTGTGTGGTTACTTGATTATGTCACGAATTGGGGTGGGATCCTCTATTGTTGAGAAACCGTTGGCTCCTAGATTCTAGGGTCATAGGGATATATATTGGGGTTTTCTTTGGTTCCAGTAATTCGAGGGATCTCACTTATCCCTCTATAGTTGTGACTTTACAAGAGAACCGGGTGTGAATGCTTAAATTGTTGTTGGGTGTATTCTTTCCTTGGATTGTGCTTATGCTTACTAGTTGCCCAAGTAGGTGTAGAAACGTATTTAAACATTATTACTGAACATGAAATCAAGGATGGGACAAATGGGTTTTGGTTTGGTGCGAGTTGTGACTTGGACACAGGTGCGGAGTGTGTTCTTTAGGCTGGCTGAAGAAAAACCTAGATTTGGGTGAGTTCTTGTTACCTATACATACTTGTAGTTTTTGTGTTTCAAATTCGTGCCCCACCCAAGTTGAGCACTTAGTGCCGAACACCCACATTTCTTGGTGGATGGTGTGTTTTCCGACACTTCTATTAGTGGTTGGTTATTAGCTCCTTTCTTCTCCCCTTCCCGGATAGCCCAGGTATCTTCGGGAAGGCTAAGATGGCATGAAGTCCATTATTAGCCCAAGAATCTTCGGGTAGGGTAGTGTGGTGGTTGGCCCAGGTGTGTACGGGCAGGTGGTTTCCCAAGTATCCTCGGGATGAGGCCCAGGTGTCTTCGGGTGTGGCAGTAGTTCATCTAGCCTAGGTGTCTTCATGCGTGGCAGTGGTTGTTCTAGCCTAGGTGTTTGTAGGCATGGTTATGTGTGACAGTTGTGGCCTAGGTGTGTGCAGGCGGGGTATTTCAGTGGGATTGCGGGGAGAATGGTAGGATTGGACCGATGCATTGGATGTCTTCAATAACAAGTGGGAATGTGGTGTGGGGTACCCAAACATCGATGTGCTATTACTATACATTACTTGACATGCGTTATTTGGGGAGTGTGCCTTGGTGACTCTTGGGTGGTTAGTTTCCTTGTTAGGTGCTTGGTTATCTCTTTTCTCACAGGGCATTAGTATGCCTCCCCACTTGTGCATGAGAGACTTTGGTTTTCCCTACTAAGTAAACTTGTATGCTCACCCTACGTATATAAAAATACTTTTAGGTTTCCAGGAGGACATCGAGGATTGTGCTGGACCGTACTAGCTTAGACCTTGTGACAGATCATCGCAGTTTATTTTTTTATTTCTTTTGGTATTTTTGCTTTGAAGTCTCCTTATACATTGTGGATTTTACTTTTGTAACAAGCATTGGGAATGGTTAATGGATTTACTTTTACTTTCAGTTTGGTATTGTGGGATTCACTATCTTATCTCCTGATCCTATTAAAAGAAAAAGGGTATTGCCTTCCATTTAGTGTGTGACTTTGTACCCTTGGTGCTAGTCGCCACTCTGGGGCCTATTAAAGGTAGGTTTCAGGGGACATTATCTCTCCTTAAACATAAAGAAGGAAGGGCCTAGAAATATGCTGACCCTTCCCTCCTTTTGGTGAATGCAGGTCGTGATATTGTAGAACTACAAATTGTAGGGATTATGTTTGTGAAGGAAAGCTATTATGACCTGATCGTGTTTATGAAATGGAAGAAAAGGTCACATCTATTCAACAATACATATGAACAGCTTATAGTAAAGAAAAATGTTATTCTGATTACCAAAAAAATTACCTAGAGTTTGATGTGGGTGATAAGGTGTTTCTTTGAATATCTCACTAGAAGAGAGTACATAGATTTGGACTGAAGGGAAAGATGCCCCATAAGTATATTATACCTTTTTGAAATTTTATACCATGGTGGGAAAGTAACTTACCGATAGGATCTTCCACTAATTCTATCTCAAGGATTTTATTTGTTCCATGTATCTATCTTGAGAAAGTACATACCTGATCCCCCAAATGTATTAATCTCAGAAGTTGTAATTCTAGAGAAGGATCATTCTTATGATGAAAAATTGATAGAGATTCTTGATCTTAGAAAAAAATTTCTACAAAAATGACTACTCACCTAGTTATTGTTTTATGTAGGAACAAGCAATTTGAAGAAGTAGTATACAAATTGAGGATAGCATGACGTAGATGCATCCTCATTTTTTTTATTCCAAGTGATGATTTTTGGGCGGAAAATTTAGATAATGGTGGTAAAAAATAAGACATAGATGTTTTTTATTGAATAAATTTTTCTAAATAATTTTTATTCTTTAGTAGATGACAGTGCACACAATCATGAGTTTAATAGAAAAGTCATATTCCCTTATTCTATAATTACCATCATAGACTAGCTATTATATTAGCGTGAATAATTATAACTATCATATTAAAATGCATTATGAATTCTTTTTCTATCAATTATTTATGAAAAAATATAAAATAGATATCTTTAATTTTGAGTGATTTAATATTGGTAATAAAATTAATGAGATATATGTGTAATTTAATTAATAAAATATTTTTTTATTCATATAGTGGATATTTTAATTAATGGGTGTAAATAAGCCCAATTTTTTTAAAAGCATTCTTTTTATAAAGAAGAGTTAATCTAAAGCCTTTGAATGGAAAACAAATTTTGAATTAATAATTTGTCGCATTAATAGGTTTTAAATGAAAAAAAATTGTTTCAGTGTGGGACAAAAAATATATCTTTGGTTTAATTTATTATATTTAATGATAATATTAAATTTTTTGTGAATAGTAAAAACACAATTTATTTCAAGTGCTAAAAACTTTTTTCGTTGAGATAATTCATATGGATTAATTATAATATTTATTGGCTTTAAAGTATAAATATAATATATTTTAATCATTTAATATGATTAATGACATTTGAATTTATTATACATTGAATTCTTACATAATAAAATTTCCATCTATTACAATATTTTAGCTTATAAAAAACCGGTTCTCTTGTTCTGAATATGGGATTATTTATAAAATAAAAACTTAAAATTATATGTTTAGAATTTTAGAAAATGGAATCCATTTTTGGAATTAGTTGTAAAAAATTGTGCTAATAGGATAAATCTATTTTTTGGATTTATTAATAGTAACTTTGGTAATTATTTTTTATTACCATTGTTAAAGGTTAATCAAGTAATTGAATGTAAAAGTAATATTACTAAATTAACATTACACATGTAAAAAACCTATCGAATTTATAAATTCAATAATTATTGTCTATTTTTTGAAATGGAATCACATGATGGCCACATACCTTTGAATATGACCTTAATGTAATAAAAACTAATGAATGTGACAAAATATCACCATCTAATTTTATATAAGTATATTAATTTCAATATTTATATAAATTGAAGATAAAATAGAATATAGATAGTATTTGAAAAAATAATAGAATTACCCAAATAAATTAAATTTATTTATATTTCTTTGAGATTAAATAAATACCATTAAGGATGATAGAATAATGATGTAAAAAATATTTTATTAATATAAATATCAAATAAATGGTTTTAAAAATCTTAAATGAAATATCAAATGAACTAATTAATGTGATCGATTACTTTTTTATTTGAATATGACCTATTAGTATTGTATGTAATATTTTTTTCTAATTTATATTTTGTGTGGAGTTTTTTATATAAAAATAAATGAATGGTGTCAATATTGACACTATTTATATTTTATAAAAATATCATTGTATAAAATTATTTCGAAAAATAAATTCTAAAGAAACAAATTTATAATTATATGTTCTAAAATGTCCAAAAATATCAATTTATGATTCATTACAACATATAAGAAAATATTTTTTACCATTAAATATTTATAATTATATTATCATAATTAAAATTAAGTAGAATAAGTAAGTTTCAATTAAAAACATATGGTTTAAATTTGAAAAATAACGTATCCAAAATATATTGGTTGCGGATATTACCACCATATATTATCTCATCATCAAAATTGTGACATTTGTTATTTTTTTGGGTGTTTTTGAGTTTAAAATAACTTATTATTTATATTTCCTAAAGTGCCCCTCACCTCAATAATAGAAGAGCACCTCCTCCCTCAACTCTTAAATATATTTTTATCTTTAATGTTCAACCATACACATTACTTTTTTCCTTTGAAATTCCTTATTTTCATTCTCCAGTTTCTTGTCATCATCAATGCCTATCTCTAGTGCATTAAGAAGAGATTTAGAGGAATGGATTGACAGAAATGGTAATCTCATCGATTGATTCATTCACACATCTTTCTTTTTCTACATTATCATAATCACTTATTTCATTATAAAGTAATAAAATTAGTATAAATAATATAATTATAAAATATTATAAATATTAAAAAACCATATTTCATGTTCTATCGATCATATGGAAAACAAAATCACTGCACAATTATACATACGACTTACCTTTATTAGGACGCAGTGTAATCTTTTTTTCACCGACACCTTACACGGCTGGGAATAATAATGGAAATAATAAATATATAATATTATTATAACATGATACTAATTCTGAGAATCCACACACCATCCACATCAATACTGAAAAAAAATTAGCGAATGATATCATCACTTGTGCATATTTACGGCTAACCATATCCACAATGAGAGGCAGTTTATTTTACATGATCTTCATTAAACCGTGATTGTATACAATAATTGAATGAAAAAATATAATATATAATATATTAATATCATTATGTAAATCATTTATCTGAAACCTATGAATTGTAACATGATCTTATCTAAGAAATCATATATAAGAACATTAAATAGTCAATTTCGAAATAACGAGTAACAATTAAATGTTACTAACAAATATATGCTAATATAATTATAAATGAATTCGTTAAAATTATTATGATTCTGGAGTAAGTCAATAAAATTATTTTAATCATTATAAAATATGTTCATATAAAATCAAAGGATATAATACCTAAGGTAAGGGATAAAATTGCAAATCTAGTTTTTAAAGGGTATTTTTTATTCGTAAGTATTTAGAGGGGTATATTTATCATCCATGTACTTGTCCTTTAAATATTTATTTACTAATGTAATTTATATTCCTCAATAATATCAACCATTCGAATATTTTTACTAAACAGAATGAATGAAATCTTTTTTTGTTTTTGGTTAGAGGTACTCTTTGACATTTCTGGAAAAAAATTGAGAATAATGGATTATTTAACATGTACGGCATTCTTTTTTTTACACTTTAATAATTAATTGTTTCCCAGAAGATTCCCCGACATTTTTATGAGTTTATTTTCATATATAATGACTTCATTTATTATTTTATGTAATTTTGAGGAATTAAAATGTTTTTGAAATAGGAATGATATTTTCCTCCAGAAATTGTTTCATATGTTTTCTATAAATTATTTTCCATATAATATGACACTAGTTAAATAGGGATTTATTTAAAACCCTGTTATTAATATTATTTGACTATATTTATTATGGAATGTAATTTAGGAAATAAATTTTTTTTTTCATATCAATGATGATGGAATGATGTTTAAGAAGCAAATTTTATTTCATGGGTTATGCAATAGTGAATTTTTTAATGTTTTTGTGGAAAACATAAGATTGGATTAATTATGAGATAGGTGGAAACAATATATCCCTCCAATTCATTGGGTAAAGATTTATACCTCATGAGACAAACATGATTGGAACGAACAATAAATCACATTCATTAATACATGGCTCCAACGAGGAGTGAACTCGGATCAGTAATGAATTGGTTTAGCAATTATGGTCTCAACAATGATCCTTGACTAATATAAAATGACTAACTAGGATTATGTTTAAATGCCAAAAAATTTCATGTATTATGTAATTACTTTTGGGATTACAATTCAATTTTATGATTTATAACATGACATGATATTATGATCTCTTATATGTACGGTAATATTTTCAAATTTTTTGTTCTTATAATTATGATATGATTGATATTTCCCTTAACTAACCATATGAATAATTGGAGATCACACTTTTTTATATTTCTTTTCCCATGTAATGTAGAAAGATATTTTGTAAGATATGTCAGAATTAAGTGTAGTTAGGATAAAATAAACAGGAGACAATGTGGATGTTTTTTAACATGTTTTTTATGCTTCCCAGTTTCTATAGACACTAACCAAATAAGGTCTTGTCACGGTTTTTGTTATGTTAAGTAATAAATATTCATCAATTTTGGAGTTATATTTTTTGGTAGAGTATTGGATATTAGACTCATGATATTGTGGAATGGTTAAACTGGATTTTTTGTTTTTCTATGTTCCTAGAGACTCCTAAGGATAATTAGGTGATGTGTGATACATTTGACATTGAGGGACCAAGAAGTATATTGTGGGAAAACATATTTATGGTGAAGAAGATAGAGGGATTAGAGTGGAATGAAATTAATTTTATTTACATTCTGTAGTTCTCTCTAGATTCGATGTTGTAGGCCAAAGAAATATTTTTTTTTTCAAACATGAGTAGTCTTACAAGACCACGATAAAGTATGGAAATCATTTTGTTATTAACATGTAGGACACACATAAGATAGTATTAAATGAGAAGATTAAGAAGCTAATGTTTTACTTGGGGTTTGAATATGATATTAATTATCATGTTTTCTTTTAAATGTTGAATTCTAATACTGATGTGCTGGATAGGGGACTGTTGGTCAATATAGACCTCTCTAGAATGTCAGTGTTTTCAAGAGATTCTTTATCTCCCAATGTCAGCACATTTTCCTTCAATATAATATAAAAGAGTGATGATCATCATAGTGTTTCTTGGAAATAAGGTTATTCTAAACCACATGTAGTTCCTTGAAGATTCCATTTTATTTTTTACCCATGTGTTAATCCATGGATTTTAGAGAGGTTTCCAACTGAGGAACCCAAAGTATATTGTTCTTTGGGATGATCATGTCACCTAAAGAAGTTATACCATGTTTATTCCACTCAACATAGTGGAATGAGGTAATAAGAACCTTCTAAAACAATAGGGCAATTAGATACTTCACATAAAAAGGGATTCTAGACTGAGAATCTGGATTGAAACTTCTTCACACAGTGGAAGAGTCTCTAGAGGAAGTATATATGGGTCCAGTGACTGTGAGAGAAACCATTATTATAGATTCATTATTAGTGATTAATTTTTTGGATATTAGGGAATAATAATAATTTATTATAACTTTTACTGATATCATTATAGTTATTCATACAATTATTTTATAATATCTAATAGATTATACTATTAACCTTGGTTAAATGAGAGATCAAGGACCATGTACTACTAGTTATATTTTCTCTCTGTTAGATGACATTTTTGTGGTAGTTTTCTAGTTTTTTACATGAAACTACTTAATATAGATTTTCAAAAGGACTGGCTTATTTCAAAAAAGATCTATATTGACTTTTATCATTAGTGGGTCTCTGCCACTACAACCATTGATCAGTACCATGTATTTCAATGCCAATAGGAACTATGGTTGAGTAAGGAAAGATCTTCTTATTTATTGTTGTGGGAAAAAATATTAGGTTTTTATTTATAGCGTTAATCTCTAAGTGGTTATCTCCCTCCAGTTTTGGTTGAGATTCGCAAAGGGTTTCCATATGAATTCTCTTGTTTTCCACTGATATGTGTTGTAAATTTTCTTATTGATTTATTTGTTATTACTATACTATTACCTATTCTTTCTTACCACATGTATCATGTTAAACTAAATGTTATATAGGGTCATACATATGATCTTCTATAAAATGGCTTAGTATTTCTTTGTGTGTCACCTTAGGTTGACCCAGTTCCCATTTCTGAGAAAGAGGATGGTTCACATAACCTATGTGTTGATTTCCGAAAGTTCAATCAAGTGATGATAAAGATAATGTATCCATTTTCATAGATTCATTATCTATTTTTTCAGTTAAAAAGGTCAAGTGGATATTTAATATTGACATTTGATCGGGTTACCATCAACTATGGATAAAAAAATCTGACATTCACAAAACATCCTTACAGAGAATGTATGTAATTTATCAGTTCCATGTTATTCCATTTAGCCAACAAATTGTCTTTTTGATTTTTTTGAATTTTGTAAAAATGATTTTCTAGGAATATCTAGATATCATTATGGAAGTCATTGTGGAATAAATCCTTGTTTAAACTATATACAAGGAGAATTATTAGAATCACAAGGGAATGGTTCTGAGTTTATTGAGAAATAACCATATTTATTACCATATTATGAAATGTGATTTTTTATTAGAGATGAGATGATCTTGGGACATGTGGTGTCATAACATGGGATATCAGTTAACCATGATAATATGAGGGCTATAATGGCATTAGTATTATGATGAAATGTTTTTAAGATTAAGAGATTCTTGGGGCTAGAAGGCTATTATAAAAGATTCATTAAAAACATATCAATGATGGAATCTCAAAAATAATCTCTGAGTAATAAGGGAGATATGTCATCATGAGAAGAAAATATTATAGTTCATTTGTTGAGAATAAATGTATTTTTACTATTACACCACTATCAAATCTTCAAGAAGCTGGGAAAGGATACATGGTCAAATGTGGTGCATAATATTTATGTTTTGACTATGTTTTTATGAAAGGAGATCATGTCACTTCATATGGATATCTTTATATTAGGTTACATTGATAAAATTATTTGATCCATGAAAAATAAATCATAGTTTTCATGAATGAACTTAAGAGATGGAGGCACTACCTTTTTGTATATATGTCTTCCATGTCTCCAGACCACATGAGATGGAGATATATATTCTCTCAAAAATAATTTAATCCCTACCAATGGTATTGGGTGGAATAGATGAACTTTTTTAACATTGAAATCTCATACACTCAAGGGAAATGGAATATCAATGCAAAGGATTTGACCGAGAAATATTCAAACAATGTAGTGAAAGAATAAAATAATTGTGGAACTTGATGGATATCTTTTTAATGATTCATATTAGAATCCAAAAATCAGTGGATGAGGTTACTTCAAATTGTGTTTGTGTTAAAATTATATTCTTGAGACGATCCTTCTGGAGCATCAACATGATGTTGAGTTTTATATAATTAGATGGTCTCTATAAAATGGGGAGATATTTGATTACTTTTTATCTAATGTGGGAATTCTATTATTTATGAAATGTATTGTTTTTCTATTTGTGGTAATGAAAATTTTGAAGTGGGATTTCTTGAATTCCTAGTGGTATGTGCACCTATAAACAACTAATTTTTCGTGACATGTAGCAATAATTTTGGTGTCCAAGAATGATATGAGACATTATTGATTTTTTCACTCACTATTATACATTCCTATAGGTGAAAAAGAGTCACCAAAAACTATTATTTTTTCTTTATCCAATTCTAGTTACTATTAAGATGTTGAATGATATATCTATGGGACTTTTTATTGGGTTTCTGTGTATCAAGATAAGGAAAAATATGATATGGGTTCTGATCGATCAACTAGAGAGATCGACTCACTTTATACCCATTCGAGATATTGAAAAAATTTAAGAGTTGGGAAGTCTCTATGTGAAATAGATTTTAAGGTTCCATGTAATTTGATCTGTTGTAGTATATAATAGGGATATTTATTTCAATTTTCATTTTTTTGGAGAGGCCTCAAGGAGGCACTATGATCTCACATCCGTTTGAGCAAAAAATAACATCCACATTCAGATGTAAAAAAAATGAGATATAATAATTCTTGAGGATATGATTTTCACAACTGTTCTCGATATGCGTTGATATCTGGATGATAATTTCTGGGGTTTCCGTTTTCTTATAATAATTGTCATCAGACTTCAATCTTTATTGTTAAGTGGTTTTTCTAATCATGATATTTGGGAGAGGGAGGGAATGTTGACATAGGTGTGTCCACATATTTTGGTAATAGGATCTTCTGAGTTGTATTTCTAGAAATGAATGCTTGTATAGTAGGATGTTTTAACATCATGTTAATATATTCAGGTATTTTTTAACCCCAATTTTTTTCATTCTTTGGATTGTTTCCATCTGGAGTTCTTCCAGGTTGAAATTCAATGAGTTTTGAAAATTCTTTAATTGGGCACCATTTCCGCACTGTTTACCAAAACTGTGTTCCCTCTCAGAGAAAACCACACAACCCAATGTTGTGGTATTCTGATTGGTTGGAAGATGTATTGTAAATCCATGTTCCCTGTTAGGATATACTCTTAGTCTAATGGTATCTAGCATTTAGTTAATCCACATGGTTTGTCAAACTATTCGTCTTTACCCCATGAACAATGTTCATGATTTCTTCAATATGAAAATACAACATAAAAAATTACTACAACCATTTTATGTTTTAGTTTGACCTTTTAGAATCCCATAAAAGATTTTCATTCTTAGGATCATGAATAAGTAGTTATCTTCCCTGTGGAGCCCTCTTGGAATCTATTCAAAGCTTGAGGAGTTCCCTTAGATATTCTCTTGAATGTTTTCCTCACCCTGATCACTATATCCAATGATCTCTCTTATTCTACTTGGGATTATATGTATCCCTATTTTTTTGTCTGGTTTGTTTTTTCGGGATTTGAACTGAGGATTTAATTTGGTTTCTATGATAATCATTGTTTTATGGAAAATTACATTTCGAATTTAGTGTTATGAAATCTATTGATTCCAATGTATGTTGTTCCATCATGATTCGCAATTTATGTTAACCGTTATTTGATTTATTTAATTTCAACTATTTTAACTAACTACAATTTCATGAATTTGATTAAATGGATTTCGATTGTGATTTAGAAAAATAAAATTCCATTAAATTGGGGTTTTTAAAAAAATAATTGAAATAGGAAAACCATCAATTACATTGAATTAGGGATAAGATAAGAAAATTTGTGGAATTTAAATTGTTTAATTTAATTTAGGGAATGTATTTGATGTAAAAATTTAAAAATAATATTCATTGAATATGGGGTTGTTTGGGAAATTTATTAAAATTGATTAAAATTAAAATATTGAATTTTATTTTGAATGAATATTATGATATTTAATTTTGAATTGATTTCAAATATATATTAGTGAAAATGTATTAAAAATGGGTTGATATAAACATTATGGTTTAATCTTGGGGAAAAGGCATTTATTGATTAATAACCCATTTCAGTTATTAAATGTAAATTGATATTTTTGAAATTGTGTAATGGGGATTATTTTTATTTTATGGTATATTATAGTAAATTCACCATTATTGTATTCAACAACAACACTTGGAAGACTTGTTAGCAAGTTAGTTAATTGGACAAACATGATAGATTGGAATTACAGTTTACAAGGTATTAATGATTGACAGCAATAACAAAATATTTATTAGAACATCTTCTTTACCATGGGGACATAGGTGAGTCCCCACATTCAATTTCGGAGGGACGTTTGTACAATTATCAATTTATCACTGTAGTGTGTGAGAATCCCATAACCTATAACTATCTTACCTATTGTCAGATTACCAGGTTTCTCAGTTTTATATAGGTGATATATAAATGTATGCCAATTTTGTCTAATATCTTAAATCACATTAGATTTATATAATATATTTTATATAAATGAGTTAATTTAATACATTTTTTAATTTTCCAATGTATAATGTATTTACATACATTCAAATGTATTTCAATAATTTTAAATGTAAAGCACGATTTTTTGAAATATTTCCTTTAAATACCAAATGTGGTTATTTAAAAATTGAATGCGAAATCTTTTTTTAAATTGATATTTTAATATATCATTGAATACTTGGTGAGACCCTACTACAATTTTATTTCACACCCAACTTGTCCCTTTTTGTGTTTATTGATAATCTCAATCCATGATTGAGAAGGGGTAGAGCACCACTTGGAGGTTGTTCTTATTGTTGATTGGTGCACTTAGAGAGTTATGTTTTTTGGGACATAGACTATCTATCTTCATGTTTATAGGTACATGGTTATAGTATATTGGGATTTCTAAGAAACTTTTCAAATAGAACACTTATCCCTATAGAGTTACTTTTTTATACATACTTATTTATCATCTTTCATCTATAATATTTGTGGAATATTTATTCCGACATTAATTTTCTGTGATTCTAGGTTTTAGTCATCATCCCATGGGGATAAATAATGTATTTCAATACATGTTAAGGCTAGATCTGTTATCATGTTACCAAGGAACCTGGACAGGTTTGAGATAAGAAAAAAAAATGAAAAATTGTCTGACAATTTCCTTTACCATTAATTTTGTTAGAGTATATTAAATAAAACATTTGAAATGAAATAAAAAAGTATATTTTTCTCAATTAAAATCCTTAAAACACATTACATGATGTTAAAACACCTTTAGGTAATATAGTTAATCATATTAATAATAACAATTCAAAACCATGTCCATCGAAATAAAAATATGACCTAATCACAATGTTATCATTACACAATGAATCAAATATCTATACTGGGGATCATGCTTATTATATGCTAAATCGGTCTCACCAATTATCTATGAGATAAAATAGTACTCAACCAATCTTATATGATATTTCAAGCTCACCAATGAGTAAAAATATGCATAATACTTTTAGTAAAACAATAAATGGATCACCAGATTCATAGAGTATTCATGTACTATATCATGAATGAAAAAAAATCATCCTAAAACTCATTGAAACAATAATTATTCATTTATAAATAAATAAAAACACAAAAAAGTAAATGAATTTAATAAATATGCTTTAAAAACATCATAAATCATTTAAAAAGAAAATGATAAAATAAAAATATCCATGAAACCTGATAAACACGTGTAAATGAAATGGGTTCACCAAAAAATTTTATTTAAAATGTGTAAACCATGAAGAAAATGGGTTCTATGAAAATCACTTTGAATCATGGTTAACATGTTGAAAAAATGTATTCCATAACAATAACTTTCAAAAAAAATATTAATACATAAAAAATAATGAGGATAGTATAAACAGAAAAAATCCCATTTATAGGATATGTAACAACAAGTGATGATGACATTGATTAGGGGAAATACAATTAGAATATCAACAAAAATAATCATGAGGAAAATAATATTTAAACATTCCATTGTTTCACATAACCCATTAAAAATTTTGAATCATAAACCCCATGAAGGGAAAAAAAGTTTAAAAATCATCAAGTAACATATGTATAATTAAATTCATAATATGATATGTCATAGGGGATTCATATAAACCATATAAATGAAGGTGGGTGTATAACTAAAATTATTCCTTAATGAAATGAGATTAAGACAATGTCCCTTAAGACGAAGTCCCTTAACATGTGTCTAACATGTCATATCTGTCTTTATCTTCCTAATTAATATAAATATATTCAAATTTTAAAATATTCATAAATTTTATCATTTTTTATAAAATTTATTTAACTTTTTTCTATGTTGTATAGAAATATTTAACCATTTATAATTAAATCAGGTGTTTTGACTACATTTGGTTTTTGCGTCAAAATTGAATTTTGATTGTTGACTATTGTCAATTAAGACATTAAATAGAAATATCTAAAATAATAATAATGAAATATCTATCATATATAAACATAATTTTTACTTTTAAAACAAATTATAAATGATTGTTATGAAAAATAAACCAATGTAGAAATCATATTGATGGTAGGTCATAGGAATGCACGAGTAACGTTCTCATTTTTCAATGATCATCATGAAAATAAGGTAAGTAAAATTTATCATTAAAATTAATAATTATAACCTAAAGAACATATTATTTAATCATATATCATTTTATATACAATTTGTGAAATGTAAAAGAAATCATATCGCTTTTAGGAGGCTGTAGTCCACACATCCAAGAATGACATTATCACTTTCTCAATGTGTGAAAGAGTGCCCAAGAAAATGCTATATTATATTTCCATAAATGTAAATTCTTCAAAAATTCAATATAAATAATATTTATATAATATATTTATATCAAATAAATCATTAATATATTCCATTTAACCTGTTAATGAATCCCATCAAATTGAGGAGGTGGTTTTCTAGACATCCCCCATTGATGTAATCATATTCCCCCAAAATGGAAAGAATTTAGTATCTATTATATAAAAATTAAATTTGAATTTATAATGATAAATTTTATGCAAAAATTCATATTTATACTATAAATTATATGTCCCCCATAATTACCAACCATGATATGCAGTAAAGGGAAAACAAATGACCTCGTTTTCTATGGTGGTAGCCTCACATTCCCACAAATGGTAAACATTTTAACCATTTAAATGGCAGTGCGAGTATGTTTAGGTTGATTCATTAATATAGTAAAATATTAGTATAATTATGATACAAGGGTTATTAGATAAACATTAAATAATTAAAATTTTAGGGGTGAAGATAGACAGAAAACAAAAGTTCATGGTGAAGAATATTGCATCTTCTTCCAATAATGCCTTTTGGATTTCACCAAAGGAATGTGATTGTTTTATTTGTTAAAAAATTGAAGCTTTTGGGATGACATGAATGATGTTTTCAAATTATTTAATATGAAATTTAAGGATCCAAAATACAAGATAGCTTCTAAAATGTTGGTAGGATTAGTGTCTTTTAATAATTTCAGGGGAGTGCAATTCATATAAATATAAATAGGTATATAATATTGGGACTTATTGATTATATCATGTGCCTCAAATATAATAAACCATTATATAAAATAAGATAAGTGGTCAAATAATGTCCATGAAATGTGTTTTGGAAGACATTCGAGGTCATTTGGTTTTAAAATATTATAGTTTTAACATTAAGTATACACATATTTACATTAATTGACGTAATTAATTTTAATGTCATTCAATTCAATTTTTGGTGAAAAATTACCTTTCAAGGAAATTATAATTTTTGTCTGATTCTAAATATGTAATCTATTTTTCGAAATTCAATTCAAAAAATTGATAGATATTAATTTATAATTAATCTTGTGGATGGAACATTAAAGCGGGTTTTAAAAGTAAATTGTTCAAAATAATGAATTTTTCTGACTTTATATAAAGGTGAAATAATTTAAAATTACCAAAATTTTATTTAGGATATATATTTGATCGAATTATAATTTAAAACAAAATTTAAGATAATTTATTAATATAAACTATTTAATCCATAAATAATTATTTCATTAAAATCCATTAATTCTCACTATTCATAAAACCATAAAACTTCTCATAAAAATACAAACAATTCACCGAACTTAAATTTTGATAATAATATTTAAAAAACGAAGTTTATTTTTTTCAAATAAAAAATTATTATAGTGTGTGAATTTTTATTTAAAACATTTTTTCTATTAAAATGTGATAAAAAACCATTTTATAATATAAATATTATTATTCTTAAAAATGTATTTATTCATATCTTAAGACAATCAAACAAATTGGATGAATTTCAAAACATTTATTTAAAAAATTATTTTATTTATTTCTTTAAAATCATTCACTAATAATAATTTAATTTATTTATTAATATAAAAAAACATTCTGGTCGTAAAAATAGTTTTCCAAAAAAATAGAACTTCATAAAAAAACCAATTATATTAAATTTTCTATTATCATTATTTTTAATTAATTTATATCCAAAAAATACCCTTTATTGGCCTTTTTTAAATATAATATCCTATTTTAGTTAATCTTATTCTATCCTAACATTCCATAGGATATGTGAAAACAATATAATATCAGATATTTTGGTGTACAATTACATCAAACACACACACACACACACCACACACACTTCAAACACAGGTCGGAAAGGTTGGACATATACCCAAAGGGATTACCCACACAACAACTCACTTGATTAAATCATATATATGGAATGTAGTCCCAAATGTGTTGGAAGAAGGATTATTTTTTTAATAGTAATACTACATTACCCGCTTGTAATAGTACTTACACATTACTAACCTCTACTACAATGTCTGCCACTACTACTCTTGTTGTGCCCGCCGCTACTATAGTGTTGCAGTTGCTATAGTATCTATTCCTAATTGGTTTTGAACCCAGATTTCTTAATTATGATGATTATTATATTATTTCCAGGTAAGTCTTAGGCTTATATGTAACTTAAGTTTTCAACGGAACTCAACGCTGCATGAAATAAAATATAAACATGATTTTTCATGTGATGAATGATAATATATGAATTTAGTGCAACACATTCTTTTATAGAATTTAAATAAATATTAATGATTATATTTCTTAAAATTTAATGGTTTTACTTTTTTAGTATCCTCATTAGAGGTAAATATATATAAAAAAATGAGTAGGTTCCAACTCAAATCATATCATTTCATCAAGAGGTTGTCTCTCAAGCCTCTTCAAATGTATTATATGAATGAAATTATTATCCAGGATATAGTCATTAGTGTAAATTATTCCTGAACTTTTCATGTTTTAAGAATTCATCCTGTGTAATTCTGTATGTTTCCTCATTATGGGAATATTAACTAATTCAAAAAACAACATCACTCTAAATCTAGGGATCATTAGAGAGAATATATGGAAGGAATATGATATTCTCATGAATTTACTCTACCCTAGAGAGAATAGCATAGTCAAGGAGGTGGTCATCATCAGGGTATGATATTTTGTAGATTAGGTTGTGGTTGGGTTCATATATTTCAATTTCATAAACTAAGAGAGCATATTGGATACCCAATTAGAGGTACAAAATCATTTATCCACATTTTTGTATTGAATTTGTAGTACATGGGATTTATTATTGAAGCATTTGGATGAGTAAGAATGGAAGAACCGAAATTTGGATGCGAATAAAAAAACTATTAGAGCAATTTATCCCATAAATTATTTAATTATAATCTAATTTTTTAGGGATGTTGTATAGGGTGTAAATAAAATTTTCTTCATAAATGTTTTTATCATAATAAAATGTGGTTTTCCAGAAAAACCACAATGTTGATGGGGATATCGAAGTAATTTAACCTTGTTGGATTTATGTTTCAAATTCTCATCATATTCCATAAATCATTTGGTCCCACAAAATACAACATCCACCAATGTTTTTAAATTTTTCATATTCTTCTACTATCTACATTTTGATACACAATATTTTCAAATGTTATTTCAATCAATATTTGATATCTTGGACCCATTGGAAATAAATCATTGAGCTGTTATTTTTTGAAACCAATGGTTGTGGTTCTATTCATCTTTCTTTTTTTTGACATCATCTTTTTGGATAAATTGGAATCACAAATCGTTGTCTGATACCATGATTTATGTTTTTGTATTTGTGGTTTCTTATATTCATGTGTATATATAGTGGAAAAAGGAAGTGGTTTATCCATAAGATCTGTTCAAATCATTTTTCTAAATTTAACAGAGGTAGGTATTTTCTCATCCACTCAAATACTCTTGTAATTTTTCAGCTTAATAATTAAATAATGTTCATATGATTTTATTGTAAATAACATGGGTACATTATTTTTAAAACCATTGCTTTGTGGGATATAAATAGGATAGGAATAAATGTTTCTCTTGATATGTTTTTAATAAACTCTTCCCAATGATTTGGATTTCAAAAAATTTGACCAAAATTTTATATGGATTATTGTCTTGGCATTCATGGTGGAATGTATTCATATTTCATAATATAAGGCCATATCGGATCAAACATGGTGTATAGTGCTGAAAAAAAAAGAATTAAAGGGATATCACTTAATAAATGCTTGGTGAAGTAATAATTTCACCCTCTAGTTTAGGTTTTATCATTTGGAATACATTATCTAATGATAAGTATACATGGAATGGGTATGCCATGGGGACAATGAAATATAATGTTATAGGATTTATTTTCTTAAATTTATTTTTTTAACTATATTACATTAAAAAACAATTCGGATTATCATATAATATGTTTTATATAAAATGTGGTGACCTATTTTGGTCCTAGTGGAACGTGGTAGTATTTTATTGGTTAAAAATAATGTGTGATATATTCACCCCATTTTTGGGATCATTAGTGTGATTGTAGATTTCATCTACCAATATATAAGGAAGGGTAATGTTTCATACATATCTTGTGGTGATCCTTGAATTTAATTTTCAGATCATAATGTAATAGTTGGTGAGAATGTACTTATTGGTTTGTGATAGTTCTATATTGGTGCCAACATATTTCTATTTGGATTCTTATATATTCAATTTTCATTATTTTACAATGTTACGTTGATATTTTTTGAATTGGTTTTTCACTAAGCTATGTAACTTTATATTGATTAATCTTTTAGAGTATTTTATATTTAATATTTAGTATAGTTATGATTTTTTATTATTAAAGGTAAATTCATACCATACTGTTTCCTAAGATATTAAAATTTATCAACAAAATTTCATGTCATGGATATGTGTCATAACAAATTTATTATTTTTTATTATATGAAGACAATGGGTGAGGGGGTGATTATACAAATGGTATTAATATTTTTGTCCTTGAGCTAGGTTTTTGTAATCATATATGAATATGATAACATAACATGTATAACATATAAATATTTATATAAAATATTATTGTTGAATATAAAATTACCACAATGGTTTTTGGAACAAAAGAGTTATAAGAAAATAGGTTTTTTTACCCCATAATCATAGTTTTAGCTGATAAGTTATTCATATCATGAATTAGTATAGAGACATACCACTAGAAATGTACTATTCATATACTAATTAATTGCTTTTAAATATTTAATAGGATTATAAGGGTCATTCATGAAATAGTGGTTTCACTAGTAATTTCTTACAATGATGATAATTTGTTATAATCTTTTGGAATTTATTCATGAAATTAGTTCATAGAGAGAAATTATTTTAATATATTATTATTCATTATTTAAAAATTGTAACAAGAGAGATTCTATAGATACTAGTTTTGTGAAACTGCTAATAACATTGTTGCATCAGATCTATAGGTGATCAAAAAAATTATCTAGAGTACTGTGTATATGTTTCAAGATATTGAATGAGGAAATAGATTTTATTATCAAACATAATTGAATCATTATATTTATATTCAAAATATTTATACACGTATGTTCCCATATGATTCTAAACATGAAAAAGAAGAATATTAGCTAAACCCAATAAACAGATTCATCAATTTCCATGGAACTCTGGTTTCGTTGAAGATTATGTTGGAAAACTATCGGAAGTAATATCCTTAACACCAATGGTGGGATTTAGGTGTCCAATATAAATCCTACCAATTAATTATGTGGGAGGATTTTTAATAATTATTTAACACTAAATTATGTTCCCATGTATACAAAATATCGTGAACAACTGTTTTCTTTATCATGATGTAGGAAAATAGCTCTATGATTGTGTACGCAAAAATCTCTAGGAACATAGATTCTCCCCCTGACCCATGAAGTATGCTTTAATGTGTCCATTAATGTTTGTATCATTGATTCAAGATTTCAACTATGAATTCCATCAAAAAAAATCTATTCTTTATATTAAAAATTATGAATGTATTGCAAATATATAGACAATGAAAAATTGTGATATTGTTTCGAACCATGTGGGAGGTTGTTTGTTTCCTCTCATTGAGAAATGGTTGATCTCTATTGCTAGAAATAATAAAATGCAGGAATTCTAATCACATAGTGGTAGTGAACCTCAGATTCAGCCTAAATAAAATGTTATCCATTCTCCATGATCTATGGAAATAATATATTATTTTTTATTCAGTTCATTTATTAATTGGAATAAAGAATGTACTAAACCACTAGAGAATTTCCACCAATAGTGAAAGAGATTCTATATCTAGATATTTTTATTAATCATCAATGATAACTAAGTGGAATGAGCTTGAAACATCATCCATATTTATATTCTTGGACTGAATAGTGCCACCAGACATGTTCACATTCATAGATAAATATGTATCATGAAATTTCTGGAAAAAATTTAGTTTATCATTCAATACCATGTTAGGGGAGAAAGAGTTATCTAATGAGTGTTAGTAAATATTTAACTGGATAAGAACTAGTTCATGTGAGTAAAAAACATGGTTCCTCTATAGTTTGAGGTAATATTCCTCAAAAACCCACTCTTATGCATTTCATGTTTGATATTGATGTGTCAAAAGATTTATATTTTCTTTTATGGTTAAATAATTTATATTATATGAAAACATTGGGTATCATTTCATGAGAATCAATAGACCCTTTGTATAGTGGTAGTGTAGAGGTTTAAAATTCCCATAATGTTCTTTTTCCATTGATAATGTTAAATTTATTTCTAAATTTATTTTTCAACATATATATGGTATTGATTTATTATTATTTTTGAACTGGCTATATGGACTTTTTGCCAATATCAAATTCTATGCTCAATAGGTAACATTTAAGTTAGTAAATAGAGTCCTCTACAATTTCAAGGGTAATGGGATACAAATTATAGCATAGTGGGACCTTTAGTGGTATTTGATATAAAAATATTTTTTTAGTTAGACGGATTGGCCTTCAGTGTATATAATAAAATATGGTATGAGAATCTAAAAAAATTAGATTAATACGGGAACATTGTTTTGAATGATTTATTACTTCTACCATCCAAATGTAAAATAAAATTTAACATTGAAATACTATTGGGATGAATGTTTTTTTGAATACTATCTTATAGAATGACTATAATAGACTTCAAAAATTAATTGGTTTACCTTGTAGAGTTTGAATGAAAATATTTTATCATTCCTTGTATACATCCATGGGTGATTTCGGTTGAATTCATAAATACTGAGGATGATACTCTCATTTTATTAATTTTGATTATCAGATGCTGAATCATGTAATGAATAAAAATCGATATCTACATGATGAAATATTTGACCTATTTTATTAATCAAATTTACCCAAGTAGTCCTCATAAATTGATATACATTAATAATATCAGCATCATAGAGTACGAATATATGATCTTATGAATGTATTATTTTAGAGTCACTATGAACATTATGGATAAGTAATTATTCATTTTGGAATGATGAATGGAATATTTTTCATCTTGGGTTTATTGAATTATATATTCAATGGTTACATAAAATCAAAATTTCCTTTTTGTTTTTTGATCCCAATATAGTATAATTTATAAATATTAATTAAAATGAAGTTCATAATGAAATTGTACTAAATACATTGTAGAAAAATAATTTTTATGCAATGATTTCTAGGCGTTACATCTAGATCTATGAATATCATTTCATTGGGAATGTAATTTATGAAGACGAGATATTAGTTAAACCCCCAGATTTGAAATTGGTTCTATCATGATAGACGTCTCATAATTATTTCAAATATTCATTTTTCCATGATTAATATGCAATTATATTCTCATGGTTCTTAATTTTCCAAGACATGATTCTCCTATGAATACTTCAATAATGAAAGATGTTCTATTTTTATATAATTATAATTGTCATAAATTTATTTCAGGACATACTTATCTTACCTTAACAACCATTATACTATTTCCAAAATCTATTAATAACTATGTCTTATATTGTGTTGAATCTAGATCTGATATTGGTATTGTTCTCATATAGAGAGACCATGTTGTTGCCTATGGTTCAACGAATATTCAATTGCATTATATGAATTATATTACACATGCACTGGAAATTCATTCAGTTTTCTCTACCTAAAAGATATAAAGGTGTTACCTCTTTATAAAAAATCATATTTCTTTAACTAACCATAAGATTTTGAAATAGTTATTATATCAATAAAATTTCTACATGAGTAAATAAAGATAGTTAGGGTACCTATATATGTTTCTTTTAATCTTGTTATATAGTCCATGTAGAGAAAATTCTATACAAGATGTGTTGATTAAGAAATCATATATTTATGACATATGAGTAGCTCTTGACATATCTTAGTTCAATAACATGATTGACGATATATATAGGAATTATGTAGAACATAGTGTGTTTTTTGTTTCCTTAATTATTATTCTATATATGATAAATTTTCTAAATGAATCTAAAAAATTACATCCTAGAAATTTAACTAATATATTAAACAAAAATGGTAGGGAAAATTCTGATGACTAGAAAAATATACAAGTAGTTTGTTAAATTTTAAAATTAAAACACTAGATCCTAATTATTATATAGAACAACTCCATTAAACATATAAAGATATGAATTTATCTATTCATCTGTGTTCTTAATATATGTTATTGGAAGTGGAACTAAATTTTAGGTTGTAGGTGTGAAATGAAAGATTTCATAATATGTTATGAAATGTTTGAGATTATTGTAGGTAACATCTGAACATAAAATACCAGCTGGTATGATTTAATATATTCCTTAACAATTATGGAATAAATATCAAATTAATATGGATTCAGTCATAGTCCCTCTAAGAATGTTTTTAAATCTATATTCTATTTGGGTAATTATGTCTCGACATACAAAATTTCCATATATTATCCCTATAAAAGAATCCAGCATTTTAGAGGAAATAAAAAAAATTCCATGTAGTTGCTAAAATACATGGAGTTTTATCTTTGATTTATTTTGATAGGGACCACCATTTTACTTCTCATATTTATATATCATCACCATAGGCTGTTGGAGGATAATTGAAATTGGGAAAACATATCTTCAATAGACATATATATATTAATATTTCATTATACTAACATTGGATTATATTCTCAAAGCATGTGTCATGGAATGTTTTTTATCATGGGAGGATCATATGACATTGTCTGAATTCTCCTATAACAATTTTTATTAGGAAATAATATAGTTTAAATAGTTTTAGTTTATTATGACCTTCCCTATACTTATCTATTACATTGGGTGTAAATATGAGTGATGTATTTTATTGGGAATATTCTGGTACTTGATACTATAGATATAGTTCAATTGATCCAAAATCATCTTGTTACAACCAAAATCAGAATGATGTCATATGCCTATAATTTTCTCTAGAAATTATATTTGGATTTCAATGACTATGTTTCATTGAATTGATTTTAAAATATTGTTATCAATGAATGTGAAAAAAATGGGATGTTATCACCACGAAATGTGGTCCAATGTTATTCTAATTAATGGATTGAAACTATTGTATATTAGTTATCATTAACACTAAGATAAATTGATATTCAATTTTTTTTTATTTCTTCAAAAAAAAAGTAGAATCATCTCAAACCACAACATTTGATTTGGTATGGATCATGTTCCTCACAATATGGATTTTAATTTTTTCAATTAAAATGTTTTGTTTCTGGATATAAATTAAAAACCCTTCATCAATGATCTACTTCCATTTTTCTAGTCCTATAGTAGAAAAGTCTGGTTCAGGAAAATCAGGTGAATCAGAAAAAAACTTTTATGGGAGAAATGACCAAATTTTTTAAGGGATAAAGTTATATCCATCTTCCCTAAGATAAAATACCCAATATTGGGGATAATGTATCACCTCATTTTTGAGGTAAACCATAATTTTACACGTTTATATATTTTGTTTTTTGGGTAAGATTTTGGAAGTATTTGATCGTATATTATGATAATAAACAAGAGTTAGATACTGGAAAAATATACAAGATTAATTTATATAGTAAATTGCCTTTTTCAATGTAAAATTTTCATTAAAGATGTTTAAGGAATTCAAATATATTACAAGGTCAAGCAATCTCCCATTATGAAATTTGTTTTTTCTTAAAACATATTTAGAAGATGTGTTTTCTGGTCTATGTTACCCTACATGGATTGATGATGTACATTTTTAATGTACATTAGAATTCATTCAGGTCTTAGGGATATTACGCAGTCCAATAGTGGTAATTTTCTAATACACTACTACTTTATTACTCTAAAATCCTAGGAAAAAACTATGTGATTTGAGATGATCATCGATTATGGGAATACAATGGAAATGAATTGGTATCACCATTTGTTTTTATTAAAATTTTAATTATTTAATTTTATTTGATATCAAGTGTTATATGACTGAAAATCATTCTTTTTTATTTTCAAATGTCGGTTGATGGAAATCTGTTTCCCAGACATACAACCAAAAAAAAAACAAGGTTCAGACAGCACATCAACACAGAATTACATACCATTAAAACCATAATCATCTCTGATTTGCGGTTTTGGACCTGGTCTGTTGGGCCTTCGGGTTGTGCTTCCTCTTTTTTAGTGATGTTTTTCACTTGTAATTGGTTTTCCCATTTGGATCTTCTGTTGTCTACTGCTTTGGGTGTGTGTCTCTGAATGGGCTTTGTCCCTCTGGGTCTACGGGCTTGTAATGGGTTTTACCTTATCCAACCCAAAAGGGATTACTGTCTTTTTTCTTTTTCTTTAATAAAGGGGCTTGACCCCAAACTTTTCTGATCTCTTCATCCCTTTCCGGACTCGTCATATCTGTTGGCCATGGTTGTATCCCATCTTGGTGTCCTCCAGTAGTTAACACTTTGAACCCGATTCCTCAGCTTCTCCAAAACTACCTGATCTGGTGATGTCCTCTCGTCCCTGTTAACCATTGCAAATCCCATGGTCACCTCATTATTCCTCTTAGAAGCGGATCGCATCCGCATCGGCCATGGAAGGCATTTATAATCTCTACATGGATGTCGTCTAGGGGTGGCATACAGAGGCCCTTAAACAGCAGCAAGTTTCTACTTCCCGCTTTGAACCACATCGCTGAAAGACCGAATGACTGGGCTACTCAAATTCTCTTTCCCTTCTTCAGAAATCTCCCTCCCTTTGCCGGTTTGATCCCCCAAACCCGAACCAGGACTCCCTATATAGATTTCCCTCTAATGGTCTGGTGTTTTGTTCTCCATCAAAGGTAGAAGCACACCCTCTGCCAACACATTTTCAACATCCACCGTGGGAACCTCCTTCGCACCACCATCAGCCTGAAGGTCCTGACCTCTATCAACTCCCACTATCATGGAGCTCATATTCTCATTGTAACTATCTTCCATAGGCAGACCATCAATGTCCTTCCTCATGTCGCCATCCTGGAGAACCTCCACTGCCTCCCCTATGTCCAGCACAACTTAAAATTCCAAGCTCTCAACTGTCTATCCTTTAGGGGCATCCTCACCATCTCCCCACCTGGGGGACCATCTTCCTCTAGACCATCAATCATCATTCCATCATAGAGACCATTGAACCTAATACTCAATGATAGAAAAGGTGGAGTCAATGGATCCAAACCTATATACTCCTTAGCCCCAATCATGCTCGGATTAGATTCATACTTCTTACCACCTATACCTCAAGAAGAAAGACTTATCTCAAAATAAACCTTACATGACTCAGCAAGCCAACCATCCAAAGCCGAACTCGACACACCAGATAAATTCCCTCCGTCAACAAGCTCCATCGACCTCAAACCCAACTCTAAGCCTGCCTCCAAATGAGACTCATCGTCCATGCGCACAGGGGCATATTTCCATCTACGAGTGATCTTTCTCAGCCAAGGATGGTTTCCCCTTCGAAAAACCTCATTCGAGTGGACCAGTATCCTTCAAGAACCACGAAACTTGATCCAATTTTCATAAACAATTCTCTCTCTTCAATGATACTCTTCACCAATTGTGATACAAACAGAATCCAAATAGAGGTGAGATGCATCAATCTCTACACACACCCGGGGATTTACTGGGTGGAAAACCGCCTCAATTTTGATTTTGGAACAAAGATAACGGCCTACCATGTTGCCCAGTATACGGATAATCAAAGGGTTCTGAAAAGGAAAAGGGAGTTTAGGAAAACTTAACCAAACCAGGATTGAAGGAGAGTCACGGTTCATATTAATGTAGAATGACCAACGAAGAAGCATAAATCGATACCCCTTGAAGTAGCGGGGATCCCTCGACCACCCTCGAATAAGATCATCCTCTGTCTTGAAAGAAATCATAATTTTCTTATTTTCAAGCAAACGAACCACTGCTCATTATTGGAAATCCCACAATCGGAAGACGAAATAGTATAAATCATCAACGGAAGGCCTCTTGTTCTTGAAACGAGCTACACGGGTGAGATTCAACAGGGTGGAAGACTCCGTAAACTCAGCTGAATAAAGAGGAAGATTCGACACCACATCGACCAGATCTGGGACATTAGGGTTTAAAGAAACTTTCAGAAAAGGTGGGAGAAACTCCGAGTTGGAGAAATGATGGAAGATACTAGATAAAAAATAGATAATATTTTTAAAATTTGATATATGTTTTGAATATTCTATTTTCTCAAATATAATATTTTGATGAAAAACAATTTCTACACATTTATGAATTGAATTGGTAATATATGTTTCATTTATTAAATTTAAATATCCAAAATTATCAGAGGATGAATATATTTGATTTATCTAAAAATATTTATTTTCCAATGAATAGTGAAAATGTTTAATTTTATTTAAAACTAAATATTAATTTATGGAATTTTTGTTGTACTTTTAAAAAATTGGTTTAAAATGTTATAGTGTTTAATTTAAATATCAATTTCAACAATTTATTTTACTGGAATAAATTTTAATTTCAATTTTGATATAACCATTTTATACTTTTTTACATTTATCTCCTTGCAAAACTACTTTCTCGTCACATGTACGAGTTTAATTTTAAATTAAAATCCTTCCACATTGATGTATTTAATTTGGAATAATGAAATAAATTTTGGTTAAAATAATAATTTATATTATCTTATAAGGTCAAATTAATTATTGACAATAATGAATGGTAAAAATCGATTACATTATGTACCTTTGTTAATTTAAAATTGTATTTACTAATGGGAAAAACTAAAATGATAAAGGATAAAAATCACCAAAAAAATTTCTATATTGTTTTTTAAAAACATATATAAACCTTATTTATCTCATTATTTAATATCGGGCCATTTTTATAAATTTTCACAATGAATAAAAATGTTATTTTGGATGAATTTGGAAACTTTTCTTATAGTGTCCGCATGGGTTCATATCCCCATTTATAAATGAACACAACCACCATTCAGAAATTCATACATATCAGGACATATCATTCCAAAATTCCCTGATAAAACCACTCAAAAATAACCTTATACATGTCTTATATATTTTGTCTTCCAAAAGATGAAAATGTTTGGTCATTAATAAGAGATCCCATGGAGGTTCTTATAAGTGAAGATTATTGTATTCACTAAGAACTTTATTCTTCAATAGCATTTATCCCACATAATTAATGAAATATCACTTAAAATACTTTAACATAATTTTTCTCAAATAATGATATGTTATTAAATTAATATAATATATGATACACTACTCCACAATTATTAAATGGGAAACGAAACCATTAATCATCTGTACAGTGGAAAACACCATGCAAGCTAATTTCATTATTTCTACATAAACCATTAATGGAAGGTTATAGTTATTGAATTAACACATTTCTATGTTATTAGTTACATTAAAAGTCTTATATAATTATTGTATCATGGTTAAAATATTACATTCCATTCCATGTGGGATACAATGGCGTCGCTCATATGTTCGATGGACAACCACATCTCGAAGCTATGTGACTCATTTTAACTTTCACATTACATGATAGGTATTAAGGATAATTTTATTGAATATAAATTATATATTTTGGAAAAAAATTATTTTTTAGTGATAATATATAATTTACATTTTTATTTTCAAATCTGTCTAGATAATTGAAGAAATATTCTTGCAGATGAATGACCTACCATCTACAGTAACACCAAATTTTGTTTTATGTGTATAAATTAAAAGGATTAAAATAAATTGATATATAATGAATATATTTCTTATTAATATAATTTTTAACATAGTAGATAGACTTGAACCCTCATAACGGCAACATGACAAAAAATAACAATTCCAAACCTATAAGAAAAAAAAAGAAGTTACGGAATGAAACATGACATGAATGTGGAATATTTAATAAACAGGTAATAAAATATAAGACTAAAATCATATATGGAATGACGTATTGATATAGATGTATTTATTTTAAATAAGTTTTATCAAAAATTTATTTCTTATATCTTAGGTTTGAACATATAGTAAGGAATTTGAGGCTTTCTGAATGGGGTTTTTTCCTCAATTTTATTTTCATGAGACACATGTTATGTTATAAATCCAATTTTACATGAAATTTCATAAATATATTTATTTTATAGATATTTTTTTATTTTTTTTATTCATTCATTGGTTTTACAATCAGATGTATCAAATTGGTAAATATGCAATGTCTCTGTCTCATGATTTATAAGGATTCCTCTCAATTATGCTTCACAGTGTAAAATCACATAGTCTCTCTCTCAATAATATCATGACCATTAAAATCCTATGGTTGTTTCATAGTAATAATTTCTTTTCATTAATTTTCCACTATCTATGTTCATGAGAGTTCTAAAGATTTTTTTGACGAAAAACGTTTTTATTTTCATCCTTAGTTGAAAACCAGTTTTTCATCCAAAACCATTTTTTGTAAAAGAGTTTAAAAAAATATGTCTAACATTATATAAATGATTTTTTATAGTAATGTTTACCCTTTTTTACATTTTTTCAATTTATTTAATTAAACTTTCATACCATTTTAAAAAACAATTCTTGTTTGGCTTCTACCAAATATTTGTAAGAATTCAATATTTTTATACCTGCTACACGTAAGGAAATTTCCACTATCAGGACCGAAAAATATATTAATGATTAAATTATAATTGTTTAGTTTTATTTTCAATCATTTTTTTCATATTTACTATATATATTTTTGTTTGAAATATAGATTAAAAATGAATTTTTTTCACTAAAAAATTATTTCAATTAATTTATCATTCCAATTGATTTTCCATATTTGAATTAATCATCTGATTTAATTTATAATTAATTATGGATATAAACCTAGGATATAATTCATACCCATTATATGAATGGTTTATAATGAAAATATAATTATGAAACCATTTTTTATTCCATGTTTTATAACATGATAAAATCTGTATGAAACCATATTCCTTTTTCTTGGGTTATGCTATTATGAAATGATTATGGTTTTATGAAACATGTATCTTTTCCATAGGTTTTGAAATGCTTTTTTATGAATCCCATTTCATTTAATTGTTTAATATTTGATTAATTTATTATTGTCTTAATGAACACTAATATATGATACTCACTAGGTCATCTGTGGCACCTATATCTATCTCTAATGCATTGAGTAAAGATTTATATATCAGGAGATAAAAAAGAATAGAATGGTGTGTGGTCCATGTTCGTTAAAGGAATTTTTCTTCTTTGAGGGTCTTGGGAGAAAATGGTAACAACTATTATGGTTTTTGGACTGAAACCATTCCACTATGATATCCTTGGTAGTGTGCCACTAATACTATTTAGATGATTTTCTGTACAAATGTGTGTTCTATAATTGCATATACTATATCAATGTTATGAGCTCATAGAATGTTTCATTGATTCCATAATGATTCATGTCTTATGAAATGAAAATTATTATTTAATGAATTAACATTATGATTTTAAATATTAAGGGTATGGTTTTTAAATTTTATTCTCATGTTCCAATACCCTTATTCACATATTATTCTCACATATCTCCCTTATTTACCATTTTCGAGAAGCTAAGCTCAACAATACTTAATTAATTTTCCCCAGGATATGATGAAATTTATTGCATATGATAAATGTAATAATGGTGATATATTTTAGAAACATAGTATGATATATTGAAGTTCACCTATGAACCCCTTGTATATGTTTCAATGTTTCCAAAGGTACTATACCATTATCATTCAATAGAATTATTTATATAATGCAATGGATAATTGATTAAAAAGATATAATATATATGTATTTAAATCCTAGGAGAATATATTTGGTATCAAAGGATATGTTTAGCTATCCATTGGAAACGTTGATATGAAAACATTAGTGATATCCCAATGGAAACGACTACGGATGAGTCAATGTATTTGAAATTGTACTATAATTTTTCTAATGGAAACAATAAAGTGTATCCAAGAAATTAAATACCTATATATATAATACAATATGATATTGATTTGGGGATCTGTTACATGGTGTTAATAAATCTTAAATGAGCGAATTTATATAGACTCAATCATTACATGGTGCATGGAAACTTGCCTTTCATCAAACCATCTTTCACAAACCTAGGGGATAGACTTTTGAAATTCACCAAATATTTTTGTATCATCATAAATTAATTAAATATATGATGACTATTAATTTCCTAAAATAAATATACAGTTACATATATTTTAAATAGGTTTCCATGATTAACACATTATATAATTAATTTTTAATTATCATGTGGATCCCCAATATAAATACTGAATGATTAAACTATGTTTTTTGGTTATAGTAATTTCTTGAAACTAAAAGAAATTATGTTAATGATGAGTGAGAAAAAAATGAAGTGAATGATCTCATGGTTAACCAATTTTTATTAGAGATGGAATGAAAATTTTTATATCATTGGTCGTACACATTTCTTATTCTCGGAATCCTTATGATCATCTAAATGAAAAAAAGTGGTAGAAAAATTTCATCACCACAATTCTGAGGCAACATCCACCTTCTTTTAGTGGATCCACTAATATACACGTTAATGGGTAGTGGATTATTTCCAGAAAAATATATTTTTAGTTCTCCAGTGTTTTGAACATGAATAAGTTATTTTATAAATCTATAATTTGGATTTTGAAGAGGATAAATGGTGGAATATCATCAAGAATATAAGGGATCCTGATGAAATTTACTCATTAGATTGAGATGAGTTCCAGAACATTTTTTTCAAAAAGAAAATTACATGTATTCTACACACAATGATTTATTGTAATTTCCTTGATCTAACGTAAAGTGAACATGAACTAAATGGATCCAAAGTAAAAAAAATGATATATGAGTTATTATTCTAGCATTATAATAAATCCTAAATTTATGGTTAATTTATTCCTTTGTGTCTTGAAAATATTTCATTAAAGGTTGTTATCCATAAGATACATCTATATAAAGGAATAGATTGTTTGTTGTTCTATCAAAGTAGATATATAGATTGGAATTGTGTGTATATATATATATATCAATGTTTTCATTATAAGAGAGAAATGTAATTAAAAGAAAAATATAAAAAATCACAGAGAGAAGAAGGAGATATATATGTTATGATCAATGTTGTTAAGAAAAAGGGAGAATAGTTTAGTTACGAAGATAGAAAATGTATTATATCTATTATGTAAGGTTATCTAGAAATTTATTACAAATGTGATGGGTATAAGATAAATAGTGATACAAATAAAGAGATTATTTCACAAAATGTAACACACACTCTCTACTATTTCAAATGAATGTAGTATGGGAACTATGACAACTAATGTCGAAATAAAAGGGTAATGATGATGATCGATTCTAGAACCCACATGATCCCTGGAAAAAATGGAAATCTAATGTAAAAAAAAATTCAGACATTGGTTTTGATAAGGATGTGGTTAAATGTATAATTTCCATTGATTTTATAACTTCTAATGTCAAATTTTATTATAGATCAAAACATTCGTTCATATCTGATAAATTTTATATGGGTGTCAAGATGATACCAAAATTATTAGATGGATAATAACAAGTGAATACCATATTGGTATAATATTAATAATTAAAATCTATAATTCTTATCGAGATGATGTTTGTGAGAATATAATTCCATAGTATCATGTAATTATTTATCTTGTTGACTTTAATATTATTTTTTGTAATGGATTTGATTTCTCTACAAAATTTCTACATCAATATCTAGAGAAGGGATGTAACATTTAATTTACATAAAAATTATCATCCTTTAATAGTGAGACTGAAAATATGAAATTGTGAATGAAATCAAATACATTTTATGGCATATTATTCCTACTGTTGATGGTATATTATCATAGATGGTTTTAAAGAAACTCAAAAGAAATATTATGCCTATTATGTGGGTTTTTTATCAAAATATATGTCTAACCATACACCAAATCATGAGGTTTATTTTTATATATAACTTTTATTTGGTTCCATTTCATTAAAAATTAATCCATATATAATATACCTAATTATGTTATATAAATTGAAAAAGAAACTCTAGGAGAAAATAAACAAGGGATTAATTCGGCCTTCATTATCACTTTGGGATTTACTTATTATTTTATTAATATAAAAACATGGATAAATGATACTCTACATTAATTAATAGTACATGAAAATGATCACAGTCTAGAACAAGTATCCTCATCCCCTTATTGATGGAATATTTGATCAATAGTGTGTTGCTAAATATTTATCAATGTTTGACCATTTTTATAGATATTACTAATTATTATTTACGAAATAGGACATACCCAACATAATATTTTATACATGGAATGGATACAATGAATGTATTCAGATGTCATTCAGTCTCTCTAATCCCCTCTGTATATTCATGGATTAAATTAAAAACATCTTTAAATAATTACATCATCCTTTGTTTATAGTTCTTATAGATAATATTTTTATTTATTCAATGAGAAATTATAGGCATGGAGATCACATGATAATTTTAATATTGACACCAAGGATTGAGAATCTATATTAAAAAATTTAAAAATGAGATCTTTGGGAGGAATAGTTCTACGTTTTTGGTCATATGTCCTAAGAGATGGTATATTAATATATTCATCAATGGAAGATACAGTTTATTGTCACCTAGACAAACAATGATTATTGAGATATATAGTTTCCTTGGTTTATTGAGATATTATCAATAATTAGTGGTGATATTATGATGAATATATAATCTTACATCATGTTAAATCAGAAGGGACCCATGTCACTCTGGAAATATGAGATTGATGAAATATTTGAGGAATTGTGGAAGAGATTATTTATTTCACCAATTATAAAATTAAACTATATTGTGGAATGTGTTCTAATGAGTAGTCCTCCATACAAGGAGGGATTGATTGGGGTTCTTAGAGTAATGAACTTATAATTCCTTATGTACCATTCAAATTTATGGTTTATGAGATAAACTAGCAAACTCAGGATTCCGAGTTATATATGGTAATATTTTAAATAATGATATATTGGTATTATAATTATGTATAAATGTATAGCACGCAAACCGATATAAAAATAATAAAATATATATTCCCATAAAAGGATTTAATGTGTTCTAGAGAAGATGGTTAGAGATGATAAATGAATATGAATGCTTAATAAATTACTAACATGGGAAGTATTACAAGGTTTTTAATTTTCTGAGTCCAAAGTACCACGCTAGCCAATCCAGGAAAAGGAAAAAAAACCAATACTTTGGGTATTTCAATGGATGGATCAATAAATTATGAATGAAGGAGATAAACATTATGTATCTCAATTTATTCATCAACCATATATCAAAATGAAGACTAAAAATATGATCATGTAATATATAGAGCATAAAATTTATTATGGAAATTGTCTTGAGTTAATCCTTGATCGCCATGGAATGATAAAATATAGGAACCGGTTTTTTTCTATCCAAACCATATTTGAATAATGGTTTGTTAGAAGAAACTCATAGTTTCCCACTCTCTACTCTTCATGGAAGTGTGAAGATGTATAGAAATTAATGTGTACTTTTTATGGGATTTCATGAAGAGGGAAATTGAAGAGTTTGTATCTAGATACATTGTATGTTAGAGAATTTTGTATAAGATAAAATAGTATTATGATATGTTACATCAAATACTAATACTAAAATGGAAATGGAAATATAACACCTTGGATTTTTTCAATGGACTCTCAATACATCTAAAGGGAACTATTCTATATGGTGTGTAGTCAATCACCTTAAAAAATTAAAACAATTAATATCTACATGATAAGAATTATTCCTTATTTATTTTTTTGAATATACATTATGTAATTTGTAATGCATCATGGAGTACTAAATTCAATTGTATCTGATTGGAAAATGGTTTTTTTCATAATATTTTAGGGAAGTCTTTAATAATATCTTAATACCGAGTTGAATTTCTTTACAATGTATAATCCTCAATTATATGGAGAGTCTAAGAGAACAATTATAAAACTAGATGATATATTGATATCTTTTAAATGGATTTTAGATTTTCTTTGGATTAACACCTTCATAAAGTATATTTTTTATAAAATAATAAAATTTAATCAATCATTAAAATGACTCATAATGAATCCTTTTATGTAAAGAAGTGTAGAGATAAAAAGTGATGGAGTTATGTTTTAGAAATATATCTATTATGACCCTATGTATATAAAGAATTGGTAGAGAAGGTTAGAAAAATTAAATAAAACATAAATTATTCTCAGATTCTGCATAATAATCTAGTAGAAAATCACAAGCGTGATCTAAAATTTGAAATAAGTGACCTGGTGTTTCTATGAATTTATCCATGGATGAATCTAATGTTATTATGGAGAAGGGGGAAAATCCATTTAAATATATGTCACTTCATTGTAGAATTATATTAATTTTGAGAAAACCCCATTAGAGATTCTATATGATACATGGAATGTTCAATGAAATAAAACCACTCTCATATTTTTATGTTTTATATCCAAAAAACCATATTAAGGAAGCTATGTGAAAACATTAAAACATTTTGAGGTTGAAGTAACTTAACATTATTTCATGATGAGATTGTTGAATTTATAGATTGAAATTCATTTTAATGGGTGTAAAATTTTAAAAAACTATTATTTATAATTATATTTGTTTATTAAATTATATTTCTTTGATATATTGCGTTACACGAAAAAATGTGTTTTCCATGTCTTACATGCAACATTTAGTTTCTAAAGACTGAAAAAATTTATCAATATTTTTATTTAAACAAGATCACTATAATGTAGATAATAATAGTTGAAATATGAATTGTAATAAATAAATTTTACATATTTTGTATAATTGTTTTATACCATGAAAAAATATTGATAAAAAATAAATATTTTTCCGTTAAACTCATCATATGTTTTGGAAATACTATTTTCAGAAGAACAAAAGTTTTTAATAATATTATTGTTTTACTATTTTAGAAAATATTTTAATTTTTTTATAATAGAATATCTAAAATATGTTAGGTTGAGTTTTAGGATTTTTATGAATAAAATAATTTTTAGTGAATAGTTAAAATACTAGTTTTCATTAAAAAATGCCATTACAATTACGGAATTTTTATGGTGAAATTTTAATTTAGAATATTTTTAAAACAAAAATGATATAAATAATATATCAATTATTCCAATTCAATTCATACTGATGATATTCATATTGAATTTTAATAATAATGTTTTTTAAGCATGTGAACATTTTTCTCTTCTGAAAACCACTTTTCCATCGTGTCTATGGGTCTAATTTTTTATTTAAAATTATCTAATTACATTAATTGAATTTTTAAAAATGGTTTATATAATTTTTATTAGAATAAATAATTTTATATAAAAATGTAAACATACTTATTGACTGTTATGAAAGTGAAAAATAGTAAAAATTATTTACCATTGTTAGGGTAACAATGGGTTTACAAGGGGTTAATTTTAAAATATATAGTTTGGAAATGAACCAAAACATGTATAATTAATATTAAATGAGGATTTTTCAATCTGATCCATATAAAATAGCATAATGGGGCTTTTATTAATATTTTATTTTCAATCTCCCTGTTATATTGAATTATTTTTGGGAAATTTCCATGTACATTCTTTATGGGTTCTTGTCCCCTCTTATAAATGGAAAACCCTACCACTATCATTTTAAGTCTTCTAAAGGAATAATGTTTTGAAAAAAACAAAAAATATTCCCCCAACATCCTTATCAGTCATATATACATTTGTATCTCCAAAAATACTAAAACTAGTGTTCTTAATAAATAATCCAATTGTGGCGCTTTTAAGAAAATTTAATTGTCATCACTAATATACTAATTATTATTTCCACTTTCGTAAAATTAAATTATATCTTATCACATACATTAATATACAAAAACTTGGATAATATATATTTTAATGTTATTATATTAATATAATAACTTATATCGGTATCCACTTTCATCAAATGCCAAAGGAAACCATTGATCATTTGTATGGAAGACAACCTCCTTACGAACTGATGTAGTTTGTTTTATATTACAACTTTTAAAAGATATATTTAGTGATATATTTACAAAATTTATATGATATTTAGTACATTTAAAATATTCTGTGATTTTGTTACATATTATAACTTCTTATATTCCATTCCACTGGGGTTATGATAACATTCCTCATGTGTAAATTATAATACTACAATGTTATTCTATGTGATTCATGTTTTCATAGACTATAAATTGTTATTAGAAGAGATAAATTTATTGAATAAAAAATATATTCTTCTAATAAGATTTAATTTTTAATTGTCATATGTTTATTTTTTAGTCCTTTAGGAAAAGGAAAATGAGGTTCATGTGTCTCCATGACTACCATCTTGGTAAATATTATATTTTATTTTCTATATCATTAATTTATGGGAAAAATTAAATACATATATGTGATTGATATATATTACATTAATATAATTGTATAAATTAATTATATAATGGAACCCTCACCAATATAATAGTATAGATAATAAAAAATTAAAATATACATGAAAAACAAAGTTGTCATTCCATTAATCTGGACAATAACATGGGATTTTTAATAAGTTTGTAATAAAATATCACAAGAAACCATATATATATATATATATATAATAATGGTCTGAAAAATATAATAATAATTAAAATGTATTAATTTTAAATGAGGTTTGAATGAGTATGATGTAATTTTATACCTTAGTTAAGGTGGATTTCTCATTTTTTCCAGCATTAATGCGTATGTTATATTATTAATTTATTTTAACATATGGCCAATATTTATAGACCCTTTGAAATTTAATATCAATAATCTGTTTATTTTCATTATATTTTATGATTAGAATAATTTTATTTCTTCATGGGGTTTATAATTTATTGTTACAAATTTTTTAAATATTTTATATTATAATCTCATCATTTATCAAGATTTCTCTTGATTATGATTCCAATGATTAATTCATATGTTCTATCTCTCATGAAATATGTGTCCTTATAATCTTATTATATAATAGGAATACATTTTTAAATTCATTTTACTCTCTTTATTTACTCTTGGTTTCAAAATAATCATTTCGAAAAAAACGCCATTATTTATCTCATTCTTAAAAAACTCATTTTCATCCAAAACCATAATTTATGAATGTGGTTGAAAAAATTAATTTATCTTGTTAAGAATTATTGGTAATGATTTTTTTCTAATGTTTTAATTTTTTCAAACAATTCTGATGGTAATCATTATGTTTTATTCAAATACAATGTCTATATGGAGGTTAATGAAAATGTTAATGTAATATTTATTCAAAGGTGTAAATAATGTTAATTTTTTATGACCTCAAATCTTCATAATTTTTTACTGTTCCATTATATTTTTCATGCATATTTTATAAGAAAATTGTTTAAAAAATATTATATGAAATTTTATTTTTAAAATTTGAATTTCATAGATATGTTATTGTCCTCATGAAAACATCTATATGATTAGTCTTTCAAAATCATTTCCCATATATGATGACAAAATTTTATATAATATATTCTCTACTACATATACCATGAAACCATTATAATCTTATTTTTCCCCAAATTATTTATAATCAAAATGTGTTTGTGAATCCAATTTCTCAACACAGGTAATTTCATGAATAAACTCATTTAAACCACTTCTTTTACCACATGATATGATATGTTGAAATTTAAATTTATTTTAAAACTACCTATTTTCAAAAGTTTTTAACATGATGAAATGTTTTTGAAATCAATCTAATTTCATAGGATATGATTCGATAAATGTTTTATGATTTTTTGTAATATATACATATGGTATTCATTATGTGGGGGGTGATCCCTATATCTTCCAATATTTCATTGGGTAATAATTTATATCTCAATGAAAACATGTATGGAATAGTGAATGGGCCTACTACAAAAAATAAACCTTTTTACTATGATTCTCTTAGGAGTGAACCATGATAATAATGATAGGTTAGGGAGTGAACCCATTCCACTATAATAGTTTTAGCAGTGATCCTATAAAAATATATAAATTATTTTCTATACATATGTGTGTTCAATAAATCCATGTGTAAGGAATCTTTTAATCAATCATGGATTATGTTCTTTGGGTTATATATGATTTATGTCTTATGAAATTCCAATATTTATTCCATGACTTGGTATTATGAACTCTAATACGTAGGTTATGGTTTATAAATTTTATCCTCATTGTCCCATAGTCTTATGCTATGTTTATGATTACATATATCCCTTGTCTACCCATACTGAGATTCTGAGTTCCCAAATTGTTATGTTTCATTTAACTAGGTTATGAAGAAATTTATTATATATGAAATATTTAATAAGGGTTCTACTAATTGTTAACTTAGTGGAATATGATGTAGTTCACCTATGAACTAGTTGTTTATATTTCCATGTATCCAAAGGCAGTAAACCATTACCATACTTAGGCTTATGACTATATATGAAATGAATCAAAATATAATGTTTTTTAATAGCTACTTATTTAAATCATTTTCCAATATAAATATTTGAGTGTTTCTTCATGGAATCAAAATGTTATGGTTTCATTATACCCTCTCATTAGAGACATATTTGGGTAGATTTGATCAAAAATATAGAATGGTGGGATAAATCGGTAAATGGGTTTGATTTTTTAGTGATGACATATTATTGGGATTTTATAGTGGGATATATATAATGGGGTGTACAATATAATTGATTAAGATCCTTTTTTACAAACGTAATTTGTAATAACCTGTAATTTCTATGTAATTATCTTTAATTATTTGGATCTATTTAGAGACCCTGAAATTCAACGACATGTGATTCTGAGGCCCAATGATTCCAGAATGATTCATCAAAAATGCTTGGCATTAAAAAGAATGAGTGGGAATTTTTCCTGAAAAAGTGGAATATCTCTAAAATGGATTCTCAAATAAAAAATTTAGGGACACCATTGTGATCGAGATGGAATGTTGACCCAAGGCACGACATGTGATTAGTTGGTGGAGGCCTCTTGTGAGAAACCACAAAAAATGGAATAACCGTAAATATAAAATTTAAATTAAAATATTTTATTTTTGAAATTCTTAAAAATCACAGACGGAGACTCCGATTAAAAATATAAGACCTCTGTAGAACTCGTGAGGGTATTCTTCTATTAATAAGATCTTAATATTGTCTGATGCGGGAAAAAATTGGATGTTAGTTTTTGGAAGTAAATAAACTAATTATGTAACAATTATATTATTGAAAAATCTGTATAACATAAAAATGGTAAATTGTATTGGAACTTTTGGAGTTCCATTAATATCATGACGATGTTTTTCCCTAATTTAGAGACTAACCTCGACTGGCACGGGATGAGGGTCATTGTTAATATTTTCAAATTTTTTTAAGCTAAATTCAGTAATCATTCAAGATGTATTTTCTATTTTTTGATCCATTACTCATATTAAATATCTGAGGGCAATGTTGAATTTGCAGTACCGGTATTTATAAGGCCCCGGCCTTAAACCTTACTTAATATTGAATTAAATGAATAATTCACATTGAGGATCTTTTCAGGTTTATAGTTTTAGAGAATTAGGACATAACTATTCCATCTCAAAAGATTACAAAGTAGAAAATTTTACTAAGTTTCCATAAAATAAAAACTCTTAAAAAGAAACATGTCTAGTTCCATGTTTTAGGTTGCATGACTTTCCCTTGATCCCATCCTTGACCCTATTCCACGTTAAGTCCTGTGAAAAACATTTCAAAAACTTGGGATGAGCATAAAAAGCTTAGTAAGGGATACACAAAGAAGGAAAATTGTTAGTTTTTTCAAAACAACAAGTAAACCTTATATACTTTATCAAAGTAATACTTTTCACCTTTTCTAAGTAGTAAAAACTCTTCGCTGAATAAAAGTTCATTACTTACTCTTCTTTAACCAAAAGATTACCATAAAACCCATATAAATATCACATAACATATAAAGTTAACTTTGGACATAAGCATACTTAATTGGAATAAACATAAGGTCGACTTCCACACATATCACTTAATGGAATAGCCATTCGGCCAACTTCCATACATACTTAATGGAATAGCCATACAGCCGACTTCCATACCCAATGCATTGGAGGTTATAACGTAACCACCCGTCCTGGTATTCACGGCACCACCCGTCAAATGGTTTATCACGTAACCACCCGTAAAATGTCCAAGTACCATAATTACACATAAAATATTGAAAATATAATAATTTCAATAACAACATTTCATTTTCAATCACAATAAGTAATTCCAAGATATTGAATTAAGCAATCCATTTTCCAAAACCATTTAAAAGAAATTTTTGAATCAAAGTGTCCCATAACACTTTGAATCTTTTATTGGAATTATAATTTTAAAACATTAATTTCCATATAAATGAATAATGAAAACCACTTTGAAAACATGGACATTAAAGATAAGGGTTTAGAATAATAAATATTTAAAACATTTAAAACGATATTTCTGTTAAAGAGTTTTTAACAAAATGAGAGACTCTTGAATACAAATAATTGAGGAATAACATTTAATTGGAACTTTATAATATTATGAGATTAATGGGATTCATGATATAATATGTCAAAGGACATTATACACACCATATAAGAGTGAATTGGTGCATAACTACAATGAAGTCTTAATGGAAATGTAAATTGAGATGATATCCATTATAAAGATGGTATCCTTAAATTAAGGATAAATCTATCAAATAATTATGTGTGAGAAATATAAATACACCCAATATAAGTGGATATTAATTGAGAAACAATAAGAGTTCATTCACACATATTAATAGGATGACATGTTCACGAAGTACAAGTTGAACCCAAAGAAATCAAAATTGGGTTTGGGCGTTCATTTGTAAAAATTCGACAGCCTAACGGCGTCACTTGAAAACGAGTAGATGAGAGATAAAGAAAAGGGTATCTCATCACTTGGACATAAAATTTACATCAATAAGGATATATTAGAACATATCCCAACATAACAATATGTAAATTAAAAGACCCAACAAAAGAAGTCTTTTAAAAAGAGGATGGTGAAAGGTTCCCTTACCGACATGGGTATCTTTCGAAACATACACCTCTTGAAATAAGGACAATAAAAAATTTATGTAAATACTCATAAAAGAAATTATATTACACAATGAGTAAAAGAATGGGCAGTACGTACACCACTCAAAGGAAATTGTGGAAAATGTAGCGTAAATCTCACGGGAATAAAAGTGAGATGAAAAATCCCTTACGAAAACTCGGCAGCCTAACGGCGCCACATAAACTTACAAAAATGGATTGATGAGATTAAATAGGGTCTCTCATCATATTAACATAATGTTTACAGAAATAGGAATATAAAAGAAAATCCCCCAACATAACAAAGAGGAGCTTAAATGAAGTGACATAAAGGAGAGTTCTTAAAAAGAAAAAGAGAGGTTAGATCTCTTTCGAAAATTCGGCAGCCTAACGACGCCTCTCAAAACTTCCAAAATGTATTGATGAGAGAGAATAGTGTCTCTCATCATATGAACATAAAAATTAAAGTAATATTAATATAAAATAACATCCCAATAACAGGAAATATGAGCTTTAGAATGAATGACATAAAAGAGTGTACTTAAAAAGAAAGAGAGGAGTAAGATCCCTTACCTCAGGTCCGACTTGACTCGATCATTCTTTGATGTCCTGAATAATAAACATGAGTTAATTTCTATTTGCTTAAGAATATTTTTCATGTTCATTATTCATTTTATATCACTTATTTACATTTTACAAACATTATGTAATCATTTAAGTTAATAATATTTGTTTTTTCAATATTTGGTTCTTTAGTCGGAAGTAAACTTCTTACAATTACATGTTGTTCGTGTGGTCAATGGTGCATTATATCCAGAATGATATTCATGATTTGGATATCATATATATCATATATATCCAGCATATACATGTATTTATAATATTACATAATCATTTAGAGGTAAGAAATGAAATCCAACGTTCATGGAGACGGTAAGCCGTACGTACGCATGAACGCTACTTCCATTTCTTTGTCATATTAATGGAATTAAAACTAAATTATAGGTATGTATATTTTAATTCCAGAATGATATTCATGATTTATATGTAACATACATTATATATATCCATTATAAATATGTACTTATAATATTAAATTACATTTGTGGTTTGGAAATGAAATGCACCGTTCATGGAGACGGTAAGCCGTATGTACGCATGAACACTACTTTCATATCTATCTCATACATCAATGGAAAGAAATAATAATGATATATAGGTATATTATAATTACATTATAACATCATTTATAATAACTATAAATCCATCCTTTATACATCCCACATATGGAATTAAAGAATCAAATCACTTTGAGGGGGTGGTAGTCCGCACTTCCTAAAATGAAGATATCGCGTATACCCTTAATGGAAACCATAAACGTATGCCCAAAATGAAAAATACATAAGATTGAGGAAAACATAAACATATTATATATCATATATAAATATATAGTCATATTAATGTCCACCTTTAAAGGTGTTAAAAGAATGTTGAACAATCATCGTTTCGGGAGGCCGAAATTCGCCATCCACGGAAACAGTATGTTCTTTAACCATTAGATGTAGGTGTGTGTAAGTGTAGCTCGAATCCTTCTTATAATAACATCCTAGTATATTGATGATACTGGATTTGTTACAAAATAAATGAATAAAAAGTTTTTAAGGGGTTGGAGAAGCAAAATAAAACAAAAGGACTCAAGTGAAGACATTACCTCAAAATCGGGTAACTCCCTTTGGTTTGAGCTAAAAGGATTCCTTGGGAAGGCTTCTGCCCAACGTGAGGCTTCAAGGAGTAATAGAGGGAAGTGGAGAGACAAAATGGACAGGGGTTGGCCGTGCCAAAGGCATTGGGAGTGTGGGTAAGGGGGTAGAGGTGGGGGCCTTTTATAAGAGAAGAGGAGGGGCACTCTTGGAATGTAAGAAAACGTCACTTTATTTTAAAATGATATTCGGATTTAAGAGGTCCCACATTGATATAATTCTAGGAAAAGGTGATAAGGGTTCGAAATCAACTCATACAATATGTTTTGGACATGTTTAGATCTTTTATATTACATTATCTTTCCATTTTATTTAAATCGTTAAATAATGAGGTCATCGCTGCATCATCATAATGTCATAAATAATTTAATTTATTTAATGTCTAAAAATTATAGAAAAAATACTATGATGTAGGAAATCTGTTTATCTTTAGAACGAATATTTATAGTCAAAATGCTGATTTGTATAACCCCATGTAAAAATTGTTTTAGTAAAACAACTCAAGTTTGTGACATTTTTATTTTAACTTTAAATAAAAAGATATTAATGTCATTTTCCAAGAAAAGTGGCTTAATGGGGTCCCCAAGTTGACTCATGGATTTTCGTGTTCGTCCATGACACATCCAAGGAGGGTAGGACATGTGTCTAGGTCATTTCATTTTATTAAAAAATTATTCTTACCATAAACTACACTAATTACCTCTAATCGCGATTAAGAACTTAAAAGTTACTATTCACCAAAAAATTATTTTAATCTCATTGAACCACATTTTACTTCTTAATGAAAACCATTTATGTCAGATTTTTGAAATTCAAAACACAGAAGTGGTAAAATTTCATTTAAACGAAAAATCAGTTTTTATAAGTACCACTTCGTGGTTTCACTATTCATCAAAAATTGAAGTTTTTCAAAAAATCCCAAAAATTCACCCTAAGATATATTTGATATTACGAATTAAAAAATGAAGTCTATTTTAAAAAATTAAAAACATATAAGTCACATTAATTAATTTAATAATTAATTCCCGCTGTCAGAGAAAATAGCGTGTTTTTATGAAACAATAAGTATCGAAAGATTGACACTAGTTTAAGTCTGATTTCAAAGTGAAATTAATTTCAAAGAACACTACTGGATTTAATGGTAAAAATATATTCTAATTTCACTTTAAAACCAATTAAAAATATAATCTAATCATATAAATAAATTAGATTAAAAAGAGGTTTTGAATTAAAATACAACATTTTACACTATTCATTAAAAAAATGAACTTTATCGGAAAGATACCAAAAATTTACTCAAAGTAAATTTTGATGTCCTGATTCTAAAGAATAGTTTTATTTGGTCCAATAGAATGTATAAGAGTGAACAAAATATATTTAATGACGGTTCGCCATCAAAAGGCGATAAGTGAACCTTTAGTGAAAACTAGGGCATATACGCCTAAAATTGAATTTTTCCGTATTTTAATCCATTATCTTTTATTGGATAAATGTAAAAACATTTAAAAACATATATAAACATATTTTAGTTATTTCTATCCATTCCCGCCATTACAATGGCTACATGTTAACGACCATTTAAAATAGTATTATTTTATTATTAGAGTGCAACGTAAGATTCTCAAGAAACTCGTTGTTGTGTGTTGGGTACGCCATCGAGCATAGCGTCCCCTTTAAAGTAATATTAATATTTTATTCACAAATATGGATAAATATGAAAATTTCATATTCTTTATTTACCTGGGGTGTTACATCCTTCCCCCCTTTTGGGAATTGTGTCCTCACAATTTTTAAAATTGAGCATGGAAACATCCTTGAAAGTCCCACATCGGAACAAGAGTCGGTAAAACAATCACATTAAAATAATGAAAGATGAGTACAGAGGTCACCCGAGTTAACCCATAATAGGATTCCGTGTAGGAAAACATGGACATGGAAGAAAAAGAAAAGGGTCATGTTCTTGAGGGAGAGTGATAGAAAACATGTCTAGGAGAAAGTTAACCATAAGAAAATCACAAACTTGTGATGGGTTAAACGGTATTCGATTCCCTAGTAGGAAAAGTTAAAAGAAAACATTTTTTTAAGTTTCTTTTTATTGAGGAATTTATTCATAAAGAAACATAATCACTTATCATGTTGACATTCAACTTTTATTAGATTCCTTACACAAACTCATATTTTCTCCAAAAGATGAGTATTTAGGAAGACTTGTTCGTATTAAGAGTACTATAATCAACTTCTAGAGAATTACCTAATCCACCAAAGAGAACAATATACTTCCCATGTATTTAGGCTTTAACCAAAACCAAAACCAAAAAGGTTAGTACAAGATCAGATAATCTAGAAAAGGATAACCCTTTAAAAAGAAAATATATGCTTAATCTCCAAAATTTTCCCAACAAAACCCAAAGTTCAACGAGGACCATCCGATAAACAATTTGTCCATAAAATTCATCAAAGTAAACCAAACTAAGATTGAAACCCAAATATTTGAAGGATTTAATGAAATAGTCTTCCAAGGTACAAATTAACTTTTATCTCTAAATAACATCAGTTGCTCTTAAATTCTCATATTGAAAAGTAATTAACCTAATCACATATCCTCCATGATAGGTTAATCATTTCCATAGATAACCTAAAATAAACTTACTATTGATTCCTAAAATCATCTAACTAAAAAGAATCAGTCAAACTAACAAGGGACTTCACGTAGTCCAGTGGTAGGCGATAAATACCATTTCCACTTTGGTTGTGGGTTCGATTCCCGCAGCATTGTCCGACGCGACGGGTTGTCACATGGTCTGTGTGTTTCCCTTTTTCCAAAACTATAAAATTCTTAAAACATTCCCCAAAACGAGATAAAATCATCAAAAATAATCATAACATATTTTAACCTCAAGTTTATCTCATGCCTTTCATTTTCCATCATATCATATAATAACCCATAATTACCTCCAAAGTAAGAATAATATAAACTCTAATGGTTACCTTTATAATTATTACCTAAACTTCCACATCGATTGGTCATCTCATACATGATGCATTACGTAACATACCAAGGTTCAAGTGGTTGATCATGACTCCTTGATAGTTGGTTTAGAACAACCACGAGTTTCCTCATTGAATCCCCCATTTTATCTAGTATCTTAATCAGAGAACCATCACAGTTTCCTTCAAACCTGTTGTCTCTTTGGTGCCTGCTAGATCCATCCATTCACTAAAAACAGAATAGTCAGTTTGAGTATCAACAAAACCATAATGTACTAATGAGGAAGGTAAACACTAAGATATACTTACTCATTCACTTTATCTAAAACATGGACTCCTTCTGAAATCCTAACCATTGTGGTACAGTCACTTATGCTTAGAGAATACCCTAACCTCTAAAGTTATCTAAACCGAAATCTGATACCAACTATAAGGCCCCGGCCTTAAACCTTACTTAATATTGAATTAAATGAATAATTCACATTGAGCATCTTTTCAGGTTTAGAGTTTTAGAGAATTAGAAGATAACAATTCCATCTCAAAAGATTACAAAGTAGAAACTTTTACTATGTTTCCATAAAATAAAAACTCTTAAAAAGAAACATGTCTAGTTCCATGATTTATGTTGCATGACTTTCCCTTGATCCCATCCTTGACCCTATTCCACGTTAAGTCCTGTGAAAAACATTTCAAAAACTTGGGATGAGCATAAAAAGCTCAGTAAGGGATACACAAAGAATACAAACTGTTAGTTTTGTCAAAAAAACAAGTAAACCATATATACATTATCAATGTAATACTTTTCACCTTTTCGAAGTAGTAAAAAATCATCGCTGAATAAAAGTTCATTACTTACCCTTCTGTAACCAAAAGATTACCATAAAACCCATATAAAGTTCACATAACATATAAAGGTAACATGGGACATAAACATACATAATTGGAATAACCATAAGGTCGACTTCCACACATATCACATAATGGAATAGACATTCGGCCAACATCCATATATACTTAATGGAATATCCATATGGCCGACTTCCATACCCAATGCATTGGAGGTTATAACGTAGCCACTCGTCCTGGTATTCACGACACCACTCGTCATATGGTTTATCACGTAACCACCCGTAAAATGTCCAAGTACCATCATTACACATAAAATATTGAAAATATAATCATTTAAATAACAACATTTCATTTTCAATCACAATAATTAATTCCAAGATATTGAATTAAGCAGTCCATTTTGAAAAACCATTTAAAAGAGATTTTTGAATCAAAGTGTCCCATACCACTTTGATGCTTTTATTGTAATTATAATTTTAAAACATTAATGTCCATATAAATAAATAATGAAAACCACTTTAAAAACATGGAAATTAAAGATAAGGGTTTAGTATAATAAATCTTTAAAACATTTAAAACGATATTTTTGTTAAAGAGTTTTTAACAAAATGAGAGACTCTTGAATACAAATAATTTCGGAATAAAATTTAATCGGAACTTTATAATATCATGAGAATAAAGGGATTAATGATATAATATGTCAAAGGACAGTATAAAAACCATATAAGAGTTAATTGGTTCCTAACAACAATGAAGTCTTAATAGAAATGTAAATTGAGATGAAATCCATTATAAAGATGGTATCCTTAAATTACGGATAAATCTATCGATTAATTATATGTGAGAAATATAAATACACCCAATATATGTGGATATTAAGTGTGAAACAATCAGAGGTCATTCACACATATTCATAGGATGACATGTTCAAGAAGTACAAGTTGAACCCCAAGAAATCGAAATTGGGTTAAGACGTTCATTTGTAAAAATTTGACAGCCTAACAGCGTCACTTAAAAATGAGTAGATGAGAGATAAAAAAAGGGTATCACATCACTTGGAAATAAAATTTACATCAATAATGATATATGAGAACATATCCCAACATAACAATATGTAAATTAAAATACCCAACAAAATAAGTCTTTTAAAAATAAGAGGGTGAAAGGTTCCCTTACCGACATGGGTATCATTCGAAACATACATCTCGTGAAAGAAGGAAAATACAACATTGATGTAAATACTCATAAAAGAAATTTTATTACACAATGAGTAAAATAATGGGCAGTACATACACCACTCAAAAGAAATTGTGGCAAATGTTGCATAAATCTCATGGGAATAAAAGTGAGATGAAAAATCCCTTACGAAAACTCGGCAGCCTAACAGCGCCACATAAACATACAAAAATGGATTGATGAGATCAAATAGGGTCTCTCATCATATTAACATAATTCTTACAGAAATAGGAATATAAAATAAAATCCCCCAACATAAAAATAGAAGCTTAAAAGAAGTGACATAAAGGAGAGTACTTAAAAAGAAAGAGATAGGGTAGATCTCTTACGAAAATTTGGCAGCTTAACGGCGCCACTCAAAACTTCCAAAATGGATTGATGAGAGAGAATAGGGTCACTCATCATTTGAACATAAAAATAACAGTAAGATTAATATAAAAGAAAATCCCAACAACAAGAAAGATGAGCTTTAGAAGGAATGACATAAAAGTGTGTACTTAAAAAGAAAGAGAGGAGTAAGATCCCTAACCTCGGGTCCGACTTGACTCGATCATTCTTTAACGTCCTGAATAATAAACATGAGTTAATTTCTATTTTCTTAAGAGCCTTTTTCAAGTTCATTATTCCTTTTATATCACTTATTTACATTTTATAAACATTATGTAATCATTTAAGCTAATAATGTTTGTTTTGTCGATATTTGGTTCTTTAGTCGAAAGTGAACTTCTTACAGTTACATATTGTTCATGTGGTCAATGGTGCATTATATATAGAATGATATTCATGATTTGGATATGATATATATCATATATATCCAGCATATACATGTATTTATAATATTAAATAATCATTTAGAGGTAATAAATGAAATGCACCGTACATGGAGACGGTAAGCCGTACGTACGCATTAACGCTACTTTCATTTCTTTGTCATATTAATGGAATTAAAACTAAATGAGAGGTATGTATATTTTAATTCCAGAATTATATTCATAATTTATATTTAACATAAATTATATATATCCATTATAAATATGTACATATAATAGTACATTACATTTGGGGTTTAGAAATGAAATGCACCATTCATGGAGACGGTAAGTCGTACGTACGCATGAATGCTACTTTCATTTCTATCTCATACATTAATGGAAAGAAATAATAATGATATAGAGTTATATTATAATTACAGTATAACATCATATATAATTACTTTAAATCCATCCTTTATACATCCCACATATGGCATTAACGAATCAAATCACTTTGAGGGGGCGGTAGTCCGCACTTCCTAAAATGAAGATATCGCGTATACCCATGATGGAAACCATAAATGTATGCCCAAAATGAAAAATACATAAGCTTAAGGAAAACATAATCATATTATATATCATATATAAATATAGTGTCATATCAATGTCCACCTTTGAAAGTGTTGAAAGAATGTTGAACAATCATCGTTTCGGGAGGCCGAAATTCGCCATCCACAGAAACAATATGTTCCTTAACCATTAGATGTAGGTGTGTGTAAGTGTAGCTCGAATCATTCTTATAACAACATACTAGTATATTGATGATACCAGATTTGTTACAAAATAAATGAATAAAAAGAGTTTAATGGGTTGGTGAAGCAAAATAAAACAAAAGGACTCAAGTGAAGACATTACCTTAAAATCGGGTAACTCCCTTTGGTTTGAGCTAAAAGGCTTCCTTGGGAAGAATTATGCCCAAAGTGAGGCTTCAAGGAGTAATATAGGGATGTGGAGAGAAAAAAATGGGCAGGGGTTGGCCGAGCCAAAGGCTTTGGGAGTGTGGGTCAGGAGGTAGAGGTGGGGGCCTTTTATAAGAGGAGAGGAGGGGCACTGTTGGAAAGTAAAGCAAAGTCACTTTATTTTAAAATGATATTCGGAATTAAGAGGTCCCACATTGATATAATTCGAGGATAAGGTGATAAGGGTTCTAAATAAACTCATCCAATAGGTTTTGGACATGTGTAGGTCTTAGATATTACATTATCATTCCATTTTATTTAAATCGTTAAATAATGATGTCATCGCTGCATCATCATGATGTCATAAATAATTTACTTTATTTAATGTATAAAAATTATAAAAAATACTATTATGTAGGAAATCTTTTTAGCTTTCCAGTTAATATTTATAGTCAAAAATATGATTTGTATAACCCCATGTAAAAATTGTTTTAGTAAAACAACTCATGTTTGTGACATTTTTATTTTAACTTTAAATAAAAAGATATTAATGTCATTTTCCAACCAAATTGGATTCATGGGGTCCCCAACTTCACTCATGTATTTTCTTGGTCGTCCACGACCCATCCAATGAGGGTAGGACATGTGTCTAGGTCATTTCATTTTAATAAAACATTATTCTTACCATAAACTACACTAATTACCTCTAATCCCGATTAAGAACTTAAAAGTTACTATTCACGAAAACATTATTTTAATCTCATTGAACCACATTTTACATATTAATGACAACCATGTATGTCAGATTTTTGAAATTCAAAACACAGAAGTTGTAAAATTTCATTTAAACGAAAAATCAGTTTTTATAAGTACCACTTAGTGGTTTCACTATTCATCAAAAATTGAAGTTTTTCAGAAAAATCCCAAAAATTCACCCTATTCTATATTTGATTTTCCTAATTAAAAAATGAAGTCTATTTTAAAAAATTCAAAACATATAAGTCACTTTAATTAATTTAGTAATTAATTCCCACTGTCAGAGCAAATAGCGTGTTTTTATGAAACAATAAGTATCGAAAGATTGACACAAGTTTAAGTCTGATTTCAAAGTAAAATTAATTCCAACGACAACTATTGGATTTAATGGTAAAAATATATTCTAATTTCACTTTAAAACAAATTAATAAGATAATATAATCATATAAATAAATTATATTAAAACGAGGTTTTGAATTAAAATACAACATTTTACACTATTCATTAAAAAAATGAACTTTATCGGAAAGATACCAAAATTTTACACAAAGTAAATTTTGATGTCCTGATTCTAAAGAAGAGTTTTATTTGGTCAAATATAATTTATAAGAGTGAAAAAAACTATATTTAATGACGGTTCGCCATCAAAATGCGATAAGTGAACCTTTAGTGAAAACTAGGGCATATACGCCTAAAATTGAATTCTTTCCGTATTTAATCCTTTATCTTTTATTGGATAAATATAAAAACATGTAAAAACATATATAATCATATTTTATTTATTTCTATCCATTCCCGCCAATACAACGGCTACATGTTAACTACCATCTAAAATAATATTATTTTATTATTAGAGTGCAATGTAAGATTCCCAAGAAACTCGTTGTGTGTTGGGTACGCCATCAAGCATAGCGTCCCCTTTAAAGTCATATTAATATTTTATTCACAAATATGTATAAATATGAAAATGTCATATTCTTTATTTACCTGGGGTGTTACAATATTCACATAGGTGAAGATTCACTTCAACTAGAAAGGGTCGGACAAGAAAGTAAATTTTTGGACTTTTCAGAAAAAATAATAATAAAATACCTAAAAGATTTATTTATTTCATTCTGATACCTTTGAGCAGTGGATAGAGGGAGCACCGTGTAACAAAAAACATTATATAAGATACAATTAATGACACATCGCTTTGGATGTTTAACTAAAACATTTTTGGATTAAAGAATAATTAATTACGGTTCATTAGTAAACCTTACTAATGAACGTAATGTGGTGATATTTCTACTGTTTAATCAAACCATTATCCTGGGAATTGGAAACCCATGGGAGGAACCTCTGAAGAAACTCTAGGGAATTTCCTCTCCAATTAAGATTAGTGGACGAACAATGACTATTGGGGGAATCGATCGAGGGATCAATGAATAATGACAAACGACTTCAAACACAAATATTCTCCTTCATCTGCAACACTGTTTCAAGGTTGGTGGTTTATTTGATTCACATGTTTAATGTCCCTCTTTCCAAATTATGAGTTATATGAAGAGCGGAGAACAACCAACCATTGGGTTAATCTATGTTTCATTAATTATTGTGAGAGGATAATGCAGGGTTTAATTATGTGGATTGAATGATTATTATTCTTCCCGATGTTTAAGTGCTAACATGGAGGGTGTGGGCTATTCTAAATAAGGCCCGAACCCTCTTATATACATTAATTATGTGTCTTCTTAATGCATGACTGATTAAAATTATGGAAACACAAAACATAGGGACTCAGAGTGAAGTAGACGACTCAGGATACCCTTTCGCACAAACAAGAATGAAAATGGACCACCTGAGGATCTATGTTGGACCACAGAAGCAACATCTAATACGGCGGTGGCGGGCCGAGCCAGCCGCATGGAGGAGCAACACCCAAATGCACAACAACGGTAGAATCCGAGGCTATTTGGTCTATGATGGTGGAATTTCGTGGCACAGGAACACTGAACGGGGAGAGTAGCGGCCCTCTCGGGCCGCTCTATTCAACCAAAGGACGACTCCAGTAGGCCGTTTCAGAATAAGGGGAGGCGCGCAGCTCGCACCGCTAGCTATCTGAACCGGATAAATGGTGTCTGGTCAATGCATCCAGCACTACCTGCCCTCATTCAGGCCATGTTTTAAAAGTCAGTCGAGCCCTCCAGCCTGGCTGAACTCTCCAGTTGGGTCGGACCCCTACCCGACTCGATAGGCCCTGTTTCACTGAATTGGGCGTATCATGAAAATCGGGCATCTGATTGACACGATGTTAGTTGGGTGAGGACCCACGTGACAAGGAAATCCTTTTGAAATACTCTAAGTGAGTTTTGTAAGATGTTTTAGTATGGTTGATTTGGATCAGTCTCAAATCCAATAAATCCATATTTACAATTTTTCCAATATCTTACAGACAAGGTGTCCGATTAATGCAAATTCTGTTGTGTTGGAACCCCTATGACAAATTAGTCATTCAAGTTAACTATTTGTGACACTTAATGGATATTTTAATATGAACCTATGTATATTAGTAGTGGTTTGGTGTGATGAGGAACAACCTTAGAGTGGCCCATTGTGGATTAGCGACTTACTTCTCTGTGTGGATCACCAACTGATGATCTAGTGTGGATCAATTGTAATGGGACCTTACGAGGGATAGAATTAGAGTATCCCATCATGGATAAAAAACCTACAAACTTGTGTGGATCAATGACTTATGTCCCTGGGTGGATCTGCTGTAGTGCAACCAGACGAGGACCAACCTTAGAGCAGCCTGTTGTGAATCAGCGACTTACGACCCTATGTGGATCAATAACATACGGCCCTATATGGATCAACAACTTTTGAACTGGTGTGGATTGGTGAAGGATGAAAACGTGTTGACCAACAATATAATGACTTATTTTTTGATTAGTAGTGTAACTTCACAATAGAATAAGATGATTTAGCTTTATGACAAATCATCAATATTCCTATAATTTAATTAATATACCTAGTGTGATATGTCTTTTACATTGTGCTTTGTGATTGAGGTCTTTCTTTTTGGTTTCACTTTTATGGAATTTTATGATACCTTTGGGGGTCTTGGGGTCCCTGATGAGTATTTTTATACTCACCCCTAAATGAGTTTCTCCCACACCTTGTTGTGCCTTGTGAAGACGAACTATTTCTTGACAAAGACATGATGAGTTAGGGAAAGATGGTGCTCAGAGGAGACTGACGGTGGTGGTGTGTGGCGGTATTGGTAGATGACGAGATGTACCTACCCTTAAGGTTTATTCCTTGGTGGATGACCTCCAGATTACATTTTCCTTCATTTTTTGTACTTTCATTCCTATTGGGCTTGTATATTGGCACTTTTACATTCAGTAAATACTTTTACTATCAATGGTGTTATTCAGTAGTGGTTATAATTTACCTTTTTCCATTGTTTTTTATTTATTGTAGTCTATACCTAGTCTAATTGATTGTGGGTTTAAAGGAAATTCCTCTCCATTTTTTGGGATATGCATTTTTAGTGCTAGTTTCAAACCCCATGCCTCTAGACGTTTGGTAGGGGGTAGTCATGGCATGGGGCCCGGGTGACGGCTCATGAAAATGTCGTATCACATGGAGGTCGGTTCTACCAGAGGAACTAAGAGTCTGTATTTTTAATTGAAAAATATTGTTAAGAGTGTTGGGTTCAGATTTATTTCAAAGGAGTCTAGTGTTTATGCTATGGCCATCGTTTCCATATACCAGTACTCATAATTCTGTTTTATGACTCAATACAAAAAAACACTATTCGAATGTGTATTTAAAATGTTTTTTCTCATGGTATCATTTGAGTCTTCTCACTTTGTATTACTTTTTAACCACATTTCATCGTGATTCTATTTCAAGAAGCCTCCATGTAGACATCCTACTAGGATTCTAAAGTGTGACCACAAGGATGGTCTACAGAGTGATGAGGCTTCTATACAAGGACTTTTCCTACAATGGTACCTTTGGTCGTTGTCCCGGTGATACCACTACATGTTTGTCAGCAGTTACTACTAGCACTACTGTTAGAGGACACATATAGGCTCACTGACATTCATGAATTTCTGTGACAAATACCCCTCATTTTCCAAGGTGATCCCAACCCACAAAAAACAATGTTTTTACCTGAGGTGGTGGATGAGTTTCCATCTAGCTAGTGAACAATTATATCAGATGGTAGTCCTAACAGTGAGCATTCTATGTGGCTCGTTAGGGAAATGATAGTGTTTATATTACTCATATCACATGATGAGGGGACTTTTCCATGGATATATCATGATAACATTTCTCAGAGAAGGCTTCTTTTTCCATAAAACTATAAGGGGTGTGTGTTCTAAAGATCTTCTACTACTTCAAGAGGACTACATGTCAGTAGCTGAGTATTCGTCGAGGCCTACCGACCATTCGTGGTACACAATGAATATGATACGAACAATGCATCGTTGCTCGGACATCCCAGTGAGATGAGATTATGGAAATCCATGCTACTACTATAATTCTATCAATTTCTACTTATGTTAGTGTGCTATATATAAAAGTTTTGGTTGAAAATGCTTTGGTTGAGCAGGTACAACCAGTGAATGTTAGTAGTGGGAATATAGGAAACCGACGACAGTCTCAAACACATGGATTTGTAAAATTTATTTGGATGAGGAAGTGGCAGAGAAAGATGAATTTTTAGGGAATAAGATGTGGAAGAGGTTCTAGAAGAGTAGGTGGAGGTGGTGTATATTTCAACATGATACAACCACCACCCGCATCTAGTCCCCACCAGTCATAGGGGGATGGATGATAGGGGAAGGGAGTAGCTACATGAGGTCAAGGATTGTTACCCAAGGGCTCTTGGAATGACTCATGGTATGGTATATATCTACTACTAGCTATAGTATTAATAGGAATAGGTACTAATAATTACATCTTGACACTATTCTTGTTCAAATCCTATAGTTTTTGGTAAAACTATTGAGTTGAACCTTGCATATGATGATAACTATGGGAGGATAATCAATAATCACTTTTATTAAAATAGTGTGATCTGATCCTTGAGGCTAGAGTTCTGTTTTAATCCTCTTTATGGCAGTATCGAGGAATTATTATGTTAGTTTGGGTATGGATTGTTCATCCACAACTTATTCCTAGATAGGTTATTTTAGGTAAAAGGTTGTCATATATCTATAGTTTAGGAATCTGGTTTCCATGGCTGAAAAAAAGGAAACCCATGATGCATGAGATAAAATCATGCATAGAAGAGTGTCATCGATTCCCATTGAGTTGTCCAACCATACCCTTATTGTAGTAGGTGTTTTGATTTTTTAGTTTCCCATAGTAGTAGCGGAGTGCACGAACATCCATTACAATGATAGTTTCAGGATTACCTCTCGGAATGGGGAGAACGTCTTAATCATTCTACACCACGAGATGAAACCGATATCAGCATTATTATATTGGAGGAAATTTATAGATCTTCGAAAGTAGGGGCATAACTGGAGGACTGGCAGTGAATGGGCATAGTATGGCCCATTATTCGAGGTTTTGTGTGGACTACTGACACCTTAAACAAGTGGTCGTGGATAGAATGTAAAACTAATAATGAGTCATTGGGAACATCAATCTATTAAAAAGGTTAGCCTTTCCCATGTATAGAATGGTTCCCATTGGCCTTATAACAGTTGAGATAGTATTGATGGATGGAGTTATTCCATGACAATGACATTGAGATAGTCTATACTCATGTGAAGGGGAACGTGGTGGTAGACACTCTCAAAGGAAGTGCTTGTTTAAAACTACTGAGTGTGGTGAAAGTGCAGCTAGAAACGATATAGGTATGCTTTGTTGATAGTGATGGAGAAGATTACTGCATGTCAATGAGGGTCACTGTCCTATTCTTAGAGTAGTTAAGGGAGTTATAGCTTAGGGATGTTGATATAAAGGATCAAGGAGCTCATATATCCCCCAGACATTCCCTTGAGGGATTTTTGATTTGGGGATCTTGTCATACATTTTATGGCCCACACCATAGTACTAATGATGTAGTGGGAGGATGTGTTAATGGGATTCCATACATCCCCTTTAGCGGTACATCCTAGTGTGACAATGATGTACCCGGATCTCTAACATTATTACTAGTTTCCAGGGATAAAGAATGTACTGGCATATTTTGATTCATGATTCCACATTTTTCAGCAAGTGAAAGCTGAGCATCAGGTTCCATCATGCGTGAGAACAACTTTTTACCCCTAAAATGATGGTCAAATAAATCAAAATATAGAGACCTTGGAAAACATGATTCCTGTTTGTGTCCTATATTTTGGACACACTGGGGAGGACCACCAAACACTAGAGGAGTTTTCATAAAGAAATTTCAATCACTCCATCATTGGCTTGACACCATTTGAGGCCATGTATGGGTTTCCATATAGATCACCTCTATGCATGATAGAACTAGCAGAGATATCACTCATGGGTCTTGAGTTTGAACGAGATACCACTGATAGGGTTTTCCTCTTCCAGGAGCATATGAGGACTGCACAGAGCAGACACAAGTATTATAACTATTGGAGATGGGGAACCTTGGAGTTCGAAGAGGGAGACAATGTTTTCCTTCAACCCATACCCCAATAGGGATTTGTGGAGATTTTTCTAGGGTGTAAAGCTATCTTTGAGGTTAATCTGACATATTTTTGATTCTGAAAATAGTCTGTGAGGTGGAGTACTACATAACTCTTCCCCCATTTATACACCAGGTGTATGATATTTTTCACATGTTGTAGCTGAGGGGGAACATGAATGATCCATCGCATGTCATTGACCAGGGTGATCTGGACATTGGTGATTGGTTGACATTTTATGTCATTTCATTGGAGATAGAGGATCAATAGGAGCATATCTATTATTGATTATTGATTCCACTAGTTCACATTCGGCGGTATCATAAGAATATTTAGAAGAGACCAATAGAGCAAGAGGCCAAGATTCGTGCTTAGTAGCCTCATATTTTTTTAGTTGTTGTTTTGGATTTTGGGAATGTAATGACCTAGTGTGGGTAGAATGTAATGTCTCAAAATTATCTTGTAATTTTTTTTATAAATATATATAATTATTCAGAGACCCAGAAATTTGACATCACGTGATTCAGAGGTTCGGAGTGCCTGGAATAATACACCAAATATGTTAAGCTTTAAATATAACATGTGAACTGTATTCCTAAAAATGTGTAAAAACTCATAAACAAGTGTCATGTTCGGAAAAATGAGGGCACTATTGCGTTCATGATTATGGGTTTACCCTAAGTATGACATAATTTTAGTATGTACATGGATGTAGTGGGAAAATCTAAAAAATGGCATAACCATAAATAAAATAATGAAATAAAATCATTTCCTTTTTCAAATGATTATAACTCATGAAAAGAGCCATTGATTAAAAATCTAATGCCACCATTGTACTACTAAGGGTATTCATTCTTTAAGTAGATTCTAGTATTTTCTGGCATGGGAAAACAATGGATGACAGTTTTTTTCCGTAAATAAAATAAATAGGTAACAATTATTTTATTGTCAAATACATATAACTCATAAATGGTAAATCATATAAGAAATATGAGGGTACATTTAAGCTCGTAAGGGCATGTTTCCAGTAGGTGAAGCCTAACCTCAACCGGCCCAGGTTGAGGGTGACAGTTAATATTTTCTGAAATTTTATATGGTATGTTGAGTAAATGTGCAAGATGAATTTTCAATATTTTGACTGGTTCTTAGATTTAAAATGTAATGGAAACATTGAATTCACAATTCCATGATTCACTTAGGTGAATCATAACATTGACTGGTAATGGTAGGATGAAAAATTTAATTGTTGAATTTTCAGAAAAATTAAATAATATATCTATGTGAGTTATTTTATAAATTATGAAACAATTGAGAAGTGGAAGGTGGGACCACATTGTAATGATGAACATTAAATAAGATACATTTAATGAAATGTCTCTTTGGATGTGTAACCATAATGTTCATTGATTAAAGGTTCATTGATTTTTGTTCAACAATAAACTATTTTAATGAACGTAGCATGGTGTGATTTAGTTTTTTTTAATAAAACCTTTGGCATGGGAATTGGAAACCCATTGGAGGATCCAATGATGAAATGCCAAAAACTTAACTCCCCATTTAATAATGGTGTATTAATGATGACCATTGGGGGAATCGAACCCTATATTGACAAACAATGAAGGAAGACTTTGAATGTGGATCTTCTCCTTCATCTACAACATTGGTTTAAGGTAGGGGTTTTATACAATTAATCTGTTTAATATCCCTGTTTCCCCATTAATGAATAATATGATTAAAAAAGAACAGCCACCAAATGGGTTGATTCATGTATCAATATTTTTTTAAGAGGATGATGTGGCATTTTAATATGGGGTTTAAATAATTATCATTCATCCCCATGTTTAAGCACTAACCTGGAAGGCATGGGCTAATCAAAATTAGGCGAAGACCCTCCACCATTCTTGATTTATGTGTTTTAATTGTGTATGAATGAGAAACATGATAGAAGAAAAATATAAGGGCCTCACAGGGAAGGCGGCGACCCTGGAGGCCCGTCAGTGAAGACATAAAAGAAATTGGACCACTGGGGAAACACTGGTGGTTCGTAGAAGCAACCACCGGTGCGATACCACCAGCGCGGCGACACCAGAAACTGGTGTTGGCGGCTGGCTAAGATGGTTGTGTGGAATAGTTTTGCCTATAGGTGATGTGATAGATGGATCCATGACAATGGAATGGCTTGGCGCCAATGCGCTGCGCAAAGAGAGGAGTAGACCGCTCGAGCCTCTCTGCTAGACCAACAGCCGGCTCTAGCTTGCTGAACTGGACACACAAAGTCTAGTAAGTGCATCCCACAAAACTAGGCTATATGCAGGCTAGGTATTCCAGTTTTTCGAGAACCACGAGCCATGATGAACCCACCGACCGAGATGAACCCCTACCGGACCCGGACCCAACTCGCCCTGTTTGGAATATTTTGGTGTATCATGCAATCCGGGTTTCCAATTGATGTATTGTCAATGGCGTGAGGACTGCCAGTACTAGTTGGTCTTTATGGATACTCTATAAGAGATCTGGAATAATCTTTAGTGTGGATTTTTTGGATTAGAATCAAATCCTACCAGGCCCTATTTACCTTTTGTACATATATCTTACAGACTAGGCATCTGATTGATGCATTGTTTGTCGCTTTGGAACCCTTATCTATAAGAGGTCAATTTGGTTAATTATTCAGGTGAAATTTTGGTGGTTGAAATAAGAACATGTGTCTATCATCACTAGCATGAACTGATGAGGAACATCCATAGATTGACATGTCATGGATCAGCAACTTACGACCATATGTCTATCGATGAATTATAACCCTATGTGGATAAACTGCCGTGCAAAATAATGAGCACCAAACATAAAGATTGCCATAATGGATCAGTGGAATATGAACTTGTATGGATTGACAACTTAAGATTCCATGTGGATTAGCAGTAGCATGGCCAGACGAGAACAATAATTAGAGCAGCCTGTCGTGGATCAGCGACTTACGACCCTGTGTGGAACAAGGACTTACGACCCTATGTTGATCAATGACATACAACCCTGTGTGGGTGGTCAATAAAAAAACATCTTCAGGGTCCAATATGGGAACTTATAAATGGAATGGGATGATTTAGATTTATGACTAATCATCATTATTCATGTTTTTAAAATTATATACCTTGTGTGAGGTAGCTTTTACTTTGTGCTTTGTGTTTTTGAGATCATGATTTTTGGTTTCATTTTTGTGGAATTCTGGGAGACCATCATGGGTCATAGGGTTTGTACTGAGTATTATTATACTAACACATGAATGAGTTCGCCAACTATTTATTGAGTCTTCTGCAGATGACAGATAGTTTGAATGTGACTCAAGGAGCCCTGGCTAGTCGGTGCTATGAAGTGATTGGTAGTCACGGTGAGTGGCGGTGACAACAGATAATGGGTTGTACCTACCCTTCATGTAGGATCCTTAGGGGATTTACTATTGAGCACATTTTTTCCTCTTTGATGTAACTTATTTCTAGTTGGGCTTGTATATTGGCCTGTTTACATTCAGAACTTACTTTTACTCTCAGTGGTGGTTATTATTATTGGTAATACATTTCCTATTTCTGTTGTGTTTTAAATGTTGCAGTGTGTACCTAGTCTATGGTTTGTAGTTTTAAAGTAAATTCCTTCCCATTTTTAGGGATATACCTTTCCAGTGCATGTATCCAACCCCTGTCCTATGGAAGGTGGGCTTGGGGTAGTCACATAATGGAGCACGGTGTACAGGTCGTGACATAATTGATTTATGCAAATTCCCTCCCATTCCATTTTTCATATAATTCTTATCATTAAACGTGATAAAAATTAATTTTTTCATAAATATCTTCTATAGTTTGTAATTAATTGAATTTTCCCTATTTTATTTTTTAATATTATATGGATTATTTTTGATACTAGGTGATGAGATGGTTTGTGATTATGAAGCCCTGGATTCCTTGAATAAATTATTGGAATATATTAAAAACATTAAATACTCATGCATGCAGTATTCCTAAAAAACTGAATAAAATCATAAATGCAACCCAGATATGAAATCTGAGTGCACTGTTGAACTCAAAATGTGAGGATTACCCTATGTCGAACATATGAGTAGTCAACACATGTCATTTGTGGAAATGTAATCACAATTACAGAAATGAAAAAAATTGAATAAATATTTTTTTTTGGATTTTACTACACATTTGTATAATCGTTTTTAAATAGACGAATATGGGGAAATATCTAGGTCAGGTTCATATCCATATAGACTTTGAATGACCGTTGGAGAGAGATCCAAGTAGATTCCCATCAGAAAAATGGCTACATATTTCAGATCAATGATCGATTCTCCAAGGATTCAGCGAATCATGAGAATAGCAACGATGCAGTAATCATTCTTTTTTAGTGACCAATCCTAATTGAGGTAGTTAATGTGTTTTTTTATTTCCTAACCATTATTAATACATATGATGAATGCAGAAAAATCCATAAACATATTTATCTGAAGTTTGATCGTTATAAGGGATGGGTGATTTCGTGGGGATATTACATAGAGAAATATTTAAATAATTTTTTATTCATTTCTCATTGTATTAATAGAAAATCGAGGATAACCAAATATTAACATGATTCATTCCTATTTTGGGTGTTTCAGGATTTTCTACCACCATTTTTCATTGTTGGGATTCTTTGTTTGGTTTGGGGTTCAAAATACACAAATGAGTTGATCGCTAAACACACATTCCATAGCATATTGATTAGAGATTCAAGATCTGAGATTTGTATCATTCAACAAAGGTGAGACCATATTATTGGAGAAAGTATCATACCTGTTTCGAAACCTCCGATCATTGAGCAAAAAGCATAGAGGAAGAATAAAATAAACAAAATATACATTATAATCACATCAGAAACAAGTATCCCATCGAACAATCATAATAGAGTTCGAATTGAGTAGATCCATGAGTTTTAGTATACATGAAGCCAGATTTCAAGGCAACAACGATATTGGAACAATTGTAGAGAATAAGAAGTTTATCAATAAAATCTAGATACATGGAGTAGTCCTAGTACCTTTACTTTTAGGGTTGTACTTTTGTTACATACTCTTTTCAATGTAATTTTATTTACCCTATTGGATTTCATTACATTGTATTGTACTCTAGTTGTGTGATATAGATTAATGTATACATTTTTTTGTTCTAATGTTTTTATACATATCAGCATTGTGTGGTCTTAGATATGTGTGTATGTGTATGTATATGTACATAGGTAATGCATCCCACGTTAGTGATATCCCTACTTAGTGCTAGTCCCTAGCCCCAAGCCTATTGGAGGCAAGGTTGGGGAGTCATGGCATGGGCCACTTTAGGATGTTTCCTAATAGAGTGGTATTATAGGTGGTCTTCTCTACATTAGAACCAAGAGTCTATGTGATTGGTTTGATGAAATAGTGTTATGTGTTTTGAGTTCAACATTCAGGATAAGGACTATAATGTTGTGGTGGTGGACGAAATAACCTTATTGAAGGACTCAGATAACTTTATTTTTTGTTTAGTACAAGTGAACACAAGTTTTAAGAAATACAATGGTACATGCATGATATATGAATGGGTTGTTGTTTCCTTATTCTTCTTGAGTCATCTCTCCAAATATACACATTGACTATGGTACATCAAATTTTTTTAGGATTCCACTAAAATGTATGCGAGATAGGATTCAGCACGATGGTGAAGAGAATGATCCCCTCAATTATGATGCTTAAATACAAGTACTCATTCTAAATATTTTAACTCTAGGTGGTTCACCAACCATACAACCTATATATAATCATGTGGTAACAATAGTAATGACGGATGAGGTGAATAGGATAAGATCTATTCATGATTTTTAGTGAAAGAGACAACTCATGTTCCAAATTGAGTCCAACCCACAGGTTGTTGAGGTTAGGCTTGAGGTGGTGACCGGTGTTTTTAGTCCATTCATGACCCCTCTAGATCAAATGGTGATCCTAGAAATGAGGCATATTATTTTCTCAGTATGGATATTATGGGTTTTAATTAATCTATATTATAATTATGTTACTCCCTCCTGGATTGAATTTAGTAATTTATTTATAGAGGAGTTTTCACTATCCATGTCAAGGGATGTATGTATCATGGAGCTTTTGAAGCTCCAACTGGTCATCATGAAAGTAGTTGAGTATTCATAGAAGTATACCAAACATTCACTGTACTCGATATAAATTGTTTGATATTATTTATTCTGGTATTGAACAATTGAGTAAAGTCTATATATAGACATTCAATCTTGAGTTATCCCTCTTTTCATTCCGACTTTTGTTGGGGTGATAGAGAAGGCATTGGTGGTTGAATGTTTCATGGATGATTAATTACAACTGGATGTTGTCAAAATTAGGATGTGAGGAGCCCCGAACATAATAGTAGGGAGATGATGTCAGTCTCAGAGCCTCAAAAAAGGTGGAATTTTAGGAGGAGGTCTTAGGACAATAGATATTTAATTTAGGACGCATAGGGAAGGTCCAATGACCCCAGAAAGAAGCTATGCTACTCATATGATAGATTGGGACATATTGCCCGAGATTGTCTGACCCTCCATAAAATTGAAAATGAAACAATACATGGTCCTCCATTTCGGATACAATGTCATAAACAAACAGGTTACCTAGTCGAAGGTGTTGAATAGAATCTCAGTGAGTGGCAAGAGGTGGTCCACATTTCAACATGTTGCCACTCTTGTAGTCGGTTACCTTGAACCAACATCTATGTACTTTATGATCAACAAGTATGCATTATTTTGATAATTAATAAAATACATATCACATCATGGATATTCTTCAGTGTGACATAATATGTGATAATTTCCTAAGATTAGTTATCACACTGAAAGGTTATAGTAGTTCTCTATAATGATGAAAACATGAAAGTGCTATTACACTATTCTTGAATATATGTTCTATAATTGTATGATACAATTTGATGAACACAAATGATAATGGCTATAATGGGTGAGACTCATTGGACTCTTAGAAACCTTATAATGGTTTACTCCCTTAGTAATATCTTATTGGATATTAGGATAATGGGACCCACCCGTATGAAATCCACATTTATACATGTAATTGGATGTTCCTATCTTCAGACATGCGTATTGATTCATAGACCATAATAAAATTATTAATGGATATTTTCAGTCGTGTACATTGATGTATCGAATAAAACCATGATGATAGATGTTCATAGAGAACTACAATATGTTGGGTGTTTCACGAGTAATATTTTGTTATTGAATAATATGATAAATTATTTATCCATTCTGTTCAATAATAGATGCTAATATATTAGATCCTTCGAGAGAAACGATATCACCTAAATAAATCCATTTCTAATGTGTTCTATATGAATTTTCTTTTTTATGAATGTAAAATTAATAGATATCAAGGACATAGGCTGATGGTACTAGCATGCAACCTACTTGAGATTAGATATTCTGATAATGGGATTAAATTACATAGTAAGCTTATGTATAAGGAAACATTTAGTTGATGCACTAACATATGTCTCTATGTATTACATGATGCATTTCTAGATTCTATCATTGGACTGTAGGATGATTCTAATAATACCACTGGGAAAGTGGAATAGATGGTCACCCACTATGTGTATCCAGGAACTTAGATATAAGATATACAATTATTTATGATTTAATAGGTTGAATAAATATTATTCTCATACATGGTTTGATTATTATTCTTTTATTCATGATCACATTTATTCTTCCACTTTTTCTTCGAGATAATATATTATGAGTGGAATATTTAATAAATATATATTTTCTATTAAGTAAATATAATATTTATTTATTTGTTAGGGAATAATGTAGTGATATATATTATATAAATAAATTAAAATTCTGCGAGGCCCAATAAATATTGCAGTGGAATGGTGGATCAAGTATAATGATATAATAATAAATGGAAATATTTAATATTATTTAATTAAATAATATTTCTTTATAATTTTCATTTTCAGAGAATGTTGAGATATAATAATATTACTATTATTATATGACATGGGGTATTATACAATTAAATAAATAATAAGTAGACATGTGGAATATTTTTTATTTTACCCCTAATAACATAAATTCCCAATTATGTCAATTTTTCTCATAGGCCAATTCAATTTTGCACAATGGAACCTGTATAATCCTCCCAAGCCTATATAATTTCCTTCTCTCAAAATATTCTGATGAACATAGAAAAAACATCCACCACCGAATCTAGAAGAATTCATTTGAAGTGATTATCACGGCGATCATGATAGATGGTACTAGCACAAGGAACAGTAATAACAATATGGCCTTTATCAGTTCTAGAAAAGTACATTAACAATCCTAAAGAAGCGTTGTTAATCGAGGAAAATATAATGAGGGTCCCTTTTATCAGTGCTGATAAAAGTTTTACTTTATCAGTGCTAAAAAAGTACGAAAAATATCGTTTATTAGCGCTTTTTTTAGAACTGATAAATGACACCTTTTATCAGTGATTTTTTAAGCGATGATAAAAGTTAATAAAATTTAAAAAATGAAAATGAATATATAATGCGAGGGGGAGAATTTAATAGTGCTTGGCCTCTCTTAGCATTAGGCGGACCCCCTCCCACTCTCCCATATGCTTCCCTTGCCCATTCATCCCCCACATGCATACGCGCCCCGCCCAGATTCCACTTGAACTCGATCTCGAGGCCTCCCGCTGGTGTGCATGCACCTTTACTAATAAACTATTTAGTTTTTTTCTCTAATTAATAAAATATATATATATATATATATATATATATTTATTTGTATATTAATTTAGATTCATATTTATAAAAATATATTTTAGATATTAATATATATATATTTATTCATATATTAACTTATAATTTTTTATTCGTATATAAATATATTTTTATATTTATATATATAGTTATATTTATTCATATATTAATGTAGATTAATATTAATATATATATATAGTTATATTAATACATACATATTTAAACGTGTATTAATATATATATATATTTATTTATTTATATATTCATATATTAATTTATATTTTTATTTATTTATATGTATATTTTTAGTTATAATATTGTATCTATATTTTTTTGTATATTAAAATATATTTTTAACATTAGTTTTAAATACATTTATAAAATATGGTTTCCATGTGGTTTTATAAAAAAATAAATACATACATAAATACATATATACAACACACACACAAAGACACACACAGAGACACACACACACACAGAGAGAGAGAGATATATATATATATATATATGAATAAATACATATATATGTGTATATGACAAGCCATAGAATGTTACAACGACAATAACATCTAATCTAGAAGATTGTTTCAACTCCACATCTTGTCAAATTGACGATAATGAAAAAATATTTGATATGTTATGTGATATAGGCATAAAGGACATCCAGATTAAAATTTATACATATTTGAATATTAAATAATCGAGGTATCCTGACTAAAAACTCAGTTTTGGAGGACATATGGGCCCTTTGGGTGTCGAAAAGGTCACAGAAGGTTAACTTTGATCTCTATCACACAGAGCTTGTAACAATATTCGATTTGATATGTTGTAGAGCTCAAATGGGAACCTATATAAAATGATATAGATTCTTGAAGTTTGATTTACATTTTCATCTTATTTTAAATCTTATTTTTTTAGTTTTTGGGTTATAAAATTTTGATTAAATGATTATTAATCACAAAAAATTAACAAATTATTAATTAATAATATTTTAAAAATATATTTTAAATAAATTTTAACATCATTTCTTATATATTATATGTAATAATCTATTTATACTTATCTAAAACATATATAAAAAATATATATTATATTTATATTAATATAATTATGCTTATATAAAAATATATTATTATTCATCATATTTTTTTTAAAATATAAATATTATTAGTGTTAGAAAAAATCATTGTGAAAGCCCCCCCCCCTTATTAGCATTACTAAAAAATGAACTGATAATGTGGTCCCCTTTAACAGCGGTAAAAACACTGACAAAGGCCTCTCATTAATCAGCGCCTTTTTAGCACTATTAAATGGTGGCACTACGGAAACCTGGTTTTATGGAAGTGGGTCTGTTGTGTTATAACTACGAGACTCCATTGATGACATCTCGAGATTCAATGAACACGTGTGGATCATCCCAAGAGGAGTTGTATATTTGGTTTCTACAACTCAATGATTATTCACCACATATCTATCACCGGATTCATCAATGTAGAAAATAATTCATTCGAGGTAATTATTTATCTAGTTAAATTAATTATAAAAATTGTCTATTAATCTCCACTATCTCTGGTTCATGTGTGATTAATTTTTTCTATCATTGAATCAATTACATTAATCATTGTGTTTAAAACTCATATAGATATTGGATTGATCATATATTATAGAAAAAAATAAAATTTTGGGAATGACTAATCCATCATATCTAATGTTCCCAAAACATACAAGTGGTGTCAAAGAGGGCACATAATTGATTATAAATTTAATGAAATTCCTCTGTATTTTATGAATGTGAAATATAGATTTTCAATTCCTATTGAATCATTATTTTACATTTAATTTCATGATATACTTCTTTTCAATAATTTTTCATATATCTTATAGAAATGATTAATTTTACAAATAAAATAAAAATGTGGAACTCATTCGGAGATTCTATGGTTTTTTATTACACAACCCCAGACAACACGCCATGTAACTAGAGTTACTCACCTTGTATTCACATTCAATGAATCAAGGTTGATTCAAAAATAAATTTGTGAGTATGAATTAATTATGGAATTTAGTATACCCTTTATGACCACAAAATGTTTATCAGAATTAAATGGTGCACAGTAAAAAATACTACATACTAGTTATCCCATGTACACCACATGTAGTGGCTTTGGGTAAGAGAATATATGTGTATACCATGCATAGCCTACCCGAATAGTTTCCATTTAACACAAAGTTAAAACAATGTTTCTCCCATTGGACTACCTGTATACTCCATAATTTCCAATGTATTCTTCACACCTCGAGTCCCTAGGTGTGTTCCTCAGATAGACAGTTAAAGGTATACACTCCATGTAGATCATATCCACACTACATGTACTTATACCATGATACATATATTTTAAATTTATTCATTTTTCTATGAAACCATTAAAACATGTAATTTAATTTGCTTGTAAATATAAGACATTCCTTATAACTGGTATTAATATACATAAATTTTAAAATGTTTAATTAATATATTTGTAATGTTCAGATCTGTATATCATGTAAAAGAAATATTTAAAACTTTCACTCTATGTGCATTGAATCAAAACACGTGGTCGAAATATCATGTAATTTGTATAATCATCTGTTTTGTACATGTATTTAATGTATGTGATAATTCTCCAATGCCATATGTCACAGGAGTAAAAACAATATACGAGTGTAATACATGTTGTGAATATCGAACGAGTACTCACCATGTTTCCTAGAAGATATATTTACAAACAGGAATAATATTTAAATGAATTTATTTAATTTGTTTAAATTTATAATGGATGACTATATCATGTAAATTATGACAATGAATAAGATAAATGAATTGATTAATTAAATATAAAAATTAATCGATTCAATAATGATTTATCTTAAATAAGAACAATTTATAATTGAATTATAATTTTATTAAATGCATAATTTGTTGCATGAATGTGGACAACAATGAGCCAGGCCACACCTTTTGTATGTGATTGTTTTCATTTTATTTGTTATTAAAATAATTTTTTGGCATGCACGCATTCTCTCCTCTTTACTATGTAGTGAATATGGACCCATGGTTTCCATTATGTTATCCCCCTTTTCCCTTCACCTACATGTCATTTCAATGCATATGTAATGGATGGATCTCCCATACTATTGGAAGTTATTCATGTTTGGGGCCAAGTTGAAGATAGCATATGGTGATTCAAAGGTGGACAAGTGGAATTACGTAAACCCAAACCTCAATTGGTTCAAGGTGTTTATCCCCTAGTTCAATGGTTAGTGTATCAACTACTAGATTATCAAATAATTACTATAAGATTATATTGATCCCTTTTTTTATTTATTCCAGTTTCGTGGTTATATAACTTTTCGTTTTCATGTTGTGATCACATAATAAATTAATTAACAAGCATGCAAGATACCACTAAAAAAATGGTCTTATGTGAACATATTTTTTTATGACATGGTTAATCACTTATTAAATCCCACTTAATATTAATAACAATGTGATAAATATAATGATTGGAAATATTTAAATAAAGGATAAAATAACTCAATACAATATTAATTTGTTATATCATTATATTGCTTCTATTATAATCGAATTATAGTTCATAGATCATGACCAAACAAATCTAAACTGCATTCAATTATCTTAAAATTTTGAATTCATGATTTGGGTTGACATAACATGGTTGACATCAAGGGTTGAATTCCAAATAATGATGTGGTGTAACATAGAGGATATGGTTGTGGAAATCTAAATTACTAATTTTATGATTGGGGAGTTCACTGAGAAGATCATGGAACAATGATTTAATGCAGTTGTCATAGGAATACGTAACTAAAATAATTTATTTTTCTTAAACAACCAAATCATATGTAATTATAATGGGAATATAAATCCTTACCACTAGAATAACGAAGAAATATTATATTCTAATCCCAAAGGTGATCCTTTATGGGTTTTGATAAAATAATGGGAGACTAATAGATACAATATTAATTTAGTTCTCTAAATTTATCAGATAACATACAAAATTTATGATCATCTAATTTTTTTGAAATAATAATAAAATGAAATCAAACATGTCATTTCGATCCATAATTGAAAAGGGACTCCTTCTCACAAGATCTAATTTTGACGACTATCAAAGCTTCTTAAGGGTCATCCATCACAATAAAATAAAATTTTATATACTAGAAGAACCTTGCCCAGTTGAAAATGGAAATTTGGTAAGTGATGAAAAAATATCTCCCTATGATAAACATTTGATTGATGCTATAGATGCATAGTGAATCATGATATCATACATCTCCAATGATATATTAAATCAATATGAGTATACACATGCCTATATCATGATTTATAACCTTCAAAATATCTATCAAGAGACGGCGAGAGAAGATAGGTAGAATATCTTCATTGATTTGTTTACAATTAATCTTGGAGATTATGTGCCAGTTAGGCCTCATATAGTCAATATTATTGGTAAAATTGAATTTCTAGACAAGAATGGGATTATATTCATAGATGTGTTGCATATATATAATATACATTCATCAATTTTCAATACATTCTAAAACCATATTATTAATTAAAGTATGAGAAATAGTGATAAGTGTCTTTAAAAACATTGGAATATGAAATTCCTAGTCGATAATGACATTGGGTGTGATAAACTCGTAGTCATTATAGAGAATAAGAAGTGGATATACAAGGATGTTAGGCCCAAAACATATAAAGATTCTAAACATTCCATGAAATATCCTAATAAAAGGAATAAGATCTAGACGTGAGTAAAAAAATATGAGTTGGTATGTTTTGAATATAGAATGTCAGGCCACTATAAGTGTAACTACATTTAAGGGAAAGGGGAACCTAACAGTGTTATCATTATCTAATGAAATATTTCAATTACTATATATTTGGTATTAGATATAGATATGGTTTCTCACGTATTTATCTATGTTCGTGAAACTAATAGATTTCTAATGATTCCCCTTAGAGACGTGAATCTGATATCTTCAAATATAGTAAGGATGGCTTCCCTACACATTCGTGACAACCACCTTTAATTAAAATAGTAAGGATTTTGATTTTGGACTATTGTTATTATGTACCTATAGTTACTAAGAAAATTATTTTTCTTTCATATTTAGATAAAGTTGGGTTTTTTAAATATTGAAATGAAATTTGTTTATTTTATAAAGACAAAATATGTTATGGTAAGACACATTTAAGTAATGGTGTCTCTGTATTAAATTAAGTTACCCACATCTTGTATATCAATAACAAAATATGTCTACATGAATCATATAACACCCATATATGGCATCACCATCTTGGTCATGAAAATGGGATATGTATGTCAATACTCAGTCTAGAAGGATATTTAAAAACTTTTATGCTAAATCCACTTGAAAGGTGTCATTCTTGTTAACCTAGAAAAATGACCAAACCACCATTTGGTGGACAGGGTGAAAGGGACATATATTTTATAGTATTCGTACACACTAATGTGTGTGAACCATTTCTAGTATAATGTGGAGGTTGACATTCAGACTTCATAACATTTCTTGATTACTTGACTTTATATGTATATATTCTCCTGATGTGGTATAAATCTATGTCCTTTGAGAAATTCATGTAATTCAATAATGATCTTGAGAATAGACATTGTATAATGCTAAATAATATTTAAACAGATTGAGGTGGTGGATTTCCTATCCATGAGTAAATCCACATTCTATTGGTTTTTGAGATTCTATCTCAACTCACTCTAGCTTATAAAACATAGTGGAATGGTTTTAGTTAAATGAAAGTTGTACATTGTTAGAAATGGATTTTTTTATGATGAGCCATGCGGATCATCCATTATTCTATTGTGTGTATGCATTAAAAATTGCGGAATACACATTAATCCATGTAACTACTAAAGGAGAAAATGGAATTTTCTACATGTTATGGAGTGGAAAGATACCCATTTTATCGCATACACGTGTATGTTGTTGTATGGAATTATTTAAGGCCTTCTATGGTTAAAAAAATAGAACTCTTAGAAAATGGGTGTATCATTATGTCATTACCTAAAGAAACAAAAGGATACTACATATAACACCCCTCAGACAAGAAAGATATAGTCTATAGACATGCAATCTTTACGGAGAGGGAGCACATCCTCAAGAAGGATAGTGGGACGAATATTGACTTCGATGATGCAGATGCCCTTGTTCCACTAGATTTATTACTAGAATAGATTTCAGATGTCCCGATGGATTAAGTATTTCATGGAACTCATGTATAGAATAATATAATCATATATGTAAGATCACTAGAGAGATATATTTTTCTGGGCGTCGAGGATGGTGACTCATTATTGGTTTCTAATGATGACTGTATCACCTACATGGAGGAAGTAGAGATCTTAGGATCTACATGATGGCTAGAAATTACAAATTCTAAGACGGATACCATGTATCAGAACTACGCATGATTTTTTTTGATTTACCTGTTTATGTAATGATTGTCAGATGAGAATGGGTATTCAAGTGGAAAATGGACATGGAAGGTAATGTATGTACCTATAATATAAGGATAGTGAATAAAGGGTTAAAAACATCATGAAATTTACAATGATTAAACCTTTTCACTATTTTCAATGTCTAAATCCATCATAATTATACTTGTTATAATTGGTAAACTTTTCAATGAGATTTGAATGATGGATGTAAAAAACAACATTCCTTAATGTGACACTTCAATAAGATGTCTATATGAAACAACCAAAGGTTTTTGGGTCTATATGTTCCGCCAAATGTAGTTTAATGATGCCGAGAAGCATTTATGGATTGGAGAAAGCATCGAAGTCATGGAAAATTAAATTCTATGAAGGCATAAATTATTTTAATTTAATTAATAATGAATGTGGGCCATGATTTTACAAATGGTTTAATGGAAATGTGATCACTATCCTAGTTTTACATATTTATGACATAATACTTATTGTAAATGACATACAGACATTACATTCATTTAATGACATTTTTAAACAAATTCATCTCCATGAATGATGTAGTTGAAGTAGCCTATATTCTAAGGATAAAGATCATTTATGATAGATCCAAGAGGCCATTTTAACTATGTAAATGTACATACATTGAAAAGATTATAATTTATACTTAGTGTGGAAAATCCTAGAGGGGATTGGTTCCAGTGCCACATGTATTAAATTTATCTAAAAAAATATATCCCCATACACAAAAATAGAAAGATAGAATGAGTAAGGCCTCAAACCTTTCAGTGGTAGGATGAATAATTTGTGCCCTAAAATGTACAAGACCTAAGGTTGGATATGCACTAATAATGGTAGGATGATATCAAGAAGTACCAAGAAAAAGTCATTGGACAAAAATTAAGGATATCATTTTGTATTTGAGAAGATCAATGGATTTGTTCCTTGTGTGTGGTTGATAAGAGGAATCAGTCAATATGGGTTTTACTGATTTTTTTTTTCAAATATATTATAATGTTAAAAAATCACAATAATGATATATTTTTTGTCTCAGTGGTGGAGTTTTCACCTAGAAGAGTTCCAAGTAGTTAGTTCACATAGATTCTATAACAAAGTCTATTTTTATATGAGCTTAAAATGTATCCCATGAATCAATTTGGATTTTGAACAATTTCCATAGTATTCTTGTTCTACTTATATGTAAATACCCCATCACATTGTATTGTGATAATTTTGTAGTATTGACTCATACAAAATAGGCAAGTACACATCAATATACAATGCACAAACTCTATATGTATCTCCTCTTAATAAGTTTTAATCAAAGGGGTGATATAAGGCCCCAGCCTTAAAACTTACTTAATCATGAGTTATTATAAGATTACACATTGAGGATCCTTTCAGGATTATAGTTTTAGAGAATTAGATCATGAAACATTCAATACATTCCACATTTAAACAAAGTGGTTACATAAAATACAGTCTTCATTCTTCCCATCAACGGAAACATATTGAAAATAAAACATGGATTCTTTCTTGACACATCCTTGACACTATCATCACATCATGTACCTTTCCCTTGACCTTTGAAAAACATTTCAAAAACTTGGGATGAGCATAAAAAGCTCAGTAAGGGTTATAAAAATATGGAAAGGAAACATGAGTTCATATATACATAAGAATGAAATCATACTTTACCCATAAAAAATAGGCACTTTAACATACATAATAAAATCATGAATAAATCATAGAAATCATAAGACATAAAGGTAACATGAGGCATTCATAACATTCTTACGTAGGGAGTAACCCTCTTGGTTACGTTTGGAATACCCATCACAGTATATTCCCTAAATCTCTTCGGATAAACCTTAACGTTTCACCCCTTCGCATTACCCAATGCATTGGAGAGCTATATCGGGCTCACCCGCCCTTAGTTTATCACGAAACCACCTGTTTTCATAACAATGCCCAAGAACCATAACATAAATGTATCACATAAAACATGAATAAAGGAAACATAAAATTTCCACATTTCAATCACAATATAACATTTTAGTATATTGTAATAATGAATCCATTCAAAAAAAACCATTTCCAAAACCATTTAAAACATTTAATAAAGAGATTTTTGAATCAAAGTGTACCATACCACCTTGAATATTTTAACATTTTAAACCATTAATATCCATATAGATCCTTAAAACCATTTTGAAAACATGGATATTAATAAGAACAAATCATTAAAACATTTAAAGCGATATTTTGGTTAAAGGGGGTTTACCAAAACTAGAGACACTTGAGTACAATAATTGAGGAATAACATTTAGTCATAACTTTATAATATCATGAGAATAAATGGATTCATGATACAATACTCCAAAGGACAGTATATACACCATATAAGAGTGAATTGGTGCATAAGAACAATGAACCCTCAATCGAAATGTCAAATGTGATGAAATCCCTTATAAAGAAGGTATCCTTAAATTAAGGACAAATCAATCTCAAAAATATGTGTGAAAAATATAAATACCCCAAATATAAGTGGATATTAAGTGTAAAACAATAAAAGGTCATTCACACATATTCAATGGATGACATATTCAATGACTACATGTTGAACCCAAACAAATCGAAATTGGGTTTAACAGTTCCCTTGACAGCCTAACGGCATCACGTCAAAATGAGTTGATGAGAGATAAAAAGTGTATCTCATCACTTGGACATTAAATTTAAATCAATAAGGATATATGAGAACATATCCCAACACAATAAATATGTAAATTAAAAGACCCAACAAAAGAAGTCTTTTAAAAAAAAGAGGAGGGTGAAAGGTTCCCTTACCGACTTGGGTATCTTTCAAAGCATACACCCCATGAAAGAAGGAAAATATGTCATTGATGTAAATACTCATAAACTAAAGTATATTATACAAATAGTATAATAATGGGCAGTACATACACAACTCAAAGGAAATTGTGGCAAATGTAGCATAAATCTCACGGGAATAAAAGTGAGATGAAAAATCCCTTACGAAAAGTTCGGCAGCCTAATGACGCCACTCAATACATCCGAATATGGATTGATGAGATCAAATAGGGTATCTCGTCACATTAAAATAAAATTTACATCAAGAGAAATATAAAATAACATCCCCCAAAATTACAAAGAGGAGCTTAAAAGAAGTGACATAAAGGAGAGTACTTAAAAGGAACGAGAGAGGTTGGATCTCTTACGAAAGTTCGGCAACCTAACGGCGCCACTGAAAACATCCAAAATGGATTGATGAGAGTGAATAGGGTCTCTCATCACATGAACATAAAAATTACAGAAAATTTAATATAAAAGATCATCCCAATAACAAGAAAGATGAGCTTTAAAAGGAATGACATAAAAGTGTGTACATAAAAAGAAAGAGAGGAGTAGGATCCCTTACCTCGGGTCCGACTTGACTCGATCATTCTTTAATCTCATGAATAATAAACTTGAGTTAATTTCTACTTCCTTAAGAACATTTTTCAAGTTCATTATTCCTTTTATATCACATATTACCATGTCATAAACATTATGTAATCATTTAAGTTAATAATATTTGTTTTGATGATATTTGGTTCTTAAGTCGAAAGTGGACTTCTTACAATTACATGTTGTTCGAGTGGTCAAAGGTTCTTTATATCCAAAATGACATTCCTGATTTGGATATCATATATATCATATATATCCAGCATATACATGTATTTATAATATTACATAATCATTTAGAGGTAAGAAATGAAATGCACCGTTCATGGAGACGGTAAGTCGTACGTACGCATGAACGCTACTTTCATTTCTTTTTCATATTAATGGAATTAAAACTAAATGAGAGGTATGTATATTTTAATTACAGAATTATATTCATAATTTATATATATCATTCATCATATATATCCATTATATACATGTACTTATAATAGTACATTACATTTGGGGATAAGAAATGAAATGCACCGTTCATGGAGACGGTAAGCCGTACGTACGCATGAACGCTACTTTCATTTCTATCTCATACTTTAATGGAAAGAAATATTAATTATATAGAGGTATATAATAATTCCAGTATAACATCATATATAATAACATTAAATCCATCCTTTATACGTCCCACGTATGGCATTAAGGAATCACATCACTTTGAGGGGGCGGTAGTCCGCACTTCCTAAAATGAAGATATCGCGTATACCCATAATGGAAGCCATAAAGGTAAGACAAAAATGAAAAATACAGAAGCATAAGTAAAACCTAAACATATTATATATCATATATAAAAATAGTGACATCATAATGGCCACCATTGAAGGTGTTAAATGAGTATTGAACAATCATCGTTTCGGGAGGCAGAATTTCTCCATCCACGGAAACCGTATGTTCTTTAACCATTTGATGTTGTTGTGTGAGAGTGTAGGTCGAATAAATATTATAACAAAATCCTAGTATATTTAAGATACTGGTGTTGTTACAAAAGAAGTAAATAAAAAGAGTTTAGGGGGTTGGAGAATCAAAATAATACAAATGAACATTAGAGAATGAATTACCTTTAAAAGTGTAACTCTTTTTGATTTGAGCCTAAAGGCTTCCTTTGAAAGGATTATTCCCAAAAAGAATCCTCTAGGATTAGGAGAGGGATGTGGATAGAGTAAATGGGCCGGGGTTGGCTGAGCCAAAGGCTTGAGGAGTGTGTGAGAAGAGGTAGAGGTGGGGGCCTTTTATAAGAGGAGAGGAGGGGCACTTTTGGAAAGTAAGGAAATATTACTTTATTTGAAAATGTGTTTCGGTTTTAAAAGGTCCCACATTGATATAATTCGTGGATAAGGTTATAAAGGTTCGAACTCCACCCATACAATAAGTTTTGGACATGTGTAGTTCATATATTTTACATTATCTTTCCATTTTATTTTAATCGTTAAATAATGATGTCATCACTAAATCATTATGATGTCATAAATAAATTAATTTATTTAATGTCTAAAAATTATAAAAAAAATTACTATGATGTAGGAAATAGTTTTAGCTTTCCAATTACTATTTATAATCAAAAATATGACTTGTATAACCCCACTTAATAATTGTTTTAGTAAAACATATCATGTTTGTGTCATTTTTGATTTTAACATTAAATAAAAATATATTATTGTCATTTGCCAACTAAAGTGGCTCCATGGGGTCCCCAAGTTCGACCATGGCTTGTCTTGGTCTTCCATGACTCACCCAATAGGTGTAGGACAAGTGTCATGGTGTTTTCACATTCTTATAATATCATTTTTACCTTAAACTACACTAATTACCACTAATCGCGATTAAAAACTTAATAAGTTACTATTCACCAAAAAATAATTTTTATCCCATTGAACCACATTTTACTTCTTAATGACAACCATGTATGTCGGATTTTTGAAATTCAAAACACAAAGATGGAAAAATTCCATTTAAACGGAAAAATCAGTTTTTATAAGTACCACTTAGTGGTTTCAATATTCATAAAAAATTGAAGTTTTTTAGAAAAATCCCAAAAATTCACCCTAAGCTATATTTTATATTCTGAATTCAAAAATGAAGTCCTTTTTACAAAATTCAAAACATATAAGTCACATTAATTAATTTAATAATTAATTCCCGTTGTCATGACAAATAGCGTGTTTTTATGAAACAATAAGTATCAAAAGATTGACACTAGTTTAAGTCCGATTTCATAGTGAAATTAATTCCAACGACCACTATTGGATTTAATGGTAAAAATATTTTCTAATTTCACTTTAAAACCAATTCAAAATATTATCTAATCATATAAATATTATATTAAAAAGAGGTTTTGAATTAAAACACAACATTTTACACTATTCATTAAAAAAATGAACTTTATTGGAAAGATACCAAAAAATTACAAAAAAGTAAAATTTGATGTCCCGATTCTTAATAAGTGTTTTATTTGGTCCAAAAGAATTTATAAGAGTGATCATAACTATATTTAATGACGGTTCGCCATCAAAAGGCGACAAATGAACCTTTAGTGAAAACTAGGGCATATACGCCTAAAATTGAATTCTTTCCGTATTTTAAGACTTTATCTTTTATTTTATAAATGTAAAAACATTTAAAAACATATATAATCATATTTTAGTTATTTCTATCCATTCCCGCCATTACAATGACTACATGTTAACTACCATTTAAAATAATATTATTTTATTATTAGTGTGCAACGTAAGATTTCCAAGAAACTCGTTGTTGCGTGTTGGGTACGCCATCGAGCATAGAGTCCCCATTAAAGTCATATTAATAATTTATTCAAAAATATGGATAAATATGAAAATGTCATATTCTTTATTTACCTGGGGTGTTACATCCTTCCCCCCTTTCGGGAATTGCGTCCTCGCAATTTTAAAAAGTTGAGCTTGGAAACATCCTTGAAAGTCCCACATCAGAACAAGAGTCGGTAAAACAACCACTTTAAAATAAAGAAAGATAAGTACAGAGGTCACCCAAGTTAACCCATATGAGGACTCCATGTAGGAAAACATGTACATGGAGGAGAAAACATAGGGTCATGTTTTGATGGAGAGTGATAGAAAACATGTTTAGGAGAAAGTTAACAATAAGAAAATCACAAACTTGTGATGGGTTAAACGGTGTTGGGTTCCCCAGTAGGAAAAGTTAATAGACAAGATTTTTGTTTTAAGTTACTTTTATTGAAGAATTTTATTCATAAGGAAACATAATAACTTATCATGTTGACTTTCAACTTTTACTAGATTCCTTAATCAAACTCATAATTTTTCCAAAAGACAAGTATTTAGGGAGACTTGTTCGCATTAAGAGTACTATAATCAACTTCTAGAGAATCACCTAATCCAAAAAAGTGAACTATATACTTCCCATGTCTTTAGACATTAACCAAAACCAAACAGGCTAGTACAAGATCAGATAATCCAGAAAAGGATAACCCTTTATAAAAAGAAAATCTATTCTTAATCTCCAAAATTTTTCAAACAAAACCCAAAGTACAACAAGGATCATCCGATAAAAAATTTGTCCATAAAATTCATCAAAGTAAACCAATATAAGATTGAAACCAAAATATTTGAAGGATTTAGTCACATAGTCTTCCAAGTTAAATCGTAACATTTATCTCTAAACAACATCAGTTGCTCCTAAAGTATCATATTGAAAAGTAATTAACCTAATCACATATCTTCTATGATAGGTTAATCATTTTCATAAATAACCCAAAATCAACTTATCTTAATTCATAAAATCATATAACTAGAAATAATCAGTCAAACTAACCGGGGACTTCACATAGTCCAGTGGAAGGCGATAAATACCAGTCGCACTTTGGTTGTTTGATCGATTCCCGCAGCTTTGTCCGACGCGACGGGTTGTCACACGGTCTGCGTGTTGTCCTTTTTCCAAAACTATATAATTCTTAAAACATTCACCAAAATGAGATAAAATCTTCAAGAATATTCATAACATATTTTAACGTCAAGTTTATCTCATTCCCTTCATTTTCAATCATATCATAGAGTAACCCATAATTACCTAAAAAGTAAGGATCATATAAACCCTAATGGTTACCTTAATAATTATTACCTGAATTACCACATCATGTTTCCATCTCATACATGATGCATTAGAGAACTCACCAAGGTTGAAGTGGTTGATCATGAATCCTTGATAGTTGGTTTAGAACAGCCATGAGATTCTTCATTGAATACCACATTTCATCGAGTCTTTTAAACAGAGAACCACCACAGTTTCCTTCAAACCAATTGTCACTTTGGTGCCTGCTAGATCCATCCATTCACTAAAAACAGAAATGTCAGTGTGAGTATATCAACAAAATCATCATGTACTAATGAGGAAGGTAAACACTAAGATACACTTACTCATTCACTTTATCTAAAACTAGGACTCTTTCTGAAATCCTAACCATTATGGTAATGTCACTTATGCTTAAAGAATAACCTAACCTCTAAAGTTATCTAAACCGACCTTTGATACCAACTATAATGTCCCATCCTTAAACCATACTTAATCTTGAGTTATTACAAGATTACACATTGAAGATCTTTTCAGGTTTAGAGTTTTAGAGAATTAGATCATGAAACTTGAATTACATTCCACATTTAAACAAAGTGGTTACATAAAAGACAGTATTCATTCTTCCCATCAACGGAAACATATTGAAAATAAAACATGGATTCTTTCTTGACACATCCTTGACACTATCATCACATCATGTACCTTTACCTTGACCTGTGAAAAACATTTCAATAACTTGGGATGAGCATAAAAAGCTCAGTAAGGGTTATACAAATATGGAAAGGAAACATGAGTTCATATATACATAAGAATGAAATCATACTTTACCCATAAAACATAGGCACTTTAACATACCTCATAAAATCATGAATAAATCATAGAAATATTAAGACATAAAGGTAGCTTGAGGAATTCATAACATTCTTACGTAGGGAGTAACCCTCTTGGTTACGTTTGGAATACCCATCACAGTATATTCCCTAAATCGCTTCGGAGAAACCTTAACGTTTCACTCCTTCGCGTTACCCAATGCATTGGAGAGCTATATCGGGCTCACCCGCCCTTAGTTTATCACGAAACCACCCGTTTTCATAACAATGCCCAAGAACCATAACATAAATATATCACATAAAACATGCATAAAGGAAACATAACATTTCCACATTTCAATCACAATATAACATTTTAGTATATTGAAATAATGAATCCATTCAAAAAGAAACCATTTCCAAAACAATTTAAAACATTTAATAAAGAGATTTTTGAATCAAAGTGTCCCATACCACCTTGAAGATTTTAACATTTTAATCCATTAATATCCATATAAATCCTTAAAAGCATTTTGAAAACAAGGATATGAATAAGAACAAATCATTAAAACATTTAAAGCGATATTTTGGATAAAGGGGTTTTACCAAAATTAGAGACACTTGAGTACAATAATTGAGGAATAACATTTAGTCAGAACTTTATAATATCATGGGAATAAATGGATTCATGATATAATACTCCAAAGGATAGTATATACACCATATAAGAGTGAATTGGTTCATAACAACAATGAAACCTCAATAGAAATGTCAAATGTGATGAAATCCCTTATAAAAAAGGTATCCTTAAATTTAGGACAAATCAATCTCAAAAATATGTGTGAAAAATATAAATACCCCCAATATAAGTGGATATTAAGTGTAAAACAATAAAAGGTCATTCACACAAATTCAATGGATGACATATTCAATGACTACATGTTGAACCCAAAGAAATGGAAATTGGGTTTAAAAGTTCCCTTGACAGCCTAACGGCATCACATCAAAATGAGTTGATGAGAGATAAAAAGTGTATCTCATCACTTGGAAATTAAATTTACATCAATAAGGATATATGAGAACATATCCCAACACAATCAATATGTAAATTAAAAGACCCAACAAAAGAAGTCTTTTAAAAAAAAGAGGAGGGTGAAAGGTTCCCTTACCGACTTGGGTATCTTTGAAAACATACACCCCATGAAAGAAGGAAAATATATCATTGATGTAAATACTCATAAAAGAAAGTATATTACCCAAAGAGTAGAATAATTGGCAGTACATACACCACTCAATGGAAATTGTGGAAAATGTAGCATAAATATCACGGGAATAAAAGTGAGATGAAAAATCCCTTACGAAAACATCGGCAGCCTAACGGCGCCACTCAATACTTTCGAATATGGACTGATGAGATCAAATAGGGTATCTCATCACATTAAAATAATATGTACAGAAAGAGGAATATAAAAGAACATCCCCCAACATTACAAATGGGAGATTAAAAGAAGTGACATAAAGGAGAGTACTTAAAAGGAACGAGAGAGGTTGGATCTCTTACGAAAGTTCGGCAGCCTAACGGCGCCACTCAAAACATCCAAAATGGATTGATGAGAGAGAATAGGGTCTCTCATCACATGAACATAAAAATTATAGTAAATTTAATATAAAATATCATCCTAATAACAAGAAAGATGAGCTTTAAAAGGAATGACATAAAAGTGTGTACATAAAAAGAAAGAGAGGAGTAGGATCCCTTACCTCGGGTCCGACTTGACTCGATCGTTCTTTAATCTCCTGAATAATAAACATGAGTTAATTTATACTTCCTTAAGAACCTTTTTCAAGTTCATTATTCCTTTTATATCACTTATTACCATGTTATAAACATTATGTAATCATTTAAGTTAATAATATTTGTTTTGTCGATATTTGGTTCTTAAGTCGAAAGTGGACTTCTTACAATTACATGTAGTTCGTGTGGTCAAAGGTTCTTTATATCCAGAATGAAATTCCTTATTTGGATATCATATATATCATATATATCCAGAATATACATGTATTTATAATATTACATAATCATTTAGAGGTAAGAAATGAAATGCACCGTTCATGGAGACGGTAAGCCGTACGTACGCATGAACGCTACTTTCATTTCTTTGTCATATTAATGGAATTAAAACTAAATGAGAGGTATGTATATTTTAATTACAGAATTATATTCATCATTTAGATATATCATTCATCATATATATCTATTATATACATTTACTTATAATAGTACATTACATTTGGGGATAAAACTGAAATGCACCGTTCATGGAGACGGTAAGCCGTACGTACGCATGAACGCTACTTTCATTTCTATCTCATACTTTAATGGAAAGAAATAATAATTATATAGAGTTATATAATAATTCCAGTATAACATCATATATAATAACATTAAATCCATCCTTTATACGTCCCACGTATGGCATTAACGAATCACATCACTTTGAGGGGGCGGTAGTCCGCACTTCCTAAAATGAAGATATCGCGTATACCCATAATGGAAGCCATAAAGGTAAGACAAAAATTAAAAATACAGAAGCATATGTAGAAAATAAACATATTATATATCATATATAAAAATAGTTACATCATAATGGCCACCTTTGAAGGTGTTAAATGAGTATTGAACAATCATCGTTTCGGGAGGCAGAATTTCGCCATCCATGAAAACCGTATGTTCTTTAACCATTTGATGTAGTTGTGTGAGAGTGTAGGTCTAATAAATATTATAAAAACATCATAGTATATTTAAGATACTGGTGTTGTTACAAAAGAAGTAAATAATAAGAGTTTAGGGGGTTCGAGAATCAAAATAAAACAAATGAATATGAGAGAATGAATTACCTTTAAAAGTGTAACTCCTTTTGATTTGAGCCTAAAGGATTCATTTGAAAGGCTTATTCCAAAAGGGAATCCACTAGGATGAGGCGAGGGATGTGGAGAGAGTAAATGGGCAGGTTTTGGTGGAGCCAAAGTCTTGAGGAGTGTGTTAAAAGAGGTAGAGGTGGTGTCCTTTTATAAGAGGAGAGGAGGGGCACTTTTGGAAAGTAAGGAAATATTACTTTATTTGAAAATGTGTTTCGGTTTTAAAAGGTCCCAAATTGATATAATTCGTGGATAAGGTTATAATGGTTCGAAATACACCCATCCAATATGTTTTGGACATGTGTAGTTCATAGATTTTACATTATCTTTCCATTTTATTTTAATCGTTAAATAATGATGTCATCACTGCATCATTATGATGTCATAAATAATTTAATTTATTTAATGTCTAAAAATTATAAACAAATTACTATGATGTAGGAAATCGTTTTAGCTTTCCAATGACTATTTATAATAAAAAATATGACTTTTATAACCCCACTTAAAAATTGTTTTAGTAAAACATATCATGTTTGTGTCATTTTTAATTTTAACATTAAATAAAAATATATTATTGTCATTTTACAACTAAAGTGGCTCCATGGGGTCCCCAAGTTGGCCCATGGCTTGTTTGGGTCGGCCATGACTCACCCAATAGGTGTAGGACAAGTTTCATGGTGTTTTCACATTCTTATAATATCATTTTTACCTTAAACTACACTAATTACCACTAATCGCGATTAAAAACTTAATAAGTTACTATTCACCAAAAAATTATTTTTATCCCATTGAACCAAATTTTACTTCTTAATGACAACCATGTCTATCGGATTTTTGAAATTCAAAACACAAAGATGGAAAAATTCCATTTAAACGGAAAAATCAGTTTTTTATATGTACCACTTATTGGTTTCACTATTCATCAAAAATTGACGTTTTTTAGAAAAATCCCAAAAATTCACCCTAAGCTATATTTGATATTCTGAATTCAAAAATGAAGTCCGTTTTACAAAATTCAAAACATATAAGTCACATTAATTAATTTAATAATTAATTCCCATTGTCATGACAAATAGCGTGTTTTTATGAAACAATAAGTATCAAAAGATTGACACTAGTTTAAGTCTGATTTCATAGTGAAATTAATTACAACGACCACTATTGGATTTAATGGTAAAAATATTTTCTAATTTCACTTTAAAACCAATTCAAAATATTATATAATCATATAAATAAATTAGATTAAAAAGAGGTTTTGAATTAAAACACAACATTTTACACTATTCATTAAAAAAATGAACTTTATTGGAAAGATACCAAAAAATTACAAAAAGTAAAATTTGATGTCCCGATTCTTAATAAGAGTTTTATTTTGTCCAAAATAATGTATAAGAGTGATCAAAACTATATTTAATGACGGTTCTCCATCAAAAGGCGACAAGTGAACCTTTAGTGAAAACTAGGGCATATACGCCTAAAATTGAATTCTTTCCGTATTTTAAGCCTTTATCTTTTATTGTATAAATGTAAAAACATTTAAAAACATATATAATCATATTTTAGTTATTTATATCCATTCCCGCCATTACAACGGCTACATGTTAACTACCATTTAGAATAATATTATTTTATTATTAGAGTGAAACGTAAGATTCCCAAGAAACTCGTTGTTGCGTGTTGGGTACGCCATCGAGCATAGAGTCCCCTTTAAAGTCATATTAATACTTTATTCAAAAATATGGATAAATATGAAAATGTCATATTCTTTATTTACCTGGGGTGTTACAGGTGAAGTTGTTGTGAGAAGAGTACTCATATAATATTATGTTGTGGGCCCATAGAATGAAGTCCGATCTCAACAAAAGCATGAGTATCATGTGAGAGCTATTAGACTTAATGTTGTATGTAGTTGTCTTTATTCCTTATTAGAGTCTGATAGAATGGGTTCCCTTGAAAAAACATCTTTGTAATTTATTATAAACATGTATTACTTTTTTGAATATTAATTAATTACTTATCAATGCATGATTATTAATTAGCATGACAAATAATTTGGTAATGTCTTAAGAGTAGTTGTCACACAAAAATGTCATAGTAGTTCACTATTATGATGAGAAACCGGAAGTGTTATGACGATGTTCATGAATATAATATCTATATTAAAATTATATCAATATAGGGAAAAAATTAAATAGTTTATCAGTGGTGGATCCTCATATGAATTTCTGGAACCTTCTTATAGTGTACTCCCTTGGTAATATCTATTATGATATTGTGAGAACGTGATCCAAAAGTAGTAAATCCACATTTATACATGTCAATGGATGTTCCTATCTGTGGACATCTGTATTGGTTTTTTGACATCAATATTATTATTAATGGACATTTTGAGTCACATAATTTGATGAATTAATGAAAATTTTGATGATAGATTTTCCCGTTGAGGTAGGATACGGTGGGTGAGTCATGAGTAATATTGAATTAATGAATTATACCTTGAATGGATTTATAGCTTATGTTCACTAATTTATGTTATTATCTCTGGCCCTTTAATATAAATTATTTATCCTAAATAAATCCCTGGCCATGGTGTTCTACATTTATGTAATTTTTTTGAAATCTCAATAAAAGAGATATCAAACACATTGGTTGATGGCACTGGAATGAAACATGGTGAACTATGGATATTATGAAAAATTCATTATATTACATGGTAAGCATCTGTATGAGGGAACATGTCAATATAACATTAACTTATTCATATATGGGTTCCATGGGGTGTTTCTAGACACTGACATTGGACATTAGGTTACTTCACCGAATTCCATAAGGAAAGAGGCCTAGTGGGTCACACACGAACTATTTCGGGGATCTCAGTTAAATACTATATAATTGTTTAATATTTAATTGGTTGGATGAATATTATTCCTATACAAGGTTTAATAATTAATTATATTTTCTTCATTATAATTATTATGTCACTAGTTATTGGGGAGAATAAATTGTGAGAATAATATTAAATAAATATTTATATTCTATTTACTGAGTAATGTATTTATTAATTTACTAGATAATAATGATGTAATATTTCTTAAAAACTTAATATACATTTTTCAAGGCCTGATAAATGATGTCGAGGAATGAAAAAATGAGTTTAATTTTCCGGTGAGAAATGATAAAATTGAAAATTATATTATAAAATAATATTTAATTATAATTTGCATGGTTAATGAATGTCAAGAAAAAATAATATTACAATTATTATTTCACATTGGGTTTTTTCTGGGATTAAATACATAATAAGGGAACTTGTGTGGTTTATCTATTTTATCCCTAGTAATATAAATACCCAATTATGTCATTTTCTTCACATAAGACAATTTGGTTGTTCCCAACCGAACTCAGAGAACCCACTCAAAAAGAGAGAGATAACTTTTAAATGAATTCTTATATGAACTATAAGCGACTCACATACATCAGATCTAGGGGAACACATTGTAGGTGATTCTCAATGAAATCACAGAAGATGATGCATGCCACATATCATTAATGACATCACCCAAATACTCCTTCGGTGATATCTAGTGATTACTAAAACAAGTGTGGATCATTGATGGATGAGATATACACTTGGCATATATAATGTAATGATTGTACACCAAAGATCAGCCACTATATTCATCAGTGAAGAAATAATTTCATAGGAAATTTTTTTATCTAATTAAATTAATGATTAACAATATTTGGAGATCTCCTCTCTATGGTTTAGATGTGATTACTTTTCTCTATATTTCATTCAATTACATTGATCATGTTGATTAAAAAAATTATATATCATGGATTGACCATGTATTGTGGAAAAACAATGTTGGGAAACACCCATCATGCACTTCTACTTCACCCCGAACATACCACCACAACCACCTTTAGGTTTTCCAACCCATGCTCATGTAGCTGGAAGATAGGGATGGTGATTGTTATAGGTAGTTGGTTTTTATGACCTTGGGGATCCAAGAATGATTTGTGATATGATTTGTGTCTTTTATGTTATAACTATCGTACTAATAGAAATAGGCTCTACTAATTCCTTTTTCACCACATATCTTGTTTAATACATTGGGATTATTTTGAAATATTTGACTCAAACCTTATGATTTCATACACCTAGCTGACAATATTTAGTGATAACACACTTATACAGATAGAATTTCCTAACATTTGGATGGAAGAGTTTCGGTTGGAATCTCTTGGTTTTGGCGTCGAGGCCTTATTACATCATAATTGGTATGGATTGGTTGTATAAAATCCAGGACCAGATTAACTATTTTATTTGAAGGGTGTGGTGTGTCTTTAGTGACAGATACATGTTTCCTTTTTCCAATGTGATTTAATCCTATAAAACATATGATAGACAGAAGCATTGGATGGTGTAGTTGATTACCTATCTGTAGGATATCATGACCCTTGGTATAGTAGATGTTGTGATTTTCCCAATTTCTATATTGGTGGCGGAGTACAAGGATGGCTTCCATGTAGATGTTTCAGGTTTACCTCCACACTGAGAGATAGATATATACCTTAATCTGAACCCTTTATTGGTCTTGATATTGTGTCTAGTATATCATATACATCATATAGAGCTTATTGATTTGAGGTGGATTTGGAGTAATTTAAAAAGGAAAATATATGTTAGACTGATTGTTTCACCCAACGTATCCCCAATTTTGTTTTCCAAAATGGATGATGGGATATTTACCATGTGGGTGGACTACCGATACATAAACAAATTGACTGTGAATAATTTGTATTCACTACTGGGGATCGATGAACTCATTGATTCATTGATTGAGGAGCGATGGTTCTTGAAGATTGACCTCAGATTAGGCTATCAATGACTGTATGTATGGGCTGATGATATATTGAAGATAATATTCAGATGTCACTATGATGAGTATGAGTACTTATAGATTACCTTTTTCGTAACTAATTCCCTAGCTGTGTTAATAATACCTATGAACCATACCCTTTATCCTTTTATAGACTGGTTAATGGAATTCTTTATCGATGATATAATTGTGTACTCAACATCTTAGGAGGAGCATGTTCTACGTTCAATGATAGTTTTGGGTGTACATTGGCTGATGAGGCTTTATAGAAATATCTCAATGTGTTAGTTCTAGATTCAGGAATACATCATCCTAGAACACATTATCTAAATAGATGGAGTGACATTGGAATTTCCAATTGTCTATGACGTTTCATCTTGGGATCACCCAAAAAGCATTATGGAGTTGTAGAGTTTTCTTCGGTTGGTAGTCTATAACTAAACATTCATACCAAATTTTTCAGTCAATGGTTGTCACCTCGTAACTCATACAAAACGTTAGGGATGCAAAACTTGAGGATACAAACATCTATATATTACATGCTCATACATCCATAGGGAATTATCTTCATGGATAAACTAATGGTGGGGATCATTTTATTCCTTTCAAAGGATTCATGATAGAGATAGTGAACTTGTAGGAAGAACATATGACAGTGTTTCCCATATCTAATATTTTTGTACATGACGGTGTAGAAAAGATGAACCTAGACTTTGAAAATCAGTTTTTGTGGTTGTAAAAAAATAATGGGGCTCTATTTATTTTCTCTAGATTCCATACAACTCAAAAATTGAACACTTAACACTACTTTAAAGCAGGTTTTGCACAACCCCTTGAGGATCCATAAGGGAAGTGGAATGTGGTATCTATGGACTTCGTGACAGAATTACCACCTATGTCTAGGGGACATGATTTCATCTAGATGATCGTTGACCGACTTGACAAGTCATCCCACATTCTAACTATAATATTACAATGTTCAATTGAGATCATGGGATGCCTCAATGTTCTAGAGATAGTATGACTCCATGGTGTTCCACAGACGATTATTTCGGATTGTGATTCTTTTTTTAGTATATTGGATAGGGAATGTATTAGCATATGTGATTGAGACTAATTTATGAATGATCATAGAGATTTACCCACAAACTTTTGGAAATTTTAATGGAAAAATTCAGGTTCTATAATACATGTTGTAAGATTGTATGATTGACGTTGGACATAGTTGAGAGGATCACCTACCATTGGGGGTTTTTTACAACAACAAAAAGAATTCCACCATAGTTATGGAACCATTAGTGTCTTTTTACTAGTGAACTTGTAGGTCACCACTTTGTTGGACTGGACAAGAGGAGTCACCACACTATAACATGGAGTTGGGGAAAGTTATAAAAGAAAAGGTGCAGATCGTCCGAGAGTAAATGAGGGCATCACATATCCATTATGTGTTTTATAGTGATATAAAATGAATGACTTTGGAGTTCAGGAATGAGAACATGTGTTCTAATGAATTTAACCTAAATTATGATTATGAATATTTGGCAGTGGAAGTAAGATATATCTGAGATTCATTATCCCTTTCCATAAACTACATAAAGTTGGTTTGTGGCCTACCACTTAGTTATACCTACAAAATTATACCCAACACACAATGTCATCCATGTTTCATATTTGAGGATGTATGTGCATGACCAATCCGACATTATCAACATGGGTGAGTAGGACATCATGGATAAACATACGTTTGAATAGTAACCTAAGAGGATCATGGATTGGTAGAAGATGATCCTTTACGGGTTATCGAATTCATTGATGCGGGTTTGATGGAAGCACAAGAATCATCTCTAGAGAATATGGGAGGGGAGGCTCAGTTTTATTCTTAATACCCACATCTTTTTGAGTATGCCTTATTTTGGATTTCTAGGACATAAATCCTCAAGGTGGGGAGAATGTAATGAATTGAATTTTACATGTATTATTTTTAATATTTATATCAATTGTTTTTTATACAATGAAATAAGATGGTGTGTGATTTGAGTCCCAGATTTTTCAGAATAAATGATGGAAATATATTGAATATATTACATGGAATTCTTGTGTGGATTTCCATGATAAAAGTGGAATAACACCTATAATGATTCCTAGATCTTAAAACCAGGGGCACTGTTGGACTCACAACATTATTTTTACCATAGTTGAGACATTACATAAGGAGGGGTAGTTCATTTGAATAAAATCCATCACAGGCACAAAAATTAATAAAATAATTTGAATAACTTCTTTCAGTTTTTTCAACATAGTATTTTACTCATATATAAATAGAATATTATATGAAAATCCTAGGGTTATTAGTATAACTATAAAGATGATGAATGTCCATTAGAGAGGGAACACTAGTGAATGCCCTCAAACAGATTATAATAGGTTATGAATAAAATATTTTTTATCTGATCTTTCAATAGATCTTGACAATGTGAACAACGTAAAAATAAATCTTTGTCAATGAATGATTGGAATTTTGGTATCATGTGTGATTTATTTGGATTTCTTTCCCATTCTTGATTTCTCTGAGAAAAACCAACCAAAACACAAATAGATTGACTCGTGGATTGATCTTTTTCCAGGATGAGTATATTTTGAGGGGATATTACTTTGGGAGTTGTTTAATTGATTAATTCTTCATTAATAATTCTAATGGAAATTAATCGAGGATTAATAAACATGAAAAGATCAATTCGAATTTTTATGTTTGATGTTATTTTCCCACCTATATCTGTTCATCGTTGGTTTTAATAATTTTACATGTTGTTCTAATAACAGTAATGTATCGATCATTGTGAAAAAATTATATTGAACAATTATCAGATATTGTATATCTGAGATCAGTATGATCTATGATTAGAGCTATATTTCAAGGAGGCGATGGCGTGGGTAAAAGAGGGAGGAAGAATAAGGATTTCATGAAAACCCCATCTTGCATGATGTTTAGTCTCTTATGTCATTGAAATTAGTCCCCTTAGATGAACATATAATATAACTGGATAGTTCATTGACATGGGTTTCAGTAAAAATTCCTCCTACATGGTGTGTACAACACCACAAGGCTTGAATTGGACAATGAAAATTTAATAACCTATGAACTGGTAAATGGGCATCGATACACAAGATGACATTGTATACTAGAACACAATTGGGGTACATGGGACGAACCCTAGACACATAGATACAATGTGTCATCCCACTACAAGACGTGAACTATCCATTTACATAATAATCGTTTGGATAACATTGGACATTCACGCGGGCAGAACCCGTGGTCAATGTAAATGGAGTGTAACCCCTCTACATACCATGTACTCCTTAAAAGGACTAGATCTCTTGGCCTCCATATCATGTAAAAGTTTCATTATGGTTAATTCTACATATCCATTACCTAAAGGTTGGTAGGATCATTTCCTACATTTTTTAATATTATCCCTTCGGTGGGAATTCAAAAATAGATTTTTTGAAATCCCTCATGAGGTCCAGTTCGGATCCATTATTTATCTTTATTCCCCAGATAGAGTCTTTGGTTTCGACGTGACTAATCCTATTGAGTGTCGATCATATAACTAGTATGGTAATATAAATTATGTTGTTGGAATCCCCCCATGGAATTGGCTATGATTCTCTTCCATGTATCGAATAATCTTTGAATCTATTATCACATCATTCTCATTATGAGGCCCGATGAGTAACACCTTTCTAAAGGACTTCATCCACACTATCGAACTCAGGGGTGTCTTCTCCCTGATGACTGTTTTGTGAAACCATCAAGTTTGAATCCTAGAATTTTTATAAAATGTGTGTGTCTTATTCATATACTATTTTTAGTTATTTAGTACATTTGGATATTCTTGTTATACATGTTATAGACAAACACATATATAGAGTTTACTATATTCTCGTTTTTATATGGTTTATGATTTTTGGGTGTCCTTGTGAGTATTATTATACTCACTCCTACATTGTATTTTCCAACACATGTCATGTGTTGTGTAGATAATAATCTTTTAGAAAGTGTCTTAGGTGGACAAGGACCAGATGTTTCTTAGTGAGAACACACTTACCATGGTTCATTATTGTATAATTCAAAAAGAGGTACATATACATTTACATTGAGGATTGGACTTTTTTTACAAACATGGTATGGTGGGATTTTATTTGCCACTATATTCTTTCATTACCTCTTATCATACTCTAGTTGTGGGATATAGATGTATCCATATAGTGGTTGTTCATTTTTTTACATTTCTTAATTATATGGGCATGGAAATGTGTGTGTGTGTGTGTGTGAAGTTTCTTAGGTAACACCTCCCTTATTAGAGATATTCCTACTCGATTACAGTCACTAGCCCCTATACTATTGGAATATTTTTTACAGAGTCATGGAATGAGTCCACTGGGATAGTTCATGAAATTTTTATGGGGAAATATTTCTTGGTTTGATTCCAATTTTTTATTTCTGAACTATCCACTTGATATGTTTTAATTTAATTATATTATATTATATTATATTTAAAAGAATTGGCTTGTACCGAAAAATATTTTTTATGGATGAGGTTATTTCCAACATATCTTTGTTTTGATTCATATTTCATTGGTTGAGAGAAGGTAGAATTAAACTTCTGATTAGTGACAATTAAATAAAAGTATGTTAATATCACATAGTGGTGACTTGGTGAGGGACATATTTCTACTCACTAGTGTTGGGATTGTAATTTTATTACATCTGTGTTTGAAAAATGATTATTAATTAAGTAGGTAAAGGGAAAGTGAAATATAATGTGGAATGATTTAGTTAAACTTATTCGTTAACTATTTTTCATTGATAACAGATATTGGCATTTTAATCATCTGTTTAATATTAAGTGTTGTAACATCTTCTTATCATGGTATCATATGATGGGAATTATTTTTCTAAATCATAATGAGTAATATATTGACCCCATGAATAAAAACATTGGTGTATTTTCATATTTTTTCTACTAAGACATATGTAAGGGTAGTGTTTCATACTTCTTTAGTTTTTATAATTTAAATCATGGTTTTACTGTTGATGATGGGGATGAGGACAGTCTACATCAGGGTGTGCAATGGTACCTCTTTAGTGCCAATGTCTTTCTATATTTATTATTATCCTAGAACAATTATTTTTTTCATCTGTTACTATGTAATTTCCTATTTTGGAATATAATTTTTTATGTGATTATACATACATTAACCAATTAGTGCATTAGATTCCAATAGTATAATATTATCATGTTAATTTTATAATGGAGAATCATCCCTAATATTTCCAAATCCCGTATATTTGAATAAAATCATATTGTTCCTTAAGGATATAAACAATAGTTAGTATCATTCCTCATATTATCAATATAATGGGTGAGGGCGGGTGTTATAGATCCATAAATTGTTAGAGTTTAACTTTTTTTCTACTTGGGTGCATGCCTTGTTTGATTCAATAGCTATACACTCCTTCATAAAATCAACCATAGTCCATACATTGGTAAATTAAGTGAATAGACTTCCAAATCACTTGTAATTGAATAAAAAAAATATATATAATGTATATAAATACAATAAGATAATGTTGTTTATATTACATGTCTTTGGGACACATCATCTATTTATGGAAACAACCATATGACATCATCCTTGCTATGGAATGATTTTGTTCGATGTAGAATATTGTGGATTGGTTCAGTAGGTATGTTGACCTATATGATTCCAACCGAGAGCACTCCTTGTACTTTTGGAATCCATACACTCCTATGGGTCATAAGAGGATCAATAATAATATTTCTTAATGGATGGTTTAAGGATGAGTTTTTCATAGTTTTAGTTGAGGGGGTTTCTCAATGTTATAGAGGAGTACCTTGATGATTATAACAAGGAGGTTATAGAATTAAATAAATTAAAATATGGTTATGTTTGGGATTGATGTAGAATAAGGTTTTTTTTTATCTTAATATGTCCATAGAGAATAATTAATTCTAATTTTTGAGAACAATGAGTACATTTTGATGATCTGTGGCATCATGAATTTATTTGGCCGAATCTGTCAACTTTTTCCACATGTTTTGTTCATAAATATGATCATAATTTGTTTTATTAATTGTATTCATTTTAATTTCATGAATATTTTGATTGTGAGGAACCTCTATCCTCTTACATTGATTGAGGATTTACTCAAAAATCTAAATATTGTTACTGGAACTCAATTATCATCCTACCTTCATGATATCATTAAATTTAGGTGAAAGATAAGGTTATTATAAAGACATAAAATTTCATTATGGGAATTATTAGTTTTATGTGATTCCATTAGGTGTGATTAATTTCTCATTCATGTTCACAGGTTTTATGAACTCATTGTTTACAAAGATCCTATATTTGTTCATTATGGTATTCACCAACAACTTAATTTGTTACTACATGTATGAAGAAGCCCATGAAAACCATATACATTTTGTATTTAGGGTTCATGGTCATCATAATATATTTCTTATTTCATCAATGCGTTAATTTTGGGTTCATGATGTACATTTCATTAGGAATGTTGTGATCTAATAGAGTATATTTGTGGATTATTAAATAATTAATGTAGTAATTTCTTAGGAATACCTTAAGATAGTTTTGGAGATGTACAAATTCTTTGATCTTATAAAATATTTTAGGTGGTTCAAAACAGATTAATATTGTTTTATAAATTTTTATATCAATTACCATAAATTATTATCCATTATTGAGGACTAATCTTTATTAATAATCCTTCAAGTACATAACGGATAATTTGGATAGTGTTATACTTAATTTTCTTTAAGAAGTTGGAGTCCATGATAGGGTTTTATGTGATGTCAAAAACCATTATTTGTGCAATAATAATCTGGATTAAAGATATTTTGTTTATTTTGAATCATGGAAGTTAAATTCCCATTAAAATTACTATGAAACCAATGATCATGAGAATGATGGATCTATTTTTTCCTAAATTTCATATGGGAAATACCTCATTGTTAAGTGTTTAGTGGGTTTTACTGATCACAAGAGACTATTTTGTGCCTTCAAATGTCATGAATAGATATATCATTAGTAAAAGTTTTTATTGTTTCATATAGTATTATTATAATGAGATTTCCTACCCAGGAATATAGGGTAATGTTGGAGATGATGCACTGAGCAAGAAGTCACACAGTGATTCCAGGCATGAATCAATATATTCTTTGATATTAATGGAAGAACCAAGTGATAAATCTTTATAGGAGGGAGGTTGTAATAATATGATGTATTTTATAAATTACACAATAGTCCACTTGGGGAAACTGGAAGGGGATTCTCTACTATGTGATTTTGTAGTAGAGTATTGGAGAGACTGATTTGATTCTTGTAAATCCCTATATGGTAGGTCATTGGATGAAAAAAGATGTTATTTTATGGAATATTTTCTCCATTTTCTTTGTTTAAAGAGGTTAAATATGATATCCATACATAATTAATTGTGGTTCGTACTATAGTTAAATAGTAAAACTATTATTTGAGATGATTTTCATGTGTCTTGGGTGGCAGTGTGCAGTTTTAGAGTTTTGTTTCATTATACTTGGTATGTTAGAAGTTGAAGTCCAAGGACAATGTTTTATATTCTGTTCTGAAAACATTGTAAGTTCTTAAATAGATGTTGGAGGACATATTGAGGGACTTTTTTTCAGATTCAATTAATCTAATGGAGGCTAGTATTGTATATGGGTGAGAGTGGATTGTTCTAAAATATTTTACTAGTTTATATAGATCATGGAATAAATCCTAGTGAAATGTTTATCATGGAAGTATCGATAGTAATTTGTTAGACATTATGGATGCCTAAGAATTATAAACTCTAATCACACTTTTTATTTTACCTTTATAGTGTAGAGATTTCATTGTAAATATTATGTCAGTAAATTATTCCTAAGAACATCATTCCATATAATGGTGGATGGTCAGATAAACTTGCTCATCTCGAATCTTTAGGGCATGGTGCATTATTCTGTTATAGATATTAGAGGTTCATGGATTAGGCACCAATCGTTGTTCGAGTAGAGTTAGAGAAATACTATTCACACTCTCATTGACATTGAAAATTTTGATTATTTTTTAGATAGAACATTATGTTATACATTATTCTTGACTAGGGTTGGAGTGTTATCAATTCATAGGAAAAAAATAGTAAAGAATAATATAGATACTATTTTAGTGATTAAGGAAAATATGAAACGAGAAAATGGCCCTTAAAATTATTCTAATAATCATTGTAGGATACCTATAGAGTTTTATACTAGAGCTTCGGTGTTATTTACAGAGAATCATATTCATGGGAGTCAGTTTTTTTTTCTTGGGAATAATCTTTTCACCATTTTATTATGAATTTCAAGGTGTTTTCTCATGTTTGGAGTTCTGGAATATTAGATAACCCTTTCTTAGTATATTATCTAGATACATGATATATTATTTGTCACATAAGTCTTCTATTGTCATCATGAAATCTCTCAAATGATTTATTAGTGGGAGATAATAATTAAAAATGATGCAATCTTTAATAGTGGATGGTGGAGATCCATGATCAATATGAGAAGATAGTGAATTTTATTCCTATTATAATAGTTTATTTATTCTATTGGTATGATGACATTGAATAAAGAACCTAGGATAATGTTTTAGTTATATATTTTCATTATCCCTTGATATTTTATATTTACCACTTCCATTATAGTGTTTCCTATTTGGTATTAGTTGATTAATTATGGGTTTTAAGATGTTTTCCTAGTGATATTTTGATGTTTTCCATCATCTTCAATGAGAGGTAACTCTCCCAGAAGTTTTTTTGGGAGTATTTTATTCTTTTTAAGTGTTTTATATTATGTTTCATCTGTGTGATGTTTTTATCCCCTCAGTTTGTTTAACTCTTCATAGGTACCTTGATGGGTGATTATTTGAATGTCAACTTCTTCTTTATTTAACTTTATGTCTAGATTAATATATAAAGGGATGAAAATGGTTTCACTAGTATCTAATTCAGGATACCATGAACATGTAGACATTTACGTTCAAGGATTCTCTTGTTTTGAGGGTCCGAGATAAGGTCATAGGTATGAGAAGAGGTATTCATGTAATAATATCGTCTAAATATGGTTCTATTGTGTTGAGAGATAAACTGAATAAAATTGGTGATTTATTTTTCATGGAGATCTTAGACATTACTTTGGGATCTGGGAGGGAGTATTTCATATCCAGTTCCATTTTTGTCATCGATCCACCATTGAGTATGAGTGAAATATAATATGGTTCACTTCTAGGTCATGGAGAAAAAAGGATGGATTGTTGGGGGTTTTATGTGTGAGTCTGGGTGGTTCTTCCAAAATCAATATCCACACAATTTGGAGGTAAGATATGTAACAACCTCGTTACTTATAAAATAATTTGTTTTCATTATGGAATTAAATAGTTAAAATCATTATAAATGAATAATGAAATAATATATATGTACAAAAATTAAGGAATATATAAAAATTGAATCGTAACATCACCCATGAAAGTAAAAATAAAATTTATTTACCTTATAATTTAAAATTTGATGTACATATATCATGAAATATGAAAATAAAGGTTTTAGAAAAGATAAATTTAGTGTTTTTATTTTTTGAATCCTAATTAATTATTTAAAATAAAATATATTATCATAGATTCGATTGTTATTTTTTTTGTTTTATGATTATGATAAAATTTTCTAAAACCTCATTTATTTTTTTTGAAAGGGTCAAAAAATAATTTATAATATCAAGACTATTATTTATTCATATAAATGATGATTTTAAATGAAAATTATTTTTATCATATTTTGAATTTTTTCAATAATTTTTGTTCATTTTTTAATAAAACATGTATAAAATGTTTAGTGTGAATTATTGGGAGTTTTTTTAAAAAAAGTTTATTTTTTGAAGAATATTGAAATTCGGTGATTTACAGTATATATACATTATAAGATAAATACCTTATTCGTTGAGTAATTGATGATGTAATCACCATAATATCAAAGTAGTATTTATTATTTTAATATAATGAGTATAAATTCTAAATCTAATCATATACACGATCCAAAATAATAAACTAAGGAATAAAATAATGAAAAATCATCCATCTCCTCCATTATAAATACCACCCCTCACCACATTTTATACCAAAATACCAATGAACTATAGATTGTTTAATTCCATCCCATATCCATTCCCAAGACTCATTCACATGTCCAATACCTATAGATATCCCTAAAAGTCCAATAATGTCCTTAAAACGGTTTATAAGAAGAATATGTTCTAGCGGTAAAATCATCTTTTATTTAATTTATTTTAATTTATTTTATTTTTATTTTATTTTCATATTATATCCCAAATACCCAAATCCATCTGATATTCTATCTAATGTATATTAAATATACTATAAAATTATTATTTTAATGGAATATCCAACATCAAACCAGTCATCTTGTCCTATTATTATAGAAAATTGAAGCATCGTGTGTGACATGTTGATTCACTGCCTTCATGAACATTATAATGTCATCTTCATTTACCACCTTCCTGGCGGGTAACAAATATTTATTAGGGTCTAAAAATATTTTAATATGTATACAATATTTTCATTTTTTGAATATAATTTATATACATAGCATTATATAAAATAAATTTAGTTTTGATGGTCGAACAAATCCGCCAAAAATGAATGAATCTTTTACCATTATTTTTCTATCTAAAAAATCATCCTCATGTCATAATAAAATTTGATATCATGTAATTTAAAATTATTTAATCATATATACACCATATCATACATCTTATGGAGTTTTTCTTCTATTATAAAAAAAATCCATACTGAACTAACCATGGAAACCATGAACAAAATCCACCTAAAACAATTTAAATAACAAAATATTATCATTAAATTGGGGCGAAGATGTTATAAAAAGATCATATAATTCAATATATATTTTAATATTGTTCATTAATATATTAAAAACAATATTTATTCCATTATATAGTGGTTTTTAACATATTTTTAGTAATAGGAACATGAGATTAAAGACTTTTCTTTAAAATATCTCTATTAAATTTCTATTTTCAAAAAATAAAAAAGGAATGTTATTATTATGAAATTGTTTATGTGTTAGGATTATTTTCTATTTATTGTAATTTTTTTATAATAAAGGATATTAATTATATCTCACTTCAATTCATTGGTTATGTTTATGTAGAATGTTGACGATAATGATTATTCCAAGTGTAACTACTATGGTTACACTATAAGGTATATGTGAGGGTTTCTTCATATGTTAGTTGAGAGGGTTACATTATAAGGTATTAATGAGGTTTAAAAATCATATAATATAAATTAGAGTTACAATCTTATGTAATAATTCCCCCATTTAACATTGTTGTTATATTTTTGTTTTGTTTTGTTTCGTGGAAATCACTTTTTTCACAAAATATGTATATCATAATTTATAGGCAAGATGTATGTATTCTTGAAAATGATATCATAAGTTTATATGCATTCATTGAATAATTCTTTCTTTTCTTTTCTTTTTATTCCCCTTACTATGATTTTAATGCATAACCCAGTTCATAAAATGTTTTTCACGGGGTTTATGGATGGTTATGTGAAAAGAGGAAGCCAATATAAATGTGATAATGATTTTTCCAGAAAATATTTATTGTTTTGTTGAAAAAATAATTATAGATTAAATTGATATTATTTTTGTATTATCCAATTTTTATTCATATGGGTTTCTTTGTTTGTATTTTTTATTAATTTTGTAAAACAATAAGGTGAATAGATATTTGGGAATGTAAAAAGTGAATTCTTATTGAATTAACTAGATTATGTAATGTTAATGCCATGTTCTTATAATTGGTATCAGAACATACATAAGATGACATTAGGTTTTAGGATGATATTAATATTATACCATAATTTATTTTTACATTATGGGTGTGTTGATGAGATATATTATTTTAAAATTACTAGGATTCTTCGTCTAAAATTTATTTGTTAAGATTGGTTTTCTACATAATAAATGGAGAAGATAATGTATAAAGGAACCAATATGATGATTTCCTTCTGAATCCATGACCTAGAATTTTTGGAATTCAATCTGAGCAGTTTGTGAATGTAGTGTCTCCATTGATGGATGATATAAATAGTGGAGACGTCTATGTAAGAGTATAACAATATCTACCACAAGATAACATAGTTATAGTGTATCATTTTATGAAGCATCATTCATCTTGATTCAATGGATATCTAACCTAATGGTATCTAAAAAAAATTAAATTCCTGGAAAAGACATTTTATTTTATGGGGTGTCCAAATAAAAAATTTTGTATTATAACTATTTGTATTTTTTAAGGTTTTGTTCACCAATGGTGGGAAATAGGAATGAATACCTAAGATGAAGAGGAGATTTATTAATTGGAATGGATGGCATTTATGAATCACATTTTTTAGTTTTTTTCTATGGTGGTTCAAATTATTGAAGAAAATAAATTCATGGAATTTAAACAAAGGAATGAAGATTCATTGGTCATGTATGAAGAAAAATTCTCTTGATATTCAAGCTAATCTACAAATATTATTCGGGATCTTGATAGTAAAATCAATTTTATTACTCAGGATGGAAACCGAGATATCAAAAACCATTAACATATCACGAGTACAAATGTTCTGAGAAACTTCTTCAATGGGATGAGAGGGAAGAAATAGAGATTTTTATAGATGACGTGTTCTTTGAAAAAAAAAGAATTAGAGTATTTCTTGATGACATGAAATGGTTATGAACCAATCAAGTAATTTTGATGCTATGAAATTGTATTTTCTAGTTTGTCAAAAGTATGGTAAAAATACCCAGGGGAATGCCCTAAAAATATGACCATTTTTTTCGATGTGTTATTTTTAGAAATATGGTCTATGATTGTAATGAAAAAGAACCTCAGGATGGTGTTTTTAATTATAATTACAAAATTAAAATGTTCTTGAAATGTGGTGTGATTGTCCATTATGAAAATGCCTTCCCAAAAAAGATATGAATGGAGGAAAGCAGTGATATTGTAAATAGAAAAGAGAAATTAAATTTTGCGTCACTAGATTAGAAGATATTGGGTAATCCAATGAAGTGGTATCGTGTGGTCTGTTTTTTTTTGCTTATTTTTTAAATTATTAGTTTGATACATGGTCTATACATTACTTTACTTCAACGAAATGTTTTATTAAATTGAAAATATCACATCAATAAATGAAAATTGTATTATGGTTAATAAACTATTTGAATTTAATACAACATAAATTCATTAAAATAATATTCGTGTCAATTTATGTGGAAAGTCCTTACCTACAACCATTGATTTTTTTACCTTTGTATATTTTGATATTATTGGTTCATATTGGACTTCTATTTATCATGATAAGAATAATTATAGAGATAATGATGTTTTTTTTCATAAAGTGTTTCAGTTTGTATAGAAGAATGAACCCATACCATTGAAATCATATAATTATAGTGATATAATTTTTAAATAGGTAAATGAATGTTAACTTTCACAAATTGTTTAAAACTAGGGAACCCTTAAGATAAATGGTGTTATGGTAAAAAAAGAAGACTGAAGTTTTTTAGGATGAGTTTCCTAGTTTTATACTAAATCAAGAAGATGAGTTTACCTTTATCAGAGTTCTTAATGCTAATCTAATTTTGAAACCTCATTATCGAATGACTCAAGAAGAGCATTTTGAATGTAAAAAAGCAGTTGTGGTATTTTATTGATAAAGGTTTCACAAAACATACCACATCACCATTGGTTGATTCTATTTGGTTTGTTTAAAATAAATATGGTTCCATGAAAATTTTAATTTATTATATATCTTTGAATGAAATTTTTTTTACTGATATCAATCCACCTCCACATATCAATTACATTTTTTTATCATCTCTAGGGAGCTCAAGTTTTTTCATGATTTACATTAGATCAATAAACTATTTGGTAAAGGTGATGGGTGATGAAATTCTGAATACATCATTCTGATATAGTTATGGGAATTATGAGTTTTTATACCACATGTCTTGAATAGTGGTCCTACTGAATTTATGGATCATTTGGGATATTATTATATGAATATTTGGATATTTTTTATCTTTATTGATGTTATTTTTTTGTTATCAAAAAGATATAAATATCTTGGAAAACATTAAAGGATTGTCCAAAAATTTATCAAAGAAAATAAGTTATTTTGAAAATTTTAGAAATTGGATTTCTAGTTGTAATAGATTTATTTTTGCGGGAACATTGTAAATAATGATGGTATCTAATTTTACCCCACAAAATCCAATGTGGCTAATAAATAGTCATTATATGAAAATGGTAATTAAATTCATAATTTTTGTGGATTAGTAGGGTGTTACAGATGGTTTTCAAAAAACATTTCATTGTTATATAGACCTCTAGCTATGTTAACTTGTAAAAGTGTCAATTTTTTGGGGATAACAGTCTATGATGATTATTTTTTGAAACAAAAAAAATGTTGAAGAATTGTATACTTTTGGCCCTACCATCTATAAAAGGTTGTTTTTTCAACTACAACGATTCTATACTATGTAGAATTGGTTATTTTTTATGGAGAATGATAATGCAATTTCTTATCTTCCAAGATAACAATAACATTATGAATTAAATTATCCCACCCATGATATGTAATTAGAAGTATTACTTTTCAATTTTTAAATTTAGAGTAATAATTTATATAAATCCTTTGAAAAATATATAATGACCATAAAATATTGTAGTATATATTCACTGAGAAGGAATCTGACATGATGTAGAAAAGATATCTTGAAATAAAAATGGATTATGATTGCTTGATTATATTTCATATCAAAAAATTGAAAAAATTGGGGTATATCTTTAGTCTATAACATCATTATTCATTATCCATTATATGTTGGGAATGTGAAAAATTGTTTTCTGAATTAATGAATATGTTTCATGGATTTTTTTGGTGCATGAAATTCCATTATTTTATTTAAGGTTTTAGTGTATTCTACACCAATAGATAAAATTAAGCAATCATAGAAGGAAGATGTTCAGTTACAGAATAATGATGATATGGTTAAAAATGGTAGGATTCTCTAATTTAATGTTGATAAATATTAATTTCTGATATTTCGAAAGAGATTATGTGTGCCTTGTGATTCACATTTGAGAAAAGGGTTTTTATATAAAAATTATAGTTATTCATTTTCAATTCATTATGCAATGAAAAAAATATATATATAGACCTTAAAGAGTATTTCATTTGGAATTGAATTATAAGATTCATTTTAGATTTTATAATGAAATGTGTTTCTTATTAATGGGTTAAAGAATAGTGAAATCTATAAAAGGGGATAATTAATCCTTTTACAATGCCATAGTGAAAATGAAAAAAAATATCCATGGATTTCATGGTGGGAATACCAAATACTTTTTATGGAAAAAATTTGATTCATGTTAATGTTGATTAACTAATAAAATCTACATATTTTCATCCAATAAGATATATTATGTCATTGTATCATCTATCATGAATGTAAATCAAATATATAGTCAAGTTACAAGGATTTACTCTCTATATTTTATCTGATATTGATCCTTGGTTAATTTGTATCTTAGGGAAAGGACTTAAAAATTCACATAGAATGGAATTAAATTTCCTCACATCCATTCATCCCCAATATGATGGAAAAAATAGACAACAATTCAGACATTCGAAGACTTGTTAGGTGCTTGTTCAATGGATTATGTTAGACATTGGGATCAAAATATTTCATTTGTTGTGCATTATTATAATAACAGTTTTCATTACACTATACAGATGAAACATTTTGATTCATTATTTTTTAATTTTTATCAAACTATAGAATTTTGGGATGAATTCTTTGAGAGGATGATTATGTGACCATAATTAGTTGAAGAACATGGTGAGAAAGTGAAGATGGTTCAATTATAAATGAGGATAGCTCAGAGATAGAAGAAAATATATGCAGATAACAATAAGAAATAATTATCTTTCAAGGAAGGTGATCATGTATTCATCACAATATATCATTGGGAAATTTTTATGCGTTTTGGAAAGCAATGAAATTTTATCACATGATTTATATGACCTTGTGAAATCCTGAAGAAATTTGTACTAGATTTCTACTATGAAACCTTTCTTCTATGTTTCTCTCATTAACACAATGTCTTCCATGATTTGATGTTTCAAAAGTATGTTCTAGATTCATATCATGTTTTGAGTTCACAATTTTTTCTTCCGGAAGAGAACCGTTCTTATAAAGAGAGGAATGTTCAGATTATCAATCGTAGAGATAATGTATTGTAGAATTAGGTTATTCACAAGGTTATGGTTTTTTTGGAGAATCCAAATATTTGGATAACCAACATGAAAATATGAAAATTATATGCGGGAAATTATTAATCACTTGTTCAAAAAGTAAATATAAAATGCAAGGAAACAATTTCAAGAAGGCAGGTATAATATAACAACCAAGGTACTTATAAAATAATTTTTCTCCTTTTATAATTTAAAATCAAAAATCATTATAAATGCGTAATTAAAAATAGGCTTGTAAAGATAATAAGTAATATATACCAATAGAATTGTATCCTAAGATATTCATTTTTAAATAAAATTAATTTTTATCATTACTGAAATTAACATCTAATTATATAATGAAACGAGTACATAAATGTTCTCGAAATGATAAATTAAATGTTGGTATTTTTGTAAAACATAATTGATTAATTTCAATTATATATTTAATATTTTAATTTAATGTAAAAACTATTTTCATAAAATATATGTAGAAATTAATATTATATTGTCATATGATTATAAGATAATATTTTGAGACCATATTTAATTTTTTCAATGGGTCATAAAATCATTTATAATATTAAAATTAGTATTTTTTAAAAAAAATTATGGTTTTTATTAAAAATTAAATTTATGATATTTGGAAAATTATTTTCAAGAAATGTATTTTGTTTTTTTAATTCTTCATATAGAAAAATTGTTAAGTACATTTTTTGGATATTTTTAAAATATATGTTTTTCTGTGAATACTGAAATACAGTAATTTAAAATTGTGTACATTAGAAAGAAAATAAACTATTCCGTGAGTCATATATGATGTAATAAACATAATCTTGAACTCTTATTAAATATTTATTTATATTTTGTGATAATTATTGAACTGTTCAATGTTTTGATTAAAAAATAAACTGATGAATAATAAAACGACAAAACCCCACTCTCCTCCAATAAAAATTCCACCCGTCACCGCTTATACACCTCGCACCATATAGCCTTGTAGATCATTAAATTTCATCTCAATTACATTAAAAATCCATTTACCCATGTACATGACCAACTGGTCTCACCAAAAAGTCCAAATCTAATGCCTTTAAGATGGTTCTCAAGGAGAAAATTTTGAAGGGGGTAAAATCGTCTTTCATTTTATTTTATTTAATTATTTTTTTATCTCCTGAAATATTCCCAACAGAGTGAAATGAAAAATCTAGAATCATCAATGTACTGTAAATATATTTTTTTGGAATTTCTATCATCAATCCACTCATTTTCTATTGTTATTCTAGAAAATGAAAGCATCGTCACCGACTTTTCCATTCACCGCCTTCATCGATATCATCTGTTCAGTTTCCATTACTACCATCAAGGATGGTCTCAAAACTACTTTTATTGTAGAAAATATTTTAAAATATACTTTAAATTTTTAATTTTTTTATAAGTAGTGTATATAAAAATGTTAAATAGAAATAAACTACTTTTTGATGGTTGGACCCAATTTCCAAAAAAGTTCCAATGCATTGTGATTATTGTATTTTTCTAATATATCATCCACATAATAAATTTTTTTATAAGGTATCATTTGTAAATTTGGAAACATTCTAACACCATATCATTCCTCTTATGGATTTTTTCTTCCATTTGACAAGAAAATGCATAATTAACCAACTATGGAAATAATGAAATAAATGTATCTACAAATTGAAAATCACAAAATATTATCAATAAATTGGTGTAAATATGATAAAAAATTTAAATATAGGTAATTATAAATATGAATGTAGTTATTTAATATATTAATAACACTCTTTAAACCATTATACAAGAGGCTTTAACATGATTTATGTAAGACATACATAAGGTAATGAACATTTCATTAAAATTCCTTTTCTAATATTTCTATTTTTACAAATAATAATAGTGATTTTTTATGAATAAATGGTTCATTTTTATGATTATTTTATGGTTATTCGGTATTATTTATGATTAATGGTTAGACATATATCTCTTTTAATTGAATTTTTTATGCTTATGTTTTAAGTTGACTGTAATGATTTTTCCAAGTTTAACTACGACGGTTACATCACAAGGTAGCAATAGGGGTTACATCATAATGTAGTTATGAGGGATAAATTGTATAGTATATGTGTTGGTTACAAATTTTATGGTCACCAAAATGGTTATAATATTATATATTTAATTTCCTATGTTCAATTTATGGTCTTATTTATGAATTTTTTATGTTTTATTGAAATTTCTTTTTTTTACAAAGTATGGGATACTGAATGGGTGAGTAGTATTCATTTTTGAAAATGATTTAACATGTTTAAAATATTCATGGAATAATAATTTTTCCTTATTTTTTATGTCCCTTTCTATCATTTTTTTGATCCTCCAAGGTTAAAATTTTTTATAGGTATTATGGAATGGTATGATAAAAGAGGAGGCTACGATAAATGTTGTGAATATTTTCCAGGACAATATTTCATGTTTTATTACAAAAATTATATTACATATGAAATGGATATTTTTTATTAGTAATCAATTTTTATTATTTTGGGGATATATGTATTGATTATTTCCCAATACTGTAATACTATAAACTAAAAAGATCTTTGGGAGTCTAGTAATTTTATTCTAGTTTAATTAACTAGATTATTTACTGTTAATGTCTTAATTATTATAGGATATCACGTAGATAAATTCTAGGTTTAGGGGTCGTTAAAAATGATTTGGGATACTAATTCCACATTCCATTACTATTTTAAAAAATTATATTCTATGGTGTGTGGTCTATTTCTCAAAAATTATTTTGAAAAATCTATTTATGGAACGATCTCTTCTTTATTTCACAATATTTCATTTTTCTTAATGTCTTTTTCCTTTGAATACTCGGTATAAAATGGATCTTTTTATGAAATTTTCATCCCAATAAATTGAAATTCAACATCCACCATCTATGAATAGATCCATGGTGAATGTATGTGTGATTATCCACATTTCTTGTAGTTTATTCGTTGTCTGATCTTGTTTCTACAAATTCTTTATCACTATAGTGTGGTTCATTATCTTCATCATTATAATTGAGTTTATTTTTTTGTTGTATAATTTGTTTTTTTGTGGAATTTATGGAGGTATATTATAATGTCTCATCCGTAAACATTACATAATATTGAATTAAATGAATAATTCACATTGAGGATCTTTTCAGGTGTAGAGTTTTAGAGAATTAGGAAATAACTATTACATCTCAAATGATTACAAAGTAGACACTGATACTCTGTTTCCATTTGTTTCATAAAATAAAAACTCATGGAAAAATATTGAGGTATTGTTCCATTTTTTAGGCAGCATGAATTATCCATGGTCCTATCCTTGACAATATTCATCTTTATCACCTGTGAAAACATTTCAAAACATGGAATGATCATAAAAAGCTCAGTAAGGCTTCTAAAACAAAGAAAGAAAAAATTGGTTCATAAACACATACATGAGATAAAACCTTTTACTTACCTATGAAATCATAAGATTTTTGAATAACACATAGAAATAATAAATCATAAAGGTAACTTGTGGCATTTATAGAATACTTACATTGTATCTATGACAACAACATTGGGAGTTACTTTGGAATACCAGTCACGGTATATTCCGTAAATCTCTATGGAGAAACATCAACGTTTACCTCCTTCACATTACCCAATTCATTCAAGATCTATCTCTGGCTCACCCGCCCAAGGATTATCATGGAACCACCCATATACGTATATAATGCCCAAGAACCATAACATGACCATAACACATAACATAAGCATAAAAGAAAGAAAAAATTTCCAAATTTTAATAAGAATATAACATTTCAATATATTAACATATCAAAACCATTATCAAAACCATGTTCAATACAAAAAATACATAATATCGAATATGGTATTTATTATACTTTTAAAAATATTACGGCTTTTTATGGAAGACAAAGATCAAATAATACTCGCGGCGGCGGAAAGGTCGGTGTCACCGCTTAGGTTAAAAATGAACATTATTTTTTGTCATTTAGTAAATCGATTAGTAGAAAATACTATCTTTTAATGAAATTAACATTCAAAGGTGTTTATACTGCGTATTAATGAAATTCATGTATTAGAACCAAATATGCCTCAATGAAAGAAGATTGAGACGAAGTCCTTTACCTCATTTCCGACTTGACTCGTTCATTATTTAATCTCCTAAATAATAAACTAAAGTTAATTAATACTTTCTTAAGAACCTTTTTCATTTTTATTATTTCTTTTATTTCACTTATTACCAATATATATACATTATGTAATCATTTATGTTAATATCATTCGTTTTGTCGATATTTAGTACTAGAGTAAAAAATGAACACATTATATTTACAAGTTGTCCACGTGGTCAATAGTCCATTATATCCAAAATGATATTGATTATTTAGAAATCATATATATCATATATATCATATATATATATATATATATTTATAAAATTACATATCATTTGGAGATAAGAAACGAAATGCACCGTTCATGGAGACAATAAGTCTTACATATGCATGAACGTTGCTTTCCATTATATTTCTAATTTTAATGTAATTAAAACATAATTATACATATGTATATTATAATTACAGTATAATATCATATATAATATCATTAACTCTATCCCTTAACCATCCCACATATTTAATTAATGAGTTATATCACTTTGAGGGGGTGGTAGTCCGCACTTCTCCAAATGAAATTATCACTTTTACCCGTAATGGAAACCATAAAGATATGTTATGAAAGAAAAATACAGAATCATAAAGAAAAGATAAACATAATATATATCATATATAAATATATTTTCATCTTAATTGCCACTATGATAGGTGGTAGGAGATAATTGAACAATCATTGTTTAATGAGGCGTTAGTTTTCCACCACAGAAACAATATGCCCTTCACCCATTAGGTGGAGGTGTGTGTAAGTGTAGTTAGAATACTTCTCATAACAACATCCTAGTGTATTGGGGATACTTTTGATGTGATAAAATAATGTAATAAAAATATATTAGGGGTTCGATAAATAAAATGAAAGAAAAGAGGTTAAGAGAAACTGTTACCTTTAATTTGGGTAAATTCTTTTGGATTGAAACAATAGAACTTCTCGAAGTGCCTTCTACCTAAGGTAAGGATTATAGGATGAGGAGATGGATTTAGATAGCTAATTTGTGCATATTGGATGATCCAAAATTATTGAGAGGTGTGGGGAATTGGTTAGAAGTGATGGATTTTTAAAAGGGGTAGGATGGGCTCTTTAGGAATGTTTGATAATATTATTTTATTATATAATGATATTCTATTTCTAAAAGTCCAAAAATAATTAAAGTAGAAGATAATATGACTAATGGTATAAATAAAATCATCCAATAAGAATTGGAAAAGTTTTGGATATTGTTTTTATATTTATTAACTTAATTATTAAAATATTTTATTAATGAGGTAAATACTACATCATTATTGTGTCATAAATACTTTAATTAATTTTTTGTCTAAAAATTATAAAAAATTCCATTATGTAGGAAATCGTTTTGTCTTTCCAATAAATATTTATAGTCTAAAAGATAACTTATATAACACCATGTAAAAATTAATTTACAAAAATATATTTGTTTATGTCCTTTTTGCCTATAATTAAGTTAATTAATCTAAAGTGTCATTATCATTCATAAGTGGCTCCATGGGGTCCCAAAATAGTCCCATGGATGCTCATGGTTGTTAATTACTCATCCAATAAGGTTAGGAAAAGTTGTAAGGTAATTTGGAATTATTATAAGATTCTTTTTACCTTGAATTTCCGTATTTATCTTTAACCAAGGTAAATAAAAGTAAAAATTTACTATTCACCAAAAATTCTTTTCAACTTATTGAACCACATTTTACTTAGTAATAACAACCATGTGTGTCTTATTTTTGAAATTCAATTCATAGAAGCGGTAAAATTTCATTTAAATGAAGATGTAGTTTTTAACTACTACTTAGTGGTTTTACTATTCATCAAAAATTGATATATTCAGAAAAAGACCAAAATATCAGCCTAATATATATTTTATATTCAAATTCAAAAATTTTGTCTATTATTACAAATTCAAAAAATAAAATTTTCATTAATTAAATAAAAATTATTTCATGTCGTTAAAACAAATAGAGTGTTTTTAAGATACAATAACTATCAAAATATTGACACTTGTTTTTATCCAATTTCAAAGTAAAATTATTTCCAATAACCAATATTGGATTGAATGGTAAAAATATATTCTTATTATACATTAAAACCAATTAAATTTTTTTTATCCATTTATATATATTATCTTAAAAAAAAGTTCTAAATGAAAATACAATATTTTTCACTATTCATTGAAAATGAACTTTATAAAAAAAATCCAAAAATTTACCCAAAGTAAATTTTGATATCCCTATTCTAAAGAATGATTTTATTTAGTGAAATAGAATTTATTAAAGTGACCAAAACTAGATCTTAAGAGGTTTCTCCATTAAAAGGCAGTAAATTGACCTTTTAATGGAAATTATGCTTCAAATTAGATTCATTCTCATTTTAAGCCTCTAAATTTTTTTTGATAAATGTAAAAACATTTAAAGAATATATATAATCATATTGTAGTTAATTCTATTCATTCTCACCAATATAATGGCTATGCATTAAATACCATTTAAAAATAATGTTATTATATTATTATTGTGTAACGTAAGATTTCCAAGAAACAGGTTATTGTGTATCAGGTAAGCCATAGAATTTATCAACACCATTAAAGTAAAATTAATATTTAATTCACAAATTTTAAAAAATATGAAATATGTATTATTCGTTATTTACCTGGGGTGTTACATACTTCCCCACTTTTGGGAATTTTATCCTTTAAATTTTACATATCAATATAAGTGGGTGTATTTATCCCTCATAGCATTTTTAGATTCCCACATTGCCTCTACAACCATATAGTTTTTCCAAAAAACCTTTACTTGATGGATTACCTTATTCCACTACACATGCTCTCTTCGGTCAAGAATATGGACTGGTTGTTCCTCACAAGAGAGATTCGCTTCCAACTGAACCACCTCTGGGCTCAAAACATAAGATGGATCTTCCATATACTTTCTCAAGATCAAAACATTGAAAACATTGTGTACCTGGGATAAACATGGCAGTAAATCCACTCTATATGAAACTGATCCAACTTTAGCTAGGATTTCATATGGTCCAATAAAAAATGGAATCAACTTTCCCTTCTTACGAAAATGCATCCCACTTTTCCATGGAGAAACCTTGAAAATGACAGGATCACCTAACTCAAAAGAAATATCCTTCCTCAAGTTATCTGCAAAACTATTCTGTCATCTCAAAGATGTTCTCGTGTGCTTCTAAATCAACTGAACTTTCTCGGTCATCTCTTCTACCAATTCTTGTCCCATCAGCTTCCTTCCACCAACTTCATTCTAAAAAGATGAAGTTAGAAAATGGTTTCCATATAATGCCTCAAATGGAGCCATCTTTATAATATAATGAAAACTATTTTTATATAAAAATTAAACAAAAGAATGATGTTGGTCCCAACATCCCTGATAATCCATCAAGAAAGAACGTAACACATCTTCCAATGTATTAATTGTTTTTTCTGATTTCCCATCTGATTGAGGATGAAAATCCATACTAAAATTCAATTTAACACCCAATGACTTATGAAGGCCTTTCCAAAAGTTAGAAGTAAACCTGGGATCAAGATCATATACAATAGAGAGAGGAACTCCATGTAACATGACTATCTATTTAACATACAACTGATAAAGTTGATCTTGAGAAAATGTCTCTCAAATAGGAATGAAATGATCAGATTTAGTCAATCAATCAGCAATAACCCATATTTCATTATTACCTCAATATGTCTTTGGTAATCCCACAATGAACTCCATGGATATATTTTTCCATTTCCACTATGGCACGATTAAAGAATAAAACATCCCTTTCTGTAACTACCAATCTTCTTTAACCTGTAGACAAGTCAAAAACTTCACAGTAAAATCAGCAATATCTCTTTTCGTTCCATCCCACCAGTAATACTCCCAACGATCTTTGTACATCTTAGTACTAACAGGATGAAATTAAAATGGGGAACTATGAGATTCACATAACAACTCATTCTTCAACTGGGAATCACAAGGCATACATTATCACTTTCCAAATCTCAAAACACAAACATTATCAATGTTATATTTAGGAAACATACCCTTCTAAACCAACTCTACCTTTTTCTGTAACTCATTGTCTTCCTTTTGTGCTTGCCTAATTTTATCTGATAGTGATGATCTCAGAGACACCTAATACAAAAAGAATAATTTTGTGCCCCAAAAACATCAATTCCAATGATGATCAAATCAATATCAAAGGATCTCATTCCAAACGTATCATGGTTAATTAAGCATTAAATTTTCAACTCAAACCATCGACCACATTATTTTCTTTTCCTGGATGGTAATGGATAATGTAATCATAATCTTTGATAAATTCCAACCATATCCTCTATCTCATGTTCAACTTTTTCTGAGTGAATATATACTTAATACTTTTGTGGGAAATATATATTTCAAATTTTACTCCATACAAATGATGCCTCGAAATTTTAAAAGAAAAAACAACAGAAGCTAATTCCAAATCATGTGTAGGGTAATTTAACTCATGAGATTTCAACTGACGTGAAGAGTAAGTAATTACCTGATCATTCTGTATAATGACACAACAATGTCCTTTAAACAAAGCATAACCGTAGATAACAAACTCACCTTTTCTAAAAGGCAATTCCAAAACCGAAGCATTCACCAATCATTATTTCAATTTCTGAAAACAATTATCACATTAATTTGTCCAGATGATCCTAACTCCTTTTCGAGTTAACTTAGTAATTGGACTAGATAACTAAGCCAAATTTTCAACAAACCTCTGATAATAACCTGAAAAACCATGAAATCTATGGATCTTGGTTATATTTATAGGTCTTGGACATTCTTCAACAAATTTTGTTTTAGCAGGATCAATAGTTATGCCATTTTTGAAAAAATGTGACCAAGGAAAGATATTTTTTGTAACCAAAACTCACACTTGCAAACCTTCCAATACAATTTCTCTTATTTTAAGGTTTGCAAGACAACCCTTAAATGACTTTCATGCTCATATTTAGTTTTAGAATAATAAAAAATATCATCAATGAACACAACTTCAAACTTATCTAAGAACTCGTGTAAAATTCTATTCATAAGATCCTTGAATACAACAGGTGCATTGGTTATACCAAAAGGAATAACTACAAAATCATAATGACCATATCATGTTTGAAACACAGTATTTGGAATGTCTGCTTCTATCATTTTCAACTGATGGTACCATAATTTTAAGTCAATCATTGAAATATACTGACCTCCCTGGAGTTGATCACACAAATCATCGATATGAGGCAAAGGATACTTGTTCTTAATAGTGATGTTATTTAATGCTTTATAATCAATGGAAAGTCTCATTGATCCTTCATTTTTTTTTTAAAACAAGACAAGGGAACCCCATGGGGATGTTCTAGGTTGAATGAAACCATTATCAAATAACTCTTGGAATTCCTTCGTTAACTCTAAAAGTTCAATTTGAGTCATTTGATAAGGGGGTTTTGAAATTGGATTAGCATCAGGAACTAAGTCAATTGTAAATTCAACATACCAATCATGTATAATACCCAAAAACTCATTAGGAAAAACATCCATGTACTCATTTATCACTGGCACATCATTTATCTGAACAGTTCCTTTTTTTCAACAAATTGTGCAAGGTAACATTCATTTTCATCTTTTCTAGTTTCTCAGCTTTCTAATATGTTATCAAAATCATGGGTTCATTCTTGTATAAAAACTGAAAATCATTCTAAAAAGAATCCTTTTTAGCTCTGCAGTTAATCTGAGAATGATAAATAGAAATCCAATCCATATCCAAAATAATATCAAACTCTACTAGAGGAAAAACAATAAGGTTTTCAGGTAGATTCTTCCTAAACACAATTACATGAATGTTCATATTTTTTCTTTTGGTCTTAACTTTTCCTCCATGATTTTTTAAAATCAATTCCCTATTCATATCTTGAAATGGAATTCCCAATTTACTAGAAGACTTCTCATAAATGAAAATGTCTGTAGACACTGAATCAAACAATGAATTGTCATAATCTGAACAAAAAAAAGTGTACCAGCTAGTACTTCATTTGATGGCTCAAAATCTGCTGAAGTAGTTGCAAAGAATTTCACCACACCTTTCTACTTCTATTCTGGATACATTCCCTCAGTAAAGATCACTGTTGGACACTCATTTTCATAATAACCCATTTAATTGCAGTTAAAAAATTTTGATGACTTCAAATCAGAATAGTCTTACCATTACCCTGATCTTTTTCAGTTCAATTAAGAGCCATATGTCCCATTTTACCACATCTTTAGCTCTTACCAGAATTCAAAAACATTCCCCGGTATAAATTTTACCACAATTTTTACAAACTGTAAACTTATGTTTCTTAACATCAGACATTTTTAAGAGTTCTTCCCTTTTGTCTGCCCCATCGTCCTTTTTTCTGTTGTTTCTCAAAGAACACTTGATCATCATCAAATTCCATTCCCACATTCTCCACGCAACGAACAAGTTTTTCATAACTTTTGAACTCACGAGAAGCTAAAGACCTATGATAATTTGGATTTAATCATGAGTAAAAAATGGTTGACTTTAACATCAATATCTCGTATAAAATTTAGAGCATAGCTTGAAAATCCAGTGAATTTTTCTTCATAAGCATCCAATAATTCATCCCCCAGCCTCTATTCTATGAATTGTTTTTCCATCCTAAGATGCACCACTATAGGAAAAAATTTCTCAAAAAAATTCCTTTGAATTCATCCGAATCAAGAGAATCAATCTGCTCACTATCTCTGTTATTTTTCACCATCGACCACCACTTATCATCTTCATCTTCTAAATGGTAAACAATAATACCAACATTCTATTGTTTTGAACACCACATGACATAAAAAATTTTATCCAGTGATTTAATCCACCCTTCTACTAGTATAGGGTCAGATGATCCTTTGAATGATGAGGGATGTTGCCTCATTAAATGCTCTTCTACTGATATGTTTCTATGTGGTTTATCTGACTAATCTCGTGCATGGATACCTCCACCGTTGATAACCTAAGTAAATTGTGACATCATTGCAAAACACTATTCAATTCCGATTCTGACCATCTTAGGTTGCTGATTTGGATGGTTTTCATCCTCCTGATGTCATCCTAATATAGATGCCCTGTTTCCTATGCGGAAAACCGTTCTGAACAAATAAATATGTTAGGCGAAGCAATATGGTAATCTTTAAATGATATATGATTTTAATTTTAACATAAATTACTTTATGTTTATTAATTTAACAATACCCTAACTTTTAATGTTATCTAAACTAACCTTTGATACCAACTATAAGGTCCCAACATTAAACAATAAGTAATGTTGAATTATTTAAATACTTCACATTGAGGATCTTTTTAGGTTTAGAGTTTTAGTAAATTTGGACATAAATATTACATCTCAATGGATTACTAAGTAGAAACTTCTACTCAGTTTACATTTTTTCATAAAATAATAACTAATGAAAAAAAAGTCATGTCTAGTTCCATGTTTTACACAGTATGACTTTTCCTTGATCCCATCATTGACCCTATTCATCTTTAAGTTCTGTGAAAACATTTCAAAACATGAGATATGCATATAAATATCATTAATGGTTATACAAAAATGAAATAAAACGTTTGTTCTTAAATAAATAAAAACATAAACTCTTTTACTTAAATCAGGGTATCATAAGATTTATGAATAACACATAGAAATTATAAATCATAAAGGTAACTTATGGCATCTATAACATACATACATTGTATCTATCATAGCTACATAGGGAGTTACATTGGAATACCCATCACAGTATATTCCCTAAATATTTTTGGGGCAAAATCCATGTTTACCTCTATCACATTACCCAATGCACTGGAGAGCTATCTTGCGATCACCCTCCCTAGTTTTATCACAAAACCACCCATATGTGTAAATAATTCCCACGAACCATAACATGATTATAACACATAACATAATCATAAAGGAAAGATAACATTTCCACATTGAAATAACAATATAACATTTCAATATATTAATGTATCAAAACCATTATTAAAACCATTTTTAATACAAAAAATAAATATAATAGTATATGGTATTTATTTTCTGTTTAAAAATATTACAGCTTGTTATGGAATCCAAAGACTAAATAATACTCACGGCGCTGGAAACATCGTTGTCACTACATACTTAAAAAAGAAACATAATATTTTGACATTTAGTAAAATGCTTCATAGAAGTATAATCCATTTGAATGAAATAAAAATTCATTGGTGTTTATACTGTATTTAAATGAATGTCATGTATTTGAACAAAATATTCCTTAATGAAAGGCTATTGAGATGAAGTCCCTTACCTCATGTCTGACATGACTCGTTCGTTCTATAATCTCCTGAATAAAAAACATAATTTAATTTCTACTTGCTGAAGAACATTTTACAAGTTTATTATTCCTTTTATATCACTTATTATTATGATATAAATATTATGTAATCATTTATGTTAATAACATTCATTTTGTCTATATTTGGTACTTGAGTAAAAATGAACACTTTAAATTTACAGGTTATCCATGTGGTCAATAGTCTATTATATCTAATAAGATATTCAATATTTAGATATCTTATATATCATATATATTCTATATATATATATATATATAACATTACATATCATTTGGATGTATGAAATGAAAGGCACCGTTCATGGAGATGATAAGCCATACGTACGCATGAACACTATATTCATTTCTATTTATTATGTTAATGGAATTAAAACAGAAATATGAATTGGTATATTATAACTCCATTATAATATCATATATAATATCATTAACTACATCCTTTATACGTCCCACATATTTCATTAACGAGTCGTATCACATTTAGGGGGTGGTAGTCTGCACTTCCTCAAAAGAAATTATCATGTTACCCATAATGGAAACCATAGATTTATTCTTTAATAGAAAAATACAGAATCAAAAATAAAAAATTAACATAATATATATCATATATAAATATAGTGTCAATTTAATGGCTTCCATGATAGGCCGTAGAAGATAATCGAACAATCATCGTTTCGCGAGGCGTTAGTTTTCCATCCATAGAAATAGTATGTTCTTAACCCATTATATGGAGGTGTGTGTAAGTGTAGTTCGAATACCTCTAATAAGAACATCCTAGTATATTGAGGATACTGGTGTTGTTATCAAATAAAGGAATAAAAAGATTTTAGGGGATGGATATGTAAAATAAAAGAAAAGAAGTTAATAGAAATTGTTACCTTTAATTTTGGTAAATTCCTTTGGTTTGAACCAAAAAGACTTTTTGAAGTGCCTTATGCATAAGGTAAGGCCTCAAGGAGTAGTATATATATGTAGGGAGATTAATTGGGAAGATTAGGTATGAGACCAAAGACTTTATAGGTGTTAAGAATTGGTTATAAGTGAGGTCTTTTTATAAGGCAGAGGAGGGGCTCTTTAGGAAAGTATGCTAACATTATTTTTTCATATAATGATATTAAGTTTCTAAAGGTCCCAAACTAATTAATGTAGAAGATAAGATAAGTCATGGTCAAAATTAAATAAAAAAATAATAACTGAATTTGTTTTGGATATTGTATTAATATTTATAATCTTATTTATTTAAATATATTATTAATGTGGTAAATACTGCATCATTATTGTATCATAAATAATATAATGTGTATGATGTCTAAATATTATAGAAAAACTACCATGATATAGGAAATATTTCTAGCTTTCCAATTAATATTTATAGTAAAAAATATAAATTATATAACCCCGTGTAAAAATTAATTTTCAATGAAATATGAGTTTATGTCATTTTTGCCTTTACATTAAGTTATATAATCTAAAGTATCATTATCATTCATAAGTTGCTCCATGGGGTCCCAAAATCGGTCCAAGGATGAACATGGTCGGCCATTATGCATCCAATAATGTTATTACATGTGTTAATTTAATTTAGAATTATTATAATATTCTTTTTACCAAGAATTAACTAATTTACCTTTAACCACGGTAATTACAGTCAAAAGTTATTTTTCATAAAAAATTATTTTATCTTATTGAACCAAATTTTACTTACTAATAAAATCCTTGTTTTTCAAATTTTAGAAATTCCATTCATAGAGGTGGTAAATTTTCTTTTAAATGAAAATGTCAGTTTTTAACTACTACATAGTGGTTTCACTATTTATCAAAAATTGAAGTTTTTTAGAAAAATACAAAAAAATTAGACTAATATATATTTGATATTCCAAATTAAAAAATGATTTCTATTTTACAAAATTCAAAAAATAAAATTTGCATTAAATAATTTAATATGAATTCCTTTTGTTAAAACAAATAGCACGTTTTTAAGAAACAATCTCTATCAAAAGATTGTCACTTTTTTATGTCCAATTTCAAATTAAAATTAATTTCAATGACCAATATTGGATTTAATGGTAAAAATATATTCTAGTTACACTTTATAACAAATTAAAAATATAATATAACCAAATAAATAAATTAGATTAAAACGCATTTTTGACATAAAATACAATATTTTTCCAAATTCTTTAAATATGAACTTTATCGGAAAAATTCAAAAAATTTACAGAAAGTAAATTTTGATGTCCCTATTCTATAAAAGGGTTTTATTTTGTCAAATATAATTTATTAAAGTTACCAAAACTATATATAAATAGGGTTCTCCATTAAAAGGTGGTAAATCTACCTATTAATGTAAATTATGCTTAAAATTAGATTCATTAGCATTTTAAACCTCTAACGTTTTATTGGATAAATGTAAAAGAATTAACAAACATGTATGATCATATTTTAGATAATTATATTATTTAACACCAATATAACGTCTAAGAATTTACTACCATTTAAAAATAATAATTTAATATTATTAGTGTGCAACGTAAGATTTCAAAGAAACATGTTGTTGCGTATCAGGTAAGACATCGAATATATCAACCCCTTCAAAGTAAAAATAATATTTAATTACAAAATTTTAATAAATATAAAATATGGATTATTATTTATTTACCTGGGTTGTTAAATATATAGATTATTTAAGTTATTTGTTATTAGAGATCAATGTTGTAGATACATTTTCATCAGAGAATTTTGAAATTCTTTTTGAAGGGGATTTATTGATTCTCCTTTTATTATTATAATAAGTCATAATTTCATAATATTTTTTTCAATGGAATATACTATAATTTACCCCAATAAATGATAATAAAGATAATAAATAATTTAATTATGGTAGGACAACACATGTTTCTAAAGAATTATAATAGTATCCCTGTTGTTTTACTTGATATTGTTATATCAATATCTATGATTTAGTTGAAATATTTTCATTTATCATATATCATTTATATTAAATGAAAATGATTAAAGAACCTAATTTAGGAAAAAAATTTACAAAATAATAAATAAATATCCACAATTGATGATTCCATTATTTTTTATAAATGTATATAAATCAAATTATTATTAGTTCATGTTGAAATAAAATTATTCTACCGAGAGTTAAATTAATTTTTTGAAGAACATGAAGCTATAAATCCTTGAAGAATATAATATTTAAATGTATTGAAATTTTATCCTATGACCTATGTTTTATGGAAATATATGATGTACCTGGATGAATTTTATTGTATATTAATAAATTTTAATAGCTGATGAAATATAATACCCATTTTTTTAACATGTGATAAATTAATAAGAAAGTACCACATGATAATAAAACTTATTATTCTATATTGATATATTTTGGTACCAAGTGTTCATATTTTCTTCTGAAGTATGGATTCTATTTTATAGGGAATTTTTTCACTATTTACTCTATTTTTTGTTTCTTGTTTGTTAATTTTATCCAAGCCATTCTATGCGATGTGATTCAAGGACGACAATTGGTTTTTGATTATGAGGCCATGGTTTGAGGAAACAGCTGACCCATGTGATGGTACGTTTCATGGTGAGATCCATGGTGGTTTTGAAGAAGGTATATGATTTGATGGAATTGATTATAGTTGGTATAGTTTATTGTGTTTCACAATTCAAGATGCGTTATTTTTAAAAAAACCATTATAGGATGTTTATCTGGGTTTGTAGTTATTTTTAATTATTCTCTCACTACATGATTCAACTTACTATGTCTGGTTGTGAATCTAACTTTGGCAGTTTGTTATGGTTCATAGAATACCTGTAATTATATAAAAATAATAGAATAAATAAATTTTTAGTCTCTAGGATTGGTGTTTTAAACACTAAAATGATATTAATCTTGCGAAATCATAGACTTGATTTGATTATTCCATGAGTAAATGTTCTTCAACATAATGGTCAATAAAATTGTAAGATATATAAATGATAAATAATTGATAATAAGTTAATTAATGTGAATATAAATATCAAATGGATTTAATTAATTTTATTATAATCCTCTTAAATTTTTTTGTGATTATAGGTTTTTAAGATGAATGGTGTGACAATCAGTTTTACAACAAATAGTTCCATAGTTGGGGTAATGAATATGTCAATTTCCATATTTTTCTTCTAATAGATATTGTATAATGTATGTTTTATGATTTAATATTATACCCTACCCATATTGGTAGGGATTTCGAAATATAATGGACACTTAGATCGTGTAATCTACAACATCCATGGTAGAGATGAATGGATAGATGACTACAACCCCTTTCCACACACCCTTCGCTTAGTACTATTATGTGATAGTATAAATGGTGGTTATCATTCATGTATATTTCTATATAGGAATGTGATTTCATTTGGTTATTTCAAACACATGTATCTTCAGATATAATATATTTAGTATTATAGGAGGTATGTTGTGCATCTATTGAGATAGAATAAAATCCATTTATCAACCTATGGACGGTCATGGATTGAGGTTAAATATCCCTTATATGATACAAGATATACATGATGTGAGGATTTAACAAACAAATCAATTATTATCATGATATGTGGAATTATATTATGTGATACTACAGGGGCACAGTATGATACATTAACTTAGGTGTCTTCAATCAGACTTCTATTAGAGACTGATTTATTTGGACATATGATTTTGGGTTATAGATCCAAACATGTGGGGAAGAATTAGTGGGGTAACAATTTTTTATTACTTGAATATATGATCCATTATTTTATTTTTATAGTTATATAGAGGATTTTTGAGTTTAGGTACATTATATACATGTATAAGGGATGATTTAGTTACAATTTTATTTAACAGAGCTTGAGTTTTCATTCCAAATATTTATCATGAGATTATCCAATGAAGATCATATCGATTATAACGATTAATCTCACACTAAATATATATATATAATATATTTCATTTTAGTATTATAAATTTAAAAATTGATAATATCTTTAATATACTATGGTTTTTTGGAGATGTCTTTTCATCATGGACACTATTGAGTTAAACCTTTTGCAATGTAGATTTTCATTCATGCTGTACTAGTTTTTCAATACATTAAAAGAATGCACGCTTTTGTAATTTTTATATTAGAGATGGATTTTACAGTTTTACATTCCATATTTCTATTTCTTAATTTTTTATAGTGTAATATATCCCATTTATATGTTTGTTATAACCTTAGTTATTTTTATTATCCTTTAGCTGGAAAGCGGTGGGTTTTAGAGATCATTATATACCTTCACTCATATTTATCCCAAGTGTTTTACCTTTAGTATGACGGGGTTATGAAATAATCTATTTGATTATATCAATTATTTTTTTGGTATTTTCCCTTCATGGAATTTTCCTATTCCCTTGTTTCTTTTTCAATAATATTATTTTTCATGAAAACCTCAAACATAATAATTGAGTTAATTAGAAACACATTCTTTCTATGGGAATGATTATATATGGGTTGTTTCTCATAATAAATTTATATTCCAACTTCACTAAATCAGGTATCAATCATCACATACATCAAAATCATATTTTAATAATAATGAAACATGAAATAAATCATTTCCCTATGATAATAACATATGCAAGGATACGCGATATAAAATAGATCTAACATTCTCTATTATTTATTATTATCAAACAAATCATCATCCTAAATTCAAATTTTCACATAAAATTATAAATATTTTAGATATATATGGTTTATAAAAAATTTAATATCCCACCTTGAATGAAATATCATTCCTCCAGTTATATTCATAGCTTTTCCCAATGCTTTGATCTATCCTCAATTGTAATAGAATCATCTTTTCATTTTCAACCATTTTATTACTAATAATATCACTAATAAGATACATTCATGTACATCAACACAAAAAATATAGTTTTACTACTATTTCCATATAAAAATTTAAATGGTACCATTTATGTACACGAATGATAATGTTTTTGTAGGAATGAACAAATAATGGAGGATATTGGTACCAAATTACTGTGTAATATTTTGAACATGCTCAATGAATATCCAGCATTGTTGGATTTTTTTCTATACATGTCTATCTTATTGAATATTAAAGGCTATAATTATAGGAATACATAATTTCAATACATATATTTTTCATCTTAAAAGATAAACATTTGTAATATAAATTTATGAAACTTTCTATAATCATATATGTTTAGTTTATTGGGTAAGAAGGGTACATGGAAAATTGTTTTATATGATATCTATGTCATTTAACACTGATGTATTTACAACATGGACCCTATATATATATATATAATACATAAAAAAGTTTATAATAACCTAGGTAAAGTCAACATAATAATGAGAGATCTTAGATGCTCAATATGTGTTAACAAGAGAGATATCAACGATCAGTTAAATGTTACATGAGCATAATAATATAAAAATCTGATATTGATATACGAAAAAAAACAACTTACCTATAAAATATCACAATTTTGAACTATGAAATAAATAATTATGGTTTATAAGACAGTAATTATGAAGGGATTGTTGAATATGAGCGATGTGAGCATTATATTAGAATAAGAAAATAACTTCTTATAGAGACATTATCATAGAAGATCATATACGTTATTAAGTATCACTGAAAATACTGTAATAGTTGATACAGTTCACTCCATATTCCATAATACCCCTAGTCAAGGTACACTCTTGACACTATCATTGAGAACATTGTCCCATTTTTAACTTGGTCCCCTCCCCATTCATGTCCTTGTTATGTCTTGTGATATCAGTATATACAAATTTAACTATATAGATTTAACTTATGGCCCACCCATCACATAATGAAAATCATACATACATATTCCCCAATATCATAAAATATTTATATAAATATATTATATGGATTAAATAGGGTTCATAAACATTTGATCATAGAATCATAGAATAACCCATCGAAGGGAAACATGTTTCATAAATGTTTTATAGTATCAAAATATACCAAGGAGACAGATAAGGAATTTATGGGATAATACATAAATGATCCATATGATTCATAAAAACCATAATGATTGTTGAATAATTAGATCATATAACTTGTAAATCATATCTCACATTGAAATATGTTATCATAGATAAAATATTCCTTTAAAAGATCAGTGGAACATTTCATGAGGAAAATACAATTTTAAATTTGAGATAAATTATTTAAAATCTTGAAATTTCACAAATAATAATTATTAAAATTTACTTCAAAATAAATGTGATAATTTTAATTGAATATTCAAATCATTTTTAAGTTATAACAGTGATAATTTTTATCCATGATGTGAAAGCTAAATAATTCATTAAATTCTCACTTTCAATAAATGTTAAATGTCCAAAATTATGAAAATTATTATAGGATTAAATTTAAAATATAATTTAAAATATAATAATGGTTAAAATTAATTTATTAAACCATAGTATATTATTTGAAAATATATTGGTTTTTTATGAATATAGGGACCTCAATGGAAAATTATTTTTTTTCGAAGAGAAAAAAAATGTTCGTTTTCCTCAATAAATTCATTTTGTATCATGAGTTCTTAATGGTATGAAAATGATCTAAAAATATGTAATCTCTATAAATAAATAAATGAAAAAAATCACATAGATTATTGAGAATATTTTCATTATATTTCATCATTGAAAATATTAATGTAATAAATCCTCTTAAATAATTAGATTGAATCACTAATCATTTAACACATTGGTAAATTTGGAATCATAACTTTTTAAAACAGACAAGAATAGATGCATGTGTAGATAATCATAAATTAAATGAGATGAATCATAATAGGAATTAATTTTTAGTATATTCATAACATAAATTAAACATGATGTGAATATGGTATGTGGATCAATGATATAGAAGCGAGATGAAAGTCCTTTTCCAACAGTTATATGTGATTTGAAAGAAATTGATCATCAAGAATAACAAAATATAATACATATAATCAATATTCATTTAATATTTCATTATTACAATCCCTGAGAAGTGGAAATTAAAAAATACCATCTCTTCACGGATGTTATAGTTCACACGTACACATGAGCGACATAATAAATTTTCATCGTATGGTATGGTATGAAGGTATATATGATAAAAATTTTAACTAAGAATTTTAATTTCTTAAATATATTATATATACCTTTAAATAATCATAACAATCATCCATAAATGATGTTATAGATAATTATTTATATCGCTATGTCGAGTAGACAGACCACAATTAGAATTAAGCAATACTTTTATTTTCCATTTGATGAAATAGAAAGTAGAAATTGATGGTTAAATAATCATAATTAAATTTATGTAAATTTATGATATATAATTTATTATTATATGTTTTATACCATAAAATTAGTGGAACTAGAATAGGAATAAACTAAATGATATCGGGTATGACAATTATGTTTTCTATGGTTGACTTTCATTAGACGCCTTTCTATAAACCATTTGATTGGATTTAAAATAAAAAACACATATAAATAATTTGTGTAATATCTTAGAATATAATTGAGTTGGGGTTTGTTGATATAAATGGATCAATGATGTGTTGGGAAATGAGATAAGATGTTTACATTTATATGATAGGGAACAGACATAGTTGGAATTCCGAAAATGTTTTAAACGCAAAAAATCTCCTTATCATGTGTAATGAACCCTAATGAAAAGGAATTAATTTAATAAATAAGATATGTCTTAGATATTTTTATTTAATTACATGAATATAGGTATTTTTTTTGATTTTAAACCATTCATTTTTTATGAACCATATTAGTCAATTGTAACCTTAAATAAGGTAATAAATCATTTAATCGTAAAGGGTTATTATTTTACTTATATGGTAACTATAAGATCATTAATGATTAGTTAATAAAATTCTCTAAAAAATATCATCCTACATTTCATATTTAATTATTTTTATTATTTTCAAATTAATTAATAAAAAATAGTTTTTCATAATATAACATTAATATCTATTTTTTAGTGATAATATACTTTTATATAAGATTCGTCCATCTAGTTATATAATGAAAATATAAACATATAACAAATACAATATCTATTTATATTTTATATATAATTTTTGAAACATAATTATTCAGTCAAATGTTATTTCTAATCAAAAAAATTATGTCTTTTATTTTATTCTTCAATTAATTCTATAAATAATGTGGTGTCGTTTCATAACCATTTTACGTAAATCTTTAATCAATACAAAATATTATTAAATTAACTAAAAAAATAATTCATATATTTAAAAATACTGACAATAAAAATTATTCTCTTATAATCTTCATTAAAATAATATAAATATATTAACTTCAATGGAGTTAGGATTAGGAAATTTTTTATTTAAAATTATTTAAAATTTATTAACATTGTAAAATAGAAACAAATTCAATTATTTTAATTTGGGATGAATAATTTCCATGTTATTTTATATAATGAAATAATTTAAATTTCATGGATGATTATGAGAACTTATTTCATGTCTTTAGCAATGTTTTTCCAATTGTTTACATAACAAGATGAAACTGACTTTTAAAAATTTATATTCATAATGAAAAATAACAAAAGGGAATATTTATGAAATTAAAACCTATTGATTCCACAATTAATTTCATTGTTTTGGAGATTCAATATTTATAATTGGATGAAATAAATTTTAAAATAAATATGTAAAATGAAATAAAAAATAATACTTTAAAACAAATGTGTTTTTAGCCTAACAAATAACATACATTAAAATGATGAATATTTCATATTCAAATAGAAATAGTTTTATATCATAAACAAAATCAATACTATTTAACTTTAAGAACAAATACAAAAAATAAGGGGTCCTTTAAATTTCATAATTTTGTTAAAATGAATTTCATCATATGATATTTTCATAATATTCAATATTCAAGGACAACTAAATAAGCATAAAAATTAAAAACAATTCTCCATTACATAATATTAAAATTATGAATTCATAAATAATACACTTTTAATAAAATTAAATATATATTACTCAAATAAATTTATTTTAACATAATCATATTAAATTCAATAAATTTTGTTTTTGAAGAAAACATAGTTGTTAATTGTAAATCCACATTACTAAAAATAGAATGCATATATATTATGTATTAACTAATAAATTTTAAATAAGTAAGTATTCTATAGAAATTTCATAATTTGGATAATATAATTCATACCAATTTATTTAAAACTATTTTATTGTATAATTTTGTTCATTATATACTCGGTGTGGCATTAGAGGAAAGGGATAAAATAGTTACAATTTATATAAATAGAAATATATACTAATATGAATGTTTGTCAAATTATTAACCACGTAAATATTGGGTGCATAATATATTCTTATCCTTGTATAAATGGTCTATAATTTGAAAATACAATTATTAAAAAATCACATCTTACAATGGGATAATAAATCATCCTTTGGAAAGTGGATGTGGGAAATTTAATGGTTACATAAAATAAAAAAAAATATTTCTTGATAAGAATAACACTGAAAGAATATTAATATATAGGCATGGAGAAGAATAATAATATAAAAGGACTAATATAGAGTGTTATAAAACAAGGAAATGAGATTGGTAATTACAACACAACTATAAATTTACCAGGGGAGAAAAGTACATCAATTAATAATAATGATGGAGAAAAGATACCACTTTTTTCATGAACCTTTTACTAATATTTATGGATACATTAACTATCAATATTTATTGATTGTAAAAAATATTATTACTTCATTTACTTCCTTTTCATAAGAACAATTCCATCAATTTGAATTTAATTAAAAAATTCCACTTCAACATCATCTCTCCCTCCAAGATATGGATATTCATGATGATTTATCAATTTTAGAAGAACAAAAATTATCGTCTAATTATTAATAATTTCTATAATTTATCCATTATTTTCATAAATTTTTATCAAAACCAAAATTATTAGTAAATAAATTTATATGTGGGTAAATATTATAAATTAAAATATAAAGGATAAAACAGAACAAGAATTGACAAACTAAATTTATTTAATGAATTGTTAACCTTAAGGATCATATAATACAGGTGTATCTAAATTCAATTCCCAAAATCCCTAAATTTTGATCACTTGTATTTTTTCAATATCAATATTATCATTTATTTCGAGAGAAAATAATTATATCATAATGTCACATACCAAACAAGATAATAACATGATTCCATTAAATCATTATAATCACTAGAACCACCTGAAAATATCAATGGAATCCCATATAAATCATATAATTTACACAGTCCTTTTTTCCAAATAAAATAAAACAAAATTTAATATATAACATATACACAAAAATTAAAAATATATCCTCTACAATGACCTAATTTACTTCATTATAAATTCACTAAAAAATTTCAAGGTCACTAATACTATATCATTGATTCCAGTCATAAAAATATCTACTCAATGTATTATTTTATAAAAAATTGGATTGTTTTAATGATTATATTCCCTTAATATATTATTTTTCCAAAATTATCACATCATTTTAAATCAGTTTTCTCGGTTATTTGCATTTTTAAACATATTCATAGAAATCCTAATAGAAAATATACAGCATAAAATTCTTTATTTTTTTATTACTATAACGAAAATATCGTTTAAAAAAATTATATAAAATAATTCCCTAATACAAATAAATAAAAAAATCAATCATTATACCTCGATGATCAACATTTATTATTCCCTTCCTTGGTCTTTTAGTCAACCTTCTGATTAGGGAATTTACTTAGATAAAGGACATATTCCACAAACATATGACATTTAATCCAATGCATAGTAATTGTTATATTACTCTAATTCCCATATTTAAATTATAATCCCCATCCATTTATATATTCCACTAATTTATACTCTCTATATTCTTAACAAAATTAAAATTTAAAACTCTTTCTACAATGGTAATTTCAAAATGAACTTCTATAGAAGTATGTATTCCCCTTATATTACATGTTCTGAAGCACACTAATGTCTATGATGATTATTTTATATCCTGATATCTTATTAGGCATAAACATAGTTTTTTCCGTTATAGTTATTATATCATTTTTTCATGTGGGAAATCATTAAATATCTCATCACATTCTTCATTAACATGTGTCATCTTGGTTTGAGTCAATGTAAAAAACCAAAAACCACAGCGTGTGAAAAAATATTCGTTGTGATAAATCTTGTATTTTATTACATATGTTCTACATTGTGGTACATTTTCAATATTTAAAACATTATTAATACTATTCCACATATGTTAAATCTCTATTTATATACTTCATATATATTTAGAGTGAAAATTAAAATTAACCAAATAATATCACCCAGGAGTGTCAAACATTGTGGGTTGTAATGGAATAATAAATGTACACTTGAATAATTGTTGAGATATACATTAACAACTATCATCAGGGATACTTCACATAGATGCATCTATTCCGAAACTACGTCAACATTTATTGTCATGATAAGTATTTGTTTTCTTTGAAAACTAGACTCCTTTCATTACATCAACTATAGTGGTTCAACTATACATAAGATTATAATATGTTTTTTCACTAAAATATTTCCATCATAGTATTTAAGAGTATATTAACCATTCTCCATTACAAAAAAAGTAACCCATAATTTTCATAAAAAGATGTTATGTCTTAATAGAGGAAATTTAATTACAAAACATTATGATCCCCAACATAAACATACAGGGTTAAATTTTTTAGAAACATAGATCTAGGACCAAGAAGTTCCCAAGTGTTCTAAATAATCACTCATTATATTTTTTAACTATAATTCTTCTTATACATATCATATATTAAAGAATTAATCTTAATATGGGGAAAGGAATAATAAGAACATGTGATATTAGATTCTCAATGAGGGTAAATAAGGATATATCAATGGACAATTAAACAATACATTTTCATAATATTATTAGAGCATGGTATAATCATTTGAAAACTATAACATGTATATCAATGATCATAATCACAATTCATGGAATAATGATAAATAGATCCTATCACATAAATCTTTATGTAATCAAATAATATATTACCTGAGTGCATAACATCTGTATAAGATATAAATTTTTCGAATACTCATTACAATTGATAATCATTTAATTCGTAAATAATGACTAGCAAGACAACAGTAATAGATTACATTCACGCCCCATTCCATTATATCTTATTAAATGTTAACTTATAAGACTATATTAGTTTATTTATTCTCTTAATGATCTAGTTTTACTTCACATATAAGTCATTACTATCTCATGTGTTATCCATAATTACAGAAATCATCTCATATATATATATATATTGTCTAAAAATTCACATATTTAAAATCATATATATATATGTTTCATAATATAATATAACATTAATAATAGTATAACCCATTTAACAAAAATAGTTTATATAAATTTTTAATAACATAAATATTTAATTACCTATTGATAGGATAAATGTTTCCTAATAGTTTCATCATATCATAACTAAATTATGGTAATGAAATAAGTTTCATAGAATCATTCATAAATGATCATCAAAATCTATGAAATAAATTAATAAGGATGGAATAACATGGTCATTTCCACAGAAAAAACATAAATAAATTCAATGTATGTTATCATCGATGAAAATTTTCATTAAAAGATCAATGGAATAAACATGACGAAGTTATCATTTTTACTTCAATGTCACTTATTAAAGATCCAAAAATTACTAAATATTTAGGGAAAAAATATTATTTGAAAATAAAAATTTAAACCTTTTATTGAAGTTGAAATAAATTGAGGGTTCATTTTGGTGTATAATTTTATTCATGTCTTTTTTTTCTAGAACAAAGATAAAATTCATATTTTCTTGAAAAAAGTAAAAAGAACCATATTTTGAAAATGAAAACTATATTTATTATAAACTATTTTTTTAAATGAAATTATGGGTGGAATGAAATTAATAAATCATATAGAATACAAAAATATATTATTATAACTATATTATAATACACTCATATGGATGAAAATGAACTTTTGACCGAAGAGATAAATAAATTCGCATTATCTAAAAAAACAACTGATGTCTTAAGTGATTAAAGATATGAAAATAAATATAAACCTAGTAATATCATGAAATAAAATTATTTTAATAATATTATTGAGATTATTGAGATTATTGTAATAAAAATTCATCATATAAAACATAATCATAAGTTATCCAATTAAATAATGATATTATAACATAAATCAATTACAATGTTTTTATCATTTGAATCAAAACATCATGAAAGAGGAAAATTGGGTGGATATTTTTTGAAAAAAAATTTTTACTATGAGAACAATAAAATAAAATTTTTATTAATTATATACATTACAAAATTAAAACATTTGTTTAATATTAAATTTTTTAAAATGAAATAATAATGAGATAAAAATGTCTTTCCTCATGTTGAACATGAATAAAAATCACTTTATGTACTTCTATAATTAATAAATAATTATTTAAATTATATAAAAACAATGATAAAAGAACATCTAATATCGTAAATTATCTACATGAAAAAGTGTTAAACCATATTATTATTAACTTATTAAAAAAATTATTTATAGGGGTTACAAGTTTCCACTTTTAGGATAATTTAAGTTCAATAGTTTTGGTCATTATACAATGATCATGGTTATATAATAAAATTAATTTGAAACATGATATTAAAATAATATATATCCATTACATATATATTAATCCATCAAAATAAAATATTGAACAAAATTACATTGTCCATGAAGACAAAAAAAAAGTTCTTATGCATGAATAGAATTTTTATATTCTAATGTATAGAATAAAATAATTGTATATAATATTTCCAATTCATTAAATCATTATTATATCATATATATCATATATATTCATTAAAGATAAATTTATTTCCATCAATTAAATTAATACATTAAAACAATCATATTTCTTTGTGGAGGTTCTAGTTCACATATAAACAAGAGGGATGTTATCATTTTACATCATATAAGAAGTTAAGATGGTAGATATATTATTATAATTATTTATATATAATTATGTCAAAAACATCAAATATAAAAATTAATCCCATCTTAGTCAAAATCCATTTAAAAAATTAATTTAAATGTATAGTATCACCACATCGATGCAATAGTCCACACGTACACAAAAGTGATACACTAACTTCCTATTTGATGGAATAGATGTCCTATATTAGATATTACAAAATCAAAACAAAATTTCAATAAATTTAGTTTAGTTAGATTTTTATTTTATTTTTAATAAGAAATATTTATATTTGGTAGAAAAAAATTAAATGGAAGTGGTCAGGTAAAATGATAACAAATTATTTGGTATTCCTTATTTAGATCAATTATTAACAAACTATTTAGTGGACTTTAAAGAATAAAAAATATCTAAATCATGGATATATACACTCATAAGAGACTGGGTATCCTTCAGTTATGATATATGGATCATGGATGTATAATTAAAAGATATATGGCGTGTCCTTTTTTATGGTGGGTAATGACACCCATTTAATTACATAAAACATTTGAATATAAATAATTCCATTAATAAGTATAATGATATTAAATTCTAATGAATTCAAAATAAAATATAAAGTAGACTAAATATCATCATGCAAGGAAATGTTTTTAGGTTTTCACCCATTTAAAATCTTATATTTCATTTAATTCCATTTTGACCATATTGAACCATAATTTCTAGTATTATTATTATTTTTATATAATATAACAAAATATTATTTTTATACAAATTAATAAAATATTATTTTTTCTATAATATTATTAATAACCTTCTTAACACAATTAATAAGATTTGACTTTAATGTCAACATGATTGATTTAAACAGATCATATAAACATTTGATACATCCTTAATATGTTATATTTATAAATAAATTTGATAGAATATATTAACTCAACCAAGATTTAGTTGTTTTTATATATGTACAAACAATTATTTTATTTGTCTCTAAATTTAATAAATATTTTATCTATGTTGTGCATGAATTTAAGGAAAATATTCAATAACTAAAAATTATTAACATATTACAATGATTTATATTAATTATTCATTAATATAAATATTTATAATTCAACATTAATCTTTTAATCCTTATGAAATATGATTTGAGATATTAAAGTTAAGATAAGGATTTTTTTTCAGTAGCTAAAATAACAAATATTTCAATATAATGGGAAAACGACACCAAAATGACATATATTCTAAATCCAGATGTATATGGTCTATTTTATACAAACTTTATATTATATAGGTTTGTTTTTTTGTTAATTTTAGGTTTTTATTTCTTGAAATTAACCACCTTTTACACATTTTACCCATAAAGTGCTAACAAATATTTATCATTTTTATAATTTAGAATGAAAAAAATAGATTGTAATAATTACAATTTTTTATCCCAATGATTCAAAATATGGTATCCATTTTTTTATATTCAACTAGTCAAATTGGTAAAAATAAATTTTAATATAAATATGAAAAATTCATAGAGAAACACTTTTTAGGAATTTTATTTTTTCATTAATTTTGTATATTATTAAAGGCATGAATACTATTCATAAAAATGTAATTAATTATATTTTTATAAATCTAATTTATCATATTTAAATTTTACACCAATTATAAAATCTAAATAGAATATTATATTAATTTATTTAATTATATGAAATGATTGAATGTGTTAAATCCATATTTTATACAATTCAAAAAAAAAGAAATATGTTAAGAAAAATAAAAAATTTGAACCCATGATAATTTGATATTTAAAATATATAAATAAAGTCCTTTTTGTCAATTTCAATTTTTTATTTTATGTAAATAAATTATTAAAATCTCATGAAAAAATCAATATAAACTATTTTGAGAATATTTTATTAAATACATTGATAAAATTAATATAAATTGAAGTTAGTCATTTTTATAACCATAAATTTAACAGATATGTTGTAATGTTATGTTTTTCATTTTAAAATTGGTGGAACATGTCAACAACGCAATCAAATACCTAATATTTATCTAATGAAAAATATATTCTAAAATATTGGGTGTCATAGTTTTAAAATTTAATTTTTTACACTTTTTCTTATGAATTCCACTCAAACTATTACAAGTGAATATCAGACCATGATCAGATACTAATTGAAAGTGTAATTTTATATAATCTATATATTTATTTATGATACTTTCATGAAACATATCTAGATACATTTTATATCAAATTAGAAGGAATGGGGTTGATTTTGTCCATCCATCGATAATTTCCCAAATTTCATTATCACCTTCAAATGCCACGATAAATACCAAATGGTAATCCAATGATATATTTTCCCATTTATACTCAATCATAGTCAAATGATGATTTATTCAATTTCTTAATAGTCATTCAACTTTAAAAAAATTTAAATTGAAATATATTATTATAAAAACTGTTATTTTTTAATTTATTCCATCACACCAAAAAATACAAAATAATTTTCTGTATATCTTAGAACATACATGATCAAAATAAAATAGATATATATGAGATTCACTCAACATATTCAATTTCAATTGGGAGATAGTGGGATAACACAAATTTTTTCCAAATCAAAAAAAAATTATCTTTATCCTTGTTTATTTTAGATAACATACATTTATTTACTAATTATGAAATTTAGTGAATAACACATTATTTATTCTAGTCATGCATAATTACTTTTAAAAATAAATGGTTTAACGATAAATGAAACAATAACGAGTTCCAAAATGCACAATTCTTTGCCATCATTCATTAAATCTTCTACAAAATAATTATATCCAAACAATGAATATTTAATGATGGACTATTGTTTCTACCCAAATCAAATATTAAATTTTCCTTTTTTAATAAGGTGATTTATTTTGAAATAATAATTCTTTATGAATATAATCTATCTTGTCTGGATCATGTTTAACATAGTCTTATTGAATATGTACCTAAAATTTTTATGATCTATATATTTTTTACACTTTAATCCATATAAATTGAATAAATTTTATTACTGATATACATTTTAACCAGAAGATGAAATTATTTTTTCGAGTGTGAAGTGGTGGTGAATTCATGATGATTTAGTTTGAATATATGTTTTCCAAACATTATTATAATTAAACGAATTGAAGACTTATAAGTTCGATAAAATACAAATTGAATACAATATGTTATGTAAGATATAATGGTTATAAAAACCAATATGTAATTGTGTTACCATCATGGAGGTGATGGGTAATATGGTCTTCTATGATGTACAATCCATAATATAGGCTTTGAATGAGTCACATATATGAAGATAAAACATATGAGATATTTTAAATTGTTATTAAAGATGATATCATGGAATGTCTCAATTATTTTATGTCATATATTGTTTTATTATAGAAAATGGAAATGAACATCCATATTCTGATGAGTTGAAACATATAAAAAATTGGATATGGCTTTTTGATGATATATACATCATCCACATTGGATAAGAATATATTTATTTATTTTTTCAATTATAATACCATTAATACACTTCATTATATTTTAATTATTAATCCCTTAATCATGGATGTTTTAAAATCTTATAATGAGATATGAAAATTAACCTTAACCATCCAACTAATTTCAATGATCAGATATTGATCGGTTTTCACAACCACAATTTTTTTAGAATTGTCATAAATTAAACATCATTGTACTGAACTCTAGAGAACCCCTTAAGAATTATTAGAATATAATTAAAGGAAATATTATATTTAATGATAGAACATAATTGGTTTGATTCATTCTATAAATTCAACATAATAGTTTATCTGTTATAGTTAGTTGTGAGAGAATTTAAATTTTATTTTAGTATGTGATTGTATACTATTTTTGTAATTAGTATTATCTAGAAGGCAATGAGGTTTATAATTTTTGTAGTATATGAACACCAAAAGATAGGTTATTACATTCAAAGGTTGTATGAAGAGTGGTACAAAGGATTTCTATAATGGACACTGTTAGTATATCCTAAATGAATAATATATATTTTATCAATATATAAAGTCTCTGTAAGGAACATTGGAAAATAATTAAATTTTAGAGATCCCAGAATCTCGAAAAAATCATATAAGGTGAACTAAAATAATATTCTACATATGTAAAAATCATAAATTCAACCAAACATTTTAACGGAAAATGGGAATGATGTGGTAAGATAGGATCCAATGATTTCATATAGGAATAAAAAATGAGTATAAGAAACAAAGAGTGATATAGTTGATTATGTGTTGGGTCTTGATGAATAATTGTCACATGTTTATAATTAACCTGGGTGAAATGACACTACCTAGTGTGGCTGATAAATTTTTTTAATTGTTGTTGAAACTTCCCAACCTATGGTTCACCTATTTTTTTCCAAATAAATATTTCCCATTACTATCCTTATTCTGGTTTATCCTGATCTAGATATTATTTTTCATAATTCTTTTTAAAATGTGTTATATAACCTTACCTCCATCAAATAGAATATGGCGTATGATAAAAGGATGACTATATAAGAAAAATCTCTACCCTGGTGGACTTATGGAAAAATATAAATCTTGTTTGATATGATTAAACTCAGTATGAATCATGGACATGAAAATTCAAATACTAAAATCTCTATGAATAATTGTATCCTCTAACATCACGAATATTTTGTTTGGATTTATGAAAATATTGCAATATTATATTCCTAAAAGTCATTAACATTAGTACATTTGTAAAAAAAATTATTTAATTAAACTAGCTTATAGTATGTTGGAAATATTAGGGGGATTTTGACAATACAATCTCCAGAAACACATAATCTGTGTTTAAATTTTTTAAATGGTTCCATAGATTGTGGATTACCCCATAATGGATTGATCTTCTTATCAGTATTGGAAATCTAGATATATATATATATATGAATTCTATGTTACATTTTATTATAATAAAATGAATGAAATTCATTCCATTATCCTTGATTCTAATTTAAATATTCATTGTTAACATCTAATGGGTAATGGAAAAATAGTGTGCGATATCAGATTCACAGTAAGGGGAATGGTAAAATAGAAAATATCACATAATAAATAAAACAATAAAAATATTGAGGAGGCATTAAATAATAGAATATATCATGTATGTAATATAAACAAAGGGGAATATATCATTTTATGACATATAAACCTAAATACTCACATGGATAATAATTATTTGTTTATAATTTTACAATACATAATTCTGGAAAATATAATTTTCATTGAAGGAATCATTCCATGACATCATTTATAAATAACTTGGTCATAATCCAAATAAAAAATGTAGTATTTCTCATCATACCTTCTCATTAATTATAATTCAATAATTATCCCCATCTGACACAGATTAATTCTAAATAATTTTTCATATGATCAAATTTAATAACTATATAATAAATAATAATCATAAAAATTTATATAAAAAAATAAACATAAATTATTTTAATATTTTATATATTTATTAAATATATATATATATGATCATATGCCATCCATAAAAAAATAATGTGTATGTAAAAATTATATTATATCCCCATCAATGATTATAATTAATCATATGATATTATTATAGATGAAAATATATATAACAAAACATTTAAAATGTTCATTGAAAAAATTTATGAAATTAATTTTATATAAAAAAAATTAAGTAAATTTTTTAATTAAATTGAGAAAATACCATTCATTTAATATAAACATGTATGAATGAAAATGAATAATTCAATAAAAATAGTTTGAATGGTGTTCAGATCCTTTAATTTGGTAAAGGTAAAAACAATGATTCATTTCACAATTTTACTAAAAATAAAACATTAGACATATTTGAAGATGAAAACAATAATATTTTAATAAATTTGAAATGAAATTAAGAAATAAAAACATATATAATTAAATAATAATTTTTTATATGAAAACAATTTGTTGATTCAATTTTGAAAAACATTAACATAAAATCTAATATTAATTTAAAAAATAAAAAATAAGGTTTGATATTCTTAAATAATTTTTTTTCTATTAATTATGTATAAATGGGTATAAAAAATCATGTAAACTACATACATTGAATGAGTATCAAAAAATAGAAATGCATTTAATGATTAAGAGACCATAATTCCATTTCAACGATATATAGAAATAATTTATTTTTATTAAGAACAATATTATATTAGAAACACCTAACAATTTGATAAATTTTTATAAATATATTATTGAGGGTAAAACCATAAAAAATATTTTTGAACTACATTAATTATTTTCTAAATTAATAATAAAACACATCAATTTGGAAAATCATACACCACACATAATAATGTTCTAAATATGGAATAATTCCCAATGTAATTTAAATTATATGATAAGGATCATACCTCAAACATCTCCTTGGTTTTAAATCCCCGAATATCCTATATAATATTTTGGGACATATTATTTATAAATATCATAATCATAGTTTTATTTCTTTTAGTATACACTATTCAATACTATTTTCATCTTATACATATATGTCAAATTTTAATTTAAACAATATTTTAATATGAAACATTATATTTTAGATATGTATAATGTTTTTATGGATCCAATATAAAAACCATGGTAATTGAATCACAATATTTATATTCTTAAACTTATAATTTTAATAATTTTTATAAATAACATACCTTTAGATCCATCTATTAAAAACATTCATGCGAAATGAATCACATAATCTCATATAATGGGTAGATTATAGCAATGAATGAGTTATGTTTACATTTTTGTAATGGAAAATAATAAAATATGATTGAGAAATATTAAATTTTACCCAATCATTATCAATATATAAATTAAGAAATTATTTTTTAAAAATAATTATTTCACTCTATTTAATGAGGACTTTATGAAACAAATCACATAAATTCTTTTAGGCCGTATTCCACACATGCACGTAATTAGAGTTATAAAATTTAAATTGATGGAAGGGTAATAATATTGATGATATATTATATTTAAAAATCAATTAAATTAGTAAAATAAAATATTGATATCTTAATTACATTTTTTAACCATCCAAGTCGATTAGTGACGAAAAAGGAAATAATTCATTATGGGATGATCACCATCTGTACTAGAACCAGAGTGATTCTATCATTTTACATACGATGGAAATGGAGATAAAAATTTGTTATTAAATAAATATAATAATATTATTTATATTTGTGATAACTTTTTTATGATATCTTAATGGTTACATAGAATTTGAATGAGTTGGAAAATGAAATAAGCATGAATATAGTGGGTTAAGATTTATATATATTCTTACATAAAACACCATTTGATTAATAAATAATCCTATAATAATTGGACAATATATGAGACCAAGGATAGTATAAAGTGGGGAGAGGTATTGGCAAGGTATTTGGGTAGTGTCTTGTCAAACCAAATCCTAATGTGGGAAGAAGAAAAGTGAATTGATGCTTCCCTATTATTATTGAGGTGAGTGGAGCCCTAATACTAATTCTCAATAATTCAATATATTAAGCATGTTATTAATGATAATTTTAAAGGCTAAACGTAAAATAAATGGATATAATGTTCAAAATCCAATCATCTAATAATAATTAAATTCTTATTCTATTTCCTCATCATAATGAATTAACCACAGTTAACCCATTTTACAATATTACTATTATGACAATATTCAACCCACTATTATTATTCATGATTAATAATAATGAAATTAACCTCACTAGAAAATTTTTACATTCAGATTAACAACATGGGTTCTAATTTTCATGATTCAATTTATGTATGTGGAATAATTTTTTTTAATATAGATTGGTATATCCCAATAGAACATAATTTGTTTATGAAAAAATTTATTCCGATCATACAATTAATCTTATAGAAATGAAAACATTATGTTGATTAATTTATTATTAATTAGATTATTTCTAAAAGAATTGTTCATATTTTATATTAGAATAAAAAAATTATTTATAATTATACTTTTAAATTAATATACTTATGAAAATAAAATTATATTGTTAAAAAATAACTGTTTGTTACTATTCACTGCAAAATGAATCTTTTTATAAAAATACAACCAACATTTCAAAATATAATTTATGAAGAATAATAAAATAAATTTAATTTTATTAAATAAAAATTTTAGGTGGATAAAGTGGATTTCATTATCTATAGATGAAATAAATAAAATCATTTTTATAATGTGGTATTTTGATAGTAAAAAGATAAATTATTCTAAAGCCATGTATAATAATAAATATTAGGAGAATGTTAATTTGTTTGGATAAATTTATTATCCCCAAATTTAATTAATGATATCAATAAATTGTAATTAATTTAACTTATGAAGACAAAAATAAATTTCTCACTAACAAACTGATTTTCAGAAAATGTACTAACTTTTAAAAAACAAATTATCATTATTTAAAAACATTTTTTAATCATTTAATGAATGATTTTTTGTTTCTATAAAATATTAAATATTACCCACTGTTAATTTTAATGATCTATATAAATAAAATTATAATTTAAATATAACATATATAAAAATTTATATTATTGTAAATAATAAATTTATTTATTACCACGGATAAATAATGTACGATATTTTTATTATTTTACTAAATGAATGTCAATAAGTAATCTTGAAATAAGTTTCATTTTTTAATGATGTATTATTCAATAATTTTTTGTGTTTTATCCTTCAAAATATATTCCTATAAGTATATATTTAATGGAAACATTTTTTAAAATCTTATGGATTTATAATATATCTTCTTAAAAAATTGGGTATTCATAATTTCAGTTAATTCTTACTAATGAAGATATGAATCAAAATATATTTTCTATAACTTCTCAACCCAGATATCAATGTTATAATTAAAATATTAAATATAAATATTACATTGATAATGAATGTATTCTTATGAGACTAATAAACTATAATGGGTTTCAAAATGTGAAAATTGTAGATATATTTTTCAAATAATAAATTTATTTTTCTATTGGAAATATGTATTACAAAAAAATAAAAACAATATTATTTTTATAATTTCATTGTGAATTTTCACCCATAGATTTATTTGTTATATAGGATTATATTTTTTATCTTAATGAAGAATTGATAAGAGGGATTTTCATACAAGATTGATGGAAAATTTATTTTAATGAATGATAATATATAAAAAATAATCACAAGTTATTCCCCTTTCTAACAAATAGATAAAAATATAGATAGCGCTTAATTTTAAAAAAAATAAATTTAATAAATAAATAAATAAATTCCTAAAAAAATAATTGCACTCAAATAATTGATATAATAATTTATTTTCTAAATTCTTTATAATAAAAACAATTAGTTCAATATAGAAAATATTTTTCATTATCAACTAATTCCATAATTTGTAAAACTAAATAGACAAAAAAAATTAATTATTGAAATGTGGAACAATGGTATACAACTATGATTTAAATAAGTGAATATCTGTAGATATTACTAGAGGATTCACACTATATTCATATTAAAAAAATCAACCAAATTTTTTTTTATATATAATATCTTTTTGTGTGTGTTAATGTATGGTTTCCTATTCATAGTAGATATAAATGGATGACAAGATTAATAATTAAATACATTATAATCTAATATTGAGATTATAATAATTATACTTATTTATTCTTTATTTTAGAAATCAACCATAGTATTAGTGATTGTATATTCTATACCTTTATCCATATATCTTTTCTTGATGAAAATTCACATGATTAATGGTTCATTCACAGGATTAATTGTACATCTAATTATAATAAAATCATTGAGCCTCAAACATTCCTTCTTGATATTAGTGTCTATTATATCAACAAAAATAATATAATTCCATTCCATTCCAGAAAACCCCAATATGGATCAGTGAAATATTGTTATATGCTGGAAATTACAAATATTAAATTTTACAATATTCAATACTTCACATTACATAATGATAAACTAGTATGAATATATATTTTACATATTTTAAAATTAATGTTTGTAGAATTATTTATCCACTTTAGTGGAACATGACATAATGACATAATAAGATTAAAATTATTGAGATAGTGACACCCCATGACACATTAGATTTAGGAGAACATAATATAAATCAATCTTAATATACATACAATCTACTTTCTCCATAAAATATATTTATATTATTATAACACATTCTTCATAATTAAAAAAAATCCCATTCCATTTCTCGAAAATGTAAAAAATTATATACCAAATCAACTCATTTATCATTAGGAATGTAATAATAATAAAAATATCTCCAAAATAATATATCATTCCATGCCATTTATTTTTTATCATCACTAGTTTATTGAAACAATTAACACCATTTTTGGGAGTCTCTACTATTACAAAACACTTAAATGACAACCACTTCCCATTCATTACATACTACATAAGGAAATATATATTTTTGGAACTCATTCCATTATTTATATACTGACATATTAGAAATTGCATTAAATGATGGTTAATTCTACTATAATAACTATTCAAACAACTTGATATCATGTTTTAAAAAAATATGTTTCTCCATATAGCCCTTATTAGTATACCTATCATTTAACATTATTCATATAACGATATAATCTATAAATTAAGTCTTACAGTCATAAATAGTATGGATATCCCTCTATAGAGTTTGATTATTGATATTTCATTAGTTCATTCCAATAGGAAGTGTTTTTAAATAGTGTAATTTGTTATTTTATGACATCTATTAATGAATTGTAAATCATATTTTTCAATCCTTGGTACAGTGCAACACTTAATGAAATAATTTTAAATTTCTGAACAAAAAATTGATGAATCATAAGAATATTTATTTTATGAATATTATCATATGATAACAACATATTACAATACTTCATAATGATTCAGAAACATTTTATGAACCAACCAAATAATATCCATATACTCTGTAAAATCAGGTGTCTAATTTGGACACTTTATTGTGGACCAGTTAATGATCGAGTCAATACCCATCCCAACATATCATGGTTATTACCCATAGGTTTATCTATGTTATTTCCTTTATCCATATCCTTATATCCATTGATGGATATCGATTATGTGAAAACTTAAAGTCAATTTAAAAATGTTTTTATAACAGTTCTCTTATATATAGTCTTATCCCTAGAGTCCATGAAATGGTTATTTACTAATATATATTTATCTATATACAGTTCCCTAGGGACATATTAAACATTATTTGATAGTCAATTTATCTCCTCAAATCATGTATCCACGATATGATTTAAACATTATTACATTAAAAAAAGATATAAATGATCATATAACCTTATATTTATTATATTAGTAGTCTTAGAAAATTTAATATAAACATGAATCTGATATTTTATTTAAAGAAAAAACATAACATGTGAAAATTTTTCATCCATTAAAAATATTTATTGATTCATTATATATAACATGGTGTATGGGAAACAATAATGGTTGATCTCAAATTACTAATAATGGATGATTTATAGTAGAATATATCATAAATTATATATGATATGATTACTATGTAAGAGTTAAAGAACATAAATTATTACATATAACGAATACCATGGATGTGTAATTTAAATATGGATTAAATAAAAACATAAAAATGACATTGATAAAAATAAACGGGTCCATAATTATAGAATTTATAATTATAGGCACCAAAATTTTCAATTCATGGCCTCATAAAAATTCATCATAAATAAATAGTTAAGTAATATTTAAAATTAAAAATGTATTATTTCTCATAAGATATACTGTTGAATTGAGGGGGGAAAATGGGACCCAAACATTATTTACTAACCCAAATTATTTCTTAAGATGACATAATTTAATAATTATACAACAAATAATAAATACAAATATCCATATTGGAAAAATAGAATATGAAATTGAAATATTTTTGAGTTTTTGTTAACAAAAAAGTTATTTTAAGACATACATTGAAACAAAATGGATGGTATCATTTTTGAATATCTGTTTTAAATAATAGTATTTATCAATGGATGTTGACAATGTTTGAATTACCAAAAAATAAATATTGAGGCCTAATTTATGAAATATTAAAAAAATTCCTTTTATGTTTTTGAGATTATTTAAACAAATGTAAATAATATTTAAAAATTTATATTATTTAAAAATACCCAATATTTCTTATAATGTATTATCCAAAGGAAAAAATATTTATTATTGTGATAAAATATATTCATAAGTTATAAGTAACAATAATGTTTCAATTTAAGATATGGTGATATGAAAAAAAGAATCTATATAAGGAAATTAAAAAAGCTTTAAAAATTTTTAAATAGAAGTAAAAAATATTGGAAAATGATTTTCAATAATTATATAACCATATAGAAGTAAATTTGTTCAATAATTTTATGAAAAATGTATTTAGTATAAATATACTTGGAATATCATTAAACTAAGGATTGATTTTCTCAAAAAATATTATCTATGTTGTCTTAAAAACCAAAAAGGGGAAAACGAAATTAAAAATATAAAATTAAAATATAAAAATAACTGATCAAAATAGATTTATATTAAAATATAAGAATAATATAATATCTTTCAATTCATATCTAATCACAAAAAATATAGAGAAAACATGAATATAGAGAAAACCCTTACAAAATTGTTGCTATTTCAACAAAAGTATCATTAATGGAGAGATTATGATATATATATTTAAAGAACCTGAATTTTAGTAAATTATTGATAAAATAAACTCATATAGTAATTTATTCATCACAAAGAAACATGTTCTAAAAAAGGAAGAAGTTTTAAATAAGTGAAGTTTAGTTATGAAATCACATACCAAAGGCTTATTCATCGTCAAATATAATCTAGTCGCCTCAATAATAAATTAATACAAATTACTAATCTATACTTGTAAGAACCCTATACTTATTTTTGAAGTATGAATTTCTTATTCTCTATTTTCTTTAAGTGTTTTTGAGAAAATAAGGAAGATGGGAAAAATCCTAAATTTTCGGACTACACGTCGTGTACTTTTCCACACACCGTGTACTTTTGGCCGTGTGGGATGAGTACACTGGGCATGTAGCCATGTCATTAATGAAAGGTGTAAAAACCGACTACACACCATGTAGTAGGTATTTACACGCCGTGTAGTTAGTCGGCTGGCAAATAGTAAGGTGATGGGAGCAGCTGCCAGCTGGGCGATAGTACACGACGTGTAGTTGGGAATACACGTCGTGTACTCATATCGAAGGATGAATAGTTTGGCGATGCCGCCAGAGGAACAGTTAAATAAGGGGAGTACACGCCGTGTAGTCAAAAGTACTAGCTGTGTAATTTGTTTTTTTCACATAAAATGGCCAGTAGCCAACCCTGTTCACAGGATTGGCTTAGAACCGGACGGGAGCTTGAGAGAGGACAGTCTAACATTTGTGGGTCTCCAGATTGAGCGTTGGGAATCCATTTCCTCTTTTGTCGATCACGTTGGAACCGCATGGGTATGCCCTCCCATCTCTTTGTATAGTTCTTGCCAATTCTTCCTCAAATTGAAGTTATTTGAGGTTGAACGAGAATTCTTTTACCTCATATCTACAACGTTCTTGGATGTTTTAGAAGGCGTCGTTTGGGTATATCAATCATTGATGATCGGGATAGGTGGCTTGGTGTTTAAATTTCCAACTGATGTGCGTTTTTGTACCGTTGAGATACGTTCCCATGAATGGGGTGTTGTATTGCTGAGGCTGTGTTGAATTAAATACCTAGAATTATAGGTAATTTAAATGTGATAATAAACTACTGTTTGGGACCATTTCTTGGATCTAGTACCACCCCGGGGGTACGTTCATCTGTTTAGTCGTTTGGCCAGGATACCCGAGGTTATGCCATAGTAGTGATGTTTATTATATTTTATTGAGAGGAAATGTATGTAAATTGTTTATTTACATGTTGGGAATGGCCCGATTTCTTGTGCCTGAGGGAAGTGTGCTTTTTAGCCTATGGGAATTGTTTGTTTAGCCTGAGGGCAAGGTACTGCTTAGCCTGAGGGCAACGTTCTATTTCACCTAAGGGAAACCATTCATATGCCTGAGGGCAGTGACTTCTGTGCCTGAGGGTGATACTTCTTACGCCTGAGGGAAATATCTTTTATGCCTAAGGGCAATGCCTGAGGGAAAGATTCTGATTACCAGGGGGTAAGCCTGAAGGCGTGGTTACATTAGCATGAGGGGAAGGTTCTGATTGGCATGAGGGCTTAGTTCTGAGAAACATTGAATGTTATTAAATTGAATTGAAAAAAGAATATTTAAATGGCAATGAAAATGGTAAAGTTTGTTACTTTTGAGTACTGCTTAGTTTATTACATTTACTACTGCACATCGTTGTTGCATGTTTACACACAGTTGAGCATGAGCCTTTGGTAGGTGCCTACTGTGATTATTTCTCACACCTTGTATGGGTCATGCTTTTCAGCCCAAACTAATTACGTTTCTGCAGGTGTGGATAAGGTAAAGGGTCCCTATATAGGTACTTGATTTGATGCAGAAGAGTAGGGGAGCATGGGACCAGTCTTAGTCTCGTGATAATGCCAGCTGTTTTATTTTGCTTTGTTGTACTCTATATTGTACTGTTGTGTAACATGTTATGGTTGTTTTCTTAGAACATTAGACATGTTTAATCATATTTATATAACTGGGTGGTTTTCTCCAATAGTAGTTGTTTATATTAAATGTGTATTTTTATTTCTTCCGTTGTTTTTGTATGTTATTTATTTTATTCTCCTACCCTACACTTTGAAAAATGAGGGAATTATTTCCCCACTATTAGACTTGGGCACTCGCTGCTAGTCGGCAGCCTATGGCGTTTAGGGAAATGCGCTTGAGGTCACGTGGTGAACTGGATTCGAGGCACCCGTTGAGTGGCACCTAGAACTAGGATGTTACAAAGTGATATCAAAGGAGGTTATTTTCTTTGACTTACTATTTGGAGCCTTAGTCAGGGATAGGATGATAATGGTAGTTGGTAATATGATGTGCCCGGGCATAGCTAACCCGTGTACAGGGAAAAGCCAATTTACCTCGTGCTGTAATTTTTCTAATATTTCAATTTTACAGTTGAAATGATTTTCACCGAAGGGTGACACACTTGTGATTTTGTTGTTTATATTATATTCATGGGTTCTATTTAGTTGCAACCCGATGAGATGATGGTATGCCATCTCAAGCATCATTTAGTCACATGCTAAAAATCACATGACATGCATAGTTTCCATTCTTTGTAAGTGAATTAGAAATTTCTTGTTGTTGGGATAGTTGTTGTGCTAGAAAAGCATGCTATTATGATAGCTGCTTTGATAAATACCTGCTATTTGATGGAGTATTATTTTGTGAGCCTGTTTTTAGAATGGACGTCGAACATTGGTTTTTGGGGAGTATGGGCCCTCATTCACCGAAATTTGGTGGAAAATTAACTGTGCGTATAACACATATAAGATGCCACACTTTGATTCGCAGGGGGTATGGGCCCTCACGGATCGGAATTTGGCACTTAGGTGTTGTTTTCATAATTTTCTGGGTTTCGGAGATGTTTCTAAGGCATACTATCCAGAAAATTATTATACACGTCGTGTATTACCTTAAACACACCGTGTATGTTCTTCTGTTTGGGAAGAAAAGAAAATTTTTTGAGTATACGCCATGTACCCTATGTACACTCTGTGTAGTCTCTTACCGTGCCATAGACCGTGTGGGCAGGAACACGGAGAAGGGAAATGCTGGGAGCGAACACGCCGTGTACCCTATGTACACACCGTGTGGTGTTGACCTAGATTCCTCCCATGTAACTAACAACATTGATGAAGGATTCCTTAGGAAATACACGTCGTGTCCATTATGGAACACGTCGTGTAGTTTGACCTTGAATCCGGCCGTGTAGCTAACCACATAGGTCGGTGTAATCCTTTCGTGTACATGCCATGACCATTTGGAAAACGCCGTGTAGTGGGAGCCATGTATCAGGTTGTGTAACTAACAACACGGGTCGGAGAAGCTCGTCTAGAATACGCCGTGTACCTGTGGGATGTGCCGTGTAGTCTTGTCCGAGGACAGACCGTGTGGACCTAACCATGTGGCTAGAAAACGGGGTAGTGAACACGCCATGTGCGGGTGTAACATGCTGTTTAGTTCAATCCGAGTAGTCGGTCGTGTCACAAACGACATGGGCAGTTGAAAAATTAAACCATAGATACCATGTAGACTATATAACTGTCATGTAGTTTTGTTTAACGGGAGCCATGTGGCATGGCCGTGTCGAAGGACCTGGGCAGGGGAAGAGAAGTCAGGTACACATCGTGTAGTCATTATACACACCGTGTAGTCTTGTTTTGAAAATCTTGAATGCCTTATTCCTCCTATTCCCCTTTTGGTTCCTTTGTTTTCAGACTGTGATAATTTTGATCTAATGTGTCTGTTTGAACTTGTAGATTTATGCCGCCAAGAAGACCACACATTGTTCACTAGGAGAGGAGCAAAGATTTTACTCCATAGATGGTGGTCCATGGGCTACCAGTGGATCCTCCAACAGAGCCAGATGTGGTGCCAGCCATTATACTAGACATAGGCGTGGAGGCGCATTTCCATGAAGGATTTATGTAGTTCATGAAGACCTTTCAGGGAGCATCATCGGCTTCCACATATATGGTTGAGCTAACTCGTATTATCTAGTAGCAGCATCCGCCTATGTTCTAAGGGGATAGCGGACCACATGCTACGGAGCCATGGATAGGGTCTATGCAGACTATTTTCTAGCGTCTTGAGATGCCTCCACGATGGAGGGTCAAGCTCGTGACTTATAAGCTATGTGATTCCACCAAGAGGTGGTGGGATGATACCACCCAGTCAGAGCATTACAGAGACATGGCGTGGGAACATTTCTAGACAACCTTCTACAACTTCTTCTTCCCAGAGAGGTGGAGGGCATATCAAGCTCAAGAGTTCATGAATCTGCAGCATGGTGCTATGTCGGTGATGGAATATTCTGCTCTCTTTACCGAGATTCAGAGTTTTGCACCAATTCTGGTGGGCGATGAGATGCTGAGAGCTAGACGCTTTGAGGATGGTCTTCGATATGACATCAGAGCACTAGTGAATGTTTTCAGGTTTCCTATAGTACATACTATTGTGAATCAAGTGCATATTACAGAGAGGAACCTTCGGGAAGATAGTGGTGTGGGAAAGGGCGGTTCATCACCAGTTTATGAGACTATTTCTGCCAGTAAGAGGAAGCGACCGATGATTTTCTCTCTTGGTGGTAGTACTAGCCAGAATATTTTTTCAGGTGGCCCGATCAAGTGCTGCCAGTGTGGTAAGGATGGGCACAAGATACTGATGTGTCCACGTGACCCAGTGGAGTTCCGAGCTTGCGGCAAGATGGGTCATCTGCAACGCTTCTGCAGGGCGTTTCCACCAGTAGCTAGTGAGAGGGGTTCTCTGCAGACTCCTCATGCAGGGGCAGGACCAGTAGCATCTTACCAGTCGGAGAACTAGAATACGTCAGGGCATGCAGGCAGGGACGATGGTCATGGTCGTGGTAGCCAGACACCTGGATCTCAGAGGTAGCAGGAAGGGACAGCTCAGGGTAGCCAGGCTGTGTCGCAGGGCCGCGACACTAGGCAGACATATGCAGTGGAACAGACCCAGTAGAAGCAGGATCTTGGACCTTCTACTGTCAGAGGTACTATTATAGTAGCTTCTATTTTATCTTCAGTACTTTTTGATAAGTGTTCTACACATAGCATCATATCTGTGCCCGTTGTGGAGAGCCATGGGCTCTGTGTTTCATCTTCTTCTGTAGTTATGACGTTGGACACTCCGTTGGAAACTAGAACAGCTAGTGTGTGTCCGTGAAAGGAGTGCCCCCTTGAGGTTGGTGAGTTTCACTTCCTTTGGGAACCATATGTCTTAGAGATAATGTGTTATGATGTCATTCTCGTGATGGACTAGTTCCTTACCTTTCAAGCCTTTGCGGATTGCTTCCGTCGTAGGGTGAGTTTCATGTCACTAGAGGGTGGAGAGTTTCTTTACAAGGGAGAGTGGGATGTTAAGGCAAGGCGATCTAGACCAGATCATCATGGGAAAGGTGGTGTCACAGCCCAGATTGTGAGCTTACATCTGGACGACTAGGGGACTTGTTAGAAGGATTTCCCTCTAGTGGTTCATGATTTCATTGCTGTTTTTTTCTGGACGACTTTTCGGGACTACCTCCAAAACTTGAGGTTGATTTTTCTATTGAGAATGTGCCAGGAGCAACACTGGTTTCCATTCCTCCTTATAGGATGGCCACACCAGAGTTTTACGAGCTCAAGTGCCTGTTAGGGGAGTTACCAGAAAATGTTTTCATCTGAACTAGTACTTCTCCTTGGGGTTCTTTGGTCATTTTTATGAAGAAGGTGGGTGGTACCCTCAGACTTTGTGTGGATTTTCGGAAGTTGAACCAGTTAATGGTTAAGAACCGATATCCCTTTCCATGGATTGATGATCTTTTTGATCTACATCGTGGAGCACGACTATTCTCGAAGATTGACCTGAGATCAGGATATCATCAGCTATGCGTTAGACCATCTGATATACCTCTCACAGCATTCATGAGTAGGTATGGTCTATATGAGTATACGGTTATGCCGTTCGGGCTCACGAACGCACCAGAAGTTTTCATGGATCTGATGAATCGTGTGTTCCATCCTTGTTTGGATTATTTTGTGTTAGTATTCGTGGAAGATATCTTGGTGTTCTCTCACATTCGACATGACCATGCCACCTATCTTGAGATCGTATTGAGTACACTAAGAGAGCATCGACTATATGTTAAGATATCAAAGTTCCACTTTTGGACGGACTGAATACACTTCTAGGGGCTTATCATCTCTGAGGCAGGATTTGCAGTAGTCCCAGAGAAGGTGAGAGCAGTTGTTTCCTGGGAGAAACCTAAGAACGTGTTTGAAATACAATGTTTATTGGGGATGGCTTATTACTACAGACACTTCATACAGGACTTCTCCCGCTTAGCAGCACCGTTGACGGGTTTGACTAAGAAGGGTGTGAAGTTTGTTTGGTTAGAAACTAGTGAGACAGCCTTCCAAGATCTGAAGGGAAAGTTGACATCAGTACCGATCCTGATACTCCTAGAGCAAAGGAAACTCTTTAAAGTTAATTATGATGCATGAGGTATCAGTCTATGAGTTTTTTTGATGCAGGAAGATCGAGTAGTTGCGTACGGGTCTCAGTAGTTGAGGCCACATGAGAGGAATTACTCGACACATGATCTCGAGTTGGCTGTAGTTGTTCATGGGTTGCGCTGTTAGAGACATTATCTCTTGGGATAACATTTTGTGGTGTTCACGGACCACAAAAGTATCATGTACATCTTTACCAAGTGTGACTTGAACCTGAGACAACGAAGGTGGGTTTAATACCATTAGTTCTTCGATTTTGAGCTTGCATATACACCTGGTAAAGGTAATGTAGTAACTGATGCACTGAGCAGGAAGACTCAGATACAGGCAGTGCAGGAGGCCAGTAATGAATAGAGGCTTATGGATTTGTTCTCTGAGATGCATCTGGAGGTGCACGACAGTCAGGGGCAGACCTATCTTTCATCTTTATATGCGACTTCTATCTTTCGGTATAGAGTGAAGATGAGACAACTATCAGATTCAGAAGTCCAAGTTCTATGGGAGTCGGTGACCAGTGAGGACACTCCTCCTGGTTGGATGATAGACGATGATGAAGTATTGTGTTTCCATGGATGAGTGTGGGTTCGAGGAGATATACGCGAGGATCTGATGTGGGAGTTTCATGCTTCAGCTTGGGTAGTTCATCCTGGGGTTACCAAGATGCACCGATACTTGAGATGTCAATACTGGTGGTCAGGAATGAAGATAGAAATAGCTGGTTTTGTTACAACATGATCCACCTGTCGGCTGGTGAAGGCAGGGCATCAGAGGCCAGCCGGACTGTTATAGCAGTTACCCATTCTGATGTGGAAATGGGATGATGTTTCAATGGACTTCGTGACTGGGTTGCTGAGGTCACCTCGAGGAAATGATTTTGTGGACAGACTCACAAAGGTAGCTCACATTTTTCCAATCAAGGAGACCTTCTGTGTTGACGAGATCAGTAAGTTGTATATCCGAGAGGTCGTACGTCTCCATGGGGTCCCTCGTTCTATCTTTTCAAATAGGGATTCCCATTTTACATCTCGTTTCTGGCAATGTTTTTAGAGGGAACAGGGTACATAGGTGCTTTTGAGCATAGCTTACCACCCTCAGACCGATGGCCAGTCAGAGCGTACGATACAGGTGCTTGAGTACATGCTGCGTGCATGCATCCTAGACTTTGGGGGATCTTGGGAGAAACTCATACCCCTAGTCAATTTTTCCTATAATAATAGTTTTTAGGAGACTATTGAGATGGCACATTATGAGGATTTATATGTTAGGTCATGTTGATCACCCTTGTGCTGGTTATAAGAAGGTGAGACAACCTTAATTGGACCACTTCTCATGGAGGATACTTCTGAGCAGGTCCAGTTGATTCAGAAGCAGATGGCTATCGTACAGTCTCGTCAGAAATCTTATGCAAATCGCTGCAGACCACCCTTGGAGTTCATGGTTGGGGATCAGGTTTTCTTTCATGTTTCACTGAGGTTGGTACAAAGGCGGATCAGGGGATATGGTAAACATTCAACGAGGTATGTAAGGCCATTTGAGATTCTGGAGAGAGTCGGGCCGGTTTCCTATCGGTTGTAGTTACAACCGAGGTACCGAGCCATGTACGGTGTCTTCCATCTATCCCAGTTGCGACACTATCATTCAGACCCTTCTCACATATTTCAGCCTGAGGATTTTGAGCTTGAGGTAGATGTTTCCTTTGAGGAGAATCCGATTCTTATTGTTGATAAGAGCAGAAAGGTTCTCCGAGGCTGGTCAGTTCCTCTTGTACGGGTGTTGTGGCAGCATGGCTGAGTGCAGGATGAAACCTAGGTGCGAGAGATCGACGTACGTGCTCAGCGGCTAGATTTGTTCATGGCTATATCCTCACCACCCTCGGAAGGGCAATTCGAGGAAGGATTGATTTAACAGGGGAAGTTTATAAGAACCCAGTTCATATTTTTGAGGTACGAGTTTCTTCTTTTCTCTTTTCCTTAAGTGTTTTTGATAAAATAAGGATGATGGAAAAAATCCTATATTTTGGGACTACACACCATGTAATTTTTCAAACACCGTATACTTTTGGCCATGTGGGATGCGTACACAGGGAGTGTAGCCATGTCATTGATGAAATTTGTAAAAACAGAATACACACCGAGTAGAAGGTATTTACACGTTGTGTAGTCCGTCGGCAGGAGAATATTAAGGCGGTGGTAGAAGCAGCCAGCTAGGCGAAAGTACACACTGTGTAGTCGAGAATACACACTGTGTACTCATGTCGATGGATGAACAGTTTGGCAGTGCCACCAGAGGAATAGTTAAATGAGGGGAGCACACGCCATGTAGTAAAAAGAAGACGCCATGTACTTTTATTTTCACTTAAAATGGGAAGTAGCCAACCCTTTTCAAAGGATTGGCTTAGAACTGGATGGGAGCTCAGGAGAGGATGGATGAAACTTTGTGGATCTCTAGATCTAGCGTCGGGAATCCATTTCTGCTTCCGTCGATCATGTTGGAATGACACGGGTGATCCCTCCCATCTCCTTGTGTAGTTCTTGAAAATTATTCCTATAATAGAAGCTATTTGAGGTTGAACGAGAATTATTTTACCTCATATCTACAACATTCTTTTATGTTTCAGAAGGCATCGTTCGAGTATATCGATCACGGGTTATCGAGATAGGTGGCTTGGTGTTTAAATTTCCAACTGATGTGTGTTTTCTATACTATTGAGATACGCACCCATGAATGGTGTGTCATATGGTTGAGGTCGTGTTGAATTAAATAGCTATAATTATGGGTAATTTTAATGTGATAATAAACTGCTGTTTAGGATCATTGCATGGATCCAGGACCACCCCTGGGGTGCGTTCCTCTATTTATCTATTTGGCCATGATACCCGAGGGTATTCCATAGTAGTGATGTTTATTAAATTTACTTGATAGGAAATGTATGTAAATTGTTTATTTACATGTTGGGCAAGGCCCGGTTGCTTGCGCCTGAGTGCAGTGTGCTTTTTAGCCTGAATGCATTATTTGTATAGCCTGAGGTCAAGGTACTTCTTATCCTGAGGAAAACTTTCTATTTCGCTTGAGGGAAACCTTTCTTATACCTGAGGGCAGTGACTTCTGTGCCTGAGGGAGACACTTCTTATGCCTAAGGGAAATATTTTTTATAACTGAGGGAAATTCCTGAGGGAATGATTCTGATTACCTGAGGGTAATCCTGAGGGCGTGGTAACATTAGCCTGGGGGCAATGTTCTGATTGGCCCCAGGGCTTAGTTCTGAGGAACATTGAATGTTATTAAATTGAACTGATAAAAGAATATTTAAATGTCAATGAAAATGGTAAATTTTCTTACTTTTTACTACTTCTTAGTTTATTTCATTTACTACTGCACATCGTTGTTGCATGGTTACACACAGGTGAGCACGTGCCTTTCGTGGGTGTCTACTGAGATTATTTATCACACCCTATTTTGGTCATTCTTTTCGGCCCAATCAGATTACATTTCTGTAGGTGTGGATAAGGGAAAGGGTCCCTATACAGGTACTTGATTTGCTACTGAGGATTAGGGGAGCATGGGACTGGGCTTAGGCTTGTGATGCTGCTGGCTGTTTTAATTTACTTAGTTGTACTCTGTATTGTACTTTTGTGTAACATGTTCTGGTTGATTTATTAAAACATGAGACATGTTGCATCATATCTATATAACTGGTTGGTTTTATTTTACTATAGTTGATTATATTAATTGTGTATGGTTTATTTCTTCCGCTGTTGTTGTATGTTATTTACTTTATTCTGTCGCTCTACACTTTGAAAAATCAGGGCATTGTTTCCCCACAATCTGACCTGGGCCCTCACTGCTAGTCGACAACATCTAACTTTTGGGGAAATGAGCATGAGGTCACGTGGCGAACCGGGTTCGGGGCGCTCGTTGAGTGGCACCCAGAACCGGGACTTTACAATACTATAACAAAATTTTTATTTATCATTCTAGATAACATGTATTATTATTTTATTGTTCTCAAATTATTGATAATTTGTCATTAAATAAATATTATTTTATAGACAACTCCATTTTCCATGCATGTTTCTATTTGACAGGTATAATTCATGCATAGTTTTCAAGATTTTATAGTATACAGAATCTTAAAAATGTTAGAGTAATCATTTTTTACATTAAATATAATTTTATAAAATTATATTTATCTTATAATGAATAATGAATTTCATCTTTTGATTGAGAGGGAATTCAATACATAAACATGAGTGATGATTCCATTTCCTAATGTCTAAAAGGAAAATGAAATTCAAAATGGTTTAATTTTTTATAATCATAATGAATTATATATTTACAATAATTATTCATCAAATACATCCTTATTTCAATATATGTATTGACAAAATGAAAAATGGATCCCAACCCTTTATTGACCTTATATTGCACACATACGCAATAACAACATTATAACATTCCAACAGATAAATGGGTAAGGAGTTATATGAGTTATTATCTTTCAAGAATCATTATAATGTCATAAATATATTATATATTCAATAATTTCATATTAATAAATAATAGTATGAGATAGTGATAAAAAATAAATACAAAATTATGTGGATATGGTAGTTCGTAAGCATGCACCCCATATGACTTTAATGATTGGTTCTTTAGGGAGACAATGAAATATAAAATGATACTTGGGATTATATACATTTATGTGGGTTGATATTGGGAGATCAAATTGGATTACGTGGTGTAAACTAGCAAGGATAAGATGTGTGCTTTTACATGTAAGGTGTGTGGCACACTTTTAATTACTCATTACAATTAAATACTATAATTTTATTTCTCATCAAAAATAAGAAAATAAATTATATCGTTTATATGAAAATTTGATCCCATTTTCCAATAATAGTTATTATAACATTTAATTACCATTTCAAAATGTTGTGACCTTAGTTGCCTCATTTTACCCTTTTATCATAGTGAAAATATTTTTACAACATTTACTATTATTAAATAATAAATCAAAAAATAACCTCAATTCTAAATTGGGACCTCCTTATTCCAAATTTGTAATGAAATTTTTAAGTCTAAATTTTACAAAGTGTCTCAAATTTATTATACTATATGTCAACAAATGTAATGAGATTTAATGTTTTTCAAAATGGATTTTAGACATAAAAATTATCTTATACCAAAATAGAGTATAATATTTATTCATATATGAATATTAATATTATATTTAATATAATTGTTATTATATCATTCTATAACCAAATAAAAATTTAAATGTATTTATTACAATATTTAATTTATATATTTGATAGTATTTAGACAATGATATTTTCAAATATTCACCAAAATTTATTAAAAAACCATAACAAATCATCCATATATATCACCAAAATTATGATTTCAAAAATGAAGTTCTTTTTTTAATTAAATTTCTTAATTAAAATGAAATAAATTTCAATAAATACACATGAAAGGTATAAATTTAGTTTTCTGAAAGGGTAAAGTTTGATTCATAAAATCAATTATTCCTTCTTATTTTTTAGGAACAAAAATTAGATAAATAATAATTTGTTGGATATAATTTATTCTCAACAAATTTTATTAAAAATCATTTATCCATGGTAAATAATTAAAAAATATTATGTTAAATATTAAATATACATATACATTTTTTTTCGAAAAATATACTTGTTTCCCCAAAAAATTATATTATCTTCATTTGAAAAATAATTATAATCATTATATTAATGATTATTATTTTCTCTGGTTTTATAAATTATAATATATCATATTCTTGAAACTATAAATTATTGAAATTATCTTTAAAATAAATTGTATATTTTATAATATTTTTTTAATGAATACATTTCTAATTTACCAAGAATCACTAAATTAATACTTCTTAATTGGTCAAAATAATTAATATTTGTTTAACTATCATATAATATATTACATTTTATATTTAAAAAATGTATTAGTCGCTTATAATTATGGTTTCATACATTGTATGCTACTGAAAGATGTAATAATTTAAATGAAATCATGTAACACACTGTGTTTTTGCAGAACATTTTTAAAAATAAATTACATTTTTTTGTATCATTAAAAGAAAAAATTCAAAAACTCTTCAAACAAGACATGGAATTGGAAAACATTACATTGAACATTTTCTTGGTGCACATTACACACAAAACTGATGTTTCTAAGAAACATCATTTTCTTATTATAAATATTTAAAAGACATAATTATAACATAGCCCTTAGAATAGAAATATGGTAAATAATAAAAACATTTAAATTATTTCTTATAATGGTTTTTTATAAATAAAAAACATTGATAATGAAAAATATGATTTTTGGTAAAGCCCAATTATCTTAAAAAATAGTCATCTTCTCGAATGAATTAATTTTAATGTCCTTATATAAAAAAATAAATAAAATTTTAGGCACATTAGGAAATTTTATTTGATAAAATAAACATCAATTTTGAATTGATGATGAAAAAATTATCATACCGATATTTTTTGGGATAATTTTTAGAAACTTTATTTTTAGATGAATAGTAAAAAATTATGAAATTTAATTCCAAACATTTTTTTTCATAAAATGTATTTATATGGTAAAATTATATTTTAATTTGGGATCAAATTTTAATTAGATTATATTTTTATAAATTAATTCAAATTGGGTTATTGGAACCAATTTCTCATTGAAATTGATTATAAAAACATAGGAATATTTTTATCATTTTTTATTTAAAATTCATGCATTGTCCACCTGACTACGAGATTATTTTTAAAATAATTTCTAATACTAATATGATTGGAATCTTGAATATTTGATTTAATATTAGAAATAATCAAAATTAAAAATAAATAATAATTTCTAATTAGTTTTTTTCTAAAAATAATAGTTATTGTAATTAAAAAATAATTACACTAATTAAGGTAATATTAAAATATTTTAAAGGATAAACCAAAAGGTTAAGAAAAAAATTGATCATCTCGATGTATATATTGGATCTATTAAATTTAAAACCTAAATGAATTTTAAATGATTAGAACACCAAACTTCTACCATGATACGTCAATTTACCTTCCATTATTGAGTTTTGTGTAGTTTTTATGACTTTGTTGGTGAAAACATGGGTACACCTAACATGTTTTCGAAATTTCCCATTGAGTCATTTGCCTTAAATATAAAATGACTCTACATCTCCTCTTCTAAATATCTCTAAAAAACAAATGATTAAACAATATCTGTGAAATATACTTCAAAATATCCATATTAACCTCCTTGAATCCTCCCATTGGTTATAATGCTATCCAATGGAGCCTTTTGGAACAATCCAAAAGGATATACACATTTAAGATATAACACATTCTCTCAAGATCCATTAATTTATACTCTATATCCATCCAAATACTATATTTATTCCATTAATTTTTAAATATAATAATATTATCAATATACTATGATATTGTTAAGATGATTCATCAACCCACACTTTCCCACACCTATATCTATGGGGTAATGATCATATTGTTTATGTGTACGATGAATTGTTGCCTCACAAGATGATAATTGTTCCGTTTTAGATTAAAAATTCTCATGTTGAAAATTATGATATACAATCTATTTATATATGTTATATATTACATTTATTATTCCTTTAATCTTCTTTATTACTTTTATAAAAACATAAAAGTTTACATTTCATTTGGTGTAAATACAATGATTTTGTTTGAAGAAGTGTGCACTACTTCCCCCTCGAAGTAGTTTGATTCATTAACCCACTAAAGTGATTGTGTTAAGGATGGGTTACATGACCATATATACAGATATATATATATATATAATTATAATTATACTTTAATTATATTATATACATACATTCACATATGTTATTTTCATTCATTCTTTTAACACGAAAAAAATGGAAACGATGTTCATGTGTTTGTACGAATTGTTGCTTACATAAATAATGTATTCCATTTCATAATTATATATTCTATAGATTATTATAACAAAATTAAACTTCATTAAAATTCTATTTAATACATGGTTTACATTCGGTAATCATTATATAAGTATAAGGACAGATGATATAACAAATTAAGAATATTGCAAAGAACAAAGCAAATACTATCGGAAGTGAATTCTTAACATATGAAGTTTACCAAGAGGATTATATAAGTTCCTAATAAAACTAAATAGTGAATTAAATAAAAGAATATAGTTTTTTAAAATATTTATAATAAATTTATATTTATTATACATGTGGTTTGAATGAGTATGATGTGAGTCAAGTGATGAGGTAAGGGGATTTCCATTCACTTTTTATTTTATTGTGATACATGATTTATTCACCGCCCATTGCATTTGTGTGGTGTTTTCAAATACCATGGACTTATTGAATTAGTCTTTTACATAAAAGATTGTATTTTAACATATCTGTTCTATGATCATTATTTCATGGTGTTAATGTTTCGAAGGATACAAAATTGGTAAAATAGATTTGTCACAATTTACCTTATTTGAGGATCTTGTTTTTCTATTCACCAAAATAATTATATAGGAGTATGTTAATCCATTTTAAATGAAATATCATGACTTCAATTATTTTCATGATATTTTAATCTTTAGGGACGGTCCCCTTTTTTACATTGAAAGTATGATCCCAACATACCATGGTATAAGAGTTTATTGAAACAATGACATCTCTTTTCACTAATGCTTATGTTTATTATTACTTTGATTAAATATTATCATACATCTCTAAGGAACAATAATAATTTTTATTCTCTTATGGTTAATCATGATATCATCATGTATTAGTTCCATTTTCCACTCTTTAGTACTTAATATAATTAATTATGTTAAATATTATTGTCCCACTCTCTAGTCAAAAATCTATTGTATTCAAATGGAATATTTTCAATAAAAAAATTAATAAGATATTTGAAACCCATTTTCAAGGAAAATTTATTATGAAATTTTTTTATTTTTTCTAATGATTAATTTATATGTTTTAAAATATATTTTCAATGAGAAATGTTTAAAAAAAATTGATTTAAAAAATCAACGTAAACTAGATATTTTCCTAAAGAAATGTTTTTAAATGTGCTTCAAAAATTATTTCAAATTTAATATATTACCCATTGGTGTCATTAATTCCTTTCTAGAGAAATTATTCAATGTTTCGATTCGTTTTATTTTTCTAAATGGATTATGTTTTATATGTCGTGATATTTATGAAACTTGTTTCTCCTTCATGGATTATGTGCTTTTCGAAGCCCTTCATTTTTATGTATTATGTTAACTATTAAATGGTTTTGAAACTTGTATATTTCAACATGTTATTATTTGAATTGATTTTTATAATTCCCATTTCATTTCATTGGACATGATATGATTATTTAGGATCGTTTGGAATTTGCATGTATGATTTCACCCTTAGATGAGTGGGACCTATATCTCATTTCAATGTAATATATAATGATTAATATCTCATGATATACAATAAGATGATGTTTGGAATGACCATTGGATACTTATATGGCTATTGGAGTGAACAATGACTACCAAGATGATTTTAGGAGTGAACTTGTCCAACTTATATGTCCATTAGACTGAACCATGACTACTAAAGTGATATAGGGAGTGAACTCATACTACCAACATTGTCTTGGTAGCGATACCATGTACACTATGAAAATATTATTATATGATTATATATCTACATAAATTCTTTATTATATTCCTATTTTATTCTATCATGGATTATGATCATTATTTTCCAATGATTCATGACTTCTGAAATACTAATTGTTATTCCATAATTCTCTTTTTTGATCTTGCATATACAGGGTATGATATTGAATTTTCATGATAATGATCTCATAATGATATAGTCCTGATTATTCTTACATATCTATCTTTTTTACCTTTACTGAGGATTTGAGATCACACCATTTTATGTTTCCTTCCCCCATGATATGACGATTTGTTTCTGATGTGTCTAATAAGGGCGCTAGTCTAGAAGAACCTTGTAGGAGGTAATGTTGATCACTTATATAATAGTGATCATTATTCAGTGTTTCCTATGGTGCTATAATAATTACGGTCTTTGGGAATCTATTTGTATAATGATTTAATTATTCCAAAAATGTTATGAAATGTTAATATATGAGTAACGAGTGTCTCTATAGTGGGAATCATGTCAATGGTTTAGTCATCCATTAGAATCTATGATGAGAACACCATACTGAGAACCCTAACAACATGTCTAGTGATAAGTCTATGGATGAGAAGATGTATAGGAAAACATCCATGAATTTTGGCCAAGAATATATTGAGTGGTTTACAATACAAAGTAGATTCATGTTGGGAAAATCCACTTGAAGGCCTAATTCGGTGGTCTGATCGCCATCACAGAGTTCACAGTTGTCTCATAGGACAATGCCAACATAGGATTGATGGCTAGAAACTGGCTCCACCTACAAACAGAAGTTCCATTCTACTATAACTAGTGCCTCATGTACTCCCTTGAGTGTTGAGTGGGGGGACTCTATGGTGATGTGTCTCTATTTTTCCATTATGAATCCCTCTATTTGGATGTTGATTACATCAAGTGAAAGGAAAAACAAGTTTAGTCTAAAGAATTTAAGCACAATGTTGTTGTGTCTAAACCATCGATTGATTTATATGGTTCATTTATCCTAGCAATTAACTAATTTTAATCTACAACCGTTGGACATGGGATAATAAGTTTTCATCTCCATGACAAGAGGGAAGCTGGTTCCCAGTAACATGGAACTCCAGAAGATCACTTCATACGCCTACATGAATCATGGTAGAGTGATCCTAGATCCCCTTACCCCTAAAATAAATTAGGATGTTCACTCTATTGTAATGGAAATGTGTCATCTTGCATTTTTCACCAGGAAAGATTGAACCATCTCATGATGGTGTTCCACTAATTCTTTAATATTATCATGCTTGGACCATTGGGAAGAACGCCTAATGGGATTATGTCAACATCCTTTGTCACCATGGTCTCAGAAGTATGAGAGTCTCATTGTGGGGATTCCATTTCCACTCAGACTGACACTGGGGTTACATCAATATCATCCAATCAGAAGGTAAAATGTTACTGGAGATTTTGATGAACATTGAAAAGATTTTACTCCTGATAAATTGGATGCAACATGAGCTGGAATGAAAAAAAAATCATAGATATTCTTAGAAAACATTCTCAAACTATGAATGCTGGTAGACATCAATATTAGAAAAGGAGGGTACCAAATTTTATTAAGTAATTCAAAAAGAAACTACAGCTATCATTTACAGGGTCTTCTAACCCACTATTTACTAAACAATAGACCAATACTACTGGGATTATATTCTCTGTTCTCCATTGTTTAGAGCATGATAAAAGCATTAAATCATTCTATCGGTTACATGGTGAAGCATACCATTGATGTGAAAAAATAAATAATATGAGCTAGTAATATGGTATTGAATCCATGGATTGGGATGAGGTCAAGAAGATATTTTTCATTAAGTACCTTCCTATTATTACATATACCAAGATGAAAAAAGAGTTACCTAGGTTGAATAAAGGGATGACGAATATGTTGGTACCAACGGGGCTAATTTCACGTGACTTGTGAGGTATGATTCAGGAATCATCATCCAAAACGAATGTAATGTTGATAAGTTATTATGTGGATTAAATCCATGAATAAAAATGGAATTAGATATAATAATATTTATACAATATGTGGAGATAGTGATTTTTATAATTAAATATGAAATAGATTTTGGAGTCACGTATCGATCTCATTAGTTTGACAAGAAGGGGATAATGAAGTTTAAAAAAAGATGTAAAAATAATGAATAGAATAATATGAGATTCCCTTTATACTCTATGTTTGGGAAGAGGCATGGATGAAATTTACATAAGTCATATAATAAATGATATTTCTATGGAAGGGAATGCAATTGGGTATTTGTTTGCTGAAGTGATGGGAAGAAGTTTCCTAAGACTGTGAATGGGAAAAAAATAACATAGAATGCACCTCCAAAAATTCATATCTTCAAGTGCAAGGAGAATGAGAATTATGAAAACCACTATCCAAACCCAAGGGCACGTGATGATGATAAATGTGAGAACCCTATTCAGCTGAGGTAAAAGAGGGAAATCTCATGAAATTTCTATATTTTGATCAGGGATGAGATAAAGAAATGAAGAATTGTACACTTGTCATCCACTCAATAGTTTCTAATGACATATTTTATTCTTGATATACACTATATTACATTTATAAATAATATTATAAGGCTCTTAAGATTCTACCAAAGAAATTATATTTTAAATTATATGTAAAAAACCATAATGTTATAATGATTGTATCCCTAATCTATGATTCCTCTTAGGTTGATGTTTTTGGGAATGTGTTTTCTGAAGATCTTTTTATTTATCCTTTGGTTGAATTTGATTCCATCATAGGCATGGATCACCTTTCTATTCATAAAGGCCACATCTATTAAAATGGAATGAAATTTGTTTTTGATACTTCAAAACCCCCCTATGATCATCCATTCATGTGATTATAAGTATGAACATCATGTGGGTATTATAACTACAATATGGGTGTTAATTACCATTTAAAAGGGTTTTTTTCACAAATGGTTAGGGATATTATTGACATTGATGATATGCCCATTGATCAGGATTTTGTAGATGTAATTCAAGAATAGTTTCCTTGGATTTCACCAAAACAAAAATGTTGAATTTTAAATAGTACGCATACCTAGTTTGACACTAATTTCAAAGACTATTTATTGAATGGCTCCAATTTATTTATAGGAATTGAAGTAGCAACTCATTGAAAATTTTTATAAGGGATTCATGCGGACAAGTGTGTCACCATGGGGTACAATGGATTTTTTAAGAAAATTATATATTGTTAAATGGGACTCTTAATTGATTATATAGTGTTAAACAAGATTGAAATCAAGAAAGTGTATCTTATTCCTTGTATTGATTATATTGTTGATTAACAATGTGAAGTTCAATACATTTCCAATATTTAACATCATTTTTCATATCATCAATTATGGGTCATGGAATAGTTTATACCAGAGATATCATTTTCTTATAAATTATGGACACTATAAATATATCATGATTATTTTTTGTCTTATTTATTCCCAAGAACTATTCATGTATTTAATGATTAATTTATTTAGAGGTTACATCAATCAGTTTGTGGCAGTATTTATAGATGAAATTTTTCTATATTCAATGATAAAACTAGATCATGATGATAACATGAAAATTTTATTAAATATCCTATAAATGGATAATATATAAGAAAACAATACAAATTGTGTATTTTGGATGAAAAAAAATTCATTTTTGGGTTACATAATATCATGAGATGATATAACTGAAGATCCATCAATGATGAAGGATATTGAATGAAGTCCTAGACCAACCATGGTTAATCATATCCATTGATTTATTATATTATCTACATATTATCAATGGTTTGTAGGTAATTTCTCACAACTATATAATCCTCTTACAATTTTATCATTAAAGGTTATCTTGTTGATCTGGATAGATGAATGTGAGGAAAACTTTGAGGATTTGAAGGGAAGGTTTGTTAGTGCACATGTGACTACATTACCATATAGTGGAGAAGAGGTTGATATCATTTGTGAAGAGTCGCAGAAGGTATTCAGATATGATCTTATTCATAATAATGTGGATATCACTTATACCTCATGGAAGTTGAGGATTCATGGGAACAATTACCCAACACATGATTTGGAGTTAGTAGCAGTAATTTTTTTGATTAATGATATGGGGGTATTATCATTATAGAAAAATCATATATATATATATATATATTGATCCCAAAACACTAAAATATATATCCACATAGAATAAGTTGAACATGATCCATAGTAGATGGTTAGAAATGATAATGGATTATGAATGCTCAATACATTACCACCATGGGAAAATGAACAATGTGGATGATGCTATGATTGGGAAGGATCATACTATCTTATCCATGTTGAGGATAAAAATTGATAAATATTTCTGGATTTTAAAAAGGTGAATCAAAAAATCCTAAAATAAGGGAAAATTTATTATCTTTCTCAAATGATTGCTAAACCCTTTATCTATGTGAATATTAAAGATGAGTATAAGGAAGATGAAGAGCTTTAAAATATTGTTAGAAATGTTCCTTTGTTTAATCTTGATTATAATGGATTGATAAGATTTGGGAACCGTGTGTGTGTTCCTTCCATTCCAAATTTGGAGAAGGCCTGTATGTGGAATCTCGTAGTTCATTATTAACTATTGACACTAGAAGTAAATTAATTTATAGGGACTAAGAATAATATATCTGGTGGGATGTAATGAAGAGGGATATCACATATATTTTATCTCTATGCCTGGTATTCCAGAAAGTTTATAGTGAAAGAAAAAGAATAATGGGGATGTTACATCAATTACCCATACCATAATGAAAGAATAAGAAAATTAATATGGATTTTTTAGGGGACTAAAAAAACCCACCTAAAGTTTTAATTATATATGGGTAGTAGTTGGTCACCATACTGAGTTAGCACAATTCATCAATATCATAAAAGACTTATCTCATGATAAAATTTCTGTGATATACATTATGAAAGATGTAAGTCTGAATCGAGAAGCACATTCTATTGTATCATATCATGATCCTAGTTTTACCTCAATGTTCCATTGGAGTCTTTAGTAAGCACATTATACACAATTGAGTTTCATTAGTACTTATAATCCACATATGGATGGTCATTATGATCAACAATTCAAACCCTAGAGGATATTTTGAGATATTGTTCTCTAGATTTCAAAGTTGTTTGGGGTCAAAACCTTCCTCTACATGAGTTTTCATACATAAATTTCTTTTAATAAATAATTTTTGGGGAACGAGATAAAGATATTTATGGGAAGTAGTGTAGATATCCAAAATCATATGATGTTGGAGAATTCAATCTATTGGGGCATGAGTTCCCTAAACAAATTACTAAGATGTTTAAAACCATTTAGAAATATATTGAAGCATCTCAATGACACTAGAAAAGTTATACTGATAACTGTCTGCTTGATCTATAATTTGAGGATCGTGAAATGTTGTTTCCTTGAATCTCACACTATTAGAATTCAATGAGATTCTATATGAATGGGATACTAAGCCCTAGGTATAAGCGTCCCTTTTAAATTATTGATCATATAGTGATGATAGCCTATTAGTTGGAACTTCAACCAAATATCTATCAATTCCATGATGTTTTCCACGTAAATATTTTGAGGAATTATAGTCGTGACCCTTCACATGTTCTGAACTCAATTGTAAAACTGTAGGTGTATGATCATTCTTATGAGTGGAAACCTGTTAAAATTCATGGTTGTTATGAGAATGTTCTACAAAAAATACCACTCACCTGGTAAAGTTTTGTGAATAAATCATCAGTTATAGGGTGCAACATGGTATCTCATGTGTATGATTAAGATTTAGTATCCTCATTTACTTCTATCCAAGTAGTGAATTTATAGGGAGACATTCATTTTAAAGGGAGGGGGTAGAATGTAGCACCCCAAGGTTTTATGGAAATTTTTTAATAAATTAAATTTTAATTTATGCATTTCAATTTAATAAGTCATGAATTCCATTCACAAGTAATAGAACATGAATACATTACAAAGAACATCAAATTTGCACACGTTATACATAACACCGATGTTTCTACAAAATATCATTTTATTATCAAAATTTTTTAAATGAATGAATTGTAACATATTTGTGAAACATAAAAATACACAAATTAATTTGTGATTTTGAAGTATTTTTTATGATTTATATATATATATAACATATTTGTAACGAAATATATTATTTCTGGTAATTTTCTTTTATGTTTAAAAATATTTTTTCCTTGAATGAACTTATTTTAATATACTTTTGTGAAAAAATAATAAAATTAATTTTAAAAAATATAAAAATTTTATTTTATAAAATAATATTAATCTTATAATTTATAATTTTAAAATTAGCATAGAGATAATTTTTGGGATTTTTTAGAGAAACCTCATTTTCTGATGAATAATAAAGAACGACGGATTTTAATTCAAAATGATTTTTGATGTATTTTATTTATAAGGATAATTTTTATATTAATTTGGTTTAAATGTTTAATTGTATATTTTTTTAACAAAAAATCAAATATTGAAAATTGGAACCAATTTCACATTGAAATTTGATATAAAAACATAGCAAACTGTTGATCAATTTTACTTTAAAAAACCGCAATGTTGACATAACTACGAGATTAATTTTAATTTAATTTCCGCCACTTATGTGACTGGAATTTTAAAAAAGGGTTTAATATTGGGAATTAGAATAATTTATTTTTTTTAATATGGTAAACATATTTTTTTACCAAAAATACCACTGAATGTAATTAAAATTAATTTCACTGATTCAGGTGAAAGTAAGCTTAAATGGGGACAAATCCATAAATTTGTGACCCAAATTTTCATAGAAACAAGGATCACACCCATTTAATGGACATTATTATTACTTCAAAATTCCATTATTGAGTTTGGTTTATAGTGTATGAAATTTTATAGGTAAAATGTGGCTACACATAAGTTGTTAAAAAAATACCAAGTGAGTTATTTCCCTTACCTATAAAGGGACACCACCTCTCCCTCTTCTTCACACCTCTCAAACCACATAGGTTCGGAAAAAATCTACCAAATAAGCTTCACAATATCACTCCCTCCCTCCTAGAATCCATCCCTTGGGCATAAATCAATCCATGTTAGCCTTTGGGAACAAATAAAAAAGGAGTTACCCGATTAAGATGTAACACCTTCTCTCAATCTCCATTCTTTTATTTTCCATCTAAATCCCTTCCAATATTTGTATTATATTATTTTATAAAAAACATATATCCAAATTATACTATTATTTTTTATGATACAATTTAAACCTAAACTTTCACACACCTCCATCTAATGGGCAATGAATATTCTATTTACTTGTGTGGTGAACTACTGACTGAAAATTAATTTTTTATTTCAAAGGACTTTTGAAGAAAAAGTGAGAAACCATATTGACATCAAATACATAAATAAATACCATGCCTCCATTGTCCATGATCATCAAGACCAAATAATGTGTGGTGAACTACAACCTCACTAAACATTGAATGTTCATTTTCCCTCAACTACCTATCATGGAGAAAATTATATTGAAAAAATATTTATATATTATATATATATATTAATTAATTTTTTAATATTATATATTCTTTTTTATAACTCATTTTTTTCATTCCATTTGGTGTCAAAAGATTAATTTCATCTGTGGAAGTGTGGACTACTGCCCTCTCAAAGTGATGAGATTCATTAAAATACTACATGTAATGTATTAAGGATGAGTTAGGAAAAATTATATGATATATATTTATAACATTATAATTATAATTTAATTATATTATATGAATATATACATATATTTAATTTTCATTATTTCTATCAATACATTTTTAGTATCGAAAATAGTATTCATGTTTAGTTACGACTTACCATCTCAAGGAATGGTTTATTCCATTTTGTAATTATATATGATATATATTATTATAATATGATTATACTTAATATAAATAATATTTATATCAGGGGTTAAATTAGGTAATTATGATAAATATATATGGATTAATGATATTACAAATTAAGACACAGGAAATGAACAAAGAGAATATTATCTAAGGAGAAACCTTAATATAGGATGGTTAACAAGCTTGTAATATAAGGTCATAAATAAAATAGATATGGAATTATATGTAAAAATATTAATAAATAAATTATTTATAATAAATTTATATTTTTTATATATGTGTTTTTAATGAGAATGACAGGAGTCAAGACAAAATATATAGGGATTTCATCTTACTTTTTATTTATCCGAGATACATTATTTATTCCCCACTCAATCCTTTTTTGTGGTGTGTATACAACCAATGGATGTATTAAAATATTATTATAATTATATTAATGGGTATTTACATATCCATTCTATGATATTTATATAATGTGGTTAATGTTTCAAAATATACTATATTAGAATAATAGTTTTGTCATAATTTACCATATTCGAGGGTCATGTTTTGTTATCCACATAAATTCTTTTCGAGGTGTATATAATTACATATTAAAGGTCATATCCTTAATTTATGACTTTTCATGATATTTGATAATTCATTTGATTTCATTTTCATATATAGGAAGCATGATCCCAAGATACCAAGTTATAAGAGTTTATACAAACAATCCCATCACTTTTTTGGAATGTTTATGTTTATGTTTAATTTGAAATTAAAATATGAAACACCACTAAAAAAACCATTAATATTCTTAACCTATGGTTTTTAAATATATCATCATGTATTTGTACCATTTTCCACTCTTTGGTGTATAAGAAATAGTTTTAAATAAAATCTGATCATCCCTCTATCTGGCTGGAAATATAACTTATTTAAAAACAATTTATTCAAAATTTATTTCAAAAAGGTTTTCAAAATATCATTGATGAACATTTTCATGGAAAAAGGTTTTTTTAAAAAATATTTATGGTTTCAAGGATCTCATTATACATTTCTAAATCTATTTTTAATGAAATATTTTTTCAATATTTTAATTTTTTACGAAGTATTTTCAATGATGAATGTATATTTTTTTGAAGATATGTTTTTCTAATATCCTTCAAAATTAATTTCCATATAAAATAACATCAATTGGTGTTACTCATTCCATTAAAAGGAATGTATTCAATGTTCCCATTCATATTTTATCTCTAAAAATATTATATTTGGATTTCATGATATTAATGAAACTTGTTTCTATTTTAGAGGTTATACATTTTTGAAACACACGTCTTTTCATGGATTATATTTATGATGAAATCATTATGAAAACCTCTCTTCCCATAGATTATGACATGATTACATGTTTATAATACCCATTTCATTTCAGGGATTAAAATATGATTATTTATGATACTGTTTCACATGTATGTATGATTTCACTATGATATGGGTGGGACTTATATCTCCCTCATAGGACATGGTTAAAGATTTATATATCACGATATTGACGAAGACGTTTTGGGGTATGAACCTTAACTACTAAGATGTCCATGTGAGTAAACCATGAAAACCAAGATGTTATGGGGAGTGAACACATTATATTATTATGTCTATGGGAATGAACCTTGAATTTTAAGAAGGTATGGAGAGTGAACCCATACTACTAAGATGGTATTCACAATGATGCCTTGGATACTATGAGAATCATATTATGTTGTAATGTGTGTTCCAAAGTTCCATGATTTATTCATATGTTATGATTTCATGTCTTATGTTAGTTATTTCCTTATAATACATGTCTTTAAAATTTCCATGAATTAGGTCATGATCCATTTATATGACCATGGATATAAGGGGTATAATATTATATTCTCCTGGTCATTATCTCATACACTTAAACTAGTGATTATACTTACCAATATCACTTGTTTACCCATTTTAAGGGTTTGAACTCACTTTTTTTCATGTTTTATTCCCTATGGTTATGAAGATATGTATTTTTATGTATCTATTAATGGTGGTTGTTAATAAGATCCTAGAGGGAGATTATGTATCCCACATATGTACTATTATTCATGTTTCCATGATTTAAAAGTTACTACAGTAGTTATGGTATTTGGGCGTCTGTTTCTACAATGTTTTATGTATTAATCAAATGTTATCCAATGTTAATGTAGGAAAATTGAGGGTTTCTCCGAATCATTTAAGAAATCATAGTTTTATGCCACATGGTTCCAACATATTGACTGAAAAAGTTAAAATTATCATTTTTCAACAAGTTATAATTTAAATAATTCATTTTAGTTGAAATCATTTTTCTTAAAATTATATATTGTTGCAAAATATTATACAATTTTAGATATCTTTGTGGTAAAAAACAGATCTCCTGAAACAAAATATAAAAATCCCATGAATTCATATTGGGGGAAATAATTATGTAATGGGTGTGTAGGAAATGATTGGTGATTTATAATTATCCATTTATAGTAGAATATTTATGGATCGAATATAATATAATAATTTGGATCATGATTCATTTCATGGGTACCGATTTAATTAGAATATGATATTTGTTAACCAAATTTTGGAAGAAATCATGATAGGATATAGTTAAATTATAATTTTTTATGAATGGGTAAAGTAACATTGAATAAATACCTTGATAATGAACTCATATCAATATCACATTTTACACACCCTTATAATGACCATTGAAAGGGTCCCTCTCTGTTCCAAACTCATAAATTCCAGGAAGAATAATATTGAATGTTGATGTCTTATCCTAGATATTGGCAACATATAATCTTATACTAACAGTACTCATACTATTGTCTTAATTTTGATGAACTATATTCCAACATTAGACTTTGGAGAATGAATTCATACAACAATATTTATATGGGAATATACCCATTGTTATGGGATTTGGATGAGTTAAAAATCTAGTATAAAGATGAGATTGAAGTAAAAAATTCAACATTGATGTCGATCTATAAAGTTATCTAAATTATAAAATCAACACCATGTAGTCTAAGTTGAAGGAAAATTTTATAGTTAATTTGGTTAATTAGGGTGATTAAAACACATAATACTATATTAAAATTAATTAAAAGTTATTAATATTTTGACATAATTGAATGATGGATGTTCTGGTTTCTATAGTGTGGGGGAAATCAAGTATCAAATCACTACACATTATAATAATATATTATATAATTACACCATGATATGAATTTATATTTTGGGGGATGTATTACATTTGAGAATGGATAACTCTAATAAAACATACTGAAACAACTTATATACAATGAGGATTTTTAAAAGATGTGATTTATCAAAATCGATCATGTTCAACATGTCAAGAAGGATTCGCCCTAAATTCTATATAGAAAACTATAAAATTTTGTATTGAGAAATCCTTTTTATGATTTATATTTATTTTGGAATTCTATTCATCCTATTATAATTAAATATAAATATAATTCATTATTTTATTAGATTGAGTCTAGTGATTCCGTTAAGATATTGAGAACTATTTTCCAAATTAGACAAATAATTTTTGAATATTATAGAAATAATTTTTATCATGATTTCATTGGGTATAAATAAATTTTCTATCATTTTCTATTTTATTTTTAATCATGTATTGAAAATTACTAATTCATTGACTACGTCCATTGAATGAATCAACATGATAAAAAAACCCACAAGGGTGTACATTAAACAAAAATTTATGTGGAAAAGGCCTTTGATGATATTATCTTGAATTCAATATATCTAATTATATTATTATATTAATTAAAAAATACATTTAACTCATATTTTAAAACCAATTTGGAATTATTTAGGATATTTGATCTCATTAATTTCCCATTCATAGTTAACCTATAATTATCGTATATTATTAAGTGTTTGAATACATTATCCTTAATGAATTTTAGTATAATTTATGTTTATCTAATTAAATATTTTATTGACCTAGTGAATCAGAGAACACTCCTCTCTTTTTAGGTAGAGATATATTTTATATAAATTTAAAAATTAATTTACATCGAATATATAATTATCTTATCTAATAGGAGATTATAAATATTTAACACTTTAAATACACATTGTACCACTATGATTTATTATGTTACATCCCTAACCCATAAGCCACTCTATCGATTTCCCCATGTTGGGTCATCACATGACCTCAGGCATGCATTCCCATATAATATAGGATATTGAATAGCAATGTAGATCAGGAGAAAATATGGAGAGACTATACACACTAATCATAGTTAACAGAAAACAGATGTAAAATTAATGGATTAAATAAAAAAAATTATAAATTGAAAAAATAGGAAAAAACAAAAAAAATTAACCATGTAAACAATTCATAATATGGTATAGTTAGTGCAATGCATGGAAAGAAATCATAAAAAACAACGGAAGAAAAAAACAAGAATCTTAACCTGAAATCGAGTTCAATCATAGTCATGACCACCCATGATCCACCTTATAATACTATATATAACATAACACCAGATCCCTCTCGTAGTCCCATATCAGAAGACAAGTAGCATTGTCTTGGGTACCCAAGTTCTATGGAAGCCGGAGTGGGGTGTGAGTACAACATATTATTCCCCCAACAAATATGTATAAATAAATAAACACTCTATAAAATAGTATACACAGATAATCAGGTGAAAAAATAAACAAGTAAAAAAGGAAACCATTTAAGTAATTATCTATTATCAATTTATCCATTATGTTATCTCGAGCCAAAAAAGAAAAATATATAACCAATGTCAAAAAATAAGCATATTCTAGGGCCCAATGGGTTTCACATGCTTCTAGCTAAAAAGGGGTGTTCAATAATCACAAGCTAGTGCATACCCATTTGTTAAAAATACACAATTTTTTGTATTTCATAATTTAACAAACATTCATCATTATTTGTTTTGACGTTCCATAGGTTACGCATTTACATCATTTACGCTATAGCCTATGCCTTTCAATTAAAAACATAACAGAATAAATCTTGTTTCTTATTTCACTAGGAATAATATGTTTATAGTGAATTTAATAAATCATACCATGGATCCTCATTACAAGAAGTCTCAAAATATGTAACCATTAGTTATACAGACCCTTGGTCCCCTTTTGTAACACATGTATATGGGGTTTTGATTTAGAATATTGGCCTTTCATGACCCATGGTCATAGATCCTCATGTCTAATAAATGACAACTACCAAACCTTGTTCACATTCTTCTTTAAAAATTTACCACATATACGAGTTCACATAGACATTCAAATAATTAGAGAACAATAAAAATTCACAGTTCATCGTTACGTATATCATTCTCATTCCATTACACATGAACAAGTTACCATTAGAATATAATTTCTCACTAACTCGTTAACATTATAATAAACACCCCGTTATTACTATTTGTTAAGTAATGATAATCAAAATTTATTTCTTTTAAAAACCAATTCACATTAACCTATAAAAATAATAAGTATTAATCACACTTTAAATTATTCTCAAATCCCCCTTATAAAATGTTAAAAACTATTCATATTCTTCATTTAGTTCATATCATATCCTTGTCATTTTTCTAACCTAATTGTCATGGGTCTTATCTCCATATCCCATATATCAATCTAGTGAATATGGTCCCAATGCACCTTCATTACATCAGCATAGTGGAAAAAAATTACAAATACATATTTGGAATCATCTTGGCGCCACCCTTTAAAACGTGGGTCTTCTCATTTGTAAACCAAAACATGCCCAAAGGCTTTCATTTCTACATCAATATTCCAAAATAATCGCTAAAACATATTCTTAAAAAAGGTATGCTTATTCCCATTTTAAAAACCATTTCAAATCTACTAAAAACCCCCTATTTAGAATTAGATTCCAGTCAACACCTCATTTCATAACATTTATCAATTTCTAACGTCATTTCCCATTTGTAATTATAAAATGGGGTCAGTGACCAATATATAACATTTGAATTATTTCAAACCCATTAAATGATTTACAAAATAAAAATTATAATTTGCTTCACATAATATATTAATTGTAACCATGAATCATTTACATTTTTACAACCCATTATCCTTCATAACACACAAATCTTAATGTTTTCTAAATTCATTCACCAATTACATGGGTCTGTCTTACCCCATGGGTTGCCTTAGGTTCTATTTATAATAATTGATGGACCCAAAAAGGGCATGTGAAGTGTCTCATAACTCAATGGAATGTCCAAACCACAATCCGGGATTCATGTGGCCAAAATATAACATGGAAGATAAATACAACAACTACATACACATATAACACAACCAGACTATGGAAAAACATTTAAGACAACATTAATCATGATTGAAGTTGATTAATATCCCAAATGCATCCTCTAATTTAGACTCAAACACAATTTAAAGACCAAACTTCTAATATATTTTAAATGTGATGGTTTTAGGTATTTATAATTTGGGAACAAACTATTCAATCCCTAATCAATAAAATAAATAAAAAAAGAAATGTTAGACACACCCTCATATCTAATTCTCACCCAAACTAACGCCAAATGACTATGAATAGATGGAGAACCTCACATGGAGGAAGAGGAGGATAATGATTTATTACATACTCTATACGGGATCTAATGGGTCGAAAATCAGGGAAAAAATAATAGGATTTGGAAGTTCAAAATTGAAATTCTCACATATTATGTGATTCAAAACATGGCCACACGGGTTTCCCATATTATGCAATAACCATGCGGCTTCCTCAATACTAGAGGGGGCAAGTGGCATGATTTCATGTGGGAACCAACATAGTTTGGAAAACCATGCATTAACTATTTTCTAGATTTTGTACAATAAGAATCCCATGACACACGGTTTCCTGGGTCAGGTTCATGGTTTTCTTAAACCATTTTCTATCCATGAATAATGCACTGTTTGGCCTTATTATCCATCTTTCATGTCCCTCACACTCAGAACACTGCCAAAACTCTATACACACATGATAATAACATTATTATAAATATTTATTGATATTTAACAATCATTTAACCTAGATACAACTTCATATAAGTGAAGTATATTATGACCTTCCCACCTTATAAAGACTCATCCATGAGTTTCACGTTTATGAATTCATATTTCCTCAAGGAAAAGAGGTCATTCCATGGGCCCACCAATCTACCATGACCATCCAAGATTCTCCTATAACTCAGCCCTGGCGTAAGAATTCTTGGACCAAGAAAACAGTCATTCCATAAAAACATTTCCCCTAACATTATCCACAATCACAACCTGATACTCCTTGAGGACACATCAACTTTATCACATATTTACATTTAAGAAGCACAAGAGAGAGATATAATTGCAAAAAATTGACTATAAAATTATTGGAGACTGTCCAAGAACTAAATTACCCTAGATTAACTAACTATAACACTCTACATCTGATACCCTCCACCATTCTATACATAAACTAAGTTATTCCACCCCACCTAGATTATTTTGTAGCTATAATGATGATAAAATACCCACCATCACTGTTGTAAATGTCATTATTTTAACAACTTATCACTACCAACCCTATTCTATAATACTGGGCCCAAAATACTCAATTCATTTTTGAACATCCAAAAATTATAACCCAAGGGTACTATTCATCATGAGGTACTTAACGATTCAATATTTGATCCAATGTCCATTAGAAAACTGATACACCATGATGGATCCCACCCATGTCTTTCTGACACAATCACATGTTACATTGTTAACAAACTACTTGTATTCCATGGTGCCTCCCACTATATACTCTATCACAACATGTTTTCAATATTTATAACTTCCATGATTGAAAAATGATACCCACAGAGCCCTAAAACGTCTTTCACATCATACCTGATGTGTTTTCAAACTCCTTGTTCCCAAATATCCATAAGAACACCATCCAAAATTGGAATTTATACATTCCATTGAAACCTCTTGGATTTTAAACCTCCAAATTCTATACCCAATTTAAGGGTAACTAGTTTCTTCCTCAGATCCCATTCACATTTCAAAAATGGACTTATTTACCAATGTAAACTAGAGGTAGCTTACAGCCCACCACATCTGTTCCATTTTTTCCCAGCTGAGTCCATCCAACCCTATTCAACTCAACGTATTGATACCCAACATCTAATATTGTAATATATCCCCTTTATCTGGCATTGATGTTTTTTCAGGTTAGGCATACCAACCTCATCCCCACCATAGAAAAAATTCATCTTCGACATCGGATAAACTCTACCTTCGTTGAATTCTCTACATTTAAAACCATTTTTGTGCTAAAAACACCCCTCAACTCATCTTCTACATGAACTCTCCAATTACCTTTAGAAATAGCCCAATCTGTAATCCCTCTCTCTAATCAATTTACTATCACATTCAAGGCCTCTTTAGTTTCCCCTAAGGCACCTAAACAAACACCTAACATGTTTTTCATTGGAATATCGATGCTGCCACTTCTAATTCATAGTTTTTTCTCATATTCACGTCATAACATAACATTAATAACATTAACAACATCATTGTTGCTGATTTCCTCTTTAAATTTAGATCTCTACGAATCAAATTCTAACACAATATGGACTCCACTACTTGTACATAAATACCAATATTCCACCAATATAACTACAAATAAATTACCCACTACTAATTAACAGATTCCTAAAATTAAATACTTGGTATTTTTTGACATCTGGTACATCCTGAGGGCCTCCTTAATTACTATTCGATAGCGTCCTTTCCCATCATATGGATCCCACACACATACTTCTCATCAAGTGTATCCTAATAGATTCTCTATATTGAAGAAAACCCTATTTAAGTAGCTAAGTGTACTGACTGATCTGTCTCAACAAAATTAAGATGATGTCAAGGTTCTGGACATGATCTCCATGAGATAAAATTCACTTTGATGTCACTAATGAAAAACACCACAATCCATCCACCAACATCATGAACGTTCAAAAAAATGTCACCTCAATCAGCCAAAGGCCTCAGATTACTTAATCACCAACATATCCGGCATATTCCATCACTAAAACTCAAATAGTATTTCCAAAAAATCTCACTTCAACATCATGTCCCTTTACATGTGGGTGTGACCTGATGCATCCCTTGAAATCACTGCCATTTCACAACTCAATTTGTTCCAGCCCGACCCTAGTGATACCCATTGAAACACATTGACCACCACACTAGTCCACAACCAGACATTCACACTGGGAACCTATGCTTCCATCTGTGTTTGTATAGAATTACTACTAGAACATATCCCATGCCAATGGTTCATCGATCTCAAATGGCATCACACCCTCCCAACAAGTTCCCACATTTAGACATTCTCAATCCCACAAGGTCTCACTCCATATTACAACCACAGAATGAACTTAACTATATTTCACATGACTCGTACGTCACTAAAGTAATTATCAATGTCTACACACCCATAGGACCATGACTCGTGGTCCACAAAAAACATTAGAATCGAGGCATTCTTAGCATTCTTATCGACTGAACTGATCATCATACAAGAAATCCCAACCACGTGACCACTACCACCCACGGGTTGCTTCTATACCGAATTTTTATAATAAAACATTGTAGCCCATGTCTTATTCTCCAATGATCCATACCAATTATCACATCAAGTACTCTCAAATATATAGGAAAAGTCTCCCAATAAAATCTCTTTTTCCTAAGACGACCTTACAAATGACCACAAGTACTGAATAATTTCCCTGAGAAAAAAACCCAATTATACCTATACTCTTTCACCATCTCAATAGAACCACCCATGCCTCAATTCAACATCTAATGTAACCATTTGTGCATCAAATTTGGTTTATCGTCGTTTCTTTCACATGTCATTCACTAGAAACATACGAATGGCCTATCCATACTATGTTCCTAGCATGATGCAAAAAATCAATCACAATTTCATTCCACACTGACCTAAGAGATAAAGCATCATAAATAAATAAATCACACCCTTTTATACCTCTAGAGGTGGAATTATCAACCAACTATAAAGTCACAAAATAGAGCTGAAGGACCCCGGAACACCCTGAGAGGGGAGGGGGGATTCAGGTTGACATCTTTTTCTTTTGTTGTGATAGATCTTGTTCCCACGTTGGTAGGAACTTGTTGAACCTGTATGGTGAATATGATCAGAAAGCAAACATTCACATGCATAGAGAAGACACATAACTTTTTACTGGGTTCACCATTAAGGGATACGTCCAAGGATAATATGTCGACAAGTTGTTAGTCGTACCAAGTTCCAATAATCTTCAATAGATGTGGATTACAAAGTTTCGGGCACAGTCACTATGTCCCAGGCTCACTGCCTTTACAAAGGTTCAGGGATATCTCAGTGCTTCCCTCTGGTCACTCCCGTTGACTCCCCTTGGCTCACTTCCCTTGGTGAAGTCACACTCAGTTTATATACACGAAGGTCTCCTCATCATTGCCGAATAATGCATCCTCTGTTGTATGTAGATGATCTATTTAAGTCCAACTCTCACCAGAAAATAAATATCACATTGCGCTGGGGTTACCGGGCGATCTTCTAGCTTTCGTGCAGCTTCAAAAGGACAAATGTACTTTAACAACCCTGGCACGCTTCTCCATGCCTGTCGTGCAAGTTTCAATCCCGGTACGCATGTCACTTGCGTGGTACAAATTCGGTGTGCAAGTCACACCAAAACACTTGTGCGACACTGACTCCTTCAACACCAAACATGCGCGACGTTGTGCCTTTAACTCCCTAACTTCCTTGATCGCGCATCCAACTACCAGCGTGCGGCCTCTACTTGCGCGACCCAAGAACCACTTTCACGACTCAATGACTTGCGCGATGAGATCTCTAAAAATATCTATGTCTTGAACTTTGTTAAAAATTAGGAGGGGTGGTCCTCTATTTATAGGAAAACTGTACCACCTGCATGGTGGTGCGCAAGTCTTCCCTCAACGCACAGGTTCCGGCGTGCAGCTCATCCTCCCTTGCCTCTGTCGCGCTACTCACTTGTGCGACCACACTAATATTGTGTGACCTTCTTTACTATTCCATATTTTGAATTTATGATCTTGAAAAACAGTAGGCGCACAAATTTCCAATCCTTCTATGCATTGGCGTGCAAGTCTCTTCATGGCGCGTAGGTCACTTGTGCGATTAGCCCAAAACATGCACGACCCTTATCCCTTTGCCATTTTCCCATGTTCTGATCTTCAAAAACATATTGCATGCAATTTTCCGCTCCATCAACTACACGGTGCAAAAGTCTCTTTACCAAAAACAGTTTTCTCCATTTGTTAATTTTTAGGCCCAAAAATTTGGCAAACACTGGGAAATGGTATAAGGCCCCAGCCTTAAACCTTACTTAATCTTGAGTTATTACAAGATTACACATTGAGGATCTTTTTAGGTTTAGATTTTTAGAGAATTAGATCATGAAACTTGCATTACATTCCACATTTAAACAAAGTGGTTATATAAAAGACAGTATTCATTCTTCCCACCAACGGAAACATATTTAAAATATAACACAGATTCTTTCTTGACACATCCTTGACACTATCATCACATCATGTACCATTCCCTTGACCTGTGAAAAACATTTCAAAAACATGGGATGAGCATAAAAATCTTAGTAAGGGTGATAAAAATTTGGAATGGAAACATGAGTTCATATATACATAAGAATGAAATCATACTTTACCCATAAAACATAGGCACTTTAACATACCTCATCAAACCATGAATAAATCATAGAAAACATAAGACATAAAGGTAACTTGAGGCATTCATAACATTCTTACGTGGGGAGTAACCCTCTTGGTTACGTTTGGAATACCCATCACAGTATATTCCCTAAATCTCTTCGGAGAAACCTTAACGTTTCACTCCTTCGCGTTACCCAATGCATTGGAGAGCTATAACGGGCTCACCCTCCCTTAGTTTATCACGGAACCACCCATTTTCATAACAATTCCCAAGAACCATAACATAAATGTGTCACATAAAACATGCATAAAGGAAACATAACATTTCCACATTTCAATCACAATATAACATTTTAGTATATTGAAATATTGAATCCATTCAAAAAGAAACCATTTCCAAAACCATTTAAAACATTTAATAAAGATATTTTTGAATCAAAGTGTCCCATACCACCTTGAAGCTTAAAATTTTAAGCCATTAATATCCATATAAATAAATCCTTAAAAACATTTTGAAAACATGGATATTAATAAGAACAAATAAATAAAACATTTAAAATGATATTTTGGTTAAAGAGGTTTTACCAAAATTAGAGACACTTGAATACAATAATTGAGGAATAACATTTACTCAGAACTTTATAATATCATGAGAATAAATGGATTCATGATATAATACTCCAAAGGACAGTATATACACCATATAAGAGTGAATTGGTGCATAACAACAATGAACCCTCAATAGAAATGTCATAGTGATGAAATCCCTTATAAAGAAGGTACCCTTAAATTAAGGACAAATAAATCTCAAAAATATGTGTGAAAAATATAAATACACACAATATAAGTGGATATTAAGTGTAAAACAATAAAATTTCATTCACACATATTCAATGGATGACATATTCAATGACTACATGTTGAACCCAATGAAATCGAAATTGGGTTAAAAAGTTCCCTTGACAGCCTAACGGCACCACATCAAAATGATTTGATAAGAGATAAAAAGTGTATCTCATCACTTGTACATAAAATTTACATCAATAAGGATATATGGAACATATCCCAACATAACAATATTCAAATTAAAAGACCCAACAAAAAAAGTCTTTTAAAAAAGAGGAGGGTGAAAGGTTCTCTTACCGACTTGGGTATCATTCAAAACATACACACCATGAAAGAAGGAAAATATATCATTGATGTAAATACTCATAAACGAAATTATATTACACAAAGATTAGAATAATGCTCAGTACATACACCACTCAATGGAATTTGTGGCAAATGTAGCATAAATCTCACGGGAATAAAAGTGAGATGAAAAATCACTCACGAAAACTCGGCAGCCTAACGACGCCACAAAAAACATCCGAATATGGATTCATGAGATCAAATAGGGTATATCATCACATTAAAATATAATGTAAAGCAAGAGGAATATAAAATAACATCCCCCAACATTACAAATAGGAGCTTAAAAGATGTGACATAAAGGAGAGTACTTAAAAAGAAAGAGAGAAGTTAGATCTCTTACGAAAGTTCGGTGGCCTAACGGCGCCACTCAGAACTTCCAAAATGGATTGATGAGAGAGAATAGGGTCTCTAATCACATGAACATAAAAATTACAGTAGGATTAATATAAAATATCATCCCAATAACAAGAAATATGAGCTTTAAAAGGAATGACATAAAACAGTGTACTTAAAAAGAAAGAGAGGAGTAAGATCCCTTACCTCGGGTCCGACTTGACTCGATCGTTCTTTAATCTCCTGAATAATAAACTTGAGTTAATTTCTACTTAATTAAGAACCTTTTTCAAGTTCATTATTCCTTTTATATCACTTATTAACATGTTATAAACACTATGGAATCATTAAGTTAATAATGATTGTTTTGTCGACATTTGGTTCTTAAGTCGAAAGTGGACTTCTTACAATTACATGTTGTTCGTGTGGCCAAATGTTTATTATATCCAGTATGGTATTCATGGTTTAGATATAATATATGTCATATATATCCAGTACATGCATGCATTTATAACATTACATAATCATTTAGAGGTAATAAATGAAATGCACCGTTCATGGAGACGGTAAGCCGTACGTACGCATGAATGCTACTTTCATTTCTATTTCGTATTTTATAGAATGGAATAATAATGATATAAAGGTATATTATAATTCCAGTATAATATCATATATAATATCATAGTTCCATCCTTTATACGTCCCACATATGGTATTTAACGAATCAAATCACTTTGAGGGGGCGGTAGTCCGCACTTCCTTAAATGAAGATATCACGTTTACCCATAATGGAAACCATAAAGTTATGCCCAAAATGAAAAAAACAGAAGCTTAAGGAAAACATAAACATATTATATATCATATATAAAAATAGTGACATCATAATTGCCACCTTTGAAGGTGTTAGATGAGTATTGAACAATCATCGTTTCGGGAGGCAGAATTTCGCCATCCACGGAAACCGTATGTTCTTTAACCATTTGATGTAGTTGTGTTAGAGTGTAGCTCTAATAAATATCATACCAACATCCTAGTATATTTAATATACTGGTGTTGTTACAAAAGAAATAAATAAAAAGAGTTTAGGGGGTTGGAGAAGCAAAATAAAACAAATGAACATGAGAGAATGAATTACCTTTAAAAGTGTAACTCCTTTTGATTTGAGCCTAAAGGATTTCTTTGAAAGGATTCTGCCCAAAGTGAATCCACTAGGATGAGTAGAGGGATGTGTAGAGAGTAAATGGGCAGGGGTTGGCCGAGCCAAAGGCTTGAGGAGTGTGTGAAATGAGGTAGAGGTGGGGGCCTTTTATAAGAGGAGGGGAGGGGCACTTTTGGAAAGTAAGAAATATTACTTTATTTGAAACTGTGTTTCGGTTTTAAAAGGTCCAACATTGATATAATTCGTGGATAAGGTGATAAGGGTTCTAAATCTACTCATCCAATTGGTTTTGGACATGTGTAGTTCATAGATTTTACATTATCTTTCCATTTTATTTAAATCGTCAAATAATGATGTCATCGCTGCATCATTATTATGTCATAAATAATATAATTTATTTAATGTCTAAAAATTATAAAACAAATCACTATGATGTAGGAAATATTTTTAGCTTTCCAATGACTATTTATAATCAAAATTTGGATTTATGTAACCCCACTTAAAAACTGTTTTAGTAAAACAACTCATGTTTGTGTCAATTTAATTTTAACATTAAATAAAAATATATTATAGTCATTTTCCAACTAAAGTGGCTCCATGGGGTCCCCAAGTTGGCCCATGGCTTTTCTTGGTCTTCCATGACTCACCCAATAGGTGTAGGACAAGTGTCATGGTGTTTTCACATTCTTATAATATCATTTTTACCTTAAACTACACTAATTACCACTAATCGCGATTAAGAACTTAATAAGTTACTATTCACCAAAAAATTATTTTTATCCCATTGAACCACATTTTACTTCTTAATGACAACCATTTATGTCGGATTTTTGAAATTCAAAACACAATGATGGAAAAATTTCATTTAAACGGAAAATCAGTCTTTATAAGTACCACTTAGTGGTTTCACTATTCATCAAAAATTGAAGTTTTTCAGAAAATTACCAAAAATTCACCCTAAGCTATATTTGATATTACGAATTCAAAAATGAAGTCCGTTTTACAAAATTCGAAACATATTAGTCACATTAATTAATTTAATAATTAATTCCCGCTGTCAGAGCAAATAGCGTGTTTTTATAAAACAATAAGTATCAAAAGATTGACACTAGTTTAAGTCTGATTTCAAAGTGAAATTAATTCCAACGACCACTATTGGATTTAATGGTAAAAATATAATATAATTTCACTTTAAAACCAATTCAAAAGATAATCTAATCATATAAATAAATTAGATTAAAAATAGGTTTTGAATTAAAATACAACATGTTACACTATTCATTAAAAAATGAACTTTATCCAAAAAATACCAAAAATTTACACAAAGTAAATTTTGATGTCCCGATTCTTAATAAGAGTTTTATTTGGTCCAAAAGAATGTTTAAGAGTGAAAAAAACTATATTTAATGACGGTTCGCCATCAAAAGGCGATAAGTGAACCTTTAGTGAAAACTAGGGCATATATGCCTAAAATTGAATTCTTTCTGTATTTTAATCCTTTAACTTTTATTGGATAAATTTAAAAACATTTAAAAACATATATAATCATATTTTAGTTATTTATATCCATTCCCGCCAATACAACGGCTACATGTTAACTACCATTTAAAATAATATTATTTTATTATTAGAGTGCAACGTAAGATTCTCAAGAAACTCATTGTTGCGTGTTGGGTACGCCATCGAGCATAGCATCCCCTTTAAAGTCATATCAATATTTTATTCACAAATATGGATAAATATGAAAATGTCATATTCTTTATTTACCTGGGGTGTTACATCCTTCCCCCCTTTTGGGAATTGCGTCCTCACAATTTTAAAATTGCGCTTGGAAACATCCTTGAAAGTCCCACATCGAAACAAGAGTCGGTAAAACAACCACTTTAAAATAAAGAAAGATAAATACAAAGGTCACCCGAGTTAACCCATAATAGGACTCCATGTAGGAAAACATGGACATGGAGGAGAAAACATAGGGTCATGTTCTGATGGAGAGTGATAGAAAACATGTTTAGGAGAAAGTTAACAATTAGAAAATCACAAACTTGTGATGGGTTAAACGGTGTTGGGTTCCCCAGTAAGAAAAGTTAATAGAAAACTTTTTTGTTTTAAGTTACTTTTTATTGAGGAATTTATTCATAAGGAAACATAATCACTTATCATGTTGACTTTCAACTTTTACTAGATTCCTTAATCAAACTCATATTTTTTCCAAAAGACGAGTATTTAGGGAGACTTGTTCGCATTAAGAGTACTATAATCAACTTCTAGAAAATCACCTAATCCACAAAAGAGAACTATATACTTCCCATTTCTTTAGGCTTTAACCAAAACCAAAACCAAAAGGTTAGTACAAGATCAGATAATGCAGAAAAGGATAACCCTTTATAAAAAGAAAATCTATTCTTAACCTCCAAAATTTGTCCAACAAACCCCAAAGTTCAACGAGGACCATTCTATAATCAATTTGTCCATAAAATTCTTCAAAGTAAACCAAACTATGATTGAAACCCTAATATTTGAAGGATTTAGCCCCATAGTCTTCCAAGTTAAATCGTAACATTTATCTCCAAACAACATCAGTTTCTCCTAAAGTCTCGTATTGAAAAGTAATTAACCTAATCACATATCCTCTAAGATAGGTTAATAATTTTCATAAATAACCCAAAATCAACTTACTCTTAATTCATAAAATCATATAACTAAAAAGAATCAGTCAAACTAACCAGGGACATCACGTAGTCCAGTGGTAGGCGATAAATAGCAGTCACACTTTGGTTGTGGGTTCGATTCCTGCACCTTTGTCCGACGCGACGGGTTGTCACACGGTCTGCGTGTTTTCCTTTTTCCAAAACTATATAATTCTTAAAACATTCCCCAAAAGAGATAAAATCATCAAAAATGATCATAACATATTTTAACCTCAAGTTTATCTCATGCTTTTCATTTTCCAACATATCATATAATAACCCATAATTACCTCAAAAGTAAGGATCATATAAACCCAAATGGTTCTTTATAACTATGTCCACAAAAGAAAGATAACTATTACTTGAATAAAATTTTACTATATTAAACATCAGGGTTACACATAATATAAAAAGTCTTGTAATGTAACCCCATCATCAAAAGAGACTTAATACTCTTAAGAATTTCACCATAACTCTTGAAGCCCTTATATGTTGACATCTTAATCATTCAACATTCTTCATGATTCATTATCCATTCCTTTCCAACTTATTCCAAAATACATCTTTCCTGCAAACAAAATCATGAATCATATCCTAAGATTCCAAAATAGGAAAACAATAGTCATGGAATAGTACATACCTTTGATTGGTCATTGTTAGTTTCTTCATCCTCAATCGGAATGGCATTAGGTATTGGTAAACGAATATTGGTACGCTCTTGGTGACCCCATTCACGAAACTTCTTCATAGGACATGTGTTTGCATAATGACCATGCACACCACATTTAAAACATTCAATTGATCCCTCAGAAAGAACTTCTTTCCCTTTCCTCGAGTCAACTCGATGCTTCCTTTTTCCATGGCAGGTTCTTGCTTTATGACCTTCATTTCCACACCTATAGCATATTTCTGTCCCATTGAAACATTTTACTAGGTGTTTCTTTCCACATCTTTGACACATAGGTTTTTGAACACACTTACCTTTATGATTATTACCTGTACTTCCGTAGGGATTTGTTTCTTGCATATATGTCGTCTTAGAGAAATCTCCAAGGTTTAGGTGGTAAATCATGACTCCAGATAGTTGGTTGAGGATAATCACAAGAGTTCTCATTGAAGCTCCCATATCATTCAGTTGCTTTCTCAAAAAACTATCACAGTTTCCTTCACATCCACTGTTACTTTGGTGCCTGCTAGATCCAGCCATTTACTAAAACCAAAAAGGTCAGTGTGAGTATATCAAAAAAAACCATCATGTACTAATGAGTAAGATTAACACTAAGATATACTTACTCATTCACATTATCTAAAACTAGGACTCTTTCTGAAATCCTAACCATTATGGTAATGCCACTTATGCTTAAAGAATACCCTAACCTCTAAAGTTCTCTAAACCGACCTTTGATACCAACTATAAGTCCCCAGCCTTAAACCTTACTTAATCTTGAGTTATTACAAGATTACACATTGAGGATCTTTTCAGGTTTATATTTATAGAGAATTAGATCATGAAACTTGCATTACATTCCACATTTAAACAAAGTGGTTACATAAAAGACAGTATTCATTCTTCCCATCAACGGATAAATATTTAAAATATAACACGGATTCTTTAGTGACACATCCTTGACACTATCATCACATCATGTAACTTTCCCTTGACCTGTGAAAAACATTTCAAAAACTTGGGATGAGCATAAAAAGCTCAGTAAGTGTTATAAAAATATGGAAAGGAAACATGAGTTCATATATACATAAGAATGAAATCATAATTTACCCATAAAACATAGGCACTTTAACATACCTCATCAAACCATGAATAAATCATAGAAAACATAAGACATAAAGGTTACTTGAGGCATTCATAACATTCTTACGTGGAGAGTAACCCTCTTGGTTACGTTTGGAATACCCATCACAGTATATTCCCTAAATCTCTTTGGAGAAACCTTAACATTTCACTCCTTCGCGTTACCCAATGCATTGGAGAGCTATTACGGGCTCACCCGCCCTTAGTTTATCACGGAACCACCCGTTTTCATAACAATGCCCAAGAACCATAACTGAAATGTGTCACATAAAACATGCATAAAGGAAACATAACATTTCCACATGTCAATCACAATATAACATTTTAGTATATTGAAATATTGAATCCATTCAAAATGAAACCATTTCCAAAACCATTTAAAACATTTAATAAAGAGATTTTTGAATCAAAGTGTCCCATACCACCTTGAAGCTTAAAATTTTAAACCATTAATATCCATATAAATAAATCCTTAAAACCATTTTGAAAACATGGATATTAATAAGAACAAATAATTAAAACATTTAAAACGATATTTTGGTTAAAGGGGTTTTACCAAAATTAGAGACACTTGAATACAATAATTGAGGAATAACATTTAGTCATAACTTTATAATATCATGATAATAAATGGATTCATGATATAATACTCCAAAGGACAGTATATACACCATATAAGAGTGAATTGGTGCATAACAACAATGAACCCTCAATAGAAATGTCAAATGTGATGAAATCCCTTATAAAGAAGGTTTCCTTAAATTAAGGACAAATCAATCCCAAAAATATCTGTGACAAATATAAATACACACAATATAAGTGGATATTAAGTGTAAAACAATAAAAGGTCATTCATACATATTCAATGGATGACATATTCAATGACTACATGTTGAACCCAAAGAACTCGAAATTGGGTTAAAAAGTTCCCTTGACAGCCTAACGGCACCACATCAAAATGAGTTGATGAGAGATAAAAAGTTTATCTCATCAATTGGACATAAAATTTACATCAATAAGGATATATGAGAACATATCCCAACATAACTATATGCAAATTAAAAGACCCAACATAAAAGTCTTTTAAAAAAGAGGAGGGTGAAAGGTTCCCTTACCGACTTGGGTATCTTTCAAAACATACACCTCATGAAAGAAGGACAATAGATCATTGATTTAAATACTCATAAACTCATGTATATTACATAAAGATTAGAATAATGGGAATTACATACACCACTCAATGGAATTTGTGGAAAATGTAGCATAAATATCACGGGAATAAAAGTGAGATGAAAAATCCCTCACGAAAACTCGGCAGCCTAACGGCGCCACATAAAACTTCCGAATATGGATTGATGAGATCAAATAGGGTATCTCATCACATTAAAATATAATGTACAGAAAGAGGAATATAAAATAACATCCCCCAACATTACAAAGAGGAGCTTAAAATAAGTGACATAAAGGAGAGTACTTAAAAATAAAGAGAGATGTTAGATCTCTTACGAAAGTTCGGCAGCCTAACGGCGCCACTCAAAACTTCCAAAATTGATTGATGAGAGAGAATAGGGTCTCACATCACCTGATCATAAAAATTACAGTAGGAGTAATATAAAATATCATTCCAATAACAAGAAATATGAGTTTTAAAAGGAATGACATAAAAGAGTGTACTTAAAAAGAAAGAGAGGAGTAAGATCCCTTACCTCGGGTCCGACTTGACTCGATCGTTCTTTAATCTCCTAATAATAAACTTGAGTTAATTTATACTTCCTTAAGAACCTTTTTAAATTTCATTATTCCTTTTATATCACTTATTACCATGTTATAAACACTATGTAATCATTAAGTTAATAATGATTGTTTTGTCGATATTTGGTTCTTATGTCGAAAGTGGGCTTCTTACAATTACATGTTGTTCGGGTGGACAAATGTTTATTATATCCAGTATTGTATTCATGGTTTAGATATAATATATGTCATATATATCCAGTACATGCATGCATTTATAACATTACATAATCATTCAGAGGTAATAAATGAAATGCACCGTTCATGGAGACGGTAAGCCGTACGTACGCATGAACGCTACTTTCATTTCTATTTCATATTTTATAGAATGGAATAATAATGATATAAAGTTGTATTATAATTCCAGTATAATATCATATATAATATCATAGTTCCATCCTTTATACGTCCCACATATGGTATTTAACGAATCAAATCACTTTGAGGGGGCGGTAGTCCGCACTTCCTTAAATGAAGATATCGCGTTTACCCATAATGGAAACCATAAAGGTATGCCAAAAATGAAAAAAAACAGAAGCTTAAGGAAAACATAAACATATTATATATCATATATAAATGTAGTGACATCATAATGGCCACCTTTTAAGGTGTTAGATGAGTATTGAACAATCATCTTTTCGGGAGGCAGAATTTCGCCATCCACGAAAACCGTATGTTCTTTAACCATTTGATGTAGTTGTGTGAGAGTGTAGCTCGAATAAATATTATAAAAACAACCTAGTATATTGAAGATACTGGTGTTGTTACAAAAGAAATAAATAAAAAGAGTTTAGGGGGTTGGAGAAGCAAAATAAAAAAAATGAACATGAGAGAATGAATTACCTTTAAAAGTGTAACTCCTTTTGATTTGAGCTTAAAGGCTTTCTTTGAAAGGATTCTGCACCACGGGAATCCTCTAGGATGAGTATAGGGATGTGGAGAGAGTAAATGGGCAGGGGTTGGCCGATCCAAAGGCTTGAGGAGTGTGTGAAATGAGGTAGAGGTGGGGGCCTTTTATAAGAGGAGGGGAGGGGCACTTTTGGAAAGTAAGAAATATTACTTTATTTGAAAATGTGTTTCGGTTTTAAAATGTCCCACATTGATATAATTTGTGGATATGGTGATAAGGGTTCTAAATCCACTCATTCAATTGGTTTTGGACATGTGTAGTCCATAGATTTTACATTATCTTTCCATTTTATTTAAATCATCAAATAATGATGTCATCGCTGCATCATTATTATGTCAAAAATAATTTAATTTATTTAATGTCTAAAAATTATAAAAAAATCACTATGATGTAGAAAATCTTTGTAGATTTCCAATGACTATTTATAATCAAAATTTGGATTTATTTAACCCCACTTAAAAACGGTTTTAGTAAAACAACTCATGTTTGTGTCAATTTAATTTTAACATTAAATAAAAATATATTATAGTCATTTTCCAACTAAAGTGGCTCAATGGGGTCCCCAAGTTGGCCCATGGCTTTTCTTGGTCGTCCATGACTCACCAATAGGTGTAGGACAAGTTTCATGGTGTTTTCACATTCATATAATATCCTTTTTACCTTAAACTACACTAATTACCACTAATCGCGATTAAGAACTTAATAAGTTACTATTCACCAAAAAATTATGTTTATCGCATTGAACCACATTTTACTTCTTAATGACAACCATGTATGTCGGATTTTTGAAATTCAAAACACAATGATGGAAAAATTTCATTTAAACGGAAAATCAGTCTTTATAAGTACCACTTAGTGGTTTCACTATTCATCAAAAATTGAAGTTTTTCAGAAAATTACCAAAAATTCACCCTAAGCTATATTTGATATTACGAATTCAAAAATGAAGTCTGTTTTACAAAATTCAAAACATATTAGTCACATTAATTAATTTAATAATTAATTCCCGCTGTCAGAGAAAATAGCGTGTTTTTATAAAACAATAAGTATCAAAAGATTGACACTAGTTTAAGTCTGATTTCAAAGTGAAATTAATTCCAACGACCACTATTGGATTTAATGGTAAAAATATATTATAATTTCACTTTAAAACCAATTCAAAAGATAATCTAATCATATAAATAAATTAGATTAAAAAGTGGTTTTGAATTAAAATACAACATTTTACACTATTCATTAAAAAATGAACTTTATCCAAAAAATACCAAAAATTTACAAAAAGTAAATTTTGATGTCCCGATTCTTAATAAGAGTTTTATTTTGTCCAAAAGAATGTTTAAGAGTGAACAAAACTATATTTAATGACGGTTCTCCATCAAAAGGCGATAAGTGAACCTTTAGTGAAAACTAGGGTATATATGCCTAAAATTGAATTCTTTCTGTATTTTAATCCTATAACTTTTATTGGATAAATGTAAAAACATTTAAAAACATATATAATCATATTTTAGTTATTTATATCCATTCCCGCCAATACTACGGCTACATGTTAACTACCATTTAAAATAATATTATTTTATTATTAGAGTGCAACGTAAGATTCCCAAGAAACTCGTTGTTGCATGTTGGGTACGCCAACGAGCATAGCATCCCCTTTAAAGTCATATAAATATTTTATTCACAAATATGGATAAATATGAAAATGTCATATTCTTTATTTACCTGGGGTGTTACAAATGGCGCCACCTTCAATACTGTTTTATGCTTGAACTGTATGATATCTTTACTGGTACACATCCTGAACATCCACCAAGGATTGAAAACAAACAAAAAAATACTCCAAATCATGCATATAAGACCATGGTTCCAACAAGAACTTCATTTCCCAGCTTGGGAATATTTGGTTTTCCCTCATATGTAGGGATTCAAACACTCATGAATGAGCTAATTACCAAGTTCCGAAAATATCATAGTCTCTTTTATAGAATTCTGAAATAGTAAAAAAAAGTTGAATTACTGTGATATCTTTTTTTAACATCCCTAACCAAGAATCCACTTTAACCAATTCCTTGAGCTGGGTTGTCACATAAACTCAGGCATGCCTCTCTATACTCTATAGGATACCGACTAATATCCTAGTAAAAAGAGAATTATGGGGAGACTACACCTACTTAATAGACTGAATCCGTAATAGAAGAAACAGAAAAGGATAAAATAACTTACTGAAATAATAACTATACAATATATGAAAATCTAAGCAGGTAACCAATTACACATATCATAAAAAGGTATAGTGAATGCACTACATGTCAAGAAGTAATACAATATGAACTAAGAAAAAAATAATTTAATAAATCTGAACTCGGTCTAAGTCTTGAACCCAGACATTGCCTCCATTGAAACTACCATCATCCCATGCACAACTAGACATAAGGTCCATATCCTCAACCAATATCAGAAGAACAATAGAATCTTCTGAGGTACCCATGTTCTATGGAGACCTATGTTTCATGTGAGTATAACTCAGTAGTCCACCACAAAATGTGTCAAAATCAATAACCATTTTATACAATACTATATGATGTTAATCATTTGAAAAAGTTAACAAGGCAACATAGATTAAATTTATTTACTTGTCGAGAAAACATTAGTACAATCGAATTTCTTAATAAAAAAACTATCTTAGTTCAGCTGGGATGTGTAATATAAGGCACAAGGGCTATCACACAATTCTAAATACATGGTGGTGTTCATGAATCACATGAAATCAAATGCCCATTAATAGACAATATTCACTTTTACCATTTTCAGCATTTGAAACATTTTCATCAATTTTTTCCAACATCATTTCAATTTTCTATGAATTTACCTCATTTACACTATTGCCTATGTCGATCAATTAACAATAACAAGGGAAAAAATAATGTTTCCTATTTTCATTAGGAATAAACATTTCTCAAAAAAAATCATAACATTTACATTGGAGCCTCGGTCTAGGAAGTCTCATCAATGGAAACTATTATAGGTATAGATCCTTGGTCTACTTCTCTAACCCATTAATTATGAGTTAGGGATTAGAGCCATACTATAAACCATACCTTTAGAGTAGACCCTCATGGCCAATACCCCACAACTACTGATCAATGTTCATGTGTTTCATTTACCATTTATGACACATTCCATTTCAATACAATTTTCAAATAAAAACATAAGACTCAAAATTCATAAATACAAAAGACATTTTAATTCCATAACCCAAGAACACATTACAAGTTTCAAATCATTTCTCATTAATACATTTACATTATACCCAACACTCCCTTCATTCATTTAGTCAATTAAACAAAATTAATATTTATCTCATTCAGAAACCAATTAAAATTTAATAACACATATTTTAACTATTAATTATATATTTAATTATGACTAAAATACCATTATGAAATTTCTACAACTATGAAAATTCATCTTATTTTTCATATCAAAACCATGTTAACATGTCAACATATTTTCATGGGTCTGACATTACTATCTCTTATAACAATTCAGTGACTAGTTTCCTAATATCCCTTAATTAACTCATCATGTTATAAGTGAAAATTCAAAATATATATTTGAAATAATCATAGAGCCACCCCTTAAACCATGGATCATTCATTTGAAAACTAAAACATACCCGAAGGCTTTCATTTCCATTTAAATAATCCAAAACAATGACTAAACGTTTTTTTAAAAAAATAAACCTTTTTCCAATTTTTCACACCATATTAATTATATTAACTCCCCCCCTAAATTATTATGACATAAACACATCCATTTAAAAACATTAATAATATCAACCATCATTTTACGTCCATAAATCTCAAATCATTTTACTGTCTTAAACATACCATCAATATCATTTCAAAATTGATCAATCATTTACAAAATCAAACAAATCATTTGTTTAATACAATACATTAACATTACATAGAAATAAAATATATATTTACTACCAATTATCTCTCTTAATACCCCTCACTCATGGTTTTCTAATTTTTTTAACCAACTAAAAGGGTCTACTTTACCACTCGAGTATCCTTATGTTTGGTCTCACATCATCAATGGAACCAATGAGGTATGTAAAGGGTATCTCGAATTAATCTAAGGTATAAATAGATTTTCATGATATATGATGACAAAATAAAACATGAGTGTGGAATTAAATAATAAAATACACATATATCAAAATAAGTCTTTGTAGGAAAACATTAAGACCACGTAACTTACGCATGAGTATAATTAGCTTCCTAGTCAAACCTTATGACTTGAAATCAAACTCCCTTAAAATCCCCAACATAACATATATTAGAAAATTTTGGGTTATATGGATTCAAAATGTGATAATAGATTATACATGACATAATCTAGAAAAGAGATTCAAGGGGAATGTTATACTCAACCAGGACATCAATTCACACCCAAACCCACCCTAAATGAGCATGAATCGAATGAGAACCAACCGTGTAGGAAGTGGGGGATTCTGGTTGATGATGTGGGTTAGAGGGTGTTTAATTATGGTAAAACATTGGGAAGAAAGAATTAGTATAGAGATGGAAAAACTGGAAATTCCCACTTTTTAATGGTCACATGGTTTTGACACACAATTAAAAATATATTAAGACAAATGTGTGACTAGATCTGTCAATGTGGGACCCAACTGAATGGTTTCTTTGGGGAAGCTTCATAGATAGTAAATATATGCATTAATATTTCACTAGACTCTCCATGAAAGGGTTCCCTTGACACACATTTTCCTTGATTTGGCACAATGTATTCAATAACCATGGGTCAACCATGCACATTGCACAATTTGGACTCCTTTCTCCACATTTCATGAACCACATACCCGTAACACTCCCAAAACTCCTCATATGTTAAATGATTACATTATTATCTATAACCAAGGAATTTTAACCAATTTATAAACAAGGGGGACCTTCCAGGAATTTTAGAATATTACAAATTCTATGCTACACACATATACTAGCCTAAATCAGTGATTTCCATCCATGTGAATTACTATATTTTAGGGAAGATCATTTTAAAAAGGAATCTCAATATCAATTATGTATTTACAACATTTCACTATTTTGGAATGCCTTATTTGTGGTAGGCCACTGTATTCATTTTTTAGTTGAATTCATATAAAAATTTTAAATTAGTTCAACTGTAAGAAGGTTATTGTTTTTTCCACATATAAGGAATATCACTAATAAATTGACTATCATCTCTATATTTATAAATTATATAAAAGTTTATAAATTTCTATATTCCATCATTAATAATATTAATAGTATAATAAAACCCTTATTTGGTGTGGTATTATTTTTTTTAATAAAATAATCTATATTCAATTGAGAATCCTGTAAAAATATATATAGTATAATGTAATGGGTACCAAAAATTTTATTATCATCAAAGAAGATCTTGATGTAATGAATTTTTGTAAACCAATTTTAGATACATTTACTGAAAATAATCATATGAAACTTAAATTAATCTATCATCATTGAATATATTCTTCTTCATATTTTTTTAGGATTACATTTGTATTTTTATATAACTACTCAGTATAATAAATTTGATTATTCAATTATTTTATTTGTAGTATATATCTATTTCAAGATCATCAATTATTTAGTGAATATATATCTCACCCATTTTAGCTCCTTGGATGGTATGTAGATATATATAAAATAAAGGAATCCAATTTTAACACTAGGGTTTATGGATGACAATTAAATTGCTATATAAGAATTCATCCTTGATGTATCAGAGTTATTACCCCAGATATATTGTGTCCCTCTTATTATCAAATTATGTTCTTAAAAGGCCATTTTTTAACTAAATATTCTGTAATCAAAGATATTAAATACTATAAAAGGTATTTATATTATATAATCTCAAAAATACATTTTTCTCACTTTTCTGTGTAGATCAATAATGAATCATTGGTGTCCCTCTTAGATGGTTTATATTGTCATCATCCTCACATGATTAAATATAGCTGGATTCCATAAATTCATAAACCGTAAAGTATATGTTAATATTGGTTGGATCTATCATATTTTCATTTTTAATATAATTATGATAATATGTTTGTTGATTTTTTGTTATATTATTCTTCAATAAGATTAAATAAAATATAAATTATTTTTTAAGGTATATATATTCTTATTCTTCTAACATTTAGATATATCCAATGCCCACATAGTCATGAATATCATCATTTCATCTATATTATCTTATTAATATTTATCCACTTTACTTCAAACCTATGTATCCAAAAAATTATAATGCGTTTAATTTTACAAAATTATTGACATCAATGAAATTTATAATTTGGGGGTCCAATAGACTCGTCTTTGTTTAATTCATCACCGAATTTATTTATATCATGTTCTTCCTATTAATCAAAATTAAAAAATATTATCAAATTCATATTTATTCAAATTCAATCAATATTTTCCTGGGTCATTTTATATCACGATGTTTCTCATCCATCTACTTCCTCATGTTGGGTCACAAAAAACATCTACCATCAATGGATTATCAAAATTCTCACTAAAAATATAAAATTTTGAATTCATGATTTCCATTTATCACATGTGTGTTTACTTTATATCACAATAATCTAGAACCCATCTGTATGTTCTTTATTCCTTATCCAAAAAAACTCATGTAGTTTTCCATTCATTTAAATCATTCCAAAGAGACCATTATGCCCCCACTCGAATTGGGTCCAATTTCACAGTTTCATTTCCCAGTAATTGTTTTTATTGAATCCTGAAAATTCAATTTACTCATGATATTTACTCGTTGATCATAGAATTAGACATAACAATGCCTTTTTATTATCATATAAAAAATCATGTAACTCAATGAATGAAATCTAAATAATTTTATAGTTCTATATTAAAAAATTAGTATTATGTAATATAATATAAGGACCATTATTTATTTCACAATTCACTAAAAAAGTCATGTATTAATATATTCAATAATCAAACATAGCTCATTATGCACTACAACTACCTTTACATATATAATGGTCTTCATAGAACGTTAATATGGAACACAATAACCATGGATCTCCTTAATTTACTATAAGGGTATCATTATGTAGATTCTCCTATGAATATTATGTTTAAACATCAAATACATGATATTTAGAGTTTTTTGGTTTAATTACTCTATTGATGCATAATTTCATACATTTTTATAATTTTTTATAATTTTACAGGGATAATGATTGTTCCTCCAATATTAATTTCATGGTGAAATGGTTTCCAATTAGATGACTGGTTCATTAGTAACCAATCAATTTATGGTAATTGATCTTTGTTTGAATTAAAACATGAATGTAATGACCTTCCAATTTCATTGGATTAAGAGTATATCAAGTCATTACTATCCCATATGTGTCATCTCCAAGATGCCAAAGAATGAAAATAAATGCCTAAGGGTTTCAAAAACTAGTTGGGGACGATTTACCGTTTAATAAATAACCAAAAAACCTACCAATCATAACCAAAAATTTACTATATGATGCATGAAAAGATGGAATACAACTCCACAACTTCATGAATCTTGAAATCATATAAAAGTAAGTAATATCATAAGAATAACCAAGTATTAATGTACCGAAGAGAGACTACCCAAGACTCTCCAAAAACCTCAAGACTCCATCCCCCATATGATCCATGTTTCAAAATCTTCTAACAACCCAAACATCACTATATATTGCTAAACACATGTGATATATTATTGTTTCCCTTGTCCCTGATGATAGCATATGTTAAATCTCCAACATTCCAAAGAAAGGTTGAGTATAAAACTCAGTAGGCTTTCCCCCAATGACTTCCCTACTCTTGCCCCTCAGATACAAGAGTTAGAAACAATTATTTGATATAGGTTATATAATTCTATTTCTAAAAAATAGTTTACAACTAAATATAAACAAGATTCCAAAACCATTTATTACCAAAATCATACAAGTGAAATTGAAACCAATTTTCCCAGTAAGATATTTTTCCAAAAAAATAACTGAACAATCATTAAAAAAATTCACAATATCTCTTTGTCAGCATAACCAACCATTACTCAAACCCATGAAACCAACCATGCATGCAATATTATGACAGTTCCGTACTCATGAGCAGTTTCTCATCGATCTACCAAGTCGTCACAAGGTAATTATTTCCCATGTGCCATTGACCCTTTGGTTCCAAGAAAAATGTCATAATTCAACCAAGCCCTATGTATGAAATTATAATTTTCCATTAAAACCTTAGAAACAATCACATTTTCATATTTCTATCAGGCACCATATTTGAAACATTAACACACAACACATATTCCCAACAATCATGCCAAAACAGTCCTTTCAATAAAAACACATTTATATTTAAAATCATTTCATTCAAAATCATTTAAATGGCAAGAAATTTAAATTAAAAATAATTTAAATAAATCACTATTTTTATTTAAAATCATTTATTTTGAAATTAACTTTTTCTTCAACCATTGTGTAATTCTATGAAATCCATAATTTAAAATCATAATTTTAAATTCATTAATCTAAACCCCCTTTTTCACAATTATTCACCAAGATCATGAAATTTGATAAAAACCATAAATCATCACAATTAAATATTTATCCATGAATTTTACATTAAATAAACCAATTTGAATCTAATTTTCTAAATTCTAGCAAGAGGAGTTGAGATAGAATCCTCGTACCTCGATGGTTTTGACGAAACTTTGACAACAGAGGAAGAACGCACTAGAAAGTAGGTGGATTCTCCAAGAACGGCATTAGTTATATTATCCTAGAAAGATAAAGACTCAAAATTGAATTATTTGGCATCCAAAAACATAGATCTACCCACTATAGGATCAGATCTAGGAACGAATGGAGAACACAGTCGTAGATCTAAGAAGATATAAGAAAACAAGACAAAACAGGTAGGAATGGTGACATACCTCAAGAATCGGGCTCAAAATCTCCAAGGGAAGGCTCTAGGTTTGAAAGGACTAGGGTGGGGGGTTTTAAAGCCTTGTAGAGAGAGTAATCTCAATATAGGGGCATTTTAAATCCAAAACGAAATATATAGAGAAAAAATGTATAAGCTCCTAAAAAATAGGATCTAGATTTGACCACTGCAAACGGTTTGAGCACACGGTGTTGGAAAACATTGTATTGATCGCGTGACCTTCATTTTTGTCCCAACACACCTTATAATACCCCCAAACCCTCCCATCCTTCACCTTTACTATTTTTATGGAATCACACCACATTATGGAAACATCCCACTTTATGGAAACAACCCACTTTATGGAAATACATAAATTTGTTGAAACATCCCACTTTATGGAAATAACCAACATTATGAAAACATCAAATATAATGGAAACTCACTATATTATGGAAACACTCCATTTTTTGGAAACTCAATATTTTATGGAAACTATCTATTTTATCGAAACTCTTTATTTTATTGAATCTCTCAAGTTTATGGAATCTCGCTATTTTATAGAAACTCTCAATTAAAGACACGCCAATTGAAAAAACGTAAGGAAATGTGTTATATACCCAAAAATAGGTGTTCTACATTCTCCCCACCATTGTTCATTCCATCCTCAGAAAGTGGTAAACCCTCGCATGGAAAAAAGAGTTATGGACAATGCTCTTTCATTTCATTCTCTTGTTCTCAAGTCTCTTCCTAAATCTGACCATGTTTCCATATTACCTAAAATAGAATGATGATTTTCCCATGAAAGACTTTATATTGTCTATTCATGATCTGAACTAGGATGTGTACCAATGATGCATCATGTTCTAGCTCAATGTGATCCCATCTGATCACATGGTCTGGATCAGGGTGATACATTTTCAATTTGGACACATGGAACTCATTATGCCCTGAACTAAACACTTGTGTTTATTCCAACTGATATGACACCTATCCAACCAGTTATAGTATCTCAGAAGAGCCAATGTATCAAGGAGATATTTTTCCCTAATTCATGAAGAGACGATATCCAAGACTTAGAGAGATCCTCAAGAAGTCATGATCACCCACAACGAATGAAAATGGTCTTCAACGGTGATCTGCATATTTTTTCTAATGACTCTGAGCTGTCTACATCCTCTTTGTAATAAAATGGATCTTTTATATTATTTCACAGACAAGGAATTGACTGAATAGTGATGTTTCTCCCATTTCCACCTTGCTTATTAGAGAATAATAAGGATGCCAACACATAGCTTCAAACAGATCCTTGTGTATCGAGGCCTGATAGATGTTATTGTATGAGAAGGCCAATAAGAGTATGTGATCCTCCAATGTGCCTCCAAAACCATTAAACTATCCTGAAACATTTCTTCCAATGATTGAATCATCCACTTGGATTTCCCTTACTTCTGAGGATGATACATCATGGTCATAAACAACAGAGTCCCAAGGTCTTGCTGTAAGTATTTCAAGAAACAAGACATAAACCTCATATCACTATCTGAGACAATTGACATTATTACTCCATGCCTCTTTACCACATCTTAGATAAAGATTTTTGAATGATCCTCCACAATATGTGTTACATAAATATGGATGAAATGGGATGATGTGTTCAAACCATCCACTATCACCCAAACAGAATTGTGTTTCTAGACCATTATTGGAAGAAATGTAATAGAGTCAATTGCTATCTGATCCAATTTACACACTAGGATGGGTAAATATTGTAACATACCAGCTGGTCTCCGATTCTCTTCTTTATCCTGCTATCATGTTTTGAACTACGAGATGAACTCGACATCCTTCCTTTTCATGCTGCTCCACCAAAACTTCCCCTTCAATGCCTTATACATCTTTTGTGTACCAGGATGTACAGACTATTTTGAATAGTGGTAAGAATGAAGGATTCTTTCTCGATAAATCATAGGTACAACCATCTGATCTCTAAAATACAAAATTGAACCCTTATCAAGTTTCCGGCACTCATTGGTCTCCCCACCATTGAGTTTTGAACATGCATCTTTGAAATTTTGCATTAGATGTTTGTACCTCTTTGATCATTTTTACTAAATTAGAAACAAGCATAGCTGAATGTAAAACAACAACATCGCCACTATCTTCTCATACCACAGGAATGTATGCTATGATTGATAGCAACATCAATTCATTTGAACGTTCTTGCATCAATAGAGCATATGAATTTCAACTCAATGCATCTACCATCAAATATCTATTCCCTGGTGTGTACATCAATTCAAATAAAAAATTTGTAGATTCTCCAATCATCTCCTTTCCCGTAGATTCAAATATCACTATGAGAAAATGTGTTCCAAACTTCTTTCACCTATAAACAACGTAAATTTCTCACCAATGGGATAATTTCCCCTTGTTTTCAATGAATGGACGACTGTAGGTAACTCCAAATAATATGTTGGGTAATTCATATCATGCAACCTAAACTGCCTTGAACCGTAAGAAACAACATGATCTCCTTGCATTAGAAAACAGCCCAACCTTGATCTCAAAGCATCACAATAAACTACATACCCCTTTCTTAATTATATCAAGATCAATATAGGTAATGATGTAAGCCTAACTTTTATTTCCATGAAATACTTATTACATTCCATGATCCATTGTAATGGAGAATTATTCATTGTCAAAGCTTTCATTGGTTAATTTATTCATGAGAAAACACGCACAAAGAATCTATATTAACTAGATAGACCAATAAATCATTGTATCTTGAAAACATTCGTTGTTGGTTTCCATGAGATAATGGCTTCTACCTTTTGAGGTTCAACAAAGGTTTCTTTCTCAAAAATGACATGGCCTAGAGAATGTACTTTTGGTATCCAAAAATAACATTTTGATAATTTAGAATACTAATTATGATCTCTCAAGATTTGTAACACTGTTTCCATATGCACATCATTGTCAACCATTTTCTTTGAATTGACCAAAATGTCACCCACAAACACCACAAAAAAATAATTTGGATGTTGTTGAAATATATGATTCATCAATTTTGTGAGACTGATGTTTCATTTGTTTGAACGAAAGGTATGACTACATATTCATAGTGTCCATATATACTTCTGAAAGTTATCATTGGAATATAATTTTTTCGAAATCTCAATTGTTTTTCTCCTAATTGCATGTCAAACTTAGAGAACTACTGAGCATCCATTAATTGATCGAATAGATCATCAATGAGTATAGGTGGATATCTATTCATTATCGTAACTCAGATAAGCTTACGATAGTCAACACACTACCAAATTGTTCCATCTTCCTTCTTAATGAACAATACTAGTACTGCACACAAAGATGTAATTGCTCAAATGAAACACTTTCATTCCACCTCCAATAAATATAATTAAAATTTCTCTAATAGTGTTGGTTACATCTTATAATATGGGATGTAAATAGAACCAGTCCCCAGAAGGATATCAATCATAAAATCTGCTTCCATTAGAAGTGTTAACCATGCGAATTTCATGGGAATGACATCTAGAAATGTATCCCCAATAAGTGGAAAATATTTTTCTCGATCTCTTCCATTGGTGACAAAGTAAATGAGACCAACTAGTAAGAGAATATTTCCAAAAAGCTATTTCGACCCTTCTTTACAAACCTCTCTCCTCTGAAGAGATCCCTGATGTTGTCTTCAATCATGAAACTAACTGATTCCCTATAATAGTAGATTTGATCCATGAAAATTGTCTGCCAATCCTTACATAGGACTACATCATTGACATCAATCCTTAACATTGAGAAGTCCAATTTCAACTATTCTCTATCAATATTATTAGAAAGATCTCTACACATGATGATTCGACATTCTATTTCACCGAAAAGAGTTTAATGTTTTATCATAGAAGACATCATATCATGATTTAAGAACATAGAATATGTCTTCATCTTCTTCTTTATCTTAGTGATAGATTTTTTAGCTCCTCTAGTGTAGACAACCAAACATCCTCTACATGGATTTTTAGCAAAGACAGATATTGTAAATGGATTATCCAGTTGCAGTCCCAACCCAATGGTTTGAAAAGCATGAGTCATGCTTAAGACCAACTGTTGTTTCACTAGTGGCTCTGGTGCCACCAAATTCTCAATAGAATCTTCTAACTAGTTACTAAGAAATTGTATTGGGATCTATATTCTAAACCAACAACAAACTCTATAATACTCAGTATCTAGATACTAATGGCTTATCATATCAAATTCTTTCACATCAACTATCCCAACATTATTTTCCAAAACAACCGTTTTCCATGTTCAACCATTTTTGAAATCACGTCACATGATTTTTAATGTTAAACCATTTTGAAAATACATTAAACATTCACTTTTTCAAAATATTTTATTTGAAAACCAATTCCATACATTTTACAAAGTTAGAAATTTTTCGCAACATGAATTATTTCTCGAAATGATGTATGCCCTACTAATGGCATGCCATTCCTCTACAATTCATGTCATGCTTGTCTCATTGGACAAACCCATGACAATGAGATTTAAAAAATCCTAGAAGTGTCTCTAAACACTTATTTACCCAACTCCATAATAACTTGGCGTTCAACATAAAAGGTTAAGCTACATCCATTAATTCTATACATTTCTTGTTCCGGCAATCCTACTCCTTTCTAATAATCCCACCTAAAGAATAGCCATTAAGGGATTTGAAAATCCAAACCTAGGAACATCGATGAATACTTGTTAGGAAAGAACCAAACCATCTGACACCATTTGTAATGGCCATAAAATTATTGTCGGCTTGAGAGTAAAACGAGTCATTACTATGCCTTATGTGACATCCCCAAAATGCCAAAGGATTTCAATAAATGCTAAGGAGTTTCAAATACAAGGGGTGATTTACCCTTTAATATATAAAGAAATAAACCTACCAATAATAACCCAACATTTAATATATGATGAATGAAAAAATTTAAGAGAATTCAAAAAATTCATATATCTCAAAATCACATCAATGTAAGCAACAACAGAAGAATAACCAATTATGAATGTACTCAACAGATAGACTACACAAGACTCTCCAAATTCCTCAAACTACATGACCCAAAATATCCAATCCCCAAAAGCTCTGAACAACCCAAAAATCATGATGTAGAGATAATCACATGTGAAACATTACATTTTCCCTTATCGAAGAATATTTCATCTGTAAAAGCACCAATGTTCCAAAGTAGGGGTGAGTAAAAAATGCATTAGTTTTTTCCCAATAATTTCCATACTTACACCACTTAGTTAGAAGAGATTAAAACAATTATATAAAACAATTTAAATAAAACAATTTCTCAAAAACCATTTATTAATAAATATATACAAGTTTCCCAAACCATTCATTACCAAAATCATACAAGTTCAATTGAAACCAATTTTCCAAACAAGATATTTTTCCAGAAAAATAACTAAACAATCATTACAACTATTTCACAATTTCCCTTTATTAGCATACCCAACCAAACAAAAAACCCCATCCAACCAACCATTCATGCTATGTTATGATAGTTCCATACTCATTAGTGGTTTATTGTTGATCTACCAAGTCATCACAAAGTAATTTTCCCCATGTTCTATTAACCCTTTGGCATTGAACATGATGTCATGTTTCAACAATGTTCCGTGTATGAAATTCCCACGTGTCTTTAAACCATTGGAACTTGAAACTTGTTCATATTTCATCCAAGCCATTTATATAAAAAATGCACACACCACATATTCCCAACGATCATTCCAAAACAACTTTATCAATAAAAACACCATTTTGTTCAAAACCAATTCAGTCAAAACCATTTCAATGCCAAACCACTTCAATTCCAAGACATTTCAATAAAACTCCATTTATATTGAAACACTTTTGTATTGAAAATATGTTTTTAATTAACCATTTAGTAATTCCATAAAATCTATAATTTAAAATCATCAATTTAATTTCATTAAAATAAACCCCTTTTTGCACAACCATTCACCAAGATCACGCAATTTTACAAAAACAATAAATCATCACAAATGAATATTTTTAGTTGAATTTAACAATAAATTAACCAATTTTAATCTAATATAATCAATTCTAGCGAGTGGAGTCAAGAGAGAATCCTTATACCTTGAATTTTTTGTTGATACTTTGACAACAAACAAAGATCACACCTGAAAGAGGTTCGATTCTCCAAGAATGGCTTTAGTACTCTTATCATTGCATGATGAAGACTCGCCATTGAATTATGTGGCGTAAAAAATGTTGATCTACCAACTATAGGCTCTTATTTGAGAATAAATGGAGATCATATATTTAGATCTAAGAAGATCTAAGATAACATGACAAATCAAGAAAGTATGGTGACATACCTCATGAATCAGACTTGAAATCCCCAAGGGAAGGATCTAGGTTGGCTCCAACATGTGTGGGAAGGGTTCTCAGGCCTTTTATGTAGATTAATCTTTAAATATTGTCTTTTTGAAGACAAAAAGAAATATATAGATTAAAACTGATTAATCTCATAAAATATTGGATCGAGATTTGATATCTACTCAAGGTTTGATGACAGGGTTTGGGCCAACCATGTTGGAATCTTGTGACCTTTCTTTTGGCCCCAACAATCCTTATGAAAACACAACAATCTACCTATCTTCACCTTTAAAATTTTTTGGTAACACATTTTGATGGAAACATCCAACTTTATGGAAACACCCCACTTTACGGAAACAACCCACTTTATGGGAAAACCCCACTTTATAGAAACACCCCACTTTATGGAAACATCCCACTTTATGGAAACAACACACATTATGGAAATATTCCAAAATATAGAGAAAACCCACTTTATTGAAACACCCATCATTTTGGAAACATCCATCTTAATGGAAAGTCTCTATATTATGGAAAAACTCTATTTTATTTTAACTCTATATTCTATAGAATCTCACAATTTTATGGAAACTCTCTATTCTATGGAAACTATATATTTTATATAAACTCTCTATTTTATAGAAACACTATATTAAAGACATACAAATTAAAAAATGTGGGGAAAGGGGTTATGTACCTGAAACCGGGGGTACTACAATGAATAAATATTATACCGTGAATTTTAATATAGTAAATTTTTTTATCGTCATATTTATAGTTTCATGTAAGATTTTAATTAAAGGAGTGAGCATTAATTTTTCAATTTTTCCAATATCATATTTTCCTTTTATATGAAAGATCCAGATTCATAGCCATCCCCTAGAACTATCAAGGGACTCAATCCTATCATATGGACCACTATAAAAGCCTTCATGGTTGGATAAAAGGAAACCTTTATCATTATCACAAGTTAGGATTTTTTGTACATGTTATTCATACTCAACTACTACCAGTGGTTGGTTCCTTGAATTATTTATTAGTAGATATCAATGTTTTCATGGATCTATCATTGAGCGTATAAGGCAACATCTTGCAAATTTTTGTGAAGCTAAGAAACCTTCATATAAAAATAATAATGAGAAATCACCTCAAGATATTAATAGAATATATTTCAACATAAATTACATATAAGAAGAACAAACTATTCATATGAGTATCCACATAAATGCATGAATAGTAACCAATATGATTCTTACAAATTAATTGTGAGTGAATTATTCAAATATCACAACACCCAACTTAGAATTCAATGGTGACTCATTTTAAAGACCTAATGAATGTAGGAAACATTTAAAAACTCTAATGATATTATTATAACCTTCCCAAATATCATTAATTAAACGTATATATATTTTTCTATGCTAAATTTCTAGTGATTAAACTTATTTATAAATACCTTTTTTATCTACTTAATCATCCTCAAAAACTATTTTATATGTATGAATAAAAATAACATAAAATTACACTGTAAAGCCGTATATTATCCTCAATTATCATTTATACAAGAGAATGGATCACATCATTTTATTTTGTAGAATCCAATATATTATAAAATATATGGGAACTACAAAAAAATTTATTGATATTATAAAAACTTTTTAATATCATTTTAACACTCAATGTCCATTATGAAATATAAAAAAACAAACTAGATAGTGGGGTCATCAATATCCCCTATTATATTTTTTCTCAATATCCATTCATGAAAATAATTTATTAATATATCTTCTGTTTCACAAATCCTTCATTTATCATCTTTTATCCTAGCTATTTTTATTGTTGAATTCATTAATTTAAATTTATCTACATTAATAATTAAAAAATATAATGTATATTACATGAATGTGGTACCAATTAATTCATAACTGATATCCCATAATTTATCATAGTTAATGTATTTCATTTACAATGATATTGTATAGAATATTTGTTATTTAATTAGTGAAAAAATACAATTTGTTACACCATGAATTAGAAACAAACTAATATTATTGTAAATATCCCTCTATCTAATAAATTTAAAAAAAATTATTTAGGATAAATAAATTAAATTCAATTGATAAATATATCTTTTTTAAAACTGCCAAAATAAAAATTATTCAATCATCAAATGATAAATATTTTCAAAATCATTGAACACAATGTATCATGTTATTAAAAATTTGATCAACCCTCCAATATCATCTTATTTTATTATTTCTATGTTAATGATGAAATTAATATCATATACTTAAAATTATATTTCAATATTTCTATCCAATAATGGGATAGTTTCATGAGATACCATTTCAATTGATATATATAAGGAACCTTATTGAAATTATAATTATATAAACTATAATCTCTAGAATCTTCTTACATAATTTGAAAATTATCTCCCCCTTAAAGGGATACTCCACATTATATTCATCAATGTTGATAATTTCTTTTAATGAACTTAATAATGAAAATTTATAAATCATACCAAAATGTTTACATCATTAAATAAAAAATAGTTATCCCAACATATATCTCCACATTATTTCTCTTTATCAGAAATATTATCCCATTAAATTAACTTTATTTTCAGGAAAAAATAAAACAAAAATTTTATTTGAATATGTTGGGTCCACATTAGTTTTAATATAGTAAGAATAAATGTTGAATGTATTTTCAATAATATCATTCTTATTTTACTCAATGATTTATTTTGGTATTCTTGATATAATTTTTGGAATATAAAATATTAATTTTCAACATTTAAACAATCCATTCCACATATTTTTTATGGGTAATTTTTCTTCTATAATATATTAGAGACTATGATTAATTATATGTAATATAAATATTACTTATGATATCTTCATTGGTTTGTGTAATAATTAAACAATACTTTCAATTGTTTCAATAATGAATGGTCCTCCCAGATAACAATTTTCAATAACTATAGACATATATTATAAATCCACAAAATAAATTAGACTTCATCCCCATTTTTCTAAATAATTTTTTATCCATTTATAGTATCTTTCTTATATTAATCTTCATTTTATCATTATTTTCTGAAATCAATTTTAAATACATTGAAATATTCCTTTAACATTGCTAAAAGTGGTCATTATTAGCACTACAAAATCACTGATAATATATGAGACGTTAAAATTCCAGGATGTTTATCAGTGATGAAAAAGTACTGATAAAGGGGAAATTTTGTAGCGATTCTTATATCACCTCTATTTTCTTACTAGAAATATAGAGCAACTAATAATATAGAACTTTATCACAAATTTTAAAAGTGTTCTCAAATTTGTTATTTATCAGTAATTTTAAAAGCACTGATAATTATGTACTTTATCAGTGATTTCAAAATCTCTAATAAAATTACATACTATAGAATGCTGTAAGAGCACACTACTTCACCCCTGCAGTGTGCTGTTACAATACACTATATAACCATAATATCAAGAAGAACCAAAAACACACTAGATATATCAACAAAAAATGTCCAAATATAGAATTTAAATGAAAATAAATTTACAAAAAAATACCAGAAAAACATTATATTTTAGAAATTTAAAACATTGCCTTATACAATCACATAAATAAAAATTATTATACAAATTACAAAATATCTACTGTCAATGTTACCATTATTTCCATTGACTTTCATTATCTAACATTCAACACTCCATGGGTATGTTCAAAAAAACAGAATCAACTTGTTTGAAAGTATATAAATTTATATGAAAACAATTATTATGTAGGTAATACTAAGATGAATTAAATAAAACATAAATATAAAACAATACATTAATTATATGGACTCAAATGTAATTTTGAATACATTATTATTACCTTTGTGAGTGTGTAGAGTCATCATCATTTATCTTCCTACAATCATAGTAGATATAACTTGAGAGAAGGTGAGGAATACACCGCTATCGGGGTGAAAATTTTTAAAGGGAGTGCAAGCATGAAACTGGGATAGAAGAACCCAACTTGAAAAAAATCCATCTATATTAGAAAAAATAATTACGTGAGTAGTACTAAAAATTAATCATTTAATCATAAATACGAAACAATACATTATTTCTATTGAAAATTATTATTTTGTGTAAAAATTAAGATTATGTATGATATTGAGAAGATGTAGCTTAGTTTCTCTTCTTGAAAAGTCAATTGAGGTAACATAATGGAATGTGATAAATTCACCATGGCATGGGTGAAATGATTTTATGGATTAAGGAGTATGAAATTTGGATAGATCACCCCAACTAAAAGAAATGAATCCAACTACATAAGAAAAAAAATTATGTGTGTAGCACTAAAAGAACTAAATTAAACATCAATAAGGAAAAATATATTAATTCTATAAAATATATATTTACTATGTAAACATCATGATTACTTTTATGATTGAGTAGAGGCAGCATCAATGCTATTCCTTTAATGGAATTGTAGGTAACATGATAGAATGTGATAAATGCACCATTGTATGGGAGAAAAGATGTTATGGTAGAAGAGGCGTGAGATGTGTACATAACACCCCATGACAAACAAAGGAATCCACCAATATAATTAAAAAAATTATTATGTGAGTAATACTGAAAAGAAATGAATTGATCCTAAATATTAAACAATACATTAATCCGGTGGCCAATGTACGTCCTGTGGAAACATCACGATTCCCTAACATAGAACAATCATATTACCTAGTATCCCATGTATCCTTTTTTTGTTCTTAATCAGGTTTCACATTCACATGTCTCTAACACAAGAACATTTATAAACTCAAGTCATTCCCAACAAAGTACACATAGTCTTCCTATAATTGCATACCCCCAAACAACATTTAGAAACATACAAACACCAAATAATTTCAAAAACATGCCATGCACCTATTATGTATGTTAATAATTCATATAATTTTTTTTCTAAAAATCCCCAGAGGCCCTACATGGCATTACATCAAAAACACACAAATCTTCACATGAAAAGTACGTTTAAATTCAAATGTACCTCATAACTGCATCGAACATTATTTTCAACACTTATATAACATAATAAATATATTAAGTAATTTACAGAACACATCAAATTAAAAATAACAATGTATACATAAATTCACAAAAAATTAAAATGAAAGTCCCTTAATTTACAAATTTATACTCAACCCGAAATCATTTAAAAACATATATTCCATCATTTAATAAAATTTAAAATTCATTTTAAAAAGGTACAACATATTCAGTGGGGAAAATTATGTCCATTGAATTTATGAATACACATCAAAACATATATATTCATTTCTGGGCATTTGAAAACATGATTTTCTCCTTTCAAATGACCCATAACACCCTTCGAAAGAACAAAACACTAAAACACATAGACACAAAACAGAAATTTTCTATTTAAAACCCCAAGCCCCACACAAAACACACCAAAATCATCAAAATCACATTTCACATCACTCACACCATTTAATTATCTATTTTCACACCCCAAATTTCATTTCAAAAACAAATTATCCATTATTTAAATTCATCATAAATCAGACTCAAAAGCACGAAAAAAATAACATGCCCAAAATTATCCTTTTCCCATTAAAAATCCCCATTCCACACATGCACAGCTTGAGCACTGACAAAAACACATTTTACTCCTTGCAAAGAATTAATTTAACACATCCATTGATTTTTCATAATAAGGCATAAATAAAAACATAAGAACTTCTCTACAGAAAAATTATTTTAAACACAAATTCATGTCTATGAATTTCTATAACATGTTCCCAACATCAAAATAAAATATAGAGCATGAAATAATTAACTAAGAGTGAAAATTAGATATATAATATTGTAAGGCCATAGAACCACCTAATTCGGGTGGAGAATTTTCTGTAAATTGATGTGAAAATCCATCCACATTGTAACTGCAATTGAGAACCATATGTTAGATGATATATTCATCCAACTAGTGTGCCAACAACAATCGAGTTGTGTTATTTGAGCATCAATTCATTAAAGAGGAACACCGGTAGACGATGGATTTGGCGGAAATATATTGATATAATAAAGGTTTCTCAAATGTTAGATGTATTTAGAAGAGGTCATGTCACTTTTATCATCACTTGCAGATACATGCTGATAAATGACTATCATTATCTACTCTAAAATTAGAGTGCTGATAAATGTTAATTTTATCAGTAAATTATTTAGCAATGAAAAATCCTCATATTAATCATCATGGAAGAGGCATTAATAATGATTATTTTATTATAATTTATTATTGAATGGATGTTAATGGATTTATATTTATAAATATACACAAAAAAACTTTAAAAATTTATAAGTTCATAATAAATATATAAAATTATCAATATTTTAAATATATTGATTTTTCAATATATTTATTATAATTTTACAATTATTTTTTTCTAATTGTAGCAATGTTTTTTATAAATATTTTTTATATTATTATATATTTTTATATAATTATCAATATATATGTAATAAATATATATATATATATATATATTGTAAATATATTCGTTATTTAAATATAAATATTTTAATTTAATAATTATTTTAATGTACATAATTATTTATTTGTAATTATATAAATAATTTTAAAAAAATATTTATGTATTTATAATTATAAATTTATTTTTTGTATAAATATTATGACTGTATGTTTTTAAATATATTTATTTATAATTTTTTTAAAAATATAATTTTGACATTATTAATGAATATCCCCTTTTAAGTGCATGCATCTTTGTTAAAATCGAGTAAAATTGAAAAAATTAGTAATAAGTACACTTTAACAATATTGAAAAAATGGATACGTTTGGTGTCTGTTCATTATATATTAAAATGAATTATTTACATATATGTTAAATAAATATGACACACATTTGATCTATGTTAAATTAAAAATTAAAACAACATTCAATTATATGTGGTGTACTATTCCATTATAATCAATATATTATTCATATTAATTTTTTATTATAAAAAATATTCAATAAACAGATGACTGTTTAATGGAAAGTGAAGAAATATTTTGTAATATAAAAATAATATTCATATAGATTAATATATATTTATATATTTAATATAAACATTTCAAAAACAATAATGATCATAATTATATATTTAATAATGTAATATCAATCAATTCATTTTTATCAATAATTATTTAGTTATTAAAAAATGTAACATTTTATTAATAAACACTTATATTATTATTAATTTATTTATTTATATTATTCTATTTATATAAATATTAATCAGAGCTAAAAATAAATCCGTCATAATAGATACCCTTTATCTGTGCTGGAATCCAAGAACTGATAAAGGACATCATTTATCAGTGCTATACCAAAAGAACTGATAAGGGATACCAATTATCAACGCTAAAAATAAGGCACTGATAATGAATACCTTTATTAGCTCTAGGTATAAATCACTGATAAAGGTTTCCCTTATCAGCACTAAAAATACACACTGAAAAATGGTTTACTATACTTACACATTATTTAGTACTGATAAATATGCCTTTTATCATCATTTTGTTATAGCGCTGCAAAATACCAATACTGTTACCGTCATTTTAGTAGTAGTGTGACTAAATTTCCATGAAAATATGGGAATTCCAGAAACATTCATAGTAGTTCCATATGAAATTTCATGAGTTTTCTTAACAAATTATGTTATTTTATGTTTATTTTTAACTATTTTTTATTTTTTATTTATCTTCCTTCCATTATTCACATATTATAATTCCTAAAATCATGTAACCAAGGATTTACCTTGATACAATAAATGAAGAATCTAGTTCGTCATTATGTAGTTTAATTATAGATAATCAGGATGCTTCTTCATTATGTTTTCCTTTTTATTATATTCAGATCACTCAACTACCCCTTATAATATATTATTGTGAATATTCATAGTATATATTTTCTTTCTAAACATTCGGGTTGAAAAATTAATTTTATTATCATATTATATGGTCTTTAGTCTTTAGAGTCATTTGAAAATTTATTGGTCTAGTTATACTAGAATATTCATTCATTTTATTCATATCCCAATTAGTTTTTCTTGACCATCACTATGTCTCCATATATATTTGAAATAATAGATAACTTTTCACCATCTTGGATGTATTCATATAATTCAATTGTAAAAAACTATGACTTATCAAATATATATTCATAAATATGTTTCTCACCACCTATTATTTATTCAATATAATAAATATATTGAAAAGTATTTTCGAATTCCTTATATTTATATAAAAAATCGTATTCCCATTATGTATAATTTTTTAATATCATGTTTCAATTTCAGTTATCTTTCAACTCATATCTTCTCATACTCAGTCATATTTCATAATGATTATATTTTGTTGAGGAATTATTTTATTCTTCGACATTAAAGAAAAATGTAATCTTTTTGTCAACATTTTCATTCTATTCATTTCTATATTTTAATGTGATAAGAAATTTTTTCGAAGTTTCAATTTCTCTCGGATATTTAAACTCTATTTTCATTTCAAAAAAATCTAAAAAATTATTCTTTAATATAATATATAATATACATATAATTATGGCCTAATCTGATAAAAACTATTTTGATCTTCTAGGGATGTATCCAATACTGAGATTATAGATAAATCATTGATAGTATAATTTATCTCTAATTCTTTATCAAATTTCAAATACTCATTTATTTAGTGAGATTATCTCGATATCTTTTTATCCCAATTTCCTGACATATAGACATATAATTGGATGGTAATGATTTAAAATATCTGAGTTTCTTGATATGGTTCACCTATTTAATTATGAATATTCACATGATGTATCATATTTATTATCCAACATACCAATCTTCAATCATTTTATCAATATATTCTCAGGAATAGAAATTATGATGAAAATATTAATATTGAAATGGATAGGATAAATATGAAAATGAACTCATAATTCTAAAATTTATATTGAATATATGTTTTTTCTTTCTCCCAATAATGTAAATTGTTGATGAAATATTGGTGTCCCTCTAGGATATAATGAGTGATCTTACTCTTCACATGAAACAATCATTCAAGTTACCTCAAACTCAATGGGAAGTTTTTATGAAAAGATATAAGTTTTACCTATAATATTGTCAACTATAATATAATAAATACTATTGGTTTTAAACATTTATCCTATACTAGTTGTTGTATCATAGTATTTTAGAGAATAACATATTATTTGTAGTGTTGGGATCATCTATTCACATTATGTATAAATTCATAATTATATCTAGTAATCTAAAACATGATAACATTGATTATTTAATTCTAATTTATATATTATAAAGTAAATGTGTTAAATAAAAAAATTACTCATATTTCTCCTTATATTAATACCTATAAATCAAATAATTCATGTCTTCTTATTCATCAATCATATTAAAGATTCTATCTCGCAAAATTCTTCACAATATTAATAAATATCATGGTCTTATATTATACCTAATTTCTCAAATTAACACATTTAAATAAATAAAAATACAATCCATGAACTTTATGGATTGTTTTATGGAATGTTTTTCCTTGTATTGGGTCTCAATCATATTCCCAAATTGAAGGATTCACAAAATTTTCTAAAAATAAATAAATCATAGTGTGCTTAAAATTAAATATTCTCACATGTGATATTCTTGTATAAAATGATCATCACAATAGTGTGGTATCAATAGATATTCCATTTTCCTTACACTCACAATTACTCATAGAATATCATTCATCAAGATCATACCATGTTGACCAATATGTTGTAGCTACAAGTATTTACCCATTTCACATTCAGTCTTCGAAATCATAATGATACAAATACAATAATTATATGCTGTCCTTGTGTTATATATTCCTTCACTGAATAATATAAATCAACATTTTTAATTATTAAGAATATATAATTTCATTATGTTGACATAAACGCTTTATTACACATATATAGGATCTGATTAGACCATAAATTGAATTAATAATCATGTAGTTAACTATACTTATATCAGTAGAATCCATATAAATCATTGCACATATAATCATTACCATAGAATATCTCCCTGGACACTAAGATTATGTATAAAATTTTATCTAATGTATCATTAAAGGTAATTTCAGTAACCCAAAATAGATTATGGAATGTTGATGTTATTGTTACCAAGATTACCGTCTTTAATGAACATTTATTGTATAACATTTATGTTTATAAATATAATTTTTTCATAATAAATATATTAATTATTATTAAACACGCAATAAAAATTATCGGTATGTTCATCAAGGTTTATCAATTATCCTCTGGTATCAACATTGTAATGTAATTATTTCTGATGTAGTTCATTTTCTTTTCAAAGAGGATCTCTTAATTAAAATTATGTATTATAAACATATTGACATGAAGTTATCCTATGTTGTGATATTGAGGAATATTTATGATGGAATCATCTGATTTTTTGTGTCGTTTATTTTTCATTTTAAATGGATAAACTGTGCACACATTAAAATGACCCTTATTGGAGTATTCTTTTAGAAGGAACATCTTGAAAAACATGCATTTCCACAGAATCAGTGATGTTTGGTTAGAGATGGTCTTGTACTTATCCCACGATGATAACCACATTCCTGAATACTAAGAAACCTTCTCCCAGTAAACCATTAATGATATAAGGAAATTCTATGCATAATCAACATCCACTATAGTTTGTATTCTTTCATTTCTCTTAAATGACTCTATATGGTGGACAAGCTGATTAGAAGATTAATCATGCTTTTATTTATTGAATTTTGTTATAGTGTCCTAAATATTCATAAGAGAATAACATATGTGGTCAATATCATGATAAAAATCATATATGATCTCTTCTATAGTAATTCAGATGAGATCACCCATCTAAAATATAATATTTTGTACTTAAAAAATATACATAAAGATCATAATTAATGATATATTTTATTCCTATAAATATATTCCAAATAATTGCTCTATGATTTTTTAAAATATAAATGAAAAAAATTGAAATAAAATTTATTTCATTCTATTGTCATATTTAATATACATGAAATTTCATAAAAATAATTTACTAAAAAAATAAATCAAAAATATATCTACCTTATCTTATATAAACTCTTTATGGATGATAATATAATGATAGATCATATTTAAAAACATAATTAACATCTTTTTCATTATAACCTCCTAAAACCCCATGCAATAATTTAATATATATATATATATATATAAACTATTTTAATTTAAATAACCTCCTATTCACATCTATCAATATGTACACAAGAGAACAGATCACCTATTTCATGGTTGGGAACATGAAAAATAATCACATCATGGTTTGGAACATAGAAACATATCAAAGTGTTAACAAAATTTTAATATCATATAACACATTGATATTTTAATAATTTTTTTTAACTAATTTAATTTCATTGATACATTGCCTTACACGCATCAACAAACATTAATAAGTTGTGATAAAATATTAATAATATTATTAAATCAAAACCATTATTAACAAGCCATTATCATTGGAGGAATTAATTACAATGAAAAAAGATAGAATATTAATTTTTATAGTTTATTTATTGACAAAATTGGGATATAAAACTAATTAATTTTCATTAAGGTCTTTATATGTTTCAAAAATTCTATTTTATCAAAATAAATGATTCTATATAATTTTGAAAACCAATAATGATTATATATATTCACCACTTTATGTGTTTAGTTTTAAAAAATAAAATAAGATTTTGAAATTAGAATTAAAAAATTTACTTCAAGTGAAATTCCAGGAATTTGCCGAAAATGATTATTATTCAGTGAATATTAAAAATACCAATTTTTCTAAAAAAATTCATTTTATTTCAATAAATAAAGAAATTATTAATTCTAATTATTTTTATAATATTATTTTAAATAATATAATTCATATTTGTCAATATATAATAGAAATAAATAATTTTGAATAGACATTATATTTTATTTTAGTATCAATATATTTCTTGGTTTAAAAAATTATTTTTCTAAAGATAATCTTTATGGAAAAATGTTTATCCCTTATATATATTTGAATTAAAACACAAATAAGAATAAATTAAATGAAATTAATTGAATATATATTGGAAAATATTAATATAAATTATTATAAATATTATTACTTGTCGTTTATTTAATTTATAATAAAAAATTCCGTGAAAAACAATCTTATTGAAAAAGTTATTTTTCATCGCATTTGTGAGTTTATTTTAGAATAATATTTTTATGATTATATGAATTTAATTTGGTTATATTATTACATATTAATAACCAGGAAAAATTATATTTACAGATATATTCAACTTATTCTTTTGGACATATCAAATATTGAAAATAGTGAATATCATTTTTAATAGTTAGTGTAAAAACACATTTACTCGTGGGGTCAAACTAAAATGGTGTGTTTTAAAAGGAACCAAAAAAATGTCAAAAAATATATTTTTTGGAAATATCTAGACCTTAAAATTATCAATTATCTGTAATTGTTCATTTTGGATCATTTTTTCTTGTGAAATATATGAATATTTCATTTTCTTCTCAAAAAATACAAGTGTGCCACTGACATCACTTGTAATTGAACACCCGATTTCCTCTCCTCCTCATACCATCAAATCAATTATAAAAATATAATCCACATAAAAAAATAAACTTTAATACCAAGAAATTATCTAGATCACTTATCTGCATAATAAATCTATCATATGAATCCTTTTGGTTCTTATATAAGGAGGTTTTCTGAAGAAGAGATATCATGATTTACCAAATGTCATTATTTTATTTATTATTCCACCTCATTAAAATCATCATAAATTTTGATGATATAATAATACAATATTCCATATAATTATGTTATATTATTTTAATATAATTACTAAATATATCTTATCCTCCAGTAAATGCGATAAAAATCATTCTCTCTCTATGTCAGACTACTACATCAAGGCCGAATGTTATTTATTTCTTATAAACACCATTAATAGTTGGATATAATTATTGATTTTGTATAAATACGTTATATTTAAGATATTATTAAAAGTATTTAATTTTTAAATCACATATACTTTTTTCATTTCATTTCTCTATAGATAATATAATGATGTTCGTGTACGACATTTTACCACTTCGAGAAGTGATGTGGTTTGTTTTTGACTAACACTTTTTTGGGATTGTAATTATATTAAATATAAAGTATATATGGGATATATATAACATAAAAATGAATCCATAATATTAATATTTTAATTAAATTACTTTCATTTAATCTATTATTATAATTGTAAAAAATCCATCTATACGTATTGTCCACAATCTCCCAGAATGATATATTATAATATTATATCACTAAATTAATAGATTAATCCAAAATGATTTATAAATAATATATATTATATTTATATAATGTTTTAAATTCATGAGATTATTTTACCATGTTAATTTTAATCAGTCCAAAAAAAATCTAGGCATACATGAAAAATAAAGCAGTTATTAAACAAATCACGATTTTAATGTGGAATTATTAATACACATGTAATAAACAATGATAACTAATTAATATATTGTATGATATATATATATATATATGTAACATAATTTATATAAAATAAAAATATATTTATTATATACGAGGTGTAATTTTTTAAAAAGGATGTCGACATATACGTTAATGGTTTTTTGCCTCAAATTTCATAAATTTGGACATACGTTATGTAATAAACCTATCGTCTTATATGTAGTGTATATACCTTCCATTTAATATGTTATATCATGAAAATAAATTATTCTAATGATAATTAATGTTTCATTTGAGGTCATTCTTTAATGGGGGATTACATTCAAATGATACCAATGTCATAAATGTTTGAAGTTAGAATCACATCATTTATCAAGATTGTTAAATATTTTTCCTTGTATAATAAAATATTATGGTATCATTCTCAAGAAAATATGTTATTTTATTCTCCAATAGTTATTTATTGAATATTGTTCTTTTTCTATTTTTAACTCTTTTTTTATACTAAAGATGACAAAATAAAATTGTAATTTAAAATACTTTTTATTTCTATCTTTATTTAAAAATTGCCTTCTTCTATATTCATATGTCCTTAAAATGATTTAAAAATATTATAAATTACCAAAATTATTTATTAAATCATTTTTACACTTTTATGAATTTTTATAATGATTTTTAAAATCAATATTGATGTTTTATCCAAAACAAGGCCAATTATACTTTTATGAAAATTTAAATGGAATATTTGTTTTAATGTGGATGAAAATAACTGAATTCTATACCATCATGAATATTATTTTCTATATATATTTAATTATATTATTTCAAGGTAATTATATTAAGAATGAAATTAAAAAATATTTTATGAGTTATTAATTTAAAAATGTTTATTTTAATTAAATGAAGTTTTTACTCAATAAATGTTCTAAGTGAATTTTCCTTAAAAATTGTCTTCCATAATTAATAAAATACAATTTTTATTATTATCTATTACTTGGGATACGATCCAATGATACCATAATTATACTTTATATGTATTGTTTAGGATAATTATGAATGGATATTTATGAAAAAAAATTCTTTTCCTTGGGTTATTAGATGATGAAATGTTATATGATACCCCTTTTCATGGTTTATTATGTGATAAATGATTTATTATCAAGTGGAAAACGTATGTATGATTTTAATTTTTGGATTTATTGTATATATTTATAGTTAAAATTAAATGTGAAAATATTGATACATTCAATGAAAAATATTACTAGAATGGGTTGTGAACCTAGTTAATTAAGGGATTTTTTTCCACTTTGAAAGTCTTAGGTGAAAAAGATGGAAAATAATGTATTTTGGGGAGTGATAAAATTTCCCAATGATATCCTAGGAAGTAATATCTGACTACTATAAAAATTATTTTCTTATAGTTATGTATTTAAGAAAATTACATGTCATATGCAAATGGTATGAACTTATGGCTCATGTTCATCTATTTCCTTATGATTCATGAATTATGATATCCCAATCATTATTCCATGACTTGGGATTATGATTTTTGATATTAAGCCTCTATTATTAAATTTTTTTTCCCAAGTTCTATTGCCCTTATTCTCATGTTAGGTTTACATGTTTCTCATGATTACATGTAGTATTGCTTGTATCCAACCCACTGTTTTATTTATTTTTCCAAGGTTATGATGAATGGTATTAGTTGTGATATATATATGAAGTGTTCTAGTAATGATAAATTGTGTTGGAGATGTTGTAGAACTCTTATGAACTAGTTGTTTGTATTTCAATGTTTATAATGCCTCTATACCTTTATGATCCTTAGGAGTGTGCTTTTTTAATGTAATGAATATTCATCTAAAAATATAAAATATGTTTGTATGTATTTCTTCGTTTATTACAACTAGTAGAAATGTTTTGGACTAATTAATCGATTCGAAATCGGATAAGAAAATGTTAGAAAAAACCATTACGATATTTCAAAATATATTTGATCATTATATGTTATGGTAAATAAATAAATGTTGTTTTCCTAAAAATGAATCCCCTTATAGATAATAAAAGGGGGTTCGGTTCTAGAACAAATTTAAATCGGGTTAGAAACTTAAAAAAGAGAATAATTTTATTGACTCATGAAATATCAGGTATATGATAATGGAACATACCATTTAGTTAGTTTGACACTCTTGTGCGATATGTTTTGGTCAAATAATATTCTCTTTACAAACCATAATGATGAATGTGAATAAATACTATGAATATCCTAGGATAAGGGTATGGTTTCCATGATTGGAAATATGGTATCATAATTTCGATATTCTATAATGGGGTTTTTCATGATTATAACACCCCACACACTATTATTGTTGCTTACGGTATTATTATATTACTTATCAAATGGTTATAACCTAAATGTTCCTTGTTTATTCATGTTTGGTGGGTAATGATATTATTTTTATATAGATGAACCATATTTTATGAAATACTGAATATAAAATGTCTTTACTATGTTCAATAAAAATTCATATGATAAAAAACATAATAAAATTACATATTAGAAAAGGAGGGAAAACATTATTTTGAATCCTTAATGGGGTAAAATCAAATTTATTTTTGTGGCTTTATTATTCCACTTGTTTTTGTTCAATTTAGTAGTACTATTCAAATAATATATTTCATTTTCTAGTATTTGTGTCCTAAAAATGACTTTTTTCAATCTACTATCTGGAAGGTGAGGTAGATCATTAGTAGTAACATAACCAGAATATGAGTAAATAATATTAAATTAACTCCATCAATCATGTTGTGTATAATAAATTATTTTTCTATAAGTACATTCCTCCTATTCTAAACATGATAATTGAGAAGGAAATCATTGTGTTAATTTATATGGATAGTGATTCCAACGGTACATATGATAGATATTGTAAAGGATATATGAGTTATGATTCCAATCTTATCAACCAGAATGAATGTAATGATGATCAATTATACAATGTCTTAAAACCATGTCTTCAAAGGTAGTTTCGTATATGGGAAATCAATAGCAATAACATAATATTTCGTTGATATATCAAGGTGTAAATATAGATTTTTTACCTATATATAACCTTTTTTAATAAATAATATATAATATAGAAATGAATATCTTAAAACCATAATGAAAGAGATATGATCATTCCATCATGATCAATGTATTGATGGAAGCATGGATGAAATTGTATTAAGGGGATTAGAGAATATTTTATGTTTTGGAAAAGACTTAATCCTGAAAATAATTTTTGATGTGTTGGGAAAGAAGATAATAAATTATTTTACTGCCAATAATACTTCACAAAATACACCAACCACACCGTATGTTTCATTTTCATGGAGTATGTGAATTATGAAAACTACTTCCGATAATCAATGGTTAATAATGATGATTGACCTCAGAACAATCTTAAGATGAGGGACAATGTAATTTCTCAGGAAATCACTATTACTAATAATAGGATAATTTTTAACATGTTTTGATTTATACATACAATCCACTATTGAACAATTAATCTATTATTTTACTCCATATCATAAAATTATATCATTTCTAAAAAAAATTTATATGGGTATCAGGAATCCACATAAATTATTAGATATACAATTTCAACTGAAATCCATTAATGGAATGATGGAAACATATCAAGTATATTATTCTTATCATATTTATTTTTTTGGGAATTTTATTCCATAATATTTTAAAATTCTTCCACTAGTTGAATCATCTGTTATATTAGGAATGGTTTTTAATTTTTTACCTAAATCCCAAATAAAATTAAAACAATGGGAATTCATGTTTGGTATTACAATCGAACCAATGACTTTATTTCAATGTATTTATTATTGTGAACTTCCAATTAGAATATAATTAATTTTGTTGGTTTCAATAAATATTTAAAATGGGCATTAATCACATATGGTTGGGTGGAAAAGGAAAATTGATGATTTTTCTATTGTGTGGGAGTTTGTTGATGTCTTTATATAAGATATTAATATTCCTCAAAGGATATGAGATGTTTATTTCACTATATAAGTCACACTAAGTGCCACACATGTTTCAATAAATCCCAATATAATATTCTACATTTAGATGTTATAAATGAAATGTAAACTAAAAAAGAACATTGAGATAGGATTCATTTATCCATGTGTGTCAACATGAGGTGAACCTATTATATTTTATAAAAGTAATGATGTAAAAAATTGACTATGCCTTGATTATCGGTAGATGAAAAAAACATGATGAAGAAAAAATTTCATCTACCTCGTATTCAAGTTAAATTTGATTGAAAACTTCTTCTCATTAATTTCCAAAAACATTATTAATTTTGGATATCAATAATTGATGGTCTTTAAGGTTGATATACCCAAGACAACATCCCAAGCATGATATGTATACTATGAATACGTATTTATTCAATTTTTTCTCACTAATTCCCATTCTATCATAATTAATTTAATGAATATATTCTTTTTAGTTTACCTTAATTAGTTAATGGTTGTCTTAATAGAAGATATTCTAATTTATTTCATTAGTATGGAAGAGTATTATTATCACCTAATAATTGTTATAAATTTCATATAGAAGGAGAAACTCTATGAAAAATATAAAATGTGTTCTTTTAGGATTAAATTGATTCATTTTTGGGTAATAAAATCTCAATATATGGGCGTAATTTCCACGACCCAACATCACCATGAGGAGCTAAGGGGAAGAAGATTTCCAGAACATTCATTCTTCAAGATGGAGGAGAGATAATGATCCTCGAGAACCACCTTCAATGGGTCCCAAAGTGGGGAATATCACCAAGGGAATAGACTCCCACAAATAATGAAACACATTTCCCTTTTTATTAAGTAGGATCAGGAGATAAGATATTAAATCCCACCAACACCAAAACTAGAGGTAAAATTAAATCCAATGTCAAATTATTCCCATATTCATGTCAAAAAGTAAATGCAACAAAAGTACATGAAAACTCCAATATAAGGTTCTAAGAAATGAAAACAGCAACAGCAACCATCCCAACGTCTGAACTAGTATGGTCTTGCACGATCCTCAAAGTCCTCATGGAATCGTGTATATATTTTATATACGTAGGGTGAGTATACTTCTATAATCATTAGGGAGAACCAAAATCTCTCGTGCACAAGTGGGGTGGCATTCTAATGCCCCGTGAAGAAAAGAGATAACCAGAGCACATAGCAAGGAAACTATCCACCCCAACCATACCATGTCACAATCCCCAAATAATGAAACTCAAGTAAGGTATTAGTAATAACATGTCGATGTTTGGGTACCGCACACCACATTCTCACTCGTTATTGAAGTCATCATATGCATCCGACCATTCCCGCCATTCTCACTGCAGTCCCACTACCATACCCTGCCTGCACACAGCTAGGCCATCAAAACCACACATCCCACCCAGAAACACCTGGGTCCCAACCATAAAAAACCACGCCTGAAAACACCTAGGCCACAACCATACAAAACCAAACTCGTAAACACCTAGGCCATAACATATACCACCACGCCAGAAGACACTTGGGCCTCATCCCAAAGACACTTGGGAAACCACCTTCCCGCATGCACCTTGGACAACCACCACCAAGTACCCTGCCCAAAGAATATATGTATTATAATGGACCTCAGGCCATCCCAACCTGCACAAAGAATCTTGGGCTACTCGGGAAAGGAATCAGAATAAGAGAAAATAACCAGCCACTCATTGGAGTGTTTTGAAAACACCCATCGCCATAAAATTGGGGTTTTCGGCACAAAGTGCTCAACTTGAGATGGGAATGAATATAAAACACAACTACTATATTATATATATATGTAAACAAGAACTCCTCACAGGCTAGGTGTTCCAAAACAAGCCCAACCACAAACACCCTCATTTATATTCATTCATAAGAAGCATAACACACGCAACCACGTGACAACTCATTTCCAAAAAACAATTCCACATTTAACACATACAAGTTTCTATATTATAGTGATTCCACTAATGTAAAATTCTGCACTACTGGGAAACTAACAGACATAGCCTCATGCCAAGGAAAAGAAAATATCCAAACATCAATTTAGGCATTTACACCCAGTTCCCTTATAAAGTCACAACAATAAAAGGGATATATGAGATCCCTCAAAGTACAGGAACAAAACCAAGCACTACCATATGACCCCACATGGACTCGGATCCCAAAACCCACAACTCCACCACAATATAGGTTCTCATCACCAACCACATCGCTTCCCAATCATCACCTATAGACATCACCAGAACAGAGCAAGGGAGTTTTCAAATTTGAATATGTCATTCATTCAGTTCCGTCTTTCTGCCTTGTTAACTTGGGTGATCACACAAGTATTTTTAGTCATTGTTCATCCATTTAATAAACTAAGTTTATGTGATTTACCAGTTTCCATGTTTTAGTCATTCAATCACATAAATATCTAGAAAAACAGTGGTTCATTAGTGCACATGAAAAGTCCACCAACGACCATGATTTTCAGTGGGAATAAGCCCATACAATTCACAACATAAAATCAAGGATAAAGAGAACATCAGATATATCAATAACACGCCCCTTAAACCTTTAAAAGTCTATTTATTATCTTTTTTAATGTTTGGTTTCATCCATCCCCATATAAAAAATAGCATACCCACCCCACATGATACACAGTAAAGAGAGACTAAGGAAAACCCCTACTTGATGATCAATGATTGAATTTTTCCTTCATGGTCCAATAATTGGGATACATGAATTAAAGGGGAGGATCTCTGTGGACTTCAATAATGAGAAAGAATGGTTAAAGCACAGGCTCACCACTCACCTCATGAAGGGGACTCCAAATGCACCAAGGGGAAGAACAAACCCATCCATGAAGAAGAAGAAATAAATTACTGTTCAATAAAAAGAAGCGAGATCCTGGAGTTAAAGGGTAATGATTTTGAATGGATTTAACAGTGGATAGTGGTTTCACCATGTGGTTGGGTGGTTACACACAATGTAATTAATTGCTATTTAATTTCTTATTAGAGAGGTGGTATGCAAGTTATGAGTTATATAATTTCATATAAATAGAGGACAACGCGTAACAGGGATACACTCTAGGTCTGTTTCGCCTCACCCATAGGGATTTAAAATACTGCTTATGGGGATAAAAATGTCCTTGATCCACTTTTAAAAGATAAAAATGGCATAAAAGTGGCGTTACGGGAAGAAGTGGGGAAGAAAACCCTGAAAAGCCCATCTGGCACCGATCGAAGACACACCGATCAGTGACACACTGATCCCCCAGTGATCAGTGACCCACCGATCAGTGAACCACTGATGGGTGACACACCAATCTGTGTCAAACGGATCAGTGTCACTCCGATTGGTGACTCACCGATCGGTGTCACCAATGGTGACACCAGGGCATGCCAAAAACCAGAAATTTGGAAAAGGGGTGGACCAGGAGGGTCTTGTCCATTACATTAGATACCTCTCAAACTATTATCTTTCTTGAGAATCAATTCTAGACCCGAACAGAAGAGAGGGGTCCGAACAACCACCTCGAAAGATACCTCTCAGGGTCAAACTATCCCAAACACCCTTACCAAACCCAAGGATCACATTATCGTGACACATGGGTCGGGGAGTTCTTTCCTCCATGTTTAGAAACTATCAACCTTAGGGAGAACTGACTCGCCTACTTGGGTTTAATCACATCCACCTTAATGCGTCTTGATTAGGGACCAGTTCCTCCCTTCCCCTCATATTTGGTATTTTCATAAACATTCAGTAGGTAAGGAAACAAAACATCTCATAAACCAACTTGGTCGGCATTACATCACAACACGTCACAAAAACAAGAACACTAAGGAAGGATCATAACATCAACTCAAAACACCTTTGGGTACTATGTTGGCATTTGAGCTTCTCACTCCCATGTACTCTCCTCGAGGCCACTGTGCCTTAACAACCGATGAACCAAAGGGATGATTCATCCATGAAGCACGTTTTCCTTTCGACCATCCATCTTCACTGGTTTCTCAATGAACATAGCATCATCCCCTAAATCCATCTATCCCTAGTCAATGACCTGGGAGTCATCGTGTATATATCGACGATGATAAGAGATGTGGAAAATGTCATGGATCCTTTCTAAATGAGGTGGAAATTCCAGCTGATATGACACCTCTCCAACTCACCCCAACACCTCAAAAGGCCCTATGAACCTAGGAGAGAGATTTCTCCCCTTTCCAAACCATTAATGCCCACGTATATGGGAAACCATCAAGAACTCATGGTCCCCAACCTAGAACTCCAAGGCCCTCCTCCTATTATCAGCATATGACTTATGCCGGTCCTGGGCTACGTTCATCCTCTCATGCACCAGCTGATCCTTCTCCGTTGAGCTCTACACTACCTCTGGGCCATGATGACCTACCTGTCCCACCTCAGTCCTTCACATGGGTAAATGTCATAGCCTCCCGTACAAGGCTTCAAATGGTTCCATGCTGATTGTAGAATGATAGCTATTATTGTAGGAAACTCAACTAAGGGAAAATATCATTCCCATGATCCCCCGAAGTCCAAAACACGTGCCTGTTGCATATCCTTCAAGGTCAGGATGGTTCGCCCTGTCTTCCCATCTTCCTAGGGGTAGAAAGCTATACTAATCCTTAACTAGGTTCCAAAACAATGTTGTAATCCTTTTGAGACTCGTGAGGTAAACCGTGTATCCCTATCCAAGTCTATGGACCATGGAACTCCATGAAACTACACCACCTCATCCATGTATCTCTATTCTAAGGGATTCATAGCACTCGACTTCTTGATCCCCAGGATGTGAGCTGATTTCGTCTATCTTTCTACCACGACCTGAATAGCATCACAATTGCCTTGAACCCTGGGTAGTCTTGTGATAAAATCCATTGATATTTCATTCCACATCCACTTGGGAACACCTAAATGCTTCCACAAACCTCATGGGACACGGTGTTCTGCCTTCACTTGCTGACACACCAAACACCTTTCCATGAACTTTTCCACTTCCCATTTTTATCCCGGGCCACTAAAAATGTTCCCTAGGGACTCAATAAATCTTTTAAATTATAGGGTGTACCGCTACACTTGAGTTATGGAACTCATTGAGAACGTCTTCCTACATTGCCTCTAGGACAAAAAACATCCCTCGAAAATGCATCTGATTCTAACCATCCTCCGACCACCCTTCCATAGCATTTCCTTGGTTAACATGATTGTGCATCACTTAACTCTCTATGCATCCCCATTGAGACTCCTCCACATGTCTCAATAGATAGGACTGCACTGTCGTTTGTAACATGCAACCTCTACCACCATCCACCTTTATATCCATGTTTAGGTCAGCCAACTCCTCTATTTCCTTCCAAGTATCCACAGATTGCTGAACAACTTCTCCCCGTGAATTCCTGCTCAAAGAATTATCCACAACTTTCCCCTTAGCTTCAGTGTAAGAGATGTCAAAGTTTTCGTCCTATAGAAACTCCACCTACATTTGTTGTCACAAGATCAGGTCCCACAGGGTAAAGATGCGCCTCCAACTATTGTGATCTTTGAATATCACAAAGTGACCCCTGATGAGGTAATTCCCCCCAAAACATCAACACGAACACTACCACAGTAAGCTCTAGGTCATGGGTGGTGTAGTTACACTCACGAGGACATAACTTCCTAGACCCATAAGATGTCACTTCCCACTGATGCATCAGAACACACCCCAGGCCATGTCCAGAAGAATCAAAAAATACCTCATAAAGTACCCATTTCCTATGATAACATGATTCATTGGAGTGCTAACTAACCATTCCTTCATATAGCTGAACGCTACCTAACATTGCATACTCTATACGAAGAACTGGTCCTTTCTAGTCAAAGGTGTCAAGGGAAATGTAACTCAAGAGAAGTTGGGTTCAAACCTCCGATAATAGCCTTCCAGACCTAGAAAACTGCAATCCTCCATCACATCCATGGGTGCTTCCCGAGAAACTACTACTACAACCATTGATGGGTCGACCGCTACTCCTTGCTGAGACATCATGTGTCCACGAAAATCCACATCCCGTGTCATGAACATAAACTTGGACAACATCCCATAGATTTGGTGGGGTTGAAGTATTTCCAAGACTATCCTATGTTGATTTGTATACTTATCCACATATCTTGAGTAGATCAAAATGTAATCGATGAACACTGTGAAGACCTGGTCCAGAAACTCTTGGAAAACAGTGTTCACGAACCCCATGAACATAGTATGTGTGTTCATAAAACCGAAAAACATGACTTTGATCTCAATGTTCCCATACCTACACCTGAAAGAAGAATTCAGGGTATCATTATCCTTCCCCCTTAACTTCTGATACCCTGGCCAAAGATCAATCTTAGAGAACCAACCCTTTCCCCTTAGATGGAAAATAGATCATCTATCTTCAAGAGATGGTAATAGTCTTTGAACATTTCATGATTCAGTATCTGGTAGTCTATGCAATTCCTGAGACCAATATCTTCCTTCTTCGCGAAAAGACCACATCATTCCATGGTGACATTCTAGGTCAGAAAAAACCCTTCATCATTAGATTTTCAATCTAAATCCAGTACTCCCGCAACTCAGAAGTCACAATCTGATAAGGAGCCATTGAGATATGATGGGCACCGGGTTGCAAGTCTATCCTGAACTCAACATCACATATAGGGGGAAGAGTCACCACTTATTTAGGTAAGACATTCATTAACTCACTGAAGATCCACAGGACTTCCACCGTCTATCTATCTTTTGAAACCACTGACAACTCAGCTAATAAGGAATAGAGGGGCTCCACCCATCGGCTACCTTCCTAGAAACCCTTCTCACTGGTGAAAGTCACATTCTGACCACCCTCGTTGGAGAACATTACTCTTCTTCAGAAACAGTTGATAAAAAAATGTAAATAAAACAACTTATCGATTCCAAAGATGAAATCATGTGGATGTATCTTCAATATTAGAAGATCCATTCAAGACTGGTGCAGCCCTATCATTAGTCTACACCCTCGGGAAACATAAAACGAGTCAATCTGACATCTGATTGGCATACTCAACACTAGGGGCACACGAAGTTTCTTAGTATATAAACCCAGATCATGGGCCAGACCAAGTGCATAAAGGAGTGCGACGGTCCTATATCAAATAAGGAATAGGCAAGAGTACTAAAAAAGAGAATCGTACCTCGAATGACTTCTGTCCCTACTGGAACTACTGCCTCTATAGCATGCAACAACCCATGCCTAGATCTTCTGCCTCTTGGCTTTTGACCACCTCCCGGGCCACACCCTTGTCGAGGTCCTTGAGGAGAACCCTGGGGTTGGCATACTCCTTCCATGTCTGCTCTCGAAGAAGGAGAAGCTTGTTATCCATGTTGTTGCAGCTGAAAGGGCCAAGCTAGAAAATGCTACTGCTGAGGTGGGCGATGAATCTGCCCACCCCCCACTATACTGCACTCTATTCGGGAACTAATTCTGAAGGTTCCCACGACTCCCACAGGTGAAGAACCTTGTTCCTAGGCCCGCGAGAAATGGGCAGGGACTGGGAGATCGAAATTGATATTGTTGGGGCCTGCTCCCAACTAGTCAATACATAGAAGGCCCTAACACTGGAGGCCTACTATTAACCGCATTCCCCATTAACGATCCCAACAGACATCCCTCTCATGGAATACCTCCATGAATGTACATCATATCCACCAAATCAGTCTTCTTTTGGATCTCCATGTTTGTCAGTAGGGTGAAGGGAGTAAGAACATATTAAAGTGATGTTCGGAGTGCCTCCTCTAAACTTCTCACTCGATACTCCTCATCCAGAAATAGGTCAAGAGAGAAACAAAGGAGATCTTTGAACTTTATCCTTGATTCCCTTAATGACATTATCCCTTACTGGAGGGAGAGCAGCTCTAGCCTCTTCCCAGCCTTCATCATGGAAGAGAGGAATTCCACCCAGAACTCCTTCCCAAAGTAAGTCCACGCAACCTCAACCTCCCTCTTCTCCAAAAGTTGAGGAGTCCACCATTGACATGCCGCTCCCCGCATCTGGCTTATATACAGAGAAACACAGTACTCTATCGGAGCCCGGATCAAGCTGAAAGCTATTACTAGCTCCTCGATCCAGCTCTCGGTCTCCTTGTACGAGAATCTACACTCGTACATCCTGAGGGTCTGCCGCTGAAATGCATAAAGAATCATCTGCCACTGGTCATCCTCTTCCTCTCGGCCATCCCTCTACTGATCAGCCTAATCAAGCTCCAATGCCTAGATCGCCCACACTACTCGTGGTCATTTACCAGGTGCCATAGCTTCAATGTAAACAATGAATTCATAAGCCCTAGTAGTCTATAATATTTCTTTTAGAATTTTACTTAAAATTTTTATTCATTTTAAATCCCCACATTACCCAAGAAACACATGAACACAAGTCATTATGATGCATTTATCTTTCCTAGGGTCTCTACCCTACAATTAGTGTAGCTTCACATGGTCATTCGGTAGGACCGGGGTCCTCGCATAGGATCACAGGGGTCCCTAAAATCCCGTGTCATAGCCGGTCATCCATGTCCTATTTCACGCACCAATATTTCCTAACATTATTACCCTACCATCCCGTACAATGTTCACTCTACCTAACTCCAGACTCCATCCTATATCTGGACCTCCTCTAATACCATTCTGTGACGAAGAACCATCACTATGAGGAGAGAAGGGACAACATATTGTCTGACCCTTCCTTCTTCAAGTTTAAGGAGAGATAATGAACCCTGAGACCCGCCTTCAATAGGTCCTAGAGTTGGGAATAGCACCAAGGATATAGAATCACACAAATTATGGAAGGATTTACCATTTCTATTTAGTAGGATCAATAGATAAGATACTGAATCCCAACATCACCAAAATTGGAGGTAAATGTAATGCCAACATCAATCCATTCCAATATGAATGCCTAAAAGTAAATGATATATAAGTACATGAAATCCCCAAAGTAAGGTACCAGAAAATTAAAATAGCAACAGTAACTATCCCAACATCTGAACTAGTACAGTCCTGCAGGATCTTAAAAGTATTCTTGTAAACCTAAAATCAATTTATATATATAGGGTGAGTATAAAGTATACTCATTGGGTAAAACCAAAATCTCTCCTACACTAGTGGGGAGGCATTATAATGCCCCGTGAAAAAAAGAGAAAACCAGAGCACCTAGCAAGGAAACTATCCACCCCATCCTTACCAAGGAAAACTCCCCAAATAACGCAATCCATGTAAGGAAATAGTAATAACACATCATTTTTTGGGTACCCCGCACCACTTCCCACTGGTTGTTGAAGTTATCCTACGTGTCAGACCTTCCCCGCCATTCTCATAGTACTTCCACTGCCACACCCCACCCACAAAAACCTGGGCTATCACAACCCCACATCCCACCCACAAACACATGGGACACAACCATAAAAAACCACACCCACAATCACCTAGGCCACAACCATACAAAACCATGCCCACAAACACCTAGGCAAGAACAACTACCGCCACGCCCGAAGACACCTGAGCATCATCTCGAAGACACTTGGGAAACCACCTGCCTGCACACACCTAGTCCAACCACCACCACATACACTACCCGAAGAATCAAGGGCTTATAATAGACCACAGGACATCATAGCCTACCCGAAAGATATTGCGCTACTCAGGGAAGGGAGCAGAAAAAGGGCTAATAACCATCCGCTCATATTAGTGTTTAGAAAAACACCCTCCCCCATTAAATGGGGGTCTTTGGAACAAAGTGATCAACATGAGTGGGGTGTGAATATAAAACACAAGATCTAATTTATACATATAGGTAAAAAAGCACAAATCCCAGCCAAGGGTTTCCATAACCTACCCAACCACAAACACCTTCATTATTATTCATTCATAAGATGCAGCACACTTGCAACCATGTCAAAACTCATTTCAAAAAAAAACAATTCCCCATTTAACCAATCTTGGTTTCCATATTCAAGTGATTCCATTCAAGTAAAATTATGAACTACAGGAAGACTAATAGCCATATCCTCAATACAAGAAAAAATAAAATACGCAAACAAGAATTTAGTAATTTACACCTTGTTCTCTTGTAAAGTCACAACAAGAAATGGGATATGTTAGATCCCTCAATGTACTGGAACCAAACCAAGCCCCACCATATGGCCCCACATGAATTTAGATCCAAATACCAACAATAGCACCACAATAGAGGATCCCATCCCCATCCATATTTCTTCTCAATCATCAACCATAAACATCACGAGAATAGTGCTTGGGTGTTTTCAAAATTTAATATTACATTTCTTATGTTCTATCTTTTTGTTTGGTTAACCGGGGTGATCAAAAAAGGATTACTATTCATTGGTCATTCATTTAATCAACCGAGATTATGTGATTTACCAGTTTCCATGTTGCATCCATTCAATAACATAAATATCCAGAAATATAGTGGTTCATTAGTGCACAAGAAAATACCACCAACTGCCATGATTTTTATTGGGCATAAGCCCATAAAATTCACCACACAAAATCAAGGATAAATATTACAGTAGAAAAATCGACCACACCACCCTTAATTCTTTAAAAGTATATTTATTATCTTCATTAAGGTTTGGTTTCAACCATCCCCATAGAAGAAATAGTATACCCACACCGCATGATACATAGAAAAGAGAGACAAAGGAAAAACCCTACTTAATGACCAATGATCAATGATTTTCTCCTTGGGCCAATAACTAGGATGCGTGAAATTCATGGGAAGAAATCGGGGTACTTCAAGAATGAGCCGGAAAGGCTATTACACAGATGCACCGCTCGACTCGGAAAGGGGACTCCAAATGCACCAAGGGGAAGAAAGAACACAGCCTAGAATAAGAAGAAACTAATTCCCATGCGATAAAAAGAGGCGAGATCCTAGAGTTATGGGATAATAATTTTCAGTGGATTTAATGGTGGATCAATGTTTCACCACGATGATAGGTGGGTACACACGATGGGATTAATTGTTTTTCAATTTGTCATTGGAGAGGTGGCACGAAAGCTATGAGTTAAATGATTTCATTTAAACGGAGGAAAATGCGTAACAGAGATACAATCTGGGTTCGGTTTTCCCCACCCATAAGGATTTAAAATGTTGTTTATGGGGTTATTAAAGGTTGTGATCCACTTTTAATAGGTAAAAGGTATAAAAAGTGGAGTTACAGGAAAAATGGGCAAGAAAAACCCAACAAGGCCCTCTGGCACTGATTGGTGACCCACCGATTGGTGACACACCAATCAGTGTCACTTCGAACAGTGACACACCGATAAGAGTCGCACCGACCAGTGACTCACCGATCGGTGTCACACTGATCGGTGTCACTGATTGTGAAACTAGGGCAAGCCAAACACTAGAAATTTGGAAAATAGATGGACCAAGAGGGTCTAGTCCTTTACAGTATTGGTATATCCATCTATGATAGTGCATATTAAATGTTGGACCATACCAACCATGACAACTGAGAACCATTTTTAAATTGTTTTAGATCAATATTATTAATACTTAGTAGTGAATTTATCATATATATATAATATAATTACCATGAAAACTCAGAAGGGGTTCATGTTCATTTGCATAGATTAATGCATGAAAATTTCAAGGAAATATAGATAATATTAGTGAACTAATATATATTTAAACTAAACTTATGTGGATAAAGATTTGTGATATATGGGGAAGAATCAAAAAAATAATTTTCATTGTTTTTACTCATAATCATGTGGTTGTAGATTATGCCTCCTTAAATTTTATTGATTATGATAAATATTACCAAACACATATTAGGATGTGACATGCAGTATTTATTCTTTAATGATATGGATGAATTATCATTATGGAGAAAAGTGTGATATATATATTCATAAAAAAATATATATATTCACAATAAAGGAGTTAAATATTCACTAGAGAATATGGTTAATGGTGACTGATGATTAGGACTTCCTAATTTATTACCATCTTGCGAAATGAAAAAGGTGGATAATGCATCGAGTAAAAAGTATCATGTCATCTTAACCACGATGAGGATCAAAAAATTATCTACTATCTCAAGACTTAAAATTGGTGGATATCAGAATACTTATGCAATGGGAGAAATATTATCTTTTAAATTTGAATGATCGTAGATACATCCATTTGAAGATTGATGAGGCACATAATGAATATGTTGAGATGAAAATAAATTATAAGAACATTCCTATGTTTATCACTGATCATGAATGAATGATAAATTATAGGAACTATGTTTTTTTCATCCATACAAGAATTGAAGGAGTTATAAAAAGAATCTAATAGTCATTTATTCAATTTCGATCATTAATGTATGAAGATGTATGGATAATTAGATATGTATTAATTATATAATTGAATTTATAGATATATCATTTAGATTATATCTCATAGTGTTGGATTTTATAATGTTAAGGCAGGTGATAAATTCATAAGGTCTTGTTACTTCCATTACCCATACCTGAATGGAAATGGTAAAATTCACCATGGATTTTGTCATTAGACTACCGAAAAAACCAAAGGGAATAACACTAGATGGGTTTTAGTCTACCATAATACAAAATACTAACACATCATATCATTTGGATTTGATTTCACTCTAGAATAACATTCTCAGAAATCATAAAGAATTTATTAAGGTTTAATAGAGTATAAAATTCAACAGGGTCTGATTGATATTAGAGATTTACCTCGATGTTCTAGTAATTTCATTAAAAATGCATTGATAAATAGTAATGTTTTAGTAAGGTATATCATCCTTCAATAGATATCCAGTCCGAGATAAAATTTAAAATGTCTGTGGATTTGTTGTGATTTTTTTCATTAGAGTACAAAGGTGGTTGGGGTTAACAGATTCCTCTTGATCTGTATTCATATATGAAAATATTTCACGCATATATTTAGATAGAATCCTTATGAATCCCTATTTTGAAATAACTATTTTTATCTAACATGATATAATAATTTTTGTGAATTAATCTAATTCACTCCTAAGATAAGTCATAAAATGGATCATAATGATAGATTTGTTCAACCTCACATAAGGGTTACAAAAATTCAAAAGAAAAGATGTGTAGATACTTATCAACATGATCAGAAATTTAATGATGGGGAAGAGTTGTTTCTATGAATTACACAGTGGAATAAATAAATTATATTTATAATTTAAATTTAATCTATGTAACAGATATATCTATTTCATTGAAAATGTTATCATATCGAGATAATAGATTATTTTTTGGTGGTTTCGTAAAACCACTATCATATTCACGATGTGTTACATGTATCTCTCAAAAGTAAGTAAATACATTATCCTTCACCTGTACTGATCTATGTAGTAATACTTATTGAGAAAGATCATTCTTATAAGGTACACTTTATATATATTTTTCATCGAAGAGATAATGTTCATTAAATTATGACCACTCACCTAGTGTATGTTTTGTTGTGAAACTACCCATTTAAAGAAGCTATAAATGAATCTTTGAATATGATGAGGTATAAGTATTATCATACATTTTTATTAGAGTTATGTATTTATATGGCTAAATTAATTTTATGGGGGTTGTAATTAGACAACCTAAGATTTTATAAAATAAAAGATTCCAAATTATTTAATTTCATTCATATATTTCATTATTTGAAACACTGATTTTTAATAAATAATGAAATAATATTATTATTATAATTTAAACAAGACCATTATTACAGATATTTTAAAAATAGTTTAATGATTTATAATAACCAAATATAATATTTTATAAGTAATGGTCCTATATGTAGAAAAGAAATTGTTAAAAGATAATACTTAATTCACTACCCATTAACTGTATATATTATTCGAATCCTAAATCCATCACATCATTCCTTTTTTATGCTTACATAAAGAGGTTTTCTGAAGAAGATGTATAGTTTATTATCGAACATCATTATTTTATTTTCTTCCGCCTATATAACATATTATTAATTTACGGTGATATAATTAAATTAATTACTCTCGTATAGAATTATGTTTTTATGTGAATTTTTTAACATAAATTCATATTATAATCCCAATAAAAGGCTATGAAATCATTATTCATGTATAAGGTGACTACCGCTTCATAGACACGTGTTATTTTGTTTCCATCAACAACTTACACAAATGAATATAATGATATATTTAATATATATATATATATATGTGTGTGTGTGTGTGTGTGGGTGTGTGTGCGTGATATTTATAATATTATTATAATTTATTAATTCATTTATCACATATACCTTCTTGATTTTCATTCTGTGAGGGATATAATAACTTTTTCGTGTCTACAGTGGAGTACCGACATGTGAAATGTTGTGATTTTTTTTTCAATAATGCATTTCATGGATAGTAATTATGATAAAAATAATTAATTTATGTCATATATATTCCCTTAAAATTATTTTTTCAAATTAATATAATTTTTATCTTCTATTAGATTTATCTGTTGTGAAAATAGATTCAACGTTCAATTATATATATGGCATATAGACTCTGTAAACTATGTTCTTCCTTTTATATATCTAAATATATAGATTTATTAAAATAAATATACAATGAATATATATTATATTAAAATCATTTTTAAAATTTTGCACATTATAGAACTACTATCAAATATAGAGGACGAAAAATACAAAACCAATTCATATAAGAAATAAAAAAGTTAATATTACCAATAAAATTGTTTTTTGACATGAAATTATTAATAAACAAGAAGTAAATGAGTATAATAATTTCATATATTATATGATATATATAATTATGGTTATTTAATATATATATTGTTAACATATATTAATTATATTTATGTTTTGAACATGTGTGAAAGAAGTCAGTACTTTAAGTAATGAATTCTATTTCTCAAAATTCCTTATACAGAACATACATTATATTGTGATCCTACCTTCCCCTATGTGGTGTACATAAATTCCCATTGAATGTATATATCATGAATAAAGTTATTTATGTTTTATTAATTGTTTAATTTGATTTCATTCTTTAAGGGGGCGTACATTTCAAAAGAAAAAAATGCTAATGATTTGTTCTTCCAATCACATTGTTTATCCGTATAATTTAGGATTTTTCTATTGATGGTGAAATAATATGATAATATTTTCAGTTATATTATTAATTATTTTATAAATTGATAATATAATTACATCACATGGTTTCATTTGATTGTTATCTCATTCTATAATCATGATTCCAAAATAATATACTTAAGAAAAATCTGTTTTATTTCTCTTCATAGTTGAAAACCCTCTTTCTTCCATGGAAATATTTTATAATAAATTTAGAAAAAAATTATTAATATTTCTTATTGCGTTTAATAATGTATTATAACTACGTTTTAGTTTCCAATTTTTTTTTGAAAAGGAATCTTAATGTTTTTTTAAACATTTCCATGTTGGGATTTTATCAAAAATGTTAATGGAATATTGGTTTTAAAATGTATGAAATGAAAATAATTTCCCTCAGTCCTGGCCATTATTTTAATTTAATATTTAATTATATTTTTTCAAAGTTATTCTCAATTATATGAGTTTTCATAATATTTTATGAATTTTTTATTTTAAATATGTAATTTTTAAGGAAATGATATCTTTCTCAACAATCATTGCAAGAGATTTTTTAAATTCATTTAAATATAATATATAATCTATTGATGGTAATATATAATAATAAGGGGTGGCATTCATTGATAGATTCATTATTATTTCTCAAGATGATGGATAGTTATGATGAAATAATGTTTATGAAGCCTAGTTATTTTCCACGGGTTATGTTATGGTGAAATAATCTATGAACCCCATTTATTTTCATGACTTCAGATATGTAAAATGATTTATGAACCACATATCTATACATGGTGAATTATTTGATGAATTTTTTATGATATTACAGATTTTCTTTTATTATTTGAATTTTTTTATTTCTGGGACCTATATATCTCTACAATTCAGTGGGTAAATAGAGAAAAATCATTAGATAAATTGTATTATAATTTGGATTTGAATGTTCAGTAAGATACTTTATCCACAGTAACATTATTTTTCTTGATCCTTGGATAATATTATGGTTTTCTGAGTAAACACTTTCAACCATGATTTCTTTTTTATAGGATCATTTACTACTATTTAAATGTTTTTCTTCTTATTATTTTTATGCTACGATTCAATTACATAGGAAAATGTTATTCTCTTGTAGATCATACTAATTAATTCTCTTATTGTTAATAACTTTTGAAATACCTATATTATTACCATGAATGAAGATTATGATTCTAAATATTTAGCATACGTATTTCAAATATTATACTCATGTTCTCATACCATTTGGCTATTTTTATGTCTATATATTTCCATTTGATACAATTACTGAGAATTTGAGATTAACCATTCATATGTATATCTTACCAATTCTATAATTATTTTTATTACATGTGACATATCTATGATTATAAGGCCCCGACCTTAAACATCTCTTAATATTGAATTAAATGAATAATTCACATAGAGGATCTTCTCAGGTTTAGAGTTTTAGAGAATTAGAACATAACTACTACATCTTAGAAGATTAGAAAGTAGACACTTCTACTAAGTTTCCATAGAATAAAAAAAACTCTTAAAAAGAAACATGTCTAGTTCCAAGTTTTATATAGCACGAATTTCCCTTGATCCCATTCATGACTCTATTCCACATTAGGTCCTGTGAAAAACATTTCAAAAAAACTTGGGGTGAGCATAAAGAGCTTAGTAAGGGATACACAAAGAATGAAAACTGTTAGTTTATCAAAACAACAAGTAAAGTAATACTTTTCACCTTAATTAAGTAATAAAAACTCTTCACTGAAAAAAATATCATTACTTACCCTTTTGTAACCAACGTATTACCATAAAACCATTATAAAGAACACATAACATATAAAGGTAACTTGGGACATAAACGTACTTAAGTGGAAGAACCATACGGTCGACTTCCACACATATCACTTAATGGAATATCCATACAGCCAACTTCTATACATACTTAATGGAATATCCATACAGCCCACTTCCATACCCAATGCATTGGAGGTTATAACGTAACCACCCATCCTGGTAGTCACGGCACCACCCATCATATGGTTTATCCCATAACCACCCGTCAAATGTCCAAGTACCATTATAAAATCATAAGACATAAAACAAACATAATGGGAAGAAAACATTTCCACACTTTGATCACAATATATCAGTCAAATATATTGACATAACAAATCCATTATAAAAACCATTTTCAATATCAAAATACATAAAAGAGTATATGGTATTTATTTCATTTTAAAAACATGACTGCTTGTTGAGGAAGCCAATGACCAAATAATACTCGCGGTGGAGGAAAAGGTCGTTTTCACCGCGTACGTTAAAAGAAACATTCCTTTTTTTCGTTTTGTAAAACGCCTCATAGATAATGATTTCTTTTTGTATAAAAGTAAAAGTAAAAGGGGTTTATACACCTTATAAAAGAATGTTGTGTATAAAACGAAATATTCCTCAATGAAAGGAGATTGATATGAAGTCCTTTACCTCGGGTCTGACTTGACTCGATCGTTCTTTAACGTCCTGAATAATAAACTTGAGTTAATTTCTATTTTCTTAAGAACCTTTTTCAAGTTCATTATTCCTTTTATATAACTTATTGCCTTGTTATAAACATTATGTAACCATTTAAGTTAATAATGTTTGTTTTGTCGATATTTGGTTCTTAAGTCGAAAGTGGACTTCTTACAATTACATGTTGTTCGTGTGGTCAAAGGTTCTTTATATCCAGAATGACATTCCTGATTTGGATAACATATATATCATATATATCCAGCATATACATGTATTTATAATATTACATAATCATTTAGAGTTAAGAAATGAAATGCACCGTTCATGGAAACAGTAAGCCGTACGTACGCATGAATGCTACTTTCATTTCTTTGTCATATTAATGTAATTAAAACTAAATGAGAGGTATGCATATTTTAATTCCAGAATTATATTCATCATTTAGATGTATCATTTATCATATATATCCATTATATACCTGTACTTTTAATAGTACATTACATTTGGGGATAAGAAATGAAATGCACCGTTCATGGAGACGGTAAGCCGTACATACGCATGAACGCTACTTTCATTTCTATATCATACTTTAATGGAAATAAATAATAATAATATAAAGGTATATTATAATTACAGTATAAAATAATATATAATAACTTTATATCCATCCTTTATACATCCCACATATGGCATTAACGAATCAAATCACTTTGAGGGGGCGGTAGTCCGCACTTCCTAAGATGAAATTATCGTGTTTACCCATAATGGAAACCATAATGGTATGCCAAAAATGAAAAATAAAAGAGCTTAAGGAAAACATAAACATATTATATATCATATATAAATATAGTGTCATCTCAATGGCCACCTTTTAAGGTGTTAAAATAATTTTGAACAATCATCGTTTCGGGAGGCAGAAATTTACCATCCACGTAAACAGTATGTTCTTTAACCATTAGATGTAGGTGTGTGTAAGTGTATCTCTAATCTTTCTTATAAAAACATCCTATAATATTGAGGATACTGGAGTTGTTACAAAAAAATATGAAAAAGTGTTTAGGGGGTTGGAGAAGCAAAATAGAACAAAAGGACTCAAAAGAAGACATTACATTAAAATCGGGTAACTTCCTTTGGTTTGAGCTCAAAGGCTTCCTTGGGAAGACTTCTGCCCAAAGTGATGCTTAAAGGAGTATGAGAGGGAAGTGTAGAGACAAAATGGGAAGAGGATGGCGGTGAAAAAGGCTTTGGGAGTGTGGGTAAGGTGGTAGAGGTGGGGGCCTTTTATAAGAGGACAGGAGGGGCACTCTTGTAAAGTTACAAAATGTAACTTTATTTTCAAAAGAGTTTCGGATTTTAAAGGTCTCACATTGATGTATTTCGAGGATAAGGTGATCAGGGTTCGAAATACACTCATCCAATAGGTTTTGGAAATGTTTAGTTCTTAGATTTTACATTATCATTCCATTTTATTTAAATCATTAAATAATGAGGTCATCACTGCATCATCATGATGTCATAAACAATTTAATATATTCAATGTCTAAAAAGTATAAAAAAATACTATGATGTAGGAAATCATTCTATATTTCTAATGACTATTTATAGTCAAAAATATGACTTGTATAACCCCATGTAAAAATTGTTTTAGTAAAACATTTCATGTTTGTGTCATTTTTTACTTTAACATTTAATAAAAAGTTACTTATGTCATTTCCAAAACAATGTGGCTCCATGGGGTCCCCAAGTCGACCCATGGCTTTTCACGGTTGGCCATTACACATCCAATAAATGTAGGACATGTTTCAAGATCATCTCATATTATTAAAACCTTATTTTTACCTTAAACTACACTAATTACCTCTAATCGCGATTAAAAACTTAATAAGTTACTATTCACCAAAAAATTATTTTAATCTCATTAAACCAAATTTTACTTCTTAATGACAACCATGTATGTCGGATTTTTGAAATTCAAAACACAGAAGTGGTAAAATTTCATTTAAACGAAAAATCAGTTTTTATACGTACCACTTAGTGGTTTCACTATTCATCAAAAATTGACGTTTTTCAGAAAAATACCAAAAATTCACCATAAGCTATATTTGATATTCCGAATTCAAAAATGAATTATATTTTACAAAATTAAAAAAAATATAAGTCACATTAATAAATTTAATAATTAATTCCCGTTGTCATGACAAATAGCGTGTTTTTATGAAACAATAAGTATCAAAAGATTGACACTAGTTTAAGTCTGATTTCAAAGTGAAATTAATTCCAATGACCACTATTGGATTTAATGGTAAAAATATTTTCTAATTTCATTTTAAAACCAATTCAAATGATAATCTAATCATATAAATAAATTAGATTAAAAAGAGGTTTTGAATTAAATTACCACATTTTACACTATTCATTAAAAAATGAACTTTATCGGAAAGATACCAAAAATTTACACAAAGTAAATTTTGATGTCCCGATTCTAAAGAAGAGTTATATTTGGTACAAAAGACTGTATAAGAGTGATAAAAACTATATTTAATGATGTTTCTCCATCAAAATGCGATTAGTGACCCTTTAGTGAAAATTTAGGGTACAAATGCCTAAAATTGAATTCTTTTCATATTTTAAGCCTTTATCTTTTATTGGATAAATGTAAAAACATTTAAAAAACATATATAACCATATTATAGTTATTTCTATCCATTACCACCAACACAACGACTATGTGTTAACTACCATTTAATATAATATTATTTTATTACTAGTGTGCAACGAAAGATTTCAATGAAACTCTTTGTTGCATATCTGGTACGCTATCGAACATAGCAACCCTTTTAAAGTAAAATAATTATTTAATTCGCAAATATTAATAAATATGAAAATGTTTTATTCATTATTTACCTGGGATGTTACATCCTTCCCCCCTTTTGGGAGTTGCGTCCTCGCAATTTTATTCACTTATCAAAATAAGTGGGGGTATTTATCCCTCATAGCATTTTCAGATTCCCACGTTGCCTCTTCAACAATATGGTTTTTCCAGAAAATCTTTACCTGGTGAATTACCTTATTTCTCAACACTTGCTCTCTTCAGTCAAGAATCCGGACTGGTTGTTCTTCATAAGAGAGGTTCTCTTCCTGCTCAACTACCTCTGGACTCAAAACATTAGAAGAATCTGGCATATACTTCCTCAACGTCGAAACATGAAAAACATTGTGTACCTGAGATAAACACGGAGGTAAAGCCACTCGGTAATCAAATGATCCAACTTTCTCCAGAATTTCATATGGTCCAATAAACATTGGACTCACCTTTCCTTTCTTACCAAATCTCATCACACTTTTCCATGGAGAATCCTTGAGAAAAACATGATCACCTACCTCGAAAGATAGATCCTTCCTCCGGTTATCCGCATAACTCTTCTGCCTTCTTTGAGCTGTTCTCATGTGTTTCTGAATCAACTGAACTTTTTCTGCCATCTCTTCTACCAATTCTGGTCACATCAGCTTCTTTTCACCCACTTCATCCCAAAATACTGGAGTTTGACACCGCTTCCCATATAATGCCTCAAATGGTGCCATCTGTATACTAGAATGAAAACTGTTATTATAAGAAAACTCAACCAAAGAAAGATGTTGGTCCCAACTTCCCTAATAATCCATCGAACAAGCTCGTAGCATATCCTACATGGTCTGAATTGTTCGTTCGGACTTCCCATCTGATTGATGATGAAAAGCTGTACTAAAATTTAATTCAGTACCCAACGACTTCTGAAGGCCTTTACAAAAGTTAGAAGTAAACCTGGGATCACGATCGGACACAATGGAGAGAGGAACTCCATGTAACCTGACTATCTTATTATGATACAAATGGGAAAGTTGATCTAGTGAAAAATTATCTCGTATAGAAAGGAAATGATCATATTTAGTCAAGAGATCAACAATAACCCAGAATGCATTATTACCTCGAGATTTCCTCGGTAATCCCACAACAAAGTCCATGGATATGTTTTCTCATTTCCACTCTGGCACTAGTAAAGGCTGAAGCATCCCTTTTGGTAACTACCACTCTGCCTTAACCTGATGACAAGTCAAACACTTCACAGTAAAATCAGCAATATCCCTTTTCATTCCATCCCACCAGTAATACTCCGACAGATCTATGTACATCTTAGTACTGCCAGGATGAACTGAAAACGGGGAACTATGAGCCTCACATAACAACTCATTCTTCAACTGCGAATCACAAGGCACACATAATCTCTTCCCAAACCTCAAAACACAATCATTATCAATGTTGAATTCAAGCAACTTACCCTTCTAAACCATCTCTACCTTTTTCTGGAACTCACTGTCTTCCCTCTATGCTTGCTTAATTCTGTCTGATAGGGATGATCTTACTGATACCTGAAACAAAACAGAAGAACTTCCTGCACCAACAACTTCTATGCCAAATTTCATCAAATCAAAAACAAAAGGATCCTGTTCCAAATGCAACATTGTTAATGAAGCATTACTTTTTCGACTCAAAGCATCAGCCACTTTATTTTCTTTTCCCAGATTGTAATGAATTGTACAATCATAATCCTTGATTAATTCCAATCATCTCCTCTGTCTCATGTACAATTCATTATGAGTGAATATATACTTTAAACTTTTGTGATCAGTATATATTTCACACTTTACTCCATACAAATTATGCCTCAAAATTTTTAAAGCCAAAACAACAGCAGCTAATTCCAAATCATGTGTAGGGTAATTTACCTCATGAGTTTTCACCTGTCGTGAAGCATAAGCAATTACCTGATCATTCTGCATTAGGACGCAACCAAGTCCTTTCAATGAAGCATCACTATATATAACAAACTCACCATTCCTGGAAGGAAGTGCCAAAACTGGAGCATTCACCAATCTTATTTTCAACTCCTGAAAAGAATCATCACATTATTTTGTCCAGATTAACTTAACACCCTTACGAGTTAGCTTAGTCATTGGACTAGATAACCATGATGAATTTTCAACAAACCTTCGGTAGTAACCTACCAAACCAAGAAAACGATGGATCTCGGTTACATTTGCCGGTCTTGTCCATTCTTCAACAACTTTTGTTTTAGAAGGATCAACAGTTATGCCATATTTTGAAACAATGTGACCCAGGAATGAAATTTGTTGTAACCAAAACTCACACTTGCTGAATTTTCCATATAGTTTCTTTTCTTTTAAGGTTCGCAAGATAACCCTTAAATGAATTTCATTCCCCTCATTAATTTTAGAAAACACCAAAATATCATCAATAAAAACAACCATCATTTATCACCTGAATCAACTTAGCCATCACTATAAAAAACTGTTAATTTTTGACTCTGACCATCTCAGGATACTAATTTGAAAGGTCATTTCCATCTGTATGTCATCCCAGAAAATCTGTTTTGCTTCCTCTATAAAAATCCATTCTTAACACAGAAATATCTTAGGCGAAGAAACATGGTAATCTTTAAATGCTATATCATTTCAGTCATACCATAAACTCACTTATAATTTAACAATTTTCTAACTCCTAAAGTTATCTAAACCGACCTATGATACCAACTGTAAGGCCCCGACCTTAAACATCTCTTAATATTGACTTAAATGAATAATTCACATAGAGGATATTTTCAGGTTTAGAGTTTTAGAGAATTAGAACATAACTACAAATCTTAAAAGATTACAAAGTAGACACTTCTAATAAGTTTCCATAGAATAAAAAAAATATTAAAAAGAAACATATCTAGTTCCAAGTTTTATATAGAATGAATTTCCCTTGATCCCATGATTGACCCTATTCCACATTAGGTCCTGTTAAAAACATTTCAAAAAAACTTGTGGTGAACATGAAGAGCTTAGTAAGGGATACACAAAGAATGAAAACTGTTAGTTTATCAAAAACAACTTGTAAAGTAATACTTTTCACCTTTATGAAGTAGTAAAAACTCTTCACTGAATAAAATATCATTACTTACCCTTTTGTAACCAAAGGATTACCATAAAACCCATATAAAGAACAAATAACATATAAAGGTACCTTGGGACATAAACATACTTAAGTGGAATAACCATATGGTCGACTTCCACACATATCACTTAATGGAATAGCCATACGACCAACTTCCATACATACTTAATGTAATAGCCATACGGCCGACTTCCATACCCAATGTAATGGAGGTTATAATGTAACCACTCGTCTTGGTATTCACGGCACCACCCTTCATATGGTTTATCACGTAACCACCCGTCAAATGTCCAAGTACCATTATAAAATCATAAGACATAAAACAAACATAATGGAAAGAAAACATTTCCACACTTTGATCACAATATATCACTCAAATATATTGACATAAAAAATCCATTATAAAAACCATTTTAAATACCAAAATACATAAAAGAGTATATGGTATTTATTTCATTTTAAAAACATGACGGCTTGTTGAGGAAGCCAATGACCAAATAATACTCGCGGCGGAGGAAAAGTCGTTGTCACCGCGCACGTTAAAAGAAACATTCCTTTTTGTCGTTTTGTAAAATGCCTCATAGATAAAGATTACTTTTTGTATGAAAGTAAAATTCATAGGGGTTTATACACCATATAAAAGAAGGTTGTGTATAAAACGAAGTATGCCTCAATGAAAGGAGATTGAGACAAAGTCCCTTACCTCAGGTCCGACTTGACTCGATCGTTCTTTAACGTCCTGAATAATAAACTTGAGTTAATTTATATTTTCCTAAGAACATTTTCCAAGTTAATTATTCCTTTTATATCACTCATTGAAATGTTATAAACATTATGTAACCATTTATGTTAATAATGTTTGTTTTGTCGATATTTGGTTCTTAAGTCGAAAGTGGACTTCTTACAACAACATGGTGTTCGTGTGGTCAAAGGATATATATATATCTAGAATGACATTCTTGATTTGGATAGCATATATATCATATATATCCAGAATATACATTTATTTTTAATATTACATAATCATTTAGAGGTATGAGATGAAATGCACCATTCATGGAGACGGTAAGCCATACGTACGCATGAACGCTACTTTCATTTCTTTGTCATATTAATGGAATTAAAACTAAATGAGAGGTATGTATATTTTAATTCCGGAATTATATTCATCATTTAGATGTATCATTCATCATATATATCCATTATATACATGTTCTTTTAATAGTAAATTACATTTGGGGATATGAAATGAAATGCACCGTTCATGGAGACGGTAAGTCGTACGTACGCATGAACGCTACTTTCATTTCTATATCATACTTTAATGGAAAGAAATAATAATCACATAAAGGTATATTATAATTCCAGTATAACATCATATATAATAACTTTAAATCCATCCTTTATACGTCCCACATATAGAATTAACGAATCAAATCACTTTGAGGGGGCGGTAGTCCGCACTTCCTAAAATGAAATTATCGTGTTTACCCATAATGGAAACCATAAAGGTATGCCCAAAATGAAAAATATAGAAGCTTAAGGAAAACATAAACATATTATATATCATATATAAATATATTGTCATCTTAATGGCCACCTTTGAAGGTGTTAAAATAATGTTGAACAATCATCGTTTCAGGAGGCATAAATTCGCCATCCACGGAAACAGAATGTTCTTTAACCATTAGATGTAGGTGTGTGTAAGTGTAGCTCGAATATTTCTTATAACAACATCCTAGTATATTGAGCATACTGGAGTTGTTACAAAATAAAATTATAAAAAGAGGTTAGGGGGTTGGAGAAGAAAAATAAAACAAAAGGACTCAAAAGAAGACATTACCTTAAAATCGGCTAACTCCCTTTGGTTTGAGCTCAAAGGCTTCTTTGGGAAGACTTCTGCCCAAAGTGAGGCTTAAAGGAGTAATAGAGGGAAGTGGAGAGACAATTTGGGCAGAGGTTGGCCAAGCCAAAGGCTTTGGGAGTGTGGGTAAGGTGGTAGAGGTGGGGGCCTTTTATAATAGGAGAGTAGGGGCACTCTTGTAAAGTTACAAAATGTTACTTTATTTTCAAAAGGGTTTCGGATTTTAAAGGTCCCACATTGATTTATTTCTAGGATAAGGTGACAAGGGTTCGAAATCCACTCATCCAATAGGTTTTGGACATGTGTAGGTCTTATAGTTTACATTATCTTTCCATTTTATTTAAATCGTTAAATAATGAGGTCATCGCTGCATCATCATGATGTCATAAATAATTTAATTTATTTCATGTCTAAAAATTATAAAAAAATACTATGATGTAGGAAATATGTTTATATTTCCAATGAATATTTATAGTCAAAAATATGACTTGTATAACCCCATGTAAAATTTTTTTTAGTAAAACATGTCATGTTTGTGTCATTTTTTACTTTAACATTTAAGAAAAAGTTATTTATGTCATTTCCCAAACAAAGTGGATACATGGGGTCCCCAAGTAGACCCATGGCTTGTATCGGACTTCCATGACACATCCAATAAGGTTAGTACATGTGTCAAGCACATCTCATATTATTAAAAAATTATTTTTACCTTAAACTACACTAATTACCTCTAATCACGATTAAAAACTTAATAAGTTACTATTCACCAAAAAATTAGTTTAATCTCATTGAACCACATTTTAATTCTTAATGACAACCATGTATGTCAGATTTTTGAAATTCAAAACACAGAAATGGTAAAAGATCATTTAAACGAAAAATCGGTTTTTATAAGTACCACTTAGTGGTTTCACTATTCATCAAAAATTGAAGTTTTTCAGAAAGATACCAAAAATTCACCCTAAGATATATTTGATATTCCCAATTCAAAAATGAAGTCTATTTTACAAAATTAAAAACATATAAGTCACAGTAATTAATTTAATAATTAATTCTCACTGTCATGACAAATAGCGTGTTTTTATGAAACAATAAGTATCAAAAGATTGACACTAGTTTAAGTCCGATTTCAATGTGAAATTAATTCCAACGTCCAATATTGGATTTAATGGTAAAAATATTTTCTAATTTAACTTTAAAAACAATTAAAATGATAATATAATCATATAAATAAATTATATTAAAAAGAGGTTTTGAATTAAAATACAACATTTTACACTGTTCATTAAAAAATGAACTTTATCGGAAAGATACCAAAAATTTACACAAAGTAAATTTTGATGTCCCGATTCTAAAGAAGAGATATATTTGGTCCAACAAAATGTATAAAAGTGATCAAAACTATATTTAATGGCGGTTCTCCATCAAAAGGCGATAAATGAACCTTTAGTGGAAATTTAGGGTATAAATGCCTAAAATTGAATTCTTTCCGTATTTTAAGCCTTTATCTTTTATTTGATAAATGTAAAAACATTTAAAAAACATATATAACCATATTATAGTTATTTATATACATTCCCGCCAACACAACGACTATGTGTTAACTACCATTTAAAATAATATTATTTTATTACTAGTGTGCAACAAAAGATTTCAATGAAACTCTTTGTTGTGTATCTGGTACGCTATCGAAAATAGAAACCCTTTTAATGTAAAATTAATATTTAATTCGAAAATATTAATAAATATGAAAAAAAATTATTCATTATTTACCTGGGATGTGACAATGATGGGTTCTCATTACAAGGAACTAAGTATGGGATTATGTATATCTTTTACGAATTAGTTATTTATATTTCCATGATTCCAAACACATTAATTTTTTATGGTAATCAGGTGCGTGTTTTTGTAATGTAATTAATATTAATCTAAATATTTAATATCAATGTATAGGTGGTTTGGTTATTTATAAATAATGGTAAAACTATATATATTTTGGTAAACATTATTTCCCACTCAAATTTTTTAATCATTATGCTCCTCAGTTTTGTAGAGTATAAAAAATTCTCTACTGTTATGAGAAACTCTTAACTGATAGAACGTTGAAAGTTTATATTTGTTTTAATTTCAAATGATATATTATAAGTTCAATATAAATATTCTTAAAAGGATGGATGTTAAATAATTACATTAAAATTATTGATAAAGAATATCTTCCTGTATTAAAAATCACTTATGAAAAGATTCACCATATATGACTATAACATTATCCCTAAGAGAAACATCCTGATTTGGGTTCCTATGATACATAGAACTGTCACCTAGAAGTAGTTCTAAAATCAATCCATGGGAAAAAAATTTGCATGTCATTTTATATATAAAAAATAAACCATACATGGATTACTCATTATAATATTCATGACAATGTTGAGTACATATTGATTAACTACAATCTGGAATTCAGATAATGAAAATATGTGATTGAATATTCTATATGTGTTTATTTTTAAGAATTATATGGATAACAATGAACATTCCATTATATAATCTTTAATAACAAATTAATAATAGCCTTTTTATAAATTCAATCATGGTAATATATTAGAAGAGGTATCATTACATTTATTATTTTTTCATGCTACAACCTGCATGACTTGTTGATGTTGAAAAAAAATATTTTCGGTGAATTTAGATGATATTTAAAATAATATATATATATTAAAAAACTTCCCATATAGTTTTTATATTAATTATTTAATCTTTATTATATATGTGTTTGAAATTTTCTAACACATTAGGCTAGAGAGTTCTAAAAAATTTACTTGTGGTAGGGATGAATGTATGAAAAATCTATTTATGATGGACTATTAATATAGGGAATATGGGAAATAATAATTGATATATTCATATGTTTTTTTATCCTAAATGTTTAGGTTGGACCAAGATGAAGTTGTATTTCCCTATTTAAGGGTATATAATACTAGAGGGATGTAGTTTATTTTTCATACATAACATAGATATCGTACTATTGGTTTCAATGAAAATTTTGTTTTGTGTTGGATTTCACGAAAACAAATTATACTATAAAAATGTATATCCAAATTTATAAATTCATGAAGTGGAGAAAATTATTTCTTGATTTAGAACAAACAATCATTTTTGTACACATCAATATTAGCACAGTCAATCATACATGGAATCTATAATTGTCTTTGTAATGTTACATGGTCGAATAATGGAATATTTAAATCATGGTTTCAAAAAAATCTCATGAGGGGAAAATGTGTGCTGATATTTTTTCCAGAATAAGTGTTTTATATCATGTTTTTAATTATTTTCTTCTCCTCTCTATTAAAATAATAATTATTCAGTTGCATTTGAAAAACATCCACTTTATTTGTACATTGGTCTACATTCCCCCAAATTAAAAGTCATTATCTTTTTTGTGGGATTTATAGATATATAAATATAAATTTTATCTCATGGAATGAATATTTTTTCTACGTAAATTAAAATAAAATCGTTGAATTTTAAAATATATATTTTCATGGAATGTTTTTTATGGGTTTAATTATTCGTGAATATTTGTTAATTTGGAGAAATTATTATAATGTAATTTATTAATAAATATAATTTATAATATTTATAAAACCATTAATTAAAATTTATTGACTGATGGGTACCTAAAATTGAATAAGTATATATTCATTTTATGGTTACAAATATTTTAGTAAATAACTTTTTATTGGTTAAACATTCTTATCATAAAAATAATATTTTCCTATTTTAATATTTTAATCTAATAAAATGAATTTAATATTTATAATAATAATTTTAAAACAATTTCATAATAATAATTATTTTTTTGTCAAATATATGTTACCAAGATAAAAAATGAGTTACAATGGTAAAAGAAATATGAGGAAACTGGGATTTACTGAGTTTAATGCCCTGAAATATTGTATAACAATATAATTGAATTATTATTAGAGGGAACTATATACCACCCATTAATCCTTAATATATATTTTTTGATCTTGATAACTTATCATTTTGAAATGAGTACCTTATAAAATAACAAATGATTTTTAAAAAAAAATTATAGAAAAACTCACATATAAAAGGACTTGACATTTGCCCTAATTTTTTTTTCCATCAATATTATATTTAATAATAAACCATGGTCTCTCCGAACTTATTCATATATATTTGTTTTTTATAATACATGGAATGATTCTAATATTATTAAATCTAAAGGAACACGTTTTGAGAAGGATAGATTTCATCAAATTATACCTAATGATATTCACCATATTCATCAACTAGAATATCATATAAACACATTATAATTAATATAAAACAATATAGTTATGTAATTAAAACATAAAATTGTGTATATATAAATTAGACTACTATTATGTAAAAATTGACTATGAATCATTATATTAGGATCACATATTCTCGTATATATTAGTTCAACAATATACATGAATGATCATATTAAAACACAATGAATTGAACCAAGAATAATAATCCTGAAATTATTAATTGTAACATATGATGTAACATGTTATTTATAAATATTTATGTTTAATGGGAATATTATGATGATGATTAATATAATGTTAATTATCATTATTAAATTACTCAAAACATGCTCATCAAGGGTTTCAATCTCATTAACCATACATATACCTTCAATTAAATGATTCTCCTAATAAGTAAATAGTTAATAATTTATTCATATACCATAAAAATTAAACTAATGATTAAATCATGATCATTGAATTATGATTTCAAATTCCATTATGAATCATGTAAAAACAATCCAAATAACTAACATATGATGATGAAGAAAATCAAAAAACAACTTCCACAGGTATAATAAATGATAATAATTTCAGCGAAAAAATGTTAATATATATTAACAAGGTTAAAAAATATATAATTAATATGATATCAATTTTATAAAAGTGGTTAAGGAAACTTCTTATAATCGAGGAGTAACTGTATGGGATGGTAGCACAATTTTTTTTCTTTATGTAAAATTTCATTCTTTGTTTGAAAATTGATTTTATATGCTGTAATTAAAATATAAATAGATATATATTATCATTATTAATGTTGATTATATGATATATAAACATATATTTAATTATACCTTGTTGATATTGTTTTGAATTATTTATTTATAAACATTTATGGGTTTCCCTTCCCAATTTTCTCCTCATACAGATATGTTATATATTTACAACCTGTATTATTATTTTTATCATATATACAATGCCAAATTGTATGTTACCATAATTTTTATTTAACTATACTATTTTAAATATGAATAAATAAGGGTCTCCCTTTTATTTAATTCATATTCAAATGTAACAAAACCTATAATTGTTGTTTCAGTAATCTCATATCATTATTGATATCTTCCATTAATTAATTCCAATTTTAAAAAATTTATAGGTATTTATATTTTAGACAAGTTATCAATCAATATAATCAATTTATTTTACTTCCATACATGTTTTATTTCCATTTCACCTGTCATTGGTTCACAATTTGTCCAAAAAATAACTATTTATGTGGAACATACCTTATATTTTATTTTTTGGTTATGAATTCTTATGCACTGTTTTCATATCATTAATTTTTCTATTTTATATGTATATATATATATATTTTATTCCCCAATGATACTTTATAATTTTTATATATATCTATCCAATATATTGAATGTAATCAAAATTTATCATTATATTATTGTTTCCTTTTTATTTATATATTATTTCAATTAAAACGTGTGAAAGAAATATTTTTTTTATATTTTAGACGTGATTGATTGTTTTATCAGTTATCATTTATATTAATAGAAAACAATCATATATATGTTTTCATTATTTTCCAATATAATTTATATTAATTTATTTTTAAATTATTTTAATATAAATGGTTTTGGATCCAAGAGATAACATTCTTGGATATATTTAGTATAAAAAAGGTAAACTGACTTTACAAGGTGGTTAAGGATGTTTTTTATAGATGTCAACATATATATCCTTATACATTATATGGGAGCATAAATCTTGGATAATAAAGAATCTTATTAAAAAAATATATGTTGTTTCTCTATTTGAAATAGAATCAAAAAAGTTTTTGTATTCCTCAAAATCATGTGTAAAATATACATTAATATGGTCAATAATTCAGAGACATTTAATCAAATATGGTAACATTCTCCATGGAAAATTCCTTGATCAAGCCTTCAATATTCCCAACACCACAACATCATCATATTCAAACCAATTGGACATCATGAAATGATTAATATAAAATGAAATATATTTAATCCTCAAACATAATTCCCAATCATTGGTATAATAATTCTCTATTAAATGACATAACCTTCCTTTAACAAATACCCAATAGGTGTCGAAAACACCACCATAACACAATGGTCCATGTGAATATGAGTTGTCACATACATATTTTCTTCAAAACATTTTAATATCATAGTGATCTATCTATTGGAATTCATCACCATATGTTTCATATACATTATACGACACCAAATAATATCAATGTCACAAGGATAGAAAATTTATATTCCATTACACCTATGTGAATTTTAAATGTAGTTATAAACTCCCTATGGATAGTATTGTTCCCCATACATGAAGAGTGATTATGATATTCATAATAAACATATATTCTAAATCTTCATATATATGAAATTACTATAGTGGTAGCTACGATCTTATTTTATTTAATTTTACTAGAAGATTGAACTTCAGTAATAGAAGTAGTGAGATATTCATAGTTATATATAATCATAATTCAACCAAACCCTTCATGTATTTACTCCCATATCAAAAATTTGAAAATTCCATAGAACAAAATTTGATTTATATCATCCTTAGAATTCAGAAAGTGGTGATATACATTTGTATTAATAAACAATTAGACTATAGTTAGAGGATAATGAGAAGAATTATCCACCACATTCTTGACAGAATTAGCACGATTAAAGGAGAAATAAAAGTATTCTAATTTTGATCATCCATGAGGGAACCATGGTAGAACTATAGAAATTATACAACAATAGTTCCTAACATATAGCTGGACAATAGATTACGTTTTCCAGATAAATGCATTTGTTTCAATAAAAACGTACATCTTAACCACCGTAATGATATGAGATTGAATAAATCCATTTAAAAAACCATGCCATTACACTGTAGAATTTGGAATGTTTTTTATTAAATAAGGGTTTACCACCTCCCCTTCAATAGCATTGGTAGCCATGGTGTAGTCTAATAGTTTTGAGTAGACTTCTTCCAATCCCACTACTATGATCATTTCTTATGATAATGGTATAAGTGTTTGATGGATGACCAAACAAATTATAATATTTAAGATGAATATCAAGTCATCATTTTTGTAAATATATTGGAGAGGATCTCCATGGAATTATTATTGGAGGTAAGATGATATGAATGAATTTAGTGTGTAATTCCTCAGTTAGACTAAATTCTTTAATTACAAATAATATCTTATAAATGTTTTTGATACAATCATTACAATACATAATGATAAAATTTCTATAATACATGATTCCAGTCCAATATAAATTTTGAATCAAAACATGATGTTGATTAAATAGTGATTTGTTCCTTATATTCATTGAAAAGAGAAAAAACATTGAGTTTATAAAATATTTGACCAAAAAGAATCATAATCTTTGATAATTTTTCCCTTCCCATGATTAGATTTAGTCTACGATCTTGGTGTAGATTTATTTAATGTAACATATATTCACTTTATCCAAGATGAGGGGAATACTGAAGAATGTGAAAGGAATGAATCCTCTTTTTAATATAAGTAATATAGAGAAAACTTTCTTGAGATAGACAATCCATAGATAATAGCCACAAAATATTTATTTATTCCAATAATCTCCCAATTATCCCCTTTATTTGGTATATTAAAAAAAATTTATATAAGGGGTTACTCCTCTATATACATCGCCCAACAATTGGATTTATTCATCATTAATGATTTCTGATTGAGTACAATACCCCCTTCAAACCACAATGTTATTATAGAGACCAACATGTACATGATCATTAATAAAAGACTCAAATATTATTCTTCTATGAAAAAAATATAGCGGAACTGTTTTCCCATTCCTTGAAACCCCTAGAGAGTTGATAAAAGTTTCTTGGGGATCCATTTATCTGGATTTAAAGATTTATAGTTTTGAAAAAAATGTTAATAAAATTCACGAGTGTTATGAAAAATCCACTATTTATATGAATTTAAGAATGGAATATCATTTTCATTATGTCCAAGGGATTGGAGAGGTAAAATTTCACAGAAACATTTCAATATTTTACATTCATCCTCATGTTGTTAACAAATTATATGGGAATGAACATGTAATTAAATATTCTCCTTCCGTCACCAAACAAAAAACGTTATAAATTATTGATCCCCAAGCCAGCTCCCCCAATCGTAAATCAATGTATTTGATAATTAATTTTGTAATCATGTTCTGATTAAATCCTAGAATTAATTATTTGAAATACAAAACACATTAATTTTTACTATTAGGGAAATAATATTTTTGTTCACTCCATGTGGTATTAGGGAATGGGAAAAGCATTCTGTAACATCATTAAAAACATCATCAGGTGCAATTTTATTATTGAACATGATTTATTATTAATAAATACATCTGATATAGACACACATGCAATGATTATGTGTAATAGATATTCTTTTATTTCATTCTTTTTAGGGGTTAATATGATTCCTATTTTTCATAGAATCAATATAATGACTGATGATATCAATGATATTGTTAGTGTTTTCATCCCCATGAGTTAATTATAGTAATTCAATGTATGATGTCACTACAATAGTTATTTAATTTTATTAGTTGAAGAAGAATCCATTTATATTAATATAAGATACCCCTATCAAAATCTTTTTTTCTATATGAATAAAATGAAATGGTTTTGGGTTTCTTTTCCATTTTTGTATCCATCATATATTAAGTTAACTCTGGTCAATTATTCAATTATAGAAAGAAAATCATCTCTTCTAGAGAGTCCATTGATCTCATCTGGGGAAGAATTTTTTTTTCATTTTATCCTTAGAATTGAAAAGGATGATTTTTATTGGCCTTGAAATAATTTTAAATTCTAGAATAAGAGGTTTTTATACATTCTTTAAAGACAATTTAATTATTTTTCATCTGAGTGGACAGAATCTAGAGGAGGTTTTAAGAGGTTGCAATATTCTGTTAATTGATAATGAATAATAACCATCCAAGAACAATAATCTATCCATTAAAAATCATAAAGAGGGTGGGTTTTTACCATATTGTTATTATTTTTTTCCTTGTAAAATTAATTTAACTATTCTTATGTTTCACTAAAGATATTATCTAATTATTTCATCAACATTTATTATTTGTATGGATTCTGATCACATTTGGGTGATATATTGTGAATACCCAAGTGTATATGTTAGAGTTATTAATCTATGATCTAATTATGAATACATTAAAGATAATTTCAAAAAAATATGCAATGACTATCATTTTATGGTCGGTGGGTCAGATATATCCCTATAATTAAGTGTGTAATTATTTATATCTCATGAGATATATATGAAAAATGTATGGATTTCCAATGTCTAAAATGTTATGGAACATGGGTGTTTAAAAATTCTTTGATTGATTAGGTTATCCAATGTCCAATATGGAAGGGGTTGGTTGTTAGGATAGGAAATTATTATCATTATCATGGCGGTTAACCATATAATTTTTTATGAATAGACTTCTTTTTCTAATTCCAATAAATATTGGTATGAAATATACATATTACATGTTTCCATGAATTATAGCTATATAATCATGTTTCATATATGTTATTACAAAATCCTAATATAAATATTTAGGTTCATTTATATATCAATAATTGGGTTTTCTTTTGTGAGACTATATTCCTGAAAAATAATTGTTTTCTCATACTATCCTGACCCACCATCATCATGATGAGGAAAGTGAAAGCAAACTACTGGACCATTCATTCTTCATGTTAAAGGAATTATAATGACCCACATGTCCCACCTTCAATAGGAAACATAGTAGCGACTAGCACAATTGGTACTGGATATCACATAAAATATAAGGCATTACTCTTTTTATTTAATAATATCAGGAGTTAAGATGGTATATCTCCAAAAAATCCAATTACTGAAAGTAAAAGTTTATATAAAAATTCATTCCCATATGAATGCTCAAATATTTACTGATACCAGGTACACGAAAAATATGATGAAAAATAACAAATTAATGAAATCAAACAATGCCAACTCTTAAATCCCAAGGTAGTATGCTCTAGAACATTCCTCGAAAGCCTCCTAGAAACCTAAAAGTAGTATTATATACGTATGGTGAGTATACAGGTGTACTCAGTAGGGTAAACCCAATGATCTCATGGGCATGTGGGGAGGAATTCTAATGCCCCATGAGAAATAGAAATAGCCAATGAACCTAGCAAGGAAACTATCCACCCAGCTAAACTAAGAAAAAAACCCCAAATAATGCATTTTGGGTAATGTAATAGTAATAGAACATCCATATTTAGGTATTTTGTACCGCTTTCCCACTGGTTATTTAGGACCTCCTATGCGTCATTCGTCCCCCACATGTTCCACTACAATCGCACTAATACCCCAAACAACAATCATATGTCCCATCTAAACCGCACTTCTATCCCACCCAAAAACACATGGGCTACTACAACCACACAAAACAATTCTCACAAAAACCGGGGCCACAATAGCCACTACCATGCCTGATGTCACTGGGGTCTCAACAACCACTGACATGCCCAAAAACACATAGTCCTCATCCTAAAGACACTTGGGAAACAAACATGCCCACAAACACCTGGGCCAACCACCACAACAAAACCTTCACGAAGTGTTTGGGTCATAATGTCCCTTAGGACTTTACAACATTCCAAAAAACTCATGGGATACTTGGGAGAGGTAGTAGAAAGGACCTAATTACCTTCCACACATAAAAATATAGGCAACAACACCCTCCGTGATAAAATGGAGGTGTTTAGAACTATGTGATCTACATGGGTGGGGTGCGTATAACAAACAAAATAAGTAAATATTATTCATATTGGTAAAAAAAGAACTCATCCAAACCTAAGTGTTCTGAAATAGGCAACCCTAATGAACACAACCACTCTCACTATTATACCTACATGAGCTATTTTATAACAACCATAACCAGAGAACAACCCATTTATTTCAAAATAATCCCACCATTTTAACAGTTCTCATTATTATATTTAGTTGATTTCATTTAATGATTTTCCCCCTACCGAGAAACAAACAAGAATAACCATAAGCCACAAAAAGAAACTGAAACCTAATATCCAAGAATACATTAATACATTCAAAACTAGTTCTCTTGTAAAGTCAAAACAACAAAAGGGATATGTGAGATCCCTCGATGTACTGGAACCAAAACATGCCCCAACATGTTAGCTCTACGTGGCCTCAGAATCACAGGAAAAAAAATTCTCATCCATATTATTTCATCCCCTCTATGTCTCCCCACAAGGAATCAAACAGAACAATAATATATAATATCATATCAATGTAATGGATTTTTCAAATTTATGCACCCCATTAATTATGTTCCTTCTTTTTATTTGGTTATCGGCATGATCACATAGTGATTCATAATCCATAGGAATAAATTTAATCGACCATGTTTATGTGATTAACCAGTTTTCATGTTACAGAAAATCAATCACATGGTTATCCACAAAAAGGGCTTCATTAGTGCACAAGAAAATACCACAAAACAACTATAATTTTCTGTGGACATAAGATCATACAACTCACAACCTAAAAATGAAGGTAAAAAGATACAACCACATCATCATAATTATTACCGCACCATCATTATTTTAAAATTCCATTTATTATCTTCGTTAAGGTTGGTTTCATCTATGTCCCTAGGGAACATCATTATCTCTACCTTGAATGATGCACATTTAAAGATAGACTATAGAAAAAACCTTACCTAGGTTATCAGAGATCGACATTTAATCCTGGCAGCAATTACTATGGATGTGTGACTTGTATAGGATAACCTCCAAGGACACCATGGACTCCAAGGCTAAGCAGAAAGGGCTCCAACATGGACGAATAATTAGCCTCCAAAAGAAGGACTCCATGTGCACCATGGAAATGAAAAGGACCAAGTAAGAATAAGATCTTGGTGTGTGAAAAGGCCATATCCTAGAGATATGAGATGTGAAATTTCAATGTTCATAAAAGGAGTCTTGTGGTTTGACCATGTAGATGGGTCGTTGCGCGCATTATAATTTATTGAGATTTAATAATTCTCATTGGTGATGGTAGAGATAATGGCTGTGAGTTAATATATTTCTATTGAAAAAAAAATAAACAACCGTGTTAACATGCCACATGTTTTCATAACCCAAGGATCTCCCCACTCTGTGGGGATTTAAAATATCATTTATGAAAATTAAAACATCCTTAACATGCTATAACGAGGTAGTAAAAAAAGAAGATGTTATGGAAAAACATGGAAAAGAAGCCACGACACCACTCTGTGGCTAATCAATGAAGATGATCGGTGAAGCGGATCATTGAAGTTGATCAGGACAGTTGATTGGTGAAAATAATTGCTGAAACTGATCGGTGTCACTAATTAGTGAAGTTGATTGATGATGTTGATCTGTGTATCACATCGTTGATGGTGATAGATGAAACTGATCAGTGAAGCCGATCAGTGGAGAATATTAGTGAAGTCGATCAATTAATATTTTCATTAAAGGGGATTAGTGAAGCTAATGTTGATCGGTGAAGCTGGTCTATGAAGGTGATCAGTGATGTTGATCCCTAAAGCAGATCTATAAAGCTGATCTGTGAAGCACATCTATAAAGCTGATCTATGAAGCAGATCAGTGAAGCCAATTAGTGGAGATGATCAATGAATATGAATGGTCAATATGATTAGTGCAACTTAAAACTGAAGTAGATCAGTGAAGCTGATCGGTGAATATGATCGGTGAAGCTAATTGGTAATGTTGATAAGTGAAACTGATCACTGAATATTATCAGTGAAGATGATCGTTGAAGCTGATCAGTGAAGATGATCTGTGATGCTGATTGGTGAAGCTGATCAGTGAAAATGATCGGTGAAGTCGACTGTTGAAGATAACTAGTGACACAAACTAGTGAAGAATATTAGTGAGGTGGATTTGCTGAAGCTAATCAGTGAATATGATAGCTGAAGCTGACCTATGAAGCTGATCCACGAAGTTGATCCGTGATGCTGATCATTGGAGTTTATCAGTGAAGATAATTGTTGTCGGGGACAAGTGAATCTGATTAGTGAAGACGATGAGTAAAGATGATCACTAAAGTTAATCGGTTATACAAATAATTGAACAGGGTCAATGAATCTGGTCTGTGAAACTTATCGGTGAAGGTGATCAGTGATGCTGGTTAGTGAAGCGGATCAAGGAAATTGATCACTGAATCTGATTAGTGAAGCTGATTTGTGAAGCTGATCAGAGATGCAGATCAGTGAAACTGATTGGTGAAACTGATTATAGAGAGATATTATTGAGACCGATGGGTCGACTCGATCGGTGAGATCAATCCGTTGAACCAGTAGGAGAGACCATGATGACACATTTTTCACATACGTCAACATCGATTCCTGAATCGCTAATGGTGTTCAGCACAGACCAATAGATAAAATATGAAATTTTAATTGACCAGGAGGGTCAGATACATTATATCAGATACCTCTAGAAACTATTCTCATTCTCTAGAATTGAAGAGTTACCTAAATAAAAGAGGTTTCTGAACATCTATCTCGGAAGATACCTCTCTAGGAAAAGTCACCCTAAATAGCCATGCGAACCCCAAAGATCTTATTGTACTAACATACAGATCAGGGAGTTATTTCCTCTATGTCAAGATATTGTCCTATTTTGGTGGCACTGACTCTCTCACGTGTTTTTTTGTGGCATTTGTGCTGATGTGTCTTGATTAGGAATCTGGTTCACAGTTTCCAACAAATCAGGACTTTTATATAACATTCAAAAAATAACTGAAAGAACTAATATCATAAAAAACAAGGTCTGTATTACATCATAGTCAGTCAAAAAAACCAGAACATCAAGGAAGGCTCTGAACAACAACTCAAAATAATGCGGGGTACTAGATATTAATATGAGCATCACACTCCCACTTACTCACCTCGGGGCCATTATGCCTCCAAAATGCACAAACCAAATTAATGGTCCTTCCATAATGCTCATTCTACATTCTATCCTTGATCCTTTCTTATAGCTCCATGAACATTGTGTCGTCCCCAATATCAAACTCTCCCCAGTCAAGGACATGGTGGTCTTTGTGTAGATATCGATGAAGATGGGAGACATAAAAAAACCTGATGGATTGTTTCAAAACTAAGGATTAAATTCTAGATGATATTCCACCTCACAATTATACCCAACACTTCGAATGTTCTGATGAATCTAAGAGAGAGCTTTTTCCCCTTTATAAACCATCGCTTCCTACATTGAGTGGAAGCCTTCAGAAACATATGGTCTCCATCATTGAACTCCAAGGGACTCCTCCTATAATTGACATATGACTTCTTCTGGTCCAAGGATGTATTCATATTCTGAAGCACAAGTTGAACCTATTCTGTTGTGCTCTGAACTACATCTAGGCCATGAACTTCTACATCCCCAACCTCAGTCCAACACACATGAAAATGACATCGCCTCCCGAAAAAGGATTCAAATGGTTCTTTGCTAATATTATAGTGATATCCAATATTGTATGAAAAATATTTTAAGGGGAAATATCATACCCATGATCCACTAAAAACGAAAACTCATGCTCGTATAATATCCTTTAATGTCTAGATGGTATTCTCTATCTGCCCATATATCTGGGGGTGTAAAGTGGTTCTAAGGTGTAGTTTCATGACAAAATCATGAAAAAACCCCATACAGACTCATGTGGCAAACCATGAATCCTGATTTGAGACTATGTACCTCAAAACTCCATCCAACTACATTACATAGTCCATGTGTCTATGTTCAAAAGCATCCAAATCACTCAACTCCTTGTTCACCAGGAAGTGAGATGATATCATCAGTCTGTCTACCACTACACAGATAGCATCACGACCTCCATGAACACGGGGTAGTCCTGTGAAGAAATCTATTAAGAAGACATCACACTTATACTCATGAAGATATAAGGGCTTCAAGATACTATTAGGAACACGGTGCTTCTCAATCATCTCATGCCACATAAGGTACATTACCAGAAACTCTACCAATGCCTGCTTCACCCCGGGATACAAAAAGTGTTCCCTCGGGCCTCAGTACATCCTGGAAACTCCTATGTGTATCACTATGGGTATGTTATGGATCACATAGAGAACTCCATCCAAAATATTTTCTGGTAATAATAATTTACTTTGAAAATCAATTTGATTTTGACTTTCCTTTGACCACCTTTCCAGATAATTTCCATGGTCAACCAAATCTTGCATCACTTCACTCTATGAGTCCTCCAACTATGACTTCTCCACCTGCTAGAGTAGAGAGGACTATACTGTAATCTAATACAGACAAAATTTACCACCATCATGCCCTTCATTTATGTGTTAGGAAGCCAACTCGTCTATAACCTTTTATTCATCCCCAGATTCATGAATAACTTCCATCAGTGCCTTCCATCTCCAGGCATCAACCACAATATTCCCCTCACCTTCATTTTATGAGATCAAGAAGTTATAATCCTTAGGAAACTCTACGCACCTTCGATGTCTCATGTTCAGGTACCACTAGGAAATGATATGCCTCACACTCCTATGATCATTGAAGACCACAAACTGCTCGTTGATGAGACAATATTGCCAAAACATCAATGAAAACACTATGACTTCATGTTACAGGTCATGGGGGAATAATTACACTTATGAATACATAGCTTTCTAGACCCATAAGTGATCACTACCCACTGTTTTACATCACACACTCCATGCCAAGACCCAAAGCATTGTAAAAAACCACATACATCACCCCTTCATCAATAAACATGAGAACTGGAGCACTTACCCACCATTCATTCAGTTAGTTAAATGTTGTTCCACACTTCTCACTCTACATGAGCGCCTGGTCCTTTCTGTTAAAATATTTCAAAGGGGTTTCAACTCTAGAGAAGTCAGGTACGAACCACCGATAATAACATTGCAGACCCAGGAAACTACGAACCTCCATAAAGTTCATCAGTGATACCCAATAAACAATGCATTCATCATCTGAAAAAGACACATATACCCCCTGATAGTACCTAATGTGTCCATTAATGTTCCATTATACTCTCAAAAAATTTCACATGTACGTCTTCTCATAGAACTGGGTGTGTCGAAGGATCTCTATGACCCTCCTGAGGTGCTCAGTTTTTTCCTCATACGATAATGAGTAGATTTTGATGTCATTAATGAACCCAATGATGAAATGGTCTAAGAAATCATGGAAAATAGATTTCATGGTCCCCATGAACACAACGGGTGAATTCATGACACCAAACGACCTGACAATGATCTTGATGTTCCCATAACTTCATCTTAACGCACTCGTAGGAATAGCAGCATCACTCACCCTTAAATGGTGATACCCAGACCGAAAATCGTTCATAGAGATCCAACACGCTCCCCTCAGCTTGTCAAAGAGAACGTCTATCCATTGGAGAGCGTAATAGTTCTTGACCATTACCGAATTTATTCATTAGTATAATATGCACATCCTAAGACCACCATCTTCATTCTTTGCAAATGAGACTAGATCACCTCATGACGACACACAGGTTTGGAAGGACCCTTTTTCATTAAATCATCAATCGGAATAAAAAACTCCCTCAACTCAGAAGGCGCCATATGATAAGGATCCCTCACAATTAAATGATCACCAGGTTGTAAGTCTATACTGATCTCAACATCACATCGACGGGGTAGTGTTACAAACTTCTCAGAAAAAATGTGTACGAACTCCTTGAAAACTCCTCGAACATCCTTCATTTCATCATACCTGAATTCTACTAACATCACAGCCAACATATAATAAATAGGCTAAACACACTGACTCCCCATGTGAGAACTCCGTTCTCTGAAAAAATGAATCACACCGGCAATCCATCATCATTCATAGATTATGCATCCTTGAAAAACATCAAAAGGCTGGTCTAACCCCCAACTGAAGTAATCAACACTAGGGGCATAAAAATTCTCTCTACTTCAAGGCCCAAGGGAGTGGCTAACCTATGTGTTAAAAAGGATTGAAATACTACTGAATCAAATAGGGAATATGCAAGAGTACTAAACAATTTGATCATACCTTGATCATAGTCCAACCCTAATTGAACTGCTACCTCTACGGCGTGGAACTACCCACTCCTAGATCATCTTCCCTTAGGCTTTTGGCCACATCCCAAACAATTACATGTTTAGGTTCTCCGATGAGCACCTTGTGGTCAACCTCTTCCTACAACGTCTACTCTCGGAAGATAGGGAACTCATCGTTTCTATTGTTGTCGTTGAAAAGGCATTTCTAGAAACTTCTAATGCTGAGGTGGGCACTGATCCTTCCCACCCCCACTATATTGCACTCAGTATTGGTATTGAATCTGAAGATTCCGATGTAGGACACCAATAATGTATCTCGGTCCAATGATCACAGAGAATGTTCCAGTACCATGAGATTGAAACTGGAACTACAGAGTCATGTTCCATGTTCGCTGAATCCTGGAAGGCCCTGATGGTGGGGGTTTGTATTGATGGCCTTACCCTTTATGAGCTCAACTGGATCCCCTATGATGGCACAAAACCAAGTGTGTTCATCCTCTGAACAACTATAGCCTTCATCTGAACTTCCTAGTACGTCATTAATGTGAAGGCTGTGACAACATAATGTAGAGAATGTCGGAGTGCCTCCTCTAAACGTCTCTCCTGAGACTACTCATCTATAATGCAATTAGTATATAATCTAAGGAGATCATTGAACATGATCCTCAACTCCCATACCAAAATTCTCCCTTAATGGAGGGAGAGAATCTATTTCTTATTCTCAACCATCATTATCGAGGAACAGAATTCTGTCTGAGACTCAATCTCAAATTTAGTCCGCAAAACCTCAGCCTCCATCTTCCCTTTGAGGTAGAGAATTCACCAATGACCTGCTACTCCGCTCATCTGACTGAATGCCAATGGAACCTTGTACTCTCTTGGATCATGGATCAAGGTACTAGTTATTTTAAGCTATTTATGTTGGCCCTCTATCTCTATGTCAGAAACGCTGCCCTAATACATTCCAAGGGTCTTCCACTGGAAGGAACATAGAGTCTTCTACCACATGTCATACTTTTCCACTCATTCAATCCTATACTGATCAACCATATTGGCCTCTCTGAACTTGATTGCCTATACTACTCGTGAATGTCATCCATGTGCCAAAGCTGCAAAGTAAACAAGAAATTCCTATGCCTGAGTAGTGTAGAAGATTCATTTTAAATTTTTACATAAAAATTTTATTTATATTAAATTCCAAAAACACCAAAGAAACATGTGAAAACAATTAATTATGTTCCATGTACCTTCTCTAGGGTCTCTACCCTACAATCTGTGTAGCCTCACCAAGTCTTTCGATAGGCCCAGAGTCCTCACATTGGATCACGGTGGCCCTAAAATCCTTTGTCCTTACCGGTCTTCCGTGGCTTATTTCATTCAACATGATTTCCTAATAATGATTCCCATCTATCCCATTATATCATCACTTCAACTGACCATAATATCCATCCAATAACTCAACCATCTACTTTTGATACCATTTTTTCATGACCATCATTCACTAGGAGTAGGAAATGGACAGAAAATCATCAGACCCTTCATTCTTCATGTTGAAGGAGAGACAATGACCCCTGATTACTGCCTTCAATAGTTCATGGAGTGATGATTAGCCCCAATAGTACAATATCTCACATAAAATAGATGGATTTTCCCTTTTTATTTCATAATAATGGGAGATAAGACTATATATCCTAATGAACTCAAAAAACTGAAAGAAAATGTAATGCCAAAAATCGAATTTCAATATTCATGTTCAAAATAAATTGATATAATGTATTTGAAATCATTCATGAAAAATATCAAAAGAACGAATAGAAAAAACAACAACTCATGAATCCTGAACTAGTAAGGTATGTCATTGTATTCAATGATCTCCATGAAATATGGTAGCAATTTTATATACGCTGGGTGAAAATATAAGTATACTCAGCAGGGAAAACCAAAAGCTATCTTCAAAAAATTGAGATGCATTCTAATGCACTGTGTGAAATATAGGTAAACAACGCACATAGAAATGAAATAATCCACTCAGGTTCACCAAGTCACAATCTATAAATAATAAAAGATTGGTAAATTAATTGTAATAGAACATTGATATTTGGGTTCCATGGACTGCTTTCCCACTAGATATTTAGGAAATACTATGCATCAAACCACCCACATAGGTTCCACCACAGTCCACTGCCTCCCAGAAAAAAACCATATGGGACACCTAAACCACACATCTATCCCATCCACAAACACCTAGGCCACCACAACCACACATAACCATGCCTGACAACACCTAGTCCACAATAGACACTACCACACATGAAGACACTTGGTCCCCAAAAACCACTTTCATACCTGAAAACAAATGGGTCTCATTTCAAAGACACATGGGAAACAAACACACCCACACCGACCTAGGAAAACCACCACCACACAACGTGTCTAAAGAGTAATGTGCCAAAATTAATCTTAGAGGATTACATATAGTCCTAGAAATCTTGAGCAACATAGGAGAGGGAGAATAAATGATATAATAACCACCCACTCAAAATAATGTTTTGAAAAACACCCACCCCCATGAAATGAGGGTGTTTGGCATGAAGTTCTCAACATGGGTGGGGTGTGGATAAGAAAAAAAGAACTAAATGTTATACATATAGGTATAAAATCACTCATCTAAACCTTAGGGGTCCGAAATAGACAATAAACCTATACACAAACACCCACGCTACAATCCCAACATGCCCAATTGCACAAAAACCATAACTAGAGCACAACCCATTTTTGTCAAAACCTTTCACCCATTTTACATGTTCTCATTATCGTATGCTGGTTAATTTATTTAAAGACTTCACCCACTACAGGAAAAATAACAAGAATAACCATATTCCATGAACCACAACTAAAACAAAACAACCATGCAGACATTTAATCATTCAAACCTGTTTCTCTTGTAAAGTAAAAACCACAAGGGGAATCTATGAGATCCATCAATGTACTCAAACCAATCCAATATCCAACATGTCAGCTCCAAACAGCCTCAGATTCATAGTCCAACATCACCTCAACCTGAATATTATGTCCCCCTCGACGTCACCTCACAATGAATCAAATAGAATATTCTGGCATAATAACCAAACAGAGTATTGATGTTTTTATACTAAATCACACCATTCATTACATTCATTATTTCTATTTGGTTAACTGATTTGATCACTCAAGGATCCTTATGCTTCTGGCATCCATTTAATAAACAATGTTTAGGGGTTTATCTAGTTTCTATGTTACAGCTAATCAATCATAAGGTTATCCAAAAAAGAGAGATTCATTGTTGCTCAAGAAAAGACTACAAATAGACACAATTTTTAGCGGACATAAGACCATACTACAAACAAATTAAAAACAAAGATAAATAGAATACGACAACATAATGAAAATTATTACCACTCCTTCATTATTTAAAATTTTGTTTATTATTTTTGGTACAGTTTTATTTATCTTCGTCCAGAGGAAACATCACTATATCTAGCTCACATGATGCACAATTAATGAGTGGAAAAGGAAAAACCCATAATATTATGATCAAAAATTGTTGTTTTCTCCTGACATCAATAACTAGGGATGGACGACTTGCCAAAGAAGTACTCCAAGGAATCGATGTACTCCAAGCCTGAGTGAAAATGGCTCCTACATTGTCTCATGATTTGTCTCCATAATAGGCACTCCAAGCGCCCCAATGAAAAGAAAGGGCTATAGAAGAAGAAGATCATAGTGTATTAAAAGGGGCGATCAAATTGATATTGGATGTGAATTCTTGAATTTCTTAAAAAGATGATCATTGATTGAACATGTGGATGGGTGGTTGAACATGTTATAATTTGTTGATATTTAATAATTCTCTTTAGAGATTTTGAAGATAATGACTGTGAGTTAATAAATTTCCAAAGAAAACAAGAAAATTGGGTGACATGACAAATGTTTTGGTAACCCATGTGTTGACCCACTTTTAAATAATTTAAAAATATCATATATGGTCTTTAAACGGACATAGTATACATTAATGATGTATTAAAAATTGAAGGAGATGTTACGGGAAAACTGGTGAAAGAACCACCAACACCCCTCTATGGACGATCGGTGAAGATGGTTGGTGGAGCCGATCATTATAGCTGATCGGTGGAGCTGATCAGTGAATTAGATAAGTGGATATGATCAGTGAAGTTGATGAGTGAAGTTGATAGATAAAGATGATCGGTGAAGTTCATCAGTGAAGTTGATCAGTGAAGTTGATCTGTGTAACTGATCAGTGGAGCAGATCAGTGAAAATGATTGGTGCATATGATTAGTGAAGCTGATAATTTAAATTGAAACTGATCGGTGAAGTGTATTGGTGAAGAAGATACATGAAGAAGATCCTTGATGCTGATTTGTGGAGCATATTAGTGGATCAAATCACTGAAGATGAATGGTGCAAGAGATTAGTAAAGCTGGTTTCTGAAGATAATTTGTGAATATGATCAATGAACTGTATCAGTCAAGAGGATCAGTGAGGATGATTAGTAAATCAGATCAGTGAAGCTGATCATAGAAGCTGATCGCTGAAGCCGATAGGTGTAGCTGATCGCTGAAGCAGATTGGTGAAGCAGATCAATAAAGATTATTTGTGATGCTGATCAGTGAAGCAAATCGCTGAAGTGATTGGTGAGACTCAATAGTGAATTAGATCAGTGAATCCTACTGTTGAATCTGATCAGTGAAGATGTATCATTAAGATAAGAAGTAATTTTTATTAGTGAATCTGATCAGTGATGATGATTGGTAGAGCCAATCGAGGAAATTGATTGGTGAATATGATCATTGGAGAAGATTAGTGAAGCAGATAAGTGAAGCAGATTAGTGAAGTTGACCACAGAAGCTAATCATTAAAGCTAATCAGTGAAGCTAATGAGGGAATTCATTCCTTAAAGTCGATCAGTGAAGCTGATCACTGATGTTGGCCACTAAAGGTGATCGATGAAGTTGATTGTTGAAACTAGTTGGTGAGGCCAATTGCTGAAGGTGATCGGTGAAGCTGATTAGTGAAACTGATCAGTTAAGGGGATCAGTGAAATAGATTAGTGAGACAGATCAATGTGACACCAATCAGTGAAACTGATTGGTTGATCCAATAATGAGACTAATGGGTGGAACATATTAGTGAGACCGATCAATGGCACCGGTAGGTGACACCATGGTGACATGTTTCCACCAACACCGACATCCTCATGACTCACTGATGGCCTCCGTGACACCCCAACACAAAGAATTTGTCAATGTAATGGATCAAGAAGATCCGAGACATTAAAAATACCCAAATGTTCATCTTATAATCATTTATGTTCATCAGTTAGTATCTCACATGACCACACCTTACTAACCATTGTTTATCACTAATTCATAGGTTTTTATTCCCTTAGTTTATGATGATGAATAAAAATTTTGATATGTCAACATGGAGGTTTTGTGTTGTACAAATATAGTGAAAATTTTAATGTGTTGTATAATAAATTTATTTACTTCTATAATATCTCATTCAAATAAACAAATTTGTTTTGGGGTTATATATTATATATCATATAGTTAATAGTAATGTAAAATGATGTAATATGTCATTCTTGATTTCAATGGATCAATATAGTTTTTATTATAGTATGGTTAATTAATTATTAGATATTCATTTGTCAAGAATTATATGATAAAACCTAAAAATGCATATAAGTAAAAAAAATGTAATATTGGGTGAACCTTAAATGACATAATATTAAATTACGGTTTCATAATTTGGGACATCATAGGATGAATTTTTCATTTAAAATGATAAAATTAACTACTTTTTATATCATTATAGTCATAGTAAAATTTTGGAATTTATTCAATGGTCGTATCCTAGATGAATAATGATTCCAATAATTGAAATGTTCAATTAGATGGACATACCTTTGAAAAAATGTCACAAAGAGTAAATGTTCTCTCAGTTATGTTGACACAAAATTTTGAAAATATGTAAAATAACATATATCATATTGAACTCCCAAAGAGTCTATAGAATAAAAACAATATTCATTTAGTTTATATTATAATATTATATATCAACATTTAGTGTGTCTTCTAGTATACAAATCATTGAGAAATGGGTTAAAAAAATTGAAGCGATATATTATATTAACTAGTGATAATAGAAATGAAATATTTGTTTATAATGTGTTTAATATAAAAGGGGAGTTTGATCAAACATAGACATTAATAAAGAACACTAAGAATGATTATTAAATCAAATCCATTTAATTGGATGAGTTTAAGTGTTCAATTTTCAATAAATATTTTTTAATAACATAAATTACTATGTTTTCCCAGTAATTTTATTGGGTTTAAAAAATTTTAATGACTCTATTGGGTTTATTGAATAAAAATGTACATGATTAAAAAATAAAACATATTTTTATCATTGAACGTGGAGGAAAAATAAATACTTTATTTATAAATATATAACCATGTCATTAAGAAGATTTAGTTTTAAGGTCAATTTCTATATCTGGATAATTTATTTATGTTCTCTAAAATAGAAATATATATATGAGAATGTAGTTATTTTGTTGTTTTTATGTAGAAGAAGTAAAAAATTTGATTTTTGAGAACAATTAACTAACAATTCCATTGGAAGGAAAAATAATCTTATTCTTTTAGGCCAATATTAGGGAGATAAACATTTATAATATTTTGGTAAATAGATAGAATATTTATTCTATTGTGCAATGGAATGAAATCAATGACATGTATATGTATGTGATATGAATTGGATAAATATGATATAGATAGAATAAAATTTTTTTATAATTCACAGTCGACACACTAATTTATGAATTTTATGGTGTTTAAAAATTTTAGATATACATGAAAAAAACGAGGGTAATAGTGAAAAAAGTTAGTAATATCCAATTGCAAGGGATAAATGGAAATCATATACGATCAACATCACTATAGTTGGTTATGGATATATTGTTGTGAAATTTACATTGAAAATAAAATCCAATCTACAATTTTATTCCAATTATAATTACTCTTTAGTATGTGGAAGTTTTTCAATAGAAATCAATTCCCCAACTCAATTACTATATAAATTATTCTCAATGAGAAATCATAGCGGGGAAATGATTTTATCCCATGTAAAAATTGTTCCTCTAAAATTTGGTGTGGGAATTGTCTTCTGTATAACCATTTTATTCTCCCATTGATGATATTTCATATGATTTGTGGAATTTACTAGGCCGATTTATATTGAGACCAAAAACCTTCTAGTGTAACCAAACCATATTCTATATATAGAATCAACCAATGATCAACTATTAATGTAAGGATGACTATGAAATCTCTTCAATAATAAAATTATATATATGGGTCTTGACAAGAAATTATATATGGTATTTCTCCCAAATTGTTAAATGGATATTCCTATTATGAATGAAAAAATTCGTCATGTAATAATTATAAAGATATAAAGGATGGAAGTTCATTTTAAATTATTTCTTGAGTATATTTTATTATATAAAGACCCACAACTATTTTTATTTGTAAATATATGATTCAAAATACAGTGAAATAATATATTTGGAGGGGGGTGTACAACCCTAGGTATTTAGAACCATTTAATTTATATATAATAGATTTATATAAGTCCTTTTTTAATTATTGAATATTATGATGAAATAAAATAATACAAGAAATGAATAATTGTAAAAACAGCCTATTAACTCAACATGAGACATATTAGGAAGAGTAAATGAAAGAATGTGTTCTATACTATAAGTAAATACACCCCTTAAATGTTAAATATGTTAAATTCGAACATATATATGAAGAATTATATCATTTAATATTTCCAAAACCCATGATATTCTTCATCCATGAGAAAAAAAATAATTGAATCTAATCATATTAAAAAATATCACGAAAGGAAAAAGTAATTTAAAAAATAAATCTCTAGGAATTAAAATTACATATAAATATTTTAAAATCATAATATCTTATATGTTTTAATAGTATTATATACATACTATATGAATATTATTAAAATATATACATCCATTATGAATAACACAAGAATAAGTTATTCATTAATATAACTATCAATATATATAGTATACACAATGATTACTGATTTGTTATGAATTATACCTTTTCACAATAAATATGTATTTATAAAAATATAAGTGATTCTGGAATATAAATGAAAGAAAATTTTCAATTTTAAAAAACATTTTTTTATAAATATATATTAAAATATATTAATTTCATTAATTATTAAATTTAAATATTTTTTTCAAGATAATTGATAAATATAAATATATTGTTGAATCATTAAATTAATATAACATATGAAATAATTAATAATTGATAATGAAATAAAAAATTATTTATTCATGTATTATGAAATGTGATTTACTTATAAACACTATTTTATTATATTGTATATTTTAACATTATTGTAGTCTATTTCGAAAATAAAATGTATTGGAATGTATTATATACAAATATTAATATAATATTACTATTATAAATACGACTTGGTTATAACAAATAATAAAATATTTTGACATCGCCGTGATATATTATTCAAACAATTTTTTTTATGAGTTCAAGGCATTTTTTTCTCATTAAATAAAAGTAATATCTACTAAAAAATATATTTAATGAAATTAATTAATGCTTTATAATAAAATAATGTATTATTCATATACTAAATTTTAATTTTATAAGATTAAAAATATATAAATTTTATGTAAAATAATTTCTATTTAATAAATATTTTTAATTAATCGTGTTTTTTTAAATTATAATTATTCATTATAAACTGTATACATTGAATTTATTAAAATAATATTCATATTTGGATGTTACATGTTCAATTTATTTAATAAGGTCAATATCAAATTTATTAATGAGAAGTATTTATAGAAGAAACAAAATTGTTTTGACATATTTTAATGTAAAATGATGAAAACGAGTTTAAATGTGGGTAATGACATAAAATATCATACGATATTATCTTTCAATGATTTCATGTTGGAATTCAAGAAATCCAATCATTTGTTTTCTATTCTGGTTTCACATGTTCCCACATTACTTGTTGAAAGGATTCCCTTAAAAATTACAAAATTAATAGTTTAGAAAATTCAACCCAAAAATCACATATATAATGACCCCCTATACTATATATCCAATTATAATCTTTTATTCTGGTAGCCTCATTATCGTTTGGAAATTCTTGTTGTCCCAACACACTATTTGATGTTTATTTGATTTTCTCATAAGAAGGAGGTACAAATCCTTCCTTCTAAATGATTAATTGTGGAGAAGGAAAAAAAATTCAACATCAGTATATCTTATAATTAGAAAAAAAATCAAAATACCTTATGTGACACTCAAGATTCAATTATAGCAAGTTTTATTTTTATTCAAATTAATATATTTCCTAATATAAGTGCATTTTCTTAAATAAAATATGTGATTAAAATATAATATATCTTTTTGAATTTGATGAAATGGATTTACATTTTGAATATAACATTTAAATTTTATCATATAGTAAATTTTTGAGATTTTGTAGGAATAGATGATTTTTGGGTGAATAGTTTAAAAATAAAATTTAAAAATATTATATATATAACGAAATTATCTAGATATAATAATGAATTCATATATTAATAAATCTTCTTTTGTAGTATATATTTATTTATGAATTAATATAATATAATAAAAAATAAAATATTGAATGTAGGTTTCTATTTTGTTAGTCTTAGTATTGTTTTTATTAAAATAAAAAATATTTGTATTAATATATGTTATTATATATTAAAAGGATAATTTTGATTATATTTTTTTAAGGAAACAAAATCCTTTTTATTATTTTATATACTCTTTTTTATTCAATTTAAATGAATATTATATATTATTGTCATGTTATTATTTATATTCTTAAGTGAATAATTTCCAAAAAATAGTAATAATTTCATTTTAAACATATATTCATTATAATTTCATAAAATTTACATAATTGAATAATTGAAAGAATCTAATATATTTTAAATAACAATAATAACTATTATTTAATATGGGGGGCCTAATATTTGATTATATTGAAATGTAACTGTGGAAAAAATCAATCACCTTGTTAATGGTAATGTAAATTTAAATTTAAAAAATGAAGGGATAATACATTAAGATAATAATGAAAATTATTAACTATCCATATATGTTTTTATTTCAACATTAATTTAATTATCTTTTAATCTATGAAAATTTAGATCAGGTTGACATTTTTTGGATATATATTATTCAATAATGTTTCAGGTATATACTCATTTCTATTTATCCTAAATTATAAATGTATCCATAATATCCTGTCTTCTTGAAATTCCATTATACCAATAGCTCAAAACATACCTACAATATTATATTCCCCATAAACATAGACATATAAAATAATTTCTGGTCATATATAAATACAACATGAAGTTGAATTAATATGTATGCTTAATTATATAAGAAAAATAATATGTATATATTTTTTAAAGTGATTTTTCATGTCAATATTCATTATAATACTACTGAAATTATCCAATAACCATCATAAAATAATTTAAACAATAAAATAATACGAAGATGAGTTTTTATGTTAATTGTACAACCAATTAATATATCTTTTCCATCATATGGGTAATAAAAACATCACCCATGTTCATTTATGAACTATCATATCCATGTAGTGACATATTTAAGTATTCATTACTATCAAAAATAAATTTTTTTAAAGAATGATTTAATTAATATATATGTTATTAAATAAATAATAATTATCCTTTTGTATAAGATATCTATAACCCTCTTATCCTTTCAACCATTGGAAAACGATAATGTCACTAATTTGTTATATTCTACTAAAAACTTCAAGAAGTGATGTGATATGTTTTTCTATTAGAAATATGCATATATTATTATAAAATATTGAATAATGAGATAAAATTACATTCCTAAAATTATTAAAAATAATTATAGGACTGGGGAATTTCATAACATATTTTACAAATGTTAATGTACATAAGTAGTCATAGTGAAATTTTATGAAAACCCTCAAGTGGATTACAAAAGAAAAAACTATTCCACGAATTTTTGAAAAATATTATAAAAGAAACATAACAAGTGGGATATAGATGAAAATGTTTATTAATAATTAATACAATAAATTTAAATTTATTCTTAATGATGATTTCACTTGTGTGATAAATAATGTTTCCAAATAACTAATATTATAGAAAAAATTTCATTTATATGGTTTATATATAGCCTAGTTGATATATTTTATCCTTAATTAAATTTTAAATTGGGTATTGAAAATTTTATTTCTCGTTATCCATTTTAAGGTATGTTTAGTAAAATTTTAATAATGCCCTAAATGTTTATTTTATTATATCTCTCTTATTCATGGTCTTTTATGGTTAAATTTATGATTGATTCCTTATAAGCACTTAGAATTCCTAAAAACCACATAATTTCATATTACCTACTAATTGAAATTCTCTCCATGTGTTTCATAAAACATTAATTCCCATTAATACTCAATTAATGAATGTTATTTCAATAAAAATTGATATTTTTTAGTCTATTGGGTGAATAAATTTTGTCCATATTAATATTTATATAATATTTGTTATATAAAAGATTATATGTTATTTTAAATGTAATTTAGTGGTATTTATTTATTCTATTAAATTTTATTTCAATGCTTTAAAATGATTCATTTTAATATATATAAATAAAAGTTGTTTATATAAATTAATTAATAATGAAATATGTATCTATTATAAAATTTATTAGGGATTAATCCATGGTCACCTAAGACATCAATCAATTCAGTCTTGTTGATTTGAAAAATAATATATATAAATAATGGGTGTTTCTATAAAAAGACACTTTATTCCTCCTGGGATCTCTATGAAATCCATGTTTATGAAGTACACTAATTAATATGTGCATTGAATAAATATAAAAAAAAGAATTAAAAATGAAATTCATAAGAGTCAACCATCCATTATAATCAAGTTCACACAATAAATAAAAAACACCATTCAACAGAAAAATAAACTCATAACATAAAAGTATATAAAGACCTCTTTCGTTTAAGCAGTTCAATTATTCTAATTAATTTTCCAACAATATAATCCCCTCAATACAACTAAATATGGATTTTAGCACATTCGTATATATATATATATATATATATATATTTGATGGAAGGATCCATTATTTATATTTAGAGGCAGGGAGGGATAACTACCTTGTACAAAACACCATCACCATGTTCTTGATACCAAACACCACAGACACACAAGGGGTTATTCTTTGAAATTTCAGCAACCTAAACTTGTTGCAACTCCATATATAAAACATCTGAAAACATCCTCTATTTTTCACGTCCTTTCCCCACAACCTACTTTAGAAATAAAACATATTCAATTATGTCCCTAAAATACACATGATTCTAACTCGGCATTTTGTTGATATTACGCTACCTTCTAGGTAGAACACATGAGGAAAATTACTTCCTCCTTCAAAAGGAAGAGAAATCACACCCATACACACACTATGGCCCAACTATAACATCAAAACAGTCATTTCACATTCATTAATGTAATATGACACCCAAAGTACACTAATATATAACACCCATTGTAATAGTATAAACCAACAATCCATATGTTGTAAATGAGTGTTTATCCACTGCTAGAGAACTATCATTTATATGACCCCTAAATAGTATCTATACAATATTAGGAAAATTAGTTAGACCACTTTAAAAATAATTATAAATCTACTAACAGGGAAATCTTATTTTTATCACATCCATGATGTATATATTAACGCTTCGAAATTGGATAAAATATTTCCATCAATAAGTAACCATCAATCTATGGGCATCCCTTTGAAATATAATAATTAATAATTTTAAATAAGAATAAAAAAATTTAAGGAGATAAATATATATATATATATTGTTAAATATTACCGAGACATATATTATTAAAATGATTTTGGGTGTTCACATTTTGAGTCTTTTTTAAATCTTACTAAAATCATCATCGATCACATATTCATTATATCATGACATATCATCCAACATTTCATCACTTTTAACAGTATCACATCATCAACATGTTGAAAAAACACATTTCAAATAACTAATCACAAAATCCTCATCCATACAACATATGATAAATGTTTTAAATGACAACCATACATTAATTATAAAATATAGCACACTAAATATAAATTGATCATAGGTAATATAATAATGTAAAATTATTTATACTACACACTTATATAAATATAAAATATTTTATATGATATGGATTAAAATGATTTTATTTTACTAACTTAATTTTTATAATTTGTAATGCCCCTACCCTAGATTCCCAGAGTTAGTGCACTATTTTAATTCATTGGCATGATTACAAGGAATAAAATCTCAAAAGACCGATCAGTTTATCCGTCTTGGACAATAGATTACATGCATCAATGTTACATTAAACTTTCTAATATACAACGCACAAAAATATTCCTTCGATAATTCCATGGTATTGTGAGCTTAACACTTCATCTCAAATATAAAACACTTTTGGGGTCCTGGGAAAATAAACATAGGAAAGGGGTGAGCTCAAATGCTCAGTAAGGATAAAAATATAGCAAAAACATTCATAAATAAGCATAAACATTTAAGAAAATGTATAAAATTAAATCAAATTCCTTTTCATCATAAACTCATCATAATATGGAAAATATAAATCAAAATAATTCAATTTACTTACTCACATGGATATTTTACTAGAATAATAATCACATGAAATATCAATATCCACTTTCATAATGATGGAATGCATAATGCCAGACTTTCATAACCATATAGTCAAGGCCTTGTTCCAAGACTATAATAATATTTTGTCAAGGCCGTATGCCAAAAAACTAGTTTGTCTCATGAGACCTACTGATGCATCGAGGATCTATAGTGGGCCCCACCCGTCACTTACTAAGTCCAATTCATTCCTCATATGAAAAGTATTAAATAGAACATAAACATTCGTATTAAAACTAGAATACGAAATGTCAAAACATTATCAATAAACCATGAATGGTATAATAACAACACATCCACTGTCAAACATATCACAAAACCTTCAAAACAATATGGATGATTTGTATCATAATAAATCAACTTCAAACAAGTTTAAATTCTATTAAATTATGTAGACATAGATGAAAATGATTTGTAAAACTATTCGAGATAAATATCCCTTTTTCATGAAAATATATAAAAGTCACACAATTTAGAAAGGAAGAAATTTGAAGACATTTTTTAATCAATTGTTTCCATAAAACCTTGAAACTTTTGAAAGGAATTAACATTCTATGAGCACTCAATTCCATATAGATAAATCCTTAAAATCCATTTTGAAGTCATGGACATTAATGAGATTGATTTAGAGGAATAAATATTTAAAACATTTAAAATGATGTTTTTGTAAAAATTCCCTTAAAATAATCCATTTGAAAACTCTTTCATGAATCATGGACATGGATAATAAATATGTCCCAGTCGATACTTACATAAAAACAACCCCGAAAAAAAAAGTGATTGTGAAATTAACCCTTTCCTTACACGTTCCTTTGGTCGAGGGTACGTTTTACCTACTATATAATGACCATATTATGTTGTTAAATTATATGATAACCATATTCATATTTATTATATTATACATTATTCATTTATGACTTTATACTACCCATTGAATAATTATTTCAATGTCAAATTAACATTTCGGGTAATAATCTCTTTCTTTGTCATATGCGTTTTAACTTTTTATTTTTGTTCGTATCATTTAGATAATGATTTAAATACTTCCAGAATATAATCCTTGATTTATATATCATATATATTTAGAATATAAATATTTATAATAGATATATATATTAAATGGAAGACACAGTTTATGGAGATGATAGGTCGTACGTACGCATAAATGTTGTTTCTGTTTACATGTCGTATTGAACGGAAGTAAGTGAATAAGAAATATGTAAGTAAATGAATACATATATTTATATCCAGTATCATTATTATTTCATATATTACATTATTATTAGTAATATATATTTTTATAATCATCAATGAAGGGTGAATGTGGAAAAGAATCTCATCGCGTCGTGCAGACGCTAATCCGTAAGTACGCATTAGAGACTATATCATTTCCTTGAGGTTGTGAAGTTGGATGGTATATTAATTTTACAGAGACATTATCATGTTATTTTAATTATTTATATACATATTAATCATCATTATATCTATCCAAATAACATAGTGTTGAATAACAAATCACACAACGTCGTAGAGAGGGTAAGTCGTACGTATGCAAGCATAGTGATATTATTATTCATAGGATGGATAGAATAATGAATATAGTTGATCCATATTTATAATAACATTATAGTATATATAAGGTACTGGATTCATTATTTTGGTCTGGTAATAACAAATAAATAGTAAATGGAAAAAGAAAAGAACTTGAAGGAGGGTGGTGAAATCATTACCTCTTTTTCGGGTTCTTCCTTTTGATTTGATCAAAAGGTATCCTTATGTTGTCTTATGACCAAAATAATGCCTCTAGAATGAAGGTAGGATAGTTGGGAGGATATTTGTTCAGGGTTTGGCCAATAAAAATGGCTTTGGAGATTTGAATTTGAAGGAAGGGGAAGTGACCTTTTATAAGAGGGGTGAGGGGAACCTTAGGAAAAACATAAAATACTATTTTATAATAAAACCATTTTCGGTTTATAATGGCTCAAAAATAATTTTTTTTATGTCTAACATGGGTATGGGTCTAAAACCACTCAACCAATAGGTTTTAGACAGGTTTGGGTCACTATATTAACCTTATCTTTTATATTCAACTCTTAGTTAAATAGTTTGACATTTACCACGTCTCATTGTATTTTTATATTATATGATTAATAAACATACTATAAACACCCAAGATAACCCCAAGTGGTTCATTAATGACATATATAATCGTATTTAAGATCTATGTCCGAACCATAGATTTTTAGAAATAGAATAAAAATTAATAATATAATATTTGTTTTAAAAAGTCTTTTATGTCAATTTTGACTCTATTTGGTATTTTGTTTTTTCTAAATTCATAACAGCATTGTAACAAACAAAAAAATTCTATTAATAAACCCTAAAATTTCATATTAACCATTAAAATTAGTGGAATCTATAAAATGTCTCAAATTAAATTTATTTGGGTATTTATAATATCAAATATTTTAATATTTCGTTAATAAGGTAATTACTGCATCATCATTGTGTCATTAATAAATTAAATTATTTAATGTCTAAAATATAATAATAATATTCCATTATGTAGGAAAGATTTTTAGCTATCGAATTAATATTTATAGTCGAATTTATCTTATGTGTAACCTTATATTAAAAATGGATTGGTTATTTAACATTGAATTTAACACTTTTAACTCTTCTTTGATTTAAATAAAAATAAATATACTAATCTAATCCAAGTGGACCTAAAGGATCATATTTTATTCCTAAGGTTTTTTTCGGTCTAATTACACTTATACAATAGAATTAGGACATGTGTTAGTTTAATTATGACATCATTTTTACCCTTAATTACCCAATTTACATTTAATCGTGCTAAATAAAAGTCAAATGTTATTATTCACCAAAAATTATTTTCATCTTATGCAACCACATTTTACATATTGATATCAACCGTGTGTCTATATTTTTTTAAATTCAACTCACAGAAGCAGTAAAATGATGTATTATGAAAATTTTCAAATGCTCCAAGGAGGTGGGTAAAAGACGGTAAAACGTTTGATAAAATTTTATAAGTATAATTTTATTATAAAATGGATTCAATGAATTACATTGAACTTATATATGTATTATATATATATATATATACTTAAAATAAATTTAAACAAGATAAATAATTATTTAAATAAAAATTTGGTTTTAAATAATAACATAGTGTTTTTCACTATTCATCAAAAATATAAAGTTTTCTGGAAAATTCCAAAATTTTACCGTAATATAATTTTTATATTATAAATTCAAAAATTAAGCCCATTTTACAAAATTGAAAACATAGAATCTGAGTTTATTAATTTAAAATTAATTCTCGTTGTCAAAACCAAAGAGTATTTTTATGAAATAATAACTATCAAAAGATTAACACTAGTTTATGTCCAATTTCAAAGTGAAATTACTTACAACGACCAGAATTTGATCAAATTGTTAAAATATAATGCATTTATAGTTCTAAACCATTTATATTTATAATTTAACACTATAAATTATTTTTATTAAAAAAGTTGTTTTTAGTTAAAATATAGTATTTTTCACTATTCACCCAAATATGAAAGTTATCCGAAAAACACCAAAAAATTATTGAAGCTAATTTCATATGTCCTGATTATAATGAAGAAGTTTATTTTGTCAAACTTAATATATAAAAGTTTTAAATATCTGATTTAAAGAGGGGTTTCCATTAAAATATGGTAAAATTGCATTGTTTTTGAAAAATACTTCTTTTCTATGAAAAAATCAATTTGTTCTTAAATTATACTTAAGAAACTAAAAATATGGATTCTAAAATGATAAGTGTTATATAATGTTCAAAATTCTGTTAATACTATTCATAACCGCTTTTGAACTGCTAGTTTGGAAAGTCATGGTGCGCTTGAACTCCGTATTGCATCTAGTGCATGTTATTGAATTACTATGAAGAAATAATGTACTATGAAATCTTGGGGTGTTACATTCTACTTTCCTTAACTAAATTTTGTCCTCGCAATTAGAAATTTTTTTCGAAAATAAAATGTTGAAAATATAAAATATCATTGTGGGAAAACCCACATCGAAAATTGGTTTAATAAAATTTAGTCTTAATAAGAGGAAAAGGGAAATGTAAGGGTCACCAGTAAATTATGATCTCGATTAGGTAAATATTGGTGGAAACTAAAGACATGGAATTATAGGAAGAATTTAAATATTTATATGGAGTGATCGAGGTCATCAATCACAAACAAGTGTAAAATTGAGGGCCTCAAATCCTTCAATCTGTGATGATTTAAAATACCATCGGTTCAAAAAAAACATAAGGAATTAGGTTAAAACATTTTTCATTTCAATATCCCTTACCTAAATTTAAAGATTTAATTTACCCATAGAATATGTGGAAAAATTATATATATATATATATATATATACTTGACAAGTAGTTTTTCATCCTTCAACTAATTCCTAACACACACTCATCTTTCTTTGAAAAAGATTACAATAAAATATTCTATTTATCATAATCGTATAGGGTTACAAAAAATGAATTTATAATTCACCCATCAGACCCATTAAAAAACTAGATTATACAATCCATGGAATTCACGTAGTCCAGTGGTAGGTGATAAATCATAATCGCACTATGGTTGTGGGTTCGATTCCCGCAGCTTTGTCCAATGTGATGAATTGTCACACGATGTGCGTGTTATCCTTTTTATAACAATCCAAAAATAAACTTTACAATAGTATCCAATTTCAAATATAATCTATTCCAAAAATTAGACTTATCCAAAATAATTATATCTGAACTCACAAAACATATAAGGAAGTTAAACACAATGAAGATCTTTTTTCCATTTAATTACATGTTAACTCCTTCGTCATGTATTATTTTAAAATATGGCAACACCCTGAATTACCATAATACCTTATTGATTACATTCATGCTACCTTATCCTTTATATAATACTGGATATATTCCTTATATCCAAATATTTTGAATATTCCAATAATGATGATATAAACAAACTATTAATCAGTTCCAAGGAAGTCAAGAATATCCAATATATTTTATCCATATCAAAATTATCTTAATCCAAAATCAGTACCTCATTAACAAGACCATATTAAGGATTACCTTTCCCTAAACCATGTATTTTCCAAGAAAGTGTAGCTTACTATAAAGTCACTTTTCTTATAACCATATAATATCAAATAATAAATAAAATAGTGTTTAATTACAATACTTATTTATCTCCATAATTCAAATAACGAGTATATTGTTGATACAACCCACAAATGAAATAATTCTACAATAAATACATAAGAACACTAGTTATTCCTCCTCATCTGAAGTAGTATCATTAATTTATTATTATCCAATAGCATCATTTGAGGTATACTCTGATGAATGGGTCATTGATTCGCGTAGTGTCCCAACGCCTTGTAGATGAAGCATTCTACATTTGAAACCTCTTTCTTACCCTTGAAATCACGTAGTTGGTGTCCTTTTTCTCCACACTTATAAAAAAACCCATTCCCTTCAGGAATTTATCAAGGTGATTCTTTCCATAGTTATCACATAAGGTAAAATCCTTCTTTTCCCTCCTCCCTTTATCCATCTTTCTCTCTTCAATCCTTTTCTTCTCTTGCTTCCCTTAAAATCCATAAGACTCGATGAATTCTTTAATTATCTAATTAACACATGATATTATTTTTTTATATGTTGAGAATAAATGGGAGACTATTTCAATTCTAAATTATTTCTTAATACCATGAATGATATGATCATTTTTACTCTTTGGATCATACATATTTCCGGAGTTCTCATTCATTCTGCTGGACACCATTTCTATACAATGGCATACACTAGGTCAGTTTATGAATCATAATGAATAATCCCAAACTTGGGAAATACCTAACATAATTTGAATAGTTTATGGTTATAATCCATAATCATATAAATATTTTCATTGAGGATTTATATACTCATAAATACTTCATAATTATTTGTAAAAAAATGATAATTTTCTTACCCATATCCCCTGGGAGTGTCGTAACCAAGAGTGCAGCAAGGCCCGTTGTCATGCACCAGTTCTAGTCCGAGTCTAGCTCAAAGCTGTGTTTTTGGGTTTAACCCTTAGGTACACTTGTGCTAGATCCACCTCAACCTGCTCGTATCCAGACAAGGATTTATTTTCTTGGAAAACTCACAAAATCATTACATTACCAAAATTATAGGATGTTCTTCTATAATAACCATCAAAGTCTATCTTAGGGTAATGTGATCTAATCAGAGTTTATATAAATTTTGTTTCGAAGGTTATTGATAAACCACCCTCTGATACAGACTGTAATGCCCCGAACCTAGATTCCCAGAGTCATTGCATTATTTTAATACTTTGGCATGATTACAAGGAATCAAGTCCTGAAAGACCTATTTGTTTAGACGTCTTGGAAAATACATTACATGCATGAATGTTACATTACACTTTTTAACATAAAACAAAAAATAATAATCCTTTGAGAATGTCATTGTTCCCTTATCTTGACCCTACATCTCAAATATAAAACACTTCTAGGGATCCTGGGAAAATAAAACATAAGAAAGGAGTGAGCTCAAATGCTCAGTAAGGATAACAATATAGCGGAAACATTCATAAATAAGCATAAACAATTTAGGAAATGTATAAAACTAAAAAAACATTTCAACATAATCTTAATCCTAATATAGAAAATATAAATCAAAATAATTCCATTTAATTTATCACAAGGATATTCTACTAGTCGAATAATCATATGCAATATCAATAACCACTTTTATAACAATGGAATTCCTAATTCCATACTTTCATAACCACATATTCATGGCCTTTTTCCAAGATTACAAATAATATTTTGTCAAGGCCTTGTGCCAAGACACTAGTTTGTCTCATGTGACCTACTGATGCATCTCGGAGATATAGTGGGATGCACCCATCACTTACTTAGTCCAATGCAATCCTCATATGAAAAGTTTTAAACCTAACATAAACATTCGTATTAAAACGAGCTTATGAAATGTCAATACATAATCTATAAACCATGACTGGAATAAAAATAACACATCCACAGTTAAACATATCACCAAACCTTCAATACAATATTGAATATTTTTATCATAATAAATCAACTTCAATCATTTTTTAGACCCATCAAAGGATGTTGACATATTTGACAATGATTAGTAAAACACTTTGAGAGAAATAACCCTTTTTAATTGAAACATTTAAAAGTCACACAATTTATAAAGGAAGAAATTTAAATAAATTTTTATATAAATGTGTCCCATTAAAACATTGAATCTTTTGAAAATAATTAATATTTTAAAAACATTCATGTCCATATAGATAAATCCTAAAAACCATTTTGAAAACATGGATATTAATTAGAATGATTTAGAGGAATAAATATCTAAAACCTTTAAACTGATTTTTTAGTAAAAATTAACTTAAAATAATCCCTTTAAAAATAATTTCATGAAACATGGACATCCATGATAAATATGTCCCTTTAGATACTAACGTAAAAACAAAACCGGATAATAAAGAGATTGTAGAATTATCCCTTACCTTGCACTTTCCTTTGGTCGAGGGTATGTTTAACCTCTTGTATAATCACCATAGTATGTTATTAAATTATACCAGAACCATATTCATATTTATTATATCATACATTATTCATTTCTAACATTATATAACTCATTTAATAATGATTTCCATGTTAAATTAACATTTCCCATAATAATAGATTTCTTTGTCGTACACGTTTTAACTTGTTATTTTTGTTCATATCATTTAAATAATTATTTAAATACTTCTAGAATATAATACTTGATTTAAATATATTTTTTATTTATAATATAAATATTTATAATAGATAGATATATGAATTGGAAAACAACATTTACGGAGACGGTAGGTCGTACGTACGCATAAACGCCGATTCTGTTTTCATATCCTATTGAACATAAGTAAGTGAATAAGATATATGTAAGTACATAAATAAATAAATACATATATATATAAATATATATATCTCTCCAGTATCATTATTATTTAATATTTTACTTACATATTAGCTATATATATTTTTATAATCATCGATGAATTGTGAATGTGGAAATGAATATCATCGCATAGTGGAGATGGTAATCCGTACGTACGCACATGAGACAATTTCATTTCCTTAAAGTCGTTGAATTGGATAATATATTAATTTTATAGAGACATTAGACTTTTTTATTATTATTTATCTACATATTACTCATCATTGTATCCATTCGAATAACATAGTGTTGAATAACAAATTACAACACTGAGTGCAGACATTAAGTCGTACGTACACACGCATGATGAAATTATCATTCATAGGATGGACAGAATAATGAATATGGTTGTGCCATATTTATAGTAACATAACAGTATATATAAGGTACAATATTCGTTATTTTGGTATGGTAATAACAATGAAAGGGTAAATGGAAGAAAAAAAGAACTTGAAATGGGTGGTGAAATCATATCCTCGGCTTCGGGTTCTTCTTTTTGATTTGATCAAAAGGGCTCATTATGTAGGATTTATTACCAAAGGACGGCCTACAGGATGAAGGTGGGATATTTGGAAGGATATTTGGGTAGGTTTTGGCCGATCCATATGGCTTTGGAGGTGTGAATTTGATATAAGGGGATGTTCTGTTTTATAAGAGGGGGGAGGGCCACCTTAGGAAAAACAGAAAACACTATGTTATAATAAAATAATTTTCAGTTTATAATGGATAAAAAATGAATTATTTAAAGGTTAAGGTGGGTATGGGTATCAAACCACACAAACACTAGGTTTTAGATAGTTTCGGGTCACTATATTAACCATATATTTTATATTTAACTCTTAGTTAAATAGTTTGACATTTAACATGTCTCTTTGTATTATTATATTATATGGTTAATAAACATTATATAAACTACCAATATATCCCCAAGTTGTTCATTAATGAATTATATAATATTATTTAATCCATTTGTCCGAACCTTAGATTTTTAGGAATAGAATACCAAATAATAATATAATATTTTTTTAAAAAAACTATTTTATGTCCAATTTGACACTATTTGGTATTTTGTTTTTGCTAAATTCATAACAGCATTATTACATCAAAATAAATTCATTTAATAAACCCCAACATTTCATATTAACCATTAATATTATTTTAATTCTTTAATTGTCTCAAATTACATTTATTTGTGTATTTATAATATCAATTATTTTAATATTTCATTAATAAGGTAACTACTACTTCATCATTGTGTCATAAATAAATTAAATTATTTAATGTCTAAATAATATAAATAAAATACAATTATGTAGGAAATATTTTTATCTTTATAATTATTATTTATAGTAAAATTTATCTTTTGTGTAACCCTACATTAAAAAAGGATTAGTTATTAAACTTTGAATTTAACACTTTTAACTCTTCTTTGATTTAAATAATAATTAATGTCCAAATCTAATCCAAGTGGACATAAAGGATCATATTTTATTCCTATGGTTGTTTTTGGTCTAATTACACTTATCCAATAGAATTAGGAAATGTGTTATTGTAATTATGATATCATTTTTTCCCTTAATTAACCTATTTACTTTTAACCGTGGTAAATAAAAGTCAAAGGTTACTGTTCATGAAAAATTATTTTCATCTTATTGAACCAAATTTTACTTACTTAAATCTACTGTGTTTCTCGGATTTTTGAATTTCAACTTATAGAAGCAGTAAAATTATGTTTTATGCAAATTTGAAAATGCCTCTAGGAGGTGGGTAAAAGACGGTAAAACGTTCGATAAAATTTTATACATCTAATTTTATTATAAAATGACTCATGTAAATTACATTGAACTTATATAGGTATTATATATATATATATAATTAATTAAAATAAATAATTAATAAAATAAAAAGTTGGTTTTAAATTATAACATTGTTTTTTACTATTCATTAAAAATTGAAAGCTTTCAGAAAAATACAAAAATTTTACCTTAATCTGGGGGAAAATTTAAATATGTATATGGAGTGATTGAGGTCATCAATCACAAACATGTTTAAAATTGAGGGCCTCAAAGCCGTCAATCTAAGATGATGTAAAATATCATCGGCTCAACAAACTATATGGTATTAGGATAACACATTTTTGGTTTTAAGATCCCATACCTAAAATTTGAGAAGTATTTTATTCATAGCATAAGTGGAATAAATATATATATATACTTCATAAGTATAGTTTTATCCTTCAACTAATTCTTACCACAAACTCATCTTTCACACCAAAAGATAATAGAATTAAAAAATATTCTACTTATCCTAATTGTATAGGGTTCCAAAAAAATGAATCTTATAATTGATTTGTCAGACCATTTAAAAAAACAACATTATACAAACTAGGAAATCACATTGGCCAGTGGTTGGTGATGTACCCTTGTCGCTCTTTAGTGGCGAGTTCATGTCTTCCAGCCTTGTCAGACACGGCGTGTTGTCTCCCGACCTCCATGTTGTCTTTTTTATGACAATCCAAAAATAATCTAAATAAATTATTTGACCTTAACAATATTATCCAATAAAAATCTTAATCTATTCCAACCTTTAGACGTATCCAAAATAATTTTTTCCAAACTCATATTCCAAAACTTATAATGACGGTAAACACAATAAAGATCATTTTTTCCACGAAATAACATGTGAATACCTTCTTCGTGTATTCTTTTTAAACACTATAACTCCATAAATTACCATAACCCAGTTGATTTCATTCATTCTCCATTATTCTATATAAAATAATGGATATACTCCCTCTATCCAGAAATGGTATAAACTCCAACAATACTAGAATTTAGAAATCATTAATCAGTTTTTAGGTAGTCAAGAAAATGCAATATAATTTATCCAAATCAATAATATATTATTCCAAAATCACTACCTCTATATCAGAACCATATTTTGGTTTATCTTTCACATATCCATATATTTTCCAAAAAAAATCAACCTTCTATTGAGTCAGTTTTCATTATTCAACACAATCCAAAGTCCTTAATGAAATAGCAACGCAATATAATCCTTATATACTTTATAATTCATATAAAATGTAAACCATTAATACAATAACCAAATAAAATTATACTTTAGCAACATAAGAACTCTAATAATTCATTATCATCTTCCGTAGAATCATAACATGATTATTATCCAATAATAGCATTTGGGGTATACTCTGATGATTTGGGCATTGATTCGTGCAGTGTCCCAACTTCTTATAGATGAATCCTTTTAAATTTGAAACCTTTTTCTTTCCATTACAGTCATGTACTTGGTGTCCATTTTCTCCACACTTATAACAAACTGTCACTCCATTCAATCATTTACCAAGTTTATTTTTTCCAGATTTATCACATAAGGGAAAATTATTATTTCCCCTCTTCCCATTTCCATCTTTCTCTCTTCCATCATTTTCTTTTCTTGCATCAATTAAGAGATATATGACTCATAGAATTCATTACTTATATTATTAACACATGAAACCATTTCTTCATATAATGAGATTAAGTGGGTGACTATTTCCCTTTTAAATGTTGTCTTAATACCATGAATGATTTGACCCTTCTTAATATTTCGATCATGCATATTGATGTAATTATCATTCCTCTTAATAGGAAGTATTTATAAAAAATGGAATACACTAGGTCAGTTTATGAATCTCATTGTATAATTACCAACTTTTAAAATACCTAACACAATTTGAAATGATTATGCATATAATCTATAATCATAAAATGGTTTCATTGATGAAGTATTTACTCATAAATCCAACATAAAGGCTTATAATGAAAATTTTAATTATCCAAAACATATCCCTTGAGATTATCGTAACCAAGAGTGCAGCAATGCCAGTTTTTGTGTACCAGGATACAACGGGTCAGGATTGAATCCCCTTGTTAGAGTTCTCACTACTAGGTACATCTGTGCTAGAGCCACCTCTACCTACTTCTATCCAGACAGGGATGAATTTCCTGGAAAATTCACAAAATCTCTACATTACCATAATTCATGGATGTTCTTCTATAATAGTCATCAATTCCAATCTTAGTGTAATGATATCTAATCAAAGTTTATCTAAATCAATTTCCATGGTTGTCACTAAACTTCCACTGATACACACTATAACGCCCCAACTATAGAAGCCCATAGTCGGTGCATTATTTTAATACATTGGCATGATCATAAGGGATAAAATATTGAATGACTGGTCAGTTTAGCAGTATTGGAAAATAGATTACATAAATGAACATTAAATTAGCTAAACCCTAATTATCAATCATAATACACTTCTTGGAATATTGGGAAAATAAAACATAAGAAAGGGGTGAACTTAGATGCTCAGTGTGGATAATAATATATATCAAACTTTCATAAATGAGCAAAAACATTTAAGACAATGAATAAAAATAAATCCAAATCCTTTTAAACATAATCTTCAAAATAATATGGCCAATAAAAATCATATTATTCCATTTACTTATTCATATGGATATTCTACTAGTTGAATAATCACATGCAATATCAATAGCCAATTTCATGATGATGGAATAAATAATGCCAGAATTCATAACCATATAGTCAAGGCCTTGTTCCAAGAATACAAATAATATTTTTTCAAGGCCTTGTTCATAGACACTATTTTGTCTCATGATACATACAGATGTATTGAGGAGCTACTACGGGCTCCACCCATCACATACTAAGTCCAATACATTCCTCAGGTCAAAAATTTTAAACATAACATAAATATTCGTATTAAAACTATCATATCAAATTACATTACGTTATATATAAACCATGAATGGTATAAAAATAACACATCCATAATCAAACATATAAGAAAACCTTTAATACAATATGGATGATTTGTATCATAATAAGTCATCCTCGATCATAAATAATATCCTATAAAAGATGTTGACATAGTTGAAAATGTTGAGAAAATCATTGATACACATATCCGTTCATCATGAAATCATTTAAAAGTCACATAATCTATAAAGGAAGTCATTCAAAATATAGTTTTTAATCATAGTGTCCCATACCACTTTCAAACATTGTAAATAAATTAACATTTTAAACCATTCATGTCCATATAAATAAATCCTTAAAACCATTTTGAAAACATTGGCATAATGACAATGGTTTAGAAGAATAAATCATTAAAACATTTTAGAATGATGTTTTAGTAAAAAATTCCCTAAAAAATAATCCATTTGAAATCTCTTTTATGAAACATTGACATGGATAACAAATATGTCCCAGTAGATACTTACGTAAAAACAACCTGAGATAATAAAGAGATTGTGAAATTATCCCTTACCTATTATATTTCCTTGGTCAAGGGTATGTTAGCCTCCAGAATAATAGTTAAATAATTGTTATTAAATTATACAATAATCATATACATAAATATGATACCATATATGATCTTCCAATATTTATTTGTTAATAATATTTTAGTAGTGTCATCATTTCGGGTGTTAACTAATCTGTTTCTCATTATATTATTTGTTATGTAAGCAATGTTTGTTATAGATAGGATGTATTTTATTCATATACAGAATGATATTAAGTTCTTAAAAATTATTTTTAATCATATAATTATAATTATTCTTGAATGATTGTGATGGGAAATGAATCTCATCACATTCATGGAGATGGTAATTCATACGTACTCAAAAGTGACTATATCATTATATTTATTGTGAAATCATATTTAATTAGATAGTATATCATATATAAAGAATAATTATCATGTTATATTTATTATTTACATCAGTTTTACTCATTATTATATCCATACAAATAATTAAGTGTTTGAATAACAAACTACACCACGGCGTGGAGACGGTAAACCGTACGTACACACGTATGGAGACTTTGTCATTTATAGGGTTGATAGAATTCAAATACGGTTGTAACATATTTTTTATAACATACCAATAATTAGTAGGTACTGGAGTTATTATTTATTTATGGAAACAATAATGAAAGATGAAGTGGAAGAAGAAAATAACACGAAAGAGGGTGGTTAAATTATTACCTCTTCTTCGGGTGTTTCTATTTGTGTTGATCAAAAGGGCTCTATAGGTTGGATGTGTGATCAATGTAAGGACTATAGGTTGATGTGAGGGATGTTGAGAGGATATTTGGGTAGGGTTTGGGCGAGCCAAATGGAATTGGATGTGTTTTTTTGTATGGGAAGTTCCCTTGTATAAGAGGGGTAAGGGTCACTTTAGGAAACAATTAAAATATTAATTTATTATAATTTCATTGTAAGTTTATAATGGATAAAAATTAGTTTATTTTGAGACTTAGGTGGTTATAGAACTAAATCCTCTAAACAAATAGATTTTAGACAAGTTAAGGTAATGATTTTAACCTAATCATTTATATTTAACTCTATGTTAAATAATATTACTTTTATCATGTCTTCAAGTATCCTAAAACTACATGGTTATAAAACATACTCTAAACTTCAAAGATAACCTCAACTAGTTCATTATTGATATATATAATATTATTTACATTTTTTAGATGAACCATATATTTTTAGGAATATTATATCAACCAATAATATCGTATTTTTTTAAAACAAATTCATGTCAATTTAGACACTATTTGGTATTTTGTTTTTGTGAAAGTCATAAAAACCTTATCACATCAAAAAAAATATCTAATAAACCATAACATGTAATTTTAATGTATAAATATAGTGTAATTAATAAAAAGTATAAAATTATATTTATTGGGATATTAATAATATCAATTATTTTAATATTTCATTAAGAAGGTAATTACATCAACATCATTGGGTCATAAATAAATTTAATTATCTAATCTATATAAAATATAAAAAATATACCATTATGTAGGAAATTTTTTATATTTCTAATTAAAATTTATTGTGTAATTTATATTATGTGTAACCCTATATTAAAAATGGTTTAGTTAGTAAATATTGAATTTAACACTTTTAACACTTTTTTAATAAAAAAATAATAAATGTCATAATCTAATCCATGTGGACCTAAAAATCATATTTTATCCCTAAGTTTATTTTTTGTCAAATTAAACATAACCAATAGAATTAGGAAATGTGTTATGGTAATTATAATATCAGTTTTAATCTTAATTACTTTAATTATTTTTAATCGTGGTAAATAAAAGTCAAAAGTTAATATTCACCAAAAATTATTTTTATCTTATTCAACCACATTTTACTTACTGATTTCAACTGCGTCTCTCATATTTCTGAAATTAAACTCATAGAAGTGGTAAAATTATGTTTTAGGAAAATTTGCAAATGCTCATAGAAGGTGGGTAAATAATGGTAAAAAGTTCTATAAAATTCTATACATCTATTTTTATTATAAAATTACTCCAATGATTTACATTGAATGTATATAGGTATTATATATCTATTTTGACTAAAAATTAATTCAAATAAAATAAATATTTATTTAAATAAATAGTCGGTTTTAAATAATAATATAGTGTTTTCACTATTCATTAAAAATTGAACGTTTTATGAAATATACAAAAAAATAAAGATAAGATAATTTTGATATTAGTAATTCAAAAATGGATTCTATTTTTCCAAATTAAAAACATATATGTTTCATTTATTAATTTAAAATTAATTCCCATTGTCAAAACCAAAAGGCGGGTATTTTAAAAGTAAAAACTATTAAAAGATTGACATGTGTTTATATCAAATTTAAATCTGAAATAACACATAATAACCTAAATTGTATTAAATGATAAAATTACAATCTAATTATACTTTCAAACCATTCAAATGTATAAATAAACACTATAAATTATTTTGATTAAAAATGATTGTTCAATTAAAATTTATTATTTTTCACTATTCTCTCTAATATGAAGGTTATCAGAAAAGAACCAAAAAACTTCCAAATCTCAATTTTTATGTCCCGATTCTATAGAATAAGTTTATTTAGTCAAATTAAATATATTAAACTATCAAATATTGTATTTAAAAATTGTTCTCCATTAAAAGGTGGTAAAATTGCATTTTCGGAAAAATACTTCCTTTATCTGAGAAAATTAATTTGTTCTTATATTATGTCTAAGAATCATAGAATATAGATGTTAATATTTATATGTAATATTTAATATTCAAAGTTCTTATGATGCTATTCAAAACCTATTTTTCACATCTAGTTTGGTATGTCGTAGTGTGGTCGATCTTGGTGTAGCCTGTAGTTCAAGTTATTGAATTACATTTAAGAGATAACGTACTATGAAATCATAGGGTGTCTCATTCTCCCCTCATTCAATAAATTGAGTCCTCAAAATTTGAAATTATTATTCGATAATAACTGGTTAAAAATAGAAAAATACCATTGTGGAAAAACCACACCAGAAATTGTGTTAATGAATTTTAGTCTTAAAAAGAGGGAAAGGTAAATTAAGAAGTCACCACCAAATTATGATCTTGATTAGGAGAACATTGGTGGAAATTATAAACACATTATTAGTGGAAAACATAAATATTTATAGATAGTGATTGAGGTCCTCAATCAAAAACAAGTGTAAAATTGAGGGCCTCAAAGACATCAATATAAGATGATGTAAAATATCCTCGGTTCAACAAAACATATGGTTTTAGGATAACACATTTTTTGTTTTAAGATCCCTTCCACAAAATTTAAGAATTATTTTATTCATAGAATCAGTGGAAAAAATATATATATTATTGACATGTAGTGTTTCATCTTTCAACTAATTTCTACCACAAACTCATCTTTCACACCAAAAGATAGTAGAATTCAAAAATATTCTTTTTATCATAATTTTATAGGGATCCAAAAAGATGAATTTATAATTTATTTGTCAGCCAATTTAAAAAAATACATTATTCAAACCATATCATCACGTAGGATAGAGGTTGGTGATACACCCTTGTCACTCTTCGGTGGTAGGTTCGAGTCTCATGGCCTTACAAGATGTGACGGGTTGTCACCTGACCTCCAGGATGTCCTTTTTATGAAAATACAAAAATAATCTTATGAAATGATTTATCCTTAAAAATATTATCCAATGAAAATCTTAATTAATTAAAACCTTAATAAATTCCCAAAATACTTCTGTCCAAACTCACAATCCAAATTTTATAAGGAAGGTAAACACAATAGAGAACCTTTTTTCCATGTAATTACAAGTGAATACCTTAATAATGTATTCTTTTAAAACACATTAACACCCTGAATTACCATAACACCTATTGATTACATTCATTCTCCCTTATTCCTTATATAATACATGATATACTCCTTCTATCAATAAAATTTTGTAAACTCCAACAATGATGGAATATTCAAATCATCAATAAGTTTATAGTTTGTCAAAATTATCCAGTATAATTTATCCATATCAATCATATATTATTCCAAAATAACTACCTCTGTATCATAACCATATTTTGGTTTATCTTTCTCTCACCCAAATGTTTTCCAAAAAATTCAACCTGATATTAAGTCTCTTTTCTTGGTTCCACAAAATCTCATGTTCTTAATGAAATAGCACTACAATACAATTTTTATATAATTTCTAATTCTTATAACATGTAAATCATTAATACAATACTCAAATGACACAATACATTAACAACATTAGAACTCCAATCATTCCTTTTTATATTTGGTAGTATCATAACTTGATTATTATCCAATGGCAGCATTTGGGGTATACTCAGATGATTTGGACATTGATTCGCATAGTGTCCCAACTTCTTGTAGATGAATCTTTGTACATTTGAAACATTTTTCTTACCCTTGAAATCATGTAAATTGTGTCCTTTTTCTCCATACATAATACAAACTCACATTCCCTTCATTTATTTACCAAGGTGATTATTTCAGATTTATCACATATGGGAAAATAATTATTTCCCCTCTTCCTTTTATCCATCTTTCTCTCTTCCATCCTTTTCTTCTATTTCTTCCATTAAAAGCCAGATGAATTAGAGAATTATTCAGTTATCTTATTAAAACATGATATCATTTCTTTATATGATGAGAATATGTGGGTGACTATTTCCCTCTTAAATGTAGGCTCAATACAATGAATGATATGATTCTTATTAATCTTTCGATCATGCATATTGCTTTAATTATCATTCATTCTAATACGATCCATTTCTGAGAAATGAATTAAAATAAGTTAGTTTATTAAGTGCAAAGCGTAATTCAAATCTTGTAAAATGCCTAATGTAAATTTAAATGATTATACATATTATCTATAATCATGAAATGTTTTCATTGATGAATAATTTTATTATAAGTACTACAGAATTGCATGTAATGAAAAGGTGAAATATCCTAAGCATATCCCCCGGGAGTGTTGTAACCAAGAGTGAAGCAAGGCCCATTGTCATGTACTTGGATACCCTACATCAATCCTGAAACCACTTTTCAGAGTTTTCACTCCTAGGTACATCTGTGCCAAAGCCGCCTCTACCTGCTCATATCCACAAAGGGATGTATTGTTTGGGAAATACACTAAATCTCTAAATTTCCCAAATTCCAGGATATTCATACATACTAATTATCAAAGTCTATCATAGGGTAATGTTCTATAATCAGAGTTTCTATCTAAATATACTTTCATGGTTGATGATAGACTTCCCTTAATACCAACTATAACGCCCCAACTCTAGAAGCCCAGAGTCGGTGCCTTATTTTAATACATTGGAATGTTCACAATAGATCAAATCCCGAAACACCGATCAATTTTTTCATATTGGAAAATAGATTACATACATGAACGTTACATTACACATTAGAAAATAAAATATAACATAAATGATACTTTATGAATTCCCTTAGTACCTTAGCTTAACCCTATTTATCAATCATAATAGACTTCTTGGAATCCTAGGAATATGAAACATAATAAAGGGGTGAGCTCAGATGCTCAGTACAGATAACAATATTGCGGAAACATTCATAAATAAGAATAAACATTTAAGGCAATGTACAAAACTAAAACACAATCATTTTAAACATAAAATTCATCATAATATGTTCAATATAAATCAAATATTTCCATTTACTTATCCACATGGATATTCTACTAATCAAATAATCAAATGCAATATCAGTAGCCAATTTCATAATTATGGAATGCATAATGACATACTTCATAACAATATAGTCAAGGAATTTTTCCAAGACTACATATAAGATTTTTCCAAGGCCTTGTGCCAAGACACTTGATTGTCTCATGAGACCTATTGATCCATCTAGGAGCTATAGCGTGCTCCACCCGTCACATACTATGTCTAATGCATTTCTCATATGAAAATATTTAAACATAACAGAATCCTTTGTATTAAAAATATCATAAGGAATGTCAATACATTATCTATAAACCATTAATGGTATTAAAATAACACAGCCACAATGAAACATATCGCAAAACCTTCAATACAATATGGTATATCTGTATCATAATAAATCATCCTTAGTCAAGTATAATATCCCATAAAAGATGTTGACATAGTTGAAAATGATCATTAAAAAACAATAATAGAAATATCCATTTTGGATGAAATCATTTAAAAGACACGTAATCTATTAGGTATTTCATTAAAAATATATTAGTGAATCGTAGGGTCACATACCACTTGGAAACATTTGAAAGTAATTAACATTTTAAAACATTCACGTCCATATAAATAATTATTTAAAACCATTTTGAAAACATGGACATTAATGAAAATGGTTTATAAGAATAAATTATTAAAACCTTTTAGAGTGATGTTTTATTAATATAATTCCCTTAAAAAATCCATTTTTAAACTATTTTATAAATCATGGATAGGGATAATAAATCTCTCCCTGTAGATACTTACATAAAAACAACCTCAGAAAATAAAGAGATTTTGAAATTTACCCTTAACTCTTACCTTTCCTTGGTTGAGGGTAAGTTAACCTCATGTATAATTGTTAAATCAATGTAATTAAATTATACTAGAATCATACACATAAATACGATACCATATATGATCTTCAAACATTTCATTGTTAATAATATTTTAGTAGTATCATCGTTTCAGGTGTTAACTGATTTGTTTTCTTTTATATACATGGTTACATAAATCATGTTTTTTATATATAGGATGTATTTTATTAATATATAAAATGATATTAAGTTCTTAAAAATTATTTTATAATCATAATATTATAATTATTCTTGAATGATTACGATTGGAAATGAATCTCATCACGTTCGTGGAGATGGTAATCTGTACGTATTCTTGAGTGACAATATCATTATATTGATGGTGAAATCATATATAATTGGATGTTATATCATATATAAATAATCATTAAAATTTTATATTTATTATTTACAGCAATTATACTCATTACTATACCCATCCAAACAATGAAGTGTTTGAATTACAAACTTCCCCGCGACGTGGAGATAATAAGTCGTACGTACGCACAGATGCTGACATTGTCATATATAGGATGGATTGAATAATGAATATGGTCTTACCATATTTATTGTAACAACACAATATGTATGAGGTATAGGTTTCATTGTTTTGGTATATAAACAACAAAGAAAATGAAGTGGAAAAAGTAAATAACATAGAAGAGGGTGGTGAAGGTATTACATCTTCTTTAGGTGTTTCCTTTTGAGTTGGTCAAAAGGGCTCTATAGGTTGAATTTATGATCACATTAAGGACTTTATATTGATTTGAGAGATGTTTATAGGATATTTGGGTAGGTTTTTTCCGAGCAAAAGGGAATTGGATGTGTTTTTTGGAAGGAAGGGGAAGTATACTTTTATAAGCGGGGTAGGAGGCACTTTAGGAAAAGATTACAATATAAATTTATTATAGTATCTTATTAGGTTTATAATGGCTAAAAATGATATTATTTTTATCCTTAGGTAGTTAGGGGTCAAACACCACTCATTCTATTGGTTTTATATAAGTTTAGGTTTCCATTTTAACCTTATCTTTTTCATTTTACTCTAAGTTAAATAATTAAACTTTTACCTTGTCTTCAAGTATTCTTTCACTATATGTTTAATAAAAATACTCTAAACATCCAAGGGAACCTCAAGTATTTCATTAATGGAAAATATAATATTATTTAATCTATTTTTCTGAACCATATATTTTTAAAAATATTATATCAACCAATAATATAGTATTTGTGTTAAAAACTAATTTATGTCAATTTTGACACTATTTGGTATTTTGTTTTTGTGGAAGTCATAACAACCTTATAAAATCAAAAAAAATTATCTAATCAACCCTAACATGTAATTATAACCTATAAAATTGTTGTAATTAATCAAAAGTCTCAAATTATAATTATTGGAATATTTATAATATCAATTATTTTAATATTTTATTAAAAAGGTAATTACTGCATCATCATTGGGTCATAAGTAAATATAATTATATAATCTATAAAAATTATAAATTAATTACCATTATGTAGTAAATAATATTATATTTCCAATATATATTTATTGTTGACTTTATTTTATGTATTACCCTATATTAAAAATGGTTTTTTAATAAACCTTGATTTTAACACTTTTAACTCTACTTTAAATAAAAAAACAATAAATGTCCTAATCTAATCCACATGGACCTAAAGTATCATATTTTATCACTAATTTTTTTCAGTCCAATTAAAATTATCCAATATAATTAGGACATGTGTTAGGGTATTTATAATATCATTTTTACCCTTAATTACCCTATTTACTTTTAACCATGGTAAATAAAAGTCAAAAGTTAATATTCACCAAAAATTATTTTCATCATATTGAACCACATTTTACTTACTGATTTCAATAGTTTCTTTTTTAATTTATATATTCAACTCATAAAAGTGGTAAAATTAGGTTCTACGCAAATTTGCAAATGCTCCATAGAAGGTGTGTAGAAAAACATTAAAAAGTTCTATAACATTTTATACATCTAATAATATTATTAAATGACTCCAATGAATTACATTGAACATATATAGGTTTTTTATATCTTTTTTGTCTTAAAAAAAATATATATAAAATAAAAACTTATTTAAATAAAAATTTAGTTTTAAATAATAAAGCAATTTTTTTCACTATTCATTAAAAGTTGAATGTTTTCAGAAAAAATACCAATAAATCACGATAAGATAATAATGATATTATGAAATCAAAAATAGAGACTATTTTACCAAATTTTACACATAGAAGTTTCATTTATTAATTTACAATGAATTCTAATTTTCAAAACCAAAAAGTGGGTTTTTAAAAAGTAAAAACTATCAAAAGAGTGACACGTGTTTATGTCAAATTTAAATTTGAAATTAAAAATAATGATATAATTTGTATTAAATGATAAAAATATAATCTAATTATAGTTAAAAACCATTCAATTGTATAATTGAACACTATAAATTAATTTGATTATTAAATTTGTTTTCAATTAAAATTTAGTATTTTTCACTATTCACCAAACGATGAACGTTTTCAAAAAACACCAAAAAATTAAAAACTGAATTTTTTATGTACTGATTCTAAAAAAATGTTTATTTTGTAAAATTGATTATATAATAGTGTCAAATATTGAATTTAAAAATGGTTTACTATTAAATGGTGGTAAAATTTCATTTTCTAAAAAATTGCTTCCTTTTTCTGAAAACATGAATTTTTTCTTATATTATGTTTAAGAATCACATAATATGAATTTTAATGTTTATTTGTAATATATAAAATTCAAAATGCAGATAATACTCTTCATTAATTCTTTTGAATAGCTAGTTTGGTAACTCGTGGTGCGATCAAAATCGGTGTTGGATGTAGTGCAAGTTATTAAATTACTTTGAGGAGATAACATACTCTGAAATCTTGGGGTGTTACACACATAGTCTATTACATCATTTCAATATATGATATAAATAAAAAAAATACTATTAGATATAGTAACTTTTAATGAACACCTCAAATTAAATAATAATGTCGAAATTAAAACCTACATACTATTGATATTTCATAATGAATAAATTTTTTATAATGAAATATAGAAATATATAGGTGATCAGATGAATTTAGAGAACCATTATAGAGTATGAAAACAGAAATTTTAGTAATTTTTGTTATCTCAATATGCAAGGAATTAATTTATTAGAATATTTTTTGATAGTTATAAAAATATTGCTATAAGAATTTTTTTTCATTTGAGAATGTGACAATTCAAAGAGTCATTGGTAATAAAGGACATGAAAATTAATTTAAAATATATATCTGTAAAATCATAATTATAAATATTATGTTTGGAGACTTAATGATTTTTAAATATTTGTATATTTTACGAATAAATACATTTATAAAATATATGTTTTTGTAATCAATTTTTTAATTTATATTATTAAATAATTGAGATGATATATTAAAAATGTATTAAATAATATCTTGAAATGAATTTTTTTGTTTTAACTCTCTGAATTGGTATAAATTACATTAATAATGTATATATGTTATGTACCCAACATTATTTTTAAATGAAAATAATGATAATGTTTTGATATTTTTTCTACTAATATTGAAATATTGTATTAAATTTTATATTGTTTTAATAATTAGAAAATAAAATACTATATAATAAATTTCAATTATATTTTTAAGGTTTAGTTTTTTATTGTGATAAAAAATAAAAAATTATATCCAACAATGGGATAACTTATGAAAACATCAACCACCTTGATAACCCTCTATGAGTCAACCCCGTGTGGTTGGTGATGACCCATGCTAGTCCAAGGGGGAAAGGTGGATCAAAAGTTGATCATATATACCAATTCATGGAGGAATTCTCATGTATAGGGCCCGAAAAATCATGTATAGTGTAGAAGAGACACCGCCAAGACCAGTGTGTCAAGACCAAGTAGTGTATTATTTTTTTAATTCGTGGAATGGATGTCAACAAAATAGTTATAAGGCATGAATATCCCTAACTCAATTCAATGTTGGACGTGTGATGTAGTTTATTATTCAACCATTTAAAATGGATCAGACATATTATTTTCATTCAATATATATGATCTCACCCATTAAAAACTAACTATTCTATTCATATTAATCCTCAATTCGACTGTGTAACCCTTAATGCAGCCAATTATATTCACCTCTACTAATAACATCAACCTCATTGAAACCATTTTTGTCTATATAAATGCCTAACCAAAATCCATGGGGATATTTGAGAGATATATACAAAATTAATCATAATCCATCTTAGGTAATGAATTGGGAAATATTTAATAAGATTTCACAAGAAGAGGAAAATACTTTTGAGATTAATAAATATGTGTTCATCGATCTCCCTTAATACAAAATATCAATACATCTATCTTTTTTTGTGTGGTTATTCTGGTTTCCAGAAGAATTGAAATGAATGATTCAATGTAGGATGAATTTATAATAATATATTTTGTATCTTAACTAAACCATAATTTTTTGTATACTCTGCATGCCAATAAATATAACAGAAAATCACATTAATATACGACGTATAGGCTAACTCACCTATTCTTCACACCCATTTTGTGAAACCATTGACCTGCATTCCCAATTTCCTTTTTTTTTATTTTATGTAAGGGCTTATAATTTCTACTTTTATATTAATGGAAATAAATGGTGATACTATTTTCATGGATTTACATAAAATTATAATGTGTTTATGTTTTAAAATTTTAGTTAGAAATTTCTGTGAATGGTTTATTTTATTGGAAATTGTGTTTTTCCAAAAAACCATACCAATGGAATTACTTTTTATAGAAAACTATACTATTATTTCTTGTAAATGATTATATTTTCATGATTATTCCATTAATTTTAATAATTTATCAAAGACATAAAATAATAACAAAATATTTCTTGTTATTTTTATACTATAAATTCTAATTATATTTCATTTTATCAAAACCTATTATTTATAATAAAAAAGATTTTATTTTATTCCATTATAATGAATGAATGTTTTTTGGGGTTTTCTAATTATTGTATGCTTTAAATAATTAAGGTGATAATTTTATATTTGGAAAGTTTTGGTACATTCGTGAATTTGATATATAATTTATGATTTTATCATTATCTTTATCATCTTGAAATTTAATGCAGGCATTTGTTAAATTTTATGTGTTTCTATTTGATATTAATATTTGTTGAAATTATGTACATAGATGAGTTTTTTATTTAGAAACATATTTAAATAATAAGTTATAAAGGTAATTTTTTAGTGAGTTAAGAGTTCTTCTAAAATAATGATTTTTCCAAAACACTAATTATATTTCTGAAATGTAGATTTTGTAAAATTATAATTTTTTCCCTAGAAAATAATTTAATTAGTTGTGAAATAGTATTGATGGGTTTTTATTAAGAAAGGTTTGTCTTCAAAAAAATTCATAAATTTATAATCCCCTAGTTGGGTGTCAAATGAGTTGAGGAGGAATGAGAAGGGTACACATGACCACACAGAGGTGAAATTTCTTGTTTCTATGTGGTTTTCCTTGGATCATATAAATATCAAAAAAAAAATATAATATTTTCAAAATTATTGCAAAAGAGAAATCCAATTATTTTCAAATAGGTTTTTTTGAAACAAATTTTAAAATTAATAATTTTTTAATTTGTATTATATAGAATATGTTTTTGAATTTAAAATAATGATTTTTAAAAGTGGTTTCTAAAAAATATTTATAAAATAATTTTCACTCGTTTAAAAACTGCTTAGAGGGAAACTTTGGGCTCATCCTTTCTATTAAAATATTTTCACATGTATTTTAGAAGTCCTACAAAAGATGAATTATATTATGGATTTACTGCATGAAAATTTAAGTGGTTGTTTAATTTAATTATTATTTCACTCTTGTAAATTATAAGGTGTTCTATAATTCAACAGAAAATAAACTAGAAAAGGTCCTCGTTTCTATAAATAAATATTTAATTATTAAGTTATCTTTTATAAAAAATACTACACATCATGTATTTTTTCAAAATCAATAAGCATCAGTTCATCTCTTTACATTGGATGTTAGAGGGAGGTTCTGGATAATTTTAGAAAATTAGTATATTTCAATAGGTTAAATATCCATTATTATTAAATTCCATTATCCTATAATTTTAATATGGAAGGACGGTGAACAAAAAGAAATATCTTATCTCTTTGGGATAAGTAAAAACTTTTTTATGCTAAATTAATCATCATTTTAGTTTCATCCATATGAATCTATTGTACATACCTATAAACATCACTACAACATATTCCATACATCATCTATAGTTTTATTCTTTTAATGATCTTGATTTTTCAATGATGAACTCTTGTAGAAACAAATTTATTACAATGTACTCTATGGAATTCAACACAATGGTCCTTTTAAATGCTCTACATCATCCATACAATATGATTCACTAATGAATTTCTATGGATATGTGTATGTGGTAATCCACTATGAAACATAAATGCTTTAGCATTTAAGTTTCATTATATGTAACAATCACTTGAAGAATAAACAATGAAATTGAAATATTCAATGATGAGTCATTATGAATATCATATAGAAATCATGTCTGAATTTTCCTTTTAGGAATGTTGCACATGATAAATTGATGATGAGAAACATAAAGTTACCCAAATAATAAATATATATAGATAAAATATACCATTCCATTATAGTCACTTATATTTGAGTCATTGGTCAAGATAAAAATGGATTGATGATAATTTGTTGAAAAAAAATTATTATAATACATTTCTTGTTGAAGTAACTCAATACAAATCCTTGAAGATTTATGAATGAACAAATGGAGTAATTCTATTAAGGGATGGGGGATTTAACATAAACATTTATTTTGTGTTTTGAATTTTAAATTAATATAGTTATTAAATAAGATTATGAATTTAATGATAAGAATTAATAAAACATTATCGATACATCGACTCTAATACATTGTTTAAATACTTGTTTCAATTAAAAAAAATTAGTATCAGTGAAAATAACACAATCTTTGAACCTCTATTTAAAAAAATTAGACAGAAAGTAAAACCCATATCCTATGGATCTATCATATTTAAAAATCCTCAGATAGTAGGATAGAAAAAATTCATTTCATCAGAGGAAATTAGACAACCATACTAGAGCACATAAAGAAAAAATTAAATACATTATATTTTCCGAATATCCCAGGCATGTATTTATAGACTATATATTTTTATTGTTATTAAAATGTAATTACTAGAAATTTTATGTATGTGTGATAGTGAAAATGTTAAGGGATGTTGATGAAAGATAACATAAAATGAAAATTAATATTGATAAAATTTAATATATATATATATATATGATACTAGAAGTCTTAATTAATTTTCAATAATATTTATTTTTAATAAAATAGTATACTTATAAAAATAGTATTTTTGAAAACATGTATGAATGTATATAATTAAATAATTCAAATGACGATTTCAAATGGTATTTAATGCTATTTTAATAGAAAATAATTTCATTTTTAATATTATAAATGATAATGGTAGAAATGATATTACTAATGGTAATATGATTTTTACAAAGAAATATTTGGAAATAAAATTGATCTTAGTGTTTTGAGAACTAATATATTAAATATAATTTAAAATTTATAGTAATTTTAATTCAGTTTTTATATTTAAAAATTATAGTACTAAATAATAAATAAATTTACATTTTTTAGGATTTGTATTTCATTATTGAAAAAATAAAAACTGATGACCAAAAAGGGATAACATAAGAATAACTCAAACAGATCGAGTACCCTCTATAAGTTAACCCTGGGATGGAGGTGTCGACCAAAGTAAACCAATGTGCAATGGTTCTTTATTAGTGGATCATATCATCCACTACAACTTGGAAAACTCTTTTATAGGGCTCCAAGCTAGTACATGGTGTGGGAGAGATGCCCATATGACCTTTGGGTAAGGAATATATAGTTTGTGTGTGTGTCTATTTTGAAATAAAGGAATGGTGTCACTAAATTAGTTATAAGTGGTGGAAACACCTAGATCATTTTGATTTGGGAAATGAGTCTAATGTTACTATTCACCCAGTTGAAATCATTTGAACATATCATAACTATTAGACCTTTATGATCTAAGCCATTAAAAATTACCCTATTGTTTTTCAATATCCATGGTTCAACTATGAAACCTACGAAAAACCTAATATAAATTCCTAAAAAAAACAAATTTTGGTATTTGAGAATGATATAAACAAATATCCATAATCCATATCATTTCATGAATTGAATTTTTTATAGACTTTCAAAAACAGTGTAAAAATATTTTCAGATAAATTTATATATCAATAGATATCCAATGATAAAAAATATCTAAACCTTGATCTTGTGGTTGTTCTCTTGGTAATAAATTTCTTCAAAATGAAGGATACATTTAATGAAGAATATATATATACATATATAAATATATATGTTATCTATATCATAATTATACCACTGTTTGTTAGATACATTAATTTTTTATTAAAATGGGTGAAATTATCATTATTAAACATTCGATAGAATGAATCACACATAACTCACACACATTTAGATAAACCAAATACTCAAAAACCCTATTTATTTAATTTTAAATTATTTTAGGTATGAGATTTAAATTTTTATATTTCTATTAATGTAAATAAGGGTGATATTATTTTCACGGTTTTGTTTTAAATGTTTTTTGTTTTTGTTTTCAAAATTCAATTGTGAATTTATATAAGGGTTTTATTTTCTTTAAAATTATGTATTTACAAAACCCTTATTAAGAGAACTAAATTTTATTTAAATTTATACTACTATTTCTTGAAAACTATAATATTTTCTTTTTTTAATAAATTTTTATTTTGTAACTGTGTCATAAAATAGTGGAAATAATTTTATTACTATTTTTTAACATTTAATTTTATAGGATATTTGATTTTATAAAAATAAAAAAATTTCTAATGAGAAAAGTAGTTATTTGTTCCCTTCTAATGGTTCAATGTTATCTTTTTGTGTGTTATATAATTATAATATCTTTTAAATAATTAATTCTATCATTTTTGGTCATTCTATGTTACATTTATTCATTACATTAAAGCATTACTAAAATATTATGTGTTTCTATTTTTTGTTTATTTTCATTGAATGCGTGTACAAAATAAAATTTCATAATTATAAAATTTTATAAGGTATTTTTTGATAATGTAAATTTTCAAAGAGTTATGATTTCATTTAAAATTCCGATTCCACCAAAATAGTGAAGACTTTTTTTGTAAAGAATATTTTGTAAAAGAATATTTATATTTAGATAAGAAAACAATTTAAGTAGTTATGAATGTATTTTAATGGGGTTATACGGGTAGGGGAAATCATAAATTTTTATCAAAAGTTATGTATGACACATGGGTATCAATTGAGTTGATGAGGATTGGGTATTGAATCCACAACTTTATAGATGTTATATTTCCTGTGGACATATAGTTTCCTAAGGATCAACCATTTAATAAAATTATCTATAAAGAATTTATTATTGTTAAAATTATTTCAGGTTGAAATCAATGTGTATTGAAATAATTATTTTTGAAATTAATTTTCAAAATAATAATTATATTGGAAAAGTTTTTGTAAGTTATTAAATATATAACATATTTTTTATATATAAATTTTTTAAAAATATTTTCTAAAAGCTTTTTTGTAATTTATTTTTTCACTATTTTTAAAAAACCTTATAGGGAAGTTTTCTACTCTTGCATAATCCTAAAACATTTCTTTTCTATTAGTTGAAATCATATTCTAGATTTATTTGTGAAGGGGTTATCACACATCGATCCAAATAGTTTTTTTAATATTTTTTATCAACTTAGATAAATAGTATTACTTTGACAAATTCTCCTAAACATAGACAAGAAAATCTCCCCAAATCTATAATCGTACTGTGAAATTTTATGTTGTCTTTTATAATAAAAATACAGAATAGGTTTCATTACTGAAGATGTATGAATGGGTGTGAGTCTTTATACAATATATCATTATATTAAAAATATACCAATGATAAAATTTCCTACCAATGATCATGAAAAATACAAAATAAATACACTAAATATCATCCAAATTGTTTATCAGATTCCCTATTTAACAATCTATACATGGGTGAAATATGTTTTTTAATATTAATTAGGAAGAATGTAAATACTAAAATACATTTAAAAAATTATTATGTAACACCTACATTACGATCAGACACTATTATCCATGGGGATTCAGGAAGCATCATCATCACTATCACGTAATACACTATGATACTATCATATATTCTTGATTCTTTAATTGAATGTGATTATTTAACATAGTCATTATTTTATAATAAATCATAATGAATAAAATCCATTAATGGTATGTAGAAAAACCATAAATAAATTCATATAAAAATCCTTCTAATTCTACTAGGAAATATCTAAATGATAAATCATGTAGCGTCTCTAAATATTGTATCATATAGATAGTGTTTACATTATTATATTAGAAAAAGATAAGAGGAATCAATACCAAGAGTATCAATCACTAAATAAGACCTTGGAGATAGTGTTAAAACAAAAATTCATTATTTCATTATAACAAAAATATATAAAATGTAATAAAATTCATTCATCCAAAAAAATCATTTAATTATTTTTTATTCATAACCTATAGAAATGAAAATAATGCTTGAGATTTGATACTCATTAATGGAAATAATGAAATGGAATCTATCTTTAGTAGATAACTTAGAATTTTTTTATATTTTGATAACCAATAGTTATTCATTTAATTTAATAACATGATATTCAAAATATATCCATGGAAAATATCAACATTAAATTCACATGGATAGTTGTAATAGAATTATTAAAAATGTTAACGCATAATATCAGATGTATGGATTTTTACAACAATGATGCATTCAAATACATTATAAATCATAACATATTATAGTTTTTCAGATACATTTCACGGAATAAGAAGGCATATAGTTAATAAAAAATAGAGTGGGAAAACTATTTTAATCACATGTCATAATACTGCATTAAAAGAATATCTATAACCATGAAATCCTATCACATGCATGCGTCCAACTCATTCATCATAAATTTATTAAATGATATAATAAATAATAAATAATTCTTATCAATATGTAAATATTTTTATTGGGTCATTGAAATAGAAGATCAATATTTACTATGTAAAATAATTAAATTTTTTAATAATCATCCATCGAATAACACCATACATTGAAATGGTATAAATTAATGAAAATATTAATGTAGATAAATGAATATTATATATATATATATATATGAAAAATTAGAAGAAATATTTAATGTAATGAATATCAACTAAATGATGATATTTTAATTTTAATTTTTTCCAAAAAATTATTTATTCATTTTTAAGTACCAAAAAAGGAAATATTTGGTGAAAATAAATAAAAAGCATGTCATAATTGCAATATAATAAAAAAGTTTTTTTTAAATTTTGATGGAGAATATAATTATTCAATAATAAATTTAAACATGAACAATCATGAATAAGAGTGAAATTGTAAAATAATATTTAATGGATATAATAACATTCTAATCAAACCCACATAAAATAAAAAATATTAACAAAAAATGAAATAATACACATAAATAGAAATTCCTTATATAATATGTCAAAAGAATAATATATACACCATATAAAATAAATTTGTTTGATAATATAAAATCCATCTCAATGGAGTGTAATTTGGATATATACCCCCTGTTGATGACCCCATCATGGTTAGATATGATATATCATCCTAAATAATCAAATTAAATTTATCAAATACTTTTTGAATTATTATTTTAATATATATTTCATTTAAATTCCCTATTATTATCATTTGACATGCATTCCTTGAATTGTACTTTCTCACATTGACCACTTATTGTTGTTCAACTAATTTATCAAAAATCAATTTTGTATTTTATCCTAAGTAAAATGATTTATGAAATGGATTCGCTATCAGTATAATATGAATAATTTCATTAATATATTTTTTATGATTATATACAACTTTTGTATCACATATGAAATGCGGTAACAAACAAGGGAATCACATTGATTCATAATGGTGTTATTATACATTTTCGCACGAGTGACGTAATTATTTTGAAAGGGATAGATGTTAAGAAGGTACATGAAAAATTATATTTGTTGTATCATTATAATGTGATAAATATAATAAATTTTTAATAATTATATATTTATAATTAGGAATGTGAGGCTAGGATAAAATATGAATTACAACCCTTAATGGATATGGTAAACAATAGTTACTTATGGGTAATGTTTACATTTATCATAAAAAGAAATGAAGATAGAAAATGGATTTAACCTTGAAAAAGTAAAATATCTGGTAAAAAATGTTTTTTGGATATTTTTTAGTTTTATTGAATAATTGTACGAGGGATATAAATAAATTAGAATGAAAAATCTCAGTAAGAACATATACCACATCTTTTGGAAATCTATTTTTTTATAATTTATTCCCTTTTAATTTAAAATTATAGGAATCAAAAAATATCTATTAGGAGGATACAAAATTATGAAAGAAATTAGGGTCATGATTGTTGTTCTTAGTTAATGAAGAAGTATGGAGATGGGTTGGGGGTTCCCAATTATTTGTGAGGCGGTTTGAAAATTTCTAAATACTTCAATATTTATTATATAATATATATACCCAAACCGTGTCAAGTGAACGAAACATGTCATATTTTTAAAATAAATTTAAAAATAAAACTAATCATTGAAATTTTATCATTTTTTTTCACCATGAGGCATTATTCCATTATTTTACGTCTCTTAACTAATTTTAACCATAACATAGCTGGGAAATAATTAATTTTGATACAATTCATTATAAAAAATAATATTCTTAATTAATTAAATAATATTAATTTTGAAGACTAAAAATATGGAATCCATTACCAATGATTCATTTCCAAGAATAATATTTAAATAATTTCACAATATATTTAAAAAACAAAATGAAAACCCATTTTTAGAAAAAAAATTTGTTTATAATAAGAATTATTTTATACAAAAATAATTTATAATTTTAGTTTCCTTTGTATTAAATTTATTTGGAAGAAAAGAATGAAGATTATTTTACATTCAAACCAATAATGTATAAAAAACATTCTGAATGCATGATTATAATATAATAACAAAAAAAATTATTTGATGTGATTCATTACTTTGAATTTGAGAAGGTTATATATGGATTTCAATGTTAAACCTTGAAATTTTTAATGTATTAATTTTCATAAAAAATAATTAGTTGTTATAGTAAAAAGTATTTAAAAACATTTAAATCATTTATATAGAAAGATAATGTCATAAAAAGATATAATTTATTAAAATCGATAATTTCATTATTCCCCCAAATATAAAATATATATTAAAAATATAAGAAATTAACCCCAATATTTAATATCAATTTATAATTTTTTTAATCATATTCATTTAGTAAAATTAAAATTATTAAATTCTTTAATTTAAATTCAATTTACCAACATGAATATAGTGTTGTGCATTATGATATAAATTATTTTTAATGAAAAGAATAAATAATATAATGAAATCTAGTGTGTGAAATCCATCCCCCATCAAAAATATCATCATAAAACTATATAGTCTGTTACATAATATTCAATTGTCTATATTTCTTCATTTTAAATTCTTCAAGTTCCCATATTTTATCCTCTTTCTTATAATATAGGAATTATATATATACCAAAGTTGTAGTTAGATTCCATAACACTTGTTCTCTTTTTTCAAGAATATAGTCAGGGTCAGAAAAATAATATAAATTACACTCCAATTATATTTCATTATAGGTGATTAAAAATATTTTTTTCTCGCATATACTTCATATGTGGAAAAAAACATGCATTTTTGGTGAGGTAGATAAGAATTAAAAAATTATTTATTGTTATAATTTGGTAAAAAAAATTAAATAGATTTATTTGTATAATAATTTGTTTACATTTGTTTCGAATCCATAAAATAATTTTCCATTGAGATACATTAAAGATAACCTGAAACCATTCATTAAATTTAGTCGCATTCCTTCCATTTTTGGCTTAGTTATTGTTCTTTCATTAAGCCTCCCTAATTAGAGTTTGAATTATTATCTCATCCACCATTGCCTTGTCAACATGTTTTGAGAATGAAATATTCATTTAACCTACATCATAAAATTAATATAGCGTACGTATTATTTTACCTTAGAAATATTCCAGTAGTTCCATTTGAATGATTTTATAGAAGATATATTTATATTAAAAATTTAACAATGTTATATTCATATCCCACATGCCATGAATATCAAGTGGGCATGAACTCAGCAGATTTTCAAATATTTCTATATCCATTTCGAACAATAAAAATCGAATATGATGATTTTTTCTAAAATATATTATACTTATGAAATAATTATAATGAATTTTATAGAAAAGTGATGTGAGTCATTGTCCTCTATTAGAAAAAATCTATATAGGTTCAGTTTAAACTCTCACAATATCATTTTTATAGAGTTTTGAATGGTTCACAATAAGTACATCATCCTTTATATAAATTAAATGTTTAGACATGCTAAGTAAATAATCAATAAACTTTATGGTTTCACATTTTTTGAGTTATTTTTTTTTTAAATGATTATCTATATTATAATATCATCAAAAATATATATAGGAATTGGTAAATGAGGGATGGAAACGTAAGGATTTATTAACTATTACATTTCCTATTGAAAACGATGTATCAAGATATATAGTAAGATACTTTTTTATTTTAATTATCCATAAAAGAAGTTAAATTAAATATCTATATATATAATTTTTACTAAGTAATATTGAAAAATTAGGGATATGGATTCATTATATAATTACTATATCTCTAAAGTATTTATAAAACATATACTCACTTTATAAAATTTAGTGAACAATAATCATAACGATGTTCTACTAATTTACCATAATTAAAGACATTCCATTTCTATTATAAAATCTTATCTTAAAGTAAAGAAATTTTAATTTTCCTAAACATATATAGTTTGGACTTCATTCTAAAAAGGTGTGAAGTTTTCCATTATTTAATGTTTTTCAGGTCATGTATTACTAAATCAATAAATATTAGATATTTTTGGATCCCTATATTTTTCAAAACTCCACTATATTTCATATTAAATTCATCAGCCACATTATTTTACTCTCTATGGTGGATGTTTATAAGGAAAATATAATCCATAATAATATATAGAATTCCCGTCAAAATTGTGTTGAGATCTTTTTTTGAGATCAATTATACCTTAATTTTTTTAAGGGAATATATCACAAATAATTTTCATACATATATTCCATCCATATATCCAATTCAATGATTACATATTCAAAATTGAGATAATTTGTTGAATTATTCTATTTTTGGAAGTTTAAGTGTCATGTTACGTAAGGAACAACTCATTTATTCTCTATAAGAAAGAATATGTGTCCTTTATTTTTAGAGTCTCTATATATCCCAATGGACATCCCTTATAGTTTCTAATGTTAATAAAATTTATTCAACAAAACTATTCTTCATTTATTCAATTAATTAATTATATTATAATGAAAATATAAATGTATCAGGTATACAAGTTATCTTTTGGAATGAGTTATCTAGTTTTGATTTTTTTTTTAAATTTAATACAGTATTATTATATTATTCCATGGAAAATCCATACATTGGTTATATTCATTGGTGAATTATAATTGTTACTTAAATTTTTTATAGATGGATCAAATAATATTCTATCCATTAAGAAAAAAATGTATATGAATAGAAATACCATTGAGGCTGAATTCTATCTTACTAAATTTTATGTACCAATCCTTATATTTTAGAGTTTCATGATTGATTCCATAAAGGAATTTTTACCTTTAATATTTTTTTATTATACCATGATATATTACCTAAATTATATATAATAATTATCAAAATAAGTTTTTAGTACTATAATTAACATATCTAAAAATATAGAGGGTTTATTAGTTCATCCAAATGAAACTATTTTAATATTATCTTTTCTATACCCTATGTCAATATATTTTATTCGGAAGATGGTGCTTCCTTAAAAGAAGTTGAAATAACCCAAAATGAAGAACTCATGTTTGTATTTTTTCTAAAATTGGTAAATATAATATTTCAAATTTAACCTTCCAATAGATAGGTTGTGTCTTCTATTCATCTCTAAAAATTTATTTATGTGAACTGTTGGATTTGGGCTATAAAATAATTTAGATGAAATAATATCCCATTCAAAGGTAATTGATTCCAATCTCATTCATGTATCATAATCACCATTTCTAGGAAATAAATTTTCACCTTATACATTGAATTCCAACCCATAATTGTATTATATTATTGTCAACCACAGGTATAATAACCATTTTTAGAAAAACGGTTCAATTCTGAATCATAATAGGGACTTTATGACATATCACCCTAAAAATTGTATTTATAAAAATTGTATCTATTTGTAAGGTGATACATAATGATTTTATTATATGGAAAAAACATGGGTGATATAAAATAATGTGATGGTTTAGAATCGAATATATCATTTTCTAATATTCAGGTTATGATGAGAGAATCGGTGTATTTGTCATAAAAAATATTTAAATTTAGTTGTATCAATCATATAATTTTGGCGACACGCATGGCCTATTAAAAGTATGGATACCTTGACACTTGAGGAATTAAATTTAATAATTACATAGGTCTCTAAAATTTGATAACTAGATTGTATTATTTAATTTATTTCCCTTCTCTTCATTTTTGAGAAGGTCCTCAGCCCCATTCATTTTCCAAAAATCCCATTCACACTAATAATTTACAATAATGTTTCCTCCCATAAATATCACATTCTGAAAATAACTTTTTTCCTCCAGTCACCATTTATTTTTTCCTTTTTACTAATTGTTCAACCGACCTTTTATGTTCAATATTTTCATTGATAATATCGGACCTAGGAAATTATGGTTTGATATTATTAGAAAATGATAGTATATTATTGATATTAAAAATAACCGCTATAATAAAATTCCATTTAATATTTTTTATTTAATCCAATCAAGGACATGATTAATTTATTTATTTTATTATTTTTAATATCTATTGAATTCTTTTATAATAACTTTGAATCATAATTAATATATTAAAACTCCAACTGCAACCTTTTTCAATAGGTTAAAGAACAGTCTCTCTATTTCATCTCATTTCACATAGGTAAAATATATCATTACTAATATATCTTTAAAACATAATCATTCAATATATTCTATTCATTCATCATATTTAGAATTATTGATGAATCACCTCTTTTTACCAAATAGTTCCTTTAAAAAGTATCCATCCATAAAAATATATTTTTTCCATTAAATATGAATGATATTAAATTATTTTCAAGGTAAATGGGCAATTTTGTAACTACCAAAAGATTATTGTTTTCATTAAGGTAAATAAATAATTTTTTAAAATTCAATTAAATTTTTTTTAATATAACTATTGAAAAATAATTTACAAAATTAATGCAATATTAGTCCACATATTTATCATTATTTTTTCTTAATAAGGTTAGGAAATTATCATACCTATCAATAAATATAATGTATCGTTCATAAATAAAATCCCAACATTTATTATGGATCATGATATAATATATGATTCATCACCTATTATCAATATCTCAGAAAATTTACACAAATTATTATCTCATAACATCATGAATATTTTGGAATGAATAAAAAATTATTAAAATTTATTTCTCATTATAGGATTTTGTGATAATGTTTTCTCTAAATTTTTTCCAATAATATATAGTTTCCTAGGAACCTAATAATTGTTTTTTAATTCCAAATATGACAATCCTGAATTTAGTAATCCCTAGATGGGGTATAATTTTTTTACATTGGTACATGATAAAAGGCTTCCCAAAAAGAGGATTAAAACATGAATAGTGTAGATAGAATGAAAATATACACAACATCTATATGACATTCAACATATAAAATATATAATTAAAAATAAATAATTCATAATTTAAAAACCTTAAAATATGTCTTCCATGAACCCAAGAATGTAAATTGAATAAGGATGAGATCAGATTATCAGTATTGCAAAGAATAAAATGTTAACTATCATGTGTAGATAAAGAATAGAAAATATGATAGAGTGGATAATGATTAAATATTTAGTTTTATAAATAATATGATAATAAAAAATAACCCTACAATATATCCAACACATGATCACATGGATAACTATTCAACCATTTTATCCACTCAATGTTTTGATTCATCATATTTATGATACAAAAAAAATTAAAAAATTACCATTTTCTGATAAATTTTCTTCTATATGTGTTTTGAAAATGGAATTGTTACTTTTTTAAACAAAATTTCAATCCATTATAACAAAATCATTTTCAATCTATGATGAAATACTTTTATGTTACACAAATTTAATATTTTATTGTCCCTAAGAATGTTTTCAATTTTTGAAAATGTGTTATCATCATTTAAAATATCCTTTAATGTTGTGAATTAATTTTAAATTATGCATATATGTATCTACCATATATTAAAAGTTCCTTTTATTTTCTATCATAAGGTATTACAAGCATTATGATCATTTAGGAAATTGTTTCATTATGAAAATTCCATTGATTGTGATATAATTATTGATTGTGAATCCTATTTTCATTATAATGGTAATCCTTATGTTATTCCTTATGATTTGTTTCCTTTGTTTGTAACACATAGAAAATTAACATGATATGATCAGTTCTCTCATATAGTTATCCAATTAATAGGGTAATTTTATTTTATAAGGATATTCCATTTATGGGATTGCATAGTGAACTATATCCATTATGTAACTTTTCCACCATATGTTATTGTGTAGGAAAATATCATCAAGTCATGATTATTTCATGTTTTGTTACTTGCACATTTCCAATTATAAGGACCAAACTTTAAAAAATACCACATATTGAGTATTATTCATGAATTTAATGTCTTTCAGTTTGAGGATATATTTTTTTCTAGTATTTTTTTAGAATTAGTATATAAAAAATACCTTGAAACACATATAATAGAAATTGCAGATGTCCTATTAGTATCTTATTTCTCCTTAGATTATCCATTTAAAATAAATAATTATTTTCTTCATTATAAATTTTCATGAATTTCAACATCGATTCTGTCATTCCATTAAAAATTATTTAACCTTGAAATAAACTATTTTGTTGGATGAGAATAGTATCTACGAAAGGGATATAAAATTAATGAAAAATGTTGGTCTAGTGAAAAAAATGATAAATATTTTATCTTTTATCATTATCAATGTTGCTAGTTTTACATTAAAAATTAAAAACAATTAACACAAAAGAATGATCATTTTTTATAAAAGGAATCATTTAGAACACATATGAATAAATTAAAAACCTTGTTTGGTACCTAGAGAATCACATCCTTGACTCATTGTAATCCAATTTCATAAGTAACCAAAACATAGTTTATTACATTTTAGAATCCCTTGGGTAACCCAATCATTAATTTATATTAATACTAGGAACATTACTAAATGCATTGGAACATTCTAAGGGATAAAACATCATATATGGTATATCAGGTTCACTTGGTGCTATCTAGGTTCACTCATCTTATAGGTTTTAAGGGATCACCATTTTCAATCTCAATGCACCCATTAATTACGCATTATTCTAAAGTAACAAATTAGGAATAAATTATAATCATTCATTCACATTTTCATCAAAAAACATTTTAAAAAACCATTTTTACCAATATAAAAATCCATTTCAACGATAAAAAAATAAAATATTCTTTTAAAACCCCATTTTAAATTGAATAATACAAAAAAAAATTTCATGTGGATTTTTATTGAATAAAATATATAATATTAAAATGGTAACCTAAGATCCAAAAAATATCATGGTGGATGAAAATTTAAATATCTATGTATACATTAATAATAGAATTTACCTTTTTCAATTTTTAAAAATATTTAATATAAAACATTTAAAAATAACCCTTTTGATAAACATTATGTTGATCCTAGGGTGAATTTGTTATTGTTAATAAGTCAATATGAATTGTTGTATGAATAGGGAGACTCTTAAAGAATTTTTTTAAAAACATATCATTAAATTTGATGTCACATTTAGGAAATTATCCTTGTTATCTTTGACAATTTGTGAATATTTCCTATTATGTATGACATGTACATTGATGAAGGAGTGTTTACTATATGATGAAGAAAAATATTTCCATGAAAAATAAAGGTAATTATATGCACATGATTTAATTGAATTCTATGAAAAAATATTGTCATATATTTTTCCTAAATTTTTAAGAAGATAATGTAGTAATATTATTTTAATTTCATAATGAATTTATTTCATATTTTATATTTTTTTGTATTATAGTAGGCTCTTAATTAAAAGTAAACTCAAACCCACTAGTGTATCCAAGACATCACAACTAATGGCCCATATAGGAAAAAGTCTACAATGCCTAATGAAACGAGCATGAGCCAAAAAAATGGAATTCAAGGATATTGGGTATGAATAGTCTCCCAATAGTCAAGGTTAGACTATGAAAAAGGCCTATAGTGAACATTGTTGTAGGTGCATAATTATTTTTCATGAAGCCTACAACATTGAGTGAAGGGATTTATTAGTACATATCCCCCATTTCTAGATTCACAGCTATTTGTGAATATTTTTCTAACAGACTGTAGTGAAATTGAATGTATATTTTGATATGCGATGAACTATGCATGGTAAATTACCATCTGTGTTAAAAATATTAGTGTTGAAAGAGTCCTTCGATGGGATCAATCCAAGAAGCATGATCTCGAATTCTCTACCTCTTTATACTAGAATTATTATCTTCAACCTCTCAATGATCTCATATATGTATTATTTCATGATATATGACCACATCAAGTAATAATTTTAAACTCAATAGAGAACTTGAATGAAATCCACATGTTCAATGCATTACATGATTTGAAGAAGGATTCAGCTGTGGAAATTTGACGGTTTCCCGTGGAGGAGAAAAAATTGTACGTTAAATTGTAATTGAATGAGTATGTCAAATGAATAAATAAATATTATTATGTAATTATCTATGGATCATGTAATAGTAGGAAGATAATAAACTAATAAAAACTAATGTTACATTATGATATATAGAAATTCATCAAATCCATTGGATGAATATCAATGTATCATTAATCATGAGAAGCCTCCATCTTTGAAAGTAGTTTAGCACGAAATGTATTGAGGCTATCAATGATGATATCCATCAAGACATCACATGACCAAGGATGTGATAATGTGAAGATATCACATGATATGCATGATCATTCATGTGTTTATAAGGTAATATGATGGTCCCATCTGTTCAAAATATGGGATCCCGCGATCCCTGGGATTCTATAAAGGGTTATTATCATGAAAACTTAATTTTAGGTTAGTCATTGAAACATTTTATATATAATAATTTCACTATGTTAGTAAATTGGATAATTTAATTTGAAATTATAAGGGGGGATAATGATAACATTTAGCACCAAAGATATCGATTCATGCATAGGCAAGGAATATCACATGGTCCCCTCAATGAAAGACTATTCACAGGCTATTGTAATCTCATTAATTAGTATAAAGTCAGGCATATGATCTTGATAGGTTATTTGAGATGAAAATCATAGAGAGTAACTTATATCATGTGATAGATATATTGTAGATAATCATATTGTTAAGTGAATGAATCTATAGACCCCATTGGTGGCTCACACAAAGCTATATAAGAATATAGTTGTCCTTCATAGTATTAAAAAGAAAAAATTAGTTCATGGGATTTGACTGGATGAAATCATGTCGTGAATCACCTATTTTTTAAATGAATTTGTTGATGTGATCTCATGGACATCACATAATATCTCACAATGGAACTCATAGAAACATCATTTTCTTACATGAAGAAATTTGAGATAGACCGATTAAAATAGTTTTCTTGTAAAAAATAATGATTTTATTCATCTTGACCTAAAGAAAGGGTTTATTAAACACCATTGTAATAACCTCTTGATGCATTATTTTCTTATGTAATGTTTCTGTGATTAAAGAATAAAAATTATTGTAATCCTTAGATAATCATATGAAGGGGACCATGAGATCATGAGATCCCATTAGATGATATATGGAGGGACATGTATGAACAAAATGAAACCCATAAAATCCAAGAATCTCATATTTTTATGCATATTGTTTATTTAATTAGGAAACTAATGTAGTCATTCCATGAATACATTAAATACATCCATGAAAAATCATTTTTGTTTCATATAAAAATATATTGGTAAATTCATTTGTGCAAGGATTTAAAAAGTGTTAAATCGTTTTTTTTTTGTATCACTCATCCAAGATAGTTGAGAATTAAAAAAGAAATTATGGGATGAAATAATGAAATATTTGTCATTTAAATTCATTATATTGAAGAATTTTTGTGCCCTAAAAGTATACAGTTATTGAGACAAAGACATTTTCATATAGAAGAATTATTCTATGTGTAGTTTCACTCAAGAAACAAATCAATTGTTGTTCATTAGAGATATTTGTGAAGGACAATAATATATAAAAGGAACATTAATTGGAACACATGAAAGGGTTATCTAGAAAGAATATTGAAGGAGTAAAATGGATCAACTTATAGTGGATCAAGCGTCGAAGTAAGGATTAATCCTTTTAATTGTAACGACAATCAAGTTGTCTCTTATGTGATTAAGGAGAATAAATATCTATTGATGATTTTAGATAAGGATACTGTGGATTATAGTAACATTGTGGGATGTAGTATAAAATAACCCTTATTTGGATTCAGCGTAGAGAGAGTATGACTATATATTAACCATTTTATTTTTTTATAAGATTATAGTGTAGAATCTGTGTTTGGGAGAATTACAAAGAAAAAAATGTGTGCATATTTTTTATCAATCTCTGTAAATCACTATGTTATTTTTCTTCTTATATGTAGCTTTAATTGATGAAATAATGAGATACACAAGAAGTGTGGATCTTCGATTTATCCATCCATATTGGTTAAACGAGAATGAAATAATTTTTAAAAGTAAAAATTTATCACTAATTCACCCACATTGCTTTAGAGTTATCAATAATAGATTGGGAATTCTAATTTTTAATTTTCAGAACTATCGTTGAAGTAAAAATATTTTGAAAATATATATCTAATCACAAAGGGTTGAAGGGCGAGGTACAGTTATAGTAGGATATCCATACTAATTTAAGAATATTCCAATGAATTTTTTTGATGTTTGGATATTATAAAACTACGTAAAGTATAAAAATCAAATCAAATAGATTTCTTGAAAAAAATTTAGACTAATGTGAATGGTGTACAAATTATTTAGAACTAGAATAATTTCAGAAGTAGTAATGAATGAAACATTAAAGTGAATTAATATATGATTCCAACTAAGATATAAATATTCTTTGATATATAAATATATTATGATGATAGTTATTATAAATATATTACATGTGTAATTAATATTTCTTATAACATCGAATTATAATGTGGGAATTTGGACACTAAACCATTATGATTAAGTCAATGAATATTTTTAGAAATATTAGTAACAAAATATTATTCATAGTAATATCAAGAAGATATATCTCCCGATGAACTCCACAACATTATCATAGAATATGAAATGTAAAATTTTACCATATTTTTAGAAGAAAATTGATATTTCATTAACATTAAATGAATGAAATATGAAAAACTAGAATCAAATGGTATAGAGGATGCATAATATTATGTGTACTAAAATTAAATTTGGACCTTATTTTAAGGGATTTATAATAGTGATATAATAGAAAAAAGAAGGAGCCCACTATAGTTCATTAAAATATATGGTTTTTCAATTTTTTGTATGAATTTTCAAAGAATAAAGTCGAAGCCACCATATAAGATTAAGAAGACATATAATATATAAATTGTTTTGTGAATTATGAAAAAATTTATTTTCAAAGGAAAAAAATAATACATACTAAAATAAATATAAAATAAATATGATGGCAAGTTATTTGGATTAATATTCATCATTTACTAGTGATATATATGATTAATAACATTCAAAAAATCTGAATTCATAAATGGGAAAAACACCTATATATAAATACACATTCAATGGAGAAGAAGTTAAAGATGAAATTGATCTAGTACGGTACATAGAAGAAAATATAAAAGGTAATCGTGAATATATATCGAATCTAAATAATTATAAAAGAAAAATGTAAAAATGAAATGAAGAAAATGTCATGAATGAAGAGATATATCATAATGGGATAAAGGAATATATGGAAAATTTAGCTTATCTAGAAAATAAACTAAAGGATTCTGATGAACATTAACCCAAAAGAGAAGAATTCAGAAATGTTGATACTTATTTCATTGATGATAATAGGAAAATTTGTTGAAGATTATTGAACATGCTAATATAGTTTCTAATAACGAAGAACTATATATGGGGAAAGAGGTAGAATTATATGATATATATTCATTACAATCTTTATATCAAATTGAGTTAAAGAATATAAAATGATAATTCATTAATGTTGTTAATCTAAATGGTGGAACATTTAAATCAGTTTTGGAGAAGGGTCTATAAAAAGGTGTTTCTTCAACACAAAATGAATATAAATTTAAATATTTTACATCTTACATGGTAGGCCTATGATAAAGAATTAATTTGTATGGATTAAGAGAAATATTAGAAAACATATTCTACAAAGGATGACTAGACTTATTTATCTATAAGTACTCTTCCTAGGAAGAAAATCCCATAATATGTGAAATTTTAGAAACAAAAATCACTAGAGAATAATTAATATCAGTATATATAATAAATGTTTAGATACAACATTATGTTTAGTGATTTACTTGGTCATAAATCATAATCATGATAGTATACCAAGTCACTACAAAAGTGAGGAATGAATTAAGGGGAACCAATTATAAACAAATGAGATTATATTATCATAAATAGTGTGTTGTTTCCCCTAACAAAGATTAGATTACCTCCATACCTGACACTCGAACCAATATGAGACATAGCCCAATGGGTATTCCTAATACCCATAGGATGGAATCTAGTATTAGGAATAAAACTAATCACTATAGTAATGTTTTATACCTGTTAAAACTAGATCAATTAAATAAACTAAACATGCGAAATAATCAATAAAAACAAAATATCAATAATTATACAAATTAATCCAATTAAAAACAACCAATGAAAAAAAAATACAAATATGAGTCAGGACCACCAAACATGATCTCCACGTGACCTCTTGGTCACCATCAACTAGAAGACCCACTAGCTCCAAGATCATCAAAACCATGAACATGAACCTACAAGATAGCTCCGGACTACCGAGACTGAATGATAAATGTAGGGTTTGAGATAAATCCAATTAGTATGTAGTCACCAAAAATTCCATGCATTATCTTTCTCAAATAATTCCTAAAAATAGTATGAAAATACATTACAATCCATGATATATATTATTTAATGATAAGGATACAATTTTTAAAATGTTATCTTTTTCAAAATAGTAAATTAAACATTCTTTTTCTAAATCAGTTTTACTTTTCCAAAACCCATTTCAAATATAGAACTAAAATATAAAACCAGGTTAGATAATAAAAATGTTTGTGTATAAATTAATGGAATCCATACATTCAGCCATAACTAACAATAATAATATTCAATATGTAGTATAAATAAACATATCAAAAATATGGAAGCACATTATCATTCATTAAACATATCTAAAGGCAATACCTTGATATACATAATTTGGACAGACCTACTAGAATATGGTGCAACTCTATAGTGATTAACCAACATGCTTCTCCTAACTAGACAATATAGTGTCACATCCCACCTATCAAAAATGATGCCAAGGGGATACCACCCATCCCACTCAGAGACGAAAATAAATTTTCTCTAAAACCTCTAGAGGCTGCCTAAGAATCCCATAATAACACATTGTGAAACATGGTATAATATCCACAACCAACATTGTCTTCATTAATGACACTTTATAGAGGATATCATCCAAATTCATTGTGGTTCAACAATGTCCTCATACATGATTAACATGAGATTATTCGACCCAATGTTCATGTGGTCTTAGAATATGATCCAAGCATACAACTCTCATTAAAATACACTTCTTTCACAGTTATTATTAAATACCAACCAGTCCTCACGCTACTCGGGTTTTCAATTCATGTTCCAAAACATGTCGTGATTCTGAATAAGACCACACATCACATAAATTTTATTCATATTCATAAATCACCACAAATTTCCGACTAGGATTTCTCATCACATCCCATTCAATCCAACTTTTCAAGTCAAAACAATGTGATAACCAGGCCCATAATATTTTCATTCCATGTATATTGAAAAATTGATTTCCATGAAATTTTCAAAAATCAACATAAAATAACACATTTTTGTGCACAATTCCATGTTTTCCATTAAACTACTTAAAATCCATTCTTCATCTAAAAATTCCACATGAGAATTTATTTCAGTATTTCACAAGGTGAAGTCCCCTTTCCAAGTTCATACACTCACCAAATCCATTTTAAAACTTACTTCAAATCATAAGTATAGTTTAAAAGAATATTTCATGTGCATAAAAATGAATTTCATTTACCGTAAAACCTAACTTATTAAAAAATCAACATTTATCATATTTTCACCTCAAAAACATTTCAAATCATGACTTTCACCTTTCAAACTGTCCACTAGACACATCAATAAAGGGATAATAAAAGGAACAGTTCAAACATAATATAATTAATTTAGAAAACCATATTCTATTTCATAGGAACATTAAATCACTTTGAAAACACATTTTTAATGATGCATATATTTCTTCTAAAGAAAATTCGAACACATGAATCACCCAATAAAATACACCTCTACCCCTATATAACATCCAAATCTCAACCTGACCACATTATCAAAATATAACCAGGGGAAAATAACTTCCAAAGCACCCACTTTCAATTAAAAAACTCAATTGGAATTTCATAAAAAACATTGCATGCATTTCAAGGGGGAATAATCAATAAAATTCATTAGAAAACCATTTCATACCCTGTTTTCATAATAGAAACACCATAAAAATTACAATAACACATGAAAAGTAATATTATGATATTTTGGAAGAATTAATAGAAATATCATGCCACAAAAGAATGATCCAGATTGGAAATGGACACGAAACACCAAACTAAATGATGTGTAAAAATAACCAAACATTTGAAGAAGGATGATAAATGCATGTGAGACAATCTACACACACTAACCTATAAGAAAACAAAACAGACAACATTAATTTCGGATTGTTCTTTCAAGAGTGAAGCCACACTAAGAAAAGCTATAATAAATTAATTGAAGAAAGGAATATGTTAAAATCAACAATAAATTTTAAAATACCACCTTATATTAGAAAGATATAGACCAAAAAAGGATGTGGAAACATTGGGAGGGAGCATAGAGGCCCCTTTGTGAACTAAAAAATATCAAAGAGGATGGAAATCATAAGTTGGTGTTAAAATAATTGAGGGAAAAAAGGTTCATTTCTCATTTTTAAGGACAGTGTGAACTCGTACAGTTAGGATGGACAATTTTCATAATAGTGTGAAACATATTCACCCATTAATGGAGATGAAGTGAAAACTTCATGGGATGGCCACACATTTTTTCAAATTGCATGACCACTATAAAAAATGCTATTAACCTATAATAAAATCCCACTATATGGTGATTCCATGGTTTCCCATACCGTGTGAAATACATGAATCTTTCCCCAGACCCCAAAAAATGATTAGTATGGTTACTATAGAAAAAGAAAAATATTTCCATAACTATGTACCAAATATTCACTACATATTTTCAATCCCAAAAATATAACTCTTCAAAAAAGAAAAAATATTTAAATCGGGAGTCAACCCAATCTTCAACCAAAAGCGCCCAAATTAATGAAATAATAAAATGAATGAATTTTCAATGTCATTAGATGAAAATTCCCCCAACCACAAACAACCCCCCAAAAAGTCACCCAATTGAGAGATAAACAAAAATCATCCCCAAAACCCAAAAAAATCAAATGAATCACAAAACTTAGGGTATCCTTTTACTACACAAGATACTCTCATAAGATTCTAGTGAAAAAAACACATGGAATGGTTAGAGACCATGAGAGGTTACTCCTCCCTATAAGAACTAAGCTGACATAAACAACATTAAAACCCAAAAATGATGTTGCTGATATAGAAAAACCACTCTAATAGAAACTAGGAACACCAAAACTAATGTAAAATCAACTTGCATGAGGGGAAACCCCACAAGATAATTCAAAAAAATAGAGAACTCTAACATATGCTATAATCTCAAACGTTCACTAGATCCTCGAAATTTCCAAATGAATAAAAAATAATACCTAACCTTATATGAATAATGTCTAGGCACAACACATAGAGGAAAAATCCACTCAATATGGAAAATATGAAAAACATAATCACTCGGATCACAAAGTTATAATCCCATCACAGTTCGATAATCAAAATATGATCTAAAAATAGAAGGAAAACTAAGAGAAGGAATTTTTAAAGGTATCCACCCCAACATGGGAGAAATAAAATTGGCCATGGTTCCCCACACCCCAAGTAATTAATGACTTTCGAAGAGCTTCACACTAGTGCCTAGGTCTAGTTCCCTTCTATCTAAAGAATCTACATCCTTGTACATATAAGCAGATGTAATCCGATAAAGACATCTATTTTAGGAAATAGTACTTGCAAAACATCTCCCAATGACCAAAGTAGACAGAAAAAATATAATATTCTCGATGATTTATTATAGATTTTTTGAAATACCTAAAATGACCACACTGAAAACAAACAATAAAATGAACCAATGAAAAATAATTTAGGTCCAATTAAAGAGACTTATCAGGAATTGGTTCCTCTAACATACCCCTCTCTCTATATGGGGAGCCTTCACGAAACCAACAACCACTAGCTATACTCTTAAGACCATCTCACATGATAATGCATCATCTTCTAATTTCATGAAATGAATATCCATGGAGCCTATAACTATCTACATGATATCTAGAAAAATAAACCAAATGAATAGAGTTTATATCAAAATATTTTACGATGTTACTTCTAGGAAAAAGGAAACCAGCTCCTTGAAATGATCACCATAAAACATCATAGACTATTTCCCTTGTTAGATAATCAAGAGCTCATCCAATTTTTTCATATTCATCATATCTGGTAAAAAGAATCGGATAAATGTTGTGTGAACACTTCCCACACCATCCCCACATTCACTGATTATAGAGAAATCACCTTCCATTCATCCAAATTTACACCCCTATTCTAATCTATAATAATACACACACACATCTTCAGCATTTCTTAATGAGAAGAAGACACTCACAACTTCCTTTAGACATTCCACAGGGTCTAAAAGACCTTACCCACAAACAAATTTGGGTAGAAATGAGAATAACCAAACACATAGAAAGAATCCATAGAATATTTTGGGACCATTCATGGTGACATATTCTTATCTACATGAAAAACACAAACAAAAGTCAACACCAATCTGAAACACAATCAGATGAAATATCTCAATCCAAAACAACATTATCACAAGAATAGCATATACAAGAACATCCATATATACAATTTTATTATATAAACGCCATTTCATTCCAATTTCAAATCATTTTTATTTTGAAGACACATTTAATTTCCAAAATCAATATTTTACAGAAAAAACAACTTCAAATAAAAAACAATTTAAGAAATAATTTTCACCTTTTAGAAATTATTATAAAAAATTGAATAAGAACATTAATTTTAAATAATCACCCATGGAATCTCTTGATGATCCACATATGTTCCATACCACCTTCGCATATATCATCTTAACAAATTTTCCAATGTTTAATTACCATTCATGATCACAAATATGATAATGTACATAAGAAATATTAAGAGTCACACTCACGACATCCCCATAAATCCCAAGCAGTTAAATCTTTTTAAAACCCATTCACTTTATCTTAAAATACCAATTATGAAAATCTAAAACCATTTGAATGAAAGGAAAATTATCTCAAAATCTATTTTCATCATGAAATTCCAATCACATCTACCGATACTAAAACAAATCATAACACACATCAAACTATTATTATGAGGAATGGGTATCCATGCCTAACCTAATGACATTGTTAGTGGTCCAAGACCCATGTAAGGATAAAAAACTAAGTTGACCTCAAATTTTTTACTCAGACTCTACGTGGGTCAGTACTTTATCTGAAATAACAACATGAAACTATATTGCCTCAATTTTCATTCATCGTCCCCACAAACAAAAACTAAACATGTCTAAGAACCTGGACTACACATGGAAACACTTCTATCAACATGATAAATGCCTTATAAAATCCTTTCCTTATATACATATTGATTTTAGATAATCATATTATCCAAAGTACCTAACACATAAAAAAATAGAGCATTCTCAGATAAAAATTTTCCACAATCTAAGCTAGGGTGAAATAAAACTCGATACCTAACCCAATATGAGACAAGGAACGAAGGGTATTCTTGATCCCCATGGCCTAAAAACTACTGTTTGTAGTCAAAGCTATCAATATTAGAATGATTTTTCCTAGAAAAACAATGACCAAATAAATAAACTGAACACAGTAAAGAACCAACAATAACTAAATCTCTATAAATTTACAAATATATCCAAATATAATAACTATAAAACAAAATAATATAAATAAAAAACCAAGACCGAACCACCCAACATGATATATATGAGACCTCTTTATCACTACTATCCACACGAACAATATAATCCTATAGCTATTGAACCAAGAATATTAACCTTCAAAACAACTTGGGTATAATGATATTGATTGGGGCAAGATGTTTTTAACTTAAACAGTATATTTGGTAATCACCAATGGGTCAATGCATTTTCATTCTCGATATAATCAATAAATAGTAATTCTAATATACATTCCAAAAATTGGTCTTTTGTCAGTTAAAGAAAATATCCCAATTTAATACATATTCTCCATAAAAAAACATAAAGCATTCGTTTTCAAAAATTCTTTCACATTCTGCAAACTATTTCAAATCAGGATATAAATTATAAAATGAAGGATGATAATAGAAAATGATGTAAATAATATAAATGATACAAAACAAGTTGGAAATAATAACAATTCCAATATCAAATATGAATTAAAAACAAATAAATCGAATAGATTGTAACACATGATAATTTCTTAATCATCTATAGAGGAAGTCCCTAGACATACCATTTTGGACTCGCCTCCCACTTTAGGTGGATGATATATAGTCATTTACAAACTTATTTCTCTCAAATAGCTAATCTAGTGGCTTGTCCCACATAGTCCTGTCATGTCAAGGGGGTACCATACTATCTAACTCGTGGGTGAAAATAAATTTTCAGTAGACTAACCTAGGTATACCCTGATAATAAAGATAATAAAAACACATAGAGATACATGGTATAGACATCACAACTAATAATGTTTTCATACATTATCCACAATAGAGGATCTCATCCATAATTCTAGTGGTCTAAATACATCCTCATGTATGATACAATAGAGGAGAATAAATATAATGTTTTAGTCGTCTCATAATATAATACATGTATCACAACTCTCATGAAATGCCACTTATTTAAATTTAATTATAAAATACCAACAAGACCTCACACAAATGGATTTTTCAATTCAATTCCCTAAATATTACATTATTCTAACTAGGGCCATATATCCCAAAGGTTCCATTTAGATTCATAAAACATCACATGGTTACAATTATGTCTTCTCATCGCATCCCATGAAAGACATTTTTTTATGAACCACAATGTTACAAATGTGCCTTTATCATTTTCAATATAAGTATATTTTAAAATAAATTTCTACATAATTTTACAAAATAACCATGAAACACCACATCCACATACAAGATTCCAAATAGGCATTTAAACCATTTAATAAACAAGCATCACCTTAGAATTACACATGGTCCTTTTTCCAATTATTGAAATTGTAATTTATCCTTTCCAAATTCACACACACACCAAATCCATTTTAAAACATACATCACACCACCATTATAGTTTCAAAAAACATTTGAGGTGTACAATATGAAGCTCATGATTCACAAAAAACACCTTCTTTAGAAAACTATCATTCTATACATTTTCACCACAAATCTAATTTAAAAAAATTATTTTCACCATTCCCAAAATCCATTGAAATCATTAATAAAGGAATTACAAAAAAGCATAACTAAAAAACACTAAATCTCTTTAAAAAATAATATTCTCTTTTGTATCCACATCAAATAACTTTGACAATACCTTTTTATAGAATTATAATAAGATTTTTAATCAGAAAAACACGTCACAATAAGAATCGCACCATAAATGAATCTTATCCCAACATATAACACCCAACACACAATCCAAAAAATAAAAAAATATAACCAAGTGAAAACACCACATAATTTACCCAATATCACATTAAAAACACAATTATCATTTCATCAGATACCTTTCATTCATTTGACATTATAATAACCAATGTAAAACATTAGAAACCAATTTACCTCCCATTTTCTACCATTAAAACACCATGAACAATTTTAATAATATATAAGAATATGGAATGTGATATTTTGGGAGTATTATAGGAACTATAAAGCATCAACAAAATTTACTAAAAACCAAATAGAAGAAAACACCTGCGTAAATGAGGTTGAACAATACTAAACTTTTGGAGATAGAAGATACCAGTCTAATAGGTAATGAACACACTACAATATACATGATAAAAACCGAAACGACATACATTTGCACTAGGGTATGTTGAAGAGAGTAACCCTATTTAGAAACCCAAGACACCAAAATAGGAGGAGTGTAAGAGGGATAAAACAACCAAAAATCTGAAAATATTACCTTAGATAGGAAGGGGAAGAACCAAGAATGAGAATATGAACAAAGGGGATGGAGATTGAGGGACCCTTTGTCTGAAAAAACAGTCCATGATAAAGGAAATCCTGAAAATGTGTTCAAACATCATAGATGGAAAAGTTCCTGTTCAAATTTCTAATGACCTGGGTAACTCACAATGTTTGGCTACAAGATTTTCCAAACTGTGTTTCAACTATGAACCCCTTACTTGAGAAGAGGGTTCCCCGCATGGTATTTAAAGATAGTTTCTCAATCTATGCACATACTGTGAAAAATACTACTACACTTTAAAAGAATTCACCTCCATGAATTCCCAAAATTATGTGTAGGCCATTCGCTGTGCGTCAGACTCTAAACCATGTGTCTCACAGTTACTTGTCTGAAGTTTCATAGTTACCCATAACCATGTTCCAAAAACACTCCAAATACTATCAAGACTAAATACATAATTCGTCAACAAAATATCCAAAATTTAATCCATGAGTCTACCTAAACCTAATACTAAGGATCCAAAATCAATTAAATAATAAAATGAAAAAAATTTACCAGGGAATTATGTGAGAGTTGTGAAAATTAAAATAACCAAAAATTGAAAATAGAACAAATTTAATTTCAAAAATTATTATTATGAATAATGTTCTCAATAATGTAAGAATGAAGAGAAATATATATTTATATCACCATGTGAAACATCACACAACGTAAATATGAAAATAAGAAGTTGGTGAAGTATAAAATAGTAAAAAAAAATTTGTGGAAATCAATTAATTCGGGAATATAAATATGGAATGTTTGATTATACATCTTATCCAACTAGATAAATCCAATAAATGGAGAAAGATACGAAACTATAGAAGGAAAATGGAAAGAATGTGACGATAGGTGAAGATGTTAATTGTAATATGAAGTTATCATCATGTAGTGACTTCAAAATCAGTAACTGTGAGATGATGTAACAAACTAGGAATAAAAAAAATATTTTATAAAAATTCTAGAATCCGTGGATTATATCATGAGAATGATAAAAATTTCTAGAACAATACATCTATTACTGAAAAAAAATGTACATACATATCAGAACTGTCCATGGATAAGGAGTGATCAATAACCTCTTATAATTAGTCTATGAAGAAGAAGTCCACATTTAGAATAATGCTTATATGTAAATTTTATTTCTGTGAAATGAAAAGTTCCCTCGTTATTCTCTTACATAAGAATTTTTTTTACTAACATGCATGTCATTTAAGGAAATGGATGCATCCCCCAAGGGTGGGGGAAATTGATGATATGAGGATATAAAAGCTTTATATATATTTTAAATGTTTAACATCTAATTATATTTATAAAATTGACAGATTTTTTATGTAAATAACACATTCATCCCTTGTTCATAATCGTATTAATTAATGAAATTATGGGGGAGTTGTTTTTTGATGAAAATTTAAATAAAGGTGGGATATATCATTGTTATTGGATAATTCACATGTTTTTAAGGAATCCCAAGAGTTTATCATTTAATTAATAATTCGTATTATTTCCAACCCTAATACAAGTATTATGAATTTATGGGCATGATTTGACATGATTGTTACATGATATATAGCATTGAAATATTTGGATTAAAATTCATTCCATTCAACAATAGGTTATCCCATGAAGACATAGAGTTAATAAACTAATAAATATTTTCATTCAGAACTATCTAAGATCCTTAATCTATTTTGTCTAATAATTATGTGTTTATAAATGTGAGGTGATCGTTCTTCTACGAACAATGTTGTGTTGGGGGGACCACAATTACCCTCTTCAAATTTATTTTCCATAGTGGGAAAGAAAGATACCACAAATTTTTGACATATTATATTTCTGATATTGACCACAATATAAAGAGAGGTATATTATGGATCCGATGTTTCATTTTTTTTAATTTATTAACATGTGTTGGGGGATGATATGGTGATACTCATGGAGAATTGTTTTGGATTCATCATATTTAATCAAATGTGACACATAGAAACTTTTCCTTATTATCATTGAAAGCTAGAAAACTGATCATATATTCTAATCAATCATTCGTTGATGAAATGATGTTCACTATAATATGGATAAAAATATTTTATGAAAAATGATGGTAATTTCTTGAAGATGATTTTAGTGAAGGTCGTGAAAAAAATGTAATTATACATTTTGCGTGAATTTGTTTTGATAATGAAAAAAGTCATTGAATTTTTATTTAAAATGGATTAAATTCATATTTTAAATTGAAATGTTTTATAGTGGGGTAAATTATATAAATACAAGATAACAACAAGTCTTACATGTATATATAGATTAAGAGAACATGTGGAACAGGTCATCCATGCCCAATAAAAGTATCCCTGTGGAGATTTCGGTTGGAAAAGAAGGGTGGTAAGGCATTGTTCCCTGACCATGCTGGTGGGATCATACATAAGAATCCTATAGTATGTGTCCATAGGTGTGTATTTTTTGGTATAAAATAACATGGATGTGTGTAATTTATATTATTGGAATGACTCCCCATCACCGTCTTGATTGTTATTTTTATTTAATGGGTAGATTAACAAGAGTGAATTGGAATTTATTTTTTGAATTGGGGATAAATTATGAGATAAAACTATTAAACCGTGTAAAAAAATATGGACATAACACAATCAATTGGTTGGGATAATTACATGTAGCCCCATATCTTTTGCTCTACCAGTTTAGACCAGTTTCACTTTCATCAATATCTCAATGAGGCTATTATCCTCATGAGATATTGAAAACCAGCCACCACCTAACACCGAGATAAACATGATTGTATCGAGAACAAAAATTCAATACATGTCTTTCATGAATGTTAATCACATTTTTTATGGAGTACATGATATGAATAAGGATTCAATATATTATAAGTAATTATATCTCATGATGGAGATGTCATAACAAGATTCACTAACGTAGCATGATTACCTATAATGAGTGAATCAATATCAATACATGATGATATATAGAAAATTTGGTTGTAGGAATATAATAAACATAAGACAAGAATCATCACATGATGGTAGGTAGGATATACCTAAATCCTTCAAATGATGATTAGTGTATTTTGGATTATAAGAACCCTATATATTTAAGTATACATTAACATGAATTATAATGATATTGTAAATTAGTATTTTTAAAGATTCATTAAATGGTAATCAGAATGATCATGTTAAGATATCACATAATCCACGTGATCATTCTAGTGATTTTTAGGGAAGGTGAGGATTCATCCAATCAAAATAAATGTGATACTGAGATAGTTGGTAGTGATTAATGGTTCCTCATCAGGAATTTTTTATTATAGGAATATTTATGAATGATTTACTATAAAAACAATGTAATAGATAATAAACATGGCTACATTACATTTGATATAGGAAGATATATCACTTTAACCCCGATCACTCGTGAGATACCTTCTCACGGATGCAAAAATAATCCCATGTGATCATCTCATGAGAATATAATTTTTTTTGGAAAACCTAGTCTCATGAATGATTACCATATGTGTTTTTAAATATTTAAATGAAATTTTAGAAGAAATAAGCAGATAGTACCTTCTTTATTAGAAGGATGAATCGTAAAAAATCATTTTTTCTTGTGAGGTAACCTTCGGAGAAAACAAAAATATCATGAAAAGCTATAGAATAATCCCATGATCATTTTAGGAATAAAAATGGAAGAAGAGGTTAAAATTTTTCAATAATACGAAGCTATATCTTGATGTACCTACAAGTAAAGAAAATATGTTCAGATGATCTCATAGACATCACCTCCCATCACATGAAGGAACTCACAAGAACTTCCTTTTTATATATGGTGTTTTAGATAGTCCAATGAAAAACCATAGTCTTTTTTAAGGCATCATATGAGGAATCCATGCATCATGAAGGGTTGGAGTTGACAATGCCTTATTATATGAATGTATATTTAATAAAGATGAAAAATTTCAATAATATATATCGGATCACTTAAATGAGGAAGTGAGTTCATGAGATCCCTTCACGTGATGGGATGATGAAGTTTTATGCAACCTACAAAATCCATGAAGCCAATACAACCCATGTAACTCATGCATGCAAATTTAAAGTATAATTAATTAGAAAATTAAATGATAAATGTTCACCCATAAATGAAATCATGAGTACATATTTGTGTATGTTTATCCTAAAATAATAACAGGAAAATACGATTGTGGATGTATTTAGAATGTGAGAAATTATTGTAGTGTATCACCCAATCACAGGGGTGGAGTATTCAAAATGAAATACTATAATAACAAAGTAAAATATCCTTCATCATTATAAATATTTTTGAAGAATTTTTATACACCACATGGAAACATTTATTGAGCCATTGACTACAGATGTAGGAAGAATTAGCTCATATAGTGTTGCATCAAGGGAAATGATAAATTATAGATGATAAAGGAAATTTTATAAAGACCAGAAGACTAACAATTTAATTAAACTGCTATATAGGAATGTATGATCTATTTGGAATTCAATGTCATATCCATATATAAACCTACATATGTTCATTAATTAATAAATGGGGGATACCCCTCAGTTGGAACTAGGATTAGGATGTCTCTTCAATGATTAAGGAGAAGAATAAACTTGTACATATTCTAGAGTAGAGTAGTGTTTATTCTTGTAATACTGTAGGATAAAGTGTAATAAACATTCTATGTGGATTTAAGATATATAAAATGTGAAAAAATATAATCCATTGAATAATAATTAAAGTATTATATATAATGTAGTATTCACATTATATAGAATAAAAACAGTGTAAGGAGTATGTATTTATATTAAAACATGTCAATCCATATGTTCTGTGCATTTTTTATTTGAAAAATTATTTATGTTTTGGTTGAGATAAACCCAAATAATAGATAAATATTTTTCCAATCATTTAAGTTTAATTTATATTAAAAAACATGTAAAAATAAAAAGGGATCATTGATTCTCCCCCTCCACCTCTCAGTGATGAAACACTACTATGTGAACATCACTTTGAAATAATGTAAAATGTAAAATAAAATTTACTCTATAAATTGTATATGTCTATATAAAAACATTCAAAAAATTATTTTAAAAACCCTCAAATGGATGATAAATTGATGGATGGAAAACATTAAAAGATTATGTTTTATAATAAGAATCCCATATCACATGGGGAAATCATTATTCATTAGTCCCATGATGAAAGAACATTAATCAAAACATTTAATATATAAATAATATAAAAATTAATTATAAATAATGAAAAATGGGATGTATATAAAACATATATAATTATATATATGTATATTATGAAAATATTCTTCAACAAAAGGAAATTTTGACAATTTTTCTTACCTTAAGTATGACATGTCACATAAATGTTTTTTTAGAATCACTTAATTTGGTCCCCCAATTCATGGAAAATGGAAATTAATAAATAAATTTTTTACAATAGATAACTAGTGGTGTAATTCTCTTACACCATTAGAAAAATACAAAAATAACAAAATGAATCATTAAGACTCAAACATAAATGAAAAAAATCAACCAGCTTCACCTCTAATCCATGAAATTCAAAAGCCACATGGAGAAGCCTCATCTAGTTATGTTACAATTAGACTGATGTGTCCCCAAAATAATGATATATATTCCATAAAATGTAAAAATTCGTTTGGATAATTTATAGAATCAAGAGTATGATACTAAATCAATAATAAAGCCTGGTTCCTCTGAATTGGATGGAGAAACAACTGTATCTGAGATATATATAGCTTTTCCTAGCATAGCATGTAGAATCTCGTCAACAGGAGAAAACTAGTAGTGGGATGCAAACAAATAAAGAAAGGGTCTTCCAATGAAACCAAACACAAAGAATCAGATGAGATAGGTAACAATCCGGAAAACCAAAGGCAATGAAATCCACTCAAGAGGGGACACAACATAAAATCCAACAATTAAATCAAGAATAATTAATGCCACCAGAGTCCACTATATAGATTCCTTACTAGGGGATACCAAATAAATAATTCTTGGATCCTTTTTAAATTCCACATCCAAATTTTTGAACATCCTCTTTCTAAAATCATGATAGGTATCAACTATGAACTCTCTATTTTTAGACTTTTTAAATGTATTTTTATATTTATCTTCCATCCATGAGTCAATGACCATTGGAAAATCATGTTTTTTCAAAATTATATTAGTGTCTCTATATACAGGTTAATTTTCATCATCCTCATTAGATAATGCTTCTGATCTAGTATAAACAGAAGACTCAACTAAAGCATCTAGGGGGATTAATACACTTTATCAGTATGGGATGGTTATTGGGGTATTGTGTTTTGTTCCATCTTGCTGGTAGTGAGGGAACATGTAACAACTATTCATTCAACATTGGTATTATACAAAAACATTTAGAAGATTCTATAACTCAGAGTGATGATGTCTTCTAAGTCAATCATTACTTTTTCCATTTTATAGCACTTTATTTTATGAATTCTTCGTCTATTAGGAAATATATTTCAAGATCTACATGTATGTATACTTCATGGACAGATTTCACTACTTCTTTATCTCATTGCCTAGATTTTCATTCCTTGAGAAAGCATGTGTGTTATTTATCATTATGAATAAACAAATATAATATTTATTTACAAAATTGAGAAACATTTTTAGTTATATTATTCCTTTTATTTCACATATTACCATATTATATATAATTACATAATAATTTAAATTTATATTATGTGTTTAAATAGTATTATCTTTATGTATCAAAAAATATGTCGTTGGGTTAAATATCGACCAAATAGGTTATTATTAAACATATCTGTTGAAAATAACATAGTTATAATATTTATACATCAATAATAATTTTTAAAAACAATCTGAAAATAGGTTAATGAAAATTATCAACATTTCCATTATAGAGATATTAGGCCATACGTACACAAGAGTAAAGTTTCCATTTGTCTATCAATAATATTGAATGATGGTTTCTAATATTTCAACATTATACATAGATGATAATATCCTAAAAACCAAATTATTTCATTAAATATACAAATATATTTATATAGCATACATTTCTTTTATTGGTTAATAGAAAAATGACACCACATTGTGGAAATATTAGTCCACATGTAGTCGAATGACATTATAATTGTTCACTGTAAGTAGGAAATTTTTTTATTATCACTAAAAAAATGTAATAATTTCATGAATTTCATTATAATTTCATCTATATCACATATATTCATCTTCATTACCTTTATTACATTTCATGTAAACATTTTCGGAAAAATCAATTACATTGCTTTAATAAGTGACAGGTTCTTTGAAAAAAGATGTACATTATCATATCACCCACAGATTTAAATGTAAGAAAGTATATGTGATATCATGAATAAGAAGTTATAAATATATTGCATAAATCTTATAAATAATTTACACCCATTATCAAAACAATCCATGATAGGCTATAATCAAAAATAAATGACATATAATCGCAATGTGGTAGTTTGATGTACACATGAATGATTAGTTTGTATTTCATTTGATATAAGAAGTGATGGATTTATATTATAAAAGTAAAATATTAACATATAATTATATTTGAAACATTTTTTTAATATAAATTAATAATTTGTGATTATTTTATGACGGTATAGGTAGATATAAAATAAATATTCTCAGATAATAATGATAACACTTCCTTATATAACCTCTATTGAAAAGAACTAAAAACAACATATGATTTATTTTTGATCAAAATAAGGGATTTAATGTAATGGCTCATACCTCTCCGGTCCATTACTTTGTAAAATTTGATGTGGTCAAACACGATGTGTGTTATAATAATAATTTTTGATAATAATAATTGATAATGGTGGCATGAAAATTTTTGGTGTTAAGTGGATTAAGTGCTTTTAATTTAATCATTATGAAAGAAAAGAAATAAAATTGAATGTATTTAATTAAATAAAGGGAGGTTATTTCTTTCATTTTGATTTATTTAAATTTTAATAATTAATAAATTATCTTGTGTAATGGACATATAATGGGAGGCTGCTCGAAGTTGACGTAATGGTTGTCGGACATAGTCAACACGGCGAACATCAACAACAATAATTATTATTAATAATCGATGACAAGTTAATAAATTTTAATTTGCGATTGTTTATTATTATTATACTAAATAGTTATAATAATAATGTTGGCTTAAATTCTGAAAGATCCGTCAATAAATATTTAATGAGATTTAAATATTGAATTCAATGCAATGAGATTTGAGATATGAGGATAGATGAGAGATGTTATTAGTTATGATAATTGTATTAAATAATAATGATAATGGTGACACAAATATGTGTGTGATTTTTAAAGGAAATTAAATGGGTATAATTTTGATTTGGAGTTGTGCTATTATTATTATTTTAATAATAATAATATTTTATTATTATAATTATAATTAATTCATAATAATAATAACGTTTGAAAAAAATGTGTCACTAAAAAAATTAAAGGGTTTTAATTTTGGTTAGTATATTAAATGATTTTAATTTAATTTAAATGAAATGGTTTTAATTTAATATGAGAATAACCATGGTAAACTAATTTAATGGGATTAAATTAGTACATTAATTATGGGTGTTATTATTATTAATTTTTTTAATATATACCATTGAAGTGAGAATGGAGTTTTGGGGAGTTCCACATGGAGTAAAAGAAATGGGAGGCGCCACTTTTGGTGGTGGGAGAGAATCATGAAAGAAAAAGTTAGATTGGAGAGAGAAACATGTTGAAAGGAAATAAAATTTATAAAAAAAATGAATATAAGAGAGAGGCACCATGTGTAAGCCACCTAAACAAATGAGATACTTTATGCATGAATCGAAAAGGAGATTGGAGAGAGAATGTGAGAATTTAAGGGATTAAATTAAATAATATAATATAATAATGTAATTATTAATTTTGTTGGGAAAACCATGTTAAGTCCATAACTCCTTCATGCGACCATGGTTTTACGAACCATCAGTGCCAGTGCGACCCTGACTTCGAGACGGAAATTATGAGTCCAATATTGGATGTCTTTTTTGGGTTTTCGGATTGGGTACCCGAAATGCTCGTGAATTAATAGATTTAATATTATTATTAAATATTCGACCCGTCATAACTCCCACGTGCGACGTGTGCTTGACTTCTCATCAGTGGTGATTTTATCCTATCATTAATATGGTCGTTTAAATTATAAGGTTGGATATTAAATTATTGTTTGTGGCTTGGGGCCACGAAACACCCAATAAAAATAATATTGTTATTATTACTGGATCTTGTATCCAATGTATCTCTCTCATACGGTATCAGATTGGCAAACCGTATGTGACGTGGCAACCCTGAAATTATGACGGTCATTTTAAGACCAATGATAAATACCTTTTTATGAATCATATCTTGGGTCAATAAAACACCTTTTATTAATGGAAGTTATTATTATCATTAAACACATGGAAACCGCATGACGTGTCATGTGTTGACCATTCAAATAGCTTAAATATTGTACGGTGACATCTTGTATTCATTAATACACGCTGGGTACCGTTTTACCTTCTCGTTGCTTATATAAGAGAGGGTCACATGTTATTTGCAGACCCTTATTCTCCACACGACAATACTCTTGGATGACTGAGAAGTCATCCTCCTAACTTCTTCATCCAGACTCTGATCGTCTATCCGTCAGTGACTGCGGGATCGTCTCACCTAGGAGAACATCATACACCCTTTTCTGTTCCCTCTTCTTCAACTTCCCCTCCATAGTTTCCAACTGAGGAGACTTCTCATAATTTTTGGGAATGATGGCCTTTGATGAATGACTCTAAAAAGGTATGTTAAACCTATGTTCTTGTATTCTCTTTCCGATCCTACTTCTACCCTTTTCTTTCTATGCTACAGCATGTGATCTTCGTGTTGAGGGAGTTTATTATGTTGTTGATTCAGTGGTGTCACAACACCATTGGTGGGTGGAGTCGTTCTGGGAGAATCCTTTTGATCGTGGTGTTCGTGTTCGTAGAAGGACATTGGAACCTGTTGAGGTTGGTATCGTACCTTCGTCTCTTTAAATTGTGCATCATGTTGGGTGGGTGTCCTTTTATTTATGTGAAACACATTTGAACCGGTTAATAATGATAATAACTAGCTTGTATAATGAGGATGGAATGTTTTTGAATGTAGTTACATTATTTATATCCTATGATATTATGATGTGAATTGAATGAGCTTCTGCCTACTGAAAATCATGGTCGTTAGGGGCCTTTTCTTACGCAACTAAATGTTTCCCTCTCCTTATGGATTTTCTTATGGATGAAAATATTATTGAATGTGGAAATTGGTTAATCACATAAATTTGGCTGATTAAATACCTGGAACCCTTGTGTGATCACCTCAGTTGAAAAAGCTGAAATAATAAACATGTGGGTGTTAGTTAGGGTTTATTTATGTGAAGGGGGTGTTTTGTGGGTTGTTGTGGGTCGGGTGAGCAGTGGTGCTGCGGTTGGCTTGGTTGTGGGTTGGTGTGAATGCTATATTGGTGATGGGCAGCAGGGCTGCGATAAATGGTATGAAAGGGATGATGATGTACGGGTTTTGGTGTGATTGTGGTTATGGTGGTTGGTAGCGGGGTTGTAGGGATGGTTTTGAATGTGAACGAACTATGGGTTATGAATAATAAATAAAAGTGGAAGTGTTAATGAATGGTGGGGCATGGTAATGGAATGGGAATAATAATCAATGGGGTTGGTTGGTTAATAAGAAGGTACTTGTTTGTGTTTCTTGTGTTTTCCTAACTTGATTTGTGGATGGAAGGGATGTGTTTTATGAACGCTTGATCCAGTTTGGTTGTTGATAGTTTTCCGGTTCTTAATAAACTGATAACTAAAGCTGTAGAAACATGAAAACATTAAATGGGGTTTTGGGATTGATTTTTGTGTGCATACTCTCGAATTAGAAGTGCCAGGGCATGTTCTTAGATCATTGTGTTTAAGCCTTAGGATAGGCTGAGTGGTTGGTAAACTTATATAAATCTGTAATTTTTATGTATCTTTACGCACCCAACCCATGTTGAGAACTATGTTCCTAACACCCATGGGATGAGGGGTGATATTCTCAAACATCCAAAGGATGGTTGGTTACTGTTATTCCCTATGCTCCCTCTTCCAGGTTCTATAGCACACGATCTTTCGGGCAGGTTACGAGAGATGTTTCCCAAGAGTCTTCGGGATGAGGATGTGATATGTTCCTAGGTGTCTTTGGGATGAGATGTGATATGGTTCATAGGTGTCTTCGGGATGATATGTGGTTATTGTCGAGGATTGAGTGCCGGCGGGATTCTATGAGCTATGTATGGCCAGGTTGCGGCACTAGCTTGAGCTTCGTATGTCCAGGTTGCGGAACTAGCTCAAGAAGAGGGGGAAGCATGAGAGCATTAGGCATGAGGGCTTGAGCATTATCCAGTGGGAAGGTGGTGTGGGGTACCCATACATTGATCAAATTAAAAATATACTCTATTAACTTGTGTTACTTGTTGAGTGTGACTGGTGAGGCTGGGTGGATAGATTCCTTGCTAGGTTTTGGTTCTTCTATTTTCTCACAGGGCATTAGGATGTCTCCCCACTTGTGCACGAGTGCTTTAGGTTTCCCGACTAGGTATACTTGTATGCTCACCCTATGTTTGATTTTAGGTTTTCAGGAGGACTACAGGGACTGTGTGGGACATTACTAGTCAGGCAGGGGGAGTTTCTGCAGTTTTCTATTGTTTTTTTCCATTACATTTTGGTACAATACATTCGAGATTTTCTGTACTTATACTTTGGTTTCAGTATTGTATAAAGCATGCATATGGGATTGGTTTTGGGCTATTTCTATACGTTTTCCTTTTCTTATTCTTGGTATTTGTCTCGTCCTATTTCCCGATCTTAAATTAATAAAAAGGGTAATGCCTCCCATATATGTGAAAAACTCATACCCATGGTGTTAGTCGCCACTCTGGGGCCTACTGGAGGCGGGACTCGGGGGGTCATTATCTCCCTTCCACCATTTCCAGCTCTGGAGGGGCATCTTTGGGGGGAGGGGGTCGTGACATTTAACACCTAGGGAGGTAAGAAAATAATATAATTTTATTGATAATGGAAATAAAAAATATATTTCATGGGTGAAATGGTGATTATAGAGGGTGGCATTTTATATTTGAGGACAATATCACAATTTTAATTTTTTAATGAAAAATATTTACCTACATTTGTGAAAAGAACAATCTCTTCATAATAGAATATTAATGGCAATTGGAAAAATTAATGTTGAATATTGAAATTAATGATATTTTATACTTGATTTAATGAAATTTTACCTTTATCTACTTATTTTAACCCCCATTAAATCCATGATTACCATAATCATGGTAATTAATTTTTATTGTTTTCACTTTTTTATGTACAAAATTTATGTTTAACTTATTATATAAATTAAATTATTTTCATTAAAAGTATTTAATCCATTTTTCTAAATAAAATTCATATAATTGGAAAATATTCACTTAAAATTTAACCATAGATACAAAAAAAGTGGGTCACTAAGAAGTGTATTTTCAAGAAAAATATGATTTTATATTAACTCTTTGTTAAATAATATTTAGTTTATTAATGTAAATTAATATTTAATGATTTATAACCGATATATTTCCTTAAAAATATCAATACAGTTTTTTAATCAATAAAAATTGAGAAACATTAGTCACATTAAACATGTTTTTACAAAAAACATATTTTTAAATATAAATTAATCTTATACTAAAATTTATTATATATTTTATTCAAAAGATCATCAGTGGATTAAATATTAATAATTAATACAATTTTCACATGTAATAATATTCAAAACATAATGGTAATTTTAAATTACCAACCTAATTAAAAATCCATAAGTACTTTTTAAAAAAATCATTTTTTTCATTTTCACCGGAAAATCAATATTTTACAAAAAAAACTCCAAACTTTCACCATATATTAATTTTTAAATTTTCATTCAAAATGTTTTATTAATTTTACGAAATATTTAATTAAGATTTCTAAAAATTAATTATAATATTTCATTAAAAAATAAATACTAACTATTTTTTATGAAATATTATATCTAATGGAAAAAATTACATTTATAAAAATTGATTGATTATTTAAAAACAATTATAAAAAATTTATATTGATTGCGAAGTTTATATATATTTATTTGAAAAATTAGTTAATAATATTCATACATTCCCATTTAACATCTATTTATAACTGTTATATATTGTGTGTCTTGTTTATACTCAGTGTCATTCGTCAAACATGATATCAAGAATATTTTTCAGTTATGAAATCTTTTGGTGTAACATCACCCCATATTTAATATACTTCATCCTTTAAATATAAAAATTATCCTTGTAACCAAGGGTTTGAAATTTGAACATATCATTCTTTGGAACCCACATCATGAAATGGCCCAATGAAACTTCTTGAAAATAAAAGAGAAAAGGAATTACATAAGTTTCCATAGAATACAAATTACTCAGTATCCATGTATGATTTCATAGGTGGGATGTAATTATTTTGACATGCATGAAAATAGACATGTCTAAATAATTATGGAGAGTGATAATGATCGTTTATCATAAGAATTTGAATGATAAATATTATGTTATGGACTATAAAACTATATTTATGTGATTATTTATAATCTATTTGATTGATCAAAAATGATTCTAATAGGAAAAAGGTTTCATTTTAAATATATTTTCCTTTTATTTGAAAAATTAAATAAATTTTTTGACTAAATTAATTATGAGAAATACTTACCAAATTTTTTTTTCTTTTATCCTTTATCTAATTTCTACCACACGCCCATATTTTTTGAAATGATGAGTATCCAAGAATAATTTTCATCAATAAAGCACTAAAATCAATATATAACATATCATGTACACCATAAAATTATAAATAAATATTACCCATATATATAGACATTATTCATGACCAAAATGGTTGGAATAAGATGCATCATTAAAAATAATTTTATTGATTCACATCTAAAAGAATATTAATCACCTAATAACAAAACCAATATTTAATCCTTTGATTTTTGATATAAAAAACTATATTCTTGAAATTTACACAATAATTATATTCCAAATGGTTTAATTTAAAAAATCATAATAACCATGACATCACATAGGCCAACGGAAGGAGTTTTACCCTTTTCAACCATTGGTTGTTAGTTGATACCCCACAATTATTCTAATGTGATGGGTTTTCACCCAGAACGTGAGGCATGATTATCCCTACAATATAATAATTATGAAATTAATATAAAAATGACGATCATGATTTAAAAAAATTAATAAATATAGTCAATATGAACCATAATTATTATCACTTCGTTAACATAGACATCTAAATATTTAGAGGCATACATCATGTAATAGAAATTCCATGTATAAACATAATCCCAAAAAAAATTCTCCCACAATCCTATTCATAAACATACTCTATCATAAAATAAAACATCAAATAGGGAGAATAAATATTTTAAATTTTTATTAACCATAATATAATAATATTATCCCTTTCATTTTCATTTCTTCACATGATTTCACAGCAATTTTAGTTGTAGATGAAAATGTATTTCCAACACTTTTTTTCGATCATGGTGATATAAATCCAACGTAATAAAATTCAGACACAAATTATCATAATTTCCTTACACATTTCATCTATAACATATCATTGTTGAGTTTATATCTATAATTTCATTATTCAATTGTTTTGGCCTTTTTTATTTATAGTCATGAACCCTCTCACCAAACATAAAAAAATGTATGTATATTTATATCTAGATATATATTCAATAAAATTTCTTTTACTTCACAAAAAACATGTTTTGGACATACCACAAGACTTATTAGTTGTTTTATTCTCCATTTCCTTCCACCACATCCATTTTTTACTCATTTCATATCCTAGAAAAAGGAGTTGAAAAATCCATCTCAACATTCATGGAAGAAGGAACTACATTATAATAACATATAAATTCTCATATGGCCAATGATATTTGTACTCCAGATTTCAATCCCTTGTAAAATCATTTAGTTTTTCAATTTTTTATCTGAATAATATGTGGTACATACATAGCTAATCTTATTATGCTTTCTTAATATGAAGTATCTAAGTATTCTTTATTTTAGTTCATTTCCAATATGTTTTTCTCTAACCTTTAATAAAATCTAAAGTTATATATTTATCAAATAAAATATTATTAAATATTTTCCCATTCAATGGAAAGAAATTTTCATTCTTAATGGAATTATTATACCAAGACCCAATTGATAAAATTCAATATCAAATAATAATTATACGGTGTTGCATTTTGGAATTTCAAACATCAGATTACATAAAATATCTTCTCCAGGGCATTGATCTATACTTTTAATACAATTGTATAATATGATCCGAAGAATGATTAATGCATGTTGCATCATAAAATAATCCACTTTATAAATTTTACATCATGGTTGATTGAGTTTTATTATATAATTGATACCACTATAATTAGTATCCTGTGTTAACTGAGGCATAACAATAGAAATAATTTCTAATTTAATTCCAATCTTTTAATGATGCTAATTTAGAAAGGTATTTTCCTCCTAGTTCCTTCAAACTACATGTTCTGTTTATCCCTTATGATAAAAATTATGTGTAGTAGTAGTTTGGATTATGAAATATGGAAATATTAAAATCAAAAATCATTTGATCATAACCATAATGTTAAATGTTTAATTTTTTATCTGTAATTAGAATCCAAATATATAATATTACTTTAACCAACCTACGATAAAAATTATAATGACTTATCCTTAAAATTATTATTATCATGATTTTTTGTTAATAAATAACTCTCTTCCCCTTTTATGATCATTTTACGTTTATAATTATATAGTATTATGGAATTAATCATAAATTAAATCCCTTATAATACAAAGGGGAAAATTATATTCAGTTTCATTTTTCTCCTATAATTTAAAAATAAAAAATTAAATTAGGAATTAATTACTTGGAAAGTTTTCAAAAATATTGGAATTACATGTTTATTTGCCTAATATGTTCTTAAACCCTATGGAAAACATTTTAAATTGTGTTATATGTTTAAAAATATAAATATAGGACAAAAAATAAAGTAAATTGTTAATCTATTGAAAAATTATAAAAATCATTTAATATTTACAGTTAGTATAAATTTTTATAGATCTTATAAAATAAATCAATTTAAAAGGAAAAAACACTGACATTATTTTAATTAAAAATTGATTTTAAACCCCATAGAAATTAATTAATGCCCCTTTTGGTAACAAAGATAATCACTATCATAACTTATTGTAATATATTGTATGATGTAAATGCAGCCTACCTAAATCCCAATGATAAAACATTTTGTAACACCCACATTTCATGTTAAAAAAAGTAACATTACCGAATGTATGGGTGCACTATCTTGGAGCATCCATCATACAAGGTATGCTAGGCATGCTCAGTGGTATCTGAGTGAAAAAACCATATAAATATTAATGTACTCTCCCAATGTTTTTGGGAAACCCAAATATATTATCGATATATTTTTGCTACCATATTAAGAATAAAATATTTTAATTCTATTATATTTTTATCATAAAAACATTTTAAAATTAATTTTAAACTAATATAAAAAACTTTTTTGGATATCTAAATTCAATTTTCAATTAAAATAATATTTTGAATAAAAATGTAACTAGTAATAAGGAAATTGGGTTTTTAATTAGAGACTACATGAAATATTAAAAAAATCATGAATGAAAAATAACAATCATAGAGGCAAAACCTTGAATATCATCATAAACATGAAAAATAGAACATTTCTATTTTTGTTTGTAATAACATTCCATATAAACATGTTAAAAGAATAATTTTCCAAACCATTTAAATAATTTAAAAATATACATACTATGTAATGTATAAATATTTTTTGTGAATATAAAAACATTCATACAAACATTTTAAATGTATGGACATTGAAGAGAAATAGTTAGATGGAAAACATTAACATAATTTTTTTAACAAAAAGTCCCTTACCACTTCTGAAACACTTCCATTATAAGACTCATGAAATAATAATAACATAAAAAAATAAATATATTGTAAATAGGTGAAAACATGATATAATTTTTAAAAAGGGATATAAATACACCATATAAAATAATATTATTACATAAAGCCAATATATACCTCATTTAAAGAAAATTAAATGATGTCCCTTACATTTAGTCTTACATATGATGTACATTAGTAATCTTCTAGAATAATAAATATAATATCACATTATTTTCATACATGGATATTATGTATTTTATTTGGATATTAAAAACATTACAAAAACAAATGTCCATGGACCATAACTGTTCAGTTCTACTGGACACATGAAAAAAGTTTGTAATTTCGTAAAATTTTATAAAAACATCCCATATATATTATTGCCAATATTATTTCTACAAAAAACCGCTACTTATTAGTTTGTAGAGGGTACAAAAAAGGGTGACATAGAATGCACAGTAAGGTTAAACATAAGTGATATAAATTTATTATCTTACAAAGCCACAACATTTGGAATATGCATATGTGATCATGAGAATTACATTCAATGTTAACTAAAAACCTACCATGTATCACAAACATGAGTTATAGAATGAAATATTAGTATGAACTATAATAAAGCATCATAATAACACATTCTTGAACTATATGTTCAAATAATAACTGTGTGTGGAATCATTATCATTATAGAAAACAACTACATATATCAACACAATCCACTAACACTCACATATTAGGCAATTTCAACAATTTCCTTTAATGGATCAATCACCTTAACTTGTTTCACATCACAAATCATTCACATCGACTAGTTTCCCATTATATATCGGGAACATGTAATTGTTTCACATAACTATACTAGGACCTATAATTCATTTAACAATGCTTTGGTGGGAGATATAGGTCCCCACCATCATTTATTGAAAACTATTCAAATTTGTTCCATAATACCCTAAAACATTCATCACATTTGAACCCATGTAATGAAATGATTTCCATACCACTTAATTATAACCTAAATCATTAAATAGATATAGGTCTCATAAATTTCATTCTATAATATACATAAATCATTCAAGGAAGTAATAATAATGGTATATTTAGGTCATATCCCAATTAAAGCATAAGTTCCATCATATAATGTCATGTTATATGGAAAATAATTTTTTAAAATATTCTATGAAATAATTCTTCAGGAAAATACATTTTTTTAAATAAGTTTTCTAATGGTCGGTACAATATTAAAGGAATCTATTTTCCATAAAAATATCCTTATAATATTATAATGGAATGGTCAAATGAATTAATGTAACATTAAATAAAAAAATATATTTTATTTATGTAAAAACAATTTTGTTCAATCTTTTGTTGGAGAAGTCCCAAAGTATGTCATTTGGAAAATGGAAAAAATATTTCATGCCAAAAATTTTGTAAATTATGAAACATGGGTAAATATAAAATTAAATATTGTTTAGAAAATAACAAAACATTTCGGAAATATTTTCTAGAAATCATTAATGTTGAAGATAAATATTCCCCATTGAAATATTAAAATTAAACAATCCTGAATACTTACAAGATATTTTAATAAAATCATAAAAATTTATAATTAGTAGAATTATATTCCCCATGAATTATAGAATAATATGTGGATATATGTGTCACGACCCGTCCCCGGGGCCCGTGCCATGACTACGCCAAGCACGCCTTCCATAGGCCAAGGGATGGCGACTATCATCAAAGGCGTAAATACTGATAACTGGGAAGGTATTGCCTTTATAAAAATTAAACAAAACACCACAGAGTACAAGAGGAAGTAAATGCTAAGTACCACAGTTACAAAAGTGCTGAAAGTACAAAGGGGTCGGAAATACAAGCCCAATAGATAGGTACAACTACAACTGAAAGTAAAGTACAACAGATAAGACAAGCAGCTGGAAGATGACACGCAACTCCTGGATCTTCCACCACGGATCCTACTAGAAGGGTAGGTACAGATGTCCTCCTCAGTACTCCACTTCTGATCGTCTGTCCGTCTGTCTCCTCTGGGTACCGACTCTTCATGAGATCCACCTCCGGGTACCGTCCAGTCCTCGAACTCTTGGCCTCCGTCAGTGCTGCCCATAGTCTACAACCAACAGAATGAGGTGCGGGCATAGTCCGTGCAGGGGTGAGTATACGATACTTAGTAGGGACCCCAAGACCCTCAAGGTCTCTCTAAATCCAACTTGGATAACCACAAAGCATAATCTCAACAGATAACCCTTACTTTTCTATAATACCATACTTATACCTAAGTTATCATGTAACCCATCTTAATCATGATGAAACACAATGGTTATGAAATCAATGGATAACCACTACCTTGGTATATTCCCAAACATATAACTAAGTTATCAAGTGACCCATCTCAATCATGAGGTAAACACAAAGGTCATAGGCTCATCTCAAACCTGGATTTTCATTTTCGAAACCGTAACTGCTGAAGAGCTGCATCTCTGACGAGTACAGTGATCCTATCACGACTCCGAGGTACTTCTCACTAACCTTAGACTGCTAAGGTACCCCTCCCATCGAGTACCGCGAGTCTGCTTCCAACTACCGGGCGCTCCGTCCACTGAGGGTCTGCCGCCAAATACTTGGCACTCTCCCTGATAGCCTACAAGGGTACTCCTCCTATCGAGTACCACAGGTCTGCGGCCTACTACCGGGTGCTCTGTCTATCGTGGGTCTGTCTCCAAATACCGGGTGCTCAGTCCACTGGTCTAGTCGACTCATTCCAAGTCGATTCGGTCAAGCAGTCGTCTGGTCTCATCCAGCTACACGGTCTCTGTACTCCGTACACTCGTCTTTGGGACGGTCCTCTCCACGATCTACAGGTCGATACTCTAAGTATCTCAAAGTTCCATTAATAAGTATCTCAAAGTACCACCTCATCATAGGGGTCTCAATGCAACAGACGGCGCTTCAATCGGACACCTGGTCTGTGAGTTATTAGTCTTTTCGTCCCAGGGGCCCGGTAGGTTTCGTGTACGAACCAACCCGACCATATCTCAAGTGCACCCCGAACTCTCATAGGGTATACTCATAGAGACCGTTTCTCAACCAGATCACCAACGTCGATGACGGTTCGTCAAACAGACGTCTGGTCTAAAAGTTATCAGCTTTTCCGTTCCAGGGGCCCGATTAGATTTCAGGTTCAACCCAACCCGGCCACTATCCAACTGCATCCTAACCTCAGGGGAAGTATGCCAAATGTTCTGTCTCATCAAGAGTAATCAAACAAAGTCAACGTCACATCAATCGGACTTTCGGAGCTCAAGTTATAAGCATTTCTTCTCCGAGGGCCCGATTGGTTTCGGGTTCTAACCAACCCGGCCGTACCCCAAGTTCTCAGAAACCTTGAGTTTAATATACCTAAATGACTTACTTGATCCAAGGATCACAACGCAACTGACGGTGCGTCGATTGGTGGTCTGTAACCCAATATATTGTCATTTGAACAAAAACCTCCCAGAAATAGGGGTTCGGGCCCCGTCCGACCCGGCCCGAGACCCCCTGGGTCGGCCCGAACTGGGTCGACCCGACCCGGGTCCGGGTCCGGACCACTTGGGCACCGCCCGGCCTGGCTGGCAGGACCCAGCCGAACCGGCGCGGCGTGGCCTGGTGCGTGCGGCTCGGCCCGGTGCGGTCGGTCCTGGCAGGCACGGGTGCCGCGCGCGCCGCGTGAGCGCAGAAGGGGGAACCGCCACCCCTTCAGACCGAGCGGTGGCCCCGTGGGGGTCCGCCCTGCCACATTGACCGGGGGTCAAACCCCTAGTTTTTTCTAGAATATGGCTGGCCGTAACGGCCGGCCAGTGGCTCATGCTGGGCAGTTTGGTCCTGCCCTTCAGCGAACCGGCGACCGGCGGCTCCGGCCGCCCTCCTTTGCTCTGCCGCGGCCTTGGTCCGACCTGCGCGGCGCAACAGCGCCGCACCCCTTCGCTGAGGCCCGACTCTGGCCGCGGGTTCATTCGGCCTTAACAGCGTGGCGCGACGGTGCCACGCTTCTTCACCACATTTCTCCTTCTCTCCACGCGGTGTGACGGCACCACGTCACTTCAATTTTAATCCACGAAGATAACCATCAAAATAAAACAGGGGAGGAGGTTCGACCGTGTTTGTGCGGTCCGACCCCCTCCGTTGTTTTGATAACAGGTGGCTGATATTATTGAAAAACGTCTAAATAAAAATCCGAACGTAAAGAAAAAACACCTACAGTAAAGAAATAAAAAATAAATTTGTAAAACAAATTTTATTTTTATTCCTCGCATTTTTTAACAAATCCTCCCAATCAAACGCAACTCCCGAAAGGGTATTCTTAAGCAAATATTGGCACTACGAGTTCAGCGGTGCCCTCGGAATTTTGATTCTAATAACTGATTCAAAATTTATAAAACCCCGCTCGTATGTTTACTGAACGTACCCGAGCCTAACTTCGGAAATTGATTTCGGGCACACCGGGCCTCGAAATCAGGCGCCGTAAGAAACTGCGAACTCGTAAAATTCCAAATAAATTAAGAAAAAGAAATTTCTATGAAATTTACAGGTCTATAAATTACTACCACATTAGGGATTTACATCCCCATAAAGCTATAACACAAATTAGGGAAACAAAAGTGGTACTGAGCACGCATCTGAGCCTTCCACTCCCATGTGCTCACCTGGAGGTTCCCATTCTACCAATGAAAGCGCACAAGAGGAATCAACCATCCTCGTAGGACCCGCTCCTATCGATCCTCAACCTCTACTGGAACCCCGCAAAAGTTACCCCATCGCCAATGTCCAACTCCCCATGGTCGATGATATGCTTTGGGTCAAGCACGTATCTCCTCAGCGGAGATACGTGGTAGTCATCGTGCCCCTGTTGCAACTGAGGTGGATGGGTCAAACGGTAAGCCACATCGCCTACCCTACTGAGAACCTAAAGGGGTCCGATGTAGCGCGGAGATAACTTGCCACCCCATCCAAAACTCCGTAACTCACGTCGAGGTGAGACCCGTAGGAAAACGTGGTCGCCATCCTCAAAATCTAGTGGTCTCCACCTCCTATCAGCATAAGTATTTTGTTGGCTCTGAGGTGTCCTCATCCACTCCTGGGTGACTTGGACCTTTTCTGGTCCTACAAGAGCTTCTAGGATTTCTTATTTGCTGATAATAGAAATCCGGTCTCATCCCCAGGATGAACCACGGTCTTTGCATAATATAGTCAATCCCGACATGGATGATACTAATCTATACCAAGGATGAAGTCGTAAGGCCTCGATGCTACTACCATGAGATCCAACCGTTACTCTCACCTCCAAGGGTTGAGTCACAATGTCAGCATCAGTGTGTGGTAACTGGGTCTCCTCCAGTAGGTATCTCAAAAGTGAGGGTAAAGTCAACGTTTTTTTTAAATCGGAACCTCTTAGTAAAAAAAAGAGAGGACAGGAAAGTAAATGCCATAATGAAAGGTGTCTTTTATTACTGAAGCTCAAAGTACAAGGCACAAAGCATCTATAAACAAACATCAACAAAGCTAGAAGCAATACGAACAAAAGTCTCTATGTCTGGAGCTAGTCCTGCTCATGTATGTCCGCTTCCGGAGCTCCATAGTCGTATGCGTCTGCTGCCAGAAGCTGAGCTCTCTCATGTCCACCAGTTCCCTACGGTTGGGGTGGACCTCCTGGTGGTGGTGGTGGCAACACCTCGAAGTGTCGTCCACCTCCAGCTACATAGCCAACTCCCCTGCCATGGCCGCCTGCTCCTTGCGGTCTGCCCTAATTGAACATCTGCCTCTGTCTAAGGGGTTCTTCCTCTATCTGTTGATCATCTGTACGGCGGGTCGGACAGTCACGTGCCATGTGACCAAGCCCTCCGCAGGAGTAACACTACCCACTCTTGGAACAACTGTCTCTGACTCCACCATGGTTTCCCCGCACAACTGAACCTGAGTCGTGCAGTCGGCCACCGGAGGTCTGGTCTCTTGGACCTCTGTTTCATCTGTCTACTGCCCGCTGTAGAAGACTCTGCCACATGCCGACTAGTGGTGTGTCCTATTGTTGCAGACTGCTCAGCAAGGAAACTCTCCACTAAGTGGGCTCTCTCCAACACCCCTGTCTGCGTCGGGATGATGTGAGAAGCAACAGAAGCTCTAATCTCTCTCCTGAGCCCCTGCTCGAAGGTTCGGGGCCTAAAGAATGGGTCTTGTATCATGTCTGTAGAGTAGCACGAGAGGTATGTGAACCTCACTGAGTTCTGAGCTACACTCATGATGCCCTACTGCAGATAAAGTAGCTCCTGGATCTGCACCGCTCAAAGGGTGGCTGGTAAAAACTCTACCCGGAACAGGCTCTTGAAGTCTACCCGCAGAAGTGATGCATCGTCATGCATCTGGAGCATCAGGATCCTCCATCTGCCTGCTACTGCTTGAAGGAGGCTGGAAGCAAGGATCACCATGAAGTCTATTGGTGTCCCCACTAGCCTGAAGACTCTCAACATAGCCTCCATCCAATCCTCATCCGCCTACGGGTCCGTCTCTCCCCTAAACCTGGGTGGCCTCTGGCGCTAAAACTCGTGTAGTGCGCTCAAGCGATGTGCACTCTCCGCTGCTGGGACTGGTGGCATCGGTGTCCCAACGGGTGGAAGTACAACTGGTGCCCCCACTGGTGCCTCAACTGGGATAGGGCCATGTACTGAGGCCTCGTCGCTCGGAAGGCTATCAGTACGTACCACTCTTGGGGATCTAGCAGGTCATCCACAGGGAGGCATCCTGAAAGAAAAAAACATGACACGGTCAAACGATTTATACCTTGTGAGCTGACCTGTTTTGATCTGACTTTTAAAACATTTGGAAACACACACGCAATCATTGTTTTTGTGCACAAAGTCGGAAATCAGTTGTCAGGGTCATGGAGTATGGACAAGTCGGTCACCCGCACCAACATTGGATTCCCTGAACTGAAAAGCACACTTAGTTTGATTAACATTATTGCTTCACAGAAAGGAAAAATATCAGTGTCCTAAGTTATGCGGGAGAACTGACTCCTCTGATACCAATATTTCATGACCTGTCCCCGAGGCCCGTGCCGTGACTACCCCATGCCTGCCTTCCATAGGCCAGGGGCTGGTGAATAGAACCAAAGGCGTAAATCCTGATAACTGGGAAGGCATTGCCTTTATAAAAATTAAACAAAACACCAAAGAGTACAAGCGGAAGAAAATACTTAGTACAGCAGTATCAAAAGTTATGAAAGTACAAAGGGGCCGGAAATAAAATCCCAACAGATAGGTAAAACTACAACTGAAAGTAAAGTACAATAGATAAGACAAGCAGCTGGAATATGACACGCAGTTCCTGGATCGTCCACCACAAATCCTACCTGAAGGGTAGGTACATATGTCCTCCTCAGTACTCCACATCCGATCGTCCGTAAGTATGTCTCCTCTAGGTACCGACTCGTCATGAGATCCACCTCTAGGTATCGTCTAGTCCTCGAACGCTTGGCCTCCATCAGCGCAGCCCGTAGTCTGTAACCAACACAACGAGGTGCGGGCATATCCCGTGCAGGGGTGAGTATACGATACTCAGTAGGGACCCTGAGACCCTGAAGGTCTCTCTAAATCCAACCAGGATAACCACAAAGCATAATCTCAACAGACAACCCTTACATAGGTATAAGCCCATTCTTTTACCTATGTTATCAAGTAACCCATCTCAATCATGAGGAAACACAAAGTTTATGAAATCAACGGATAACCACAACCTAGGTATATGCCCATACATATACCTAAGTTATCAAGTGCCCCATCTCAATCATGAGGTAAACATAAAGTTTATAGACTCAGCTCAAACCATGATTTTCATTATCGAAACCGTAACTACATAAGAGCTCTGTCTCTGATGAGTACAGTGATCATGTCACGACTCTGAGGTACTGCTCACTAACCTTAGACAACTGAGGTACTCCTCCCTTTGAGTACCGCGGGTCTGCTGCCAACTACCGGGCGCTCCGTCCGCTGAGGGTCTGCCGCCAAATACCGGGCGCTCTCCCTAATAGCCTACAGTGGTACTCCTCCTATCGAGTAGTGCCGGTCTGCAGCCAACTACCGGGCGCTCCATCCGCCGTGGGTCTGTCGCCAAATATTGGGCGCTCCGTCTACTGGGCTAGTCGACTCACTCCAAGTCGAGTCGGTCAAGTAGTCGTTGGGTCTCAGCCGCCTACATGGTCTCCGTACTCTGTACACTCATCTCCGGGAGGGTCCGCTCCATGATCTACAGGTAGATACTCCATGTATATCAAAGTTCCATGAAGAAGTATCTCAAATGACCGCTTTGTCATAGGGGTCTCAACGCAACAGACGACGCGTCAATCAGACGCCAGGTCTGTGAGTTATTAGCCTTTTCGTCCTAGGGGCCCGATTGGTTTCGTGTGCGAACCAACCCTGCCGTATCTCAAATGTACCCCGAACCCTCATAGGGTATACTCATTGGGACCGTTTCTCAACATGATCACCAACGCCACCGACGATTAGTCAAACAGACATCCGGTATGAAAGTTATCAGTTTTCCGTTCTAGGGGCCCAGTTGGATTTCGGGTTCAACCCAACCCAGCCACTATCCAACTGCATCCTAACCTCAGGAGAAGTATGCCAAAAGTTCCTTCTCATCAAGAGAAATCCAACAAAGTCGACAACACGTCAATCGGACGTCCGGATCTCAAGTTATAAGTGTTTCTGCTCCGAGGGCCCGGTTGGTTTCGGGTTCGAAACAACCCGGTCATACCCCATGTTCTCCGAAACCTTGAGTGTAATATACCAAAACGACCGCCTCGATCCAATGATCACATCGCAACTAACAGTGCACCGATTGGAGGTCATTAACCCAAGATATGGGCGTTTGAACGAAAACCGCCCGGAAATAGGCGGTTCGGGCCCGGTCCGACCCGACCAGAGACCCCCTGGGTCGGCCCGAACCGGGTCGACCCGACCTGGGTTCGGGTCCGACCCACTAGGGCGCGGCTTGGCCCGGCTAGCGCGAACCGGCCCAACCGGCGCGGCCCGGGCCGACGCGGCCGGTCCCGGCCGGCACGGGGGCCACACGCGCCGCGTGAGCGCGGAAGGGGGGAACCGCCACCCCTTCAGACCGAGCGGCGGATCCGCGGGGGTCCGCCCTGCTACGTTGACCGGGGGCCAAACCCCCAGTTTTTTCCAGAATCTTGCCGGACATAACGGACGACCAGCGGATCATGCGGGACCAGTTGGTCCCACCCTTCAGCGAACCAGCGGCCGGCAGCTCCGGCTGCCCTTCTTTGCTCCGCCGCGGACAATGGCTGCAGCCTTGGTCCAACCGGCACGATGCGATGGCACTTCCCCCTTCGCTGTGGCCCGACTCCGGCTATGGGTTCGTTCGGCCTTAACAGCGTGGCGCGATGGCGCCACGCTTCATCGCCGCATTCCTCCTTGTCTCTACGCGGTGCGACAGCACCGCGTCGCTTCCATTTTAAGCCATGAAGATAACCATCAAAATAAAACCTGGGAGGAGGTTTGGCCATGTTTGTGCGGTTCGACCCCCTCAATTATTTTGATAACAGCTGGCCGATATTATCGATGAACGTCCAAATAAAAATCCGAATGTAAAGACAAAACCACTACAATAAAAAATAAAAAACTATATTTGTAAAACAAATTTTATTTTTATTCCTCACATTTTATAACAACTCCTCCCGAGAAAACGCAACTCTCGAAATGGTCTTCTTAAGCAAATATCGGCATTGTGAGTTCAACGGTGCCCTCAGAATTCTATTCCGAGCACCGGTTCAAAAGTTATAAAAAGCCGCTCGTACATTTACTGAACGTTCCCGAGCCTAACTTTGGAAATTGATTTCGGGTACACCGGGACTCAGAATCAGGCGTCGTCAAAAACTGCGAACTTGTAAAATTCTAAAGAAATTAAGAAAAAAAATTCCTCAAAATTTCCAGGTCTTTACAATATGAATATCTAAATATTGATAATAATAATTAGAAAATACATTCTTGGGATGTATATAAACTACATAGAAGAAATATGCAGTGTATAAGGGATGCGTCCCATAGAAATAAACGTGAGAAGAAAATCCATTATGTTATGTCTTTTCATCCTTATTAATCATTAAAACATCATTTATAATAAATATATGATTATAATAAATATAAAATTAAACCATATTCATATACATAATACCATATTTCATTTAATTTAGACATTATATTACTCTCTAATTAACATTTACACATTTATGTTCGGTTTGAGGTAATAATAGTTTTGTTTGTTGAACATGTTTTGACTTTTTATTCATGAAAATCATAATTACATCAACATTTGAATATATTAAGAATTACAACCCTGATAAAAATATAATTTATATTCATTATATATGTTTTAATGGTTATCTATAAAATTTATATCTATAATATAAAATATATCATTCATGGAGATGATATTTCGTACGTACGAATGAATGTTGTTATTATTTTTAATCTGAATAAATGAAAAAAAAAATTTATATTATCATTAAATAATAATAATTATTTTTTATATATTATATATATTGAAAAATCATCTACATTATAATCCATTAGTAATTTGTGTGAAAATAAATTCACATTCCATCATGGAGATGGTAAGCCATATATAAGTATTGGAAACATTATCATTTTCCAAAAGATTGGGTGATAAAATGGTAGATATGATATAATCATTAAATAATTATAATAATTTCATTTATTTCATATATAAACGTTAAATCAATAATAATTTCCATGCATAAAATATGGTGACTGAAAATGAATTGTATCGCAATGTAGAGAATGTAAGCTATATGTACACATGAGCGATACATTTAATTCTTGTTTGATGGAAAATATGATGTATAATAGTGTTTTAATATTCATAATGAAAATTAATCATATTTATTATTATTAATTTGATTTTTTATGATATATATCATATATTTCAATAATTTACTGAATTTTATAAAAGAATGGTTATTGGTTAGAGGGATTACCTCTTCTTTGAAACCACTCCACTATATCTCTTCTAAAGGAGTCTAGTATGGTCCATTGAAAATGTCAAGAACTCTATAATAAGGATAGGTAAGAGGAGAAGATAATTCATTATAGTTTTAATAGTATTTAAGTTTCATGGTGTGGAAAAGAGATGAGGGAGGGGGTTTCCTTTTATAATGAATGTGAGAGGCACTTTTGGAATTTGTCCAATGATTAATTAATAATAAATTAACTCTTAATAAATATCTTATAAATGTCATGGTAATTGAAGATAATTTATTATAGGGTTGTAATTCCATAAAAACAACATTGTAGATGTGGTTTCAGTCATTTTAAACCATCCCTATTTTTTAAATATTAGTTAACTTATTCGAATTTAACAAACGATAAAAACATTTTAAATATTAAATGTTTTAAATTTTTAACATATATTATGATAATTGAATAATAAAGTTTTCATTTATTATATTTTAGACTTCATTTTTCACTTTTTTCCATAAATATTATTTTTATGATTTTATCTAATATAATGATATATTATTTTAATAAAAAATCATTAATGTCAATTTTGACAGTAATCATTACATTAACATTAATAAGATAAATCCCTCAAGATAACCTCAAACCCCATAATTTAATACACCTAGAAGATGATATATTTACCTCTAAAGTTCTTGTAGAAAAATTATAATTTAAATTATATTTATTTTAATATTTATAATATCAATTAATTGAATATTTCATTAATTGAATAAATAAATCAGAATCATTATGTGATTTTTTATAAAAACGGTTTGTTTACTAAAAACTAAAAATAAAATACCATGATATATATATATAATTTATATTTCTTAATGAAATATATATTAGATCATATATTCTATTTAACTTAATTTTAAAAATATTATACATATTAAAATTATGAATGTGACATTTTGTCACTCTCTTTGATTTTCATAATAAACATGACATTTCCTTGACATGTGTCTATTGAATTATTATATTTTATTTTTATTGGTTAAGGGTCTAATTTTCTTCATAAAATAATATTTTTCATGTCCTATGGTAGTTTGATAATATTAATAATTTTATTTTTATCCTTAATTACCATATTTTCATTAACCATGTTAATAAAAATTATTAAATTTATTATTCATATTTTACAACAACTAAATATAAATAAAATATAATTTTTTATATTAATAGTAATAATATTTAATTTATTTTACCAAATTTAATTCGCATAATATTCAAAAATTAATTAAAAATTAATCACTTATACTAGATGAAACAACGAGTTTATATAGAAAATTTAATTTCTTATAGTTCTTATATACAATTTAAATATGATATTAGATTTGATGAACTAAATTGGATTAAATTATTAATATTTGATCTAAATATATATTAAAACCAATTAAAAATAAAATTTCACAATATAAATTATTTAGATGAGAAGGATATTTTCAATTAATATACAATATGTTTCAACATTCATCAAAACATGAATCTTTAACACAAAATATAAAAAAATTAATAAAAACTATATTTTTATATTCAAATTTAAAATAATATGTTAAATTTTTTAAATATAACTTATAAATGTGTCATAAACTATATTTTTATCAACTGAGTCATGCAAAGGAAGTAAAACTTACCTTTTATAAAAAAAATTCTCTTCTCCATAAAAACTAGTTTTGTTATCATATCATTATAAAACACACATATGCTAAATATTATAAATTTGATTTTATAATAATATAAATATATTTAATATAATATTAAAAAGTTACTTTTTTAATTTATTGGTATAAAACGCACTTCATCATATTGGAATAATTTTTTAGAAGAAGATTCATTTAAATTTAAAAAAGTGTTTTACATTAATTTATAATAATTTGGTAAAAAATAAATAAATATTTTTAAAAAATAATGTCATAATTAAATTAATCTCATTCATACCCATTATTTTTATATCTTGTGTATAATTATCTTTTTTAATCAATTAATATAATAAAACGATGTTTAGTAATAACTCATCCAAATGTGTTACACAAGCTAAGTAGATGTTTCATGTAATTCAAGACATCAAAGAAGCAATTTTTGAAAACATATAACATAAAAATAAGGTTATGTTAGATTCTACCCCACTAAAAATGTATTTACCTATATAAATTCATTTAGGTTGTCATATTATTATTAAAATAATGATTATTTAATATAAATCCACATTGTAAAAGTGCACACTAATACGTCCTAAAAAGTAAAGGATGGAAGAAAAGATGTTAACAAAATTAACTTATAACAAGGCATCCACATACACGAATATATAATGAAATTGAAAATATGGACATAAAATAGAAAATAATCCAAAATTTTCTAATTTAGATTCATGGAGAATGTTTTCAAGATAATGTTAACAGTCATAAATCAATAAATCTGTGATGATTTAAGGGACCATATTCTTAATAAAATTATTGGTATTGTGATAATTTTTTTATTAGAATATACATTTCCAAAATTTTAATAATTAAAAAAATAATATGTACCAACATTATTTTAGTCTGGCCTCACCTTTTGTTGTCACTTGATTAATTTATAATTCATCTCTTATTTTGAGAAAATATGATATCAAAATTGTATTTCCTAAAAAACTAGTATATCAAAATATCTATAGTTGAAGGAAATTCCTTTACGTATATCAATAGTTATCATCACAAAAAACTGTTAGAACATGGTATCTTATATAAATATTTATTTATATTATGAATCATTAATCTATAAAACATCATCCAAATTTCAATGTAAACAGTTTCATAATTTAGTACCCTTATGTACACCCCAATATATTAATATGTAATAAATTTCAAAGAAGGTAACTAAACATGATATTTTACCTTAAAAACAAGATCATTGGTTTAATTTTTAAAAATAACATGCTAAATTATATTATCAATTATTATTATAAAACATGATAATTAACAAAATTAAAATAAAACAATAGTGAAAACACTAATTCTTTCAAAATTAACTCATTCCTCATGACGGAAAAAATAATTCTATAACAACAATCCAAGGTCTCAAAAACCACCTGCTAATCCTATCATCTCTAAGGAAATCTATAATATTCCCTTTATTTTACTACAGATTAACAAATATATATATTCCATTATTCCGACATCATTCACATATTAGCAGTTATTCATCCCTAAAACTTGTGTCTTCCAGATATATCACATTACCTCGTCAATAGATTTTCATGGTTACCATTACCATTCACCTTATACTCTTAAATACATGAGTATAATACCATATTGTCCAAAAAATAGTTGTTAAATTATTCTAGTACACCATAAAAGTACTTCTATAACAGAATTCACGAATTCCATTATATACAAACTACATCATTGCTCCTCTTCGTTGTCTTACTCCACATAACCAATAGTGATCACATGGGATTTCCATATATATTATTTATTAAGAGGTCATTGAAATATATCACTATCATTAACACATATATTATTTCCCTAGTTATCATAATTTCTATTATGGTTAAATATAGATTATTAAAGTGTGGGTTGTGCATTATTTGGCATCATCTTTTCCTCCATTTCAATAACTGGAATATTCATCACCTTTTAAAATTAATGAGCCTTATTACCTAACATTACACATTTAATTACCCTCATAATTCTATTAAAACATATCCCATGAGGATTATTCCCACATTTCATGCTTGAATATGGTTGGTGTTTCTTTCTAAGTTTCTTTTATTTGGTTTTCATGAGATATGATATTTTAATTCTTATCAAGACTATGGTAATGTTAGGTTTCTAGAACATCCATTAAAACCGTAATATAACATCAACAAATTTCTTCATTTTTATGGAAGTCTCTTGTGGATAACTCAGTTCAATGACATGGTTTTATTAAACTGAATAATCAATCAATCTTACTTTTTGGAAGAATAATAATACCATAAGAATCCATCCCAAGTCTAGTAAAAAATATTCATAGGCACCAATAGATTCATAATATTTTTTCATTACTCAAGGAACTCCTATTTCATCTTCCTATAAAAAAATTAAGGGTATTAATTTTTGAAAAAATATTTTTTGAACCCATCCCATTCCATGAACTCAATTTCACCATATTGACTTGTATTCTTGATAAGATTCAACCATTGATAATCTTCACCTTCCAAATGAAAAACAACCAAAATGACATTATGAAATTCTAAATATTATAGAATAGGAAATATATTTTTAGTTTTACAAACCAATTTATCTACCACAATTGGATCCAAAGACCCACTGAATTATGTTGGAAAATACCTCAAGAAGGAATATATAGAGTGTTGTTCTCTCATTTTCTCATATTATATTAAATCGCAATTCTTAGAATAAAAAATTATTTTAAGAATTGAACCACAATTTGAAAATCATACTTCGATATATTTTGTTTACCTAGAGGGAAAATTATTATATTTCTCATGACATTAATCATTTACATGGTTCTTTCAGGTTCCAACCACTAACTACAACCAAATGTATAATGTGGGTAAAATTAATTTTAGTGAGGAAAACACACAATCAATTGAAATTGAAATTAATTTATGACATATATGTTTTTATACTACGATATTCAAGATCGTTACTAAAACTCTAGGATTGTAACCTATTTATTTACTTATCCATAGGGATCTTACTTTTTTTTCTCATCATAGTTTCCAATGGATGACTAATCCTTCCTTCTGATACAAATTATAACAACCATGGCTTTTCATACATGAATATTACATAATTTAGATTAATGTTCACTATATTAATATAACATATGACAATGGACAATAACAATTTAGATCCTTTGTATACTTGGAACACATTCTTATAATATGGTGAAATATATTCAAAATCTCCAATATTGATAATTCTCTTTACTACCCCTCTTTAAGACATTTAATATACTCGTGGAATGGAAACATAATAAAAGTATAGTGTAATATTCTATATAAGGGTAAACATGGAGGATATCAATTTGTTATTCAATGAAATCATAATATTAGAAATATTTTTATGTGATCGTAAACATAACATAAAATGTTGATACCCAACCTATCATTGATCATAAACAAGTGTTATGGAATAAAACATTACCCTGAACCATGAGAATGAATCTTCATCATATATCATTATTGAACATAATTTTCAAATCATAAATTTGTGTGGAATATTAATATAAGTATCGAAATAAATTTAGTAATTCATGTCTATCTAGTATGACTCACGTATCTGGACTTATCTCCCATATCCCTTAACAGATCCAACACTTTGTCTTGTTTCTTATCTGAAATCAATCACATCGACTAGTTCCACGTATCTATCTAATGAGATATAATTTATTACCCAATTAAATGGATGGAAATTTTGGTCCCACCTATCACTTAATGATAACTAAACATATGTATTCTTTAATACCCAAAATTATTGAACGCATCAAAATCCATTTCAAGAAACTTGTTTCATAAATACATCATCACAACCTAACTCTTGTAAAGGGAATAGTTTTGATTAATATAAATACGTCCAATACATAAACAATTATGAGAAATAAGTAGATTTTTATAATTGGGTCATATCCCCAGAGAAGAATATCTACATCATATAATGTAAGCATAGATGGAAATTTATTTTTTTATATATTTCATGAAACATTCATAGGGAAAAAACATTCATTTATGAAATCAATGAATAATAGTCCCCACAAATTTAAAGCAAAATATTTTCATTGTAAATAAGAATATGTGGTTTTATTGGATGATTAGATGTATGAATTTATTATTAAATTTTAACAATATCTTCTTCACATATACGTTTAAAAAACATTCCTTTCGTAATGTTGTTATAAATCTCACAAATTACGTTTTAAAAAAATGGTTTGCTTCAAACCATTAGTAAAAAATTACAACACGGTAAAAATAACAATAAATATTATTTATAAAATAGTAAAGAATATTTTGAAATAAATTTTAAAAAAACATGGATGTGGATGATTAATATTCCCAAATGATGATTTAAAACAAAACAATCCCGAATATTGATGAGATTGTGAGGTACACAATTTATGGTTTATAATTTGTAGAATCGTATATACCATGATAGAAATAAAATAATATGGATATGAAAATAATATAATCTTTATAATGATTCTCATAAAATACATTCATGGTCAATATATACATCATGTATAAGAACTTAGAAGGTTAAAGGGTATGTGTCCCACCTAAATAAAAGTGAGGCAAAGTCTCTTACCTTATGTCTTGACATCTTTTATACACATAAAACCTATAGTATAATTAATAAAAAATTAAAATACATATAAAATAAATAAAATATTAAAATATATAATACCATATATAATTTAAATATGACATCACATTACTGGCTTATTATCAATTTCTAATTAATGTTATGTTTCTGGTTAAAACTGTTATTTTTGTTCACATGTTTTGAGTTCTTATTCACGGTCCTCATAACTAGATTATAATTTAATCATATCTATCATGATAACCATGAAATTAATGTCATATATATTCATTATTTATGTATTTAAATTTATCTATAGAAGTCATGGGAGGAAAGAAAATACACCCTTCACAGATATGGTTGGTCATACGTACACATGAATGCTGTTTTAATTTCTGTGAATGATTTAATGAAATAAAATTATAAAAAATATAATCAATAAATAATCATTATTATGTTATATATATATCACATATATATATATATATATATAAAATTCATCCCCATTACCACCCATTGTTAAATAATTAGTAAAAATGAATCACATCGCACGATGGAGATGGTAATCTATATATACCCATGATCATCATTATAATTTATAAAAATATTAGTATGTGAAGAAGGTCGATAAGATATTATCATTCCAGTTGTATATTAATGTCATAAATATCATATAAATAAAAATTAAAAGCAATATAATTCTCACTCATTATAGATTGTGATGGATGAATATTTGTATCCATATGACGGGACTGTACTATAAAATTGGATATTTTATATTCTATGAATCTAATAGTGCTAACCAAAATCACTATTAAGGACCCAATTTTTTCAACACAAAATTACATATTTTAATGTGTTCATTAACATTACTAGTACTCATGCGCACCTATGGGGTCTTTATCATAAATTTTTTTATAAGTGTAGATAAATACCCAAGATATATTTTTGTTTTTTATTAGAGATAACAAAATTTTAATTCCAAAAAATTAATATTTCTTTTAAAATAATATATTAATTTATAAATATTTTTATTTTTTTATAAATATAATATATAATTTTTAAATTTTTTATATAAGTATTAATAGGTGCTTACACTTCATATATAGGAAATATATTATAAATTTATTATAAAATAAATAAGAACATATTATTATTTAATAATTCTCTTATTATGATCGTCTAATAATCACTTAATAACAATTAAAAGAAAAAAATAAAAAAAATCTATTAAAAATATAAAATAAGATGAAAACAAAACTCAAACTTGTAATGTACTTAACATTTGATCTCGATATCCACTTAGGCTCTACTAAATATCAAATCAATTATTATGAAACGTTCGACAAGACGTCGATTAGGGGTAGCTCGTACACCATTTTTTAGAGGCCAAGAGAGTCCCAGGAGGCCTCTAAAACTAATATTTTTTTGAGTACCCACATTTTTTGACATTCGATGAAATTTTATCCTTAATTAAGTGGTTCATTTTTCCTAATCATAGAAGGGAATGAATTTATTCATAGGGATTAAATTCATATTGATATTATGGTTTTAAACTTTTATCATTTCTCAATATTTAGTTGTATTTATAATTGAATATATGAATATTATAATATTTATAATTATAAAAAATCACATGTATTAATACATATATAAACATATTTTCAAAGATATGTATTTTTAAATATATAAATTAAATATTTATTATAAATTTTATTAAAATTGAAAAATTATCCATTTTATTTACCTCATAAAAATGAAATAATTTGTATATATATATGTATAAAATTAATTTTAATATATAAACATGTATGTTTCATTAATTAGTAAATATATATCTATTTGTATATTATAATATATTTAAATAAATATATATTCTTAGAAATTATTTAAAACTATAACATGCAATTTTATACATTATAAAAATATATTTATAAATATTATATATAAATATTTGTGTGAATTAAAAAATAAATAAAAATAAATATTATATTATACTATATATAAATTAATATAATATATAATATATTTTATTAAATATAAATATATATATCACAAACTCATATATTCTAAAAAAAAGTAAAAAAATTTATATAAATGTATGAATAAAAATATATATGCCAGTATATATATAAATAAATATATATATAATTAAACATAGTATAATTAAACATTGTTTAATGGTTATGGTGATACATATTCAATGGATAGTTGTAGTGTTAAAATCAAGGCAAGCACACATGAGCCCGAAAATTCACAAGCACTATTACAAAGGGTGGTGGAGTGAAAAACACTGATAAAGTGGTGGTGAGCACTATTAATAGTGTGTGTAATCATTGATAAATGGGGATGTTTAAAAAATATAAATAGTACACCTTTAATTACACTTCCTTCACCAATGAAAAAAATAATACCTTTAATAGTGAAAAAATGATGTTAAAGGCCCCATTAAATTGTGCTAAAATGGTTATACTAAAAGTGTCCGTCAAATATATAAAAAAATAGTTAAAGGACCCTTTTAACAATTATTTTTTAGAACCGCTAAAAGGAGTTGTTAACTGCACTATTTTAACACTGATAAAATCATAGGGATATTAAATGCACTTTGGTAGACAGTTTTTTTAGTTCGAATAAATGAATTTTTAATATAGTTAAATTCTTCTTCTGTAATAGTGGGACGATAAGTCGTACGTCCGCATGAGCGATACTATCCCTTCTTGTTTGATTAAAAAGGGGATGTATAATGGTCTATTCGTAATGATAATAAAAATTATGAAAATTTACTATTATGAATTAATTAATTAATTTAATATATCATATAATTATTGGAGGTATATAAGATTATAAAAAGGGAGTTATCAGTTAGTGTGATGATTTTTTCTTGGAAATGGTTCTCTAATATCTCATCTCAATTAATGTAAATTGGGATATTTTAGAATACAACCACCTGCAGAATGAGTCTAGGAAAGCCGATAATAGAATTTTTACGTGGTTTGTCGAGATAGAGGACTCAAGGTGATGAAATGAGATGAGGGAGGAGGTTTCCTTTTATAGTGTAAGTGAGCATAACTTTTAAAATTTCTCAAAAAACTATATTATAATATTTAAAATCTCAATCAAAATACCTAAAACCATAAATTTATTAGATGATACTATGGGATAGGGTGGTAACACCAACAACCAATATATTTTAAAAATCATAATTATTTTAATTTTATACCTTGTCATTTTTATTAACCCTTAGTTAACCTATTTTAATTTTAATTTTGGTAACAACATATTCAGAATCATAAGGTGGAGTTTTTTTATTGTAATATTTCATTTAAATAATAAATGGTAAAATTATGATATTTTAGACCATAATTTATGATCTTTTTCATTACATATGTTTTTTGTGATTTTATCTTATTTAAGAAATATTATTTTCATAAAATGTCATTTGTGTAAATTTTAAACATAATTAATTAAATTTACAACATGAAAATCGATCCAATATTTAAAACCTTCAATAAATTTATTTAATAAACCTTTAAAATTAAATAGTTACATATATAATTATTTTATTACCTTAATTAAGTAAATAATATTTATTTTGATCATTATAATTTCATTGAATATATTTTTTCATTAATCGAATAATTTTTGTATTGTCATTGTGTCATTATTTATGTAGAATATTTATTCATTAAAAATTATTAATAAAATACCATGATATATATAATCCTTTTAAAAATAATTATAATATACATAGTCGACAATAACTTCTGTTTAACCCCAATTTAATAATATTATACTTTTAAAAAATTTTAGGGTGAAATTTTGCCACTCTCTTTATTTAAAAGAAGAATGTAATTTATTGGCCATGGTTCCATGAAATTATTTAATTCAAATACTTATATGCTTATTATATAATTAAATTCATCAAATAAACTTTTATAAAATTCCAGGGAAGTATTATAATAATTTAAACGTTATACTCATCCTAAATTTCCCGATTTATCCTTAACCATGTTAATTATAATTACAAAAGTCACTATTAATACTATTAATAAAAAAGGGAACGAAATACTAAATTTTAAGCTCTTGATTAAAAATAGGGAATCTATTTTTCTAATTTAAATTCATATATTTTTTATAAATGAACAAAAAATTTATCTAATAGAATGGATGAATCTATGTTTTTTTGATGTAAAAAATCATAAAAATATTGAAATAATTTAATATCTAAATACAATGTGAAATATATTCCAATGAACTAAAGTGGATTAAATTGTAAATTATTGATATAATTATACATTAAAACCAATTTGAAATATAATTTAACAATACAAACAATTTTGATAAAAAGGTTGTTTATAATTTAAATGAAATATTTCTTTACTATTCATCTAAGAATGAATCATAATAGGAAAATTCAAAAAATTCCACCATTTTTTTATATTATGATTTAAAATAAGGATTAAATCCTGGAAAATATAATTTCTGAAAGTTTGAAAATATATATTTTTAATATGTTCTTCATCAAAGGGGGAAAAATACTTTTTTAGAGAAATATATCTTTTATGAATAAATATTGTATATGTTACTATATCATGTATGGAAAACACAAAAAATGAATATTATAAATTAAATTTAATATTATATATATAATTAATTAATATAATCCAATATTTTTATTTGTATTTTAATTTGTATAAAACATAATTGTGAACATTTAAATAGACTTTCTGAAAATGATTTACATTAATTTTAAGAAGGGTTTTACATTAATTTAAAATTAATTAGTAAAAAAACTATATATACATTTGTAAACAATAGTTTAGTAATTAATTTAGTCCCATTTATACCCTATATTCTAATGAAAAGTTTAAAATTTTATTATTTAAATTATTAAAATAATAAAAAGAAGATTCATTAAAACTTGGTGTAATAAGTGACAAAAGATAATAGGGTGTGGCGTGTATCTCAATACATCAATGAAACAAAATTATTTTTTAAAAAAATATAACTCATAGTATGATTAGGATGTTAAAATAAACCTATGATTTTATTTATAGTTTCCTGAGAAAATATTTTAATTTTTTAATCCTTATATTTCTCTTATTACCATGTTATGTACAATTACTTAATAAATTATGTTTATGCATTTTTTTGAATGATTTTTGGATTATGTATCAAAAATTACTCTTGTAGGTTAGTTGTTGTAAAAATATATTATTATTAAGCATCACAAGAATAATAATAATTAAATTATTTTAATATTTATAAATCAATTATTCTTTTTGATAAAAATCATGAATGATTCTGATAAAAATTTATAACAATACAATCATTGAGATGGTATGTCATACACATACATAAGTAACATTTCTATTTTTCAATGTTAATTATTTATTAAATGAAATTAATAATATATTTTTCAATAATTATCCTAATCACATAAATATGGTTCTATTTCATCTAATATACTTGTATATATCATCTATCTATTGTGGTGATGAAAAATTAAATCACATTTCTTTGTGGAGGTGGTAATCCACACAAACATGATTGATGTGATCATTTTTAGGGTCAGAATGTAAATGATATATTAAAATATCATAAGGATAAATATTACATGAATATAATTTTTATGTCTTTTATATCACATATATTAATTAACATTATACTTATTATCGTCCATATAAAACATTATTGGAAGAATATCATATTTCTTCAGAAGGTGGAATTCCACCTTACACACAAGCAACATTAATTTATTCTCCGATGAACTAAAAGTAAAATGTTACATATTAAAAAAACACTATGTGAATTTTTTTAGAAATTTCATATGCATACATTATATCATTAATTAAAATAATCTCTTAGAAATGATGATTGAAAAAAATAACATAGGTTCGTGATGAAGTAGTGTATCGTAAACATGATTGATGATTTATTAACCCATTTCATGGAAGATAAGATCGATTTTAATTTATAAATTAACATTATAAAATCTACGTATAACATATATAATGAATTTATTATATAAGAACATATGGAGGATATTTTAATATCATGAAATATGAAATCTAATAATGATGCTTGGTTATAAACTATATATAACCCTTAAAAATCATTCATAGGTAAGAATCCAAAGCCTTATTTGGATCGATTTATAAAAAAATAACATTTCTATGTAATATTTCGAAAATTAAGGATGATATGGGGGTAAATATATGTCGAGAAAAAAAGAATTTGATACTATTAAAAGAAGAGGGGAAGTGGTGGAATTTTACCTATGATACAAGTTGGACAATGGAAATATTCAAAAAGAATAATGTGTAACACTGTTTTTAAGATGATAAAATGCATAAAAATTTACGTTTTTGAATTTTATAAAATATATGGTTTATATATGGCTGTAAAAATAGATTTCACAATAGTAGTTAGTTCGTTTTTACTCATATATTTTTCTAGTACGCCCCCGATAAATCTAATTTTAATATAAGAATGATAATGAATCATTAAAATTTCCACAATTCATTATGATAAAAATATTTACCATATTATTTAATAAAAAATTTTATTATTCCAAATATGGAATACATTATTAAAAATTAAAGACAAAAAATTAGCCGAATTCCATTTTAATTTAAAACCCTGATGTGTTGAAAAGGAGGTTTTTACGAAAGTTTAATTTTCAATATAATGGTTATTTTATATAAATTGTATGATTAAAATTAATATTTTTATATATAATAACTAATATTATATGATATAAAATATATATATTTTATTTATAACATTTATTATTAGTTTTAATTTGAATTCATTAAAATAGAGAAACATTATGCAATTTTGAATAATTTTCTAAAAAACGTTTTTATACTAAAAAACATATATTAAAGTAAAATATAAATTTATTTCCAAATAAATTAAATGTTTTAAAAATAACTAATGAATATATATATTAGATGAAATCATATTCAAAATATAATGGTTTTTTATAGTTTCTAAATCTACTAAAAAGATATAAATTTTTTAATAAAACTCCCCATTTTTCACTATTTACTAAAAATGAAATATTTTCCAAACAAATTTAAACATATAATCCCATATTAATATTTATACAATAATTAAGAAAATTACATTCATATTTTGAAATAATGTTATAAATATTTTCAAAGTTATTTAAATTTTTCCTTATCAAAATCAACAAGATTCATTTTTGTTCATATCCAATTTTTAAAAATGACTTTAATTTCTTAAAAAATAATTATTTACTTTTAATTTATCAATAATTTAATTTTATTTGGAAATATTTAATTTTATATAATAAATTTCACATTTTTTTTCAAACCTTCCAATTTTACTATGTTATATTGGTTATATATTTTTAATGTTCTCTATGATCGATGTTACAAGTCTTACAAGCTATAAAACCTAGTTTTATTTTCAAAAATATCTAAGCCTTACAACTATAATGCAATTATATTATGATATAATGTTATTTACATTAAAATTACATGTGATTACTATTTCCCCTCTTCTTTAATCTTATCATGTTATACTTTTGAATAAAATATTAATTTTAAATATAATATTTATTTCCATACTATGATTTTCTGAAAAAACATTATTTCACATATTACCAAGGAAATAATATGTTCATTTAGGTTGTTATATTTTTTTTCAATATCTCTATCTAGATAATAAAATGAAAAATCGGTGAATTAGTTTCATTTCATGTATTAATAACCAATTCATGAAAATACACTAAGCCTATGTGATTCTTAAGTTTCAATTAATATTAATATTTATTTTTTATTCATGAAATTATTAATGTAAAAGGATTGGGTCATCCTTACTAGTGATAAATTAATATTACAGTAAACCATTCGAACTGGAATGTTAAAAAATAAGAGACGCCTATGGATAAATATTATAAAAATAGTATGTATTAAAAAAACCCAATGATTTTATTGATGAAAAAATTGGAATATATTCTGAAAAATTAAATCCTTATTGGATGCTACATGAGGGCATGGTTTTACCCCATATGTAACAATGGGTAATAAATATAAAAATAGAGTTTTAGTCTTGACTTGATTATTACATATTACAAGATAATGTGCCTTACTGCACACCTAGATTGACACTCATTGGGGGATATTGTTTGGGAATTCAAAAACCATATAAGAATCATCACAAAGAATATAAATAGAAAATTATCATTGTGGAACTATGATAAACCCCGGGCTCATATATGGAAATTAAGGTTTCATGATATAGATATATTATAAATTGTTTTACATTATATTGTTCTCACCCACTATGAATTTTTTTTCTCAAAGTAAGGTTTAATTTTTTAGTCAATGGAAATAATTATATGGAACTGATATAAAAATGAATATGATAAAAAATTATATTGATGATAAAAAAATAGGATGATGAATGGAGTGAATGAAATTATGATTATTCCTAATCAGTTATCACATATTACAATTACTAACTAACACATTAACTCCTAGTTGGGATCACTAGAGATGACAATTATATATTTTAATAGGAGATTGGATGGACATTGATATGGTGGAATGATGGTATACATTGAAATATATAATGAATGTTTAATAAATCACCAAACTTAATGTATCATATGAACAAGATGATATTCTAGGAATCGAAAAGATGGAATCCAAGTATATAAATTATGAGAAAAAATGATGATCATTATTAGTGTAATAAATGTGAATAATGGTATCCATTTGTAATAATGAATAGTTTTATTTTTTAGTGTTTAATGTATGGACATTATTAAAATCAACATCCTAGGGGGGAATAAATAAATTTAACAAAACGTTTATACTAGTAAATTCAATATAGTTGATGATGGAGAGACTAAAAATGACATAGGAATTTAATGTAGTCTTAAGGAATAAAAATCATATTCATAGTTAATGGTTTTTAAATTATGTGTAATGATTCAAATATTTATGTACTATAATTCATAAATTATATGATTCATTAAATATATAAATTTGGATTTTTCTAAAAGTTTAGTGTTAGGTATTGACCATAAAAAATTGAATGACCTAGAATGATGATTTAATGTAAAAGACATTCTCTATGTTAATAACAAAATTTGGATAAATTTAATATATTATATGTGCTTATTTCTGAGGAAATTAGTAGAATTTTGGGTAAATAATTAGTTATATAGGAAATATTTGGGGATAAAAATTAATTTGATGACTACTTTTATTTTATATGGTAATTATTATATCCTGGAGAACATTAACATATGCTGTAAAATATTAATAACATGATCATGTAATTTCATCCACGGTTTTAGAAAATAGACCAACTATTACATGGGTGACAACCCATAAAATATGAAAAATTCACATGGATTGATCCCACAACCGAAGGGAAATAAGGGTACAATGTCTACCACGAGAACAAATGATATACTTGTTTATATGAAAATGTTTTTACATAGATAGATGTATGGTTAAATATTCATTTCAATTAAGGAATCATATTATAGTATTAGGATATTTGATATTTGGGTGAACAATGATAATTCACGAGAAATTTTGTTAGGGTGATGTATATAGAATTTTTTTTTTAACAAAATGAATCTTTTTTGAAGAATGGAATTTTTTGGTGATGTATGTTTAGATTTAATGGGATAACATTTTTGGTTAACACATTCTCTCTATTTGAGATTATTGAGGTTATTTGGGATATATTAATAATTTACAAAAAAACCTGGGATATGAATTGGTGAATAGGCCCATATCCCTCTAAAATTTTATAAACAAAATGGTAAATTTTGTGATTACAAGAGGTGTAATGAACATTCACCAACTAGAAAATGAATGGATGGAAAAAAATATGATCCAACATAAGCATACCTAATTCAATCCAATAAATCCACTTTAGATATGAAATTAAAAAAATTATGTGATCCATGGAAAGTAATAATTATTTAACATATGATCTATGCTAACAATTTTCCTTATATATTAATTATTTGAGATTAATGTATTCATAATAAGTTTGGTAATTACCATTCCAAGAAATATTCAATTTTATTTTTATAAATATAAGGTGAATATATATTAATCTTTGTAAGGGTCCTATGATATGTTAAAAGATGATTTTAGCGAATTAGGAACGAATATCATACATTTAATAAATAACATTAGTAAAAATGATGATATTGTTAATGTGAAATATAATGGAATAAATTCAGTATATTTTCTCAAGCTCCCTTTCCTAATTGTAAAAATCCCATAAATATTTGGTGACATATATTTAGATCAAAATGTTTCTAATTACATGAATTTATATGGATCCATTGGTATTTTTAATCATCATAGATTTATGGTTTTTTGGTGGTTAACTTTATCATGACCATGATCTCTATAACTCATTATTATTCAATGGGAGTTGGTATTCACTTTTTTGTTCATGTTTTCATTTCCCACCTATATTATTTTACATAGAAACCTTTTAGTTTATTGTTATCGATAACCATCATTCAAAAAATTATCTACTATGAAGACTTTATTTTATTAACCAATCACGTGATATGGGATTTGAAGAGGGGTTTTTTCAAATTTCAAACACTTCATTACCATGAACAAGATTAAATTCTAATAACACAATTTCATTAAAAAGAAGAATGTATTGGGTAAGTCTAATAATAGAAAAAAATGAATTATATAGAATATATAAAATATATCCCCATGATTATAATGGAATTTAACTCCCAAACACTTTAATATATATTTACTTCATAAATAAATTATATATCTTTAATAAATTGTTATGCGTGGAAATCGAGTTTAAAAAAAAGTTATACTCTATAAAAATACAATTATTTAAACATCCTTATTATAACCAAGACGTTTTGTAAATAGGTATGAATATAAATAAAAAAATTATTATCATTATGTGGTTTACAAATTTAAATAATAAATTCTATTCATATCTACTGATTAAAATTAAAATAGGAACAATCTGAAATAAAAAGAAATATTTTTTAAAAATAATATTTTTCTAAAAGGTTGATTAGTCTCACTATTTAAAAAATATTTAACTTTAATATTTATTGCAAATAGAAAAATTAAATTAAATTTAAAATAAATTAAAACTATAGATCATAATTTTTTTTATCTATAATTTTGGATAATTTTCTAGAAAAATTAATTATTTGATAAATACTAATAAATAATATATTTTTCATTTAAATATTTATTTTATTTTAAATTATTTAAATGGTTGAATATTATTTTAAATTTTTCTAATACATAATAAGTTCCATTATATTACTATTTAACTAACATTGGTCAACATAATCGATTTCATATTTAGTTATATATAAAACCATTTTATACATTTGAAAATATTTCATTTGAGAAAATAATTTCTTCAGCACGTTAGTGGGATTAGATTTAAATTAAATTATTCTATATATGATAATTGAAATTTAAAAAAAATCCATATTTGGAATCTGAATTATTTAATTTATTTAATAATATCAACATAATTTTATAAAATAATAAATTGTGGAAAAAATTATTGGTAACATTTAAGGTAATGATTGGATTAAATGGTGTTGAAAAATTTAGACAACTCATAAATTAACAAAAACAAGTATAATAAATATTATATGGTCAAATAAAGACCTCTAATTTTATATGGTTTTAATATATTTCCATCTTGATCATTTTTTAAAGATATACACCATTGTGGAATTTTTTCATCTCTATTATTTCATGTATGTACTTAACCCCACTTATAAATGTGCACCACTATCTTCTCATTTAATAACATAAATAAGAATTTTTTATAACCACTAGTAACACAAATCACATAAATACTTCCATATATACATCCTAAACTCCTTGTGTTGGTCAGAAATCCATCCTCGGAATATATTTTGAGAAAACCAAATGATGATTTCCCAATAATTGTAATCATCTATAACCTATCATTTAATTTTGTTTATAATTCCACCAACAAAAAATACTATTAAATATTGATGATATAATATATTCATTGAATTAAATATATTTAGGTTTTATTACATTATTCTAATTAAAAAACCATCCTCTCCTTCTTCTTATGGGAAATAAATATTTTGATCATCTCTATGATGGACTATAACATTGTGAAACGATAAAATTCATTTTACAAGAAAATGTATCACTATTAGAGATAATGATATATATGATTTTTATAAATTATATTTATAATATTATTATTCATTAGAAATTATGTTATCATATATAACGTCTTACAATCCATTCCATTGAGAATGGGAAAATCTCATTCATGTGTATGATAGATGACGACTTTTTTGAGCAATGTGATTTGTTTTTCCCATATGCATTACACAGAATGTAATAATGATAAATTTTATTTTTACATATGATATCATATATATATATATATGAAATTTATCAAATTATTGATTACCATAACATCCATTTAATAAATGATAACGTCTTTTGGGTGTATTGTGGACTAGCCTCTCGTGAGGCAACGCACGTCATTATTCACGAAGATTTTTAATAGATGATAATCAAGGTTATATTAAAAAAATATTTTTGATATATATATTACATGATATTGATTCCTCTAAATTAATATACAATTTAGTAACTCACACTTTCACCTATTAAGGAAATCATCTCATCACTTCTGAATACATAAGAGGTATCGTCACTATGAATCAATGTGACTCGTTATCATTGTTCAAAAATTATTAATTATAAAAAATATGTATGTAATGAAAAAAATATATTTATAATAATTCTATCAAAATGTATATTATTTTTATTCCGCATATTTTCATTATATCCAAATTTTACAATGAAATGAGAAGGGGAATGTGAGGAAATTAACCCCTGAAACGATAATGATAATGAAATATTACTATGAAATGAGTAATATAATATTATAAAAGAATAATATTCGATACATTAAATAATAATATTATTCTAGTATAATATAATAACATGTTAAAACCACAATATAAGAGATTATAGAGCACTTTAATAAATTGAATCATGGGATAAGTATTTTCATTACATGATTTCCATTCACTGGTTTATACGAATACTTCATTGATTATATTATGAAAAAATAACGTGAAATTAATATTGATTTTAATATTCAATATTTCAATATTTCATATTTTGGATCAATATTTGGTACACATAATTACCCCATTTATTAATTCACACATAAATGTTGTGATCATTATAATGATTTCATATTGAATTTTATTCCTCAAGACTTATGTTATTAAATGCTCATAATATCTTTTTAAGGGTGTATATTATTCACTTTAACATAAAAATAATTATTAATTACAAAATAAATATATATTAAGTTACAATTCATCAAATTAATTCATGGGACGTTATGATTCATAATTTTTCCAGGCAGTAAGGTTTTATGATTCAATATCATTTCAATCAATATTGAATATAAAAAAATTTGAGTCGATTGAAATTAATTATTTATTTACTATGAGACACCATCAATTTTTTTCTATTTTTTTTATTAAGGAACGTTCTGGTTGATAGTAACATTTCACTCTCTTTCATAAATAAAAATATCGATAGAGTGTTTTTTCATGATCAGAATCCATTTATCTCTACAGAAAACAATTTTTCCCCTTTAAAATTCAAGATTTGTAATTTCTTTTCATATATTTTTTAACATTGTTTTTAATGTCGTTTTTATAATAAATTTTATTTAAAAAAATAATATAGCAATATCCATGTCATTTTTTGAATAATAGAGCATTTGACTTCTGTTAAAAAAATGTGAATGGATTCTTTTTCTTGTTAACTTATTCAACGTAAATGAACTTTTCTTCAATAATTACTAATAAATATTTTAAATCCACATCATTATAATTCAAATATTATTTCTGAATAAAATTGGTACTTTAATTTTGGAGATGGCTTAATATTTTATATAATTTTCTTATAAACAGAAATGATATTTTCCCCATGAAATGATTAAGGTGATCAATAAAAATAGTTTTCTAGAAAAAACATCCTTTAATGTTACTGAACATGAAAATGTTAATTTCGTAAAAAAAAATTAACTCTTTTTATAGTTATTTCCATATAGAATAATAACCTTTTATATTATGGATTTATATTAATCTATGTATATTTGTATCTCAAATATATACCTAGTTAATTATCACATCAATGACAGTATAATGTATTCTATATCATCATTTCTAGAATACATTAATCACAAAATTTCCTTTTATTATAATATGATAAAAAGATTAATCAAACCATTTTTATTCATAGTTCAATTCGTATTATAGTGTTTATGAATAATTCCCATTATGTAGAAAACATAAATCATAAATATGTTATGATGTTTATGCCATGTTAGTGCCCCAATGCATTGGTTAATATAGTAGTTTCATGAGATAATGTATTTCAGATTATATATAAAACCTAGTCTCTTATGGTACATTTTCCACCGTATCAAATTTTCATGGAATTTATCCATGAATCTTTTTTTTCGTAATTTTATAACATTCACCAAATATATCATATAATTCCACTCACTTATGATACATTTTTCTGTTACATAATGATTCCATGTGATTACTCATGGTCCTTATCATTTATAATATAATATATACCTTTGACTCAAATGATATTATTCCTTATGACAGTTATTCTCTTATTGTGATATTTAAATTGTCCCTTTTTTATGTATTCCCCCCGTTATCCTAAGGTGATTTAAGACTTGTAAATTATTTTTCGGTCCCAATGTGAAGAATAAAATAATAAATCAATTTTTTAATTTTTCTGATGTGTTAAGAATATTGAATTTTAAATAAAGTATAGGTTTATGATCCCTATATTTGAATTATTTTATATTAATGATTTTTAATCATGTTATAGAACTTATAAAATGTTTATATAATTTTATCTTTGATTAAATTTTTCTTAACATTATTCAAAAAATAATCATAAATCATTTCCAAAACTATTCCAATCCTATTTGAAAATAATGAATATTTATGATAAAAACTAATAAATTGGAAACGCAAAGGAAAATAGTTTTAATTGAAAAAACATCAAATTTCATAGTGTAATATAAATAAATTAAAATGTTTTTTTATGTGATAAAATCTATTAAGGTTATTTATGTCACAAATAACATTCCATTCACAATTTTTTAAACATTCTTGATAAAATCTTCAAAAAAAATTTAAAAAGGTACTCATTTAAAATTATTATCAATGTGAATGTTTTTAGAACTATATTTTCCCCAATCATTAAAAAATGATACGAAATGGAAATCAGAAATTAATATAATATTGATATATATGATAATGATTCCCAACCAAAATATTATAAGTATGGTATTGCTTTCAGAAAAAAAATGGTTTTAGTCATTTGGAGTTCTACTGAGAGAAAATATTTTCCAAATAATATGGAACTAAATATATAAAAATAATTGGGGAATCATTAAATCTTTTAAAATTAGAAATTAATATACACCATCCAATGTAAACTTAAAAAAATATTCAACAAATATAATGAGATTTTCAAATAATCATTTATGGGTTTAATAATGTTATTACGAAAAAAAATAAACATGAATTAAATCATTACTATCATAAAATAAGTGAAATTTATTATATATTATTCCATAGTTCACTTTTATACACTATATTAATTAAATTAGTTACATCATATTTAATTTTTCTCATTAATGTAAAATTTAGATGAAAAACAGTTACATTGGATTCCTACAATTTCAGATCAATTATTATCCCCCAAATAACCAATATTAAATTTTAAATTCATTTTAATGATATGTTATCATATATATTATAATTTTATTTTCATTTTATTATTAATAATAATCCTTTAATTTAATACTTAATTTTAATGATGACCACTAATGTTTCTCTCGTCAATTTTTTCTGAAATTAATCCGTTATATAGACCTTAGATAAGTTGGTAATGAAAAGGTTATATAGTCTCCAAAATTTTAATAATTTAAAGAATTTTTTTAATAAATTGGTTACACTTTTCTAGAAAGACTATATTAAACCAGCACCAATGAGAGAGCAGGGAATTAAAGACATCAGGATCATCAATGACACAGTGATTAAAAATTTCACTTGAAAACTTCTTTCTATTGTTGATCCCTCTATGGAGTTTCTGAAAAATAGATTTATTGGAAAATTAGATAACAGAAATGTCAATTATATGAGATCCTCTGTCTGGACTTCTCTAAAGTAGTCATGTTGTGATCATATGGCTTGCTCAAAATAGATGGTCTGTAAGCAGTGCAATTTTAATTGTTGGACCACCACTTGGTTATCTCGACCAATCTATGATGATATTGTCATTCCATCATCTATTACACTAAAATAGATTTCAAAATATAGTACAGCTCCAAAGCTTACTGAAATTCTTCCCAGCCACCTGTTCGTGGAAGTCATGCGGTACTTCTTTTCTGATAATGAGGTTTTGGTGTGGATTCTCACTTTAAATGTTATTTTCACCACAAATAAATTTTACAATTTTTTTGTGGTGGCTTTCTGCATCCCCCGAGACGGGTTATGGGTTTAAATAAACATTTGATTCCACCTTAGTGGTCTCATATTATCTGGAAAATATGGAAAAAAAGGCTCCCATTGAGGGCTTTGTTGGAACATTCTAGTCTACATATCACCATGGTATTCTCTTTATGCCTGGAGGTAGATGAAACCATCTCCCATATATTTGTTTCTTGAAAACTCTCTAGAAGGGCCTGGTCTTATATGCGTGATATTTTTTACTACTTTCTTCATGTTTGATCGGTTCATGGATTATTGCAAGCCATTTTCAAGGTTACTCTCAGTGAGAAAGTTCATGCTCCTCTATTGGCAGCATCTACAGCTACTATAGACTTCATCTGGAAGTTAATAAATTACCTGATGTTCCAAAACAACAAACCTCTATTTCATACTGGTGTCTTAGAAATGAATTGTTCAATCCTCATGGCCTATAATATCCAAACTGGTTCTATGAGAATTGATTTTTCTGATCTTTTATTGTTGAGATATCTTTGTTTTAATGGCAGGGCGAAGAAACCATTGATGGTGAAAAATATCTGATGGATATTACCTCTTCGATAGTGGATAAAGGTTAATGTTAATTGGGATTCCTTTTGTGCTCTAGGGCCTTCTAGATTTGGTGGTTTATTTTGTACCTCTTGGGGGTTTGTAAAAGTTTCTTTCTTCCATTTTATTGTCTATGGGTTCACCATTAAAGAAGAGCTCTGGGCTATGATTAAAGCAATCAGGTATGTTTTCCATTTTGACTGGAATGATTTATAGATAAAATCAAATTCTTCTTTTACAATTCAAATTCCGAAAGATCGATCGAGGAATGTGTCGTGGATGATTTTACCGGTCTAGAAGGACTGCCTTCGACTTCTTGAATTTCCCTATCATGAATTCACACATGTTTACCATTAATCTAATCAAGTGGCTGATTCTCTTTTGAAATGGGAAATTACTTAAGTCACCTACTTTGGGTCATTTGTGTCACCTGATTGTTGTGATTGTCTTGTTCATGTGAATTATTGTGTTGAGGTTTACAATCCACTTTATAGAGCGACTCTTTAATACCTTGTAATGAACATCATAATTTTTATTTGATTCCCCTAGGAGCAGGTTTTCCAGACTCCTAACTTTATTGGTATTTGGTATAATTAATTGTAATACCTATAATGCATGGTGGTAATAGGAAAATTGATTTATATTGCTTCGTGGAGGTGGTAGTCCACATATACACACATGAATCAATATCATTTTCAAATGGATTGAATGATATGAAGGTAGATGAAATATTTTACTTTCAGAATCAAAATTATTTCTGTGAAATAAATTATATTCCTTGATTAAATCTTTATATCTAGTATAGTGATTCAATGAATAAAAATTAATTAGATTACTACATGGAGAGATTAGTCTATATATAACCATAATAACGATTTCATATTCGAAAGGATGGATATGAGATAGAAAATAGTGTAAAATTAAAAAAACAATAATTTGTAGAAAATATACTAATTTATGTAGTTTAAGATGGTCATTTAGTATATTTATGACTTTATAGAGGAAATTAACCTGAAAAATCTTAGAAAAAACATATACCACCTCTTTGAGAAATATCTTATAGATTGCACATTAAGCATTCAAGAAGTGGATATTTTAGGAAGTCTATAATCCATAGGTTGTGTAATTGGATTCTTGGATGATATAATGGTAGGTATTAGTAGAGATAATTTTCTCATGATGTGAGAATAATGGATGTATATGTATACCCTTTTTAATGTGTGGTAAACATAAAGTAATAAAATATTTGAAACTTTATTGTATAATATAGGTATTACTCATGTAAATTGTCTCCAAATTTCAATAATACTGAATTTTAAATTTTAGTATTTTTATTTTAGCCACCCAATGATATTTAACATGCTTTTTCTTTGATGATAAATCCTTATCCATTTATTTTTAACATTTTAACTAATTTTACCCTTATGTGTAGTGAAAAATATTAACCATGGTCACTAATAATTATGAACAAATTTATGCGAAAATATTTATGAAAATATTTGATCACACCACATTCTATGATGAATTTTATATTCATCTCCCGAAATGAACACTCAATAAACATTTAATCTCCCTGATAACATAACCATTTATCTAAATATCCCGAATAACTGTTACACCAATCATATATCCACACAAAATTAAATTTATTATTTATTTCTAAAATAAAATTCCATAATCTTGTATTTACCAAAATCATATTGATTTAAAAATATAGTAAATTTCTTTTAAACTATCATTAATCACATCACTTGAATTTAATTTCCAAGCCCGTTACTTTCTATATGATAAAAACTATATTCTCAAAATTAATAGAGATATTATATATTATATAATTTAAATAATGAAAAGCAATTCATATTATCCTGGACATCATGTTGGATAGTGGATGGTGATTCACCCTCCCCACCCATTGGTTGGGGGTTCAAGCCTCATGGCCTTTCTTGATGTGACTTGTTGTCACCAGATGTTCATTTTTTTATTTTATTATAAATATATTTTTTATCATTCAAAAAACATTACCAAAATATGATGAACATATTTATAAATGTGATATCCTAAAATGACCCTAGAATCTGATATTATGTAAAACATAAATGTAAAAAATTCCATTAAACAAATTTTCACCAAAATAGATTTAATTATTCTTCAAATAATGCTTTATTGTAAGACAATTGGTTTCATATTTCCATCCAAAATATAATTACCCTCTTGGAAATTCCACCACTTAAAACCTCCACTGGGCTGTCCAAAAATATAAACATATAATCAATATCATTCATATATACCCATTATCATATCTCAAAATTCTACCAAAACAAATCGTGGAGTCTCTAAATATCTAAATATATCTAAAAAATAATCTAATTACAATTTTATTATCCTAAAAAATATACATTTTGGTCTAGTTCAAAAAATATAATATTTACATTTCTGGCTTTGATAAAAATAAATGTTACCAAATTTATCAATCTAAAGCATAAAAATCATTGAAATATGTTATGAAATTCATAATTATTTAATTTTTAGGATTATCCTTTAGATAATTATGACATACTATTATATATCATGAAAAAAAATAAACAAATCGTTCTAAAGAATCAAAATCATCCATCAATATTTCAGTACATATCACACCCTTATTAGTAATACCCAACATAAATACATTCTTCATAACATGGGGAATGTAATACAATAAAATGTAGTAATAAAATGGTCATTAATGTTAAATAAGAGAGATACCAATGATTTGATAATCAAAACATTACTATATGGGAATTAAAATAGGAAACTAATATTTGAAAATTATTCCATAAATATAATTGATCAAAATAATATTTCATAGAATAAATAATATTGTTTCATAGAATATGTAATATAATGTAATAAAATATCAAGATCCTTGAGTTCATATAATTTTTATAATTAATATAATTTTTTTATACAAATAATCATATAAAACCATATCCATAGTAGAAAATGATATTTTCCCAGACTATCATAGTTGAATGGGTTCACATACCAAAACATATTAGTAGCCATGGTTCACTACCAAGTCTATAAGAGTTGAAAATATCCCATACTAGACTACTTTCACAAGATATTCTATTACTATTTATCTCAAGATAGATTAATCTTTATATAATGCATTTGAGATATACATATGTCCTGACCTTATTTGGTTTAAATATTACCACCATATGTGGTCATATCATACCCACACCACATAATAAAAATAATACATATGTGTCCTAATTGTTTTAAAAAAATCATCAAATTCGAACAAATAAAAATAACTTGGTTTAATTAAAATTATATTATATAATAACCAAAGGAAAATAAATGGGATTCATAAAAAGTTCAATTTTTTCATCCATGCATAGAGATGGGAATGGTAATATTTTTCATCAGTAACATTCCATTATTAAACTGAAAAATCCATAGAATAAGTGAGGTTGAAATCCTTGGATTTTAACCCTATTAATTATTATATAACCTCAATGATTTAACATTATATATAAAAATATTTTTTATTTTACTTTTAATAATATTTATTTTAAATGATTTTTTCAGAATAAATATCTTCTGATTCAAAAGGATAAATACTTATAATTGAAAAAACATATTTCAAAATAAATTATTATAATATAAAATAATCCCAAAATATTTAATCATTTATGATGGTGTGAAATAGAAATCGTGATAATTATGATAAAAAATAGCTGTAATATTGGTTTTTATGAAAATTCCTAATGTACGTCATTTTAAAAAACAAAAATTTTCCTTTAAAAACATTTTAAAAAAAGTAAAACTTGGGTGACAATGGTTTCAATCAATTTCTTTACTATGTTAATAAAATGATATCATTTTTAGAAAAAATTTACAGGGATGATAAATATTACTCATTGGAGACTTAAACATAAACAATGCAAAATAGTAATTTGAATGTGAAATAATCTTTAACCACTTTGGAATATATTGAATCATAAGTATAATGAAAGAAATAACATCAAATGAAAATTAATAATCCATGTTTAAAAGTAGAATCATGATATAATATATATAATATGAAATATATACACCACAAAAAATAATTAACTGTTATATAATGCATGTGTCCCACAAAAAAATAAAACTGGGATGAAAAACCCTTATCATGAGTTTGACCTGTCAAATATGTTCTTTATACTCATAAATTTAAAACAATGGTTAATAAGTTAAATTATTACTGAATATTTTCATTTCTAGTTTTCCTCATATATAAATTATAACCACATAATAATAATTATTTATCATTATTGTTCACATCAAATGACTTAGCGACATTTGGTACAAATGTTCAAAATGGGTTATGTATGTTGAATAAAGTTGAAGTGGACCTTATCCCATCCTATCAAGAAGAACAATAATTAAATAATTATATTATATATATATATAAATTATAATTAAAAATCCCATAATAAAATATAAATATGAATATTGATTTGTGTTACAAACATAGAGACCACATGCTGTATGAATGCAGAAGTATCACATATATTTTTCAATGATATTCATAAAAAATTGAAAGAATTTTTATATCATTATATAATGTTCATGATAACATATATATATATATATATATATTTACTTCATTAAATTTATTTATATTCATAGGTCATTCATTTGATTCAGTGATGAAAAATGAAAATCCTCACTCCATGAAGGTGGTAGTCAACATGTTTGCATGAACAGCGGTGTAATTTTTCCATACATGGAAAGGTAATAAGGTAGATGATATATTATGAATTTCTAAAAATTAATATTTCATTTTTATAATAAATAAACATTAATTCCGTCATCAAAACTATTATTTAAATATAGTGATTGAAAAAAATACATTTCTACATCAGGTGGTAGTCGTTCGTACACATGAATGATAATTTTGTTTCCCATTTGATAGACGATGAGACTAATAGATGTCATTAAATTACATGTAAATATACCAATATATATATTTAATATATTTAATTTAATACTTTATAATTTTGGAATAATATTTTATTGGGCTATAATAAAAAATAAATGGAAACATACAACAATAAATGATACCTCTTTATTGGAAAACATTATTTACTTAACCCCTTACGACCACTAAGACTATTTTTATTAAAAATAACACTTATATAAGAAAAATATGTGTTCTTATATGGGATATGGATAGGTATGTTCTAAAACAAATGGTTGTTTATATGGGAAGGATTGATTAAATAAGAATCCATTTTATAAGAGAGGTTTCATGAAAACATATAAATTCCAAAAATATATAATAAATATAAATTATTATTCATTTTAAAGGTGTTGAAAAGTAATACATTACCAATATATGATATTAATGGTTTGAAACCACATCATCAATTTTTTTCTGTTTAGGTTGTATTTTTACACTTATCATTATGTCTAAGACCCTTATTGACCCCATCAAAACGTATGATAACAACAAGAATATTTACTATTTAAGGGTCAATATAGTTACCAAAAATTGAAAATGGCGCATAAATGGGACATTGATGAAACTATCAACTATATACTATTCATTTTTCTTAATCTAATAATTTTTTGAATTTTATATTTTTTAAAACAATTATTTAATAAAATATGTCAACAATGCAATTTTTCAGAATTATTCATTACAATGAATTTAAATATAATAATATAACACATATAATTCAAATAAACTATATTATTAAATCACTTAAATTTCATCGTAGTCTAGGAAATTCATGGATTATATTTATTATCTCAAATTATATTACTTCTAATATTTTTATTATCATTTTTTTCAATAATTAAATAATTCATGCTTCATTATTTATTAATTAATTTATGGTAATTATTATAAATTGTGGATGATCATGTAAAATATATATATTTTTAATAAAATTATTTATGTTTTTTGGTCATTTAATCAACATTATATTTTTTTTGTGAACTATATTACCTAATTTACTCTTTATTATGATAATAAATATTATTAAGGTTACAAATCCTGATGTCCAAAAATAATGGGACCATTTGAACAATATATACCTCTTCATTAAAAAATATTGAATAAGTTTTTAAATTCACAGAAGTAGGGAAATTTAATTTCAAATTATATCAAAAAACTAAAAAGGATCTATTTTCTAGAAAATTAAAATTTTAAATATACAACTTATATTTTCATTAAATAAGTATATTATTCATATAAAAAATAATTATTTAAATATAATGGAATTGATAAAATTTTAAAACAAATCTCAAAATTAATTTGGAAATTTATAAACAGTAAAGTGAAATACAGTTTTTAATAAAAATCAATATTCTTCACTATTCACTGAAATATCAATCTATTTAAAAAATTATCAAAAAAAAATTATTTTAAAATTATTATGAAATATGGATTAAAAAAATAAAGTTATTTTTATAAAAAATAAAACCATAATTTAATTATATAATTTTATCAAACAATTAAATAACAAAAATAATTAATTAAAATGAAATAATTATTAATTAATGGATTTTCTAAAAATGAGTGCTTTTATGTAATGAATTTATTAGCACATTATCAATGAGTAAAACAATTATATATTGCAAAGATATTTTATTGATATTCATAACATCCTATTTAATTTCTAGGATATAATGATCACATAATAATATTTTTTTTATTTGTTTATGGTTGATTATACATTACTAGTACACTATCAAACATTTTTTTCAAATAAAATGTTGAGATATTACATATAATAAAAGAATTTATAAATATTTATTTTTGTGTTTTGAATTAATTTAGCATAGTTCAATAAAATCAATTGTAATGTTTCTTTTTTCATTTTATGTATTCAATATTTTGGGTTATTCTAGGGTCTTAAGATTAATTCTAAAAAATCTATTTTTATTATTTTTGAAATTCCATTTCTAAAAATTTTCTTCTAATTTTAATTATAGAAAAAAAAAATTAGACTTCATTCCTATTTTAAATGAGGTTATAGTGTGAAATAATCATATATAATGTTTTTGATTTATTACCAAGAAATAAAATCTAGGTAAATATAATAATTTATTCAGCATAAAAACATATACTACATAACATTGAGAGTAATGTTCATATAATAATATATATTTCAATATATTTACGATCAAGACGTTTTATAGTGTTGACCTCATTTATTGATATAAAATCAATATTAGTTTGTATACTATTTATTAAGAAATAAAATCTTTGACTAAAATCCTAAGTTAACTAAGGAATATACAAACATATCCATGTTTGTAAAAATAGTTTATTTTAGAGATAAATATATTGTAAATGTTTTCTATCGATTTTAATAAAACAAATAAGAATATTCATTAAAAATAAATCCTTTTTATCATTGTAAATTTTACAGGAAAACACTAATCACTAACTCCTAATTTAAATTTTTTTATAACAATCCTAAAGATCTGAGGCGTAACATCGAAAATGAGGTTGAACTGATGAATCAAAATGAATGTATAACTTATAATATCCTTTAAATGAAAATGTAAAGAAACACTACACTCGAATGTGAATAACTACTCCACCTTATTTCCTTTAGAACCTAAATAATTCACTATGTGATTTTTATCATGCCATGTTTTAATGATATCAAATACTAAATGAAGTAGGATTCCAAAATCTCAAATTATGTTCGATATAATTAAATAAATTGAAGATTTCCCTTTTTTGAATTGAATAATGAAGGGTGAATCAAATATTTTAATAAAATAGGGCTATGTTTTATAACATTCAATGTAATAATATACCTAAGAAATCCTTGATTTCATTAACTAGTGATTTTCCATCACATTTTAATGTAGATAGTGCAAAGGGTAAAAAAACTAGTGATATCAATCAAGACCTTAACCATGGTTTAAGAATTTAATAAAGGATTCATAAATGGTGATCTTGAGATTCAGACCCATGTTTATGATGTTTACATAGTAAACTAGTTTACACATATCTGAGAGCACTTCAACCTGAATAAAAATGGAGAATATATTAGTAAAATATTCTAGTATAATTTGGGTTATTAATAGTGGGTTGTAGGACGATATCATTGTAAATAATTTAACATTAATATGATATATATTAAATCTGATACTGATATGGAAACAATAATTATACGACATCCATATCAACCAATAAAACGCTGAGTGTAAAACACATTGAGCATGGAATTATGAGTATTTATCTATACAGATATGTGGAAATCTATCAATAATATTTCCAATATAATTTAATAAGTTATATTCAACAATATATCATTAGTAATGGATATATTAATATCTTTCATAATCTCCATTAGTAAACTAATATAAGATAGACTCAATTCTATCATTAAAAAACACTCTAATTTTCAGAAAAATGTAAACTGAAATCTTTTCCACTATAGATTCTGTAATAGGATCGTAGTTCAAGACATGCCAGATAATAATTTTAAACATGATATAGAGAAATTATTTGTAAATAAAATATTCCATTCCATAAACATAATGTTTAATATTTATCAAATTATGATATTAATATGATGTAAATATTCCTCAAGATGAATCAGCAAAAACCCCAATGTTGGAATATTCAATATCATGAAATGATAAATGAATGGACTTTTTCTCATAATAAAAAATGGATTCTATGAAATTTGTGGTTTCACAAGCTTTTCTATAAATAATATATAATACCAAACACACAGGTTGAATAAGAATTATATTAGGCTAGTTTTCTTATATGGAATGAGATGTAACCCATCCTGATTCTCCCTCAATAATAGACATAGATGTTACAAATGAGAAAATTTTTGATATTCATAATGCATTACCCTTTGATTCATCCACACTAATTTGTTTTTATAATATATATTCTAGAAGAACATGACCCAATGGGACATCATAGAGATTATATTACTTGTTAGAAGAAAATTATATCATTGTATATTCTCAAAAAATATTCCTATATTTATACTTATTTTTAGATATGCCTTTATTACATAGGATAGATCTAAAATAGTGTCTTATAAATATTTTAATGTCCAATATAAAATTGATGATATTACATTGAATTATAATAATAGCCAAATTGTTTTGACATATAATTGATATTTTATAACATGTAATTGATTGCAACAAACTATTAGAGAGGATGATCCTTCCAGCAATAGATTGGATGAGACTCTACCATTTATTTATCTAACCCATAAGTATATTGATAATAAAATATAACTAATGTGTAGACATTTTTTATTCAACCTATGGTTACCCATATTTTCTATAGGGAACTTCCTACTAGAAAACATGTGCTGATACCAATTATAATAGCATTCTTACATTATATTTGTCATAAATAAAGACACTAATATTAGAAACATCAAATCTTCATCAACTCCTAATGTTATACTCTTTTAAGATCTCATTAAAATATTTTATCATGTTACGTATACATTTTAAAAAAAATATTCAAAAAATATGCAAGTTATTATTATTAATCCATAAATTCCATTGAATATTTGGGTTATCACATTATAAATTTAATAATTAATATTTCAACTATTAAAATAAAAATGTTACAGAAAAAATCCTTGAGAATGTCATTCCCCTTATAAAAGGACATTAAATTATTTAAAGAATCTAAATCTGTATCTTTGGATAGTTCTCATGAAGCAAAAAGTGGACAATCATTAAAATACCAAGACAAAAAATAATAGGGAGAAAATATTCATATGAACATTAAAATTCATTCCTTTATATCATATTATGTCTCAACATCATCAATTTATATAATATTTGAACCAACAGTGTTTTATCCAATATCTAGAGAACCTCCATGATCTAAGACTATTTAACCCCAAATAATAAAAAAAATAAAAAAAATGATTCTTTTATATGATAAAGTGATAAAATAGTGTACAAATACTGTTATTGATGATCATAGAAATAACCTTGTAGGTTAAGTTACACAATATGATTGATGAAAATTGGATGAGTTAATTGTTGTGGTTCACTTTGGGAATCATGGAAAACAAGGTCACATAGGAGTATATAGGAATTGATACTCTAATGAATAAATGACAAAAAATAATACATGATTTTATATACAAATAAACTAATGTATTAATGTAAAAGGAATGTTATAAAATATTTGGGCCTATAGTGATCTCAATTTCTAGGATTGTAACTTCGGTGAATGTTTATGTATAATCCTAAATAGATTTTATTCAGTAATTGTCCTTCTCAATAAATATATTAGATATATTATGTAAATTTTTACAACATTTCACTTAAATGTTTATCATATATCTAGACCCTTGTGGGGGGCTATAAATAAATATTACATTATATGAAACTATATAGGGTAAAATATCCATATCACTAGTAAGGAAACCATATTCATGTTATATCTTGTTCATCACAAATAATTTCATCTTGATTATATAGGCTTAAATGTACTGTGACAACCGTGTCCCGGTGACAGCACTACCACCCCGCCTTAACATGGCCGTCGGGTCCTGGCCCACCAGGTACCACCAGTTGCCCCGCAGACACGTGGGGCCCACCCCAGGGTCCACCCACATGCCTGAACGGGTCATCTAACTAATATGATAGTCCCCACAGGCCAACACATGTCCTTTCTTGTGTGCTTTGTCCTCACTCACACACACCCTGGGAAACTTCCCAGTGGGTCACCCATCCTGATCACTACTCCAGGCCAAGCACGCTTAACTGTGGAGTTCTAATCAGATAGGCTCCCGAAAAGGAAGGTGCACCTTGTTGACATGAGTCATATCATTTAGTCATTTAACCCTTTATCATTTGGGGATGTTACATGTACCAAATATTTAGGTCTCCTTTTTCCATCTGTTTATCCTGGGATCATTAAATTTTCTTCTTTTAAAAAACATTCTCTCTTCTTCAAGACATTACTTTTCAAAAAGGGTTTAATTGATTGTTAATAACATGGTGACATCCTCATCCCATTGTTCCTGAAAATTTTAATCTTGATAATCTATCAATAATTCATTTTTTCCACGTAATGGAATTCAACTAAGTTGTTTATTCAGAAGTTTTATAATTATTACACTTATCCACATGATGTTTTTTGAAGTGGTACCCATGCATGTTTGTATATAGTGGAATTTCAAGATGATCAAATAATGTTTTTGAATTAAAAGTTACCTATAAACAATTTGGAAAATAAAATGTTATAATTATACACTAGGAAATACTGAATTATATGAAATAGAGGGGATGGTTATAATAATTACTACAACATATTTGTGTTAAATTTATATGAATATTTTGATATAACATTTAAAATTGATATAAAACATTCTAAATAGCTCGAAATTCTACTACCATTACTTTTATCATAACACCATGTGAATCAATATCTATATAATAAATGGTATATGATATTTTTGGAAATAATATAATTATTATAAATCGTCCATCAATATTATCAAATATATTCTACTTCATTTAATTTCTAAACAATCCATGATGGTTTATTAATTTCATTCCAAAAAACAGGTATTAGAACATCCATTGAATGATAACAGAGTATATAAAATAAAATTTTTGTCTCAAAAAATTCATATATTATATATAATGGAAATAAAAATTGAAATGTAATAGTTATACAACATTCTTTTAATTTTATGTGAGGATACATTAAAAATATTCAACAAAATCAAATTCTAAAAAAAATATTTATATGGTAGTTCATCGGATTCCAATAAATGTGAATAGAGATATATATTTTGTATTAAATACATTATATGGATGATGAAATGTTTTTACTATTCAAAATTGCATGTAAATAAACATTTTCTACCAGTGAAACTGGGATGTTAACACAGAATTTACTAATAAGACAAGGCCCATGAATTATAAATTGAGAGACATGATATTTGGATGATAATAATTCTATAAAATTTTTGATAAATTGATTATATTAACTACATTACTAAAATAATAATTTTACATTTATCCATTAACGACATTCCATGAGGTAATATAATTTTTTTTCATCACCCAACTACCACAAAAAATTGGTTGTGGAAAAAATTAATCTTCAACTCTATTTGGATTACATAAGATTTGATGATAAAAAATGGAACTTATATGATTATAGATATGAATATAACTTAATGTAACATACTAAAATATTAAGTAATTATAATACTAGGAACCACACCATCATATGAGAATGAGATAATTTCAATTTTGGGAACAATTGGAATAGATATATGGAATGCCATTTGCAAAGTAGAAACAATGGAAGGAGAAATATTCAGATCATCATAAATAGTTGAGTAATAATTCATGAGGGGAATATTTATAGTAGAGTCCATGGGGACCGTCTCAATATGTGGAAGAGAAGAATCTTCTAATGTATTTCAATGCATAACATGTATTGTCTATGTGTCCTTTTCATAATTATTATGTTCCCCAAGAAAAAATAGTATCCAATGATGGATGACATAAACTTATATCCACTTCATATATAGAATACATAAACCTCGATTCCAACCTCATCATTTTATTATGAAGAAATATGACTAGTTTCCAGGAGATAAACCACTAAAATAATTATTCTAAAATTAGTTATAAAGCGAATAAAAATTTAGTGGGAATAAATTGGGTCACTGCCTATATAAATCACTTTAGTTTTTTTTCAATTTAATCACTTATGGGGAGTTATTAAATTATTATAATGACTATTATTCAACTTATTTCAATATTTTTAATTTCCATCAATCTCACATAGTATATATATATATGTGTTTAAATTAAAAAATACATGAAATATAAAGATTTTTACATTGTTCACCACGAAATTATAATCAAAGGAGTATATATTGAAATTTTGATGGTCCATATAGGATCCATTTGGATTAAATGGGTTTTGAGGATTTGATTTCTTGGTTATGTTCACTCCTTTTAAGAATCATGAACATTTCATGTTATAGATTTTTGACACTCCACAGATACGGTTCACTTCCATTTCTTATCCTTTGATAACTCTATTCATATAGGTATGATGATTTTATATAAATGTTTATCTATTTAATATATATGACACATGATCGTATACTTGAAAAATGAAGGATGCTCAGAATTATCTAAATCTATCCAAAAAGTTGGTTACATTAATATGGAATAAGGGAAATGTATAATTTCATAAAATAAGGTTCAATAAAACTAAATGTCTTGAAAATGGTTATATATTAATGAATTTTTCATAGCACAAGGGTGAGGACTTGATGAATAATTTATAGATAATTATTTATTTTTCTAGGAGTTTCCTAAAGTATTAGTTTTATTTACATGATATTTGTTCTAGGTGGAATGGAAGCATGCAATGGCGGTTGATATATTAAAATTTAATTTAATAATCCTTCCAAAAAATGAGACGACGTTGAATGTGAAATTTATAATTAATCTATTTAATATCAACCTAAATTAATTCCTAGTATTAATTATATTATTTTTAATTAATGTTTGTCATAGGAAAATACCCTATCTTATTTTCTTCAATTCATTGTGAGTATCGACGGATATAATACCGCATGGCGTGATCCACACATGCTCCAATTATCTCAGAGCAACGCCACTCAATCATCAGGTAATACATTGATGAATAGAGTACTTTGATTTTTTCATTCTTGATTACTCATCAATAAATATTTAATAAATCTATCTTGTGTTTCTCATACTGGAGAGGGAGAGATTAGAATGAGTAAGGAGATAATTCATTGTGCACAGTAAGTCTATATTCTAAATATTGAATATGATACACATGATACAAAACCATATTTTTATAGGGATACGGTTTAGGTTAAAATATTATTTAATTGATTAATGGATATTAAATAACATTGAAAAAACATATAAATCACCTGCCACATAATTATAATAATTTTATTTAGTGGTGTGTCAACTTGGAGAAATTGATAAAACAATTACCATGCTTTAAATAATTATATTATTATAAAACACATTATTTTTGCATTCAATATCCTCCATATTTATTCAATAACAAGAGAATATTTTATTATTAAACAAATATTTCATTCAGATATCAATGAATAAATATTTATTTAATGGTAGGTAAAATAACTTTTTTTATATACATGTTAGAGAATAAACATATATTTAATTTATGATATCAATATAACATGAATTAAATTATACCTAAGTCTTGGTAGTAATATTTTTTCCATTAACTAAATTAAAATATAATTTTTTTTATCAACATATGCACGTACTATGTGACCATATTGGATTCATTCTCACCAGAATTTGGAATGCTTTCCGATATTCCATGATTATTGTCTAATAATTGGTCAAGAAATATAACAGAATTAAACTAATTCTATATAATCCCAACAACATATGTATTATCAATATGTAATATAAACCATTTTATAATATATAATGATGATGGTAGCATTCCATTATCATCAACCTATTTTCTTTATATATCATTTTTGTACTATCTGAAATAAAAATTTCAGTAAACGATTGACATAGAATTTATTTAATAGATAAATTAAATTAAATGTGCTAAAATATTAACATCCATAATTATGGAAGGGGAAATACATCCTCGATATTTCCTTTAATTACATGTGAATAATAACATACCCAACGTACCCTACTTCCCTCCAACATATGGCATGATGATTTTTTCCATTATATCTAATTGAAAAAGTAATTTCTTGTATTAATTGTGATCTTAATGTCGAAGGACCACTACACACACTTACAAATATGAGTATCTTGTGGAACCAAAACATGTGTAATTCCATCTAGAAGGTTTTTTCTCATAATATCCCATAATTGAAATTTATATGTGAAAACCACATGAGTTGATTCCACATCTATTTATGAGTATTCACACATAATATTCCAAATATTGTGTTTTCCATCATACTCAATCGTAAAAATGAAGATCAATATCAATAAAATTGTCATAGCAATTCAATGTTCTCATCATCGTCTGGAACTACTATGACCTTATCAATGCAAAAAATACTCTATGAAATTACAAGATTAAATCCATGAAAAATAAGGAAAATTATGTAATTATTTTTTTTAATTTTTATTCAATACATCAAATATACATGTAATCTATGTATAACCATTTGTTCATAGGACACCAAATGTTAAAAAATATGACTATTACTGGATCCAAATCCATATGACTTTCAGTTCGCTATGCCTCACATGATATTCATGTTTCAGAAGAGGCAAGGAATTATTCATGGAGTCTTCCACCTGGACTTGTATTGAAATAATTCTCACTAAAACCTCACCTCACTGAAAATGATGAAGAGATGATAATTCAAATGTATGTTCTTTTTCTACTGAGGTGAAATTGTATTTTTTTGGGTTATACACCATTATAATATTATCACAATGTATTAGGATAGGATATTTATTTATAGGTATCAAATTAGGATATTAAATATGTTTTTGCATCTATACTACTTCTATAGCTTTTTAATAAGTCATAATGTACTTAGACTCTACTGTAGAATCTACAACCACAACCTACATTGATCTCTCCAAGCTCGCAATACCTCAATTTAATGTGAAGAGGTATCCCATTTTTTATTTATCTCAGCTTTACTAGTTTTGATACTTTAATTTTCATCTCCAATTATAAATAGTGTATATTATTTTCAATATATTTGGAAAATATCCCTAGTATGCATCATATGTGTAATGATAATCACAAATGACATATAATGGAATTCAATTGGATCATCATGATATATTCCTAATAGACTCACCATGTGGGAATCAAATGTTGTAGTACATAACATAACATATTTGACTAACCAAATCACTGAAGTGTATAGAATCCGTTCCATTATTGTTCATTCATTTTTTTCTTATATATATATTATATTTGTATGAATAATTCCATGTGATGCTGGAATCAATTCCATGTTAGATTTTTTCATAAATAATATCGTTATTATGATATCAATGTATTTACCTTGACAATGATCATGAAACCTCTTATATCATATATGATGGATATTAATCCCAACAATATATACTTCCTCTCCCAATTCCATTATAGATACTAATTTATTTAACTATTTCTTAATATATTATAAGAATGATATTTAATTTATTGTGAGTATTATATCATCAATATATAATAATTTGGAAAAAACTACAAATACACAAAACCATTTATAGGAAAAAAACAATAATTCATTATTTATGAAACCAAATTCTATTATAGATAAATAAAATAAAAATATTACAAGTCCTAGATTATTTACTTAATGCATAAATGGATATTTTTTACATTCATACCATGTTGGTATCCTTTACATTAAAAAAACCACTATGTTATGTCATATAGATATCTTCTTGAAAGTTCCTAATATTGAATCATGTTTGGAAATTAGGTTTCCAAATATCATAATGATGTATGGACACAATGGAAATTGGAATTCAAATAGATTTCAGCATTTCAACGGCTTAATTATTTTCATAATAGTCAAGGCCTTGGTTTTGGTAGAACAATTTTTCTAATAATCACACCTTATAGGTACATAATTATCCTTATGTGTTTATTTTCTTCTTTGACACCAAGTTTTTACCAATAATATTAATGTATTTTGGAGGTTCTATCAAACCCCCAAATAGGTTTAGATTCATGGAATCCATTTTATAATTCATATCTTTTTTCCAATTTGCAACATTTATTCCCTTTACTACCTCTTTGTTTTTAGAGGATCATTAATATCCAATTATAATGAGTTTTCATCCTAAACTAAGAGAAAACCCAAAAATTATGCTTCTCTAACATTTCTTTTACGTCTTCACAATAAGGGTGTCTATTGAAAAATTACTTCTTCTACTAGGAATAGTGGAATCAATTCATGTACAACTGTTATCTTCATTCAGTATTGACATCATCTATGTCTATCTTAATCCCACTATCAGTGTTATACATGTTCTCCATATAATTGAATATAGTGTTTCTTTCTAGTATAACATTTTTTCTGAGGGGTGATATTGGTATCATTTCCATGTTTCTTTAGGGTATCCCATAAAGGTACACATTGTTACTCAGGTTTCAAGATTGTTAGGTGAAGAGGCATGAACAATATCTTTGCTTCCCCATTTATATGAAATCAATAACATGGTGTTCCTTCCACTCCAAATTCATAAGAAATACAATATATCCAATTTTATGGTACCTGTTCTAGTATATGTTTTCATGTTTATACATGTATCCCAAAAGGAATAATGGAAGACTCTCATGAATCATCCTTGATCACTCCCTATATAACATGGTATAGTTAGTCTTTTCAATTAAACCATTCCACTGAAGTGTGTAAGTAGTATTGAGTTGTTATATGATCCCAAACTATCATTATTTATCCATGATGTATTAATTATTATATTCTTTACAATGTTATGATAATAGTTTCTTATTAATATTACCAATACGGTTATCAACATATTCATGTATTCCTTGAATTTATCAAAAAAATTGAACTAGAACATCATTTGGTAAACATATCCATATACATTAAAATCATCATTATTAGCTATAACTTTTGATTTCCCTCCCCATTATTCAATAGTAAATTTTCCACACACATTTTTAAAAATAATTCATTAATCTCTTTAAACAATTACCCTTTCATACTAAATGATTCATTCATCATTTTTCCTTGTAAAAAATTATGATATAGTCTTTGTCAGTTTAAGTTAATTAGAGTCTAAATATCTATATCGATGTCAGTTAGTCATTTAATTTTTCAATTAAATTTCATATTTATTGATTCCAATATTGTATATGGTATGAGTCATGTGATGTAACCTAATTATTTATTTCCATTACATGGTTCATGAAATCAAACACTCAAAGACCATTATCTAAATGTGCCTTAAAATAAAAAATTTAAATCAATATAATAGATATAATTTTTTTACCAATTTTAAAATAAGTCCTTCAGTATGATGTCTATATAAGGAAATATATTTTTTTTGGGAATAAAAGGAACATAATAAAAAAAATTAAAAATAATGATGATTTGGGTCGGTAGTGACATGTTGTAGGAAAAAATAAAAATAGTAAAAAGTATTTATCCATTTTATTCTAATAGATATACTTACCATTTTTTTGTCACCCTGAATATACCTGGTTATATTATTTTGAAACATATTTGTGAACCAAAATATCTATGTAATCACCATTTGGTTTGAATTAATAAATATTACTCAATAAAAAATACACATAATGACCCCCCTTAATTATGTTGACGGGTGTAGTTTTTCTCCTGGTGGATCTTCTTTCCACATGTGAAATAGATAAAATATTACTTACATTCTTTTCCCTTGAACATCAACTTCCTAGAAGGCATAAAAAATCGTTGGGATTAAATATAGTTTTTTCAAACCATTTTTTCACCATAGGAATATATTCCTTTTCATGATTATGATACACACCTACATTGATAAGAAGATTATGAATAACTCTATGAGTCGACTCAATTTATTCAAATTAAATTTAACTACGTAGCTTGAGTAGATTTGAGGGGGTGATAACTGAATGTTAGAATTACCTAGTTTTTAGGGATCTTAAACACTAAAACCATTATCCACTCAATATAGAAAATTATCATTACTAAGTGATACCAAGATGGGGAACCCTTTCTATGATTTCTCAGAATGTGTGCCTTTTAGGTCTCCAAATATTATTATGTTTTCATCTCTTATTAAATAAAATAGATGTTCTCAAGAACTCAATAAGAATCCATAGTTTTGTGAAACATGATGAGTTCAATACAAATAGATGAAATAATTAGACATTGAATTCTGAATAAATCATTAATATGATTCTTATTCACTTGGAACACTACATCACCTGTCTCATAAGAAAGATAATCGAGAAATGAGGATTCTAGCATGTAATATTTCTATACAAGGTGTAGCACAAACTAAAAAAATTGTGCTATTACTGGATGTTATTTCTAGTTAGTAGGATGTATATTTTTTTTATTGATCATTGGGATAATGTGGATTAATTGATTTCAATTTTATTGTAAAATTATTGACTTTATTATTAACAATTTTATTTATTAAAACTTAGATGAGATTTAATAATTTAAATTATGTTATTACGTCTCCCAAAATTTTATCATGTTTAGAGAGTCCTCACTATTTAGCTCAGAATGAATACATTCTTTTAAATTCAACTAAAAACATTCATAATAACTCCACTTGTAGAAGTAAATTTCCAAAAAATGGTATACCAAAAACATAGTTAATTTGAATTTAATTCCCAATAATGTAATGGAAGGTGATGTATGAATTAATGTTTAATTGGTTAATAATTAATTTATTATATGTAAATTTTATATTATTTTATCTTTTACATGTATTGTTATTATTAAATGGATTTTACGTAACTAATTAACCATGTTAGATAATGCATTTACATATAATTTATATATTCAGTTTTTAAGATTGAACATTAATAATATTATTCATTTAATCATGACCATGAATCCATAAAACAAAAAATTTCATTGACATAACTAAACAATTAAATGACCCATTTAATATATTTACATAATGACTGATTTAATAATCTGAGATTAAATATACCATCAACATAGGAGAAATTTCACCTATTTTTGAACATAACATGAGTTACATCATTCCACATATCTACATGTGTATCACTTCAGATGGAATCATAATTATTCCATCATAAAAATCATCAATTATCCAATTCATACACCTTTAATTACATATATTTATAACCCACACACAGGTGAGGTTAACAAAACGATTGGATAAAAGTGAATAAAGTAAATATCCATGGACACATATTTCTTATATAATAACATTAGGAGGGATGAATTTCATGCCATCATTTAATTTAACATTAAATAATCGAAAACCCATGAAATAAATGAAATAAAATATCTAACACAAACATTACTCTAAGTCACGCTCATGAATAGTTATATATTATGTGAATACAGAAATGTAATTTGACAGTAATTAATTTCATATTAATTAATCATTATTATGGTGAATGTAAATGGTATAATTAATTAATTGATTAATTAAGTCCCTTTCAACTTAAGTTCCATCAGAACATAATTATACATACGCAAGTTTTTTTGAAATTAATGTAAACTAATTGCTCAAAATTAATTACATATTAATTACAATAAATTAGCTGATCATATAAAATTATTTAAAACCATTATTAAATTATCAAACCTAAAATGATTTCACAAGAAAAAAAAATGTTTAAAAAATTACATTTCATATTTAATATAATTTTTATTTCAATACACTCATGAGAGACTACACAACTTGTAAATCTATCTACAAGTCATGTATCTCAATTTCCATGTTTTTTGGTCATAGACATGGGTCTTTTTCTTGTACCTCAACCAAAATATAAGACATTTATAGAAAAACTACACATTGGTTGTTCTGATTATCATGTGCTATAATATATGCATGTGTCATTAGCATGTGTCTTAATGGACTACATGGTTTGTACAAGATAACTACAAAATTTGTACCTTCTAGAGAAATGTTTCCATATTTCTTATTGAGTCACACAAAATGTTCTTAAGAAGATAGAATTGGTGAACTACACACAATGGACACCATGTAATCAGTGTTTATATCATAATTTCACCATGTTTTTACTATAATGTGTCTTTGTCCATGTATAATTACTAAATTAATTTCATGATTAATTCATCTAACCCATGTCGAATACACTACGTGAACATGGATACACATTGTGAAAACTGAAAACTCACGTGCCACCCCGGATGGTCAACCCATGAAATATATGTTGTGTAATTTCTATGTGGTGCACTAGGTATACCTCAATGCATCCTGATGAAGTGAACTACAGAACCCGACATATACTTATGATTAAACATGATGTAACACAGTCTTACAAGCCAAAAATTAGATGTTTTTTATTGGAATCTTTAGTCGTTCTTCATCTATTAATAAACCATTATGATAAATGAAAACAATAGAATAATTGAGATTAAAAAGCTGAAATTTTTTAATTCAAATCTTATTTAAAAAAATTATTGAAATGAAAACATAACTATAATTATTCTTACATTACTAAAAATTTAAATAATAAAATATTTAAACATGAACTCTTTGATACTAGAAGTTGGTTTCATGTGAACTATAATATGTGCTAGCGGATGATAAAATAAATTTTATTTTAGTAATTTTCCCCAAAACCATGGGTTTGGATCTTTCCGGTCAAATGTATAATTTATTTATTTAATATCATTATAAATAAATACAATAGATTTGGAAAATTCCTCATTGATTAATTTTGATTCTCTAAAAATACACTCCAATATTTCCTTCATTGTTCTATAGGTATCCTAGAATTTAATCCCTCTAGTGGAAATCCTAATGTACCCTTGTGATCTCCAACCAACACCACTATATTATCATGTTCTAGCATGGGTAAATGAATTTATTTTATTTCTCATTACTAATAATAAATTATTCATTGGGGAAAATATATTTCTTGTATTTATTCTTCCTCGTAGAGAGTCATATGGAGGAGTCAAGATAGAATAGGTTGTGTGTAACAGTTGACATTTCCCAATTATTTATATGATTTGAAATAGCCATAAAAATCTGTTTATAGAGTTAGTGTCTAACATAAAATATTACTTAATTACATGAAGGTAGTTAGATTACATTTTAATCCTTTAATAAACCTCATGCCATATAATAATATTATATTTATATTTTGGGTTAACCAACATTAAAAAATGTATAGATAATAATTACTATATTTTAGTTAATTATATTTCCCAGGGATGTGGTCTTGATCCATTCAAACACATCAATATTTATTAAATACACTTATAAATATTTTATTCATAATTAAAAATTTCATTCACATTCTTGAAAGTAAATATTTTTTAAATATTCATTAAAACAATTGAATAAATTTTTTATTCACAAGATATCAAATAAATATTTACTACATTTTGGTGACAAATATGACATCTATATTACTATTTTATGATCTAGAAAATAATATTTCTTCTTATACAAAAATTCAAATAGAATTTAATCAAGATCAATGAAAAAAATAATTATGTGACCCTATATGACTCTTTCTCATTGACATGTGGATTCCTAGACTAAAGATAAAGATTACAATATAAAAATTGGTCATTGTACTAAATATATTGAACATAATATCCCAAGGATGGAAACCACATATGAAAACTCACTGTGTAATATTAACCCATCGTCACAATATCCAACTATATAGGTTGCACGATGGGGTTAGTAATCCCTTTTCATGATACATCATTCTTTCATAATCTAAAAAAAGCATGTTTTTACACCATGGACATGGAATGTAGATGATATTATTATTCAATAAAAATTCTATGTTATGGACTCACATGAACATTGAAGGGACTAATCCTTCCTTGACATATCTTTTAATGGCATGTCAATCATGACACACCCAATGTATCTCACATCCCACAATATATGTAATGATGGTTTTTATCCTCAAATATACATTTGAGAGTCATTAAATATATTAATTACACTCCTAATGTCTATGTAGAATTACACACACTCATATGTTGGAATATCTAATGACAGCAAAACAAGTAGAATTCATACCATCATGTCTATTCTAATAATATCCTATATTAATGATTTCCTAGAGAGTGTAATGAGAAGAAGCCTAAACCACTTATGATTTTTCACACCTGATGGTCTAAATACTACAAGACATTAATCATATGTTATCTAATAGAAAATTTATATTTGGAATATTATGATATAATATGAAGGGTCACATCATTACGGGAAATTGATATGTTCTAATCAATCGAGAAAATACTCTATGACATTAATAATTTTATGCCTTACAGAAAAATAAGCAATATTTAATTACATGTTTAATTAATATTTGATACATAAAATATTTACGTAATCAATGTAAAATCAGTTTAATCCGGGAAAAAACTCTAAATCCCACTTTTTTCAATAATTTTTTTTAAAGAAGAATTATATGTTGATGATGATTGAATAAATAAGAGACTAATGTGATGTTGAAACATTTTAAAATACATATATAACATTTAAATGTTATCATTCAAAATAAACATATCAAGTTATTACTACTACTTTTTTCTTATATGGTATCTCATCACATTAAAGAATAAATTTATATATCTCTTGGATAAATATCAATAAATAATGACATCTATTTTTTTGGGTTATTATTATTTTTTGTATTTTGTATCTTTTTTTAGGATACCCATATTATTCTAAGAGGTTAATTTTTCAACCAATAAGTGGTTCCCATTATCGAATTATTGATTATAGAGTATGTATAAATAATTATTGTTTGTAAAATAGTGAATAAAGGTATGGGATATTGGTGATAATAATTCAAGGTAATTTAGACACATTATAAAATGAAGAATATTTTTTTGAATTGAATATCTTGTATAAAATATGATATCAAGTGGATATCTTTAACAATAGGTATCATATTTCCCTACACCTCATAAATTTCAAAAACATTTATTTTTTTCTTCTCAAAGGTTTTGGTGTTAGTATTATTAATATTTCATAATAGTCATGATGATATGTAGAATTCTTTTTTCAAGAGTTGTGGAGTTTATGTGGCGTTGATTCCATTGATATTGTTTAATAAAACTAGTTTTTCCAACATTTATTATTTAATCAATAATAATAGGGTATAATTTGAAAACTTAATTGCTATTGGTAATTCAATATTGTGAAATATGTGGGAAATGAATAGATTTTTAATATAAATTTTATCAGATCATGGATGAAAAATCATGGTTGGTATTGTAAAAATATAGGTTAATTCTTTTTAATGTATTGAAGATGGAAAATCTTACCCAGTGATTTGATGACATCCTTCGAATGGTTAAAAAAGATAAGACTATATTTTAGTTTTACATGGTTATTCAGATATAATTTATAAAATTTCATGAATGATTGTTAACAATATCACATTACCAAAAATTTATTTGCAAATTATTTCACAATGAAGGGCTTCAAAAAACTAAGTCAATGAGATTATTGAAAAAATGGTTAGAAGTGGATGAAAAATTTACTAATATTAAGATCAAATAATGGGGGAGATAATATTTTATTCCATGTTGGTGGATAAGGTGTTAGAACCCCACATTGGGGGGGGGGTATGGCTGTGAAAATAAGCACATAAAAATATACTGAAAGGTGTAACACATAAATTGAAACATATTAAAATTTTGAACTGTAAAAATATACAAAAGAAATTGTGATCTTGTTAGAAAAATGAATCATACATATTTCTATTTTTTCAAGAATATAATGGTTAAATTGGATGGAGGATATATATTAGAATTTTCAGAAAAATAAAAATTGAATGAATGGGGCACTCAAAGAGTTAATGTGTTGTATTTTTTTATAATAGTTTTTTTTAAAATTTTGACATTAACTGATGAGTTGTGTACAAAATGATGATTTTTTATTTATAAAATAGTAAAAAAAATATTGATGGACATACCTATCACGACCCATCCTTGGGGCCCGTGCCGTGACTACCCCAAGCCCTCCTTCCATAGGCCAGGGGCTGGCGACTAGCACCAAAGGCGTAAATCTTGATAACTGGGAAGGCATTGCCTTTATAAAAGTAAACTAAACACCACAGAGTACAAGCGTAAGTAAAACACTTGGTACAAAAGAAAGTGCTAAAAAGTAAATGGGCCCTAATACAAACCCAACTAAATGTACAACTACAACTGAACAAAAGTACAATAGAAAAGACAAAAGCTGGAAGAATGGAAGCTGCTCCTGGGTCGTCCTCCTCGGATCCTACCTGAAGGGTAGGTACAGATAGTGTAGCTCCTGGATCGTCCACCATGGATCCTACCTGAAGGGTAGGTACAGATAGCCTCCACAATGCTCTCGCCCGTCAACCTCCTCCGAGTATCGTCTCACCGTGAAGTCCACCTCCTGATACTGACTCGTCGCGAGGTCCACCTCCGGGTACCGTCCAGTCCCTGAACACTCGGCCTCCGTCAGCACTGCCCGTCGTCTACAACCAACACAACGAGGTGCGGGCATAGCCCGTGTAGGGGTGAGTATAACGATACTCGATAGGGACCTCGAAACACTCAAGGTCTCACCAAATTTAACAAGGATAACCACAAAGAAGATCTCAACAGATAACCTCTACTTAGATTTATTCCCATACATATACCTAAGTTATCAAGTAACCCATCTCAATCATGAGGAAACACAAAGATCATAGACTCAACTCAAACCAATATTTTCATTATCAAAACCATATATGCTGATGAGCCCATCTCTAGAGTGTACAGTGATCCTATCACAACTATGAGGTACTACTCACTAACCAAAGACTGCTGAGGTACACCTCCTGTCGAGTACCGCAGGTCTACCACCTCACACAGTAGTGCTCCACCGGTATGGGTCTGCCACCTCACACAGTAGTGCTCCCCCTCATAGCCTACAGAGGTTCTCCTCCTGTCGAGTACCGCGGGTCTGCCACCTCACAAAGTAGTTCTCCTCCACCATGGGTCTTCCACCTCACAAAGTATTGCTCCCCACTGGGTTATGCTAGTCACTCCGAATCGAATCAGACAAGCAGTCATCGGTCACAGCCAGCTACACGGTCTCCGTACTCTGTATGCTCGTCTCCGGGAGGGTCCGCTCCACGAGATACAGGTCGATACTCCAAGTATCACAATTCCAACGAATAAGTATCTCAAAGGACCGCCTCGTCATAGAGGTCTCAACGTAATAGACGGCGCGTCAATCGGACGCCTGGTCTGTGAGTTATTAGCCTTTTTGTCCCAGGGGCCCGGTTGGTTTCGTGTGCGAACCAACCCGGCCAAACTCCAACTACTTTCAAACCTCGGGCGACGTATGCCAAAAGTTCTGTCTCCTCAAGAGTAATCAAACAAAGTTGATGGAACGTCAATCGGACGTCCGGAGCTCAAGATATAAGTGTTTCCGCTCCGAGGGCCAGGTTGGTTTCATTACGAACCAACCCGGCCGAACCCAATGTTCTCCGAAAGCTTGAGTGCAATCTACTGAAACGACCGCCTCGATACAAGGATCGCATCGCAACTGACCGTGCGTCGATCGGAGGCTCGTAGCTCAAGTTATGGGAAACCGACCGGATGAGGTTCGGTATTAAGGGGTTCTGGCCCGGTCCGACCCGGCCCGATACCCCCAAGGTCGGCACGAACCGGGTCCAGGTCTGGCTCGCTTAGGCACGGCCTAGCCCGGCTGGTGCGGCCCGGCCCGGCCTGGGCGCGGCGCGGCCCGGCTGGGCGCGACCTGGCCTACGTCCGGTCTGGCGGACCGGCCAGGGCAGCCGCCCGGCGCGCGGTGCGCTGGCGCGCTGGCCAGGGGCTCGGCCGAACGGCCCAGCCATTTCGGAAGTGGGGGACGCTGCCCCCTCGTGTAGCAAGCGCGGCCCCTTAATGCGGCCACTCACGTCTGGCGCGGCCGGGGGTTTCGAACCCCCTGTTTTTCCACGGTCTGGCCGGCCCACTCCGGTCGGCCGGCTTCTGCCGCCACAGGACCGGCTAGGCCGATCCCCTTGCTCCGACGCCGGAGGCCCGGTACCGGCCGCTAGTTCAGATGCTCCGCCACGGCCCAGAACCGGCAGTGGCCTTGGTTCATCCGGCACAGCACGACGGCACCGCGCCCCTTCGCCGCGGCCCCGCTCCAGCCGCGGTGCTTTAGTAGTTCTTCGGTGCGGCGCGACAACGCCGCATTTTTTATTCATGTTCAACGGCGCCGTGTCTTCGGTTTGTCTTCAACGGCACGGTGCGACGGCGCCGCCCTTCTCCCCCTTTCCTTATCAAAATTTTGCGCGGTGCTTCGGCACTGCGTAGCCTTGCTCGCCGCAACAATATCAACAACCAGAAAGGGGAGGAGTGTCGGCCATGTTCGTGCAGTCCGACCTCCTCCCTTTATCACGATAACAGGCGGTTCAAGGAAATGGAGAAAGCGAAGGAAGATTTCACGAACTAACAAATAAAATAAAACTCTACCTCAACGTTGTCGACGAACGAGCGTTCGTCGCGGAATTAACCGCTGCGGAAGGATAGGATCGCCGCGGAAGGAGATGATCGCCGCGGAAGAAAAGGTTCACCGCGGAAGGAACGTCGTTGGCATTAGGTGATATCCGAGTATGGCGTCTCTCACCATCGTCCTCCGTCGGAGGTTGGAATTCTTCGTTGGCGGTGGTGTGTTCTTCGCGTTCTTCGTCGAAGAACGAATAATCTTCTCTTTTTCTCCCATTAGATTAACACAACACAAACCCAACCATAATAAAATAAGTCCATCCCTTATTTTATTATCAACATAAGAATTTGAAATTCAAAAGATAAGAAATGAAAAATTAATTCAATGAATTAATTGTAACGATTTAACTGCCCAATTTAATGAGGCGTTTCTTAACCAAAATAAACGTAAGGTTTGACTTTCATTTAAAAGGGGGGTTGCGGGTGCGTTACTTAGAAGGAATGAAACGGCGGGGCTCATGCGGGCCCCACCTTACAAATATCCTACCAAGTTGGTAGGATATGGTGGGTCCCACATTATCCGCTTAACTTAGGTTAAGCCGCTTTAAGTGAAATAAAATAAAGCGTCGCACCACTTTTATTTTATTTCTTAACTTAACCCCAAAAATTAAAAACCACACCTGAGTAAACGCAACTCTAGAAAAGGTGTTTCTAAGAAAATATTGTTGTTGCGATTCCATAGGTGCCCTCTGAATTTGATTCCGAGCACTGGTTTAAAAGTTATAAAAACCCGCTCGTTCGTTCACTGAACGTACCCGAGCTAAACTTCAGGACTTGATTCTAAGCACACCGGGCCTCGGAATCAGGCGCCGTCAGAAACTGTGTTCTTGTAAAATCCCAAAGAAAATTTAGAAAAAAAATTCCATGAATTTTACGGGTCTTTACATCACTCTGACCTTATGGATTTACATCCCCGTAAAGATACATCAAAAACTAGGGAAACAAAAGTGGGTACTGAGCATGCATCTGAGCCTCCCGCTCCCAAGTGATTACGTGGAGATTCCTGTACGGTCAAAGAAAGTGCACCTGAGGAACTGATCATCCTCGTAGTATCTGCTCCTGTAAATCCTCGTTCCCCACTTAAACCTCTGAGAAATTCACCCCATCTCCCAAGTCCATCTTCCCATCGTCGATGATATGCGAATGGTCGAGCACGTATCTCCTCTGTTGAGATACATGGAAGTCATTGTGCACCTAGTACAACTGAGGTGGATGGGTCAAGCGTTAAACCACCTCGCCTACCCTGCTGAGGACCTAGAAAGGTCCGTTGAACCTCAGAGATAACATGACACCTCGACCACATCTCCGTAATTCCTCGTCGAGGTGAGACCCGTAAGAAAACGTGGTCGCCATCTTCATACTCTAGTGGTCTCTGCCTCCTGTCAGCATAGGGCTTCTGTCGGCTCTGAGCTATCTTCATCCGCTCTTGGATGACCTGGACCTTCTCTGGTCCCACAAGAGCTGCTATGACTTATTATTTGCCGATAAGAGAAATCTGGTCTCATCCCCTGGATGAACCACATTCTTTTCCTAATACGGTCAATCCGGACATGAACGATGTATTCATGCCATGGACGACGTCGTAAGGCATCGACATTACTACCAAGAGATCCAACCGTCACTCTCACCTCTAAGGGTCGAGTCACACTGTCAGCATCAGCGTCATGTCACTCGGTCTCTTCCAGTATGAATCTCGAAAGTGAGGGTCAAGTCAACAGTTTAAACTGAAACCTCTTAGTACTCAGAAAAGAAGGAAAGAAATGTCACAAAGGTAAGTGTCTTTATATTACTGCAGCTCATGTTACAAAGACACCAATGTAACAACCACAACAACACAGAACTATATATACAAAGAATAAAAGGAAACCACTAGTTCCACTCCTGTCCACTCGCTTCCGGAGATCCGTAGTCGTAAGCATCTGCTGCCTGAAGCTGAGCTCTCCCATGTCCACATGTTCCCTACGGTCGGGGTGGACCTTTTGGTGGTGGTGGTGGCAACACCTCGAAGCGTCGTCCACCTCCAGCTTCACATCCATCTTCTAGCGGTCATCCTTGATTGAACCTCTTCCTCTACCTGGGAGGTTCTTCATTTAACTGCTGGTCATATGCATGGCGGGTCGGACAGTCACGTGCCATGTGACCAATCCAGTCGCAGGAGTAACACTGCATGGAAGGTCTGGCTCTATCATTCCCCTGGGTGCCACACACTACCGACCCTGAGTCATGCGGTCGACCACGTGTAAGTCTGGTCCTCTTGGACCTCTGTGCCATTTGTCTACTGCCTGCTACAGAAGACTCTACCACATGCCGGCTAGTGGTGGCCCATGCTGCTGGAGACTGCACAACAAGGAAACTCTCGACTAATAGGGCTCGCTCCAACACCCTTGTCTGCGTCGGAATGCTGTGAGAAACAACAGAATCTCTAATCTCTCACCTGAGCCCCTGCTCGAAGGTTCGGGCCCTAAAGAACGGGTCCCGTACCATATCTGTGGAGTAGCGTGAGAGGTCTGTGAACCTCGCTAAATACTTGGCCACTGTCATGCTGCCCTGCCGTAGCTGAAGTACCTCATGTATACGCACCGCTCGAAGGGTAGCTGGTACGAACTCTACTTGGAACAGGCTCTCAAAGTCTACCCAATGAAGTGTCTCCTCGTCATGCATCTAGAGCATCAGGCTCCACCATCTGCCTGCTGCTGCCTGAAGAAGGCTGGAAGCAAAGATCACCATGAAGTATGCTGGCGTCCCTCCTAGCCTGAAGACTCTCACCACAGCCTCCAGCCAATCCGCAGCCGCCTGAGGGTCCATCTCTCCCCTGAACCTGGGTGGCCTCTAGCGCTGGAACTCGTGCAGTGCGCTCAAGCGACGTGCACCGTCTGCTGCTGGGGCTGGTGGCATCAGTGGCCCAACAGGTAGTAGTACTGCTGGTGCCTCCGCTGGTGCCTCATCTTGGATAGGGCCCTATACTGAGGCCACGTCGCTCGGCGGGCTGTCAGTACGAACAACTCTCGGGGCTCTAGCTGTTCGTTCGTGGGGAGGCATCCTAAAATAAACAAACATGAACGGTCCAATGATTTATACCTAGTGAGCTGACATGGTTTGAGCTGACTTTTAAAAACTTCTGGAAGCACACACTTAGTCAGAGTTATCATTCACAAAGTCGTAAATCAGTTGTCAGGGTCCTGGTGTATGGATACGTCGGCCGCCCGCACCAACACTGGACTTCCTGAACTATAAACCACACTCGGTAATCTTAACACTGTCACTTCACAGAAAGAAAATATCAGAGTTATTAGTTCTGCGGTAGAACCGACTGCTCCGATACCAATTTGTCACAACCCGTCCTCGGGGCCCGTGCCGTGACTACCCCAAGCCCGCCTTCCATAGTCCAGGGGCTGGCGACTAGCACCAAAGGCATAAATCCCAATAACTGAGAAGGAATTAGCTTTATAAAAGTAAACAAAACACCACAGAGTACAAGCGGAAGTAAAACACTAAGTACCAAAGAATTTGGTGAAAAGAAAATGGGCCAGAATACAAACCCAACTGAATGTACAACTACAACTGAACGAAAGTACAACAGAAAAGACAAAAGTTGGAAGAAAGGAAGAAGCTCCTGGTTCGTCCTTCTCGGATCCTATCTGAAGGATAGGTACAGATAGCGCACCTCCCGGATCGTCCACCACGGATCCTACCTGAAGGGTAGGTTCAGATAGCCTCCACAACGCTCTTTCCCGTCAACCACCTCTGAGTATCTTCTCCCTGTGAAGTCCACCTCCTGATACTGACTCGTCGCGAGGTCCACCTCCAGGTACCGTCCAGTCCTCGAACACTCTGCCTCCGTCAGCACTGCTCGTCGTCTACAACCAACATAACGAGGTGCGGGCATAGCACGTGCAGGGGTGAGTATAACGATACTCAGTAGGGACCCCGAGACCCTCAAGGTCTCACTAAATCCAACAAGGATAACCAAAAATATGATCTCAATAGAAAACCTCTACATAGGTATATGCCCATACATATACCTAAGTTATTAAGTAACCCATCTCAATCATGAGTAAACACAAAGATCATAGACTCAGATCAAACCAGGATTTTCATTATCGAAACTGTAACTGCTGATGGGCCCATCCCTGGAGTGTACAGTGATCCTGTCACAACTCCGAGGTACTGCTCACTAACCTATGACTGCTAAGGTACTCCTCCTTTCGAGTACCACAGGTCTTCCACCCCACACAGTAGTGCTCCACCGCTATGGGTCTGCCACCTCACACAGTAGTGCTCCCCCTCATAGCCTACAGAGGTACTCCTCCTGTCGAGTACTACGGGTCTGGAACCTCACAAATTAATGCTCCTCCGCCATGGGTCTTCTACCTCACAAACTAGTGCTCCCCACTGGGCTATACTAGTCACTCCGAATCGAATCAGACAAGCAGTCATCGGTCACAGCCAGCTACACGGTCTCCATACTATGTATGCTCGTCTCCGGGAGGGTCCGCTCCACGAGCTACAGGTCGATACTCCAAGTATCACAAGTCCCACGAAAAAGTATCTCAAAGGACAGCCTCGTCATAGGGGTCTCAACGCAATAGACGGTGCGTCAATCGGATGCCTGGTCTGTGAGTTATTAGCCTTTTCGTCCCAGGGGCCCGGTTTGTTTCGTGTGCGAACCAACCCGGTCGTACTCCAACTGCATTCAAACCTCGGGCGAAGTATTCCAAAATCTTGTATCCTCAATAATAATCCAACAAAGTCGACGACACGTCAATCGGACGTCTGGAGCTCAAGATATAAGTGTTTCCGCTCCGAGGGCCCGGTTGGTTTCATGTACGAACCAACCTGGCCGAACCCATAGATCTCTGAAACCTTGAGTTTGATATACTGAAAATAACATCTAGATCCAAGGATCGCATCTCAACTGACGGTGCATTGATCGGAGGCCTGTATCTCACATTATAGGCAACCGATCGGAAGAGGTTCTGTATTAAGGGGTTCGGGCCCGGTCCGACCCGACCCGATACCCCCAAGGTCGGCCCGAACCGGGTCGACCCGAACTGGGTCCGGGTCTTGCCCTCTTGGGCGTGGCCCAGCCTAGGCGTGGCCCGGCCTAGGTCTAGTCTGACGGACCGGCTAGGGCAGCCGCTTGGCACATGGCGCGCTGGTGCGCTGGCCAGGGGCTCGGCCGAACGGCCGAGCCGTTTCGGAAGCGGGGGGTGCTGCCCCCTCGCGTGTAGCAACCGCGGCTCCATAATGGGGCCGCTCACCTCCAGCGCGGCCGATGGTTTCAAATCCCCGGTTCTTCCATGGTCCGGCCGGCCCGCTCCGGCCGGGCGGCCTCTACCGCCATGGGACCGGCTAGGCCGGTCCCCTTGCTACGATGCCGGCGGCCCGGTACCGGCTGCTGGTTCCGCTGCTTGGCCGCGGCCTGGGTTCGTCAGGCACGGCGTGACGGCGCCGGACCCCTTCGCCGCGGCACCGCTCCGGCCACGGTGCTTTAGTAGTTCTCGGGTGCGGCGCGACGGTGCCGCATCTTTGGTTCGTTTTCAACAGTGCGGCGCGACGACGCCGCTTCTTCGGTTCTTCTTCAACGGCACGGCGCGACGGCGCCGCGCTTATCCCCCTTTCCTTATCAAAATTCCGCGTGGTGTTTCGGCACCATGTTGCCTTTCTCACCGCAACAATATCAACAACCAAAAAGGGGAGGAGTGTCGGCCGTGTTCATGCAGTCCGACCTCCTCCCGTTATCATGATAACAGGCGGTTCAAATAAAAGAAGAAAGCGACGGAAGATTTCACGAACTAACAAATAAAATAAAACCCTACCTCAACATTGTCGACGAACGAGCGTTCTTCGTGGAATTAACCGTCATGGAAGGAGAGGATCACCGCAGAAGAATAGGATCGCCGTGGAAGAAAAGGTTCTCCGCGGAAGGAACGTTGTTACCATTAGGTGATCTTCGAGGAATGCATCTCTCATCGTCGTCCGCCATTGGAGGTTGGCGTTCTTCGTTGGCTGTGGTGCGTTCTTCGCATTCTTCGTCGAAGAACGAAGAATCTTCTCTTTTTCTCCCAAAATCTTAACACAACACAAACCCAACCATAAGAAAATAAGTCCATCCATTATTTTATTATCAACATAAGAATTTGAAATTCAAAAGATAAGAAATGAACAATTAAATCAATGAATTAATTGTAATGATTTAACCGCTGAATTTAATGAGGCGTTTCTTAACCAAAATAAACGTAAGGTTTGACTTCCATTTAAAAGGGGGGTTGCAGGTGCATTACTTAGAAGGAATGAAACGGTGGGGCTCGTGCGGGACCCACCTCAGAAATATCCTACCAAGTGGGTAGGATATTGTGGGTCCCACCTTATCCTCTTAACTTAGGTTAACCCGCTTTAAGTGAAATAAAATAAAGTGTCGCACCACTTTTATTTTATTTCTTAACTTAACCCCAAAAATTAAAAACCACACCTGAGTAAATGCAACTCCGAAAAAGGTGTTTCTAAGCAAGTATCGGCACTGTGATTCCATCAGTGCCCTCGGAATTTGATTCTGAGCACCGGTTTAAAAGTTAGAAAAACCCGCTCGTTCGTTCAATGAACGTACCCGAGCTAAACTTCGGAACTTGATTCCGGGCACACCGGGGCTCAGAATCAGGCGCCGTCAGAAACTGCATTTTTGTAAAATCGCAAAGAAATTTTAGAAAAAAAATTTCCTTCAATTTTAAGGGTCTTTACAATAACAATAAATTCAAACAAACTCCGTGAAACATCTATATATAAATCACCTTGTTATTGGCATAGTGAATTGATTTCATTTTTAGATGTTTTAAAAATACATAGAAATATTTATATATTCTATAATAAAAAAAGTGAATATTCATTTCATATATGTCATGTAATTAATGATATTTAACCAAATGTCAATTGGGAAGGTGGTTATTCAAATTTTCATAAGGATTATTCAATATATCCATGGTTTTATGACTTCTTTTATTCTAAAATATTACATTAATGAAGTTAATGTTTTATGTCAGGTTTATGTGAAAATGGTGTGACATAACATTAAAATTAAAATATTGAGAATTGATAAATCTGGATGTTATATAATTTTTTTGGGTACCATAAATTTTAATTATATAAGAATTTTTATATTCTCATGATTACATTTATTTTTTCACATTCAAGTTAATAGTTATCAAAAATAATAGTGGTAGGAGTAATGGTGATTACTTTTTGTGAAACCGTAAATTTTGATGAAGGAATTTTATGAAATGAATGTAAATTAATGAATATTGTTTGACCATATGTATAATAAATTTGGCAATTAATGGATGTTATTTTCAGTAAATATTTTTTTTAATTATGTTTTTTAAAATATGGTGGAAGAAAAATTTCCATTTGTTTATGCTTTGTGAAATATTTAGTTTAATTAAAATTCATATTTCATGAATTGGTATATGATTTTGAATCAAAAAATTGATAGATTGACCATATTTAAATTATATTAACATGATTAATGATGTCAAAGAGTGTTTTTGAATTTTCAATTTCATATGAAGAAATCCAAAACACTCTGAGTTTTACAGAGAAAACCATGTTTGATAGATTATATAACTCAAAACATCATGCATAAAAGAAAATTGGTATATTATTATCTAATAATTACATATAAAACAATGATTTTTAATCGGTAGAGCCATCTATTGAAATAAAAATTCAAATATCCTTCTCAATAATCATGTTTTGATTGATTATTAATAAACAATTACTCAATTTTTAGTAAATTCATTTTATACATCACAAATGTGTTTTTCCTAAATGCATTTTTATTGAAAATAGTTGTAAAGTTATATAATTGATTTTGTAATCATTATGAAATTGTTTTTGGTAATATTGATATCATTTCAAAAAATATCATTTCTAAAATTATCATATCAAAATTAATTTTGGATGAAATTTTGTTTTTTCATTGAAGAGATATATGTTTTATTTAATAGTGAAAGATTCCATTTCTTAAAACTATCACTGTTTTGCATTAAACATTTTTAGGATTCCATGAAATCGGTGTAAATGTATTATAAATGGTACATTATAATATATAATCAAAATAAAATAATTTTAATAATATTTATTAATGATTTATGCATTAAAACTAATTTTTACATCTAACCACATTTTTCCAAAAAAAATAGTTCTGTTGGGTTCTTGGAATTTATATTCAAATTTATTATTCTATTTTCTAAGAATTTAATATCTTAATTTTTTCTCAAATAGTACGTGTCATCAATTTGAAATTATGTATATATGTCTCCTATATTTGTGTTCATTATGAATAATTACCTTATTAAATATTTTTCATCTTGGTATGGGTAATTTGGGGAATTAGGAATAATAACAACATTATAAGGACAATAAATTACACTAAAAATGAACATTAATCTATTGAATGATCAGGGTTCGATAACTCCAATACTTGATGCAATGTTATGTACATTTTTTTTATTTGATTTTGAAAATGGCGTATAAATTATTTTACGTTAAAAAATTGTCACTCTCTTGAATTTAAATTTATATTATACGTTCAAATATTGATAAATGTTTTTTATTATTGTTAAATATAATTTTATATATAATTAAATTATATTTATGTTTATGATGTATTTAAATGTTTATGATATGATATAATTTCCATAAATTCGTATACTACAAAGCCACAATGCTTGTGTGAGTAGAAAAAAAATTAAAGACATGATTTTAAAAATGTGAAAAATAATATTTTTCATATTAATTATTATGAAAGATAAATATTATGGATAATAATAATTTATAATTTCTTTTTATTGATTATATATTAGAATTACATTTATTTATTGATATTTATAATGTCAATATATGTGAATAGTTCTTAAAATGATAATAATGGTAAGTTTTACCATAAATTTTTTTAATAAGTTATTTAAAATATATAAATATAATTTATAATAAAAATGAATAAAATATAGATAAAAATCAGAAATTCTAAATATATGGGTCAATTTTCTTTCAATTGAAACGTAATTTATTCATTTCTTCTTAAAAATGAAGTTACCTTTATAGTCATCAAACAAGTCACAAAGGGGTTAAAATAAAGAGATAATAGTTTAAACAACTACTAAATGTTTCCCAAATTTACTATATGATTGGATTTACAGTATTACTTTTTTTATCATCTAAATATTTCATTTTTATCCACTTGAAATTGTAAATTGTTTTATATTATTTTAATACATTATGTAATTCCCAGAGATCCCCACCCCTCATTTTTAAATGATTAACTCTTATCAATTTTTCCTCAGACCTTCTAAACACTCTCATTCAACATACTCCAACAAAAAATACCTTACCAATATCCCAACCCATTTTCTAGAGGTATTATATTTTTCATTGTACCTACCATAATGGTCATAATGTGTGTAGAAAAGACGGTTGTATGAAAATTCATGTATAGTTTGTAACCCAATGTTTTATTTTTATTTATAGTTCAAACTCTTTAAAAACTCTTCAAAATATTATGATATAACAACACACATATCTCATATATAATAATGTGTTATTAGTTTAATTTATTATCCATAATAAAATTCGTTTTTAACCAATTGATAAATTAAACCATCGTTCTTCTTTAAGGTAGATTATTTAATTTTCAATAAATGTAGTTTGTTTTCAATTACCACCTTCAAACAGTATTTATAAATTTGTCTTAATTTTCATATTTGATATTAATGATTTTAATATCAATATAAAATATAATAAGTCATGTATATTCTAAATTTACATCCATTGGAAAATCATAACATCATTTAGGCTAATGTGTGGATTACCACATCCACAGAGAGATGTCATTAGTTTCTCTTATTTTTTGTTCCCATATGGTTATAATTTTTTTAACATATAAGAAAATTTATTAGTTCAATAATATTATTAAGTATATTGTTGAAAAATCACCATTATAACCATTTTGACATACCAAAATCATTTTAGACACATGATTGGAATATGATCATCATGCCTTGCATGACTGTAGTAGATAAGTAATTAACAATACATGTTAATGAAATTAATGCAAAATTTGGAAAATATATTTTATAAATTAAATAATAATTATTAATATTTTATATATAATGATGTTTAACAGAAATGATGATTTAAGTTCAGTGTTAGGGAAAATTATTCATAAATCGTGTTTTATATGTTTTAATGATTTGATTTATAAGTATTTTTTATATTTCTATATTTTCATAAAATTATTTTATAGTTTTTTATATTGAAATAATTTAAATAAATAGTAAATTTTGTAACACTTTTGTATTTAATAAAAAAATTTCATAATGAAAATTATTACATATTTTATATTTAATGTTTTGAAATTATTTACAAAGGCAAAATTAAAATTATACATTAATATATTTTATGCCAACAACCATTCAACATGCCAAAAATATTATTTAATGTTTTTATTGAATTATAATAATTCCAAATATCTTATAAAGATAAAAATAATTATATTCTTTGGTGAATTTTGGTTTCAAAAATTGGTTTTCAAAAGTAATGGATACTTTGATATCCAAAATTGTTATTCTTATATGTTCAATGGATTTTAAGTTGTTTTATGATAAAAGGGTATATGAGTTAAAAAATTTATTCATTATTAGGTACATAATAATAATATTTTATTAATAGGTAACCTAATACACTATATATGAATGGGTGACCCCATAATAGATTATACGAATGGATAGTTCTGATATAGTTTATACAATTGGTGGGAATAATATAAGTATGAAATGAATTGGGTAGTGTTCCCTATATTTTAATTAATGATATAATTATTTATCAAAAAGAATTTTTTACTATGGATTTAATTGTTCTATAGTTGTTTATACAATGAGTTACCCAGAGTTATAGATATGAATTTATTATTTTCATAAAATAATTTCAATTCTTTCTATTTGTTTAAAGGATTTTTATAGTCCAAATATGTGTTATCCTTGTATATATTATTTATTTTATACACTGAAAGAATAAAATGGGGGTTGTAGTCTTATTTTTTTAATTTATTTACTAGAAAAATAATTTTCCTTTTTAAATATCACAGAAATTGATTTTCATTTTTTTATTCTCATGAATTAAAAAAAGAATTCACAGGGAAACATGATAAGTAGAGAAGATAATAAATCAATAGTTAAATATAATTAATATACATTGAAAAATGATATCATGTATCTATATAAAACTTATTGTTTGTTAAAAATAGATACTATATGGATGTTTTGACTTGGAATGAGTCAATTCTATTTCCCTAAAAAACTGAATCTTAATGGTCCTTTGCTATGAATGTGATCTGATATTTTGGATTAATGTGATTTAATTTTAATGAATATATGATTTTTATATTTATTGGTATCATATCAATTAATTATTTAAATATTTTGGGTTAATGATTCTAAAAAGGACTCACTAGTATTGAATCCAACACTACATCGTACAAAACAACATGCCCTACTTCACACATAGTTTGGAACTCCTAAGGTATACAATTTAATTATTTGACATTATCACAATGATCCATCATGATGGATTTGAATAATAACCATGAATGGCCGAATATAATCCAATATTTCCCTATATTCAGTATACTTTTTCTGGATTTATCCATCCATTAAGGGATTTTTCATTATTATTTTTTTCTGCTTTATGATGAATTTTTTACACATTGATATTTTTTGTAAGTTGATCAAACCAAGAGAAACCAATTTAATATTGAGTGTATAAGAGAAAGAAATGATTATCATATAATGAAAGAATATAATATGGTATGTGGAATAAAAAATCCTTTTTGCAAAGCCCACCCACCTTTCTTAAGATATAAATAATATAGAAATTCAAAAACATAAATGTGGTAATACTGTTTGTTATGTCCTTCATGAGGCAACATCCTCCTTATTTTACTATTCCTCTATACCCACTAGTTCTGAAAATGTATCTAAATCATGGAGAAGTTATTTTCTTTTTTTATGTGTTTTTTGTTTGAAAAATCCATTTTATTGTATATTGTGTTGAAGGATGAGCAGATAATTCATGGAATTTTATCATTAATACATTTTGAAAAGTTAAAATTAAGTCAATGTAATGGAATGATTTTAGGAAATTATTTTCTAATATAAATTTTTTTCATATTCTTTTCATGAAAATTTAGAAGGAATTCACGAAGTTAATGTAGAATGATGATGAATAGTTTTCTACCTATGTCAGTAATTTTACAAGGCTTGTGATGTAATATTCTGTTATTATCATTGAACGATAATGTAATTTGTTTGATTCATCAGTGAATTAAGACCATTTATTTAAATGACATTGGCCATAATGGACATTAGAGTCTATGAGTAAATCATTCTTCATGTTATTAAATATGAAATGGATATTTTGGGTACTCATTAATTACATTGTATTAATAAAATAAAGTATGATATAAATCAAAAAAAATTAATAACCATGGGTAATGGATGGTAGGCTTTCCTTCAGTATCCATGTGTGGAAAGAGACATGGTGGAAATTTGCTTTAGGGAAATTGTTATTTTTTGTCAGGGAAATTTGGTTATCGATCAATTGATTACCAATATTATGGGAATAAGTTATCTAATGATGGTAATATAGTGAAATATAAATATAATTCCCCACACATGATCCACTATTTAATGTTAATGTTGTATGGGAATTATTCCAAACATTTCCTAGTACTAATGATTAATGATGATGATAAACATAAAAATTATATTATGCCATTGGATAAAGGAAACCGTCATGTAATTTCTATTTCAGATGAGGGTTGTGTTGATTATATGGTTTAAAAGGTAGAGTTAGCATCCTTATTATTAATGTAAATGTATTATTTGACTATGGATCTACCCAATCATTCGAATTTTATGTATTTTATATGGTTTTCATTAGGAAAATGGTGTGATTACATTTATAATTTGATATAAACACCCTAATTATGTTATGATCACATATTATGTATTTTATTCCTAACTAGTTGATATTTTTGATAATTTTCTTCTTATAAATCATATTATACATCATCATATTGAATATGATGGTATTTTAATAATGTATAAGAATTATCATCATAATGAAAAAATTAATTACTATGGAAGGGAAATAGAAATTTATATTCCAATACGACCAATGATCTTATATCAGTGTGAATATAAATATAATCATTTTAGGGAATGGATATCCATTATAGAAATTTTTATTTCTTTTAATAATGGGAGTTTATCTCATATGGTAGGGGAGAAACTCATCAACAACGATATTACTTATCATAAAACAGACCAAATTACCACATACTCTAATACCCATGTTAACACTGACATAGTTTGACGGTAATTCTTAAACCCCATGGGTTATTGACTAGTAATAGGAATCATACTAGAATAAAAAGTGAATTATATTTTAAAAAATAATGGGAGATAAAAAATATATAATTCAGTATATCAATCATCTTCAAGGATAACGTACTCAATGTAAAAATAGGTAAAACCATAACCAAGAATGAACAGAAACAACTAACAAAAAACATCATCCAAAACAACTATAAAAATCGAAAAGAAGTATAAAAACCAATGTGATAAGTAGACCTCAACTCCACCAGTCACTAACATTACTCTACGATCCCAATGATCAAGAACATCGAAGACCTCCAAGTGGAGTTGTTCCATTTCTTATACCATTCATAAGAAACCATAAAAACATCCAGGAAAAAAGGTAGGATGTGAGCTATAAATCCAAGTAAGGTCTCACTAATTTTCCATATTAGATTCCAAAACCAAAAACAATAATTCTATCAATTTTATTGAAATAGGTAATAGAATATCGTATTATTTCATATTAAAAAAATAAATCTATTATTTTAAATAGATAAAATAAATATAATAAATGGTTTAATAGAAAATTTTATTTAAAATAAATTATATAAATCATTCAAAATACATAAAATAGTTCAATAAAAAATTTCATATATAATCAAATAGTACACAATAATCACAATTGTCATCTTACCAGATGTATGTATGCTTCTAGATATACAAATCTCACACTTCTCAAACTAGTGATAATTAATAAACATGTGTTAAAACATCCTGTTGGAACCGGAAAATTAGTTTATGTAATTCACTGAACACTTCCACACATGATCCTAGGGAATATATCATTCTGTAGGATTTGATTTGATTGGTCGTGGATCCCGAATAGAGTTATGGATCAGATGATATGGTTTTTTGAAGGTAGACTGCAAGAAATGGACATTAAAGAAGATTTTGGGGGAAAGTAATGATTTTCATGAAAAAATAGAATCTTGTGTGAAAAAATGAATATTTTGTGAAAAAATTTAATCATTCGTGCAAAATTGATTTGCGTGAAAAAAAAATTCTTGCTTGCAAAAATGAAATCTTGCATGAAAAATGGATTTGCGTAAAAACATGGAATATTGCACCCAAAAAAGGAATATTGCGCACATAAATTAAACCATACATGGAAAATGTCTTTTCAATCAATTGTGGAATAGAATTTTATGTGCATCATTTCTTCAATAAATATAAGGGAACCCCCTACTTCTAGAAGGGCCCCCATAGGTCAGTCGCCTCTCTAATTTTCATAAGTTCTCATTTTCCACACCTTTGTGAAAAACACCACATCTTGTTGAAAAAACACCCCCTTTGCGTGTAAAATTCCCTACATGCCAAATTTTTCCCGCAAAAAATTATTTTTGAGTGCAATAGGGCCATTGTGCCCAATTTTGTGGTCACTAGTGCTGCACGATTCCAATTACACGCACACCTTTCCAATTGCGTGTAAATCTCTCCAACTGCACGCAAATCCTTCCTCACTGCATGCACATCTCCCCTATTGAATAAAAATCTCTAATATTGCATGCATGTCTTCCCTATTACGTGCATTACATACATATTTCACACAATACATCCTTCTTACACATAGCCTATCCTAGGCATAGCACATCTTACGCAATACAGTATCCAGGCCTGCACCCACCAGTCTATACTACTAGGGCTGTACCCCCACACAGCGAGCAGGATCAGTGTCAGGCTACTGTCCCGACCCTCCGGGTCTGTCCCTTCACTTCTATCACTAACCCTCACAAAAAATGGTGAGTCGCACCACGATTTTTTAGTGTCGAGAAACCAACATTTTCTATTGCGCCCTTATTCACACCAACCTTCCATCCTTGGAATACCATGATTTGAGATACTCCTCTGCACTCCATGAAACACCTAGAGTCAACATATTCTTCTTGGTATTTTCTCATGTCATGAGTTGATAATATCATCATCAATTCCCCAAGTACCAGGAAAAGAACTATTCCTCAAGAAACTCATCCAAACCCCATCGCCTGACTCCTATGTCAGGTTGAACCGGAAAGGGTCTCCCTTGCATAAGTCCCAACACCAAGAATTTCTAGCCGCCTTATTCCAAATAGTGCTCTCTACATGACTATAAACTATAGTAAACCCTATATTCTAAACATAGGATGCCTCCTTATCTAAACTAGAGATGCCTTATACTCTATGCATAAGATGCCAATAGTCATCCTGTCATGACATTAAACTATAGTACACCCTATGTAACAATAATATGATGCCTATTTCTCAAAAAAAGTGATTCCTTATGTAGAAATCATAAGATTCCAAAATACCATTATAAATGACTATAAACTATAGTACACCCCTTGTTACAAACATAGGATGCCTCTTTCTCTAAACAAAATACGACCTGGTATCCAAGAATAAGATTCCAAAATTCTCTCAACATGACTATTAACTAAGGTACGGCCTATGTGACAAATATATGATGCATCTTGCATCCAAAAAGAGATTCCTTATGATCTAATCTTAAGATACCAAAAACCCACTCTGTATGAATTTAAACGGTAGTACACCCACCATGCCAAACATAGAATGCCCTTGCTCCATACAAGAGATTCTTTATACATCAAGCATAATATGTCAATATTCCTATATACATGACTATAAACTGTAGTATAGCCTTCTTTACAAATATTTGAGGCCTCTTAATCCAAACAAGAGAATCCTTATGCTCCAAGCATATGATTCCAACAGTCCTATCTACATGACTATAAACTATAGTACGCCTAATGTGAGTAATTTTTGATGCATCTTTCTCTTACCAAGATTTTCCTTATGCTGTAAGAAAAATATTTCTATAGTCCTCTCTACATGACCACAAACTATAGTATACCTTGTATGAAAAATATAGGAAGCCTCTTACTCTAATCAAGAGATGCCTTATGCACCAAGCATAAGATGTGAACAGTCCCCACTACCTGACTTTATACTGTAGTATGCCTTATCATTCAATAATATGATTATTTTTCTTCCTAATAAGAGATGTCTTATGTGACAATCCGAAGATACCTCATGCAGTGATTACATTGTAATAATTTCAAGAGAATTTGAATCTCTTTGAGCATTCCAACACTCCACCTGACACGTTTCATGTTCTTCATTCATATCATCATCCTTGTTCATGTATGAAGGGACCACCTAATGGCCTGGTCCCATGCTGTATCGGCACTCCTACCATTCTGGGAAAATATCCCAGAAGACTTTGGAGGACACTTTGATTTAGTTCCATTGTTTTGAACACTGTCCATAGTCGACCCTCATTTGTTTGTCTCCATTTTAGGATAACATGATATGGTTGTTGTGTTTTGAACATGATCAACAATCATCCTCCATAGTCACACCACCATAACCCCATTAGGAATGTTAGACATGTGATTCTCACTTTTCAACTCCCTTTGTTCGGATTGATTCCAAATCCCTTGGCATTATCCCTATTGAGCACTAGAGCCATGGTGTAGGCCTTAATTATATACCTCAGCCCACATGTGATTTGGGATTCCCTCATGGAAAAAAATGAGGAATACAATATGGGAACTATCTAGGAATAATCCCCATCTATCATTTCCACTCGTTAGCAGCACCCAGGATACTTCCATGCGTAAGCACCACACAATCCCAAATTAGGAGCACTAACAGCTATTGATTCTTCTCATATCCACGTTATCATGTGCCCTTCAATAGATAACTCCACAATACCCCATCACCAGATCATTTTTGATGTATTCCCCTCCCTAGGTATAGTGGGTATCTATTATGTATGTCCAAGGGGTGCATACTGAACCCGCCTCGTCCGAGCTACAGGACGTTAAACTGCCAAGAACCATTAGCCTCAGCACATGATGTTAAACTGTGACCATGCCCCATACATCATACATAGGGTGTCCCGTCTAAAACATTATGTACACCCATTAGTATTTACGGGAGTGATATCTTCCTCACGTGGAATGAGATCCTATGTGCTAGAGCAATGTCTATCTATGGGGAAAGGGTAACCACCATGGTGTAATCCCCTAGCCTTTCTCACAGGAGGTGGTATCGTCACTCATCCTTTATTCTTCTGTTCCAAGGACAAGAAGGGTGGATGGGCACAAGGACCTTCATCAACTCTTCCCTCTCTCTTAGGGATTTTTCTCCACTCAGGCCTCCATCCTGGAGTATGTCCCTATCTCCATCTACTAGGGTTGTGAACCACGTGTAATCCCATGTTTCCTTTTAGGACGAAAACCACAGGTAAGCCCTTGTTTCCTATTTGTGGTGTGAACCACCCATATGCCCATGTTTTCTCATTATGTTGCAAACCATGCATAAGCCCATGTTTTATTTTTGGCCAGCTAACCATGTTTATTCCCCATTCTACTTCCATAGACGCACCTTTTGCGATGTGATCATCAGGACTTTTCTGTCTCTTATTTCTCACTCCAATCATGACACATCTAGTCATAGAGCAAGCATAGACCATGGATTCCTCAATGGGATTCCTAATAGTGTAATCCCCAACACTTCCCAAACTACGTGGACATTGATCATTTCCAAGGGTAGTTATGTAAGACACCTCCCTGAGGTTGAAGCCTGACAACCATTTATTCTGACCCCCTTAACATCGGTTCAGTACACCCCTCCCGAACTAGGTGGACTTTGATCCTTGACCAGGCTAGGTACGTAGGAAGTCTCCCATAAGTTCAATACTGATAACCATTTATCCTGACTCCCCTTACATCGGTTTACCATAACCATCCCTAACTATGTGGACATTGATCCTTGCCAAGCTAAAGTACGTAGGATTCCTCCCTGAGGTTAATGGCCAACACCAAGTTATTCCAATCCACTTCATGTCAGTTTACCTTTTCCCCACATGACATTATACTACATTCCCCCTTTTGTCCCACACGACGTTAAATGATACCCATCTCATAATATGAGGGATTGTATCCATGTCTCTCATACATGATATGTTGGAGCCTCCATGAGGTTCAACCCAATATAGTGGTAATTCATTGTGTCCCCATCCAACGGTATGAAATTGTGACCCCATACAGAAGTAATCGGTTCTGATCCTCTACCAAATGGTAACCAATTATGGACCTCAGGTAGCTGTAAGTCATTGGGACCCCCATTCATCAATAATACATTTTCAAACTAAACCAACAGTAAGACATTGTTATCTATTCTATTGGGACCCATATATCTTGTTTGTCCCAGTGGCATTAGACCAACCATGGGATGATAACCACTTGTAAGACCCTGTATATCATCAGGTAATTGTCCTCTGCGAAAACATCGATTCTATACCCCCATCCTGAACTATATGGACTTTTATCCTTGCCATGGAAAGGTATATAGGATGCCTCCCTGAGGTTCTATGCCATCATCCATGTCACATCCTGGTCTTTTACACAAGCCTATGATTTTTATGATGGTCATGCCCTAACCCCGAGGTTCCACTTCCTTCGGGTCCCCTTCATACGGGTCACCTTCATAGGTTTCCCATCACTATACCGAACTACGCGCACTTTGATTCCCTACCATGGGGACATGTGGGATATCCCTTAGAAGCTCATTCCCAATACTATTGTTACCTTCCTAATTGTTCAATATCATTCCCCAACCACTTCATTAAATTCTTCATCAACCATTGTGATTCATACACTGGTTTCCACATCTCGGTGAGATCATGCCATTTCACCTATTAATGGCTCCTAGTAGTAATCAGGTAACTAACCATCCGTGAGACCCAACATCAGTGTTCCCTATAGGGGTTAAACCTATCTGATTCACTCCAATTAGTGTTTTGATCATTCATATATAACTCTGTTATACGTTAAACCTGTGACATACCCTTTGTTAAGCATGGGAAGCTAGGGAATACCATAGAGACATGTCTATGGTATATAATTCCCTGCATTTGACATGTTATGCCTCTGGGTTACACTCAATTGGGAATCCATATAATAAGTGGGAGAAACCCATATGTGCTAGTGTTCTAGGGTCCCGAAACTCCAAGGATGTTCAATGTGACTACTCCATAGACCGAATGTTTTTTCCCTGCTTAGACACGTTGGAATATCCTGACAGAAGCAATGTAATTAATCAGAGTCCATGAAGTTATAGAACCATGTAGAGTTTCAAAGATGACATCTTAATCTATCAGGGATACACAAACTAGGTGATGGGTTCGGAGGGGGAATCCAATGAAGGAGGAAATAACATCCCATCATCCCTTTTCCATCAATTAACAAATGTCCCTGAATAAGGGATGGATGCCACCAGCCATTGGAAGGCGGGAATGCAGGGAAACATTCAGCGCATCCTCATCCTCCTTAAACAAACAGATGCACATTCCCTAGAGAAAGAATCTGAATCAAATCCCTTAGTTTCTTTCCTAAGAGGATTCAGAAAAATCTAATAGATGTTATCATAATGAACTAGGTTTTTGTTAGAGTTTTCATCGTCAATCCATTTCATGGTGACTAAGATCCACAAATATTTTCCCAATAATATTTCTACCATCCCATAATCAGATGTGCTCTATCAATCAGGAAAAAATGTTCCATTAATATCATTCCAAATCTATCATCCTTTAAAATACAATTTTTTATTTTTTTTATATGACAATTCAATTTCAAACCCAATGAAAGGTGTTTTCCTCAATTAATTATTTTTTATTCCCACACCATCCATTGGTTTTTACAATATAAATTTATTAAACTTAATGAGAAAATTTCTCAAATAATTTCATCAATTCTGATATAATATTTATTTCTGAAAAATAATTCCATCATTTGGAAAAAATCATCAAACAATTATAGTTCCATTTGAATTAATGATGTAATAAATGAAATACCATTTCATGATTTATAATAAAAAATTCCAGAATTGTGGTTCTATATATAAATTGATATATGATTCAAAAAATTCATGGAAATATTGTTTCTAATTTCAGGGATAATCTCAAATGCTATCTCATAATTTGATATAATGGAATCAAATGATTAATACCGACAACGTTAACACCAATAACGATCGAAGGTGAATATTATCTAAAAATAAAATAAAAAAATAATCACCAATAATTAAGAGGTTTTTATAAAATGAAAAAACATTACATCAATCCATAAATGTAAAATCATACATTCTCTAAGGAGGAGGGAAGTGAGATCCCAAGAAAAAATGCATGTGGAGATCCACATACCATTGACGGGATATGATCTTAAACTAACACAATGATTTACTAAATAAGTATGTTGGGGGATCCAAAATAACTTTTGCATAGCCTATAAGGAGGTAAAATCACCATAGGGATGAATTTGGTGATTAGACTCTTAAACAAGGAATATTTTATTTTTTAAATTAAATTCATTAGAATTGATATCCAAAAGTATGGTTTCCTACTATGGGCATATCGTTAGACAATCAGTTCACCCAAAACATTTTCTCCAACAAGACTTATTGAATTAAATAATAGTATGGGTACACATTTTTTTAACAAAATAACAACTGTAATAACACTCAATTTCCTATGGTGCACAATTTGGAGGGGCTGACCACAAGATATAGGAAAACACTATGCCCACTCCTGATGGTTAGTGCTTGACTGCATAGTTTTATGGTACAAACTACATGGTTTTCCCTAACCATTTTTCAACCATGAATGACAAAAATGGATTAAAAATACATGAAATTTCACTCATAAACCCCTAGAATAAAACCAATACAAACAAGGATAAACAAGAGTCATTGAATAACTAACTGATTATAAAGGTATGTCACAACCACTCCAAAATTAAATATTTCATGCCCCATACATCGCATTGGAAAAGATCCATATCAAATAGATAATTCAAAATCTATTATGTTTCATATGTTAGAAATTTGTCAAAAAAATCTAATGCATGTTTCATTACCAGATACACAAAGACACAGACACACACTCACACACCAATGAAATCATCCTCCCATGATTTTTCATTGACTCATAATCAACTATCATAACTTTTTACTTAGTCATTGTTAGCTATACTAGGCTGGATACCCAGAGAGGGGGGTGAATCCGGGTATAACAGATTAAAATAACATCTTCTATTGATATTGTTTTTCTATTAGACAAAACCCTCTTCTCTCTCTCATTCCCATAGTAGAGTATTAAATAACCTTAAAGAATGAACAAGACTCATAAAGTTTTACTTGGTTCACCCTAACTAGGGTACGTCCAAGAAGAAAACACCATCAATTTTTCGATGTACCAATTACACTATAAGTATATTGAAGTTTACAAGTTGGAAGAGAATTCAATATCCTTCTTGGTTTACAACCAATCAAAATTTGAGAACTCACTACACTCTCAGCTGTGTGATCTCACTACTTCTTCCTAATATCCACATAGAATTTATAGAATTTTATGTATTTTCATTACCACTAATGAATGCATCCTCCACTATATGTAGATGCTCTATTGATTTCCAATTTTCATCCACTGATGAATACCCCACTTCCCCTAACCACAGGGAAACAACCTTTGGGAAGTACCTTCGCAAAGAACCCTACTTCACGAAGCTCCAAATTTCACGAAGCTCAGAGAAGACATAGTGAATCTTTCTCCTTTTCACAATGCTCACACCTTCACAGTGCTCAGGCCATCATGGATCTCAAGTCGACGAAGAGTGAATTCTTTTGTGAAGCTCAATTAGCCAAGGTGGAGCCCGCCTATTTCTGGGAGCTAGATTCGCCACCGTGAAACTTCTTCCTTTCACTAAGAACACTACCATCATGAAAAACCATCGTGATTTGAGGAAAATATTTTCATTAAAAATTCTCTTCTTCTCTCGAGGGGGTCGAGGCCTATGTATAGGAGATTCCACCGACACTTGAACCTTCAATGTGAAGTCATCCCCACGTCATCTCAAATTGTGATGCACAGAAATTTCCGCTGAAATTCACTCTGTTTTGTGAAGAACCACAACAATTTCTTGATCAATGAGCTCATATTATTCACAGATCTTTTAGTAAATACCTTTGCGCCATCGTCGCAAATCTCACCTCGCAATAACCTTTTCCGCCACAATTATCTTCAATGCATCCATTCGTGATGCTCGTTGTAATCATGGAGAATCGTTGCCAACATTATTCATGTTTTTACGAAATACAATCCATGAAGAAAATATTTGTGAAATTCATGCCTTTTCTATATTTTGATGAGATCTTAATGGATATCCACTTTTCACAATGATCTCCAAACTCCAAATTTTGGACCCCAAAAAATCGGTATACACTAGAAAATGGTGCCACATTGTATCTGTTCTTTTGTACCGCGTCCAGACTGTTCTTTCCTTTGTCTTTGTTCTTTATCAATGTGGATTTTCTACAACATCTCTAGAATGAGAGAATTAACCAATGAAACCTACACTGTCAACAAACAAAATAAACCCAATAATGTTGTGATGTTACCTTGAGAGATTTTTTCCCACCAGTATACCCCTTTGGGTTTGTTGACAATTCTTCTCAAAACGATTATCAACACAATGATACCTCACTGAATCACCTTCCATAATCTACCACCATTTGCCTCTTTTGATTTAGATAGTGACCAGAGATTCACTCACCACATACTCTCAGCCCACATGAGAAATGGTCATCATGAAAAACAAGAGAAAATTAAAAGATCGTCAATGAATCACTTCATTTATGTCACCAACTATTGACACCCAACTGATACTAATTTCCAAAATGATAATAATTGTTAATACCACATTGATACCATTTTGTGATAGTTGGAAACCTTCCCTCACTATTCCAACATCATTGTTATGCTTTTATCACGATCCTCAGCTGTGGGGATATCTATTCTTTGATCAATCACTTTTAGCGTTGTCATATTTAAAACTCTCTTTCTATTTCACTGCTCTCCAACTATATCGTTTCACCACATTTCAACTTCTCATCATGTCTTTTGACTAAGACATTCTCTCTTCCTTAGCCACGTTTTCTCCCACTCAAGGAGCCACTATTTTTCACCATTTATCAATGAACATAATGGTATCTTAGTTGAGGTCGGCAGCATAAGAAATAACACATATTATCACATTAGAGAAAAAATACCCTACCACGGGGAGAGGGGGGTGTCCCACATCCCCACTTGTTCAAGTTTGAGGAGTCAACTGAACTCTCATAGCTAGTCGATGCCTCTCAAAATCTTCCTTGGGTAAGGCCATTTGTTAGAATGTCTGCAACCTCTAGTTCTTTATGCACACACTCCATCTTCACAATTCCCTACTCAAAATTCTCCTTTATAAAATGATACTTTCCACAATGTCCTATGTCCTTTTCTGATGGATAAGATTTTTGATGATATTTATAGAGCATGACTTATCACACTATATTCCGATAAGAGACTTCGCATCAACACCCATATCATCATGTTGGGTTTTATCCACAATAATTTTGTGCAATCTTGAGTGGCAGCAATACACTCAGCTTCGATGGTTCTCAATGAAATGCAATCATTCTTCTTTCTTAGAAAAGAAACGCACAATCCACATTTATAGAAAGCACCTCTTGAGGATGATTTCCTTTCATCCGATATCCTGGCCCAATCTGCATTAGTATATCCCAATAATTCTGACTGAGATTTTTCACTATATATCTAGCTGAAATCCATTGTGCCCTTGATATAAAAAATTATCATTTTAACTGAAAGCATGTGTCTTTCCTTGTGATTACTCTGATATATCACTGCTTGGCATGTGGATAATACAATTTCAGGCCTTTTCATAGTCAATTAAAGAAACCATCCAATAATTTTCCTATATTCTATGATATTAACAGCCATTACATCCCCATCTATGGATATTTTCATCCGAGTAGCAACCAGAGTCTTCATTTCCTTTGAATTTTCTATTCAAAATATTCTCACAACCTCCTTGGCATATTTGAATTGATAAATGAATGGTATTTTCCTTCCTTGTGTCACATGTAGACCAAGGGAAAATGTTAGCTCTCCAATCATTGACATTTTGAACTCACTTATCATGAATTTAGAGAACTGTCTGCACTGAGCCTCATCTGATCCACCAAATATTATGTCTTCGACATAAACCAGGACCATCATACTTTGATTACTGTTGTTGTTGAAATAGAGATTTTAATCAACTCCCCCATGCTAGAAACCATTCTTCTTCAAGTACTGATAAAGGCCTCAGTACCATGCTCTTTGTGCTTTTTTCAGCCCATAAAACACCTTCTTCAGTCTGCAAACCTTGTTCTCATCCTCTTGAACGAGAAAAACATATGGTTGCTCAATATACACATCTTCCTGTAGAACCCCATATAAAAATTCAGATTTGACGTCCATCTGGAAAAATTGAACTTTAGTTGAATTGCAATATCTAAGAATTATCAGATTGTCTCTAGTCTCTCAACCGGTGCAAATATCTCATCAATATATATTCCCTCTACCTGGGAGTATCATTTACATACTAGTCCTCCTTTGTTCTGAATTACTTCTCCATATTCATACATCTTGTTATGATAAACCCATTTATTCCCAATGACGTTCTTATTTTCTAGCCTCTAAACAGTCTCCAATGTCAGATTTTTCTCTATCTGATCAAGCACATCATTCATTGCCTGAATCCAGTTTTCATCATCAGCTGCATGAGAAAAGCACATTGGATCATCCTGAAATAAGGATGATGTCTGTAGCAGTGATTTCATTCTCGTTCGTTGAAATGGAGCTGACTGATCACCAATGATATTCTGCCTGTCAATTTCATCTCGACTCATTGGGTTTTGTGTAGATACAGATTTTACTTCTTCATGCTCATCATCAGTATCTTCTTCTGAATAAACATCAGAAAATTTTTCTTCCCTTTCATTTCTTTACTCCTCATAAATTTCATTGTTAAATTGTTCACTATGCTATTGAATGATCACCTTATTCTAAACTATAGTGACATCATTTCTCTCAACTAATTTTCCCAGAATTTTGTAAAAACATTTGTATGTTTTTCTTTTTCCTAAGATTCCAAGTAATATCCCATCATCTCCTCGTGAATCATATTTCTTATGTTTTCCCTTGTGGATGATAAGGTACATACATCCAAATATTCTAAAGTATTTAACTATTGGATTCATTCCATTCCACATCTCATAAAGAGTATTTTCATACTTTAGATACAACAAAGCCCAGTTTGAAATGTAGAACGATTCCAAAGCTACTTATTTCTAAAAAATTTATGGTAGGAATTTTTGAATGAGCATCGTTCTGGCCATGTTGTTGATGATCTGATTTCTCCTTTCAACCAATCCATTTTGTTGGGGAGTTACCACTAAGGAAACGTTATGCCTTATCCCATGTTTATCGAGACAGTATTCCACCTGACTATTTGTGAATTCCATACCATTATCTGTACAAATCTTTAGAATTTCATGTTCAAGCATCTTTTCACACTCACTATGGTATTGTTTTAAGCAATTGAACAAGACATAATTATGTAAAATAAAAAATACCAATGCCATTATGTTATAGTCATCAATGAAATGAACACAGTACATCATTATGTCAATTTCTCTTGGTGTGATAGGCCCCCAAACATCATCATTCACCAATTCAGTCACTTTTAATGACTTCTATTCCTTTTCCTAATACGTCTTTCTGATGATCTTCCCTTATTATCATCCATCACACATGTGAGTACGATCGTGTGATATCTTAGGTAGGTTTGTTGCTACATTAAACATTACTATATCTTCCAGGGATGGTTGGAATAGATGACCAAGTCATTTATTCCACAACTTGTTTTCTTCCTCTCTGGGCAAAAAGTACATATCCTCTTCTCCACTTACCAGGTAGATATTCCCCTTTATCATTTTTCCCTATAGGACTAAATCCCCGTCTCTTCCATTAACGATACACATCTTCTAAGTAAACCTTATCGAATTTCCTAAGTCACATAGTTGACTGATATTGATAAAATTGTGATTGAGGCTTTCTACTACTAATACATCAGCACGTCTCATCTCTTTTCCCCAAAACATGACCATTATTGAGAAAATAATATTCAGGACTTCATCATTTCCAAACATGACAACTTTTTCTTTGTCATATTTGATGCCTATAACCAGATCCTTATTACAAGTTTTGTGAGAGGTGTAGGAGCTTTCAAGGATCCACACACCAGAGTGATCTGATGCTTTAAGGGAAATTTCTACCACCACTGCGTTCTCATCCTTTTTCTTCTTGGTCCATATTTTTTCCTTCATAGTCATCATGGATTGAGACTTCTGATATTTCTTGGAATTGATGGACCGTCTTCATCTTGCAGACCTACAAATTGATTTTGCATTTTCAACTCACATGTTGGTTCATTGATATGCTGCTTCCGAACATTTTTACTATGCTTTGGCACATTCCTCTGTATGGTCGAAGTACAGTACATAGACATATTCCAAAATCCTCCGCATCAAAAATAGTGTCCTTCAAAGTATGTTTTAGAGAACTGTTCTCTGTTTGGAATCCACTGCTATTCTTGTGCCCTTCAATATCCCTTTTCTATGCAAAACATGTACTATGAATGTATCTTCTCTCCACGATAATAGTACCTAATATAAGGTTCATTCCTTTGTGTCACTTATACACATTTTGTTTCCCCATGGGATCTCTGAATATTTGGATTTTTCTTTCTTCCCAAATCTACCTTCATTCCTATAATGGGTGCTTGTGGTTTGACATCAGCTTTCACAGATTTCTATTTTAAATCATGACCACCGTCATCCATAGCATCAGAACATAATTGATGCATCCTCTCTACTGAACCACTATTCTCCACTTTCATCTTTTTTGTTTTTTTAGTGATCTGCTTTTTTTATGTCCCAACATGTGTCAAGAGTATTTCTTGATCCTAATCCATTTTCCACAAACCAAAAACTTCTCTTTCAATTTATTCAATATTCTTGATTTGATATTTCCTTGTGTTATTCAAGCCATGTATCTTCATTTTCTGTTCTTTAATAATTATTTTATACTCACTAATGATTTCGAGTCCTATGGTGTTGATGACATGAGTTTCTCAATTTCTTCTAAAAACTCAGACTTCTCTTCTTCCTACTACATCATATAGTGTTTGGCATCATGGAAAAATTTGTTGGCATTCACTATTTTGGATCTCCAAACATCTATCTCCTAAAGACCAGCCTCTAACTTAGGTTGCATATTAACTCTTCCCTAAACTTCTTATTCTTCTTTTTCAGTTTCAGTTTCATTCTTATTCTAAGAACTAACTACAACTACCACCATATCGTTTTCGCCATGATCTCTATAGTTGTCGATCTCTTCAAACACCTCAACCTCAGTCTCATCTAAACTGTCACATTCTTTTGAAAGAAGGTTCTTCTTTTAAATGAAATTTCTCTTGAACTATTTTTTTCCCTTCCCATAAAATGAATACTTCTTTAGGGGAATGCCAATTTCATTGACATCATCATCCTCTTGTATATTTTCGGGGAACCTTTCCTCCAGATGTCGCACCTTTCCACATAGAAAACAATTAAGTGGATGTTTCCCTTTAAATATTCCTTTTCCTCGTAGAAGGTTTGAGGAGAGGAATCACATCAACTCATTGGTCTATTTTTATTCTTGGGATTCTTCAATAGTGAACATATTCATGGCCTTCAATGCCACCTCTTTGGTCTTCCCCTTTTCTAAATCACCGTTATCATCATTTCTCATTTCATATGCAACAAGGCTATTGTGCAAGTTATCCAATGTTATCTCTTCTGGGTCATTATCATCCGAAAATGAAACATTTGAATTGAACTGAGGTGGATGTTTCTTCAAGATGTGCTTCACAATATTTATGACATTAATATCTTCTTAAAGACCTCACAATTCTTCCACTACAAAATTTACGCTGTCAAATAATGCATCAACAAACTCATTCAGGGTCATTATCAGATCTTCATTATTCTTCCACAACACTTGCATCTTTGCCACTCTACCCTTTGTACCTCTTTCATATATATTCAATAGATTTTCCCACCTTCCATATGATTTTGTTTCATGAAATTACCTTTGTAAATATAGAATTGCATATAATTCTCCCTAAAACATTAATTACCTTGGAATCAATATCCAATTCTCTACGAATAGCTTCTGATAATGCATCACTATTAATATTGGTTGTTATTCCATGCATCGCTGCTGTGAACACATCCGTTCCCAAATATCAGAAATAGTTTTGCATCTGAATCTTCCATATCATGAAATTCTTCTAGTCAATGATCAAAATCCCTTTGTGATTGGTGACCTACATTTGAGAGAGAAACCCAAATTTCAACCTGCCTCTAATACCAATTGTTAGGTCCACTAGGCTTGATTTCTTAAGAGGGGTGAATTAGGGAATGATAGATTAAAACAACTACCTATTTTGATCTTGTTTTGATGTTAGAAAAAACCCTCTTCTATCTCTCATTCTCATTGAAGAGTATGAACAATCTTTAAAGCATGCATAGCACATAGAAATTTTAACTTGGTTCACGCTCACTAGGCTACGTTCAAGGAGAATACACTGGCAGTGTTCCGATGTACCAATTAAAATATTAGCCCACAACTTTTTACATGTTGGAAGTGGACTCAATGTCCGTCCTAGTTTACAGCAATTCACTATTTGATAACTCACTACTCTCTCAACTGCAGTGAGCTCACTACATTTTCAGAAGATCCACTCACTATTTATAGAGCTATAGGTCTATTCATCACCACTAATGAATGCATCCTCCACTATATGTAGATTCTATATGGATGTCAATATTTCATCCACTAATGAATACCCATTTTCCCCTAACCACATGGAAATAACCTTTGGAAAGTACCTTTGCAAAGCACCATACTTCGTGAAGCTCCCAATTTTGCGATGCTCAAACAAGCCTTAGTGAAGATTCCTCCTTTTCGAGAATCTCACACGTTCATAGAGATCAGGATGTTTTGGAGCTCAATTCATCGCAAAGAAACTTTTTTTTGAAGCTCACTGAGCCAACGTGGAGCCTTCATTTTTCACGGAGCTAAATTGGCCTATGTTAAGTTCATTCCTTTCGTGAATCTCACTACCTTCCCGAAAAAACATAGTGATATGAGAGCAAAGGATTTTCTTTGATAATATTCTTCTACTACTGAGGGGGCTATGCCTATGTATAAGTGATTCCACCGACACTCAATCCTTCTGCGCGAAGTCAGTTCCACATCATCTAAAATCGCGATGCTCTGAAATTCACTCTGTTTCATGAAGCACCACGGAAATTTTATGATCACAGATCTTGTCGTAATCGCAGAGCATTCTGTCAATACCTTTGCTCCATCACCATGAATCTCACCTCACAACACCCTTCATCACTACAATGCTCTTCAACGCTTCTATTCGCGATTCACATTGTAATTGTGAAGAACCACCATCAACATTATTTATGTCATCGCGAAATTCAATCCATGAAGCCTATCTTCACGAAATTCATGCATTTTAAATATTTTGATGAGATCTTCATGGATATCCACATTTTTTGATGCTCACCAAACTCCATATTTTTGACACAATTTTTGATTCAGAAACTAGTAAATCGAACCACCTTGTATCTACTCTTTTGTACCTCCTCCATATTTTCCATTACATTTTCATGGTTCTCTATCAATTTGGATGGTCAAAAACATCTCTATTACTCGACAATTCACTAAGAAAACCATCATTGTTAACAAACACACGCACCCCAAAAATGATGCAATGTTACTTTGAGGGATTTTCCCACACAATCTTGAATAAATCAAGATCAACATAAATATCCTCCTATATCAATATATTAGACAAGACAAAAATATAAATTAAAATCTACGATACATGAAAATTATTATTATTCAATGTCAACTACAGTTGATTCTTTATCTAGAATGAAAATTTCTCTATATTTTTATGAATCTTGAAATAACCCACCAACCTCAGCACAGGATTCTCCAATTTCTGAAGATGCTGGTGACCCATCAAAGGTGAAACTCTAAAGAACACAAGATCATCATCCAAAACAAAAATAATCATCAAAAAATATAAACAAAAGATTTATATAAGCTATGTCTAGTCACCATTATTTGAATAATAATATGAATCATAGTATTATTCTATTGAAGAAGACATTTTCCAACTAAGGATCCTTAAAAATATATATATAATGGATATATAAACTTTTGGTCATAAAATTCCTCAATGTGTTCCATATGAAACTATGAATAGTAATTGATGATATATGAAAACTCAACATGTCCAACGCTTCTATTCCTAGACTCACTAAAATCATGGACACAAGAATAGATCATGTCTTAGCAAACATGTAGAGCCAGTTAAATTTGGATATCCATATAAATATGAAACAAAATTATAATTCTAATATTAAATATTATTTCCTCTTGGAGGCCTCTCCAAAAATTATATGTGAACAATGGATAAAAATGAGAGGCTATAACATATGAAACACCATAAAACTTTTGAACCCCCTCTATGAATGGGATTATATGACCTCAAATCATTTTTCCTCATGGATGTGTATAATGTGATCTGATTCATTCTACTGATCTATCACAATGATTATCACATTTTCTTAATGTGTACTTGGAATAACCAACACATGGTCCAAAGACATCTCACCACATGTCCGTGTTGTTACAATAAGTGGTTGGATCAAACCATAAGGATTTTGGAGATCTTCACAAACATATAGGAAGGTATAAATTTATGATAACAATTATGTAATGTCATGTCTCAAACATTTCCACCATAATAGTTTCCACATATAATATAAAATATGCATGATGATTAGGGGAAATGACCACTAAGAACTATGAATTTCACCCATCATAGTCTTACTCCCAAATAAGGCACAATACATTGGTTCCAAAAAACACATAATACTTCTCATAGATAAAAAACACTCAACAATTGTGTCCCCATAATGAAGAGTGGCCCTAATTCCATAGAACACTTCGTCATGTTGTTTGTCCTGAAGAATCATCTTATGAGGGAAGGTTCTCAACTGATCACTGGTAAAAATATTCCAAGACTAATTCTAATATATTTCAAAATTAAACTAAGAAAACAAAGGCATCAAATTATACTCTTAGGTTGAATCTATAATGGTGTGGGTTGGATGTTTCCAACGCAAATAATAAATCAAGTTATTTCCTATTCACAGTTTATAAGAAATGTTTAAATAGAATGAATGTATGCACTCCATTGAATTTCACTAATATATATTCATATATTTTTTTAGAAAATATTTAATATGTTTATAAAAAATATTATACCATTCATTAAAAAACATAGCATTTCCAGACATTAAGAGAATTAGTCTCAACTACGATGTTGATATCATTTGTTTGATTAGTATTCTTGGGTAAACTAATCTATGTTGATCCATAGTTGACAATGTGATATTCATAAATAAGAAAAATACATAAATCCTTACCCGATAAATCCAAGAATACAACATATCCATGTTGACATCTGGAAAAATCTACACCAATGTTGAAGTCAAAGGACATTTCATTTCAATGAATCAAATATGAATTTTATCAACCCATGAAAAACTCAACCACATCAAAGAGAGAGCATTCATAGGTGAATAAAACATTGATAAATCCATTACAACCCAAAAATATTACCCATCTAAACCCAATAATATCCAAATCAGTAAAACATTATATGATTTATCCCATATCAAAAGAGATTTAACAATCTCTTGATCAAATTAAATAAAATGTTTTGATAACATGTTTCCCAAGAAAATGACATCAAAAATGCAATGCCCTAACCCCAGTTACCTAGAGTTGGTGCATTATTACATAACATTGGAATGATCACAAAATATCATATCTCAAAAGACTGATTAGTTTAGTAGCCTTGTAATAACTAGATACATTCATAAAGTTTACATTACATCATAAAGAGAAAACAACAACAACATATTGACTCCAAACTTATATCCCTTTATACTATCCATGCAAGTCATTCATAAAATACTTATTCACATCCTGGGAAAAATAAAACATAGAAAGGGGTGAGTTCAAATTCCCAGTAAGGATAAAAATATTTCGAAAACTTTCATAAATAAGCATAAACATTTAAGGAAATGTATAACTAAAAATATCCTTCTAAAATGGAACTTTAGCATAATATGGCAGAAATCAGATTAAATAATTCCTTTTACTTATTCAAATGTATATTCTACTAGTCGAATAATCACATTCAATATCAGTAACCACTTTCATAATGATGGAATGCATAATGACAGACAATCATAACCACGTAGCCAAGGCCTCGTGCCAAGACTAAAAATAATATTATGTCAAGGCCTCATACCAAGACACTAGTTTGTCTCATGAGACCTACCAATGCATTGAGGAGCTATAGCGGGCTCCACCCGTCACATACTAAGTCCAATTAATTCCTCATATGAAACGTTTGAAACATAACATTAACATTCATATTAAAACTAGCATAAGAAATGTCAATACTTTTAACAACAAACCATTAATGGTATAAAAATAGAACACCCACAGTCAAACATAACTCATTCGATACAATATAGAAGATTGTATTGTATCAGATTAACCTCAATCGAGAATAGTGAAGGATATTGACATAGATTAAAATAATCATCAAACTATTGAGAGAAATATCCCCCTTTTTCTTGAAAACATTTAAAAGTCACACTATTTGTGAAGAAGCCATTTGAAATATATTTTTGAATCAAAGTGTTCCATAACACTTTGAAACTTTTAAAAGGAGTTTTAATTTTAAAACTTTAATGTCTAAATAAATAAATCTTTAAAAACATTTTTAAAACATGGACATTGATGAGAAAGATTTAGAATAATAAATTTTTAAATTTTTTAAAATGATATTATAGTTACAGTTCCTAACCAAAAGAGTGACACATGAATATAAATAATTGAGGTAATAAAAACATTGTAATATCATTATAATAAATATATTCATGATATACTATGTCAAAGTACATTATATACAACATATAAAAGTGATTTGGTGTATAACAACAAAGAAGTCTCAATGGAATGTAAATTGAGATGAAATATATTATAGATACCATATCCTTAGGTTAAAGACAAATCAAAGACATAATTATGTGTGATAAATATAAATACACTCAATATGATTGAATATTAAATGTAAATAAATCATAGGACAATCACACATATTCTTGTAAAGACAACACCAATGAATTTGATATTTAACTCAACAAATGGAGAATGAGTTAAAAATTACTCTTATCAAGTTCCTATAGATGACTTCAGAAGTTATCAATTGAGTGATAATGTGTATCAAATTTATATCCACAAAAAGGGGAGTGGAAATTATGACATAGGTAAATGAATATCGATTCCACACATAATCAAGGAGTAAAATAATCAATGAAGTGTGTGTAAAGCCGAATGAATGGAAATTGAAATTTCAAATTCCCTTATCGATTTGGTAACTTACGAAACATACACCCATGAAAGAAGGATGATACCATGATGATGTAAATATCCATAAAATAAATTATATTACACAATGAATACAATCTTGGGAAGTACACACACCACATGAAATAAATAAGTGGTGAACAATGGAAATCTAACGAAATTAAAAGTGAGATAAGAAACCCCTTACAATGTACTTTTTCCTTGGTCGAGGGTTGGTTAGCCTCCTGTATACTGGTGAAATAATTTTTATTGAATTATACAAGGATCATATACATTAATATGATATCATATATGATCTGTTCACATTGATTTGTTAATAATACCTTAGTATTATCCTCATTTCCGGTGTTAACTTACTCATTTCCATTTATATGTTTTGTTACATAAGTCGTTTTTTTATGGGTAGGTTTTATATTTTTCATATACAGAATTATATAATGTCCTTAAAAAAAATTTTAATCATCAAATGAGAATTAGACATTAATGGATACGATGGTGAATAAATCTCATCATGTTCGTGGAGACGGTAGTTCGTACGTACGCACGAGCGATAATATCATTCTTTTGATATTAAAATAATAAATAATTGGATGGTATATCATATATAATGAATAATTATAATTTTATATTTATTATTTACATGAATCACACATCATTATTATACCCATCCAATTAATAATGTATTGAATAACAATTACACCACGACGTGGAGATGGTAGGCCGTACATACGCACGTATGGTGACATGTCATTCAAAGGATGGATAGAATACTGAATATGGTTGTACAATATTTATTATAACATCACAATGTATAAAATATACAGCAGTTATTATTTTAGATTGGAAATAAAAAATAAAGAATAAGTGGAAGTAGAAAGGAACGTGAAAGAGGGTTGTGAAATCATTACCTCTTCTCCGGGTTCTTCCTTTGGATTTGATCAAAAGGGCCCCTTTGGTAGGATTTCTGATCAAAATAAGGCCTATAAGTTGAATTGAGGGAAGTTTAAAGAATATTTTTTCAGGTTTTGGCTGAACCAAAAGGCTTTGAACGTGTTAATAATTGGTTAGAAGTGGTGTCCTTTTATAAGGGGGGGGAGGGGCTCTTTAGGAAAAACTTAAAGTATTAATTTATTATAAATTTATATTCGGTTTCTAATTGATCAAAAGTTAATTATTCAAAGTATAATGTGGGTATGGGTCAGAATCCTTTCATCCAATAGATTTTATACAAGTTTGGCTCACTATATTAACCATATGATTTATATTTAACCCTTAGTTAAATAGTTTGACATTTACCATGTCACTTTGTTTATTTATATTATATTGTTGATAAACTTACTATATACTTATAAGAGACACCAAAGCGGTCCATTAATGATACACCTATAATTATATAAGTCCTTTGAGAGAACCTTATATTTTTAGGAATATAATATCAATTAATAATATAATATTTGTTTGTAAAACTCTTTTATGTCAATTTTGACACTATTGGGTATTTTGTTTTTGATAAATTCATACGAACATTATTACTTCGAATAAAATTAATATAACCAATAATAATATGTCATATTAACGTAGAAAATTATTGGAATTCATGAAAAGACTCAAATTATATTTATTTTGGTATTTATAATATCAATTATTTTAATATTTCACTAATAAGGTAATTACTACAACACCATTATGTCATAAATAAATTTAATTATTTAATTTCTAAAAATTATAAATAAAATACCATTATGTAGGAAATATTTTTAGATTTATAATTAATATTTATAATCGAAATCATCTTACGTATTACCCTATATTAAAATGTTTTCGTTATTAAACATTGATTTTAACTCTTTTAACTCTTCTTTGAATTAAATAATAATAAATTTCTTAATCTAATCCAAGTGGACAAAAGAGGTTCATATTTTATTCCTAAGGATTTTTTTGGTCGAATTATACTTAGCCAATAGAATTAGGACATGTTTTAGGGTAATAATAATATCATTTTTACCCTTAATTACCCTATTTACATTTTACCATGGTAAATAAAAGTTAAAAGTTACTATTCATCAAAAATTATTTTTATCATATTGAACAAAATTTTACTCCTTGATATTAACTGTGTCTCTCGGATTTTCGAATTTTCACTCACAGAAGCGGTAAAATTACGTTTTATGTGAATTTCCATGTTCTCCTAGGAGATGGGTAAAAGACGGTGAAAAGTTCAATATAATTTTTATATATCTAAAATTATTATAAAAAGACTCCAATTAAATACATTTAACTTATATAGGTATTAAATATCTATTTTGACCTAAAATAATTTTAAAAAAAATAAATAATTATTTAAATAAAAAGTTGCTTTTAACCAATAACTCAGTGTTTTTCACTGTTCATCAAAAATCGAAAGTTTTCAGAAAAATACCTAAAATTCACCATAGGCTAATTTCGATATTCCAAATCCAAAAATGAATTCCATTTTGAATGATAAAATTTATAAAATTTCAAAAAGTGGGTATTACTATTCATAACAGTTAGTTTGATTGGTTATGGTGTATGTTAGAACTCGATGTTGCGTATAACACACGCTACTGTATTATTCAAAGGGAAGCGTACCACGGAAGCTTGGGGTGTTACATAGAATAAATAAATAACATTTTGAATGATTGGAAAAGATTTGCAGATATCTCATAATTTCCACCACTTCTATCAAATAACATCCATGATCCCCCTTCGATTTAGTGTAAAACTATATGTCATCCATAAAGACTACAACAAACATGGAAATGAACTCGTGGAATATCCTATTTATCAATTCCATTAAAACTGTAGGATAAAATTTCACACCAATAGGAATAAAATGATACTCATAATGGATATACCTACTCCTAAACGTTATTTTAGTGATTTCTTATTCAATTATTTACAATTTTTGGTATCCCTATCGATGATCAATATACCTGAACCACTCCACCCATTTAAACTAGTAAAAATTATAATATATCTATAGAAATGGATATGTGATCTTTATTGTCACTCAATTTAGGTTACTATAATCAACACATTTGTGAGGTAAACCATCAAAATTATTTCAAAAGTGACTTGGTTTTGACCAAAGTGGCACTCTGTGGCATATAAATTAATCCTCAATGAAATTGTAAAAAAAATTCTTCAACTCTTTTAACCATACAAGTGATATATGATGAGTAGAAATAGATTTCAGTTGAGGGCCAAGAACTCTGCTGATATAAATCTCTATCTTTCTTACAAGAAGAATGCTAGGAAAATTAAAATAAAAAATATCATGAATAATGAAGAAAACTATATAGATATTGTCACACAAATATTATTTCTCTAACACAATTGAAACCAATGATATTAACATATCATTCAAATTAATATAATGTCCTTATTTACTCAATCATGTGTACCATTTTCCCGGAAATACATGGACCTCCCAACTAAGTATAGTGAGGGAGACTCACTGAAGATAACATTCAATATGCGCCAGATGTGAAATCTTCATCCCCATCCTAGGAAGGATTTGATAAGATTTTATATTCACTTCAAAAAGATACAACATAATACCACTATATTATAAATAGAAAACAGTAGATTTAAACCAAATACCATGTTCTATCTTCATTCCAAGAGTTATAGTAATATCAATCTCATAAGAAAAAATTTATATATAAAGTGATATAAAATGAAAAAATAATTACATTATATGTTTTAGTGAGATACACCATTATCAAATAAATTATTCACTATGGGTGAAGATTAATTAATGTTACCTATTATAGTAACTTTACCCATATCGACATCCTTAGTAAACTCCTCCATTTCATGATATAATTTAATTCCCGATGCCTTTGGGCAGAACCAAATTGTAATTGATGAATTTGATTTAACCATAGTAGTAATATGTGTTTCTATTCCCATTACACTGCATGAGGTAGATAATATAATACATAATTTCTACATGTGATGTGATAATTATCCGAAACTATAGATAATGGGTTTATCAGTCAAAACCTATTTTGAATGCCCAAAATTTCCTCACATGAAGTAAGTCAAATGTCTTCTATTAGGCCCTTCATGATGTTTAAAAGATACCTATGCTCAAGATCCACCATGTGAATCATACCATTTCATCAATCTGTTAAAATAACTAACAAACATTTCAACAAGGTGGAAAAGGAAGTCTCTTTAACCCTTATATTCATGCTAGTGCAGTCTATTTCATCAACACCATATGCAATACATCACCATAAGAAGTTCTCATTAGCAAGAAACCCTATGATGAAATATAATCTCGATGTCCCATATCAAATATTCACATCTTCACCTTTTTCTAATTCAAAATCATATGAGAAAATTGTACTAGTACTATAACTCCCTTTGCAAATAAAGTCATTGTCTTGTCACAATGATATAAACTAAGAACTATAATAACTATGAAAATCCTTTGATATTAAAAAAAATTTATCAGTGAAATATACCTAATGTATTTCCACTGCCAGCCTTAATTCTTCTTTATCATTGCCTTCACATAAAACATCATTCTGCTAAGACCCTCATGCATCAAGTTGGATACATTCAATCTAATTGAATCAAGAATTTCCAGGTACCCAAAAAACCTCCAAATTCATTTAAACCAATCCTCATCCTCTTGAGGATAATTACATACTTGGAAAACTATTGGGTTCTATAGAATATTCTCTTGTATATATTCTCAAGATTAATCCCTTCAAGGTTCCCCTACTATATGATGAATAATAATTGATGTAGTTTCTTTTTCTAGATCATGTAAATAATTCCCCACAACCAAAATTATAGTTGGTTAACTAGAGGGTTTTCAAGCCGTTGATCTTCGACACAACCAACCTCTTGCCATTTAAAATATCTTATCAGTGGAAAGAATCTTGACACCATTAGGATAAAAAATAGAAAAGGTAAACAATGAAAGCTCATAACAATAAATCCATTAGGTGATGGGATTATTTTATTTTCTGAACATTATAGTCAAATAATGAAATGACTATAAACTAATAAAAATAATCATCAAAGATAAACATCACCACCACCCACTATGATGGAAGGCTCGTTATGTTGTGAGATGTCTATGAACTAGCTTATTACTATTGCCCAATTCCAATTAAACTAACTAACTACCTACCATGATAACCAAAAACCACATATCGAATTCAAGAAATTAAATTCAATGTATACCATTAATACCACATGGTTGGGAACCTTCCAGATATCCAGGTACTCTAATACCTTGTATGAAACTGATATTGTCCGGAGGGGTTTCATAATCCCCATGGGTTGCTGACAATCACCTTACATCATATAAGAATATAGAGGGAATGATTATTCAATACAATAGTGAAAGAATAACAAGACATAAGTCAGTATATCAATACTCCTCAAAGAGAATGTACCAGAATTGAAATAGGAAAAAATAACCCATTCAAAAATATATACAGCTTAATGAATATATAATCCTATACTATAATCAACCCAGCATCAACAGTTAGTAATCACACAAAACATGATGGGACACATCCCACTAGATCTGAAAAAATATGACTCATCGATATCCCATTAGGGTTAATCAATTTGAATATTGTTTTTTTTGGATATTTCATCATCAATCCTTTTCTCGGGGATTAATATCTGATATTTATGGTCCCCAATAACCCACTAAGTAAAAATAAACTAATGTTCTAAAAAATAATTTTATAATTTTAAATTAATATCATTTAAAATAAATCACAATTTTAAATTAAATTTCCTAATATATATTTTAAATATGAAAATTATATTTAGAAAAAAAGTATTGAGTTTTCCTCATTTGATGATTTTCAACCCCAAACCGACCTTGGAGTATCATCATTTTTATTTAATCCATATTCTCAAAAAATATAAAATTTACATTCATCACATCAATCCTCAAATATTTATTTCATTAACTAACCCATCAAATTCAAAATTCATCGATCAATTCCAATTCAATATGAATTGGAATATTTCTCAAAATCCATTCAATTTTTAGTATTATATTTATATCATCCCAAAACATGGTTTCATAAATCAATTTAAATATATTTCATCATTCCATTAAAATAAATGATTCAATGTCAAGACTAATATCAAATAAAACCACCTATAATTAAATCATGGAATGAATTGATAAACACCCGCAACAAGAATGCCAATGTTGATTGAACGAAAAAATGATATATTCATCGAATCTTGGGTTATGATTTATCATATGAAATATTAGATAAAATTAAATTATGATTAAATCCATCAAGATAATAATGATATTACACTCACAAATAGGAAAAAATGATGACCAGGGAAAAAACACTATATGAGATCCACATACATGGGAGGGATTATATCACACTTCAAAACATTCTTTCACCAAATTAAGTGGATGGAGGATCCAAATTCACATCATGATATCCTTTATGTATGGAAAATAATATTAGGGATTAATATGGGTTATAATTGTCACGAACCCCTCCACACAAAGTGTACACCTCCTGGGTCAGCAATGTGAAAAGGGAGATAATGACCCCCGAGTCCTGCCTCCAGTAGGTCCCGGGTTGGCGACTAGCACCGAGGGGATAATAAATACACAAATGGGAGGAATTAACCTCTAAGAGAACACATGGGGAAGATAGAGATAAGACAAACACCAACCAACTCCAACTCAGAACTGAATATAAACGAAAACCCAAGTACACATATAGAATGTCATGAAAAAGTACTACAACTGGATGGGAAAAACTGCAAGTACCCAAAAGAAAGTAAAACAGCAGCAACCACAATCCCAAATAGCTCCTCCAACCACAAACTAGTAGTAACCAGCCTGATCTCCAACCTACTCCAAGTTCCATGAAAACAGTTTATATATACATAGGGTGAGTGTAACAGAATACTCAGTAGGATCCTCCCTAAAGCCTTTCGTGGAATGGAAAAGAAAGCAAGATAAACCACAATGAACAACAAGTGAAACTAACTCATCGCCTAAAAAGGTATAATATGTTTCGAACCTCACCATGGCTACTCTCACCAAGTAATACATACAAGAATATACCATATAATAAAGAATAACAAGGGTACCTCGCTACTACTTCCCCACTGGTTTGTTGTGTTTCCCCAACGTCGCACGTCATGAGCTTCTCTCTCCGAAAAGGCTTGACCGCAGACACAAGAGAGAATCACCATAATATGCACCTCATGAAACACAATGGCTTTCTTGCAGATAGATGGGTGAAGCACCACAGAATCCCCACAACCAAAGTAACCAGGTAGGTTCGGGGAGCCACCACATCTCTCATAACGTGTATCATACATCAGGTATTATACCACAAGCCATTATAGCCCATACGCCAAGTAAGGATCCCTAATCCATCACAGCCTATACAAGTTACACCTATAGTAGTCCATATGATACTATATACAGAATATTTGTGTTCGAATAACCACAAGCCATTACATCCCTCTACACACATATAAGGGGAAATCTAACTGTTGTTCCTACCAGCACAAGTATCTACCAAGATAAGAGAGCGGGGGAAAATGGGGTAATCATCCATTCACCCTCCCATCAGAATATTGGGGAAAACACCCCCAAGACTTAGAATCCCTAGGGTGTCATTTGACCATACTGAAAGGGTGGAGTAGTGTATAGAAACACAAAAAGTATAGAATATACTATAACACAACCACACTATGGGCATAACCTAGTCTTACACACAACTCCAGCTAATGTCTCTCGAACATCGGGCTGCTACTCCTAAGACTAGGTATCCTATAAGCACACAACCATTTGAAGAACAGTATTAGATTACTTCATTCCTTTATTATCAGTTCCACTTTACGTTAATTAATTATTTAATCATTAATGAACCGTGAACAATTCCTCATTAAATTTCATTAGTATCACACCAAAATTCAACTGTTCCTTTAAAAATTACAACCACATTATTATGTTCCAGTGAACTCAAACCCCATGGGATAACACCATTTATTCAAATACTCATTCGAAAATTAATTTCGCATATTCACTGGTATTCTAGAAAAGAATTATATGCTACTAAACACAAAGGGTCTCAACTCGTTGAGTAGATGTACTACCCGTCGAGTCTTTGTATCATATAGCAAGAGCATAGACCCATCCCGCCTTGAGAATATAAACACGGAAAGCACGTGGCATACCCCGTGTGTCTTCGCATCTTTTGGAAGAATAGTAAGCAAGACCAGCAGCCTTGAGTAGTGGGGAGAAGTAAAGTAGATAAACAACCAGTGAACTAGAAAACATCCAACAATCACATCCATCCCATTCCATCAACCCTGATGTCCTCCCTCACACCCACAAGCATAAACCGATCCATTTTCCACTCTAGGCATCATCCACTACCACAACCAAAAGTCCTATATTCCCCCACATATCACAACACCCCTCCCGGGTCACGCCTCAACACAAGCAACATGAAAAAAAACCATCACATAAATTGGGCTATGGCCTTTTAACAATCAATAGGGTAACTCAGAACCCTTCAAGTAATTATCAAACTATCAAATTATTTAATCCATTTTGAATTAAAAGATTTATAATTTGTTTGTTCCAAAATCGGGAAACCTAACCAGTAAGCTATCACAAAAGATTAAACATGCCTGCTACGCCAATTTGATTACCATCAAATTACAACAAGAAACAGACTTGATTCCAGGCCTCTTTATCTTTATCCAAACAATTATCAATTAATCCCAGTTTAGGTTCTTTACCAATTTCCATCATGAACAAACAGCAAAGCAAAGCAAGCATAGATATCACACTATCTTGAAAAATTATAGGAAATAACATACAATCAATAAAAATTTCTTTATCCAGTTCAAAATATTTATTAGGTCAACTCCATTTTCATCCAGTGGGATTAAACATGCTAACAATATATTTTCATGTAAAATAAAGAGAAACAAAGAATCCCCTACCTTAACGGGTTTTCACAAAATCCCTAAAAAACGAAGAATGCACAATAAAGACGGGTTGATTCTCCAAAAATACTCCTTGGATCTCTTCTGCTAACACAACCAAGACCAAAACTCATCACATTTGGCATCCACACATTTAGATGTACCCATAATGGGTGTAGATCTAAGAAACCAAGGGAAGAGGAGCATTAGATCTAAGTAGATCTAAGAAACCAAACAAGAACAAACACATACCTCATGAACCAACTTTTATTTGACATGAAAAGCCTTCAGATCACCTCCAAAAATCTTGGGGAGGTTTTCATACCATCAAGTATGGGTAATCCCAAGTTATGGCCACTTAGGTTCTTAAAAGAGAAAGTTAAAGGCCAAACGGTTGAGATCTACAATTTTAGGATCTAATTTAAGTTCCAACACAATTTTCTCGCATGGTTAGACAAACCGTGAGCTAACCGTGTGGTCACTACTACCTCGTCAAACACTCCTCGCATGGGTTGGCGGCATGGTTAGACAAACCATGCGCTAACTATGCATTATCCACTACCTCCAGCATTAACTATTCACGGTTTTGAGGCACGGTTTAGACAAACCGTGCGTAGCCCGTGAAAAAGATACTGCCCTTTAATTTTCCTTAAAGATTTGCCCTAATATACCCCCAAGTCACAACTCTAAAACAAGGGTTGTTAGAAACATCAAAAGTACCTGAAGATATAACATGATTTTACAGTTCCCAACTGTCTACCATTGAAACAGTTCATTGAAAAGAAAGAATTTAGGCAAGCATTGAGGATAAGTTACCTTGACCTCCTAAAACACCTCTAACACTGCATTTTCACAATTTAGTACACCAGAGATGTCCGGGTAATTAAATAAAATACATCTCAAAACATTCATGTCCTCGATAATCCCTAACCCACATAAAGTGAAAATGAAACAGGGTCTGAAAAACCACCCATCGAGAAACCTCTCAAAAGAGAGAAAGCCACAAAAGCAATAAGTGGAGCCATATCATAAACAAAAAATGTTTCAAAACCAAGTTAGTTACATTGATACATTAAAGGAGTTAAACAAAAAAAAAACTCTGGGTACTGAGTACGTATCTATGACTCACGTTCCCAGGTACTCTCCACCAAGCCACCGTGTCACCACAAGACACGAACTGAGGGAATATAATTCATGTGCAACACCTTATCCTTGCAGTCTTGGATCTACATAGGTCGCTCATCGATTATTGCATCATCATCAACATCAATCTCCCCCTAATTGATGATGTGAGAGTCATCATGAAGATAACAACAGAGCTTTGAAACATGGAAAAAATCATGTATCTGACTCTTCTTTGGGGGAAGTGCTACTTGATACACCATAGCTCCAATACGACCTAACACCTTGGAAGTCCCAACAAACTGGGGAGAAAGCTTACTTCCATGACCAAAACTTCACTGCACACGATGGGGAGTCACCTTTAGAAACACATGACCCCCAAAATTAAACTCTAACGGTCTCCTTCTTTGATCGTCTTATGATTTCTGATGATCTTGTGCTATCTTCACCCTCTCACAAATCACTTAAACCATCTCGGTTGTATTCTGCACTAGTTCCGGTCTGCGAATTTCTGACTCTCCGATCCCAATCTAGCACAATTGAAAATGGCAAGGACGACCATAAAAGGCTTCAAATTGCGCCATACCGATGGTGGAGTGAAAACTATTATTTTAAATGAACTCCACCAAGGGTAATTGACTCATCCATGAACCTCTGAAATAAATTACAAAAGAGAATAACATGTTTTCAAATGTCTGGATGGTTCTCTCTTTCTGACCATCCATTTGAGAATGAAATGTAGTGCTAAGGCATAGTTGAGAACTGAACTTGTGTTGGAGGCCTCTCTACACTCTGGAGGTAAAACAAGAATCTCGATCAGAAATTATCATCCTAGGAACTCCATGAAGTCTCACCACCTCTTCTAGATACTTCCTCGACAAAAATTCCACTGATCTAGATTCCTTTATTCCAATAAAGTGGCCCGAATTTGTTAAAAAAATCCACTACAATCGAAATAGCATCATGTCCTCCCGGTGCTCGGGGTAAACCAGTAACAAAGTCCACTGAGATGTCCTCCCACTTCCACTGAGGAATCTATAATGGCTAGAAAAGACCACTAGGAACATGGTTTTTGGCTTACACCCTCTGCCAGACTAAACATCAAGACACAAACTCTACAACCACACGCTTTAGCCCAGGCCACCAAAACTGACTTCTTAAGGCTCGATAAATCTTTTTTATGTCAGGATTTATCGCTAAAGGAGAACTATGGAACTCTTAGAGAACGGTTTCACGCATCGCCAAGGGAAAAAAAGCCTTCCATGATACGACACTCAGTGTTGTTCATCATCCGACCAACCATTAGGGGCCTCACCACAAACAACTCGGTCTCTCTAGACCTCCACCTCATGATCTCCCAACTGGGACTCTTCCACCTTCTTCATCAAGGATGAATATTCTGTCATCTGAAAGAGACAACCTCTACCACCAACTTCTCCCATATCAATATGTAATGCTGAATGTTCTTCCATAACCCTCCAGGAATCACCGAATTCACCCACAGCATCACTAAATGACTTTCATCTTAGTACATCGGCTACAACATTACATTTTCCAGGAATATATAATATTTCGAAGTTTTATTCATGTATGAAATCCATCCACCGACACTATCGTATGTTCAAGTCATACTGGGAGAAAACATAACTCAAACTCTTATGATCTGTGAAAACCAAAAAGCACTCACAAACGAGGTAATGTCTCCAAAACGTCAGAGAAAACACCATGGCTGCCAAATCAAGATCATGGGTGGCATAGTTGTGCTCATGGGAACGTAAAATCCAAGACCCATAATAAACAACTAACCTTTTTTGTATGAGAACACAACCTAACTCTAGATGTGAAGCATCGTAGAAAACATCAAACTGAACTCCCTCAGCGTGAAGACAAAGGGATGGAGCACATGATCACTTCTCCTTTAGATACTTGAAAGATGCCTGGAACTGATCCGTCCATATTAATGCCTGATCATTCCTGGTCAAAGCTATTAGAGGAGTCACAACTCGTGAGAAATTGGTTACGAACCTCATCTAGTAGCTTGCCAAGCCAAGGAAACATCACACCTCTGACACTGTCTTGGGGGATGACCAAGACAAAACTGCTTCAATCATCGATGGATCCATAACTACTCCCAATTGGGAAAAAAATTACCCAAGAAATGGACTTCTTGAGCACAAAACGCACAATTAGACTACTTTACAAACAACTGATGTTGATGAAGGACTCCTAAAATGGCTTGTAGAAGCTCTGCATGCTCCTCTTCGGACGTGGACTGGACAAGGATGTTGTCAATGAAAACTACCCCAAACTTGTCCAGAAACTCTCGAAACAAAACATTCATCAATCCCATGAATATAGATAGAGAATTAATCATGCCAAACATCATTACAACGAACTCATAATTCTCACGATGACAGCAAAATAGCATTCTTCGGGATATCCTCATCCTTCACACGCATCTGTTGATATCATGACCGCAAATCGATATTTGAGAACTAACATGCACCCTTTAGTTGATCGAATAAGTCATCAATCAGTGGAAGAGGATAGTAATTATTTACTTTCACTTTTTTTAAGCAGAAATAATTGAAACACAACCGTAAACTATCATCGGCCTTCAGCATGAAAAAATCTGGTGCACGCCACGGTGACACACTCGGCCGAACCAAACCGCACTTTAACAGACCATCAAGCTGTATACGTAGCTCTCAAAACTCATAAGGGGTGATCCAATATGGATAAATAGAGATAATAGATGCACCTGGCTGTAGTTCAATCTCAATCTCGATCTCTCGTGAAGGGGGTAATGCTAAAACCACTTCTTGAAAGACATCAGGGTACTCCTCTACAACCCTAGGAAACTCCAACTGCTGAACCTCTGAAAAAGTAAGCATCATTTCAGACATCATATATGATAAGGATGGATTGTTCCTATGACCGATCTGAGGGTATCTCTCACCAACAAACACCACCTGTTCTCTATCCGCACCAAATAAAATGACATTATTTTTGAAGGAATCCACGATAGCCTGCACCGAATACAACAAATCCATGTCAAGGATGACTTCATATGGTTTTATTTGTAATCATAGGAAATCTCCCCAAGATAAGTGTTTCCCCAACACTAGCTCACAGTCTCTACATACATCAAAAAAGTCATCCCAATCTCTAACTAGCGCAGTCAACGCCAAGGGGACTAGAAGCCTCTCTACCTCAAGTCCCAAAGCATGGAACATGGTAAGTGATAAGAAGGAGTGTTTTCTCCTAAATCAAACAAGGCATATACCAAGGTAGAAAACAAGCAAAGGGTTCCTTGAATGACATCTGGCTCGCCTAGAGATGGTAACTCTAGAGCATGAAGCCGACCACGACCTCCTACATGGCCCTTCTGACCCTGATGATAACCACCACTGTGACTGTGCTCTGCTCTCTATGGACAGGGGGTGTCATGGTGTTTTCCTATACCCACACCATCTGCCCTCTACTGATCTAAAGCTGGTGCAATCGGCTGCTGCTGCCTCGGCTGGAACTGCCTCAATAGAGGAACTTGAAGCGTAACACCTTGTGCATGATGACTTCTCCGAAAGGTCGGGCACTCCCGCTGTTGATGGTCATGTCCACCACAAGAAAAAAAGTACATGATCCTTTGGAATAGGCCTGAGGGTTTCTTCCTATAGAGAAACGAGATGTTAACGGCAGGGACATACCCCCAGTTGAACGAAAACTCCTCTGTCCTGAAAACAGGTAACCCTGGACCATATCTCTACTTCGTGAGGGATCATGAAGATCCCCCTCTTGTGATGATCTGGTCCTAGCCAATCTCTTTTCGACAACCTCTTCCCATGCCAGTACCTCAAGATATGTCTTCATCATAAATGGGGTGACCTGGCACTGGATATCTAGATGTAAAGCCTCCACGAAATGCCTCGCCCTGACCTCCTCATCTGGAAGTAGGTCTGAAGCATTTCTTAAAAGGTTCCTGAACCAGATTCAAAACTCTCGAACACTGGAGCTACCATGACGAAGGGTTAGAAGATCCTGGTGAATGGGCTCCTTAGTAGTCGAAGAAAGAAACTTGACTCTAAACCTGTCTCAAAAATCCTCCCATGAGATCGTTGACTCCTTGCGATCCCTGAGGAATAAGAACCACCACTGCCTCGCTTATCCACAAAGCTTCGTCAGAACCAAGGACAACCAGTGGTCTTTATGAGCACAAATTGAACTGAAGCTGATCTCGACCTCCTCTAACCTATCTTCTATTACTACATATCAAACAGAGCCCTCATATTTCTGCAGACTCTGGTGCTGAAAATCTCGGAGTGTCTTCCTCCCAGTGTCATTGTCGTCAACCTCTACCATGAGGTGATCTGTTGAAATAGCCTGCTGGACATTTTCTGCACAAACCTGACAAGGACGTCGACCTGGAGCCATACCTGTAAAATAACAACCGTTATAGTTCCTAATCCTAGAATATGGAAGACTCAACATTAATTAATTAATTGTTCTCTTTTATTCTTTTTAGGTTAACCAATCTCAAGTTCTACCCATTTAAAAAAAAGGAACAAAGAAGAATGATGCATGATCCTTTCCTAGTTCTCTACCATGAAAATAGTATCACCTTGTTTAGTAGACATTGTAAAATTATTGGTCTGTACATCAGATCATAGGGGGCCCTAAACAACTATGTCTCTGTCGGTCTCCAGTGCTTACCTCTCTTGCTAAACATTAATGACATTGTTTCCCTACCATCCCATGCAACCTCACCTGTGCCTAACACCAAACTCCATCCTCTCCCTCAACCAGACCTATGATACCACTCTGAGACGACCCACTCCACATAAAGTGTACCCCTCCTGGGTCATCAATGTGAAAAGTGAGATAATGACCCCCATGTCCCGCCTCCAGTAGGCCTCAGGTTGGCGACTATCGCCGAGGGTATAATAAACACACAAATTGGAGGCATTATCCTCTAAGATAACACATGTGGAAGAGAGAGATAAGATAGACACCAACAAACTCCAACTCAGAATTGGAATATAAACAAAAACCCAAGTACACATATGGATTGTCATGAAAAAGTACTACAATTGGAAGGGAAAAATTGCATGTACCCAAAAGAAAGTAAAACAGCAGCAACCACAAGCCCAAACAGCTCCTCCAACCACAAGCCAGTAGTAACCAGCCTAATCTCCAACCTGCTCCAAGTGACTTGAAAACAGTTTATATATACATAGGGTGAGTATAATAGTATACTCAGTAGGATCCGACCTGAAGCCTCTCGTGCAAAGGTAAATAAAGCATGATAAATCACAGTGAACAACAAGTGAAACTAACTCATCACATAAACAGGTATACTAAGTTCCCAACCTCACCATGGATACTCTCACCAAGTAACGCATAAAAGAGTATATCATATAATAAAGAATAATTGGGGTACCCAACTACTACATCCAAACTGGTTTGCCACTTTTCCCAAACATCCCACGTCCTGAGCATCTCTCTCCAAAAAGGCTTGCCCGCAGACACCTAGGCGAAGCACCACAATATGCATCTCGTGCAACACAAAGGCTTACCCGTAGACACCAGGACGAAGCACCAAACCATACTCCCAACGAAAGTAACCAGGTATGTTCCGGGAGCAACCAAAACTCGCATAACAAGTATCATACGTCGGGTATTATACCTCAAGCCATTACATCCCAAACGCTGAGTAAGGATCCTCAAGCCATCACAGCCTGTACACGTTACACCTATAGTTGTCTATAGGACACCATATCCAGAATATATGTGTGTGAATAACCACAATCCATTACAGCCCTCTACACACATATAAGGGGAAAACTAACAGTTGTGGCTACCACAAAAAGTATCTACCGAGAGAAGAGAGCGGGGCCAAAGGGGGTAGTTAGCCATTCACCCTCCCATCAGAGTGTTGCGGAAAACACACACCCCCCAGGGCTCAGAATCCCTAGGGTGTCTGATGTCCTTACTAATAGGGTGGAGTAGAATATAGAAAAACAAAAGGTACAAAATATACTATAACTCATAACCATAGTAGGGAAATAACCCAGACTTAGACACAACTACATCTAACATCTCTCAGACTCCGGGATGATACTACTATGATTAGGTATCCCATAAGCACATAACCATTTAAAGAACATTATTATATTACTTCATTACCTTTTTATCAGTTTTACTTTACGTTAATTAATTATTTAAACATTAGTTAACTGTGAACAATTCCATATTAAATTTATTACCATCACACCCAAAGTCAACTATTCCGTAAAAAATTACAACCTCATATTTATTTTCCATAGAACTCCAACCCCATGGAATAACACCATTTATTTAAATACTCAATGTAGAATTACATTCCCATTTTCCCAGGCATTCTAGAAAAGCATTCTATACTACTAAACACAATGGGGCTCAACACGGTGAGTGGATGTACTACCCATCAATTCTTTGCTGACTATAGAAAGAGAGTATACCCATTCCCCCTTGAGAAGCTAAACACGGAAAGAACGTGGCATACCATGTGTGTCTTCTCCTCTTTCGGAAGAAGGGTAAGCAATACCAACTACCTTGAGTAGTGGGTAAAATTAACGCAGATAAACAACCAATGAACCAACATGCATCCAACAAACACATCCATCCCATTCCATCAACCTTGGTGTCCTCCCCGACACCCACATGCTTAAACTGATGCATCTCGCCACTCTATGCATCATCCGCTGCCACAACCAAAACGCCTCTATGCCCCCACAAATCACAACACCCCTCTAGGGTCATGTCTCAACACAAGAAATAGGAAAAAAACCATCACATCAATTAGTCTATGGCCCTTTAACAATCAAGAGGGTAACTCAGAACCCTTCAAGGAATTATAAAACAATCAAATTCTTTAATCCATCTTGAATTAACATATTTATAATTTTTTTATTCCAACATTGGGAAACCTAACCAGTAAGATATCATAAAAGATTAAACATTCTTACTATGCTAATTTGATTAACATCAAATTACAACAAAAACCAAATTCGTTTTCATGCCTCTTTATCTTTAGCCAAACAATTATCAATTAATCCTGGTTTAGGTTCTTTACAAATTTTCATCAAGAACAAACAGCTAAGAAATTCAAGCATAGATATCACACTACCTATCAAAACAAGAAGCAATAACATACAATCGATAACAATTTATTTATCTGGTTCAATGTATTTATTACGTCAACTCCATTGTCATCTAGTGGGATTAATCATGCTAACAATATAGTTTCATGTAAAAGAAAGAGAAGCAATGAATCCCCTACCTCGAAGGATTTCGATGAAAACCCCAGCAAACAAAGAACGCACAATAAATCCGGGTTGATTCACCATGAATCCTCCTTAGATCTCTTCTATTAACACAACCAAGACCAAAAATCATCATATTTTTCATCCGCACACTTAGATCTACATATAATGGGAATATATATATGAAACCAAGAGAATAGGATAAGTTGATTTAATTATATCTAAGAAACCAAACAAGAATGATAACATTCCTCAAGCACCGGATTCGATTTTCCAAGAAAAGAATTCAGATCACCTCCAAAATGCTTGGGAGAGATTTTCCAACCTTCAAGGGAGGGTAATCCCAATTTAAGGCCTCTTAGGAGCATAAACGAGCAAGATAGAAGCAAAACGATTGAGATCCAAAATTTTAGGTTTTAATTTAAGTGCTCTCATGGTTTACTCGGACGGTTAGAAAAACCGTGATCTAACCGTGCAATCACTACTGCCTCGTCAAACACTCCTCACATGGTTAGGTCACACGGTTAGACAAACCTTGCACTAACCGTGTGTTAGACACTGCCTCCAACATTAATTATGCACGGTTTAGCCGCACGGTTTAGAAAAACCATGCGTAGCCCATGCAAGAGCTACTTCCCTTTAGTTCTCCATAATGATTCACCCAAATTCACCCCCAAGTAACTACTACAAAATAAGGGTAGTTGGAAATATAAAAAGTACCTGAAGACATAAAGTGATGTTACAGTTCAAAACATTCTACTGTTGAAACGGTTCATCAAACGAAATGATTTTAGGCAAAGCATTGGGGATAAGTTACCTTGACCTCCCGAAACGCCTCTAACACCGCATTTTCACAAAGTAGTAGATCAGAGAGGTCCAATCCATCACAATAATACTCTTAAATCGGGGGTTTTGGATTTATAAAATTAAATTCAATTGAGTATAAATCCATGAAAATTGTTTTCTGGGGAGGGACACAATGTTAGACAAAGCATGCACCATGACTGTGGGACCATAATGGACATAAAGATGGGGTTCTTAAGATGAATGCACATTTTTGGTAACTATGTGTCATCTGTGAATACCCTTACTATCTTAGTGTTAATGGTTTGGAGGAGATGGACGCATGGTTTGTAAATACCATTAACCTGATCTAGATTCCCATCATTGGATTTATGTCTTCCAATAAAAAATCACATAGTTTTAATTAGCAATGTTCCAACTATGAACATAAAAAATTGAATCTTAAACTCTCTAAATTTATCCTAAAATACCCTATAACAAGAACCAATAAGACTTAGGTAAAATCAAATTTCATGTAATATATGAAATAATATATGAAATTGTTACATTCATATTGTGTTTCAGTTTTAGGACGTGTTTCTAAAAGAGATACCTAGAATTCCACCCAAAAGTGATGTTTTTTCTAATTGAAATTGTACTTGTTTCCAAAACTAAATTAAAATCTCCCAATCTAATATCCCAGAATGAGTTTTAGTAATTGAAGATGAATCTCTAAGGGAACTTCAAAAAGGCATTGATTCATCCATTTGTGTCACCATGGGGTAATATTTTTATATTTTTTTTTAAAATAATGAGTAGTTCTTCTGTATATATATTTATTATCTGGATATAGACATGATCAAAATAATTAATAAGTTTCCTATATCCCATATTAATATTCCATTCTATTAATCACATGGAGCACAATACCTTTTCAAGATTAACAATCATTTTAGATATGATAAGTTGAGATTAAATATGGAGGATAAATCAAAGACAACATTCTATAAAAGATATAGACCCTATGAATATATATTGATTCCCATTTATTTTACTAATACCATATTATCTATATAGATTCATTGAAAAGATTCTATAAAGATTTTCTTGACCTATTTTTTATAGTATTCATAGAAGAAATTGTAATTTAATAAATGATCAAGTAGGAGAATAAAGAACGATTTTGAATTGTACCAGTGACCTTAAACCTGAATAAATTATATTAAATGGACATGGAATTTAATTTTTACATGGATTCATATACTAGGATGATTAAATCCATGACTACAGAAAAAATGCAAGGAATAAAATTACAGAAAATCCCAGGCCCGGAGACTCGACCCTATAACCTACCCCTCACCTTCCCCCAAACCCTTACCACCCCACCCCCAACGGTGAGGCTGAATAAATTTTATGAATATGTTGATAATTGGTATTTTTATACATTTATGTATTCAAATTTTTTTAATATAATATCGATATTTTAAATATCAATAGATCTATAAAAGATATAGGTTGTTAACAGATGGGATCGATCATCCATTAATAATGAGTTCCTCTGATTTTTATGTTTATCAATAAATTTCGATCAATTTATTAATAATTCCCGTAGAAAATCTAAAACAATAACCTAGTCAACTAGAAATGGAGGCATGTTCATTTATATATATGAATGGGATGAAAACATTAAGGAACTAATAAGAATAATATTCAATAGACCTATTATTAAATTACACTACATTGGATAAGGTATTGTAATGTATGTTGATAAATCCAAGAAGATATGTATATGTGTTCTTATGAATAATGGCATGGTTATAGATTATATCTCCTGAAAATTAAGGTATCATGAAAAATGTTACCAAAATTATTGACAAATTTTTTAAAAATATGCTGGTCAAGAAATAAAAATTATATATCCAGAAATAATATGTAGAATATTCACTAGAGAAGACAGTTAGAGATAATTAACATTTAAGGAATCTCAATATGTTTTGAACCATGGTAAAGAGACAAGGTGGTTGATGCATTGTGTTGAGAGGATCATGTTGGCTTATCCCTGATGAGGATCACAACAAATACAATATTTCAGGAACTTTTGAGGATGGAGCTGGAAATCCTAATGCAAGTGGATAAATATTATTTTGAACAATTTAATTATAAACCATCCATCCATGTGATGATTAATGTGACATAGAAAAAATATATATTATTGAATAATAATTATGTAAAAGTTATTTATTTTAACCTTGATCATAATGAAATAATAAGGTTCTGGAACCATATTTGTGGTTCAACCATACAAAATTTTAAAAATGAGTTGTTAAGGTAAGCTTGTAGTTATTAATTTTCAATCCATCTAAAATTTATTGAGATGTATATATATTTGAAGAAGTAATTAAGTGGGTAGAAATTAAAAGAGATATAATAGAGTGTGTATCTATGTGCTTGGAATGTTTTTTAGTTATGTTTGCGAGATAAATATCTAAGGGGACTATACATCCATTACCCATACTGGAATGGAAATTGGGAATGACCACCCAGTATTGTTTCACAGGATTCCCCACAATTTCTAATGGGAATGATCATATATGGGTTATAGTCTTTCTATATACAAAGACAACCCAATGCATTTAATTTAGTAAATATTTATCTATTCACGATCCTTGAAGAATATATATTATGTATTTTGAATGGTTTTAAGGATTTCCACATTTCATTATGTGTAATCATGATTTGAGATTTACCTTGATGTTATATAGAATCCTTAATCATTCTCTTGTAATTGATATGGGTTTCATAACATTGTATCATCCAAAGAGTTATTGTCATATGAGATAATAATTCATAGATATATTTGTAAATAACATTTTATTTGAATTTCAACGGTTGTTGTGATCAACTATTTCCTCCAGTAGATTTTTCCTACTACAAAATCTTTGATTCATATATTCATATGTATCTTTATGAGGCCCTATTTGAAAACTAGAATATAACTCTAAAGTGTTTGAATAATTTTGAAAAAAAAATGTTACAGGAACCATAGAATGTTTAATAAATGATATAAATGGGCAGAGCTATTAAACAATTTATAATGGTGGTACAAATTTGATAGAAAATATATGATGATAATCAGAAAAATGACATATAATATAAATTTGGAGAAAATTTGTTTCAATTAAATTACGCATGGAATAATGTAATAAAATTATTAATTAATTAAAATCTAATCCCATTTTATATCATTCCCTTGGATACTATTTATCATTTCGGGATTAAATCTTATTGGTTGGTACATCCACCAAACCTCTCTCATGTTAATTATTTGTTCCACGTATCTCTCATGAGGTAGTGCAATCCTATCCCTTAAACATTATTAAACATTGAGGTTATAAAACTAGAGAAATATGTTTCTTATAAAAAATAACTAGTGGATAAGTTGGATTGAATAAAGGATGTTTAGAAAACCATACCACTCACCAGGTCAATGTTTTCTGGTTAAACCATCATTTTATGGACATTATGTGTAAATAAAAGGGTATGATTTGGAAGATGTATCCTCATCTGTTTAATTTAGAGAAATAAATTTTGAGGGAAAATTTATTTTTAAGTGGGGTATAATGTAACACCTAGATATTTTTTGAATTATTAATATTCGAATAAATTTAATTTCTATTAAATTTTTTGATATAGAAACACATAGTATATAAATCCAACATTTAATATTAATATTATCATTTAAAAATAATTATTATTACGTAAACATTAAACTTATCATCATTAATAAGAAAACCAACGTTTTAAATCATTATTATAGTTGGTTTATATAATAAAAATAGATTGATAAAATATTACAGAGTTGTTAATGTTGTCCTTATATATTTCTAGAATAAAATTTCCTTTAAAATAATTGGAATTTAGAAAATAAATTATAAATATAAATTTATGAAGTTTTTTAATGTGTGTCTAAAAAATGTAAATAAATTTTTGAATCACTGTATAAACATTTAATTAGAGTATATTTTTTGGATTTTTTGGAAAATATTTTTTTCTTTAAACAGATAAAATATCAACATTTATAAATAATATTACTACATTTCAATAATTAAGGTAAAAACAATGTAAAAATATTTCTTGATTTTGATTTATATTTCAAAAATATTATATTTTTATATTTATACCCCATATTTAACTTTGAATCCATATATATTTTATTATAGTTTATGTTTATTTATAGACGTAAAAAGAAATATTTATGAAAATCTGTTTCATAGTGCATAATGATTATCATTTTTAGTTAATTACAAAAATCCAAATTAAAAAAATTATATTATCATTATAAATTATGATTCAACAAAAAATAACTTAAATTATTATTATCATTTCAATTTGTCCTTTAGTTAATAGAAAATCATCTTTTGCATGAAAAATACAATTATTGAAAAAACAGTTGCTTTATTATCTTAGTGGGATTCGTTTTAAATATAATTCTAATATATTTGTTAATTTAATTTATAAAAATTTATTCTTTATTTGTAATAAGTATAATTAATATTTTTTAACATGTTCAATTTAATTTTTTTCCCATAATGAATTGTCATAACAATAAAAATATTTTGTATTGTTTGAGATAAAAACAAATTTATATGAGGGGTAAACTAAAACAATTTGGGTAATAATTTCATAAAAAATTCCAAAAATTATATTTTTAAAAATATATTGACCATATCTAGCTTAAGGATTTTTAATGTTAAATTTTTTAGCTTTGTGTCAAGTGAAAAATTTTACACACATGTTTATATGCAAAATTTTAAAGTGTGTCGTTGACCTCACATAATAAAAGGACCCCACTATCTTATCTAAATATAAAAAATAAATAACTTCATCTCAAACAATAACTACAAAATTATAATCCTTATTTAATTAACACCAAAATCATATTAAATTATGTTCATCTCATAACACCAGAAGCATAAAAAATGATATGTGTTTATTTTAATTGAATAAGTTAAATCCATCTCATCACCAATCTAATGGGATGTAAAATCATTATTTGTGTCCGTGGCATACTACCACCTCACAAATACATGTTATTTGTTTTCTATAACCACCATACATGGGTGGATATAATTATAAATAATATATATATATATATATACATATACATATATATTATTTTTTTATATTATTCTAACTATGGAATTTTTATATATCAGATATTTTAATGTCACATTACCGATCTGACAGGTACATCATTACACCTTTCATGGTTTCTCCTTTTTTTTAATTGGGTAGGGTTGATAATGAATTGTAAGGATACATATAATGGTGAAGTTAGATATTTTTTGGACTCTCAACCTAAATTTTTTGTTTTCTGTTAGCTGTAGGAGGGTTATAAACTCTATAACTAGGTTACAATCTATGTAATGGTTGATGGGGCATACCATGAGAAGGGTCAGTTCATGATAATATTGACACCTTGAAAATATACAAGATATAATGAGCCTTTACACATATTGAGTTATTTAATTAATGGTTTTTCATTTAGTGAATCTTGTTTTCCAGTGGTTATGAAGCATAACTATATCGGGACATGTAATGGGGTTTCACATAATGCAATTCACTGTTTTCATATTTTAAATACTACGCATAGTTGATCCCACCCTTTTGGATCCTCTGTAATTTTACATATCCTAATCAGAAGCCTTCTGCCTGTGATCTTGGGTCTCTAGATGTCTTCTAGGTCCCATCGTTCAGTGTTTGATCATCGTTGCACTTGTAGTGTGGATTTCCAGAAAATCATTCTCTTCATTTTCAGCTCTTTATCCATTTCTCATCCTCTTGGTTCAATATATCATATTTGAATAGATAATTGTATACTCTAGGATTCTATATCATTTTTCAACATTGAGTTTTGATGTCTTCTACACCATCATTCTCATTGGATGCTTTCATTGTGGGAATTGAGTTTTGAAAAAAAGGTAGGTGATTTAAACTCATTTAGCCAAATTGATTCACCTTTAATTTCTTCATGTCTTTAAATTGTTGATTTAAATTCAATTTCTTGAATGTTTTTTCAATTGGTTCTGATTGAAACCCAATTCTAGTGAATTTGGTGGTTTGAAATGGTTTTGGTAAGAAATTTAGAAAACCCCTTATTTTGGTGAATTTGTGTGTTTTTCCAAATTTATGTTGTTGGATTCAGGGAAATTGATGAATTTTAAATACTAAAATTGAATTGGTGGAAAATTTTAAATTTTGAAAATTGATTGATATGTTTTGACAGAATTCCAGTGATTTAATCTTGTTAAAGATAAACATTTTTTATATTAAAACCGATTTTGGATTTAAAAAGTGAATTGACATTTAAAATCGAAGGATGTGATTTAATTGTAATTTATGTAGTCTTAAAATAAATTTACCCTAATTTAATTAGTAAGATAACATGAACTAATTAAGTTGTTTTTAGTTATTGGTACAAACTCTACAATTATACATTATTCTAAAACATAAATGCAGAAGGTCACATCCTAAATGGGATGGAGATAAGTAAGCTTATTCCAATGTTAGTGGGATGTTTGTATACACATATTTACATGATAACATAGAGAGTGTGTAGTCCTATAGTGTTTAATTTTCCTAACTATATTGTAGATGACCATGTTGATCACTATTTTATATTAGAGATATAAATGTATTCAAACATTGTTAAACTATTTTACATGCACATTTGAATTTATAAAAAAAATTATATAAAATTTTTTATTAATGGAATTGTTCTTTAAATTTTCCATCACTTATAAATCCTTTTCAAAAAACCTTTCATGATTTAAACTATATAGCATTATTTTTTAAATATTAATTAAAATTCCATTTCTGTTTTTTATAAAAAACAAGGAATTAGTTTTTTTAATCTATTTTTGGAATCTTTTATAAAATCCATGGTGAAAAACTAGTGGGGTTTTTTAACTAATAACCTACAAGATCCTTAGCGTTCTTGTAGATTATATCCATATAAGTTTGATTAAGTTGAATGGATCACTTGGAGGTGGATCTAGCCATTGAACCTATGAATTTCTGACTTGTGTTCTTTCGGACCAAATATGTTTACTTCAATTTTTGAACACGATTTTTAGTACTTTGGGCCTTTTATTCAATTTTTTATTCTCTTACCTTACTCCTAGCAGAGTTTCCTTTAATATGAATATTTTATTTATTATTTACTCCTTGTTTTTTAGTGAAAAAAACATTCCCACTTTCTGTATGTATGATACGTATTGTTAGTTTCTTACCCATGGGGATCAAGAACACCCTTCAAGTTATATCAGGACATGTTCAGTTATCGGGAAACAAGGGTATCTCAGAAGTTTTGTGATAATGTGATATTAAATGGAATATTTAGGATGAGCTTTTTTCATGATGTCATAATGCATTAGTGACATCAGGTGGGGACTTAATAAGTAGTTTTGATTCAGGGTATGCCCATCTATCATCACAATGAATCTTATGTCATCATGGGTTCTCAAAGATAAATTTATTGAGGAACATTTCAAGTATTTTCCATATTTTGTTTTGGATTGAGTGAAATCCAATTCATGTTTGTTTTTTCGGGTGGGATTGTGGTTTCCTCATTGATCTTCTTAATAAATATCTATTATCTTTATTATATTCTACTGATGTTGTGTATATCGTTCATCTAAAAAGTCATGTGAATTGGATACATGTGGAAACTACTGTTGAACCTCTATGAGCGAATAACTCTAGTGTACATGAATCTAGATGAAGTAATTGTGTGCATTGTCCATTCTCTGGTATAAGAACCACCTCTAATTACCATTCAGGCTCCACATTTGGAACCTCAATGTTATGTTAACGAATCTAGTTCCCAAGAGTTTCTTCTCTAAAATACTGGAGTTTAAAATGGCTTCACTGATCCCCAAATCACAAAGGATTGGGTTTACATAAAGAAAATATGTTTTTGTTATTAGATACCCCATATGTGATCATATTTATTTGTGTCACCTTCACGATATAAGGACAGGTAGAAGATGGTGGGAAACAATTTTGATGCCAATGAAACATGAGTACTTATGGTGGAATGTATTGATGGTTCTTTTAACCAACCGTTTCTATCCCGAACCAAAGGTGTTAGATAAGGCTACGTAGATTTCAATGATTTAAATAAATTGAAAAATACAAAAAGATAATGTATTTTAATTCTCAAAAGAAATATTTTTATGATGTTATGTATATTTTTTTGATTTGTTATCATTATTTATAAAAGTTGAAATCTTTATAAAAATATATAAACATATGTATATGGACAAAATAAAAACAACAACACTATACTTTGATGCAATTTTTAGTAACAAACTTTTAGTTTTATTAATTAAACATTTTACCCCAATTGTTGATAGTTTAAATTTTTGGATATCTAAATGATTATAATATTTAATTTGAATTTTTACAAGTATTGATTCATCTAAAGGGTGGTTTTATGTGACATTATTGATGTAATTGTAATTTTTGGATTATATATTTATGATTTTTTGATTTTTTATGATTTTCATTGTTGTTTAATAAGTGTAGTTGTTTCAATATTTAAAACCAGTATAGATTTTTGGAATGATCTTAATTTATCATTACAATTCATAAACCACCACGAGGAGTAGTTTTTATATAATATATTGAGGTAATCTACAATTAAAACCCATTGATTTATATTTCAAATGTTTATATTTCATTTTTTTAAACCTAATTATTTTTTTGTGTCCTCATAACAGTTTTAATAATTTAGATTATTAAATGTGATAATTTTTACCTATTTTTATATATCAAAATAATATTTCTATTTAAATGAATTTTATTGAATATTTTATGATTTTTATCTTATCATTGTTCTGAAACACTACCTAAAAACACCCATGCATATATAAATTTTATTTTCTGTTTTTTTGAGAAGGAGAGAGGATCCTTTGTATTGTTACAATTTTTGTTCATGTAAAGACATGTGGAGGATTATGTGGTGAGGGTGGCATTTTCCCCATAGAGGTAAATAGATTTTAATATTATAGAAAATTAGGAATTATTTTGGGATATATTTGTTTAAAATTATTCATTAGATGTTACACCCCAAGACATTCATATATATTTGTTTACAATTTTTTGAAGTCTTTAATATCATTCTTCTGTCTGAACACTAATCCATAATTAATAATAAATCATTTTAATGATATAAAATATTACGATGAATGATATAAATTAATATATTATGAGAAAATAATAAGAAATATCATTATAAAAAATTAAAAAGGACTTAACCCAATAGTAAATTATGAAATGAAAAACATGAAATCATTACAACTATGATTTGTGACCAAGATCATAATATAAATATTGGTTCATCATTAGAGTAACATACAACTTTATATTTTTCAAATATCCACTAAATTTTACATTTGTAATAGTGTCTCTAGGATTTTTCTAGGTTATGTGATTTTCATAATATTTCATGGATTAAATTATTTGGATTTGGAACATAAAATTGGGAACATAAATTACACATGACTTTTTCTAACCATGCACCCTAGCCACCAATATTGAGAAGGAAAAGATAATGATTTTTAAAACCATACAAAAATGACTTGGTAATGATGAAAATATTCATATTATTATAGATCTTGTGATATAACTATTTTTAAAATAATACATTATGTTGGATATTGTATAAGACATGAAATAGAAAGCGTAAAATAAACAACTAAATTTTATTATTCAAAATGTGACCAGTATAACATATTCTTCAAATTGGTGTGTATGAATATAAATAATTTATTCATTAAATAAATATATATATCCTTATAATATAATTATATTATTAAATTACAATAAAAACAATAATTGATTTAGTAATGACATTTTAATCATCAGAAATATGTTTTTTTAATTTTTTTTTTATGAATAAATATTTTTATTATTAATTATTAGTTCTATAATAATTTTTCGATAAAATTAACATTATTTTTTAAATCATAATATCAAAATTAGTCCACAATAAAATTTTCATTATTTTCTGGAAAATTAAATCTTTTGGTGAATAGTAAAAAATATGGTTTTTTAAATTAGAGTATTTTGAGAAATAATAATGAAATATTTATGATATAAAATTTATTAAAATTATTAATTGACTATATTTTTATATTTTAATATAAATATTTTACAAAAAAATAATAACTTGAAAATTATAATTCATTTAATGATATGTATAAAAATCCTCTTAGTTGGTATCAGAGCAAGGTATGGATAACTTTATAGGTTAGGATGTTTTTTTAAATAATGTTAATATTTAATTATAACTACAAGGGTTATTATTAAATGGAAATACCTGTCATTTTATGGTAAATTTGGTATTTTGGATAAAATCATCAATCAACTGAGATATAAAGGTATCAATGGATTTGAGTATCATAAATTGTTTACCCTATTGAGTGTTATTCTTTGAATTATTAATTTCATGTTTAAGATATATTCTTTTCAACAGATGATGGATCATTTATCAAGATGGAAGGAAATCCATCATTCAAAACCTTATTATCCCTACCCAATGATTTGATCATAACTAATATTGCAAAATTTGGTTCAAATGATTTTGAAAGTTTCTTGAGTGTTCAAAACAATTGAAAAAAATCGTTTGAGATATCCAACACCTGATCATTTATATATAAAATTTATGGTTCATGGTATATTTTTTTTATGATTTCAAGATATAAATTATTCTAACTCTACTGAAAAATGAAATAATATAAGTGGAATGAACATTTACTTTTTTAATGCAGGACATCATACTGAAGGAGATAGGGAACATCAAGGAGACACTGAAATCTGGATTCAAGGTTTGTATTAATTTATTATCCATAAAGTATGAAACAGTATGTGATTGAAATTTATGAATAATGAATAAATGATACATATATCCGATTTTTAGTAATTATATTTTAATATTTTCGGTGATAACGAATAGTTCATGTATTAAAAAGAACGTTGAAAGATTAAGATGTAAATATATAAATGAATCTATAATTATGATAGATTTAAATATTATGAAATGTTTAAAATTAATAGTAACTTTTTGATTATGTGAGTACATTGGGTGAATATCATTATGTTTTAGTTATATGTAATCCATAATTTTTCATGTGAAAATATTTTATTTTAGGATCGAAAATTCACTTTCTTTTTATAGACATAATATTAAACCTATAGATATCTTTAGGGATCTCATTATGTCATATTTTAACTTAGTTCTAGTTCATTATAATTTGGGATCAAATTCTTTATCAAAAAAAATTACTGAGAAATTTTATTTTGGATGATTATAACCTCAATTTTTGGAATCGTTACATGAATAATGTAAACAGAATGTCATGAGATTTTATTTAAGAAATAGATGGTAAATTTTATTTTGGAGGAAATTATGATTTTATTATGTAATTATGGTGATTTATTGAAATGACTATCCTATCATGGAAATTATATGTCTTGGGTATTGACATTGTGAAGTGAGAAATTAAGAGTCATTGATGTTATTTGCTGATAGACGGTATCAATCTCTTGGAATTTTATGTGTCTAAATACATCTATTTTTTTCTATTCATAATTTAAAATATTATTGAGTAATTTGATTTAAAATTATTTTTGGAATGGTCAATGTTCATCTTTGGGAATTATGATTGGATTTTGGTTATTAGTTGATTTAGGAATTATCTTATTTTAACCTGGCCATTTTTTGGCTAATGATTTATGGTATTAGAAATAGATATTTGGTATTTTGGGAATTATATGATTCTATAGATATTGATTCTAATGATTCAATCTTGGAAGATTCATATTCATCATTTGGAGAAAAAGATTACGTTTTTGTGGAGATTACTTAAAGGGTGAAACACTAATTTTTATGTATTTTTATTTTATTAATCATTTAGTACATATAGTGAATTAATTCCAAAATTCTATATAATGGATACTTAAAATAATTTTTTTTCCATATACATATCTTCCTAAGCAATCTGTATCACCATAACCTATAAAATACTTACTATTTTTTGGTGTATATAATTCTCATGACTATGTTCTATATCACCCAATACTAATATTTGAATGGCTGTTTTCAATTCCATGTCTAAATTTTCTAATATGGAATCCTAATTTGTGTTACATCGGTTGAACTTCATACATTTTTATCTCTTATTAAGTACCTGATTTAATAATTGTTTTTATGATGTGGGATTTCAAGAATGTTTTTTTTGGAATGTCAAACCCTAGTTAACAAACTTGATATCATATTGCGTGGATGATATGTATTAAATTGGGGGGGGGGATTATAACATAGCCACATTTTAAAATGAAACAATACACTTAATAGAGTACAAGATACAGAACAACAAGAGTAAAACAAACAACTAAATATTTGTATTTAAAGTGTTATGGTTATAATCTAGTAGTTAAATTGGTTGTTATGAATAGTAATAACTGATTTATGTAGTATATATGTGTATATATATATATATGTTTATGAATATAATTATATTTGATATTAGCATAAAATAATAAAAAAATTATAAATTCAATTTAATTTAAAAAATATATAATATTAAAAAAATTCTTTTTTATAAACTAATATTATAAATATTTTTTTTTGAAGTTTTATAAAATTTATTTAAAAACTAATCCTGATTTTGGAAGTATGAAAAAAAATTAGTATATGGTGAAATTTTCAAAATATCACAAAAAAGTAAATTTATTTGTGAATAGAAAGGTTTACATTTTAAAAAAAAATATAGTATTTTGTGACACTGAAAAAAAAAATTTGTTATAAAATTTATTAAACTGATTTAATGACTAAATTATAATATATTAATAGAAATGTTTTTAAAAATTAAATCTGAACATGAAAATAATTTTTTATTTTATGATGAGTATAAAAAAATATTTTTGTGCCAACGGAGTACTTACACATTATTGGAAAAGTAAAATTTGGTTCCTTATATATAATAAAGTGAGAACATGTTTTTTAGGATTATATTTTTAATTATTATGAGTAATTGATTTTTTGAATGATATTTTTGAATTGTAGAGTTATATAAGATTATATTATCCAAATACTTCTACAATGCTTCTGAAATACATGAAAATAAAAATTAAGAATGTTAAAGAATATTTTTTTAACATGGATGTGAGTAAATATAAAAAATTAATAAATATAAAAAAAGCATGAACCTAATTATTTTATTTTAATGAGAGTAATATATTTTTAAATTTTAAATATCAAATAATTTACATTACTTTTCTGGTAATGCAGATGTAATTCTTGTGCAAACAAAAAATGATCTATAAAATCATTTTAATTAAAATTATGAAAACCACTAAATCAACCCAAAACATGAAATCCTATTTTTTTATTCTATTTCATTCATATTATTTTTTTTATTTTTATTTCATACCTTTTGGATTCAAATGGATTCATTTAATCAACTTACAATACTATATTTAAACAAAGTAATGTTGTCCAAAATATGGATTTCAGTGATTATTAAATATATGGTCTTCAAGAAATTTTTTTCTACCATTAATCGATTTGTGGAAATTTAAAATATTAATCATAATTATTACATTTTTTTCATAATTTTTAGTTAAAAAATATATACAGTAAATGAATTCACATTGATAATAGAGTAATTATTATTTTAATGTAAAACCCAAATAAATTATATTTAAAATATTAAATAAACATATTTCGATCTAAATAAGGAGATTCAGGAATTATATTGAAAAGAATGAAATAAATGAGATATTATAAAATATATTTTTTGAATATTAATATTTTTTGATGTTTTTAATTATATAGTAATTAATAGTGTTATATTTGAAAATATATAAATTTTATTAATATAATATTTTATTAATTTATATAAAAAATCACAAAAAATATAGAATAAGGTCAAATTTGATATGAATTTGTATATAATGCAATAAAAAATAACTTTTTAGTCTTTTAGGAAGTCTTTATCCATATAATATCATTATTATTTTTTAATATGTTATGTGATTCTTTAATTGAACCTCAACCCAATTGTAAATCGAGACACTTTCTGTATGATAATTTCATCACATCAATCCTTCCTTTTCAACTATCCTTTAAAAAATTTACATTTCTTAATCCCTTTAAAAGTTATAGCATGTCGGATCTCTCACAAAGTCTATTTACAAATATCATAAGGATGTTCTAAAGGAGAAAATATTCAATATTTAGATTCCTTCTTCTAATCTTATAAATTATTTATCACTTCTAACTTGTTATCACCCCTATCACAAGTTTCATTATAAAAAAATATATATATATATATACTAGAATTTTAATTTGTTTATTTTATATAACTAATAAAATATTTTATTTTATTCTATTATTAAAAAATGAAATCATTGTCCATGGTGTGTCAATTAATTTCCTTCATAGATAATGAGTTTTAATTTCCCATTAACACATTCTATTAAAGCATAAATTATTATTTCATTGTATAAATTACATAAATATTGATATTTTTTTATAGTCTTAAATTATGAAACTAATATATAGAATAATATTAATAAAAAACTAGTTTTTATAGGTTAGGAAAGCCACAAAAAATATACTAAACACTTGTAATTATCATTTTATTAAATGATGCATACTCAAATAAGAAAGAAAAATGTATTTATGGAACCATTTAATCTTATTATTTTTATTAATAATATTTTTTTCCTCTTCAAGATATTTATTTTCAATTTTCAAGAAAAGAAATAATGAACCGACCATGAAACCATGAAAAGAATACACCTAAAACAATGGAAATGAAAAATAATATTTATAAAATGGTTGAAAGATGATATATGAAGATAATATAATGTATTATAAATATGAATTTAGTTCAATAATAAATTTATAGACCTCTTTAATCCATTTTATAGGATGCTTGAACCCATTTTAAGGAATTCCAACACGAGGTATGGGACTCTATAACGTAAACATTGTTTTAACCATTTTAAAGATTTATTATTGAAAAATATATATTTCATGAACATGTTTAAAAAAGGATTATGTTAGTGTAACTATATCGACACTATTTTTAATAAAAAGTTATTTTCAAATTTATGTCAATTATTTATAAAAATTGATCTTCTATGGGTATTGTATAAGAGCCTTTGTTTTAAATAATCTTTAGTGTGTTTTTTTATAAAATTTTGAATGTTTTAATTTCTAATCTAATACAAAATTAGATAATATTACTAATTTCAATGTGACATAATTTTTTGAAGAATCCTTTACAATATTTTCTTTTTATTTTTGATGAAAATTTTTTCTATTTTATTTTCATGTTATTTCATAGAATTAAGTTATTTTCCTCAAGGACTATTTTTATAAATAAAGTATTAATGATTTCTTATTATGTTATGGTTCATGGCAATTATTTAAAATGGTAGTAGGATCCAATTTTAATCTAATGTTTGTGGGTATTTTATAACCCTCTAATGCATTGGTTATGTTAGAAGTTGACATTAATGGTCATTCTAGTTTTATCTATGTTACATCATAAGGTAGTAATGTGGGTAACATTGTATGGTTGTCAAGAGGGTTACAAATTATATTATAGCTCTGAGGGTTACAATAATATATATGTACCCTAATAAAATTATTCCCCAATTTAACTAAATGATTTTTTCATATATATATTTTTAAGTAATCTTCATTTTTATAAAAAATATATATACATTAGTTTTTTTGTGATAGTTATATCATTCGTCTTTTTATAAGTATTCATGGTATAATGTTTCTTTCCATTTTAATGTCCCTTATAGATTTTATTTATTATAAAAAATTTAAAATTTATTTTCAAAGGATTTATGTAATGGTATGTGAAAATAATAAGCCAATCTAAATGTTGTGAAGCTTTTTCATGAAACAAAATCATGTTTTATTAAAAAGACATTTGTATTATAAAAAAGAAATTAATTTTATTTGTATCAACATTGTATGCTTAGGGGTTTTTATGTATTAATTATGAAAAATAAAATATTATTCCTTAAACCAAAAATATCATTGGAAATAAATGATAATAAATTCTAGTCTAATGTCACTATAGCCTTTAATGATTATTGTTTATTCATTATAGATTTGTTCAACATTTTTTTCACACTTCTACTAATAGATTTCACAACTATGTTAGGTGAGTGGTTTCTGGGTAATGGTTTTGATGTAATAGTGCACATTTAATCCAAACATGTGTCAAAATATCTCATCCCTATAAAAAGTATGATATTATCACACTAATATTATGAACATAAATATTTCATTTCAAAATTTGGCCTTTTATATAGTAATTTCAGGAAAAATATATCTATACACTCCCACATTGAATCATTGGTCTTATATACTCTATTTATTCTATGATTTAGTGTTAGTTTTCTCGAGTTAGAAGTATTTTGGTTAGGATATGGAAACGATTCCTTCTAATCACACTATTTCTTTTAATATAAATCCATCAATAATCATTAATTAAAATACCCTAATATTTTTGTTTTTTTGTTATCTTAGAATCTTCCAATCTCTATTAAATTATATGAAGAAATATATTCTGTAGAACTCATCTAACATAAGGAAGGTGGTTTCTTTCTTTTCCAAAAAATGAATCACTATTATATTATTTTATTGGAATGTGTGGTTATTCTGTGTGTTATATGAATAACTAAAATTTAATCTAATTTGTTCTAATTATTCTTTTTCATTGTTCTAGGTAGACACTTTATTTCATTATTAATGTTTTTGGTCAATCCTTATTATATTCAAAAAACATTATATAGAAGAACGTTTTTGGATTCCCTAATGGACTTATAATTATTTATAGCAATTTTGATGCATAGGATAACCTCTAGTACATTGTAAAATTTATGTGTACGGAATTTTTAATAATAAATCAGAATTTCACCAATTGAATGAACATTCGTTGTGTAATGTAATCGATTAAGATATCAACTAAAAAATAATGACTTGTTTAAAAGTCTCGGATATTAATATGTGGTTGGAAATTATTCAGAGGCACCTTTGAATTCATTAACATAAATATTACCATTCAATTACTTTTATGATCATCAGATTCCTTCTAGAAATATAATTTATAAGAATGACATGGTATCTAATATTGATTCTATAAAATGTATTTCATTGGGAAACTCAACCATGGATTCATGTAATGTCAATGATTTTTGCATTCCACTTATTAATGACATGGATTACTGAGGAATATAATTTTTGAATATTACTAAATTATATATGTGGATTTGGATCAATTCTTATTCAAGTGTAATTACTCAGCATTGTATTTTGATTCTGATCAATTGATGCCATAGAATGAAAACTGAATTCCACTGTGTTCAGATATGAATGATGGATTTTATTTGGAACTATCAGGATGTAATTCATAAATGGGACATATTAATTCAATAAGTTATATTATTTTGGGAACCCATGTTATTAACTATGAAACAAAAGTGGTCCTTGATACTTGCTCCCTCATCAGAGACTAGTGTAGTAATAAGAAGGGATTGTTGACATAAGTTATCCCATTTTGACAAAGGATTCACTTCAATCTTATTATTAATATAGTTAATTTTTTTATTGATACCCCAAATATTATACATTTACCATTATTACTATTTGGACATAGAATTTGATTATAATTATATGAAGTTGGTTGGGTCCCACTATGTTTTAATGACACCTTGTTCGGGAAACTGTTCGGTAACAGAACATAAATCATAGTTTCATGGTGGGATATGGTCAAGACACAAATGACTGATTCTTATCTTATATATTATATTAGAGTATGGTGTAGGATTCTTGGACATATATTTATACATCATGGTTGTTGATATATATTGGGATTTACACATTGTATTTTTATTGGGGACTTGTTTATTTTACTTGAAAATTATGTATGATGTGGATACAGACTTGTTCGCTAAGTGGAATCACTATATTATTCCATGGGTTTTGGTTGTATTTAATATCAAATATATATTATTCATAGATGTGATGATTATTATATTTTACATACATATTTTGTGATGGAATATTTTTAGAGGGTATAGTCTCCCCATCAAACTACCGATCAATCCTTGTTAATTTTTTGCATCCACTCATGTATGTTGAGGCACAAATTAGGGTATGTGGTACTTCCCCTCTAGGTAACAGTAATGTAATTTTAGGAATACGGTTACGTAAAATGGTCACAATGACATTGTTTACTATAGGGTTTATTTATCAAGGTGGTATAATATATCAAGTACTGATAATTAACTTGGTTAGGGAGTTGAAACAACACACAAGAGGGGAAATCTATGTTTCATGGAAAGTATTTTCTTTTTTTGGTTTTAAATTGTATATTTGATTTCTTTTCATCTTTAGCGAGCCTTCCATTTAATAATGAAATGGGTTATGGGGTTCTCATTGATGGGTTGGTATAGCATGATTATGATTTTTTTTGTATCAAATTTACACGATGGTGTTGACATTCTACTAAAATAAATTATTGATTTAATTCCACAATTATTTTCATTATTTGTTTTGTTAATGGCAGTTTAGAAATTGTTTTATCATTAACCAAACAGTTTTTTCTTGAATAGCATAATTGTTGAATTCTATATTCCCAAACCATCAAATATATACATATAAAAAATATGATGTATTGCTTATCATTAAATTTGTGAAAATTAATTAGGGTTCTAAGTACAAGATAATGAGTAACTTCCTTCGATAATTATGTTTGAAACCCCACATAACCACACCAAGAGTACATATTTTAATTTTTAACGAGTTAGAATAAAATGGTAATAAATAGAGATAGAGTGATATTTGATATATATATTAATGTAAATGGTGTTTTTGTTAAAATGAAATTTTAATAAGAAATTAATATTGTGATGACCCTCATAGATTGTGAATGGAATATTAGATATCCAAGCCAGGTAACCTAAGGATTATTGGTTTGTGTCACCTGGCCCATAAGTGGGATGTTTTGAATGGAGTGATTTCAAGAAATATGAGTTTTATAGACTGTTATTATTAATTATTTCAATATATACAATATAAATACCATTTATTGGTAATGTGTTTTAGTTATACTTTTGGAACTATTGATTAATTCATCAACCTCAACCACTAGATATGTTAATAGATATAAATATATAGTATTCCTTAAAGGCATAGAGGACCAAACAAAATTTTTTATATGGATAGAATTAATAGTTTTAGTATATGGATATTTTCTTTTATGTGATGCTGTTAATGGGGATAGATTCACCTCCAGCTACACTAATGATGTCTAAGATATATCTAGGTTTCCAATTTCTACATCCAATAACATTCACTAAGGAGTGTGGTACCTAGGTAGCTGGGGCATGGATCAAGGCTGCACACATTGTCATTGATCATCTATAGATTCCTTATAAGATAATGGGTAGTAATTCCACTAGTATTATTCGATGTAAAGAAGGAAAGAGGTGGAAAATGTTGATAATGGATGATCAGTATCTATGTACTATTTTAATGGATTTCCAGACTATATTTTTTTGACTACTTCCCAATCAACACCATATTCTCTAATTAGGATAGAGAATATATGAACCAAGATAATGAGATATTATATTTTATGAAGTATTCAATATAGTCTACCTAGATGTAGTGGATCACATCATCTATCTATAGTCATGTGTTTCCTAGGACAAAAAATTATGAGGATAGCCTTGTAAAAGAGATAATGTCTTATTTGAACATCTATAGATGACCAAAATTTAAAAAATAGTGAAGCATGACTTGATTTATTAGTGAAATTTATGAGAGGCTCATAGGATTAAGAAAGAAGAACTAATTGGAGGGTGATCATATGGTGTTATGAAGTGCAATTTTAATGTATCCAAGATGATAAGTAGCAAAAAATCCAGTAACATTGGTACTACAATCATTTATTATCACTAAAATATGATAGTTAAATAGAGTATACATAATGGGGAATATATAGTTGATATATGGCAATTTTGGAAAATGGTATTACTCTGGTGGATTTTAGGATATCATAGTCACATAAAAAATTGAAATTAGTCAATTTCCTAGCATCAGTTATGTTTTTGCTACACCATGGTTTGTGCATAGTTAGAGATTGATTAGTCACACCAGATGAGGCATTGGATAGGTTTTGAATTTTCAATGTTAAACCCACATATAGGGTAGTGCAACGCTAGGGATTTAGGTGAGAATATAGTGACAAAGATTATAGAAGGTATATATATAGGGAATTCGTTGAGAATATTAGAATGATGGTCCTTCTAGTGTGATATTTACTATTTTAGTAGATTGGACTAAAGTGTATCCCTCAATTAATATAATTACTTCACGCTATTTCTTTTCTACCCTATTTCATGATTGTTTGTGTCTGATTGATCTCTATATATACCATATTGGATGTGTTATCAGAAAAAGTTCATTGTTGTAGGGTTTATTTTCTTGAGATAATATTTTTCTAGTCTTTATTGGATAGTTTCATAGAGGATATTGTTGGGTTTGTCCAAATTATTGGAATAGATAGTCTGGTTCCATGTCAAATATGTATATTTTATATCTATTAATGGGTTTAAATTCATTCACATGAAGGAGTTGGATTTATTTCACATGGGAGATTGGTTATTAAAGTTAATTCAAGTAATTCAATGTCAGTTGAATATTTATTGGGTTTTAGATATGTTTTTCAGCATCATGTTAAATGAATGTGATAATGAGATTGTAATTTATCATTCATTGGTATAACATTTTAATGATGTATTTATTAATGAAATCCTGATAATACTATCCATGTGGGAGGAGGAGTTAGCCACTTATATTGTTCCATCATCTAAGAAACATTATATTAATCCATATCAAATTTTATTGCTAAGATATATAGTATAAAAATGATATAGAGGACCTAAAGCACATGTAGTTTGTAATACCAAGTCTATCAATGTGGATATCTCCAATCACATTTTCCAAGAATGTTGATAACAACATACATCTATGTGTGGATTATCACCTATTATATTTTCTAACTGTTAAGAATAAATATCAAAACATATGTACAAAGTACCCATTTTATAATATTTATGTCTCTTGGATCTTCTCCAGAATTAATAAATGTTTAGACTATCACAAGATCGGGGCGAAAATATTTTACACCATATTCTTGTTTCTCATGAAAGTTATACCTATACGAGTACTTGGTGATGTTGTTTGGACATAAGAATAGTGTAGAATGGTTTATGATCAAGATAACCATTGTTTTCTATCGATACATTGACTCACGCATTGTGGTTATTATGGATGATATCCTCTTTTATTCATAGAATAGCGATGACCACAATTATATTATGATGATCATTTTGGTAACACTATAGGACAATCTGATGTATTACAATCTCTATATGTGTATTTATTTTGATTGAATAGGTTAACATGTTAATTAATTTTACAGTGGTTGTCAGGGAATCTATTAACCTTTAGAATTTGAGAGATGTGGTATTTTTTTCTGTTTCCAATGAATTTTTTAAATCTAAATCAATTTTCCCTTTAAAATTATTAACAATAACTTATGAAAAAGTATTACTATTTAGTGGTTCCCCAAAAGAGGATGAAACAAATAATGGTAATGAACATTTTTTCAGATGAATTTAAGAACTAATTTTTTGTTTTGAAGAGGAGTTTGACCTCATGACCAAACACAATCATACAAGATAATGTTATGAAGTATTTTTTATAAACAAATGAATCAACTATTGATAAATGAGAATTCATATTGTTGGGTGATCATGTATTCGTATATGGATCTAGGTAGTTATATTCACATGATCAGAAATATCATATGCATCATCCTTTTTATAATCTATTTTATATTCTATGGTGTGTTGGTGATAATCTCTATTGGAGTAAAATTTCATATGTTTACCGACCATAATATTTTTATGTATATTTTTAATCAGTAGACCATGACCATGGGATACAGTGGTGGGTTAATTAACTCCATATATTTTACATTGTTTATTTATATACACAATGGAATAAAAATCTATTTTTTGAAACTCTTGGATAGAAACACAACCTCATGTTTTCATAGGGTCATGCAGTGAGTCAAAATATATGGATCTATTTGCGAAAATGCATCTGGATGTTTAAAATAAAAATTGTAGGGATACATTAACATTATTATTAGTTTTTTAACTTCTTCTTTATTTGATATTTTGTAAGAATACTTCATATAATAATTGTCTCTCCATCAAGGATTTCTTTAATTGTGGGGAGTTATGTCACTCTATAATTTAGATAGAGTAGATCGAAAATATTTATTACAATGTACTGGTTCCTACTAACATGCAAGATGACAAGATGAGTGACTCTTAAAATTTTTCATGTTTAGTTCACCTGAGGCTGATCAAGGTGTACCTTGATATCTTACAATTATATTACTATTATGGCATGAATAATGATATAATTGTTATAATGACCTGACCATAAACATAACAAGTTATTGATTTATTGTCAATCATTCATATTATATCTCGGACAACTATCTTTTAGGATAATTTTTTTAGAGAAATAAGTCATAAATAATACATAACAAACTCATAAAATACAATATCGACACATCTGATTAGTATCTATTTTCAAAATAGTATTTAGATATTCATATAAATCATTATTTTTAACATTAAATACATTAACAACAAATATATGTTCTTATTAATTTTCATATACAATAGTTATTTCTAAGAAAAAATCATTTTTAAACCAGGTATTACCATAAAAATCTCAATAAGGGACATAACAAATAAGAAATCCAAAAACATGACACCCCATGAATTATATAACATCATATAAACATTTTTTGGTAGATTTCAATAAAAATATTACCTAAAGAACTTGATCAAATTTTCCTCAAGGGGTTTCGTTAAATCCCATAGAAAAAAATAAAATACCCATATCGATAACCTAGAGATTCACATTCATGCACCATTGTAAACTCATGTTGAAAGTAACCAGACAACTGTTTAATCCATTATAAATATCCTTTTGTAACATTTTCCACTTTACATTTTAAGATAATGATCATTATCCAATGAATTGATTTTGTACATGGTGCTCCCACCGTATATGATATATAGGACTCACATGATAATATATGGGTTCCCCAATCATATAAGTTGTAAAAGGGTGGCCTAGTATTATATGCGAACATCAATTTAATAATTAAAATTCACAATTATCATATTATAAATATAATTATTTTATTCTTATATCATTTCATCATAGAACCCATTTAATAATACTTTTTAATCTATATAAACAAACTTTTTTTGATATCAAAATATCATTTTCCAATAAAAACCCAATAGGAATACCAAAATACCAACAATTGGGTATTATGTTTTTTATTTTAGGAAAACATAACTTCATACAATATAATATAGAAAGAAAATAATAGATACAATATACGAAAAAAATATTGGCCTTTAATATGTTAATAATGGAACATTATTTTTATCATTTGACAAAATGTTTTGTATAAGACAAATGAAATGATTCCTTTTGTAAAAAAATTAAAAAACATAAAGATAAACATTAAATCTAATATAAAAATATTTTATTTCAATATAAAAACATTTAAGAAATCATTTAAAAAATAAGGACACAGATGAGATATATTTGGATGGAAAATAATATAATGGGAAGTTCTAAAATAAAATCCACTTAACATATAAGAGACACCTGAATCATAATTCCCATGAAAGAATATCATTAAAAAATTAAATTTCATAAGATTATAATTATTCCAAAATTAACATGTGAAATATTAAATATATAGCCCATAAAAATGAATATAGGTTTATAACATCAAGATATGCCTTAATGAAAGGAAATTAAGGTGATATCCCTTACCATTAGTCTAACATGTCCTGTGCATTCTTCAAATTTATTAACAAAAAATTAATTTAATTATTTTATTGCTTGATTAATTTTTTCATGTTATTTATTTATTGTATTTAGCTTGTTACCATGTTATATAAAAAAATTATTCACTTTATTTTATAAAGGATATTTTGATGATATTTTGGTTAGGATTCAAAATGATTTTTGTTGGTTGATTATTGGTATATAAGTTCATTATTTCAACATTTATAGAATAATAATAATTAAATAGTTATCATATATATATATTTAAATCAATTGTATTTTTTGAAACTGATAGTTAATTATGTTTATGAAATATTAACTATAATATAATCATGGTGACAGTATATTGTACGATCACATTATTATCATCTACATTTTTCAATTATAATTATAGAAAGTGGGTGAAAAATATTAATTCAATACAAAATAATAATCATACCATAAATGAAATATTATTTAATAAAATATACATAAATATATCATCCAAGTGTTATGTTGAAGAAAAAAATCTTATCGATTCGTGGAGGTGGTAGTATAGACATTCAAGAAAAACAATATCATTTTTCAGTGTAAGAAATGTAATTATATATCACCATATCAAAATGATAAATATTTTTTTAATAGAATTATTAAAAAATTTATATCAAAAATATTAATTAAATACATGGTTATTATATTCTATTTAATTCATTTGTGAAAAATACTTGACATCTCTTTGATAGGTGACAGTCCGTCGTAGACACAACAAAGGTTATCATATCCACCATATAATGGAAAATAAGAAGGTTTAAATGATATAATAACTCCAAAATTATAAATATATTTCAATATATATATATATATAATTTAAATATATCATTAAAATAATCCATTAGAGGAAATGTTGGAAAACGAATGACGTCATTTCACTACGCGGTAGTCCTCCATAAGCATGAATGATGATTTAAAATCTCATTTGGTAGAATATGATATAAATTTTGATAATTCCATTAAAATGATTAAATATAATTATATGGCTGATATTATCATCAAAAACCAAAATTAGATATTATTATATGGAGGTGGATTAATAAATAAAATAAAAATGCTCATTTAAAAATGATAAATCTATTTTGGGAAACATTTGTTTGTAAGAACAAACTTATTCTTTGGATGCATTTATAATTAACACAATGGGTATATGTATTTGGTTTTTAAGTAAGGTTTTTTGAGGTAAGGTGTTGGCAGAGAAAAATGGATTTGAATGTGTGAATAAGAGTGTTAGTTTGCTTTTATAAGTGAGGTTGGGGAACCCTATTCATTTAAGAAAAAATATTAATTTAAAAATATTATAATTCTATATATTATATTACTTTCAAATATTTAATCCATTTAACTAAATGTAATTCATAAAAAATTTTACATTTTTTTAATATTAAATATGTTGACATGGTTAAAAGTGTGTTTTCAGGATGTGTGTTTTTTAAGGAAAAGAATAGTTTATATTAACTCAATGATGCATAATAATCATTTTATTAATATTTATTAATATTATATTTATATTAATATATATATAAATATATATAATATAAAAAATTAAACAGTATTAATTATTCATTTTAATTAAAATAATTTAAAATTACACATATTAATATATTTTTATGAAAAATACGTTTTTTATTCCTAATAACAAACATATACTAAAATCCAATATTAATTTGATTAAAAATTATTTATGTGTATTAAATATATCTATATTATATCTATATCACTTGACATCATATTTAAATCATATTACAACATTTAAACTGCATAATTTTTCATAATGAATATAAATTTTTACAACCATCTGAATTTTTTACAATTTATTTAAAAATAAATAATTTCAAAAATATAAAACTAATCTCCCTACTTTAAATTTGAAAATATTATTTTAAATATTAATTTCTCATTATAAAATTAATTTTCATATTTTTTTTAAAAAAATGATTATAATATTTCTATAAAAAAATAAATTTAAATTGTTTTTGAAGAAAATGTATTTATGATGATTAAAATTATTTTAGTAGACATTAATTTATTATTTACTATATTTAAATCAATTATTTTGATTGGGAAATAATTTTATATATAATATATTTCATAAATTATATAATATTATTCATACCCAACGATATAATTCTAGATTATAATGATTAAGTGTTTCAAATATCATCATAGCTTGATATTTCATATCAAATAAGCTATCAAACAATGTTTTGTTTTAAGGAATATTTTGGTGTTATAGAATCCCCACATATTTAATTTCATCATCAAAACTGTAACAACATATCATTTATCAATGGTTGGAAAATTTTATATTCCTTTTCTTGAAAACCACATTGTAATGGAATAGGATATTTAAACATCATTTTTATTAGAGAGAAAGTGGTGTAAAAAGGTCATCTAGAATGTCACATATAAAGGTTTCAATGCAATAGAAAATTGCTGGTATATAAATACTTGTACAAGGATTAAATTAAAAAGAATAAAAAATGATAGAGAGTGATATTTACAATTTATCACAAGAAATTGATCTGTTAATAGAAAGGTATGATCCATAAAACACACAAATTTATGATTTGTTAAAAGACCATTTTATTCCGGAGAAAATTAACGTAATATGATAACTAATACTTCATAAAGACAATATTCTTATAGTTAATTAATTCAAATACCATCATGACTAAAATAATAATGAAATATATTTAAATTATTAGAAGAATTTGAAAAATTAATCAATTTTCACAACACTCTCAATATTTTTCCAATGATGAGAATCCATGACAATTTTTTATGTTTGATGAACTAAAATAAAATTACAATGGAGAAGATTATCCTGAAAAGGATACCTATATATTCCTTATATATGTAGACATTAACTTTAAATTGTTAAACATAATGTATGTTGATTCTAAATATTATAGGGATTGTCTTCCCTTTAAATAACAATCACATGATAACTGAATCAATTTAAAATACATGGTAATTATATATGGTAAAAAATACGTCATATAAAAAAAATTATAATAATCATTAAAAAATTAATATAAAATAATTATATCATACTACCATGACATAAAATTTCTTATTGACATGTGTTGAACACTTGTCTTCCTTTGGTTGTGGGTTTAAGCACCACACCCTTGATAGATGGATGGGTTCCACCCCATCCATTGGGATGTATTTTTTAGAAAATATCTCCCTTATAAATACCTAAAAATATGTTGAATATAATTTACAATATCCTTAGTAATAAAATATCAAATAATCCACAAATAATATAAATACTATAAATATCTTGTCCAAATATTTTGAAGGAATACTTAATGTTAAACAAATTCATAATGTTTATAAAAATACATCAAAACGACTACCAAAATGTTATTAATCACATTATGATGTTAATGTCAAAAATCATATAAAGAGTATATAAAACATTGAATATATTATTAATATAAAAAATTTCCATGTTTTTTAGATTTATTTTAACATATATAGAATTGATAATATTAAATGTATTGGTAGGAAATTATTTTGGAATTCCATTTTATTTATGTTTAAGGTTTTTTCCAAAAAGAGAATGAATTGTTATGAACATATTAACGAAAAACACGAAATAAGTATAGCCAAAAAATGATATTATTGTGTGGATATCTATTATCTAACACTTTGGTTGTTCAAGATTATTTTATTTACAGTCACGACACTATGACCAATCATACCGTATGATAAACACATTCACAATCCATAAAAACAATGAGAAAATTGACTTTCCTCAAACATTTGGAATGTTTTTGGTTTTCCTCTAAATCTCTATGTTTTTTAATTTCTATTTCCTTATACCATTATTCTTTATTACTCGTGTCATTTTTTGGAGAATATGTTTCATCAAACTCTATATCAAAATTTTTAACATAATGAAAAAAATTCTCAGAACATTAAAATTATCATATGAAAAATTACCATTTTAAACATGGGTTCATTCCAACATAAAACCGATTAATATTATAATCAATTCCTCAAATAAAATCTACACATTTTTGGAAAATATTAGGATGCCTCTTAAATATTTGGACACTAAATCATCATTATAATTCATTATTTCAAATAATTGTTTCAACATTATTATATAAAGAACCATAAGGAAATATTTCTCAATTAATTGATTGAAAAATGTTTTCCATTATATAGATACAATATCATATTTCTATTTGGTTTTCTAAACCACCTACCACTATAGATTTTAGTCACCTTCAAAATTATAAATAAAAATAGTATACTTTTGATTTTATGAACATCCCATGTCATCAAATATATTAACGAATGAATTAATCCCCCCTGCAGGTACAACTATATAAAATGATACACTAAATTATGGTGGATAATGCCTCAAGATATGCTCCACTATGGACTTGTTACTACATGTTCTTCTCAATAATGTATACCACAACCATTAATATCTTCTTTCAACTAATCCATCACTATAACTAAAAATTATTTTCCAGTTATAACCATATCTAGGAGCAGATGAGGAATGATATTTTCCTCGTTTTCCTTCGTGCAATAGATTAATTATTACCTCTATGAAAACATATTATGAATAAGTATAGTTTAGATAAATCAACATGGTAATATTCAGATTCTATATCATCTTAATCATACCATAAGGTACACATTTTCAAATAAATGATATTATTATTATCTATAACTCTTTTGTAATATAAATATATCTCTTATACAAACTATTTTTTCGTGATATTAAACATAACATAATCTTTAATATTAGTTAATAATTTACATTGATTCACTTTTACAACCCTATATGATTTATATAATGAGATAATTATGGCCTAAATCCTAAAAACAATATAATAAAATGTGGATAATTATGTTAAGTATCATAATTTAATCAAGTATAAATTCTATAAAGTAAATCAAGATTTAATTTCCTGGAATATTTTCATGAATTTTGACATTTATTCTTTAATTACATTATGAATCCTTAAAACTGATGAATAATATGTGGAAACATGGGATAAGCATAGAAAGATCATCACAGAAAATTAAAATGAATAAATCCATTAGCTTAACTAACACATTAAAACCCATGAATTTTTTTACCAGAATCACAAGTTTATACGTAATGCAATTGAAAATTTTCAAGTTAAAAACACTTATAATTTTTCCTCAAATAAATCCTTCAAAATCAATAGTAATAAAATAAACACAATTTTTATTTTACATAGATCCTCACATTAATAAATTTACTAAACTCAACTCAGAGGTAAATAGAGCATAGATAATTACATAGGATAGAAAATGTGGTATATCCACACTAATTTCATTTTAATACATTGAACAATACCAAATTAATTAGAAAATTATCTAAGAGGACCCTTGATATAAGTTGTATGAGGCTCTTATAGTGCTTTTGGAAACACCTGTCATATAAGAAATAAGTAGATCACATGGTTCTATCTCAGAAAAAAAAAATTCATATATATAATTTTAATGTACCATATAATGAATGAAAATTTTTTATTATTACCTATTTTCTTTTTTAAAATATTTTAAAAACAATTTTCAACCCATATACTAAAAAATTTCAGATAAAAAAATACCATTTTATTGTAATAATCATTATAACATAAATTAATAAAAACATAAAAGGAATGATGGTTTTTAATTAGAGAAAATATTAATTCAGGAAATATATTCCACAAAACTAATAAATTTATTAGAGGTGGAAATTTTTTTTATTTCCATATACTTTAAAAAAATAACATTCCTTTTGTTGTTGTCAAAATTATTTTTCATAAAACTTGAAAAAACATTTCTTCTCTAAAACATAAAAAGTATTAAAAAATGTCACATATAATGTACCAAGTAAATATAATATTTCTAATTAAAACATTTCATTTAATCACATTAAAATAAGTATTAATAAGATAATGGGTTGGATAGAAAACCTAAAATATGATTCTATTAATTAGAAGTCCCTTATTAGATTGAAAACACTTGAATCATATTCCCCATGATAAAATAAAATTTTGAAAACATTAAATATGATGAGAATAGATAAATTCATCGTATATCATTTCAATGTGGCAGTACGTAACTATATATAAGTGGATAATAAATTAGTTTCATTTTATATGTGTGTTCAGTCGCACACTTTTAATTATTGAAATGAAAAAGGTGTACCCACATTTTTCAACTTCCATAAAACGGAAAAAATATAGATTGATGAGTCATAGATGTGACACTTTATATAGTTTCAGAGATGTTGAATTTTATTTATACATATATCTAGTTCATTTAAACCCTTATCATTTTAGTTTAACCATCCCTAGTAAATAAATTTTTAACATAACTACAGTAATTATTTTTCACTATTTTCTCTATTCATTGTGGTAAAAAATAAAGTTGGAATTATTAGTTAATATAAATTATACTTGTTAAGAATATGAATTAAATTTTAACAAATTCTATTCACATATTTTGAAATGATACATGTAAAATTAAATTCGAATATGTGATGAAAAAATGGGCTTTTGAGGATGTTTATTTTTTAAGAAACGTATAATTTTATATTAAATATATGATTAAATATAATAATTTTATGAGTATCTATTAAAATAATTGATATATCATTTATAAATTTATTTTAATACATTTATCATTATGTATATCTATAATTAATTATAATAGATAAGCATTATGCACATCAAAAGAGTTTTTAGAAAAATCATGGTTTTAATCCCAAACAAATCATATATTAAAATCTAATATAATGTGGATAAAAAATTAATTAAATTAATTAATTATATTGATATTATAATTATGTTACATGAAATAATATTCTACTAACAATTATATTTCTAAATGACATTATTATTATTTTTTTAAGGTTGGGGTTGAAGCCTCATTTTTATTAATAAAGCAATGCAAACCTCTTTTTAATTGGGTAGAGGGAACCCATTAAATAGCCCGAAGGCCCAGTGGGCGTATAGCCCATTACATAGCCCATAGTCCCAATTTTTAAGCCCAATTCCAATTCTGTGAATAGTAACCACTGCTACAGTACCGCACAGTACTGCCACCGCTACAGTGCCCTGCCGCTACTACAGTACCCGCCGATCAATAGTATCGCCGCCGTTACAGTACCGCTGTAGTAACCTGTGCCCGATGGGTTTTGAACCCCAATTTTTCATGTAGTATTACTGGGTGTTTACCACTAAGCCAAACCCCAACTACTAAATGACATTATTTAATTGAATGTAATTGAATTTTTACAAAATATATATATTTTTCACCATTTAATGTAAAGTCAATATTTTTTGAAAAATAAAAAAATTTAACCCTACCTAAATATTTATATTATAATTAAAAAAAGAATTTTCATTTTATAAATTTAATTTTCCAAATCTTCTAAATAATGATTTTAATATTTTTTTAAAAATCGATAAAAATAATTTATATAAAAACATTTTTTTGAATAAAAATCTAATATTTCTATATACTAATTTATTATTAACTAAGAAATTATCAATAATTTATTCAAATATTGAAATATATATATATTATAATATAAATAATACTATTCTTACCCACCAATATAACAACTATGTTATAATGGTTATATATTTTGATGGTCGTTTAAACATAGTGTTTTATGTCCAACATGCTATTGATAATTGTTTTTTCTCTAAAATATAGTGGTGTTACACTAGAACTATTAACAAGGTTCTCAACCTATTGATAGGTAAATTAATATAATCAATCACCCACTAGTATCTGTTATTATATTATAATTTCAATGTTAATATGGCATGATACCACCATGTATTTCATTATAGGTTTGCCAATTATTCCCGGTGGGAATTTTATATCATGGTTTATTATGGATCGTCTGTGTAGGGTATCCCAATTTATATGGATATAGGTTTACCATATGGTGGATAAAATTGGAAAGCATTATATCTAGTAGATCAGAAAACAATACAAGATCTCTCTTATATTCATTTTCGATAGATACACCCACATTTTATCTCAATTTTGGAAGGGTTTGGATAATTTTTCCTGAACTAAGAGGATTTTGAGTAAATCAAACAATACATCCACTGTTGGATATTTTTAGGGGAAGGGGCTCTCAATATGTTAGAGGAAATGATAATGGACTTATTCAATGAATTTTTAAGATATTTGGTGAATAATAATGAATATATATAATTATCCTATAACAATAGTTTATAAGTGACGATTTAGATGGGTCATTATGAAGATTTGTTTGGGAGATCATGTCATTCAACATTGTTCTAGACATATTCTAGTGAGGTTGTGATGGATGTACAAAAACAAAAACAGGAGAAAACATATAAGATCATATTGATCCCTAAGAGGATGGATATAATGCATATTTGGAATAAATAATATATGGATTGACAAAAAAATGATAGCTTTTTATTTTAGTGATCATGTGTTTTTTATTTCATATATATTGATACCCCATCATATATTGAGGTATTCATAGTTAGTTCCTATATACATTGTCCTATTTGAGAATATGGGGTTGGTCATCCTATTGGCGTAAAATATATACCTTATACTTAGAATTAGTTTTATTTATGATGTCGTCCATATATATCTAATTTGAATATATTTTGAAAATGCATTTCATGATATTGACGTTAATAATACAAACCATGATAATTATTCTACCATTGAGGAGAATTGGGATCATATTGTTGACCATAGTAAAATTCACATCATTAAAGGTTGTTTCTTCAATAACACATTCATAAGAAACACCATCTTATCCATCTAAAAACATGGATATATGATTCAAGAATGGATTATTTGTTTCAAAACAAGTTCATTGATCAAATGTTTAAATATTGACATTGAATATTGAGGTGAGGATATTATAAAATATTATCACTACAGGAAAACGGTCGTTTAGCGGCAATTTTTACATGGCGGTTTTAAAACCCGCCACTAAACGTGTTTCGGGCCGCCATTTCGCAGCAGTTTTTAAACCACCGCAAAAAAACTACCGCGAAATGCCTTAATTTTTTGATTTTTTTTATTTTTTTATTTTTTTTTATTCTTTCGAGGATTAGCCGTGGGTTTTTAAAAAACTGTCGTGAAATAGAAGGGGTTTGGGTGAAACCGCCGCAAAATAGCGGCAGTTTGGGTTAAACCGCCACGAAATGAAAAGAAAAAAAATAAAAAAACACGAGAAACCCAGAAATCACTAAAACAACCATAACTTTTGATACGGGCGTCCGTTGGAGCGCCACGACCTGTTTAATCGAATCTTATGAAGAGAGATAGAGGCACATATAATCAAAATAGTGATATGTTCTAAGGTGTGGAAGATATGTGAGTTATAAGACAGTTTAAAAACATTCTCCAACTTCAAACGACCATAACTTTCGCTCCGGGTGTCCGTTTGGGCTCAACCACATAAAAAATCAAAGCCAGCGAAGAGAGATACACACAAATTTTTCATAAGAAATCTTTTTTTTTTGGTGTTTTTCGACCTGAAGAACCCCTCCGAAGGGCTCCGAAAACCTGTTCTCATCACCTGGGTCCCGTCGAACTTGTCTTCAAATGACCATAACATTCGATCCACGTGTCATTTCAGACTCCTTCACCTGCCAGATTATAGCTCATTCCATGAGCTTCAGTTTGACTGGTCGTGGCACCCACATGAACCCCTAGATCATACGTTTTGACCGTTTTATTGGGTATCGGGTTTGTTATGTTTTCGATACCTCGTTTCTAGCACCCGTTCCCCATCAGCTTTTTTTTAAATGGTTATAACTTCTGATCCTCCAATCCATTCTGATTCTTTCACCTATGAGGTCGAAGATCGTTTCAGGCTCTTTGATTTGATAGGTCGCAGATCTGAAACGGACTCACAAATCATAAGTTATCACTGTTAATGTGAGTCCAATGTTTTTGTCACTTTATGACCGTTTTGATTGGTTTTAACGGTTGCTCCATCTATTACTATTTATTTGGGTTTCCATGACTTGTTATCTTTATCAATGGTTTTTTTGTGGATTATTATGATGATTATGTAGAATTCGTAAGGGGTTTTCCAGAGTATTCATGAGTTTTCATGCGTTCTCATTCTTTCTAATGCCTCATTCTTCATGCTTCCCCATCGGTTTTCATGCGTTTTCATGATTTTTCATCCCATATCACTTCTTTTCATACTTTTTCGTGTGTTTCATTTATTATTTATTATTTATAATATACTTTAATTTATTTATTATCTATTATTTGTTACATGTTATTTATTATTTATTATTTATATTTATTTATTATTTATTAGTTATATTTATTTATTATTTATTATTTATATTTATTTATTATTTATTATTTATATGTAATTATTATTTATTATATATTATTTATTATTTATTATTTATTATTAATTATTACTAATAATAAAATATTATTAATAATAATAATATTTGTTACTAGTTATTTATTATTTATTATTTATTATTTATTATTTATTATTTATTATTTATTATTTATTATTTATTATTTATTATTTGATATTTATTATTTATTATTTATTTTTTATTTTTTATTGTTTAGTATTTTTTATTTAGTATTAATTATTTATTTTTTATTATTTATTATTTATTTTTTATTATTTTTTATTTTTTATTTATTATTTATTATTTATTTTTATTTTTTATTTTTTATTTCTTGTTTATTATTTATTATTTATTATTTAATATTTATATTTATTTATTATTTGTTTTTTGTTATTTATTAATCAAAGTTATTTATTATTTATTATTTATCAATAATAATATTTTCATTATTATGTGTTATTTATTATGAAATATTTTTTTTATTTCGTATTTATTATTTTCTATTATTTTTTATTATTTATAATTATTTATTATTTATTATTATTATTTATTATTATTTATTATTGTTTATTATTATTTATTATATATTATTATATATTATTTATTATATGTTATATACTATTTATTATTTATTATTTATTACTTATTGTTTATTATTTATTGTTTATTATTTAATATTTATAAATTATTAATTATTAATTATTATTTATTATTTATTATTTATTATTTGTTATTTGTTATTTGTTATTTGATTATTATTATTTATTGTTTATTATTATTTAATATTTATTATTATTTATTATTTATTATTTACTATTATTTATTAATATTATTATTTATTATTTATTATTATTTATTATTTGTTATTTATTATTATTTATTATTTATTATTTATTATTTATTATTATTTAATATTTAATATTTAATATTTATTCTTTATTCTTTATTCTTTATTATTTGTTTATTATTATTTATTATTATTTATTATTTATTGTTTGTTATTTATTGTTTACTTTTTATTGTTTTTTATTTTTTATTTATTAATTTATTATTTATTATTTATTATTTATTATTATTTATTATCAAATGTTTATTATTTATTATTTATTATTTATTATTTATTATTTATAATTTATAATTTATTATATATTATTTCTTATTTCTTATTTCTTATTTCTTATCTATTATTTAATATTTAATATTTATTATTTATTATTTATTATTTATTATTTATTATTTATTATTTATTATTTATTATTTATTATTTACTTTTATTTATTATTTCTTTATTATTTATTATTTATTATTATTTATTATTAATTTATAATTATTAGTTATGTGTTATTTATTATTATTATTTTATATTATATATTGCTGAGTTTATATCTATTAATTATGTATTATTATTTTTTTCTCAATTAATTTATATAAGTATATTAAATTATGTTTATTAAACACATGATGAGCTTGCTGGAGTGGTAAAGTCTTTGGAAAATATGCAAGAGGTTAGGGGTTCAAATCTCACCAATTGCAGTATTTCTTTATATTGCATGGGCATGTGCATGTGCATGTTCATGGGATGTGCTTGCATGGATAAATAGAGAAATACGAAATAAATAAAATAAATAAAATAAATACGAAATAAATAAAATAAAGAAATAAAATAAATAAATAAATAAAATAAAATAAAATAAAATAAAATATGAAATAAATAAAATAAATAAATAAAATAAATACGAAATAAATAAAATCAATACGAAATAAATAAATAAAATATGAAATAAATAAATAAATAAAATAAAATGAATTAATAAAATAAATACCAAATAAATAAAATAAATAAAATAAATAAAATAAATAAGAAATAATGAAAATAAATAAATAAAATAAATAAATAAAATAAATAAATAAAATTTATAGAAAAATATGAAATAAATATAATAAATAAAAAAAATAAGAAATAAATAAATAAATAAATAAATAAATAAAATAAAATAATCAAATAAAACAAAAAAATGAAAGAAAACAAAATAAAAGTAAATAAAAGAAAATCAAAATAAATAAAAATAAATAAAAATAAATAAACTGCCACTAAATCATTTAGAGGCAGTTTAAACCACTGCGAAACGTTCTGCGACGGTTTTGAATACCACCGCAAATAGTTTCCCGAGGCACAATTTCGCGACTATTTTTCAAAACCGCCACCAATCTATTTAGCGGCGGTTTAAACCGCCACAAAACGTAAAACCAAACCGCCGTTAAATGCCTTTTTTCGTAGTGAATAATTATTTCAAGGTAGATACCCATTGAGTATTTTCTAGAAAACAAATTCATTTATGTTAGTAATGGGTTCTATAGATGTGTGGATGTTAATTGGATGTTCAATAGGATTTATGGATAATAATTTATGTTTCTTTGGAAATCAAAATGAGGCAGACAGATAACGTATATATATCACTAACCTCATTCCCAACAATAGTTTGTGTAAAGGGGTGAATCAATGTTTTTCAAACTACATGAAGTGGCTTTGATGCTATGAAACACCTTTAAATTTTTAGATAGATATTATACATGGTTTCACGTAGATTTTTTACAATCTACATATCAAAAAATGGCTAGGTGTTATTAATGATTGGTGTTTTTTGAAAGGTGTATGGTTTGACAAATCTTGTGAAAAAATCAGGTACCCAACTCAACTGTTTTAAATTAAAATCTTTTTTAAAATTCATTAGAAGAGTCATGGTAACTCTATCACATAATTAATATTTAATATTTTATTGATTATTAAATTTCACCACAACATGATTCATGTAAATTACTAGATTGTTATAATGACTGTTGTTTTCTCAATGTCATTAATTATAAAAATAACTATTTTCTAATGTATATCATTTTGAACTTATATAACCTAACGTGTCTAGTCTTCTGATTTTATAATGATTTATTTTAATTTTATAGGGTTATTGGAATGTGATTTCAAACTTAACATTAAAAAAATTACCAAAAATAAATATAATATTCTATACATAATTATTTAGGACATAGATGCTCCTTTTGGATTGGAAAAATTTGTTGGGATGAGTAGATAATTATTGACATTATTAAAGAGGTGGGGTATTCCTTGTTCCATTCTTCCTTATGAACATGGATAATAGTTGTTTTCTTCTATAATTAAATTCTAATTTATTATGGATATTCATATTCCTATGATGAAGTCTAAGACCCCGAAGTGTTTTTCTGAGGACTATATGATTGTAAATTTTAATTGTACCAAATTAATGAACATGGAGTATATTATAGAATGGATTATGATTTTAGTTGTGAAATAATGGATTTATAAAAAGACATTGATGTGAATTATAGTGAGGAATGACTTGGGAGATCACCTTGTACTCTAATGATTACATTTACTGTGGAATTACATGGATGTTCCTAGGATTCAATTATGGTTTATAAATATTGTTGAAATCTATTTGATTCTAAAAATATTTTTTATTGTGAATTCTATAGTGTCAGTCACTTTTAGTTATGGTTAATATCTGTAATTATTGAATTCCATTGATCAAAGTCATAGTTTCATAAAATATATTATTATATAATGTAACCAGATTAGTTCTTAAGATGTATATCAATTAATATTGGTAAGAAAATACTTAGGCATATTGCATTTATTCAAATAAATTTATTCCTTTTTACATCAAGGTAAATTATTAGATTTTAGACATTTCTAGTTTTATTTAATGAGTTCTACGGTGATGGATTTCCCCAATGATAGAAAATATTTATATTATTTTATATTGTCAACCTAGGTGAAACAAATTTGAACAAAAATTTGAAACTTTACCTCATATAGTCTTCAAGATACTCTTTAGCCAGATTGTGTACTATCGTCTATGGTTCTCCACATGTAACCCAAGGCTTTACATCATTACCTTTATCATTGTAGTTTCCTATTTCGATCTATATGATTAAATGTACATTTCAACCCATTATTCATTACACATTTGGATTTTCTTTTTTTAAACACCATTTTCAGTGGACTAATAATTTTTTTACGTTTGCTACTCATGTCATTGTTTGATACCTTGTCAATGTTAACGGATTCCTATTTGGATAAGTTCAACCACCATTAAATTGATGCATGAAGTCATGTATATGTCATGAGTATAAATATGGCACTGAAGAAAGATCTTGGGAAATTTTTTTAATAGTTTTTTTGTTTTTGTTTTTTGATGTAAAGACCAAGAAATTCCATGGGAATTTTTTTCCTAAATACTTAGCATTTTTACGAGTCCGTGAAAATTTACGGGGCTTCATTCTGAGGCTCGGTGCGCCCGAAATAAATTACTAAAGTTTTGTTCGGGTATGTTTAGTAAATGTATGAGTGGGATTTTATAACTTTTGAACTAGTTCTCGGAATTGAAATATGAGGACACTATTTAACTCGCAGTGTCAGTATTCGCTTAATTAGACTCTCACTTTGATGGTAGTGGGTCGAGTTTATATGTTAGTTTTTGGGTTTTTATGATTAAATTAAATAAAAATAAAGTGGAGGATTTATTTTTATTTCTTGTTGGTTAAAACCTCCAAATGGAGGTAAGAGATGGGGGCCACCACACCTTAACCTCCCATGAGAGGTTATGGTGGTGGGCCCCACCCGAACATAACCTCCCTTGGGAGGATAACTTTTGTGGGGACCGCACAGGTTGTAACCCCTTGGAACCCCCCATTTAAGGTTGAGAATCTCTCCAATCCCCTTTATTCAATTTATAGAAACCCTATTCACTTAATTGAGCCAACTCCACCCCATTTATTAAATGAGTTGTCTCATTTAATTAAACACCACATTTTGAATTGTTGTGCCAACAAATAATAGGAAACGCTTTCTTATATTTTTTTTCCCTTGGCATTTTGGTGGTGCCTGGGTTGGAGAAGAACTCTCCAACGAAGAACAACCACCGAAGAGCGAAGAAAGGTCTCCCGATGTAGAACTCTGATGATAGACGCCTTTGACTACGAAGAATGACCCCTCCGACCTTCTTCCTTAGACTCATTCGACGTTGGACATGTTTGTCTACCACGGATCGACGACCATCTTTCCGCGACGACAACAAAAGATGATCGGTGAATCAAAGGTAGGGGTTTCTTTCCTTTTTGCGCCAAGTACTTCCTTTCTTTCAAAACGAAGAACGATGTTAAGATTCTATTGTGGGTGAGTTGTTCTGCTTTGTTCATAAGAACCTTTTTATATCACTGTAATCACAGAGGGTGCGGGTCAAGATAACATGGCCTGACTCCCTCCATCAATCTTCTTCTTTGTGATAAACTTCGGTGTGGCAATGAGGTGACGACGATAAAGAAGGAAACAATGAAGGTTGTGCAACCCATGGCCTCAGCGAATCACCCCCCCCCCCCCCCCCCCCCGCGGCACAGAGATGCTTCCGGCCGAACACCGCTGGCCCGAATGGCACCCGGACCACCTACCCACGACCTCCCGGTGCCCTGCCTGGCGCGCAGCCGGCCTGCCAGCGGCCTCTCGGTGCCCGGTCGGCCTGCACGTGGCATCCCGGTGCCGTACCTAGCATACGAACCGCCTGCCCATAGCCCCCGTGCCCTGTTCGGCACCCTGCTGGCACCCCTCTAGCCTACTCGGCCACTGCTACGCCATACCCCACACCCTGTTCGGTGATATTCTGGTGCCCTCACGGTCGGCCAGGCGCCCCTGTGTCCTGCCTGACACCCTTTCGATTCCCCTGTGGCCTGCCTGGACACTATCGCGCCCTACCAGGCACACCCACAGCCTGACCGACCTCCCGCCAAGATGCCTGTTCCCCGCATGTTCTTCCCGCGGCCTACCCGCTGGCCATGGGACCAGCCCGACCTCCCAGGCCGAGTCGCTCGAGCTGCGCCTCTCACGACTCTAGCTGAACTAGCCCAGACCTTCAGGCTAAGTCGCCTATGTGGCGACCTCTATGCCGAACCACCCTCGTAGTCCACTGGGTCGGGCCCAGCGGACCGGGCCAAACATAGAGGGCTTACCTACCCAACGGGTGTGGTCCGACCCAACGGGTCAGACCGTTTCTTCCTAGACCGGGTCGGCCCTGTCTAGGTTGGGCCGAGATGGTCTGACCGAGTCGGATCGGGCCCAGACCCATTACTGACCCCATTACCTTCTTGGGCCATATCTTTGGCACATGACGTTCGTTTGATGAACCGTCCGCGGTGCCAGTATTCGTGGAGCGAATACATCTCTTTAAGAATACACCACTAGAGTTTGGGATATAGATGAGATAGGGCCAGGTTGGATCATACACGAATCCAACCGGGCCCCCGGAAAAAAAGGCTAATAACTAACAGATTGGGTGTCCGATTGATGCGTCGTCTGGTGTGTTGAGATCCCTATGACATGGAGGAAGTTGGAGATACTTCTACATGGGAATTTATGATAGTTGGAGTATCGATATGTAGCTTGAGGAGAAGAACTTCTAGGGACGTGCAGGAATTTGTGTGGGAACCTAGTAGCTGGCTGAGACTTGACGACTGCTGATCGATTCGACTTTGAGTGATTTGACTAGCCTAGTGGGGAGAACCTATATTTGAGCATGACACACCCACTGTGGGGAGCGCCTCTGTGTGAGCGTGGCATACCCATGGTAATTGACACGTAGTCACTACTTGAAAATGGGTCTATACTGACAGTTCTTCCCCAAACTATGGGTATAGAACACCCCTATACCCACGGTTTCCCAAAACTGTGGGTATAGGGTTAGTATAAGAACTTATACCCCTGGTTCTTAGCAAAACCGTAGGGATACTGGTTTTTTACAAGACCTATACCCACGGTTTTGGAAAATCGTGGGTATAGCTTTTCCATGTTATGGCGGGGGGGAAATCCCATGGGAGTGAAATTTTTATGGCGGGAATATGGATTGAAAGTAATATAATTATATTGATAGATGAATTTAGTCAAATGATTTCGGTAAGATAGTCGGTTTAGTTTTTTACCACATACATGAAAAAACTGGAGTTCAAATCCTAGTATTTTTTGTCAGATATTCAAGTATCATGAATATAAGTAAGTAACCGTATGGAAATGTAAATAAAATTCAAGTAGCGTAGTTGGTAATTTGCGGTTTGCATTTGCAGCAGGTTGCAGGTTCGAAACAGCATATCTTTTCTTTTATAGATAAAATTATTTATATTAATATATTAAAATAAAAATGTATTCATATACTAATATAATGATTATCTGAGTTGGTCCCGTGATACTTCCGCCGATGTTGCATGAGGCATGGGTTCAAATCCCCCCAGAAGTGATTTTTGAATTTCATTCCTACCATTTCAAATAAGTTTATTATATTAAAATATATACATAGATATATATGTATACAAAAAAAATTATGGTTGTGTTGGTACCGTGGTGACATGTGGTAGTGTGGCGGTTTGTGAGGTGCGGGTTCGAATTCCTGCAGTGCACGTTTTTTGAATTTTAATACACCACAGTTTGAAAATTTTGGGGACTGTTGTGTGCCACGCTGGAACAGTGTGCTCTGTGCATTGACAGGCCTATACCCACGGTGTAGAAGAACCATGGGTATAGGGTGAGACCCCTCTTGTGATGCCTTTCTATCCCGTGGTTCCCAAAACTGTGGGTATAGGTTATACCCACGGTGTAGAAGAACCATGGGTATAGGGTGAGACCCCTATTGTGATGCCTTTATATCACATGGTTCCCAAAACTTTGGGTATAGGTTATACCCACGGGTTGGGGGGTTATACCCATGGTTTATAACTGTTGGTATAGGTCATTTTTTCAGTAGTGGGAGTACATCAGTAGGCTATGAGGGGGAGAACCTCTGTGTGAGCGTAGAAAACCCACGGTGGAGAGTGCCTTTGTGTGAGCGGAGCAGATCCACGGGACTAAATAGGAGAAGTACCTCACTAGTCTAAATTACTGGAAAGCGCCTATGTGTGATGCGGCAGGCCCACTGTACTCGATATAGAAGGAGTTCTCCAGCAGCCGGGGGTTCAGATTGATACTACACCTAGAAAAATATCTTGGTTGAGATGAGTCAATGATTTTTGTGTTTTCCTTATGTTTGACATGGTTTACTAGATAACATAGGTATATGTATGAGAATATATACCTAACTAATGGTTATCTATTGATTTCATACATTGTGGTTTATCCTTTTTGAATATTGTGAGACCTTGAGGGTCTCGGGGTCGCTACTAAGTATTTCTATAATCATTCCAGCACGGGATATGCCCGCACCAAGTTGTGTTGGTTGCAGATGAAGGACAGCGCTGATTGAGACAGAGCGTAGCGGGACTAGACGGTACCCGTCGGTGGACCACTCGGTGTGATGGTACACAGAGAAGACAGACAGATGGGATAGCTGATGAGGCCATTTGTACTTACCCATCAGGTAGGAACCTCGGATGATGACCTAGTAGCAGCTTTAATTTTCTTCAATTGTACTTTCCTTCAGTCGTACTTGTACTTTTCTATTGAACTTGTATTCCGGGCCCCTTTTACATTCCAGCACTTCTTTTATATACAGTTTTACATAGTTTTTTTCTTCCAGTTGTGTATTCTGATATGTTTGTTTACAGTTATAAAAGAAATTCCTTCCCAATTTAGTGATTTATGCCTTTAGTGCAAGTCACTAGATCCTGGCCTATAGAAGGCGGGCTTGGGTAGTCACGATACGGGCCCTGGGGGACGGGTCCTGAAAAATTGATATCAATGGTGTCGGTTATACCACAGAACATAGAACTCTGATCCATATTTTATGTGAAGAAATATTGGTAAGGGTACTAAGTGTGGTTTTCAGTTCAGGGAGTCCGGTGTTGGTGCGGGCGGCCGATGTATCCATACACCAGGACCCTGACTTGTGATTTCTGATTGAGCGCATGACAACACTAATTGTGTACTTGCTTCCAAATGTTTTCTTTATGTCAGCTCAACCGGGTCATCTCACCAGGTATATTATTTTTACCATGTCCCATCTGTTTCATTCAAGATACCTCCCCGTGGATGTCCAGTTAGATCCCTGAGAGTCATACGTACTGACATCCCACCGAGCAATGAGGCCACGGTGTAGGGCCCTTTTCCAGCAGAGGCACCAGTGGTACCACTACATGTTGGTCCACCGATGCCACTAGCCCCAGCAGCAGACAATGCCCGCCTCTTGAGCGCATTGGACAAGTTCCAGATCTAGTGGCCGCCAAGGTTCATGGGAGAGACGGACCCGTAGGTAGCTGAGGATTGGCTACAGGCTGTAGTGAGAGTATTCAGACTTGTATAGACACCAGCTGACTTTATGGTGATCCTTTCTGCGATTCTCCTTCAGGTAGCATCAAGAATATGGTGGAGCCTGATGCTCTAGGTGGATGACGAGGTGAAACTTCTATGGGCAGACTTTGAGAGCCTGCTTAGGGAAAAGTTTGTTCCATAAACCCTACGAGCATTTTAGATATAGGAGTTACTGCATCTACAGTAGGGTAGCATGATAGTATCTTAGTACTCGGCGAGGTTCACCAACCTCTCGCGCAACTCCACAGGTATGGTACGAGACCCATTTTTCAGGTCCTGGACCTTTGATAAAGGGATCTGGTGATAGATCATGGCTTCAATGATCTCTCGGAGCATCCCGACATAGGCAGGGGTGTTGGAGCAAGCCCACTTAAAAAGAGCTTCCTTCCTGAGCAGTCTCCAATAGTGAGACCCCCCACTAGTTGACATGCTGCGGAGTCTTCTACAGCTAACAATAGACAAGTGTCACAGTGCTCCAAGAGGACTAGACCTACATTTGGATGACCGCACAACTCAGAATCCTTTGTGTGAGTCATCTAGAGTGGAGACAGAGCCAGATATGCCAGGAGAGGATAGTGTTACTCATGCAGTGGGTAGGGTCACCTGGCTTGTGACTATCCAACCCACTGTTCAAACGATCGGCAGACAGTTCAGGTACCACCCATGCAGAGGCATAGGTTCGATCGAGGTGGACCTTAGGGAGTATGCAGATGGGGCAGATGAGCTAGTCATGTAGCTGGTGGTGGATGATGGTTCGGGGTGTTACCACCACCACCACCAGGAGTTCCACCCTGGCCATAGGGAGTAGGTGGATTGGGAAGAGTTCATCTCCAGGAAGGTGAGGCCTATGATCATGGAGCTCCAGATATGATTCACAGTATGATATATGTCTATTCCATCGTAGCTACAGTTCTTATAGACACAGGTTTCAGTCACTCTTTCATTGTCACATCCCTCGTTCAGAGCTCAGAGATTCTGAAGGCACTGTTAGTTCGATCCTTACGGCTAGAGACTTCAACGGTAGAAGACTCAATGATTACGCACTGCTGTTGGCACTGTGATATTACTCTAAGAGGCGAGAGCTTCAACTGGGATCTCCTCATAGCAGCGTCAAGGCCTTACGACGTTATCATGGGTATGGACTAGTTATCTATAGTCCATGCTCAGATTGACTGTGTTAGGAAAAAAGTGTGGTGTGTCTACATGTATGGGACTAGGTTTACCTTCATCGGCAAGAAGAAAAACTTTTTAGCACATGATGGACTTACTCGGAGTTTGGTGCAGCTGATCACTCATCAGTTGGCATGCCTTACCCTCAGAGAAGTAGATTTGGAGAGTCCGAACATTCCTATAGTGGTGGACCAGTACGCTGATGTTTTCCCTGACGATGTTTCGGGACTACTTCCTTGCAGAGAGGTGTAATTCTACATTGCCATGTACCCCGATATGACACCAATATCTACTCTACCATATCAAATGGATCCCTCTTAGCTTTGTGAGCTTCGGGTACAGCTGGAGGACTTTCATGGGGAAGTTATACATCCATCCCAGTGTTTCTCCCTAGGCAGTCTCAATTCTATTCTCCAAGAAGCCGGATGTGAGCTTGAGGATTTGTGTCGACTACCGTCGCCTAAACCAGGTGACCGTGAAAAACATGTACCCACTCTTGAAGATTGACTACCTCTTTGATCATCTGAAGAGAGCATGGTGGTAATCAAAGATAGACTTCAGATCAAGCTATCACCAAATCAGATTTCGAGACGAGGATGTGCAGAAGACGACCTTCAAGTGTTGGTATGACCACTACGATTTCTTGGTTATGCCCTTCGGTGTAACCAACACTCCAGCAGTGTTCATGAGTCTCATGAGCATGATCTTCCCGCCATAACTCGATCCATTTGACATGGTGTTCATCGATGACATTCTGATCTACTTGAATACTGAGGAGGAACATACCTACCATTTGTAGGTAGTATTGGACACACTCTGAGAGAACTAGCTTTATGGTAACCTCTCGAAGTTCCAGTTTTGGATTTGAGAGGTTCACTTCTTTGGAAATGTCATCTCGGAGGATGGAGTTGCAGTGGATCCAGCAAAGAATGAAGTGGTACTTTCTTGGGATCCACCCAGGATTGTGAAAGAGGTACGAAGTTTCCTAGGTTTGGCCATATACTATAGAAGGATCGTTCCAGACTTCTCTAGAGTTACAGCACCACTATCAGCCTTCACAAATAAGGGGAAACCCTTCGTGTGGTCGTAGAGATGCCAGATATTCTTTTATGAGCTGAGGAAGAGGATGTCTACTGCCCCCATCTTGAGGCTTCTAGATGAAATAGTAGGGTACGTATTTTACTACAAAACATCAAGGACAGAACTCGGGTGTGTCCTGGTGAAGGATAATGTAGTGATCATGTATGGTTCTCAGCAGCTATGATAGCATGAGAAGAACTACGATACCCATGACCTAGAGTTAGAAGTAATGGTCTTCACCTTGAAGATGTTGTGACTCGATCTGATGAGAGAACATTTAACGTGTACTCCGATCACAAGAGTCTCAGGAATATCTTCTCTCAGAAGGACCTGAACCTGAGACAGTAGTGATGGCTTGAGTTCCTCTAGGACTCCGACTTCGAGATAATCTACAATCCTGGGAAGGGGAACATTGTTGCAGATGCCATCAGTAGGAGGACTAGTATACATCTGCTAGGAGAGGTGACATATCAGCTAGTTTCTTTACAGATATCATTTTTGGATAGAGATGGAGAAGTATTCATATAGTCTCTTACTGTCACTCCCGCACTTCGTCAGCGAGTCAGGGAGGCACAACTTGAGGACGCTAACTGCAAGACAGGACATGATCAGATATCCGTAGCACATGCACCTGATGGATTTTCTGAAGGTGGGGAGCACGTCATCCTCTTCAAAAGACATACCTTGGTACTAGTGTCACTTTAGGAGGATTTGTTGAGGGAGTTCCACACATCCCCACTAATGGTACATCTTGGAGTGGCGAAGATGTACCAGGACCTTTGATGACAACACTCGTGGCCATGTATGAAGAAAAAAGTAGTGAAGTTTGTCTCATAGTGCCTCACCTATCAGCAAGGGAAGGCGAAGAAAAAGGTACCAGCAAGCTTGGTTCAACCATTAGAGGTCCTAGAGTGTAAGTGGTATGGGATATCCATGGACTTCGTGACGGGTCTTCCACGTACATCTAGGGGTCATGACTCGATTTGGGTGATCATTGACTGACTCACCAAGTCAACACACTTCCTAACGATCAGAGAGCAGGGTTTTGTATAGAGCTTGGGATACCTCTATGTGCAGGACATTGTGCATTTACATGGATTAACTTCCTCTATTGTCTCCAACCGTGATGCATGGTTTACTTCCCGGCTATGGAAGGGGTTGTAGGAGGCTTTCAGGATAGAGCTTCATCTGAGCACTTCCTTCCATCCTCAGACAGATGGTCAGACTGAGCGGACCATTCAGACCCTCGAGGACATGCGACGTGCTTCTGTCATTGACTTCAGTTGTAGCTGGGAGGATCAATTGCCTTTTGGTGGAGTCTAGTTATAACAACAGCTATCACTCCACCATAGGGGTGGATCCTTTTGAGGCCTTGTACGGGTGACCTTACAGATCACCCTTATGATGGACTGACCCTGGGGAGTCACCAATAGTGGGACTAGAGATGGTACGAGCTATAACCGAGAAGGTGAATATCATCTAGGAGTGGATGAAGACTACACATAGCAGTCAGAAGTCGTATGCTGACAGGAGACGGAGACCTCTAGAGTTTGAGGATGGAGACCACATCTTTCTACAGGTCTCTCCTTGATGAGTTCTATGGAAATTTGGATAAGATGGAAATTTATCTATGAGACTCATCGGACCTTTGTAGGTCCTCAGCAGAGTAGGTGAGGTTTCTTACTACTTAGCTCATCCACCTCAGTTGCATCGGTTGTATGGTGTTTTCCACGTATCTTAGTTGATGAGATACGTGCAAGAACCTTCCCACATCATCAACCATGGAGATCTGGACATCGACGATGGGGTAAATTTTACAAAGGTTACAATAAAGATTGAGGATTGACAAGAGTGGGTCCTAAATGGATGTTCGATACCTCTGGTGCACGTACGCTGGCAGTACAAGAACCTCCAAGAGAGCACATTAGAGCGGGAGGCTCAGATGCATGTTCAGTAACCCCATTTGTTCTCATAGTTTGAGTTTTAGCTTATGGGTACGTAAATCCCTGAGGTGGGTAGAATATAAAGACCCGTAAATTCCATTGGAATTTGTTTCTTAATTACATTTTATTTTTACGAGTCTGTGAAAATTTATGGTGCTTGATTTCGAGGCTCGGTGCGCCTGAAATCATTTTCCGAATTTTTGTTCGGGTACGTTCAGTAAATGTACAAGAGGGATTTTATAACATTTGAACCGGCGCTCGTAATTGAAATCTAAGGACATGGTTGAACTCCCAGCACCTGTATTCTCTTAAGAAGAATTTCACTTCGATGGCAGTGGGTCGATTTTATAAGTTAGATTTTAGGTTATTATGATTAAATTAAATAAATATTAAAAGGAGGCTTTATTTTTTTTCTTGTTGGTTAAAACCTCCAAGTGGAGGTTAGAGGTGGGGGCCACCACACCTTTACCTCCCATGAGAGGTTATGGGTGTGGGACCCACCTGAACATAACCTCCATTGCGAGGATAATTTTTGTGGGGACCACCCGCGATTGTAACACCTTGGAACCCCCCATTTAAAGTGGAGAAACTCTTCAACTCCCCTTTATTTAATTTATGCCAACACTCTTCACTTAATTGAGCCAACTCCACCCCATTAATTAAGTGAGTTGCCTTATTTAATTAAACACCACAATTTGAATTATTGTGCCAACAAATAATAGACAAAAATTTCTTCTATTATTTTTCCCTTGGAATTTTGGTGGAGCTTGGAGAGGAGAAGAACACTCCAATGACGAACGACCACCGAAGAATGAAGAACACTCTCTTGATGATGAACCTCAACGGGGAACACATTCCACTGAAAAGAATGAACCCTCTGACCTTCTTCCTTGGACTCATTCGATGTGTGAAATGTTTGTCTACCACGGATCAATGACCATCATTCCGCAATGTCAACGAACGACGACCGGTGAATCAATGGTACACTACTGGAAATTCAGTCTTTCCCAACGGTTCTGAATAGTTGGGAAAGGATGCAGAACCGTTGGTATATGTTATACCAACGATTCTGTGAACTGTAGGGATGTAAGACATTGGGAAAGCATTTCCCAACAGTTTACTATGAACCGTTGGTATAGATTGGGGGAAAGCTAACCTCTCCCAACGGTTCTGCCAAACCGTTGGGATAGTTTTTCCCAACGGTTTGGCATGAACCGTTGGGAAATCCCAAGGTTTCTCCTCTTTACCAACAGTTTCTAAACCATTGGGAAAGGTTTTTTACCAATGGTTCAATGAACCATTGGTAAACAAAACAGCAGAGATGCTATGCTAACAGTTTGAAACTGTTGGCAGAGCCTATGCTGTGCAAATTGCATAGGAAGCTGCAATTTGCACAGCAGGTCTCCAATTGGGACAGCAGGCCTCATTTTGTGCATTCCCACCCATTTTCAATCCAATTATTGTACCTTTAATAAACTGACACATACATATACAATTATTGTACCTGAAATAACCAACTAACACATACATATAGAGAAAAAAATTCATACACATTTAACATATAATGCATCCTGGAACTATACACATCCATAAATAAATTAGAATTTATAACATAATTATAAACATACATAATTAATTTTGAATTTAATATAAAATTTAGTTGACAATTATATGTGGAATTCGAAAGTCAATTCATAATTTTATCGGTTTTTTGTATACAATATATTTTTACCTGAAATGATGTCCATTTTAAACAAAATACATACACCTAGAGTGATACAGGCCACATCACTCCTTGGATTGAGGTGGGGTTGACTCGTACACGTCACATATGACCCATGGATCATTTTACTAAAGTATTGACACAATCTGAATGCGTTTGGTTGGTTTTCCATATGCCATTTGATGTTTTTCAATTAAAATGATGTCCTTTTGAAACAAAAGGCAGACACTTTGAGTGGTGTCGGCCACACCATGTCTCAAATTGAGCCGGGGTTGATTCGTACACGTCACATACCCTGGATCATTCCCCTAAAGTTTCAATAAAAATGGAATGTGTTTGGTCAGTTTTCCGTATGTACTTCAAATTTTGTCCATTTGAAATAAAAGAGAGCCACTTAGAGTGATTCCGGCCACACCATGCCTCCGATTAATGTGGGGTTGACTTGTACACGTCACGTATGGACCATGTATCGTATTTCAAAAGTATCGACACAATCTGAATGTGTTTGGTCGGTTTTCCGTATGCCAGTTGATGTTTTTCACTTAAAATGATGTCCTTTTGAATCAAAAGACAGACACTTAGAGTGGTGGTGGCCACACCGCACCTCGGATTGAGGCGGGGTTGACTTTTACACATCACATATGACCCATGAATCATTTTGCTAAAGTATCGACACAATCTGAATGCGTTTGGTCAGTTTTCTGTATTCTAGTTGATGTTTTTCAATTAAAATGACGTCCTTTTGAAACAAAAGGCAGACAATTTGAGTGGTGCCTGCCACACTGCATCTTATATTGAGGTTGGGTTGATTCATACACGTCACATATGACCCATGAATCATTCTCCTAATGTTTCAACGGAAACCGAATGCGTTGGTCAGTTTTCCGTATGTACCTAAAATGTTGTCCATTTTAAACAAAAGAGAGCCACTTAGAGTGATTCCGGCCACACAGTACCTACGATTAAGGCGAGGTTGACTTGTACTCGTCACATATGACCCATGGATAGTTGTGCTAAAGTATCTACACAATCCTAATGCATTTGGTCGGCTTTCCGTATGTCCGTTGATGTTTTTCACTTAATATGACATCCCTTTGAAACAAAAGACAGACACTTTGACTGGTGGCGACTACACTACACCTCGGATTGAGGTGGGGATGACTCATACACGTCACATATTACTCATGGACCGTTTTTCTAAAGTATCAACACAATCTGAATGCGTTTGGTTGGTTTTCCGTATGTCAGTTGATGTTTTCAATTAAAATGACATCCTTTTGAAACAAAAGGAAAACAATTTAAGTGGTGCTGGCCACACCGCATCTCAGATTGAGGCGGGGTTGATTCGTACACGTCACATATAACCCATGAATCGTTCTCCTAATGTTTAAATGGAAACCGAATGCGTTTGGTCATTTTTCCGTATGTACTTAAAATGTTGTCCATTTTAAACAAAAAAGAGCCACATAGAGTGATTTCAGCCACACCATGCCCTAGATTTAGGTGGGGTTGAATCGTACACATCACATATAACCCATGGATCTTTTTTCTAAAGTATCGACACAATCTGAATGCGTTTGGTCAGTTTTCCGTATGCCAGTTGATGTTTTTCACTTAAAATGACGTCCTTTTGAAACAAAAGACAGACACTTTGAGTGGTGGCAGCCACACTATGCCTCGTATTGAGGTGGGGTTGACTCTAAAACGTCAAATATTACCCATGTATTGTTGTGTTAAAGTATCGACACAATCCGAATGCATTTGGTCTGTTCTCCGTATGCCAGTTGATGTTTTTCAATTAAAATGACATCCTTTTGAAAAAAAGGCAGACACTTTGAGGGGTGGAGGCCACACCGCACCTCGGATTGAGGAGAGGTTGACTTGTACATGTCAATTATGACCCATGGATTGTTGTGATAATGTATCGACACAATCCGAATGCGTTTGGTCGGTTTTCCGTATGCCCGTTGATGTTTTTCAATTAAATTGACGTCCTTTTGAAATAGAAGACAGACACTTTGAGTGGTGCCAGCCACATTACATATCAGGTTGAGGAAAGGTTGATTCTTACACATAACATATGACCCATTAATCATTCTCCTAATGTTTCAACAATAACCTAATACGTTTGGTCAGTTTTTCGTATGTACATAAAATGTTGTCCATTTTAAACAAAACACAGACACTTTAAGTGGTGGATGCCACATCGCGTCTCATATTAAGGCGGGGTTGACTCTTACACATCACATATGACCCATGGATCATTTTTCTAAAGTATTGACACAATCTGAATGTGTTTGGTCAGTTTCCCGTATTTCAGTTGATGTTTTTCAATTAAAATGACGTCCTTTTGTAACAAAAGGCAGACACTTTGAGTGGTGCTGGCCACACCGCATCTCAGATTAAGGCGGGGTTGATTCTTACACGTCACATATGACCCATGAATCGTTCTCCTAATGTTTCTATGGAAACCGAATGCGTTTGGTTGGTTTTCCGTATGTACTTAAAATGTTGTCCATTTTAAAAAAAAGACAGCCACATAGAGTGATTCCAGCCACAACGTACCTCAGATTAAGGCAGGGTTGACTCGCACACATCACATATGACCCATGGATCGTTTTGATAAAGTATAAACACAATCCGAATGCGTTTGGTCGGTTTTCCGTATGCCAGTTGATGTTTTCACTTAAAATGGCGTCCTTTTGAAACAAAAGACAGACACTTTGAGTGGTGGCGGCCACACCGTGCCTCGGATTGAGGTGGGGTTTACTCTTACACATCAAATATGACCCATGGATCGTTGTTCTAAATTATCAACACAATCCGAATGTGTTTGGTCAGTTTTCCTTATGCCATTTGATTTTTTCAATTTAAATGACATCCTTTTGAAACAAAAGGAAGACACTTTGAGTGGCGGCGGCCACACCGCGGCTCGGATTGAGGTAGGGATGACTCTTACTCATCACATATGACCCATGTATCGTTCTGATAAAGTATCGACACAATCTGAATGCGTTTGTTCAGTTTTCCGTATGCCAGTTGATGTTTTTCAATTAAAATGACATCCTTTTGAAACACAAAGCAGACACTTTGAGTGGTTCCGGCCACACCACATCTCAAATTGAGGCGAGGTTGATTCTTACACATGACATATGACCCATGAATCGTTCTCCTAAAGTTTCAATGAAAACCAAACGCGTTTTGTTTGTTTTCTGTATGTACTTAAAATGTTGTACATTTTAAACGATAGACAGACACTTTGAGTTGTGGCAGCCACACTGTGACTCAGTTTAAGGTGGGGTTGAATCGTAAACGTCACATATGACCCATGGATCATTGTTCTAGATTATCGACACAATACGAATGCGTTTGGTTGGTTTTTGGTATGCCAGTTGATGTTTTTCAATTAAAATGACGTCCTTTTGAATCAGAAGGAAGACACATTGAGTGGTGCCGGCCAAACCGCATCTCTGATTAAGGCGGGGTTGATTCGTACACGTCACATACGACCCATTAATCATCCACCTAATGTTTAAATGGAAACCAAATGTGTTTGGTTTGTTTTCCATATGTACTTAAAATGTTTTCCATTTTATACAAAAGAGAGTCACTTAGAGTGATTACGACCCCACCGTGCCTCAGAATAAGGCGGTGTTGACTCGTACATCTCACATATGACCAATGGATCGTTGTTCTAAAGTATTGACACAATCCGAATGAATTTGGTCGGTTTTCCTTATTCCAGTTGATGTTATTCACTTAAAATGACGTCCTTTTGAAACAAAAGACAGACACTTTGAGTGGTGGCGGCCACACCATGCCTCAGATTGAGGAGTGGTTGACTCGTACACGTCACATATGACCCATGGATCTTTTTTCTAAAGTATCGACACAATACCAATGCATTTGTTCGTATTTTCGTATGCCAGTTGATGTATTTTAATTAAAATGACGTCCTTTTGAAACAAAAGACAGACACTTTGAGTGGTGGTGGCCACACCACACCTCGGATTGAGGCGGGTTTGACTTTTTCACGTCACATATGACCCATGGATCGTTGTGCTAAAGTATCGACACAATCCAAATGTGTTTGGTCGGTTTTATGTATGTCTGTTGATGTTTTTCTATTAAAATGACGTCCTTTTGAAACAAAAAGTAGACACTTTGAGTGGTGCCGACCACACCACATCTCAGATTGAAAGCGGGGTTGATTCTTACACGTCACATATGAACCATGAATCGTTCTCCTAATGTTTCAATGAAAACCGAATACGTTTGGTCTTTTTTCCGTATGTACTTAAAATGTTGTCCATTTTAACAAAAAAGACAGACACTTTGAGTGGTGGCGGCCACACCGTGCCTCAGTTTAAGGAATGGTTGACTCTTACACATCAAATATGACCCATGAAACATTTTTCTAAATTAGAGACACAGTCTGAATGCGTTTGTTCAGTTTTCTCTATGCCAGTTGATGTTTTTCAATTAAAATGACGACTTTTTGAAATAAAAGGAAGACACTTTGAGAGGTTCCGTCCACACCGCGTCTCATATTGAGGCAGGGTTGATTCATACACGTCACATATGACCCATGAATCGTTATCCTAATGTTTCAATGGAAACCGAATGCGGTTGGTCGGTTTTCCCTATGTACTTAAAATGTTGTCCATTTTAAACAAAAGAGAGCCACATAGAGTGATTCTAACCACACCATGCCTCAGATTAAGGCTAGGTTGACTCGTACACATCGCATATGACCCATGGATCGTTATGATAAAGTATCGACACAATCCGAATGCATTTGGTCGGTTTTTCGTATGCCAGTTGATGTTTTTGACTTAAAATGACATCCTTTTGAAACAAAAGGGAGACACTTTGAGTGGTGGAAGCCACACCACGCCTCGGATTGAGGCGGGGTTGACTCGTACACATCACATATGACCCATGGATCGTTGTGCTAACGTATCGACACAATCCGAATACGTTTGTTCGGTTTTCCGTATGCCGATTGATGTTTTTCAATTAAAATGGCGTCCTTTTGAAACAGAAGACATACACTTTGAGTGGTGTTGGACACACTGCATCTCAGATTGAGGCGGGGTTGATTCGTACATGTCACATATGACCAATGAATAGTTCTCCTAAAGTTTCAACGAAAACCGAATGCGTTTGGTCGGTTTTCCGTATGTACATTAAATGTTGTCCATTTTAAACAAAAGAGAGACACTTGGAGTGATTCCAGTCACACTGTGCCTCCGATTAAGGTGGGGTTGACTCGTACACGTCACATATGACCAATGGATCATATTGAAAAACTATCGACACAATCTGAATACGTTTGGTCAGTTTTTCGTATGCTAGATGATGTTTTTAACTTAAAATGAGGTCCTTTTCAAACAGAAGATAGACACTTTGAGTGGTGGCTGCCACACCACACCTCAGATTGAGGCGGGGTTGACTCGTACACGTCACATATAACCCATGGATCGTTGTGCTAATGTATCGACACAATGAAAATGCGTTTGGTCGGTTTTTTGTATGCCGGTTAATGTTTTTCAATTAAAATGACGTCCTTTTGAAACAAAAGGCAGACACTTTGAGTGGTGCCGGCCACACCGCATCTCAGATTGAGGCGGCGTTGATTCTTACATGTCACATATGACCCAAGAATCTTTCTCTTAATGTTTCAACAGAAACCGAATGTGTTTGGTCGATTTTCTGTACGTACTTAAAATGTTGTCCATTTTAAACAAAAGAGAGCCACTTAGAGTGATTCTGGCCACACTGTGCCTCCGATTAAGGAGGGGTTGACTCGTACACATCACATATGACCCATGGATCGTTTTTCTAATGTATCTACTCAATCTGAATGTGTTTGGTCAGTTTTCCGTATTCCAGTTGATGTTTTTCAATTAAAATGAGGTCCTTTCGAAACAGAAGATAGACACTTTGGGTGGTGGCGGCCACACCACGCCTCGGATTGAGGCAGGGCTGACTCGTACACGTCACATATAACCCATGGATCATTTTTCTAATTTATCGACACAATGCGAATGCGTTTGGTCAGTTTTCCATATGCCAGTTGATGTTTTTCAATTAAAATGACGTCCTTTTGAAACAAAAGGCTGACACTTTGAGTGGTGCCGGCCACACCGCATCAGATTGAGGCGGGGTTTATTTGTACACGTCACATATGACACATGAATCTTTCTTCAAAAGTGTGAATGGAAACGGAATGCGTTTGGTCGATTTTCCGTACGTACTTAAAATGTTGTCCATTTTAATCAAAAGAGAGCCACTTAGAGTGATTATGGCCACACCAGGCCTCAGATTTAGGCGGGGTTGACTTGTACACGTCACATATGACCCATGGATCATTTTTATAATGTATCGACACAATCGGAATGCGTTTGGTCAGTTTTCCGTATGCCAGTTGATGTTTTTCAATTAAAATGACTTCATTTTGAAACAAAAGACATACACTTTGAGTGGTGGCGACCACACCACGCCTCAGATTGAGGCAGGGTTGACTCGTACACGTCACATATGACCCATGGATTTTTGTGCTAATGTATCGACACAATCCGAATGCATTTGGTCATTTTTCTGTATGCCAGTTGATGTTTTTCAATTAAAATGACATCCTTTTGAAACAAAAGGAAGACACCGTCAGTGGTGGCGGACACACCGCAACTCGGATTGTGGCGGGGATGACTTGTAAATGTCAAATATGACCCATGGATCTTTGTGCTAATGTATAGACACAATCCAAATGCGTTCGGTCGGTTTTCTGTATGCCAGTTGATGTTTTTCAATTAAATTGACGTCCTTTTGAAAGAGAAGACATACACATTGAGTGGTTCCAGCCACACCACATCTTAGATTGAGGCCGGTTTGATTCGTACACATCACATATGACCCATGAATCGTTCTCTTAATGTTTCAACAAAAACCTAATGCGTTTGGTCGGTTTTCCTTATGTACTTAAAATGTTGTCTATTTTAAACAAAAGACAAACACTTTGAGTGGTGGCGGCCACATCACGCCTCAGATTAAGGCAGGGTTTACTCTTACACATCACACATGACCCATGGATCATTTTTCTAATGTATTGACACAATCTGAATGTGTTTGGTCGGTTTTCTGTATGTCAGTTGACGTTTTTCAATTGAAATGACATCCTTTTGAAACAAAAGGCAGACACTTTGAGTGGTGACGGACATACCGTGTCTTAGATTGAGGTGGTGTTAATTTGTACATGTCACATATGACCCATGAATCGTTCTCCTAATGTTTCAATGAAAATCTAATTCTTTTGGTCCGTTTTCCATATGTACTTAAAATTTTGTCCATTTTAAACAATAGAGAGCCACTTAGAGTGATTCCGGCCACACCATGTCTCATAATAAGGCGGGGTTGACTGGTACACGTCACATATGACCCATGGATCGTTGTGCTAAAGTATTTACACAATCTGAATGCGTTTGGTCGGTTTTCCGTATGCCAGTTGATGTTTTTCACTTAAAATGACGTCCTTTCAAAACAAAAGACAGACACATTGAGTGGTCGCGGTCACATTGCGCCTCAGATTGAGGTGGGGTTGACTCATACGCATCACATATGACCCATGGATCGTTTTGCTAAGGTATCGACACAATCCTAATGCATTTGGTCGGTTTTCCTTATGCCAGTTGATGTTTTTCAATCAAAATGACGTTTGTTTGAAACAAAAGGTAGACACTGTGAGTGGTGGCAGCCACACCGCGCCTCGGATTGAGGCGGGGATGACATGTACATGTCACATATGACCCATGGATCTTTGTGCTAAAGTATCGAGACAATCCGAATGCATTTGGTTGGTTTACCTTATGCCAGTTGATGTTTTTCAATTAAAATGACGTCCTTTTGAAAAACAAGGCAAACACTTTGACTGGTGCCGGCCACACCATGTCTCAGATTGAGGCGGGGTTGATTTGTAAAGGTCACAAATGACACATGAATCGTTATTCTAAAGTTTCAATGAAAACCGAATGCGTTTTGTTGGTTTTCTATATGTACTTAAAATGTTGTCCATTTTAAACAAAAGACAGACAGTTTGAGGGGTGGCAGCCACACCGCGCATCAGTTTAAGGCGGGGTTGACTCGTATACGTCACATATGACCCATGGATAGTTTTTCTAAAGTATCGACACAATCCAAATGCATTTGGTCGGTTTTCCGTATGCCAGTTGATGTTTTTCAATTAAAATAATGTCCTTTTGAATCAGAAGGTAGACACTTTGAATGATGACAGCCACACCACGTCTCCGATTGAGGAAGGGGTGATTTGTACACGTCACATAAGACCCATGAATCGTTCTCCTAATGTTTCAATGGAAACCGAATGTGTTTGGTTGGTTTTCCTTATGTACGTAAATTGTTGTCCATTTTAAACAAAAGAGAGAAACTTAGAGTGATTCCGGCCACACCGTGCCTCAGATTATGGCGAGGTTGACTCGTACATGTCACATATGACCCATGGATCGTTGTTCTAAAGTATCGACACAATCCAAATGCATTTGGTCAGTTTTCCGTATGCCAGTTGATGTTTTTCACTTCAAATGAAGTCCTTTTGAAACAATAGACATACACTGTGAGTGGTGGCGGCCACACCGCACCTCGGATTGAGGCGGGGTTGACTTGTACACTTCACATATGACCCATGGATCGTTTTTCTAAAGTATTGACACAATCCGGATGCATTTGGTCGGTTTTCCGTATGCCAGTTGATGTTTTTCAAATACAATGACATCCTTATGAAACAAAAGGCAGAAACTTTGAGTGTTGGTGGCCACACCATGTGTCAGATTGAGGCGGGGTTGACTCTTACATGTCACATATGACCCATGGATCGTTGTGCTAAAGTATCGACACAATCCGAATGCGTTTGGTCAGTTTTCCGTAAGCCAGTTGATGTTTTTATATTAAAATGACGTCCTTTTGAAACAAAATTAAGATACATTGAGTGGTTCCAGCCACACCACGTCTCAGATTGAAAGCGGGGTTGATTCTTACACATCAAATATGACCCACAAATCGTTCTCCTAATGTTCCAACGAAAACCGAATACGTTTGGTCGGTTTTCCATATGTACATAAAATGTTGTCCATTTTTAAACAAAAGATAGAAACTTTGAGTGTCGGCGGACACAACGCGCCTCGTTTTAAGGTGGGGTTGACTCATACACGTCACATATTACCCATGGATAGTTGGGCTAATGTATCGACACAATCCGATATCGTTTGGTCGGCTTTCCGTATGCTAGTTGATGTTTTTCAACTAAAATGACGTCTTTTGAAACAAAAGGCAGACACTTTGAGTGGTGTCGGCCACACTGCGTCTCAGATTGAGGCGGGGTTGATTCTTACATATCACATATGACCCATGAATTGTTCTCCTAAAGTTTCAATGGAAACCGAATGTGTTTGGTCGGTTTTACGAATGTACTTAAAATGTTGTCCATTTTAAACAAAAAAGAGCCACTTAGAGTGATTCCGGCCACACCGTGCCTCAGATTAAGGAGATGTGGACTCTTACACGACACATATGACCCATGGATCGTTGTGAAAAAGTATCGACACAATCCAAATGCTTTTGGTTAGTTTTCTGTATGCCAGTTGATGTTTTTCACATAAAATGACGCCATTTTGAAACAAATGGCAGACACATTGAGTGGTAGCGGCCACACCGCGCCTCGGATTGTAGCGGGGTTGACTCGTACATGTCACATATGACCCATGGATCATTGTGCAAAAGTATCAACACAGTATGAATGCAGTTGTTTGTTTTTTCGTATGCCAGTTGATTTTTTTCAATTAAAATGACGTTCTTTTGAAACAGAAGACATACACTTTGAGTGGTGTCGGCCACACCGCATCTCAGATTGAGGCGGGGTTGATTCGTACACATCACATATGACCCTTTGAATCATTCTCCTAATTTTTCAACGAAAACCGAATGTGTTTGGTCGGTTTTATGTATGTACTTAAAATGTTGTCCATTTTAATCAAAAGACAGACGCTTTGAGTGGTGGCTTCCACACCACACCTCATATTAAGGCGGGGTTGACTCGTACACGTCACATATGACCCATGGATCGTTTTACTAAAGTATCGACACAATTGGAATGCGTTTGGTTGGTTTTCTGTATGCCAGTTGATGTTTTTCACTAAAAATGGCGTCCTTTTGAAACAAAAGACAGACACTTTGAGTGGTTCCAGCCACACTGTGTCTCATATTGAGGCGGGGTTGACTCGTACACGTCACATATGACCCATGAATTGTTATCCTAAAGTTTCAATGAAAACCGAAAGCGTTTGGTCTGTTTTCCGTTTGCCAGTTGATGTTTTTCAATTAAAATGACGTCCTTTTGAAACAGAAGACAGACACTTTGAGTGGTGCTGGCCACACCGCATCTCATATTGAGGCAGGGTTGATTCGTACACGTCACATATGACCCATGAATCGTTCTCCTAAAGTTTCAATAGAAACGGAATGTGTTTTTTCAGTATTCCGTATATACTTAAAATGTTGTCCATTTTATGAGAATCCTCATGTGTCTATTAGTGGAATTGTATTTACGTTAAATCTTGTGGACATTCATATAAAATATTTTTATATAATTATTAGTATGGATTAGATTTGAGTTTATCATTATATGAAACATTTCGGAGCTTACAATGTCATGCCCAATGAATACATCTCTTTTATAACATACCAAGAATCTATGATATCGATTAGATGTGTAAATGTGATTTAAATTGATTATCATGATGAAAATAAATAAAATATATATTATATATTTTCAAGTATAAAATGAAATAAAAGAGGGTGGGGGGGCTGTCCGGTGGGGCTGTCTGGGGGGCTGTCTGGTGGGTGTCTAGGGGGTTGTCCGAGGACCAAGGAGGAGGGGGGGGGGGTGTGCGGGGGGCAGTCCGGGGGGGGGGGGGGGGGTTCTGGGGGTTGTTTGGGGTCCAAGGATGAGGGTGCGGGGGGGGGGGGGATGTCTAGGGTCCCGGGAGGAGGGTGGGGGGGCTATCCGGGGGGTTGTTCGGTGTGCTATTCGGGGGATGTCTTGGAGTGTTTGGGGGGTTGTCCAGGGTCCAAGGAAGAGGGTGGGGGCTGTCCAGGGGGCTATCTAGGGGGTTGTCTGAGGTCCAGGAAGGAGGGTGGGGGGGATGTCCGGGGGCTGTTTGGGGGGCTGTCCGGGGGGGGGGTTGTCCGGGGTCAAAGGAAGAGGGTGGAGGGGCTATCTGGGGGGCTATCTGGGGGGCTTTCTGGGGGGTGTTCGGGGGGTTGTCTGGGGTCCAAGGAAGAGTGTGGGGGACTGTCCGGGGGGGATGTCTGGGGGGCTATCCGAGGGGCTGTCCGGGGTCCAGGGAGGAGGGTGGGGGGGGGGCTATCCGTGGGGCTGTCCGGGGGATGTCCGGGGGGTTGTCTTGGGTCAAAGGAGGATGGTGGGGGGTTGTCCAGGGTCCAGGAAGGGGGGGGGGGGTTCCCAAACACACAACCACTAAAAGACAACAACATACATAAAAATAGATAATATATAAAAATAACTCAACTCCAATACTATACTATGAGTCTAGATAAAACCAACGACTAGAATAGATTAAATATCATATCTCAGTAATATTAGTCAAAAATGTAATGGATCAATTTGTCCCACATCACCATCACCATCATCACCATCAGCATCACCCTCGTCCTCGTCCCCATCATCATCCTCGCCCTCCTCAGCGCCCTCCTCCTCGCCCTCGCCCTCCTTATCGCCCTCGCCACCCGCCTCTCCCTCCTCCTCTCCCCCCTCTTCTGCATCAGACTCCTTGCCATCATCACCGTCAAGTTGTACATCGTCCTGACCACCACTAGAAATGCCACCTCGTGCACCATATATAGAACGTATCGATGACATATATTAATCAAAATCTGGGCTACCCTCTGCTGGAATTGTTGGACGTAGAACTTTAATAAATTTCATAAACGCACTATTTGCCGTAGCAGACTGTTCTTCCCTCTCTGTGGTGCTTTTATCAGTCTTTTCTGCCTATGAACAAACTTTCTGCAGCTCGGTGGCACTACAGCTCATACCTGAGGAGGGCCAATACCTCTTCAGTGCTATCCTAGGTCGGCAGCATACTCTGCAAAATGCTCCTCTCCCAGCACCTGATGTAAGTGATCGGTTGGCCCAAAATTGTCTAGTTCTTGGGCATAGAGAGCCTCTAAAGCAACCTGTTACAAATATAAATATATCATTAAGTTATAAAATAGATATTAATATATAAATTGAACATATTAAGACTTACAATCTGCTGCTGAGTCACTTCGTTGACGACACTTCCATCCCTTTTTCGTCTACTCGAGCAAAACAGTTTTTCTCGAGGCACACGTCCTTCTATATTTTTTATTTTCCTCTAAAATGACATTGAAAACTAAAGTTATATGAAATATTTAGCAAACAATTAAATAATTGATCAAACAAAAGAAAGTGTAAGTTGTAAAGAAAACTTATAAACAATTTTCGTACCTACTTCCTCTCATGATCAGGCATTGTAGTGTGTCCAAGTGTGTGGAGGTATTTTTTTTACATCAATGTTATTTTTATTTTTTCTAGATGATTCCTAAATAAAATTTGAAAATGCATCAGATATTATTAATGAAAAACATGAATGTTATTATTTAAATACCTCAAATGTTATTAATACCTTAAACTGGGTACTCGTCCAGTGAGTAATCATCTGACGATACTGCTCTATAGGACAATCATCCACCACTGGTACCACCTCTAAATCAGTGCCAAATCTAGAAACCCATCCAATATAAAACTCATGCTTTTAGGCTCTCCAAAGCTTGCCTAAATCCATTCGATATTCTGGTCGTGCACCCTCACCATTGGTAAAATTAAATCGAAGCTGAAATCAAAATATTAATTCATATAAATACAAATATAATTCATGGAATTAAATAGAAAAGATTTTTTACCCATATCTCTGCCCAAGCTCTATCCTTGACCTCAGGTGGCAAATGTCTCCATGATAGCGGGCTGACGGGAATAATGTCGGAGAATTTGGCATGTGTCGCCAAAAAACTCCGACATTGCTGCCCTATTTTCTCAACCATTTGGTTGTCTTCATTATAATCCAACATATCCTGTGTGCAGTGGTTCCACACTGAACGAATGCGTGTACGCCCCCGCCCATACCACCTATCAGTAGATGTATATGTCATGAAAGAAAAACAAAAAATTTATAAAAACATGTTATAATGAAAATAAATATTGTTATAAAAATTTGTTAGGGTTCTATAAATATACCTGTGTCGGTCTGATCGCTGAGTGCTGCTGGATCCACCGAAATTGATGGAACACCCTATGGTGGACAGGAGTCGAAGACGATGGAATATAGAAGCTCATAGAGACAGAAGTAGAAGGAAAAGAAGATGGGACAGCTGTCTGACCGGATGCTGACTGGTGAGTAGGAATCATCATGGGATGTGAAAATGATGGGCCAGAATATGTAGAAAGTAGTGAAAACATGGGAGGCCTAAATATCCCATGTTTCCCTAACGACACACCAGGATCAAAAAGTGGGAAGGATGAAATGTCAATGGGAGAGGCAGGGTCTAGTCGGGTACGCGCAACTGCTCGTCCACCTCTGGTATGAACCCTCCTCGTACCACCGGCCTGAGTACTAGGACCAGTACTAGGGTCCTCGTCGAATAACGATCGATGTATTGGTGGATCCTACAAAAATGTTTACAAAAAAAATTAATCACATGACATTATATATTCTTTAAATATATCAATTTGAAATAATGTACTCACTACAGGAAATAATGATGGAATTCCCAACTCCGTCATTCGACGATTGTTCTCCATCATTTTTTTTCCTTCGTCTCTCCTCAATTTGCTTTATTTACTGCTTTTGAAAAAAATATGTAATTAATTAGAAAAAGGAAACTAATGTGTAACCCAAAAAACTAAATATATGAGTGCATAGGGGAATTCATTGGTAAATTAGCTATCAATTGTTTTAGAAGAGCTTGAATGGATTTAATAAATCATACAAGGTGTAAGTTCACCAAGTTAGAAATATTGTTTGACTATGTTTGAATACAGTTCAATTCTAAATTAGAAAATGAAATTCAAATAAAACTGCAACCAATAAACATTGAAAATTCACATAATGGTCAAGTCAGCTATCAACTGTTTTAGAAGAGCTTGACTGGATTTAATAAATCATACAAGTTGTAATGTTCACCAAGTTAGAAATATTGTTTGACTGTGTTTGAATACAGTTCAATTCCAAATTATAAATTGTAATTCAAATAAAAATGTAACCAATAAACATTGAAAATTCATATAACAGTATAGTCAACTATCAATATTTCTAGAAGATCTTGAATGGATTTAGTAAATCATACAAGTTGTAATGTTCACCAAGTTTGAAATATTGTTTGACTATGTTTGAATAAGTTCAATTCCAAATTATAAAATGCAATTCAAATAAAACTACAACCAATAAACCTTGAAAATTCACATAACGGTCAAGTCAGCTAAAACATATTTGTGATCAATACTGAATCAATTTGAATATTACCAACCTTAACTACCCAACTCAAGTTAAACCAAAAGAATTAAGAACATGGATGAATGATTCTATATATTTTCAACCACAACTTCAGGTTCACAATCAACTCTGACAATTGAGCTATTGTAGTCATCGAATAAAATAAATGGATTGGTTCCAATGGTACCAGGGACAGTGTCAATTCCATCATCACCAACATCAAAAATATGTCTTGGAATTACTTCAACTATGACACCAAATTCAGGTCAAAGTTGGTCTTTGACATAAAAAACATGATTAGCCATTGATGCCAACACATATGGTTCTTTGGTAGCAAGAGTGTGAGTCATATTAATTACTCGAAATCCACAATCATCAATAAATGTTCTATGTCTCATCATCAATTAAAACCAATGGAATTTCATCATTGTGACACGTCCATGAGAGTAATAATCCAATATTATTATTTTCTCAAAAACTCCATAATAACCCACATTTTCAAATCGTGGTCTACTATATGATGCACTGGAATAAAAATCTGTTGTGGCAATAACCATAACACCATAATGTTGTGTTCTCATGATCTTCGCTCGTTTAGTGAAAATAAATTTGTACCCATTGATAACAATTGATTTACAGTCACGAACCACGGTATTAAGACCAAAAGCCAAAGATCTTATTTCCTCAGAGACAGAGTCAGAAGACAAACTCAATACCTAGAATCTAAATGACTATTAATCTTAATTAAATATTGATATAATTATTTTAAAAATTAATTTTTTTACCTTCAATTTTATCCAAGAAGAAAACTCTTTGCTATGCAAAGTCTCTCTCCTTCTCAATGATAGATAACGATGCTTCCTTTTTATCATTGTTTTATGTTCCCTGTAGATAAAAGATATGAACAGTTTAACAGATATATATGTAAGATATACATAATAAATTTAGTTACCTCATATAGTCATCAAACAAATCACAATTGAACAAAACTTTGCGATGTGCCATCTCCCGCTCTTCGTGGCTTAATGTCTTCAATGTATACGATCCAGGAATTCCTCCTATTTGAGGAAGTGATGGAAAACTGAGTTCAATTTTCTCATACTGTTCTTCTTCATTTCTCATTGGTCTCTTCAATCTTGTATTAAGATCAGACAAATACATCGAGCAGAAATCCACACATTCTTGAGCCAAGTAACCATTTACAATAGAACCTTTGGGATGATTTCTATTTCGAACATAAGACCCAGCCTCACATTACGCACGTCAGCTGCAAAATCAGGGTGTCGAGCATCAAATATATTCCATGGAAATACATCTGCAGGATAAAACAACTCATCATTAGTCTTATTTCTCCCGGTATCATTCCATCTCATTTTTATTGATATGTCATCAGACAAAAAAAGATTCTGGAGTCTGGGGATCAATGGAAAGTTCCAAATTACTTTCTGTGGAATGCGGGATGGTGTTCCATCAGATTTTGACTTCCAGCGGGATGTGCCACATTTTATGCAATCATTTTGTTCAGCGGTTCCCTCCCAGAATAAACTGCAATCTTTCGGGAAAGCAAGATATTTGTTTCTTGAAAATCCAAGTTCCTCAACTAACTTCCATGCCATATAGTGGTTTGAGGGAATATCTGCATCATCTGGAAGAAAATATTTCAAGAGGGTGAGAATGTAATTGATTTCTATTTTAGAAATCCCATACAATGTTTTCCCATGAAATAATCAGATTAAAAATTCCAGCTTTTTCATTTTATCACATTGTCGATATACTGGAGTAATGGCAGCATCATTCAATTTTTTCACCCTATCAATATCATCATTTTCACTAGATGCATCAGCTGTCCTCATATCTAAGTCCTATTGAGTCGAAATCCTTTATTTTTCATGATAATGAATAAATGGAAACTGGTCATCTAACAAACTCTCCATTCCAGTCTTTTCATTTCGATCATCAACAATTTGAGATTTCATTTTCTCCCCATTGTGATACCACACAAAGTAGTTTTCTTGAAAAAAAATTTTGGTTATGTGGTATCTGACTTCTTCACGGCTCAACCAAGGTCTACCAACACAATTGGAACATTGGCAGTGTATGCGACCACTATCTGAAGAATTATTAAATGAAAAATCTATAAATCTCTCCAAATTGTTTTGAAAATCGCTTGAGATCTGATCGGTTTCATACATCCAACTTCTGTCCATTCTGTAAAAATAATTTATATAAGTCATTTTGTCATAAACAACTAATTAGGATTGAACTTTAATGGAAAACCCATTTAAGTAAATGATAAAGGAAGAAGTTTCTAGTCGATGTAGTGAACTATTAAAATAATGTAAAGAAAAAGTACTCATAAATTAAATTAAAATTTATTTATATTCATTTTCATTAGGTCTATAAGAGGCACATGCCTCAGGTCCCATTATGTGTTATAGGCATCCCAAATCATTCACTCATGTTCAATAACTCATTATTGGAACCTCCATGGCAATAGCTTTCATTACCCAATCACTTCCCCAAGTCAAGTGCACCCCATGTGTGAATAGATTTTAGGCTTCTACACTAATAGGTTGTTTATGGATTGTAAAAAGATTTAATTTCATTAATTATAGACAAAAACATTTATTTTTAAATTTGAGACTAATAATATAGTATGTCAATGATAACAACATTACTTAATTAAACTTGTGACTTATCTATCATTTTTATGGATGTCTACATATGCCAGAATGGGTAGTGAAAAGAACCCCACCCTCATAAAAGTGAGTATTGTCCAAGAAGGACACATAATATACATCGTACAATGAGAACCATATTTAATTGACCCTAAAGTTATATTAGTACAGTCATCTTGGGGGAAATGGAATATATGATCCTGATTAACTGATGAATTCAAAAGATCATATTTCATATGTTGGACACTATCTAAGGTATTAAATCATGTGAGGATGGGTTTACATAATTCAATTTATTACATGCTAGTGAAAATGAAGGCGTGAATTAATGAATTGAGTTCACTGATTAAATGAGGGTAGAGGTTGCATATGCAGTGTAAAATGAATGATTATGTAAGGGTAGAGGTTTCATAAAATGTGCATGGTGGGGGAGTATCAGCCGATTTAGAAACTAAAATAAATTCCCATCATAGGTAACAATATTAAACATCACCATCAAAAGAAAATCCAAATAAAAAAGGACTAAAAACATCACAAATTTCCAGAATTCACTACTATTCAAGGATTATCCAAATGTTTAGTAGTAATTATATGTCTTAATCATGAACCACCTCTACAGCTCCCAGTTTTCACTAATAAACATAATGTAAATATCTCAAAATATCTTTAAAACAACTCATTAATAGGCTCAAAATGTAAATATAATCTTGAACCAACCATGGAATCTCTTTCACAACACATTATCACACACCAGTTATCTCATGTGTTACTAAATACTACACGTAGTCACATAGTGTACTATAAAGAATTACATTACACAAGACTTATTAAAAAATTCATTTTATTAAAACACTTTCCTCAAGTAATTTTAAAGAAAACATTCATAAAATCTTTTCTAAAAATTATTAAACACATATAAATAAATTTTCAAGTAACAATTAATTACAAGATGGAAAAAAGCATAAAAACACATTCATAGAAAATCTAGAATACAACGAAAATGAATTTGAGATGATTATTCTTCGATGAAGGGTTAAGGATTTAATTAATTAAATGGATAGGAATGGATAAATTCTATATTAAATCAAAACACAAAAAAAAATTATATACACATCAAAATCAAAACATAAAACTAAAATATGAGATGAATAATAATAAAAACAAGGTATCACTTAAATATTTTATGTGTATAAGGAATAGAATACCTGATTTGAGATGATTTGGATGTAGTTTGATAGGTTTGGATGGGGGAAGTCGTGAGAGCAGCGGAGCCCTGGACATGATTAGGGTTCTGTCGCGAATAGGGGAGGGAGCGGCCAATTGAGTATTTAGGGGAAATGGGTGTCTAAGAGACCCATTACCAACAGTTTTTTTAAACCGTTGGTAAATGGTGACCATTTCCCAATGGTTCTTGTGGAACCGTTGTGAAATGGTGTCTTCGACACCCCATTTCCCAACATTTCAAGAGAACCGTTGGGAAAGGGTGCCTTGGACACCCCTTTGCCAACAGTTTTAGTAAACTGTTGGTAAAGAAGCACTGGGAAAACATGAATTTCCAGTAATATTAGGGGTTTGTTTCCTTTTTTCGCCATGTTTTTCCTTTCTTTAAAATCGAAAAACGAGATTATGATTCTATTGTGGGTGAGTTATTGTGCTTTGTTCTTAAGAACCTTTTTCTATAACCCAAATCACGGAGGGTGCAGGTCAAGCTAACGTGGCCCAACTCCCTTTGTCGATCTTCTTATTTGTGATAATATTTGGAATAGAGATGAGGCAAGGATGATGAAGGCAGAAAAGACGAAGGCAGTGCTACCCCCGGCCTCTACGAATCGCACCACCCCCCACGACGCACCGATGCTTCAGTCGGAACACCGCCGGCCCGAGCGGTGCTCGACCTGCCTACCTGCGGCCTCGTGGTGCCCTGCCCGGAGCACGGCCCGCCTGCCCATGGCCTCTAGGCGCCCTTCCTGGCGCGCGGCCCACAAGCCTATGGCTGTCCGGCGCCCTGCCCAATGCACGGCCCGCCTGCCCGAGGCCCCCGCGCCCATCCGGTTCCCCTGCAACTCGCCCGACACCCCCTTTGGCCGCCCGGCCGCTGTCGCGCCCTGCATGGCTCCCTCCCGGCGACCCTGAGGTGTAACGCCCCAATCCGAGTTACCTAGAGTCAGTACATTACTTCATAACATTTCCATGATTACAAAAGATCAAATCTCGAAAGGCCGATTAGTTTAGTAGCTTTGGAAACACTAGATACATTCATAAATGTTACATTACTTCATAAAGTAAAAAACTAAAATAACATAGTCTCCATTTTCCACACTCAAATCCCCTTCAGACTATCCCTGCAGGTCATTCCTAAAATACTTCTTCATATCCTGGAAAAAATTAAAACATTGAAAGGGGTGAGCTCAGATGCTCAGTAAGGATAACAATATAGTAGAAGCTTTCATAAATAAACATAAACATTTAAGGAAATGTATAACTAAAACCAAATCCTTTTAAACTTGAACTTCAACATAATATGGCAAAAGTAAAACGAAATAATTCCATTTACTTATGCACATGGGTATTCTATTGGTCGAATAATCACATGCAATATCAATAAGCACTTTTATAATGATGTAATTCATAATTCCAGACTATCATAACCATGTTGCCAAGGCCTCGTGCCAAGACCACAAATAAGATTTTGTCAAGGCCTCGTGCCAAGACACTAGTTTGTCTCATGAGACCTACCGATGCATTGAGGAGCGATAGCGGGCTCCACCTGTCACTTATTAAGTCCAATGCATTCCTCAAATGAACAGGTTTAAACATATCATAAACCATAACATAATAGTATCACATAAAACATGAATAAAGGAAACATAACATTTCATTATTTCAATCACAAGAAATCAATAAAACACATTGATATAATGAAAACACTTTCAAAACCATTTTCAATACCAAAATTAAAGAAAGTTAAAACTTTGTATTTATTTTTCATTTAAAAAAAGTTATGGCTTGTAGGGGAACCCGAAACACAAATAATGGTCACGACGGCAGAGAAGTCGTTGTCGCCACATACGTAAGAAAAAAACATTCCTTTTGTCGTTTAGTAAAACTCTTTTTAAAAAACATTCCTTTTTGAATAAAATTCAAAGTCAAAGGGATTTATACACCGAATAAAAGAAAGTTGTGTATAAAACAAAATATGTCTCAATGAAAGGAGATTGAGACGAAGACCCTTACAAAGATCATTTTTTTAAATAAAGTAGATCTATTATGTGTATTCACTATAGGTACACATAAATAAAGTACAAATAAAATATAGGACATAATAATATCATGACATAATTTGAATGTAGGAGATTAACCCAAATAACAGAAATTGGGTTTAGAATTTCCCTTACCTCGTGTCCGACATGACTCGACCGCTCTTTAAACTTCTGAATAATAAACTAGAGTTAATCTATACATGCTTAAGAACCTTTTTCAAATTCAATATCCCTTTTATATCACTTATTACAATGTTACGAAAATTATGTAGTCATTTATGTTAATAACGGTCGTTTTGTCGATCTTTGGTACTTGAGTCAACAATAAACTTCTTATAATTACAAGTTGTTTATGTGGTAGAATATCCATTATCTCCAAAATTATATCCACTATGTAGATATCATATATACCATATATATCCAATATATACATTCATTCATAATATTACGTAACATTTAGAGGTAAGAAATGAAATGCAACGTTCATGGAGACGGTAAGACGTACGTACGCATGAACGTTACTTTCATTTCTATTTCATATTTAATGGAATGAAGTTATAATTATTTAAAGTTATAATATAATTCCAGTATAATATAATTTATAATACCATTTACTCCATCCTTTATACATCCCACATATGGCATTAACGATTCAAATCACTTTGAGGGGGCGGTAGTCCGCACTTCCTAAAATGAAATTATCGCGTTTACCCATAATGGAAATCGTAATGGTAAGCCATAAATGAAAAATAAATAATTATAAGGAAAACAAAAACATAATATATATCATATATAAAAATAGTGTCATCATAATGGCCACCATGAGAGGTGTTAAAAGAAGATTGAACAATCATCGTTTCGTGAGGCCGAAATTTTCCAACCACAGAAACAGTATGTTCTTTAACCATTAGACGAAGGTGTGTGTAAGTGTAAATAAAATAATTCTCATAAAAACATCCTAGTATAATGAAGATACTGGTTTTGTTACAAAATAATAGAATAAAAAGAGTTTAAGGGGTTGGAGAAGCAAAATAAAACAAAATAACATAAGAGAATACATTCCCTTAAAATCGGGTAACTCTTTTTTTGATTTGAGCCAAAGGATTCCTTGGGAAGAATTCATCCCAAAGTGAGGCTTCTAGGAGTAAGAGAGGGAAGTTGGGAGACAAAATGGGTGAGGTTTTTCTGAGCCAAAGGCTTGAGCGGTGGGGGTAAGGTGGTAGAGGTGGGGGCCTTTTATAAGAGGAGAGGAGGGGCACTCTTGGAAGGATTGAAATGTTACTTTATTGTGAAATTATTTTAGGATTATAAAGGTCCCACAATAATATATTTAGAGGGTAAGGTGATAGGGGTTATAAATCCACACATCCAATAGTATTTGGACTAGTGTAAGTCTTAGATTTTACATTATCCTTCCATTTTATTAAAATCGTTAATTAATGAGGTAATCGCTGCATCATCATGGTGTCATAAATAATTTACTTAATTTAATGTCTAAAAATTATAAAAAAAATATCATGATGTAGGAAATCTTTTTATCTTTCCAATGAATATTTATAGTAAAAAATATAACTTTTATAACCCCATTTAAAATTGTTTTAGTAAAACAACTCATGTTTGTGACATTTTTATTTTAACATTAAATAAAAGGTTTTTAATGTCATTTTCCAACCAAAGTAGCTCCAAGGGGTCCCCAAGTTGACCCATGGATTGTCTTGGTCGGCCATGACTCATCCAATAGGTGTAGGACAAGTGTAAAGATATTTTAATATTTTTATAATATCATTTTTACCTTAAATTTCACTAATTACCTTTAATCGCGATTAATTAAACTAAAAAGTTACTATTCACCAAAAAATTATTTTAATCCCATTGAACCACATTTTACATCCTAATGAAAACCATGTATGTTAGATTTTTGAAATTCAAATCACAGAGGTGGTAAAATTTCATTTAAACGAAAAATCAGTTTTTTAACTACCACTTAGTGGTTTCACTAAATTCTAAAAATGTAAATTGCATCAATTAATTTTATAATTATTTCCCGTTGTCACAAAAAATAGCGTGTTTTTATGAAACAATATATATCAAAAGATTGAGAAGTGTTCATCTACAATTTCAATGTTCAATTAATTATAACGACCACCATTGGATAAAATGGTAAAAGTATATTCTAATTATACTTTAAAACCACTAAATAGTATAATTTATCACTATAACTTATTTTGATTAAAAAAGTTGTTTTAAGTATTTTTCACTATTCATAAAAAGTTGAATGTTCTCAGAAAATTACAAAAAATTCAACTTAGGATAATTTTGATATTACAAATAAAAAAATGAAGTCCATTTTGAAATATAAAATTTCAATAATTTTAAAAAGTGGATATTACTATTCATAACGGCTACTTTGATTAGTCGCGGTGTGTTAGAACTCGAACTTGCGTATAATGAAAACTATTGCATTATTGAAAGAGAAGCATATTGTGGATGCTCGGGGTGTTACATTCTCCCCAACTTCAATAAATTGCGTCCTCACAATTTGAAAATTTTCTTTGAAAATTTTCTTTGAAAATATAAGGATTAAAATAGAATATACCTTTGTAGAAAACCAACATCGAAAATAATGTTAATAAAAATATAACATTAAAAGAAGGAAAGAGAAGTACAAAGGTCACTCGAGATAGCCCATACTAAGATTCTATGAAAATATGGATATGGAGGAAAAACAAACCATCAAGGTCTGATAGAGAGTTGTAGAAAATGGTATTAGGAGAAAGTTAACCACAAGAAAATCACAAACTTGTGATTGGTTAAACAGTCATTGATTCCCCAGTTGTAAAAGTTAACCGTCAACATTTTTGTTTTAAGTTACCTTTTATAAAGTTGAGGAATTTATTTAGGAGATTTACTACGAATGTAAGGAAATATACTTACTTGTCATGTAGACTTTCATTCATTAATAAATTTTTACCACAAACCCATCATTCACTCCAAAAGGTAATAGAACTAAAAAATATTCTATTTATCCTAATTGTATAAGGTTCTAAATATTAACACATACCATTTAGATTAGGAAAACTATTTTGTAATAACCAGGGATATCTTGTAGGCTAGTGGTAGGTAATAAAGGCCTGTCGCACTATGGTTGTGGGTTCGATTCCTACAGCTTTGTCCAACGCGATGGGTTATCCCCCGACCTATAGGTTGTCCTTTTCCTAAAACTATAGTATTATAATATTCCAAAAATAAACTTTATAAATGTTTTACCCTTAAACAATACTATCCAAAGTTCAACTTAATCCATTCCAAACTTTATAGTTATCCAAAATACCTCCGTCCAGACTTTCTCTAAAAGGTCTCTAAATTCCAAAATCAATTGTATCATCAGATTCCTCAAACAAAGTAAAGTTTATCTTATTGCCACATACTAAAAATATGATTGCCTTCATCATATTAAAACCTTAATGAAAACAACAAGTACTGCAGTACAATCCTTATATATATCCCATTATTATTATAACCAGAATATAATCCTTGAGTCCAAAAGAACCAATACATTAATTATTCCACTTCAACTGTAGTAACAGCATAAGATTGTCCTTGATCCCTTGGCCTTTTCTGAGGTAAGTTTCCCTGACGCTTAAAACATTCATTTTCATAATGCCCCATTTCCCTACAATTGTAGCATTTAACATTGATAGCCTCTTTCTATACCTTGTAATCATGAGCCTGGTGACCTTTTTCTCCACATTTATAACAAACTCCCATTCATTTTAGGAAAGTACTGGGGTGATTCTTCCCACAATTATCGCATAATGGAAAATCATTCTTTCCCTTTTTCCCTTTATCTGTCTCTTGTTCCACCATTCTCTTCTTCTCTTGCTTTACTTTGTTGTCATAAGACTTAGAGAATTCATTTTCTATCTTGATAGCACACGATACTATATCTTCATACGACGAGAAAGTTTGTGAGACTAATACTTGACAGAGAAATGGTTTTAACCCATCAAATAAACGATCAATCTTACTTATTGTGTTACATATATAATCTGCAGCATGCCTCGCTGACCTTGTAAAGTTTTCCTCATACTTTGCGACATTATCATCCTCCTTCTGCCTCAGACTCAGAAATTACCTCTCCACATCTGCTCAATGGTCATGTGGAAAGTATTTTTCTAAGAAAATTTCCTTAAACTCTCTCCATTCCATACTTGATACTTCTTCATCTTCCTTTGTGTTTTGAATCAACGACCACCATTGATCGACATCTCCAGTGAGGCGGTAGACTGCCATGAAAAACTTCTCCCTTTCGCTACTCCCCAAGGTGTGGAATATTCTCTCTATGGATTTTATCCATTTCACAGCTACTAATGGATTTGTACCCCCATTAAATGTTGGCGGTTGTTGCCTCATAAAGCGGTCTAACATTGATCCTCCACGTTGTGGATCAGGGTGCTCCATACGAGTAAGGTTATTATTCATAACCTGAGTGAGTTGTCCCAGTATGGTAATAAGTTGATCAGCACCAGTTGTATCTCCAGCTCCACAATAACTATCTTGAGCAGGAAGGAAATCCCTACACGGAGTGCGTGCATTGATACGGTTTCCATTACTTCCACTAGGCACCATTTCTAAAAAATGGCATAATCTAGATTAGTTTATGAATCAAAGTACATAATTCCATACTTGTAAAACACATAACATTAATTGAACTATTTAATGATATAATTAATAATCATAAAAATGTTTTCATTGAGGAAGTAAATACTCATAACCCTTCATAGTGGTTTGTAAAGAAAATGAGAATTATCCTAAGCATATCCCTGGGGGGTGTCGTAACCAAGAGTGCAGCAAGGCCTGTTGTCGTGCACCAGTTGCCATTTGAGTCTAGCTCAAAGCGGTGTTTTCGGGTTTTACCCCTAGGTACATCTGTATTAGAGCCTCCTCTACCTGCTCATATCCAGACATGGATGTATTCCTCGGAAAACTCACAAAATCTCTATAATAGAAAAATTATAGGATGTTCTTCTATACAAATCGTCAAAGTCTATCTTTGGGCTATGTGATCTATTCAGAGTTTATCTAAATCAAGTTACCAAGGTTAGCACTAAACTGCCTCTGATACCAACTGTAATACTCCGAACCCAGTTATCCAGAGTCGGTGCATTACTTCGTAACATTGGCATGATCACAAAAGATCAAGTCTCGAAAGACCGATTAGTTTAGTAGCCTTAGAAACACTATATACATTCATAAATGATACATTCCATCATAAAGTGAAAAACTACAATAACATAGTCTCCATTTTCCACGCTCAAATCCCCTTCAGACTATCCCTGCAGGTCATTCCTAAAATACTTCTTCATATCCTGGAAAAAATTAAAACATTGAAAGGGGTGAGCTCAGATGCTCAGTAAGGATAACAATATAGTGGAAGCTTTCATAAATAAACATAAACATTTAAGGCAGTGTATAACTAAAACAAAAGCCTTTTAAACTTGAACATCAATATAATATTGAAAAAGTAAAATTAAATAATTCCATTTACTTATTCACATGGATATTCTACTGGTCGAATAATCACATGAAATATCAATAACCACTTTAATAATGATGGAATGCATAATTCCAGACTATCATAACCACGTATGCAAGGCCTCGTTCCAAGACCACAAATAATATTTTTTCAAGGCCTCGTGCCAAGACACTAGTTTGTCTCATGAGACCTACCGATGCATCGAGGAGCTATATAGGGCTCCACCCATCACTTATTAAGTCCAATGCATTCCTCATATGAACAGGTTTAAACATATCATAAACCATAACATAATTGTATCACATAAAACATAAATAAAGGAAACATAACATTTCCACATTTCAATCACATGAAATCAATAAAACACATTGATATAATAAAAAAACTTTCAAAACCATTTTCAATACCAAAAAAAAGAAAGTTAAAACATTGTATTTATTTTTCATTTAAAAAAAGTTATGGCTTGTAGAAGAAGCCGAAACACAAATAATGGTCACGGCGGCGGAGAAGTCGTTGTCACCTCATACGTAAGAAAAAAACATTCCTTTTTTCGTGTAGTAAAATGCTTTGTAAAAAAGATTCCTTTTCGAATAAAAGTCAAAGTCAATGGGGTTGATAAACTGTATAAAAGAAAGTTTTGTATAAAACAAAATATGCCTCAATGAAAGGAGATTGAGATGAAGACCCATACAAAGATCATTTTTTTAAATAAAGTAGATCTATTATGTGTATTCACTATAAGTACACATAAATAAAGTAGAAATACAAGATAGGACCTAATAATATCATGACATAATTTGAAATTAGGAGATTAACCCAAAGAATAGAAATTGGGTTAAGAATTTCCCTTACATCGTGTCCAACTTGACTCGACCACTCTTTAACCTCCTGAATAATAAACTAGAGTTAATCTATACTTTCTTAAAAAACTTTTTCAAGTTCATTATCCCTTTTATATCACTTATTACAATGTTACGAAAATTATGTAGTCATTTAAGTTAATAACGGTAGTTTTGTCGATCTTTGGTACTTGAGTCAACAATAATATTTTTATAATTAAAAGTTGTTTATGTGGTAGAATATCCATTATCTCCAGAATTATATCCATGATGTAGATATCATATATATCATATATATCCAATATATACATTCATTCACAATATTACGTAACATTTAGAGGTAATAAATGAAATGCACCATTCATGGAGACGGTAAGACGTACGTACGCATGAACGCTACTTTCATTTCTATTTCATATTTAATGGAATGAATTTATAAATATATAAAGGTATAATATAATTACAGTATAATATAATGTATAATACCATTTACTCCATCCTTTATACATCCCCCATATGGCATTAACGATTCAAATCACTTTGAGGGGGCGGTAGTCCGCACTTCCTAAAATGAAATTATCGCATTTACCCATAATGGAAATCGTAAAGGTATGCCAAAAATAAAAAATACAGATTCATAAGGAAAACAAAAACATAATATATATCATATATAAAAATATTGTCATCATAATGTCCACCATGAGAGGTGTTAAAAGAAGATTGAACAATCAACGTTTCGTGAGGCAGAAATTTTCCAACCACAGAAATAGTATGTTCTTTAACCATTAGACAAAGGTGTGTGTAAGTGTAAATAAAATAATTCTCATAAAAACATCCTATTATATTTAAGATACTGGTTTTGTAACAAAATAATGGAATAAAAAGAGTTTAAGGGGTTGGAGAAGCAAAATAAAACAAAATAACATAAGAGAAGACATTACCTTAAAATCGGGTAACTCTTTTTTGATTTGAGCCAAAGGATTCCTTGGGAAGAATTCTTCCCAAAGTGAGGCTTCTAGAAGTAATATAGGGAAGTTGGGAGACAAAATGGGAAGGTTTTGGCCGAGAAAAAGGCTTGAGAGGTGAGGGTAAGGTGGTAGAGGTGGGGGCCTTTTATAAGAGGAGAGGAGGGGCACTCTTGGAAGCATTGAAATGTTACTTTATTATGAAATGATTTTCGTATTTTAAAGGTCCCACAATGATATATTTATATTTTAAGGTGATAAGGGTTCGAAATCCACCCATACAATAGTATTTGGACAAGTTTAAGTCTTATATTTTAAATTATCCTTCCATTTTATTAAAATCGTTAATTAATGAGGTAATCGTTGCATCATCATGGTATTATAATTTATTTAATTTATTTAATTTCTAAAAATTATAAAACAAATATCATGATGTAGTAAATATTTTTATATTTCCAATGAATATTTATATTCAAAAATATGACTTATATAACCCCATTTAAAAATTGTTTTAGTAAAACAACTCATGTTTGTGACATTTTTATTTTAACATTAAATAAAAAACTTTTAATGTCATTTTCCTACCAAAGTAGCTCCATGGGGTACCCAAGTTGACCCATGGATTATCTCGGCCGGCCATGTCTCATCCAATAGGGGTAGGACAAGTGTAAAGGTTTTTTCATATTTTTATAATATCATTTTTACCTTAAATTTCACTAATTTCCTTTAATCGCGATTAATTAAACTGAAAAGTTACTATTCACCAAAAAAATTATTTTAATCCCATTGAACCACATTTTCCATCCTAATGGAAACCACGTATGTCGGATTTTTGAAATTCAAATCACAGAGGTGGTAAAATTTAATTTAAACGAAAACCCAGTTTTTTAACTACCACTTAGTGGTTTCACTATTCATAAAAAATTGAAGTTTTTCAGAACAATGCCAAAATTTCACCCTAAGATATAATTGATATTCCAAATTCAAAAATGATTCCTATTTTAAAAAAATCCAAACATATAAATTGCATCAATTAATTTTATAATTAATTCCCGATGTCACAACAAATAGCGTGTCTTTAAGAAACAATATATATCAAAAGATTGACACGTGTTCATGTCCAATTTCAATGTTAAATTAATTATAATGACCACCATTGGATAAAATGGTAAAAATATATTCTAATTATACTTTAAAACCACTAAATAATATAATTTATCACTATAAATTAATTTGATTAAAAAAGTTGTTTTACGTATTTTTCACTATTCATAAAAAATTGGAAGTTCTCAGAAAATTACAAATGATTCAAATTAGGATAATTTCTATATTACGAATACAAAAATGAAGTCCATTTTGAAATATAAAATTTCTATAATTTTAAAAAGTGGTAATTACTATTCATAACGGCTGCTTTGATTAGTCGCGGTGTGTTAGAACTTGAATTTGCGTACAATTCAAGCTATTGCATTATTGAAAAAGAAGCGTATCATGGAAGCTCGGGGTGTTACATGAGGCCTTCCCATTGCCCTTACTACACCCCCGTGTCTTGCCTGACCACTATCGCGCCCTCCCCGGTGCACCCGCGACCTGCCCAGCGTCCGGCCGACCTGCCTGCACCACGCACGCTCTTCCTGCAGCCTTCCCGATTTCCACGCAGCATGCCCGCTGGGCTCCAGACTGGCCCGACCTCTCAGGTCGGGTCACTCTAGCCAATCCCCTTGTAGAAATTTCCGCACTAGCCCCGACCTTCTTACCGCGTCGCTGACGTGGTCACCTCCAGGCCAAACCACCCACGTAGTCCACTGGGTCGGGCCCAGCGAATCGGGCCAAACATTGCAGGCTGACCCGCCCAACGGGCTAGGGTCAGACATTGAGTGTCTGACCGGGTGGACCCAGACCAGGTCGGCCCAGTCTGGGTTGGGCCGAGACGGTCCAACCTGGTCGGATCCGGCCCAGGCCCATTACTGACCCCATTACCTTCTTGGGCCATATCTTTGGCACCAGGCATTTGTTTGATGAACCTTCAGTGGCGCCTGTATTCTTGGAGCGAAGCCTCCCCTTAGATAATTACCCACTGATGTTCACGGTATAGTTAAGATACGGTCAGGTTGGATCGTACACAAATCCAACCGGGCCCCGAGTCAAAAGGGCTAATAACTAATAGACTGGGCGTCCGTTTGACGCGCCTTCTGTTGGGTTGAGACCCCCATGATGTGGCAGATAGTTGAGATAATTCTACCTGAGACTTCTTGACTGTTTGAGTATCAACCAGTAGTTTGTGGAGAAGATCTTTCAGAGACGAGCAATCATTTTTGTGGGAACCTAATAGCTGGCTGAGACTTGACGACTGCTAATCTATTTGACTTAGAGTGATTCGACTAGCCCAGTGGGGAGCGCCTCTATGTGAGCATGGCAGACCCAGGGTGGGGATCACCTTTGTGTTAGCGCGGCAGACCCACAGTAATAGACATGTGGAGTAACTCAGTAGGCTACGAGGGTGAGAACCTTTGTGTGAGTGCAACAGACCTAGGGTGGGGAGCGCCTCTATGTGAGCATGGCAGATTCACGATACTCGATAAGAGGAGTACCTCAACAGTCCATGTTAGTGGGAAACACTCTGTGTGACGCGGCAGGCCCACTATACTCGATAGATAAGGAGTTATCTAGTATCTGAGGGTTCAGATTGATACTACCCCTAGAATAAAATCCTGGTTCAGCTGAGTCAATGACTTTTGTGTTTTCCTCATGTTTGAGATGGTTTATAAGATAACTTATGTATATGTATGGGCATATAACTATGTAATGATTATCAGTTGATTTCATACTTTTTGGTTTGTCCTTATTTGATTTTGTGAGACCTTGAGGGTCACATAGTCCCTATTGAGTATTGTTATACTCACCCATGCGTGGTCTATGCCCGTACATCATTATGTTGGTTGCAGATGATGGATAGCGCTGACTGAGGTAGAGAGTAGCTAGACTGTATGGTACCTAGAGGTGGGCCACTCGGTGTGACGGTATACAGAGGAGATGTATGGATGAGAGAGCTGAGGAGGACATCTGTACCTACACTTTAGGTAGGAACCCTGAAGGATGACCCAGTAGCTACTTTATTTTTCATCGGTTGTACTCTCTTTTAGTTGTACTTGTACTTTCCAGTTGCGCAGGTATTTTCGGCCTGTTTTACATTCAAACACTTCTTTTGTAAATAGTTTTACATAGTGTTTTTCTTTCAGTTGTGTACTCTGATGTGTTTTTTTACTGTTATAAAGGCAATGCCTTCCCAGTTTAGGGATTTACACTATTGGTTCTAGGTTCCCATCCCAGGCCTATGGAAGGCGGGCTAGGGGTAGTCACGATACGGGCCCTGGGGGACGGGTCGTGACATTTGATTGCTTTTAAAGATTTTGAATTTTACATTACTCGTTTGTATGATATATATTCATTCATGTTTGACATGTGACATCTGTATGCAATTGTATAGGGTTTCAGCTGTTCTAAATGAGTTATTTATTTTTCCTAGATATTATATTTATTACATTATGTCAATTTTTTTGTTTTAATTTTTCCATAGTGTATTGTTTCCCCTCATCTCCAATAATCGACCCTCTTTTATTTATCATAGTATTTAGCATATGATGAGTCAAAAACATTACCAGATAGAAATACAGTAAGGGAAATAGTTTAGGGGATTTGGGGATGGCATGGTACACATATCATTGATGGTAACTATGAAATGATGGGAAAATATTAGAGATTTAATAGAATTTATTAAAGAAAAACAAAAATGATGAATGATTTTAGTTTTCTTTATATGGATATATATATATATATATATATTAATGAAGTATAACCATTATATATATAATCATTTTTACGGACATTATACAATTTTTCATTGGGAATGTGTTCATTGGATGTATTGTTACTGGGTAAATGTGAATCAAATAGAAATATTAATGTCATGTAATTATTTTGTATAAAATTAAAATGATATAATTCATATATTATAAATAATGAAAATGAAATATAAAATATAAATATAATATTGAATTTAACTAATATATTAATTTAACCACCCAAACTAATATTAATGAAAATTCCTATTAATCTAATTAAAAGTATTGTAATGTAAAATGGTTATATAAAACATATTTACATCCATGGTTTTATGATTTTGGGTTTTAAAATACCTTTAATAATTGTGATTGTTTATAATATAGAAATTGAATAGTAATCACATGATTAGTATAAATCTAAGTCTTTAACAAATCAAATTTAATCAGACAAAGGAAGTGATGGCCTCATCCAGTAGAATTGCACCATGAGAAGCCCATTTGTCAGATCTCAAAAAGGTGTTAGTATCACTGGGATTCTCTCTTTAACAAGCCCATTCCAAGATTCAAAATGTTAAGGTTGAACGAAATTACCTATGAGAAAAAGAGATGTAAATAGAGATTACCACCCCAAGTGATGTTACACGAGCCACCAGAAGTGTCTTTCACCATCACACACCAAACCTAGAGGTCATATTCAGGTGTTATAAGTTATTATGTAACAAGTACCAAACATTGTTATTATATGAATTATTTTTTTATAGATTAAATAATATACATTCATTTTATTATTTTTACTTTGTAAAAGAGTTTTCATTCACAAATAATTTTTTTTGTTAATATTCAATTAAATAATATATTTTTATGAATAAAATAATTTTTTTAATAAATAATATTTATAAAAAATATTATTACGAAATAATTTTTTTTTTAAATATAAATGATCATACAATTCTGATACCATTGCAATTTTGATAATGTTTTTGTCAAAACCCCTGAATTTTGAAAAAAAAATTGTTATTATTATAAAAGAAAAAATTAACATATTTAAAAAATTATTTAGATTAGATGGATATTATTTATATAATCAGGAAATCAAAATTATCCAGTGGTGAATCATAGAAATTCATGTGCAATGAGGGTTTACTCAAGACAATTAATGTATAATGAGGCTTTACTCATTCTTTATGTGCAATGAGCCTTGGATCATGCTAATATCATGTTAAATGTAGTTTCCACATCTCCATGTTATGAAAATCATGCTATATCAAGACTTTATGTTCATGTTTCTCTTATTCTCCAATTATAAGAATATTGCATAACATGTAAACTATTTTTCATGATATTCCTTGTTTACTCCCTTATTAGTCTATATAGCTCACCCTTTTCTTATGTATGTCTTTGGGTTATCCCATGAAATTCTATATATTATGGAATGTTGTGGTCATCTAAATTATGTTTTCAATAAATATTTTTTATTTTATGTCGCCAATTTTCATTTAATGTACCTTCTTTTCCAAGACACTGGACCTCTTGATCCTCATATTTTTTAAGTGAAAGTTTATGTAATAAATCATGTTAATTGGTGTAATAAAGAGCAGGGATGTTATCACTGGTATCGGAGGATAGGTTTAGATATGTTATGTTATTAGTATTTGAAAACCCTGGAAAATCCATAAAGATAAGAATAAGTATAATAAAAACATCACATAATTTTCTTGAGTATAGAGTATGTGTTTTATCAACTAAATACATCCCTGTCTGGATACAAATAAGTTGAGATGGATCTTGCATAGATGTATATATGGTTAAAACCCCAAAACACCACATTAATCTAGAATCGAATAGGAATGTGTGCATTAGAATGTGCCTTGCTGGACTCTCGGTTCGACACTCCTAGGGGGAATTATTTAGTAAATTCCAATCATTAGTATACACTCTTTTAAAGGAAATAAAAAATGCCCCTAAGAATATATGTTGGGAAGTATATCGTTGATATAATAGATTGATGTCTATAAATTCATATATTAAGGAAATAAACGTTATTTAAAATATATCCCTTTTTTCATTGGATTCCTCAATATGTGTTTCCTCTTACATTCATTTTATTCTAGCCAATGGATGGTAGTTGGAGGAATTAGGCTAACAACTTATACATAGATCCATGTGATGACTATTATAATGACATTCCCAATCTTATGGGAGTGGGAATCAAAAACATTTCCATGATACTCTCTTAGTTAACTCTTGTTTTGAATATAAATATGGGTCAAGAAGAACATTAAACCCCCCCTAGAAAGAAAAATATCCAATATAGAGATTTATGAGACAAAGGCCGCCTATATTTAGTGGATCATATGATCCATAAATCTCTAAAAAATTGATAAACTCCATTTATATGATTTTATCCATCCATCAATATTCCATACATGAGATGTTTTTCTAAGTACTTGTCTTGTAGAGGGTGAAGCTTTCCAATGGTGTACATATATCAAAAATATGAAGACTATGGATGAGGTCAAGGAATTCGAATGAAAGTATTTCTGGCAAATCATTTTCGATAAATATTTTCATCACAATCTCTAACATATGATGGAAATGAACCTCCTTTCCCTCAAGGAAAAAAGATGAAAAATCCATCATAGAATATGTGGAAAACATCACAAGGCTTGCACGATACACCTCCGACATTTTCATTACCCCAAATTTATGGTTGACCGCTTCATTGGTGGGATTAAAACTATCCTATGGATTGTACTTGTGATTTATGACTTCAATAGCTATGAGTATGTTCTTTGATGTGCCCTCAAAGTCAAAATGGGGATCAACAAATCTTAGGGGTAACATGGGGATATTATGCGGAAAATGAACATTAATTTGGGTGGACTGAGGGATAAATATAATGGCGAAAAGATATTACATCACCCCCATTTCCAATCCGGAAGAAAGAGGAACCATGGAAATATCATGGAAGGGATAATGAAATGCTTTAGGTGTGGAACAGATGATAACATGGACATTAATTTCCAAAATGTAAAACCATTTGCTGCGATAAATGAGAGGAATGATATGTTCGACCCTCAATGCGTTGTTCATTGATTCAACTACAAATAATCATGGCACTTTGCCAACAACTTCCCTAATCCAAGAATTTTCAGAGGAAACCAACAACTTCCAAGGTAGAAAGGGTGAGCTTTTTCCATCACTACCACCGAAGTGAATCCAGACAATGAAGTGAAGACAGGTACGATAGATATTGATTCCTATAGAGTGAACATACATTTTGATTCTGGTTCTATGAATTTTGTTTCCTGAAAGTTTAGTAGAACAGTCCCAAAATAACCAAAAATAATTGAATTATAATTTCCAGTGAGAAACATAATGGTAAAATTGTTTCATCCCATTAATATATCTCATCCCCTACAACAATTTATTTTATTGAACTTATTTGTAAACATCATCCTACTCCCTTTGCTAAAATTTTATGCAATTCTTGGAATGAGTTGTTTTTATCTATATAGAGCCACTATAAATTTCAATGAGAGGGAAATCAATCTCCAAAGGTGAATCGACCCCCCTGACAAGGATGAATCTCCTTTAGAACCATCATCTCAAGCATGCATATTAATGCCCTATTCTCACATATATCATTATCACATTATTGATTATAAAGAGACAAACATCCTTGAAGAAATTAATATTATGTGGGAATTCACAGAAGTGTATCACTGGTAATTTTATGGCATTCCTCCTAGAAGAGATGTTGAATTATAGATTGATTTTATATCAGGGACTTTTATAATATCCAAGACTCCATATTTAATGATATTGTAGAGCATGATGTGATAATTAAATAACCACATGAGAATATGTCTAAATGGTTTATACGCCCAAGTGCTTCACCTTAGGGTGAACCAATTATAATCATCAATTAGATGGATGGGTCAATGCGCCTTTGCATTGATTATCATAAACACAACAAAAATCATGATAAATAACATGTTTCCTCTTCCAGGAATTGACGACTTCTTCGTTCAACTACACTGAGAACAATACTTCTTTAAGGTGCATTTGTGGTCTGGATATTACCATGTAAGTGTGAATAAGGTGGATATCCCCAATGTTTCATTTCCCAGATGGTACAGGAACTATGAATTTATAGTAATGCCTTCAGGACTAAAAAATTCTCAAGAAATCATCATGATCTTGATGAATACATTTTCTAGATATTACCTAAACAAATTTGTGTTGGCCTTCATAGATGATATTCTAATATATTCCAAAACCAATGAGGATCATGAAGAGCATCTTATCACTGTACTAGATACCATATATATGAATAATCTCTAAGAAAAGAATACCAAGTGTGAGTTATATTTACGAAATTTACATTTATAGGTTATATCATCACAAGAAATGGGATATATGTGGATACCTCAATGAGAAATTCTATTTAGGGATGGTCAAGGCCATCATCTAGGAAACATATCCCTAGATTAAATGGGTTAGTTGGATAAAATCACTTATTTGTGAGAAATTTCCCATGATTGTCAATCCCTCTTTTCATGCAAACTCAGAAGGGTGTAAATTTTTCATGGATTGATTAATGAAAGGATAGATTCAAGGAGTTGAATTTTAAATATTTTGATGTTAACTTTTACTAAACAAAAAATAAATTTATAATAAATAATTTAATTTATTGATGTGGTCAATTTCATTTTTTGGAATAAAAAAACTAATTTAGATAAACATGGAATTACCAATGGAAAAATAAAATTAAGTGAAAATTGTAAAATAATGTTGTATGGACACAAAATACCATAAATTCATATCATTAAATTTATTTTTGGGGGATTTTATGACCAAATAATACCCAACATCCATTATTTATCAACATTATATCCACTTTAATAATAAAATGATTTCGATATAAAATAAATAATTAATATTTATGGGAATATCAATAAAACTATACTATAATAGGAAACCTCATATTAAACTAGAAAAATAATCCATAATATAGATTATTGGATGAATATAATTATATTTTAACTCTCTTAAAATGTTATTATACATTTTTTATCATCTTATTCCATGAAAGAAATTTGAAACACCTCATTCCAAATGAACTCCAATTAAAATTTTGTGAATTCTCCAAGGTCAGTACGTAGTTCTTCAGGATCATTTTCATATTCTATATAATATAAACTAATCATTATTCTAATTAAACTATATAATTATATCTGTTAAATATTATTATTCTTAAATGAAATTCATAATTCAATTACAAATTTGTAAATTCTTACAAATTTATTAATTCAATATTTTCTTCGTTTAAGTTAGTTTATCCATCAATTTGATTGATTCAATAAATTAGGAATAAGAATACAGAAATAAATAATTTTTTTATATTAATTTATGAAATAATTTTTATCCATGAATATGAATTTATTAGGGTGGGATAAAATAAAAATGACCCCTATAAACTTAATTGTTATTATTGATAAATTACCTGAAACATGGTCTTCTTTTATTTTATTCCTATAAACCACACACACAAATTAAATAAAATGAACATATTGCATTAAAATTATTTAGACAAAGTGATTCCATTAACATTATGAATTCATAAATAATGAACAGGGTTAAAAAGAATGATTATTTTCATTTTCCAATATCAAGCTTGTATAAAAATAAAAAATTACTAAATTTTGATGATACAAATAGACAATAAATTACTAAAATATGCATAGTGTTAGATTATAATTAATGATTATAATACCTAATTATTATGAATATTGTTTTGAAATATGTTATTAAGATTATTTTTTATATTATATAGGTGGTAAATGATTTCTCATTATAGTAATGAGAAAGTGTACGGGTTTTTCATCAAAATAATATTTAGTGGAGTTTTGTATTATATTAACTAGCTTAATTATATTGATAATTTATTTTAATTAATATTAAGTTGTTTAAAAAAATTCAATTTAATACATTAATTATTTAATCCATATAATTTTCATTTTATCTTCTGTTTTGGATTCCTCTTTTACCCATTCTATATCTATTTCATTCAAAGCACACATTTAAACCAAGATAGTATTTTATAGACAATGACTTGTGGGAAGTGTTTATTATTTATATCTAAAATATAATTTATGTTATTTCTAATTATAATATATTGGTTTCAGATATCCAATTACAATTTTCATTAACTTTGGTAAATATTTCATCTGAAAGGGTTTGTGTTAGTGGAACCAACTATATTTATTTTACCCAGTACGATATCATTTTACAAATCGAACATAATTTTCTTAAATGTAAATATATATATATATATATATAAATATTATTATTTATTGATAAATTTAACTTCATTTATATAAAAAATTAAACATAACATTATATTTTATAAAAAATCATTATATATCTACATTTTACTTCTCTATAATTTGTTACAAGTATACCTTTTATCATCATGTTATTAAAATGAACCATTTTTTAAATTTTATGTTATTCTATGTATTAAGATTCATCCATTTTTTAAGGTTTTATAATGTAATTAGTTTTCAAATTTTATTTTAAATAACCTTATTTTATAATTTTAATGTCAAAATATAACATATATTTTCTCAACTTTTTCCATTAAATATTCTAATGATCTTATAACACTATTTTAAATTACTTTATTATTCTTGTAATGTTTCATATGAATCAATGGAGGTATAATAAAATTGATTAAATCCCGGTTATATTTTCATGATGGATTATTATATTTTATTATTTATTATTTATGAGGACTATGTCTTTCACAGTAGTTAGTTATAATATAGTGGGATTACTATTATATTAAAGATCATATATAATACTTTTTTAATTTTATCTTCATATTATTTTTTTATGATAACAAAAATTTTGTTACACTATAATTCATTTTTTATAATATAATACTAAAAATATTAAAACACATATATATTATGAGTCATTGTCTGTTTGGTGAATTTTTTTTATATAATTCACCTGGAACATGGGTATAAATTCATTATTTGTAAAATTTGAAACATGTCTTTATATTTGTAACACCCCAGGTAAAGAAAGAATATTACATCTTTATATTTATCCATATTTGTGAATAAAATATTAATATTACTTTAAAGGTAACGCTATGCTCGATGGCGTACCCAATATGCATCAACGAGTTTCTTGGGAATCTTCCGTTGCACTCTAATAATAAAATAATATTATTTTAAATGGTGGTTAACACATATCCATTGTATTGGCGGGAAAGGATAGAATAACTAAAATATTATTATATATGTTTGTCAAATATTTTTACTCTTTACAGTAAATGTTAGAGGATTACAAATGAAAATGAATCCAGTTTTTAAGCAAAAACATTCTAATATTCTTTAAAAGGTTGATTAACCGCCTTTTAATGGCGAACCTCATTTAAATCCACTTTATGAAAATTTTATAAGCTATATTTTTCAAAATAAACATATTATTTATGATTGGGACATTGAAATTTACCTTGGGTTAATTTTTGATATTTTTCTGACTGTGTTCATTTTTCAATGAATAGTGAAAAATACTACATTTTACATCAAAACTGCATTTTCATATAATTTAATTATATGGTTATATTATCTTTTTAATTTATTCTAAAGTGTAATTAGAATATATTTTTAACATGTAATTAAATGATGGTCATTGGTATTAATTTCACTTTGGAATTAGGCATAAACAAGTGCCAAACTTTTCATAAATATTGTTTCTGAAAAACCCGTTATTTGTTTTGACAACGAGATGTTTTTTTAAAATTAATTATTGTAATTTATGTGATTGTATTTTGGTAAAATGGATTACATATTTCGAATCAGAAGGTCCAAATTATGTAATTAAGGCTCTTTTGTTTTTGGACTTTATGAATAGTAACGACGGTAATTATCTTTAATTATCTTGATTAAGGAGTAATCAGGTAGTTAAAGATAATAAAATAATATCATAATAATATAAAATGAACACAAAATGTGTCCTAAGGCTACTGGTTGTCTCATGGCCGACCATGGTATGCCTTGTGCCAAACTTGGGGGGCCCCATAGAATCAATTTTGTGAGAAAGTGACTTTTTATCTTTTTATTTTTAAAGAATATTAAATGTAACAAAGAATGTATCACCTAAGTAAAATATTTTTAATTTTGTCTACATAAGTGATCATTGGGACTATAAATATTAATTGGAAATCTAAAAATATTTCCTACATCATAGTATTTTTATATAACTTTTAGACATTAAATAAATTAAATTATTTATGACATCATGATGATGCAGCGATGACCTCATTATTTAACGATTTAAATAAACTGGAAGGATAATGTAAAATCTAAGACCTACACATGTCCAAAACCTATTGGATGGGTGGATTTCGAATCCTTATCACCTTATCCTCGAAACACATCAATGTGGGACCATTAAAATCCGAAACTCATTTGAAAATAAAGTTACATTTTATACCTTTCTAAGAGTGCCCCTCCTCTCCTCTTAGAAAAGGCTCCCACCTCTACCTCCTTACCCACACTCCCAAAGCCTTGGTCTCGGCCAATCCCTGCCCATTTTTTCTCTCCACATCCCTCTATAACTCCTTGAAGCCTCACTTTGGGCATAATTCTTCCCAAGGAAGCCTTTGAGCTCAAACCAAAGGGAGTTACCCGATTTAAATTTAATGTCTTCACTTGTGTCCTTTTGTTTTATTTTGATTCTCCAAACCCCTAAACTCTTTTTATTATTTTTTTGTAACAAATCCAGTATCTTCAATATACTAGGATGTTGTTATAATATGTATTCGAGCTACACTTACACACACCTTCGTCTAATGGTTAAAGAACATATTGTTTCTGTCGTTGGCGATTTTCTGCCTCACGAAACGATGATTGTTCAACAATATTCTAACACCTTAAAAGGTGGCCATTAAGATGACACTATATTTATATATGATATATAATATGTTTATGTTTTACTTAAGATTCTGTATTTTTCATTTATGGCATACCTTTATGGTTTCCATTATGGGTAAACACGATATCTTCATTTAAGGAAGTACGGACTACCGCCCCCTCAAAGTGATTTGATTCGTTAATACCATATGTGGTACGTATAAAGGATATATTTAATTATATTATATATGATACCATACTGGAATAATATTATGTATCATTATGTTTTAATTCCATTAAATATGAAATAGAACTGGAAGTAGCGCTCATGCGTACGTACGGTTTACCGTCTCCATGAACGATACATTTAATTTCTTGTCTCAAAGTGTTATGTAATATTATAAGTATATATATATAATGGATATATATGTGATATATTACATCTAAATTATTTATATCATTCTGTAATTATAAAATATATATATATATCTCTCATTTTGTTTTTATTCCATTAATATGACAAAAAATTAAAGTAGTGTTCATGCGTACGTACGACCTACCGTCTCCATGAACGGTGCTATTAATTTTTATCTCCAAATGCTATGGAATAGTATAAAATGAATATATACTAGATATATATGATATTTAAAACATAAATACTATTCTGTATATGATGTACCTATAACTACATGGAAAATTATTTTCCAACAAGTTTAATTTTTGACTTATGTACCAAACATCGACAAAAAACATCTGATATGAACTCATATTATTAACCAATTAATATAACATTAAAATATTTGATATGAACTGAATAATAATCATTATAGGAGGTCCTTAGGTAATTATAAATTGAACAAAGTTTATTATTCAGGAATATAAATAAACGAACAAGACAAGTTGGACTTGAGGTAAGGGATCCTACTCCTCTCTTTATTTTTAAGTACACCCTTTTATGTCATTCCTTTTAAGCTCATATTTATTTTGATTGGGATGTTATTTTATATTAATCATACTGTATATTTTATGTTCCTATGATGAGATACCCTATTACCTCTCATCAATCCATATTGTAAGTTTTAAGTGGTGTCGTTAGGCTGCCGAGTTTTTGTAAGGGGTTTTTCATCTCACCTTTATTCCCGTGAGATTTATGCTACATTTGCCACAATTTCCTTTGAGTGGTTTATGTTCTTCCCATTATTATACAATTTGTTTCGTATAATTTCATTTATGGGTATTCACATCTTCATTGTATGACCCTTCTTCCATGGGTTGTACATTTCGAAAGTTACCCAACTCGGTAAGAGGACCTTCCACCCTCCTCTTTTTAAAAGACTTATTTTGTTATGTCTTTTAATTCACATTCTGTTATGTTGGGATATGTTCTTTTATATCCATATGGATGTAAATTTTATGTCCAAGTGATTAGATTCCCTTTCTATATCTCATCAACTCATTTTCTGAATTTTGAAGTGATGTCGTTAGGCTGTCGAATTTTACCAAGGGAACTTTTTAACCCAATTTCGATCTCTTTGGGTTCAACATGTAGTTATTGAATATGTCATCTTTTTAATATGTGTGAATGACCTTCTATTTTTTTAAACTTAATATCCTCTTATATTGGGTCTATTTATGTTTTTCACACATAATTTTGAGATTGAATTATCCCTAATTTAAGGATACCTTCTTTATAACGGAATTCATCACATTTGACATTTCTATTGAGACATCATTGTAGTTATGCACCAATTCACTCTTATATGGTGTATATAATATACTTTGGAACATTATATCATGAATCCATTTATTCTGATGAAATTATAAAGTTCTGACTAAATGTTATTCATCAATTTTTGTATTCAAGCGTTTCTAATTTTGGTAGAACCCCTTTAACCAAAATATCGCTTTAAATGTTTTAATTATTTGTTCTTATTAATATCCATGTTTTCAAAATGGTTTTAAGGATTTATTTATATGGATATTAATGGTTTAAAATTTTAAAAGCTTCAAGGTGGTATGGGACACTTTGATTCAAAAATCTCTTTATTAAATGTTTTAAATGGGTTTGGAAATGGTTTCTTTTTGAATGGATTCATTATTTCAATATACTAAAATGTTATATTGTGATTGAAATGTGGAAATGTTATGTTTCCTTTAGGCATGTTTTATGTTATACATTTATTTTATGGTTCTTGGGAATTGTTATGAAAACGGGTGGTTCCGTGATAAACTATGGGCGGGTGAGCCCGATATAGCTCTCCAATGCATTGGGTAACGCGAAGGAGTGAAACATTAAGGTTTCTCCGAAGAGATTTAAGGAATATACTGTGGTGGGTATTCCAAACGTAACCAAGAGGGTTACTCCCTACGTAAGAATGTTATGAATGCCTCAAGTTACCTTTTATTTCTTATGATTTCTATGATTTATTCATGATTTGGTGAGGTATGTTAAAGTGCCTATGATTTATGGGTAATGAATGATTTAATTCTTATGTATATATGAACTCATGTTTCCATTCTATATTGTTTTTATAACCCTTACTGAGATTATTATGCTCATCCAAAGTTTTTTTGAAATGTTTTTCACAGGTCAAGGGAAAGGTACATGAAATGATGATAGTGTCAAGGAAGTGTCAAGAAAGAATCCATGTTTTATTTTAAATATGTTTCCGTTGAGGGGAAAAATGAATACTATCTTTTATGTAACCAATTTGTTTAAATGTGGAATGTAATGCAAGTTTTATGATCTAATTCTCTAAAACTCTAAACCTGAAAAGATCCTCAATGTGTAATCTTGTAATAACTCATGATTAAGTATGGTTTAATGCTGGGGCCTTATAGTTGGTATCAAAGGTTGGTTTAGATAACTTTAGAGGTTAGGTTATTCTTTAAGCATAAGTTACATTTCCATAATGGGTAGGATTTTAGAAAGATTCCTATTTTTAGATAAAGTGAATGAGTAAGTATATCTTAGTGTTTATCTTCCTCATTAGTACATGATGGTTTTGTTGATATACTCACACTGACCTTTTTGGTTTTAGTAAATGGCTGGATCTAGCAGGCACCAAAGTAACAGTGGATGTGAAGGAAACTGTGACAGTTTTTTGAGCAAGCAACTGAATGATATGGTAGATGCAATGAGAACTCTTGTGATTATCCTCAACCAACTATCTGGAGCCATGATTGACCACCTAAACCTTGGTGATTTCTCTAAGGCATCATATATCCGAGAAACAAATCCCTATGGAACTACAGTTAATAATCATAAAGGTAAGTGTGTTCAAAAACTTATGTGTCAAAAATGTGGAAAGAAACACCTAGGAAAATGTTTCAAAGGGACAGAAATATGCTATAGATGTGGAAATGAAGGTCATAAAGCAAGAACCTGCCATGGAAAAATGAAGCATCCAGTTGACTCGTGGAAAGGGAAAGAAGTTCTTTCTGAGGGATCAATTGAATGTTTTAAATGTGGTGTGCATGGTCATTATGAAAACACATGTCCTATGAAGAAGTTTCGTGAATGGGATCACCAAGATCGTGCAAATGTTCGTTTACCAATACCTAATGCCATTCCGATTAAGGATGAAGAAACTGAAAATGACCAATCAAAGGTATGGATTATTTCATGACTATTGTTTTCCTATTTTGGAATCTTAGGATATGATTCATGATTTTGTTTGTAAGAAAGAAGTATTTCAGAATAAGTTGGAAAGGAATGGTTAATGGATCATGAAGAATGTTGAATGAGTAAGATGTCAACATATAAGGGCTTCAAGAGTTATGGTGAAATTCTTAAGAGTATTAAGTCTCTTTTGATGATGGGGTTACATTAGAAGACTTTTTATATTATGTGTAACCCTGATGTTTAATATACAAAAATTTTATTCAAGAAATAGTTGTCTGTTCTTTTGTGGACATAGTTATAAAGACCCATTTGGGTTATTATGATCCTTACTTTTGAGGTAATTATGGGTTACTATATGTTATGATGGAAGTGAAAGGAATGAGATAAAATTGAGGTTAAATTATGTTATGGTTATTTTTGATGATTTTATCTCTTTTTGGAGAATGATTTGAGAATTATATAGTTTTGGAAAAAGGACGAGACGCAGACCGTGTGACAACCCGTCGTGTCGGACAATGCTGTGGGAATCGAACCCACAACCAAAGTGCAACTGGTATTTATCGCCTACCACTGGACTACGTGAAGTCCCTGGTTAGTTTGACTAATTACTTTTAGTTAAATGATTTTATGAATTAAGAGTAATTTTATTTTGGAAAATATATTAACCTATCATGGAGGATATGTGATTAGGTTAATTACTTTTCAATACGGGACTTTAAGAGAAACTAATGTTGTTGGGAGATAAATGTTACGATTTAACTTGGATGACTATGTGACTAAATCCTTAAAATATTTGGGTTTCAATCTTAGTTTGGTTTACATTGAATAATTTTATAGACAAGTTGTTTATCGAATGGTCCTCGTTGAACTTTGGGTTTTGTTGGACAAATTTTGGAGATTAAGAATAGATTTTATTTTTATAAAGGGTTATCCTTTTCTGGATTATTTGATCTTGTACTAACCTTTTTGGTTTGGTTCTGGTAAAATTCTAAAGACATGGAAAGTATATAGTTCTCTTTTGTGGATTAGGTGATTCTCTAGAAGTTGAGTATAGTGAACAAGTCTTCCTAAATACTCGTCTTTAGGAGAAAATATGAGTTTGTGTAAGAAATCTAATAAAAGTTGGAAGTCAACATGATAAGTAATTATGTTTCCTTATGAATAAATTCCTCAATAAAAAAAATGTTCTCTATTAACTTTTCCTTCTGGGGAATCGAATACCGTTTAACCCATCACAAGTTTGTGATTTTATTATAGTTAACTTTCTCCTAGACATGTTTACTATCACTCTCCATCAGAACATGACCCTTTTTTTTCGTCCATGTCTATATTTTCATACTTGGAATCCTAGTATGGGTTAACTCGGGTGACCTCTGTACTTATCTTTCTTTATTTTAAAGTGATTGTTTTACCGACTCTTGTTCCGATATGGGACTTTCAAGGATGTTTCCAAGCCCAATTTTAAAATTGCGAGGACGCAATTTCCAAAAGGGGGGAAGGATGTAACACCCCAGTTAATTAAAGAATATTACATCTTTATATTTATCCATATTTGTGAATAAAATATTAATATTACTTTAAAGGGAACTCCATGCTTGATGGCATACCCAATACGCAACATCGAGTTTCTTGGGAATCTTACGTTGCACTCTAATCATAAAATAATAATATTTTAAATGGTAGTTAACACATAGCCGTTTTATTAGAGGGAAAGGATAGAAATAACTAAAATATTATTATATATGTTTTTCAAATATTTTTACTTTTTACAGTAAATGTTAGAGGATTACAAATGCAAATGAATCCAGTTTTTAAGCATAAACATTCTAATATTCTTTAAAAGGTTGATTAACCGCCTTTTAATGGAGACCCTCTTTTAAATCCACTTTTTGACAATTTGATAAGCTATATTTTTCAAAATAAACATATTATTTATGATTGGGACATTGAAATTTACCTTGGGTTAATTTTTGATATTTTTCTAACAATGTTCATTTTTCAATGAATAGTGAAAAATACTGCATTTTACATCAAAAATGCTTTTTCGTATAATTTAATTATATGGTTATATTATCTTTTTAATTTGTTTTAAAGTTTATTTAGAATATATTTTTTCCATGTAATTCAATGATGGTCATTGGTATTAATTTCACTTTGGAATTAGGCATAAACAAGTGCCAAACTTTTCATAAATATTGTTTCTAAAAACCCGCTATTTGTTTTGACAACGGGATGTTTTTTTAAAATTAATTATTGTAATTTATGTGTTAGGATTTTGTTAAAATGGATTACATATTTGGAATCAGAAGGTCCAAATTATTTAATTAAGAATCTTTTGTTTTTGGACATTATGAATAGTAACGACGGTAATTATCTTTAATTATCTTGATTAAGGAGTAATCGGCTAGTTAAAGATAAAAAAATAATATCATTATAATAACAAATGACCACAACATGTGTCATAAGCCTACTGGTTGTCTCATGGCCGACAATGGGATTCCTTGTGCCAAACATGGGGGCCCCATGGAATCACTTTTGTGAGAAAGTGACTTTTTATCTTTTTATTTTTAAAGAATGTTAAATGTATCAAAGAATGTATCACCTATGTAAATTGTTTTTAATTTTGTCTAACTAAGTGATCTATTGTACAATAAATATTCATTGGAAAGATAAAACTATTTCCTAAATCATAGTATTTTTTATATAATTTTTAGACATTAAATAAATTAAATTATTTATGACATCATGATGATGCAGCGATGAACTCATTATTTAACGATTTAAATAAAATAAAAAGATAATGTAAAATCTAAGACCTAAACATGTAAAAAAACCTATTGTATGAGTGGATTTTGAACCCTTATCACCTTATCCTCTAAACACATCAATGTGGGACCATTAAAATCCGAAACTCATTTGAAAATAAAGTTACATTTTATACCTTTCCAAGAGTGCCCCTCCTCTCCTCTTATAAAAGGCCCCCACCTCTACCTCCTTACCCACACTCCCAAAGCCTTTGACTCGGAAAACCACTGACCATTTGGTCTCTCCACATCCCTCTATAACTCCTTGAAGCCTCACTTTGTGCAGAAGTCTTCCCAAGGAAGCCTTTGAGCTCAAACCAAAGGGAGTTACCCGATTTTAAGGTAATGTCTTCACTTGTGTCCTTGTGTTTTAGTTTTCTTCTCCAACCCCCTAAACTCTTTTTATTATTTTATTTTGTAACAAATCCATTATCTTCAATATACTAGGATGTTTTTATAAGAAGGATTCTATCTACGCTTACACACACCTTCGTCTAATGGTTAATGAACATACTGTTTCTATGGTTGGCGATTTTCTGCCTCACGAAACGATGATTGTTCAACATTCTTCTAACACCTTCAAAAGAGGCCATTAAGATGACACTATATTTATATATGATATATAATATGTTTATGTTTTACTTAAGATTCTGTATTTTTCATTTATGGAATACCTTTATGGTTTCCATTATGGGTAAACGCGATATCTTCATTTAAGGAGGTGCGGACTACCGCCCCCTCAAAGTGATTTGATTCGTTAATACCATATGTGGTAAATATAAAGGATATATTTAATTAAATTATATATGATACCATACTGGAATACTATTATGTATCATTATGTTTTAATTCCGTTAAATATGAAATAGAAATGGAAGTAGCGTTCATGCGTACGTACGGTTTACCGTCTCCATGAACGGTACATTTAATTTCTTGTCTCAAAGTGTTATGTACTATTATAAGTACATATATATAATGGATTTATATGTGATATATTAAATCTAAATGATTTATATCATTCTGGAATTATAAAATATATATATATCTCTCTCATTTTGATTTAATTCCATTAATATGACAAAAAATTAACGTAGTGTTCATGCGTACGTACGACCTACCGTCTCCATGAACGGTGCTTTTAATTTTTATCTCCAAATGATATGGAATAGTATAAAATGAATATATACTGGATATATATGATACTTAAAACATCAATACTATTCTGGATATGATGTACCTAAAACTACATGGAAAATTATTTTCCAACAAGTTCAATTTTTGACTCATGTACCAAACATCGACAAAAAACGTCTGATATGAACTCATTTTATTAACCAATTATTATAACATTAAAATATGTGATATGAACTGAATAATAATCATTATAGGAGTTACTTAAGAAATTATAAATTGACCAAAGTTTATTATTCAGGAATATAAAGAAACGAACAAGACAAGTCGGACTTGAGGTATGGGATCCTACTCCTCTCTTTCTTTTTAAGTACACCCTTTTATGTCATTCCTTTTAAGCTCATATTTCTTGTGATTGGGATGTTATTTTATATTACTTTTACTATAATTTTTATTTTACTATGATGAGAGACCCTATTACCTCTCATCAATCCATATTATAAGTTTTAAGTGGCGCCGTTAGGTTGCCGAGTTTTTGTAAGGGGTTTTTCATCTCACCTTTATTCCCGTGAGATTTAAGCTACATTTGCCACAATTTCCTTTGAGTGGTGTATGTACTGCCCATTATTATACACTTTGTGTAGTATAATTTCATTTATGGGTATTCGTATCTTCATTTTATGACCATTCTTCAATGGGGTGTACGTTTCAATAGTTACCCAACTCGGTAAGGGGACCTTTCACCCTCCTCTTTTTAAAAGACTTCTTTTGTTATGTCTTTTAATTCACATAATATTATGTTGGGATATGTTCTTGTATATCCTTATGGATGTAAATTTTATGTCCAACTGATGAGATTACCTTTTTATCTCTCATCAACTCATTTTCTGAATTTTTATGTGATGCCGTTAGGCTGTCGAATTTTACGAAGGGAACTTTTTAACCCAATTTCGATCTCTTTGGGTTCAACATGTAGTTATTGAATATGTCATCTTTTGAATATGTGTGAATGGACTTCTATTGTTTTACACTTATAATCCACTTATATTGGGTGTATTTATGTTTTTCACACATAATTTTGAGATTGAATTATCCTTAATTTAAGGATACCTTCTTTATAAGGGAATTCATCACATTTGAAATTTCTATTGAGAATTCATTGTTGTTATGAACCAATTCACTATTATATGGTGTATATACTGTCCTTTGGAACATTATATCATGAATCCATTTATTCTCATGATATTATAAAGTTTTGACTAAATGTTATTCCTCAATTATTGTATTCCAGCGTCTCTAATTTTGGTAGAACACCTTTAACCAAAATATCGCTTTAAATGTTTTAATTATTTGTTCTTATTAATATCCATGTTTTCAAAATGGTTTTAAGGATTTATTTATATGGATATTAATGGTTTAAAATTTTAAAATCTTCAAGGTGGTATGGGACACTTTTATTCACAAATCTCTTTATTAAATGTTTTAAATGGTTTTGGAAATGGTTTCTTTTTGAATGGATTCATTATTTCAATATACTAAAATGTTATATTTTTATTGAAATGTGGAAATGTTATGTTTCCTTTATGCATGTTTTATGTGATACGTTTATGTTATGGTTCTTGGGAATTATTATGAAAACGGGTGGTTCCGTGATAAACTAAGGGCGGGTGAGCCCGATATAGCTCTCCAATGCATTTGGTAACGCGAAGGAGTGAAACATTAAGGTTTCTCCGAAGAGATTTAGGGAATATACTGTGGTGGGTATTCCAAATGTAACCAAGTGGGTTACTCCCTACGTAAGAATGTTATTAGTGCCTCAAGTTACCTTTTGTGTCTTATGATTTCTATGATTTATTCATGATTTGGTGAGGTATGTTAAAGTGCCTATGATTTATGGGTAAAGCATGATTTCATTCTTATGTATATATTAACTCATGTTTCCATTATATATTGTTTTTATAAGCCTTACTGAGCTTTTTATGCTCATCCGAAGTTTTTTTGAAATGTTTTTCACAGGTCAAGGCAATGGTACATGAAATGATGATAGTGTCAAGGAAGTGTCAAGAAAGAATCTATGTTTTATTTTAAATATGTTTCCGTTGAGGGTAAAAATGAATACTATCTTTTATGTAACCACTTTGTTTAAATGTGGAATGTAATGCAAGTTTTATGATCTAATTCTCTAAAACTGTAAACCTGAAAAGATCCTCAATGTGTAATCTTGTAATAACTCATGATTAAGTAAGGTTTAAGGCTAGGGCCTTATAATATTCATTGGATATTCTAAAATTTCACGGGGTAACCTAGGGATGTACAAAAAAGGGGTGATCTAAAAATCCCTGTAAGGGAATAAACAAATAAAATCATAAATTAAAGATGTTTATGTAATCCAAGAAGAATAATATGGTATCATAAGAGAGGATAGAATCATTATATTGGACAAAGATTAATTATATAACCTGATAACATAAAATTATCATAGGTATGAGGAAACAAAAAAAGAAAATCATAAACATAATTCATGGAAAACCACAATGAAAACATTACATATTATGCCAAAGTTAAACTCGCATGAACCATATATTTTATCTCATGAGATAAAAACTATTCTAAATGCATTGGGGGGATATATAATTTCATCCCCAAACATCACGTTCATGTCATGTACATTCAAAAAAAATTAAAATAGATTATACACCATGAATATTTATAAAATTACTTTTAGTCCAGTCGTTAAGGATTTTTAGATCAAACCATGGAGTTACAAAATCCATTAAAGATATGTTCATATAGGGGAATACCCTTGAGTGGAAGTTATAATGGGGATTATCTTAAAAAATGGTTTTCTAGAAAATCACATGATAATTTTAGCAGAATATTAGATATACATAAAGACTAATAGAAAGATATAATAAGAGTGAAGTGGGGTTTTAGACACGTGGAAATAATTATTTAAATATGTGTTATGTTTGTTAACATATCCCAATTTAGACAATTGTATATTTAAAAATAAAAAAAATAATGTATTTTAATAAATATGAGAAGGAGTAGATCCATTACATTTAATACAAATCCAAAAATCATTCCAAGGTTCTTCGTAAGAATGTCAAGGAATATTAAAAATGGGTTGGAGAGGGGAAGGAAGATTAACAATATGATCCAATAATTTTGTGTTAAGATGAAATTAAGGGTGTTTGGTTTTTTAGAATAAATTAGTGGATATTTATTTTAAATCAATGTTTTTTAAGACTGAGAACATAATATTTTTATATTTAAGAGATTTTAAAGTTGAATTATAATTGTTACAATATGGAGGATCTTTTAAGTTAATATTATCATTGAATTAGGAAAAAATATTATAATGTAATGAAATACATTAAATTTGTAAACTAATATATATTATCCATTTTTTCTATAATACAAAATAATTTATGATAATACACAAATTATTTTCATGTTAAATATTCGTAATTTCAATCATAATCTCATTCTTGTACACGATATTCTTTAAACCTAATAAAAACCATTTTAAAAATAGGGGATGTGGATAAACCCTCATTAAGGGTTATAATAAGAAACAATCAGTTAGCCCAGTGAAAAAAAATTGAATCCTAATGATATATTTACCTTTATCACAATGTTTTTTAAGATAATGAAATAATTCAATTTTATTGGAAAACAAACATTTTTTAAGAACAATGAAAATAATTAAAACCCATAAAAAACAATTCTTGGATTTATAGAACATTCCATTCATAAAACCCTTTAAAAACTATTAAATTAGAAAAACCATATGATCAAAATCCGATATATTCATTACCCAATGGAGTGGTGCACTATCTAAGACTCCCCATCGTATAAGATAGAATGGGATATTCTAGAATGGTCTGGAACACCACATCACATATGATGTAATAGGATCATTAATAAATATCTATTCGTCCCCTTATATATGTTATAACAGTTTTCCCTGACGTTATCTAGGTTGAACCATCATATAAGCTGGAAAGGGATCACCCAGTGATATCTGGGCCACCCTATCATATATTATATAAAAGGCTCACCCCATGATATATGGTCACACCCATTTAACATTTATAATTCTCAATTATCATATTTATTATTAAAAATCATTATTTTATATATTCATCATAAAATATTGAAAAATCCAAATTCACATTGGATATCTAAATTCCCTTTACAAATAACATGTCCTTAAAGAAGGAGTTAATGAAATGAATTGATTATGTATGTAGAATGTAAATACCCACAAGAATAATTTCAAATTAAGTGTGATATAATACAAATGTCATTTCACACATAATTTTATCATGACCTAAACAATTAAGTATAAGATCAGCATAAAGAATGGAAATTTTGTAAAGAATTTCATTAACCACTTCATAATTAGTTGAAACACATGCCTCTTGAATGATTAAAATTAAAAAAAATATTATTAAACTTCATGGTAATATATAGAAAATGATATAAAATATAAATGGATAATATGGGTGAACAACTTCAAAATTTTCCTCAATGAATAGAAATTGACGAGAAGTTCCTTACTAAATTTTGACAGCATAATTCTAGTTTATATCGATTTATAAAATCAATTAATGAGATCCAAAATGTGTCTCTAAAAAAATGAACATAAAAAGTGGATTATTATGGATGTAAAAAATCATATACATTTAATATAATTGTAAACTAAAATCATAAAATAAATGAGGGTCTTGAATGGTAATGGGGAGAGAGGGTTTGAGGGGTCACATACCTTGTGTATGAAAGAGCTATGAACTCGATATTAATTACATGGATAATCAAATTGGATTTCTTAATTACATAATTTTATATATATATATATATATATTATTATATTATTTATAATTTTATCATATTTATTAATGTCCATCTATAAAGTTATAAAGTATTATTGTTTTGTTCTGGAGGCATTCATTTCACGGTTTCATAGATGAATAACTTGATTATATTTACGAATGTTGCTATAAAATTAGCATTTAACTAAATATGTGGAATGATGTGGTAGTAATAAACTAAAATAATTAGAAATTATACCATATATTATTTTTTATGACATGAGAATGATTCATTTCATAAGATATTAATGAGAAATGTTTAGTTTGTTTTTGCGATTTTCCTTCCATCTCTAAAAAGTTTCATTTAATTTAATAATATGTAAATTTATAAGTTACTGATTATGAAATAAGTTAAACTATACTTTTAAAAATAAAATTTTACAATTCTAGTTGTTTTATGACCAAACATAAAGGTGGTAATAGAAAATGAAAACTCTTTTCTAAAAAAATGATTAAAAAGAATAATTTGGACAATAGTTTCGTTTCATTGAATAAGAGGAGATAATAAAGGGGGTGTATATAAGATATTAAATTTGGGATATAAACATATATTATATACATGATATTAAAGTTATATTTATTTGAGTTATTTAGAACTTGAGGATAAGTTAGAAGACGAAATATATCTGAGAGATGTGGTTTTAGAAAGTTATATGTTGAATGTTTACATTAAAATAATAATATTTGGATATTTATTTAAGCATGAAGTTACGTAACTTGTACCATATCGAACATTATATTCTCTTTTAAAAATATCAGGATACTAAATTATCTCCCATGAAAAATTACATCCTTACAGTTTAAACACTGGAATGAAAACTTGGGTTTTGTCTTTTCAGAATTCATTTTCTGAAGTCCTGCATTACTAAAAGGATCAAAAATGATTCAACATGGAAATAATGAAATGCAAGTATGATGATCAAATACGAAAATAAATATTATGATTCCATCTTGTAATTTGAATGATACACCCATGGACTGATATAGAGTGATTAAAAACTTGTCAATGTGATAGTTTACCATCTATAATCTTTTATAGGTTAAAAGGATATTGATTTATCCGGATAAAAATTAATAGAATAATATTATTATTTAAAAAAATATACCTAAAATTTAGGAATTCCTATAGTAACTTTACAAAGATACTAAGTAAATATATTTAATTTAAATTTAAAATTTTATCCTCGCCTTTTCCTTAAATGATAAGTATTCAAGATGAATTTATTATGCCTAAATGATTAGAATCTTCTTCTACGGGTCACGAAATCCAAATAACCATAACAATATATTCCTCTTATCCTTTGGGTCTAACCAAAACTAAAATTGTTAGTACAAGTTAAAATAATCATCCAAAAGAATAAACCTTATATGAGTAAAATATACTTTAATATTTAAAATTCAAATGTATACCCAAAATTCATCCTAGATAATTCAATAAATAATTTTCCTTGATATTTACCAATATATTTTAGAATAAAATTTTAATTCCAAAAATCATAAGGATTTGATCACATTGACTTCATATATATAATTAATATTTCTCTTCGAATAATATCATTTTATCTTAATGTATCTTACAATGACGTAATTTCCATAATCACATAGTCATTTTAATAAAAAATAAGAGTCACCATAAATCATATATGTTTCCCAAAGGTAATTCTTGATTTATATAAAAAATAAAATACTATAGAATTATATTTACCTTAATCATAAAATATTCCGAAAAAAGTGATCCTCTTCTGAAATAACATCAATCACTTTATCTACAAATAAATTTATAGTCCCATATTTATCAATATGATAAAAAATATGATCCAATAATAAAGACATAATATTTATATAGAATATATTAAATAATGAAAATATGTTTTGTACTAACCAGGACATCACATAGGCTAGTGGTATGATATATACCCTTATCACCCATCGGTTGGAGATTCAATCACTACAGCATTACCAAACATGACATATTGTCACCAACCCTACATGTTTTCCTTTCACTATACCTACATTAATATAATCCATGTAAAACTATTGAAATGCGAGAATCATTAAAAAAATACTAAAATATTCAACATTAAATAATTTATTTACATGTATAGGTTATCATATGCCTTTAATTTTACAACCCAAAACTAAGAACCCATATTTACCCCTAAATCAATGATCATATATACCTTAATGTTTATCCATTATGTTAAAATTATGCACAAAAATGAAAATATAATTCTTCCTCAAATAAAATTTCACATGATAACCATATAAGTTAAATTTACTCAATAGAAAAAAACTCACCTCAATGTACTCCAAGGATAAAAACTGTATAAACACATTTCAATATTTCATCATCCTGAAATCTTTCCTAATTCGTAGATCCCTCATATGTATCTATCATAATCATTAATATCTCTTCATAATGCAATATCAATACTAAATAGTTTTGTTATATATTTCATATAACTATAGTTACCCAATATTAACAAACATGAATATTACTTAAGTTTAGATAAATATTAATCCTAATACCAAGGTAAATTCATGAGGACCATAATTGTTTATTTTCTTATGAATCAGGAAACACAGTCTTCTTACATACTAAAATATAGTCAATGATTCTAACAAATATCTTCCCATTACGTACTCCTAACTAAATCCTTTCTTCATCACCTGTTGAATGGAAATGTAATAACGAGTGAGATTAGATTCTTAATAATGGGAAATAAAGGATATATACAAGTATAACATGAATTTAAGGTTATTATAAATGGGGAATAAAATTGATGATCATACCATGAAATTCAATGATCAAACACATGCGTCAAAGAATAAATATTACAGGATAACAAGACATGAATCAGAAAGAAAAAAGAAAAATTCCATGATAGTATATTATATTAGAATAAGTCATTAAATATTGATAAACACAAAAACATTGAAATTTTTTTGTCAATGATAACTAAAATATATAGTTATAAAATGTTATTTTTCTGTTAATTACCCTTTTATATACTTTGATATTTAGCTAACAACCCATTTACCCTCTTATTGGTGATATTCGTCTACAACACATGAACCCTCTTGTTTTCATGTTTTTTCTACAGCCCATATGACATCTTGTTTTAGATATTAGGAAACAACAATTATACACTATTGATTTTATGAATGATCTAAAACTTTTATACCATATTATTTTAGGGATTTAAAATCAACTCTTATAACCTCTGTGCTAAAATCCAATTTATAATTACACAAATCATTAGTGGGATATATTGGTCCCACCTATCACATAATGGAATCAAACATAAATTTTTCACAAAATAATAAAACATTCATTATAACATGACCCATTAAAAGTTGTAGTTTACATAAACACCATGTCATAACCTATGAAATATTTCATTGTAATTAAACATTAATCATGTCATAACCTATGTAAAATAGATAGGTTTCATAACTATTTCATCATTGAACAACCCGTTAACTGAAACCATTTCATAATCATTTCATCATGATTAACCTGTAGAATAGAAATGGGTTTCACAAACAAATTATATTGTTAAACATAAACCACTCATTGAAATAAAAATAATAAAAAATATATTAGAGTTATAAATAATTGTGTCATTGGATCATATTCTTAAAAAATAGTAAACTATATATAAGGATTTAATATTATATGGATTAGTATTTCTATGTTTAACATAGTGCATTTCATAATTATAATAATCATTCTTTGAAAATAACATCTTAATAAATAAAAACATTTAAAAATAATTTACATTTAAAACCACTTTAAAAACATATAAATATAAATTTTATATCATTTAAATCATTTCTTGAGAAAAATATCCTTTTTTGTGAGAAAATCATTTTAAAACTTTAAATATTATAAAAAAATTCTTTATTCAAGTCATCCTTCAAAACATGTAATAGAATATTTGAAAAATATTTATAAAAAATATTATACATAAAGATTTATTGAAATATTTATCCAAAAAAAGTATCATAAAATTTCCTTTAAAAATATATTTAATTATTTTGTATAAAAAATACATGTTTTCTAATGGGGTATTTAATCTAATAGATAAATAATGGTTTATTTTTAAAAAAACATATTTATTACTTTTAGTGTATACCAAATATTATAAAAAAAATGTAAAGTTAAATTAAGAAATAATTAATATATATGAAATAAAAAAAATTAATTAACATTCTTGAGATAAAAAACATAATATTTCATTGATGGAAGAATAATCAGATATAATACCAATTAATGATGAGAATGTAAAATTATACTATTACCACATCAGTAACATTGACTCATAAATATCATGAAGAAATAAAAAAAAGTTAAAATGTCACGAGGATGAATTAATTCATGATATTTAATTTAAACTGATATTTGTATATACCAAATGACATAATATAGGTGGAAAACACAATGTACATTTCAAAGAATCATAATTGAGAAAAAAAAATCCTTTTACCTTCTTTGGTATCCTTCTAACCACAAACCCCATGAAATATAGATCATGAAATGCATATTTAAATCCTAATTATTATAAGTATAATAATCATAAAATACATCCATGTCATATTTACACACCACATAAAATAAATTGGTGACTAAAATGTCATGTGTCTCACTAATGATATAATTGAGACATAAATCCGGCACTACTTGAGTAACCATTGATTATTACAATCTGTGAATGAATTAAATAAATAAAAATTAATAATATTGTTATATTAATTAAAATAATGATATAAAATGTTTTATTTTAGTATAAACTCCAGAAAAACAATTTAGTAGGGTATAGAATAAGTCTCCTTGAAATAAAAGTGCAACTAGAAATCCACTTACCTTATGTCTTGGATATCATCATACTTCCTTAAATATCATTTATAATAAAAATATTTTTATTATAAATAAATAATGTAACCAAATTAATATATATAATACAGTTAATAATTTACTTTTGAAATTATATTACCAATTTAATATAAATTCCATGTTAATGTAACATTTTGGGTATTAACCGCTTTGTTTTTCATAATTTTCTTTCAATTTGTTAATTTTATCCTCATTTTTTATCATTATTTATCATATATGTAATTGAAAAAACTATATAAATATCAGATATATTCATTATGTATATATATATAATTTCCAATAAATATTTTTCATATGAATTGAAGTACACTGTTCATAGAAATGCATGGTCGTATGTACATATGAACATTGTCTCCATTTTCCTATCATATTGAATGAAATAATGTATGTTATATATAATTTATCATTATAGTATAAATAACTTGTGATATATACTGAATATTATCATTAAATATATCTTTAATACATTCCACGTAATGCATGAGTGAATCATATCACTTTCCAATGAGGTAGTCTGCTGTACACACAAACAACGTTATCATATACTCATTAAATGTAAAGAAAGGAATTATTTGTTATATACTAATTATAAAGAATAAAGGAAAAATATAAAAAATTTAACTGTCATATAAACTATAAATAAAATATCAATCTCATCGTTGAATAATGGTAATGGGAGAATAAATGGCAATGGTTTTTGATGTAGTTGTCTATTAAACACTCGAATGAGGATTCTATATCCAATATGATGGTAATGTGTGAATTTTTAGTATAGAAAAATAAATTAAAAATAAATTCATATATTTAGGGTACATAGTGTATCATATAATATTGATATAATAATAATTTATGTGCTGGATAAGGAATCAAATAATAATACACATTGATTATCAATATCTCTTCTTCAAGTAAAACATTTTGGTTCTAACGAATGGAATTCCATGGATGAATTTATGAAGAATTTATTATTTCAAATATTAGAAGAGTGAATATAGGATTTTAGATTTTTTTTAATAATAAAAAGGTCAATAGGGGTTTTAATATAAGTGGATAATGGGATGCAATATATAAGCATGGTGAGCGGTAGAGTTATAAATAATAAATATTTAAACACAATTGAGAGGTCACCAATATATAATATTTCTCCAATAATGGAAAAATTCAGAAGCAATTTGCGATATTGTATAAAGATGTACATCCAATTTTTTTGTTATATTTCAAGGTCAGTTGGCCACCTTCTGTAAAACTTCAGTCCTTTGGTAAACTCATTCCACTCTTAATCATTGTGATTAATTTTAATATATTTCACTAATAAATTTAGTAAGAAATTATCTTTACCATATTAGAAACTATAAATTATTATTTATCCAAATATGTAAGGCTTTTTTCGAAAATGAAACTGTAGAAGATTTCAAAAATTAATTTTAAAAAATATCCTTCATACGGGACAAAACGACCTATTTTTAATGAGCAAATGTTAAAATGTGTTAAATGTTTTTATTTTAAATTTCAATTTCAATTTGTTTAAAATGACCTAAATTTAATTCATTGATGTATAATTACAATATTGAAACTTTAAAAACAAATATATATATTTTATCAATATAATAAAATTATAGTAAAAGTAAATTTTAAAATAAAATTCAATATTTTTCACTATTGAACAAAAAATAAAACTTCTTAGAAAAAAAACTGCCATAAGATAATTTCAAAATTTATATTTTAAAAATAATTTTTATTTTGTCTTATAAATATATAATAATTTTTAAAAATTCATTTTTAACACAACTTATTAATTAAAACCCATAAAAATAACTTTTATAACAATTTTTTTTTCTACATAAAATTTGTTATTTTATTTTATCTTATATAAAAAATAGATAATATGTTTATTAAATAGACGATTGAATATATAATATATAATTTTTGATAAAAATATTCATCAAATGTGTTTTATTTCATTTTATTGATATATTATTTTTATTACATAGAAAAATATTTTCTCAGAAAAGGAATTTATTTACTTTAAAATAGTTTGTAGAATCATTTAAAATTAATTGTGTTCTAAGGAATTATTTTTATAATAATTTCTAAAAATATTTTAAAATTTTAAATATTCTTATTCATAACTTCCAATCTAATGGATATATAAGAAATATAATAATATTTTAGTAATATTAATAATATATTTGAGTTTATTAAAACTCAGTCTTGCATTTGATAAATGATTTCCAAGGAACATAGTATTGTATATAACACAAGCCAAAAAAAATTTGTGTTTAGTGTAAGGGATTCTATGTGTTATATATAGTGAATTCTTAACTTAGTTCTCTATATTACTAATTAATAACTTCGAGCTACATTTAATTCAATCCATCAAGGAAATTTAATTTATTAGAATAAATATATTTCCTAAAAACTCTATGTGTTGCATTCTACCCCCTTACAAATAAATTTCCAACATAAATTTCACATGAGTAATCAATGTTTTAAAAAATAAAAGTTCCTTTAATTTTAAACAAAATTAGAAAAAAAGGAATATTAAAACATTTTTTAAAAGGGAATTTTGGAAATATAATGATTACCCTTATTAACTCATAAGTTGGTTTTACCACAAGAGGAAATATGTGGAAGGGAAAACATGTACCTAGAAGAGAAAACTAACATCAAAATATTGATGGAGTGTGATATTGAAAATTGATATTTAGAAGAAAGTGATATATAGAATGACAATAACGATTGATTCATAAACCTTAGTGTTATGAAAATGTATGATGATATCATGAAATTTATTATAATAGGATAACGTTTTTTATACCCATTTGCTAAGGTTGAATAATTTTCAAAATAAGATATACTTAGGGGATTTCATTCCATCCCATATACCTAGTCTTACCCTTTTCATGTTTCATAATCAATTCCCATTTTATATTTCAATATAGACAATGATGTGGAAATTTTAATTCATGAAGAACTAATGGATCATAAGATAAATAAATAAATTTATTTACATTCCATCCGACATTAGTTATCATAAACAAATGGTTAACATAGGTTATCCAATATGTATAAATATATATTTTTCCAATTAATCAATTAATATATAAAACTGTATCTGAATATTAACAAAAGTAATTTAATAAATTCATAACCTTGTAATAGTTATAAATTATGAAAATATAAAAAATTATAATAATGTTCATTAAATTTCTCAGAATTAGTGCAACATTGATCCCCCATATTTCATGATATATCAATTTATTTTAACATATGAAAATAGTGAACATACATAACATATAATCTCTTCAAACATTAAAATGGGAAGAATCACCATACATCATTATAAAAAACCTGAATTCTTAATTATTCCAAACATTATTAGATGTATACCTCAAATTGAAAAATAATGAAAAATCAATCCATGATAACATAAACTAGTTTTTTATCAAATCAATAATAAATTAAAATTTAATGACTATCTTCCATTTTACTTATTTATATCAATCATCTATTTATACCAATAATATCATCTCAAAAATACTACCATATTAATAGTTTTCTTACATTAGTCAAAATGAATAATTTCATTATGTCACTTTTCTTATCCATTAGTACCATTTAATGCACTCTTGAAAATAATTGACGAAAACCTTATACCAAAAATCCTTACATATATTTATATCATATAAAATAATTGATGAGTTCCAATATATATACACTTCAATTATTACAGATCATTATTATTCTTTAACCTAAAATTCCTCATTATAATCCTAAATACCTATTTCATTTCACACCTCATAAAGAGTCTCACCATTATAAAAAAAATAATTGTAATAATTTTGTTTTGAAATCCTTTATGAGATTTCCCCATATTAAATTCATTTTTATATAGAACATTATGTGCACAATTATAATATTAAACAATTGATAATACCTCATGGAGACCATTATTCTCATCCATCGTGCGAAATGAACTTTTCACTTTCTATTTGTAGTTAATTCCCTTCGGCATATCCTTTCCACAATCAAAACTTCTTCATATCCATAAATAACATCCACTATGGTTTTTATACCAACATTATCAATGGAAATGGAACTGAATCTTCGTTCCTTTATAGCCTTCATTACTCATATTCTTATTGTTCTACATCCTTCTATTAAATCGTATGTCTGAGAGTTGGTTAAGGTATAAATTATTAATCATGTTCCCCAAAACAGTATTAGTAATAATAACAATATCTTTAACTATAATCGTCATCTCATTTGACTACTTAGTATTGACTTTTCTCAAACATTCAAAATTAACACATATCAGTCAGGTTCCTTCTATTGACTGAAACAAGAATACATAGTGTTGGAAACAATTATCATCAAGTAAAACCACATAATAATGAATATCACTTCGGATTTATAAATTGTGACACATATTTCATTAATATAGGAGACATTATGAATATACAAGTCTATAAATTTTAATTATATATTTAAATCATTCAAGATCGTTCGTAAAGTGATTTTTAATTTCTAAATAATCTCACATATGAGTGTCATAATAGTTGTTCTGTAAGGACTATTGTCTTGCTCTAGTTCTAGTCGAGTTTTTCTCAATACGAGTTTTATTCATTATTAACCCTTGTAAAATCTATTCAAAATCCAAATGAAAATGTATTTTCTATAATAGGAATTAATTTCATGGAAACCACACTCAATAGTTTACCAATATTTGAGGACATTTCCCTAAACATAAAAGCGTCCTTATAAATATCCTAAGATGCATCCATAAACATATCTTTATAATAATAAAGAGAAATATCAATAATATATCATACTCTTTATTTAAAAACGTTAACCAAAACACTCAATTGATACCAACTACAGTGACCTAGAATTAACAAACAGAGATATTGTTTATATTTGGATTAATATTCAGAACATTATAAAAGTACACCCAGAGGACCGTAACTGTATATAGTATTTGGAATCATGGAAGACAATATTCTTACATGGTGAAATATATTTAATTTTTTCCATAGAGATACTCCCAATATGTACTCATGTTTGAATCCATTCTTAAAAACATGGGAAAAGGAAACATTTGATATGGTGATCTCATATGCACAATAAGGGTAAATAAAAGACATATTTAAGAAGATCATGAAGATAAGGGAATGAGAATTTGATAATAAAATTTGAATGTAATAACCTACATATAAAACATCATACACATGAGTCAAAGAATATTTTTTATGGGATCATACAACATGAATCATATAGTAATCGTGATCATAATCCAAGTTAAAATAATATAAGAATAAGACATAGAACTGAGGAAGAAACATAGACATAGAAAATATTATGCGAAATATAACAACCAAAACTTTTATAAGATAATTGTATTAGGATAATAACTCATGCACCTAATTTGGTATTTGTATAATAGCTCATGTACACTATTTTTTTTTACTTAGGCTATAACCATGGTAATCTATGTTTTTTGAGCTTGGGCTACAACCCATGTATCCACTTATTTTTTATCATTGGATACAACCCATGTGACCTCTTATATTAAAAATTGGGATTGAACCCATGAAATATATGATATAATGTACCATTTATCGATAACCAATTTATTAAAGGGATATATATGTCTCATCGATCATATAATGAAATTCGACATATGTGTGACATAAGATAATAAAACATTAATCATACCATGATTCATAAAATGATACGGGTTTCAAAAACATCATATAATAACCCATTAAATTGAATGTTTATCATAATATTTTTATTATATCCTAAATTTAGAAACAATATTTGAATCATAATAATTTTATCATATAAATAACGATAAAACTAAGTGGGGTTCAAAATGGTTTTATAATGGTATAACCAATGGAAGAGAAATGGGTTTCATAAACAAATTTGCATCGTAAACATAAAAAATTCAAAGAATAAATAAGAACATTGTCAACGGATAAAAGCCCTATTGAATCATAAACTATATAAAAGTATTTCATCTTATATAGAGAATTATTTTGAAAGATCAAATGTAGTATTTCTTAAATAAAATAATTATTCGTTGAAAATCACTTTCTATGACATAAAACATCTAAAAAATTATCTTCTTTAAAAGAAACATGAAATACCAATAATGTAATCCTTATAAATAATTCTAAACAATTATTAAAAAAAATATCATTTCCTAATTAAAAAATTCAATTTATATCATAATACATTTTGAAAACCATTTTAATTTAAGATAAAATTGAAAACATAAAAAGCATCCATTGAAACCCTTTATAAACACTCATATAAAATATTTCCAAAAAAATGAAAATTATCATTAAATTTAATTTAATAAAAATTTTAACAACATTTCTAGAATACAAGGTGTATTGAATAAAGCATATTTTGGATCGATCATAAAAACAATATTAGATTTTCATAAAAATGTTTTCATAGTTTTATTAAGTACCAAATAATTGAATAATGGTACCATTAAACTAATATATCATTGTCAACCATATGATAAAAAATATCCTAACAATTATCAAGATATGGATCATAATATTGATTCAATGGAATCATATTCACACACAATATTAATAAATGATGATATTATAAGAATTTTCTCATCGCATATTCTTAAAAATTGAATCATAATAAACATGAAAAAATAATGTGAAATAAAAAATAAAATATCATTTGGATGATAAAATTCATGACCATACAAGTCAATGTTGTTGTATATACAAATTTTAATGTATATAGGTGAAAAATATAATGTATCTCTCAATGAAGGAAAATTTAGACAAAAATACACATACCTACATTTGTAGATTTTTAACCATAAAACCAATGAAAGAGGGAACCTAAAATAGTGATTTCAAAAAAAAATAATTATATGTATAATAATCCTAAAATACATATATGGTATGTATACATAAAATAATAATTAAATATGTGGTGAATAAAACATGTGTCACAAAGAAGTAAAAAGATGGATGGAAATACCATAATACTCATGTAATGATTGAATCATGAGATCCATGAAAGAATAAAATTAATGGAAACATTTTATATATATGAATAAATTAAATTCATTATATAATTTCTCATATGGTATGATATACACCATGAAAAAAAGGAGTTTTGAATAAGGAATAAGTCTCATAGAAATAAAATATAGATTAGAAATACCCTTACCATAAGTCTTCACTATCATCATACTCGATAAAAAATCAGGTCTAATAAATACAAGATTACTATACATATAAAAAATATATTTATATACATAAAACAATATATTATTTAATTAGAAATTTATATTACACATTTATTAATAATTCCATGTTAAATTTATGTTTTGGTTAATAGTTTCTTTGTTTTTCATATCTATGTTGGATTTGTTATTTTTGGTCCACATTATTTCATCATGATTTCATAAATTTATAAATTTAAACCATGATATATATATATATCATATATATTCATTAAAAATTTATTTATAGAAACCCATAAAATTTAATATTCGGAATCTAAATATAGTGTACATATAGATGGTAGGCTATTAGTACACAAGAGTGATGTTTCAAAATTATTTTAATATCGATAGAACGAAATTAGGTTATATATATATATTATCATTATATTAGAAATATTATGTCATATATATGAAATAATTTTCTTAATATCATCATTAATATATTCCATGTAATGCGTGAATGAATTAGATCACCTCGCTAGGTAGTAATATAGTGTACAGAACAACGACATTATGTTATTTCACACAAAATGGAGAGACTAAAAGTATGTGTTTTATAATAATTAAATAAGAATAAAAAATAATAAAAATCATATATTTTTATATTATCTATAAATCCATTATTATTCCAAACCTTGAGAGGTGGTAATTCTAGAATAAGAGGAATCTGTTCGTGAAATAGTAGTCCGCCTTAAACACAAATGGTGATTAATTATCCCATTTGACTGATGTATGTGATGTTATAGTTTATAGTATTTTCATGAAAAAAAAATATCTATATTTTTTATGTTATGGATAATATATAATCCTTATATAAGAATAATTTATGGGGTGGAGAAGGAAGTAAAACAAAAATGCACAATGATTAATGTTACTTGTTCTTCAAGTAACTCCATTTATTTTGCATAATACAACATATCTAGTTGGTTATTTCCAAATTTGAGGAATATATGATTATGTTAATGATTTTTTAAGTTGATTTCATCATGGTTTTGATGAGCCTATGCAAATGAGATGTGTGAATTGTTGGGGAGATTTAGTGGTATTTTATAAGAGAGGTGAGTGGAAAACCTTCAAATACATAAAAAGTAAACACTATTTGGAGGTGTCCCTTACATCATTTCCCTCCAATAAATAAAAGATTTTGATAAAATAGAGAAAATTTCTAAAATATTAAACTCCAAAGGTTTCTGTACATGTTTCTTGTTCATTTTTCCTTTATATGTTAAAGTTTAGTTCATTAGTAAACGTGGTTTTCTCTTACTCTCTTATGTTAATTTTATTTTTAAGAAATAATTATTGTTTAAGAATAATATTTTTAAATTTTTATATAATATAATATATTATTTTAAATATTTAATATAGTCTTATAAATTCTAAAACACATAAATTTTTGAAAATAATTTAAATATAATCCCCTAGATGGGGAAAAAACGAGTTTTTAAATTGGAAATATTCAAATGATTGAAATGTTTTTATATCCAGTTTAAATGTAATTTTTTTAAAATGAACTAAAATATAAATATTTATGTATATTTTGAATAATATAATTAAAATCCAAATTAAAATATAATTTTCCAATATAAATAAATTATATATTAAAATATGGTTTTCAATTAAAATTCAATATTTTAGACTATTTATCAAAAAAGTGAATATAAGGAAACTAATTAAACATTATTATATTCCATAAGGTATTATGTCAAATTTTATACTGTTAAATCAAAAAATTTACTATAAATTTGATATTGAAGATTTCAAGAATCTGGTCATTGGGAACATGATATCAAAACTTATCAGTAAAATTATTGCTTCGAGGCTGGGAAGTATTGTAAAGGGTTTCATTTCCTCAAATAACATTTGATGTATATCTGGATGGATCATAAAATATTTCCTCTACAGACCTTAAAATGTGTCAAAATTATGAATAAAAACATTAATCATGGGGGAAGTTCCCTCAATCTTGACAGCTCAATGGATTCAAATACGAGAAATTGAGTTTTATAATTATAATTCATAGAATGTATGGACTAAATGGGGTATTAATCAATATTGTCTTCATTATTATTAAAATATTTTTGATTTCCATAATTTTTAATAAATCCCATGGTGTATTTTTTTCATTCTTCGAGGAAGATAAAATAATGTTCTCTCTTTATGGACTTCATTTAATTATTGAATTGAATTATTTATGTGTTTGTATTAATGAGGTTCTAAAATATAGTATTTTTTGAGAAATATCTATTTGAATGTATTTTTTCACCCCTTCACAACTCTTCTATGCCAATGATATTCTCCTATATGGATAAGATGACAAAAAAATATATTCTTGTTTTTAGAAGATATTTTCTACCTATGAAATGTTTTTAGGTTGGTTATAAGTTGGAATATAGAATTTATGTTTTATTTATTGAATAATTGTCTCCAAGTGGAAAACTATTTATTAAATTCTTGGAGTGAAAAGGGAAATGTTCAGTTCATCTATAATGGGGTTCCTTTTTTTGGTAAAATTGAAATAATTCTATCTTGGGAGTATTATTTGTGGAATCATTAGCTAGATTACACTTGAAAGGGAAAGACAATGTCTTGGGGGTCTCATATAAATTAAAGGATTACAACAATGTTCATTTATGGTTTATCTATTTCTAAATGGCCCTAATATATCCTTAAAGAGCATCAAGAATTGATAAGAAAAATTTATGGACAACTTCCATACATAATATGGAATATGGTTGTAGTGACTTGGAAAGAATGTGTCAAACCAAATAAACATAGTGGTTTGTGTATTAAAGACTAGAAACTCATCAACTAAGCTCTTCATAAAAAATTCAACTAAAAAACTAAAATATGATGAAATATCCTTTGAGTTTTTAACTAATATATTTACATCAAAACAATAGAATGGGTATTATATGTATATTCCCTCATCGATCTAGAAAGGCATTAAATACTTTTATAGTGAACTCCTGCAAAGTCTAGTGTGACTTTTCTGAATTAAGTCTACACTTATATTTTGGGACACACCAAGATTAGAAATAAGATTAGTAATTATATGAATGATCCTCCTTACATGAAGTAGATGTCCATCTATGATTCTGGGTATAATGATTGCCTATATTGAACTCATTATACCTATATTATCATAGAAATATATATATTTGTCTTAGTTAATAGACACATACATATATAGGATCCAAATACTATTAGGTATAACACTACTATTTTATATTATAAATATAAATGTGTAGTAATCTACAGACTCCCTATGTGGTTTCAGATATTGTGAAGGATCTCATTTCCCCATCTCATTTTCTTCTGTTTAGAGAATTTTAAGATGTAGGATGACCCTCCCGGAACATATATATAGTTCTGTATATCATATTTCTCATATGTTCCACTATATTTGAACTATAATTAATTGATTAATCATTTACATATAAAATATATATTCTCGTACTAGCTATGAAAGAATATTTTAGTTGTTTTTGTGATTATTTTGAGGATGGATATCTTTAAAGAAACAATAGTCTCTATTTTTATATATACTCTTAGTTTTTAGATATATGGAATGTTGTACATAGTAGAAACTTTTATTAATTCTCATTTATTGAAAGGAAGAGTTGGAATTTCTTTTAAAAATAAATATCCACCCTTATATGATGGAATCAATTCCATTTATAAGATGATCATGTAAACCAATGAGGACTAAATAGGTTCAATGAATAATGATATTTCTAACCTCATTACATAGAAAATTTTTGGTGTCACTAGTAAATAAAAAAAATAGATGGGTTAAAATTTATTAGAAGATTCCATTTTTTCTCCTGTTGGCTAAATTTGAATAGTGATGTGTTAAATTTTGGGGCCCTGGGGCCCTTAGGGTGTTGTGGTGAATTTCTCCATCATCGAGGCTTTGTGGAGGGATACATATTTCAATTTATTATAAATGGTTATTCAATATAATCTGAATTATGTGTGATCCTTAAGGATATCAAATTTGTAGTTTAATATAACTGGAAACATATTTGGGATGGATATTATTCTATTTCTACTTCTCATTTTTTAAATAATCAATCTATAAATTATACAAATAAAATTATCCCATTATAGATCTAATATAATGATAGAATTGATCAAATTTATTTGCATTTCACCAATGTCTAAATGGAAAGAAATCATGTTTTTGAGGCACTATCAAAAAATGAAATTTATGAGTCCAGATTCAGATGGTATTTTCTATCCCAAACATTTACACATATTTGGTTGATTTGGATGAGCCTAGTTTTTTTCATTCTCAATATGTTCAACCCGTTATAATTATACACTTCCATTTTTAATATATATTTCGAGGAATAGGCTTTTCTTCTGTCTTGATGCTTATAGATCCATAAAAATGAAGCATCTAAAAAAATACCAATATTTCAACCTCAGCTAATTTTTCCATTCCTCAATAAAACAAGATAATTTTTTTTTCAAATAATATTTTTAAATATGCCAAAACATAGTGTAAAAACGATTGTTTTACCAATAGTCAGTAAAACAACATATAATACCAATGCATATTTCTTTTTAAAAATAACGGTTTTATTCATACATCATGACTAAAATAAAAATAAGATAAATATGAACGAATTTATTTAATATATATTATATAATTTTCATTAAACTCATTCATTAAAGTACATTTGTTTAATTTATAGTGAAAAAATAATTGTACATAGGAAAATAGTTTTTTTAGAAATGAAATATACTTATTTTCAAATAGATCATAATTTCCATTATATTTAATTATTTAACAAGTAATGCATTTTTTATATAATTTAAACCATATTTTGTTTCAATTTAGTAAATATTATTCAAAATTTCAATTCCAACTGCCAGGTGATAACTATAATAATATTTTAATTATCTCAATAGTATATAATAGTTTCAAAAAAATATCTCATTTAACAAAACCTTTTGAAGGTACTCAGAAATGTTTGTAACACAATGTAATAAAAGTGTTATGTGTACTAAAAGCTAATATAATTATTGTGTATAGTGAATGATTAAATTTGTGAATTTTAGGAGGCACGAATAACCTGGTGTACTCTGAAATTCAAGCCATTAAGGAATTTGAATTTATATTAAAAAATAATAAATCATAAAATCATAGGTTGTTAGAGTAACTTATTCTTAAATAACATCCCAAAATGTAAATTTATATAAACTGAGTTATGACAGAAATTATAAGGACCTGAATTTATGAATATCATATTCAAGATATTTTAAAACAAATTTCATGTTATTACAATCGTGGCGATATTTTTGGTAATGATTTTCATAGAAATAGAAAAAACTCTTATAAAGTAAATGAATACATGATAAGTGGAAAATAAAATAATTTGTCCATTTTTATCATAAAACATATGTCTTTAAAATAAAATGATAATTATCATTATGGTAAATATTCACAATTTTCATTATGATATCATTTTTGTCCCTACTCTTCCTTAAACGTTGTGAAAGTCATTTTAAATATTTGTTAAGGGAAAACCATCCCTATAAGGTACATAAAAATATAAAATACTATATTCAAGTTGATAGATTAAAATATGATGAAATATGTATCTTTTTCTCAATAGTCTAAGAGAAAATGAAATAAATCATATTTATATGAAAACACACACACTTAATCAAAAAAAATAATTAAAACAAAGAAAGAAAAATCAAAATCATTTTGGAATCTTAGCAAATCATATTGATAAAACCCATTAAATATATTTTTAATTAGAATAAATATATGATTAATTTTCAATATAATAATTATCCAATGCATTGGAGCACTATTTGAGCCACCGCATCATATAATCTATATTATGCTCAGTAGCCCCAATTTGGACCACTCCATCATATAATATATAACTTCCTCACCTAGTGTAGTTTGTAATACACCCTCATATAAACTATAATGTTTTCACCTTCTTCTAGATGGGCCACCATATCATATAAAATCAAAAAAACACCAAATACAATCTGATCCATCCAATCATATAAGCTATAATGATGTCACCATTCACTATATGGGTGAACCCATTTTTTATTTATAATTATAAATTTTGATATTATTATTAAAAATTGTAATCTTTCTTGTTTTTATGATACAATTTTTTTCAAATATCATATCCATTTGTTAATCAAAATTAACCTTACAAAAATATTATCTTTGAATTGATAGTTAATCAAATTAATTGATTATGTGTATCTGATGTAAATTCACATTAATATAGTGGAAATAAAAATAAAATAATCCAAATTTTATATCATAAATTAATTTATCATAACATGATCAATGAAGTATAATTCTATACCTTAGAATGGAAAATAATTTAATAATTTCCTTTAATACATTCTAATCAATTGAATCTTATACGTCAAGAATAATTAACATTTAAAAAAGTGCTACATATTAATTTTATAGTTATATTCATGAAAAAATTTGTTAATTGGGAATTATATACCCCAAATTAAATAGCATTGGTTCATAACATCAAAATATGCCTCAATTAAGGGAAATTTAGATGGAGTTTCCAACTAAATTTTTGTAGTACAACCAGAATAAATAATGATTAAAAAATGTTTTAACGGTTTTCAAAAGGTGAATATAATAAAAAGAACTGATAGAGGGACATTTAAAAACATATCCCATAAATAAGAATTTGAAATAAATTCAAAAAATAAAGATGATGGGTGAATAGAAATAGAGAGCGTAGAGATTTCCTTAATTTCTATCCAAAAGAGTTCATCTCTTGATCATAATGTATAGGAAAATCTAAATAGTTATATTCATTATATAAATTTTAGCATATTTAATAGATATTTGGTTTATTATACTAATATTATCTTCTTTTATATCTATTTCGATGACTTATAACGGTCAATTATATCATTTCAGAAGAGTACATTTTATTGTTTTTTGGTCGGTTAACTTGTGTATATTTATGGGTGTTATTGTAAAATGAGATAAAAATATTAATTTTAATTAAATGGTATTATTTCAATTCAATAGTTATTAATTCCCCCATATAACATTTTTTCATAATTGACGTTGATTCATGAGGTAAAACGTTATTGGTAAATTTTTTATCTTATTCTATTTTTTTCAACCATTGGGAACTGGTTTTATTTATTTAATATTATGTCTATATATTAGTTCATGAAAATTAAATAATGTAAAATAAAATTATTATAATCTACATTTACTATAATAATTGTTTTACGACCAAACATGAAGATGCTAGTTCCAAATGAAATCTTTTTATCCTCAGAGTTTATTAACCCGAATAATTTGAAGAATCTTTTTTCTCTTTGAATATGTATTGATAATAAATGACATGGTATATGATCTAATCTATTTACTTGGTATGGAACATTTAGAAAATTTTGTGAAAATGGGTTGTATTTTCTTTAATTCAAAAAATTTATTTTATCAGTAATGTTTTGATAGATGTGTTAATGTTCATATATGCTAGTTAACATCTTGGAATATTTAATGGAATATTTTTGAGATTTAAAATAGAGTTTGTGAGATATTTCATTGGACAAAAGGTGTCGTAGAATATTGAAAAACATATTAAATATAAAATATTAAGTAAAGACTTTTTATTCAATATATTTTAATAACTCTGAAATCTTATGCCTTATCTGAATTCTGAGACCACCATTTTGTCCAGAACAGGGGGTTTACCCTAGTTGGGTTATAAAAGTTTTATTTTTCAGGTCATTGGACATCTCACTCTTGAAAATAACATTGTTATATTTAAATAATTTTTTATCAAACTTTTAAAATATTAAATAATTAATATATCTCAAATGGTGTGTTGTTTGAGAAATCCACGACCCTTGATGGCTAAAGAATGCGGAGCTTACCCATGATAGGATAAACCATTTATGTGTAATGTTATTTAGTTGTAATATAATATTTTATATTCAATAATTTATTTTCTTATTTAATAATTAATCAAAAATAAATTAAATTAAATGAAGTTAAGAGAACATGTATGTTATTATTTAATAGGAAGATAAAAAGAATATTACTAAAATTAAGTGTATTATTTTTATTCTTATTGTTTTCCATCAAAATGAATGGAAATGTATATGCCTGTTAAAATATTACTTTTCTATTAAATTATGAATTTTTTTTCACCATGTGTGAATGTTTTGGTTGGTCAATGTAAGAGCAGTAAAATTACTAGTTAATACTAAATAAATTCTAATATGGGTTAAGAATTATATTATTAACTTTTAAAAATAGTTAATTGATATTTTTTTCGAAACATTAATAGTGGAATATACATTAACATAATATTAATTATTTTTATTTTTATTATTAAACTGAGAAAATAATAATTTTCAAAGAATCTCTTTAGTCATAACACATTTTTTTGGTGTTAGATTGATAGACCATCAACCACAGTGTGACAAAAAAAATTGAGCCAGTCATTTCAAGACTAATATTGAATATTCAATTTAGGATTATAGTATAGGTCAATAAAATGACCAATATTATGATGAGGTGTCGCATGAAATAAATAAGAGATAATAATAAATAAGAGATTCAATTAATGATTTTTATTGCATTGATGAGATTTCCTCACTAAAAATGTATAAGTAGTAAAAAATAATTTCACGATATGAAATGAGGAGGAATATATTATAGTAGTCATTCACATTATTTTAAAAATGAGTATTGTGCATTACTTGGACCTCGACATATGATTTTCTTTGGTAACGATGCTTCGGCTGCCACAATTTTCAACCCAACATGTAATGCACACCACCTTCTTGGACTGAAAAACAGCCAACCACCTCTTATAAAGATTAAGGCTCCACTTAAAATCTTATACATTTGATCGAAACACTCATTCCACCACCATCCTTGATTGAACCCTCTCTATGAGCCTCTCTGGTATGAGTGTTATTCTCGTTTTTTTCTGTCAATATTCTAATCAACTTTCCGGATAAAAGAATAATGTTTATACATCGTTGGATCTATATATAGATTTATTTTATCTCGATATTGGCTCATTGGATGTAGATCAAAAGTTAAGAGATATTCTTTTGTTTAATCATGGATTTAGGTTTCGAATCAGGACCTTGTTCTTCATCCCTTTCTTGATGGATGCACCTCCAATTGGGATTATCCATTAGAAAGAATTTGTCACTATTCTTTATATAGGTGGTATAGAAATCAAATATCATTATCTTCATTATGAAAATGTGCATGAAATTGTATAATTTATATTAGATAATTATTAATTTCATTCTATATTAAATTAAATAATTTGGTCAATTATTAATTAAATGATATCTAAAATTAGGATATTGGGATATCAGGTTTTTAGGTAATTAATAATTAATTGTTACATTAATTATGATATCTCATGATTGTAGATTTTATAATATTATATGTAAAAATAATAATGGGATATTGATGTTATGAATTAAATAATTAATTGCTGAAATGGTTATCAGATTATGAAATAATGATTTAGTGTTATTAATTATTGAATTAATTATGTCGAGTTAGATATTATTGAAATAAATTATTTATTTGATGAAATAATTATTTTCATATTGAGGATAATAAATTGGAAAAATTAATTTCCAAATTAATTATTAGAGATAGTTATGATTATTAAATTGATTGATGTGGAATAATAAATTGATGAATTTACTAGGGTTATTAAATTAATTGACATTGAACAATTAATGTATGAATTAATTGGGGTTATTCAATTGACTAATATTTGTACAATTAATTATTTAATTAAATAATGGTATTAGTGTGTTTATTTATTTGTTGATTATATAACTCTATTGAGTTAGATTAATTAATTGTGGAAATTAATTGATAGAATTAATATGGACAATTAATTGGGGAATTAATTTAAGGGTTTTATTTTGATAAATTAATTTTAAAATTTATTAATGTTGATGAGTTAGATAAATTAATTGTTGAATTCATTATAGGGGTTTATATTTATAGAGGTATTTAGTAATTATATTAAATAATTAGTAAATTAATCAATGTTGATATTTGGGATATTTAATTGACAAGATTGAATAATTAATTATTGAATTAGTTATGGAAAAATGATATTAATAAGTTAGATAAATAATTTTTTAATCTATTATGTGATATTGAGATGGTATCCTTATAATGGTTAATTGTAGAATTAATTATGAGATAATAAAATTGCTTCATTTAAATAATTAATTTTAGAACAAATTATGTGGAAATGAATTGGATTCATTGAGATAATTAATTGTTAAATTAATTGTATTATATTTAGATGGTTATACCGTAAATAGTATACCATGGACAATCTCCATGGCCTCTATAAATTATTATAAAAAGTCTAAATATTAGACAAGGGATAGTTAAGGGTAGACGGGGTGTAACCCCACCAAAACAATATACAGATAACAAAGTTACCCTTTCCATCCAAGACCCTATCCAAGAAATCCACCTCTACCTCTTGGATATATTACTCATTTCCAATATTTAGGGTTCCTCCAAGCACCAACAATATCATAAATATCAACTGGATCATCAATTGAATCATCCTTATGATCCACATGTTCATCATCCACAGGATCCATGTCATCTCCTTGAACATCTACTATCAGCACCTCACCAGTCTGAGCATGTTCAGTAGAGGGATTCCCCATTTGCACATCTTTCAAAGGAACCAGCTCGGATTCAGATTCATTAGCCACTACATGAGAAAATGATTCTTTACCTTTTTGACTCTTACTCTCTCTATATAATATATCAAAGTCTAGAGAATTAATAGAGTCCAACATAGTGATAATGTTTTGCACCACAATATTATCACCCAAAGTACCTTCATGTGAATGCCCTTGAAATAGTGAAAAAATATAAACTCTATGTGTCAAAGGCACATGCTCAGGTGTTTGGAAACCCAAGGTAACATCCTAAATAAAGTCACCAATAGGAGGAGAAAGTCCAATATACTATTTATTGTAATGATGCTACTAGATCACAATAGAGTCACTGGCATCTACAAGAGGCTCACACTTCCTCATAGTGGCATTAGCCAGATCAATCAGAAGATACTGGACTTGAATAACAATGGAATCAGTGAAGATAGCAGTACTAGAGGTACCGGGTATAGTAGTCTTCCCATGGTGTGGAAGTACATGTTAATGAATTTTATGATTCTCTATTGGATTAATAGCCAAAGTAGAATCCTACAGAGGATTTATAAGTGATATTTAAATAGTTTCTTCGAGATAATTTATTAAAAAATTAATTATGTAATATTGTTATGGTTTTCTTGTGATAATTAATATTGTAACATACCTGCATGGATTCCATGAAACGGTGGCCCAAGCTAGTTGGAAAAATGACATCTGGTGCACCTCCTCATATGCCAAAGGATACCAACTTGAATCTAGGGTCCATTATCATTCAATAGGAGACTATAACCTCTTTTTTATCAGAGTAAAATAGAAGCACAAATAAATAATAAAAAAATTATAGTTACCCAAGGATCGATAATATATCTTTTCTCATAGTTAGTAGCCTCTAGAATATGGGTTGGTGTGTCTGAGATCATGTGAACCACTGGCTTTGGGCACCATTTTGTGGCACTCGTTCCCAAATGTTAGAAAGTCTTATAACAGGTTTGATTTTAATTTAAAATTAATGTATATTACAATTTTGGAAAGGTTGATAGGATACATGGAAGAGTCAAAGATTTTTTTATGGGAACATGTATGGGAGTAGCTACCCCATGTATGGGGCATAACTCAATTACCATGGATAGGATTGATTCTATTATTTTTTTGTATTACAATTGAAATATATATCTACCTGGTTAACAAACTATTTTTGTGATTGAATCATTGTTGAGAATTTATGATTATTGACCCATTAAAATGAATGGTGCAAGAGTGTAGTCAGCATGAACCATTCTAGGAACTCAGGATAATTTTTCGACATGATTTATTGTAATAACACATGAGAAAATAGGTTTTCGGAATGTTCTTGAACTTGAATTGTTTTCTTGTACTTGTCAAATTGAAATTGAATTGGTACTTAAAATGAAATTATGAAAAAATTTAAAATGATGCAATAATAGAATACAAATTTAATTAAATGAGAGTAATTTAATATTGATATTTGAATTATTAATTAGTTTTTGGATTAATTTTTAATAAAATATGTTCTTAATTAATTATGGAAATTAATTAAGGATAATGTGTTTACCCTTGCTAACCATGACCTAGGAGTTGGATGGTTATGTTTAGTGATAGTCCATCAGTTATGATTTTGTGGTGGGAATGAAAGTGGAAAACATGATGGGGTTTTGTGTTAATCCATATTATAATTGAGTTAATGTTTTGAAATTATAATACTGTTTATGGTTTTTAACACTTTATGTGGGTAGTTTGGGTAGTGGGAATAAAGTATACTGATAACTTAGTTGTGAGTTTTATGAAAGACCATTTGGTTTTGGATAAGTGTGGTGAAAATTTGGTGGGTGGGTAAGCCCAATACTTTGGAAATCTTATAATTTTTTCTAAACAGTGGGAAATATCGATGATGAAGGACTTATGGTGGTATTAATTGATAACTTCATAGTGTAATTTTTATTAGTGATTATCATATACCCTACCTTGACATCATCTCAGGTACACAGATCAAGATATGGCTTTAATCCAATCCAAATGATTGTGTTTTGGTTGAATATATGGATCTTGGGGGTTTTTCATATGATCAATTATATTTGTGTGGATGATGGTAAGAGTTACTCCATCAATAGATTATTGATCCAGTTCATAAGGGGGACTTGAATACGATGAATATTATTAGACTTGGACCATGGTGGTATTTAATTTGAAAATGAAATATTAATGATTCTCTTTAGGTTGAGAGAGATATTTCAATAGTATGTATGTGGAGAAATTCCATGTGGCTAAAATGGTAGAATCAGAATGCTAATGAAGAACACATTTGATTCATCATTAGATTTCATTGAGAAATGTTAGGTGATCCTTGAGGGTGGTTGATGTAAGTCTTTTTTAGGCCATTTTAGCGGTATGTATATGTTCCCAATGTGACATGGTTTCTGATTGTTCTTCAGTATAACAAGTTTGGAAATGAATTAGGTATGTTGAGTATATTGATATTGAGAGTGATGTGCCCATTGAGTATCATCAAAACAAGTTTTGGAATGCTGTTAAAAGGTGTTTCAGTGAATGATTGTGTATTTGTTTGTCTATTGTGGAAACAGGATGATATTAGGAGGAAACCTGGGAGAGATAAGTTGATAAGAGGGAATAGTGGACCATGCTTCTTTTACACGAAAACATAGTGGTGATTTGGTGAAGAGCTTGAGGAAAGGCTGTTATAAAGTTGGAAGATTGTAAGTTCCCATAAATTTCCTAGGTATGAATCTTTTAATATATTTGGTGAAATTTTTTTTTATTGATTTCATTACCGAAAACAATTTATCAGTGATGTTATGATAAATGATTTAAACAACTTAAATTCTAGTTATCGTATTGGAATATTCAATTAAGTATTTTTAGAGTTCGACACAAAGATAGTTTTTGATTTTGAGGCCCGCAATGTCTTTTTGATGTCTACAAAAACTATTAAATATAAAATATTGAGCCCATGAATTTTATTCAAATTAATTATATAACTCTAAATCAATACATCGTATAGGAAATATGATAACACAAATTTTTTTGGAACAATGTGTCTACCCTTTGGAAGGTATAATATTTTATGTTTTGGATGTTCAGATGTCTCTCCCATGATTATAACCTTTTATAATTAATTAGTTTTTTAATCAGTTTTTTAATTATAAATAATTAATATATCTGAAACGATGCATCGATTGATAAATTTGAGACCAACATTGGATCTATAATAAAGTTTTTATCCTCTTTAGGTTATAAATTTTATGCATAATTAGTATGTTATGTAATTTAATTTTTTAAGATAAATAATTAATTTCATTAATCCAATAATTAAAATTAAATTGATTAAAATAAACAAAATTAAGAAAAACAGTATTTTAATATTTCCTAGGCAGATAAAAATAATATTATTAATAATAACTGTATTATTATTATTATTACTATTACTATTAAACAAAATGAATGGAAAAGTAAATGTTTTTTAAATACTTTTTTTCAATTAATTGATGAACAATATTTTTCCACAAGTGAATGATTGTGGTTTATTAATGTAATGGGATGGAAATTATTAGTTGATAATAGATAAATATAAATGTGTGGTTAATATTAATTTATTCACTATTATCAACATTTAATGAATGTTCTTGGTGAAACAACAATATTGGATGATAATTTATAAATATAATAACTGTTATTGTTATTATTGTTTTTATTATTATAAAATTTAGAAAATAATTAGTGGTAATATGCAATTTCAGTCCTAATTCATTGGTGGTGTTTCAAATTGATACGCCGTCAGCAACAACATGACCCTAAATTTAAGGTGGTAATTTGGAGACCAATGTTGAGTATTTAATTCATGTTCAGGGCAATAGACCATGAAATGACCAAAATTATGATGATTTGATCCATGAAATTATTAGAAGAGATTAGTAAATATGTGATGAAATTAATGATTCTTCTAATGGTTGGATGGGTTTTTCTAAGAAAAAAATTTGAATCATGTAAAAATCATTACCCAGTTTTTTAGTTCGATTCACTTTGTGTAATTTTCACACAAAACATTTTAAAATGTGTATCAAACGTTAATAGAACCTCACTATATGATTTTATTTGTTGCAGATTCTCCGTGCCCAACTATTTTTAACCAAAGATGTCATGTTCCCCTGCGACTCAGACCAAAACTCATCCACACACCTCCAGAATGGATCAAACCTCCTTTTTATAGCTTCTTCCTTGAACAAACACCCTCCACACAACACCTTTTTTAATTGAATACCCTCTTTGCACCACCCATGTAGGATTTTTATTCTCCTTTATGATCTATTTGTATTATACTCCACTTTCCGAACAAAATAATGATATTTATCCAATATTGGATCTAGAGCTATATTTTTTTATCATGATATAGGATCATTAGATCTAGATCCAATGTTAAGAGATCTAGTTTCATTTAATCTTGGATTTAGGTTTCAGATCCAGACTATGATCTTTGTCACATTCTATATGGATCCACTTCAAATTAGGATTATCAGTATTAAAAAGATCATCACCTTTCATAATGTATGTGGTCTATTATTAAAATCTCATAATCTTAATTACATTAATATTTATGTAATTGAAGAATAGTTATTATCCATCAATAAATTGTGTTCAAGGATAAATTATAAAATTTGGTAAATTAATTAATTAAATGATATGTGAAACATGGATATTGGAATTTTAGTCCATGAATAATTAATTGTTAAATTAATTATGATATATCATGATTTTGGATTTTGGATAATTAATTGTAGAAATAATAATGGGATATTTATGTTATGAATTGAATAATAAATTTTTGAATTAATTATGTGATTATGTGATTATGATTTAGTGTAATTAACTATTGAATTGATTTTAACAAGTTGGAAATTATTGAAATTGATTAATTTTTGACAAAATAATTATTTTTCTATTGAATATGTTGAATATGTGTAATTAATTATTTAATTGATTATTAGAAATTGTAATGATTATTAAATTTATTTGTGTGGGCCAATTAATTGTTAAATTATTAGGGTTATTTAATTGTTTTATATGGGGATAATAAACTGTTGAATTAACTACTTAGATTAGTTTTTTTATATAATTTTTGAATAAAATAATGGGATAATGTTGGATTAATTAATTGTGGAAATTAATTGATGGAATTGACACAAATAATTATCTGGGGAATTAATAGAACGGTTTTAAATAGATTCATTAATTTGGATGTTAACTAATTTAGATGGGTTGGATTCATTAATTTGAGAATAAATTATTAGAGATTGTTTTGATAGAGGAATAGATTAATTGTATCAATTAACTGGTAAATTTATTCATATGTCTTGTTGGGATATTGAATTGATGGGATTGAATAATATATTTTTGAACTAATAATTGTACAATGAGATATGTATGTTGGATAAGTAGTTGTTGAATTAATGATGGTATATTGAAATTGAATATTCTAGATTATTAATTATTGAAATAAATATGTATTATTTATATTATGATTGAGATAATTAATTTTTGAATTGATAAATGGGAGAGATGTGATTAATTAATGTTTTAATTAATTAATGGTCATTTAATGGTTAGTCAATTGATGACTTAATTAACTGGAATGGATGTGATTAAACAAATTTCACATTAATTAATGGGCTTGTAATAATTAAAATTTTAAATTAATAATTATTGGTAAATGTGGAATTATATATGATTATCTACTCCCAAGATAATGGTGTAAATTTATGGTTGAAATGAGTATTTAATGGTGAAATTAATAATGGGATATGGATAATAAATTTTGAGATAATTATTTGTGGAAGTAATTCTGGGATTTCCTTTTTATGGATATTGATTAATTAATTGATTAATTGAATAATGGGATTTATGAAATTAATTAATTTTTTATTTAATTTAGGTTATTCATGTAACAATATAATTGATGATTTTATTTGTGGAATTAGAGGATAATCAATTATTAGGTTAATTATCAAATTATTTAATAAAAAATTGTTAATAAATAATTGGGGAATTAATTACTAGATGCTTAGTTGTGAAGTGGTTAATTAAATTTTGACTTACTTAATGGTCTTTCTATAGTTAATTAATTATTTAATTAATTAAAAGATTTGATGTGTGCTATTAATTGAATATTTAATTTAATATATTATTATGATTAACTTAATATGGAAATTAATTAATGAAATTGATATTATAAATTAATCATTAGATTACTAAATGGGAATGGGTATTGATTAATTAAATAACAATTTAAATAATATAATTTATGTGTTTAATTAATTTTTGTATTTTTTAACTAAGATGAATCGACTTATTAAATGTTGAATAAATTGTAGGGTTAGATATGATTAATTAGATTCTAAATTAGTTATTGGAATGATAGGTGAAATGGGAATTGGATTTAATAATATTGGAATGTAGTCACAAATGAAACATGTGTGGTGTGAGATTGATATTAATAGGAGAAGATCGAGATAGATTCTAATATTTTTTCCTCAAGGACCTTATCAGTATTATGATAAGAAGACTTTTATAGATTCTAATATTGTTTGAGGAAGTACCATGTGAGACTTCCAGGGAAAAGATTGTATGATCATTTGAGGTAAATGTTAGTGATTTGTTTCTTTTTTTCCAAAAATTCATTAATATTTCTTCTTGTATTACTCACTATAGACCATTGTGGTTAGAGCCTGTAGTGCACCTTACTCATTCCATAATTGATTAAGTGTTTTCTGTATTTGAAAAATTCTATATGTATTGTGATAATTAATGGAAACATGAAAATTAATAGATTTTTTATCCCTTGAGGATAGTTAGGAATCTTGCAATAGAATATATAGTTATTGAGATTTAGGTGTCCTTGTAAACTCGGGGGGTTTATGTGGTTAAATAACCAAAATTGTATAAATATAAATTCTTTTCTCTATTACTTAAAACGTATTCTTTGTACTTCTGCATAAACAAATTGTAAATGGTTTTGTTTTATACACCATTATTGGTGGCCAAGTAAGTTGTACTCACACTTTTATTGGACTTCTTGATCAGTATCAGAAAAGAAATTTATTTTAAAGGACAAGTTAAGTGAAAAGTCCATGGGTTAGATAGCGGATTGGGGGTGGAGCATGAATATGGGAATTAGAGGTGGTTCAGGATCATCTTGGAAGTAATTTGTGTCTTTAAATTCCATTTTATTTTTGGAAAATTGGAACTTACATTGTCATAAAATGATTCCCCTTTCAATTATGTAAGTTATATGCTCTTTTGGTTGTCTTATAACACTGATATTGTTCATGTTTATATATGCTTCCTCATTTTTTATTTATGCTGGTGATATACTGTGATAAAATAGGTTATTTTCTCCCCATGATAGACTTACCATACCACCACTATTAGTTATAAGCCTCTGAAGTATGAGGAGGTACACCTAACAACATGTGGAAAACTAGCTTGAGGCACTGTTGTGTGGAACTAGGGTCAAGAAGTTATATATGGATATAATATACTTCCATAATAATATTTAATTCCAATATATTAATTATACATGAGTTGTTATTCTTTGAATTATAAAGGATGTGAGGATATGGTTGAAGAAGAAGTAAAATTAATAGAGGTTTTTTGAGAATGATTACACTTTAATATCTCCTCATTGAGGGATCTATTAAAGAACAAGGAATTATTCATTTGGTGAGATTAGAGACACATGGGCTAGGGGAGAGTGTAGAGGTTATGATTTGGAAGATATTTTATGAGCTTTATGTCTTTTTATGAGAAAGTAGGCCATGGGGATTGTTATTTACACTTGGGTAGGGGTGTTTTTAGGTGATTAAATAATTATTATTTTATATTTAACGGAATCCACCACTATGTGGCATTAAATACAATGAATTTGGTTTATAATTAATGTTTAAAATTGTGTTAATGTTCAAAAAACACATTAAAAATGAATTAATATTTATTTTGTATTATAATACTTTACATTTTAACATTGATCTATTTCATTCTTTTACATATAATGCGGTGAATATTTGTTTTTACCATGTTAACATTTTAATTCCTAAAAATATACATGATTGTAAAACCTAACATATACCTTGTTATTCCATGTATGAAAGAAATTTTAAAAAATTGAATTCAATAAAATGGAGTAATCATATTTAATTTAAAACCTATAGACATGATAAAATAAACTATTTTATCATCAAACAATTTTTTGGATTTTCTTAATTAAATAACATTATGGTTAATTGAAACCCATAAAGAGCACAAAAAATAATGCTACATGACACTGCACAAGGGTATTCACTATTACAGGCATGAAAGAGGCATTTGTATCCCTACATGCACAAACCCAACTCAATAAGTCTTTTAGTAATATGCACACAAAATCTCCATCAAAATACGTCTACAGTTGCACATGCAAAAACAAAAAACTATATCAACTCATGGACAGGTACACTGCATTACCACACCACCACGAATGTGAAACCCACTACCAAAAACCAAAAGGCAGGCCCTCCATCAAAGGAACCACAAACACCATCCCATATCAAAATGGAAACCTTAAAAGCATATTAGTATGGGGTCATTTATATAGGAACAATGAAAACAATTGATTAGGAGGACTGCCAATAGAGTAAACCCATACTGGGAAAACAAAAACCAAGAAGCCACATAGGGCCAAAAATTTCAACAAAACGAATGTCGAAAAATCATAATGTAGATCTCCTTATAAGAATCAATTATGGAGGGTGAACAAATATTGAGGTTTCATTGAAAGGGATTTTAATTCATGATCATGGGAAATCTAAACAGAGAAACTGAGAACCACCACACTAATGGGAAGTAAAAATAGATCCAACACCATGAGAAAAACTGGATTCCATGAAAAAAATTAGTCTATGATATCCGAAAAATAGTATGCGAGACATGTAATAGATCCATCAAGAGATATTGAACAATGGTGATGGTCCATAAATGTTTTCCGGAAAACGAAACCTTGGTAGTAATGAACTAATAGACACGTTGTGCAGAGAAACCACCACCAATATATAATGTGGAAAATATCTCCATCAGAGATAGATTGAATAATAGTGGGTCCATTGTTGATAGATGTGAAAAGACCTGCAAATAGGATTCATCGGTGGAGGGTGACTGATAGTGGGAACTTCGTCAATAAAGCTCCATACTGCGACCTAGCGGGGGAGTGAGATGAACACCATAACATGAAAAAGACTGCACATAACCCAAACAATGACTATTCCTTAGGAAAATACATTGAGAATGAAATAATGGTGTAGGTTTAGCAGTAGTAATTACCCTAGAGCTGTGAGAGTCCTCCATCCTAATTACATCACACAACCCAAAAGATGGTTTTCAAGAAGTTATTTCTTAAGAAAAAGATGATTTTATATTGACACAATGAATACTTAAAATAATTGTATTATATTATAATAGTATTTAATGATATATAATATAGATATTTCATTTAAAAAACTCCAATGTATGGATTAATTAATTAATTACAAATGAGAAACATTATGCAATTTAAATAGTTTTCTAAAAAATCACGTTTTAAACCAAAAATTGAAGACATTCTAAAATAAAATATAGTGTTGATTAAAAAAATTAAATGGGTGATATATAACTAAAGAAAAATTATGTTATGTGAAACCATATCAAATCATAGTTTCACTTTTAAAATTATTATTTTTCTAAAAGTAAGTAATTTTTTTTAGAAAATTGTTATTTTTTCATTTTAAATGTAAATTTAATATCTTTAGAAAAAATATTAACCATAAGATAATTTTTGAATAATTAATTTAAAAAATGATATTTATTTTAAATGATAAATTTTCTAAAATTACTTATAATTATTTATATTAGTTTTACATAAAATCTATAAAAATAATTTTTGGATGGAAATATGTTTTTTATGAATAAAATCACATCACAAATAATCTTTCACATATTCAAGAACAATTTGGTGATACATTATAAATAGTATGACCATTATATATTTCATAATTGCATTAATACTATTCATTCACTCTAATTTAATGTATAATTTATAATATAAACAATCAAATGATTAGATTTTTTATTTGTTTAAGATCAGAGTTATATGTCTTGTACAAAATCACACAATGTGTATTCTATTAAAATATCCTGATGGTATAGTTATAGAGTCTATATAAGAAAATAACCATGCCCACAACCCTTCATATAGTTTTTTACAATTTTTTATTTTCATTTGAATGGGTTTTATTTTATTTTATATGGATATTAACCATGAACATGAAGATAATACCTATAATGTTATGAAAGTGAGTCATTTTTATGATGAATTGATTTTATGATCAGAACATATTATATGTGTTTTGTAGGATTAATTATGTTTTTAAATAATTAAATAAATTACATAAAAATCATATTTAAAAAGGGGAAACAAAATACTATTTTCGATACAATTTATAGTATTTATTAGATTATTTTATGAATTTATGGCATTATATAAAATACAATTTTATTACATTGTATGTAATTTTTATAAAATATGTGGACTCCGAAAAAAATATAAAAAATTAATATTTGGATAATTTTAATATTCTGATTTAAAAAATAAAATATTTTTACCAAAATAATTACCTATATATATATATGAATTTACATTTTAAGCTAAAAATAATCACTATTTACTTCAATGTACTAGTTTTTTTTAACATTTCAATTTTAGGACACTTATTAAACTTATAATTGACATCATGAAATTATATTACAATCTATATTTGATAAATATTATTTAATAATAATATTTTATGGTAATATAATTTTATTAAAAATATATATTTTTATCAAAAATAGATTCTCAATTAAAAATTTATATTTACGACAATTACAATTTATGTTTCATCGTGTCAAAACATATATTGTGTCCATGACCCCAGTTGCCTTGTGCTGGTGTCAGACTACCTTACATAGCTCATAGATAAAAGAAATCACTTCTTGAATGAATGATCAGATTCTTATTCGAGGTAAACTATATATATATATGGTGCTTACATTACATTTAAATACATAAATTAAAATATAATTTTTCTCTTTTGAGAATAACCTCTTTCCCTCTTCAATGTCCCAAAATATCATTCATAGTTAAATTCATAGAATCATGGAGAAGGATAACACATTATGGATTTGGTCACATTCCTAGTAAGGGTTATGTATTGTTGAATAATTCATTAATCAATAAGAATAATATATATGGCCAGGTAATAAACATTGAAGTGATAATTTACAGAGATAGTATGAAAGAAAAAATATCATGTATAATAATCAATATAAAATGTAAATAAATGAAAACACAGTAAATTTAAACAATTATATGATTATCGTAATTAGATAAAGTTTAATCAGTATGGAAAACTATTAATGAAATTAATTAATGTATAGATAACAATATAGTTAAAATACCATGGATATTAATAAATAAATAATGAATAATTTTAATGAATAATTATTTGAGACTGTGTTTTATAGGTACAAGATATTGTTTTTGTCATAACCTATCACAATATGTTTTAAAACATACTCGGGGAAGAAGCAACATAACTAAATATTTCCAACAAAGTCATCCCATGAGACTACAGATACATTTAGTTGATATCTATAACGAGGCCACATCCATGTCATAACAGTTCAATGATATCATTATATACGAAGTATATATTGAATTCAAAAATTATATTCCTTATCAAATATCATTATTATGTAGAGTATGTGTATTTATCTATATTTCATAGATAAAAATGACATTCATTGTAGAGAACGATAAGTATTGAAGGTATATGGTTTAATAGAAAAAAATTCCTATGATAAATAATATGTATTCAAGGGAAATTTAATTACTAAATATCATAATAAGTAGAATAGTCCATGGGAATGTTAATGGATACAAATAAAATAATCAAGTGAATTTCAATATTATCCTTAGTCAAAACAATAATGAACCACCTAGTGGAAGAATAAAAATGATATTAATATTACATATACCCATTATTGTATGAATAATAGTTCATTATAATTGATGAATATAAATTCTATAAAAATTAAATTAAAAATTTATTGATCAAACTATCCATTTCAAATTGAAAAATATTTTGATAATCCATTTCACTGAAAAATAACATTCAAAATCGTTTTATATAAAAATTACCTTATAAGATAATGAAGGATAAATGAAATAAATGATGTTCATAAAGACGGGTAATTCCAAATAGGTCATTAAATTAAAAATAACATTCCATTTTCACAATGAAAAGGTTAGGACATTTCCTTATTCATAAAATGAGAATATTATTTCATTCACGTCATCAACAATAGTCAAACATGCATAATTTTGAAAAATAAATAAGATTACTTATAATTTATATTGAAAAAAATGTAAAATGATTTTGAAAATTAAATTGATAATTTATTTTTAGGTTTTTAAAACATTTTTGATAACATTTCTAGAAAACTTTCTTTTCGAGTGAATCATATTTTTGATTGAATAGATAAATGATATCAAGTTTTCTTGATAAGATTTTATTAATAATTTTTTGTATCAGTGATTTTAAAAATAGTACTACTACATAAAAAAATAATATATAACAATATGAATAGAATAATAAATGGGATTATTAGTAAATGGACAAGTAATTTCCTTAAACTAATTTTAAGAATAAATTATCAATATTAGAATGATATTTGGAAATAAACTGTTATAATGATCTTAAAGATGATGTGAAAATTAATGGATGGATGGATTATGTGTACTAACGAAAAAATTCACATTATAAAAGTAAAAAAACAAGAAAATATATTCTATATTAGGTACACACATTATCATATACTCACATTGTCAATGATGTATATTTTTAACCAAATGTGTGAAAATTGAGTTAAGAAACACCTTACCACATGGTAAATTTTAATTAAAATACCCATAGGTAAAATAACACAAATTAAATTATAATATAACATTACGTAAAATACATTCATGAAATTAAATTTTAAATAATAATTATATACGCCATATGAAATTAATTGGTTCAAAACAAATAAATGTTCCTCAATGAAAGGATATTGAGAGAAAAACCCTTACCTTATTCATCCAATCAGTTGAATGTGAACTAATATATTTTATAGTGTTTTTATCTTGATAATAAATTATTATAGAATAAAATTATTACTTATATTCCCTATATGAACCTTTTAAAACATCTTATTACCCATTTATTAACAATCTATAAAAATATTCATTGTTTTGGGTGTTAATTTCCTTTATTTCACATGCGTGTTTTGTTATGAATGACATGGTTCTTGAATATATAATATAGTTCAATCATTTCTATAATAATATTCATTAAATTATTATTATATTTTTTCATAAATTTTATTTTTAAACCCATTCATTATTGATTGTTATGAAAAATGTAGTACGTTACGATCATAGAGACGGTTAGCCATACATCTACATGTGTAATGATTCTATTTTTCGAATGATCATTATGGAATGGTAGTATGTAATATATTACCTTTTTGGAATGATAATTTTATAATGAAATATTATTTTTTTAAATATATACATTTCATTATTGCGGTGTGGAGATGAAAATAGATTCACATCACATCATGGACATGTTAGTCCACAAGTTTATGAATGATGATAACATATTTATGTGACTCGAAATGAAACAAAATGATGAATATTATTTTTCTAGAAATATTAATATTTAATTAATATCATAATTATTTCATTTAAATCACCTATATTCATTATTATCAGTATTTTAAATATAACCATTTATAAAAAGAGTCAGTGAATGACAAATCACATCGCCTCATGGGCGGTAGTATTCCATACTCACGGGTGATGATAACGTGTCACATATAAAATTTAATATAATATGATATATATGATTAAATTACATCATAGGTATATATATTTTATAAATATCATATGTTAAATTTATATACAACATCATACATAAGCTTGAAAGGTGGAAATGGACAAATAAACCACATCGGTTCGTGAGGTGGTACTCTGTTGTACACCCAAACAATGATTTGATAACCCATTTGATAGAATCAGAGTTGGTTATATATGATTAATTTATTTTTAAAATAACCTAATATATGGGATATAAAGATTTTAATATTTCGTCATGATTTAATAAAAATTTATCTACTTTGAGAAATATGTTAAATAAAGAAGATTGATGATGTACGTTACCTATTATACAAGTATCTCCCTTAGGTATTCACTATGGCCATTCTAATATTGATTTTTTTTTAAATATGGATTATAAGATTAGGGGTGGTACTTTTATTCATGATATGATTTTTTATTTGGAAAAAATGTTTTTATGTTGTGATGAAGACAGGAGAGGATGTGGCTTTTATAATTTAGGGAGAGGATTTACATTTTATTATTTTAATAAATGACTGCCCCAACATTTTTCATTTAGAAATTGGGTTTATAATTGATATTGTTTTAAAAATAATTGGTAAAATGGTGATAATACATATATAAAAAAGTTTTTATAAGTCATTATAGTTCATTTCGACAATTATTATTTATATTAATACTCCGGTAAATGAATTTTTACATATTTATGGTAATTAATTTGCACTCCATTGAAAATTAATTTCATGAAATTTTATAGTTAAAATTATTATAAATTATAAGTTATTTAAATGCAAAATATAGATTCCATTTTTTCAAATAAAATTTATATAATAGGAAAAAATTAATTGAAAATTAATTTGAAAGGCTTTATGATAAAGGGGGTTTATAAAGTTAAAATGTTTTAATGTCTAAAAGTTGTTTTTTCTGAATTTAACTTGAAAATAGAATGGTGGATGGTGAACCCTAACACGGTGCCATCCTCAACTTGGAACCCTAACGTGGCACGGTGATCAGTGACACGACGGGGGGATGAGCAGGAGGTCGCAGATTCAGAGCTGAAGGATGCGGAATGGAACCCTATCATGGCACCTACCTCTGCTAAAGACCCTTATGCGGCGCACCTCAGGACAAAATGGGGGGACCAGCAGGATGCCACAGCTTTGAAGCGGAACCCTACCGCACATTATTTTGGACGTCGGCACCCGGGAAACTTGCCAAATCTTGTCAACGGAGGAGGTGCCACTGAGTACGGGGAGGTAAGGCCAATGATTCCCCTACTTTTGTTCAGATCTGATCTGTCACGAACTCTTCACAATGAAGTCTCTCCACCGGTCCTCCCAATGATTCCCCCAATTTCTTTTTCTCAGGAGGAACGATCTTTATTTATGGGCTCCCCATTAGTTTTTATTTCTCCTTCATAGTTTTAGAATACTGCAGCATTTCATTCCCGGACGCTTGTGGCAAGATTTGGTGCAGATCGACCTTCGTTGGAGGTGTTTGAGGGCTTCATCAACTCAACATGGGATCTTCGTTCCTAGGCAGCGGTTGGGATCTTGGATCGCCGAAACTTGAGAATTCATCTGTTTTCTGATGAGGATTTCGCATGTGCTTGGTCCTCAGAATCGCGCTTGTGTCATAACAGATGTTTCATTCTCTTCTGTTAGACAGTTTATTTCGATTATGGATGTGACTATAAGCGTGCGACGGTGTGGATTCGACATCCACGTCTTCCACTCTCCTTTTAGAACCCATCTATTCTAAATTGTATTGGTGAAATAATCAGTTATTTTCTTCGGTTTGACTATCATACTATTTGCATGAAGCTACGTGGATTTGCTTGCTTACGTGTCGAGATGGACCTTTCAGATCCTCTACCGAATCGTCTTCGTCTCTAGGTATAAGGTATGTCTTGTTTATGGAAGAACATTCATTATGAAGAAACCTTTGGATTTTGTTCGCTTTGCTGTCGACAAGGTCACTGGACATCTTTTTTCTCTCGACATGGGAGGAGAGGTCGCAAGGGATCAGCGGCCCAGACAACTGGCAATAATGCCCCCACGGTCCCACCGGTTGATAGAACCCCTCCATCTGGTGGTAGGATGAGTCCACAAACAGGTGGTCATCAGCCCCCCTAGGCGTCCAACGAGATTCAACCATGCTGAGCCCTATCAAACCCCACTCATCTTCTGGTCTACCTGGTTCACCTGCTCTTGCTCTTCCCTTTTTGCGAAGGCTCTGAGTGGTGACAGTAAAGGTAAGGGCATCACTTTTGTTTCAGGGTTTTGTTGGACCTTCCTATGAAAATGTTGTGATTAGTGTAATGGCTAAACCTACCACCAAAGGGAATGTTGTTTCTGTTGTCGATTCGCCTAGGGACATTTATGCAGCCGTTTGCAAATTTCCCATATCCACATTTGGAGGCATGGGTGCTCAGACTGAATCATACGCACCTGTGGTTGCCCATAATCATCTTGATTCCCTTGGGGATGACATTCATCCGATAAGAAAGCCAAAAAGAGAGGACAATCAATAGAGTTATCCAATCTTGATGTTTCGTCGAAGGACTTTGGTAGGCAGGAGGTGACAGGTCGGATGGGTAGGATGCGCACTCGCTTTTTTAGCCTCCAATCTAGTGTTGTGACTGAGGATTCAGCTTTCGACTCTGAGAGGGAGATGGACACTTCTAAAGGTATGTATGAGTATTATTTTTATGTGTTACTCCCTTGAGTTTCTCACTTTTTCATTAAAAGTGTTTATATAATAAAAAAGTTAATTTTAAGTCTAAATTTTACTTGAAAATGATAACAATGACCTAAATTGGATGATAATTGGTATAATTTAATTAGTTTTACATTAAAAAATTCTCAATATTATCTCCCATTTTAAAATATATATTAATAGAAAGTTTTCAATAAAAATTTTATAATTTAGAAAATTCATTATTAAATTAATATTTTAAGAGAAATACTATAACATCACCCTAATATAATTATTGGATTATATTTTGTAAAATAATGTTCATAAAAGTGGTATATATTAGTTATTTATTATGTTTGAAAAACTATACAAATTTGACATTTAGAAAATGTATAGTTTTACATAAAACATATATTTTTATTCCAAATGAAAATTATTTTAGAATTTGGAAAACAATAATTTTTTATATGTTCTTTAGTTATATTATTTCCTGATATTCCAATTTATCATATATTAATATATTATTAAATAATTTTATTAATAGTATAATTTTTTCTATAAAACTAAATATTCCATCACATGTTATCTAAGAAAATCATTGTTGAATATATCATAAGATATCAAATAAATTAAATTAATTCAATATATATATATATATATATTAATGTTTGGTTTTGATATATTTTTTTCTATGATAAAATTTTTATTTCAAATATATTGTTAAATAAAATAACATTCCTTTATAATAGTATTGTGTTACAATCACTCCACCTTGAATAAATACATCCTCTAAATTAAAAATGATATATGAAATAAAGAGTTTAAAATTTGGCAATACCATTTTTTAAAAAACAAAATTGTTGAAGTTTTCACAAAATATCTTCTAGAAATGAAATAAATTAATGTACCAAGGTAAAATTGAATAACACCTAACTATGAATCCATGTATTAAACATTGTTGGAATGTGAAAATACTGACATTGAAGAAAATAAAAAATATATAAAGATAGTGACAATGGTAATTGATATCAATAAGTTTAATGCTTTATTTAATTTTAATGGTAAAAAATAGAAATATGTTATGATTTAAAATATCATATGATTCATTTTATATGGTTGTAAAAGAAAAAAAAAAGTAATTTTATATCCTTTTCCAAATTTTGAGAGAATATTTTACATTATATTATTATAAGGGAGTACACTTTCTTGATATATTTCTATTTCATAATAAAAATATCATCCTTTGGTTTTTCCATATCGATTTCCAATTCACCACTAACTATCTAAAATAAAATTTTATTCTTGAATCACTAAAATATAATTTTAATGACTCATAATGGCTATAAAATTGTAACAACACTCTATATATCTCTCTAAATATTTTCAAAAATCATTGGGGTCAGAACATGTTATCCATTATAATACATTAATCATGAAACCTAGAAATTAATACCATCACTTCATATGTAATTTATATTCATTATAATGTTTCATTAAAAATAATAAAATATTTTCCAGGACATTGTCCATGGTATTGGTAGGCACTAAACACATATTGTTGATAGGTCAATGGTTAATGACCTAGAGCCTTATCGGACAAGGTGTATTTATATATATTATGTGATCTTTCATTTTTATATACTATATTAATAAAATAAATTAAAAATTCCAAAAATAATGATATATATTTATTTAAAATTAAACTATTCCTTAAATACCCTATTTACAATGGATTTTAATTAAATTATTTTCCAAAAATGTCTAAAAATATTGTCTCACTATTATTATAATTTCATTAATACTCATTTTTACCATAAAGTATATCAATAAATTTAATAATATGTCTATAAAATATGAATGTAATATTCATATAATAACGTTTCCACTAAAACATATATATTCCAAAAAAATCTTATTATTCCTTAAACATGTTAGACTCATATGACATAAAACCAAAAAAAAGGTGTTTAATAAATTGAATATATGATTAATCTTAAAGTAATTAACTCATGATAGTATGTTTAATTTTTATGTTAATTAAGTCATATATTATTATAACACAATCCAACTACATTTTATGATTTTTATTACTGAAACACCATTGGTTATAATATTTATGAAATCTAATTTGGTTAATCCAAATTGATAAATACATCTATTTTATCTCCAACTTGTTCATTCCTGGTATAGATTTTTTTCTATGAAATTTATTATCATAATATTTTAATTCATCATTACAAGTATCTGATGAAATGATTAATTACCTAATGAATATACCAAATTGATGTCAAAATATGTGAACAATAAGGCTCGTTGTCATTTAGAAAGAAACACTCGTTTCTAGAATGATGCACCTTTTTAGAGTTATTAATGCTATGTTCTTTTGGTCTAGAACCAATTCCACTTATAGAATCCAGAAGAGGATGTATTTGTGGAAAAAACCACATAATCTCTACCATACCAAACATTAGTCTGATCTGTAATACTTATCCTCAATAGAAATATTAGGTTTCTATTACCTAATTAATTTATTCATAAATATAGTTTCCAAACATTCAAACAGCAATATATATTACCTACGGTTGTGGAACTAACTCCAATTTCCTCTAGCTAGTGGAATCATTAATTACATAGGCATAATATATATGTAATTTAATCCCAAAATACCTGTCATTTTTTTAAAAATTTTAATCTTCATACATACTTGAGTTATACATAACATTTGAATACATAAATCACAATTTTTTTTTAAATTTCATGGATAAAATTATTCCATAAAGTGTAACACATATCTCAGTCATAGAAAAAATCACGAAATCCTAGGGAAATAAATAAAAATAAATTTTAGGTGAAATTCTTGATAAGGGTTATGTACATCAGAATTTTTAATGAATCAATAAGAATATTCAATGTGAAAATTTAAAAACTAATTTCATTGGCCATATAGTCAATAAAGTGATAAAAATGTTATTCCATAGATAATATCAATGAAAAAAATATCATGGACAAAAATAAATATCGCATGGTATAAAACTAAAAACACATTTCATTTAATAAATAACATGAATAACATAATTGGATAAGGAAAAATAAATATAAAAAGTTAAATAACTAAAAACACTTGAAATTTAATAAATTGATCATAAAATGAATCGATCGATAATTTCATAGTGAACATAACTAGATTAGATTTTACCGAATATTTATTTAATTAAATTCTTAATTAATGGGTTCTATGCTTTCACAGAACAAGAAAACTTTATGATTAAGAAATTATTAATATGGTTTAAAACATACTTGGTGAAATACTCACACAACTAAGGATATCCAACAGATTCATCTCATTTTTGTACTGATGCATTGATGAGATTTCTATAACTAGGCCCCATCCATGAATAACTTTAAAAAAATTCCTCAGATATCAAACAATCTATTTAATTCAAAAATAATTATAATTCTAAAATATCAATATTTCTTAAAAAATATATATTTTTCAATATTTCACTTTATAGAAAAATTGAAAACCATTGTAGAACACTACATGTAGATATGATATATTTTTTAAAAAACTAAAAATACCTACAAAAAATAATAAGGCTATTCATGGGAAAGTTAATTACTAATTACCACAAGACGATAAATAATCTATTGGGAAGTTATTGGATACAAAAAATGAAAAAAGTTAGAGAATGTCAAAACTAATTGTGGTCAAAATAATCATAAAGCCTACAGGTGGTGAATAAGGATGTAATTGATATATTATATACCCATTGGAGTATAAATAAAGTTTTAATGTCATTGATTAATATAAATGCAATAAAAATATATTTAAACCATTATTGAATAAAAATATCCATTTCATGTTGATTTTTTTAAAATACCTTTCTATGAAAAACCCATTTAAAAACATTATCATTAAAAACAACCACAAAAACACAAAAATGAAGATCCAAATCAACGCTGGTCTTGAAAAAAAGTAATTATAAAAATCCATTCAATGATCTAAAAGCAATATAATTTATTATTTTTATGGGTTTATACCCATTATAATTATTGTTTAGACAAATTCAACTTGAAATTATTCAATTTTCTTCTATGAATGAAACTATCATTTACACTTTATTCCATGATCAGTATTTGAGAATTACTTTATCTTGATTTTTACTATCAATATCAAAATAATTAATTAACATTAATGACATTATAAAAGTTGGATATTTATTTTTTGGGTTTTTTCAATTCATTGCATATGGATTTTTAACTCTATTTAAGGATTGTTCATCCATAGGGATTAATTTTATTGTTTGATTAGACATTTCCAGGTAACTAATCCATTACGTGAATGATCATTGGCAATTTGGAACATTTTTTATGGCTAAAAGAATTATTTTGGAATTATAAACGTTTTATGATGATTGCGTAATTATTTAGTTGATTTTATTAATTGTGAATCCATGTGGTTGAGAATGCATGATGAATTTTCTTCCATGGGAGGCAATGTTGATTTAATTTTCTGATAAATGTTAAAATGGAAATTACTATGAGTGAGGAATTGATGAATTTCAACATGTATAGAGGGTGTTACACTATTGATTATTAATGTGATAGGTTATAGAAACATTATTTTTACTAACACAAATAATTGGAAATTTTTATGGAAAATTTACAACTATATGCAACATGGATCAATAGTAGATAATACCAATTGTTTATTTTATATGTTTTGATATTGTTTTAGTCTGATTTAAGGATCACATGGCCTTGTGACTAAGTAACACATCATTTGATTATTGCCCAAGTTTTTCACATATACGCGGAGTACGTGAATCATGACATGTGTTTTCACAGACACTATGTGTATTGGAAAAAGCACATATACCCTAAAAATAACTTTTTATGGGTAGATTAGGTACTTTCAGTGCACTCTCAATGAATTGATACATCATGTGGATCAATTAAATACTATTTTTATGGGATGGGACACTCTATGTAAAATGAATTATTAAATCTTAGTGGCATTCATTTTATTACTCAATGAATACATTCTATTTTAATGGGATAATAGTTGGTGTAGGGTTTTCGCCCTAATTAATCACTAATGGATTTGGTGTTTCAGTAGTTCAGAATGTGATCCCCCATAAGCATCAATATTTCACCCATATGCATCACGGTATGGGATCCTTCATTAACATATTGAAATTGAGTATAATACTTTAACCATATGTTGTATAGATATCCTCTACATGTGGAGTAGAATATTACAAATATATAAAGCTCATATGAGATAGGGAACCTCCATCGGAGTAGAATTTCAGCCATACACAAATATCATATATAATATGTACCATCAACTAGAGTATAATTTTAGTAGTACAGAAACCACATAAATTCCAAATACCATCTGGTATAGTTGTTATTTAACCCATAGTCATTAGGAAATGGCCATACAACATTAATATATGGATTGACCTTGTGGGTTTCTTTGAGAACGTGGATCAGTACTAGGGAATGTAAATTTAGGTATGGAAAGAGTGTTTGAGATTATACATAGAAAATTGGATAAAATCATAGATAATATTATGGTTTTTCATTACATTTACCCAATTGGTTATTTTTAAAAGTTGAATATTTGTTATGATTTCTTTACACATTGTGATTTCGTAGTTTCCAGCTCAATATATATAAACTAAAAAAATATGATCTTCTTATACATTCAATGGATTGTACATATGGTAATATTTTTCAAAAACTATATAGTTGGTAATGTAGTAGGTGGTGTATATTAGTGATTAGAATGTGTTTTTACTTGACTATTGATTGACTGGTTGATTCTTACTGATTCATATATCCCTCTTCAAATCTAGATGAGACTACTTACTATTTATTATTCATATATTATTCAGTATTTTCATTGAATGTGTTTTTTATACACGTTTTTTGGATAATATAGCTTGTACGTTGATTTGTTATTATAAGTATATAGAAAATACATTAAAATGATCTTTATAGAGATACATGTGTTTGTGTACATATAAAATTTTTTAAGAACTCAATTACATGTTTTATTCATACTTTGTTTCTAGTTAGTAGAACCATTATTTTTGGTTGTGGGATTAGAGAGATCATTCAAGCACTAAACATTCCTAGGGTTGATTACAATGGGTGGATATGGGATTCAATGTCATCAAAGCAAGTAAGGATTCAAAAAAAGATTTATTATCTACAATAATAGTGAGGATTGTATTTGGATATACATGAATTTTGTTTATGTGAATCAAGTTTGAATTATTGTCCAAGGATCCCAGTTATGGTGTTTTGACCCATTTATCCCACATAAGGACTCTAATATTCATCTTTTAAACATTGTTCCTTTAGAAATTATTTATATTAGATACAATGGTACATTCATATCATGAAAATGGGTTTTGGATTCCATATATATATTTATTCCTCAATATATATATTTATTTTTGATGATGTTATATATTAGTTATACTAGGATTACCCATCCAAAATAATATATTGGGATTCATTGGTGAATTTACAATAACAATCAACTATGTACTGAGAACGGCGTATAAAGTCCAAAAAATGGGTTGATCTCTTCTGTGGGACAATTAATAATTCCTCAACCTATGGGGAAATGTAAAGTCCCATTACTTATTGTTTATGTGGTTTTCTTTTTTTATACATAATATATTCATGAAATTAATGTTTTTGAAACACCCTAATCAACTATGGTATGTTTCCCTTTAAAGAATGTAGTAGCTTGTGTTGTATGCAATATGAAGTTTTATCACACCAAGACCAATCAAACTAGTCATTATGAATAGCAATACCCACTTTTTGAAATGATATAAATATTATTTTTCAAAATGGACTTCATTTTTGAATTCGGAATATCAAAATTAGCCTAGGGTAAATTTTTTGTATTAAACTAAAAACATTCAATTTTTTATGAATATGGAAAAACATTGCGTTATTGTTTAAAAACAACTTCGTATTTAAGTAATTAATTATTTTATTTTAATTTATTTTAGGTAAAAATAGATACCTAATACCTATATATGTTCAGTGTAATTCATTGGGGTCATTTTATAATATGTTTAGATATATATAATTTTATTGAAATTTTTACCTTCTTTTACCCACCTTTTAGAAGAATTTGAAAATTTACATAAAAATAATTTTACTGATTCTATAAGTTGAATTTCAAAAATATAAGAGACATGGTTGACATCAAAAAGACAATTGTTGTTCAATAATATGAAAATATTTTTCGGTGAATGGTTACTGTTGACTTTTATATACCACGGTTAAAAGTAAATTGGGTAATTAAGGGTAAAAATTATATTATAATTACAATAACACATGTAATAATTCTATTGGATAAGTGTAATTAGACCAATAAAAACCTGAGGAATAATCTATTACTTCTTTGGTCTACTTGGATTAGATTAGGACATTTATTAATATTTTATTTAAAGAATATTTGAAAGAGTTAAATTCAATGATTAATAACTAAAACATTTTTAATATAAGGTTATACATATGATAAATTATACTATAAAAATTCAATAGAAATCTAACAAGATTTTTTACATAATCGTATTTTATTTATAATTTTTATAAATTAAATAATTTATTTTATTTTTGACATAATAATGATGTAGTAATTAACTTATTAAGAAATATTAAACTAATCGATATTATAAATATCCAAATAAATGTAAATTGATACTTATGTTGAAATACAAAATTTTTTGATGATAATATTAAATGTTATTATATATTAAATAAATTTCATTTTAAGTGATAAAGTTTTTATGAATTTGAATAAAATAAAATACTTAAAATTGTCAAAATTGACATAATTGAGTTTTTAAAACAATTACTATTTTATTGATTGATATAATATTTATAAAAATCTAATTTAGGCCGTAGGACTTATATAAGGATATATATATATTAATAATTAATCTCTTGGGGTTTTCATGGTAATTTATAGTAAGTTTATTTACCATACAAAAAAATACAAAGAGACATGGTAAAGGACAAACTATTTAACTAAGAGTTAAATAAAAAAGATAAAGTTAATATGATGACCTAAACCTGTCTAAAAACTATTGGATGATAGTTTTTCGACCCATTAACACATTCTCCTCTAAATAAATTTTTTTGGAGCCATTATAAACTAATAATAATTTTATTATGAAATAATATTTCAAGCTTTTCCTAAACTGACCCTCACCTCTCTTATGAAATGGTACTTACCATTCTCTTAATTTCACACCCCCAATGCCATTTTTCATGGCCAAAACCCACCCAAATATCCTCTCATCTATCCTCCCATCATCATGGAGTGATTAATTTGATCCAAAATCCATCCTAATGGACCCTTTTGTTCAAATCATAAAGAAACACTAGAAGAAGTGGCAATAATTTCACCACCCTCATTGTAGTTCTTTCCTTTTTCCACTTCCTCTTTCAATGTTATTTAAATACCAAAATTATAACTCTGGTACCTTGTACATACTGTTTTGTTGCTATAAATATGGTAAAACCATATTCATTATTCTGTCCATCATAAAAATTACAAAGTCACCATACGTGAGTACCTACGGCTTACCGTCTCCACATCGTGGAGTAGTTTGATATTATAACCCTTAATTTTTTTAGATGGGTATAATAATAAGTATAACTAATGTAAATAATAAATATAACATGATAATTATTCTGTATATATATTATATACCATCCAATTACATTATATTTCACCATCAATATAATGATATTGTCGCTCGTGCGTACGTACGGATTACCGTCTCCACGAACGCGATGACATTCATTACCCATCATAATAATTCAAGAATAATTTTAATTTCATGATTAAAAAATAATTTTGATGAACATAATATCATTTTTTTATATGAATAAAATACATCGTATACATAAAAAAAACATGGCTTATGTATCCAAGCATGTAAATGAAAACGATTCCGCAAACAATCGAAAAGATGATACTTCGGAAATATTAGTGACAATGAAATATTATTGGATCATATATGATAACATATTTATGTATATAGTTCTAATATAATTTAATTACAATGTTTTATCTATTATACAGTATGTTAACATACCATTTACTAAGTAAAATTACAAGGTAAGGGTGAATTCTATAATCTCTTTACTTATCTGAGGGGTTTAATACGTAAGTATCCACTGGGACCTCTCTATCATCTACATTCATGTTTTATTAAAAATGTAATTCAACTAATTTTTACAATTTCCTAGATTATTGGTAAAAGTCATTTATACCCTTATTTAACAACATTTATTTGAAAGGAATCTTTCTGTCATTTTCCAAAGAAGGTACTGTATGACCTTCTCAACAAAATTAAGGAAAGAATGTCTTTTTTAACATATATGTCAGGTGCGGCTATTTTTCACAGTTATAACATCGTCGAGGATTCCCATAAAATATTATAATAATTTTTTCAAAATAATTTTTTTTTAAAATTATATGACTTTTAAATTATTTCTTAATAGAATGAGATATTTCCCTACAAAAAGTGTTGATTTCATTTATGTTCACATCCGATGATGAATGTTAATATTGTTTGAAGTTGAATTATAATGATACAAATACTCCATATTGTATTGAAGTTTTTGTGTTATGTTTTATTGTGGATGTGTTATTTGTACACCATTCATGGTTTGTGGATAAAGTATTGAAATTTCATTTTCTGGTTTTAATACGAATTTTTATGTTATGTCTAAACCTTTTAATTTGAGGAATGTATTAGAATTCGTCAGTGATGGGTGGATCCAATTATAACTCTTCGATGCATCGGTAGGTCTAAGGAGACAAACTAGTTTTTTGGCACAAGTCCTTGACAAAATATTATTTGTAGTCTAGGCATAAGGCCTTGACTATGTGGTTATGAATTCTCGCATTATTCATTCCAACATTATGAAATTGGTTATTGATATTACATGTGATTATTTTACTAGTATAATATCCATGAGAATATGATAATGGAATTATTTTATTTATTTTTTCTATATTAGGATGAATTTTATGTTTAAAGGTATTTTTTTAGTCATATACATTGCCTTAAATATTTATTCATATCTAAGAATGATTCAGATATAATGTTATCCTTACTGAGCATCTAAGCTTACCCCTTTCTATGTTTTATTTTCCCCTAGATGTGAAGATGCATTTTAAGGTTGACCTGTAGGGATAGTCTAAGGAAATAAGTGTGTTCAATAGGGACAAAATATTTTTGATGTATTTATTTCATGATGTAATGTAAAACTTATGAATGTATCTAGCACTTCCAAGGCTAGAAAACTGATCGGTCTTTCGGGATTTGATCCCTTGTGATCATGACTATGTTATATTAAAATTCCCTGACTCTGTTTAACTCTGGTCAGGGTGTTAAAGTTGGTGTTAGAGGGAGGTTTAGTACAAACCTTGGAAACTCGATTTAGATAAACTCTGATTAGAACACATTTCCCTAAGATAGACACTGAGGATTGGTATAGCAGAACTTCCTAGAATATTGGTAATGTATAGAATTTTTATATTTTCCATGAAATGAATCCCTATCTAGAAATGAGTAGGTAGAGGTGGATCTAGCATAGATGTACCAAGGAATGAAAACTCTAACACGGAGTATCAGGATTGACCCGGGGTATCATGGTATATGACAGTGGGCCTTGCTGCATTCATGGTTATTACACTACTGGGGGATATGCTTAGGATAATTCACATTTTCTTTAAATCCCATTACGAAGGATTTATGAGTATATAACTCCTCCAAGAAATTTTTTTATGATTATAGTTTATATCCATAAATTTTTCAATTTATGTTAATTATTTTATATGTTTGGAATAATGTATTTCGATTCATAAACTAATCTAGTGTAATCCATTGTTTAGAAATGGCGCCTAGTCAAAGGAATGGAAACTATATCAACACATGTAAAACATATAGGGATTTACATCCTAATCAATATAATTATAGTTGAGCTAGTGATACAACTGGTTCTGATTAGCTTGTCACCATACTAGGAAAAATTACTCAGGTTATGAATAATAACCTTACTCGTATAATGCACCCATATGAAAAACATGGAAGATTAACATTAGACCACTTCATTAGGAAACAACCACCAATATTAAATGGGATTACAAATCCATTAGAAGTTGAGAAATTCATAACTTCCTTAGTTAAATTATTCCATGCATTGGGGAGTAGTAAAAGAGAATAAGTGGTCATGGCAGTTTATCACCTCAAGGGAGTTGCAAATCAATGGTGATCATTAATCCAAAACACAAAGGAAGATGAATAATTATCAAACGTAGAATATAGGGAGTTTAACGATATTTTATTTCAAAAATAATTTTCTTCTTGACCATCGAGTGGATATGGAAAGACAATTTTAGGGTATGAGGAAAAATTAGGATGACAATGTTGAAAATTATGAGGCTAACATTACAAGGAAAGAAAGGCATGCAATAGATTATATACATAACCCAATGATTAAGATTGATCGATTCTTTGATTGGTTAAAAAAATTTCTCTGCCGATCATTAGTCTCAAAATCCTTCTCATTGTATGAAGATATTGTATCATGTGCTATCAAGATAGAAAAATAATTCCCTAATTCTTATGTCATCAAAGCAAAGCATGGGGAGAAGAGATCTGCTGATCACTCTGGAAATAGAAATAAGGTGTTGAAGGGAAAAGATGAATACCCATACTCCAGTAAATGTGGTAATAAACACCTCAGTACTTTCTTGAAGGGAATGAGAGTCTGTTAAAATTTTGGTGAAAAAGGCCACCAAGCTCATGATTACAAGGTAAAGAAAGAGTATTTCAATGATGAATACTACAATTATAGAGATAATGGACATTATATAAATTATTTTCCTATGATCCAAGGGAACTTACTTTAGAAAATTCCAAGGGAGCAAGGCCAAGCTTATGCAATCACTACTGAAGAGGTTGAAGCTCTGAAAGACGTGGTGGTAGGTAATTTAATGGCTTAATCATTTTTAGCCAATGATTTATTTCATTATGGGTCATCGGATTGTTTTATATATTCCTAGTTTTTTTTTAAACAATTATATCTTCAATTTGACTTACCATGGGATTTTTCATTCAAAACATCTAAGGGAAGTATCATCACAACAATGTTTTGTGAATCGGTTCCCATTATGGCATTTAAATTTTCTATGTATGATGCTCACATCATCATACCCATGATTGAATTGGATATAATCCTCAGAATGTATTGGCTTTCGCACCATGATGCGAAAATTTATTGTAGGAAGAAGAATGTTACAATTTTCAAAGATGATAAGGAGTACCTTATCATTAGTGTAGAAATGGAACCTTCTGATTCTTATCTAGATCCACCCCCAATAGATCAACTAAATATAATTATTGGGGAGGAAGAGAGTGAAATAATTATGGGTGAGGAAAATAATGTCCAAATAGAGGACGCACCTATTGTCAGATAATATATTGATGTGTTTCCAAGGGATTTACCTAGACATCCTCCAGAATGAGAAATTGAGTTTTCCATTGATTTAATTCTTGTCTCAAGGTACATATTGAAGACTCGTTATAGAATGGCCACTATGGAATTAGTGGAACTAAAGATAAAACTATAGGGATTGAGTAATAAGGGATTTACTCAACATAGTGTTACTCCATGGGGATCCCCTGTCCATTTTGTTATGATGAAGGATAGATCTATGAAGTTTTGCATATACTACAGGGAGATCAATGCTATAATAATAAAGAACAAGTATCCCCAACCTCACATTGTTTATTTATTCCACCAACTTCATGGAGCTCAGTATTTTTCAAATATTGACCTTCGATCTGGATATCCTCAGTTGTGTGTGAAGATGGAAGACATTCCTGAAATAATATTTGGAACCAAGTACGGGCATATCAAGTTTATAGTAATGCCTTTTAGATTGACTAATACACCCTCTGACATCATGGATTTAATGAATCGTCTTTTCAAGGATTAACATGATGAGTATGTAAATGTATTTATTGATGATATCTTGGTATACTAAAAAATCTATAAATATCATGAAAATCACTTGTGCACTATTCTGAAAACCCTCACAAGAAATGAACTGTTTGGGAAGATTAGCAAGTGTGAATTCTAGCTTCAAGAGATTTCTTTTCTGGGCCATATTTCCTCTAGGGATAGAATATTTGTTGATCCTCCAAATACCAAGGCAATTCTTGAAAGGCCTACACAAAAAATTATAACAAATGTATGCATTTTTATTGGTTTAGTAGGTTATTATTGATGTTTCATCCAGAATTTTTCCAAGTAGGCTAACCTAATGTCCAAGATCAAAACTAATGGGGTTAAATTTGTTTGGAAAAAAGAGTGTAAAGAATGTTTTGAAATACTAAATAGAATATGAGTCAACACTCCTATATTGACTTTACCATCATGGTACAATTTTTTTGTTATTTATAGGGATTCTTTAAAGAAAGGACATGATTGGGCCCTTATGCAGAATGGTGGAGTTATTCCTTATGCATCACGAGAGCTAAAAATTCAATAGCAAAACTATCCCACAGATGATCATGAGTTAGCAGTGACAATCTTCACTCTGAAGATATGTAGACACTATCTCAATGGTGAAAAAGTGGGATTTATATTGATCACAAGAGTTTGATGTATATTTTCAAACAAAAATAACTTAACCTGAGGCAACAGAGATGGCTTTAACTACTCAAGGATTATGATTTCACAATAAAATACTACTAGGGGATAGCCAGTAAGGTGGAAGATTCTTTGAGCAGAAAGGATCATGGAGTTTTGAATAAGATGGGAGTTGAGAGGGATCATATTTTCAGGGATCTAGTAATGATGGATATCGGAATAACCGTGGAAGGTGTAACATCTATTATTTTTCAAAAGGTGGACAAACAATCATTAATAGAAATGATTAAAAGTTCTAAAAATAATGATGTAGAGTTTCAAAAGAAGATTAATGCTATAAATAATGGGAGATTGGGTGATTTTGTATATGAAGTTGGAATTTTGAATCTTGGGAAAGACTTTATCTTCCCGATATAACTGATCTAAGAAGTGAATTGTTGGATGATGCTCATAGCTCTAATTTCTCTATACACCATGGGAGCACCAAGACGTATAAATATTTGAAAGAAAATTTTTGGTGGGACAACATGAAGAGGGATATTGCTGATTTTGTGTCAAGAATTACGGTTTTTCAACATGTGAATGCTGGAAGGCAATAACCTCGAGGAGTCATGCAACCTATTCCCATACCTGAGTGGAAATGGAATACTATTACGAAAGACATTGTCATGTGGCTACCAAATACTCCTAGAAGGAATGTGGCAATATGGGTCATTGTTGATCGTCTTACCAATTCAGCACATTTTCTTGCTATAAGAGAATATTTTACACTTGAACGACATGCAAGACTATATATTATTATAGTTTTAAGACACCATAGTGTACACTATCGATTGTTTCTGATCTCGATATCCATTTTACTTCAATATTTTGGAAAATCCTTCAGAAGGCCTTAGATACAAATATTTATTTAAGCACTTTCTACCACCGTTAAACATATGGAAAATCAGAAGGTAATATTAAAACCATATAAGACATGTTGAGATATTTCTCACATGACTTTCAATGTACGTGGGATCAATATTTACCTCTGGAAGAATTTTTCTATAACAATAACTTCCATTCAAGTATTCAGATGGAACCATATGAAGCATTATATGGAAAGATATGTCGCATAAATACATGTTATGATGATGTTGGTGAAAGAAAACTCGTAGGCCCAGAACATGTTTTGGAAACAATTAAAAATTTAAAGATTATCCAAACCCACATCAAAGAAACACAAAGTAAGAAAAAGTGATATGCTGATAATCAGAGGAAGGATTTGGAATTTCTAGTAGGATATATTGATTCTTTGAAGGTATCTCCATGGAAGGATGATATATGATTTGACAAGAAGGTTAAATTGAGTCATAGGTACATCGGAACTCTCCAAATTCTAGAATGACTCGGAGTTGTGGATTATTGTTTGGAAGTGCCTCCATGTCTCTCCAAATATCCTGATGTGTCCCACATATCACTATTGAGAAAATATATACCTGACCTAATGCATGTGCTCACCTATGAAGAAATTGAACTGGAACCTCATCTGTTTTATTGTAATGATCATGTCAAAATTTTTGATACTGGAGAACAAGTGCTGAGAAATCAGATGACTCATATGGTAAATGTTCTACGGAGAAACCATAAGAGAGAATAGGTAACATGGGAACGTGAGAAACTTATGATAATGAACCAACAAATCGATTTATGTAGTAATATTATATATATTTGGAGGATGAAATTATTTTAAGGAGGGGAGAATGTAACTCCCCAAGCATCCATTGTATATTTCCTTTTGAATAATGCATTATCTTGCATTGTACGAAACATGGAGTTTTAACACAACTTGACAAATCAAACTACTCGTTATGAATAGTAATACCCACTTTTTTAAATTTAATATATTATATTTTTCAAAGTGGATTTCATTTTTGAATTTGGAATATTGAAATTATCTTAGGATGAATTTTAGAAATTTTTCTGAAAACATTCAATTTTTTGTGAATAGTTAAAAACACTGCATTGTTGTTTAAAACTGACTTTTTTTAAGTAATTAGTTACTTTAATTTACTTTATTTTAGGTCAAAATAGATACATAATTCCAATATATGTTCAATGTAATTCATTGGATTCATTTTATAATAAGTTTAGATATATAAAATTTTATTGAACTTCTTATCGTCTATTACCGACATTCTTGGAGAATTTGCAAATTTACATAGAACATAATTTTACCAATTTTGGGAGTTAAATATCAAAAATTGGAGAGACACAGTTGAAATCAGTATGTAAAATGTTGTTTAATAAGATAAAAATAATTTTTGGTGAATATTATCTTTTGACTTTTATTTACCATGGTTAAAAGTAAATATGGTAATTGAGGGTAAAAATGATATTATAGTTACCATTACACATGTCCTAATTATATTGTATAACTTTAATTCGACCAAAAAAACCTTAGTAATAAATGATGACCATTTTGGTCCACTAGGATTATATTATGAAATTTATTATTTTTTTATTTAAAGAAGTGCTAAAAGTGTTAAATTCATAGTTTAATAACTAAACCATTTTTAATATAGGGTCATAAACAAGATAAATTTTTCTCTAAATATTCATTATAAATCTAAAAGTATTTTCTACATGATAGTATTTTATTTATTATTTTGGGACATTAATTAATTTAATTTATTTATGACAAAATGATGATGCTGTAATTACCTGATTAATGAAATATTAATATAATTGATATTATAAATATTCAAATAGATGTAAATTGATACTTTTTATGAATTACACTAATTTTTTAGGATATAATGACATGTTATTATTGATAAATAAAATTTTCTTCGAAGTGATAAAGTATTAATGTATTTCAAAAAAATCAAATACTAAATACTTTCAAAATAGACATAATTGAGTTTGTAAAACAAATACTATATTATGGATTGATATAATATTAATAAATATATAAGGTTCATCCAAAGGACATAGATAAGGTTATATATAATAATAATAAACCACTTTGGGTTCTCTTGATAGTTTATAGTATGTTTATTAACAATATAATATAAAAATACAAAGAGACGTGGTAAATGTCAAACTATTTACTAAGAGTTAAATCTAAAAGGTAAGGATAATATGGTGATATAAACTGGTCTAAGTCCTATTTTTTGAGAGGTTATAGACCCATACCCACCTTATCTATGTATAAAATTATTTTGGAGCCATTAGAAATGGAATATTATTTTATTATAAAATAATATTTCAATCTTTTCCTAAAGTGACCCTCACCTATCTTAAAAATATTATTTCCCTTTCTCTTAATTTCACACCACCAAAGCCATTTGGCTCAGCCAACCCCTGACCAAATATCATCTAAACAATACTCATTTTAATCTAGTGGCCTTACATGTATCATAAATCCAACCTATGGAGCCTTTTGATCAACTCAGAAGGAAACACCAGAAGAAGAGGTAAAAATTTCACCACCCTCATTCTAGTTCTGTTCTTCTTCCACTTCCTATTAGTTTGTTGTTTCCAAACCGAAATAATAACACCAATACCTTATACATACTATATGGTAATAAAAAATAGTTTAAATCCATATTTTTTATTCATTCCATCCTATAAATGACAATGTCACCATACATGTGTACGAACAACTTACCGACCCCAAGTCGTGGTGTAGTTTGTTATTCAAACACTTAATTATTTGGATGGGTATAATAATGAGTATAACTAATGTAAATAATAAATATAAAATGTTTATGATTCTTTATATGTGATATACCATCCAATTAACTACAAATTTACCATCAATATAGTGATATTGTTGCTCGTGCATACATACGGATTACCGTCTCCACGAACACGATGAGATTCATTCCCCATCGTAATCATTCAAGAAAAATTTTCATTTTATTAATTAAAATAATGTTTATGAATATAATATTATTCTGTGTATAAATATAATACATCCTATACATAACAAACATGGCTTATATAACCAACCATATAAAGTAAAATGTATCAGTTAACATGCGAAACAATGATACTGATGAAATATTATTAACAAAGATATATTATAGGATCATATATGATATCATATTAATTCATATAGTTCTTGTATAAATTAATAAAAATGTTTTAACTATTATACAGGAGGTTAACAACCCATCAACTATAGAAAAGTACAAGGTAAGTGTTAATTTTACAATCTCCTTACTTATCTAAGGATGTTAATACGTAAATATCTACTTGGTCCTATTTTTCATCCACATCTGTGTTTTCTTAAATATTTCATTCAAATAATGTTTACTATATGCTATACTATGGGTTAATGTTATTTTTACCATTATTTTACCACATATGTTTTTAAACTAATCTTTCTTTCATTATCCAAACAAGGTACTTTATAACCATCTTGACAAAATTAATTTAAGAATGTCTTTTTTTATCGTATACGTCTGGTGGGGATATTTTCTTCCATTATAACATTTTCAAGGCTTCCCATAAAATCATATAAAAATATATAAAAAATAAATGTTTTCTTTTATAAATATTTTAATTTAACATGATTTCAAAATAAAATGTTATATTTCATTACAAAAAGTTTTAATTTCATCTATATCAACATCCTTTAATGGATTTTATGCTTGTTTGAAGTTGATTTATTATGATACAAATATTCAATATTATATTGAAGGTTTTTTGAAATATTTTATGGTGGATGTGTTATTTTTTCACCATTCATGGTTTATGGATAATTTATTGACATTTCGTATGCCAGTTTTAATATGCATTTTTATGTTATGTTTAAACCTTTTCATATGAGGAATGATTTGGACTTTGTAAGTGATAGGTGGAGCCCACAATATTTCCTCGATGAATCTGTATGTCTCATAAAACAAACTAGTGTCTTGGAACAACACCTTGAAAAAATATTTTTCTTAGTCTCAACACAAGGACTTGACTACGTGGTAATGAATTATGGCATTACGCATTCCAACATTATGAAATATCTTATTGATATTACTTGTGATTTTTAGACTATTAGAATATCCATGTGAATATATAAATGGAATTATTTGGTTTATTATTTCTATATTATACTGAATTTTATGTTTAAAAGGATTTTATTTTATTATTATATCTTTCCTTTAATATTTATCCTTATTTATGAAAGATTCCGCTATATTTTTATCTTTACAGAGCATCTGAGCTCCCCATTTTCTATGTTTTATTTTTCCCTGGATGTGAAGAAGTATTTTATGGTTGACCTATTGGGATATTCTAAGGGTATAAGTATGTTCAATGGGGAAAAAATGTTGTTGATGACTTTATTTCATGATGTAATGTAAAACTTATTAATACGCCTAGTACTTCTAAGGATACTAAACTGATCGGTCTTTCTGGATTTGATCCCCTGTGATCATGCCAATGTTATGTAAGATTTCACCGACTCTGGTTAACTGGGGTCGAGGCATTATAATTGGTATCAGAGAGAAGTTTAGTAAAAACCTTGGAAACTTTATTTAGATAAACTATGATAAGAATACATTACTGTAAGATATTCTTTGAGGGTTGGTATAGATAAACTTTGATGAATTTTGGTAATGTAGAGATTTTGTGTATTTTCTATGAAATAAATCCCTATCTGGATACGAGCAGGTATATGCAGCTCTATAATAGATGTACCTAGGAGTGAAATCTCTAACAAGGCGTATCGGGCTTGACCTGTGGTATCCTAGTATATGACAATGGGCCTTGCTGCATTCTTGGTTACGACACTCTGGGGGGATATGCTTATGATATTTCACATTTTCTTTAAAACCCATTTTAAAGGATTTATGAGTATATACCTCCTCAAATAATTTTTTTTTATGATTATTGATTATATCCATAAATTGTTTAATTTATGTTATGTTTTTTACATTTTTGGAATTATTTATATTGATTCATAAACTAATCTTGTGTATACCATTATATAGAAATGCCACCTAGTTAATGGAATGGAAACCCTATCCATGCATGTAATCCATGTACGGATTGACATCCTACTCAAAATAATTATAGTTAAACTAGGGATGGAACTAGTGCAGATCATCTTATCACCATACAGGGACAACTCACTCAGGTTATGAATAATAACCTTCCCCGTATGGAGCTCCCTGAGGCACAACGTGGAGGATCAAAGATAGACCTCTTCATGAGGCAACAACCACCAACATTTAATGGGAGTTCAAATCCATTAGTATCTGAGCAATGGATAATTTCCTTGGAAAAAATATTCCATGCTTTGGGGAGTAGAAAAATAGAAATATTTGTCATGGCAGTTTATCATCTCACGGGAGAGGCAGATCAATGGTGGACATTCATCAAAAACACAAAAGAAGATGATGAAGTATCTAACATGAAATGGATGGAGTTTAAAGAATTTTTCCTTTTAAAATAAATTCCTCGTGATCATCGAGTGGATATGCAATGTCAATTTCTATGTCTGAGGAAAAAGGAGGATGAGAATGTCGCTAAGTATGAGGCTAACTTTACAAGGTTATCAAGGCATGCGGCAGATTATATACGTAACCGAATGAGTAATATTGATTGATTATTTGATAATTTAAAAAAATTTATTTTCCAATCATTATTATCAAAATAATTCCCCTAATATGAATATATTGTCTCATGTGCTATTAGGATAGAAAAGGAATTTTCTAAGTCTTATGACTTTGATGCAAAGTAAGAGAAGAAGAGACCTAATGATCACTCTGGAAATGGAAATAATGAGAAGAAGGGAAAAGATGAATATCCATCCTGTGGAAAATGGTGGAAGAAACACCATGTTACAAGGAGTAGTGGATTAACATTAGGAAACTCATCCAAGTATCTCCAATGTTCATGTTGTGTTCCACGTACCAGTGTGGAGAAAATATATTCCTGACCCAACGCATGTACTCACCTCTGAGGAAATTGAATTGGAACCTGATCTATTTTATTTGGATGGGTATAATAATGAGTAAAACTAATGTAAATAATAAATATGACATGTTAATGATTCTATATATAAGATATACCTAACAATTACATATGATTTCACCCTTAATATAATGATATTTTCGTTCCTACGTACATACAGAATACCGTCTCCACGAATGCGAAGAGATTCATTCCCCATCGTAATAATTCAAGAATAATTATCATTTTATGATTAAAAATAATGTTTATGAACATAACATAATTCTGTATATGAATCAAATACATCCTATCCATAAAAAGCATGGCTTACGTTACCAATCATGTAAAGGAAAATGAATCAGTTAACACCCGAAACGATGATACTACTGAAATATTATTAATAACGACATATTATAGGATCATATATGATATAATATTTATGTATATAGTTTTTTATATTTTAATAACAATGTTTTAACTATTATACATGAGTTTAACATCACATCGACTAAGGAAAAGTACAATGTAAGGTTTATTTCTACAATATCTTTACTTATATGAGGTTGTTAATATGTAAGTATCTACTTGGACCTCTTTATCATCAACATTTGTGTTTTCATAAAAATGTAATCCAATCCATTTTTACTATTTACTAGACATTGAGTTAAAGTTATTTTTACCCATATTTTGCCACATTTGTTTTGAAAGGAATATTTCTGTCATTTTCCAAACAGGGTACTTCGTGACGTTCTCCACAAAATTAAAGTAAGAATATATTTTTTAACTTATACAGCAGGTGCAGCTGTTATCCGCTGTTACAACATCTTAGAGGATTCCCATACAATTTTATAAGAATATTTTCAAAATAAATGTTTTCTTTTATAATTATATGACTTTTAAATGATTAAATAATTGAAAGAGATATTTATCTACAAAATTTTTTGATTTCATCTATGTCAGTCTCCTTTGATGGATTTTAAGCTTGTTTGATGTTTATTTATTATGATACAAATCATCCATATTATATTTAAATTTTTATCCCAAGGTACAGTAGATTTTTTAAATTCTAGAATGAATTTTAGTTCTGGCTTATCATTTGTAAATTCATCCAAGTATCTTCAAAGTTCATGTTGTATTCCACGTATCACTGTTGAGAAAATATATGCATGACCCAATCCATGTACTCACCTATGAGAAAATTGAACTGGAACCTAATCTGTTTTTTTGTAAGGATCCTGTCATGATTCTTGATACCAGATAACAAGTGCTGAGAAACCGGACAACTCATCTGGTAAAAGTTCTATGGAGAAACCATAAGATGGAAGAGGTAATGTGGGAACCCGAAAAACATATGATGAAGAACCACCCGATTATTTTTATGTAGTAATATTCTCGAAATTTCAAGGATGGAATTATTTTATGGAGTGGAGAAGGTAACACCTCTTGCTTCCACACTACATTTACCTTTGAATAATTTAGTAGATTGTGTTGTACACCACTTGCACTTTTAACACACCACGACCAATCAAACTAGCCGTTATGAATAATAATACCCACTTTTTGAAAATTTATATATTTTATTTTTCAAAATGGACTTCATTTTTTAATTTATAATATTGAAATAATCATAGGGAGAATTTTTTTTTTCTGAAAACTTTCATTTTTTATGAATAGTGAAAAACAATGAGTTATTGTTTAAAACCAATTTTTTTAAAGAAATTATTTATTCCATTTTAATTTATTTTATATAAAAATATATAAATAATACAAATATATTTTCAATTTAATTCATTAGTGTAATTTTATAATATGTTTAGATATATATAATTTTATTGAATATTTTACCGTATTTTACCCACCTTTTAGGAGCATTTTCAAATTTATATAAAACATAATTTTACCACTTCTATGTGTTGAATTTAAAAACATCGAGAGACACAGTTGATATCAGTAAGTAATATTTGATTCAATATGATGAAAATAAGTTTTGGTGAAAAGTAACTTCTGACATTTATTTACCACGGTTAAAAGTAAATAGGGTAATTAAGGGTAAATATGATATTTTAATTACCCTAGAACATGTCCTAATTATATTGGATAAGTATAATGAAACCAAAAACTAAATTAGGAATAAAATATGATCGTTTTTGGTCCACATGGATTAGATTAGGACATTTATTATTATTTTATTTAAAGAATAGTTGAAATAGTCAAATTAAATGTTTAATAACTAAACCATTTTCAATTTAGTTTTATACATAAGAAAAATATAAATATAAATATTATTTAGAAAAATAAAAATATTTCCTACATAATGGTATTTTATTTATAATTTTTAGACATTAAATAATTTAATTTATTTATGACACAAAGATAATGTAGTAATTGCCTTATTAATGAAATATTAAAATAATTGTTATTATAAATATCGAAGTAAATTTAAATTGAGACTTCTGATGAATAAAACTAATTTTCTAGGTTAATATTACATGTTATTATTGATTGAATAAATTTAATTTGAGGTGATAAAAATTTTATGGCTTTCAAAAAAAATCAAAATTAAAATAGTGTCAAAAATGACATAATTGAGTTTTTAAAACATATAATATATTATGGATTGAAATAACATTATTAAAAAACTAATTTTTGTCCAATGTATATATATTAGGTTATATATTTTAATAATTAACCACTTGGAGTTCTCTTGGAATTTTATTGTATGTTTATTAAAAATATAATATAAAAATACAAAGAGTCGTTGTAAATGTCAAACTATTTAACTAAGAGTTAAATCTAATAGACAAGGTTAATATAGTGATCTAAACCTATCTCAAACCTATTGGTTGAGATTTTTTCTACCCATACCTAACTTATACTCTAAATGAATCCTTTTGGAGCCATTATAAACTGAAGATGATTTTATTATAAAATAATATTTCAATATTTTCATAAAGTGACCCTCACCTCTCATATAAAAGGGTACTTCCCCTTTACATAATTTCACATCTCCAAATCCATTTCGCTCAGCTAAACCCTACACAAAAATACTCTCCACTCTATTCCCTTTATATTAGAGTCCTTACATTGATCTAAAATCCAACCTATGGAGCCTTTTGATAAACTCAAAAGGGTACACCCGAAGAATAGATAATAATTCCACCGCCCTCTTTCTAGTTCATTTCTTCTGCCACTTCCTCTTTATTTGTTGTTTCCATAACAAAATAAAATCTACAGTACCTTATACATACTGTAATTTTTTTATAACTATGGTACAACCATATTCATTATTCTATTCAACCAATAAATGACGGTCACTATACATGTGTATGTACGGCTTATGATCTCCATGTCGAGTGTAGTTTATTATTCAAACACATATTTATTTGTATGGGTATAATAATTATTATAAATAATGTTAATAATAAATATAACATGTTAATTATTCTTTATATATGATACACCCTCAAATTACATACGATTTCACCATCAATATAATGATAGTGTCGCTCGTACGTACGTACGGATTACTGTCTCCATGAACGTGATGAGAATCATTCCCCATCATAATCATTAAAGAATAACTGTCATTTTATGTTTAAAAATAATGATTATGAACATAATATAATTATTTATATGATTAAAATACATTCTATCCATAACAAACATGGCTTATGTAACCAATCATGTAAAGGAAAATGAATCAGTTAACACTCGAAACGATGATACTACTGAAATAATATTATCAAAGTTATATTATAGGAACATATATGATATCATATTTATGTATATAGTTCTTATATAATTTAATAACAATGTTTTAAATATTATAAATAAGTTTAACATCATATCTACTAAGGAAAAGTACAATTTAAGGATTAATTCTACAATTCAATTTCTTATTTGAGTTTGTTAATACATAAGTATCTACTTGTACATATTTATCATCCAAATACGTGTTTTCAAGAAAATGTAATAAAAAACTTTTTTTCTATTTACTAGAATATGGGTTAATTTCATATTTACCCTTATTTGACCACATATATTTCGAAAGTAATATTTTTTTCATTTTCCAAACAAGGCACTTTGTTACCATCTCGACAAAATTAAGGCAAGAATGTCTTTTTTTAACATATACAACTAGTGAAGATATTTTCTTCTATTAAAACATTGTCGAGGCTTCCCAGACAAGATTATAAGAATATTTTCAAAATAATTTTTTTCTTTTATAATTATATAAATTTTAAATGATTTAAAAATTGAATGAGTTATTTCTCTTTAAAAAGCTTTGATTTCATTTATGTCAACCTCCTTTGATGGATTTTAATCTTGTTTGATGTTGATTTATTATGATAAAAATCTTCCATATTATATTGAATGTTTTGTGATATGTTTGACTGTGGATATGTTATTTTTACACCATTCAGGGTTTCTGGAAAACGTATTGACATTATGTATGCTTGTTTTAATACAAAATTTTGTGTTATGTTTAAACCTTTTCATATGAGGAATGAATTAGACTTAGTAAGTGACAGGTGGAGCCAGATATAGCTCCTCGATGCATCGGTAGGACTCATCAGAAAAACTAGTGTCTTGGCTCAAGGCCTTGAAAAAATCTTATCTTCACTCTCAACACAAGGCCATGACGATGTGGTTACGAAGTCTGGAATTATGAATTCCAACATTATGAAATTGGATATTGATATTACATTTGATTATTCGACTAGTAGAATATCCATGTGAATAATTAAAAATAGTTATGGGATTTATTTTTCTATAATATTTTGAAGTTTATGTATAACAAACTTTTGTTTTAGTCCCTTAAATTTTTATTCTTATTTATGAAAGATTCCTCTATGTTGTTATCCTTACCAAGCATCTGATCTCACCCCTTTCTATGTTTTATTTTACATAGGACGAGAAGAAGTATTTTATGGTTAACCTATAGAGATAGGCTAAGGATATAATTGTGTTCAATGGGGATAATATTTTAATTATGTATTTATTTCATGATGTAATGTAAAACTTATAAATGTATATTTTACTTCCAAGGAAACTAGACTGATCTATCTATCGGGAGTTGATCCCTTGTGATCATGGAAATGTTATGTAGTAAATCACCGACTATGGGTAACATGGTTCTGGCATTAAAATTTTAGATTATTATGATAAATTTTTGAGTGATATTTAAAAAATACCTATGTTGGTTCCCTCTATGTTCCATGGATATATAGAGCTAAATGTAATTGTTAGATGATAGAATGTAAAAAAATCCTGGAATAAGGGGAGACAAAATTTGTTCTAATATTGAGATAGATATATCTATATTGAAGATAAGTGGTCTAATACATATGAAGGATAAGTTTAAATTTTATCATTATTTTCAACCTGTTGAGAGAAACAAATTGGATTGGCCGTGGATGAGCTACTCTTAAGGAGACACTGAGGAGAGCATGATGGTTTGTGGATAGATGGACACTATATAGGATATTAGAGAGAAACGTGATATGGATACCAGAGTGATATGAATCCATAAACACTACCTCATGTTTGAACCCATTAATATTAGGGAAATATTTCCTAGGGGCATTACCTTGTGCAATTAATTGAGGATTCTGACCAAATTTCATCTATAATTATTTTAGGTACGATATTTATCTTCACCACATTAGATTTGATTTTGATGGACACATGAAAATTACATTCTATTTTAGAATTATCCATTTATTAATTATTAGTGCTTCTGTAGTACCTATAGCCTAAACCTTATGGATATATAATATTTCTAGGAGTATTCTTTAATCATGCATTTTTATCATATGTATGATTTTTCACTCAGAGGATAGATGTCAAAATATGATGTTTTGAATATCTTGATGTTTCTATAGGATTTAATTCATTTTATGGTTCTGTTATCAAAATTCCATTCCCAAATTTAATGTTAATAATTGGGGATGTAGTAGATGTGGGATGGATATTCATTATTTTCCAGTGTAAATTAGTTGGAATTCAAGGAAAATTGTGTTATTATGATATGTTGGAGATTATAAAGGAACTTATATTAGAATTAAAGGATAAATAATTGAGTAACAATAATAATGTAACATCAATTACAAATTGGTAAATAGGTTTTATATGATTTATTCATTGAGGTAATGTCTATGTTAACTCATAATAAAATGACCGAAATATATATTTAATTACATTATGTGTCTGGTCAGAAGTGTCCAATAACATACCTACTACATTTTTATGAGATAATATAGTTGAGGGTTTTGATGATGGATATAGAGAGGAATGGTTTCATCCAACATTGGGTGCACCATTTATTATTTAATTATATTATTCATCAATAATTTTAATAAAATCATGATGTTATCTATGGATTACCACCACCATATCTAAAATGACAATCAAGTATAAATATTCAATGTAGTGGGTCGATGTACACTGGATCATTTTAGAGGTTCCATGAGGTTCTCAAAAAATTACCTTAGATCGGTATATCACCAGTTGTGGGAACATGGGGATGATATAATTAATATGGAATCATAAAGTATTTACATTAATTATTAGTACCTAATAATTCCTTTGGGCTGATGAATTCCTCCGTGGTTTTCATATGGATCATGAAATGTTATTTTTTCCTATCATGTACTAGTCTTGGTGGTATCTATATATTACCTTGTCATCTAAATAGATCCAAAGACTAATCAATCAATGGAATTTAGGATGGTCATGAACATACATTGATATCATTAATGAAATAAAAATCTCTCTTTGGGATAGTTTTCAATATGATATTCCAATATTAGGAGACATGTAATCTTATTAGAGGGTTTATACATGGACATAGTGAGTATTGATGTGAAAATTTATTGGGATAAAATTTAAATATTTAAAAAAAAAATTAAGATTATGAATCCCTTGACTTTCATGCCTATAAAATTAAAACCATTTTATTTGAGAAGTTATATAATTCTTTTGATGATTCTTAGTAGAGTATGAAGGGAAATAACATTTTAAGGATTTATGAATTGATAATATAGTATATAGAGTACTATATTTCCCCTACATCTTTTAGTGGGTTTATTTTAATCAAGATACAGGAAGTGATATTCATTTTATCTAGAAATATAAGACCTCATTAGGGGAAAGACACAACCTATGTGTTAGAGCATTTATATTTAATAACCACCGGAAATACATTGAAATATTACATTCTTGGGGAGTGTTGTATCCTTTTTCCAACAATAATATGAATTTCTACATACTCCTATGGAAATATCATAATATAAGATATACTTCATGGTTTGAGTTTATCTAAATTTCTGAAAACCTAGAAATAGAAATTCAGTGTATATTGAATGCATCAGATAAACATGTTTCCTATTTATAGGAATGGAGTTAGAGCATTATTCACCATTGAAACTATGCTAATGTAAAATAGGATGTGAAACATAAATCTAAAATAATTTTTTATCCCACCAATCATTTACCATGTGAGGATGATACTTCTTTTTAATTTCATTTGTGAGGGATTTCATGGTAAACATTTCTCAGATAGTGAATTTTTTGTATTCTATTAATGATGGAAACAATCTATTATCTTTAAAGGTAGGGTTGTAGTATTATTTTCAAATAAATAGGCGGTTCTAAGAGAATTTATTATATCGCAAAAGCTTTATATCCTAGTTTTATAGTGATGTATTCAGATCTTAAATGGATATTTTGGTAGCTATGTATAAAGAAGAGTAGGGTTGTGTTCATCTATCAAGGCCTTACTAGTTAGGAGGATAAACATTTAATATCATTTTTTATTTCATAAAATCAACCACTTGAGGTTAAAATTTGTAAATGGGATATAATATCGATGACTTTCCTGTTGGTATTTTTCAAACAGAGTGTGTATATTATTTTATTTATGTGAATACTGAAATACATACATTTTCATTCAATAGTATATCCATTAGAGATAAGATTTTACTTGAAATTATATGGAATATCTGCATGTAGTTAATCATCAGGATTCATTTAATTCACTAGACAGTGGATTCAGGTAGTGATTCCTGATTTATATCTTGGTTGTGCGTTGCTCTACCGTTGTTTTGTGGGAATTAGTTTTGGATGAGCTCTACATATCATCTATAGAATAATTTCTAGAATGAGTGTATAATTTATAACCCATATAAAATGATGATGGGTCTTCATTGGGATTTAGAACAAATACTGAAGGAATATTTTACACTATTATATTTTTCATATAACAATAACTACCAACCAATGATTGTAATGTCCGTATTTGATACACATAATTAGAGAAAAACTAGGTCACCTTTGTGGTGGTCTTAGTTCAGAGTTTTAGTATTAATTTCACAAGAGTTGGTACATGATACAACAGAGATGGTTCCAATTATTCTTTAATGGATGATTAATGAAATGATCCATCAGAAGTCTACTATGCATTTTTTTATGGTGGAATTTCTATTTTAATAGGGTTGTCAATTGTTCTCAATGTTTTTACCTCATCAAAGATAATGGATTTTTTAATATGGATTAATTCAATATCTAAGGTACATTGATACATTATATATCATAAATTATATAGGAAATCACCCATATTGTTATTCACATTCCGGAACCATTGTGTCTAAATTTGGAGTGTTACGTGTCCCCAAGCACACATCAATACATGAATAAGTTTACCAAATAGAATGGAGTGTATAAGTCCATTATTTTAGGATATGTATACACATAAATTCATTTAATTTAAAAAATAATAAAATTACATAATGTAATTAAATAAAATAATTAGAGTAAACATGTGTGAACATGTATATGGAATAAAAATCATTCAAATTAGTAAAAAAGCCTCACGTTGAGAAAAATTAAAAAATGTATTAGTTAATTTTTGTAAATAAATTATTAAGTTACACTATCAATAAGATTATATCATGGAACCACTCCAAGATCCATTATTCTCATCTCAACAATCTACAATGTCCCCCTTTACCTTTCCTAGATCCCTTCACCTGGAATTCTTATGCCAGCTAAAATAGCCACAAAATTGAGTAATAATACCCTATAAGACACCACTAGTTCCTATTGAACAAGTGTTAACATGTTTAAAAGTTTAATTGTATGAAAAAATAATCATTAATACAAGTATAATAGTCATATAATATTTTATCAAGTTGTCAATTTTTGACTATACCACTACCAATCACTAGATGTACATGATTCATATCAATACAAAAAATAATATTAAGGGTAACTAGAAAAGATTAAGAATTTAAAACAGTCTTAAAGAAATTTCAACTTGTATCGACAAGGGAAACTATTACAGATTCTACTAATTATCAACATGAAAACTAGTTTGGTTATGTCTCTCTACATCCTCAATGCACTGAGTTTTATCCGGTAAATTTGGTTTTCAGTCTCCTACACAATGTATGGATCCATCATCCCCACAACTTCATATCATGAATGCTCTCTCTCAAAAGGTAAAAATATTATGAACCTTATCTTATCATAGATATCATGAACCAAACACTAAATAAATGATAAAAATAAACAAGGAATACCATGATAAAACAAGCATTTCATTGAATCCTATGAGATATATTAGGATGACATAAAAACATGATAATCAAAAACATGAACGACTACAAGCTACCCAAATAATTGTGATAGAAACATGTATCATACATTTGTATCACAATTAAAAAATGTAAGCACATTCAATCAACAAAAATCATGTTGACTAACTATGAAATCCCATGAACCATTCCAGTAGAGAAATTTTATATGAGACATCCAAATATTATGAACATCTTACATCATGGATATTGATTGAGAACAATAATTTATAACATGGACCAATTAATGAACACACTACACACCACTAGAGTAATGATAACATTTCAAGGATGTTTGTATTTTATTATGGTTCATCATTGATAATATTTAAAATGGTACTTCAAGAGAAATAAATTTGATAATATCAATCTACAATCACATACTTCTAGGTACTTTTAGTGGGATCAATTCCTTTATATGAAATGGATTGAATTAAAAATCACCATTTCCATCATGGATCACTGACCATATTATGAATTTATAGTCAATTATATTTTATTCCCATAGTTGTATCCAATGACCATTGATCCATCAAAAACAAATTAAAAAAAATTCATGATGATAATCCAGAATATTAATATCTCAATAAGATCGATCAAAATAATCTAACCATGAAATATCAATATTTATAAATAATTACGATCCTAACAAAAAAATAATTCATTTAAACATCTAATTCACCACCCAAAAATAATGAATTCAGTATATAATTTTTTTTTTATCATTTATATTATATAAATTAGAGGTCTAGTAATATTATTCAACAACACATACCCATTCAGGCCTCTTGGTTGATAATATATCTTATTTTTAGCATGAAACAACATCCACGTGGAATATACACCACTGATCTCTGATGAAAATAATAATTCATCACAAAATATTAATGGAAAAAATATATAAAAAATATATAGATGGAAATTTTTCAAGTACAGAGAAGAATTTGGAATTGATATAGAGGGAAAACTCAATGTTATTTCATTTAGGATGGGTCTATGGATTGAGTGGTAAGTTGATAGGTATTTTTGTTGATAAGTACCATTTTGGTGGTATAAAAATTTTATTTCATCGAATATATTTGAATTAGATATTACTAATTATGAAACATCTATTAAAATTAATACCCACATGGTGAATTTATTAAAACAATCATCTTGGGGCATTAACTACATGGTGAGCCTTACTGAATAGTCGGTGGTTTCTATAAGTCCCAGCATACCAACTAGAAGAGGTTGGTCAGTGGGTTCATGTATTTATCTAGTGTATTTCTTTTTGAAAACATATAATTTTTAACCTTTTCAAATAATCCAATTACATAACCTTGAATCCTATCAAATTAAAAAAACATTAAAAAACAAAAAAAAATAGAAAATCAAAATAGAAAATTAATTATTACCAGCATGTAATTCATTGATGAAATGTTATGATCATACAATATCCACCCTTTATCTATTTATTTTTCCAATTATGTATCTTCAATGGTTCTAAACTTTTACTCATGTCATAAATTTTATCTACAAATTTTCTGACCATTAAAAATTACTATTATTTCGACATTATATTTATGTATCATGATAATAGTTTGAAGTTTTTGATAAAATATCAATTGTATCAAGAAAAATCCCAAAAATTTTATGATCCATAACCTGCTTTACATATATATGTAATACATCATAATTTCATCTTCATCCAGTTCCATAGATATACGTTTCTCAGAAAATATATTCCTTATGAATTTCAACTCATGCATTCAAAAGATATTCTTAAAAAATATGACATAAATTTGATGTTCAAAAATAATACCCTTGAGTATATAGGGGTATATAGCATGCTTGTTTTGTTTTAGTGAATAAGATATTATGTCATAATTGAACACCAAAAATATTATGTTATGATATATTTATACAACCATTTTCTTAATATTAATTAACAATTTCACTGAATTAGTTATTACAAACAGAATATCTATGCAATTTTATAGCACTTATCTACTACCAAATGAAACTCTCTTGATGTATTACAATGTAACCCAAAATCAATGATATGTAGATATGATATCATTTTTGGATATACATTGATATTCATGAAATTGATGAAATATATTATCAATATATGGAAAATTGTATATGTTCTTATCTTTGAAAACATTCAATATTAGAAAAAACTATGTAAAGTTGATTATTACCCACTTCCAACAATTCTTAGAAGGTCTGTACAGTATGTACACTACCAACATCACCTTTTAGTTCTTTTGTTTTTGACTGATGTTGGATACACCCTCATTGATATTAATCAATTTATTAGTATCAAGCAATCATCCAACTCCTTGAATTTCATGCTAATGAAGGAGCCTGATGTATTTGGAGTAGTTAACCTCAGTCGTTGTCACCCCTCCACCCTGGTTAGGAACTAGATATGTGACACACAAATAATTTTTTGGCACTTCATGTAAAAGTAGGGTATGGGAGAGAGTCTGAACTTCTCTTCCCTCTTAAAAATAGGTGTTTGGATATATAATTCCTCCCTAGAAGGAGTATCTAGGTCCACATTTGCAGGTGGTCTCATCTGCCATCTGGGATTTAGAAAAGTCTATAATATAAAGAAAAATGTTTAGGGAATTCAATATAGATCCAAATATATTCAAGTGGTAACATCAATGTTTCTATATAAGCATATCCATAACCTATTGAATAACCCTCTATAAAATAACGATGGTCCTCCATTACTACCTAATTTTTATTTCCATAAATATAAAAACAAAGTAGTATTATGAATTTATAATAATTAATTTAATAATAGATATATCAAAATATAAATTAAAAATAGATACATCACAAAACAATATAAATTTTTTTATATAATCAATTGCCTAAATAAATGAATTTAATTAGAAACCAGAATATTTACCAACAACATTTGAATATATAAAATTTGATCATATTTTGCTAATAATGATGAATTAACACACCAAAAAACCTCATAAAAAATAAGTACAACAATATACATGGTATCATATTGTCACATTACACATAAACAATCCACACATATGAAAAATCCACTATATGAGTTCAATATACCAATATAAGAAATATTGTGGCCATGGTTAGTCAAAAAGATTTTAAGATACTATTATCTGATATCATTTTATTATTCTTTGACATGAAAAAAAGGTTCCGAAAAGGAGGGAAATTTAACCTTATGCACACTTACCCCCACATAAGTGGTTATTGAAGAAAATTTTGTGTTTGGGTCCATCTTTGGGGAGACTAATAATAAATTATTATTTCTTAGTAAACGGATAATTTAATCTAATATAAGATAGTATAGTTATAAAAATAAACATGATGAAAAAGTTAGTTGGTCTATTAGTTATACAAATAAGATAAAAAGTCCACTAATGAGGCACAAAAAACCAATGTATAATTTCTTTAATGTATATAAATAACTAAAAAGACATATCCTATAGAGTATGTCCCAATACTAGTCCCATATCCGTTATATTTATCTCATCCATATCCAATGCGTCCCTTAAACATTCTTAAATATTTATACATTATAAACTCATATGACTTAAAATGGATTTATATAGTTTAAAGAATAAGACACAATTAGACACCACTAATTAATCCTTAACAAGGGTTTAAATTTATAACATGTTCATTCAATGATAACAGCAAGTTTTAATATATATATATATATACAAACATATAATCATTTATTAGGCGATCATGTACTAATAAATCCATTCCCAAAACCTAACCATAATTTTTTTTATCAATAGAAGAATATGACCAAGGGTATTGAAAAATGATTTATAATGATCCATTTGTTTTTTATATGTCCCTTAACATCCATAAGTCATCATGTTTATATTGATTGCAGTATACATAAAGAATTATGTTCTGATAAGACCCTTGGTTCCCTAAAGTAATAATGTATCCTTAGACCCAAAAGGTAATGATTATCATACCACACTTACGGGTCCATATTCCTAATCATTACATGTCTTGAAGGACCTATCTTCAAATGTAAAAACTATCTGAAGATCATACAATCACTAATTCCTAAATCCAACTTCAAAATCTAATATACTGTTTATTAATAAATATCATTCTAAAATATTTACAACATGGAATCGTTATATATATAATATCATCATATATGATAATGTTACTCATTATCCAGAATATTAGATTTATAAACTGACTATTCTTTTTAAAATATGTATAATATATTGGAATCATGGTAACTATCGAACCCACGCGAAATTAACACCAATCAAGAACACACAATATTTAAAAATAATAAATCATACCCTAGTAGAAAAAATATATGAGATTACCAAGAGAAAAAGAACATCTATCATAAGGTTATTTATGAATAAATCCAATGTTCATCAGTGATCCAACAATGAAAACATTTCTGACCCACATAAAATGTTACAAAAGATAAGGATGTTTATCTATTTTTTTTACATAATCATAAAAAAAAATTAAGAAATAAAAATCAAGAAAAATGCATGTAAAGACATTTTTTATAGAATCACATTATTTACGGTGTCTATCAATAGGTAAAATATTGAGTTATAGAATAGAAAAAATTAAAAATTTACAAAATCAATCATCAATTGGAAAACATATTCTGAACAAATGTTTTATTCTAGAATATGGATTTTAGTTTATCTTATAATAATTTATCCATCTTCAATTAATCATGGGAAAAGAGACTCACATTTAGTTTCATGAAAAAAGTTGATCCCATTATGATTGTCCTAAATACGTTTTCCAATAAGAATTTTCTTGATCAATTAATCTTTGGTGAAAAAGTTAAAGTAGACAAATCGATTTCACCACCAATATGATAAGAATTCATCAATTTATTATGGTTCTAAAATTGATCTTCAATCATGATTAGTTATTTGAGGATGATTCGTAAATTATTACCCATTTAATTTTCATTATTGAAGGTATATCTTCAATTAATCAACATTATACATCAAATTTCATTATTTTACACTAATGTGTGATTAATGGAGGAATTTTTCACTAGATTGTCAATGAAACTTAGTTAAAATTTCAAATTTACATAAACAATTTGAAAAAAATTAAACATTTGTTCTTTTGTTGAAGGTTCAGATCAATAATATCATTACTAAAATTATATATTTTTTAACTTTTTAGGGTCATGGAATACTCGATACTTAACATTATTAAATTATTATTTATATTATAGAACTTTCCACTCACAACACCAACTATAAAAATCCATATCATAGCTTTAATTATTCTTACCTTTTAAAGATATTGGATCAAGAAACCTCTTCCACGATCCATCTCCAAAATCTATATCCAAGTTATAGAGATTTTGGTCACCCCATTAGACTAACCATATGGTCCATAAAAGGAGATCCAATGGGGGTTGTTTTATGATAAGGGAATTGTGTTCAGTATACTATTTTTTAATTATTATATTACCAAATTGAAATATATCTTAATAATTAAAATATAATATAACAAGTTTATATTATATATATATATATGTTTTATATGGATGGAATTACCTCTATCTATGCACTCTTCCATCAAATTGAAAATTAAACTCTAAATTGTGTGTATGACAGACAACTACTTCATGAACTGATGTAATTTTTTTTCTATCACCAATTCTCACATACTGACATTATGATAGACTTATAATATGTATATGATAATTATAAAAAATTTATTATTCTATAATTATAATTAAAAATATACCATATTTTATTCCAATTGGTTGGAATATGATAATGTCTCTTTTGTGTACAGTTGACTACCGCCTCGCGAAGTGATGTTATTGAATATTCACTTACACATTACGTAGAATGTATTAAGTTCATGTTTATGGATTATATCTGATAGATAATAAATATAAATTACTGTTTACTTAATATATATTATTTTACTTTCTTTTATTTCATATATCTAGAAAATGGAAACAATGTTCATGCATTCACATGAACTATTGTCTCCAATTATGAGGTATTTCATTTACTGTCTCTAAATATTATAGACAAATAAAAATAAATAAAATTCTTAATATATATATATATATGATATTTTATAATAGATAATAATTATTTTTTATTGTACCAATATCAATGTAAAATGATAAAAATACCAAATAGAAACATAAATGAAAAACGAATCACCTATTACTCGAAATGTGATTTTAATAAGGAATTTTTAATTAACATGTAGTAAAAGGTCATAAAAAATAATATATTGAATGGTATACATAATTATGTTTTTTAATAGACTTATAATATATATATATATGTATTAGGATGTTCAAACATGTACAATTGAATTCGATAATTAAGGGAAGTGGTTTTTGTATCAATTTGTCTTCATTAGGAAAATATTTATGTCATTAACATATTTTTTTGAGGTTTATATACATAAATATTGAAATTTAATATTATAAATTTATTTATTATCAATGTTATTTTATGTTTCATTTTATTTTATGGTTTCATGAATCATATAATTCATTATTACCATTGTGATAAGTGTTTTTTGACATAATGACATCATTTTTTGAGATTGTTTATATTTATACATATGATTGTGAAAACTAATTATATATATCTCAATAATTCTTTGAGGTTACTTACACTATAGTTACATCCTAAAAATACATTTATTTCTTTTAATGATCCTCTCTTTTTGAACTCAACAGGACAAAACACCATTCATAATAAAAATTAACACCTTTTATATCTTTCGTCAAAAAAAATTTTAATTCATTTGTATAATTTACCAAATAATATAGTAATTCAACTTTTTTACTTCTATAAAATTATTTATTGAATAATAATTTACCAATTTTTTAATGTGTTCGAAATTTCTTAAAAGGAATCTTCAAATCAAGGTCAAAATAACATCTGTTTTGATTTTAATAAAAATGTGAACGGAATATTTGTTTTAATGTGTAGGCTTGTACATAATTTTACTCCATCATGACCTCAAGATTTTATATAGTTAAAATTTCATGTGTCAATTATAATTTAAATTAAAATGAATTTGGAATTTTTTATGTATTTTAATCTTTAAAAATTGATTATCAAAGTGAAAAGGATATTATCAACTGGAAATATTCAATGTGATATTTCAAAATAATTTTATATCTATGGTGAAATTATTTTTTGTTACATAATATTCAATGGGAATATAATCGATTGAATCCACCCTTATTATTTTTATGGATTAATTATTTTTATGATGAAATGATGTTTCTGAACCCTATTCCTTTTAAACTAGATCTTTTATATTGAAATGTGTTATAAAACCCATTTCTCTTCATGGATTCCAAAATGATTAATGTATAAAAATCTTTTGGAACAAAATTTTATGGATTATGTGTTGGGTGGGAACTATATATCTATAAAATTTAGGGGGAAATGATTAATTTTATATGAGAACAATGTATTCATGGGATTCTATCCCATTCAAGGAAGAGTGTACGTGGGATATTTCCTGAAGGAAAATGATGGTAAATGGGAGGCTATCATAAGATATATTTAGTTTTACTAGTGGTTCTATAAAGACTATAATGTTATGGATGTATTAGAAAAATTTATTTACAAATCATTTTTTATTTTTATTTATAGGCAATAAATCTATATCATATGTCAACATTATGATCTAAATGTTCACAATATTTGATTCCCTTAAGAGTAATGTCTTATGAACTACCCTAATTTATTCCAAGATACTAGTTTTGGAACTATACTATAAATGGTATGATTATTTTGGAAATGCTACACTTATATTCACATTTCCTTATGATCAAGATATTCTTTTGTTATTTTTGATATTTTCCTTGTATAATCTTAATGAATGCTTGATCTAACACCTTATTATGTTTCAATTACATAGATTGTGAATAATTGTTTTTTGTATGGTATGTCTAATAACATTTCATTAGGGAATATATTTTTAGGTGATATTCACGATCTTTTAAGAAATAAGTATTTTTAGTACATGGTATACATTGATAGTAAAACATTATTTTCATCAGTTCGGATTTTTTGACATGTATTGAATATTCATATTAATGGTTCATATATTTATGTATGTAAATAATTGTTCACTGTATTTCATCAAAATATAATGAAACAAAAAAATATTTATAAATTTTGGACCTATTCTATTCTCTATTCATAGAGTGGTTCCTCTTCTATGTTTTTCTGTGAGATTATTATATTTTTAATATAGGTCTTCTTAATTCTCTATAGTTAACCATTAAAATATGATTATGGGGGAAAATTAATAATAATGTAATCCATTAAGAAATATTTCTTATTACGAGGACAATAATCATGGATTAATGAGTCGTTCCCCTAAAGAAATTCAAAATAATTGAACTTCACCTAAAACAATTTTATTGGAGGCATGTTATGATATTCTTAACTATATTATGTAGAATAGTGAAGTGCAAGTTAAATTATGTCTAATTAAAAATGAAAACATGAAATTAGTTATAATTTTCGAAATAATTTCATTATCATATTTTTAATTAACAGTGTAATCTTTCCATTGATTGAGAAAAATACAACTTGAGATTACTAGGAAACTAGATATAGAATTTATGGTGACGTGGTCTGTTGATGATATTTAGATGAAATAGAAATCATATGAGACATCAGTCCTGGTGTGCTGGTGGATCACTAATTAAGAAACACAATATTATTAACTATGTATTTATAGTATATGTATTATATTCACTTTGGTTACTGTGGGAAATCACTAAGTTCTTAAGGATCTCTTAAATGTTGATTATAGAAACCCTCATATTTCAAACATAGAAATTACCTATCTTTTTCATAATACATAATGATTATACAAAAAACTCCAAGAGACCGTAGATGGTATATTGACATTGGAAATATGGATACTTAAAAGTTTGTATATAAGTGAGCTACATTATCTCCGACAAGGTTGTTCGTGACTAGAACTCATATTAGACACAAAAACATAACAAATATCTTCATAAAATGGGGATTGAAACCTAAAAAGGGGTGATCTCAATTGCTAAATAAGGGTTAACAATAGAGACATGTCAGCAGAAACATGAGTGTAAGGGTACGAGAACATGATCACCAAAGTAGATGATCCTACCCTATATTCCAAATATCATATACATGAATTATGTAATAAATCATGGTAGTTCATAAGACAATAATATGAAGGAAGTAAATGACAAAATCCATGAAATAATTACATGAAGGAAATACATGGAATTGTAGCTACATGGAAGCATATAAGGATTTTAATTGTAGCCACAAAATAAATGCAAAGACCATCATTATGTGAAATGTCCAATTCTAAACCTGTTGAACCCCCATTCTAGCTTTACATTACTAAACAGAGTTAGCCATCATTATAACACTTTATTATTGTACCATGTAAACCCACATTCTATCCCTGTATTAAAAAACAATGTAAACCCTCAATGCATCCCTCTATTATTGAACTGAGGGAACATTCATCCCATCAATGTCTATCTCATGAGATATAAATCATTTCCCAACATTTTAGAGAGAGATATATGTACCACCATTCACCTAATGAAATCATACAAACATGTTCCACGGGATCATAAATAAATATATCGTTTCACATGAAATGAAATGTGAATCATAATCATGTAAACATATCATAACCTATGGAAATATAAATGTTTTATAATAATATCATCCCACACATAACTAAGAAAAATGTTTCACAACTCATTCCATCAAAACAAAATACATTTAATGAAATAATATAAATAGAAACATTGAATAATTTACCTATAATGGCATGATAACAACCACTGAATTTTTTCTTATATGTGAAATAATTTTGAAATATATTCTAAATAAACATCTTGAGAATAATATACTTTCTTGTTTGAAAATTTATTTTTAACACATAAAAAATGTTGAAAATTATTTTATGTGAAAAATTCCTCGACACATTATAAGTAATACATGAAATAATTTCCAAAAAAAATTCCATACACAATTGGAAATAAGCTTAAAAAAATATTACAAAACATTTTCTTTGAAAACACATGAAAAATACTAAAGAAAGCTTGAAATTTTTTTAAAATTATTTTAAATTGAAATAAAAATAATATTTGAAAACCATTTCTTTGAAATCACTTTGAAAACAGTTATGTAATAATTGAAAAAAATTTGAATAATATTTTCCTTGAAAACATATAAAATAATTTTGAAAACATTCTGAAAAAGAATATTCTTTAAAAATACACATAAAAAATACTTTCTTAAATATTATTCGTTTTTTGAAAATAGAAACAGATCTTCTGAAAAATGATGTCTTTGATATTCATACACATCATATGAGGTCAAAAGAAAACTCCTTTATCACGATAAAAATGATATAAAAGTTTCTTTTTAAGAAATCAAAAAGAATATTCCCTTCAAGAGATTGGTAAAATAAAAATATTGTAAATGTTATTTTATATATTGCATGGGAACAATATAACATTCTTGGAAACTCTTGTTATAAAACAATTATTTTCAACTGAAGAGAGGGTATAATCAGACATTCCTAAAAAACATTCATAACTATCTTTTGTTCCAAAAACATTATTAAATGTTACCAATAAATTATTATATGATTAAAAAACATAGTATAAGAAAACTCAAGAACATTCTTGAGAGATGGTTAATATGATTTCAACAAAGGAATCTAAATAAAAAACAATCCTTGAATGTAATGAGATTTCCTCGATAAACTCTTATAACTTGGAATCATGGGACCATGATCTCCATGTAATTAATAGAATTTAAATGAAGCTTATAATATCATTAAAATATTTATATTCATGATATTTAATGTAACATGGATGTATATGAACCCTAAAAAATTGTTTCAGTGCATAAAGAAACAGGAGTCTCAATGAAATAAAATTGAGACAAAACATTTTTACAAATTTGGTAACTTTTTGAAACGTAATATCCATGAAATGAGGATCATCAATTGGGAATATTAATACCTATAAATATATGAAAAATATACATATAATATAACAACATTTATTACAAACACCACACAAATGGAATCAGTGGTGAACATAGCTTGTATCTCATTGAAATTAAAAGTGAGATGGAATTCCCTTACATTGAGTCTTCACTCTCTCTATACTATTACAAGAATTCTATATAGTAAATATATGTTTATTATACATATTTTACATTAAAATATTGTTATATATATTCCCATATATGGTTGTTTCATGTAATAGGTGATGTAATCAGTTCTCATATCTGATTAAAGGGATTCGATGTTTTTTAATCATTTCAATAAGTTTCCCTATCTATGTGGCTTCTCCTCATCTCCAACGGGTTTATTCATGGGGACAGAAACACCCAATGTTCCTTATATCAAATGATCCATACACTTTCTTTCCAATGGAAGTCACTGATTGGGAGATATGGAAAAAGAAACTAAAGAAATAATATTAGTCAAGAGGATGGGAAGCAAGGCTCATTGCACCCTTTTGGGTGGAATTGTTGCCTATTCCAAGACCCTGTTATAGATTGAAGATGTGTTCATATTGTTACATCCTAGGTAAAAAATGAATAAAACATTTTCATATTTATTAATATTTTCAAATTAAATATTAATTTTACTTTAAAAGGGTTGCTATGTTCGATAGAGTACTAGATACGCAACAAAGAGTTTCATTGAAATCTTTCGTTGCACACTAGTAATAAAATAATATTATTTTAAATGGTAGTTAACACATAGCCGTTGTATTGGAGGGAATGGATAGAAATAACTAAAATATGATTATATATGTTTCTTAAATGTTTTTACTTTTATCTAATAAAAGATAAAGGCTTAAAATACGGAAAGAATTCAATTTTAGGCATTTATACCCTAATTTTCACTAAAGGTTCACTTATCGCCTTTTGAAGGAGAACTGTCATTAAATATAGTTTTGATCACTCTTATACATTCTTTTGGACCAAATATAACTATTTTTTAGAATCGGGACATCAAAATTTACATTGTGTAAATTTTTAGTATTTTTCCGATAAAGTTCATTTTTTAATGAATAATGTAAAATGTTGTATTTTAATTTAAAACCTATTTTTAATCTAGTTTATTTATATGATTAGATTATATTTTGAATTGGTTTTAAAGTGAAATTAGAATATATTTTTACCATTAAATCCAATAGTGGTCGTTGGAATTAATTTCACTTTGAAATCGGACTTAAACTAGTGTCAATCTTTTGATACTTATTGTTTCATAAAAAAACGTTATTTTCTCTGACAGCGGGAATTAATTATTAAATTAATTAATATAACTTATATGATATGAATTTTTTAAAATAGACATCATTTTTGATTTCAGAATATCAAATATAGCTTAGGGTTAATTTTTGGTATTTTTCTGAAAAAAATCAATTTCTGATGAATAGTGAAACCACTAAGTGGTACTTATAAAAACTGATTTTTCGTTTAAATGAAATTTTACCACTTCGGTGTTTTGAATTTCAAAAATCCGACATACATGGTTTTCATTAATAAGTAAAATGTGGTTCAATAAGATTAAAATAATTTTTTGGTGAATAGTAACTTTTAAGTTCTTAATCACGATTAGAGGTAATTAGTGTAGTTTAAGGTAAAAATAATGTTTTAATTAAATGAGATGAGCTTGAAAATGTCTTACCCTCATTGGATGTGTCATGGCCGACCTAGATAATCCATGGGACAACTTGGGGACCCCATGGAGCCACTTCTTTTGGGAAATGACATAAATAACTTTTTATTAAATGTTAAAGTAAAAAATGACACAAACATGAAATGTTTTACTAAAACAATTTTTACATGGGGTTATACAAGTCATATTTTTGACTATAAATATTCATTGGAAAGAGAAATATATTTCCTACATCATAGTATTTTTTTATAATTTTTAGACATTAAATAAATTAAATTATTTATGACATCATGATGATGCAGCGATGACCTCATTATTCAACGATTTAAATAAAATGGAAAGATAATGTAATATCTAAGAACTCAAAATGTCCAAAACCTATTGGATGAGTGGATTTAGAACCCTTATAACCTTATACTAGAATTATATCAATGTGGGACCTCTTAAATCCAAATATCATTTTAAAATAATGTGACTTTTCCTTACATTCCAAGAGTGCCCCTCCTCTCCTCTTATAAAAGGCCCCCACCTCTACCTCCTTACCCACACTTCAAAAGCCTTTGGCTCGGCCAACACATTCCCATTTTGTCTCTCCACTTCCCTCTCTTTCTCCTTGAAGCCTCACTTTGGGCAGAAGTCTTCCCAAGGAAGCCTTTGTGCTCAAATCTAAGAGAGTTACCCGATTTTAAGGTGATGTCTTCACTTGTGTTCTTTTGTTTTATTTTGCTTCTCCAACCCCCTAAACTCTCTTTATTCATTTATTTTGTAACAACTCCAGTATCTTACATATACTAGGATGTTGTTATAAGAAGTATTCGAGCTACACTTACACACACCTACATCTAATGGTTAAAGAACATACTGTTTCCGTGGATGGAGAATTTCTGCCTCCCGAAACGATGATTGTTCAACATTCTTTTAACACCTTTAGAGGTGGCCATTAAGATGACACTATATTTATATATGATATATAATATGTTTATTTTTTCCTTAATCTTCTGTATTTTTCATTTTGGGCATACCTTTATGGTTTCCATTATGGGTAAACGCGATATCTTCATTTAAGGAAGTGCGGACTACCGCCCCCTCAAAGTGGTTTGATTCATTAATACCATATGTGGGACGTATAGAGGATTAAGTTATGATATTATATATGATATTACACTCGAATTATAATATACCTTTATATCATTATTATTCCATTCTATAAAATACGAAATAGAAATGAAAGTAGCGTTCATGCGTATGTACGGCTTACCGTCTCCATGAACGGTGCATTTCATTTCTTACCTCTAAATGATTATGTAATATTATAAATGCATGTACATACTTGATATATATGAAATATATGATATATACATCATGATTATAATTCTTGATATAATGGATACATGGACAACTTGTAATTATAAAGGGTTTATTTTTGACTCAAGTACCAATGACCGTTATTAACTTAAATAATTACATAGTGTTGATGACATGGAAATAAGTGATATAAAAGGAATAATGAACTTTAAAACGGTTCTTAAACAAGTTGAAGTTAACTCAAGTTTATTATTCAGGACGTTAAAGAATGATCGAGTCAAGTCAGACCTGAGTTAAGAGACTTCGTCTCAATCTCCTTTCATTGAGGCATATTTCATTTTATACACAACATTCTTTTAAACGGTGTATAAACCCCTTTGAATTTTACATTTATTCAAAAGGAATATTTTTGTACGAAGCGTTTTACTAAATGAAAAAAGGGAATGTTTTTGTCATACGTATGCGGCCACAACGACTTCTTCGTCGCCGCGAGTATTATTTGGTCTTTGGCTTCCTGAACAAGCCATAATGTTTTTTTTAAATGAAATAAATACCATATACTCTTTTATGTATTTTGGTATTGAAAATGGTTTTTATAATGGATTTGTTATGTTAATATATTTAAGTGATATATTGTGATCAAAGTGTGGAATTGTTTTCTTTCCATTATATTTGTTTTATGTCATATGATTTTTATAATGGTACTTGGACATTTGACGGGTGGTTACGTGATAAACCATATGACGGGTGGTGCCGTGAATACTAGGACGGGAGGTTACGTTATAACCTCAAATGAATTTGGTATAGAAGTCATCCGTATGGCTATTCCATTAATTATGTATGGAAGTTGGCCGTATGGCTATTTCATTAAGTGATATGTGTGGAAGTCGACCGTATGGTTATTCCACTTAAGTATGTTTATGTCCCAAGTTACCTTTATATGTTATGTGTTCTTTATATGGGTTCTATGGTAATCCTTTGGTTACATAAAGGTATTTAATAATATTTTATTCAGTGAAGAGTTTTTACTACTTCATGAAGGTGAAGGAATTACTTTGATAAAGTTATACATGGTTTACTTGATGTTTAAAAAACGAACAGTTTTCATTCTTTGTGTATCCCTTACTGAGCTTTTTATGCTCACCCCAAGTTTTTTTGAAATGTTTTTCATAGGACTTAATGTAGAATGGGGTCAAGGATGGAATCAAGGGAAAGTCATGCAATATAAAACATGGAACTAGACGTGTTTCTCTTTAAGAGTATTTATTTTATGGAAACTTAGTCTACTTTGTAATCTTTTGAGATGTAACAGTTATGTCCTAATTCTCTAAAAATCTAAACCTGAAAAGATCCTCAATGTGAATTATTCATTTAATTCAATATTAAGAGATGTATAAGGCTGGGGCTTTATACATATGTTCAAGAATCATTGGTTTATCCCCAATAATAGTATTTATGGATTACCCTTGGGATGAAAGTCACATGAATACATAGGGATTCAGAACCATCTACATCGGACGATTATTATCCCGCATTACATTAACAATTATCGGGATGTATGAGTTCGTTCAGACATCATTTGACCCATGCCTTATAATTTGGCACTCTGGAGTTTATTTCCATCTAGGGGGGGATAGATAGTATCTTGAGCTCCTGGATCGAACCTGTAATACGAGATTAGTATATATACTTGTAAAAAGGAATCAGAATCCATGTAGTTCGATGCCACATAACTGAGAACATCACATTTTATGTTCATGTGACAGGGGATCAACCATAGTATTTAACATCTTATCAAAAGGACGTCTGGATGACAGGGGAATATTAATGGTTGGTGCAGGACTAATGTCAAAGCGGCCGAGTGTACCTGAGGGAAAATGATTTCCTAGTCTAAGGTGTTGTCCTACTAGGGGCATGAGCACACAACCTGATAAGGATATATGGGTATCTGACATGGAATCTAGGCTTATGCGTCAGGGAGGATTCCTAGGTACCCTTCATAGAAGAAAGGGTTCATATCCCATACAGTTCTTTCATTTGGTTATTACACATGGAAGCTTCCCATTTAACGGGAACATAATTGGGTGGAGCCTTTGGGAATGGGCATCCTTTTGAGCTCGAGCCTTTTGGGAGGCTCCCTACTTATCCTGATTTGGTCAGGAATCTGAGTTCTCATAGTTCAGAAAGTGTGGTGGTGTCACAATCCTTAGAAATCACTAACACCACTTGAGTCATGGTTGTTGTGATATAAAAGAGTATGTGAAATATTCAACATTTCACATACCTCCTCCCCTGGTGGTGGTGGAGGGAGACCATGCAACGGAAAAGGTCGGGGATATAGTGAGCAAGGGCTTGGAACAATGAACCTTCCCGAATAAAAGGGGAATGGATATTTCCATCTAGTGAGTATGGTGTGGGGATTACTCCAGGTGGGATACCTTGTAACTCTCTTCAGGGAGGGGTTATGTTCTCCCTGGTGGTGCTTGTTGAATGGAAAAGAGAGCACGATCCCTTAATCAAAATGAGTGGAGAGGCAGAAAGGGGCTCTCAGGCTCGTAATTTGCACTATCGTGTGTATGTGAGCCCATGAATGCTCCAGATATCCATTTAATGGATGGGGTAACCCCATTATCTCCACATTATGTGGGTATGTGAACTATACAAGGCATGGAAATATGCCTGATGGTTTTAGCATGCTGGTCTGGTGGCTTTGGGAGAGACTTGGCATGGTGCTAATGGATAGGCTACTGAAGGGATTTTGGAGGGTTGGACTTAATTGCAAGGGTATCTATCTCAGGGGATGGAAAAACTGAAGGCATTTGCAGACCACATATCCATATGAGAAGTGGCACCCTTTGCGTAGGTAGGTGCTACATGGGTGGAGTGTTAATTCGTATATCAGTGTGGTATGCACACCAAGGGGCATCCCGTGTACCTTATTTTTATGTGGCTTCAGGTTTGGTACATGTTCTGAATTGGTGTACCACGATGGAGTCCACTCGAGTGTGGAGGCTGGGGGAAGCTCTATTCAGGGCATTGCCCGCGTATGTGGATTCCACGTGGCACGCTTGATCGAAGAAGGGGCATATGATCCCTAGTTCACAGGGAGTGCACCCCCATAGTGTTTTTGGTTCATGGTTTACTAATTTTAGGTTCGAAGTTTACAATTTTATTTATGTGTTCATCAGTACTTAACAATTTTTCCCTATTTTATACCTATTGCTGGTTCGCGAATCCTAACATCGCGGTCCGTGAAATCCAAATCATTCCAATGCATCTGCCTTAAAAGAGCTGATCACCAAGAATCTGATCCTGAATCTTCCCATCCCCATCTTCCCCCTTGAATTCCTTTTATAGTGGGGAAAAGGGATTCATCTATGGCTATGTGGGCCTTTTTCGGAGGCCCATGATAGAAAACTCAGCCTACAAATGACTTTTTCATCCCTAGGATTGCGGTTTATATTGAATGCACCTCTCCTGGAAACCAACTCAGTCACGGGGATGCTTCGTGGCTGCGTAAGGATTCGTCTTAGTTTCGCAAAAAAATGGGGTGTATGTTGGTGGGTCGGTCCACCTCACTTCATCAGTCATTTGGTTTGCATCCATGTACAAGCTCCACCTACGTTTCCCGAACGATAGTATCAGCAGATGGAGTGGTTCCCCAAACCGGCCGCATACCACTGATGATGAACTGGTATGTGGACTAGTTAGGTCCTTCTCCATTTCTTATGAACATTCCTTATATTGTTCCCAAATTATTAATCAAAATCACATAGATTATTCCACTGAATAAGAGAGAATTTTTCTTCACTTCATCATATTTTTGAGGACCCAACAAATAACCCCCATCAGAATGGGGTCTGATCGGACCAAAGAGGAGGCTATTCCGATGTAGGGTGGTCTTGAAACTAGAGTAGTTTGCGGCGGGGAGATGGACCCAGTGGGAGAACACACCTATATAAAGGGGTCCACATGACTTATCCTTTACTAAATCCATTTGAGAAAATATCTCTCATTCCCTGCATTGGTTCACCGCCTCTGCATACGACATATTTTGCAAACTGTTTCGCCTACAAACTAGCATTGGCTTCGGTGAGCTGATCCTCGTCCATGCTGACCCCCATCTAAGAACTAATTTCCCAGCCACGAACTAAACTCTAAAAACATTAAAAATTGTGCCACAGAGGGACGTGTAAGGAAAATGCTTAGTGGTTTAGTGGTCTGTAGGCTTGAATTATCTTTCAAATTTTTGAACATCACTTATGTTCTGAATTATGAGAACCCACGTAGGGGATTTGAACACGGTATGCTAGATGTCGCTCGGCAGGCTAGGATGTTGCGTGCCTCTTCTACGTACTACTATTTCACATAATATAGGCATCATGAACCAACTCTGGGGTTGGTACGTGGGGTGTACTATGCATTCCCTTTGTGGAGCATTTTCTAAATATTTGGACTTCTCCTAAATATTATCCATTATACTAAACCTTGGTATAGTTTCCTGTTGAAGGAAGTAAACATAGTTCCACCATGATATAATACTGAATTGATGAGAACGTGTTCCATCATGGAAAGTAATGGTGATGATAATCTTAAAACCCACGTCGTACCGAGTGACTTATTTTTTATGATTTTTCTGATGCCAGAGCTCTTATCTTATCCGTTGTTCGTACAGTTTTTTCATTACGGTTATGGCCTTCCTGCTGACGTACCTCTACCACTGCCTGACCCTGGCCTTCCATTTATCCATTTAAAAGTAGTGCAAGGTCATGACCATGCCAACATTCTCATAGTATGAGAAATCATTTCCACTCCAATTTATGAGATCATCTTCATACTGTAAGGCTCAGCATAGAATCAGGGCAACCGAGGGTGTCTTAATAATGCACCGTGGATTGATTCTTGTGAGTACCCCACCATTATCAACATCTCCTGAGATAACCCTAGCGGAGGATGGAGTGTTATGTTGGATTTGCGGGCTAGATGATACTTCTATGATGAGTGGGATTGGGCCTTCTCGGTGCATCAACCCAGTCTGATGGGCCCTGACTTGCTTGTGGATGTGGGATAACACCATGCAGCCAGGGTGTCTTAGTTTGTAATCCTCTCTCTGGGTGAAATTTTTCTGGTGTTGTTAATCCACTAGTGTTCGAGTACAAACACCTTTCACCTACTACATGGAGAGGTGTGAATCTGTTTTTGGTACACCAACCAATTGGGAGATCTCCCAATCCTTGAAAAAAATGCATGAGGAGTTTCTCCCAGCAGCTACCACATGGACTAAAACCAATCATGTGTCTCCATTGACAAAGAGTTTTCTGGTTACCATAGAGGGATTGCAGGGTGATCCTCTCGAGGCATGTTCCATCAGCCCGTTTGAAGAATGGGTAAGGTTACTCTTACAGATGAATGGGCCTATGCCAAAGGTGTGTCACTATCACACTCACCCAACCTATTAATCCAACCAAACTCCAAGGTCATTCTGTGCTACCCTTGAAGCAGGGAGGTATGCCTCGGAGGGGTATGTGGGTCAGTTAGATGTTTCTCTTATTCTAAGTCTAGCAGGTTTTTTCTCCATGTTTTTAAGTGGATGGGTCTTCCCATCTTGTGATGAATACAACGAGGTTCAGGCCTGCACCTTGATGATTGAGGCCATGCTGGCGCAAGGTCGACCAATTAATTTGTCTCTTCAAACCCTCTCTCGGCTTTATGAATTATTATGATAGATTAAAGAAGTTAGGTCTCCTCACCATCTTAGCTGGTCGTTCCAATTCCAGTACAGGTGGATGGCAGAACCATTCCCATGTTATGTGAATTGGTATACTGCACGGGACCTCATTCTGACTTTCACCCTTCTTTTCTCAGATTTTTTTTGTTCTCCCCCACACTCTGACTATTACCGATGCGGTCAGGCTCTTGAACGCCACGTCTAATTTCTAGTTCGAATCACATCCTATTCCTCATGGATCCTTGATTGGTGACATGGATGATTTTTTGGAGGAATGTTCATACCTCATAAACCTTTGGGACGAGATGCTCACCTCCTGTGTGGACCGAGTAGTTGTCTTGGAACTATACGTCCCCTATCAGTTTTCCAGGAAATTTGGATGCATTCACTAGATAGAATTGCTTTTTGTCTTTAAACTATTGGTAGAATGTCATCACGTTGTTCTTCGTCAAATGTTTATTATGATGATGCATGAGGGTGACTCTAGAGTGATCGTCATTCCTAACATGATAGGGCACAACTTTATATCATAGAAGTATTCCCAATTATGGGTTGATTGTTACCCCATCGGTATGCTGAAAGAATTGGTTCTGCGGGTATAGAAATCCTTGACCATTTACTCTACAGTTCCTAACCCAACAACAACGCCAAAAATTACATTCGTTACAATAGGTGAAACAGCCACACATTCTACTTCCTTCCCTTCATTAACCCAGATGGACACACAAACTTCTCCCGCTCTCGTTGTGAGAAGGGGATTTTTCCATCATCAACAGAATCAGAGGGGGATTTTATAAATGAAACCCATTTAGGTGTGGAGTTACATAGATTACTCCACTGCTGAAGATATGTCCAAGGTATTAAAGAAACTGTTACTGGCCATGTATCGTCGATCATCCTGGATGCCACAGTTAGTCCTCCATGTCCATCTCCAGTGGATGGGCCATCTGAGGTAAAGGACAGTCTCCTGCCATGGGTGACTAGCTTTCGGTCCATCCCCACTACTATGGAATTGATTCCTACTTACAAATGTGTGGAAAGAGAGGACGATCAATGTGATGATGTTGTATAAAGATAGTATGCATTACATAGAGAAGAATGGCGGCAGTTGCATTCTCCTGTGGCGTGACATCCCTGGAAAATCTCGTTGATTAGGGTGACAATTTGCTATGATTATTTATTGAGCTGGGTTCTAGAGGATTTGATTACCAGCACCATTACTCCCTTATTTACCAAATCATAATTACCTGAGGTGACCTCGCCTCCTGTGAGGACAAGCTAACCAGGTTCAATTTCTCCCTCTACCATGTGGCAACTTTCTGGGATATATTAGAAACGCTTCATCATATGATGACCAAAGAGGTGAAGGCCCATGATTTGGTGGAAACTCTAGAGGAGTTGTTGCGAGAATGTGAAACCTGCATAGCCAGGTTTAGGGAGAAACTGACCTCTTTATGTTCTGATCATGAAGCCATCCAGAAGAAAAGGCGAGACCTTAAAACTATCCCAGAGGAGGTGCATCTATCTGTCAAAGGAGAAATAGTGGAAATGGATTCTTTGGAATATACCATCGAAATCCAACAAGAACCCCTCGTTATCCTTTTGGAAAGGGTGAATCGGGACCTATTGTAGTTCTGTCTCAAGTTACGATATGTACTCTCCCTCCTTTTTTCTCTGGTGAGACTCTGAATTATAAATGTTCCTCTAATTTTTCTGAACCTGATTCCATTGATTTGTCTTTTAAATATATATTATTTGTCTCTTCCGGTCACCATTCTTTCAATCAAGTGTAATTTTTTAAACCATCACTTGAAATCAAGATACGGAGACAAAAGAATCAAGCTATAATTTTTTTATGAGCCAAGGGACTCAGTGACTGCAATTCGACTATTGATAGGGTATTATAGGATAACCCTAAAAACATTGTCTCTCTTCTGATGACACCCTAATTTTTTGTTAGGCCCATTTAGTGTGGACTTAGTAGGTATATATCCGCTTTTTCTTATGCCTCCCTTTGTGGGTTTTTGACCTAACAGGCTTTGTTCCTCTTGAGTTTTTATTGCTCAATGGTTTATTGAGGCCATACAAGCTGTAGGCCTGGTGAGCTGATACTCATATTTTTCCCAATTCTCCCTTTTTAGTTTTTCGTCTTGGTGAGATTCATAACTATTTTTGTGAGCGGTTTAATGTCTTGCAAACAAGACTATCATCAATGTTGGTTTAGGTCGAACACTTTTGACTAAATGTGGTGGGGCGAGTGCCACTATGAAGTTTTTACTGATTGTGGATGCCTTAATACCTTTTAGACCTATATGGGGGGAATTTTTCACTCAATTTTGAACATCATTCAAGGCACGCCATCGGGCGTAGGAGCAATATGGGTGCACATAGGTAGTAAAATCCTTGCCTAAGGAAGAATTTCCTTTGGTAGACAGGCCATTGGACTCATTATGTAGAGCCACTGAGGGCATAATATTTTTGGTCTTTCAAAGGTGTCCTAAAGTCAATGACTTTCTGTTTATGATGGCTGGGTCACTTCATGGAATATTGAACATTGAAGACCACCAGGGGTGGCTGGAAAAGGACATGGTGCCTGAAGGGTTTGAGGAAATCCATATCAATCATGGATATTGGTAGGATACCACTCCTACATATACATGGTTTTTTTGAATGAGGGATGGATCTTGACGCATTTTAATGTCATGTAGAGGGGATGTTCTTTTATAATTGAATGGAAATCCCTAGTTCTAGAAAATTTAACCAGAAATGTCCCACCTTACTAAAATGTAATTGTGGTAATGATTATAAATTATAGCTTAGAGAGATTCTAAATGTCATGATGGATGTGAGGGCTTAAAGGCCGGGAGGCATTTGGAAAAAAGCATTTCCTAATAAAGTCTTTCCATTGGTAGATGGGCCATGGGAAACAACATGAATATCCACTAGGGGAGTTGTATAAATAGTCATGAAAAGGTGTCCTTAGATCAATGGTTGTAATCTCTCAATCGGCAGGAAACTCAAGGGAAGATGGGATTCAAGACCACTAGGGGTAGTTTATGGTATTTCAGTTATTTTATTTTTCAGAGAACCTGATTCATGAGGACGGGGTTTCAAGACCCGAGAGAGAAATTTTGGGTTAAGATATCCCAGGAATGGGTGATATAATCCCACTCACGCAGGTGTGAGTCGATGATCTGTGTAGGTCTAACCCTTCATTTAGGAAGCGAGGGAAGCCTCCTTTCCTGATTGAGCCTTTGAAGAGTTTATTTTAGACCATGCAGTTTAACATCATGTGGGAAGGATAGTCTCTGTGCTGTTAAACATCATTCAGTAAGGACGCAAGTAATGGTCACTCTTGATTACAATGTAACCACGTCTGAATACCTTGATTTTTCCAATATATGAGAAGGATATTGATAGTGTAAACTGTGATTACAGGGTCTCTTGGATCTAGAGAAAGGATATGTAGTCACTAGGGTTTTTGAGCATACGGGGGTAGGAAAAGTGTCACCTAAGTATGACATGCCATTGGAAGACGGGATAGGGGTGATCAATATGTTGAGACGATGAGGGCCTGATATGTATAGTCATGAAACGGTGTCCGCAAGTCGATGAACATCCATGTCCTATGGCCTTGGAGTTTTATGAGGGTCTATGTTTATCCGGGTTACAGAGTCTGATGTATGGAAAGGGTATGGCTGGTCATGTTAGAGATATTAGGTTGTAGTGGCCTTTGAATCACAAGATGTTCCCTGTGGTGGTTTTCCTTGTGCGTGTGGTAATATTTTTTTCCATGTAGTTTAATGTCGTGCGGTAAGGACGACCATTTTCTAAGTCAAAGGGTCAAAGTGTATTGACCACTTTTGGATGAGGTTACAGTTACCCATGGGATACTGGAACTAGGATGATCTGGAATGCTTTGATCTAAAAGGGGAATGAAGGTGTAAACTATAATACTAGGGTCTCTCAAATCACAACATGTGGTGTGGGGTTTCTAAGGAAAGTAAGCCTACAGAGATATGAAGCGCGTCTCTTGTGGAAGACTTGACTTTGGTAGATGGGTCCAGTGTGATCAGTATGCAGAACTGTTGAGAGAAAGGTATGCATATTCATGCAACTGTGTTTTCAAGTCTATGAACGTCCACTTCTAATGTACATGAATGGTTATTAAGATCCATGATCACTCATGACACGGTGTCTGGCCGACATGGAGAGATGTATCTAAGAATACAAGAAACAACCATATTGCAACTGTTCGTTCGGTTACTGCTGCAGAACTCTGGTGTTATGTTGTGGATGTAGACTGTCATAGGAACCATGGGTGGATACGTATGCTAACCAGGTAGGGGAACCAAGGAAACATCTAGACATGAAGGGAACAAGAATTTAAAACATTGCTCGTGGAATATTTTGGATTGAAAAATGTGATATGGGGGCTCTTGGGCCAGTAAGCATATGTGGATAGGAAGAGTGTCTCCTGAGGAAGACTTGCCTTTGGTGGACGTGCCAGGGGCGATGAATAGGTAGAGTCGCTGAGGGCATGTTATGCATAGTCATGAAATGGTGTCTGCTTGTTGATGAACATCCACATCTAATGTCCATGAATGATTAGAAAGATCAACAATCCTCCTAGTCACGGAGGTTGATTCATTGGAAGGATTCATCCAAATGTTCAAGAAGTTTTCCAGTCATGGTTTACCGTGTATCTTGAGTTGATTATTACTTGTACCATGCAGTTTTGTATACAGTGGTATGGAAGATTGTCGTACAGTTTATCATCATGTCGTGTGTACGAGGAGAATTTTTAAATATTTGCAGTTTAAATAATTATAGTAAGGATGGCGGTGAATCAATGTGATAATAAAAAGTGTACCATGAATTTTAACATCTTGCGGTAAGGATGGGCTTCGTGCAGTTTAGCGTCATTCTGTTAAGACGAAAGTGATCAATTTTTTGGGGGATAGATGGTCCAACATACATGAATCTCAGTGTCTCTACGTATCCTATGAGGGTGTGAATCATGCCACACATAGTTCTTAGAACGTGACATAATAGATAGTGAATGACAGGAGATTAATGTTTTCTTAGGCGAAGACACATTCTAGTTATGCATTTTATATTCATGCGACTAAGACATATTTCTATTAGTTTTGGGTGATAGAGTGAGGAACGAAATTTCAAAATTTATTGTCATGTCTTGAGGATGAAGTAGCATGCAATTTTATGTCATGCGGTAAGTACATGAGGCATCTTTTATTTAACATCCTGCTGCTAGGATGATTTACTATGTAGTTTATTGTCATGTTGTAAGGACATATTTCTCCTAGTTTGGGTTTATAGAGCACAAACCTGCAGTAATTGCTTCCAAAAAAGGGGGCATGTTATTATTTTATAGCAGAATCGATGTGAATGAGGCTGGGGGGTTCTGGCATGCACCCTAGGGTGGGAAATCCTAGATAGTTTGAGGTCACAGTACCCGGATTATTGGACGTTAATTTAGGGTCTTAGAGTTTGGACAAGCACATCAGAGTTTATTGTCTTGTCATAGGGACAAATTACAGTGCATTTTAATGTCTTGTGGAAAGGAATCTCTAATATGCAGTTAATTTTCCTACATTGAGGAAATTTAGGGATTTACAACTTAACATCCCGCAGCTCGGACAAAAACTTCTCTTATGGTTACACAAAATATTTCATCCGAAACCTCACATTTTGAAGAGCGGTGGTGGGCTGCCCATCCATGGAGATCAAAAAATATTCTCCATTAGATTTAACCATGTGCACGACATATGGCCCATCCCACATTGGCTCCAGCTTCGGTGGCTTCTTTCCAGCTATAATCATGGTTTTGATGACCAATAAAAATTCTCCTTCAAGGAAATACTGAAGACAAACAGATTTATTGAAAGCTCATGAAATATAGTTCTGATGTACTTCCAGGTTGTGCAAAGTGTGCAACTGCATCTCATCCAGTCACTCCAATTTTTCAAGTCACTTTTCTGCTCGCTCATCGTCTGACAGTTAATCTCAAATGGCAATGCAGAGTGACGAAAATTGGAGATTGAAGGGAAGTACTGCTTCTATTCCATATACAAAGGAGTACGATGTAGCTTAGGTAGTGGTTAAAGTTGTTGTTCGATAGTCCAACAAGGCATAAAATAGTTTTTTTTCCATTAATTTTTGTTCTTGTCCCCATATTCTGGAGTATTTTAGAAAGGGTCATGTTGAAGAACTCTATCTATCTGTTGGATGATGCATGGTAGCGGGAAGATTGAGTTGTCTTCATACCATATTTCTGGTATAGTTTCTCCAATTTAGTATTATAGATGTTGGGGCCATTTTTCATCAGTATTGTATGAGGGACACCAAATCTAGTGATGATATTGGCTATCTTGAAGCTAACGACGCTTCTTTCCCTGAAATCATTAAGGGGTTCTGCTTCTGCCTATATAGAAAAGAAGTCAGTCATTGTAAAAATATAATTGAATTGTTTTATCGTGGTCGGAGGATATGGTCCAACAATGTCCATTCTCCAGATGGTGAATGGCCAGAAGTATATAGATTGGCGATGTTGCTCTAGGGGATGATGAATGAAGTTGGCATATATTAGGAAGGAGTGACATTTCATGGTAAAGTTCACACAATCCCATTCTAGGGTATACTAATAGTATCCATGCCTTCAAATCTGATGAGAAAGCATGGATCCCAATTGATGTGCTCCACACACTTTGGCATGCACGTAACTAATGATAGCAATAGTCTCTTCTCTATCAATGCATCCGAGAAGTACTTATTCAAGGCCTTTCTCGTAAAGGACATTCTACTATCTTGTGTCTCCATATAGGAAACAATTAACTGACCTTCTCCATATTTAATCTATTCATGCCCTATCTGATGGATGTTCTCCCCTCTAACGGTAGTTCATAGTGGGAGTCATCTAGCTGATAGATGGAGCATATAGATCAGAGACATGGTTGATTTCATCAATTTCTTCCATGTTAGTTTGAAAAAATAGCAAGACTATTTGACAGTAAGAAATTCTGATAATCATTTCATATCAATCTGGGTGAGCTAGGGTTGTGGCAGCATTAGAAAATCCATTTTCATGGGAATTCTGAGTCCGGGGAACATAGGACAAAGTCAGTTCATTGGGGAATTCTCCCATTAACCCTCATACACGGTCAAACAAGGGAATCATCTCCCCCTTATTAAAACTGTAGTCACTATATACTTTATTGATGACCAATTTTGAGTTTAATTCTACTTTAATGTGTGGCACATACACCTGGAGTGTGAGATCTATACCTTCAATGAGGTCCCGATATTCTGCATCATAGTTTGTGTGTCATTTTGACCAGAGGAGTGAATATGGAAAAACTGCCGACTTGGGGATAGGAGTATGCCTCGCAGCCCCACCAAGTTGAACATGGTGTATTATATTCCTTTTCCTATTTGGAATCTCGATGCACCATCAAAGTACATTTCGAATCCTCAGGAATCCTTTTTCACATAGAATATGTCTTCATCGGGGAGTTCGACATCTGATGAGGCGGTCTACATTGAGGGATGATATGCCAGAAAATCAGCTAATGATTGGCCCTTGATATCGTTCTAAGGCACAAAGCAGATGTCCAAATATTTCAGGATGACTACCCATCAGGATAGGTGTCCAGTCAGCTTTGGATTGCTGGGGATGTACTTTAGTGGAATACTGCATGAGATTAGATGGACATCATGATGCTATAGATAATTTCACATCTTCTGGACAATGAGGACCAGAGCCAAACATCTCCTCTCTATATTTGAATACTTGGTCTCGACATCAATCATGGTTCGCCTGAGACAGTAAATACTGTTTTCACTACCGACATCATTCTTCTTTGTGAGGAAGGCTCTTACTAACCGCTCTATAGTCGTCACATACATGAAGAGTGTCCTTCAATCAACTGGCGGAATGATCACTGGTGGAATCAAGAGGTACTAATTGAGGCTGTCAGATGCCTTTTTGAAATCATGTATCCATTGGTAGGTAACTCCATTATTCATAAACCTAGTAAAGGGAAGACATTTTCATGTGAGGTTAGCTATAAAACGCTGGATATAGTCAAAGTTTCCTTGGAGTCCTCTCACCTCAGTGTGGTTGCGGGGAGGTGGAAAACCAAATATATCCTTTGTCTTATCATAGTAAATTTTGATTCCATGACAACGTATGACGAAGCCAAGAAATATCCATGAGGTAACCTCGAAGGCCCATTTCAAGTGGTTCATCTTCAGGCTGTGTTGTCGAAGTTTTCTAAAGATGGATTCAAGGTCTCAAAGGTGATCAGAGCACTGTTGTGATTCAAACACCAATTCTTCAAAAAAAAAATTCGATGTACTTCCCCATGAATGGTTTGAAAATGTGATTCATGGAACATTTCTATTTCGTGCCAGCGTTTTATAGACCAAAGGGCATGACCATGTACAGAAATACTCTCTGGGGGCCCTGAAGGAAGTGCCTTCTTCATCATCTTGGACCATACTGATTTTATTATATCTTTAATTGTCATCCGTGAAAGATAGAGATCATATCTATCCATCAGATAAATAAATGTTTTGGTGATCAGGAATGAGAAATCGTCTTCTGGGCAGTGCAGATTGAGATCTCTGAAATCAATGCAGACATGGATATGTCTATTCTTATTTTTAACAGGGAAAATGTTGGAAAACTAGATGGGATATTTGACCTCTCCAATGAAGTCTTATGTTATGATCTTGTCGAATTCAGCCTCTATCATGGCTACATGTGTGGGGTGCATTCTTCAGGCAGCTTTCTTATTGCCTTGATGATCTTTCAGCAATCCTGGGTGGTGCGTCACCACCTCGAGATAGATTCATGGAATTTATGTGTAATAATAGGAAACAACATCTTTATGGTTCCTCATGAAGGAGGTATATACCTCTTGTTCTTCAGAATACATGGCTTCACTTTTGATAGTGAGTCTGGGGACTTATTTATTACCCTAGATTATTTCGTTTAATTCATCAATAGTGGTAGAGATACCCTCTTCGAATGGAAAAGGGAAATCTCTATGGTCCTCTTCCTATTCTTCCCCAAAATACTCACCCTCTTCTCATTATGACTAAGGGAGATCCCTTGATGTGAGTGTAAAGACCCGTAAAATTCAAGGGAAATTTTTTCTTAATTTTCTTTGGAATTTTACAAGAGCGCGGTTTCTGACGGCACCTGATTCCGAGGCCCGGAGTGCCCGGAATCAATTTCTGAAGTTTGGCTCGGGTACGTTCAGTGAACGAACGAGCGGGAATTTCTAACTTTTGATCCGGTGCTCGGAATTGAAATCCGAGGGCACCGATGAACTCGCAGCGCCGATATTCGCTTAAGGAGACCTTTTTCGAGGTTGCGTTTATTTCGGGTTGAGAGTTAGTTTTTGGAAGTTTAGAATAAGTTAAATAAAAATTTCGGATTACAAATTTTTATTTAAACTTGTTGGTTAACTTCTCTCAAAGGAAGTTAGGGGTGGGACCCACACCCACTTAACCCCCCTTGAGAGGATTAAGTGTGGTGGGGCCCACACGAACCCTAAACTTTTCCTCTTCTATCTCAAACTCCCTTAACCCCTCTTTAAATGACATGACAATTGTAATTTAATGTTGGAGTTACCCTTTTTGAATTTCAAACCTTTGAAATTCTTTTGTTAAGTTTGTGAATAAAATAAGCTCTTATCTTATTTTGTTGGGTTAGAACTCTTTAGCCATCTTGTGAGGATTTGAGAGCTTTTCTTTCTTCTTCAAACTTTGACGAAGAACGCTTAAGCTTGACGAAGAACGCTCAAGCTCCGACGAAGAACACCGCTCCTCTCTTCTTCGTCTTCCGTGTCAACGAAAGGGAACACCGCTTCCTCCTCGGACTCCCTTCGTCGGCATACGAAGATTCGCCAACGACGTACCTCTTCGAACGTACCTCTTCGTCATCGGATTTGACGAACGAATACCGCGACGCCCGACCTCCGCGACGTTATCTTCAGCGGGACGTTGACAGATCTTCGAACCTATACCCAAGGTAGGGGTTGTTGTTATTTGTTTATTTATTTATCCTTGTTCGTGGTTCTTTCATGACTAACGTAAGGATTTTTAAATAAGTGTTATTGTTTAACGTGAGGGAGCCGGACTGCATGAACACGGCCGAACCCCCTCCTTCGTTCTTGATGTTTTATATTGCGGATGAATCAAGGTGGCGTGGTGCCGTCGCACCACGTGGATATTCGCCCGAATTTTATTACGCGACGCCGTCGCGCCGCACCATGGAAGAATCATCAAGAACGCGACGCCGTCGCGCCGCGTTTAAGGAAATCAAAGGCGCGGCGGAGGGGCGCGGTGCCGTCTCACCGCGCAGGACGACGAACACCGCGGCCGGTTCCGGGCCGCGGCGGGACGAGAAGACCGGCGGCCGGGCCACCGGCGTCGGAAGTCGGAAACGGGACCGGTTCGCCGGTCCCGTTGGAGAAAACTGGCCGGCAGATGACCGGCCGGAAGGTCAAAGGCCGGGGGAAATAAATTCCCCCGGCCAGCTCTAAAACCCCCCTCATTTAAGAGGGGGGGCGGTTTCCTTTGGGGGGGGGGGGGGGGGCAGGCGGCCCCCCGGTTAATCAAGCAGGCCCCCACGAGGGGGGCCGGTTTCCAAAAAGGGTGCGGCACTTATGCCGCGCCGCCACTCCAAGAAGCGGGGGGATTTGCCCCCCGCACGCTGCCTCAGTGCGGCGCCAGGCCGCCGTGCCGCCAGGCCGCCACGACGCCGCGCCGCCAGGCCGCCGCGACGCCGCGCCGCCAGGCCGACCCAGGGGGGGTCGGGCCGGGTCGGCCCGGACCCGGACCCCCCCGTTTCGAATCAGTTTCGGTCTTTTGTCCATAACTTGAGCCACGGACCTCCGATTGATGAACCGTCTACGGAAACGCGATCCTTGGATCGAGACGGTCGTTTCGGTATATCGCACTCAAGGTTTGGGAATACGTTGAGTTCGTCCGGGTTGGTTCGTTCACGAAACCAACCGGGCCTTCGGAGCGGAAACGCTCATATCTTGAGCTACGGACGTCTGATTGACGTGCCGTCAGCTTGGGTGTGTTCCTATTAGTGAGAAGGATCTTTTGGCATACTCCGCCCGATGTTTGGACGCAGGTGGAGTACGGTCGGGTTGGTTTTTCTTTAAAAACTAACCGGGCCCCGGGGACGAAAATGTCAATAACTCTCAGACCGGGCGTCCGATCGACGCGCCGTCTGTTGCGTTGAGTTCCTGTTGGCGATACAGAACTTTTGGATACATCAACTATGGACTTTGTGACAGTTGATGTATCAGCCTCTCGGCTCGTGGAGCGGACCCTCCGAACGAGCTTGCTGTGTGCGGGAACCCTAGTGCTGGCTGAAACTGCTACTGTGACGGCGACGACGACAGTACAGAGATCCTGTGTGGATTCGACGACGACGACTACAGCACTCAGCGATCCTACATGGATCAGTGCTACAGGTCCTGTGTGGGCCCGATCCTGTGTGGGTCCGATCTTGTGTGGGTCCTTGCGCTCAGCGGTCCTGTGTGAACCAGCGCCTACAGGTCCTATGTGGGCCCGATCCTGTGTGGGTCTTTTGCGGGGGTTAGTTACCTATCGATCCTTCGTGGGTCCGACAACTTAGATGGATCAGAGATCATCTTTATCGTCCTTTGAAGAAGTATACCTGTGTGAGCTGAAACCTATTGCTTTCCTGTGTGGATTGTGTTGTGCAATCCTGTGTGGATTACGTTTTGCTTTCCTGTGTGGAATACGTTTACTTTCCTGTGTGGACTGAGTTGTACTTGGGCTCGGAGGTTGGAGCGTATTTGAAATTGATGACTTAGGTATATGTATGGGCATATACCTAAGCAGTGTCGGTTGTTACTTCGTGATTGTACCTTTCTTCGTGGTTTATCCTTTGTGGATTTGAGAGACCTTCAGGGGTCTCGGGGTCCCTACTGAGTAGCTTATACTCACCTCTGCACGGGCTTTGCCCGCACTACGTTGTGTTGGTTGCAGACGACGGACAACGTTGATCTTAGCTGAGGCTTGCAGAGCAGGACGATACCTGGAGGTGGACCACTGGGCGGGACGTGCTCGGAGCGGACGGGGGGACCCGTGGAGGAGTGGAGCTATCTGTACCCACCCTTCAGGTGGGATTTCCAGTGGACAGCTCGGTGTAGCGGCTTTTACTTTTCAGTTGCTGTTTTCCCTTTCGAGTTGTACTTTACTTTCAGTTTGGGTTTGTATACTGGCCCATTTAATTTTCCGCACTTTCAGTTGTACTCTGCTTTTGCTTAGTATTTACTTTCCGCTTGCTTACTCTGTGGTGTTTGTTTACTTTACAAAGGCAATGCCTTCCCTTTTTACCGGGATTTATGCCTTGGTGCTAGTCGCCAGCCCCTGGCCTATGGAAGGCGGGCTTGGGGTAGTCACGGCACGGACCCCGTGGGCGGGTCGTGACAAATTGGTATCATAGGAGTTCGGTTCTACCGCGAACTCTGATCTTTTCTATGTGAAGCAATAATGTTTAGCGTATTGAGTGTGGTTATCAGTCCAGGGAGTCCAGTGTTGGTGCGGCGGCCGACGTATCCGTACACCAGGACCCTGACTTCTGATTTCCGACTTAATGCACGAAAACATTGATTGCGTGTGTGTTTCAAAGTTTTCTTTGTGATTACTTATATCAGCTCACCAGGTATACTGTTCTGACCGTGGCGCACCTGTTTTCTTTTCAGGATGGCCCCACGACGGCAGCCAGCTAGGGTTCCGAGAGTCGAGCGTGACGACAGCCCACCGAGCAACGAGGCCTCGGTGCAGGGCCCTTTGTCAGCAGTGGCACCGGCGGTAGCTCTACCCGCTGAGCCCCCGATGCTTCCAGCACCAGCCGCTGACGATGCACGTCGCCTCAGCGCACTGCATGAGTTTCAGCGCCAGCGACCGCCCAGGTTTCGCAGGGAGACGGATCCCCAGGCAGCAGAGGACTGGCTGGAGGCAGTGGTACGAGTGTTTAGGCTAATGAGGACACCAGCAGACCTCATGGTGATCCTCGCTGCGAGCCTACTGCACGCAGCAGCAGGACGATGGTGGAGGTTGATGCTCCAGGTGCACGATGAGGCATCTCTACTTTGGACGGACTTTGAGAGCCTCTTCCGCTCGGAGTTCGTCCCAGCCACCCTTCGTGCGGTGCGTATCCAGGAGCTTCTTCAGCTGCGGCAGGGCAGCATGACGGTCGCTCAGTACTTGGCGAGATTTACTGATCTCTCGCGCTACTCGACCGACATGGTACGAGACCCATTCTTCCGGGCCCGGACCTTTGAGCAGGGTTTGAGACACGAGATCAGGGCATTGCTGATCTCCCTCAGCATACCGACTCAGACAGGAGTACTGGAGCGGGCCCTTCTGATCGAGAGCTACCTTACTGAGTCTACACCAGCGCAGCGACCCACCACAGGGCGACACGTGGCAGAGTCATCTGCAGCAGGCAGTCGACGGATGACTCAGGGGTCCAGACAGACCAGACCTTCGGGCAGACGACCTCAGGGCACTAGCTCAGCAGTGTGGGGCACACAGCGAGGAGCCCGTCTTTCGAGAGGCAGACAGTGCTACTCGTGCGGCGTGCAGGGCCACATGGCTCGTGACTGCCCGACCCACCATGCCGAGGAGTAGCAGACAGTTGAGGGACCACCAAGTCAGAGGCAGAGGGTCGACCGTGGCGGTCCGCAGGGAGGAGGCGGACGAGGCAGAGGAGCTGGACGAGCAGCCGGTGGTGGGCGACGCTTTGAGGCTCTGCCACCACCACCACCAGGAGGTCCACCCCGACCACAGGGAGCTGGCGGGCAGAGACCGGCACAGCTCCAGGCAGCAGAGGCCTATGACCACGGCGCACCCGAGATGATTCGAGGTACTATCTGTGTCTATTCCACCCTTGCAGCAGTTCTTATAGACACAGGAGCGAGTCACTCTTTCATAGCCGCTGCCCTTGTTCGGAGCTCGGAGATTCTGACAGAGCCGTTGGCTCGATCCTTACGGCTAGAGACTCTTACGGGAGCAGACTCGACGATTACGCACTGGTGCCGGCAGTGTGAGCTTACTCTAGGAGGCGAGAGCTTCGGCTGGGATCTTCTTGTAGCAGCGTCGAGGCCTTACGACGTCATCTTGGGCATGGATTGGCTATCTACGGTCCATGCACAGATTGACTGTTTTAGGCGCAAGGTGCGATGTGTACGCACCGACGGGAGCAGGTTCACCTTCACCGGCGAGAAGGGAGCCTTAGCAGCATAGGATGGACTTCTGTGGAGGAGAGGACAGCCCATCACTCATCATTTGGCTAGCCTCATCCTTAGAGCAGTTGACGTGCGGAGTTCTGGTTTTCCTGCAGTGGTGGATCAGTTTGCAGACGTTTTTCCCGACGACGTTCCAGGGCTACCCCCTCGTAGAGAGGTAGACTTTTATATTGACTTGTACCCCGAGACAGCCCCGATATCCACTCCAGCATATCGGATGGCCCCCGCCGAGCTTCGAGAGCTACGGGTACAGTTGGAGGACTTGCAGGGAAAGGGGTTCATCCGACCCAGTGTTTCACCCTGGGCTTCCCCGATATTGTTCGCCAAGAAGGCAGACGGGAGCTTGCAACTTTGTGTTGACTATCGTCGCCTGAACCAGGTGACAGTGAGGAACAAGTATCCGCTACCGAGGATTGATGACCTCTTTGATCAGCTCAAGGGAGCACGGTGGTTCTCGAAAATAGACCTCAGATCAGGCTATCATCAGCTCAGAGTCAGAGACGAGGATGTGCAGAAGACAGCCTTCAGATGTCGGTATGGCCACTATGAGTTCTTGGTTATGCCTTTCGGTGTAACCAATGCTCCAGCAGTGTTCATGGCTCTCATGAACAGGATCTTTCAGCCATACCTCGATCGGTTTGTTGTGGTCTTCATCGACGACATTCTGATTTACTCTACAATAGAGGAGGAGTACGCCTATCACTTGCGAGTTATACTAGACACACTCCGAGAGCACCAGCTTTATGGTAAGCTCTCGAAGTGCCAGTTCTGGATACGTGAGGTCCACTTCTTGGGACACGTTATCTCTGAGGCGGGAGTTGCAGTGGATCCCGCGAAGATTGAGGCTGTGTTAGCATGGGAGCCACCCAGGAGCGTGACTGAGGTTCGGAGTTTCTTGGGACTAGCTGGATACTATCGGAGATTCGTGCCAGACTTCTCTAGAGTTGCGTCATCACTCACAGCTTTGACGAAGAAGGGGAAACCCTTCGTGTGGTCAGACAGATGTCAGCAGAGCTTCCAGGAGCTGAGACAGAAATTGACTAGCGCACCTATCTTGAGGTTGCCCGAGGAGGGAGTAGGGTACGTAGTCTACTGCGATTAATCAGGGACCGGACTCAGATGTGTTCTGATGCAGGAGCGGGCAGTGATCGCCTATGGATCACAACAGTTGAGGCCGCATGAGCAGAACTATGCTACCCATGACCTGGAGTTAGCAGTAGTGGTCTTCGCTCTAAAGACATGGCGACACTACCTGATGGGCGAGTGCTTTACAGTCTTTTCCGATCATCAGAGTCTCAGGTATATCTTCTCGCAGAAGGACCTAAACCTGAGACAACGGCGATGGCTCGAGTTCCTCCAGGACTATGACTTTGAGATAGTCTATACTCCTAGGAAGGGGAACGTAGTAGTCGATTCCCTTAGCAGGAGGACGGGCATTCAGCTACTTGAGGAGGCGACAGAGCAGCTAGCCTCTTTGCAGATATCCTTCGTGGATAGAGATGGAGAAGCCTTCCTTCAGTCTCTCACAGTCACTCCTCCACTACTGCAGCGAGTTAGGGAGGCACAGCGTGGGGACGCTGACTGTGAGACACAGCATGCACAGATATCCTCGGGATAGGCACCTGATGGTTTCTCCCTTGGAGCAGAGCACGACATCCTTTTCAGAGGACGTACCATGGTACCAGTCGCTTTGTGAGAGGAAGTGCTAAGAGAGTTTCACACTTCTCCTTTGGCGGTACATCCGGGAGTGGCGAAGATGTACCAGGACCTCAGACGACAGCACTGGTGGTCGGGCATGAAGAAGGCAGTAGCAGAGTTCATTTCTCGATGCCTCACCTGTCAGCAGGTGAAGGCAGAGCATCAGGTACCAGCAGGCTTGGTACAACCCTTGGAGGTTCCGGAGTGGAAGTGGGACGGCATATCTATGGACTTCGTGACTGGACTTCCACGCACTTCCAGAGGTCATGACTCCATCTGGGTGATTGTTGACCGACTCACCAAGTCGGCACACTTCTTACCCATCAGAGAGCAGGGCTCAGTGGAGAGCATGGGACGTCTCTACGTTCAGGAGATTGTGCGGCTCCACGGTGTGCCATCATCTATCGTCTCCGATCGAGATGCTCACTTTACTTCCCGGCTTTGGAAGGGGTTACAGGAGGCGTTCGGGACGCAGCTACGACTGAGCACAGCCTTTCACCCTCAGACGGATGGTCAGACGGAGAGGACCATTCAGACTCTCGAGGACATGCTCCGCGCATGTGTCCTCGACTTTGGTCGTAGCTGGGAGGACCACCTACCCTTGGTGGAGTTCGCGTACAACAACAGCTACCACTCCACCATCGGGATGGCACCGTACGAGGCATTGTACGGCCGACCTTGTAGATCACCTTTATGCTGGACATACCCTGGAGAGTCAGCACTGGTGGGACCGGAGATGGTCCAGGCCACGACAGAGAAGGTCCAGCTCATCCAGGAGCGGATGAGGACAGCACAGAGCCGGCAGAAGTCATACGCTTACAGGAGGCGAAGGCCACTAGAGTTCGAGGATGGAGACCACGTCTTCTTGCGGGACTCACCTCGACGTGGTATTTGGAGATTTGGCCGAGGCAGCAAGTTATCTCCGCGCTTCATCGGACCCTTTCAGGTCCTCAGCAGGGTTGGCGAGGTGGCTTATCGCCTGGCTCTGCCACCTCAGTTGCACCGGGTGCACGGCGTCTTCCACGTATCTCAGCTGAGGAGATACGTGCACGACCCGGCGCACATCATTGACCATGGGGAGCTTGACATTGACGATGGGGCGAATTTTACGGATGTCCCGGTGGAGATAGAGGATAGATAGGAGCGGGTCCTGCGTGGGCCATCAATTCCTCTTGTGTGCATCATATGGCAGCACGGGAATCTCCAGGAGAGCACATGGGAGCGGGAGGCTCAGATGCGTGCTCAGTACCCTCATTTGTTTCCCTAGTTTTTGATGTATCTTTACGGGGACGTAAAGCCCTGAGGTGGGAGTAATGTAAAGACCCGTAAAATTCAAGGGAAATTTTTTCTTAATTTTCTTTGGAATTTTACAAGAGCGCGGTTTCTAATGGAACCTGATTCCGAGGCCCGGAGTGCCCAGAATCAATTTCCGAAGTTTGGCTCGGGTACGTTCAGTGAACGAACGAGCGGGAATTTCTAACTTTTGATCCGGTGCTCGGAATTGAAATCATAGGGCACCGATGAACTCACAGCGCCGATATTCTCTTATGGAGACCTTTTCCGAGGTTGCGTTTATTTCTGGTTGAGAGTTAGTTTTTGGAAGTTTAGAATAAGTTAAATAAAAATTTTGGATTACAAATTTTTATTTAAACTTGTTGGTTAACTTCTCTAAAAGGAAGTTAGGGGTGGGACCCACCCCCACTTAACCTCCCTTGAGAGGATTAAGTGCGGTGGGGCCCACACAAACCCTAAACTTTTCCTCTTCTCTCTCAAACTCCCTTAAACCCTCTTTAAATGACATGACAATTGTAATTTAATGTTGGAGTTATCCTTTTTGAATTTCAAACCATTGAAATTCTTTTGTTAAGTTTGTGAATAAAATAAGCTCTTATCTTATTTTGTTGGGTTAGAACTCTTTAGCCATCTTGTGAGGATTTGAGAGCTTTTCTTTCTTCTTCAAACATTGATGAAGAACGCTCAAGCTTGACGAAGAACGCTCAAGCTCCGACGAAGAACGCCGCTCCTCTCTTCTTCGTCTTCCGTGTCAACGAAAGGGAACGCCGCTTCCTCCTCGGACTCCCTTCGTCGGCATACGAAGATTCGCCAACGACGTACCTCTTCGGACGTACCTCTTCTTCATCGGATTTAACAAACGACTACCGCGACGCCCGACCTCCGCGACGTTGTCTTCAGCGGGACGTTGACAGATCTTCGAACCTATACCCAAGGTAGGGGTTGTTGTTATTTGTTTATTTATTTATCCTTGTTCGTGGTTCTTGCATGACTAACGTAAGGATTTTTAAATAAGTGTTATTGTTTAACGTGAGGGGGCCGGACCGCATGAACACGGCCGAACCCCCTCCTTCGTTCTTGATGTTTTATATTGCGGATGAATCAAGGTGGCGTGGTTCCGTCGCACCACGCGGATATTCGCCTGAATTTTATTACGCGATGCCGTCGCGCCACGCCATGGAAGAATCATCAAGAACGCGACGCCGTCGCGCCGCGTTGAAGGAAATCAAAGGCGCGGCGGAGGGGCGCGGTGCCGTCGCACCGCGCCGGACGACGAACACCGCGGCCGGTTCCGGGCCACGGCGGGACGAGAAGACCGGTGGTCAGGCCGCCGGCGTCGGAAGCCGGAAACGGGACCGGTTTTCCGGTCCCGTTGGAGAAAACCGGCCGGCAGAAGACCGGCCGGAAGGTCAATGGCCGGGGGAAATAAATTCCCCCGACCAGCTCTAAAACCCCCCTCATTTAAGAGGGGGGCGGTTTCCTTTGGGGGGGGGGGGGGGCAGGCGGCCCCCCGGTTAATCAAGCAGGCCCCCACGAGGGGGGCCGGTTTCCAAAAAGGGTGCGACACTTATGCCGCGCCGCCACTCCAAGAAGAGGGGGGATTTGACCCCCCGAGCGATGCCTCCGTGCGGCGCCAGGCCGCCGCGCCGCCGCGCCGCCGACCGGCCGGGCCGGGTCGGCCCGGACCCGGACCCCCCCGTTTCGAATCAGTTTCGGTCTTTTGGCCATAACTTGAGCCACGAACCTCCGATTGACGAACCGTCTGCAGAAACACGATACTTGGATCGAGACGGTCGTTTCGATATATCTCACTCAAGGTTTCGGAATACTTTGAGTTCGTCCGGGTTGGTTCGTTCACGAAACCAACCGGGCCTTCGGAGCGGAAACGCTCATATCTTGAGCTACGGACGTCTGATTGACGTGCCGTCAGCTTGGGTATGTTCCTCTTAGTGAGACGGATCTTTTGGCATACTCCGCCCGAGGTTTGGACGCAGGTGGAGTACGGTCGGGTTGGTTTTGCTTTAAAAACTAACAGGGCCCCGGGGACGAAAATGCCAATAACTATCAGACCGGGCGTCCGATCGACGCGCCGTCTGTTGCATTGCGTTCCTGTTGGCGATACGGAACTTTTGGATACATCAACTCTGGACTTTGTGACAGTTGATGTATCAGCCTCTCGGCTCGTGGAGCGGACCCTCCGAACGAGCTTGCTGTGTGCGGGAACCCTAGTGCTGGCTGCGACTTCTACTGTGACGGCGACGACGACAGTACAGAGATCCTGTGTGGATTCGACGACGACGACTACAACACTCAGCGATCCTACGTGGATCAGTGCTACAGGTCCTGTGTGGGCCCGATCCTGTGTGGGTCTGATCCTGTGTGGGTCCTTGCGCTCAGCGGTCCTGTGTGAACCAGCGCCTACAGGTCCTATGTGGGCCCGATTCTGTGTGGGTCTTTTGCGGGGGTTAGTTACCTATCTATCCTTCGTGGGTCCGACGACTTAGATGGATCAGAGATCATCTTTATCCTCCTTTGAAGAAGTATACCTGTGTGAGCTGAAACCTATTGCTTTCCTATGTGGATTGTGTTGTGCAATCCTGTGTGGATTACGTTTTGCTTTCCTGTGTGGAATACGTTTACTTTCCTGTGTGGACTGAGTTGTACTTGGTCTCGGAGGTTGGAGCGTATTTGAAATTGATGACTTAGGTATATGTATGGGCATATACCTAAGCAGTGTCGGTTGTTACTTCGTGATTGTACCTTTCTTCGTGGTTTATCCTTTGTGGATTTGAGAGACCTTCAGGGGTCTCGGGGTCCCTACTGAGTAGCTTACACTCACCCCTGCACGGGCTTTTCCCGCACTACGTTGTGTTGGTTGCAGATGACGGAGAGCGTTGATCTTAGCTGAGGCTTGCAGAGCAGGACGGTACCTGGAGGTGGACCACTGGGCGGGACGTGCTCGGAGCGGACGGCGGGACCCGTGGAGCAGTGGAGCTATCTGTACCCACCCTTCAGGTGGGATTTCCAGTGGACAGCTCGGTGTAGCGGCTTTTACTTTTCAGTTGCTATTTTCCCTTTCGAGTTGTACTTTACTTTCAGTTTGGGTTTGTATACTGGCCCATTTACTTTTCCGCACTTTTAGTTGTACTCTGCTTTTGCTTAGTATTTACTTTTCGCTTGCTTACTCTGTGGTGTTTGTTTACTTTACAAAGGCAATGCCTTCCCTTTTTACCAGGATTTATGCCTTGGTGCTAGTCGCCAGCCCCTGGCCTATGGAAGGCGGGCTTGGGGTAGTCACGACACGGACCCCGAGGGCGGGTCGTGACAGTGAGCACTTCAGAGATTCTAGGCATGATGTCACATGGATGTTCTGTGGAGGAAGCGACTTCTTCAAGATCAATTGGTTGTGAGGAAACCTTTCGAGAGGGAAAATAGTGGGGTTAACTAGCATCATTTATTTCTTCCCCTTTAGAGTGTGCATCAATGATATCTTGATATTCCAAGTATGGGGCATGGGAACCCATGCCCAATCATTCTTACTCAGATTGGTGATCATTAGATTCATTCGCTTTGTTAGAATTAGCTATCATGATTGAGATCATGAGAACATTTGATTACTCATCCAGACTCGGATTCATGCTCTCAAAATGGTTGATGGGAAGCACATACTCTTCATAGAGCTTCTGGAGTGGGTCTTCAGGAACCACTTCTAGATTGTTTGGGGTGGGGACCCAATCAATACCATCAATTGCAGATGTATCCCCTTCTGATCGTAAAATCCAACATCGATATACTGTGACTCGAATAGAACAAATAGGGTCGTATCAGAGTTAATTGTCTCAATTTTTCCATTTATAAAATATTTAATACACTTGTGGTAGGAGGAAGGAATTTCCATGTGTTGAGGTAGCCCTAAACTTCTTAACATGTTATTGAATTTTGTGTGTATCAGAACCACTAGGAATATTGAATGGGCGACAATTTCACAAAAATCGGTTCTGAGATTTATTTGTCCCTTTGGATTCTGTTTTCTCTTGTTATAACCCAAGAGAGTTGTGGCTAGGGTGTCATATTTTCCTCATTGTATCCCAACCTACAAATTTTTCGCAGTGGGAGAAGGTTGAATCTAGAGCCATTTTTGATGAAGACTATCTAGACTTTAATGTAATTTAGTATGATAGACCCATATATTGGTTTGATATGTTCTTGAAAGTTGGAATATTCCTCCTAATAGGTGAATAAAATCACTGCATTACATTCATTCAGGCTAGACTTCATTTTACATATCTCCATGGTAGCAACATCGGCTTGAAATTTTAGGGGGTAAAGTAGGACTTATATGACTGCCTCCCTGGGGTCTTCTTTCAATATTAAGGAATCCATGATCGATAGATTGGGTGGTACTAAGGCCAACTGTATTAGGATATCATACTTTTACTCCATAGTCTGATGCTTCTCCATTTGTGGGATCTCTCTAATGAGACACATTAGAGGCTAGAGCCTAATATGAGGAGGGATCAGTCACTGGGGCAAGAGTTGGTGGTGTTCCTGTGTTTTGGGGACCCGACCTAGTTGGTTTACTTGTGTTCCCAAGGCAGCAAGACAGTTTTTCCTCCTCTAATGGGTACCATAGAACAATGGGTCCATAGTGGCTGCTCATGGGGGAATGTGAATACTCTTTATCTTGATGGTCCCGTTTAAGGTATCTCCCTCATGTTTCCACAATATTGATGGCTTCAGGAGGGGTATAACCGTAGGGTTGGTTCTGGCTATGGGTGAATCTTCCTTAGTATCCCCTGTATCTACGATTCCTCCGTCCAGTCCCCCGATCAGGTGTTGGGAACACGTGTTCATAACTATACTCTTAGTTAGATAATGGTTCCATTAAATGGATGATTTTGATCGAACAAAAGATTGGTTTCTCATTTTATGATTGATTAGCATGGTTGTCTGCCTCTTATGGTGTCGTTTGGTGGGTCGGTGCATGTTGTGTTAAGCATGAGGGAATGAAATCCGGATGTTTTGAGTCTAGTTTTGGGCCTGTCAGATATTTCACCCCTTGTATATGTTTATTCCCCCTCTGTTCATTCCTAGATGACTGGGATTCGGAGGGTTGTGAGGCTACGGACAGAAGTTGTGCAATACTAGGAGTTATTAGCGGCACAAAAGTTTTTTCAATTTAGCTCGGAGTATTTCATAAACTTGGATGACTATCTTCTGAGTCATCCAACAGTCATATTTTTTCTCCCTTTTACTAATTACTTTCTTCTACTCCCCACCCCCTCATCCAGGTCAGTGGTAGAATCATTCGCTACATGTTTCGGGGTCGATCGTAGCTTGAACTACCCTGAGTCCACCATCATTTATAGGAGGTCATTGACGATGAAAAATTCCAGAATACTTTGACACAAAATCCGATGGTAGGGAAAATAATCTGGTCGGTCGTTGAGGCCAAATTCTTCAGGCCATATTGGATCTGGTAATGGGATCAATTTGCAATTCATGGCGACTATGAAAAAGTCGTGGACTTGGTCCTCTCAGAATGAGTAAAAATTATTTTTTTCCTCAAATTGGTTAAAACTAGGTCCTCTATGATCGTCTCACCGAGTGAGAGGCAATCATTGATACACTATAATCCCTTGGAAATTTGGTAGAGGCCTAGGTAGTGGAGTAGGTGCGAGGGTCGGCTTGATCTTGAATGAGGATGGTTTAGCTCTACCTGCTCTCTATGTAGGAGCTTGTAAGGCTATTCAAGATGTGATGTTAGTCTAGTGTAGGGACTCATCAATTCTATGTTAAATAATAGAGAAATATTGAAATCCAGTGGTGAATTTTACTAGTATGAGTTGATTTGGAAGCTCATCTCTAAGGTTCTCGATGCATATAGAAAGCATCTTGTCCTAGGGGAGTGGCTTGTTCAGTGTGTAGGTTAGACTCTTCCATCTAGTGATGAATTTTGAGACCCTCTTGTTCTCCCTCAACATGCAATTCAAGAGTTCGCTATCCAACATTTTGGGAAACATTGAGATAAAGTGGAATTGGTATTTCGGAAGAGGATCTTTCGATCCATTTATTGATTCAGTTGCAATCTTGTATACCAGATGAAGGCCAAACCTTGTACGGTTTACACGAAGCATCTGAGTTTCACTACTTTTTGTTATTCTGTATATCACATCAGAGGGTCGTAATAAGACACATAGTGTATCAAGTTTTGCTTCATGTCACATGAACCATTTACTATAAGGAAAACAGGGCTCCCAAAATTTAGTGGAGGTGGTGGGTTTCTCCCCCAGTCTAGGTAAGGTTTTCTCTATGGCTGTATCAGAGTGCATCGGCCATCCATTGCATCCAATCAAGTAGTCAGTGCTGCAATGGTATTGGAGAGACCCTGGTTTACATCTTTTTGGGCCTGATGTTGAACGGGTACAACCTGGGGTAATACATGAGGTTTTGGCTAGGCTAGTCCCTGAGCTATATATTCCATTAGTGGTACCTTCAGAGGAATTAATTGTACTCACTCTGGTAGCTTCCTCAGTGGAGGGAGGTCTTGGTATGCTCTTGAATCCATGTTATGGTTGTTGGATGGGCCAGGTGCCGCGCTGGAAAGGGGCCCTGACCTAATTTGGTTTTCCAGGGAAAACCCTTGTTGTTGAGGATCACTTGCTGAAAGAGCATATAATTACTCATCTTTGGGAACATATTTGAAAGGATAGTTCCTCTGGAGTAGGTCAACATTAATCCTCCATAATTCCACATTTCCTCCTCCTGTCAAGTGAACCTCTCTTCGTGGGTGTCAGGATCATTTGTGTTGTGTGAAAGAGGCTGGTTGAGGAAAACTTGGGATTTGTTTCAATCTCTATTAGTGAATCAGTGGGGAAGTTAAGTGGGATTTGTTGGAGAATCTAGGTTCAGGGTGGCCCTCTGGTTCCGGGTGTGCACGCCTGCTAGGTCATTATTAATCACATCCTGAACGGAACCATCTTCTCCTGATCCATTTGGATTTTCATTGTATTTGGTTCCATCCGTTGGGTCAACAACCATGATGTTGACCATTGCATAATTCGCAGTGGAGGAGGTGTCATATCTTATGTTGGAAGAGGACCTTTTGCACCTCATACTGGTTTTCCCTCTTTTGTCTTGGGATTGTCTTCTGGTTTCTTAATGAAGGGTGATGCGGATGGATCCTTGGTGAGACCTTATAGAACACCTCCCTCATAGAGGGGATAATGTTTCAATTGATGATAATGTGCAAGAAAATCCGCTTTGGACTACCCTCCCGAAACAAGAGAATATTGGTTCTCATGGGGGAGGTTGTTTTTTATGTAAAAATGCCTCTAGCCCAGTGGGGGATGGGGTTGGATTTGTTCCTTGGGCATTGCGCCTCTTCCTAATTTTTTGGTATTATGGGGAATTTGTTGTTAAAAAATCCCCCAACCCTGTAGGCTAGGGTTGGTCCCATATTGCTACAACTGCGGCTACTATCACTTCATTCCTGATCTCTTTTGCTCCAATTAGAGGGTGAGTCAGACCAACTGTTTAGTTCACTTACAAATGAATTCCCACTATGGTGGCAAGCACTGATCGTAGATTGTCATTCCTTGGGAGAGAAGCATGCAGAATGTTTTTGGTAGCCTTATTCAGGAGATTTTGAACGAATCACTATCATTGGACCTGAAGCTTTTGAGACTTTCTCAAGGACATTTTATGTCAGATGTGTCGTCTCTCCGAAATAGGCACTTCATTTGACTGTCGTCTGTATGTCATGGTATTGCAAGACCTTACAACAAACATGTTCTGCTAAACAGGAAGTGGAGTGAAATTTATAGGCCCATGTTCATCCCATCAACAGATATAAACCCTCATTGTAGCATCATCAAAAAGGTGACACAATTTCTACAGTTCATGGAGTTTGGCTGACTCATGGTGCCTTTTATGCCTCTCTGATTGCGGTTGTCATGCCGAAGGAAGGGATTCTATGTCCAAGTGATATAGTAGCTCTCCTGTTTTCTAAACATGATTTTCATACCCCTAATATGTTAGAATGTTTAATTTCAACCAATGAAAGGTTGTCCAGATATTGGAGTGTATTTCATGTACACTTCCTTCTGACAAATCATTTGGTAAGTTGAATAGAGTGGTGGTCGTCAGCCACAACATTACTAGTATATCATCCCTGGCCAGTAAATTGCTCAGGTGGAATGCCTTAGCATGTGCCTCCACCAGTGATTCCTATACTTGATCAACCTAGATGAGATTCTCCATGACAGTGTGGTTAGAGGTTGTAGGGATTCTAGGGATCAAATCCTTATGTGGGAAGCTCTAGGGTGGCATAGAGGATGAATGTGGTCCCGAACCATCTCTTGAATGAAGAAGGATGTCGTTTATAGTTGACTGGGAATCTGACATGATCAATTCTATCGTTCTAAGTGCCTCAACATAGAAGGTATTTTTTGTACTTAATTTTGAAGGGGGGGGACTTTCCTGTCGGTATGATATGTCCCCATGGGGTGGACCTCTACAGTTGGTGTTGTAGTGGAGAGGACTACCATCATGACTTGAAGTCTGACTGTCCCAAATAATTATATACTGTATATCGTGGGGAGGAACATCATAGTAGACTAAAGCATGGGGAGGAACTTTTTTCTATTCAAGGCCAATGCAAGGAAGGCTTTCACAATGGCTATCATAGTGGAAAGTACTACCACCATTGTTGTTTCTAGGAGAAAACACGCGGGGTGCACAATGGGAAGGGCCTTCAGAATGTGCCATAGTGAGGGGAGGGCCTTCTTGTTGATTGATGTCTCTTTGGGGAAGACCTATACTATTCATGATGTAATGTATAATAGTACCATTATTGCCGTTCATCTCACTGCATAACGGACTTTTGCAGTGCATACCCCGGGGTGGAACATCAGAGCGAACTTCTGTAAGGGAGTACCTTTTGGCGGCATAGTTTTGTTACAGGGAGGGCCTTCGCCAAATTTTCCATCATAGTGTGGATGTCCATTATGGTTTGATGATCGGTGTTCATTCTATAGAGGGACTTCATGATACGCTCCTAAAAGGGGAGGACCTTCATGTTCTTTAAGGCCATTGCAAGGAGGACCTTCGCAATGGGGGCCATGATGGCGAGGACTACCATCTTAGCATTTGTTATGGTGAGGAATACCATCAATGTTTTTGTAGGGAGAATATATATGGTGAAAACATGGGGGAGGGACTTCATAATTTACCACAATGATGGGAGGGACTTCTCGTTGCTTGACGTCTCTGTGGGGAGGAACTCTGCTATTATGGTGGCAAGGAATACAACTTTAATCGGATGCCTATCTATGTTAAATATCATCATAATGTAACCCTTGGGGAGCACATTCAATTCTAGACATAACATGGGGAGGAACATATTGTTATGATGTGACGTCACTGTCGGAAGGACCTCTGGAGTTGCACCTATGTCGGCAAGAACTACCATCATAATATGTGTTCCCACTACATAGAGAGTGTATGTAGTGTATACCCTGGGGAAAACCATCCGGGTGGACCGAAGTATGTGGAGGAGCTTCTTGCTGATCGATCTTCTAGCCATGAAGAGGTCTTCTGTGACTCGCCTAAAAAGAGGAACTCTCATGATTGATCATTATATTCCCATGATGGAGGCACTCATGGGTGCTATAGAGAGGACCTTCAGAGCAGCTGGGAGAGACATTGTGGGAAGGACCACCATAACTAATAATGTCACTTCAAAAGTATGGTAATGGGTGAGAATGATTTTGAGCCATTGAGACGTGTTCGGTGGCATTGAGAACACCAAATTATATCATAGTAGAGTGGTCGACCCAATCCTTATTTTTCAGATTCCTTCACCACGTCTGGGTCTCTCTCTTGTGGGAAACTGGGATAGTCTATTATTGATAATAACCATCACCTTTGGGTCCATATCTAATTGGGTCCCATGATACAATATGGATATGCTAATGAACATCATGAGTTTTTTCAAGGATATATGCCTACCATGTAGCATCCACCATGATGGATGGGTGTCCCCCATTTGTAATGAGTGAGTATTCTTGACCCTGTTTCGCACGTAATATGGTATATAGCCGATGACCCTCATAGGGTGGAAGAAGGGATGAAGATCTACTCCAATGCAACTATTTCGTCTCTTATATGAGTCACCTCAATTAGGAAGATGAGATCACAGGCCTGATTCCTCACTACTGCCGTCCATGAAATTACATTCTAGCAAGTTTTCATGACATGATATGGGATTGATAACCGCTCCTCCATAATCTCCATGATATGTTGAGAGAAATCCATGGATAGAAAGGGTATGAGGGTCCATTCTACTGATAGAGTAGGAATGTCATGATTTGGTCCTCCGTTGGTCAGTTAATTCTTACGATTCTCATGTGTCAGGGTTGGTGAACGTGTCTTCCCCTGTGCTGGGATATTCCGTATGGAATCTCCATTTCCCGCCACATTGGGATGAAGGACATAACTTGCATCCATTGGGATTTGGCTCTACACTTGTTGTTGTTCCACCGTATTGAGTCAGTGGCCACTGTTGGCAAGGAAACGTGCTCTCATACTAATCGCCATATGATCAGGATGGTAGGTTTCAAGAGAACATGCGAGGAGCTGCTTCTATAGGCGTTGGATTTCCACCACATTTGGTTGGTGGGATTCATGATCCTAGATGGGAAGAGTCACCTACCGGGTTGGTGCCATCCTGTATGGGAGACGGGATTGATGAGGCTCGGTGAGGACGCACACTAGCTCGTAGGTTTCTGCCATGTTGGGATGGTAGGCATAGGAAGAGAGGAATGGTGGATGGACCTACCTATGATATGTCTCTATCTCTGATCAGGTATGTTCTTCCTTATAAATGAAGGTGATGTCCTGTTCTGGGTTGAATGTTCACCTCCCAAGGAATTCAGTCTGTGGGGACGGTGCTTGGGGAGTGTGGGCATGGATCCTTGAGGTAGTATCCTCTTCAATCTAATGTGAGTTCATGGCGTAGTTGCACCGACATCTTCTAGTGGTGACATTGGAGTAGAACCACCTTACCATGGGGAAAAATTCATTACCATCGACCTCATCCACCTCCCTAATATAAGGGCGGTATTCATTGTCTCGTTAAGGGGAAAGGCTTTCAAAATCATTCGAGATGATTGTAGGGGCCGCTAAGATCTTGTCCCTCTATTGCTGATGGGCAAGTGGCTGATGGGAAATAGCTGACTAGAGGGTGTACATAGCCTCCTCCACATTCATTAAAGTACCATCTAGGTGGTACTCTCAAATAAGTGTACCTGAGACCTAGCATTGAAGACACTCGGTGGGCAATGGGGTCCTCTTCCAATTGAGTGGCCCGGTCTACATGTTGATCATCATGAATGTATGTGAACTCATTTGAAAAACTATTGGATTGAAATAATCACTGATTTGTGCCTGTAAAACATTTGGAATATACAATCAGCAAAACCCATCAATGTGGCATCCTATAATCCCATGCGTAATTAATGACCTCACTTAGACCTCCTTTTGAGAAGGTAAGGGGGCATGATGTAAGATTATTTAACCACCTCGGTTGAAGTCTCACGACGGGGTCCTATTTGTTTAATGGAGAACGAACATGATGGCCCCCTAAATATTAATAATCCATTTTTTAATAAAAAAATTTAGATTAGGGTATATCTGTCATGTTGGTTAATGACTCACGTCGGTTTCATCATATTAGTTTTGCGGTGGAGGGGACTTGATCAGTTCCCCTGTATAATTAAAGGGAGTTTGTGTTGTTTAATCATTGATCTATTATATAAAATAAATTATATAGTAAATCATACATATTGTTATTCTTAATCAGGAACCACTATGTCTAAACAACAAGTGCTACATGTCCCAAAGCACTCCTCAACACATGAAGAAGTTTAACAAATATAAATGAGTTTCTATTTCCATTATTTATTGATACTATACACATAATATCATTTCATTTAACAAATAAAAATATTAAATAATGTAATAAAATTAAATAATTGGAGTTATAGTGTTTAAACATGTTGATCGAATAGCAACCATTAAAATAAGTAAACAAGCCTCGCGTTGAGGAAAAGTTGACCAATGTATAAGTAAATGTTGGTAAATAAATTATTAAATTTCATAATTAATCAGAGTATATCTTGGAAGCACTCTAAGAAACATTCCCCTGCCCTCAACAATCTGTAATGAACCCTTAACCTCTCCAAGATCCCTACACCTGGAGTCCTTCTGCATGCTAAAATAGCCATAAAATTGATTAATAAAACCCTATAGGACACCATTAGTTCCTACTTAACAAGTGTAAACCAATTTAATATATTCATTGTAATATAAATATAAATTTTAAAAAAGTATAATAATCATATAATAATGTATCGATTAGTCATTTGTTGACTATGCCGCCAGGAATCCCTAGATGAACATGATTCATATCTTTAACAAAAATATTATAATTGGTAACTCAAAATGATTAACAATATAAAAAAATCCTAGATATTTTTCAAATTGTATTTAAAAATGAATCAATTGTGAATTATACTCAATATCCACATGAAAACTAGTTCGGGTATGTCTCTGGGCATCCTCAATGCATTGGGTTCTATCTGGTAAATTTGGTTGTCAGTCTCCTACACAATGCATGTGTCCATCATCATCACTGTTTTGGATCATGAATTCCCTCTCTAAATGGGTAAAGAAACCATGAACCTCATTCTATCACAGATATCATATACCAAACGTTAAATAAATGATAATAATAAATAAGCAATACCATGATAAAACTAGCATTTCAAGGAATCTTGAGAGATATAATAGGTCCGTATAAAAACATGTAAAACAAAAATATGAAATATAACCATCTACCCATATAATTGTGAGAGAAATGTGGATCATATATTTTTATCATAATAAAAAATTTAAACTCATGAAACCAAAAAAAATCATGTAGACAAACTATGAAATCCCAGGAATCATTCCATATGAAAATAATTATATGAGACACCCAAATTTTAAAACATCTTCCACCATGGATATTGATTGAGAACAATAATTTCCAATACGGATAAATAAATGAACACATGACAAACCTATAGATTAATGATAACATTTCAAGGACATAAAAAATTTCTTATGGTTCATTCTTGATAATATTTACAATTATACTTCAAGATAAATAAATTCGAGAAGCTCAATATTGAAACAAATTCTCTCTATGGTGTTTTAGTAGGATAAATTCCTTTATATGAAATATATAGTATAAAAAATCACCATGTATATCATTGGTCATCAAACATATTATGAATTTATAGTCCATTATATATTAATCTAATAGGTGTATCTAATGTCCATTCATCTATAAAAAAATGAAAACAAATTCATGATGATACTAATGAATAATAATATTTCATAATGATCGATCAAAATAATCTGACCATGAAATATCAATATTCTTAAATAATTACAATACTAAAAAAATAAATCATTGACACATCTGTTTCACCACCAAAAAATAATGAATTCCCCAAAATTATTGATTTTATGTCATAACCCTATATAAATTAGATGTATAGTAATATTATTCATCAACACATACCCATTCAGCCCTCTTGGTTGATGGTATATCTTATTTTTAGTATAAAACAACATCCACATGAAATATACACCCCTGATCTCAGATAAAAATAAAAAATAATCACCAAATAATAATGGAAAACATAGGTACAAATTATATAGATGGAATTTTTAAAGTATTTAGAAGAATTTTGAATTGATAAAGAGGGAAAACTAGATTTGATTTCATTTAGGATTGGTAAATGGGTTGAGATGCAAGTGGTTAGGTATTTTAGTTGATAAGGACCATTGGGGTGGTATGATAATTTTATTTCATAAAATATGTTCTTAATTTGATATTATTTAATGTGAAAAAATGAATAAAATTAATGTCCACATGGTTAATTTAATAAAACACTAGTCTTGGTGCACCGAAAACATGGTGAGCCTTACCTAATAGATGGTGGTTTCTATAAGTCCCACCAGACCAACTAGATTAGGCTAGTCAGTGGGATCATGTATTTCTATATTTTATGCCTTTTTTACAACATATTATTTTTTTCATAATCAAATAATCCAATACCATTACCTATAATTCTATCAAATTAAAACTAAACATTAAACAACACAAAAACAAGATAATATAAATGGAAAATAGAAAATTTATTATTGTCGGCATGTAATTCATTATAGAAATGTGATGATCATTAAATATCTCCCCTCTATCTAATTATTTTGACAATTATGTATCTTCAATGATTCTGAACTCCAACTCTTGTCATGAGTTTCCACTATAAACTAGTCTGACCATTACAAATTACTCTTCTTTCGACATAATAGTCATGTTTTTTGTTAAAAGTTTGAATCCATGGATAAAAAATCAATTGTGTCAAAAAATATATATATATTATGATCCATAAAATGATATTTGTATATGTTTAATACATCATAATGTCAACATAACATACTTCCATAGATATAAATTTCTCAGAAAAGACATTCCCAAATAATTTCAACTCTGTAATTAAAAAGATATTCTTTGAAAACATGACATAAATTAGATGTTCAATAATAATACCCAAGAGTATATAATGGGATATACCATGATAATTTGGTGTTATTGAGTAATAGATTATGTCATAATTGGACTCCAGAATGATTAAGTGATGATATAGTTAGCCAATCATTTTTTTAATATTAATTAAAAATGTCACATAATTAGTTATTACAAATAGAATAACCATGTAATTTTATAACCCTCAACAACTTAAAAAATGTCACAATCTAGATGTATAATTATCAAAACCCCAACTGATGATAGGATGATCAGATATCATTCTTGGAGAGCCTTCTAGATTCCTAAAATTGATCAAAAAGTTTATAAATATTAAGAAAAGTGTATATGTTCTCATCTTTGATAAAATTCATGATTTAAAAAAAACTATATAAATTTTATTACTACCCTCTTCCACCAATCCATATAAGGCCCATATAGTATGTACACTTTCAGAATCACTTTGTAGTTCATAGGTGTTTGAGTGATGTTGAAGACACCCTCATTGATATTAATCCATTTATTAGTATCATGCAGTCAACTAACGCCTTGAATTTCATTCTAAAGAATACACATGATGTATTTAGAGTATTTTAAAACAATTATCATCACCCCTCCACACAATTTTGGAATTATTTAGAGGACAACCAACAAATATTTTTCACATCATGTACCTGTAGTGTAAGGGAGAGAGTGTGAACTAGTGTGCCCTCTTTAAAATAGGTGCTTGGATATATAATTCATCCCAAGAAGGAGTATCCATGTCTTCATTAGCAGGTGGTCTCATCTGTCTTATGGGATCTAGAAACATCTATAATATAAAAAGAAATATTTAAGGAATTAAATATAGAACGAAATCTATACAAGTGATGACATTATTGTTTTTGAAGAAGTTTATCCATAACCAATGGAATTAACCTCTATGAATGTATGATGGGCCTCCATTAAAACATAGTTTTGTTTGAATTAATATAAAAACATAGTAGTATTATAATGTAAAAATAATTAATGAATTAATAGATCTATCAAAACAAAAAATGAAAAATAGATACATCACAAAACTATATAAAATTTTATCAATAATCAATTGGATAAATAAATGAATAAATTAAAAACCAAAATGTATCCTAGAAACATTTAAATATATGTAATTTGATCCTATGTTTGTAATAATGAAAAATAAATACATCTGAAAACCTAATAAAAATATAACTATAACAATATCAGTGGTAACATAGTGGCACGTTACACATAAAAAATCCTATCATATGAGAAATCCCTTATATGAGTTCAATATACCAATATAAGAAATATTGCAGCCTATGTTAGTAAAAAGGAATTTAATATAATATTTTAAGATCCCATTTTATAATTCTACGTCAAGAAACACCAGTTTCAAAGAGGAGGGACACATACACTCTTGCACATCTGCCCACACAGTAGAGGTTATTGAATTAATGTGAGTGTTTGTGTCTATATTTGTGGAGAATAATAATACATTATTATTTCTTATTAAAAGGTTAATTTAATCTAATATAAGATATTATATTAATAAAAATAAACACTAATAAAAAATTAGATGGTCTATCAGTTATAAAAATAAGTAAAAAAGACCCCCAATGAAGCACGTAAAACCTATGTATAATTTTATGAAAGTATATAAATAACTAAAAAGACATATCCACTAGAGTATTCCCAATACCAGTCCCATATCCATTCTCTTTATCTCATACATATCCATTGTGTCCCTTACCCTTTCCTAAATCATTACACATTATGTATGCATGTTCATTATAATGGCTTCATATGGTGTAAGGAATAATACATGGTTAGACATCACCAATGAATCCTTAACAAGGGTTCAAAATTATAACAACATCATTATATGATAAAAATAAGTTTTAATGAATATATAATAGACATATAATCTTTTATTGGGAGAACATTCACTAATAAATCCATTCCCAAAACATAAACATACTTTATTTTTCTCAATAGAAAAATATGACCGCGAGTATTAAAAAATGATTAATAATGATCCATTAGTTTGGTGATATGTCCCTCTACATACACATGTCATCATGTTTATGATGATCTCAATGTACATAAGGAATTGAGTTCTTATATGACCATTGGTACTCTCAAGGAATAATGTATCATTAGGGATAAAAGGTAGTCATTCTCGTAAGATATGTACGGGTCCATCATCATAGTCATTACATGTCTTTCAGGTTTCATCTCCAAATATAAAAATTCTGTGAAGATCATCATATCACATATGCCAAAATCCATCTTCAAAATATAATATAATGTTTATCAGTAAAGAACATGCTAAAATATGTACAACATGGAATCATTATATATAAAATATCTTCATATATAATCATGTTACTCAATATCCATAATAGTAAATTTATAAGCATACTATTATTTTTGAAATAGGGATAATATATAGGTATCTTGGTAATTATCAAACCCACTATAAATTAACACCAATAAAAAATGCAGAAAATTTAAAAACATAAATCATACCATTGAAACAAATATATATGAGAGTCTCAATTGTTAATGAAAATCTTCTATAAGGTTATTTTCGAATGAATCCAAAGTTCATCAATGATATAAGAATTAAAGTATTTCATACCCACATTGATTTTCACAAAAGATAAATATGTCTATCTATTTTTTGGTTAATCATAGAGGAAATTTAGAAATGAAAATCTAGAAAAAAGTAGGTTAAGAAAATATTTCTAGAATCAGATTCTTTATGGTGCCTATCAGTGGGAAAATATTGAGTTATATCTTGGAAAACATTACAAAAACACTAAATCAATCATCAATTAAAAATATATTGGGAATACATTTTCTATTCTATAATAGTGAATAAAGTCTATTTGATAATAATTTATCCATATTCAATTAATCAATATAAAAGAGATTCCCATTTTGGTTCATGAAATGAAATATCCCAGGATGATTGTTTTAAATGTTTTCCATAAACAATTTATTTGATGAATTAATCATAGTTGAAGAAGATATAATAGACAAATCAATTTCACCACCAATATGAACAAAATTCATTAATTTATTATGATTATAAAATCAATCTTTAAATAAGATGAGTTATATGATGATGATTTATAAATTTTTACCCATTTAGTATTCATTATCAATGGTATATCTTAAATTAATCATCAGTATACATCAAATTTCATTATTTTCCATTAATTTGTGATTAATGGAGGATTTACTCACTAGATCGTTAATGAAACAAAGAAAAACATTTAAATGTAATAAAAAAATTGGAATAATCTTGAAACTTTATTATTTTGGTGGTGGTTTGGATCAACAATATCATCCTAAAATTCTATATTACTCAACTTTTTAGGGTCTTGGAATATTAGTTAGTTAACATTGTTAAACAGTTTTTTGTATTATAGAAATTGCCACTCCCAACCCCAGATATAAAATTCAATATCTTCCCTTTAATTATTCATACCTCTTAAGGACATGGGATAAAGATACTTCTTCCAGGATCCATCCCCAACATCCATATCCATATTATAGAGATTTTGGTAACCCAGTTTGACTATCCCTCGGTTTTTTAAAATGAGATCCAATTGGTGTTGTTCTATGATAAGGGAGTTGTATTCAATAAACTATTTATTTTTAATTATTTTATTACCACATTCATATATATATATATATATATTAATAATTACAATATTAAATGACTAGTTTATAGTATATACATATATAGTATTATGCTTATGGAATAACCTATATATACATACGTTTCCATCAAATGGAAAATGAAACTGTAAAATTGTGTATGGAGAACTACTACTTCATGGACCAATGTAATTTGTTTTCCATCACCACTTCTCTCATATTGTTTATGATAGACATAAAATATTTTTTGGATATTCACATAGACATTATGTGGACTGTAACAAGCTCATGTTTAATGAATATTTTTTATTGATAATCAATATAAATGATTGTTTAATTATTATATATTATTTTACATTCCTTTATTTCAGCTGTCTAGAAAACAGAAACAATGTTCATGCATTCACATGACCTATTGTCTTCAAGTTTGGGGTATTTCATTTAATATCTACAAATGTTATATACTAATACAAAATAATGAAAATAATAAATATATTTATGATATTTATTTAATGGATAATAATAATTTTATGATTGGACCAATATCAATGTAAAAGGCTAAAAATAACAAATAGAATCATTAATGAAAAACAAATAAGCTATTACCTAAAATTTGATTTGAATAAGGAATTTTTAATTAACACAAAATAAATGGTCATAAACAAATAATATATTTAATGATATATATAATTATGGTTTTTAATAGATTTATAATATATATATACATTTATTTTTTGGGATGTTCGTACATGTAAAACTGAATTCAATACTTAAGGGACATGGTTTTGGTCTTAATTTGTCTTTGTTGGGACAATATTTATGCCATTAACATATTTTTTTGAGGTGTATATACAGAAAAATTGTAATTTAATATTAGAAACATCTTTATTATCATTTTATTTTTTGTTTCATTTTATTTTATTCTTTAATGAAACTTACAATTCTATCTTACAATTGTGATATGTGTTTTTTCACAAAATGATATCATTTTTTGAGGTTGTTTTTGTTTATAAATAGGTTAATGAAAAATTATTATATATATCTCAATTATACCATGAGGTTACTTCTCCTATAGTAATGCGCTAAAGATATATTTATTTTCTTTATTGATACTTTCTTTATGTACTTAAGAGATCAGAAGACTATTCTTAATAAATATTGACTCCTTTTATGTATTTCATCGATAAAAAATTTAAATTCATATAATTTTTTTACAAAATAATATATAAATTCAAGATTTTTACTTCAATCAAGTCATTTACTAAAGACTTATTTACCATTTTTTTATTTTTTTCATATTTTTTTAAAAGGAATCTTTATCTCATTGTCAAAATAACATTTATTTTTTTAAATAAATTTGTGAACAGAATATTTTTTAATGTGTATAACATGTACATAATTTTATTCCATCATGACCTCAATATTTTTCATAGTTAAAATTATGTGTTTCAATGTATATTTCAAATATAAATTAATTTGGAAAATTTTTATGTATTTTAATCTTTAAAAATCGATTATAAAATTGAAAATAAGATTATCAAGTAGAAATGTTCAATGTGATATTTAAAAAAAAATTATCTATGATGTAACCATTTTATGTTACATAATATTCGATGGGTATATAATCCAATGAATCCACCCTTATTCAATTTATGGATTGTTTATTTTTATGATGAAATGATGATTATAAAACCTATACCTTTTACACTAGATATTATATATTGAAATGTGATATAATACCCATTTCTCAACATGGATTGCAAAAATAATTAAGGTTTAATAATTTTATGGAAACAATTTTATGGGTAATGTGTCGGGTGGGAACTATATATCCATAAAATTCATGGGGAAATTAATTTCTTTATATGAGCACAATGTATTCATTGGATTATATCCAATTCAAGGAATAGGGTACATGAGATATTTCCCAAGGATAAATGATGGTAAATTAGTGGCTATCCCAATACATATTTAGGTGTACTAGTGGTTTTCAAAAGATAATTATGTTATAAATGTCTTAGAGCATAGTATTTAAATATTATTTTTTATTCTTATTTTTATGTTATAAATCTATATCATATTTCAACATTAAGATCTCAATGTTCACAATATTTGATTTGATTTTGATTAATATCTTATGAACTACCCTGATTTATGTCAAGACACTTTTTTACAAACAATATTATATAGGGTTTTATTATTTTGGAAATGATTCTCTTATATTCACATTAACTTATGATAATGTTATTATTTTGTGATCATTGATATTTCCTTGTATAATCTTAGTGAAAGTATGATATAACATATTCTTAGGTTTCAATTCCCTCGATTTTGAATAATTGTTTTATATGGGGTATGTCTAAAAATAATTCTATCTTTGAAGATATTTTTTGGTGACATTCATGATCTTTTAAAAATAAGGATTTTTAGTACATTGTATACAAGTATAATAAAACATAATTTCCATCAGTTGGGTTTTTTTACATGTATTGAATATTAATATTAAATGTTGATGTAATTATTTCTGTAAATAATATGTCACCATTTTTTAATCAAAATGTAATGAAACTAAACAAGCTTGAGAAATTTATGACTGATTATATTTTCTATTCATGGATGGGTTCCTATTTTATGTTTTGAGGGGATATTATTATATCCTTAACATAGTTATATTTAATGCTCTAGATTTACCCATTGGAATCTGATTATAGGTGTAAAAATTCATGATAAAGTAAACCATTAAGAAATATTTCAATCTATTAAGACAATAATCATTGATAAATGAGTTGTTCTCCATATGAAATTAAAAATAATTAAACTTCACCTAAAACAATTATACTAGAGACATGATATGATATTCTCAACAATATTATCATTAACTTTTAAGTTCTTGTTAAATTATAGATAAATAAAAATCCCACCATGGAATTAGCTATAATTTTCAAAATAATTTCTTCGTCCTATTTTTCATTAACAATGTAATCATTCCCTTGATTGAAAAAAATCCAATATGAGATTACGTGGAATCTAGATGAAGAAGTTATGGTGATGTGTTCTATTGATCATATTTAGATAAAATGGTAATCATACAAGACATCATTCTTAGTGCGTAGGAGGACCACCAATCAAGAAACACAATATTATTATCCATTCATATATAGTATAGATTTTAAATAGACATTTGTTACTATCTGAATTCATAGAGTTCCTAAGGCTCATCTAAATGAATATTATAGATACCCTCACTTTTCAACCATAGACATTACATATCTTTTGAGGAATATATAAATATTATTCAAAAAATACCCAAAGACCGTAGTTGGTACATTGTCTTTGGAAAAATGGATACATAAAAACCGGTATATAATTGAGCTACATTATATCCTACTAAATTCTTCATAACTAGTACCCATATTAGATACATGAAACATAATACATAAAATTATTACATGGGGATGGAAACCTTAAAAGGTCGATCCCAAATGCTCAGTAAGGGTTAACAATAGGGACATGTAAGAACAAACATGACATAAGATTAAGAGAACATGATCATTAAAGTAATAAGATCATATCATACATGTAAAATATCATAAAAATAAATCATGGAATAAATCATAGAATTTCATAAGACAATAATCAAAAGGAAGTCAAGAAACAAATCCTTTAAATAATTACATATGGTTAATATAAGGAATTGTAGTAACAAATAAGAATATAATGATTTTGATAGTAGCCATGGAATAAATGTGAAGACCATCATAGAGTGAAAATACCATTAATGAACCTAGTGAACCCCCATTCTGCCCCTTCATTACTGAACAGAGCAAACCATCATTCTAGCACTTTATTACTGAACCATATAAACCCTCATTCTATCCCAATATTACTAAACCATGTAAACCCTCATTGCAACCCTTTGTTACTAAACTGAGGAAACCCTCATTCCATACCTGTTTGTATCATGAGATATAAATCATTACCCAACGCGTTAGAGAGATATTTATGTATCACCATTCACATAATTAAATCATTAATACATATTCTACAATATCATAAATAAACATATCATCACCAATGAAATGAAATGAGAATCTTAATCATGTAAACTTATCATAACCTATAGAAAGATAAATGTTTTATAATAATTTTATCGCAAACATAACAAGTGAAAAGAAGTGGGTTACAATAGAATATAACCTATGAAAGAGAAAAAAGTTTCATAACTCATTCCATCAAAATAAAATGCATTGAATGAAAATATTTTAATGGAAACATTTAATAATTTCCCAATAATGTTATGAGTAAAACCAATGGATTATATCTTAGATGGGAAATAATTTTAAAATATATACTAAATAAACATCTTCAAAAAAATACACATTCTTGTTGGAAAAAATATTTTTAATACATAAAACAAGTTAAAAATTATCTTATGAGAAAATACCGTGTAAAAATATAAATAATACATGAAATATTTTTGAAAAAAATATTCAATGAAATTTTTAATTAATCAAAAAAAATGCATAACATTTTATTCGTAAACACATAAAAAATACTAAAGAAAGATGGAATATTTTTTGAAAATAAATTTTTATTGAAATCCTAAATATGATTTGAAAACCATTTCTTTGAAAACACTTTGAAAACTATCAATTAATTTTTGAGAAAATTTGGAAAATTATATTCCTTGAAAACATATAAAATAATTTTGATCACATTTGGGAAAAAAATTTCATGAAAAAAAATATAAAAAAAATATCCAAAAGATTATCCTTTAAAAAAAATTGAAACAGAGCTTCAGATAAATGTTTTCCGTTAAATACATACATGTCAAACGAGGTAAAAAGAACATTCCTTTTTCACAGTAAAAATTATTTTAAATTTCCTTTTTATTAAAGAGAAAAGAATATTCCCATAAAGATATTGGTAAATTAAAACTATTGAATAATGTTATTTTATATATTATAGGGAAATGGAAAACTTTTCTTACAAACTCTTGTTAGAAAACATAGATTTACAACTGAAGAGAGGGTAAAGTAACACTTTCTTAAAAAACATTTATAACCATCTTATATACCAAAGAGTAAAACATGGTACCAATACATGATTATATCATGAAATAATATTGTATAAGGAATCTCATGATTATTCTTGAGGTATGGGTAATTAGATATCATTAAAGGAATATTAAACATAATCAATTTTGAAAATCCATGAGATTGCCTTAATAAACTCTTATAGCTTGGAATCATGGGACCATGATCTCCATGTAATTAATAGACTTTAAATAAAGCTTATAATATCCTTAAAAACTGAGTTTCATGATATGTAATGTTTCATAGAAATATATGAACCCAAAAACATATTTTAGGTGCATAAAAAACATTAGTCTCAATGAATGAAAATTGAGACAAAAACATTTCTACCAATTTGGTATCTTTTGAAATGTAAAGGCCATGAAATAAGGATCATCAAATCGGAATATGAATAACCATAAATATATGTAAATGAAAAATAGAATTCATAAAGTTTCATTACATACACCACACAAATGGAAAGAGTTGTGAACTTCACTTGTATGTCATAGAAATTCAAAGTGAGATGAAATTCTATTACATTGTGTCTTAACTCTCTCTATGATATAATAAGATTCCTATATAATAAATATAAGTTCATTAAACACCTTTTTAGAGACAAATTATTATATATGATACCATATATGGTTGTATCACAGTGATGGGGACATGATCTGTTCTGATTTTTTATTAAAGGGAGTCTATGTTGTTTAATCATTTCTATCTAGTTTCCTATCTTCGTGGCTTCACCTGGTCTCCAACGGGTTTATTCACAGTGCCAGAAACTCCCAATGGTCCTGGTATCCAATGATACATGGAAATTATTTCCAAAAGAATGTGATCTTTGGGTGATATGGCCAACAACACTTAAGAACTAACATTTGTTGAGAGGATGGGAAATTAGGCTCACAGCACCCTTTTGGGGTAATTATTGCCTATTCAAGGACTCTATTATAGATTTAAGATGTGTTCATAAGTTAGAGAGTATATGGTTTGTTCCCAAGCATAGTATCCATGGATTACCCCTGGGCTGAAAGTCATAGGTCTATGGCGGGATTCAAAACCGTCTACATTCGAGGTTTACCATCCCTATTCAGATTAACGATTCTGGGGAAGTTTGAGTTTGTTCAGATAGAAATAGTATCAGGCCATATAACTAGGCCCTATGGATTTTATCTTCATTTAGGGGGGACAGATAAAGACATGGGTGTCTGGATCAAACTCATAATATGGGCTCCCTATGTATCCTTGTAGAAGGAATCCGAATCCAAATAGTTCGATGCCACTTAACAGGGTACATCACCTTTTAAGGTCATGTTATGAGGACCCAACCATACATAATAACATTATGTGGCATGGAAGTGTAGGAATTGGGTGCCTCGTCAAGGTTGTTCTGGGACTTATGCCGAAGTAGACCACAGGGCCCGATGAAAATTATTTCCTTGTCTCGGTTATAGTCCTACTAGGGGCACGAGGACACATTATGATAAGGATAGATGTATAACCGACATGGATATTGTGCTTATTCCTCATGGAGGTTTCTTGCATAACCTACTAAGGAGAATGGTATGAAATCCCACAGATATCATTTTAGTGGGGCTTACACATGGAAGTGTCCCATTTGATAGGAACATAATTGGGTGGACTCTTTTGGAATGGGTGCCCTTTTAGGCTTGGGCCTTTTGAAAGGCATCCTATATATCATGATTTGCTCAGGAATGAATTTTCTTGTAGTTTAGAAAGTGTGGATTTGTCGTAATGTTTACAAACCTCTAAGCCCATGTGATTTATGCTTGGTGTGATAAAAAATAGTATATGAATGATCTGACAATTCACATGCCTCCTCCCCTATTAGTGGGGGTGAGAGAGCCTGTAGCGAAAGACGTCAGGGAAACCATGGGTGAGTGTGTGGAACAATGAACCTTCTCGAATGAAAGTGGAAGGGATATTTTCATCCATCACGGATGGTGTGTGGATTACTTCTTTCAGGATGCCTTGTCAGTCTCTTTTGGGAGGTGAGAAGTTTTCACCGCAGGCGCTCATTGAATAGATAAGCGAGCTGGGTCCCCCAATCCGGAAGAGTGGAGGGTTAGAAAGGGTCTCTCGGGCTTAGACATTGCACTAACATGGGTAGGTTAACCCAAGAATGCTCTAGATGTCCATTTATGGGATGGGGTAAACCCTTTTTCTCCACATACACTAGGTATGTAAACTTAGTAAGGTGTCAGAATACGCCTGAATGTTTCAGTATGCCAGTCCGGTGGCTTTGGGAGAGGCCTTTCCTTGGTGTCGTTGGATTGGATACTGACGGGATTCTAGATGGTTCAACCGAATTGGAAGGGTATCAAACTAGGGGGATGGAAATATTGAAGGCATTGTCAGACCGCATATCCAAATAAGAAGTGGTGCCCTTCACGTAGGTAGGTGCTGCATGGATAGAGAGGTGGTCCACATACCAAAGTGGTACGCAGAATGAGGGGCTTCTCACGTACCAAAGTAGTATCCAACTTTAGGTTTGGACCATGTACCAATTCAGTATGGGGCGCTGGAGTTTTCTTGAGCAGCAGCGGATGGGGGTAGTGTCGGTTAGGGCTTCTCCGATGTAGGTGGGGGCTACATGGCACACTAGATCGAAGAAGGGTCATAGGATCTTGGGTTTGCGGGGAGTGTATCTACGTAGGGGCTGTGGTTTGTTGTTTACCAATTTTATGTTCTCATTTTACCAATTTATTTTTCCATTCATTAGTTTTTAATAATTTGTACCCAGTTTATAGACATTGATGGTTTGAGAATAGGATCATCACAGTTAATGAAATCCTATTCTACTGAAAGCCTCTTCCATATAAGAGTTTACCTCTAAGAATATGTTCCATAATATGATCATCCCCTTCTGCTCCCCCATTGCATTCATTTCTTTAGGTGGGAAAGGGATTAATCTGTGGTCATGCTGGACATTTTTTTGTGGCCCATGATAGAAATCTTAGCCTGCAGATGACGTAGTCTTCCCGAGATTCATGGGTTATATTGAATATACCTCTCCCATGATCCAACTAAATCACGGGGGAGCTTCATGATTGTGCAGGGCTCCGCCTCTGTTTCACGAATGATGCATTGTGTAGCGGGGGGTCGGTACACCTCACTTCACCTGTCATTTGGTTCGTACCCATGTAGGATCTTTTCCTCTATTTTTAGAATAACAACATCTGTAGATGGCGTAGTTTTTCGAACCAGCCGTGTACCACTAATGATGTACCCGTATGCGGACCAGTTAGGTCATTCCCCATTTCTTATGAACATTCTTCATATTTTTCCCAAAATATTGATGAAATATGGGTAAATTATTCAACTATTTAAGGGAGTATTTTCCATACCTTCTGTGGATTTTTTAGAACCATACATTGTTTTGATTATGAAATTATACTACCCACTTTTTAACAATCCTACATTAGGGACCCCTTTGGGTAATATTTACTTTGTTATTCTCTCGTGTCTTAAGTTTTTATAGTGTTTCTCTATATGATAATATCATGATACAAAAATTTAGAAAATAATATAAATATTTTCTATATCCATTATATTCATACTATAATAGTTTATAGTATATATATAATAAGTGCAATATACCATTTATGGATATGCCAAGCCGTACCTATGCATGAATGTTGTTTTTGTTTTAATCGTCAAATTGATTGAATGTATGTTAATAAAAAATGAATATATATATATGATTATTACAGTAGAATTACTATATAATTTATATCATATAAGTTCATTAAATCCATATTTACTACATTCCAAGTTGTGTGTGAACGAATCACATCGCTTTGACACGGCGGTAGTCCCCACTATCTCAAATTAGATTATATTATTAACACCAAATGAAAGGTAAAAAGAGATGTGATGTAATCATAATAAACAAGATTAAAATCATAATAAATTATATATATCACATATAAAAATAGAATTTATTGTCATAATGTCCACCATGATCGGTGGTAGTGGAGAAATGAAAAATCGTTGTTTCGTGATGTAGTAGTTCACCGTACAAAGAAATTGTATGTTCAACACCCATTATATTGATGTGTGTGTAAGTTTATATCATTCCATTTTCATAAAAATCATAGTTTATGGAGGATATTGGTGATTTCATATAAGAATATAATAAAGATATTGGAGGGGTGGATAATGAAAATAAAGAAAAGGATCTTGAAAGAAGACGTTTCCTCTAAATCGGGTAACATCTTTTTTTTGGAGCCAAATGGTTTATTTGAGATGTTTCCTGCCAAAATGGAGGCATCACAGTAGAAGGTATGATTTTTTGAAAGTTTATTGGGATGGTATTTTCTTGATTTAAAAGGATTGAAGGGTATTCAGAATTGGTAGAGTTATTTTTATATAGTGGAGGGAGAGTGGAACTTTTGTAAATACCAAATGGTATTCAATAATGGGTTCTCTATCAAACCTAATGATACTCCAAAATGGAACATTAATGGATTAAAGGCGTATCATGGTCTATAAAGACAACATAAAGACACAAATATGTACAGTTTAATTATTTGGTTGCTCAACATCTATGATTCCCCTTTTTATCATTTTAGTTTTTATTGAAGAATTTAGTTTAATAATCTAAATAATTTTACCATAATGAAAAAATAAAAGTTTTATTTTTTATAAATTTTATCAAAAATGAATAATTAACATTAAATCTAATTTATAAAACTAAATTACTATTTTTGGTAAATTAATCGTCAAACAATCTCATGTGATGTGCTAAAACGCTACTTGAACCCAGATTGTCTTTACTACGTATTTAAAAAATATGTGTCAGTATTTTAATTTAAGAAGTTTGTTTATTCAATTAATATAACATATTTAATATATATTAAAACATAAAATTTCATAGAATAATATATGTTATTTTATAAATTTAAATTCATTTTATAAGATAGATTTATATTAAAAAACAATAATGTCAATTTTGACATTATTTTTGTAATTTTAATTTTAAAATTTCAATATTATATTAGATATCAAATATATAATTTTTATAGGAGTGTAACATGCTATATTAACCTAAATAAGTAAATAATGCCAATAAGTAAATAATTTCAATAAGCAAATCAATTAACTTCACTTTTATTATTTATAGTATCATTTAATTTAGTTATTAGTTATCTAAATAATCATTCTGTTGATGTTTGTTAAGAATTTTAAGTACCTAAATGTCATCTAAGAGATATAGATAATTTATTATGATAAACACACCATTGTATATTTCATAAGGATATATATTACCTAAAATATGATGTCTTTACTTAACTCAATGTTTTATTAAGGTTTAATGTTTGGAAAGTTACTTTTTTTGATTTTTTCCTTACATACCCCTTTTTATAGGGAACATCCATTTAATAATATTCCAATAAAACATATATTTCAAAACATGTGGGGAAACGGTAATATTTTTGAAGCCAATAGATTTTTTACAACTGTTTGAGTCATTTTGGATCTTAATACTAAGGTTCAGTCCCTTACTATGCTTAATTGTACATCAATTAGTTTAATTAATTTAATCACATTGACTAATAAATTTGGTCAAAATTTTTTTTGATCATGATAGTAAAAAAATATAATAATAATTATATTCTTTTATTTAGTATTTTAGAAATTATAATCATATTTTTTTGAAAATTAATATTAACACTGATCCCACAGACGGGGCAAAAAAACTTGTTTTATAAGTAGAAAAATGTGGAATGGTTTGTTTTGTTGTTATATTCAATTTCAATGTGTAATTGATTATAAATTATTAAATTGTTTTATAGATTTAATATATATCTATTGGTACCTTAAAATATATTTATAATTCCATTTATTATTAATAAATAATTTGAAAAAAAGGATGATTTTAACTAAAAATAATAAATTTTTAGTATTCATAAAATCAATAATGTTACTCAAAAAAATACCAAAAAATCATCATAATATTATTTTGAAATAATATATTAATAAACGTAGTTTATTTAAAAAAATAATATTTCAAAATTTTTTAAAATTGATTTTATTATAAAAGGTAGTTCATTCAAGGAAATAATATTTTTAACAAAAAAGGACATTACCAAATATTTTATCTTTCGTTATCAATTTGTTTTATTTATATAAAATAATTATATACAACATATAGAATGAAGTTATTACTATTAATATACAAAATTTTATTGGTTAGGTTATAGATATCTAATTTAATGATATATATATATATATATAATTTTGCTTCATAAAAACTCAATGTAGGGTGCATTGTATGCCTTGTTGGTGTTTCTTTTAGTAAAATCCTAGTTGGTGTTTTATGAAGCATAAGACAAGTTGGTATTTCATGTTAATATAATGTTTTTAATATTGTTTTAAAGTATATATTTATATATACAATTGAATATTTTTAGTGTTTTTTGAAATGAAAAATATTCAAAAGTTTAATTAATTTGAAGAAAAATAATTCTCAAACTCTTAGGGTGTCACATTGAACTTTGCTAAACCATTCAAATACTAGACATAATATTCAACTACATAAATTTTTGAACTCGAGACAAAATATATTGAATGTGTATGTGATGGACTAATGACATATCCTTAAAAAGCCTACTAATTCTACCATATATTGCTATTTACACAGGGTCATATGGACATTATGGACATCAAAAATATAAATGTACATCCTGAAATGAGGGGTGATACATGTATTGTTTGTGGATTTTTTTTCTGAACCATATTCAAAAATTCAATTATTTAAATGGTTTTGGATCATTTGGAATTATCTTAGGATGATTAACCTATCAGTAACTCAGAATTAAATGTGGAAATTCGCCATGTTTGGGCTGTGAGGATTATTTAAGAATTACAACATGAGAACATTATTTATATAAAATGTAAGGACATATAAGGTTGTAATATTTCCTTAAGAATAGTGGAGTAAAATTATGGTGGTATACATAATCAACATCGGTAGAACCCCCATGTCAATTTTTGTTATGGGGAAAGAGGTTTGACGTTTTTCCCAAGTGTTCCTGGAGGTGGATGTGGCCTTAGTCCGAGTAATTATAAGAAATAAGCATACAATGTGGTCCAAAAAATTATGTTTATCCTAGTTAGAACATGGTTCTTCCACCACATAAATGTTAATTTTTTATTTATGGAATTGGATGGTTATTCTATAAAACACTTGGTAAATACATATAAATTGTAGTCATTGGTAATGGGTGGTTCCATTTTTAAATTTGGGAATCTTTCTAGTAGTACAGTCATAGTTTGGTATCCTCCAGTGTTTTTTGATCCATCTCTTATATCATGATAAATCTGTAATCCTCATACTACTATATTAATTAATTTTCAACCCACTTCTATATAAACACAATTTTAATTGTAATGTGAGGGATTCTTGGAGCCATGATAGAGTTAGGTGATCTAGTTGGAACATATTAATTAGTGTTTAGTATAAGATGATTTCTATGTGCCTCAAAAAGATCAGGGATAGTCTTCTAGAACCCATGCCAGATAGGGTCATTTCTAGAAACATGATGATCACCAATTGTGTCTACTACCCTATAAAACAATTTGAACCCAAATATTAGAAAGTTTTATATAAATTTGATTCCAAATATTTCCAATATAACACTTCTACTCATATTCATAAATGAATTGAGTTATGATAAGGATTCAATTATTTGGTTAAAACAAACAATTATCCTTCCCTCAATATTGTAGGAAAATATATTCCAATATTTTTAACATTATATTTTATAACTTATATGTATCTAGATACATATTTTAAATGATGAAAAAAGTTTTTATTTGTCATCATCATTGGATAATAAAATCTCAAATACCAATGGTGGGACACAATTCACCACAATGGGTGATGGTGTTGGAATCATTATTGTAACACTATGATATAATTTTGAATCTTAATTTTATGGATAAAAATATAGAGTTCATTTCCTTTTTCAATTGTCAATTAACAAATATAATAAATGATCATTATTAAAAATCCTTAGTCCATATTCATGAGTACCATAGTTAAGATATTATATTTTTACGACAATAATATAACGACCATAAAGATGGATTTGATGATAATTTCATGAATATTGAGAATATGAATCTATCTACATAAAAAGAGTATATGAGAATATTATTCCTATAAAATAATATTTACTGGTTTTACAAATCACATAATTTCATGTTTATATTGTTGTAAAAAACTTTCACTGTATATGAACACCTATGCTCATATTCAAAGGCATAATGTGGTCATCATAAAAGGAATATTTTGATTTTAACATACTGGAATGGCTAATCATCATAATAGAAAAAATTTACTTATCAAAATAATACTTATTTGGCTTTAACTTATGTAATCCTATGACAATAACATCGCATAAGAATTATATGTTTCTCGCCTATGTGCGAAATGAAAAGTTTCTATGATAATTAAAAAGGATTCCAACACTCAACACATAAGAAAATAGTTTAATTTTCATGTACATACACCTAGTTAAAAATATATTGGATACAATCATTGAATAAATAATAGTAGAGTATGTTCATATTTTAATTTTTAATTTGAATACAATGAGTTATAAATCTAATTACGATAGTGACATTTTATTTTTTAGTGACGAAAGCTCAATTTTTATTGTAAAGAGGGCATGATCATGGATAAAACTAGAATAGGGATTCCCATAGGATAAATTAAAATTGTGATAATAATGGTTTGAAGTATAGTTATGGAATCTCATGGTTTAAATTATAATTGTTATGCTGATGATTTTTTTCAATTCGGGAGGATGAAAGGTTTAGTCAAGATTATTTTAAGATGATGATGTTGATTAGGATTTGGATATACCACCACATAAAGGGTATATGTCATGGTGAATATATAATTATTTATATATATAGATAAATCATTTGTATCAAGGTCGAAAACATGGGAAAAGGTCTTTATAGTATATGTTTTAGGTTTATGGTCATACTATATGATCATTTTTTGTAGTTTAACCTCATGTGGTAAGAAATCTAGTGTAATGAAAAGATAAATGAAATGTAATGGTTTAGTTATTATGGTTTTGGGATGATGATGAATTTTTTTGTAATCTCATCCATGTCATATAAGGAATCCCATGATAATCAAACTGTGTAACTTATAATCATCTCATAGAGAATCTTATGTTCGTTTTAGAAGGTATGTTTTTATTTTTAAATATTACATTGAGGATTTGTAACACTATGTTGGACATCATATGTAGAAGGATATAATATAGTGAATTGGAATACAATAAGTAATATGATTTTAGTTATATTTTAAGCATCTCATGAAAAAGAATTTATTATTTAGTGGATCAGAGATGCTTCCCATGATGATTACTTGACAAGGGCTTACACCTATTAGGATTCCTAGTCACTACTGAGGACTTTGTTTAGAATGAGTGGGGATCACACATATTTTTTTTTTATTCATGATCATGTAATCACTTGACCAAAAATATAACTTTACCATTCTTATTATGTAGGAAATGGGTATGACAATTCAAAGGATTAAGAGATAATTTCAGTGGGATAGCGATACCCATACATGATGTAATGAGATTATGTAGGAAATAACATAAATTCGGCTATGAAAACAAAATTTTCATGAGAATACATGTTTAAGAAGGGGCATGTCCAATTGGAAGACAATTTTTGTGAAATTATCTTTTTTAAAAGGTTTAATTAGTAATGGTCCCTTCATACATGATTAGTGAAAGTCGTGTGTTGAATGAATAAAAATCTTACAAAATATTTTTTCCCTAATTGAATTTAAATGATTTAAATAGTTTGATTTTCCTATAATATATTGGTATCAAAAATCCCAATGATTCATACAATATGTTCATTGAGGATAAAATATGTTCTTAATGGTAAAGAATTATGTGATGCAAATAAAATATACATGTTTTTCTTCTGATAGACTTATCTATGGTAGTTGACATAAGATCAATACTGATAGGAACCCGTTTTCTTAGATGTGTTAGTTTGTAAAGGTATCAGTTTCATGACCAAGGAACATAATCATGAAAGTACAAACTTCATATCCTTAAAAATAAAAGTAAATTGTTATTTTTATACATTTTGGCCATTTCAATATTTTTGGTGTGAAATATTTATATCCATATCAATGTATTAATTTAGAGGTAGTATAATATATTTTAAAAAAAATTAAGGATTCAAAACATATACAACTTTACTCTAATATTTTCCCTAATTAGTATATAATTTCATAGATTAGTGATTTTATCACCTGCATTCACCATTGATGTAATATTTCTTCCAATAACATTTATTAATAGTTCATTTTTTCAATGGTATTGTAAATATATAATCTATTTTCTTGTAGACCTTATATAAAATATTTTTCTAATAATGAATATTTTTAAAATTTTCACACCCTTAAATCACATCCATTTTTATAAAAAAAATGAATAAATTAAGAAAAAAGTTATCCATTAAATTTCATTTTCCACAAATTGTTTCATTATGTCACCATTTTCTAATATCTTAAAAAATTAATTAAATTATTATTTAAAATTATAAAAAATAAATAATTACCCTAATAATAAATTTTTTAAACACAATAGAATGTTTAGAAGTCAATTTTAGAATAATTTTTTCCAATATATATTGTATAAGAACCAATGGTTCCATATAATTAGTTTGAATTAAAACTGATAAAATATAACAACATCATACATTTTTCGTCTATTTAACCATTATAACTTCGTTTATGTTTAATTGAAATCTCGCTCTTAGTATAATATTTTTAAATTACACATAATGATATCAAAAAAGTAAAATTATTTTATATTCACTATCAATTTGATGATACCATCCCCGTAAATAACCTCAAATCATACATTACCATAATAATACTATATAAATAATTTTATTATATAATTTAATGATAAAAATAAATAATAGATTTTAGAATTTCTAGAATATTATACAAAAATATATTGGTTTAAATTAACAATCCACTATAGTTATAATTCTTAATAAAATAATACTTTTAGACATATAATTATTAAATTTATTTAAGGCTGTTGGTTTAAGAATATAATTAAATATCATAATATATTTATATGGGGAATGTATAATTTAGGGTAAATTAATTTATTATTTTATGTATTAGTATAAAAATATTTGATTTTAATTAAAATATTCCAACATATATAAATGATAAAATATGTATGAAATAAGATAATAAATTTTAATTAACATGGTATATTTAAATAATTAAAATATAATAAACCCTTGTTATGAATAAACGAATAAAAAAAGAATAATAAAAAAATTGATATAGAAAGAAATTAGTTGAATAGTTGTTACGAATATTAAAACAATCCAAACATAACATTTAGATCCTAAGTAGAACTATTTTTCTAAAATTAAAAATTGAGGTTTATTGTTAATCATATTAGAAAAGCATAAACATTCTTGAAATTACACGCGATGAAATGAAAATAGTGACAAATATTGTATTATTATGATAATTTATTTATGTTATTAAAATAAAATTTCCACTATATATATTCGACATTACCAAAATTATATTTCATACATTATTTAAAAATCATAATTACAACATAAAAAATATATTTAATATTAGAAATAGAGCAATATAAAAATAAAATAAGAAAAAAAAATAAAATCAAGCAATTATTATAATTTTATGAATATATCATCAAACTAATTATTAATATTAATAAAATAAATATCTACAACTTGTTTTTAAAGATATTGTATCACCACATGATTTTATAAGTAATTTATTGGAAATAAAAAAAGACGTGTTCGATATTCTTTCTTACACGCAACACTGAGAATATTTAGTATGTGGTATAGTAAAATAATATAATGTAGAGATTAAATTTATAGGTTTGAATAGTAATTAAAAACTCAGGAATAATATTTATATATTTTTTAAATTATATAAAATTAATTATTATCTAAGTATAACTAATTAATCAATTTTTATTATTCTCAACTAATGGTTTAAATTTTTTATTTCTTCTAAAATGATTTTTAGTTCATTTATTTAACATGGGTAATATAATTATGTCCTTACATTTTAATAATTTTTAATTGATTAAATGAATATCATTTTTGAAATCACAATTTAAAAATTATATTAGGGTGATTTTGTTTCAATAAATATTTAAATTATAGTGAATAATAAAAATATAAATTTGTAAAAAATGGTCATTTAGTTTCAAAAAATGGTCCAAATATTATTATAATTTTAATATTAAATACCATAGTATTTAATTAATAAAATATAATTTTATTAATTACATATTAACATAATTTTGGTATAAGTTGATCGGTGTGTGTGGAAACCAAATTGTATAAATTTTTCTATGAGCGCATTGTGTTTTTATCATCATGAATGTTTTAAATAAAAAAATAAATGGGTTTAAATAGTTTTAATAATTAAATCTTCCATAAAATATTTTATCCTTCATTTTAGGGTTTGTTTCATGGAATTTAGTAGATGTCAAATTAGTTTACTAAAAAAATTTATTTTTCTAAAATATTTTTTCATTGATAATTATACACTTATTAAAAGTTAATTTATAAAACATGTTGAAATGGAATTTAGTAAAACGATATCCATATTTGGAAAAATAATAATTAATTAAAAATACAAGGATATAATTCATTTGTCATATTTAAATCACAAAATAATCAAATTGTGTTACCATAATTAAGGTTAAAACAACGTTACTTGGGGGTAAACCATAAGATAAGAGGCGTATTTCTACCCAATCATATATTATTATTATTTTTAAGATATTATAAAAATTATATGACATAAATAATTACCCCCTTCCATTTTTATCAACATTATAGTGAATGTGATAATAAATCATTGACATCATTTAATAAAATTTATATGCATCCCACCCCTCTCTTATAAAAGTGAAAATATTCTACTTCATTATTCAAATCATTTCATCTATATACATTAAAACATAGAAAATAAAAGACCGTCATTAAATTGAATCCTATATCATAGATATTATTTTAAAATTCTAAGAAAAAAAATTCATGTCTAATGTAGTAAGTCGATGGTGGTCTCTCAAAGAAGTTGTGTAAAACATCACCATGTTGTTGCAATTTTCTTCCTTCATGTACATCCTTTAAACATTATGATTCAAATTTAAAATCATGAATCAATTATGATAAATATATTTAAAATTAATTATGTTAATTTCATGACCATTTTATACCCCCTCAATAATATTAAAGATGAAAGTATATCATATGAGTTCTTATGGACTACAACCTCCACATAGTAATGTGATTAATTTTCCCCCACAAATATCCATGGTTTCTTATAATGATATATTAAATGTTAATATATTAAATTAAGTTTATATATATATAAAATATTATATGAAATAATAATTATATACCAATTAATTTATATTAAACAATCCTTTATCATAACCACCAAAAAATGAAAAATTCACTCGTTTTTACATATAAACAATTATCTACACATAGTGATGAAATTTATTTCTGATCACTAAATAATATGAATGATTATAAAAAAATATATAATTAATATATTTTATATTTATTTTATAATAAAATAAACGAAGAAAATTGGAGAATTATTTTATTTTAGGGATCAAAATCGAAGAAGTAGAACATACCTGAAAAATGAAGTAGATAATCAATGAAATTATGTTGATAATGTTTATAAATTAATGAAAATTTAATTATTTCAAATAGGTAAACCATGAATGAAATTATAGGTTTATCTTCAGTTCTTTTAAATAAATATAATTATATTTATTATTATTATATATGTTTTTTGAGAACTTATGTGGAAAGATGGACTTGGAATTTGGGTTTTGTTATGCAATGTGGGTATTACTCTGATAGTTTATGATTAATATTTTATATGAGGAAATTATATAATTTATCATTAAAAAATATTTTTTAAAAAATAATAATTTTAATTAACTATTTTATTTGTTTCCATTAAATTTCTAATATTTTTGGGCTCATGAGATCTAATGTTTTTTAAGTGAAACTTACAATCTTCTTAATTACAGTCAATAATATTTTCTTCCATGCATATATTTTGAATAAAATTTTATCAAGAATTGATTTAATATTCTAAGAAAACCACCTAGAAAATTTATTACTATATTTTACATTCCATGTTATTTTTAAACATTGACCTTATGATCATATTCCGAACAAGGTAGTCATATGATTTTATTGCAAATGTGAAATGAATTGTAGTTTCAATATATGTAGATTAAAATCTATCACATCCATTATGAGTAATATTTTTTTATTAATCATCCTTTTTAAATTTTCCATCATTATTTTCTACAGAAATATCTTCTATAATATAAGTTAAAATTTAATATTCAAAACAATGTATTTCAATTGTAATTTGATTTTCATCAATTAATGTTTTATTGACAATTGAAAGGAATTTTTATTTATAAAATACTTCCATGATGTTTTTAATTATTTACTATTGGTATGAGACAATGTCACCATATTTATTAAATCTATGATTCTATTATTATTATGAATATGAATTTTTTATAAATCACTCATCATTTTCATGATATTTAATTTGATGATATAATGAATGTTTTATGATATTAGGGAAATCATATATATGGATATAACTATATAGGAGGTGGAACCATAATTATCTATCCCTATATTCCATTGAAAAAATATGGATAAACAATAAGATTATGAGATCAAAATGTTGTTTAAACTTAGTTCCATATGTGATATTTTCTATTTTGATACTCTTTTTAGTGAACAATAACTATGTAAATAATGGAATTGTGATTTATCCCAATTAACAATGATAATATTGGATGTGATACATGACTACGGAGTTTATTTTATATTCTAATAGTCATGATAATTAGTTATTTCATGTTCATATGTAATATTTTCATGTATAATGATTTTTTTTCATTCCACATTATTTTTCCTTTTGTATTTCAATTAATAAAAAAATATTCTAGGTATAATTATTATGATATATGGATTGGTTGGTTTATTTTTACATTGCATATATTATGTTATCAGACCATTATATATATCATATTCTCACTTAGGATCATTTTTTCCTTTCTTTTATGTTTACTGTTACATAGAATATTACATCAGCTATTCAAATGATTAGTTTCCCATGGTTATAGAGAAAAAATGTATAATAGTATGTCTAGGAAGGGTGATAGATGTAATTAAATAATTGTGAAACAATGTAAATAATTTATGTATTTGTTTTTTGTGTGTTAGAATTTCAAATGATAGTACACATTTTTTGTAATGTCATTGATAATATTGATATATAAAGAATAATTACATTAATATGATGTAGTATTTATATATGGATGGTTTGGGATTATAATGTTTCTATTGATTTAATGTTCTAAAGATTTTGGAATGTTGGATGACAAAATAATTAGTGATAACCCGTAGGTTATTCCTATGTATAGGTGAATATAAATTGTTTAGTTAACGAATTTAGTGAAGTTACCCGAATATAATGTAAACCTATTTGGAAACTATTACTGGAGGTTGGTTTGTGATATATTCATCTATAAACAATAACCTAGAAAATAGTTGGTTGAGTATATCTCAACAATATTTATTCTTCAAATTGAATTGGATCTTTATGTTCACCCCGTTTGACAGTCATAGAATATAGAAAAAATTTTATTATCATTTTCATGATGATAATTATAATAGATTTAATAAATATTGACTATACATGTCATAAGTTATATACCATTTTTCAAATATTGAAAAAATGAGTCTTGATATAGACATAATATAATTTATTTTCAGGATTATAATATTTCCCAATTATTTTACTAATTCTAATACTATGAATTCTGGTTTTATTTTATGATAGATTCTATAAGAAATACTTTATACAATAAATGAGGTTGAAAATGATGTGAAACCCCACTAGAAATAGAGTGTTATGGGATATGTAATGAATAAAATAATTCCAGGATTATTAAAATACATAATTCCCTAAATCATAGTGGGATTAAAAATTATAATAGGCAGGAACAAAGTACAATTGATTCAATCATGATACAAACCCCTCTTTATTATAAAAGGTTTACCCATCCAATATTTGATGTGAAAAAAATAAATAACATCAAAAACATATTTTGTATACATTAATTAATAGAACATGAAAAATATCATCATGAATTTTCATCATTTAGAATTTTATATAGATAAATGGTGGATTTATTATTAATAATATTTGGAAATGATAAAAAATCTACTCTACAAAGTAGGATATCATTTAGATGTTATATTTTATATAGGTTAATTCATCACATTCATTGTCTAATGGTAAAAAAATAATTTGTTGAGAGATAAAAAAAGGGGTTATAAATCCATTGTTACCATTGAGTCATATTTTAATGAATTGGATAGGTACACTATTTCTATTATTATTAGACTAAAAATTTATATTTTTACATTATTTAGGGTCCTAAAACCTTGTTTTTTAATGGACACAAACACTAAATTATTTCATAGCAATGAAGAATTAATTTGATGTGTTTCGAAGGGGGAAATAACGATTAGAATCACCAATTAATATCATTTTTATATGAAATGAAATATGTAATTTAATGGAAATTATATTAAATAAACACATAAATATTTTATAGAGATTTTCCCTTATACTAGATTATTGGAATGATACATGGATGTAATTTACTTTTGGTTTCTTTTAAATGTGTTAAATATGAAAAAGTTGGATATAGAATAATTGAATGTGAATGTAATGGGATAATGCCTTCTAATTATGAAATTGAAAATAAGTCTCCACAGAATGATACCTCAAAACTATACTTATGTAATTTCATTGAGAGTGGACATTATTATATCTAGTTATTGAAGTCATAGTTTAAAGATGATGATAAAATTCATCAACCACATATGTCCTGACGTAATGGGAAATCTTATAAGATACTATTCTCAATGTAGTGTTTGATAATGATGCGGTGAATGGTATACATACCATCAAATCTTGAAAAACTAATGATCTATTTTATTCTAGTTTTCACTCCCTATTATATCTGAATAAACGATTAATGTAATAACATTATACACTCAGTGATTACTCAATAAAATACCAGTAAAAATCATAAATTTTTTTATGATAACTTCACCGGTATATGAATGTTTCAATATTGAAGTTTGATGGAATTTTCTACTTCTAAATCCAGTTATTCTTCATTATGATGAATTTGATGTGATTTTGGTCATAGATTGTATATATTTTTTTACATCAAATATAAATTATTGGGTAAGGGATTTAATATTTTATATCTTGAACAAAAATATAATTTTTTATCATTTCATGTATAAAAATGAATATCCAATGTAAATTACATATGTTTCATGGGTTTTGATTCTTATTAAATGGGAGTATATATCCCATATGGTTGTGGGTAAACTCAAATTTGTTCATATTCAAATAGTATGGAATTTTGAGGTTATTTTCCAAAATTATTTATTATTATTCCAATTAATCATGATGTCATTTATTCAATAAAACCCATATGTTGTTCTATACCCAATACAAATACCCCATATAGAATGGACCTGATTGAGTTGTAGGAATTTATGAAAAAAATCATAGATAGTATTAAAAAAGCATTCATTAGTCTATTTGATTGATGTTGAGTTTCACCTATTATTTTGAAAATAATACTGATTGATCATTGTATCTCTACATTTATTATTGTGATCAAAGCAATATCATGACAACGAAAAAGTGCACTTTCCCTTTATTGATGATTTTTTCGATTAGTTACTCGGAGGTAAATATTATATCAAGATTGATCATTAATTTAGATACAATAATTTTATGTTCGAAATTGAATATATAGAAATAAAAAAATGTTGATCAAGGTACGTTAACTAAGAATTTATATTCCTGCCATTTGGTTAGACTAGTTACCCTAATATCATCATAGATTTCATTCATATTATCCTCGTAGAATACCTAGATCTATTTGAGTTAGTCGTTATTGATGATATTATTATATATTCCAATATAAAGAAATATATTTATGATAAATTTTGGAATTTATATGAAAACACATAGTATGAGAAATGATTTTAATAATTTACCATTTTTTTCTACGGCTACATAATTATTCATTTTTTTTTGGAAAATAATATAATGTTGGGGAATATTGGTGGATCCATCAATGGCTGATGTTATTGTACTTGGACATGACCAACCAATTTGATTGAGACCTATATATTTATTATATTTCTTGAATATTAGTAACTCATTATGAATAAATCCTCACAGTTTTCTAATGTACTAACCAAGTTTAATTGAAATGAAGTTATGTTCTATTATATGGGAAAATGTGAAGAAAATTTTAAGGATTTGAAGAGATGTATGATTAGTACACATGTGATCACACTACCATACAATAGTGAGGCTATTTCCATTTTTAATTATACAATAAAAATAAATAATGGATTTTATCATAAGTATAATGATATATTGACATCTTTTTACTCGTGAAAATTTACGAATCATGGGAAAATTACCTGACATATGATTTATTATTATCCAAGATCATCATTTAATAAAGGAATAAGGGAATTATATTTTCTATGAAATACCTAAATGTATATTATTAATGAATGGTTGAATTATAAATTCAAAAATAAAGTGTTTAACGTGTTATATAGAATATAGTTGGTGTCTAAAATGTATAATTACTTCCCAATGCATGACCACCATGCGAAAGTGAACTAGATGAATGACGCTTTATGTCAGAAATGTTATTATATCTTATATATAATGAGGAATAAATGATCTATTATTTATGAATTCTCAATGAATGATTCTATAAATCAAAATTTGTGTGGATATACTTTATCCATCCAAAAATAGTGTTCACCCATATATCCATATAATGATTAGAGAGCTATAGACGGAGGATGTGGGGATACAAATGAAGGTGAGAAACGTTATTGAGTTAATAAATGGTAGTGATTGAATGATATGGTTTGAGAAAAATATATTTTTCCTATCATTACAAGAACTACAGTTAGATCAATCAGAAGAATATAATACCACATTATTCATTACTCATATTGAATGTACAATGAGGAATTGGGATATGAAATAGTGTTTCTTTTTGTAAAACAATAATAGATATATCGTTGAGTTTTTTCCTTAGTGAATTGATTATAAAAAAAATAATTTTGAGAAGAATATTTCTAATGGGATGTAACTACCATTACCCACAACATAATGGAAATCAGAAAACATCAATATATATTTCATCACCAGTCTCCCTAAAAAATAAAAATTCCATAATTCTCATTGGGTTTTATTTTACCTATTAATGAATTGGTCACACATTCATTCTGTTAGAAATTTTATCTCTCTTGTTTATTTAGACATTATATAAATTATTGATGTTTTTTATTTTCAATGAGTTCCCAATTCTATTGGATCTCATTATGATTCATGTTTAACATCAATGCTTTGGATTATTCTTAATAAATATTTAGATTAACTAGTGTCCTTCAGTATTGAATATAATCTATAGAAATATTTTTACACTTAGAGAAACACTGAAACCCCAATAAATATTTTCATATCATATTCTATAAATTTTATTTCTATTTAGAATTCACATATTCCACTAGTAAGTATTTTTTTAAAAAAAATCATTCACTTGATTTTACAGTTGGATCCTCATGAATCCTTCTTGTGAATGAGGTGGTGATGTTTTATATAATTAGATGATGTTGAATAAAGAATGATATTGGGAATTTATCATTCTAATGAAATCATAGGGATGGTTATTTCCATTCAGTATTACATTATGGAATCTATGAGACGAAAAAATAGTGTTTCTTCATATTTTCATTAAGATATAGAATTTGATTTTTTTGGACGATATTCCTATAATGTTATCTATAAGAAAATGTCACGATATTTACAAAGAATGGAAATTTCATCTGTAGTTATATTGGTCCTTATGATATTTTTATAATGTAGTTATTATATCATATGGCTTGGAACTCTCATAAATCCACCCTCTAGATCTAGATATGTCTCATATATCTCCCTTAAATAATTATATAATCGATCATTAACATATTTTGAGCTTTGAGAATCTACCAATGGAGTATGAAATTTTTTATAAAGATAACCTAGAAAAACCCATTAATAGTAAATATAATTTCATATTGAGAAATACTACTCATCTAGTAATACTTTATTAGGGAATCGTATATTTGAAGAAGAAATAAAGGATATTGAGGATTTGATAAAGAAAATATATTCTCATTTATTAAGTTAGTGTGATATATTTTCAATGATGAATTTAATTTTAATGGGGATTAATGAAACACACAATTATTTTATGCATATTTATATTGAAATAAACAAAATGTATTCAGTACATTATGGTAAAAAATCACTAAGTCTATATAATTGTTGATATAGTAAATTTTTATAACAAATATGTTAAATTTCCATGAATGAAAACCAATAAAAATTATATGATACAAATTTATAAATATTATAATGACTAAAAATTTGATTTTTTAATGAAAAATAAATAAGAACATGTTTTTTCAAAACATCATTATATTCTTTAATATTATGTTTCAATCAACAAAAAATTATAATTTTATTCATGAAAAATTTATAAATAATTTATATCATGATTACAATTGTTATTTTAGTTAAAAAATATACTGTTTATATATTCATGTTAAAAATATATTTTGTTATATTGTTAACATTTATCTAAAAGATTTTTCTGTTTAAGGAATACTAAAAAATATAGATTCCTGAGAAACTATCAGTTAATACCTTTTGAAAGTACCATATTTGTTCTGTATTATAACAAATTAAAATATATTATTTAATTCATTAAATATTAATATTCATTTTACTAAAAAAATTATGTTTACTATTTTCGCTAAAAAAATAATTTTCTAACAATTTTTAATAATTAAATGTTTTTTGTCAATGTTACTTCAACTAATATATATTGATAAATGTTTTAATGAATTATTTAGATTATTTGTTGAATGTAATATATTTGAATTAGTTATTTTATTAAATGGAGAGTTATGCATGAATATGTTGTTTTATGAAAAAAATTATTTTTTTAATATGTTATCTTTTAGGGATTTATGCTTATTAAAATTAAAATTGTCAATTATTTTATTGAACTAGAATAAAAAAAATTAAATAAATTTGAAAATTATAATTAATATAATATCATATGTTCAACTAATTTTTTTTATCCTAGTGAGTAATGAACACAATAATATTTTATTACCAATGTTAATGTTAAAACTAGTTTACCCATTGGTTAAACTGTCATGAACCATCCCCAGAGGCCCAAATCATGACTACCCCAAGCCTGTCTTCCATAGGCTAGGGGTTGACGACTATCCCCAAAGGAAAAAATCCCTAAAAATGGGAAGGCATTGCCTTTTTAAAACGTAAACTCGCACAACCAGAGTACAAGCTGAAGAAAACACTAAGTAAAAGCTATATATCAAGTGTACTAAAAGTAAAGGGGGCCAGAATACAAGCCCAACAGTAAAGTACAAGGAAAGGACAGACATGTACAACTAAAAAGACAAACATCTAAAATAATTCTAGCATCTCCTGGATCATCCACCACGGATCCTAACTGAATGGTAGGTACAGATAGCCTCTTAAGTTCTCTATGTTTGTCCGAATCCTCTAGGTACTGACTCATCATGAGGTCCACCTCCGGGTACCGTCTAGCCCTTGTACACTCCGCCTCAATCAGCGATGTTCGTTGTCTGCATCCAACACAACGAGGTGCGGGCATAGCCCGTGCTGGGGTGAGTATAATGATACTTAGTAGGGACCCCAAGACCCTCAAGTTATCACAAAATCCGTCAAAGATAAACCACAAAGTATGATTTCAATGGATAACCATTACTTATGTATATGCCCATACATATACCTAAGTTATCAAGTAACCCATCTCAATCATGATGAAAACCAAGGGTTATTGACATAGATCAAACCAAGATTTTCATTATCAAAACCATGACTGCTGGAGAACTCCTCCTCTATCGAGTATAGTGGACCTGTCACAATTCTGAGGCACTACACACTAACCTTAGACTTCTGAGTTACTCCTCCTATCGAGTACCGTAGGTCTGATGCCAAACCGGGTGCTCCGTCCGCTATGGGTCTGCCATCAATTCGGGCGCTCCACCTAATAGTCATTAGAGGCACTCCTCCTCTCGAGTACTGTGGGTCTTCTGCCAAACTAGGCGCTCCATCCACCATGGGTCTACCGCCAAACCAAGAACTCCGTCCACTAGGCTAGACAAATCACTCCGAGTCGAATCAGTCAAGCAGTCATTAGGTCTACAGCTACTAGGTCTCCGCACTCCGTATGCTCGTCTCATGGTGGATCTATTCCATGAGATACTGGTTGATAATCCAAGGGTCAAGAAGTCTCATGTGGAAGTATCTCAAAGGACCTCCAAATCAAAGGGGTCTCAACGCAACAGACGGCGCATCAATCAGACGCTCGGTCTGTGAGTTAATAGCATTTTAGTCCCGGGGGCTAGGTTGGATTTGTGTACGAACCAACCTGACTGTGACACAACAATACCCCGAACTCTAATGGGGTATACTCAAAGGGATGGATATGCTCCAAGAATACTGGCACTGCTGAAAGTTATTCAAACGGACGTCTGGTGCCAAAGATATGGCCCAAGAAGGTAAAGGGTCAGTAATGGGCCCAAGTCTGGTCCGACTCAGTCAGACCGACTCGGCCCAACCCAGTATGGGCCAACCCGGTCTGGGTCTCCCCGGTCAGACTCTCTGGGTCTGACCCAGCCTATTGGGTGGGTCCGCTCACTATGTTTTGACCCTGTCCACTGGGCCCGACCCAGCAGACCACAAGGACGATTCGGCCCAATAGTCACCATGTAGGCAGCTCGGTAACTTGGCCCAGGAGACCAGGCCAGTTCGGCTAGCAACATTGCAGGGGACATCGCAGGTTGGTTCGGGAGGCTGGTGGTAGGGAGGCTAGCAGGGAGGTCGCGCGGGACGTGGGCATGCCGGCACGCCTCTGGCAGGCTCTAGCTGGACCGGGTAGGACGCGACAGCAACCGGAAAGGCTGGAAAAGTGTATGAAGGGGGTGCGGGGCACTGGGTTTCATGCCGGGAGGGGCGAGGGTTGCAGGGGAGCATGTCGGTAGTGGCGCGTGGTGTCGGGGAGCACGCTGGGAGGGGCGCAGGGTGCCGTGTAGTGCGTCGGCAATGGCGCGGGTCACCGGGAGCGCGCAAGCAGGGGCGCAGGGCAGTGGGCCGGCAGGGGCGTGGGGCGTCTAGAGCGTGTTGGTAGGGGTCGGGGTGCCGGGAAACGTGTCGGTAGTGGCGCGGGGCGCCAGGCAGCGAGCTAGCAGGGGTGCGGGGCGTCGGGTGGGCGAAGCCAGGGGCTCGGGGCACCGGGAGCACGCCGGTAGGGTTTCGGGGGTGCGGGTAGTGCACTGGGGTGTCTTGGGGGTGGCGTAGTTCATGGAGGCCGCGAGTAGTGCAGCCTTTGATTGCCGATGTCGCCGCGTGTACTGCCTTCGTCGTTACCAAACAAGAACTAACAAGGGAAGGGTCGAACCATGTTCGTGCGGCCCGAACCCACCTCGTTATGGTGATATGAATCGGTGATTCTAATTCCATAAATTGATTGATGAAGAATGAGAGTTTAATCTAATAATTATTATAACACAAAACATTCGCTTCCTTGCTTGTCGTTCGTCTTTGATGAAATCTCAGGAATCAAGTGGCGTTTCATTGACTTCGTAATAGAAGAAGTCGAGGATGACAACGGCGTTCTTCGTGGTTGACACTTACCTTTCCTTGTTCTGATAGTAGAAGGAAGAAGACATCCGAGGAAGAAGTCGAAGATGAAATCTCGCATTCTTCGCATTCTTCGTTGGGAAGAGCATTCCTCGTTGGGGAGGATAAGTTTCCTCATGTGTTGGGCGTCACAATACATTACCAGCGCTTCGTCGATTGGTGAAGCCATCCCAAAACCTTCTCCCAAGATCCCTATATATAGGAGAGGGGGATAGGTAAGTAACCATCATGGAATTTATGACGGTTCCTTTATTAGGAACCTTCCTAAAATTTCAAAGATGTGGTTACTAAATAAAATAAAGTGTTGTACATTATTTTATTTTTTTTATAAAAAGCCAAAAACTAATTTTTTTATTCTATATCATCTTTCGTCGAGGTGAAAGTCTTCTTAAGTTAATAATGGTGCAGCAAGTTCAACAGTGTCCTCAGATTTCAATTCTGAGCACCGGTTCAAAAGATATAAAATCCCACTCGGAGGTTTACTAAACATACCTGACAAAATGTTCGGAAAATTATTATAAATCACCCTCGACACACTTCGGCCAAGGTTAGGCTCTGCTTAGGTGAAACATGCCCCCAATTAACCCAATAGAACTCTCAGATTTCAATCTGAGTTACCGTTTAAAAGCTATGAATTTTACACTAAAATAACTGTCAATTAATTATTTTATTTATTCCCAAAAATTAACTTTCTTTGGTGGGCCGCGCCGGACAAAGTTATTATCTTCTTAAAGAGACCATAACCTCATGAGCTCAGCAGTGGTCTCTGATTTTTAATCTGATTTGCTGTTTGTGAGTTATAATCATTTAAAAAATAAAATAATTTTTTTAATTATTTTATTTTCGATTATGCCAAATTTGGGTTTTCTCAAAGGTGGCCCGCACCGTCTAAATTTATTTCACACCTAGGGTAAACCCTCCATCCTGAGCACAATGGTGCACTCAGATTTCTGATTTGATTAACTATTTATGAATTATTCCACTTCTTCAGGAAAATTTATTACACACATTAATTTAAGCTTAAAAAACATCAAAAATTGATTCTGGGCACACCAAGCCACAGAATCAAGCGCTGTAAATTTTCGCGGACTCCTAAAATTCCCAGGAATTTAAGGAAAAAATTTACATGGAATTTCTGGGTCTTTAAATTCTACATACCTCGGGGCTTTACGTCCCTGTAAGCTACAACTCAAACTAAGGGAACAAATGGTGGTACTGAGCACGCATCTGAGCCTCCCACTCCCATGTGCTCTCCTAGAGGTTCCTTTGCTGCCAATGAACGTGCATTAGATTTATCGACCATCCACGTAGGACCCACTCATGTTGATCTTTTATCTCTATTGGAACCTCTATGAAGGTCACCCCGTCATCGATGTCTAGCTCCCCATGGTCATTGATGTGTGTAGGGTCATGCACATATCTCCCTAGCTGAGATACATGGAAAATGTCGTGCACCCGATGCAATTGAGGTGGAAGAGCTAAGTGGTAAGACACCTCACCTACTCTCCTTAGGACCAAGAAATGTACTATGAATCTCAGAGATAGCTTGCCACCTCGGCCAAATCTCCATAGACCTCGTCTTGGTTAGACCCGTATGAAGATGTGGTCGCCATCCTCAAACTCAAGCGGTCTTCGTCTCCTGTCACCATATGAATTCTTCCTACTCTGTGTAGTCTTCATCCATTCCTGGATGATCTACACTTTCTCTGTGGTAGCCCGTACTATCCTTGGCTAGTAGGAAAGGGGCCAACTTGGTGAGTCGGTCGACGATCACCCAAATAGAGTCATGTTCCCCGAACATACGTGGAAGACCCGTCATGAAGTCCATTGATATCTCATCCCACTTTCACTATGGGAATTCTAAGTGCTGTACGAGGGATACTAGTACATGGTTCTCTGCCTTCACTTTCTAAAAAGTGAGGCATTATGAGACAAACTCCGCTACTACCTTCTTCATACTTGGCCACCAGTGCTATCGTCGAAGGTCCTGGTAAATCTTCGCCACCCCTAGATGTACCGCAAGAGGAGATGTCTGGAACTCCCCCAACACTTCCCCCTAAAGTGAAACCAGTACCATGGTACGTCCTCTGAAGTGGATGACGTGCTCTGAACCATCATAAAATCCATCATGTGCTTGCCCTATGGATATCTGAGCACATTGCATCTCACAGTCAACGTATCCATGTTGGGCCTCCCTCACTCGCTGAAGAAGAAGGGGAGTGACAGTAAGAGACTGTAGATAGGCTACTCTATCCCTATCCACAAAGGATATCTACAAGGCATCTAGCTACACTGTCACCTCTCCTAGCAGTTGAATACCAATCCTCCTGCTGAGTGCACCTGTAACAGCGTTCCCCTTCCCAGGCATATAGACTATCACAAATTCATAGTGCTGGAGGTACTCGAGCCATCATCACTGTCTCAAGTTTAGGTCCTTCTGAGAGAATACATAGCTGATACTACTGAGATTAGAGTAAATCATAAACTGTTCTCTCAATGAAATAATGATGAGACTAGCCTATTTTAAAAAAATCGATTACACCATTATTCTCCTACGTTCTACTAGAGCTGCTAAGATTTATCCTTTTACGAAAAGAGAAATCTAGTATCTTCCCCTGGATGAACCACATAATTTTACTAATATACTCAATCCTGACATAAATGGTACTAATTCATGCCATGGAGGACTTCGTAAGGCCTCAATGCTTCTACCAAGAGATCCAACTATTACTCTCGCCTCCTAGGGTTGAGTCACACTGTCGGAATCAGTGCGTGGTCACTAGGTCTCCTCCAATAGAAATTTTGAAAGTGAGGGTCATGTCAATAGTTTAAATCGAAACCTCTTAATATTAACCACACAAAAAAATAGTAGGAAACAAAATGTCATAAGGACAAGTGTCTTTTATTTCTATATCTCAAAGTACAAAGACACAAAAATACCACAAACAACTTCTTCAATGAAGATAGAAGCATCATGAAAAAAGGCCCCTTTTCCTGTAACTAGTCCCGCTCCAGTCCACTTACTTTTGGAGCACCATGGTCAAACGCTTCAACTACCTAAAGTTGTGCTCTCCCCTGTCCACCCGCTCTTTTTGGTCGGGGTGGACCTCCGGGTGGTGGTGGTGGCAGCACCACAAAGCGTCGTCCACAGCCAGTTGCATGACTAGCTACTCTTCCATTCCACCTTTTCCCTACAGACCATCTTGATCAGACCTCTGCCTCTGCCTAGGAGGTCCCTCAAGTGAATGCTGATCATCTGTACGACTGTTCAGATAGTCACAGGCCATGTGACAATGCCTGCCGTTGGAGTAACATTGTCCGCTCCTGGTATGCCTAGCTCTGTCTCCACTATGGGTGCCCTATAAAACAGATCCTGAGTTGTACGGTTGACCACCTATAGGTATGGTCCTCTTGGACATTTGTGTCATCTGTCTACTGCCAGCTGCAGAAGACTAGACTACATGTCGGTTAGGGGTGGGTCTCTCTACTTGAGACTGCTCAGTAAGGAAACTATCCACTAGGAGGGCTCACTCCAATACCCCCATCTGTGTTAGGATGTTGTGAGAGATAACTGGAGCTCTGATCTCTCGTCTGAGTCCCTGCTCAAAGGTTTGGGCCCTGAAGAATGGGTCTCGTAGGATATCAGTAGAGTAGTGCGAGAGGTCGGTGAACCTCGCTGGGTATTGCGCCACCGTCATTCTACCCTTCTGTAGATTCAGTAGCTCCTGTATCCGTAATGCTCGAAGGGTGGATAGACCAAACTCCACCCGAAACAGGCTCTCAAATTATGCCCATAGATTTGATGCCTCATCATGCATCTGGAGCACCAGGCTCCACCATTTGCCTTCTGCTTCCTGAAGGAGGTTGGAAGCAAGGATCACCATGTAGTCTGCTGGCATCCCTACTAGCATTAAGAGTCTCACCATAGCCTCCATCAAATCCTCAATCGCCTGTGGGTCCATCTCTCCCTAGAACCTGGGTGGCCTCTGTTGCTGGAAGTCATTCAACGTGGTCAAGCAGCGTGCATCGTCTGCTTCTCGGGTTGGTGGCATCGGTGGCCCAACCGGAAGTAGTACCACTGGTGCCTCTACAAGTGCCTCAACTAGAAGAGGGCCCTGTACTAAGGCCTCTTCGCTCATTAGCTGTCAGTACGTATAGCTCTTGGGGATCTCGCTAGTCTTCCACGTGGAGGCATCGTGAAAGAAACAGATGCGAAACGGTCAAAAGACTATACCTGGAAAGATGACCTGGTTTTAGCTGACTTAAAAATGCTTTTTAAAACACACATACAATTAGTGTTTTCGTGCACTTAGTTTGAAATCAGAAGTCATGGCCCTATTGTATGGATAAGTCAGCCACCCGCTCCAACACTGGACTCCCTGAACTGAAAACCACACTTAGTAAACTTAACATTATTTCTTAATAGAAAAGTAATATCAGAGTCCAACGTTATGAAGTAGAACTGACATCCTCTAATACCAATTTGTCCTGACCCATCCCCCGGGGCCAAAATTGAGACTACCCCAAGCCTGCCTTCTATAGGCCAGGGGATGGCGACTAGCACCAAAGGCGTAAATCCCTAAAACTGAGAAGAAATTGCATTTATAAAATGTAAACTCACACAACTAGAGTACAAGAGGAAGCAAACACTATTTGAAAGCTGTATAACAAGTGTACTGAAAGTAAAGGGGACCAGAATAGTAGCCCAACAATAAAGTACAAGGAAAGGAAAAATAGGTACAACTACAAAGACAAATAGTTTAAAGGTGTCTAGCAGCTCCTGGATCATCCACCATAGATACTACTTGAAGGGTAGGTACAAATAGCCTCCTCAGTGCCCCACGTCCGTCCGACTCCTCTGGGTACCGACTTGTCGTGTGGTCCACCTCCGGGTACCGTCCAGTCCTCGGTCAGCGTTGTTCGTCGTCTTCATCCAACACAACGAGGTTCGGGCATAGCCCGTGCAAGGGTGAGTATAACGATACTCAGTAGGGACCTCAAGACCCTCAAAGTATCACAAAATCCAACAAATATAAACCAAAAAGTATGATTTCAACAGATAACCATTACTTAGGTATATGCCCATACAGAAACCAATGTTATCAAGTAAACCATCTCATTCATGATGAAAAAACACAGGTTATTGACTCACCTCAAACCAAGATTTTCATTATCAAAACCACAACTGCTCGAGAACACTTACTCTATCGAGTACAGTGGCACTGTCATGACTCTGAGGTGCTACTCACTAACCATATATTGCTGAGGTACTCCTCCTGTCGAGTACCACAGGTCTGCTACCAAACCGGGCGCTCCGTCCGCTGTGGGTCTGCCGCTAAACCAGGCCCTACCCCAAATAGCTGTCAGAGGTACTCCACCTGTCGAGTACCATGGGTCTGCTGCCAAACTATGCGCTCAGTCCGCCATGGGTCTGCTGCCAAACCGGGCAGTCCGTCAACTGGGCAGTCGAATCACTCTGATTCGATCGTTCAAGTAGTAATTAGGTCTACAAATACTTGGTCACCTCACACCATATGCTCGTCTCTAGGAGGATTCGTTCCACAAGATACTAGTCGATACTCCAAGTGTCATTAATTATCAGGTGGATGTATCTCAAAGTACCGTCACATCATAGGTGTCTCAACGCAATAGACGGTGCCTCAATCGGACCCCCAGTCTGTGAGTTATTAGCATTTTTGTCCTGGGGCCCCGATTGGATTTGTGTATGGACCAACCTGACCGTGACTAAACTATAACCCGAAATCATGTGGGGTATAATCAAAGGGACGACTATCCTCCAATAATAATGGCACCACTGACGGTTTCTTCAAATGGACGTCCAATGACAAAGATGTGGCCCAAGAAGGGAAAGGGTCAGTAATGGGCTCGAGTCCGGTCTGACCCGGTCGGACCGACTCGGCCCAAGCCAGTCTGGGTCGACCCGGTTAGACTCTATGGTTATGACCCACTCCATTGGGCGTGTGAGCCTGCTATGTTTTGACCCGGCGCATTGGGCCTGACCCAGTGGGCTGCGAGGGCGGTTTGGCCCTATAGTCGCCATGTAGGCGGCTAAGTAACTCGGCCCAGGAGACTGGGCCGGATCGGCTATCGACATCACGTGGTCATAGTATGTCGTCTCGAGAGGCCGGTGGTCGGGAGGACAGTAGGCAGGCCGCATGGGGTGCGGGCAGGACGCCTGGTCTTCGGCAGGCTCCAGGCGCACCAGGGAGGCTGCAGCAGGAGCAGGGCAGGCGGGCAGCGCACCGACAGGGGGTGCGGGGCGCTAGGAAGCGCACAGGGAGGGGCACGAGGTACCGGGTAGCACGCTGGTAGGGGAGCGGGGTGCCAAGCAGCGAGCCAATAGGGATGCGGGGCACTGGGAGCACACCGGCAGGGGCGCGGGAAGCTAGGCATGGCACCGGGAGGGTCGAGGGGCACCGGGAGCGCGCCAGCAGGGGCACGGGGCACCGGGCAGCGCGCCGACAGGGGCGCGGGGTGCCGGGTGTGTCCCGCCAGGGGAGCAGTGGGCCGGGAGCAAGCCGACAGGGGCGTAGGGGTGCAGATAGCACACCGAAGTGTCGTGGGGGTAGCGCAGTTCATGGAGGCCGCATGTAATATGACCTTTTTTTCACCTCCTTTGTCGCCATCGGGGTGTGTACCGCCTTCGTTGACACCAAACAAGAACAAATAAGGGGAGGGTCAGACCATGTTCATGCGGCCCGATCCCTCCTCGTTACGGTGACAGTGATCAGTGATTCTCATACAATAACTTGATTGACGAAGTACGGGGGTTTATTCTCATAATTAAAATAACACAAAAAATTCCCTACCTCTCTTGTCGTTCTTTGTTGACGAAATTACAGGAATCAAGCATCGTTCTTTTGACATCGGAAAAGAAGAAGCCGAGGATGACGTCAGCATTCTTCGTGGATGACTTTCCCTTTCCGTGTTCTGATAGAAGATGGAAGAAGACGTCCGGGGAAGAAGTCGAAGAAGAAATCAGGTGTTCTTCACGTTCTTCTTTGGGAGGAGCGTTCTTCATTGGGGAGGATAAGATTATCCATGTGTTAGGCATCAAAATACTTTACCAGTGCTTCATCGCTTGGTGAAGCCATACTAGAACCCTCTCCCAAGATCCCTATATATAGGAGATGGGGAGAGGTAAGTGACCATCATGGAATTTATGCCATTTCCTTTATTTGGAACCTTTTTAAATTTCAATGATGCACTTAATTAATTTAAAAAGGTGGTCGAGTGAATTAAATTTCATTGGCACAATTTTAGAGGTGTGTTGTCACAATTAAAAGGGGATGATTCTAAGAGGCTTCCCTTAATTAAAGTACACAATTTGGCACAATATTATATTAAAGGTTTATTCAAGGGGTTTCCCCCCATTTAATCGGGAGTTGAGGAGGTTTTATCGTCCTCCATTAATAGGGGATTAGTCTCGTGTGGTCCCCACACAATTATCCTCCCATGGGATGTTATGATCGGGTGGTCCGCACCACCATAACCTCTCCTGGGAGGTTACGGTGTCGCGGTCCCACAACCAACTCCCAAGGGGAGGTTTCAACTACCAGTGGGTCCCAACTCTAAACACTTTCATGGCGGCTGAAAATAAAATAAAGTGTTTTACTTTATTTTATTATTTTTTTATAAAAATCCAAAAACTAATTTTTTTTATTCTTGATCATCTGCAGTTGAGGTGAAAGCCATCTTATGAGAATATTGGTGCTTCAAGTTCAACGGTGTCCTCAGATTTCAATTTTGAGCACCGATTCAAATGATATAAAATCCCGCTCGCATATTTACTGAACGTAGCCAAAAAAAAGTTCGGACAATTATTATCAGTCACCCTCGACCCACTACAGTCGAGGTTAGGCTCTGCCAAGGTGAAACACACCCCAATGAACTCAATGGCACTCTCAAATTTCTAATCTCAGTTTCCGTTTAAATGTTACAAATTTTACAATAAAATAATTGTCACTTAATTATTTTATTTTCGTCCAAAAACTATCTTTCTCAGGTGGCTCGTGGGGGCCAATGTTATTATCTTCTTAAAGAGAGCATACCCTCACAAGTTCGGCAGTGGTCTCAGATTTTTAATCCGAGTTACCGTTTGTGAGTTATAAGCATCTAAAAAATAAAATAATTTATTTAATTATTTTAATTTCGATTTTTCCAAATTTGTGCTTTCTCAAAGGAGGCCCATGCCGACTAAACTTAAGTCACTCCTATGATAATACCACCATCCTGAGCGCAATGGTGCCCTCAAATTTCTGATCTAAGTAACTTTTTATGAGTTATTCCTCTTTATCAGGAAAACTGCTTTATGCGCGTTAATTTAAGCTTACCAAAACTTCAGAAATTGATTCTGGGCACACCTGGTGTAGGAATCTAGTGCCGTAAATTTTTGCACACACGTAAAATTCTCATTAATTTATGAAAAAAAATTCCACAAAATTTCCAGGTCATTACATACACCAAGGGAGAAGGGTATAACATTCATCAAAAACATTATAATTATAATATTTAAAATATATTTAAACCACATCATATCATAAATTATAGTCCCTATATAATGGGATTTTCATTCCCATGTTAGTGAACATATATCATTGAAATCATTTTGGAAATCCCATGTGTGTTTGTCCCATAACGTATAAATGGACACATATTATCTTCCATTAGTAACACAATTTTTGGATTATAAATTAGAAATTTCATAATAATAATACTTTGTTTAGTTATGAAAATAATAAAAAAGATTTTCGTATTCTCAAAAATAACAATCCTAAAAGGGTTAATGGGAATTTTTTAGGAGGCCTTTTAGTAAAGAGATTTAATTCCTAACCTATTCTATTTAATTGTATTTACTCATATAATTCCTCAAAATATGTAGTATCCACCAAAAAATTATGTATATCTTAACATAAACATACTACAATTATTTTATTGTGATTTAACATCAATTTAAAACCACTAATCTATCAAATGGGATATTGGTGTATCATTCTTGTATAACTATGTACTATGGTCTCCATGTAGCAATGAAATTCATTTTCCACCAAAATATTTCATGATTATTTATTATGAAAGAATGAGTGTTTATATATGATATTTATGTTATAATAATAAATCATTAATTATGAATTAATTTTTACATAACATTTGTTTCATCCATTAAAAAATGGAAACATCACTCTTGTGTGCATACAGACTACAGTCTTTACAGTGTGAATAATTAAATTGTAACCATTTTTATATATTAATGGATAAGTATATCAAAAAAAATTTAAATATATGACATGTATATAATTAATAACATTTTATATATAAAATAACCATGATCTAATTTCAGGGACCACAACTAACGAACAAAAAACATAAAATAGAATAATATTCATAAAAACCTAAAAATTTGATGATAAAAAATGATTGTTAATGAGCTTGTGATAATATGATATAGGTATATAATGTTATGTATTATAGGTATTATTATATATCTGGTATAAAATATTATTAAAATTTATATTTATTACATAGGATATTAAATTTCCTATGAATATATACAATGATAATGAAAGGGTATTGTGTTACTATTTTATTTTTATGGGATAGTTTATCCTTAAATTATACAGTTACGATAATTTATGATATATATATCTAAAGTAAATTTTATTTTCTCATTCGATGTTAATATAAGGCCTAACCCTAAACATTACATATAGTAGTTATTTCTACTAGATTTTACTTCTTCACATTCCCAATGATATTATCAGTTTAGTGTTTTAGAATGTTTGGACATAACTCATACAGTTAAATCCATAATCATACAAAGCGGTTTCCATTAATAAAATATCCATTTCTTCCAAAAAAATAAAATTTTAATCACAAAACAACAACTATATTTATTTGTAAAGTCTTCATAACATTTAACATGACATCCTTATTTCTCTTACAATTTTTTTTATAATATTTGGAAAGATATTAAAAATGTGCGATGAGAATAAAATTCTCAGTAAGGGATATAAAAATAAGTAATGATAACATTAGTCCATGAATACTTATAAACATATTAAATCATTTTCACAAAGACATAATAATCACCTATAAATAATCATATACTCAATTTGTTTTCATGAGATTTACCTAAATCATATAAAACATAAATAGAGTTGACGGATTATTGGGGCATTACCCACCTAATTTTGTAACCATCATGGCTTCATTAGGATTTTTGAACCTCATGGCTACCATACAATGTATTCAACTTGATTACCTTATGTTGTAACCATCTCATTTACAGTTGGAGTAACCATAATGCCAAAGTTCGACATACACATACCCAATGCATTGGAGGGAGATATAAGTCCTACCCTACATCATAAAAAATTAAAAATAACTAGAACATAATCATAAAGATATTATAATTTAATAAAAACAATTATTTTGAATTTTGTAAAATAGAATTAATAAAAGGATTTTTGAAGTAATGTCCTTCACAAAAATAATATAATTGAAGTGAGTATAATTCTAATTAAATTATTCTATTTATACAATAAAAATAAATATAATTCAATATAATATAAATAAATTTAGGTACAAAAATATACTTAGTACTATATAATAAATGAATTGGAAGGATAACCCAAAGAATTAAAATTGGGTTATGAATTCAATTACATTAGGTTAATCATATTTAATTTTTTTTAAAACACATTTATAATGTTTAGAACAGTGTTATTAATATTTTAAAGAAACTATTAATTTTTATAAAACCTTATATTGTCATTTTATTACATCATTCGACCCATTTATTTATTACATTTTTTATGCCCATTGATTTGGGTGCGTGCTTCATCAGATTTCCAAGGTTGGTTTATAATGAATTTTACTGTCGGGTGGAAGTAAAACAACACAAGGGGAATTAAATGTTTTTAATTTGTTTCCATGATAATAAATTATTCCTTAAATCATATTGGTTACTTGGTATGAAGATGAATCCTTTTATATATCATTAGTTGAAATTTGTTTATATCATTTTGGTGGTTATTTGATAATCATGAACTTGTTTCATCTTATAAATTTAATAGGATAAATTTATATTAATTAAAGAACATAAGTTAATTCATATAATAAACCTTAAATACTATTTTATCTATTATAATGGTTCTACAACAAGTTTTCAAGGATTTAATGGAAATTGAAAACACATCGGCCACAATGTTGGTAAATTGACCCATCACATATGATGTATTTATAAGAGGGGGTAGAGATGAATTATGTGGATAAATGTTTCCATTAACATGGTAAAATCCCAAATATATAAGATTATATATATTTTATTCCTATTAGATATGGAAAATATAATCAATTATATGAATAGAGAAGAATTAAAAAGAAAACAAAAGAAACTGAAAGAGGGTTTTAACCTCTTGATCTCTTATTATTGAGATCCTCCCTAAGGACACTGGTTTGTGACTTTTTGTGATTCTATAATGCCACATATGTGGGTAAGATCCTTAGGAAGGGATTTGGAAGAATTTATACAATGATCCACTCTTGAATGATGTGAGAGGGAGGGGGGTGAGGGTGGTATTTATAGTGGAGGAGAGGATGGGTTTCCATTATTTTAATCATTGGTTCAATATATTTGTAGAAGATTATGAATAATCATGATTAATATGACCAATAATAGTAATATGTGAATGTGAGTTTTAACTATGGACCATTTATAGTATACATTACTGAAGCATGATGTAGAAATTCCATTACATAGCATATTTTGTTAATTATCATATTTCACTATTCACAAATATTCATGTATTTCAGAAGAATCCCAAAATTTCACTGTAAATTTTTTTCAATGAGTATAATTCAAAAATGAACTCCATTTTTATATTATTTTATAAATATGATTATTTTAATTTCTAATGAAAAACATTTTCATTCTAAAATAACATAATAAATCTATAACTAATTTTATATCACATTGAAAGATTAATTATGATTAAACTATCTTATAACATAATTAAAATAAAATAATAATATGATTTACTATTTAATAGGGTCATATTACAATTAATAAAGGCTTGTTACTATTTACTTAAAAACAATTTTGTTCTATCAGACTCCAAATAACATACATAACATAATGTTTGATTTATTTTATTTAGAATTCAAATCACAAATGTAGAAAAAATTTCTTAACATTTAGCGTATGACTATATTTTTAATAAATTGTTTTATATTGTAGAGATTCAATTTTTCATGAATTTCAATTTATTTTTAAAACCTTTGGGTGTTACATTCTCTCCATATTTTGAAAATTTCATCCTCACAATTTTTTTGTATACTTATTAAACTAATTTGGGTACCTTTCCCATATATAATTTTCATATTCATGTGTTTCTTATTAAACAATGTTCTTTCTCCAAAAAACATTATTTAGTGGATTAACATATTATACAATACTTATTCTATTTGATAAATAATCTAAATCGGTTACTATTAATAATAAAACATATCTTCCCACTGATCTGCTTCCAGGCTCAAAATATGAGATAAATATGAAAAATTATTTCTCAACTTCAAAACTTAAAAAATATTGTGTACCTAAGATAAAATCACAGAAAAAGATGCATGGTTGCAGACTGCTCCAATATTCTATAGGATTTCACAACTGCTTATCAAATGTGGACTTAGATTTCTTTATTACTGTAATGCATAAAAATTTTCCCTTGTGAAATTCTATACAAAACATAATCACCTTCTTCGAAAGAAATGTCTTTTCACCTATTATCTCCAAAACTTTTCTGCCTACTCTAAGTTGTCCTCACATGTTTCGGGATCATCTTCACTATCTTGGTCACATTCCTTACTAATTTTGGTCCCATCATCCTCTGTTCCCTAATATCATCCCAAAATGATTGAGTTTGACACCACTTCCCATATAATGCCTCAAAAGTATCCATCTGTATATTGGAATGAAAACTTTTATTATAAGTCATTTCATTTAAACCAATATGATGATCCCAACTTCCTTGGTAATCATTTAACAAGATTTATGGATATACTCTAATGTCTTAATCATCCATTCTGACTGCCCATCTGAAGGAGGATGAAAAGCTATAATGAAATTTAATTATATTCACAATGAATTTTGATGGTCTTTCCAAAAGTTATAATTGATCTTGAAATCATGGTTTGATATAAGGGAAAGTGTAAATTTCTGTAACCTTATATTATATTTTAGATATAGTAATGATAGAGAATCCATGATATAATATCTCAAATAGGAAGGAAATGAATAGATTTAGTCAATCAGTCATTAGTAACTTAAATTTCATTGTTACCCAGAGATACATTTAGTAGCCCCACAATGAAGTACATGGATATATTTTCCTATCTCCACTCTGTCACTAGTAAAGGATGAAGCATCCACATCAGAAATTGCCACTCTTTATTGATTTGTTTACATGTCAACAATTTGACTAAAAAATATAAAATATCTGTTTTCATTTTTCCCCACCAGTAATACTCTTTAATGTCTCAGTACATCTTTGTGCTTCTAAGTGGAAATGAAAAAGAAAAACTATAAACTTCACACAATAATTATTATTTTTATATGATAATCACAAGGAATGTAAAATAATTTTCAAAATCAGAAAACCCAATCTTTATCAATTTTAAATTTGGGAAACATACCCAGTTAACTAATTCTTCCTTTCTTCCGTAGCTCTTCTTATGGCCTATACCCTTGCTTAATTCTTCCTAACAATGATAACAAAATTGAAACCTGAATCAAACTAGAAAAATTTACTCCACCAACAATTTCCATTATAAAATCCATCAAATCAACAATCAAAGGGTCTTGTTCTAACCATAACATATTTAATGATGAATGATGTTTTTGAAAAAAGGAAACTGCCACATTTTTTTCTTTTACAGGATAGTAATTGATCCCAAAATTATAATACATTATAAATTAATGACATATTCTAAACCTCTTTTTAACTTATTTTGACTGAAAATATACTTAAGAATTTTGTGGTCTGTATATATTTCACATTTGGCTCTGTATAATTGATGCATCCAAATTTTTAATGAAAAAAACATAGGCACTAATTCTAAAACATGTGTAGGATAATTTTACCCATGAGGTTTTAGTTTCCTGGAAGCAGATGTAATTACCTGATAATTTTAAATCACAACACAACTAAGCCCCTTTAATTATTCAGTATTTTAGATGTCAAACTCTCAATTTCTGGAATGTAGGGTCAGAACTAGATAAATCTGCAATCTTGTTTTCAATTAATGAAAAAATTAATAACATTCATCTTTTGAGATGAATTTAAATCCTCATCCTATTAATATTTTTAGTGGACTACATGACCATGAAACGTTTTCAACAGTTCATCAGTAATATACTACAAAAACAAGAATACCTCATATCTCAGTTACATTTGTGGATATATTCCATTCACAAATAACATTCATTTTCATAGGATCAATATTCATGCCATCTTTAGAAATATTGTGCCATGGAAAGAAATTTTTTTCAACCGAAATTTACACATGTTGATTTTTACATATATTTTCATTTCAATTATGATTTAAAAAACAACCCTTTTATGACTATAATTCTTCTATTTAAATCAAGAATACAGCATAATGTAAACAACAAAAACCACTAAAAACATATCCAAGAACTCCGGAAATACTCTATTTATTAAACCCATGAATAAAATAGTTTGATTAGTTAATCCAACCATTATAAAAAAAATTCATAATGACCATATCTTGTATAAAAAGTAGTTTTTGGAATTTCATCCTCCATAACCTTCATCCAATGTTACTTATATCTCAAGTCAATCATAGAAAAATACATAGATATATGGAGATGATCAAACAAGTCATCTATTGGGGGGAAAGGATAATTATTATTAACATTAATATTATTTAGAGGACTATATTAAATGAAAAGTCACCTAGAAAAATAATTAATTTTAATAAACAAAACATGAAATCACAATGGTGATGTGATTGGATGAATGAATCCTTTATCAAGAAAATCCCTCAATTTATTTTTTAACTCTAAAAGTTCCATTTGATCCATTTGATTAGGGGGCTCTGAACATGGATTTGAATCAGAAACTATATCAATTATTAATACAACATTCAGATTAGGTTTGAAACAAGGTAACTCATCAGAAAAAACATAAAGGTACATATTTACCACTGGAATATCATTAACATGAATAATTCCCTTGTTTTCAACAATCTAAGATAGAAATAATATATATACAAATTTTTAATAATTATTAGCATCTTGATATATTATCAATGGTATGGGTAAATTATTTTTTACAAACTGAAAATATATTTGAAAAAATCATCATCAATTCTATAATCAGTCTAAGCAAGATAAATAGAAAGACCATCCACACCTAGAATGACATAAAACTATACCAAGGGAAAAACAACATGGTTTCTAGGTAATTTATTTCCATAGATAATAATATAATGAGTCCTAAAATGGATTTTATATGAACACTTCCACGGATGTTTTAACCACAGATTATGGTATCATTTTAGGGGGTGAAATTTCTAATTTACTAGAAAATTTATCTTAAACACTGTAATGTTTTGAACCTGTATCAAATTAGACTTTAGAAAAATATGAATAAATAAACTAATTACCAAAATAAACATTATTATATGGATGTGAATCTATTACATAGTCTCAAAGGATATCACTATACCTTTCTACTTATTTTCTAGCTATTTTTCATCATTTATATCATTATTTGGGTGGCCATTTTCATAATTCCTCGCCTCCCTAGATTTGAAACACATTATTGTTTTTTATCTAGATTAATATTATGATAATTTTCATAAAAATATCTTGCCATATTACCAAGCTTATAACATAAAAAAGACTTCCCAATTTTGGTAAGGCATTTCCTTGGGTGCTTTTTACCACACTTTTCACAAACTGGAAACTGATCTTTATTACCATTATATTTTTTTGATTTATTGATAAAAATAATTTTCTATTTGCACCTATTATTCTCATTGTTCTAAAATTATAGTTTATAATTAATGAAATACATTTATAACATCTCAGAACATCGTACAAGATTCTTATAACTTTTGAATTATCAGAATCCCAATCCCCTACGATATCTTGTCTTAAATCATGGGTAAAGAAATTCAATTTTTCTATCACGATCCAAAATAATATTTGGAGAATACCTTACCAATTTGGTGAAATTTTCATCACACATAGCCCCTGAATCCTCATCAATTTATTGAATTCAATGAATTTCTTATCCATCGTAATTATTACCACATTTGGGAAATATGCTTCATTGAAAAGACCTTTAAATTATTCCCACTCTCAGGCTTCAATCTCATTTATATCCATGATATACTTGACCATCAAAAACCACTCATTTGATTTACCTTTAAAAAGATAAATGGAAATTCTAACCTTTTGATTATCTAAACAACCCATAAAATTGAATATGTTTTCATGGGATTTAATCTAACAATCACCATCTACTGGGTCAGAAGATCCACTTAATGTAGGTAGGATTTTCCTCAAAAAATTCCCTCTATAATCATTTATTTTGTGGATCCTCTAGTTGTTCTCTTAAATAGATTATACTTCTATTTATTACCAGTGTCTAATGATCCATTACCATCACAAACTATTTTTTTTCAAATTACCTCCATTCCTGGATACGTATTTGGAAATATATCATCCTCGCAACTCCTTCCAACTTCAGGTTACCTATTATTTCTATCGAAAAACAATTCGATCCGATATATCATAAATAGACAAACATGATAATAAATTAATTATAAACCATTTAAAAATATAAATATGGTAACCAGATTTATATAATTTTATTAATATCATTCAAACACTTAAAATAATTTAATCCATGTTCTGATACAAACTATAAGGCCATGACCTTAAATATTACTTGTTCTAGTTATTTTTACAATATTTAACTTCATTACACCCCAGAGGATTTTTTCTATTTAGAGTATTATAATGATAGTATATAACTCAAACATATTAACCCGTAATCATAGAATGTGGTTACCATAAAACCAATATCCATTTCTTCTAAAACATAAAATTTTAAACACAAAACAACAACATGATTTTTTCACAAGTATTTATAACTTTAAACATGAATTCCTTATTTATCTGACACATCCCTATATCATATGGAAATAATTGAAATACATATTATATGAATAAAAATATAAGTAACTGATATAAAAATATGAAAATAATCCATTGGCCTATGACTACTTATAATCATGCGAAATCATTTTCACAATGACATATTTCTCACATATAATGAATCATATACAAAATTTGTGAAACATGATATTTCAATAAATCATAAAAACATAAATATATCATAATGATATCTTTGGGAATTAATTACTTAATATTTAACCCTCAAATATTCCTTATGATTTGTAACCCTTAAGGCTACCTTACAGTGTAACCCTTACGATGACCTTATGATGTAACCATCCTAGTTACCCATTGAGTAACCATACGACCGACCTCCAACATACACATACTAAATGAATTGAAAGGAGTTATATGTCTCAAACATCATCATAATCAATTCCCAAGAACCATAAATAATCATTGAACATGAGTAATTTCATAAACACGTTGTTTTTTAATTTTTTAAAGAAAATTTTTTTAAGGAAAGGCTTTCATAGAAATCATAAAATTGATCTGGGAATTAATATCATGAAATAAATATGTTTATAAAAATAAAATACACATAAAAGAAATAATAAAATATTTAGTACGAAAATATTATTAGTACCATATAATCAGTGAAGTGTAAAGATAACCCAATTAATGGAATTTTGGTTACAAATTCTCATACATTGGGTTCATCTTACTTTACACAATTTTAACCCCCCAATATAATAGTTAAAAGAGTGTTGTTAATTTTTTTATAGAAAAATATTAATGTTTATAGAACCTTATATGATAATTTCATAAAATTATTCAACCAATTTATTTATAACATATTGTAATTTTCTTTTTTTGGTGCGGGATTCACAATAATTCCATGGTTGGTTCGTAACGAATTTTCAATTTGAATGGAATAGAAAAACCTGAATTGGTATGAAATGGTGTTAATATGTTTCTCAAAAATTAAATGATTCTATATATCATTTTGTTTATACTATTTGAGGATGAATCAATAGATAAATCATTAGGGTTATTTGTTTAATTCATTTTTGTAGTTCTTTGAAAATCACGAACCTGTTTCATTATATACCTTTAATATAATGAATTTCAGTTAATTAAATAACATAATAGAAGTAAAATAAAACAAATTAAAAACTGTTGGAATCATTAAAATGGGTTTACAAACCAGTTTTTAAGGAAGTAAAGGATGTTAAAAACAAATAATCGACGATGTTGGTAAATCAACACATCATAGATGGTGTATTTATAATAGGGGAGGAGATGAAGAAAGTTGAGTAATTTATTCATAAAAACCATAAAATCTAGAATATATAATATTATAGAGAATTCATGCCTCTTAGATAATAGAATTAGAAGTGAGTATAAGGAATGTAACGAATTGAAAAAAAAACAAACGAAAATGAAAGATGATATTTATCTCTTGATCACTTCTCCTTGAGATCCTTTTTAAGGCCATTGGTTTTGGTCTTTTGGTTAGACTAGTATTTCTATGTTGTTAGGATGATCCACGAGATGGGTATTTGGATGAATTTATAGAATTATAAATGCTTTAGAGGAGTGATAGGAAGAGGGGGTGAAGATGGTATTTATAGTGGTGGAGAAGAGGGGTTTTCCATTATTTTAATCATTACATTAATATTTTTCTCCAAGAATATGAATAGTCATGATTAATGTGATCTAAAATAGTAATAACTACATCTATTATTTAAATAATTTCCATTATCATCATCCATGAAGGATGAATGATACAAAAAAAATTTATTTAGCATATTTTCTAAATTACCATATTTCACTATTCCCTAAAATTTAATGTTTTTAAAAAAATTTCAGAAACATCATCCTTATGATTTTCCAACATATAAAATTTAAATATGAACTCCATTCTTTGAAAATATTTTTATATGTATGATTTATTAAATTTTTAAATAAAATCATATTTTCTACAAAAAATAACAAATTTTAACCTATAATTGATTTTATATCACCATGAAAATTTAATTAAGATCTCATTATATTATATCCTTATAAAAATAAAATAATAATATGATTCATTATTCATAATGGTAATATTAATATTAATATAACTATTTATATTGGTATTATATCTATTCATATTACTATTCATACGGGTATGTTAATATTCACCAAAAAATAAAGTTTGTTCCATCATATGCCAAATAATGTACTGATCACAACCATAGAAGTCCTTTTCCCAAAATTCAAACCATAGAAGTGTACATATTATGTTTAATTGTTTTTTATAACTATATTCTTAAAAAAATTTATAATTAGGATGATAATTAGTGTTTAATGTATTGTTATTTTTTTAAACCATGGAGTGTTACAATTTATTTCATTATATTTAATTTTTTTCTTTTAATATTTATCTTTATATGTAATCTTGATAAGAAATTAATGTTTTTATGGAAAAGTGTCCTTGTATATACACTCGGTCAGGATTATTTTCTTATTTTTCAATATTTAAATTATATATTTTTGGAAAATGTTTTTTATATTTTATAACGATAATGTAATGTTAAATTTACAGTATATTAATTTTGTAACCATTTTCTAAATTTTGGATTCTTATCATTTTTTTATATTGATCTTTTTATTCTGTGCCAATAATAATATAGGATTTTTTTGTTACATTTATTGTATGAATGATATTCCCCACCAATTTTAGTAATATGTTAATTAATTCATCTTTTATGAAATTAAAAATTTATTCTAAAATAAACTATTTTACATAACATTTTTGAAATATTTATATTATAAATATTTTATTTTACATGAATAGTATAATTTTCTCATGAAGTTTTTTCATTATATTTTAAACAAATTGTTATTTATAACACCATCCATAGATGTTTCCTTTTATTAACTATAAATAAGATAAAACTATTCCATTTTTTATTTATTATAATAATTCTATATTATTCTTGTTATGAAATGTTTATTAAAAACTTCTACATTAACATGTTATGATTTGGTAAAATGATGAATGTTTTATGATCTTATGTTCTATATAAAGACAATTTTTATTATGTGATAGGTACTGTTTCAATTATATATGTTTCTAATGAATTGGTTTGATAATGCTATCTGAAGAGATAATATATACATAAATGGTGTGTGGAATATTTAGTAAGGGATAGTTTATAATACGATAGTATTGGGAGGTAACCATTACATAGGAAATTAGGTAATGGTGTGTGAACCTAATCCACAATTACAGTCTTGATAGTGAGCCTTAACTAAAAAATTGATTTCCTATATATATATATTCTAAAAATATGTTCTATATGTTGATGATATATTATCATATCCCCTTATTTATTATTAATTATTTCACACTCCAATTTCTTATGAGTTTTGATTGATAAACCATTATATCATTTTCATTTATAAGTTATTTGAAATGATGGTTATTATATTATTATTTTTATCTCACTTACTCATACACTTATTATTATGTTATACTAACATAGTATCATTTATTGATATATCATATATTTACCATTATTGGGAATATAATATCATCACATTTTATGTCTCCCTTCTAATGGTTATAGACAACAGTTTTAATTATGTTTTGTTAATTAAGGGTGTAATTTGTGAAGTGAAAATTTTCAATTGATATTGATAATTTATATACAAGTTGTTTATGTTTCCGTGATTCTGAAAACACTGAACCTTATCTGCTCTTATGAAGATTATATTGAAATTTAATGGATATTTCTACTAATATGATGAAGTATTTAAGAATGAAAATTATTATTCACTATTGAATTATCTTAATAAATGGTTGTTAATTTATAAATAAATTGTTCTAAAATTTCTTATTATTTTATATTAGATTTTTGTATGTATCATGTATCAAATTTTGGATATATGAACTTTAAAAGAATACATCTAGAAATTTGGGTATCTCCACTGACAATGATGTATCCACAATAAATTATGGAAGGCACAATCATTTAATAAAACATGCACACGTTTCGAATGAAAAAAATCGACCATGGAATAAATCGTAATAATAAATTCATTAATGACCATGTATATTAAATAAATATATTGATAATATAATATATTAATTAAAATGAAATATCTTGAAAAAATAAGAACATCAAATATATATCTAATTATAAATAATATTATATGTGGATGAATCTATCGTATTGTTGTTGATAATAAATTCAATCCATAAAACCCATATCTACCATTAGTATCAATAATCTTAGATCAACCACAAAATTTTCATTCCAATTTTCATGAAAACTATTGTAGAAAAGAGACATGTTTTTATACGTGATTGAGTAATAATACTCTATATAGTCCTCTATTGAGATGAATATCCTCTTGAAAAATAAAATATTATATGTGAATATTAAATATATATAAATATAATAATAAAAGTAAAGCACTCCGAACTTATCATAAATAATAAAATTAACATATAGAATTTATTATAAATAAATATATTGATAGAGTAACACCGTAAACCTAATAACATAAAAAGAAATTTACTTTTTCACATACACTCAAAATTTAAATATATCTCAAATGAAGCTCTACCATGACACACAACCCAAAAGGGATGAAAAATAACCAAGGACATTTAATGAATCAATAAAATGGCCCACCGTTTATTGAAGAGATATTGTGTTTATAATACTATTCTTATATAGAGAATCACTATATGACTCTCTGAATACATATTATTACTCTTCTGGGTCACAATTATATGATTTATAAATACAATATATTTTAAATATTAGAAAAAAATATGTAAAATATGATATCACATACTAAATTTCATACAAAATTATCACCCTGAATAAACTAATGTCTCATATAACAGATACATATTTATGTCTTTTTTCTAATGTTATATTATTACCAATACTGTAATCCACATCAAACAATGAGTTGTGGGTGATAAAAGGATAATCATCATAAGAAATATAGTTCCTTAAAAGTGGTGGTCAACGACTTTAATCATATTTATCATTATAATTATCTAAATAATGTATAATAATAATAATTATCTCACCTCATTAATGAAATATCAATAATGTTATTTTTATGTCTGGTTATTTATTAAAATCATAATAGTTATTGATTTTTGATAAAACCATTGAATCTATTAAATGTTATTTATCAATAATAATATAAATAAGATTTATAAAAATAATGATTTATTATATCTAATACATAATTAGTACAAATAGAATCATTTAATATGGTTACAAGTATAATGAAATGATACTTTCTTATTCATAAATGAAGCAATTATTAGGCTATATTTTTTTAATATAGTTTTGAAATTTTTTATTCAAAAAAGAATAACCTTAACTGATAATAATGAACTCTAAAATGAATATATTTTTATATAAATGTGAAAATATGGAATGGTACCGCTAAAATTTTCACAAGAAATGATATATTTAATTATTCTATGAAATTAAATTGAATACAAATACACACTCACTATGTAATCCCATTTAATTATGAAAACTTGAATATCTTGATCATTTTTTATAAATAACAATGATTAATATTTTGTAAATGGTGGTAAAAGCACTTAAATAATTATATATATGATTATAAATATATATAAATATATTTTTGAATTATTATTCTTATAATCAAACCGATTTTCTTTTCATCAATTTCCTACAATCATTTCTTTTGATGTTGGTTTTTTTATATCTCTTAGGAAACACTCTAAAGTCTTAATACGTATAATTTTTCAAGATGTGGGTATTCTCCCTATGCTATTCTTATTTTTAATTTAATAGTAGTTGAAAAATAATATAATACATATAAATGAATCAATTTTATCATGGAATTATTTGTAACACTTCAATGATATTCTATTCTAAGAAACATCTAAATTATAAATTGATTACATAATTTTCCAAATAAGATATTATTAAAGTTTTTTAGTGAACATTAGTTTACTATTACTGTGCGTCGCTAAGGATTGAATTTTGGTGTGATCGGAGTTGATCATGCTTTGTTTTCAGGATGACTGGATAGTGACATTGTTGACATCGAAATGCAGAGGGTGATGATTGGATTCTATAGGATGGCGACGACCTATTTAGTGGGTGGGTCTTCCCAAATAGGCTTCGGATCCAGGCCTTTGTAGGCCATCTTGGGCAGGAGATTTTGAGATTGGTGCAGATGTTCTCGCATGAAGGAGGTGGAATAAGTTGGGCTTGATGATGGAATTTTATGGTTTTTATTTTAATTTTGAGTCATGAGATCTTTTTATTCCGTACACTTATGTTGTTGTTTTGGGTGGTATCGATTTGACAATTTTTCTATTGGTGGCATTTGTGATGCCACTTGTTTGTATTTACTAGACTTTATTTTATTAATAAATTTTTATTGCCCGAGCATGCTCGGTTCTTGAACCTTCTCGGTATATATTAGTTTATTGGAGTTTAGTAGTTATTATTTTCAAAAATCACCAAAAATTTGACCAATTTGATTAATATATTTTATATGGAGTTTTCATGACTTCTTAATTAGAAAATATAATAAGTAAATTTTACATTAATTGAAAATTTACAAAAAAACCTATCATATATATCATTAAATTTCTATATATGACTTTATTGATTCATTAAAAATATGCTTTCTTTATTAAATGTATTTGAAATGTTTAAATATTTTAAAATGAATTTTAGTTTCATAAAGACAAATTCATAATTGAAAATTGAGTTTATCTGAAAAAAATAGTTAATCATTAATATGATTTTTTGAGTTAATTTATCAATATCTTCATTAGTCCGAGATGAACATGTTGATATATTTTTGATAACTATTATAATAACATGTTTGTTTTTCAGTCATTCAAAAAAATTCCTATCAATGAGTCTAAATTATATATAATAATTAAATATTTTCATATGAAATAAATCAAAAATGTTGTTAATTATGTAAAACTATACCATTCGATGTATTTTAATAATGTTGAAATTATATTACAAATAATCAATTCATATTATAAAATGATCTCTCAATGACTGACCTCAGTCCCATAATTGGAATTTTCATGACCCAATTCAAGTAGAACCCTTTTAATGATAAAAGTAAAGACTAGACTCGCCCCTCATTTTCTCTCCCATTAGGAGATACATTATATAATAATAAGGATAGTATGACACATAAAAAATGCAATGAAATATACATTGTAAAAATTGAAATAATAAAAAAATAAAACAATCAATATAAACAACTGATATTTAAACAACATATTAACCAATAGATATTGAAATATAAAATTATTTTTATATATAAACATGAAATATGTCAACATGATATCAAAAATAGAATATGGATGTAAAATAAAACTCCAAGTAACTACTAAAAACCATTCTATAAATTTTTATATAAATTATATAATCCATCCAAAACAAATGTAAAAAAATTATATATTGTTAGAGGTATGTTTATTAGTACAATCATCAAATTTATCTATACACGCTACCTTGGAAATGAGTCTAATGTATAAAAAATCCTCTAGGTAAAATCCTAAAGAAAAATCCTTTTCTATAATTGGACATCCACATAATATATTACAAATTCTCACTCCCCTAATCTTAAATTAAATATTATAATATAGTAATCATTGATATTTATAATTACAAGTACACTACACCGACTACCCGAGTGATCTATTAAGTCTCAATTATCAATGGAAAATTTTGTCAATATTTATTCAATGACAATATCCATATAAAAAACAATAAACTATGTTTTAATAAGGAAAAAATTATAAAAACTATATTATAATTCTATATAAAATATACACTTCACTACCATAATACAACATCACTTCCACAAAACATACTAGTAACTACATAACAACACTATGTATGTATGTGAAGGGGAGTAGAAGATTATTTTTAAATCCTATCAAACCCCTAACAAATTTGGATTTCACAACACTCACAAGTCCATGAATGTATCCTCATTAGGTTTTCCAACTTGAGTTGTAGTTTATAGGAAATACTAGAAAAATAAAATGAATAAAAAACCATCATACCACTTAATATCAACAAATACATAAAAAACCTATTATAAAATCTAAATTTATATGTATGAACAAAAATAGGTTACATCTATGTATAGGAAATAAACAAGATAACCCCACAACAAAACACTCAACAGTCAAAAACATTATTCTCATTTTACACAACATTAAAAATTTTAAATATATAAATTTATAAACAAATTAATTTGTTTGGACATTTAAATTTCACAAAAAATAATTTTTAAATAACCCATTAACAAAATGAGACATGGTTTTTAATTAATATTCCAATGAAAAACATTTTTCATATAACTAGGTTCTAATTAATTTTCTAATTAATTGAATTGAAAAAATTAAAACCTATTTAATTTTTTCCCATTCCTTCAAAAACATAATATAATTTTCATACCCTAGATCAGCAATAATTTTCTTAGAACACTTAAATTTTATATAAAACATATATTACAATCAACACTACAACATTCTCAGTAACCATCTAAACACAAACATCATAAACTAAATGATATAATTTAGAAAAAAATATTTCAACAAAATAAATATGGAATATTAGCCTTAAAAGCCTATATTATCACATATCCATTTTTTAATTTTAATTTTTTATCTTAAAATCCACAAATAAAAAAAAAGTATGAAATTGGTTTTATAATTCATAATGTTTTTTTTATATTTTAAATATTAAATAAAATTTAATATTCAATGATTACAAATTTGAAAATATTTCAATATAATAAAAATATTCTTATTACAATACCAAAAAAACAATAATGTAAACACTATATCATATAATGTATGAATAGATAAATTAAACCATTAATTAATTTTATTATTTTTCACTCTAAAATCCTTTCAAACATCAAACTATATGAACACCATTTCTTGTTAAATCTAAACTATCATTATTATAAAAAAATGTAATTTGATTGCATTACCTAAAATAAAAATCAATTAGTACATCAATGAATTAATTTAAACATGTCATTAAACACTTTTGGTATTTTAATATATAATCAAAAATACTAATAAAATCATTTTTATTAAATATCTACAACAATAAAAGAACACATGAAATTAAAAAAAATCTTATAAAACAAATAAGTGAATATAAATATACGATTAAACTATAGAACCATAAAAAGAATATGTAATTCATAGGATACTAATTATATGGTGATCCACTTATATTATGTAGAATCGTGACGGTGAAACCAAATAATTCACAATGGATATTGAAATGATGTGAGATTATATTTTGGGATGAGGGATTCCCAAATTATTTAATATAAACAGTGGAATAAAACCATACAATGCTATTCCAAAATATAAAAATTGTTTTTATGATGAAAGTATATAAAAATCATGGTTTTTTTATTCACCAATATCAAATATCATGTGTAAATTCAATAGATTATTGTGTAAAGACCTGATACACAAAAACTATAATCCATGGACAATTTTTTAAATAATATTTCAAACCTATGGAGAAAAATTAAATTAGACAAAATGAAACAATTTTTTTTAAATCATAGAAAAATAGACTTATTTTCCACCTCCACATAGTAGATTAATATTTAATTCTTAATCAACCATAACATTAATAGGTATATTCAAAAAAAAAGATTTTAATTATTTAATATAGGAGAATATTTTATCCAAAATTTTTAGATCACAACAAAGATCCTAGTCCCCTCTATATTGAAAAAAACATTATTCTTATATGAACCACTATATTTTAAAAATAAAAACTATGGTGTGGTGAGATAAAAAACAATTGAATTTACGCAAATGGCTACGAATCATATCTTAATATTCAAACCAACTACATACTCACATAACTCCTTTTTATGCACATAATGCATAAATTTAGATGAAAAGTGAAAGATAATCCAAAATGATAAATTTTTATCATATGTTTGAAATCATTAATAGAAAATTAAAAATCATAAAAAATGAAAACCCTAGAATATGTAAAATTTTTAAGAAACCACTCAAAAAAAAATATCATTATAACAAAAACTAAAACATAAAAATAATGTAATATGATAAAATAAATACTTTAGTATAAAACCAATATTAATATACATATGATAATAAAAAAATAGATTTTTTTTTTTATTTTTGGGTGAATGAAACTATATCATACCTTCTTCTAGAGAAAAATCCATAATAAAAAATGCACCAATTTAATGAAAAATAATTTATGAGTATTCTACCAATGCTCTTGAAACTCATTAGGCCAGTACATAAACATGGAATCTATATATAAATCTAATAAATCATAATAAATGAAATTATAGACATTATAATGTTAAATTTTATGATGTGACACATGAATGTAATGATGAACCTGATTTATTATGTGTGGTAAAACAAATATATAATCCCCTTCGTCAAGAAACTACAATAACTGAATTTCTTGATAATCCAATGATAAAATATTCATATTGAAACAAAAATTTTATTCTAATTATTTGGAAAATCCTTCTGAAAAAGATTACCATTATCCTCAAATATCTATGTGCTCCACCTAAAATATTTTTACAATTATTCAAATTATTATAAGAATACATCATACATTCCTGAATAACATTCAATTTTCCTTAATACTCTATAACAAATATTGTAAAATAATCACTAAATATAGACATGTGGTCCATAAAAATTGGGATTTTCATAGGTTCAAATTAGATAAATGAAAAATGATATAACAATTAGAGGGTGATAATTTGATATTTTAAAAAATCAATCAATAGTAATTACTTCACCCATTACCCTTGAATGATAGAAAAATTAGATGAAACATTTTTTTGGAGTAATCTACATCATCTACAAATTCATATGATGATTAATGTATGTTATAAGAAACAAACTATATCCAAAATCTTAATATAAACTCCCAATCAAATTAGAGGTAAACAAGGATCCTGTTCGGATATAATCATCTTGAGATACTCATAACGTATAATGTTTTACCCATATAGATCATTGTAAAAACATCTTCGATACATGACTCTTTAATTTCCAAGAAATAGTATCATTCATTAAGAAAATAAGTCCCAATGAAAATGCAACCAAACACACACTGTACTCAAGATAAAATAGTTTTATATCCACTAATATTTCCGCCCAAATAAACCAATTAGTATCCAAAGAGTATATTGAAAATTATGTATCTTGATGTTTAGCATTACCTCATTGTAAAACATGACGATGAGAAAAAAAACATCACAATAAGATGTTCTATTCTGTTCTATAAGAAATAATCCCATAGATCATGGAACATTATGCGGAATGAATGATGTACTTATATAGGTGATGTGTTATAATTATATACAACAGCCACTCTACTTCCATATCGAAAAAACAATATCCCATAGAATAATAATTGATTAAAAACATCCCGTAAAACCACCATAAATTGAATCTCCTAGAATTGTACAACCTGTCCTCAAATAAACCATTGGGTATTTCAATTGAAACTATATAAAAATCTTAAACAAATTGGATAGCAAAAATACAATAATTTTGTTTCTATCATCATCCAAATCAAAATGAAAACTCGTAAGATATTACATCATACTCAGCATATATCAATATTAACGTAATCCTTAATTTTCATATATCTATATTGTACGTAAACCGAAAAAAATTCGTTTCCCTTGTTCATATATTAACATTATAGATTTAACAGGTAAATATATTTTTAATACATTTTTTAAAAATAAAATTGATACATAGAGAATATATATTATAATATTTTATGATATATTAAATCCAAAAGTATATAATGATGAAATAATTTCCACTCTTGAAACATTAGATATCAATAAATGATCTTATATTAATACCCATCCATTATGATGAAGTGAATCATTTTTAAATACATCAACCATTCCCCAATCTATTATCCTATAATAGATTAGATAAATAATAATTATCTTCTTTGTTTAATATACATATTAAATGAAACAACCATAAACAAACATAATTCTTCTTCTTTAATTTAGTAAAATAACTATTGTCATAATTCCTGAAAAATATATTGTGAACCACTTGCAATATCATGCATGACCAAGGGTGAGAAAAAAATTTATTTTCAATAGTTAATATATATTTAATGGTTTTTTAATAATAAATATTATAATATTATTTATAATATATATATACATATATCAATTATAAAATTATTTTATATAATATATTAATAACATAATACAGATTTTAAATATTTTTTTACTTGATCACATAATATATGTTCATTTTTTCTGAAAAATAGTTTTTCCTAATACTAATTATACTCTAAATGTATCAAAATAATTATTTATTAAATAGATATTTTATGAATTAAAATTATATTATATATATATTACTTTATATTTATATTAATTTTATGATGGACTAATAATTAATTTGATCAATATGTGAGATAAAATATTGTGTTTTCATTTTATAAAAACAATTATGCTCAATACAAGATGTTCTTCCATATGCTATAAGTTTTTATTTGGAAGATAAATTTGATCATTATATAATATTAATTTGATAAAAAGGATATTTATATTTTTTTTTTAAAATAAATTATTTAATTAAAATCTTATTGAATTTTTTTTATTTTTTTCTATTAGTGACAAAAAATTCAACAACACCGTGAAATTATTTAAATCATTATGTTATTTAATATATGTAAATAAAAAAGAAGCATTTTTAAAATTTATTTTCAATACATATAATATAAAATTTTTATAATTTTTATTTAATTAATATTAATTAACTTCTATTTCAATATTCGTATATAAAATTATTATTAATGTTGACATAGTGCTTGGAAAATGTTTGAATGTCAAAATTCATTTCTTCGAGATAATACATGGGAGGGGATATTGATATGATCAAAACTAAATTTAAATATTAGCAATAATAAATTGTTTTGAGGAATATTTTTTTTCTGTTTTTAATTTATATAACAATATAATTATAAATATTGTTTTTTGAACATGTGAACTAAATAAATTAAAAACACTTATTTAAAAAAATCATCCTCATATAAATTCATATAAATAATATAAATAAAATTTCTAGATGATGATTTTTAGTTATAATATTTTATATGGTTATTAATATTTATTTTTGAAATTAAATAAAATTATATTTATATAATAAAATTACATGGTGACAATATAGAACTCCTGAAAATTGTATTGGAGTCATAATAAAAAGTTTAAAATGCATTTTAAATGATATAGTTGAGATTAATTACATTTTTCAAAAAATTTAGTTATTTTAATTATTAAAAAGTAAATATTAATATGATGAAATATTATATATTTATTATCTATAAATTTCTAAAACACATATATAATATATAATGAATACAACCTTTTAGGGTATCTATTTCTAGTTAATATAGTATTAACAGAGAAAAAATACTAAAAAAAATTGGCGAGTATTCCAATATATGTTAATGTTCGAAAATGACTTATATTTTCCACTTATTGACAAAGTATCATATATTTTCCATCATTTATTTCTGATGAAAGGTAATTAGTTTTAAAAATTAGAATATAAAATTTATATTCTATTTTATTTTCAAATTATATCCCAATTAATATTTAAACATAAATTTTAATGAATTTAATGAACATCATTGGGTAAAATTCCTTTCTCTGATGGTGTTAGACTCAATAAAAAGGTGGTGGTTTGAGGAGAAATGTATGTGTTTCAAAGAATTCTCCCCCATAATATTTTTATATTATTTATCCTAATATAATTTTAAGAATTAATTTATATTTTTATTATGAATATATTAATATAAAATGGAATTATATTCTATCCATTAATGATGACATTTCAAAGATTATGTCCCACTGAATAGTTTTTCATAAGCTGTTACTATATCAATATATGTTTCATTTTAGAAATTATATACTTTTTAATTAAATTAACCACATACAATCTTTAATAACATAGTTAATCATTATTGTAAACACTTCAATTTTTCCACACTAAAATATAATTTTTTAATCAAAATAATATTTTAGGGTTTCCTTCATTGGAACTCATTTACAAGTCATCATTCATTGTTGTGGTTTTATGATGTCGAAATGAATGAAAATCTGTTAGTAATCGTACATCCTTCATTGATATTAAAAAAATTATTCCATTAAAGAATATAAATTTATTATCCATTTAATTCTATGAATAAGACACTAGTATGATAATTTATCCCTCAAGATGAATAGAATTACAGTAATCATTTATATTCATTTTTAATAGAAAAAAAAACCAAAATTTTTTAGAACGCTTCACTCGATGGTATGTATTTCGTGAGTTAATAAACATTACTGTTTATGTAATTATAATGAAAAATAACATAACCTATTTATATGAAATTATTTTATATATTCTTAGGCATTTTAATGGTTCCTTAATATTTTTGGGAGTGATAAATCAATCAATCTTAAAAAGACCAATGTAAATGATAAAAATTTAATAATCAATTGATACATGATAATCTATTTTATAAGTGTAATACAACTAAATAAATATACATGAAAATAATTTTGAAGCACATAAATAATGGATATAAAATTATTATTCTTTAGGGTAGAGGTTGTTTGAGGATGGTCATAATATGAGGTAAGTAATTTACATTAAAAACATTCCATTGATATTTTTTGATATTTTATTTAATATATAATTTTTTCATACAAATTCATTTATAATTATTTTATTAATCAATATAATTACTCCATTATTCAATTTAATTTTTCTCATTCTATATGAAATGTTTGAAAAAAAAGATTCAATCATAATTTATGAACTAAATATTACTATATTTATTTTTCAGAAGGTTCACTTCAATGTTTTGTATTCATGATATTATAAAATAAATTTATATGTTTAACTAAAGATATCATTCTTAATATTTAATAATTATAATTATTTGTCAGGGATACATTCCCCAATGCAATGTTTAATTATATATTATATATTGAAATTATATTTGAATTATTGAATGTTGTTTTTTCAATTGAAATGTCGATTAAAAATATGATATGAAAATTAACATTTAACAAAATTTTATGTCTATATTAATTGAATTAGGAATATTTATATAGAATCAACTAGTTCCTTGGTTTTCTGAGGGAATATGTGTTTTATGATCACAATTTTAATCATTTAAAGGATAAATTATTTTTTAATTTTTCAAATATATATATATTAAATGATATACATTATTTTTATGCCCTTTATAGAGATTTATTTAATTTTATCAAATATTAAAATGAATTACATTATTAAATTTTGTGTATGAACTATAATAATGTCACATATACAATTATGTATATTTTTTTTCAATAAAGAATATGAATAATTTTATAATATTTTTTATATAGACGATATATAAGTAATGTTGAAACATGGATTTTTTTAAATATATTATTTTCTAATATTTTACATATATAAAGAATAAAAATAATTTGAATATTTATAATGACATATTTTTTATGTCTCAATTATTTATATCATGAATATTCCTTATAATTTAAAATGGTATCAATGAAACCCCATATCATTCCGAGTTATAGTCAAGAAAAATTTTCCCAATCACGGATCAATCAACCAAAACACATTTCGTATGCATGCCTTTGAAATTATGTTGATCCATAGTCAGAAAAATGTTTTACATTAATATATTTATATCAATATTATAGAAAAATCAATTCCCAAAACAGACTTCTATTATCAACATTATCTTTCACTATCATTATATAATATGGGATTTCATTAATGAATATAGACAAGAAATAGTATAATAATTAATCTATATCATAATTCATCAACAAAAATTAAACTTATATTACATTAATATCTCTAAATATAATCATTATGAAAACATATTTTCTGTAACTACACTTCAGGGTGGTCAGTAAAATGTCCTAATCCATTACCAATATATAATGATATTGATATTACTTGAATGTATCTCATTTAAAAAATTATTTCATGATAGTATAAAACTATCATCCATCATTTTGATGGGATAATGAATATTTATTATCACATGATTCAACTGATTTTAATCTATACAAAAAAAATTAGAAAGATTTGTTGTTTGAAAAAACATAGATGATCCCAAATGTAATTTTTTTTGTTAGATAAAACCCTAATATAATATATAATAAATATAAATATGTAAAACTCATTTTATGAAGGATATATACCATAAAGAGACTTATAAATCAGTTAAACACATGATTTAATATCCATCACATACAGGATCACACATTGAATGGGTTATTTTTTGTTTACTCAATGAAAACATTCATGATATTATTACACCACTATAAAAAACACTTAAAATTTGAATTAAAATAACTAAATTTCAATATATAGTTAAAGTTACATATGATTCAAACATTGATGATGCATCTGATGATACATGTAGAAAATAACGATCAATTTTTCATCTTCAAAATCATAGAAAACTACTCCCCATCTACATAAATAGAGGAATACAAAAATAGAATAGTATAAATCTATGTTAGGGTTAAAAAAATTAATTTAAAGAAAATATATAAAAAATATAAAAGAAAAAATAGTACCTCCTTATATTCCAAAAACACTGACCCTTTTAAGATAAACTAAAATAGATTTGAACTAGTGTTTTCATCGATAAGAGAATTAAACTTTTTTATACATTAATTACCAATTCTCTAATAGAAAAAGCTGTGATTAATGTTGGTTATTCTTTGTAGTATATCATAAATATTCCATATTTTAATATAGAAAAACATATCATTAATCAATTTCTAATCTGATTAGCACTAAAACAACCATCACATTCAATTTACTATGTCTAATACCTCCCCCACAACATCCCTGATGATATGAGCTACATCATAGTTGATATTATTAAGGATGATTATGATACAATATATGAAAATTTTATCGAATTTTGTTCTTCATCAATATGAAAACCCATTCACATCTACCAAATAAAAAAATTCACGAACCAATACCTCAATAACACGACTTTCATCTCTGATCCATTCTAGTTCATGCAAATTTTTACATACATGTGATGAAAATAATGGAGTTGAATTTTAACTAACGTAAAAGAAATTTTAAAATAGTTTTTCTCTCAGATATTTGGAATGACCTATACATAATTCAAAAATACATTCCATTATAATGTATACATGATAAAAAAATATATATATTATGGTCAACACGAACAAAAAAATATCATACATTTTCAAAATAAATCATTCAGTTCACCCTCAAAAACCTTCCCATAGACATATATGAATCCATATAAAAATAAAATGATATAATGAACCTATAATAAGGATAATTATAGTTTTTAAAGGGATATATAATTATTTTTTAATGTATAAAATAAATACATATTAGTTGTAACATGAAGTCACTATCCAGCAATTTTCATGATAACATTATATATGAGAATCTAAAAATAGAACATAAACCAAAAATATAACAACTGGGTAAATATACACTAATTGGTGTATGTAATTTGGGATATAATATGTATTATCTATTTCCCATAGAATCCACATGCTTCCTTTTTTCAAATTATTCATGAAATACTATTTTGGATTTTAATAATTACAAATTGTTTTTTTGAATATTTCAATGATAATAACTCAAATCAATTTCAAAATATTATTTTTCAACTAATTAAAATATCTAAAAACAATATAAATAACAATATTTATTACATTTTAAATGAGACATTGAAAATATAATTTGAAGCACATGTCCTAGAAAACCCAATTATTTTTCCATAATATTTATACCAATGAACACCATGTAATAATAAAAATAATTTCCCACAAATTGTAAATATAAAAATTAATATATTAGATTAAAGGGGTAGTTATCTTTTATATATACACTATGATAAAGTAATATATAAAATATTGTAAAAATAAATTGTAATGAATCATTATAATGATTAGGAAAACAACATAGAAAGAGATTTTCAAACTAGGCACCAAAAAACCAGAATCTCTATTGAAACTCCATAAATGACTATGTGATATAAACCAAACCTAGTATCACTATCTATATAAATTTTATATAAAAATTAACTAGAATAATTCATAAATCTATTAAAAAATGTCATGTTGAGTAATTATCTATGCTCTCCAATATTCGAACACAATCAAACACTTACAACATAACAATCCAAAACAATTTTTGATCCCACACACTCAGGAAACATAGTACACTAATAACCCCATTAATGGAGATAGATGATATCTACATGAAATAAATAGGGTATATAAATTCAATTGAATAATGTACTGAAAGTCCCTTTTAGAGAAAAAAATAAATATAAACTCTTTTTTTAAAGCTCTGTTCTTTGAAATTTTGATAAATGTTAGAAAAGAATCTATATCTACTCAAATGTGTAATTGTAGACATAATCCTATCACATCCAAATATATTAACAAGCATAAAAAATCCTAGTATACACAATGAAGATATGCAATTAAACTAATTTTACAATAGTTTTGAGGTTTCCAAATTAATGAGTCCAAACTAAAAAAGTATTTATTCACAATATTATAAATATGTATTTCAAATACTATAAATGCTTTGAATAAATATATTACATATAATTTATTCTAAATCAATCATAAAATTATATTTTGGAAAAAATCCCAAATAATAACTATAATTTTTTAAAAAATATATCAAGAAGTAAAAATAATTATTCTAAATATTAATTATGATTATAAATACTTGTAAAAGTTTAATTAAAATATTATTTTTTTAATTCCTAAAAAATGTTACCCCTAACTGCAATATAGGATACCAGTTAATTAAGGAAAACATTGATACACCCCCTAAATAATATTGTGATGTTTTGAAATCCTCAAAAACCATTGGAATTTTTCCACATGAAACACCTACATTCCACAGAAACAATAAAATGAACTCTAACTTCTCATGTTTATTAATGAGAATATATATTTCGATAATGTATCTAATACACAACACAACACAAAACCAAACAAATAATGATTATTTTATTAATACAAGTATAATCTTATCAGAATTTTATTCTATTAATTGGATGATGTAAATTATTAATATATATATATCCAACTCACCATTAATATATTTGTAAATTATTATGAAATAATCATTACATTTTTTGGGAATATTTTTATTTTGTTCTTCAAAATATGTTTTCTTTATAAATAATTTTTAATCGATTTTGTAAAAAAATATGTTATTTATTTTCATTAATATTTATTAAATTAATTATAAAAATTGAAAATATGTTTTTATATCATAATTTCAAAATTATATTATGGTGAATTTTTCTATTTTTTCAAAAAATAATTATTTTTTCTATAAATATTTAACAATGAAAACTTGGTAAAACATACATTACATTATATGAATTACGTAATTTAAAATTATCAGTATTACATTGATTTTTATTTAAAAATATATTCGTCATTACTAGGTAGAATTTTTTCCAATTAAATCATTTTAAATCGTCATTATTCAAGTAATTTATGTATGTTTATTTTTAGGGTTTAATTTTTTTTTTCAAAAATCTATTTTATTATGCACAATGTTTCAATATTCAAATTAATTAAATATAACATGTAATGTATAATTATCTACAATGAAATTATGGAAAAAATATCTATCAAAGGAATTTATATTCTTATAATTAATATTACTCGATATAGATCAATAGTAAAAAAATATTCGCCTAAAAATGACTTTTTTGGAAACACCGTTTAATATAGTTCATTTTGGGTCAATTTTTTTAAAAAACAAATTCTTGCACATATGTTAATTGATTTTGATAAAATGTATTATATATTTTTAATAATCATAATTATGTTTTTATTATATATTTAGCTTAATTTTTTTACTATATGAATAGTAATCAGAGTGAATATTTATTACCATGATAAAAATAAATGATGTTAATTAATAAAAAAATAATATAACAATGACTATAAAAAATGTAACATTAATTTTGGAGAATATTTATAATTTAATATCAATGTAAATAAAATTATATATATTAAATTTATGACTAATTAAGAAATTATTTTGATAAAAATTAGAGTTAGATATGACTAAACAGAAATTTCAATTATGTATAAAAATAATATTCAATTAATAGATTCATTTTTAATAAATTTAGTGATTTTAAAAATAAATGATATTTTAATTTAATAATATGATCTTATAGTTTTTATTAAATTTAAATAATAATATAATTTTTGTGATATCAAATGTAATTTTGATAAGGGTTTGAAAACTATTATGAACTAAAAAATATCACTAATAAATTAATATAAATTCTACTTTTAAATTGAAATTTAAAAATTTAATAGTTTACTAAAAAATATTAATTTTGAAATCATATTGTCTAAATTATGAAACAATGAATTTTTTATAATTTTCTAAGAAAAACAAACTTTCTGGTAAATTTAACCATGGTATAAATATATAATGGCTTTTATGACATCACAAAGATATAAATGTGATGTAATTACTAATATAAATCGAATACATGAGAAAATATTTTTTCCCATTTAGAATTATTTATTATTGATGTTATTTTATAATTTTATAGTTCCAGGATCATTCCTCCAAAACCCATATTATATTATTAATGTTAAAAAATCATCTCATTATAAAGATGACCCACTTCCATATCATTAAGTGGAATATTTTAATTATATCCGAACATGATCTTACAAAAATTACAACTCTATTATTCTGAATTAAACATTAGAAAAAAACCATGGGAAGATTGCTGGTTTAAATATTTTATTATACAGATTTAAAAACCTTTGTTTGAAAAAATAAAAAAGAACTCCCCAATATTTTACTATATAAATAGACCCAATAACACATTTCACATTAATAATTCACATTATATAATTTCCATATTCTTCCTTAACCATTCAATCATCCTCCCAATGTTTCCTAAGATATAAATAATCTTCATCCATGCTTTGGGAGTCACCCTCTCTACATAAGAGACTACTCTCTCTACCTTCCATCAAGATCATTCTCTATATTTAGATTTTTTATATGAATTTATTAGGTTTCCACCCCATTATTAATGAATATTTATTTTCCATATGAAGTTCTTATAATTATATATCATTTATCCCATATTAATATAGTATTTACCTATATTATTACTATGTTGAAATTTCATAAGTTATTTCTCTGAATATATTTCAATTCAAGAACCCTATTTATAATTAGCCATTTTAATCCCATTTTTTTTATTTTCAAGAATTTATAAAGATTGATATTATATAAAATTTATTTCATTACAAAGTTAGATAATTTATCCCCTCTCATTAAATTATTTACCTAAGTTATTACTATCAAAAAATTCAGTAAAAGATCTCAAATTTATCCTCTTTATTAATGAACTTTAATTATGTAATTAAAATTAGAATAAATTTATTAATGGTTATATATCCAGATACACATCCCCCTTACATACATAATTGTTTCAAAGAAAAGAGTTTCCCCATTCATTCACATTAATCACTACATGGATTGATTATGTGTCACCACTACGCTGTCTAGTTTATCATGTTCTTCTTTTGAGCCATGTTTTTATTCAAGAACCCTCCTAATATTTGTCATATTAATTCCAAAATATTAATGTTGGATCATGTTCATACAAATCCCACATACTTTCCGTTTTGACTAAACAGTTATGATATAATACATTCATTATCCTTCAACCATTTTATTAGTCTCAATTTACTATAATTACACTACTAAAATATCATAGTGAATATCCATGTTTTACATCTGTGAGGTGTATACCCATACCCATGTCCATTCAATAGTATTTAACAAGATGAATATATACACAATTGAATTTCTAAATCCATGTATGTAATAAACAATTAATAACTCTGTAATAAATGTGATGAAATAGTTCCTTATGTAATGTGATATATGTGGCATAGTCATGCATGTACCAAATATGAAATCAATTGGTGAGAGAAGAATTATATTGTGATCCAATAGATCAGATAATATTTTAGCCTCACGAGGAATAATTTATGACATTAGGGAGTGAACCTAATCCATTTTGGTTCTTCCCTCCATGTTATGATATTTTAGTGGTGATACCAGATCACTACATATTAAGGAGTGAAACTAATCCATTAATATATCATCAAAGTATAATAACAATAGAAGGTGGTGGATAATGAAATAAAATAATGATTCTTGTTTAAGAACATTATATCTTCTTCGGTTATCCTCTATGAGTTTGTATTAAGAATTAAATGAATTGAATTATGACCATAACAATGCCACTACGATTAGGGGTTGGAAGTTTTGGTATTATTTGTGGTGGTATTGTATAGAATTACATTTTTTTGAGAATGGGGGAGAGGTGGTGGACTTTTATAAGTAGGGTGACTGACAGACAGGTACTTTTTTGAATTAGTTAATTAATTAGATGAATCTTAAAAGTTTCAATCCCCAAATAATGGTCCATTATCACTCCTACAATTAATATGGTCTGTAAATGTCCATTAGAAACATATTTTAACAATTTTTAGTCATTATTAAACCCTATATTCAATGTTTAGCAACAATGTAAAACTATTTTTAACGTAGCCGGTGTAATTAATTTTATTTTATTTTCCCTATTAATTATGGTAAAAAATATTAGTGAACTTATCCAAAATTAAAAATTTTAATGATTTCAAAAATATGGAATCCAATGATCCATATTCAATCCCTATATGTGGGAAAAATAATTTAAAATTATTCTCACTCACATGACGTGCGAGAATGTTTTTAATTTGAAAATGGTCAAAAGTTTATAATGCTTATTATAAATTAAATTTTAAAATTATTCTAATGAACTAATTATATTAATATATTTCAAATTTAACTAATTTTATGTTAAAAATACATAATATAATTTAAAATTATAAATTAATGTATTGAAAATAATTTATACTAAAAAATCAGTATTTTTAAATATTCATTAAAAATGATTTATTTTATAAAAATCCCTACAAATCACCACCAAGTTATTTTTATATTATGATTTAAAATATTATTTTATTTAATAATGTTTTTAAATGTGATAAAAATTAAATTTATATAATGTACTCCATATGTGACTAAACTTTGTTATAGGAAAAACATTTTTTCTGAAACATTGTTTTATTTCACAATTTTTAATTATTAGTTACAATAAATAAATAACTAATAAATGTGAGGAAGAAATATATTTTAATAATGTGTTTAATCCTATACATTACTTCTATTAATTTATCTCGGTGATAAATATCATATTGAATAATAATAATATTAGTATATTTTGGTTTGGTAAAACCCGATCTTGCTTGTAACCCATGGTCTCGATGAAAATCATTTTCATGTGTAATGAATTATAACTCAGTATTATGTGAGTTGAAAGATAAATAATTTATTTAATTTATTATGAATATTATGTATATCATAACATTTTAGGTTGTTATATTCCTTTATATGCTTGTTGTTTCATATCATACACAATATTAAATATGATTATCATATTTAACAATTTAATGGTGCTACATTCTACAATGCTAATATAACATGAAACCTCACAATATAAAAATGATCATGGAAATAAAGGGGTTGAAATTTATAAATACAATTGTTGAAAAAAAACACATTATAAAAAATTTAATAAAATATCCTCTGAATAAGATAGAATAATAAGAAAAAATGATAACATGGAATAAAATATAACCATATTTATAAAGATATGTTTGAGGAAAATGATGATTTGGACCTAGAGGAAATGTATAATTAATTATAGAAACATGTTGAGATCATTTAACCTAAAAAATTGACTGATTATTCGAATTTAAAGGGCCTCATAACCATAAATATGTGATGATTTTGAATACTATTTGATTAATCAAATATGAATACTATAGAGAAATTTTTTTTAATATCATTTTTCAAAAATTGTTGACTTCTTGTACAATATGAAAATATATGGAAATATATTTACTTTATATATTAATATTTCATAAGAAATATTTGTTCCCATGGGTTTTCTTTGATAACACAGTGTAAGAAATGAATATATAAAAAGGAAATATGTATGTATGAAATAATATAATTTATTTTTGTATATTCCATAAAAGTGTGACAAGTCTTTTTGTATGTTCCAAAATATTTTTTAGAAGCCAATATGATATAATGAGATATTAAAATGATATCTATAACACAAATGTAACACCCGTGATTCAAAATTATTTGTTTTTTAAAAAATATCCCAAATAATAATGACATATTAACAAGGAAATTACATAGGATAGTGGTAGGGGAATACAATTTATCATATTACAGTCATGTGTTCAAGAATTTCTATCTTTCCCGACAATATGGGTTATCACCCTTCATGCAAGTGGTTCTTTTTCTAAAACTATATTAATATATTCCATATAATATTCCCAAAAATATGATCCATATCTATATAATAAAATTAATCATTAAATAACATGTTTAATAAAATTATTAATATATCTTTTTTACAATGTATAATAATAATTATATTATTATTTCATTAATAATCACAATAACCGTAAAGTCTTTTAATACCATTATAGTTATGTCATTAAGATTTATATTCATCATTCCCCTAATTAAATTTCCTCTAATATGTATACTTTCCAATAATCTATCTATAGTTTCCTTCATATTGGGAAATTATTACCCGACCAATTATAAAATGTGGTGTTTTATACATTCGAGTTATGATCATCCTTAAAATCATTACCCAAATGGCATTCACAACTCTAAAGTTAATTAATTCACATGTTCTTCTAAATTTTATCATAATACATATATGATTAATGATTCTTATACCAAAAATAGTATTGGTAAAAATACATCCCCAATTTCTTTCTTGGACCCATCAAAATAAATATGTCATCCATTTTATTTTAACATAGATCCCTATATAATATATGGTTTAAAATGTTTCACACATTTTCATTATCTATTTAAATCCATTGTAATGGATTCTATGTAATATTTTTATTATCATAAACTTGTCCTCCAAGAGTGTCAAACTAAGAGCCGGGTAAGGCCCTTTATCGTATATCGGGTACCACTAATGTCAATCCCTACACACTCTTTTCACAGTGATTTCCCCTATTTTCATCGGGTCTAGAATGACTACTATTTATAGTATCTAGAAAGGGGTGTAGTTTAAGATAAAACCTCAAAATTTCTATTTTAGTAAAACTATATGATGCTCTTCTGTATATAACCTCAAATTTTATCAAAGGGATATGTTCAATAATCTATTTTTTATTAAATATTTTTTCTGAGGTTTCTACTAAATATACTATGAAACCAACTATATATACCACAATACCTATAACTCATATCCTATATCTACATCCATAAAATTATGATAACATTCAAGAAATTAAATCCCAAATGAATAATTAGTTTAGTAACCTTATTAAACAAGATATAAATAGTAGTCTTGCATTGCATTTTATTACACAAATTACAACATAATTTTATTCAAGTATAATTTTTTTACCTCTATAATATTCAGGCATGTCATTTTTGATATACATCATGGATTCTTGAGGAAGGAAAATACATAAGGGTGAGATCAAATGATGATTAAGGATTAATTATATCTTAATAAATTGTAAAGACCAGTAAATTTCAAGGAATTTGTTTCTAAAATTTTTGGTATATTATGAGTACGCAGTTTTTGACTTCACCTCATTTCGAGGCCCGGTGTGCCCGGAATCAATTTCCAAAGTTTACCTCGGGTATGTTCGGTGAATGAACGAGCTAGTTTTTCTAACTTTTGAACCATTGCTCAGAATCAAAATCCGAGGGCACCGATGAAACTACATCGCCGATAATTGGTTAAGAAGACTTTTGTTGGAGTTGCGTTTGCTCATGGGGAGTTGTTTTAAAAAAAACAATGTTTAAGTGTTAAGTGAAATAAAGTTTTGTCACAAATTTATTTCTCTCATCTAAATAGTTTAACTCCCATGTTCGGGAGATGGGGTGGGACTCTCTAAAATCCTAACCCCTCTTGATTAGGATATTTGTGATGTGGGCCCCACACGAGCCCCACCCCTTAAAATTCCGTAACTCCTCTAAACCCCTCTTAAATTATGTGACACCCCCTCACATTAATGTTACCAACATAACGCCATTTAATTGTGAAAACTCAAGATTAATTAAATAGAGGGAATTCAACTTTTGAGTTTTGAAAAATGTTGGCATGAGTAATAAAATAAGGCAAAAGCCTTATTTTATTTTTGTTGTTTTCGTTGGATGGAGATTTTGGAGAGAATACTCTAAGTCTTGAAGAACATCATATTCTACGTTGATGAACACTGAGACATTGATGAAGAATGCCGTCACACTGTTCCATCTTCTCTCCGCGTCAAAGAAAGGGAGACACCACTTCCTCTTCAGACGTTCTCCATTGACGTAAACGGAGCCTCACCCCGTGATGTCGTCTTCCGCGACACATGCTTCCGCGATCTTCTTTGAGGTAGGGGTTTTTCCTTTGATCAAGTTTGGTTATCATCTTAGTAAATTATTAAGACCACTTTTTATCGTTATATTGGGAGGAGGTCGGACCGCACAAAAATGGCCGATCCTCCTCCCCTTTTCATCTGGATCTTCGTGAATCGTGATGGCAAAGATGGTGCAGTGTCGTTGCACCACGCGGGAATGGAAGAACTGCGGCCGGAGCGGTCTGTGGCGAAGGTGCGCGGTGCCGTCGTGCTGCGCCGGTGAAGCCTAAGGAAGCCGCGGCCGGGAGCGGGTCGCTTCAGAGGGGCGCGGTGCCGCCGCGCCACGCCGGAGCACCATGGAGGGCTGCGACCTAAGGCCAATGTGGTGTAGAGGAGGGCGTCCGGACTCCGCCGTCCGTCGTCACTCCAGGAGGCAGGACCATCATGTCTCGCAGCGGCTCTCCGGCCGACCATTATGGTCAGCCATTTTTCGGAAGCCCGGGTGCTTAACACCCGAAGTGGCAAGGGCGGGCCCCCCAAGAGGGGGACGCCATTTCTCAATCAAGCCCCCCCCCCCCCCGCATCCCGCTCGGATGAAGGCCGAGCCGCCTGCCCCACGGGTCGGGCCGCCCACACTGGGCCGGACCGGACCGCCCGCGCCCAAACCCCACGTTTTCAGAGAGATCCATTCAAATGCCCACATCATGGGAAACAGACCTCTAATCGATGCACCATCAGTTGCGTTGGGATCCCTGGATCGAGACGGTCATGTTGGTTTATTATACATAAGGTTTTGGAGAACTATGGGTACGACCGGCTTGGTTCGAACACAAAACCAATCGGGCCCTCAAAGCGAAAATGCATATAACTTGAGCTCCGGACGTCTGATTGAAGTGTTGTTGACATTGTTGGATTCCTCTTAGTGAGAAGGTTCTTTTGGCCTACTCCGCTCAAGGTTTGGACGCAACTGGAGTATGGCTGGGTTGGTATTAGATTAAAAACCAACAGGGATCTTGGGACAAAATATCCAATAACTCTCACACCGGGCGTCCGATTGACAGGCCATCTATTGCGTTGAGTTCCTATTGATGAGATGGATAATTTTGAAACATCAACTCAGGACTTCGTGACAGTTGATGTATCAACCCCTTGGATGGTGGAGTGAACACTCCCAGAATCGAGCGTGCTATGTGAGGGAACCCTAGAGCAGGCTGCGACGAAGATGACGACTTCTGTACTGGGATCCTCTGTGGGTTCGACGAGGACGACTACCATACTAGGATCTCAGTGGGATCGACGTGGATGACAACCGTACTGGTGATCCTCTGTGGGTTCGACGAGGACGACTACCGTACTAGGATTCTCGGTGGGTTCGACGTGGTTGACTACCATATTGGGATCCTCCGCGGGTTTGACAAGGACCACTACCATACTGGGATCCTCCGTGGGTTCGTCGATGACGACTACCGTACTGGGATCCTATGTGGGTTTGACGACGCTTTCTACCATGCTGGGATCCTCCGTGGGTTCGACAACGATGACTTCTATACCTGGATCTTCCGTGGGTTCAACAGCAATGAAATCTGTACTTGGAACCTATGTGGGTTTGGCAGAGGAGATGATTCTGAGGCTACATCAATCATCTCCACCCATCTTCGTGATGTGTATACCTATGTTAGCAGAGTCTTGATTTTCAATCATTATCTTCGATATGATTGACTTTCTATCCTATGTGGATTGGGATGTATCTTCCTACGTGGATGGAGTTATACTTTCCTGCGTGGGCTGGATTGTACTTGAGCTCATGAGTTGGAGCAGAACTAGAATTGATGACTTAGGTATATGTATGGGCATACACCTAAGTAGTGTTGGTTGATACTTGTGTCTTTCCTTTGTGATTTATCCTTTGTGGATTCTGGGAGACCTTCAGGAGTCTCAGGGTCCCTACTGAGTATCGTACACTTACCCATGCACGGTCTTCGCATATACTACGATTTTGTGGGTTGAAGACGACGGACAATGCTGATCATGGCTGAGGCTTGAGGAGAAGACGGTACCCGGAGGTGTACTATTAGTTGGGACGTACACGGAGAGGACGGCCGGACTCGAGGAGCCGACAAGACTGACTGTACTCACCCTTCGAGTGGGAGTTCTAAGAGGACGTCCTGGAGGTTGCTGCTTGTATTTTAGTTGTTGTAATTTACTTTTCAGTTGAACTGAACTTCCAATTGGGTTTGTATACTGGCCCATTTACTTTCCAGCACTTACTTGTGTATAAAGATTACTTAGTGTTTACTTCAGTTTGCGTACTATGTGGTGTTTGTTTTCTTTTATAAAGGCAATGACTTCCCTTTTATTGGGATTTACGCCTTTGGTGCTAGTCTCCATCCCCTAGCTTATAGAAGGCGGGCTTGGGGTAGTCACGGCACGGGTCCCGAGGATGGGTCGTGAAAAATTGGTATCATAGGAGTTCAGTTCTACCACAGAACTCAAGACTATGATCTCACTTCTTTGTGAAGCAATAGTGTTAAGGGTATTGAGTATGGATATCAGTACAGGGATTCCAGTGTTGGTGCGGCGGCCGAGGTATCCATACACTAGGACCTTGACATCTGATTTCTGACTCAGTGCATGAAGACATTGATAGCATGTGTGTTTCAAAGTTTTCTTTGTAATTACTTGTGTCAGCTCACCCGGTATACTGTACTGACCATGGAACACATGTTTCTTTTCAGGATGGCTCCACGATGATAGTCAGCTAGGGTTCCATGCTTTGTATGAGATGGAATCCCACCGAGCGACGAGGCCTCGGTGTAGGGAACCATTACAACGGAGGCACCGACGGTAGCTCTACCCACCGAGCCACCGATGCCTCCATCCCCAGCATCTGAGAGTGAAAATCGGCTTATTGCACTGCACGAGATTCAGCGTCAGAGACTGCCCAGGTTTTGTGGGGAGACAGACCCTTAGGCAGTCAAGGATTGGGTGGAGGCTGTTGTTCGAGTTTTCAGATTATTAGGGACACCATCTGACCTCATGGTGATCCTTGCAGCGAGTCTCCTGCATGCAGTAGTAGGTAGATGGTTGAGCCTGATGCTCCAGGTGAACGAAGAGGCATCAATTCTTTAGATGGACTTTGGGAGCCTCTTCTGGTCAAAGTTCGTTCCATCCACCCTCCGTGCGGTGCACATCCAGGAGCTACTACAGCTGCGGAACGACAGCCTGACATTAGCCCAGTACTTGGCGAAGTTTACTGATCTCTCGCGCTACTCCACAGATATGGTACGAGGCCTGTTCTTAAGGGCTCAGACCTTTGATCAGGGACTGAGGCATGAGATCAGGTCTTCAATGATCTCCCTCAACATCCCGACGTAGGTGGGGTTGCTGGAGAGAGCTCTTCTAGTAGAGAGTTTTCTCGCTGAGCAGTCACCAGCGGCGAGACCCTCCCCAGGACGACCTGCAGCAGAGTCCTCTGCAGCGGGCAGTAGACAGATGACGCCGAGGACTAAGAGGGTCAGACCATTAGATGAGAAGTCTCAGGAAACAGTTTTGTTTGTGCAGGGCATATGAAACAGAGCCATCCACACGAGGAGCAGACAATGCTATGCATGCGTTGGGAAGGGTCACATGGCTAGAGACTGCCTGACCTGCCCTGTAGATGAGTAGCAGGCTGTAAGGGGACCTCCCAGGCAGAGGTTCGACTGTGGAAGTTTGCAGGGAACAGGGGGACGAGGAAAAGGAGTAGGCCGAGCAGTGGGTGGTGGGCGACGATTTGAGGGCCTACCACCACCACCACGAGGAAGACCACACCGACTACGGGGAACGGGTGGACATGGGAGAGCTTAGCTTCAGGTAGCTAAGGATTACAACAATGGAGCTCTGGGAGCGGATGGACAGAAGTAGGACTATCTCCAGACATGGAGGCTTTTTTTCATGATGCTTCTAGATTTGTTAATGTTTTGTTTATGGATGCTTTCTATCTTTATACCTTGAGCTGCAGTAATAAAAGACACTTATTCTTGTGACATTTTCTTCCCTTTCCTATTTCTGTTTTTGATACTGAGAGGTTCCGGTTAAAACCGTTGACTTGACCCTCACTTTCTAGATTCCTCCTGGGGGAGACCTAGTGACCACACACTGCTTCCGACAGTGTGACTCGACCCCTGGAGGTGAGAGTAACAGATGGATCTCTTGATAGTAGCATCGAGGCCTTACAACATGGTCCATGGCATGAAATGGTACCATTCATATCAAGACTGACTGTATTAGGAAAAGGACGTGGTTCATCCAGGGGATGAGACTAGATTTTTCTATTCGGCAGAGGAGTAATTTCAACAGCTCTTGTAGATCGTAGACGAAGAAGGGGGGAGTCGAGTTCTTACAAATGGCTAGTCTCACCCATTGTTCATCAAGCAAACGGATTACAGTTTTCACCAACTCAATAGTATCAGGTGTATCTTTTCTCAGATGGACATGAACCTAAGATAGCGGCGATGGCTTGAGTTCCTCCAAGATTATGACATCGGGACAGTTTATACTCCTTGGAAGGGAAATGTTGCAACGGTTGCTCTTAGTATGAGATCGGGCATTCATCTGTTAGGTATGGTGAGACAACAACTGGATATGTTTTCAGATATCCTTTGTGGATAGTTTTAGAGTGAGCATGTGTAGAACCATAGATGGTTCAGGCTACGATGGAGAACGTGCATATCATCCAGGAGAAGATGAGGACAGCTCAGAGCCAACAGAAATCTTATGCTGACAGGAGAGACCACTAGAGTTCGAGGATGGCGACCACATTTTCTTATGGGTCTCACCTCGACATGGATTACATTGATTTGGCCGGGGTGGAAAGTTATCTCCATGCTTCATCAGACCATTCCAGGTTCTCAGTAGGATAGGAAAGGTGGCTTATCACATGTCTCTACAACCTTAGTTGCACCATGTTCACGACGTCTTCCACGTATCTCACCTGAAGAGATACGTGCACGACCCGACGCATATCATCGACCCTAGGGAGGTGGACATCGATGACAAGGACACTTTTAATGAGGTTCTAGTGGAGAGCGAGGATCGACCGGAGCGGGTCCTACATGGACCTTCGATACCTCTAGTGCGCATCAGGTGGCATCACAGGAACATGCAAGGGAGCACTTGGGAGCGGGAGGCTCAGATGCATGCACAGTACCCACTTTTGTTTCCCTATTTTTTGATGTATCTTTACAGGGACATAAAGCCCTGAGGTGGGAGTAATATAAAGACCTGTAAATTTCAAGGAATTTTTTTTCTAAAATTCTTTGGGATTTTACATGTACACAATTTCTGTCGTGACCTAATTATGAGGCCCAGTGTGCCCGGAATCAATTTCTGATGTTTAGATTGGGTACTTTCAGTGAACGAACGTGCGGGATTTTCTATCTTTTGAACCGGTGCTCAGAATCGAAATCTGAGGGCACCAATGAAACCACAGCACTGGAAATTTCATAAGAAGAGCTTTGTTGGAGTTGCGTTTGCTCGGGGGGGGGGGGGGGGGGAGTTGTTTAAAAAAAATAAGGTTTAAGTGTTATGTGAAATAAAGTTGTCTCACAACTTTATTTCTCTCATCTAAGTTGTTTAACTCCCATGTGTGGGAGTTGGGGTGGGACTCAATAAAATCCTAACCCCTCTTGATTAGGATATTTGTGAGGTGGGGCCCACACGAGCCCCGCCCCTTCAAATTCGCTAACTCCTCTAAACCCCTCTAAAATTATGTGACACTCCCTCACATTAATGTTTCCAACCTAACTCCATTTAATTTTGACAACTCAAGATTAATTAAATAGAGTGAATTCAAATATTGAATTTTGAAAAATGTTGGCATGAGTAATAAAATAAGGCAAAATCCTTATTTTATTTTTGTTCTTTTTGTTGTGTGGAGATTTTGGAGAGAATAATCTATGTTTTAAATAACTTCATCTTCTACATTGAAGAATGCCGAGACTTCTATGAAGAATGTCTTCAGGACGTTCCATCTTCTCTCCGCTTCAATGAAAGGGAGACGTCGCTTCCGCCTCGGACGTTCTCCATCGACATAAATGGAACCTCACCCAGGGACGCCGTCTTCCGTGAAAAAAGCTTCCGCAATCTTCTTTGAGGTAGGGGTTTTTTCCTTTGATCAATTTTGGTTATCATCTTCGTGAATTATTAAGACCGCTTATTATCATTATAATGGGAGGAGGTCAGACCACACAAAAATGGACAATCCTCCTCCCCTTTTCATCTTGATCTTCATGAATCGTGATGGAAATGACGGCGCGGTGACGTTGCACCACGCGGGAATGGGAGAACTGTGTCCGCAGCGGGCCGCAGCGAAGGTGCGCAGTGCCGTCACGCCATGCCGGTGTAGCCTAAGGAAGCCGCAGGTAGGAGCGGGCTGCGGTGGAGGGGCGCGGCGCCATCGCGCCGCGCCGGTTGGATAGGGGTCGTGGCCTAAGGGCGTGGCAGCTCTCCGGCCAGCCATTATGGCCGACCGTTTTTCGAAAGTCCGGGGGTCGTAACCCACGACAGGTGGCAGGGGTGGGCCCTGCAAGAGGGGGCCTCCATTTTTCAATCAAGGGGGGTAGTCCCCACCAGCATCCTGCTCGGCCGAAGGCCGAGCATCCGGCCATGTGGGTCGGGCCTCCCGCGCCGGGCCGGGCCGCCCGCACTGGACCTGACCCCCGCACCGGGCCAGACCATGCCATCCAGGCCCGGCCACACCCAATCGGTCCAAACCTGGACCCAGGTCGGGTTGACCCAGTTCGGTCTGACCCATGGGGGTATTTGGTTGGGTCGGACCGGGCCCAAACCCCCTGTTTTCAGACAGATCCATTCAAACACCCATATATTGGGCTAAGGACCTCCGATCGACACACCGTCCATTGTGTTGGGATCCTCGGATCGAGATGGTCCTTTCGTAATATTATACTCAAGGTTTTGGAGAACGTTGGGTATGACCAGCTTGGTTCGAACACGAAACCAACCTGGCCCTCGAAGCGGAAACGCATATAACATGAGCTCTGGACGTCCGATTGACGTGTCGTCATCTTGGTTGGATTCCTCTTAGTGAGACGGTTCTTTTGGATTACTCCGCTCAAGGTTTGTATGCAGCTGGATTGCGGCCGGGTTGGTTTTAGCTTAAAAACCAACTGAGCCCCTCGGACGAAAAAGCCAATAACTCTCAGACCGGGAGTCCGATTGACGCGTCGTCTATTGCATTGAGTTCCTATTGATGAGACGTAACATTGAGATACATAATCTATGGACTTCGTAAGAGTTGATGTATCGACCCCTTGGCTCATGGAGCAAACCCACTCGGAATCGAGTGTGCTCTGTGCGGGAACCCTAGAGCTGGCTGCGACAAAGATAACAACTTCTGTATTGGGATCCTCCGTGGGTTCGCCGAGAATGACTACCGTACTAGGATCCTCAGTGGGTTCGACGTGGATGACTATCGTACTAGGGATCCTCTATGGGTTCGACGAGGATGACTGCCGTACTAGGATCCTCAGTGGGTTCGACGTGGATGACTGCCGTACTGGGATCCTCTGTGGGTTCGACGAGGATGACTACAATACTGGGATCCTCTGTGGGTTCGACGATGATGACTACCGTACTGGTATCCTCTGTGGGTTTGACGATGACATCTACCGTGCTGGGATCCACCATGGGTTCGATGATAATGACTTCTATACTTATATCCTCCGTGGGTTCGACAGTGATGACATCTGTATTTGGAACCTACGTGGGTTCGGCAGAGGAGATGATTCAGAGGATACATCAATCATCTCCACTCCTATTCGTGATGAGTATACCTGTGTGAGGTGAGTCTTGATTTTCAATCATTATCTTTGATATGATTGACTTTCATTCTTGTGTGGATTGGGATGTACCTTACTGTGTGGATGGAGTTATACTTTCCTGTGTGGACTGGATTGTACTTGAGCTCGTGAGTTGGAGCAGAACTAGAATTGATGTCTTAGGTATATGTATGGGCATATTCATAAGTTGTGTTTGTTGATACTTGTGTTCGTATCTTTCCTTTGTGGTTTATCCTTTTTGGATTCTGGGAGTCCTTTGGGAGTCTCAGGGTCCCTACTGAGTATCATATACTCACCCCTACATGGGCTTCACCCACACTACGATGTGTGGGTTGGAGACAATGGACAGCACTGATCGTGGCTGAGGCTTGAGGAGCGGATGGCACCTGGAGGTGGACTATCAGGTGGGACGTACACAGAGAGGACGATCGGACTCGAGGAGCCAACGAGACTGACTGTACTCTCCCTTCAGGTGGGAGTTCCTAGAGGACGTCCTGACAGTTGTTGCTTGTCTTTCAGTTGTTGTACTTTAATTTTCAGTTTTATTGCACCTCCAGTTGGGTTTGTATACTGGCCCATTTACTTTCCAGTACTTACTTATGTATAGAGTTTACTTATTTTTTACTTCAGTTTGTGTACTCTGTGGTGTTTGTATTCTTTTATAAAGGAAATTCCTTCCCTTTTATAGGGATTTACGCCTTTGGTGCTAGTCGCCTGCCTCAGGCCTATGGAAGTCAGGCTTGGGCTAGTCACGGCACGGGCCCCGAGGATGGGTCGTGACATAAATAATGAATGAATTATCATAATAAATATATATATTATAAAAAGTAAAGCCAGATTCCAAATAATAAATAAAATGAGAAGAAATAGAAAAAAATATGGAAAGGGAAAAAATGAAAAACCCATCAATTTATTTAATAACATGACTATCATAAATGGATAAGGCATAATCTATGTTGAAAGGATGATAATTAGTGAACATTCAATTTAAATTACTATGAATCCAATGCATGTAGAGAAAATATTATTGTGGAAATATCTTGTATCTAAATAACTAAACATTGAATGAAGGAAATTAGAAATTATTGGTTATCATGTTTCCAAGGTACATGATACCATCACCATCAAGACAATTTAAAATACGATTTAAAAAATTATTGGTTAAACTCCATGCGACTTAGGGTAGCCAACTAATTCTTCCCATGAGGCCACCAATTCCTCAAAAGTCTATATATATATTTTCCCACCTATATTTTACCTTCCAAAAGTACTCCTCATATATTTAATATTTCATTTAAATCAAAATAAATGTTCCTTATCAAATATCTGAATTGGGTAAAAGATACATATTTATTAATATTTTCTCAAATTAATGTGCATTTGGTTTAAAAAACTAAATATATAAATAATATAAGGTTTATGAGGATAACATAATCATGATAAATAATATATATATTTATTAAAAATTTATTGACCAATGATCTAAAGAAGGAGCATAATATAAAAGAAGGTTAATAGCTAAAAAATATGGATCAAGTAAGTGATTTTCAATACTATCATTGAAAAATTTACCATAAGCCATCCATAAGACGAAATTTTTTTTTATCAACATACAAGTAACCAATATAGTGAGAATAAATTTTTTTGGTCATTTATTAAAATAAAGGCAATAAAATGTTCAATAAAAATGATATTTAAGAAAATATCCAATTGAAATATGAAAAAATTTTGAAATTTATTTTCATTTAAAATATTACTTTAATATTTTTTAAAAACAACCTTGGAATGTTGAAAATTTATCTTTAATTAAATGGCATTCATATAAAAGGTAATTTCTTACATAATATAAATAACTTTAATTGTGCATGGAAAAAAGGATAGAAATGTGCCTTATTTGGAAAGTGATGAAAATATTTATTTCGAAACAAATTTAAAAAGAAGAAATGGGTAAATTTTTCTCAAAATAAATAATTTTAAAACTATTAATGAAAATTTATTTGAAAAAATTAATTTGTATGAAAGAAGATTTCTAGCTGAAGAGTGAAAAAGAGTCGGAATTCATTAAAACATTTTCTCAATAATTTTATATACCAGAGAGGGTAAAATAGTTCTATCAAAAGTATTATATAATGAATAACCAAATATAATATAATTAATTTTTTTATTAAAAATAGTCTTATAATTTTCTTTTTTGTAAATTCATGAATAAAAAATCTTGAATTGAATGAGATTATGAAATAAACCTTCAAAATAATCCGAAAATTGAAGTGACAATTAATCAATGAATTAATTATTTGTATTATATATATATCCAAATAAAATTATAATAACTAAAATATATATTAACAATACATTATAAAAATAATCAAAGTGTATTGATACCAATCAAAAAGTAATATATCCTAATAAAAATTAATTGAGTTCTGAAATTCATTACCATGTGGTAACTTCTATTTCAAATACCCTAATTTGATGTAATTAATATTGATACTAAAAAATTAATTATTAATGATATATTCATGATATAATATTCCATGGGATTTATATACACCATATAAAAAATATTAGTTTTATAACTATATAATATTCCTTAATGAAATGAAATTGAGTTGTAATCCATTACATTATGATTGTTTTTTGTTGAACTTTTTTAACCTCATATATAGTTTATTTAGAGATGAAATTAACTTATTCCCAAAAACATAATAATTTTTATGATATAATAGATGACCATTTTATAACATCTTATGACCCATTCATTAATAATCATTCCTTATTATAATCATTTTGGTTTTTATTTTCCTTGATTTCTCATTCATATTTCGAAATGAGTCATCTGGTTCTTGGGAATATTATATAGTTCTATCATCACTGAAATATTAATAATTAAATAATTATCATATTTTTTTATCGATTGTACCTTCAATAAAAATATATATTTTTGATTATTAAAAATGATGTGCGTTAAGACCATGGGGATGGTATACCATACATACGCATTAGTATCGTTTCTATTTTTCACCGATCATTATGAAAAAGATTTATGTAAAATTTTACAAAATAAAAAATGGTCATAATATTCTTAATAACACTTTTTCTTATATATTTCATCTATGTGGTGTGGTTATGGTAATAGAGTCACCTGAATGTTTTGAATACAGTAGTCCACATATACACGAACAATGTTATCATATTAACCAAATCCAAAACGAATGTAAGAAAATGATGCTTATTTTTTATAGAATGATTTATATGACATTAATATAATTTTTATATAATTTTTATCAAATATAATCATTAAAAGTATTCCTTATCAACTTCATGGTAATGTATTAGTGAAAGGCGAATTACATCGCTTCATAAGGTGGGAGTCCTCCATACACACAAGGGACATTATCATGTCTCTTACGTAATTGAATATAAAAATATATATTTGATATAATGACTCCAATGGTATAATAATTTTATAAATATTAGATATATATATTATGAATCATCATACCCAACCTTGTGAGGTGGAAATAGATAAATGAATAACATCTATTAACATGGCAGTAGTCTGTTGAACACACGAATGATGATTTAGAAATCCATTTGATGAATGTGGAGATGTTTTTTGGTAAATATATTATTATAAAACATATTATTATATTAAATATACTTATTTAGTTTTATAACCCATTAATAATAAAAATTTAAGGATGTGGAGAGAGACATAAAATATGTATCATTCTCTAGGAATATTTCATCTTCATCATGTATCGAGTTTATGTTTTCCCTAATGCATTAAAATTTTGAATTAAATCCCATAATAATTATAATAAGTTAAGGGTATGGAATTTGTGGAGGAATTTTGTTAGTTCTTGGATGATCCAATGTGGATTTAATGTTTAAATGGGAAGAGGTAGAGGTGGGATTTTATAGGTGGGGGGACTAAAAAGCTTGTAATTTTTTGGAAGAGTGAATTCCACCGGCATTTTGTTCATGTAACCAGGTCCCAATTTTTTATAATAGATGGTATAAGGAAGGAATATGTATTTAATATATTTTTTGACATGTTATGGTTCATTCTCACTACTTATTTCGTATGTTTAAATACCATGTAAACTATTTTTTTACCTTCATCGATGTAATTAATTTTATCTGATTTTCAAAATAAATTGAAAAAAATCCTAATTTAATATAATATACATCTAAAATATATTGATTCAAATATTGAATTAATTTTCTCTAAACTAAATCAACATAATTTGAAAAATATAATTTAATATTAATTTAATTGATGTGTTGAGTTTTTTGGTTTATAAAGTGAAAATTTTCAATTGTTCACAAAGTTTTTATTTCAAAACATAATCAAAAAATGATTAAAATGGAAGATATATTATTAATAAATGTAAAATAAAACTATTTTTATATTAAAAAAACTCAAAATTAAATTTATAATTAAAAATTATTTCATCAAAATGTATTTTGCAATTAAGATTCATTATTTTTCACAACTCATCAACAACATGTATCTTTTCAAAAAATATAAAAAATTCACCAGAAAATAAATTTTATTTTATAATTTATAATTTTTTTAATATTTAATAAAAATTATAATAGTGTTAAAAATGATTCCAAATTATGTCCGCTAAGCCTGAATTAAAATCATTTATTTAAATAGTATATTTCTGAACACATTTCTTTTTTTATTAAATAAATATTTTTACTACTTTTAATTAATAAATATAAAAAAAATTTAATGTATATATTTTCACAAGATATTTAATAATATTCATTCACTCCATTCCATTGACTTAGTGATAAATGACAAGTAAAATATTAAACTTTATAGTATATTATTGTTAAATAAATCCCACACATTCATGTAATGCATGATATCGATGAAATATTCTTTGCGTGTAAAGCATTATAACAAAGTATTTCATGCCTTGAAATATCTAGAATATATTTAATTTATTTAAAATATTTTATGTACCAAAAATTCTCATTATCAAATATTCTTTTATATTCGTAGTGTTGCGTGTTACACACACAAACAAATATGATGTTTAAATTATAAAATTTAGGGGTGTTGCGCAAATAATTTTTAGGGATGATCACTAAGAAGGAATGGAAATATTTTTTCAAAAATTGATCAATAATAAATATAACCACATAAAATGAAATGGATATGAACTATTAGATCATCCGTGATAAACAGAAATAATAAATATAGTGGGAGAAAATGAAATTGAATACTTTAAGTATTTGGATTACATCATTGGATGAAAACTAGCCTTAGTATTCCAAAGTCTCATCGATATACTCATAGAACAAACTAGTGTTCTATGTGATAAAAATTAAATTTGAGACAACTCTCATCCTCCCAAGGAAATTATCACTAATTTGTATTTATATAAATTAGGTTGACAACCATTGACTCTATGAAGTATCAATTGTCTCCCATGTTCTAATATAATAAATATCATACAGTAATGAAATCCATAATATTTTATATGCCCAGAAACTCAAAAAATATTGTACACCAATTCATCCTTTTAAAATTTTCCATTTAAATTCATCTCGAATACATGAAATATTTTATATTTTATTGGAAACCCACTTTTGGGAAGCCAAATTTTGGAAAATTGCAATCAAATTTATTAAATCATGTTTTAAATAAAAAACCAGTGAATGTTGATTCATTATAAAACAACCCATCTATATTAATATATATATATATATATATATCTATGTGTGTGTGTATTGGAATATACATATTACATGAATATATATAATCATTAAAAAAATAATTCCATTTTGATTAAATTAAGGGGTGTTGGTAAAATAATATTCATAGAACATATGATTACATTAAAAAAATGATCAAAAATACAGAATCTATGAGTAAAAATATTTTCAAACTATCATTAAAATATTATAAAAATCTCAAATTAATAATAAATATAAAATTATTAAGAAACACAATTAGATTTCTTATACGATCAGAAATCCTAAAAAATTAATTAATATTCCATTAAAAATAATAAAGGGATTAATAAAATTATAAAAAATTCCTATTTCATTTAATAATTTATTATTAAAATTTAATTAAACCAATATATTATTAAATTAAAAAAAACAGAAACTAAAAAACCAAAATCACAACATAGTCTTTTAGAAAATATATAATACATTTAAGCCCTAAAATATATGGTGTTCATGTGTGATTAAATCCCAAAAAATATGAAGAGGTATAAAAAAATCCCCAATATGAAATAATAAAAATAATTGTCATAGAATAAAAAATAAACCCCCATATACTGTCTAGGTGAGGGAAAATCATAGTGAGGGAGACAATAAAATCATAGAGGATATTATTTGGTAGGTACATGGGGGATAATATTCCCTAAACATAAGTGATCACTCACTAAATATTTAGGAATAATGGATGAATGTATTTCGTGGATGAGGGTTGAACATGTTGGGGACACCCTATGGGTGACAACCCTTAATCGTGGAGGGAGGGCGTTAACGAGTGTATTATTGTATTTTTCATTAAGGCAATTTTGGAATTGAAATCGATTAAAATTTTAAATATTTTGTTGTATCTTGATGGTTTAAATGTATTGAGGACCAATTGTGAACCACTCATTGAGAACCAGAAGGCACTCATATGGATGGATCAAATAGATATACGAGCCATGTGATAATAATAAATAATGAATTTTTGCATAACTGAACTTATTTAATAGAACATAATTATTTCTAATATTATAATAAGAAAATTATTCTTAAAACATCTATAAATGAAAGGAGTTTAGGAATGGAACTTATTATAAAAACATAATATCTAATATATAAATATAATTAATTAAACATGTGACATGTTTTTATCATAATAACCACCTGATATAAAAAGAAAAAATAATATAGAACATATAATAAGTCCAAAGAGAAAACTATTGATGATATTTAATTTGAAACTAAATTCCAAACCCATGAAGAATTTGTTAAATGTTTGGATGTTTATAATGATAATAATCAGATATTCTACAAAAATAAGAAAAAATCCATAAAATTGAGGCATATTCCTAAAATTTACCAACTATAATATGATAGTAGAAATTAGGATTATTATAATCCCTAATACCTCAAATACATCACTATTATAATGTGGGGGAAACACTACAATCTTCTCTAACCTAAATAACATTTTTTTCTCATTGTTGAAGAGAAACAATATTTGATAAAAACTACTCAATTAATGTACCTTTTGAAGATAAAAATATCTACACTTGAATCATGAAAAGGATGAAATAATAATGGATATATTTTTGTATAAATAATTCCAAATGAATCTATAAATCCTTATCAAGTTAGGGATTATTATGTATATACTTGAATTTGATCATGAATATAACATCAAACATCTTCCCAATCATGTTCACATACCCATGGGAGAAAACCCTCCTTATATTCCTCTATTAAAACCAATGATTGAAATTAACTACAAAAAAACTACCAATCTTATTAACCTATTTCATTTAACTCAACATCAATAACTATATAAATGAACCTCCACTGGTAATACATACCTTTCAATAATCTGACAATGAATATAATTCTATACTCCATTCTCAAATAGAATAGTTAAAAATAAACTATATTATCTTTTAACAACCTCTCTATTTGTTTATTTCATAATTTACATACATATTTCAATAAAATCCAATATTTAAAAATTGTTAAATCATTCTCAATTGAAGCAAAACCATCAAGACCAATTATCCTATGATCATATGGAACATTATAATTAACATCAAAACTAAACACAACCATTCATTGATAGATTCATACTATTATATATATAATATGGAATTCTGAATCTTTCTCTATGTAAATGTAATTCAGAAAATTCCTTTAGAATAAAATTATTTTATTCTTCCTTTACAATGTGATAAAATTTTTCAGAAGAGGAAATAAACTTCATTAATATAACACACCTAGGCCATTAACCTATAATTATTATAATACTAAATTAGTGTATTCAATAGTATTAAGGTATTTATGTACAATACAGAGGACATTACTATATACTATCTGGTCTCTCTTTCATATATCACATAAAATGACAGGATTATACTTTTTTCATAATGAAATAATGTCTTTATAGAGAAATTCATAACTAAAAATAGTACCCTTTATCTTATATGAAGAATAATTCCACCCAACCAGTGTTAACCACCACTAATTCCCCAAATGCAATGGTGGTGAAGATACGAGAATTACTAATTTCCAACCTAAAAAGGGAAATATTTAGAAAATTGCAATTAGGGGAAAATACAAAAAATATAGGGGTAATTAATATTTTTATATATATAATAATAATACATGTTTCCAATAAACAATATTGCTATAAAATAAAATATATCACCCACCCATCTATAAGAAGAAATGGATTTATTTTCAAACAAGGACATAAAATCTCCCAATATATATTAAATAACAACACTCATATAGCTCAAACAGATCCAACAAACCATTATACTATAAGCAATCAATATCTACCATTATGCATAATATATAATAAAAATATATAAAAACTAATAAATATTAATGTTTGTGATGATTAAATTTCATATATTATGATAATACTAAGAATCATTAATGACTATCTAAAAGAATCCCACTAAATCCATCTTTAATAAATAGATAAAAATAATTGAGGATCATCCCTTGTCAACCAAATCTCATGTAACTAGGGTCCAATCACTACTTCCACATACAGGTATAATTTAAAAAAATTTCATTTAAATATATCATGATTAGTTCCACAAACCTATATCACAAAATATCCAGTTTTCTGGATATCCCAATAGAAAATTTGGGGTTGGTACCATTACTTCCCTTATGCACATATGATATCCACATTCCTAAAAAACAAACAACATCACTACCACATAATTATCTTGCATAAAAATAATAAAACTACATCCACACAGAAAAATAATTGCACATAAACATGGTATGACCTCATGGAAGATAATGTTTTTATGAGTATATAGACATCATTATCATATATATTCTAGATAAAGGGTTTTCATCCTATAAATAAATGTTCCAGTGGGAATCATTCAGTTTTCTAGACTAATGGCCTGTGAATAGTCAAAAAATGTATATATAATTCAAAGTATTACTAGTATAATTTTCTATTTGTTATTATCAAATTAATTACACTATCATTTCATCATAATGTAATTTCTCTATAATAACATATGATGAAGCATCTACCAAGAAAAAAATAAAAAATCCAAACAATCGTCAATTGAAATATTCATTCTCATTCCACATCCAATTAAATATCATATTATATAATTTAACTCCCAACAACATATAATTAGGCATATTATGTTTTTAATATATTGTTTTTATAAAATTCATCAAAGATTACAACATATCCATTCCTTCATATTTATTTTCCACTTATATAATCCAATATTTCAATTTAATTGAATCATCCATTAAATATTTCAACACAACCAATTCCCAATTTTTTTAAATCCATTAATTATATTAAATATAAATTATCTATTGGTATCAGAACACATTCAATGTATCAAACAACCTGTCTAAAAAATTATTTACATCATTAAAAACTCAACCTCATTATCTATCAACTATAGTAAAATTATTTCCACCACTGAAAAATATTAAATAATCATAGTGTTCGATAACAAAAAGTGAAATTTCCTCATAAAAATGAAACAATATTTGTTTTTGTTATTTATTTAGTCATATATTATATAATTATAAAATAATAATTAAATAAATTAATTTTGTACCAATATTTCATTATATTAGATTATTTCAAATCGGTAATACAATTTAAAAACAAAAAAAATCACATATAAAAAATAAATTTAGAATATAAAAGAAATTTTAATGTTAGACTAAGAGAGATATAATAAACATGTCAACATAAATCATAAATTCCACAAATGAAACCCATATACAGATAAAATAATGTGATTATTTTACTTTATAATGATAGATTCCATCACAGTATTGTTATTAAACAAAATCATGAAAATTACACCTCTAGTAATAATATCATAGAGAAAATGAAAATCCTATATTCCAATTGAATAATGAATGTAAATATGATTTAAGAAAAATATTTCATCCTCTATGGCATTTTATTCATCACATAGTAATCTAAAATCCAAAATAAATATTTCTTTTCTCAATATATCACAGAAACACCATCATTACTAAAAATTCTCATTATATAAACTCCTTGTGATGAATAAAATGTGATAAAATAATAATGAAGTTGTAGAGGATAAAATTTTAACAAAATAGATCAATCACATGATAGTAATGGGCTATTTTTCTACTCATGAAATTAAAAATGAAAAATATGATACAGAATAGCGTTGAATTTAATGAATGGAGATGGAATCAAAATAAATAATTGATGTGAACTAATTTATCATAAAACTAGATTTAAAACACCGTGATGTGTTTAGATAAAACTAATTAATTATTTATATTTGTAAAACATGATCACTGAATAGTTGAAAATATGATGAAGTTAATCTAAAAAATATATCTTGTTATTTCCTTAATCAAATAAAACATAATAAATACTTTGACATATTTAAAAAAAATCATGACTATTATATCTTAACATTCCAACACCAGTATTACAAAAAAAATATTACAGTCTACATGACATGCAATTTATAATAATAAGGACCACAATGGGAATTTTAACACTTTAAATGGAAGAAATGGATTTAATTCAAAATATGTGACCATTAAACCATGATACAGTTAATGCAAATATGTTTTCATATATCCCAAATTCATTAGACAAGGAAACACTTCTATGTGAACATGATTAAATCCTCAGGAACAATCTGTTGAGTTGAATACAGTTATGTATTTTTCTTACAATAACAATATTACATAAATTAACTACTAAACACCCACAAAAATCAATTGCAATAATTATAACATCTTTGAGAAAAAAAATATAAGAACAAAAATACACAATCTTTTATAGTATTAGAAATATAAATATTACATAATGATAATCATCAGTTATATATTATTAATATTTAAGATAATTAATTTATATAAATATATACTATTTGGATATAAATCTTATTAAATATGAAATAATGTTTTGCAAAAAAAATTTTAGAATCTGTTTTTGATGATTTAATATTCTCTAGTCAGTATCTCTCTCTTGGATGATACCTATATGAAAATGTAAAGTAATAGTTTTATATTATATCAATCACTATTTCCATAAAAATATAAAGTGTATGTAATATTTGTGTTTTCATTTTGATGTATTTTTTAACTTTTAGTCTTGATTTTTTTCATTAGTATTACCATGTGTTTTTTGATGAAAAATTGAGAATTTTGTCATTTTAGTAGGCATCACAAGGTTGGTGCATAATTTGTCAAATTTTGCACCCTTAACCATGAAAAAATATTTCCATTTGGAATTTTTGGATTGTGGAAAAAAATACAATAGCCACTTGATTTTTTCAACACATGTGGTGTATCTTTACAACATGTCCCTCTTAGACAGTGAGGGGTGCATGGTTTTCACATGGCTCGTAAATCCATTTGGGAAAACCATTAAAACTCTCTAGGTCATTATAAATTGTGTTTGTACCCTTCACCGCTTCTATTTTTAACCCTAAGAACTCAAAAGACACTCTTTTTTTGATTATTAACCTAGGTAATTTCTTCACACTACCTTACTCCCTTTCATATAAATTGTTTGTAGATTTGGGGTGTGTTTTCTATGAATCACTAAGTATGTGCCTCTCTCCAATGAATTGGCCTATTATTAATGGTTTATCCTCCTCCTTCTTTGCATTTTTGTTCTCCCATTGGTTGGGTTACCTCTTTCATGTTAAATCATGATTATTAGTGTTTAATCTTGATTTTAGGATTTGATATTACCAATATTTTGTTTTTTTGAGGTGTGGTTGTGGTTTCACATTGCATTCAAGATGTTTACAAGCATAAAGTATATGATTCGATGTTTTAGATTTAATAGATGATTTTAGAATATCTATTGATTATATAAACATGTTGTATGGAAATTGTATGTAGTGGAAAATGTGTTCTCAAAGGTATTTGAGGTGAATATATGTAAAATTATGGTTTTCAAAACGAAATGAGATGTGTTTCATGAGTGATATCATGTTGTGTTTCTTAAAAGTGTTATATAATTTGTGAAAGTGGATCATTAATTTTTAAATTTGGTGAACCAAATTTTAATAGAGGATTTGGTTTTTGGGTGAATTTCTATTAAGGGTTTCATATGAAAAATGGTGGTTTCATATGTATATTCAAATTTATTGAGTGTACATGTGAACACAGTGATTAATGTAATATGTGAAGTAGAAATTTAGGTCGAATGTAAATAATGGAATCTAGGTTTGTGGAATAGGATAGTATACTAGTTGACTCGAATGTGGCATGGCCCAGATTCATCTATAATGGCTTAAGATTAATAATCTAACTATATTGTGATGATGATTAGATACCACTAGAAATTAGGATGGATTCTTATATAGTGGCACATGCAGGTGGACATCAGTGGTCATTTTTTTTATTCCTTGTTTTAGCATGATATGAGGTTCCTATGTCCCAATATTTATAAAACCATTATGTATTGTGAATGATTCTCTTTAGTTGTTTCACATACCATCGACATATGGTGGACCTAAATGTCATGTTAATTTGTATAGAATATTCCTTGAAATTTTTTCCCTTGAAATGTGTTGTCCATTTTGTTTCCTTGTTCCTTATTAAAACTAGACAATGGATTTTCCTTATCATGTTTTTGCATGGAATATTTTCTTTTGGATGGACTCCAAATGGTATTTGGCTCAGACCCTATATACTCCTTTTCTTGTATCTACACATCATTTTATACAACCAAGGTAAAAGTGTGATGTGTCATGGTGATTGTGGATACAATATATAGAGAAATACCTTTTTAATGTGTTGATGGTTGTGTCATGATAGTGATTTCCACATTGTTTCATAGAAGTTTTTGGGACAGTTTTGTCATTTAACTGTTTGTAGTAGTTTTGGTTTCTGGTTAATGTTATAAATTTTTTAATATGGAATTATTTGATCCATATTTGGATATGGTTATTTTTCATTATGATTCTTATAACTTTTTTATTGTAATGATTATGAAATTCGGTGAAATAATTTTCGAATCACATTGTCCGTACCTGAGAACTATTTGCCAAAAACTGTGGTCATGGATTCTACTTTTGTTTTATAGTGGTTTGGGTTTCGAGATCGATGGCATCTTGGATTGGTTTGTGGAAAAATGGTATCAGAGTGGGTTACACAAATTTTGGATAAAGTTATTTAGGGAATAATATGGATATAAATAAGCTATAATTGACAAATATTTCGGTTCTATTTATTAATGGGGTGCTTTTCTATCATACCCTATGACGGGACTCAAGTCTCTAAGGAATTTTTAGATATGAGGTTTCATATAGTACAAGTGAGACATATAGGATGAATACTATATATGGATACTGGGTGGGAAAGCTGAATTGTTTCAGTTGAATTTTCATTGTGATGGTTTTATTACATTCTATTTTAATGAATTTTTTTATTTTTTTATTGCATAAAATTTTAGGAATAGTAATATTCATGGTTTTTTATGGTTATTGATTCTTGTATAAAAATAAATCCTTGTAAATTCACATGAAACTATGGGAATAGGCCAGGGAGAGTACTCCATCACCAATTGATGAGAGATTAGTGTAAGTAGTGGTTTTGATGTCTACTCCTTATAAAAGGAGTAAAATATGGTCCTACTCAGGATAGATAATCCAAGAAATGTCTTGGTATGTACAAATCTTAGGTTTCCCCCATTTCATGCCCCCTTATTTTTGAGGTATCATAGAATATCAGAAATTGTAGGAGTGTATTGAAAATATAGATATTATGTTTGAGTTCATTGATACAATTCAGGCTATTGGGGAGAACTCTACTTCATTCACATTAGAGAATCTCAGTCAGAAGTTTAATGAATCATTTTTCCAAAATATAAAGTAAGAGAGGATGATATGGAGAGTCATTAAGGTCATTTTCAATGAGTAGTTTCATCTTGATTTACTATATTATTACATATCCTATGATTTTATAGGGTATATCTATGGAGACACTACTTGGAGGTAATATTATTATCTTATTTCTGAGTTAGTTTGGTAGGCACTAGAGCTCATTTCAAATGACCGAGTGAAGGCTCAATTTTTGGAGAAGGGGTTGCAGTATAGATACGATTACATAGTTTTTTTAAAAAAAATACATATGATGAAGTGGTTGATTTTTCAATGATGGTAGAGATTGTTCATTATAACCATATTTTCGTCCATGGATCAGTGCCAGATTTTGGAAGTATCAGAATTTCATAGAAGAATATGATGCATGATGTGCAGGGGGAGAATGAATGTGGTAGTTCAGGCCTTCCTATTTGGTGGTCTATGACTGCTAAATCAGACATGGGGTCGATCATGTTCCACCAATTAGGGATGATAGGGCATATAAGATGTTGCTAAACATCTCCTCCCACACCTTGTCACTAATATGGAGCTATGGGATAGTTTCAAAAAAATTTAGGTTCTCATGTTATTATCATTGTTGTATATGGCCTATATCATATTAAGCCATATTATCATTGTTAGATTCCTCCTGGGTAGCATTTTCTCAATTTGGAAATTTTGAATACAATGATGGGTCTTCATCAATGAAGAGTTAGTCTAGGGAACATTCAATTACTATTGATCATTCTCTAGCTTAGGATGGGATGATGAAACTCCATGTAGTGGATTTCCCACTATTGGAATCTGATAAAGGTCCTGGTATAGTTTGTGGTACTGTTATTATTGCATCATATCTATCTCTTGTTCTATTTGATACTGGTTCTTGAGTTTATTTTATTTCTTCCTTCTCTGATGATGTGTTAATGATGCCAATAGAGCTTATTCAATATGTGATGGATTTGTTAACACCACTTAATAAGAATAAAGAGCAGGGTTCTAGGTGTCTTTATTTTTCACTCACTATTTCAAGGGTCGATTTGGAATGAGATTTTATTATTTTGGTGATAGAACCCTTTAAAGATATCATTAGTATGGATTAGATGATTCAATTTCCAGAAGACATTGATTGCCATATATGGAGAATGATATTTTTAGTACCTGATTGAATTACCTAATACTTTTAATTATAATTAGATTATTGGTCGGGATGTAATGGAACTCCATTTTGGGAGTTCGGTGATTTGATAAAAAGATTTCATCGGTCGCAGTGGATGACGATTATGCAATTCTAGATCATGGATTACATCTAGTGATGGATTAATTTACATAGGGTTTTCTAGAAGATCTTTCAGGGTTGCCTCTTTTGAGGGATGTGGAGGTTTCTATTAATTTCACAACATGAAAACATATGATTTCTATTCCCTCATACCACAAGTCCCCCAATTAGTTGAGGGAATTAAAGGTATAGGTAGACGATTTTAAAAACCCAAGGGATCATTTTGCTGAGTGTTTGACCTTGCATCACCCCAGTACCATTATTGATAATGGCTGATGGAGTTCTCATGTTTTTCATTGATTATTGGACATTGAAAAATGTATCCACTAGGAATAACTACCATCTTATTAATATTAATATATTTTTTTGATCAGCTTATGGGTGAAATGTGGTTTTCCAAAATTTAATTGTGTTCTGGATTTCACCATGTAACCGTTACTAAGGTGTATGTTTTTAAAAAAGTCTTCATATGTAGGTACAACAATTTTGAGTACTCGTTCATGCATGTCATGGTAACTAATGCTATAGTGGGATTTCTGGAACTTATAAATAGGTTATTATATCAGTATCAAGATTATTTTTTTGTTGTATTTGTGGGTGGAATCATATTCTATTTAGGGATCAGGGAGGAGAATGAGCATCATTTGAGGATCATGTTGGTAACTATTTGCGTTGTTTATCTTTATGAAACATTTCCCAAGTACACATTTTTTATTACCGAAGTAATGTTTTTTGGCCTTGTAATCTATGAACATGGGGTTTTGATCGACCTCGGGAAGGTTAGTGTAGTCATTTCATGGGACCAACCCATAAATTTGATTGATATTTGAATTTTTTTAGACTTTTCATGGTATTACTATTTTTTTTGAGATTTCTCTTGGATTTCCACACTTAGGATAATGCTCGCTTGGTAGGGGTACAGTCTAAATGGTTCTAAGAGTGCCCAGAGTCCATTTTAGATCATAAAAGGCGTTTTACCACAACCCCTATATTATTTATATGAGGTGTGGAAATAGATATGAGGTCTGTATTGATGTATATAGTATGGTTCTTGGGAGTGTGCTGATGCAAGATGACATTGTGGTGGATTATGGATCTTTCTAGCTCTAACCACATGAAGGTATTACCCAACCCATGATATAGAGTTTTCATTAAGGATTCCTGCCTTAAATACAGGGAACCATGATCTTTTTGGGTAGTTTTTTTATATTTTATTTTAATAATATGAGTTCAGAATACATTTTTTCACACAATTATTTTAATTTGAGGTAGTGTCATTGGGTTGAGAATCTATATGGTTTCAAATTTGATATCATGTATACCTGGAGAAAAGGTAATGTTGTTGTAGATGATTTGAGTAAAAATGTGCATGTGTATGCTTTTAGGATGTCTAGTTACAAGTGGAAGTTGATGAACATTTTTTCTAAAATTCAGTTGGATACCAAGGAGGAAAATAGTTGTGTGTTCATTTCCAGTATCTAGTTAATACCATCTATTCATGAAATATTTTAGTGGGAGCAGCCTAGTAATGAGTTTTACAAATATTCTATATAGTTCCTTCATTGTGTGGGGAGACCATGTGATTGTTCAATGTCCCCCAAATGAATATTTATGACATAAGGGTTTCTTTATGGTGTCGTTTTATATGTGAATATCGATGATGAAGTATATCAACCAGTCTCATTGGGATATTCATCCATGTGTACCAAGATGTACTATGATGATTGTCGATTGTTATGTTGTTATGTATGAAATATGATGTGGATGAAATTGTATCACAGTGATATAAATGTCAACAGATGATAGTAGAGAACTAAATAACCCCTAGTCTGCTTCAACCATTACCTATTCATACCTCGAAGTGGGATGAGATCCCCATGGACATTATTATTGTATTGACTCATACACCCCATGGTGGAATTCCATCTTGGTATTTATTAATATTCTGACAAAATAATCTTATTTAATTCAAACCAAATATTCAAATAAGTGTATGAGTTGGTTCAGTTATATGTTCAATAGTTTGTGAGGCTTCATTTTTTTCCGTCACAATTGTTTCTTACAAGGACCCCCATTTTAAATCATTGTTTTGGGATGTCCTTCTAAAGGAAACGGGTTCAAATTTCATATTGAGTCGACATACCATCCTCAAAAAGATGGTCACATGGAGTGAGCCTATCAAATAATAGAATACATCCTTGGAGAATGTGTTTGGAATTTTATAAAGTCATGGGATAACAATTTGGTTTGGTTGAGTTTTTGTATGGAAATAGTTTCCAATATTCGATTCGAATAGATACTTTTTAGTTGATTTATTATTTTCCATGTTTCATGATCTTGTGTTGGATAGAGGTGTGTGAGACCTCATTATTGGGACCAAGCCTTATGCAAGAGACTTCTGATAAATTATAGTTAAATAGGAAGAATTTCTTATTGCTCAGTGTCGTCAAAATTCCAACAGCTATGAGAGGTGTAGAGCATTGTTGTTTCTGTGGGTGATCAGGTATTCTGAAAGTGGATCCTTTTATGGGTCATCATCATATGGGTAAGAAAGGGAAGCTAACAATGGGATATGTTAGACCTTTTGATATTACCAAGATGATTAGTATATTGGAATATAGGTAAGATTTTTCCCTCTCAGATGGTGTCAGTTCACAACGATTTCTTGGACTCTAAACTGAAAAAGTTCAACTCATATCTGTCTCATGTTATGACATTGAATTATTTGGTGTTTGATCCTGATTTATATTTGTTTTATTCGTTAGTACAGGATATGGATTTCTAGGAGAGAGATTCTTTGAAAATCCAGACCATTGTTTTGAGATCTTAAGAAATAATGGAAATGATGAGAAATAGACATGGAAGTTGAAGTCTTGGGTTGGAGAAGATTATTCATTTTTATTCCCTGATCATGCTTAGATTTAACTTTTCATGGATGGAATGTTTTCATGGTGGGGATAATTTTCACATCCATGTTTTCATTTTGAGTTATTTTATTTTTAAATATAGTATTTATTTATTCCTTTAGTATTCCCATGAGGTATTAATATAAAATATAAAATTTGTGTATGGGAGCTTATGGAGAACTATCGGAAAATGGGTTTTCAAACCTGTGCCATTGGTTGGGAAACTTTGATCCCATTTGATATTTCAATAGTGGTAAACTGGATAGTGGGTACTTTTTTTTACAAACTATGCAACATATTCTTATAGGAATGTGAGGGGAGTAGGTTTTCCACACACTTATCTTTACTATCTGGGTAAACTGTGTGACCTATCTAGTTCATTAAAAAATATATTTTTACCTCCCCCTTTAATTTTAAACAATAAACACCGCTAATCCACACTATTATGGATTCACCACTGTATGTTCCTCCAACATCCCCCTTTATCCATTGGATATTAATTTTTTCATGTATTTGGTTTGATTTCTCCATGAATCCCCATGAAAGTGCCTTTATCCCTTGATGTCCCATATATTGTATGGTTTCTCTTCCTCCTTCCTTGGGGAAATCTTCTTCAGAAGGTTGGTTTACGTATTTCATGATCAATCTTCTTTATTTGGTTTCAATATTGAGGTCTATGGTTTGATATTTTCTTTTACAGGGTTGCCTTGAGATTATATTGTGGATTCGCACCAATTTATCTAAGAATCGTAGTTTTTTGTAGGTTCTGCCATGTTTTATAATTATTAGATGATTCTGATAAGCTTTTTTAGTATTTAAACATGTTATATAGAAGAGTATTGTGTTGTGTAATGTGTTTTCAAATGGATTCAAGGTTTATATGTGGTGAAATATTTTTTTCCCAAGTATATGGGTTGTATATCATGTGTGATATAATGTTTTGTTTCTCAAATGTTTTTAATAAATTTTTTAATTTGATTTATAAATTTTTTAAGTGGTGTTACAAATATTTAAAGTGGATTTTGTGTACGTCTGAATTTTAAAGTGGGTTTTCATATAAGAAATGTGGTTTTAAAATTAATATTCAAATTACTAGTCTAAATATCTAAATGTGGTGGACTATGTTTTATGTGAAATAAAAAATGACAAAGAAGGAATACTTGATATCATGGTGGGTAGACTCAGACCACTACACTAGTTGACTCAGAAGTTGATTATCTGAGTTTCATCTAGTGGGATATATGATTAATACACTTAATAAATTATGATAATAAATACATACCAATAGAACATTGGATTGATTCCCCTATAGTGGCTCATAAATAAAGTCACTATGGGTTGTGTTTTCTATACTTTTTTTCCTTGAGATATAAGGTTAATAGTGTTCCATTAATGCTAGTGTCATGACCCGTACCTCATGGTTAATGTCGTGACAACCCGAAGCCCACGTCTCGAAGGCCATGGGCTAGAGAATACTGCTGAAGGTGTCAACCTACACGTGGGAGGCATTTTCTTGAGTACATGTACATATGCACATAACCAAACAACTCCCACAAACTAAAAAGAAATCATGTATTACTAAAACAATGATGAGTATAAGTACAACTAATAAAAGAGAACCAGAATACAAACCCCGCTAAATAAATAAAAAAACTCTGATGTCCATCTGCGGAAAACCCCACATGATCATGAGAGTAGTGTAGTTACTGTAAGTTGAAGTAGAATTTCATGTCCACCTGATACTATTGGGACACGACTGGTCCTAGGGAAACAAGTCCACAATCATAGTGTTCGTAGGTCCCATATCCTTACGCACCTTTGGGACCCGGTGTACCAAAGTCTATATCGAAATACTGATCGCCCAAATGGGACATGAAATAAGTGGGGGGAGCCCGAGCAGGGGTGAGTAACACGTTACATAGTAGGTTCACCAAAACAAAAAGGAAATACCAAACAAAAATCCTCAATGTAATCAACAAATCATAATACATCTCAAACCAATTATACATTTACTGTAGTGATAGTGGAAACATTAGTCACCTCATCAAACAACTCAGATGTGAGAGAACCTCTCCTATATCGAGTATATTCGGCATATTATGCCACAAAAAGTGTCTTACCACTAACCTGGGATTAATTTGGTACTAATCCATGATGAGTACCGTGGATTTTCTTGGGCACAAATAGACACTCCTCACCGCAGGTCTTCTAGGTCCCACAAAGCCGCTTCCCGCCATTACCATATTGAGGTACTCCTCCTTCTAAGTACCAAGTATCTTACTGGTCACACAAATATGCTCCTCACCATGGGCCTACCATGTCACACAGAACAACTTCCCACTGATCCTTTATCGAGTCACATAGAGTCGATAGTTAGTAGTCTTCAGTTCTCAACCAACTGCAGGTTTTTGTACATAACTTACATGTGAGAAATTATCCTCAAGACATTTTTCTCATATCAATTATCATGAAAGACACCATATCTCATGAAACAAGATCCAAAAAATTTTTAGGGTCACAAATACATAAACGGATCATCAATTAGACGCTCGGTTTGTAAGATATATGTGTCTAAGTAAATAGGGGCTGGTAGCATCTCAGCCTGGTCTGACACGGTCGGACTGACCGACCAACCCATCCTAGGGGTACCATATACCCTAGTTTAATTATACATAATATTTCTTACCTGGATTGGGTCTGGGATGGTCCTGTCCAGCCTGCCTTGTGGGCCAGGGCCAATGGGCCTCAAGGGCCTCGGTCTGGTTTGGTCGAGGGTCTGGCCTGCTGGGTTATCCGAAGTCCCTGTCTAGGCTTTCCCAACTCGAAGAGCATGAGATTGGCTACTAATGTGGGTCTAGTTTTCTTGGTGTGGGTTTGGGCCACAGGATGGGGGGTGAGACCTGCTAGCCCAAATCCCAACTGCCTGGTCGACTGGTTATTCATCATCCATATAGGACGTAGCTGGGTGCTGTGTCCAGCCTTAGCTGACCTGTGAATGTGCGAGGTCCTCTTGCAGCGGTTGAGGGACCGCAGCTCGATAACTGCTCGGATGTCCTAGACATGGGTCATCCCTCCACATGGAACAAAGCCTGTATCGTGTATCCCTAGTACCGTCATAGCTCATCGACAGGCATGGCCCCAACTCCGACAATGGTCGCCATTTTGAGCCACCAACACCACCACTGGAATGCCGCCATATTTTTCAACAGACCACGAGATGCACTTCAATGGTCCATTCTGTTCACTATCTACACCTACACTCTCTGGGGAATGTCCTCTTCACCACAATGGTTATCGAATCATCTTCCCCCACTATGATGGTGCTTCCAAAAATAATTCACACGGTGGAGGTCCTTGGGCCAAGTTCATGTCGTCTCGTTCCCTCCAAATTAGAGGATTAATGTAGGGAAATATCCAGGGGGTTTAGTTTAATCATGACTAATGATGTTCAAATCAAAGATATATAAATCACAAATAATTTTACCCTTCCACTAGAATGCATGATCTGGAGATCAACTTGTTCATGGGTTTATTTGAATTCATTGTTTTTAGAAAAATGAACAGCGAATTAAAATCGTATAACCTCTTACTCATTGATGTTTATTTCCACAACATTACATACTCAAGGATTCATGATTTTGATGTTGTTCGTCACATCCGACTTCGTTCATCGAGGTGTGTCGATGATGTTAAACATTTTTTCGGTGTTTTTTGTTCTTCATTGTAGAGGAAGTTCATCCGATGTTCATCACAGAATCCTCACAGTTTAATTCCCCATTCCACCAATGCATAAACTAAAATAAAATTAAAACATCTCACAATGTTTATGTTACACCACAATGTCTCTTCATTAAGTTGTTCAATTTCTGAAATAGTGTTGCTACTATGCATCATTAATGGGTCATTACACTATGCATTAATGAGCCATTAATGAGCCTCATCCATTTGCCTCATCATTGCACCGTAGTGTCATCATCCACTGCTCAACAGATGAGGAATGAAAATAAAATAACTTTATAAATTTATTTTATTATTTTCCAATGAGTATGAAAACTAACATTTTCATTCAGACCATACCAGCCAATGTTAAGTCCTTTCTAGGAGATTCAATAACTTTTGTGTTATATGGTGCCCTTGGATTTTCGAATTGTGTACCACTTCAATATATAGAAAAATCAGCTTTCATGTTTTCGTATGTGAACTAAAAAATGAAAAAAAATTCATTCTGGGCTCACTGTGCCTTAGAATCACTTTCTGTCAAAGCCTGTTGTCTCCGAATAAGTCCATATAATTTAGAAAAAATAAAAATGAATTTATGAGACATGAAATTATACCCACCTTAGGGATTAACATCCCTGAAATCTAGAACAAAAACTAATAAAAGAAATGTGGGTACTGATCACGAATCTGAGACTCTCGCTCCCATAGGATCCCTTGGAGATTCCTTTACTACCAGCAAACTCACAGGAAAGAAATTGATATCCCATGTAGGATCTAATCTTTTCGGTCCTTTATCTCCACTAGGAACTTCGAAAACGTCACCCCATCATTAATATATAGATCACCCAATCAATGGTATGTGAATTTTTAACATCATGAAACTTTTATCAAAGTATAATTTAATTATATTATAACAATAAGACATTAAAATCATGCTTTATTTGAAGAATAATAATTTTAAAATAATAACTAATTTTATAACATCATGAAAAATATATAAAGGTATATTTTAATTATATTATAACCATAAAATAGTATAATAATAATTTATGCTTACATTTTATGAAAATACACATTCATTTAAATTATCCATTTAATCATAGAATTTTAATTTTATATTTAATACTTACACAAATACCAACACATTTACTATGATCATATTTTCACCTATAAGATTAAAAATTATTATTTATACATTCATTGGTGATGTTACTATTTGTTTGATCAAAATATTATTAATAAGGGACAAGTTACTATTTATAATGCTTAAGTTATTATTCATTAGGGTAACATTACAATTCATTAAAAATTATTTTGATCCTATCAGAATATTAATATCTTACTTATCACAACCGTGTGTTCCTATTTTTAAAAATCCAAATCATATAAGCTAAACAATTTTTTAATGGATAATTCATAACTGTCTCAATAAAGAAAGTGTTGTTTCACAGATACTCATTATTCCATGCATTTAATTCTATGTAAAATTTATTCGTAAATACTTGGGGTGTTACAATATCTCATAAAATGATATTTTAAAATGTCTTTAGATCATATTACACATAATCATAGAATATATGAATCATATTAAAAAAGGTGAACCATACATTTTAAATGTATTATATTTTGGAAATTAATGATATGGAATATCAGAATAACTAACATTGAATTTTTATTTTAGATAAATAATGTATTTCTCTAATAATTAATCTATATATTTATTTAAGAATTCTCATTTTTAAAAAAATAATTGATTATTGTGATTTTCTATTTTTTTCTATTATTATATGTGATTTGGTATTTTATTTAAATATATTTTGAATTTTTAATGGGTATTTTTTCATGAATTTTGGGGAATATTATATGTGGTATAAAACTATTTAGATATATGAATTTTTTAAAATGTTTATTACTTCTTCCATTGTTAAAATATGAAAATATGAATAATTTATATTTATAATTAACAAATTAGGAAATTTTTTAATTTAAAATACATAAGATGTAATAATTTTCTATAATTAACAAAGGTGGATTTGATACATTGAAAGGGAATATTTCAATATCTACTTTTACAATTTAACAACTAACGTGAACTCATACATCAGTTATAAAGAGAATTTTTTTATAAATTTATAGTATAGTTTGACTAAGAGTCCTATAGATCCATCTTTCTCAATTTTCATATGAATAGTTTGATCAGTTGAGAAGGATGTATTGATCATTCGTGATGAAAAAAATACTAAAGTAGAACAATAATAAAAAATACCCTTATTTTAGGGGTTTAAATTTTTTTCTGTGGAATTTTAATACTCTACAGTATCTTTTTATACATGTTATACCATAAATAAAAGGTACCTACTAGATCACTCCTGCTAACAAAAATATATTACCATAGGTTGTGATTTCTCTGGAAGAACATCACAAGCATAGTTATGATCCTATATAAATCATGGAATGTTTCTAGTCCACTATAAAATATTTTATTCGTTTTTCAGACACTCCATTTGAATCTTTTGAGATAGTTTGGATCTTGAAAAAAGGCCTTGGTTTGATATAACATTTTTAAAAGTAATTGTATGTCATGAAACTATAAATATATTTTTTCAATTATTGATTCCAAAAATCATATATTCGAGTTAAATGAGTAATAAAAGCGCCATTTATATACAAACAAGTATAAAATCAATCTTCCACCTATTTAGTATTTTACTCATTATGTTTTGAAATAATCATTATTCGTAAATAATTCATGTATAATTATAAATGATATTAATCCACCAAATTCTATAATTACATTTATGTGAAACTATAATGTAAAAAACATAATTAAACCACATCTTATCATTTCATAACATTAGGTGGGATCTAGGATATTTCTTAGTGTGGGTTCTCATTTTTAAAATATTCCATTATGTAATTTACCTGACGATATTTATTTTTTTCAATATCATATATTCCTATCCTTATCAACTGTAAAATAATGCTCTATTTTATTTAATGAAATTTCATAATGATGACAATTTGAATTTTGTGATACCACATTATTTAAATGGTAGTGACAATATTAATTGGAAGGATAAAATTAATATGTTTTTGAAAATTATAGTTATTTATTCTTATAGATCTGTGGGTAACCATTATAAAATAACTGAACGATAATATAATTCATTGGATGGAAATGATATTGTAAACTAATTTTGGAATTAAAAACAAAACATTTTTCATAATTTTAACTTAATTATTATTTATTATATTAATATTTCTGTTTATAAAAACTTTGTATTCATAAAGTAGAATTTAGAGATCATTATTAAAATCACATAATGTTTTTTCTGAAAAGATCATATTGTTTATATATTTTTATTTATAGAAATCAAGATGATTTATAATGAAATTTTAAGCGATATATATAATAGCTTTCTAGATATTGTTAAATACATATGTGCTCTATGATAAATCTTGAATACTGATTTCTTAATTGAAATAATCATTTAAAATTAAAAGAAAAGTGGAATTATATGATTTGGATTATTGAATAATTGTATGTATTTAAATAAATAAATCATGGATAAGATTCTCTATTCATTATATAAATATACAATTCTGATACTGAACCACTATATTGAAATAAATTAATGAATTATGGTAATTTAGTTGAAGTATTATAATTTTTTTATTTTATTTCATCTAGATATTGAAAAAGACCTTCTTGTTTGAAGAATGGTGATTAGTTGATATAACTATAATAATATTTGTGTGGATTCTTGTTAAAATTGAAAGATGAAATGAATTAATAAAAGATGAAGTGCATGAATATAATTTGAAAACATTCATTAAAATTATGAAAGATATTTTATATGTAATCAAGTGGGAAGAACCCAATTGTGATTCCCATTTCTAAAAACTGAAATATAAGAGAATGATGACTCTATCAAGAATAAATGGATTGCTTTAAATTGAAGGTGGAATTTTATAAATGATTTATACACAAGAAATGATTATCTTTTTGAATGGAAAACATGTAATCATTCATTTATATATAAATATGATAATTTTTATCTATAATATTCTTAGAATTTTTTATAATGTTATTCGGGTGGATCATCTATGAAATGTGTAATTTTATTAAATGTATAATATAAATAAATAATGTGGCATTGAATTTTATTTGGATTCCAACTATAGTTATCGATTAGAATAAAAATATGATGAATCATGATTTTTTATGTTACAAATATCATCATTAATTTGAAGAAAACTATAACAAGTACAAAGGGTCAAGTATGGATAAAAACTGATACCATGGAAATGTTGAATATATCCCATGGTGTACAAAATTTAAATAATGTTTATTTCGAAACATTAATAATATGGTGGAGATTATGAAGCCATATAATTTATTTCAATAAATAATGTAGTATAATGAAAGAAATTTTAATATTTATTTGATGTTATATATTAGAATAATAAATTGAAGGTGGGTTTAAAAAAATTTACATCATTTATAGAACATAAATTAAGATACGATTATGGATTACAAAAAAACGAAATTGTATAAATTATAAAAAATTAATTTAATGATGGAAATGTTTTCTAGGATTATTATTGGATATATGAATTTCATTGTGTACGTTATGATATAATAACTGTCTAAATATACCAGTATAAATTTTCATATCTATAAGGAAATAATCTTATATATTTAAAATAATTTCATTATTAATGTAAATACTGTATATATTTCTCCAAATACCTTTTTCCAATTTATTTTATATATTCATTATTCTAGTGAATGAACAATATTTAAACATTAAAAAAATTTATAATAAGTATATAATATTATATTCTATTTTTTGTGTTAAATATAAAATTCATTAACCAATATGGGTTCATAATAATACTTTTTTAAATATATTTGAATCCTTTATGGTATGAATGCATAGAAAATAATATTTAATATGGATAACCTGAATATTATTCATATTCTCATAATTTTGATGGATGAAATGTTATAAGATGTTTTGGTTAATCCTTAATTTCTATTATTCAAGAAAAATCAGTTTAAGCATGGTTTACTAACATACTTTTATTTATTTATTTAAATTGATTATAATTAATTGTTTAATTCAACGAATATCATATCATATATTAGTGGATCATTATATTGCTTAATAATGTATACATGAGGGCCCCTAAATGTATTATATAATATGGAATTTAAAAATCAATATAATCATATTTCATTTCCTAAAAAAATATAGATGAAATTATTTAGTAAAATTTTTTCTTTAGTAATAATAATTAAGAAAATAATAATTTTAAATTATTATTTTATAAAATTCTAGAATTTATAAAAATTTATTCAATTCCTAGTAAAAACCCTTAGAAAAATATATTAAACATTGTTTTAATATACTAGTTTAAATTATAATACAATGTCATAAAATATGCTTCAAAACATCCAAAACAATGAAAATATCTTCATGAACATAAATATATATATATATATATATATATACAATGTTATTATATATATCATGCATATAATGTTTTTAATATAATTATTATATTTATTGGTACGGTATATATGTTTATTAATTCTATTTTTTGAACCTCATGATTTTTTTAATAAAAAATCATTATAATTGAAATTAATTATTATAACATTTTGGATTATTCTAAAAGAGATAGAATTGGTTTCTTATAGTAATTATCTATAAATGTGATTTTATTGGCTATATCATTTCTGTATTATTAATGTAATTAATATTAACAAATTTATATTGTTTACTTGTTTATCCTCTCATGATGTTTGAAATTATTCAAAAGATTCTCAATATTCGATTGTTGTAATATATATAGAAAAAATATAACAATGTTAAATTAATATTTGTCTTTTTACTATTTATTCATTACATAAATATTTATTAATTATATTTATTTTAAATATTTTGAATTATGCAAATAAATATTTATTTTTATAATAACTTCATTATTTAATTGTATGAAACAACTGAAGAATAACAGACAATACTATATTTTAATGAATTACTCACAACCAGAACAATGATACATAATTTTTTAATTTTTTCGATTGAATTATATTATGAAAAAAGATTCTATAGTTTCAATGAATAATATTGAAACTCAAATTAAGTCATGAACATTTTTTATATTTCAAATAGAACATGGAAAATGAATGGAATATTGAAGGTGTATGAATCATAAAGCTAACTTATAAAAAATACACTTCATAAGAACTGTATGAAAAAATATATGAATGATACCTTTCGAAAATTAAAAAATTTGAAATGACTAATACCTAATTTATGAATGAAAAATATAAGCTTTTAAATTTTTTGATGTTTCTTATTATAATTCATTGGGTGATTGATTAATAAATTTTTATTTATAATTTTTATTAGACTATTTTAGAGGATTATCAAGATGATTTGTGTCATATCTGGTATTAAAAATTAAAATTCATAATGAATCAAAATTTTAAATATCTAATTATACATTGATTATAGGAAATATTAGATCTGATTAGTAATTAATTAGATTAATTATTTTTGATAGTTTAGAGAAACATATTCCCTTATAATACAACTGAAAATATTTGTACATGGTGATTATGATTTATATATTATTTATAAAATTTATAGTCTTAAGCTCTTGAGGAAAATGGATTTTATAACTTATAATGATGAATTATAGTATTTTATGGGAAAATAGTCATTTATATTTTCACTATATAGAGTCCAATGAAAATACATGAAATTGAGTTGACATGAATATATTTTGTTAAAAATATGTTTTGCAGATTGACTAAATCTTTTGAATGATCAACTTTCTATATTTTTTGATGTACATTTAGATCCTATAATATTTATAATTTGATCGTAATTGAATTCTAATTGATTAATTTTTTTTAGAAAATCTATATCCATGTACAAATTGGTCGGTATTTCTAAAATTTTCAACAGTATTTATCTTCATTGAACATTATGTCTATAATGTTTATGCAACCCTTAAAAGGGGTAAGAATTCAATATTCTCTAAGGTATGGATAAATTTAAATTTTTGTGTAATTTCTTATTTTGTACCTAATAAGAATTAATAATGAGTTCATGGAGGTAACATGGGTATATAGGGATTGTTCGGATCTCAAAACCCCAGATAGTGGAGAAAAATACTGGGTATCATGTTTATTAAAAACTATAAAAACTAGTAAGCATGGTCACTCCTAAATGTTTTTTTCATGAAAGCGGGGGGAGAACAATTCATTGATTTCCATAACCATGTGATAGTTTTACACACTCAGAATAAATGTTCAAACATTTTAGAAGAGATTTTATTCATGGTTGTGTCATGGTGTCCCTAACAATGAACCCTTATCGTGCGGGTATGCCCCCTTGCATAGAATATGGTACCCAGATCGTGGATGGTTTGAGCAACCATGTCTCCAAATCGTGTCACCTAGAATGATTGTGTAAAATGAAAACTTCACCATTAATGAAAAATTTTAAATATAATATTCCCCCTTTATTATTTTTAATGGTCATTATGGGTCATCTTTTACAATTTGAGCTCCAAAATACATCCTTCAAAGATTTTTATCCTTGATATCCTTCTATTGTCTGATTCAACTTCTTTTCATCTCATTGCATTTGAATCGATATAATCATAATACAATTTTTTCCATTATTTACTTTTCTTCATATCAAAAATCTTATCAAAGTGAGGGTTCATGTGCCCTATTTTTAGGGCATTGGACATTTCATTTTATTTTAGCCAATCTAGACCATTCTAAGGGATGATAATGGACGATGAGAGTTAAATGAGAATGAGGATAATGGTGTATAATTTAATTATCATGTTTTGATGTTTAAAAAAATTCATCATGGCACATATTGGATTCATAGTGTGTCACTGATAAATTATATCATGCATTGATTGGTTTCCTTGATAGGGTACTAATGACTTGTTAGAACATAAATTAATTTTTATTTGGCAACCTTATATGGATCCATCCATTGGGTGTGACCACATATATTCCAAATTTTATTTAAGGATAAATAGGCAATGCAACTGATAGTGTTGTTTATTTTAATTCTAAATTGTTATATATACTTGTTATGGACTAAATAAAGTTGTTTATAATCTCTAGTTTTATGTAATATCTTAATGAATCAAATTTATGTGAGTTGTGAGCCCATATTAGTTTGTTAAACTAAATAATAGTTACACCCTCATAGATATTAATTATAAATGAGTTGTGAATTAATTATAGATCTTCCTAGAGTATATATTTCTTTTATTTTCATAAAAGCATTCGCATGATGGCCCTTATTAATTATATTTAATGGGAATGACGAAACATGATAATTATGGTAAATTGGAATGATGAATATAATACGTGTTTAATATAAATTTTCATGGAAACCATTATACATAATAATAAATGTGAATGGAGACCCTCTCCAATTAATGTAAATGGGCATGCAACCCTTATTACAATATATGTGCATGAAGACCCTCCTACATATTATAAAATGGAAATGTGTGGAACTCCCTCAAAACCTCATCTCACTATGCCACTGGTTCAACTATGCACCCTCCAAAAAGAATGATGTTATCCCCGCCTATTGAATTTCAATCAAGAGCACTCACTATGGATAACTGAGCACGTGGGGTCTCGCAGTCTATATCCACAAGCTATGAATTCCTAACTCAACGTAAGAGTAGATGGGTGACAACCATCAACTATAGGGTTTTTACTTGATCGACATCTATGAAGGATATCTATAATGATGCAAACTTCTATGATGCCTCATTCCAAAAGTGTAACTAGATCTTATGTTGACTACATCTTAAAAAATGTTCCCCTTCACTGGATTATAAAAAATATCAATGTCTTTTTCATGGAGGAACACTAGCCAACACCTCTATCGCAGGATCTGGTCCTTCTGTGAAAACATATACATGATACTATATTGATCTGAGTAGATGATAAAAATCTCTCTCATTAGGTATTGTTACCACATCATCAATGTTAAGACTACAACTAATAACTCAATATCATGGGCTGAATATTTATACTCATGTGGTCTCGACTAGGATGGACAAGAAGAAATCACTTCTTCCTACTGAATCATGACACAACCAACTCTAGACCATGATGCATTATAGAAAACTACATACTCAACACCCTACTCCGACATTCTCAAGATCAGAGCACTCGTCAATATCTTCCTCAACTATTTGATGTCCTGTTGAAACATCTATTGATAAAATAAAGGATTACCCATTCAATTCAAATATATTATAGGTTATGAAATCATTTAAAAATATGGTATCTATATCTGATAAATTACTTCTATCCAGAGGAATCTCTGCACCTCTGTCATGCTCCATAGTATCTCCCATGTTAACACAGCCTCTACCTAATTCATGTCTAATTATCCTCCATTTACTATGATAAAATGTCCTAGAACGTGAACATTATAAATATGTATCTATCACTTTAATAGTTACCAATAATGTTGGTGCTCTTAGAGAATTTACAGAACTATATTTATGTGTCTTGCGTGCTCCTCCTCAGATTTCTAGTACACAAGGATATCACCGATGAAGAATAACTTGGCACAGTCTAATAAAGGCTTAAATATCCAGTTCCAGAGTCCCACAAGCATTTATGAGTTGTTTTATATGTTAAAGGCTAACTCCATGTATTCATAGTGACTATATTCTCACATGAAATCCATTTTTAGTATATCTTCATCATGTACTTGAAACTGGTGGTAGCCTGGTCGAAGGTTGAACATCGAGAATCATCATTCCCTTCTAAATCATTTGAAGAGGGTATTGATCCTTGGAAGGGGATACATGTTCTTCACCATCATGTGGTTCATGCACCAGTAGTCCATACACTACCTCAAACTGTTTTATGTCCTTTTGGAAAATATTACTTGGGAAACCCAGGTGTAAAACATGGGTCTCACATAGCCCAATTTATGTACGTCTTTCAACAAAACCCTTAGCTCGTGATGCCTTGTAGGATACATCTGATATGCTGGTAATGGTATTGGTATAATCCTACAATGTAAATCAGTGCATAATTATATCTCTCAGAAGCTAGGTAATTATGGAACTTCTTCAGGGAATATGTCATCATACTATGCCACTACTACTGGGAACTAGAAACTCATAACACATATTTCACTGAGGGTTAGGCCATCCAATATGTTAGTAATAAGATGCACTATACAATACATGAGTCCATCCAATGTATCCTAGGTTTTATTTTCATTGAAAAATTAAAATCATATTCAATCACAACGTTCAAACTACAACCTTCACAAAAAAATATTCAATATAGGAATGAACTGAAGATATTCAATCCATACCAAGAATGAATTCATAAGGCCTAGATGAGTACCCCATGGGATTCCAACTGAAAATATCACCACCAAGGGTCATGTGACCATGTTGGCATAGATTTTTTTATCATTGAGTCTCCTCTAGTATGTTTATCCAAGCATAAGGGTAGATTCAATAGTTCAAACAAAATATCAAGGTCTCATATAAGATAGGTGGAGATAAAGGAATGACTTGAACCTGTTTGAATCTGTACGGATGCTAAATTATAAAATATACATATCGTAAATCAAATAATTATTACAGCCATTGTGTCATATGTCTCAACCAAATGTGCATGCCCCCCTCCTCTGCTCCAACTCCCAGAGCCTAGTGCAGACCACCTGGTGGTAACGGTGTTAGTAAGTCAAAAATTCGGCCACCTCCAGCTTCTCTCCCAACTCCTCTACCACATCCACCACCCATGGTATATTCTTACTCCTAAATTAGTCTCTACATTGGTGGTCAGTCCACTATCTTCCTAACAACATCATGATGGGTTGGGAAATCTTGACTGAGATGTCACATGTAATCACATGAATAGAACAACCTATCCTTAGGATGACTGGACATGCCATATGATCCATGAAATTTAGATCCAATATCCTTTTACTTCTACAAAAAATTTCTCCCATTTCTAGATCCCTGAGACTAACGTCGTCTCCCCACTACTAAGGCCTATAAACCAAGATATACACTGCATATTATCTTCCATCGTATCGACTCAGTCAAGAATATTTCCACCACCAAATCCCACACTAGCACCCTAAGCATATGTTGGAATGAAAAGAGGGACAATGTTATCTCATTTGTTTTGACATCGACAACGCTCGAAGGTCCTAGCCCAGATGTGATGATTTCTGGCCATATCGATCGAGTAACTAGAAAGGTTAGTGAACCCCGATGTATAACCAACAACTATAATGATATAATATTTTAGATAATTAATCTCTTATATACAAACATATATTAGTTAAACAAGTGGTAAATTCTATATGTATAGGCGTTAAATCTCTTCAAATGAAAGAGTTGCCAGTTCATTATTCTGGGGGGCCAAAATCCACCATCTCCCTATGGAACCCCATAGACAAATCACCACTGTGACCACCATCTGATCCACTAGTTTCCTGATGGAACATGAAACATAGTTCACTAGATCAATACAATCCTCAACCACCTGTGGGTCATCCTTGTCTCAAAACCCATAGGAACAATTGCTATGAAACAAATAAAGTTTAGTTAGACAACACTTTTTATCCCCTAGAAATATGGGTACGATGTCCCACTCCACAGTTGGGGGAATATATAGATCATAAAATGGAAGTAACATCTATAGAACAAGTCCCCATATCGATGCCTCTTCAATGAGGGGGTCATAAGAGGGATCAAGCCTATAAATCCCTTGTTTGTATGCATTGCGGAGGAATCTTTTATGAAATCACAATGTTCCATGGTCAATGAGTAGTTCTGGATAGCTAACTCAAGAAGTAAGATGAAAATTCAACCATCCATTAATGATGCGTTCAAACCTCTTTTCCTTGCAACCAGTGTTTTCATGTATTGTGTCAAAATTAAGGTTTTCAGTGTATTTTTTATAGATATGATAGCCGCCCACACCAACAATGGGATCCCTGTTCTTTGAGACTAACTTGAAACACAAAACATTATTTCCCCAAAACCAATCTCACATACTTTTAGTCCTATTATAGAACCAACCACCTTTGGTACCACACTATCATGACTCGTCCCAATGGGGATTGTGTCGCAACTCCCCATGCCCATCTCTAATAGGCCAGTAGATGGTGACTGTCATCGAGTAGGATTATCACTAACATGAGAGGGATTTTTTATCTACCTATAAACATGAACACATCTCCAAGCCCAAAAAATGATAAAATGTAAAACACTAAGTCAAAAAAATTAATCAAAACCACTATATCCCACAAATATAGTACTATATTGAATGTACTAGAGAGTAAAATCACATAGAATAAATTCCCACCAGAAAAAGTCATCAAACTACAATGTACAACCTTTAAACAAAGTCCCACTGATTGCATTCTAATTCCACAAGTAAACCTTATCCAATTTGATCTCAATGCTCTGTCTGGTCCTACACCACCATGGACTCTTTCAAAAGGTCACTCTCCTACACAAGACATAACACGTGCGGGAAAACTCGCATAGGGAAGAGGTTAACAATACTCAGAAGGACCCCATGAAATTAACAAAGGAATACATACAAGATTGGAAAAATCTTCTCAATATATGTATATGTCTATAGAAGATATAAAAAATAATATACATATATAATCACTCTATACCACAAAGTCTAGGGTATGCTAGATTCATTACATACCACCACTATGGATTCAGTCTGAATATTTCACGAAGCAGTTATCTTTGACAACACACTTCTTAGTCTGATATCCCTAATGATGTCCATCTGATAATTACTATTCATAAAAAACCATCGTGAGTTAGATTGATATGTTGATAGATCTGAAGAGAAATATATATGATACACAAATGAGGATCAAAACAAGGGTCTTGGGATGATACCATAAAATACATCTGGATTAACTCGCTAAGTAGAGGATTGACGTCTTGTAGTATTGGCCATTTCAAAACCAAGTACTCTACATAAGAAGAAATATTAATAGAAGATAATGCACCACACCTCTCGAGGGAATCAAAAAACTCTATCCTGGAAGTCACGCTGAAGGGATCATACTCTTATTTGTAGGAAATGATGATCCTTCATGATACGGTTGATGAGGGAATCAATCCATGTTTAAAGGGAGTACAAAATTTGTAGTAGTCACAACCACGATGTCCCATGACCCAGGATGTTGCCTGTGTAAACAACCCATTTCACAAAAAACACTTCAGATCTAAAACCAACCATTAGCATTAAAAGGACTTTCTCATTGTCAGGTTCCCAACTCTGTAGATGGATTGTCAAATGGACACCCCATTTGAATGTTATGGGGGTTTGAATATTCAAAATAAATTTGGTCACTTGTCTTGTATACTGACCACACTATCAGTCCATTGACAATTGTGTTCAACCATCATGGTATATTATGAAGATTAGTGCGGACCCCAGAGAACCTCCCCATGGTCTATTCGTGTGATTGTATCATGCGTGGCCGCAGTGTTAAAGCTCAAGATACCATTACTATCAACCAGACTACCTCCATGGGTTGACCCGAGGTGTGAAACGGATCCGACCCCATCTATTGGGCTTCCCAACATACCCGACCCACTATTCTTGGACTTGTCCCCCTCCACATGGGCCCAACCTATCTCCCCTATCCCAAACCACTTATGTGAGATCCATCTATCCCGGTGAACATAGTATCTGGTCTTGTTTCACAAGACCACCGACACTGCTGCATTCCGTAGCCCTTACTTATTCTGTGGAAATTGTCTCTGCATGCGTATGCCCACAATGTTTGCAGCCCAGCATCTATACACGTCACCACCAATCATGTCATGCAGTCCATAATTCTCCACTATCACCTTCTATATCCGCATTCTCTGGTTGCCGCATCCCATCACACCACCTTTCCATACAACTATGCCACCTAACTAGTGATCCCATCCATGGACCAACAAGCCCCCTAAAATTCATTATATTTGTAAAAACCATATAGATTGTCTCCTCAAGTCCCAATGATTAGATATAATAAACATTTTCTTGGTATTCCTCCAATATGGGGGCCTGATCATGTTCGGGGCCACCCAAAAAGTCAATGTGTGGACATGAGGATCCAATAGTGAATAACACAAAAAAACTAGGGATATAAAAAAATGAAGAATATTTTTTGGAATGAAACGTGATTTGTTGTGTTTTTCAACCACATTTTGATATTGTTATAATGAAGAATAAAGAACAAAAATAATTCCATCAATTTAATTCTATCAATGAGGCGCATATCAATTTGTGTTCATTGAATTGATCCACATTTTTCCTAGATAATGAGCATGATGGGGGAATCATAAAAACATCATACATGGAGTTCATATTGATTATTAATGACAAAATGTTGGGTTACCATCATTGATGATATCCTCCATCTCTATTTGGTGAGATGATCCAGGGTCCATTCGATCATTCACGATTCACTGGAAAGGCTCTACAATGGTTGCCTAAATATTTAGGGATTTATCATCCAACCATAAGGAAATTATATATTTGTGAATTTAAAGGATAAGTGGTCAATGCGTCAAAATAAATTTTTATTTAAAATTATTTCATTATGATAACATCTATTTCAAGTTTTTAAATAGAATACCCTTTCCAAAAAAGATAGATCATGCCTATTGTAAAGAATATAATTTGAGCTCAATATTGCCATTTGATTTCTGATCTGGGAAAAAGTTCAAGATTTTTTTTTAATTTTTCTTAAAAATTGTGTGAGTGTTCTTTTGAAATATTAGAATTTTTTAAAAAATTGTTCCATGAAAATCGGGCATCAGAATTATATTCTCTTTCAACACTAGGCCTAGAATTTAATCCATATAATTTCTTAAGATAATAAAATTTTAAAATATTAGATTTTACAAAAATGGTACTACAATAGTGTTGGAGATGATGGAATTGAGATAATAACACCTCATTCCATCCTTTTGTATGATTCATAATTGACAGTGGAAATTTGGGAATAAATATCACACATACTGGAGGAATTTCCCTTAATAGATAATAAATGATCAGGATATAGAAAAAAAAATAATGATTTGTTTTTGAAAAATAATAAAATTAAAAACATTTCCATCCAAATATTCATGTATAAAGTATATAAGGAAGACAGGACTCTAAATAAATAAAAAATAGATCCAAAAGTAATTATGATGAAACAACTCCAATGTATGGGAGAATAATGTCTATCATGATCCCCAATGTCTTCATAGAATCCTAAACATTATATTTTATATGTGTTGGATGAGGAAAACATGTATACTAAATATATTCATAAATAAGGATTCATTTGAACATGCATAAATAGCACCTGAATGCACATGTTAAAAAACAACAGAACCGAGATTCACATATGCAAGTCAAAAATAGAATCACATTCTCACAGTTTAGTGATAAAAAATAATGAATAAATATATAGTAATATTATATATATATATATAATATAGATAAAAAAGGTACCTTGAACCACATTACACTTTATTTTCTTCTCTCACATACTATCATTGTATGCCCTGGTGCTCCCATCAATTCACTAGAATACATCAAGAGGATAGTTAGGAAACTTCTTAATACTGACCCCCACTTGTTCAACTAGTAATCACATCCCACCTGATGAGACATGGGAAACCGCATAACATCATGATCACCACCATATATCTGTTATATTATGTCATCGTGATTATTAAGGACATAAACAACATTCATTCCCACTATAATTCTGAACTCCAACAATTTACTAGGAAACAATTCCAAAAAAATACAAACATATGTGAACTATATATTGAATCAATAATATCTTATTCATATGAACCTATTCAAGAAGAGATAACATGACTGTGAAGTAACTAGACATTTTTATTCACCATCAAGGACGATAGAACAATCTCCCAAAATGAATTTTGGTGTCGACACATAGTTCTCAATGGGGCGAGGTATGTATATAAATGAAAATGAAAATATAATATATAATAATCAAACAAACAAGACAAACCAATATTTTTATAACCATATAAGTATCGCATCTAACAAAATCACCTTATGTCCTTACATCCTTCATCTCATTTAGTTCAACCACTAAATTTATATAGCCACACATGAAAACCAAAACCACAAGACACGTTCCTTATCCAATTTTCATGTTATTTCATTTAAATAGTTTTGAAATACCATCTATTCACATTTATCAAACCCATTACTTTCATGTTTAACTATTACAAATCTAAACACACATCCCATTTAGTTTAGTAGTTCACTAGTAATAAATGAATTTAGTGCATCATCTTTTTCTTGTTAGTTATCTACATTCAATGTCAAAAATCCATGATAATTACTTTATAACATTGGTAATCCAATATCCAACATTAAAAATATTTATCATGATTTATCACACCTATTATATAGTAACTTGTATGAGAAATAATGTTTTCTCAATTGTTATATTTTTACCTACATGATAAATAAATATTCATTACTTTATCCCATCGGTTATCCTTCAACAGACATGATAAAGATGATATTTTACCATGGATACTGCATAAACCTAGTTATATACCATTAAAAATATCATTATCATGTCTTATCTAATATAAAAAACCTAATATACAATTTTAAATTTAATGAATTTTTATTTTTAATCATTTTAGTGATATTCAATATCATAAAAGAACCCCCATTATTCTTTGATACAAAAGCTAAAACATCATGTCATTGATCTAGTGGACTCCAATATATTTTTCTCTATCTTAATTATTCATTACGATTCAATGGAATTATTTTTTTTGTATTCAATCACCTTTCTTTCAAATCTCATGTAATCCTTACACATTGATCTCGTTCATGGACATCCTAACTCTGGTTTTTCCGATTCCATTTATTCATATCTTAAATTACTATTTTTTTCATTTCTATTTATTATAAAGGATTTTTATAGAATTATGTTATATTATTAAATATGCTTTCATATAGAAAACATTAATTGTTGGTTTAATGTAAACTCTTTTCAATCAATTATCTAATTATATTAAGTTTCAGTCCTAGTACTATTAGAACATCTTATATTGTGATTTCAAAATATTTTGATGGAATTGTAGAAACTAGGAATGAAGAGTAGGTCTGAATTAAGAGAAAATGTTTGTAACTATTCATAAGTCATATATTTAGTGTAATATTTGGTTATCAACATTCCTTTTGTATGATTACTATTATATATGAATTTCCCTGATTTATTATATAAAAAACATAAATTAATCATAATTCTCCAAAAAACCTTATTATAAAATATATAATTAATTAGTGCCTCATTGATATTTTTATAAGTTATGATTTGTATTTTACATCATATTTAATATTATATTTTATAATATTGGTATAGTTTTAATTTTCATCTTATTACCTTCAAATTCATGTTCTTCTTAAAACATAGCATCTTATATGTAGTCTATTTAGAATTGTATAATATATAATATTGTGGTTTATTATGTTGCGAAATATTTATATATATTTTTAAAATTATACACAATAATGGATAATCATTTATTAGTCCATGATGACATGACGTTTTGGTGGTTGAAAATTTTCTATTAAGTAAATCATGTATTTTATAAAATTAAAAGAAAAATCCATCCATCCTATGAATTAAATATGTTTTTTCTTTTAAGTATTAGTTATATTTTAAAGTACATATTTTTATATCAAGTAAAACATTGATGATGTTTTCAATTAAATTATAATGTTAAATGATTTGATCTTATTAAATAAATTATATTGGAAAACCTATTCTGACATATTGATTTAAAAGTATTTTTATGTTTTTGATGTTTTTTAATTATAAATAATATTTCATGGTATTTTGGATATAAAATTTAAATGGTAATAAATTTTTATTTATAAATTATATTTATTCATATATTCTATTATTTTCTATAATTTAAAATTATATTTTTATTTACTTATATATATTATTTTTAATTTCAAAATTTTGGTACATTCAAATTATGAAATCATTGATCTAAATTAAAACATGTTTGACTTGAATAAATTATTATACATTTTATCAAATATATATTATTTTGAAATTATATATATTTTTATATTTTTAATAGATTATTATGAGTTGAATTTGGACTATGGCCCTTTGAAAAAGTGATGAATATGAAGAAGGTGTTGATTTTATTTTGGAATATTGATAGTAAAATTTTCCACTAAAATACATGTTTTGGTCCGTCCCTAATGTGTTTATATATGAAGAATTTGAAAATGGAAATATTAATGAGAATTTAATTTATCATGGTTTTATTATGAGTTATAGCCATTAGATTTGGTATGGTGAAAGTATGAATAAATTATATTTAATTCATGATAATTCTTTTTAAGATGATAACTATGATTAAATTTAAAAAATGATTTTTGATATAGAATAATATGAAATGTAGAAAGAACTGGAAATTTAGCGTTCATATGCTGATACTAAAAAAATATTGTATCAGGGTTGTAAAAAAAGAATGGTTTTATCATTGGTATTATGTTTAATTAACATGAAGGGGAAACATGGTTGGAGTGAAAATAGTTTTACAGATTTTCAATAACTGATGAAGGATATTCTTCCTAAAGACAATGACCTTACTAAATGTCATTATAAAATGATGAAAATACCACACTTGATGGGAATAGGTTAAAAAACCCATGTATTTGCAAATTACTTTATGGTATGTAAGATTTAATGTGAATTAATATCAAGGATTCCAAAATATAGGACGTCACAGTATGAGATGAAAGAAAACTTACATGTTGATTTAGCAGTTATAGAGACCTATTCAATGTAATTTTTGTATCATCGTATAATTAATAATTTGAAAAATTTATTTCCCAATTCACATGATGTAAAATTTTTATTATAGAATACAGATTTGGGAATATAGGATATAAAATTATGTCATCCATCTAAATGTCCATCATGGTTGAAAAATGATCAGTAGGTTACTACGTTCATAAATAATGTTAGAAATCTCAATCCTCTACTTTGTATGGATGGAATGAATCCATTTTTAAGCCTTAGTAGTAGACATAGCTCATGGGCTATCAATTTTATATATTTTAAAAGTAATCTACTGAATTTTTTATGAAGTGAAAATTTATCGCATATACCTTAATGATCACTATAACAAAACAACCTAAAAATGATATAGATTTTTAGTTGTAACCATTAATTGATGATTTTAAACTCTTTTGGGAGGATGGTATTATGGTGTATGATTCTTATAAAATGTAATTTTTTTCAATAACATGAAATTATTATGTTCACAATAAGTGACCTCTCATAATATGTAATTTATTTTTTGTATATAGTGTTAAGGTACATAAATCTTTACCAATTTATGAACAGACTTCATATTATCAATTACATCCTGGTAAAAAAAATTATACATGGTTCAACAAATGTTTTTGTCTATAGATCACTCAAATAAAATATTATAAAAGGAATTAAATGGCTCAAAAAAATTATATTAATGCAAAACCTTTATAAGTTGCTAATTATTTTGAGTGGTTGAAAACCCATGATGTGATATCAGAATGAAATGTAAATCTAGTCCTGATAAAAATATTTTGAATAAAAAATAAATATTTTTAGAGCTACCAGATTAGACATATAGTGAGGGAAAACATAACATTGATTACATACATGTGGATAGGAATATATGTGACATATTTATTGGAATTTTTTTATATATCCTTGGATAGACTATATATGGGTGGAATGCATGATCTAACCTTCTCTCAATATGAAAAAATTGGGTGATAGTTCCAAATTTTAATGGATGGAGAAGATTCCTGCCCCTAAAAAGTCATACATTTTTTGAGACGGAGAAAATTACATTTTTTGTGTCAACATGGTTTAAAAGATTCACAGGCTTACTCTACAAATGTAATAAAATTTACATTAATCTATTAGAAGTTGAAAGATATGAAACCACATTATTTCCACATCATGATTCAATAGGTCCTTCCAGTTGCATTGTATCAAATATTTTCCATCACTCTTATAATGAATATCATGAATTTTTATTATCTTTTCAATTATATTATTAATATAGGGATTGATCTGAATTCTTTGAATATGTATTGAAAATGGGGAAATTTTGATACATTATCCATTGTAAATGTATTTTCTTTCTTTATTTTTTGATATCATGGTGCATTTAACATGCAATTTAGGGAATAAAAAATAAAATTGTCCACAAGTGTATCTAAATTGAATGTATTATTTTGAATGAAATATTATGATATTTAAGGGGTATGTTATGAATCCAAATAAACCTGAAACATCCATAGATGAAAATTATATTTCTGTGGAGGTTTGGTAAATTTTTACAAACTACTTTTTGCCAATGGAGATCATTGGTTTGCCTTCATCTCTCACGGAATGTGTTAATTATGGAAAATGTGTATTTGAGGCTTTAAAGTGAAATCATTGACATGTTAACAAGTAATAAAGGTACAATTATACAATTTGAATAAAATATAGGATTTTAAACCATATATAACATTTAAAATTAATGTTTTGAAACAATGTTATCCAATATAAGAATGATTTGTGGTTTCTGAAAGAGCATAACAATATTTTTTCCATTGTAATAAAGAGAGTGAACTTGATAAAATAGATGCATCATAATCATTGAGATACTTAGTGGGTGATCCATGTTTAAATTTTTATATCATGGTTCCAGAATGAAATTAAATGCTAAACATTTCATATGAATCATTAGGACAAGAAAAGTTCATTTAAGATTAATAGAGTAGTGATTTTTGTAGCATCAATGAATTTTTTGAGCGCTAAAGACCAAAATCCAATTTATACATGAATTTCATATTATGGAGTGATTTAATAAATTTTTTAGGTTCATTATATTATAAATCATATTCCATTGTTTAACTAAAAATGGTTTATCATTAACTATATTATATTTCACAATGAATTTTTAATCATTCTAGTTAATATAAGTATATTTCATTACACAATTTATCCTCTCACAATAGAAAAACTTGTCAAATAATTTTCTATATTCATTATAAATATGATATAAAGTTTCCTAATGTATTATAAATAAAAAAATAGTATGTTGGTGATGATAGAATTTTCAGGGATTCTGATTTACGTGATATCCTAATTCAAGAAAAATATTAATAGATCATATTTATGAGCTTGTTGTAGACATGTTATGCGCCTTTTAGAAACAACAAGATGATGAAACTTTGGAAAAGAATACTTTAGTACATTTCTTATATTAGAGGTATTATTTTTTATTTCTAATTTATTTTTAAAAATTTAAAAAAAATTCTTATTTTATTTATGTATTATTTATTAAAACATATATTATGACTAATGAGTTAAATTGAATGTTTATATAAGTTTTTTTGTTTATATAGCATGTTAAACCTTATGTATCTAATCTATTAATTTATTTTTTTGAATAAAATTATTTTAAATCTAATATGTTTAATATAATGAAATGTTTTATAAAATTATAATGATAAAATATTCTTTTTCATGTGAAGAGGATTTATTAGGTTTCATTATTTTTACTCTCCACGCCATTGTGAATTTTTTTCATTTTTTTATATGACTTTTTATATTTCAGTTTTGTTGTTATATTTTTTAAAAATATAAAAAATATGAATAAAAATTTATATTCTTTAATTTAGTTTACTTTTATTAATGAATTATTTTCATTTTTTATTTACATTAGTATTATAATAGTTGAAAATATATTTGAGTACTAATAGTTTGATGCCATTATATTTAGGACAATTATACATTAACCAACTGATCTACCACATTCTTATAGAGATGGTCATACTCAAACCTCTAGGGTGGTATTTTAACAAGATTATCTTGATGAGACCCATCATTCATTACATGAGACATCTATTTACATAGGTCCAAATAATAGTTTGTTTGTTGTTTAACATGGAAGAACATATTTACCAAAAATATCTGTTACACTTATCCAGGATTATAAGATACCGATATACATTGATGATATTGGTATTCCAAGAGGTCCAAATTCAAAACCATTAAACATTTTTATTTTATTTCTAGATGAAATAAATGTTAATATTTTGATTAATGACTAGAGAAGTGTTGAAAAATTGACATTATCCCACATGTAAGAGACCATTTGGGTAACATAATTTGTTATTATTTTACCTAACTTGAAATTTTTAAAGTAATATTTGGTTTCCTGTAATTATTAGATGAAATATGATATACATTACATTGAATGAGTAAAGATAAAATGTTTATCATTGGATTATATAGCATTGAGGGATTTCAAATTAACCCAAACATCTCATTTCATTTAAGGTCATAACAAAAAATCATAATCCAGGTGATATATATGACATTATAGATTAAGGAACGTAGAATAATTTTGATTAAAATAGAAGAGAAGAAGCATTTTTGGAATGTTCAATGTTACATTTTAGATTTATTTTATATTATTGATCTTATTAATGATTTAGTAATGAATTTTTTATTATTAATTAACATTAATCGATGAGATCTCGAATGGATATCCAATCTAGGAACATACACCCTCTTACAACATCACATGTAGCGTATATGTGATTACAAGAACAAAAGAAGGATGAAAATTTTCCAAAAATGAGAGCAGGGTTTTCATGATCTATAGAGGATTCCCCACCACCCCTGAATAATCATGAAAAATGGATGTGGGACCAGCTGAGAAATGTACAATATCTTACAGAACAGTCGAGGGTTTTAGCTGATGTGATTGTAAGATTATTACATTATTTATTTTTTTATGTTAATTCATGTATTTTTATATTTTGATTCATAAAAGTTTCATAAAATAACTCATACATGATTTTCAAAAGGAGAATAACACATATGAAGTCATTTCTGGTGAGGGTTGGCATGATATTTTAACTACCACATTAGGAACTCCCAAACACCAGGGCTCTTTATGTGGATATATGTCAGGTGAATCCGTGACAGAAAAGTTTCCATGTTCTTCGTCTTATTAAATGGAGGGTGTGTATAAACAATAGAATAATTGGAGGCTCAGGTTGAAAATATTCATGTAAAGATATAGGATAGTATTAGAGTTTAAGTGCAATAGATGTTTCTATACATGAAAATACATTTTGAAACTATATATCCCACTATTTCACCTCTCCCAACAACTCCCACTCCAACACCTCTACCTATAGACCACACTCCATATAATACTCATACAACCAATCCTCCACATGTTCCCCATTGTTGTGATTTATATGTTGATGAATCACATTATTATATTGATTAATATGTGATGGTATTTTATATTGGGGGTACCATTCATCATCAATAGTTAATGATAGAGCATCATATGGTTAATGAATGTGATATTGTTGATATATTAGCTAGATTACCATTACAAAAAAATGAGGTGACTATAGTTTGAAAAATATCAGCCAATTTTTAGTTTGGTCATCCAAACTACTACGACATAATAACATATAGGTCTGGGTATATTTTACCTTTTAAATCATTTTAGTATTATTTTTTAAAAATTTAACAGTTATATGTTTATTATATTTTTTTTTGGAATTATTTATATTTAAAAAAATACTATATAGATAATAAAAAATACAATGTTTTATGGCATCAGATACAGATTATTACAGTCTTGATAGGTTGTCAAGATATTCAAGATTTTTATCACATGTTTATGAGATTCCAGTTGAAGATGTTGTTATGGGCATTCAAGGGATGTAGAGATTTTTAAAAATGATATCATTACTTTTTTAACATTATATTAGTTGGGAAACCACATGATGTATACTTTTTCCATGTCTGTCCGAACATACCTTTTTGTGTGTGTTTAATTGGTTGAAAAGTTTATCTTATATTTGTGTGTGTTATATATCAATATAAAATGTGTAACTATAATAAAATTATTGATGAATATAGATTTATGGACCCACAATTAATTTCATCTATAGTGCAAAAAATGACTGAAGCCGAATGAAATGTATATATTACTAAATGATTTTAAAAGGATGCAATTAGTCAATGCCTGATGTTTCCTTATATTTTATATTATGAAACATATGTCACAAAATGTGTTATAAATAATTTAACTTAATAACCCTCAATATAAAAATTTCTTCTATAATAGTATCGATTTATTTTTTAGTGTTTTTTTCCAATGGATACAGAACGTTATTTGTTATACTCTATCCACTGAAAAGTGAAAAAAATTAATGATTTATAAGACATTTAAGACTGAATTTCGTAATAAATTATTTTATTAAAAACAATTATAAATTTATATCATTAACATTACATTATAATAGGGGGTGTAATTTCGTTGAGAGACCCAAAATACAATGATTTCCATGATCAAATATGTATAATTAAATGTTAATTTTTAGTTATAATTAGTGCATATTTGATATATTTCTAAATAATGTTATTTTGAATTGAGAAACTCTTATTAATAGAATTTTCATAAATAATAAGTCATGAATGAAATAATAGATTATGAGTTAAGATTTATGTTTCCAATATTTTCAATAGGAAAATTAATAATGTTCCAATAGGTTAGATTTTAATTATTAACCATTATTTCATATTTACTTTTTTTTATTCTTAAATCATTTTGAATATTTCCTTTTAATGTTTACATTATGGATGAAACTCATTCTTATAGTGTCTCATATCTTAGACACTTAAAATATGATTGGGAAAATAATTTTATATGTGTGGTTGGAATTTATTTTGTTTTTACACTATTTTGTAATTTTAAAAATTATAATTGTAATTGTTTAATGATAGTTTTTTACCTATAGTACTACCTATATTCTTCTTATTTTTTGTTTTATATGTCTATAGAGAGGAAGGTTGAAAATAAATTTATTTATTTTTAATTTTTTCATACCATTTATTTGATAAATCATGTGAAAAATATTATATCATTAGTTTTTCATATCAGATATTAAATACACGATAAAAACCCATTTTTCGCATCCCTTGTTTGATAATAGATGTGAAAATAATCCTATATCGATTGATTATTCATGTTGAATTTTCACCTCATATATTTTATAATCCATGTGAAAAACAATATTACACATTAGTTATAAAATTACTGAAGTGATAACCCATTATAAATGTGTATATCATTTTTTTATTTGATAACTAACATAAAAAACCAATTTGAAAATTCATTTACAAAATCCATTTTTATAAACTTTAAATAAATATTTACAACATGACCTTTAAAAATAATGAAAAATACCCGATATGAAATTATAAACAATGAAAATTTTAATCCTATGAACTTGTTTTTCATTATCCATTCAATATAAGTGTATTTTGTTTCTTGAATTTTAATTTCATTACTTGACAACCAAAAAACAAAAAAAATAAAACATACAATCCAACATCCTCATGAAAAAAAAATATTGAGTTTATAACTAATACAGTGATACCACCCCATATATCAACCACTATATATCCATACCACCACACCTAAAAACCATTACACATCATAATTCATTTTTTATAAAATGGATTTCATTATATTTATTTGAATATGATCAAGGGGATTTTCCAAAAAATATGAGATTCCATTTTCTTCAAATTTATAATCTAGATATACATTCTCACACATTTCAAAAAATTAAGAATAAAATAAAAAATTAACATAAGTTTCATCAATAATAAAATGTAAACAACATAATAAATATCAAAATAATTAAAACATTGGAGTAATTGAATACATGGTCAACAATATTTTTAAAATCAGATAAATAAGTAATTGACATTTCAATTTTCGCCACAACAATTAATTTAAGTTATGTTAAATAATTATCATTATCATAAAATTCAATAATATCTCTCCAATGTAAATAAAAGAATTAATTTTCTACATTTGTAAATAAATAGGAAATAATATGGATCATATACCTCATAAAAAGATTTAGGGTATCTACAAATCTTTGGAAAAAGAGGAAGGCGACCAAAAATAACCTTAATGAAATGAATACTATTTATTAGAGTATAAAATAACATCACAAATCATTTTCATACTAAAACCATAAATAAACTACTTTTTCCATCAACACTATCCCTCTTGGAGTGAATGGTAATGATAAAACTCTGAATATAATTAAAAAGAACCCATATAAAATCCTTATGGAATGATCACCCAAGGATTTTAAAAGAAGATGATGAAATGGGCTTGAAATAGCTCTAATGGATTCACCCAGGGCATCAAAGAACTGATTGAAAAGGTGTAATAATTATGAAATATAAGGGGTCTTGGTAATTTATAAGATAACATTAAAATATAATAACATGGAACAATAAGACTATCTAAATCACAAAAGTGCTTATACAGTAAACGATTATGGTGTAATGGAAGGACCCATGTCATAATAGGGCTGGTCAAATTCACATATGTGAACCATGGGATGGTCTAAACCATAGAATTGATCAATCTAATATATGACTTTGATAAATGTTAACCCACCATGATGAAAAATTCATCCTTTAAAATTTGGGCTAGTCCAATCCCAAATCTACAGTGTAGCTACCATACAAAATAGAGAACTCTATGAATCCCTCTGCTTGGAATTAATGTCGTAAAATGAATATAAATGTTTTATTTATTAACAAATTTTAATAACCACCAAAAATAAACCTCTCATACCCCACACGAAGTCTAACTGCTCTGTTCCAAAAAAACCCTATTTACAACGCAATACCACTCCATGAAAAAAATCAATTTTCACTCTAAATATCATATTTTAATCCATCCTCCACTCCATATCTCCCTTGAAACATTCCATCAATGTAAAATTAAAAAAAATGTATCAAATTAATGGGTTATAAATTCAAGACCATTACATTATATACCTCCCAAAAAAATATCTTTTAAGTGAATGAACACCAATCCCAAAAAAATGAATAGATGGTAATTAGTCACCATCCAGCGAGAAACTTATATGGGATCTCATTACACCCAAAAAAATACCATTATCTCACACTATCCTTAATACATACATTTCATATATCCATACACAACTCATTTTCATCCTCTAGAAAACCCAAACCAATTACCACCTCAATTTCCACTAAACATTTTCTCAAGCTCACGGATTAAGAAAATATACCATTAAAATAATAATATTTTACACATAGTATGGAACTAAATCATGGTAATGGTATTGAAACATTTCATAATATAACGAGTCTTCATTTAGAAATTGTTATTACCCACTTAATATTATTGAGTATCTAACACAGATATCCAATAATTGAAAAATCAATATATCATAAACCATCAATATTAACATATCACATCATCAATGAAATGTAGAATAAAGAAAATGTAAAAAAAATAAGGCTACTGAGTAGGAATAAGTGTCTCATAGTCCCATGTTTTCTCAACCATGACACCATTCCTGTATATAAAATGAACATATGGAATTGTTTTTAAAACAACCTTCTTCGATGATTATATGTCTATACTAATTTTATAAACAATATCACATCGTCCTCAATATACTAATTTCCCCACTAAATTCCATGAGTTTAATACTAAAGATATTGAAGAAGTTGTGATACATCAATAATATCATGGATATTGTCTACCTAGATTTAGCGAACTAACCAATATTCCACTACACAAAAATTCTCTTATTACATGAAAGGCCTGACAAACCCTTGGGAATATGTTCTACAGCTACAAAATACCAACTAACCCTAACATGGGAAAACATTTATCATTATGTAGTCCCCACCATTGAACTAAAATGTTCTATAGATATAGTTTACCTAAAGATTCTATTAGTTTGAGGTTATCCTCATCCAATTAAGAACCACTAAACATTAACTATATTGATTTGCACCGCATCAATACCAAGAACTGATGAATCACCAGCCTCATCCAAGAACAATAAAGAAAAATATTATATCACCAAAAAAGACCGAACTAAATCCATAACAGTGAATGAGTGGTGGATGTTTTTATATTATATCTGAAAACCTGAATGTTTTTTCCGAAGATCTATAAATCGAAAAAATCAAAGCCATAAATTTCCGTCAACCATATAGATGGTCTACTCAATCTTAACATTTGTATTTGGGTAGAGTGTAGTGTAGAGTGGAAACTATGTTAAAATATCAGGCATCAATACTATCCAAAAACATGATGAAATAATGAGTATACCAATCCTATAAAAAGATCTTTAAAATATATTTTTCATAAAACCTAACCCACAAACCTAAAAAAACAATCTTAGCACCAGACTCCATGATCAGTGGGAACCAAAGTGAAATTGACAATCTATCCTTTAATTCCCAAATATTAATATATTCTTTATGTTCTTAGGGGTAATAAATCAATGAATTATATTCACATTTCATCCCACATCAACTCAATAATGTATAAAGGATAAAAAAACTACCTACACATATATGCACTAAATTTTTATATAGGAAACCAATTTAATATCCACAAAATCCACCACTTATGATTTCTTCCCAGGATATAATAACATCCCACATAAACCATGATACATCTTAGGTAATTTTTTTTGAATAGTTTTTTATCATCCATTAGACTCAATAATTAGTCCATTATTCGTTATCAATTTAAAAAAACTACCTCCAATTAATTAATTCTAATTATGTCAATACCCCATCCATCCCTTTAGGCAAAAAAATTGATATCATTTCCCCTTTACAACTAATTCTCCCCAATGTGCCTCTTCTAATAACTAAATCAAAGAGGAATGAAATTTCACCTGATACAATAAACCATTACCATCAACCACTCTATCATCTATATTCATAGCTTACAACTCATTTATCAATATCTATGTATCTCCATAGTCTTTAATAATATCATTTCATAATAAATTTTATTAATTTTTCAACAATGAAATTACACTTTCCAATGGTGTAGGATATCTCAAATTCATAGTCTCAATGAATATCCATCCTCTTATATTGTATTGAATTAATATCCTAATGAGATAAGATATATTTCATGATATTTTGATTAGTAAATTAAACAAAAGTGTTTTTCAATGATTTAATTTCATAAAATTTTCATAAAAAATAAATTAATTTTTACTTTCCAGGTCATGGGTGGCATAGTTATATTCATGGTAGTGTTACCACCTAGATTAAAAATATATCACTTTCTTTTGATGAATGATGAAGAACCTGAGACCATATATGAAATGTAAATGAAAACCATACACATAATGTGTTAATTTGGAAACTATAATACTACAGGATGAATAAATTTCATCATTATGTTCTCTAATGAATCTTAAACCAATCTATCTAAAAAATAGAATGGTTTTTTCTTGATAGGCATATCAATAGAGCCATAATTTATTATAAATAAGACATGATTCTCTAATAGTACCCAGTATGATCAAAGAAACTATGAAACTCTAATATATTCATGTATTTTACATAATAAATAAAATTCATTTCCCAAGGATTGGTGCTTGGGAACACCCTACTAGGACACTAAATGACTAATGAAGTGAACCACCTATGTAAAACCCATAAACATGGAGATATTTTTATTGATATGGTGGTGTATAAGGACAATAAATGTATATCTATGATTAAAAAAATGATATAATAATTATTTCAATTAGATCAATATATCATTGATGATCTCGACTATAAAATTGTCAAGGATATCCTGAAACAATGTGTTTATGAGCTCAATCAACCCTAATTGTGAACTTTTTACAATGAATTAAATAATGACAAACATGAAGTTCTCATAAAAATATCAGATAGTAATTATCAAAATAACTACCTCCTTCACCAAAAATTGGGTTTATCAAAACCGTATAATAATCATAGATTGAAATCTATCTCCCCTAAAATGGTTATTAAAATCAATTGTACTCATTATTTGGAAGATATTCATTAGATGTTTCTGATTCAACCTTCAATAGTCTATACATTACATCAGCATAGAATCCACCTTCTTGATTAATACAACTAGAGCACCCCAAAATGAAACAATAGGGGAGAGGAAAATCTTATTAATAATTTCATTTATCTGAATAATAAACTACATCAACTCATAGTTTTTTCCTGGATAAGGACCCATTGAAATTAGAGAATCACCCATCAATTAATAAATCCAAAACATTATATCATGTTGTGGGGGTATCATAAAAACATCAATTGGGAAAAGGCACCCAATTTATTCAATGATTCAAAGATCCTTCGTCATCCTATTCACACTAAGATCATTGAAAATTTTGTTCATCATTGAGAAACGGTTCTTGACACATATACTACTCATCTTAAAAACTCATTCTCTAATGAATATTTCACTTTTTTCATTCTTTATCGAAGCATGTGACATTACATTAGATGTTGTTGATGTCAAAAATATTGAAATACAGCTATAAAATTTATTATATGATATTATAAAACTACATCTAATGTAAAATAAATCCCAACACAGCCAACGCTATACCATTATAAATTATCACCACTATATCACATTAAACATGATTTTTTAGCCTATGAATGCAACAATAAAAAATGTGGCTTGGGAATCCTATTCATGACCAGTCATGAATAATAGAATAATTTTATTTCAATAGATTATTGTGAGGTTGTAGCACCGTGACACCAAATATCCCATATCTGGTGTTTTCTATCAGTGACATTGGAATGATTACAAGGAATCAAATTCTAAAGGTCCTAGAGTTTAGTTTTATTAGTAAACTAGTTAAATACAATAAACAAATACACTAATTACATCATTTAATTTAATCATTCTAAATTAGATACATTGATAATAATAAATTTATTACATATAATGTATCCTTTAATATATTTCATAGTATGCTTCTTAGATTCTTGGTGAATAACAAATTATAAGGGTGATATCAATTTCTCATTAATGGAAAAATATAGCAGACACAATATTAAATCAATTACAATAACAATTATGACATGGTATTTAAAGACCAAAAAATTCCATGTAATTTTTTTATTAATGGGGATTATATGAATCCGCGAAAATTAACGGCGCGTGATTCTAAGGCCTGGTGTGCCTGGAATGAATTTATGAACTTTTTTTCAGGTATGTTTAGTAAATGTGTGAGTGGGATTCTGTAACTTTTGAACCAGAGCTCAGAATTGATATCTGAGGGCACCGTTGAACTCACAGCACCCTTATTATCTTAATAAGACCTTCACCTCGATTGAAGTGGGTCGAGAGTGAAAGATATTTTTTGTTCTTTTCATGAAAGAATAAAATAAAATAAAAATGTTTAACATTTTTATTTCTGAAACCTCTCAACATGGGTTATGGTGGTGGTGACTAGTTGAGTCTAATACTCCTACGTGAATGTTATAATGGGGGGGGGACCACCATATTTAAAACCATATAATTTAAAATTAATGGTTGGGACCACCCGGACCCTCTTAATGGGGGAGAAACCACTCAACACCCCATTATTTATTTTCCTCCATTAATTTGAGCCAATTAAATTGATATAATTAAATATTCCAACACCTCATTTAATTATTAGAGCCAACAAACAATTAATGAAATTTGTCAGCATTATTAATTGTGGCAACATTATTAATCTACTTAATTTAAATTAATATGTTGGTTATTTCATAATTTTGGGGGAATTGGGGGAACTATTGGCAAAGGGAGAAGCATGGGAGAATCGTGGAGAAACTCATACTCCAATGAAGAACGCAATCGCCAATGAGGAACGTCATCAACTATGATGAAATTCCGAATGAGCTTAGGATCGGTGGTGTGTTTCGGGCGTGAAGAATGTCAACATATTCGAACTCTTTCTCGCACCAACATCAACGAACCATTGAGGTAGGGTGGTTGATTTTCATCCCCTTACCCATTCTTGATAATTCATTGTATAACAATGAAGAGGTTATAGCTTCTTGCTACCGCTCTAACATAGAGAGTTCTAGCCAAACAAAAATGGTCTGACCACTCAGCAAATATTTTTTTAAATTATTGCGTTCTTTACGATGGTGTAGTACGACATCCGTCCTCAGCGGGGATTGAGAACGGCGGTTGACACCACCACCGACTGCGATGAAGGTGATGGCGCACTGTCTCCGCCCCTTATCACTACTACCACCTGCAGCATTCTCTACCACGGCCTCTTCTACCCCACTGCCACCACGCCGCCCACGGCCTATGCCACCCCACAGCCTCGTGCCACCTACGACCTCCACTGCCCTGTGGCCTCACACAGTCTGTGGCCTCTGCCGCCCGTGGCCTCGCTGCCCCACAGCCCTTCGCGGCTCCCATGCCCTCACCTCCCTGCAACCCTCCACGGACCCCACAGCCTCACCATCTCGCGACCTCACAGCCCCCATGGCCTCACCGCCCAGCGGCCCCCACGACCTTGCCGCCCTCGCGACCTCTGCACCGCCCAGTGCAGGCCGGGCCAGACCTAGCACTGGATGGGTTGGGCCGGACCCTGTGCTGGCCAGGTCGACCCAAACCGGGTTGGGTGGCCCAGGCATGTTCAGGCCGGACCCGGACCAACTATAAGCATTTTAATCTAATGCCATAACATTGGCACCATGCATCCATTTGAAAAAACTGTCAACGGTGTTGTAAACTGTAGAGAGATATGGTCCCTTTTGTATACCCCACTAGAGATTTGGATAGAGTTGGGATACGGTCAGGTTGGATCAAACATGAATCCAATCGGGCCCTCGACTATAAAAGGAAAATAACTTACAGACCGGGAATTTGTTTGGAACACTGTCTATTGCATTGAGACACCAATTATGTGGCTGTCCATTGGGATACATTTTCATGGGACATCATGGAAGTTGGATTATCAACAAGAGGATTGAGGAGCAGACCATCTCAGAGATGAGCAAGGTAGTGCAGGAACCCAATAGATGGTTGTGATGTGAAGAAGGAATAGTGATCCAATGTGGGTCAGCACCGAGCGATACTATGTGGGTCAGCACCGAGAGATCCAGTGTGTGTCAGCAACGAGCGATCCTGTGTGGTCCGCACCAATCGATCCTGTGTGGGTCAGCACCGATCGATCCTATGTGGGTTAGCACCCAGCGATTCAGTGTGGTTCATTTCCTAGAGATCCTCTAAGGTCATCATCTAGAGATCCCTTGTGGGTCATCACCGAGTGATCCTTTGTGGGTCAGCCGCAGAGCCTCTTAACAGAGTAAGATGATTCAGTAGATACATCTTATCATTTGTACTTGTGTACCTAAGTTATAACTGGTGTGAGATGAGTCTGTACCGGTGTGGTACTATCCTTCATGGTAATACCTTGGTGGTATTCTTCAATGTGGCATACCTGTGTGGTAGCTACCTTCATGGTATTCCTTCCTTTGTGGAATAGATGATCTTTAGGATAATGAGTCGGGCCTTGTGATTCCTCGTGTTTGATATGAGTTTACTTGATAAGTTATGTATATGTATGGGCTTATTCCTAAGCAGGGTTTTCAGTTGTATTCATGCCTATTGGTTTATCCTTTGTGGATTTGTGAGAACTTGAGGGTCTTAGGTTCCCTATTGAATATCGTTACACTCACCCATGCACTGGATATGCCCACACCTCTTCGTGTTTGGTGCAGACGATGGATATCGCTGACTGAAGATGAGAGTACCACGATTGGAGGTAGATCAGAGGTGGACCATAGATGAGGCGTACCGCCGAGATGACCGTTGGAGAGATGTACCTACCCTTCAGGTAGGATCCTTGCCGGGTCATCACAAGAGTTGTTCCAGTTTACTTGTACTTTCAGTTTCTTATACTTTCTTGTTGATCTTGTATTCTGGCCCCTTTTTGATTATCGTACTATCTCTTTAACTATATAGTTGCTTGAGTTAATATGTTGATGTGTTCTTGGTTGTGTGTGTTTTCAGGTTATAAAGGAAATGCCATCCCAGTTTTAGGAAATACGCCTTTGGTGATTGTTGATGCTCCTTTCGTCACAGAGTCTAATGATTGGAAAAGGGGAATATCTTAGCTCAAAGTGATTCAACCTTTGGACGAATATCAAAAATTGTCAAAGGAAGGAATAAGAAGAATGCTGCACAAAGGTCGTGAAAGTTCTACTATGGTCGCGCAAGTCCACTTGCGCGCCTCAATGGTCGTGCAAGTAAACTTGCGCACCCTAAGTGATAATCGCCATGGGTCTTCTCCAGCCTATAAATACACCATGTGGGCCCCCCATTCGAGGATGATTTTTTTCCAGAAACTCAAATTTGAGCTCCCGTCAGCCTAGTCTCTTCTCAAAGCTTCTGAAACATTTCTAAGGTAATTTCTTACTTAGAACGGAAGATCTAAAGAGGGGGAGGAAGGCCTAAGTGTTGAAACTCATCAACACATGCGCGCCTGAGTATCCATCCCTTAAGGGAAATGGCCACACTTGTGGACCACCTAACTCCTTCAATAGAACTTGCGCACCACTCTTCTGTAGAAACCACAAGAGGATTATAAAGGCTTTAACGAAGAGTCTCTCAAGTATTACCCTTCTGGTTAACCATCGCGCAAGTACCCATGTGTCGTGCAGCTATACCTGCGCGACCAGGACTTGCACGCCCACGCAGTACTTGCGCGCCTACCAGGACTTGTGCGCCTCTGCCTCCATGGGTTCCCTTCTTGCCCATTTCACCCCTTTTATTTCATTCCACCACTCTTATTCAAGATTCAGTCATCAAGACACTCTTCAACGCCATTTATGGACCGATTTCTTGATTTTATATCCTTATCTAAAAGTAATTCTGTGGAATATTTATCAAAATCTAGTGATTTACATATCTTTATGTCACAAAAGATTGAGATTTAATTCATTCAACCTCATCATTTAAGATGAGAGAACACCTAATTTTGGCATCCTCCTCAGGAGTATGCCCTAACCATAAGTCTCAAATCTGGGCATCCTACATAGGAGTAAGCTCCAAGTCCCTTAATCTGGGCCTCCTTTTTAGGAGTATGTCCCTGTCATAATTCTCATATAGGGAATCCTCCTCAAGAGTAAGCCCCAACCATAATTCTCAAATCTGGGCATCCTCCTTGGGAGTAAGCCCCATGTCCCTTAATCTGGGACTCCATTTCAGGAGTAAGTCCCAGTCAAAATTCTCAAATCTGGGCATCCTCTTTAGGAGTAAGCCCCAGTCCCCTAATTTGGGTATCCTCCTTAAGAGTAAGACCCAATTCTTAAAGTTCCCAAATCTGGGAATCCTCCTTAGAAGTAAGCCCCAAATCTTAATTCCCTTAACCTGGGCCTCCTTTTCATGAATAAGCCCTAGTCTCAAATCTAGGCATCCTCATTAGGAGTAAGCCCCAAGTCCCTTAAATATTCAAGTCTCTTAACCTGGGCCTCCTTTCCAGGAGTATGCCTCAGTCTTAATTTCTCTTAAAAAGTCCTAATTTACTTTTGATCGGGGATTTCTTATCAGGAGTAAAACCCAATCATAAGTCCTCTCCTAATTTGGGCCTCCTTTTCAGGAGTAAGACCCATGTTAGAATATTCAAATCTCCATAAAGAACATATAACTTTATGGACCTTGTTCCTGGATTTCTTCCCTGAAGTAAATCCTAATCTTCTTTTATCTTGGCAGTCAAACATACATAAGCCCAAAATTATTTCTTATGATTGCATCTTTCATGGCACAATTGTCTAATTTTTACCAATACCTCTTGTTTCACACACCGAGCATGACTCACGTTAGGTTATAGTGTAAAAGTAATTATGACATCCTTCTTTGAGCCATCAATCATAAACATCATACTTCCCTTACTCGAACTACGTGGGTTCTGATTCCTTTTATAAAACAAAAGATACATAGGTAGCCCATCTGCGGGTTCGATCCCAACTCTGAAATAAGCTATGTCCTTCTGAATGACAATAAACTTCAAGTACCCCACTGAGTGGATTTAAAACCATCATGGTAATCATAATGACCAAGAGACTTCTATATAAATGTGTCAAAGGATACCATTGACCACGAATCACTAATAAATATATATTATTCTCTATCGATGAAGAACCTCGAATACATATAAAAGATTCTCTAAATTTCCTACATATTTAATCATTGATTGTCAGATCTTAAGGAAAGCTCATTTTATACTTGGTAATGTAATAAGGATTCAAGAACACGACTTAAATCTATAAAGAGAGTCCCAGAGTAGAAAATAATTCCCCTAAAAAAGGTGTGATGAGTCCGACCTCCCATCCTCTTGACCAATGAAAATTCCTAAGCCTCATCAGTCCACAAATTAATGAGTGCATACCTTTGAAAAGTAGGTCCAAATGGATGTGGAATCATAGGATGTTTTCGGTTCAACGAACAAACCCGTTAGAAATTAATCAGAATGTTTGGACCTCCCATCAAGGAGGTCATTCCCCGAATTCCGAGGGAAACAAAAATGGTGAACCCGACGTGAATCCTTATCCAAGATAAAATGATGTTTTACCTATTTGTTAGGCCCCTATTTAAAAGTCAATAAGAGGGCCAACAAAAACAATCATTGACAAATGTCCTCATCCAAAAGATGTAGTGGCTGAATTTATCTTGATCACATCTGTTATATCAAACATGCACTTTTTTTCCAAAGATCATCTGCATTTCCAAAATGGCTTCTCTCATGTTCACACCTATGAATACTACTGCTGAAAATGCCACTGCTGCTACTCCTACTGGATCATCTTCAACTCTGAGGACGATATCACCTACTCAACATCTTCAACGCTGGGTATCAAATGCACTGGTTAAGGAGTACCGTCAACACGCTACCATCCCAACTCTGGAGGCTTCCCGACAAGCCCTCCAAGTGAACAATTTACACCGGTCGTCCAGACAATGATAACCATTGATCAATAAGCAGGCGGTGCTGACTACCATATCCAACCGTTTCGGGTCGTTATCCCTGTAACGCAATAACCATTCACTCCCATATTCTGGGGAGGTGAATGAGCAGGTCTCTCAGGGCCTTAATTAAAAGAAGCAGGAGTCCTTCCTGAGGGATCCCACCAACAATTGCCGCCAGACTCATGCAATAGTGCGCCCCCAACATGATGAGGGTACTGACTCCAGGCGTTTGGCTCGTGTTCCTCGAACCCGAGCAAGCAAGAAGAACCGCCAGAGGCGGAATCTGGTCAATAGTGAGAAAGTTCTCATCTCTGTCATCTCTAGAGAAGTCAACCAACCTAACTTGGTGGCAAGAAATGAGCAGGCACACACACCTGCCCGTTTTAATTCTGCTGTCTAGCAGACTCGTCTGGCAGCATCATGCCAATCCCGCCTGGCAATTCCGGCGAAGTACTATAGGCAGGAACATATACCTATTTATACATCATCAGCTAGTCAGTAGGATCGTCTGAATACATATGATGGATCTCTTCAACTACGTTCGGAAAAGTGAAATCAGTAGGCACATACACCTGCTAGTATTAATCAACCCTACCAACAGTCTCGCTTGGTAGCATTTGGAGAAGATAGTCGGAAATCCCCAACAACAAATAGGAGGCAGACTCAACTCTCTGCCCCCACACTTGAGTACTGTCATGATTCACTGATAGGGAAAGGAGGACAAGAGCAGGCACATACACCTACTCCAAGCCCGGAATGGACGTATATTCCCATTCTGGAAGCTGAAGTCACCAAGCATATTCTATCAATGGAGAAAGAGTAGAAGAAAATCCATGCTCATATTCTGGATACCTGCCAGAATATTATAACAGCTTCAGCAGCATCTCAGGGAAAGACACATAAATCTATACCTACCAGTGGACTTACACATCAACAATTCACTCTGGAACAGACACACACATCTGTTCCAGTCCAAGAGGGTTGTGGGGAATACTCCCCCATATCATACGGACAACCAAGTCAGGCACATACACATGATTTGAGTGGAGATCACCAGCCTAACCTGGCCATCTTTCCTGATTAGGCACATACACCAGCTCAGAGCAGCCACTTTCGTCGACAAGTGGTTTCCAAAGCGAGTAAGAAGGTGTCTAAGAAGAAGACCCGCCCAGCACAGTCAGGAGATCAAGAGCCAATCTGTAATAAGGCCTTGCTCGATGTGGGAGTTCTTAAAGCCCTCATATAGTTATCTGTTGAAATTCAAGATTCTACTCCCTCATTTCCCAATAGTGGGAATATTAATTCTGAAGGTCTTCAACAGACACTTCTTCATTAAGGCTTGCTTCATGAAAATTCGGTTGATCTCGAAGTTTCATCTTCATATGAGAGCCATAGGAACCCTCTATGTGGTCAAAAGACCAAGGTGCAAGAGATCTCATATTTTATTGTAACCCTTTATGGTGGTCCTCCCCATGATGATGAATTTCGATGAGAAAGTCCTCTCCGCAGTAGTGATGCACATTTCCCAGAAAATGCTCCAGTGGAAAATGTAGTGCCGAGAAAGCCCTCTTATCTTGAGGCACTTGTAAATGCGAAACCAGTCATGTCTGATTCATCATAGCTAGCAGGTTAAATACTTTCTCAATCAGAAGATAGCCCTGGGTGTAGGTCATTCTACGAACCACTCCTAAGTCATGCATCTTTTAGTTTGATCTATGATTCCTCTACCAATATTTTTGAATCTGATGAAGAAACAAGGAAACACCAACTCTGGTCAAATAAGGTAGAAGAATCTTCATTGAATGATAAAGAGGAAATGCTGAACATGAGAAAGAAACTGGCGAAAGGTGAAGTGCCAGTCATGTTTTGGGCTCTGGCTGATTCTCAGTATGACTTTCTAGAAATGTTGACAGAAGATGGAATTCATGATATTCGTCTCAACATATGGAAAAATCTTTGTTAGTAGAAGAAGAAAGTATTATCTTATGATGAATATGAAAATCATGTTAAGATAATAGATGGGTTACAACACCTAATTAACTTAGCATCTCTATCTATCTCTCAATATCCGAAGGATGAAAAGCAGCAGCGAGCCCTTCAACGTTCATGCCTTGGCACACTAAGAATGTTGCGCCAGTTAATTTCCAATGCCCCATCTGGTATTCATGTCAGAGGATGGGGTGTTCATGGAGCACTGCATTTCATGGTACTCTCCAGTCAGAAAATCCAACCAAAAATGGTCTCATGCAATGTTATTGCCCATGGCTGGCCACAGTCAATAGGCTTTGTTTTAAATCAAAAGCTTTCCCAAGAACAGGCCTCAACTAGTTCCTCTCAAAATCAAGAATACAATGAACATTTTGTCGAATTACTCCTGCATCAAGCAAACGAGAATATTGAACATGCCTCTCATTTGGAGCAAGCACATCACCAAGTGACAGAAGTGCCTAAAATCATCCAACAGTCTTTTGAACCGGGTGATAAAAATCGATATTGGTTAATGCATCCAGTTAATTTCCGGACTAAGGTTCGCAAGATCAGGAGAGCTTTTAAGAAATTATTAGACATAGTATGTCAAGATCCACCCCAGCTCGCCAGACTGGGGACTCTTTTAAAACACTCCTCGGAATCAACAAATAAGATTCAAGGAGTTGAGAAGAAACAGCCCCAGTCCACCGGACTGGGGACTTTTTCAAATCATCAATCCCCTCCTCAGAGAAAGTTGGTCTTTTCTCGATTGGGGAAGAAGCCTCAAGAGGAACGAAGATCCAAATTATCAGAATATTCCTTCCAAATTACGGTTTTCAATAAGTTCCTGAGGGATTGAATCAACAAAAGGAAATGTCTCATCAAATACATGAAAGAAGACAATATCACAGAAATGATGATAGAAGGAATGCGATGCATTATGCATCAATCAATGTCATCAATGCCATTGTTTTTGATCCACCAGATGAGGCTCACTCAGGGGACTCAAATGAAGAGGTTCCGACTCAAGAAGATGTACGCACCGACATAAATGAAGAAGGTGTGTGTACACGAAATGAAAGGATTACTCAGAACTTAGGTAATCCTTCGAGTAACCCACTTCCCCCTCTCCGAAAAGGATCCAACAAAGGGAGGGGAAAGAACCAGGTTACATATCCTTCCTCTGGATAAGGCCAATCGCTCTCACTAGAGAAAAGGATTGCACAACAGGAGGAAGAAATGAAGGAATTAAGGAGGTTGAATGCAGAGCTACTTCAGTGTAGTCTTCCTCCTAAGCGAGATGAAGCCAGTCAGCCAAGTGAATTTGTTGCAGCTACTGAGAGGGATCAAGAATATCCTCCTCTATCAGTACACCCTCATAGGTCTAATCCTATGGGTCAAGTGCAACAACAGTTTGTAGTGCTACCATCAGTTGCAGCACCAACCACCACATCTGTCCAAGCTCCAGTCATTGCGCCTACCCAAATCCAAGTTCAATAGGATGTTTCTCAAAAGTTAATAACTACCATTGAGTCATTAACAGCTCGATTAGAAACTATGGAAGGGGAACGTGTGTAGGTTCAACCAGAATAGAGAGCTTACCCTGAATGGGTAGATGCAGTCTCTCCCCCATCCAGTTTTGGAAACCTTGTATTCCCTATTTTCAATGGATCAGGCGACCCTGAACAGCATTTGACACATTACATGTCTTATTGTGATCCTATGATGGGATCTCGGGAGCAGCAAGAAGTAGTAAAACTCAGATGCTTCGTATGAGCCTTACAAGGACCAGCCTTTGTCTGGTATACAAGCTTTTAATCCCGATCAATTACAGGATGGGAGGATCTTCGCCAAAAATTCCTTCTTCAGTTCAGCTCAACTTTTCCAAAGACAACAGTTTTTTATCTTACAAACTGTAAGTAAAGGGAGAATGAAAGGGTCTTAGATTTCATTGCTCGTCAGAATGGATTAATATATTCCCTAATATTATCACTCCCTCAAAAGGAATTGTTGGCAATTTATGTGGCAAATCTGTGTGATGAATTACGTATGCCGTTAATCCCTGTGAAATACACAAGAGGGTTTCGAGACCTTACCTCAATCGCTCAGTAGATTGAAGATTCTCTTATACAGGCTAAGGCTAAATCTCGTGTAATTCTATCAGCTCCAGGAAGGAGAATGGGTAAAGCATAAACTGCTACAGTTATGCTCAAACAAGCACCTGTACCTGTTTCTCTTTCAAAACCTTCATCTTCTCGAAGGACTCCACCTCCGAAGCGCCAACATCAGAGGCCGTTTTTTCAAGACGATCAAAGAGTTCAAAGATGAAAACTATTTGAGGATCTGAAGAGAAAAACATACTCTTTCCGAAATGAACAAGTTCCTGGTTATTTCATTTCGGCTCTGGAAAATAATTTGGTTCAATTTCCAATGCCCAAGAGGCCAAACAATAAAGGAGATGAAGACCGTCCCAATTATTGCCCCTTTCATCAAATTTTGGGGCATCCCATCCAAGAGTGTTTTGTCTTCAAGGACCTCCTGCAAAAAATGGTCGACTTGGGACAAGTCAAACTGAAAGGTTCTTCAGCTCAGGTAGCATGTGCTACTACTATAGTTCCAGAGGAGGAAAGTGAGTGGAAAGAAGTCAAAAGTAGAAATGCACGGAAGTATGATGATTGGATGGTTAGAAAGATGATCAAACGAACTCAAGCTATTTTGCGAACACAATTAAGGAAACAGATTGTGTCTTCTTCCCTGAATGTTGCGGCAAAACCCTCTTCATCAGAGGAAAAGTACTCAAAGAAACGACATGATTCAAAGAAAGAAAAAGAATCAGAAGAAGATGAGTATGTGTGAAATCCTAAGTTGTATTTGACTCTTGAAGACTTCATGCCATATACTTGAAAGCCCCGTGAACCGCCCCACCAAACGGCATAGCCTAAACAGGCTAATCAGGCGGAGTCTTCATCAGATGAAGAGTTAATCTTCGGTTCTATTAATATGATTCAACTAACAGATCCATATTCCAATCGCAGTTTCGATTTCAATGATCCGGAATTCCCTGTATCAAACAGGGGAATCAGAGGAAGTTCCAGAGGCTCCAGATACAGGGGAAGACGTGGATCTTTCAGAATCCACTATTCCAATTCTACCCCTGCTAGAACTATGTATGCAGCTGAAACTTGTGGTAGAGCCCTACAGCGAGCTCAGCAAGAATAATAAAGTTCTTCTACCAATAGCAAATTCAGTCCTGTCACAGTTATTTTGGAAGACCGGTTGAAGGTTCCATCTTCTTCCTCTCAGCAAGTAAATGGATCTAATCGGTCTAATCTTCCAAAACCATGGATATTGCCAACTCATAACCCGGTACAAGATGCATCAACTTCCAAAACATCTGCTTCCAAGGTACGTGCTAAAACGCATATTCCTATTGGGAAACGCACACATCTGGATCAAAAATCTGATTTATTGAAACACTTGGCCTAAGTACCAGCCAAGTTATCAATTTTGGATGCTCGGAATCTATCAAAAGATCTTCGTGAAGCACTCATCGAGGATTTGTCAAGTCCTCAAGAGTTTGAAACTGAAATTGTTGTAGCTGAAGTCTATCACATAGAGAATAATCCTGTAGAATTCCATGCAATAATATCTTTTTTTGATGAAGATGAAGATAATGTTGTGCATGGGAACATTAGACCTTTGTACTTATCTGTCAAGGTCAATGGCTTAGATGTCCGAAGAGCTTCCATTGACAATGGTTAGGGAGTCAACCTCATGCCCATTCGTACACTTCGTCGATTGGGCCTCACAGAATCTAATTTATCTCCTTCTACCATGATGTTACAAGGATATGATAAAAATGAACAAGAAAAACTGAGAGAAGTTACACTCAGAACTTAGTTTGGAGATCTTGTATCCAATTCAGATTTCATGGTTGTTGATCAAGACTCAGCCTTCAACATATTTCTCGGAAGAACCTGGCTACATCAACATGCGGCTATCCCTTCATCCTACCAAAAATGTCTCAAATATTGTTTTTCTGGTCAAGTTGGGAAATTTTATGGTGATAAGGCCCCATTCAAGACATGTGAGTCACAATACATTGAGGCATAATTCTATCACATGAAGGGAAGGGAGAAATCCACAACAAAGGAGATTACCAAAGTTAATGCTTCATATGGTTTGGAGAAAATTCCAGTAAACCCATTTACACATGTGAGTAAAAATTATGTGTTTCCTATCAGTCAAATTGAAAAGATAGACCCAAATCAAAATACTCTTATGGAAAGATCCATAATGTCAGTTACGACAATCGAGTCAGACAACATGGGAGAAATTGGTAACCCACCAAGCAGTGATGAAAGCGCAAATGGTGACGTCTTCATTTCATCTGCTGAAATCCAACAAGTCTATACTTCACCAACCAGGCCAGAAGAAGTTATAGAAACATCGGAGGTGAATAATGATGTCGATTCTCAATTCATCATCTTTTTTTACCCAAAGAAGACCCTTCATCATCAATCGGGTCGGAAATGGAAGCTTCTTATTCAAGATATGCAAATTTTGACATCTCTTCTAATCATGGAAATTAGGCTTCATCATATACTATGAAAGAAGAAATGGAATAAATCACACATGATGAAGAAGAAGAGGAAGATCTCAGATATTCTCCTCCAACATTTGAATCGGGTATCTCTACCACTGTGGATGAACTCAGAGAAATAAATCTGGGTACAAAAGAAGATCTACGCCCCACTTTAATCAGTGCCTCCATGACTGTTGAAGAGAAAGAGATGTATATTTCTTTTCTAATGAAAAATATAGATATATTTTCTTGGAAATATACAGAGATGCCCATGCTTGATCCTGATGTTGCTACTCATCATTTGGGTTTACCAGAAGAACATCGAGGATTTAAGCAAGCCGCGAGAAAAACACACCCAACTTATGCATCCAAAATTGAAGCTGGAGTGGATAATCTTATCAAAGATAACTTCTTCAAAGAAGTTCATTATCCCATGTGGTTGGCTAATATTTTCCCTGTAAAGAAGAAGAACAGAAAAATTAGAGTTTACTTCGATTTTAGAGATCTTAATCGGCATTGTCCTAAGGATGATTTCCCAGTTCTGATTACAGAACTTTTAATTGATGCAATAGCTGACTATGAATCACTTTCCTTCATGGATGGATATTCTGGATATAATCAGATCTGAATGGCCCCATAAGACGAGGAATCCACAGCCTTCAGAGCTCCTCAGGGTGTGTTTTGCTACCGGGTAATGCCCTTTTGCTTAAAGAATCCAGGTGCAACATATCCACGTGGCATGCATCGTATCTTCAAACCCTCCTTAGGGATGTTTTTTGAATTCTATGTAGATGATTTGGTAGTTAAATCCAAACAATTTTCTAGTCACTTGGCTGATTTGGATGTCATATTCCACAAGCTTCGACAACATAATTTGAAGATGAACCACTTAAAATGTTTTTTTTGGGTAACCTCGGGAAAATTTCTTGGATTTGTTGTACACCATCGTTGTATTGAAGTCAATCCTGAGAAGACCAAGTAAATCCTTGGCATGTCACCTCCTCAAAATTTGAAATAATTAAGAGGACATCAAGGACACTTAGCCTATATTCGGCGTTTCATCTCCAATTTTGCAGGCAAAAGTTTACCCTTCACCAAATTGATGAAGAAGGGAGTCACTTACCAGTGGACTGAAGAATGTCAAGAAGCATTCGATATTCTCAAGAAATACCTCTTGAGTCCACCGGTACCCATGCCACCTGTTGAAGGAAGACCACTTATCCACTACGTGATAGCTCTAGGGCGATCATTAGGTTCCTTTATTGTTCAAAAGAATGATGCTGGGAATGAAAACAGCCTCTACTATCTCAGTAGAACTATGCTTGAAGCAGAAACCTGATATTCAAGTATTGAGAAGTGATGCCTGGCATTAATCTTTGCAGTTCATAAGTTGAGACAATACTTGCAACATCACGAGGTCCAATTGGTATCTCGCAATAACCCGCTCAAATTCATCTTTAGTCATCCAATGCTTACAGGACGTCTGGCAAGGTGGGCAGTTATTTTGCAGAAATTCGACATTCAATATGTGTCTCAAAAGGCGATAAAGGTCCAAGCTCTGTCTGATTTCCTGGCTGAACACCCTTAAGTGTAAGACACATCTTCATATATTGAACTTCCTGATGAGGAAGTCTTTTCTATTCAATAAAGTCCTCAGGCATGGGAAATGTATTTTGATGGTCCTTACAGAAGTCCAACAGGGAGGAAATTGGAAAATCCTTAATTAAAAAATTTGGCTTTGGAATTGTGATTATTTCTCCAGAAAAGGCAGTGTTACCTTATTCCTTCTTATTGCGGGAAGGTGGTACCAATAATGAAGCAGAATACCAAGCTCTCGTCGTAGGCTTGGAATTAGCACTTCAAGCACAAGTGAATCACTTAAAGGTGAAAGGTGATTCAGACCTGGTAATCAAACAAGTTAATGAGAATTATGCCATCAGAAAAGAAGAAATAATACCTTTGTATGATTAAATCAGAGAGTTAATGGAGGAATTCCCATTGGAGCTGACATTTTCTTATGTCCCAAGATCACAAAATGCTCAAGATGATGCACTGTCTAATATAGCCACAGCTCTGGCATATCCAAATCAGGACGAGACAACAATCATTATTGCCCATCGTCGGGCAATTTCACCTTATGTTCGAAAAGGAACAGAGGAAATTAATGAAATTAGTCCCATTCCTGAATCGTATGGTCATAATATAGGATGGATGTCACTTATCAGGGAATACCATCAAAATTGAACACTTCCACCTGATAGAGCCGAGAAAAAACAAATCTAGCGACGTGTGGTCAATTTTACTCTTTATGATAGCCCAAATCACCTAGAGAAAATTCTCTAAAAATGTGGTTTTGATGCAGTTCTCTTCAGATGCATTGATGGTAAAGAGACAATGGTTGTAATGAAAGAAGTGCATGCAGGAGTCCGTGGTGCCCATTAGTCTAGACATAGACTGTCTGATCAGATTCGAAGGATTGGATACTTTTGGCCTTCAATGATACATGATTGTGTTGATTTCACAAATAAGTGTCATTCATGCCAAGTACATGCCAACTTTATTCATCAACCTCTAGAGTTTCTTCATACAACTAAATACTCATGGCCATTTTCCACATGGGGAATGGATGTGGTGGGACCTTACCCTTCTGCTACGACCAAGCAGTTTAAGTACATTCTTAATACTACTGACTTCTTTTACAAATGGGCAGAGGAAATACCTCTCAAGGAAGTCAGTTATAAATGTGTTGTTAGCTTCATCAAGTCTAACATCATTACCAGATTTGGTGTCCCTCAAACCATATTGACGAACAATGGTACCAACTTCTGTCCATCCGAGGTAAAGAAGTTGTATCAAGAATACAACATCAAATCCAACCATTCATCTCGGTATCATGCAGCGACCAACGGCTAGATAGAAGCTTTTAACAAGACTCTTTCAATTATACTACAAAAGATGGTGGATAAAGATAAGAGGTAATGGACTGATAAACTCTTTCATGCTTTATGGGCTTATCGGACTACCACCCGCAATGCAACTCGGTCTACTCCATATTCACTAGTATATGGAACAGAAGCCATCTTGCCCATTGAAGTTCAATTGCCTTCACTCAGAGTAGCCATTTGTGATCAGTAATCTACAGATGAACAATCTCAAAAGTGATTGAATGAATTGGAACAGTTAGATGAGAAAAGATTGTGCACTTTGCACCACATGGAAGTCTATCAGAATCGAATAGCATGAGCTTTTAACAAAAGAATTTGTCTTCGTTCATTCACTCAGGGAGAATTGGTATTAGTTATCATAACTCCAATGATACCAGGAAAGAAACCTCCCAAGCTTGAGCCAAAATGGGAAGGACCTTATTCACTAAATAGGGTCTACTCCAATGGAGCTTATTCATTAATCTCGATGGATGGAGAACTCATCACTACTCCAACCAATGCCAGATTTTTGAAGAAGTATTTTGTATAAACACAAAATGCTCCATTTTCCTTTGTATATGATGTCAAACTATACAGTAATGGTCCATACATATGACCTTAAACTATTTGTATTAATTTCGTCCCGCACGACGTTAAACTGTGGGGAAATGTTTTTCCCTAATTTGTCCTCGCTGCATGACATTAAACTGCACAGTCCCCCATGGTCCGGTATGACCTTAAACTGCACAACCTTCCAACAAGATGTTAAACTACATAACCAATAGTCCATACATATGACCTTAAACTATTTGTACTTTCATCCCACATGACTTTAAACTATTTCCCCTCCATCATCCTTGCTATATGACGTTAAAGTGTACAAAAACGGTCCATACATATGACCTTAAACTATTTCTACTTTCATCCCACACAACGTTAAACTGTGAAACAATTGCCTAAATGGTCCAGTATGACCTTAAACTGCCACTAGGTCCTGCATGTCCTTAAACTGCATCATCAACGGTCCACGCATATGACCCTAAACTATTTTCATGTCCCTTACGTCTAGCAAGACGTTAAACTGTGACGTCCTAACTACATGAAGCTAAACTGTATAAAAGTCCCCTTCGTCCAGAAAGATGTTAAAATACATAATAAATGGTCATGTATGACCTTAAACTGCACTTTGGTCCAGCAAGACGTTAAACTGCATCATCAACGGTCCAAGCATATGACCCTAAACTATTTTCACATACGTCCAACATGACGTTAAACTATTTCCCTTTCATTGTCCTTGCTATATGACATTAAACTATACATCAATGGTCCATACATATGACCTTAAACTATTTGTACTTTCATCCCACACGACATTAAACTGTGAAAAAGTTCCATAAATGGTCCAGTATGACTTTAAACTGTAACTAGGTCCTGTATCACCTTAAACTACATCAATGGTCGAGTATGACCTTAAACTGCATCATCAAAGGTCCATGCATATGACCCTAAACTATTTTCAAGTCCCTTACGTCCAGCAAGATGTTAAACTGTCACATCCTATCTACATGACGCTAAACTGTATAAAAGTCCCCTATATCCGGAAAGACGTTAAACTACATAATCAATGGTCTATTTTGACCTTAAACTGCAGCTTGGTCCCGCAAGACGTTAAACTGCATCATCAACGGTCCAAGCATATGACCTTAAACTATTCGTACTTTTGTCCAACATGACGCTAAACTGTATCATCCCTTTTGCGTCCAACATGACGTTAAACTATGAAAAAAATCCCCAATACATCCAACATAACGTTAAATGGTGTACTCTCCATTGTCCTAACTACATGACACTAAACTATACAGAAAGTCCATTGATATTGTCCTACATGACATTAAATTGTACTTTGTCCCTGCTACATGACACTAAACTGTGCAGCACAAATAGTCCTAACTGCAAGACTTTAAACTGCATAGTCCCTTTATATGTCCTGCAGGACATTAAACTGTGCTACTTTAAGGTTGTTGTTACCTCTTGTTTCTCACACCGAGTATGACTCACATGAGCTTAGAGAAAAACTCAACCATAACACTCTCTCTGGGCCACTAACCGTGTGTAAGTCCCATCAACATCATTTTTTAGGTCGTTTTCCCCAAGAACAACTTTATCATTAATTCATTCTTTAATTGAACTACGCGGACTTTGATACTTGCCTTCCAGGCTGGGTATGTAGACAACCTCCCAAGGTTCAATCCCAAAACCAATCTCTTCACATTTGTTCACCTCCATCTCATACGATGTTGATTCATGAAACCACCCCTAAAATCAATATCTTTACATTATTTCACTTCCGTCCTTGTTATACGACATTAAAATATACAACACTATTGTCCAGTATGACAATAAACTACAATATTATTTGATACCCTCACACGGGAGGGAACCGTTATTTACATTGATTTTTCAATCATGTTTCATTTCAAAGTCTACGTGCATACATGGCAATGAATAAACCTTTTATTTTGGGTTAAACCATCATTGTACTAAAGTCCCCTTTCACCCTTCACATGTACGAACCAAATTTGTTCAGAGGGTATTTCTAGAACTACATGGGGTTGATTCCCATCCTTATGGGATACATAGGAACGTTCGGGTGTCCCTCCAATCCACCCCCAAGTCTTTGGGCCTAACCCAAAATTCCAATTTCGGTCCCTTGGCTAAAAAGTCACCATGAAAGCACACACTGTGTATTTATTTTAATGGTCCAATCTCTATGAACCTAAACTAAGATCTCTAATCCTTTTGTACCACACAACGTTAAACTGTAGTTCAAGAACTACATATGGATTGAATCCCATCTTTATGTGATACTTAGTGAAGTCCAACATTTCAATCCCGGACCGAGCCACAACATGATTTTGATTAGCATTGATCTGTGTATCTCTGTATACATTGGAAAATACCCATCTTCATGTGTCATAATCCTAACCTTAAATATTTTCAGATCTTCATAACCCTATTCATGAATTCTATGTCACAAAAATGTCAAACTTCTGAGAATTATTTTTCCTGACTATGCAGCACAAGCCCATAGGTGGCCTTGCATAAACAGTCTACATAACAGACTTCTTAGCCAAAAGATACTATTATCTGACTATGAAGCCAATTCCCTTAGGTGGCCCTGCATAATTCAACCCCCTGACGGGTTTTTCGGATAGTGGTAACTTCATTTTTGGGAAGAATGCCTCTTTTGTCTTTATTTGTCATAAATGACAGTATGTAGGGATCCGCAGAAATAGATATCCTTAACATATTTGTCCCATGTCCTTTTTCATGATCTGAAATGTATTCAAGTCTATGGTTTATATTCTCCTTCCCTACGTTTGGGTTAGACCTTCGTAAGAGTGATATCTATTCAGTTCATTGATAATCATGTTTAGAAATATCTTCTCCATACTTAAGTACCTCTTTCCATACAGCAAACTCTATAATTTGGAAAATTTGAATCTCCATAAACGTTCACTGGCATTTAGCACGAGGAATGTAAATTTCTGAGAGTTCTTTTTCCTGACTATGTAGCATGTGCCCATAGGCGGCCATGCATAAACAGTCTACATAACATACTTGTTAGCGAAAAGATACTATTTATTTAATTATGCAGCCAATTCCCATAGGTGGCCCTGCATAATTCAACCCCCTAACGAGTTTGTTAAATAATGGTAACTTCATTCTTGGGAACTACTTTTTCTAATGTCTTTTAGCTCTTTTTCATATCATTCCTCAGATTCAAATATTCTTAAAGTCATAGTTTACGTCCCCTCCCCCTTATACTTGAGTATGGTACTATGTTTTCAAATGAATTGTCAAGGAATTGAGTCAATTCTAATTCATTCGGCCAAAGCTATTTCGACCTTAAACATTAGCCTCTTTATGTCCAAAATGCATGACTTTAAACTGCCAATAACCACAAAGACCCCTGGTTTCTCTTTTTTCCTCAGAGTCAAATCCTCTTTTCACTCTGGATCCAACTCTGAGGGGGGACTTATGTTGATGCTCCTTTCATCAAAGAGTCTAAAGATTGGAAAAGGGGAATATCTTAGCTCAAATTGATTCAACCTTTGGAAAAATATCAAAAATTGACAAATGAAGGAATAAGAAGAATGTTGCACAAAGGTCACGCAAGTTCTACTATGGTCGTGCGAGTACACTTGTGCACCGTAATGGTCATGCAAGTACACTTGCGCGCCCTATGTGATAACCTCCCGGGGTCTTCTGCAGCCTATAAATAGACCCTATGGGCTCCCCATTCGAGGAGGGTTTTTTTTTCAGAAACTCAGATTTGAGCTCCCGGCGCCCTAGTCTCTTCTCAAAGCTTTCGAAACATTTCTAAGGTAATTTCTTACTTATAACTAAAGATCTAAAGAGGGGGAGGAAGGCCTAAGTGTTGAAACTCATCAACACTTGTGCGCCTGAGTAGCCATCCCATAAGGGAAATGGCCACACTTGCACGCCTCCTATCTCCTTCAATAGAACTTGCGCGCCACTCATCTGTAAGAACATCAAGAGGATTCTAAAGGCTTTAACCAAGAGTCTATCAAGTATTACCCTTCTGGTTAACCATCGCACAAGTACCAATGTGTCGTGCAGCTATACCTGCGTGACAAGGACTTGCGCGCCCACGCAGTACTTGCGCGCCTGACAGGACTTGCGCGCCCCTACCTCCATGGGTTCCCTTCTTGCCCATTTCACCCCTCCTATTTCATTCCACCTCTAATATTCAGGATTCAGTCTTCAAGACACTCTTAAAATCCATTTATGGCATGATTTCTTAATTTGACATCCTTATATGAAAGGAATTCTGTGGAATATCACTCAAAATCTAGTGATTTACATATCTTTATGTCACTAAAGACTGAGATTTCGTTAATTCAACCTCATCCCTTAAGATGAGAGAAGCCCTAATCTGGGAATCCTCCTCAGGAGTAATCCCTAACCATAAGTCTCAAATCTAGGCATCCTCCTTAGGAGTAAGCCCTCAAGTCCCTTAATCTGGGCCTCCCTTTAAGGAGTAAGTCCCAGTCATAATTCTCAAATCTGGGCATCCTCCTCAGGAGTAAGCCCCAACCATAATTCTCAAATATAGGCATCCTCATTAGGAGTAACCCCAATTCCCTTAATCTGGGCCTCCTTTTCAGGAGTAAGTCCGATTCATAATTATCAAATCTGGGCATCCTCCTTAGAAGTAATCCCCAGTCCCCTAATTTGGGTATCCTCCTTAATAGTAAGCCCCAATTCTTAATGTTCCCAAATCTGGTCATCATCCTTAGGAGTAATCCCCAAATATTATTTCCCTTAACCTGGGCCTCCTTTTCAGGAATTAGCCCCAGTCTCAAATCTGGGCAACCTCCTTAGGAATAAGCCCCAAGTCCCTTAAATTTTCAAGTCTCTTAACTCGGGCCTCCTTTTCAGGAGTAATCCCCAGTCTTAATTTCTCTTAACAAGTCCTAATTTACTTTTGATTAGGGATTTCTTCTCAGGAGTAAAACCCAATCATAATTCCTCTCCTAATTTGGGCCTCCTTTTCAGGAGTAAGCCCCAAGTTTGAATATTCAAATCTTTATGAAGCACATATACCTTTATGGACCCTGTTCCTCGATTTCTTCCCTGATGTAAATCTTAATCTTCATTTATCTGGGTAGTCATACATACATAAGCCCCACATTATTTCTTATGATTCCATCTTTCATGGCACAATTGTCTGATTTTTACCAATACCTCTTTTTTCTCACACCGATCATGACTCACATGAGCATAGAGTGTAAAAGTAATTATGAAATCCTTCTTTGAGACATCAATCATAAACATCATACTTACCTTACTAGAACAACGTGGGTTCTGATTCCTTTTCTAAAACAAAGGATACCTAGGTAGCCCATCTGCGGGTTCGATCCCAAATTTGAAATAATATATGTCCTTCTGAATGACAATAATCTTCAAGTACCCCCACTGAGTGGATTTAAAACCAGCATGGTCATCATAATGACCAAGATACTTCTATATAAATCTGTTGGAGTATAACATTGAACAAGAATATCGAATAAATAAAGATGATTCTCTATCAACGAAGAACCTTGAATACATATAAAAGATTCTCTAAATTTCCTATATATTTAATCATTGATTGTCAAATCTGAAGGAAAGCACATTTTATGCATGGTAATGTAATAAGGATTCACGAACATGACTTAAATCTATAAAGAGAGTCCCGGAGTAGACAATAATTCCCCCCAAAAAGGTGTGATGAGTCCGACCTCCCATCCTCTGGACCAATGAAAATTCCTACGCCTCATCAGTCCACAAACTAATGAGCGCCTAAATTTTGAATGTAGGTCCAATTGGATGTGAAATCATTGGATGTTTCCGGTTCTATGAACAAACCCGTTAAAAACCGGTCAGAATGTTTGAACCTCCCATAAATGAGGTCATTCCCCAAATTCCGAGGGAAACAGTGATAGTTGTCAGCCCCTAAACTATGGAAGGCAGGCTTCGGGTAGTCACGACACAGAACTCGGGGGACGGGTCGTGAAAAATTCGTATTAGAGGGGTCAGTTCTACCAAAGAACACATGAACCTAATATTTCTTTTTAACAGAAATATTGTTAAGTGTAGTGAGTGTGGTTATTATTTTATAGAATCCAGTATTGGTGCGGCAACTGACGTATCCATACCCCAGGACCCTGACTTCTGATTTCTGACTCAGTGCACGAAAACACTGATTGCATGTCTGTTCGGAAGAGCTTTCTTTGTGATCTCTTTGTGTCTGATCACCAGGTATACCGTTTTTACAGTGACACGCCAATTTTTTCAGGATTCCTCGACACAGACTGTCATCTAGGGTTCTAAATATTATACGCACAGATAGCTCACTGAGTGACGAGGCCTCGGTGTTGGGCCCTTTTCTAGTAGAGGAACCAGCAGAGGCACCAGGGGTACCACTAACCATTAGGACACCGATGCCACTAGCCCCAGTAGAAGAGGGTGCACATTGCTTGAGTGCATTGCAAGATTTCCAGTGACAGAGACCACACAAGTTTAGGGGAGAGATGGACACACAAGCTGCTAAGGATTGGCAAGAGGTTGTGGTGAGAGTATTCCGACTGGTAGGGACACCAGCCGATCACATGGTGATCCCAGCCACCAGTCTTCTATAGGAAAGAGCACGAAGATGGTGGATCATGATGTTCCTGATTCATGATGAGGTGAAGCTGCTCTGGGAAGATTTCCAGAGCATGTTTCTGGCATATTTTGTTCTAAAAACTCATTGCGCAGTGCGCATATAAGAGCTTCTTCATCTGTAGTAGGGCAGCATGATTGTGGCTCAATACTCAGCGAGTTTCAATGACCTCTCAAGATACTCCACTAATATGGTGTGGGGCCCATTATTCATGGTCAGGATATTCAAGCAGGGGTTTAGGAAACAGATTAGGGCTTTGATGATTTCTCATAACATCCCGACACAGGAGGGGGTGTTAGAGGGAACACTCTTATTGGAGATATTTCTTGCTGAGTAGTCACCAATAGCTAGAACCACCACTGAACATCATGTAGAAAAGTCTTCTATAGCTAGAAGCAGACAAATGTCGTAGAGGTCCAAGAGGAACAGACCTATAGGTGGATGACCGCATGATTTTGGGTCGGTTGTGGGGGGCACCCGAGATAGATCCAGTCATGCGAGGAACATGCAGTGTTACGCATGCGATGAGCAGGGTCACATGGTGCGTGACTTTTTGACCCACCGTAATGATGATCAACAGATGGTCGAAGGACCGCCCAGGTAGAGATATCGGTTCAACCAAGGAGGTCCATAGGGAGTAGGAGGAAATGGAATAGGAGCTGGACGTGCAGTTGGCGATGGGTGACGATTCGAGATGTTACCGCCACCACCACCAGGTGGTCCACCCCGACCACAGAAAGTAGGTGGACAGGGGCAAGCCCAGCTCCAGGCAGCTGAGGCCTATAACCATGGTGCTCCAGAGATGATACGGGGTAGGATATGTGTCTACTCCACCTTAGTTGCAGTAGTTATAGACATAGGTGCAAGTTATTATTTTATTTCCACTACTCTCATTCGGAGCTCAGAGATTCTGATGGAGACATTGGGTTGATCCTTTCGGCTAGTGACTCCTATGGGAGAAGATTCGATGATTACGCATAGGTTCCGGCAGTGTGAGATTACTATAGGAGTAGAGAGCTTCAGCTAGGATCTCCATGTTGTAGCATCGATACCTTACGACATCATCTTGGGTATAGACTGGTTATCTATAGTTAATGATCTGATTGACTGTATTAGTTGAAAAGTGCTATGTTTCCACATGGATGTGGCTAGGTTTACCTACACCTATGATAAGGGATCCTTCATAGTAAAGGATGTACTTACCTGGATGAAAATGCAGCCAATCACTCATCAGTTAGATCGCCTTACCCTTAGAGCAGTTGATGTGAAGAGTCAGAGCTATCCTGTAGTGGTCGACCAGTATGTAGATGTTTTCCCAGATGACGTTCCAGGTCTATCACATCATAGAGAGGTGGAATTTTACATTTACTTGTACCCCAGGAAGACATCGATATCTACACCAGCTTATCATATGGCTCCCGCAGAGATTCGTGAGTTGAAGGTACAACTGGAGGACTTATAGGGGAAGCGTTCATTCACCGTAGTGTTTCTCCTTGCGCAGCCCTGATATTGTTCTCCAAGAATGTGGAAGGGAGCTTGAGACATTCTGTTGACTATCAATCCCTAAACCAGGTGACCGTGATGAACAATTACCCACTTCCAAGTATTGAATAACTCTTTGATCATCTGAACAGAGAACAGTGGTTCTCGAAGATAGACCTCAGATCAGGCTATCACTAGCTCAGAGTACAAGATGAGGATGTGCAGAAGATGGATTTCATATGTCGGTACGACCATTATGAGTTCATGGTTATGTCGTTCGGCATAACCAACGCCCCAGAAGTGTTCATGGGACTCATGAACAAGATCTTTTTTCCATACCTTGACCGCTTTGTATTAGTCTTCATTGATGGCATTCTGATATACTCAACTACTAAGGATGAGCATGAATCTCATTAGCAGGTAGTACGGGAAACACTCTGAGAGCACCAAATTTATGGTAAGATCTCGAAGTGCCAATTCTGGATCTGAGAGGTTCATTTTCTAGGACATGTCATATCAAAGGATGGAGTTGCAGTAGACCCAGTGAATATTGAGGCGGTACATTCTTGGGATCCACTTAGGAGTGTGACGAAGGTATGGAGCGTCCTAGGTTTGGCTGGATACTACCGAAGGTTTGTTCTAGATTTCTCCAGAGTTGCAGTACAACTTTCAGCATTGACGAATAAGGGGAAACCCTTTGTTTAGTTAGAGAGATGCTAGTAGATTTTTTAGGAGCTGAGGTAGAGGCTGACTAATGCCCCCATCATTAGGCTACCAGAGGAGGGCGTAGGGTATGTAGTCTACTGCGACACATCAGGGACCGGACATGGATGTGTCCTAATGTAGGAGTGAGCTGTGATTGCTTATTGTTCTCTACATCAATGATAACATGAGTAGAACTACACTACCCATGACATGTAGTTAGCTGCAGCAATCTTCGCCTTGATGATGTGGTGACATTACTTGATGGGTGAGCATTTTACAGTCTACTCCAATCACAAGAGTCTCAGGTATATCTTCTCTCAAAAGGACTTGAACCTGAGACAACGACGTTGGCTTGAGTTTTTCCAGGACTATGACTTCGATATAGTCTATAATCCTAGGAAGGGAAATGTTGTAGTTGATGGGCTCATTAGGAGGTCTGGTTTACAACTTCTAGTCGAGGCGAAGAAGTAGCTGGCCTCTTTGATGATATCCTATGTGGATCAGGTTAGAGCAATTTTTCTTCAATCTCTTACAATCACTCCCCTACTTCTTCAGTGAATCAGGGAGGTGCAGCGTGGGGACGCTGACTGCGTGGCTCGATGTGCTCAGATATCCACAGTTCAGGCACCTAATGGATTTTCTGAAGGTGGGGAGCACATCATCCTCTTCGAAAGATGTATTATAGTACCATCGTCACTTCGGGAGGAAGTGATTACATATTTCCACACATACCCTCTAGAGCTACATCCTAGAGTGGCAAAGATGTACCAAGATATCCGACGATAGCACTGCTGTCTTGGAATGAAGAAAATTGTTGCATAGTTCTTCTCTCGGTGCCTCCCATGTCTGCAAGTGAAGGTTGATTATCATGTACCAGCAGGATTCATTCAGCCTTTGGAGGTCCTGGAGTGGAAGTGGGATGGGATATCTATACACGTCGTGATAGGACATCCACGTACATCCAAGGATAATGACTTGATTTGGGTGATCGTTGACCAACTTACCAAGTCGGCCTACTTACTACTGATTAGAGAGAATGGTTCAGTAGAGGGCTTGGTATGCCACTATGTGAAGAAGATGGTGAAGCTACATGGAGTAACCTCGATGATTTTCTCTTATTGGGATGCACGTTTTACTTCCCAGTTGTGGAAGGGGTTGTTGGAGGCTTTCGGGATGCAGCTTTGTTTGGGCATCACCTTCAATCCTCAAATGGATTGTTAGACTGTGCAGACCATTCAGAACCATGAGAACATGTTATGTGCTTTCATCCTCAATTTCGGTCACAGCTAGGAGGATCACTTTCATTTTGTGGATTTTTCATACAACAACAACTATCACTCCACTATTGGTATGAGACCTTTCGAGGCCTTGTATGTGTGACCATGATTATTCACATTGTGCTGGACTCACCCAGGGGAGTCAGCACTTGTGGGAACAGAGATGACACGGGCTACCACGGTGAAGGTGCAGGTCATCCAGGAGCAGATGAAGACTGCACAGAGCAGGCATAAGTCTTTTTCGGGTAGGAGATGGAGACCTCTGGAGTTCGAGGATGGAGACCATGCGTTTCTACGGGTCTCACCCTGACGAGTTTTACGGAGATTTGGCTAAGGTGAAATGTTATCTCAGAGGTTAATCGGACCTTCTCAGGTCCTCAGCAGAGCTGGAGAGGTGGCTTACCACTTTTCACTTCCCCCTCAGTTTCACTGGGTGAACAAAATCTTCCAGGTATCCTAGCTAAGGAGATACGTTCACAACCTTTCCCACATCATCAACCATGGCTGTCTGGATATCGATGATGGGGCGATGTTTTCGGAGGTTCAAGTGGTGATTTAGGATCGACAAGAGAGGGTCCTTTGTGGGCGGTCAATACCTCTGGTGCGCGTTCGCTGGCAGCAAGGGAACCTCCAGGGGAGAACATGGGAGCAGGAGACTCAGATTCATGCTCAGTACCCCCACTTGTTCCCTTAGTTTGATTTATGGAATACGGGGAAGCAAAGCCCTAAGGTGAGGAGAATGTAAAGACCAATAATTTCCTTGTAATTTTTTTATTAATGGTGATTTTATGAGTCCGTGAAAATTGATGATGCATGATTCCGAGGCCCGGTGTTCCTGGAATGAATTTATGAACATTTTTTGGGTATATTCACTAAACATGCAAGTGGATTTTTGTAACTTTTGAACCAGTGCTCGGAATAGAAATCATAGGGCACCGTTGAACTCACAGTGCCAATATTACTTTAAGGGGACCTTCACCTCGATCATAGTCAGTCGAGAGTGGATGATTATTTTTGTGCTTTTCGTGAAAGAATAAAATTATATAAAAATATCAAACATTTTTATTTCTAAAACCCATCAACATGGGTTATGGTGGTGGGAACCACCTGAGCTAAAAACTCCCACATTAATTTTATAAAGGTGGGGACCACTAGATTTAAAACCTCCCAATTAGAAATTAATGGAGAGGACCTCCTGAACCCTCTTAATGGGGAATAAACCACTCAACTCCTCATTAATTCATTTCCTCCTTTAATTTGAGCCAATTAAATTGATACAATTATATATTCCAACACACCACATAATTGTTAGATCCAACAAAAAATTAATGAAATCTGTCCACATTTTTAATTTTGCCAATGTTATTAATATACTAAATTTAAAATTAATAAGTTGGATATTTCTTCATTTTGGAGGAATTGGGGAAACTGTTGGCAAATGGAGAAGCTTGGGAGAATTGTAGTGAAACTCATCCTCCAACGTATGATGCTCTCACCAATGAGGAATGTATTTAACTATGATGAACCGATGAACGATCCAGGGATGATAGATGTCTGGTGGGTGTGACAAATGTCAAAATCTTCAAATTATTTCTCGCGCAAACATCAATAAACCTTCGAGGTAGGGAGGTTGTTTAAATTTCTTGCCCTCACCTGTTCTTGATAATTCAACATAAAATCTGGAAGAGATTATATCTTCTTGCTACTCCACTAACGTGGAGAGTGCGGGCACAACCAAATTGGCCTAAGCTCTCCACAAATCCTATTTTTAATTTTTTTTTCATCACGATGGAAGTGGATAGCAACCAACCTCGGTGGGGAACGAGAACAGTGGTCGGCACCCCAAACGGCCGTAACGAAGGTGCTGGTGCAATGACACAGCCCCGCAGCCACATATTTACCCACAGCCTCCGCTACCCCACGCTGACTGCGGCTTATGTCACCCTCACCCTCAGCCGCCCTTGGCCTCCGCTAACCCATAGCCTCGCACTGCCTACGGCCTTTTCCGCCCCACGCCCTTTCACTATTCGCGACCTCCGCTACCTGTGGCCTCCGCGGCTCCGCGGCCTCGCCGCCTTGCGCCCCTCCACCGCCCCACGACCTCGCCACCTATCGGCCCTCTACAGCCCTTGAGACCTCGCCGTCCCACTGCCCTCCGCGGCCCCTGCGACCTAACCACCTCGTAGCCCGTTGCAGCCCTTGTGGCATCCTCACCACCCTCCTAGCCTTCGTGCCGCCCTCGTGGCCTCCACCCCGCCCTCACGGCCTCACGCCGCTCTGCAGCCCCTACACCACCCAACACGGGCCAAGACGGACCCAACATGCCGAGTTGACCCAAACCAGGTCAGTTCGGTCCATGACGGTTTGGGCAAGGTTGGTCCGACCAGGTTGGCCCGGACCCCGACCAGCTATGAGCTTTTCTCTCTATCAGTCATAACATTGGCACCAGGCATCCGTTTGAAAAACCTTCAATGGAACTATAATCCAAAGAGAGATATGGTCTCTTTGTTAAACCCCACTTCAGATTTGGATAATGTTAGGATACTGTTGGGTTGGATCAAGCATGAATCCAACTGGTCCTTTCGGACTAAAACTCTAATAACATACAAATCAGGCGTCCGATTAATGCAAAGTCTGTTGCGTTGAGACCCCTATGACGTGGCAGTCCATTGAGATAATTTTTCATGGGACTTCATGGATGTTGGAGTATCGACCAGTGGCTTGAAAGCGGACCCTATCGGAGACAAGAAAGCTAATTCGGGAACCCAGTATTTGGTTGTGATGTGAAGAATGAAAAGTGATCACGTCTCGTTCAGCACCGAGCGACCCTGTGTGGTTCATCACCGAGAGATCATGTGTGGGTCAAGACCGAGCAATCCTGTGTGTGACAACACTGAGAAATCTTGTGTGGGTCAACACCGAGGGATCCTGTGTGGGTTAGCAGCGAGCAATCTTGTGTGGGTCAGCACTGAGCGATCATGTGTGCGTCAGCACCCAACGATCCAGTGTGGCTCCGCACCGAGCGATCCTGTGTGGGTCAGCACTGAAAGATCCTATGTGGCTCAGCACTGATTGATCCTATGTGGATCCACACCAAGGGATCCTATGTGGGTCAGCATCTAGGGATCCTATGTGGGTCAGCACCGAGCGATCCTATGTGGGTCAGAAGTAGAGTCTCTTAACAAAGTAATATGATTCAGTAGTTACATCTAATCATTTGAACTTCTGTACCTAAGTTATACATGGTGTGAGCTAATTATGTACCTTTGTGGTACTATACTTCGTGGTAATACCTTGGTGGTATTATTCAATGTGGCATACTTTTGTGGTACTTACCATCGTGGTATTCCTTCCTTTGAGGAACAATTGATCTTTGGGCTAATGAGTTGGGACTTGTGATTCCTGAGGCTTGAGATGGGTTTACCTGATAACTTAGGTATATTTATGGGCATATATCTATGTAGGGTTGTCAGTTGTTTTCATGCTTTAGGGTTTATCCTTTTTGGATTTGTGAGACCTTGAATGTCTCGGGGTCCCTATTGATTATCGTTATACTAACCCCGACACGGTCTATGCCCGCACCTTGTTGTGTTTGGTGCAGATGACAGACAACGCTGACTTAGGATGAGAGTACCAGGATTTGAGGAAGCCCAGAGGTGGAACTTAGATTAGGTGTACCGCAGAGAGGACCGTTCGAGATCTTTACCCAACCTTCATGTAGGATCCTTGGTTGGTGATCACATGAGATGTTCCAGTTTACTTATACTTTCAGTTTCTTGTACTTTCTAGTTGGGCTTGTATTCTGTCCCCTATTTTGTTATTATACTCTCCCTTTTACTATAAAGTAAAATTGAGTTCGTATCTTGTTGTGTGATTTTTTCCATTTGTTTATTGGTTATAAAGGAAATGCCTTCCCAATTTTAGGGAATATTCCTTTGGTACTAGTCTCCAACCCCTAGCCTCTAGGAGGCTGGCTTGGGGTAGTCACGGCATCGGCCCCGGCAGACAGGTCGTGACATGGTAAATAACTGAACTCAAACTCCTATAATCAATAATATGGGACTTATGTGAATATATAATACGGAACATTAATAACTAGAAACACATTCCATTAAAATAAATATACAAATAAAAAAAATTTCATGGTAATAAATTCAAGAACATTCCATTTGATCAGTGAACTAAAAATGAAATCTATCCATAAAAATGTTGACAAAAAATCTCATGGATCAATAATAACTAAAACTAATATGGTGGCAATTATTTATTAATATATCACATATCTATGAACTTGAGAACCTATATCATAATCACCTTCCACAATTTGGTTTAAATATATTGACATAATCATGTTCAATTGATGACACTATTTTTGGTAATGAGGAAATATTAATAGATCGATGAGCTATATAAAGACCGGGCTCCACATATTATTACCAGTACAAATAATTCCTCTTATTATATAGTAAAAATAAATAATATGACTTATAATATATCTGTATTGAATAAAGAATACATAATTGTCATTATTACCACAAATAATCAAATAACCATCAATGTAGAAACGTCATGAAAAATGATATATAGTTTAGGCAATATTAATATCCATGATAAATGAAATTGATATATAGGGTAAACTTTAAGGTTCAATGGTCATAAGAGATTGAAAATATGAAGGGGAATAACAAAAGATTCAAGGAAGTAAATGTGAAAAATATCTATTGCCAATTCAATTATAAACCACCCTGAGGGAGAATAAATATCGTATCAATACAATAAATCCCATGTTGAGAAAAAAATAAAGGCATTTTGTTGTTGATGAATTGAAATACTATAATATTTACTTTCAAAAATATTCTCAGGGAATGTATCATTTTATTATGAAAATCCATTTGAAAAACATTTTCTTTAAAAATAAAATTTTAATAATTTTCATTAAAAAATACACTATTATACATGAAACAAATTATTTAACTAAATTATGGTGGGTAAATCCATTCTTTCAGTATAACGAAAATGAATATTAATTTTCCACGGGAAAATGGTTTCAAATATTTCTTAGATGGAAAGAGATAAAGAAATTTTGTAAAAAGGAATTTTAAAATTAAAAACTAAAAGAATGCATTAACCAAAACATTTTAAATGATATTTTGAAAAAAAACTAATAAATTATTTTTAGAATAATTTTTTTTTGAATAAAGAGAAAAACAATGTCTTGTTTTTTTAAAACATTTTCTAAAACTTTTTGAGTAAAAAAGCGTTGATAAAATGGCGCTAATACTTCAAAATGCCCAATAATAACTAGAGGAGTGAAAAAGTAATATTTTATTAATAAATGATCATATAATTACAATTATTGGAGATGCCATTGAAGGATCATTAATTTAAATGTTGAGGAAAATAATCATTAAACAATTCCATTTGTCAAAAAACAATAAAAATTATTTTAAATAATATGCCTCATGAGGGAATAATATTAAATAGATGTTTCAAATACCATGTAGGTAACAGAATAAATGATATGATTTTTAAAAAATGTTTAGTATAAACAACACCCAAAATATGTATTCTCTGAAATAAAATTTATCTCAAAAAAGAAAAAAGTGAGATGAAAATACATTACCCTGAGTTACCTTTTGGGTGAACATCTTTTAACATGCTGAATAATAAACATATATTTATTTTATACTTTCTTATGAAACTTTTTTCATGTTATTATTAATTTTATTTTACTTATTTTCATGTTTTGGACAACTACGTAAATAAATAAATTTATATCATTTGTTTGAACCATATTCGGTTTATGTGACAAAACAACTTAGGTAGGTCAACTATGGTCAAAGTGGTCATTATATAACATATTAAATATAATAAAAATTTTATAATTGTCATGTTTATATATAAATTTTACTTTTGAAAACAATTATTACATAAAATTAAGAAAAATGAAAAAATGTTACAATTATGGAGACTGTAGGATATGTGTACACAAGAGTAACGTTCTTATTTTTCCATTATCGTAATGGAAAGTAGGTATGAAATAGCACAATTTTTTTAATGATAATTGTATCATAAATATCATATTTTAAAATCATATATACTGATATTTATAATATCTGTAATAAAAAAGGAATCACATCATTTTCAGTAGACGGTAATCCACATGTCCCCAAAATAATGTTATGACTTTTTAAGTGAGTGAAGGGGTAGTGATGCCAAATGTATATATTATATCTATAGAAAGGTAATTATGTCAATAATATAAAATAGATTTTTTATTTCACATACTTTTAATCAAAGTCATCCTTTATACATTCCATGTATCAAGTGAACGAATCACTTCGCTTTAGAGAAAGGTATTCCACATATCCACAAACGACGCAATCATTTTTACAAAAATTGAACTTATAGATATATGTGTTTTAAAATAATTATATATAATTATGTTAAAAATAAATAGCACAAATATAATAAATACATCGAGTGTACCACATAATATCCACCATGAGAGGCTGTAAAGAATTAACGAACAATCATCGTTTCATGAGGTGATAGTTCGATGTTCATATAAATAGTGTCTTCATCACCCATTAAATAGAGGTATGTGTAAGTGTATATAGAACACTTAATAAAAAAACAATATATTGATCATAATAGTTCATTATACAAAAATTATTTAAAAGGAATTTAATGGATGTATGAGTAAATGAATAAAAGTGATCATTTGAAAGTGTAACCTTAAAAACCGGGTAACTCTTTATTGTTTATACCAATAGTCATCCTTGGATGAATTAAAATAAAAAGAGAGGATTCAGGGTTGAGGGGATTGATTTTGGTAAGATTATTTGGAAGATATCGGTCTATCTTATGTGGGTTGAGGGGTGTGAGGAATAGTGAGAAGTGGTGTCCATTAACAATAGAGGATGAGTGTAACTCTTTTATTATTTTGAAAAATAATTCTTCACACATTTTCATGTTGTAAATGGATATAGTAATAGACCCAATTAGATCCATAATAGCATAGAGTTTATATATATCCAGAAAATAGCTCTTGAAAAAGTGTAAAGGTTGCTTTATGCCTTATGGTTATGGTTCAGTCCATTATCACTTTTAATTTAACATTAATTATTGTAAATAATTTTAATTATTTTCAGAAAAAAAAATTTGGTTAATTTTTATTATTATTATAAGTTATTATTTATGATTATTTAATGTTTTAATCCTTCTTTTCAAATTAATATCATATATGGGGAATGAATTTATTTAAAATTCATCACGCAGGTGGGACGACAATGCATGTCTTTAAAGTAAGAACATTTGAATAGTTTGTATGTCTTTATAATCGATTTCAAATTGAAATTTATTCAAATGACATACAATGTAATAATTGTTAAAAATATTACATAAAACATTAAAACTAACTAAAATTTCAATTGAAAATTATAAATATTAATGATGAAAATGTAGTTTTGAAATAAAATTCATTATTTGAACAATTCTTTAATAAATGAAATTTCAAGAAAATTTCATAAAATAACAATAAAATAATTCTTATCTTCATATTACAATAACGAATTTTAGTTTCTCATAATAAATAAATAATAGTATCAATATTCATTTATAAAATGATCTCTCTATTAAGTGGTAGTAAAATTTTCATTATAAAAATATAGGATTTATGTGTATAATAGAGTTTGTTATTATCTTATTCTCATCTAACCTAATTGATGAATAAAAAAATATTTTATGGAATATATAATATTTATATGTCATTAAAATCATTCATTAATTGTAATAAATTATGTTTCTTAAGAAAAAACTTCTTTGGAAGAATAAAAATAAAAATATTTCTTCTTTTTATCCAATTGCTTCTTATTTTTATTTTTCTTTAATTGGTAACCCATGAGATAGTATTAAAATTATTAAAATGATAAATTTAAATAATTTAGTTAATATAATTCATAACATATAGTTTATATATTTTTATATTAAATAAGAATATTTTAATAATTTATAATAGTTCGATAAAACTTGTTATTGTGTGTAACAAAAGACATTGAAGAAAGAATGTATTGTGAGTAATGCATGTTGATGCTATTTTTCATACATGGAAATTTATATAATTTATTCTTAGTAGTAAATATATTTTAATGTATATGGATATTATATTCCCTTAATTTCTTGGTGTCACATGTTATACACTCTATCAAATACAAGGTGATTACATTAGAATTTAGGGGGGGGGGGTGTTACAGAGGATCATAAATAAAACAAGGAATAACCAAATGTTTATTTCAATCAACTCATACCTATGACTATATTTATCCCTTATGGTGCTAGAACGTACATAGTAGGAAACTACCCAACCCTATATCCCATACCTTACTACTAATATTGACCTCCACAAACACACTCTTGTTGGTGCATAAAGGTAGACAATATAAACTTTTTCCCCTAATATCCCCATATCCTCTCGACCATGAATATTCAATCATCAACTAAGGATGAAATTACATTGTCCACTATTTTTATGGAGACTCGTTCAATACTAAATAACTTCCAACATGTTGATCTATGATAAATACTAGGTACTGATATTTGTGATGATCCCATCCCTCACATACAAAGAAAACTCAAGTAGTGTATTGTTGAATATGATAGAATTTTATAGACTAATAAGACCAATATAGAAGGTAACTGGGACCACATGTTGATGGTAAAATCCTAAAAGACCATGGTATGTGAGATATTTTATGAACCACTATTATCCCCAAGGATACCTACTTATTCCCCATTGGGGGTAAACTTTTCCATGAGTCTATATACTATATCACCTTTATAGACTTATATTCCACTACATCTATGGGAAATTTAAATTGTCTAACTATGTACTAGATACAATGGATTGTAATACATTCATCCTGATCCTCCATGATAGAAAAAATACCAAGTGTGAAAAGTAAATATTCCTTGAACATGATCCCAAACAATCACATGGAAATTAACCCCTATTATATTGAAATTATATACTATATTTGTTTTATAAAATAATTATCTAAAATTGGTACACCACTCAGAAAACCTTAAGGATGTTTAATGAAAAAACATATACCTTTCCCTTCTCTCTGAAATACAAATTTATTCATTTATCTGTTCAACCCCAAAACCAACTCAAAAATAGTGGGACTTAGTACTCTACTCAGTCCATAATCAGATGGAAGGAAATCTTATGATCCAAAAACATGTAATCAAACTCAAAATATTAGATATCCCTACATTTTTTTACAAGTAATAGCTCTAAAAATAACACAATATCTTCTACAACTAATAACAATCCTCTTGTGGGATGCCCACTAGTGGATAAAAAAGTCTGCATGTTTATCTTCACCAACCTAAACTACACACCGATGAAATCTATGAACCATAAATGAAAGGATGAAAAAATTTGATAATTAATTTAGTGTGAATATTTTTTATGAAATTATAAATTAATTCATTTCATCTTTTAAATAACATATAATTTAGATGAGATCAAAAAATTGATCATTCACATACCAATCCAAGGGATCTACCATAATAGTTTCCCTACCTCACATGTTAAATTTGTATCCTCATAGTCCATTAATGACATAAAATGGGGCCCCTAAAATCATTTTTTATAACTAATCCTAGAATCCGGATTCATCACTAGGATCGATTAGATCTATTTCCCTCCCAACGTATGATATCATCATAGTTATTTATTCCAATATCCATCCTATATCTCAACATGAAATATCATACCACACTTCAATGACCCCTCCCTCAAATGGTATATCTCATTGTCCTATAATGATAGAAGATACATACATAACCATCATTATGACTTTCATTAGTCCATATTTTAGAAACTATTACCAGATGTATAAAAATTTCATATATAAGAGTCATTGAAATTAATAGATATATTTTAGGATCTAGATATAGGATACTAATCACAATGGAATTAATTTATAAAAATAAAACTTTAAATAAATCTATCCTATATCGAATCTATTAAATTTACAAAAAAACAAGTCTCTAAAACCACATAAAAGAAATCCTATGGATATGACTGAGATATAACTCCAATGATTGGGCTAGTAATTACCAGATCATCCTATAAAGTACAACTATAAACCTAAAAAATAGTTTCTATATACATAGGTTGATGGTAACATGTATACTCAAAAGGTTCATACCAAACGGAATACATGAACATTAGAAAATTGAATAACAATACACAAGTTGAAATACTAAAGAATAAATGTAAAACAAAAAAGGTCAAAATATACATACATGATATTTTTATAAATAAATATTATATATTTTTATATCATCATTCATAAGATTTTACAAAAAATTTCTTCAGCTTCATATAGGTATTGTGCCATTGTAATCTTGGAAACATAACCATTAAAAATCCAGATAATCAATGAGATTAGAACATAAAATATTTATCACTTTGACAAATTGGAATTGTAGGCCCCATAAAATAATAATATTAAATGAAACATAAAATAACATCTTAAAAAATAAATCCATGATAATACATGTTAATGGGGGTTTATAAACATTCCATAAAAAATAGGTTCACAAAATAATATATTTCACCAAAAGAAAAGTTGAGACAAAAATCACATACCCTAAGTCCCAAATTCCTTCATACATGATACAAAATACATCATAATTAATTTAATTGTGTTATACATCAAGTATTGAATCATACATATATATATAATTCCATATATGATTTTTATATGGAATTTAGAACCCATTTATGTAATGCCCCGACCCCAGTTACCCAGAGTCAGTGCATTATTGCGTAGCATTGGCATGATCACAAAAGATCAAGTCTCAAAAGACAGATTAGTTTAGTAGCCTTGGAAACACTAGATACATTCATAAATATTACATTACATCATAAAGCGAAAAACTAATAACAATGTCTTCATAGTCCACACTCCTATCCTCTTCTAACTATCCCTGCAGGTCATTCATAAAATACTTCTTCACATCCTGGAAAATATTAAAACATTGAAAGGGGTGAGCTCAGATGCTTAGTAAGGATAACAATATTGCGGTAGCTTTCGTAAATAAACATTAACATTTAAGGCACTGTATAACTAAAAAAAATCCTTTTAAACTTGAACTTTAGCATAATATTGAAAAAGTAAAATGAAATAATTCCATTTACTTACTCACATTGATATTCTACTAGTCGAATAATCACATGAAATATCAATAACCACTTTCATAATAATGGAATGCATAATGCCAGACTATCATAACCACGTAGCCAAGGCCTCGTGCCAAGACCAAAAATAAGATTTTGTCAAGGCCTCGTGCCAAGACACTAGTTTGTCTCATGAGACCTACCGATGCATCGAGGAGCTATAGTGGGCTCCACCCGTCACTTATTAAGTCCAATTCATTCCTCATATGAATAGGTTTAAACATATCATAAACCATAACATAATCGTATCACATAAAACATGCATAAAGGAAACATAAAATTTTCCACATTTCAATCACAAGATATCAATACAACACATTGATATAATAAAAACAATTTCAAAACCATTTTCAATACCAAAATAAAAAAAAGTTAAAACTTTGTATATATTTTTCATTAAAAAAAATTTATGGCTTATAGAGGAAGCCGAAACACAAATAATGGTCACGGCGGCGGAGAAGTTGTTGTCGCCACATACGTAAGAAAATAACATTCCTTTTGTCATTTAGTAAAACGCTTTGTAAAAAAAATATTCCTTTTTGAATAAAAGTCAAAGTCAAAGGGGTTTATAAACCGTATAAAATAAAGTTTTGTATAAAACAAAATATGCCTCAATGAAAGGAGATTGAGACGAAGACCCTTAAAAAGATCATTTTTTTAAATAAAGTAGATTTATTATGTGTATTCAATATAATTACACATAAATAAGTAAAATACAATATAGGACTTAACAATATCATGACATAATTTGAATGTAGGAGATTAACCCAAAGAATAGAAATTGGGTTAAGAAGTTCCCTTACCTCGTGTCCGAATTCACTCGACTATTCTTTGATCTCCTGAATAATAAAATAGATTTAATTTATAATTTCATAAGAACCTTTTTCAAGTTTATTATTCATTTTATATCACTTATTACCATGTTATGAACATTATGAAATTATTTATGTTAATAACGGTCGTTTTGACGATCTTAGGTACTTGAGTCAAAAATAAACTTCTTATAATTACACTTTGTTCATGTGGTAATATATCCATTATATCCATAATTATATTCTTGATGTATATATCGTATACATCATATATATCCAGTATATACATTCATTTATAATATTACATAACATTTAGAGGTAAGAAATGAAATGCACCGTTCATGGAGACGGTAAGCCGTACGTACGCATGAACACTACTTTCATTTATATTTCATATTTAATGGAATGAAGTTATAATTATATAAAGGTACAATATAAGTCCAGTATAATATAATGTATAATACCATTTACTCTATCCTTTATACATCCCACATATGGCATTAACGAATCAAATCACTTTGAGGGGGCGGTAGTCCGCACTTCCTAAAATTAAAATATCGCGTTTACCCATAATGGAAACAATAAAGGTATGAAATATATGAAAAATAAAGAACCTTAAGTAAAACATAATAATATTATATATTATGTATAAATAGAGTGACAGCTTAATGGGCACCTTTGAATGTGTTATATGAGTGTTGAACAATCATCGTTTCGTGAGGCAGAAATTCACCATCCACAGAAACAATATGTTCTTTAACCATTAGATGTAGGTGTGTGTAAGTGTATCTCGAATACTTATTATAACAACACCCTAGTATATTGAGGATACTGGTTTTGTTACAATATAAATTAAAAAAAAAACAGTTTAGGGGGTTGGATAAGCAAAATAAAACAAAATAACATAAGCGAATACATTACCTTAAAATAGGGTAACTCATTTGATTTGAGCCAAAGGATTCCTTGGAAAGAATTCTGCCCAAAGTGAGGCTTCTAGGAGTAAGGGAGGGAAGTTGAGAGAGTATTTGGGTAGATATTGGACGATCCAAAAGGCTTTTAAACTGTGAGTAAGGTGGTAGTGGTGGGGGCCTTTTATAAGTGGAGAGGAGGGGCACTCATGGAATGTCATGAAATGTTACTTTATTAAGAAATTATTTTCGGATTCTAAAGGTCCCACAATGATATATTTCGAGTCTATGGTGATAAGGGTTCTAAAATCCTCATCCAATAGGTTTTTCACAAGTTTAAGCCTTAGATTTTACTTTATCCATTCATTTTATTTAAATCGTTAATTAATGAGGTAATCGCGACATCATCATGATGTCATAAATAATTTAATTTATTTAATGTGTAAAAATTATAAAAAAATTATCATGATGTAGTAAATCTTTTTATCTTTCTAATGAATATTTATTGTCAAAAATATGACTTGTATAACCCCATTTAATTTTTTTAGTAAAACAACTTTTGTTTGTGACATTTTTATTTTAACTTTAAATAAAAGTTATTTATGTCATTTTCTACCAAAGTGGCTCCATGGGGTCCCCAGGTTTACCCATGGATTTTCTTGGTCGGCCATGACACATCCAATAGGGGTAGGACAAGTGTAAATGTATTTTCATATTTTTATAATATCATTTTTACCTTAAATTTCACTAATTACCTTTAATCGCGATTAATTAAACTTAAAAGTTACTATTCACCAAAAAATTATTTTAATCTCATTGAACCACATTTTACTTCCTAATGACAACCATTTATGTCGGATTTTTGAAAATCAAATCACAGAAGTGGAAATGTTTCATTTAAAAAAAAATCAGTTTTTTAACTACCACTTAGTGGTTTCACTATTCATCAAAAATTGATGTTTTTCAGAATAATGTAAAAATATCACCCTAAGCTATAACTGATATTCCGAATTCAAAAATGATTTCTATTTTAAAAAATTCTAAATATTTAAGTGGCATTAATTAATTTTATAATTAATTACCGCTGTCACAACAAATAGCGTGTTTTTAAGAAACAATATATATCAAAAGATTGACAATTGTTTACGTCCAATTTCAAAGTGAAATTAGTTCTAATGAACACCATTGGATAAAATGGTAAAATTATATACTAATTATACTTTAAAACCACTAAATAGTATAATATATCACTATAAATTATTTTGATTAAAAAAGTTGTTTTTAAGTATTTTTCACTATTCATAAAAAATTGGAAGTTCTCCGAAAATTACAAAAAATACAACATAGGATAATTTCGATATTACGAATCCAAAAATGAAGTTCATTTTGAAATATAAAATATATATAATGTCAAAAAGTGGGTATTACTATTCATAATGGCTATTTTGATTGGTCGCGGTGCGTTAGAATCTCAAACTTGCATACAATGCAAGCTATTGCATTATTGAAAGAGAAGCGTATCGTGGAAGCTCGGGGTGTTACATTCTCCCCTCCTTCAATAAACTGCATCCTCGCAATTTGAAATTTTTCTTTGAAAATAAAAGGTTGAAAATATAAAATACCTTTGTGGAAAACCCACATCGGAAATAAGGTTAATAAAATTTAGCCTTAATAAGAGGGAAAGGGAAATGAAAAAGTCACCACCCAATTATGATCTCGATTAGGAGAACATTGGTGGAAATTAGTGACAAATAATTGGAGGAAAAACATAAATATTTGTAGGGAGTGATTGATGTCATCAATCACAAACAAGTGTCAAATTGAGGGCCTCAAAGCCTTCAATCTATGTTGATTTAAAATATCATCAGTTCAACAAGACATAAGGTATTAGGATAGCACTTTTTTTTTGTTTTAATATACCTTTACTAATGTTTAAGAATTAATTTATTCATAGAATAATATATAGGTATATATATATTTATGCTTGACAAGTAGAGTTTCAACCTTCAACTAATTTCTACCACAAACTTATCTTTCACTCAAAAAGATAATAGAACTCAAAAACATTATATTTATCCTAATCGTACAAGGTTAAAAATATTAACACATACCATTTAGATTACGAAAACTATTTTGTAATAACCAGGGACTTCCTGTAGGCTAGTGGTAGGTCATAAAGGCTGTCGTAATATGGTTGTGGGTTTGATTCCTACAGCTTTGTCCGAAGAGACAGGTTATCGCCCAACCCTACAGGTTGTCCTTTTCCTAAAAATATAGTATTATAATATTTCAAAAATAATATTCAGAAATGTTTTAACCTTAAACAATACTATTAAAAGTTCAACTTAATCCATCCCAACCTTTATAGTTATCCAAAATACCTCTGTCCAAACTTTCTCTAAAAGGTCTCTTAATTCCAAAATCAATTTATCAGATTCCACAAACACAGTAAAGTTTCTCTTATTGTCACATACTAAAAATATGATTACCTTCATCATATTAAAACATTACTGAAACAACAAGTACTGTAGTAAAATCCTTATATATATATCACATTATTCTAATAACCTGAATATAATCTATGAGTCCAAAATCACTAATACCTTAATTATTCTGCTTCAAATGTAGTCACAGCGTAAGATTGGCCTTGATCCCTTGGCCTTTTGTGAGGTAAGTTTCCCTGACGCTGAGGACATTCATTTTCATAATGAACCATTTCTCTACAATTGTAGCATTCAACATTGATAGCCCCTTTCTTTCCCTTGCAATCACGAGCCTCGTGACCTTTTTCTCCACATTTATAACAAACTCCCATTCCTTTTAGGCAAGTACCAGGGTGATTCTTCCCAAAATTACCACATAATAGAAAATCCTTCTTTCCCTTTTTCCCTTTATCTATCTCTTCTTCCACCGCTCTCTTCTTCTCTTGATTTACTTTATTGTCATAATACTTAGAGAATTACTTTTCTGTCTTGATAGCACACGAGACTATATCTTCGTATGTTGAGAAAGATTGTGATACTAAAGCTCGACAGAGAAATGGTTTTAAACCATCAAAGAAATGATCAATCTTACTTCTAGGGTTACGTATATAATCTGCAGCATGCCTCACTAACCTTGTAAAGTTAGCCTCATACTTTGTGACATTATCGTCCTCCTTCTGCCTCAGACTCAGAAATTGCCTTTCCATATCTGCTCGATGGTCATGTGGAAAGTATTTTTCTAAGAAAATTTCCTTAAAATCCCTCCATTCCATACTTGATACTTCTTCATCTTCCTTTGTGTTTTGAATCAGCGACCACCATTGGTCGACATCTCCAGTGAGGCGGTAGACTGCCATGACAACCTTCTCCATTTCACTACTCCCCAAGGCGTGGAATATTTTCTCTAATGAGTTTATCCATTTCTCAGCTACTAATGGATTTATACCCCATTAAATGTTGGCGGTTGTTGCCTCATGAAGCGGTCTAACATTGATCCTCCACATTGCGGATCAGGGTTCTCCATACGAGTAAGGTTATTATTCATAACCTGAGTGAGTTGTCCCAGTATGGTAATAAGTTGATCAGCACCAGTTGTATCTCCAGCTCCACAATAATTATCTTGAGCAGGAGGTAAATCCCTACACGGAGTGCGTGCATTGGTACAGTTTCCATTCCTTCCACTAGGTGCCATTTCTAAACAATGGCATAAACTAGATTAGTTTATGAATCAAAATACATAATTCCATACTTGTAAAACACTTAACACTAATTGAACTATTTATGGATATAATCCATAATCATAAAAAAAGTTTTCTCTGAGGAAGTATATACTCATAACCCTTCATAGTGGTCTGTAAAGAAAATGAGAATTATCCTAAACATATCCCCCAGGAGTGTCGTAACCAAGAGTGCAGCAAGGCTCGTTGTCGTGCACCAGTTCCCATTCGAGTCTAGCTCAAAGCAGTGTTTTCAGGTTTTACCCCTACGTACATCTGTTCCAGAGCCTCCTCTACCTGCTCATATCCAGACATGGATGTATTTCTCGGAAAGACTCACAAAATCTCTATAATACAAAATTTTAGGAAGTTCTTCTATACTAATCCTTAAAGTCTATCTTCGGGCTATGTGCTCTCATCAGAGTTTATCTAAATCTAGCTTCCAAGGTTAGTACTAAACTACCTCTGATACCAACTGTAACGCCCCTACCCCAGTTACCCATTGTCGGTGCATTATTGTGTAGCATTGGTATAATCACAAAATATCATGTCTCGAAAGACCGATTAGTTTAGTAGCCTTGGAAACACAAGATACATTCATAAATGTTACATTACATCATAAAGCGAAAAACTAATAACAAAGTCTTCATAGTCCACACTCATATCATCTTCTAACTATCCCTGCAGGTTATTCATAACATACTTCTTCACATCCTGGAAAATATTAAAACATTGAAAGGGGTGAGATTATATGCTCAGTAAGGATAACAATATTACGGAAGCTTTCATAAATAAACATTAAAATTTAAAGAAATGTATAACTAAAACAAAAGCCTTTAAACTTGAACTTTAGCATAATATGGAAAAATTAAAATGAAATTATGCCATTTACTTACTCACATTGATATTCTACTAGTCGAATAATCACATGAAATAACAATAACCACTTTCATAATGATGGAATGCATAATGCCAGACTATCATAACCACGTATCCAAGGCCTCGTGCCAAGACCACAAATAAGATTTTTTCAAGGCCTCGTGTCAAGACACTAGTTTGTCTCATGAGACCTACCGATGCATCGAGGAGCTGTAGTGGGCTCCACCCATCACTTATTAAGTCCAATGCATTCCTCATATGAATAGGTTTAAATATATCATAAACCATAACATAATGGTATCACATAAAACATGAATAAAGGAAACATAACATTTCCACATTTCAATCAAAAGATATCAATACAACACATTGATATAATAAAAACACTTTCAAAACCATTTTCAATACCAAAATAAAATAAAGTTAAAACATTGTATTTATTTTTCATTAAGAAAAGTTATGGCTTATAGAGGAAGCCGAAACACAAATAATGGTCACGGCGGCGGAGAAGCCGTTGTCGCCGCATACGTAAGACAAAAACATTACTTTTGTCATTTAGTAAAATTCTTTGTAAAAAAATATTCCTTTTTGAATAAAAGTCAAAGTCAAAGGGGTTTATACACCGTATAAAATAATGATGTGTATAAAACAAAATATGCCTCAATGAAAGGAGATTGAGACGAAGACCCTTAAAAAGATCATTTTTTTAAATAAAGTAGATCTATTATGTGTATTCACTATAAGTACACATAAATAAAGTGCAAATACCAGATAGGACATAATAATATCATGACATAATTTGAAAGTAGGAGATTAACCCAAAGAATGGAAATTGGGTTAAGAAGTTCCCTTACCTCCTGTCCGAATTCACTCGACCGTTCTTTGATCTCCTGAATAATAAACTAGAGTTAATTTATAATTTCTTAAGAACCTTTTTAAAGTTTATTATTCATTTTATATCACTTATTACCATGTTATGAACATTATGTAATTATTTATGTTAATAACACTCATTTTGACGATCTTAGGTACTTGAGTTAAAAATAAACATATTATAATTACACTTTGTTCATGCGGTAATATATCCATTATATCCATAATTATATTCATGATTTATATATCATATACATCATATATATCCAGTATATACATTCATTTATAATATTAGATAACATTTAGAGGTAAGAAATGAAATTCACCGTTCATGGAGACGGTAAGCCATACGTACGCATGAACGCTACTTTCATTTATATTTCGTATTTAATGGAATGAAGTTATAATTATATAAAGGTATAATATAATTCCAGTATAATATAATGTATAATACCATTTACTCCATCCTTTATACGTCCCACATATGGAATTAACGATTCAAATCACTTTGAGGGGGCGGTAGTCCGCACTTCCTAAAATGAAAATATCGCATTTACCCATAATGGAAACAACAAAGGTATGCCATATATAAAAAATACAGAACCTTAAGTAAAACATACACATATTATATATTATGTATAAAAAGAGTGACATCTTAATGTCCACCATTGAAGGTGTTATATGAGTGTTGAACAATCATCGTTTCGTGAGGCAGAAATTCACCATCCACAGAAACAGTATGTTCTTTAACCATTAGATTTAGGTGTGTGTAAGTGTATCTCAAATAATTATTATAACTACATCATAGTATATTTAGGATACTGTTTTTGTCACAAAATAAATGAATAAAAAGAGTTTATGGGGTTGGATAAGCAAAATAAAACTAAATAACATAAGCGAAGACATTACCTTAAAATCGGGTAACTCTTTTGATTTGAGCCAAAGGCTTCCTTGAGAAGAATTCTGCCCAAATTGAGGCTTCTAGGAGTAAGGGATGGAAGTTGGGAGAGTATTTGGGCAGAGGGTGGCCGAGCCAAATGTCTTTGAAAGTGTGAGTAAGGTGGTAGTTGTGGGGGCCTTTTATAAGTGGAGAGGAGGGGCACTCTTGGAATGTCCTGAAATGTTACTTTATTAAGAAATTATTTTCGGATTCTAAAGGTCCCACAATGATATATTTCGAGGATAAGGTGATAAGGGTTAGAAATCTCCTCATACAATAGGTTTTTGACAAGTGTAAGCCTTAGATTTTACATTATTCTTTCATTTTATTTAAATCGTTAATTAATGAGGTAATCGCGGCATCATCATGGTGTCATAAATAATTTAATTTATTTAATGTCTAAAAATTATAAAAAAACTATCATGATGTATGTTATATTTTTATATTTCTAATGAATATTTATAGTCAAAAATATGACTTGTATAACCCCATTTAAAAATTGTTTTAGTAAAACAACTTATGTTTGTGACATTTTTATTTTAACATTAAATAAAAGTTATTTAGGTCATTTTCCTACCAACGTGGCTCCATGGGGTCCCCAAGTTGACCCATGGATTTTCTTGGTCTTCCATGACACATCAAATTGGGGTAGGACATGTGTAAAGGTATTTTCATATTTTTATAATATCATTTTTACCTTAAATTTCACTAATTACCTTTAATCACGATTAATTAAACTTAAAAGTTACTATTCACCAAAAAATTATTTTAATCCCATTGAACCACATTTTACTTCCTAATGACAACCATGTATGTCGGAATTTTGAAAATCAAAACACAAAAGTGGTAATGTTTCATTTAAACAAAAAATCTGTTTTTTAACTACCACTTAGTGGTTTCACTATTCATCAAAAATTGAAGTTTTTTAGAATAATGCCAAAATTTCACCATAAGCTATAATTGATATTCCGAATTCAAAAATGATGTCAATTTTAAAGAATTCCAAATATATAAGTTGCATTAATTAATTTTATAATTAATTCCCACTGTCACAACAAATAGCGTGTTTTTAAGAAATAATATATATCAAAAGATTGACAATTGTTTATGTCCAATTTCAAAGTGAAATTAATTCTAATGAAAACCGTTGGATAAAATGGTAAAACTATATTCTAATTATACTTTAAAACCACTGAATAGTATAATATATCACTATAAATTATTTTTATTAAAAAAGTTGTTTTTAAGTATTTTTCACTATTCATAAAAAATTGGAAGTTCTCCGAAAATTACAAAAAATTCAACATAGGATAATTTCGATATTCTGAATCCAAAAATGAAGTTCATTTTGAAATATAAAATATATATAATTTCAAAAAGTGGGTATTACTATTCATAAGGGCTATTTTTATTGGTCGCGGTGCGTTAAAATCTCGAACTTGCATACAATGCAAGCTATTGCATTATTGAAAGAAAAGCGTATCGTGGAAGCTTGGGGTGTTACATTTTATTATGAACTCCATGTTAATTTCCTTTTTTAGGGATTTACTATTTTCTTTTTCATGAGTGTTTTGATTTATTATTTAGGGTCCTCTTATTATTAACATTGTTTCATCATATAATGAATATTATGTATTATATAAATATCTTATATATTAATTTTATATGTAATTACATTAATCCATCAATGTTTTACCAGAAAATTAAACACACCATTCATGGATACGGTAGGTCATACCTATAGATGAACATTGTTTCTGTTTCAAGGAAAATTCAAAAACAAAATGATAACTAATATAACAAAATTTCAAAATTGCAATTTGTTTATATATAAAATATATATTCATAAAATTTTTCTTTATTACCTTCCATTTTGTTTTTAATAGAAATAAAATTATATTTCTCCACAAGGTGGTTGTCCACCTAATACATAAGTATTGTTATTTTTCCATCCATAAAATGGAAAATAAGATGGTATATTTTATATCAGGACAAAAACAAGTACAGTAATGTCATTAATAACATAAAAATATGTTAAATACATTAATATATCTTCCCATTAGTGATAGTGATGGAAATCATACTACAATGGTTCCTGAGGTGGTAGTTTTCCAAACACATGAATAACTAGTTCATTTTCTATTTGATTTATGTGGAGTTTCATATAAATTATTAAATTTATATATTAAAAAAATTATCACATAGGATATACTGGTGATATTATATTATATTTTATTAAATATAATTTAGTGTTGATATAGAATAAATTAGAATAATGATAGGGTATGGATTTTTAATTTTGGTGACTTTTTTATTTTAATTATAGGTTTCAAATCTATGGTGGTTTTTGTATTCTAAAATGGGTGGGATTAGTGGCACTATTTATTTGGTTTTATTCTTAATTTTGATGTTTGGTGAAACCAGGACCCTACAAAGAGTAGTGCCAGATGAGGTTTCAGAGAATGAAGATTCCATATATGGGTGGAATTTTAGATTTGGATGAATGAGAGGATATGGCTTTCCCATCGGTACTAGGACTGTGAAACCATGGACAGAAAAGCATATTGAGTTGTCATGTGAGGTAGAGGCTTAACATAATGATGTAATTGATGGGGAGGGGATGTTCATTGTAGTCTTGACTTTGGTATTTTCATGTATCATGTTTCCCACTTTTTTCTCAAATGTTATTTTGAATAAAAATTAATTTTAAGTCACAATAAAAATCATAGAGAATACAAATTCATTCACTTAGAAGCACCCATTTTTGATATGTAAATAACGATCATAGTGTGGTTTATTGAAATTACTGATATCCCTGGAAAATTTATATGGTTTTAATGTGGGTATTATAGTATATGTTATCATAAATAATGTTTAATGATCCAATAATTTATGGGTTTTCACTTTTTAAATAAATTTGATCCCATGGATAGATTACATTGCACGAAATAGTGAGCTTTTAGGAACTCCAAAATATTATGATTTTATCACAACCATTAAAATGTTGCCATTAAAATGTATAGAATTAATATTATTAGTAAATTTTTTAAATACATTATTTTTAAAAACATTTTAAATATATTATTATGTGAATATAAAATAGATGGATAATTTTCAATAAAGTCCATTTGTTCATAAAATATTTGTTTTCTTCAAAAAGATATATTTATGGATTTTAATGAGAAAATAAAAATATAATATTTTTAAAATATATAGAAATTTTATATGATAAAATGAATATATCATTTGGATTCATCATTTCAAAATTATCTTTGGATAAATATTTAGAATATTATAAATATAGTAATTTTTACGTGAATAGTGAAAATCCAATTTTTGTAAAAAAGTATATAATTTTTAATAAATTAGGTAATTTTAAAGTACAATTATATCTTAAATATGTTTTTAATTCATTTAAATATTACTTAGAATTATGTTTTCAATATAAATTATTTTTAATCAACTGAATATATTATTCTAGAATAATTTTATTTTTGGATAAAAAGGGGTTGTTTCTCAAAACCATTTAAAGTACATAATGTCTATCCTTTTAAATTCATTAAAATATTCCATAATGGGTAATGTTTAAAAATATATATATTTTATATACCGGTAATTATCTATTTATCTTCAAAAAATTATAATTATTCAAAATATAATTAATATAAAATCATCTTCTTCTTAAAAATACACTCCTTAAAACCCATTTTTTTCTCACATCTATGGGTTTCAATTTAAATATGATTTATCAAATTATTTAAATAGAATTGAGTAAAATGGATTATGCATTTTGAATTAGTTGTTCAAAAACTATTTTTATGGTCATTTTTGTTTCTTGTTCGTAAAAGTTCTCCAAGGAAAAAAGAGATTTACACAGTATTTGTAAAATAATGAAATGATTAATCGTAAAAGGTAAAATCTAAAAATACACTAAAATATACAACTATAAATTGGTTTCTGATGTGATTAATTAATATAAATAGTCATTAGATAATTAATTTTTTGAAATAATTTATTGGAATTAATTCCACAAAAATGTTGTAAACTTTAAATATAAAATTATAATTATTTCATCATATAAAACCACACCTCCTTAAATATAATAACTTATCCTTGACATAGTAATTCTGCTAATAAGATGTTAAAATAATCATATATATAAACACATATCATTCCCGCTCTCCACATGTCTATGAGATTTTAGTATCACCAAAAGACCAATTTCATGGTCTTTAAAGGATCCTTCAAGGATTTCACATTCAAGAGCTTGTTAATGTACACAAATCTAATAGGAAACTTGAGTTACGGTTTTCTCATATCAGTTTTACATATGTGAGATATATGTCTTATTCAACCCTAATTTCATGTGTTGGATGTATATCTAATACCCTTGGATATATCGTTTCATGAATTTTCTTATCTTCATGGTTTTCAATGATTCATTTTAAAATTATTACTTGAATAGGGAATGCGATTCGATTGATTATAATATGGTAATTGAATTCTTATCCGAATTTAAATTCATTATGTTAAACATATACTACTTGATAATGTCATTCTATGATTAATAGTGAAATTAATTTCAAATATTTTATGTTGTATTTAAATTTTATTAATGTATTTTTATAATGGGTACAAATTTTTGATTTATTTCATGAATTACCACAAAAATTATATTACATTTATAGGGAAATTTAATTTAAAAATTATTTTATTAACATTTCCCTCAAATAAATCTTTTTATTCCATGAACATGTTTCTTAATAATATCTCCAAAAAATTACTTCTCTATTATTAATTTTTAATGAAATTTTAACTTATGTGTGACTTTTTACAAAATAATTTAAATTGAGTTTTTTTTTTCAAAATGAGTTTCTTTGTCACATAATAAAAAACAGTTTTGAAGCAATTTGTTTTTACTTTTTTGTAATTACGAAATATTCCTTACATAATGAATCCTTAATCCTTGAAGATTCCATCCCAATCTTATATGGTATTTGAAAAAGTAACATTTTTTTTCGATAATTTCATGGAATTTAAATAATATGTTTTAGATTAATATAGGATATATTCCATGTTATATATTTAAAATAATTTATAAAAATTTACATCCATATAAGATAATATAATTTGAATTTACTTATAAACCGCATAGGAAATTATTCCAAGGTACCATTCTTCTCCTTTTTTCATTGGTTTATGTTTTTGATGGCATGATTTTTATGAAGTCTATTTCTTTTCCACTTGTTCTACTATATTTATGAAACCCAATTCATTGTTTCTAATTTCATTTATGTTGTTATGGAAAACAAATTTATAGTATTATTCTATGATATATGGGACCTATAGCTCACTCTAATGAATTTGGAAATGGTTTTATATATCATGAGTTTGAAAGTAAATGAATGGGAAGTGAAACCAGCACAGTAAAGAAAGGTTTGTACTATGATAGTCATGGGAGTGAACATTAAATAATACAATGGTTTGGGGATTGAACCCATCCAAATATGACAGTCTTGTAAATGATTCTAGACAAAAAATGAATTTATTTGATATGATTATGTTCATGGAATATTTCATATGTATAATGAAAATATAATTATCCCATTTTCAATTATGATAAATGACTTATGAGCATATATAATTTATTTAATGATTTATGATTGGGATCTTTGTTATGTAGGGTATAATTTTTAAATATTATGATCGTATTCCCTTATTCCTAAAATATATATCTCTCTTGATTACCCTTACTAAGCATCTGAAAAAACCAATTAATTATTTTTATCCTCCATTGAATATTAAGATAGATATTAATTATGACAAGTCTAAAGGGTAATATTTAGGAAGGAATAAGATGGATAATTTTTATTTTTTTATGAATATGTTGTTTATTTTTTCTTTACTCTAGAGACTATAAACCCATATGGTATTTTCATGGTTTTATTATGTTATGAATATTCCACTATTTAGATGTAAAGTCATTGAATGAAAAGTGTGGGCTATTATAGTTGGTATTATATAAAGGGTTTTTTATCCATTATAAAACTAGATGATACATCATTAGTATGAACAATATGAGTATTTCTAGGTTACAAAGAACAATTTTTTGAATGATCCAGAATAACCTAGGATTAATCCATTGGGTTCATATATTTAAATTTTATATGATATTTGCATTTATTATCATCTTTTCCCAGTATAATTTGTGTGTTTCACACTATTCTTTTTAGTTTTAGTCAATGTCTATCCTAATGAGAATTCATGTTAACTGAAAATGTGTTTTAAAATTGAATATCCTTTCTCATGAGCTACCAAATGAAATGAGAGTCATAATATAAATCCTTATTATTTTTCATAATCATAAATTTAATAATATTATCAATAATCTCTAATTTAGTGAGTTTCCTAACCCATATAATAATATTAATATTGAGTCTCATAGTGACAATAGTGGAAAGAGAGTTCAATTTTCCTAATGTAAATAATGTTTAAAGATCCATCGAGTAGAATGTTTCAGAGGAACTCATATATGATCTGGGTGTTGAAAATAAGAAATAAAAAAATTAAATGTAAAGGAAAATTGAATGGTTCTTTTAACATAATGGAATGTATAATATAATTCATAGTAAATCATTGACAGTTAAATTTATTAAATGTTAAATTTTGGAAAATTATGAAAATAGATTAATTATGAGTAAATTTCATGAACAAATTCCAAAATGCTGTATTAGTAATGGTTATATTAGTTATAATGAAGATATTTACAATGAAAAAAGTGACGGAAGAAGTTTCATTGAATCAATGACGAATCATGTTTAATTTTATAAGAATGAAGTTCATTGATTGAGTGTTTATATAATAAAATTCAGGAATAATGTTATAGACCTACAATTGCAGTAATATGTAATAATTTATTATCAATGATTTTTCCATTTTATTTTTTCATTAATTATTTAAAATTATTTATTAAATGGCGCTAGTGACAATGAAAATTGATTGATGTGGTAAGTTTATATTTTTAGAGATAAGATGATTAAGAGAAAAGTAACCATTAATATGTGAACAATGTTCAGATAATAATTAGGTAAATAGATGTTTGATAGTATTGAAGACCATGGAACTGATTTTTAATATGAATAAAAAGAGGATTAGGGATTGAGGTTATTTATTTTTTGATGTATGGTATGAGGAAATATTTAATTATATGTTTTCACAAAGGTTTAATGGTAATTAAAGATATTATAAGTCTCAATAGAACACATGAGAATAATATTCACATGTTTTCTGTGTGAAAATTAATATTGACATAATTTTTATTAGGTAATTAATTATAAGTTGTTTTGGGAATTTTAGTGACCTTCATTATAAATATTTGGATTTTAATGTTTTGGAAGGTTCATTAGGGTAACCATTTATGAAAATGTTTACGTTGAATGATTTATGATTATATAGATACTAATTTATTACATGATTATATGTTTATTTATTCATATTGGATAACATATGATAACAATATTTTTTGATGATAATTATATATTGAAGGAATGACTTGTCATACCATTATGAATCTTATGATCAACTTTTTTTGTGTGATTTCCAATTTCAACTACATTTTATAGAGTAAGAAATGATGCATAAATTGATCACGACACTACCAAATGTGAGAATAAACTTATGAGATTTCATAATGAATGTATATATTCTCAAGGTGTTTTAAATAAAATGTTATCATATTAACATTAATTTTTATGATATGAGTTCCATTTTTCAAACTTATTTGGTCTATTTTTTTTGTCATTACCCTTCTAATAACCATGTTCTCTATTATTCTCTATCATAAATTGATTGTATTCAAAATTATATATGTCTATTTTTTCACCTTCCAATAATATTCTATATTTTAGAATCCTAGTTCTATGGTGATCTTCACTTTTTATATTTCATATTTTTTAATAAAAAATTTAAATGACCCTTTTAATAATGTTGGTCTGCCACATAATAATAATCTAATATCCATAATACATTTTCAAAGAGAAATATCAATTTGCGAGGAAAAAATGTTTTTGAAATTCTTGATTGTAATGCCATGGAAGATTATACATTGGTTCTTCTGCCAAATATCACTTAATTTAATGATATGTTCCACATATATATCCTAATGAAGAATATTAATTTTCCTTCACATATAATAAACTCAAAGTTTTTACCACATGATAGTGATATTTGAAACAAGACCACTCACCTAGTAAATGATTTTTTGAGAAACCACCAATTTTATAAAAATATGTGGAAGCCTAAAGATGTGATGTGGTAGATGTAACCCCATATATTTATATTCGATCAATGAATATTGAGAGATAAATTCATTTAATGGTGGGTAGAATGTGACACCATCAGATTTTATATCATGTATTGTTCAAAATAAATTAAATCTTTTTGGTGGCATATATTGCACAAAACATCGATCATAAGAGGTCTCGAAAATATTATTATTTTAAAATAAAAATCAGAATATATCCAATAAATTGGTGGGAATGTGTAGTGTTAATATTTTTTGAAATATAAAACTATACAATTGACTGTTAATATATTAATATATTCTAAGTAAATATGCGCTTAATTTTTTTGAAGTAATATTTTTCTTCAAATATATATTTTATTTTAAAATTGATTTCTAGTACTTACTATGAGAATATAAATATAATTTGATATTTAATAAATTAGAAAATATATTTCATAAATGGAATATAATTTTTGTATTTATCATCAGAAATTTATATTAGGATGAATTTTATGAAATCTTCTAAAAAGATTAAACTCTTAGTGAATAATTACAGTACTAATTTTTTGAAAATGTAATTTATTTTCAATAAATTTACTAATTTTAAAAACCATTATGTATTGAATATAGATTCAAGTAACATAAATATTATATAGATATATTTCATTCACATAATTAATAAAAAATAAAATTTATATTTCATATTAAAATAAGTTTATATTTGATAAAATATTGGATTTTTTTGAAATATAATTCAATGTACATTCTGTTTCACGCGTATAATTAATTAAAGTAATTACTAATGATGAATGTTTTAAACTAAATTTATTTTTTATGTATCATTAAATAATAAGTGAGATTTATAAAATTTTAATTTTTAGTCACATAGTAAACAAAACTCATCTTTTAAAACATCATTTATTGACAAACTACATTATTATCTTGTATGTAGGGTTTTTTAAAATTTAATTTTTCCAATTCTGGGAATTTAATTGTACAAAATGAATCCTATATTTAGATTTATATGGTCCAAACATGATTATAATATTATTTTAGTTAGTAGTGGTAAAAAATATACCATGTTAAAAAAATTACCACAGTATTGGTAAAACAATGAAATGGGTTAAAGTTAAAAGGAAAAATCGCAAAATACCTAAAATCTCAAACACTAAATGGGAGGATGATGTGATTACCGAAAATAAAAATATTTTAGAACATTAATAATCATTGAAATTTTTTGAATCTTTTTTAGTCTTTAAATATAAAATAATCATTACATAATTACTTAAAAGCTCCCCTCTTCAAGTATAAATACAACTCCCCAACACCCCCTTATGACTCAAAATCCTAGAAACTATTCCTATATCTTCCAAAACTATCTTACCTTCTCTCCCCACATCCATGTTCTATTTTTCTATAAAATATACTGATTATATTTTCTTTATGGGATCCTTCAAGGTGGTGATATTAAATAGGATGTTAATGCACATTAAAAAAGTGATCTGTGAGGTAAGGGTTTCTCTTATAAAATGTAATTATATGTGATATATTCCTTATTCTCCAAAAATATTTCTTGTTCCATGCATGAATATCATTTTTTCCATTTCCAGAAGCCGTTTTATGGTTTCCCGGTACCCCAACTTACAACCACAGACAATTCAGACAACACAGACCAACAACGGCTTATACATCATAATAACCAGAATCATATCCCCATCCCAAGTAGGAATCCTCTTCACCAGTAGATAATTCAGATTCTAGATGCCTCCAAATGCTTCCAATTCAGACCTGACTCCTAAGCTGATCCAGAAAATATTATTCTGGATGTGCCTTCTTGGTCACACTGCACTTTTTAAAAGCCAAAGTCACCTCGGTATTTTGATTTGATGAAGATCTAGACCGCATCGTCCTCCGAAGAAATGAGTAGTCCTTCCGTGGTCTTCTTCTTGGTGTAGCAGAAAAAGGTCCATCAGTTGTAAACATCATATGATTCCCTCCTTTTACAACATCACTGAATGAACAACCGACTGTACGACTCACATTCTCTTTCCTTCCACCAAAATCCTCCCTTCCAATTCTGGTTTGCTTCCTCAAAGCAGCATCAGCAAACTCTAAGTTGTTCCCCAGCCATTGAACTCGAGTATTACACTCCATCTATGGGAGACATCTATCCTCAGTAGTAGCATTATCCACAGAAGGTTCGACATTGTCCCCTAGCCTCAGGTCTGTACTCTCCACCGAAGGTCTTTACCTTGTCGCATTGTGATTGCTATCCACAATCATAATACCTGCTTCATGTCGAAAACATTCGACCTATTGATCCTCCCTGGCCTCCTAACCAGCTAATGCTGGATCATGCACCCTATTTTCAACCTTCTAGTCATCCAAGGTCTCCTCACCAACAACACCTCCTACAACAACAACCTCTTCCAGACCCACATCCAACAAGGGTTCAGATAGCCCTTAAAACCTGTTACTCAAAGCTATAAAAGGTATAGCCTGAGGATCAAGGCTTTTAGAAGCCTTAGCAGTCCTGATGAAATCCACTACAGCACTAACCTTTCTTCTTTACCCACTCTTCTCTAAACCCAGACCATCCACTGAAGTAGTAGGTACTCCCAAGTCCCGCCATAATCTTTGGAAAACCTCGGACACCAATGGATTATACTGCATCTCCTAAACACCGGAAGCATCAGGGATCGGTTCTTCCTCAAAGTACACCATACGAGGTCTCAACGGACTAACAGCCCCAGCAGAACCAGACCCACGGGGGCCCCTTCGTTGGTCAACATGTTCCACATCTCTCGAAACCAGACCCACCTTAACGCCATTGCTAGCGCCATCCTCAGTTCCCACATAAGCAGACTGCCCATTACCACGATCCTGCTTCAACTGTGACTGATATTCGCTTCTGCAAACCTCAACCAAATGGGCCAATCTCTTGCAAGATCCAAAAAACTCAGTCCAGTTCTCATAGACGAATTTCTGTTTGCATCGTTATTCCTCACCCATTGTGATCGAAACAAAATCAAAGGGTATGCGAGATGCATCCATTTCAATGCACACCTGAGGATTCACCAGATGGAAAAACACATCCGTACAACTATTTGAGAAAAGATATTTAACCAATAGATTTCCCAACATGCGAATAATTGAGGGGTTTTGAAGCAGTAAAGGAAGGGAAGGAAAGCTTACCCAAATCGCAATGGAAGAAGAGTCGAGGTTCGTATGAAGATCGAAAGACCAACGCAAGAGCAGAAAATGAGATCCATTGAAGATTCGAGGAGCCCTCGACCATGCTCGAATGAGGTCTTCCTCTAAATCGAACCTAATCATGATTTTCTTGTTGTCCAGAAGAACAACCACAAATATTTCTTGAAGATCCCATGCTCTGAAGACAAATCGGTCGAAATAGTCAACTAAAGGCCTCCTGTGCTTGAACCGAGCTACCAGGGTGAAATTCATCAAGGCTGAGGCTTCTAAAAACTCAGAAGAGGAAAGTTACAGATTAGGCAAACCATCAATTTAATCCAGAACGTTAGGGTTTATAGTGGATGAATACTTTTTATTATATCGACTAATTCTCTCTTCAATGAAATGATATTTATAAGGGTCTTTCATTTAAAAGATTATCTTTTTAAAATTTCCCTAAAAAAATATCATTTTCCTCCCTATCCATGTCTCCTGAAATTGATGCAATATGATTTTTATTGTTCAATTATTATTTTTTAATGTCATTTTAAAATTTGTTTTAATTATTATAAAAAAACATGAAATGATTATTTTTTCATTTTATAAATTTAGTTATTTGATAAATTTCTGAAAGCATTATTAATGGAACTATATTTTAACTTATACTACATGAGATGATTATATATCTGTCATGAGACCTCAATTTATTGATGGTTAAATTTAAATAATATAAGGTGATTTTCAAATAAATTATTTGATTCTATAATTTCATGTAATTTAATAAAATTATGTTTTGAAAGAATAAAATATATTTATCTCAAAAAATAATTCACTTTATCTCTCAAATTTGACTTCCATATAATATAGCATTATTTGATGATAATTGTTATATATTGGGGATATAATTCAATGATACTATCCTTATTGTTTTTATGGTTGGTTTATATTTAGGATGGAATGATATTTATGAAACACGTTTGTCTATTCATGGGTAATGATATATTTAAGAAACCTAATTTTATTTCATGGTTTTGGATATTATTTATTTTATTCAATTGAAAATTTGTATGGATTCATTATGTGACTAGTGGGAACTAAATATCCGTAACATTTTTTGAGTAATTATTTTATATCTCATGGCATAGACATGACTAGAATTTGTAGTAAAAATGATTCATTAAAGGACTTTTTCTGCTTCTATATTATAGGGAGTGAACCTTGTGTATTATTATGGGTTGGGGATAGAACCCATTCCACTATAAATGTCTAGAAAAAGATCAATTAATACTGAATAAATGATTTTTTATTATGTCCATTCCACATTATTTGGCTTATGAAAATATTATTCTCTCATGTTCGTTTATGATTCACGCCTTACGAACTTAAATGAATTATTAATTGACTCAATATTATGATCTTTGTTATACTGAGTATCATTTTAAATTTCTATGATATTATACCCTTATACTTATGTTATATATATCCCTTAATTAAACATACTGAGTATCCAATGTAACCCTTTTTTTATGATTATTTTCGCAAGTATACTATTGATGGTATTAAATATAGCATCAAAAATGTGTTCTTTCTTTGAAGGAATATGTGGTAAATGTTTGAGATGTTTTTTTGAACCATTTTGTTTATATTTTTTCAAAGATGCTAAACCCATATGGTTATGGAATGGACATATTATGATATTGATATTCATTTATATAGATTTAATTCATATACATACATATATATATATATATGTTTGAAAATTATGGATTTCTATATATATTCCTTGATAGGTGTGATTTAGTGAAGGTTAGTGGTGGTCTTTTATAAATGGGAGAAGTGAATGAACATGGAAACTACATTGAAATTTCCTAAAAGAATCCGTGATAATAATTCCATTAACACGGAAAAATATCACAAAAGACCAAATATTTAAAATATGGATATGGTAATATAATAATAAATAGATAGGTTTTTAGTCATTTTTTATCATTTACCTATTTTTGATGATGAGTATACCTATCTTCACCGTAACAGTTATAAATAATTTTTACTATTTTTATTTTTCATTATGGTAAAAAAATTTGTTAAAATTTCTAGATATTAAAACATATCTTGATTCCAAATATGGAATCAATTTTTCTTGAATTCCATTTGTATAAATTTATATATTTAATATATTATTTAACACACAAGTGTAATGACAGAAAAGTTCTACAATGAGAAAAATATTCCAAATATTACAACATTTTTATGCTAAAATTCAACAAGAAAGTCATTCTAAATTACTAAATTCTATTTATTGATATATAATTGAACAAATTATACTTTTAACACATTTGTTTGAAAAAAAATAAATTCAATTATTGAAAATGGACTATACAATAAAAACCAATATTTTTAACTATTTATTATTAATTTAATTGTTTCAAAAATTCATAAATTCAATGAAAGCTAATGTTGATATTATAATTTAAAAATGAAATTTATTTTCATAAAGTAATTTTATAATACTTTCAATGATTATTTTTATGATGAAACCAATTTTTCTAGAAAATAAAATCATTGAAATATATCATTTATTTACTGAAATTTATGGAATTTTTAATGAAATTTTTTCTTCATATAAAATAATTATACATAATAATTAAATATTACATAATACAATTAATATCTCCACAGTAAATTTAAATTTAATACTAACAATTTTTAAATAATAATATTAATTTTTCGTATTTTTTGTTAAAACATGGTGTTGTATGTAACAGAACTAATCTCGGAGCTATTTATAACATAATCTATAAATTAATTTTTGATATATTGAAAAAACATCATAAGAACACAGTGTGTTAAAATACATCCACAATTTAAATTATTATATACCTATAAATTCATCACACTTATAATATCAAATGGGGATACTTCAGGTTCATCATTTCATATGGTTCCTACTTAGTTTCATCACTGTGGTGGAATCAGCAAAAAAGCATTTAAATTATGAGTGGTATTACTTTATCGAACATTATCCATTTAATAGAAAATATCCACTCGTTATTCCTCATAATAATAGTCTTTATCAAGTAGTAATACATCTATATTTAATAAATTTAACAAATAGTTTGGTACTTCTTCAGGATAAATATGTGGTACACATTATAAAATTGAGAGGGTGATGGTAGAAGAGATAATTGATAGGCTTTCATCACAATAAGGCCATTAATTTTCATGTGGCTGATATACATATGGAGTTGTTTTCCCTTTATCTAAATCACATTAACATTATCAATGTAGATGTATTTAGAAACAACTTCCCACCAAGTTCATATTTTAGATCTTGCTGGTTATTATTGCATAACTTTTCAGCCAATTATGAGCTTCCATTACGTGTTTCTAAATTCCTATAAAATTCAATTCTGTTTATGAAGACATATAAGGGCCGAATAGCTTTATTTTTCATACTTATCCTGTCACATTCCAGCTATAATGATCAACCCCTAGATGGATTCATTAGGAGAAATACGAATTCTCGAGTGAAATCTATTATTGAATACAAACCTAACTAGAGGTAGGTGATGATCCCAACCACTAGTGAAATTCATATAACCAGATGTTATCATATCCTCTATGGATTGACTTGTTCTCTTAGATTATCCATCTTTATAAGTATTTTAAAAATTTTTAAAGCTCAAATATATATATATAGCTCATTGAATCCTTCACCAGAAAATAATTTTAAGCATTATAACCAAGTAAGATATAATTAAATTTGTTCTCAATTAAACCATGTGATTTTATGAATGTATATTATTGATAGATTATCTAGAGTGGAATATTTTTTTATAGTGATAATGTTTTAAATAATTGTGAGGTGATTAACTACAATACATATAATATTATTCTCTTTGTATGTTTTGGGGTATCTTGCGACAAAATAAATGGCGATATTTCTGCATTTCTATTTTGGAATGGGTAATGTGTGTAACATCACATTAGAATTTGTTTCCCCAACATTAAATTTCTAGAATTCCTTACATTGTCAATCAGACACTATGATATCTCTCTTCATTCAATCCCTCTATAAATACTTTTTTAAATCGTTATACATCTTCATACGTCAACAATAAATAGAGAATTAATAAATATGATATTCCTCTAAAAACTCTTTTAAATCTGGTAAGGATAGATAACGTACCAAATTACAAATCCATATCATTATTTAATGATCATGGAAAACCTAATTAACATTTTCAACCAACATTTATAGCTCTATAGAATCCTTTTGAAACTATTTAATCTTCACATTCAAAGAAGGATAATCATTTTATTGAGAGTGATATTATTCCTCCTATTAATTTTTTCATTTCGAGATCAACAAAATAAATACCGATTATCATATGGTGTCTTGTGATCCACATAAGGTATAATCAAGGATCATCCTTTGGAATAAAATCATCAATAATATTGTTCACTTTCTTGGGGTGGTGATTTATTATGTAGGAATACAAATTATTAATATATAACCATAATCTTTGGAACATATTTAGATCTTTCTATGTGAATATATAATTTAACCATTTTTAGTCTTAATATAAGTCACATTTTTTAAATAAATATAATGCAGCCATATAATTAATAAATAAAATATTGCCTACTCCATATCATGATTTGGTAATTATTCATCATGATCATTCATTTTTTATGAGGAATAAATAATAACAATGACTTGATTTGTAAGAATGAATCCTAAATCCATCGTTTATGCTTCAGTAATGATTATTAACACATCTCAAATATTGGTTAATCGATGAACAAGTGAACTAAATAAATTTATATCAAGTTTCATGAAAAAATTCTCATAGTCAACTATCTAGAGAGACTTGGATCCCATCTGAGTTGATATGTATGGGTGGATTAGATAGTCGAAAGAAATTATCCACAAATAGTCAATAATATTTAGTCAAACCATGGGATATATGAATCCCATTCAGTATAGTTGATCTGAGAAAAAATCAAATAACCAATTTCTTTGATGGATCTACCAATATTACCTATCATGAGATTACATGAATCAAAAGTGAATCCTTTTGTAAACAAATTAGACAATTTATACATTTTTCAAATATGTTCTCCTTCAATAGGGTATTTTTAAAAATTCTCATGTGATATTTCTAGTATTACATACTCATAAAATAGTGATGAATAACAACTAAAATGAATAATTAAAATATATCTATGTAATCTCTATATAATTTATTAGTTAAATCCATGAAGTTAACAGGGGAATAATTAAGATTGAATGAATTCACTATACGATTATTATGTCCACACATTTTATTGAATGATATATTCATTATATCATCCTACTGACACATAATTGATGATATCCATTATGATTTTCAATATTGGAAAATTACTTACCTCCACACAATTGATCATTTAGGTCATCAATATTTGGTGTATGACATTTTTCCATGATTCTGATATTGTTTATCTCTTTATAATCTACATAGAGTCACATCAATCCAAATTTCTTTTTAAAAAAAATATTAGGTTCACCCCATGGTGAAAAATATAGAAAAATTAATCAGCTAACATGGTTTTCATTGATATTCGTTTACAGTTCTGAAAACACAATTGGGAAATTCTTTAAGTAGCCTTTGAAATTTTTTTGGAACCAGCTGTTACTATTATTGAGAATAGAACATCATGTTTTGGGTTATGTCATAGAAACTATTATATAATTAAATAAAAAATTCTCACAAAAATTCATCATGTATATTGAGTTTTTTCCAAACCATAAAAGATAAATTTCCCTCATGAATAGAAATAATAATTCATAAAATTAATGTTATTTAAATAAAATCTTAATATTTTATCATTGCACAATTAGAAAATCATACAATCGGTTGTAATATCTATTTTTATTTCCCTTACTAATAAATTAATGTTGCTTTAATATAGATAAATCCAATCCATTTCTAATATAAAATCACATTAAACCATAGTAAGAATGAAATTTTTCTCAAGAAACACATTCTCAAAAACAACTAATAGTTCTGAATAATTGATTTTATATGCAATCATCAAACCATTAGTGGTTTTTTTCTGCTAATTATAAATCAAATTTTCTAGGTTCCATCTTGATACCCTTATCAGATTAGTTATATATGAATTAAAGGGTAGATCCAATGACAAATAATAAAATAGTAGTTCTAGAAGAGTATTTCTATCTTTCTACACATCGTTGTTGCACCACTCATCACAAAACAAATATATATTGAGATTTACCTCATTCCCTAATAATTTGACTTTGAGGATATCAATCATCATCATTAACTTTTGGATACTTGAATATGATATCAGAGTTCACATAATAATTGAAAAATTCACCCTATAGTGGGGGTTGATAATTATAATGGCCTAGTCGAGCCCATGATCATGATATTATATGATTTGGCATAGACTACATGGAATTTATTTATGTGGGCTCTTTCCCTTTGGTATCCCCCATGAAAAGGCCACATAATGGGAAATGTATCCACACCACCTTATAAAGGGGTTCATCATACTCCCCCTCCCTTGATGTGATATTTCTATAATCTCCAACCTAAAAGGAGCCAATGTCTTTACTGGAACATAGAATGGATTTGGGATCTGATACCTTTGGTAATGGACTAGTCCAACTGATGATCATAATATTTCATAGTACAAGATTTTTGGCATGCCTTCCTGTATTCCAGAGGCTTTCGATAAGTAGTGAGCACTAGATAATTCAGTTATTGGTAGACTATAACATATTTTTATCATAGAAAACACTTGTGAAAGTGATAAAAAACAACATAATAATAAATAAACATACCCAATAATAATATCCTAGGATAAAAAATTTAAAAAATACCAGATAAAACTATAATATAAAACATTCTATACTATAGTTCATTTCTAATGACTAAAATGAAAACTGAAATTCCGGACACCAATAACGGCCAAGCGAGTTTCATCAACATTTTATTCCCTCATGCAAGCTCCAACCGAAAACCAAACATCTATCCTATGTCTGTCTCTCTTAACCTATCGTGTATATATAATATCTTCTTGATTACATATCAGGTTCCTAGAGTAGGGTGTGAGTACCAGTCAATTTTCCACCACTGAAGTTGTTTAAAACAATATCATGTCAGATAATATTGTATGAATTTCTATAATTAAATAAGTACTACACGTATATAAATAGTTATCACATTATCATTTTTTATTTATTTAATAAAATTAACTCTAGGATTTCAAAGGATGTCCATACCTAATTCTAACATCGTCTCATATAGGATCCCAATGTGTTGTGGGTAATATCGTAACAGAATACCTTCTCCAACTCATGTTAGAGCCCAATGTATTCAATTGTGATATAATATATGTAAGATCCAATTACCTTGATCAAGAAATTTTGCACCTCTTCTATGTTCCCATTCGATTATATATCCTATTATGTGATATTTTGGGATTATCGCAGACTACAGAATAGGTACACATTGTTTACCTGAAGTACACATCATATACTTCATACTAGTTGGGTATCGTGGACTAGGAGATCATGTCGTGAATGGGTAGATAATTCTGTTAGATGTTACACATTGTGTACCCGAGGTACAGGTCATGTAAGGAATAAATAATAGTTTTTAGCCCAAGGTGACAAGTTTTATAGTGTACGTGTCTAGAATGGAATACACGGCATGGCCCCTTGGTACACTTCATGAATCAAACCACGCCCAGCCTTTTGTAATTTCTTTGGAAGTGCTACTCAGTCTAGTTTTCTTATACCACATAGATCTTGACCCTATAGTATCTTTTTGTGTTTTTCAAAGGTTCCACACCTTCCAGTTTGATCTGATCATCTTCAGATCATCATTTAAATAGTGGTTTTATTCCCACGTAAGTGTTCTCCCTCGTTCTTCAAATAAATTTCCATCACTCCTCTTGGGATTTCAATGGAAAAAACTAAGGATTGATAGTTCTTTTCCATGTACTGTGAGATCATGATTCTATGTTCAGTTTCATTATTTCTTTCACCATTATTCTCATTGTCCGGTTCTATTTCGAGTGTCATTATTCAAGAAAGTTGTAGGTGGTTCATTAGAAATATTCCAAATTGAATTCCATCACTTTTTTTATTTATTTCAATTGTTGATTTAAATTTAATTTCTTAAAATTGAATTCAATTTTCAAAATGAATCAAAATTCAAATGAATTGGATGAAATGAATTGGTTAGGACATAGAAATTTGGAAAACCCTCCAATTCTAATGAATTGGGGTGGGTTTGTGGAAGCTTATCCTATTTAATGTTTTAAATTTAAATGGTGGATTTTGATGCAATTCGTCTCAATTAAATCCTTCAATTTAATTGTGAAATGAATAGAATCGAATCAGAATGGATTTAAGACTCATGAATATGACATAAAATGATTTGATAGAAACCCAGTGGGTTTATATTGTGAAAAGGCATGTTTTTTTATAAATCTATTTTTTTTTAAAATGTAATGAAATTGTAATTTATTGAAATCGAATAATGGGATTTACCATATTTTTGGAAGTTTTAAAATAGTTTCACCATTATGTAAGAGTATACACAAGCCTTATTTACATTGTGAGTTTTTTGGTACACTCTACCCTAACTAATTTTTTCTAACACATACATGCACCAGGTCACATCCCTAATGGGTTGGTGATAAGTCCCCTTTGTATAGTGACATAAGAATGTGTGTATACACATTTTTTTGTCTTCAAATAGATAGTGTGGAATCTTATAGATGGTTAATATTATCTTACATTTGGAAGATGACCATATAGCTCGATATTTTTTTACATTTGAGATATAAATGTATTCTAATGTTTTTTGAACTTCATGAAATTATTTCTGAATATATAAAAACTATTTTATATAAATTTTTTACACAATTAATTATTTTAGAAATTTTATATCCATTTTAATAAGAAGCACGTTCTTTGAATTTATTTTCTATAATTTTGGAAATGTATTTCATGTTTTGTTTAAATATTCCTTTGAACTACCAAAACTATTTATTTTGAAAATTGAGATATTTTATTTAGATAATAAATATTTTGAATCTATTATGGAATCCTTGTTGGTATCCTACTAGTCTTTGGCTCAAATAATAAATTTTCATTTGGGTGGTTGTAAACATTGTCCTTCTTGGATCAAGAAAAGGGAATGGGTCTCTTAGAGGTGGATATAGTTTTTTAGCTTTGGATGTGTTGAGTTGTGTCCTTACGGACTTTAGGGATGTTTTCTTATTTATGGTCTTCAGTTAAAAAACATTGTATTTTATTCCAAGATGACTTATGGTACATTACTCTTAGTGGAATTTTCCTTAACATGCATACTATATTTTATCTTTTTCTTCCACATTCATGTGGAAAAATCATTCCCACTTGTATGTTTTATGATTCGAGGTTCTAGTCGATGACCTATTTGGATTGGGAAATACCTTTAGATTATGTCTTAATAGACATAGTCATCACGTATCCAGGGTACTCGAGTAGGTTCATGACAAATTGGTATTTGAGGAGGCTATTGATCATTCTTTTTTTCAAGAATTCATTATGAATTTTTCAAATATTGTCATGACATTGGAGGTAGTTTTGATAGAGTTCTTTGATATATCTCACTAAAATGACCCTTATATCACTACGGATGGATATGGAAATAAATGTTGTGGATTATTTACAGTCTTTTTCCTATTAAAAGTTGGATACAGAAAAATCCAAATCATCATTATCCCTTGTGATGAGAATATTTTTTCTTTCTACTCAATTAGGGTGTGAATCTATTGTCTTCTTTTATCTTCTTAGGTTGTGTAACATCATGCCTCTGAGAACATGTGCAAATTAGATGCATGAAAATGCTTTAACTAACCCTCATCATGAAAATCCTACTTTTGATCCAATTTTGGTTGAGATGATTGTGTGCACTGTCCATGCTCTGGGACATGCATCACCTCCAGTTCCCACACAACCTCCAACAATGGATTCTGAGGGGGATATTATTTAGAATTATTCCCAATAATTCCTTCACCTGAAACCACAAGTCTTAAATGGATACTCTAATCCTCATAATAAATTGGAATGGTTTTGAAATATCGAATGAATTTTAGAGTTCTTGGAGTTTCTGGAAGTGATCAGGGTGATGTTTTCCACCTTTGTGCTGGAGGGACCGAGCATGAGATGGTAGAACATGATGGTGACGATCGTAAATAATGAAGGACTATTGTGGAAATAATTTGAGTTTATCTTCACTAATTAGTTATGAATAGATTATATAGTATTGGGAAAGGCCGTGGAGTTTTTCAAGATTGATTAGGACAAAAAAACTATAACTAAGGGTTCAAATACTTTTTCGATGTTGGTGTAGTTTCTCTTAATGTTGTGTCAAATGAAAGGATGAAGTCTCAAAATCTCGAGTTAGGAATTCGATCATATATCTATTCTCAATTTTTATTGATGAAGTTGACAACTTCTGTTGTTTCACTAGATAGGGAGATGATGTTTATGATGGACATGGCTGGGAGTTTAGGGTTGATGATTGTTCCTTTTTCTCCTAGTGGAAGCAATAGTTCCTTCAATGAAAAATGGATGATTGATGATCCTCATAGATTTTATTGACAGACGAGTCATTCCAAAACTCCTATAGCTCTAGGAGGATATTCTAGGACTTTTAAATAGTGTGTAAATATAGGACATTCTAGGAGGGTTTGCAATAATGCACACATGAATTGTAGCTCATGTGGACAATCGGTACAATTACAGAGGATCTATTATAACATCTCTACTTCGTGTCATTGTATAGGATCATCATCTCTACTTAATAATTTTGGGATATCAAAGGATTCACGTTTAAAAGGGATTAAGTCACATGCATCCTTAATGAAGCTTCTTCACATAGTGGAATAGTATTTAGAGGAATAATACATGAGTCCAGTGACTTTGAGAGGTACCATTACAAAGGATTCATCATTTGTGAATGCTCTTTTTGATACTAGTTTGTCTGAAACGTTTATTTCAACCCATAATGTTATCCTACATTATATTTCAATAGAGAAACTATCTTTTGCAATGGATATTACAACACCCCTTGTTACGAAGAGAGATCATGGTCTACATAGTCTTGCATGTGTCTTAACTCAATAAGATGTTGATCTAGATTGGATTTTTCTAGTTTTGGATATGAAATATCTTGACATCAAAATCGGGATGGATAGGCTCATTGCCAAAAAATCCCGAATTTATTATTTTCTTTGATGGGTCTATAATACAACACCTAGTGGCATGATACTTGTCTTTTAAGGAGAATGGGACACAAGATCGAGTAAATCCTGACCTTATTATCCTGAGTTGGGGTTAGTTATATTGGTGTTTTCTTTTCACCTCGATAGAGATTCAATGGGTGGAGATATTCCCCCAGTCATCGTCATGTTTTCTGAAATGCTTCCTTCATATTTCCCTACTTGTCCACTAGTGAGAGTGGTTTATTTTTCTATTGAATTAATTTTTGGTACTCAAATATTTATTATACCCTCTTACCGAATGTCTCCAACTAAACTGAAAGAGAATATGTCTTACCTGTTTTTTTATCTTGCGAAAGGCTTTATTCTTCCTTTGGTGTTGCCTTGGGCTATTTTGATTCTCTTTTATAAGAAGGATGATAGATTTATTTGCCAGTGTTTTGATTATGGGATTCTCAATCTAGTTATGATAAAGAAAAAATACATAGTTTCACATATTGATGATCTGTTTGATTACTTGAAATGGGTGAAGTAGTTTTCAAATATCGAACTTCAATCTAGTTACCATCAGTTAATGATAAAAGAATATAACCTTTAGAAAAAATCCATTCAAAGAAGTTATGGGCAGTTTGAGTACCTTAAAACTCCCTCAGGATTGACAAATACTCCTTCTATTTTTATGGATTTAATTAACCTGATTTTACATAATTATATGGATAGATTGTTGGTATTATTTATGGATGAAATTATTTTTTACATCATATCCGAGGAGGATCATGTGGAATATTTGAGAATAGATCTAAATATGCTTTGAAGTCACAGACCTTAAGGCAATATTTCAATGTTTTATTTATAGATTTTGGAATTCAAATTCTTGGGACATGTGGTGTCTGAATAGTGTGGGTTAATTGATCCTAAAATTTAATGGTTGTTTTGAAGTGGGAGCAACCAAGAAATGTATTTTTGATCTGGAACATCATGTGCATATAATGATATTACTATAGGTTCATTAAGGACTTCATGATGTTTGCTTCACTGATGAATACTATGACATTGAAAGAGGTGAAGTCATTTTTGGTATGATAAATTACAGAGTTATTTTGTTGATATGAAACTTATGTTTACTATAACATCATACCCAACTCTTCCAAAAGATAAGAAATTCTATGTAGTCTATTTTGACCCACCAGGTTCAGGTTTGGGATTATTTTATTGTAGGGTGATCATGTGGAAGATTATAGATCTCGTCATCTTAGAAAACACCTGAACAATTATCCTACCCACAATCTTGAAAATGTTTCTATGATGAACGTGCATAAATTTTAGTCGCACATCCATTTTGGATAATGTTTTAAGATGTATTTAGGCCAAAAAATCGTAAGTTATATTTTCACTCAAGAATATTTGAATCTTTTCCATAGGAATTTTGTGGACTACCTCTAGTCCTTTGAGTTTGACATCGCCTATACCAAGGGTAAAAATAATGTCATTGGTGATGATTTTAGAAGGTATCTTCAAACACAAGAAGTTAAAGAGTCTTCAGAAGAGTGGAATTTGTTGGATCTCTTTGCATAGTTGCATATTGGAGTATAGGAAGAAGGGGTTGATGTTTCATTATCTGGTGTACCATTTACATTTACTATTATAGATATGATTTTTTGGGATCATTATCTTGATGGTGAGTTCTATAGTATTAGATAATTAATTTATGATGGGGAGACAATTTTCATTTAATCGTTCACCAAAGTGGGAGTTATATGCTGTCAAAACTCTTTCGTTGTGTTGTTTTCGGTGAGAAAGGATGTGATGGGGGATTTCCACAATTCATAGGGGGATTTACATACGTGAAAAACTAAAATGTTATAAGAAATTTGACTCTAGTTCTGGTGGTTGGAAATGGGATGAGACACTTCGGAATTTGTTTCTTGTCATTATACATGCCAACATAAGAATGCAATGCACTAGAAACCATCAAGTTTTCATAAATCACATCAATTACCTTCATGAAGGTGGGATGAGATCTCTATGTAATTTTTGAATTGGATTCCTCATACCCAGAGAATGAATAATGCAATATGGGTTTTCCTCGATAGGTAGACAAAGTCAGCTCACATTATACCCATTCGAGATACAACCAATGTTGAGGAATTGGGAAATATTTATGTGAATGTGATTGTTTGATTTCAAAGAGTTTCATCTACTATTGTATCTGATCGTGATCCTAGGTTCACTTATCTCTTTTAGAGTGCCCTTCAAAAGTCACTAGGATCTCTAGTTTGTTTGATCATGGCCCACCATCTATAGTCAAATGGCCAGACAGAAATATCTATACAAAAACATGAGGATATGAATCGTTCTTGTGTCCTCAACTTTTTGTGTTGTTTGGGATGTTAAAATAGGATAGGATGTGTTCCCCTATAATAGTGGTTACCATTCTATGATCCTAATGGAACCATTCAATGTGTTGTATGGTTGCCCTTGTAAATATCTATTGTGTGGGTCAGAGGTCAGTGAGTGTTAATTTCTTTGACCATGATTGGTGAAAGATAAGACATAAAAGATTCAAATTATAAGTCAACTAATGTTGATAACACATATCTGATATATGTATTTTGGTGATAGTTGTCATATAACATTGGAGTTTTCAATTGGTGACATTGTATTCTTCAAAGTTTTATTCTGGTTGGGTCATCAACAACATGGGATGAAAGGGTAGCTTACTCCACACCATGTGGGACCTTTCGAGGTTGTTTAGATTGAGGGGAAGGTGGTGTACCATTTGGAACATCCACCACAGGTGAAGTCAATAAATGATGTGCTTCATGTAACACTGTTGAGAAAGTATATGTCTAATTCATCTCTCATTTTGAGCAAGAGAGATCTTGAGATAGATCCTGATTTATCTGTTATTAAGCAACCATCTTGGAAATATGATTCTAAAACCATGGTGCTACAATGGAAGAAAATACCTTTGGTTCTAGTGAAATGGAAAAATGGCTCATCTAGTCACAAGACATGGGTATATGTGGAATGATGACGGATACATTTCACCATCTTTTTGGATTGTAATCTTGTTAATAGGAGTTCTGGGGAAAAACAATTTACGGTTGGGAGGTTGTGACATCCCGTTACCTTGATCAAGTAATTTTACACCTTTTTTCTAAATTCATGATCAGTTAAAATACCTTTTATGTTATTTTTCCTTTTTTACAAAAGAACATAAAATAGGTTCATGACTTGTAACTTAAGTACACATCATATACATGGTGTTGGTTGTGTTTCGTGGACTGATAGATCATGTCGTGAATGGGGAGATCATATCATGAGCTGGTACATGCCATGTACCTAATGTACATGATATTTAGGGATTGAATTGTGATTTTTAACATGAGGTGGTGGGTTTTTTTCGTACATATATTTCCTGGGATACACATTGTTACCCCATGGTACACATCATGACCCAGCCCGTGACCAGCCTTAAGTATTGAATTTGGTAGTACCTCTCCATCTATTCTTTCATAAACTATTGGATATCAACCCTAGACTCTTCTTTTGTGTATTTTTGTGGTTCCCTGCCTTTTGATCCAATCTGATCGACATCATATATTTGTTTCATATGCGGTGTTTTTCCTAGGTAATGGTATTCCTTCGTTCATTGAGTGTCTCTCCTTCTCTCTTCTTGTTATTTAAATGGATCATATAAGGATTGATGGATATATTCCATGTGGTGTCTGATTTTTCTTCTAGGATGAGATTCAAGATCACCTTTACTATCTTTATCATTTACAAATGTCATTGTAAGTGTCGTTCTTCATATAGAGTTAGGTGGTTCCATCTCGATATGCAAAATTTATTACCATCAATTTACATGATTTATTTCAATCATTGATTTAAATTCATTTTTATTAACATGATCTCAATAGCATGAATGAAACCCAATTCTAATGATTTGGAAGATTGAATCATTTCAGCATGGAAATTTGGAAAACTCCCAATTCCAATGAATTGGTTTGTGTTTGTGGAATGTAAACCAATTTAAATTGATAAATATCAATGGTGTATTTTGATGGAAATTTTTTCATTAAACTAATGAATTTAATTATTTTATTGAATTTTGAAAAGGATGGAATAAGAACTGAATGGATTTGAAACTCATTAAAATGGATTAATTTGGTTTGACCGAAACCCATTGGTTTTTTCATGTAAAAAAGGCATGTTTTTAAATAAAAGTTGTTGAGGTTTTAAATGTAATGAAATTGGAATTTTTTTAAATTGAATAATGGGATTGATCATATTTTATGCAGTCTTAACATAGTTCTCTAATAATTTAAGAGCACATGCATGCCTTAGGTAGTTGGTGAGTTATTTTTTTACAATTTATTCTATTACAACGTTCTAAACCATACAAGAAATGGGTCACATCCCCAATGGGTTTGTGATGAGTCTACCTTATACAGTGTTATAGGGGTATGTGTATACACATTTTTCTAAGTTCACATTGAGAGTGTGTAATATTATATCTAGTTAATACTATAATACCTCTTTGTAGATGACCATGTTGCTGACCTATTTTTTTATATTTGAGATATAAATGTACGCCCATTTTTTGAACTTATTTAAATTACTTATGAATTTATATAAACTTTTTTATATTTTTTTTTTCATAAGCCGTTATTTTAGAATATTCCATCTATTGTAATGTAAATATTGTTCTATGAATATACTTCCAATCATTTTGAAAATGAATAGCATGTTTTGATTAAATATTATTTTGAATTTCCAAAAAAATTTATTTTTAAAATCGAAATATTTTCTTTGTATACTCTATATATTTAATATGTTATGGAATCAATGGTGGTATACTAATGGGATTAGGCTCAAAACCTACTTTTTCCATTTAGTGTTTGTTGACTTTCTTCTTTCAGGATCAAGAAATGGACAGAGATCTCTTGATGGTGGATCCAGTTGTTGAGCATTAGAAGTGGTGAGTTGTGTCCCTAGGGAATTTGGTGTTGTTTTCTATTTATGTACTTTGTTTTCTGTACTTTTTCTTTTATTCGTAGTTTCCTTCTGGTACTTTACTCCTTGTGGTGTTTTCCATGATATGTATACTATCTTTTATCTTTTTCTTCCACATTCTTGTGGAAAAATCATTCTCAATTTTATGTTGTATGAAGCCTTGCTCTACTCATTGACCCATTGGGATCGGGGATTCCATTTGGGTTATATTAGGATTGGATCGATTATCGGGTTATCAGGGTACCTAGGATAGTTCATGACAATATCTCAATATCATTTTTGACTCATGTCGGTCATTAAAATATTCTCATGCGAGACCATATATCAGAGTACCATTATCCCAATTCATCAATTCACACATAATTTCCCACATTATAGGTATTAAAATTCGAAAGTAAGATGAGAATAATAACATTCTTTCTTCTCAATAAAATGACCATGTTACCATTCTAATACAAATAAGTATAGTTTAAATCATTCCATGTATAATTCTCTATTGAATGACCATCTTCCCATTCCTTTACTCACAAGTGAATGACGCTGTTTCCATTCATACTTGTCACATTATCATGTCCATGTTCCCATTGTCTTACACATTGTTAATTTATCAATTAATTATTCATCATCAATTTCAATACAAATTTGTCAATTAGTTTATCTCAAAATTAAACATAAATAATTCTCTAATTAATAATGTTTCTAAAATCCAATAATTTATTCATAAATTAATTATCTAAAGTCAACTATTTCAATTTTCATAATTAATTCTACATTTAATTATCTTAGAGAAATAATCAAAATTTCCCATAATCAGTATTACGTTAAATATCTCAACACAGAACACCAATATCTCACAAATAAACTATCGTTTTATCTCAACACATATATCATGGTATTTCATAATTAATTCATCAATCAATTATCTGAAACCAATTTTCTCAACATCTTGTCACTAATCCCTTAACTAATTATCAAAATTTCATTTCCCTAAATATCATAGAAAATCCTACTATTAATCATATATATAGGAAGCCTCTCAAACTCATAATTAATTTCACAATAAATCATAAAAATATACAACCCCTCAATCTCATGATTAACTACCCACTTATTCATTAATTTTAATTACAAACCAATTAATCAATTGGTCAAAAAATCTAATCAATTTAGGGATAAAATTTATTTAGAACACTAGAATTAATAAAAAATTCATATACTAATCAAAATCATGACTATGGGAATTTTAATATTAAACAACCTCCCCATAAACATTGAAGTATATTCACTCAATGGATATGATAAAAAATAGGCATCAAAATGACATTGATTGGATTTATATATCAATCCCTAAACCCATATTCACAAACCTAGATCTCCATATTTATAAATCTAGATCAATAATACTGGACATTGATTCTAAATAATTTGATGAAGTTCATGAAAAACATAGAATAGCTTCCACCAAAATAATTAAGGAATAAGTGAGAATTAATGGGATAACAATAAGATTGGATTTAAATACCGAGATAGGAGGAGATCATCAATCGAGGCTTTATATCACAAATAATAGATGTCGTGATGGCATGGATTTCATCAGAAGAACTAAAAACATGAAATATTAACTAGGGTCTAGTCGTGGTTGAGATAAGTGAGTCTTGGGGTTTATGAACTAATTAAAATAATTTCAATCTAATTTAATTAAAATGCACAGTTTACTAGGTAAGAGTGCAGGTTTTCCCTAACTGTGATGCAACCATGTCCCAATTAATTTTTTGAGGTAAACAGTTTCCATTTTGTAGTGCATGGATTACCAAAGCGTGGGACATCCATTTGATTACCAACTGTCTAGCGCCACATTTCCTTCTGTGTTGGGGTGTACAATATTCTACAACCATTATCCCACCATACACAGCCCCTATTTCATCCTTTTTTCTCAAAACACCCCCAAAAACCCCAATGTACAACACAAAGTAATAGTTCAAATATAAAAAGAGTTTACCTGAAATGAATCACAATATCACTCTAGAAAAGGTTAGGATCATACAATATACCACATTATAATAGCTTATCCTCACACAATACATTCATTGATCATTTAGATTCTAAGAAAAAATGATCGGACCACTGAGACTGCATATCTACATCCCTTTACCGTGTTTTTTCCTATATAAAATCTGGTCTCTATAATATACAAACTATTGGCACAGTATTTCCATGAAACGCTTTCTCACTATGATCTAACACACCTATTAGTTTCTCCTCAATGGATTCATCTATCTCAATGTCCACATCTACCATAGAAATCACATGAGAAGGTTTAGTCTGATACATTCAAAATCTTGATCAATGTCAAACGTCACGCATATCAAAATCTTTATATGGTTGAGCCTATCAGTACATCTCTTACAAAATTCTATCCACTACCTCAAATGATCTAATGAATATGGGTTCCATCATACCCTACCTCCATATCCTATAGTGAACCAATCTTCATGACACCCGAAGGTATATGTTCAAACAAAATTGGAATTTTTTTTCTAACCTATAAATAAACAATGGATAAACATTGTAACAACCTGAAATTTTGAATAAATTTTGTTTCCAAACTTTGTGTGTTATTTTATTTTATACTCAACAAAAATATTTCATTTAATAAAATGAGTACCATGAAAATAAGACCGTTGGAAAATAAATGTTGAGTTTCTTTTTCTATAAATTCAAGTGCTCTTGTTAAATTAATATAGAAAAAAAAAATTTGATGGCCCCATCCAGTATTCTCGGGCAGATCGATGCCCATCTGACGGAACATAGGAAGGACGGATCACCTTTGGGCTTTCCTCTGGACCAAACCCAAGATGAACTTTATCGTGTGAAGTTGAAACAGAATCACCTTCACGAGATGTTCAAGCTGATTGAAATCACCACTCAGGCAATGTTGGCCGAGCCGCCCAAAGATTCTTTCACCCTAGCACACCTTACTCTTAGGTCATATGCTGGTGTTATAAGGGGTTATGTAACGAGACTGTAAGTGCCTTGTGTAATCCTTTGATTTAAATAAAAATTGTGATTACATCTTTTGATGAAATTTGTGAATTTTCAAAAGTTCGGATAAATATAGTATTCATATTATTGATGAATTTTTGAAATAGGATATTTTAAAAATGTTTATATAAACCTTAAATAATTAAAAATTTGTAATGATTTTCAAAAAATGGTCTTCTAAAGTTCTGTTCAGTATGAAATTTAGAGTCTACTAAGATCAACTTAATTTTTGATGAATATTAATTTATGAATAGTGATTTACTCTTAGGATTAGTAATGTGACCAAATAGATTAGTAATCTCACTTGGAGAAAGTATTAATATAATTTAGGCACCTTGATTAAGTAATGTGATTCAATAAAATATATAAATAACTGTTTCAGAAATTATTGGTTAAGTATTAGTTTTTTTGGGTAAATAGTTTTTTTATTTAAAAACTAAATTAAAAATTTTTAATAAATTATTTTTATAAAATGTAGTTCATTTTTGAAATCAGAGCATCGATATTTGGGTAAGGTGAATTTTTGGGATTTTTCTGAAATAATTGAATTTTTAGTGATTATTGTTTTAATTTAAAATTAAATTAAAAAGATTTAGAAAATAACTTTCATAAAATAGAGTCCATTTTTAAAATCAGAACATTGATATTTGGTTTTGGTGAAATTTTGGGTTTTTTCTGAGAAAGTTGAATTTTTGATGAATAGTTAAAGTACAGTTTTTCAATTTCTGGTGTTTAATGACATCATTAAGGATGTATTAATTATTCAATAATTCTGGTCGACTTATAAACAGTAAGATAAGGTATGAGGTTTCCTAAGTGGACAATACCATGGGAAAATACAATGGGAAATCCTATGGTTTTCCAATACCACCGATGAGGTGTCCCTTGGCAATAAAAGCATTGTCCCCTCACTTCTCCTATAAATACCAAGCCTTTCCCTCATTAATTTCACTTCCAAATCCTCCCAAACGAAGTTCTGGTCTCTTTACCTCCCAATGAGTCCTCACAAGGTTCACTTAAGCCTCCCAAGGTCCCAACCTTCATGCTTGTGATGTTACTCTTCAAGGTAAGGGATCCTACCTCTCTCTTTCTTTTCATGTATTCTCCTTAATGTCATTTATTTTAATCTAAATTTTCTTATGTTGGGGATGTTCTTTTATATTTATCTTACTTTCATTTTCATCTTCATATAATGAGAGATCATTGCTTGCTCTCATCAGTTCATTCTAATAATGTTTAAGTGGCGCTGTTAGGCTGCCAAATTTTTGTAAGGGATTCTTTCACCCATCTCATTTTCAAGTTCTATTTTCATGTCAAGTCTTTCAAGTTCTTTTTTATTATGTTGGGGTATGATCTCTATATCCATCATAAATTACTTTTATGTTAATATTATGAGAGACCCTATTTGATCTCGTCATTTCATTTTTTGAAGTTTTAAGTGACGTTGCTAGGCTGCTGAATTTTCATAAGGGAAATCTTATTTTTGTCTTCCTTCCATGTTTTTCATTTCATATGTTATGTATTTCAAATTACATTACCTTGTTCTTATGTCCTTTATATTCTGTACCTATACTGTTTTGTGGATCATTTATGGGTGGGTTACCCATGTCCCCTCTCTTTTCAATATTTTCTAAAACCCTGTAACATAGCCGTTATGCTGCAGAATATTTCGTCTCAAAATTTCTCTCTCTTTTTCTAAAATTATTTTATTTTTTAAGTGAATACTCAAAGATAATTCTTATACAGGGGTATTCACATGTATATCAAAATTTTCTTTATTAATTTTGGGATTTACATACATGAAACCCACTTTCCTTTTTCATGTGTTTAAAATGGAATAAAGATCACGTCTTAAAATAATTTTTTAAAACGTTATGATTATGAAATGAGACTGATTTATTTTAAGATTTATGAGTTATTTATGAAATATATGATGATGATATATGTGGATCTCATGATGATAAAGAAAAATTTAGGTGTGCGCCCTGATAGCACTCTAATGCATTGGGTAATGATATAGTCTCTAGGTATTACCATTTTAACGATACCTTGGTGAATAACCTTGGTAATATTTTTTAATGACACCTTGGGATGGACCTTGGTTAAATGGAAATTATTGTCTATGTTAAATGTTTTAGCCACATATTAATGTTATGAAACACATTATTTTTATTATGACATGCCTCTTGATTTCTTTCTTATGCCTTAAAGTTTTTTTTCATGACTTTATTGATGTATCTCAAGGTTACATGTAAAAATTTTCTCTTTTTCCCCTTACTAGGCCTTCTACTCACCCTTTCCTTTGATGTATGCTCCCAGGTTTTGAGATGCTGTAATGAACTTAGGATGAACAATTAATAAGCCTTAAAAGTGGTTTAGAAGAATTTTTTATGTTGTTATCATGTTTTATGTTCATGATTTCCATGACACTAGACTTTAAAGATCCTATGTTTGTAAAATTAAATGAAATGTTATGTAATAAAAAGGCGGGATGCTATAGTTATTATCAAAGGATAGTTTTGTTATTTATGGAAATTAGGATATGAAATTTTTTGGAAGAACCCTATAGAAAAGTTTAAATATAGGAAATATCCTTGGTATTTTGGTGACTATTCAGTAAGTGGTTTATCAAGAAAACACAACCTTGTCTGGATACGAGTAGGTAGAGGTGGATCTGGAACAGATGTACATAGGGGTAAAACCCGAAAACACCGCTTTGAGATAGATTTAAACAAGAACTGGTACATGACAACGGGGCTTGCTTCAGTCTTGGTTATGACACTCCTGAGGTATATGTTTGGTTAATCACAAGCTTTTTATGAATCACTATAGAGGAATTATAGAAAAATGTAATTCCCTAAGCATGATGTTTTAAGACATAAAATCCTTTTTAGTTAAAAGATTCATAATTGGAATAAGTTTCTCATGAAGGATTTATTCTTTTAGAAAATTACCCCATCATCTAGGAATACATTGACATATTTCTTAAGGAGTTACCCAGACCTTCTTTAGAAAGAGAGGTAGAGTTCTCCATTGAACTCATACCTGGATATCATCCGATGTCAAAGACCCCCTATAGGATGGAAAATGTTGAGCTAGAGGAATTAAAGAAAAAACTCCGAGATCTTTTGGAGTATGGGATTATCTGACCAAGTGTGTCTCCTTGGGGAGCACCAGTTCTCTTTGTGAAGAAGAAGGACAGATCGACGCTGCTATGCATTGATTATAGAGAACTGAATGGGATCGCAGTGAAGAACAAGTACTCTATTCCAAAAATTGAGGACTTATTTGACCAACTTCGTGGGACTCAATTCTTCTCTAAGATTGATCATCGTTCTAGTTATCATCAATTGATGATGAAGAATGATGATATTCCAAAACTAGCTTTCAATCAAGATACATGCATTACGGGTTTGTTTTTATTCCCTTAAGACTAATGCACCTGCTATTTTTATGGATCAAGAATAAGTTGATTTGGAAACTTATATCCAACGGATATCCATTGTATAGGAAAATGATTTTCTGATTAAATAATAAATGCTATTTTGTATGTTGTTTTATTTTTTGGAGTACTATATGCCTAAGATACTACATGATTTAAATTGAGGTGGAATGGTTGAATTTTTTTTAAGAATTTATGTATTTATAGTGGACATATAGTGATTTGGGTTATTTATAGAAAATGATGAACCTAGCATAGAGAATATATGAATATGTTAATTACACTTTATTATGATACTTTAATAATAGTCGATGTTATTTGGATATAAATGTTAAGATTTTTTTGTGGAATACTATGTGATTAAATTTTCTTGAGTTTTGGGTTCCAATCTTAGTTTTGATTATTATGAAGAATTTTTAAGGATGGTTGTGTATTGAATGGTCTTTCTGGAACTTTGGGTACTTTTGTTGAATTTTGGAGATTAATAGTCATATTTCTTTTCATAAAGGATAATCCTATTTTGGGGATTATAGGATCTCGTACTAACCTTTTTAGTGTAGTTGGTGACTAAAGACAAGGGAAAATATAGTTATTCTTTTGTGGATTATGTGATTCTCTAGAAGATGATTCTTGAGGTTTTGATGAGACCAAGTCTTTTAGAATGCTCATTGTTTGAATAAAAGATTAGTCTTGGTGTAAACTTATTGAGGTATGAGACTCTACATGAAGTTAAATATATTTCCTTATGTTTTTATTCTATGTAGTAAATGAATTACTCAAAATTATGAAAAGGAACGTAAAACAAAAATGATGTTGGATTACGTTTCTTACTAGGTAATCAAATATCGTTTTACACATCTTAAGTGTGTGATCTTCATGTGGTTAATTTTCTCTTAATCATGTTTTCTATCACTTCGATCAGAACTTGATCCCTTGTTTTCACTTCCATATCCATGTTTTCCTACATGGTATCCAAGTATGGGTTAACTTGGGAGACCTTTGTACTTACCTTTCATTGTTTTAAGGTAATAGTTTTACTGACTCTTTTCTTATGTGGGACATTCAATGAAATTTCCAATCCCAATTTTAAAATTGCGAGGAAGAAATTTATTTAGGGGCGAAGATTGTAACGACACAAAATTTTGAATAAATTTTGTTTACAAACATTGAGTGTTATTTTATTTTATACTCAACAAAACTATTTCATTTAATAAAATGAGTACAATTAAAATAAGACCATTAAGAACTGAATGTTGCGATAATTTCACTATAAATTCAAGTGATCTTGATTAATTAATAAAGAAAGAAGATTCGATGGCCCCATTCAGTAGTCTTGGGCTGATCGAAGCCCATCAGACGGAACTCGGGAAGAAGGTAGCACCCTTGGGCTTTTCCTTGGACCAAACCCAAGCCGAACTTCATCGTGTGAAGCTAGAACATAATCGCCTTCATGAGAAGATAAAGCTGATAGAAATAACTACTTAGGAAATGTTGGCAGAGCCGCCCAAAGATTCTATCACCCTAGCATGCCTTACTCTTAGGTCCTATGCTGGTGTTATAAGGGGTTATGTAACGAGACCGTAACTGCCTTGTGTAATCCTTTGATTTAAATAAAAATTGTTATTTCTCCATATGATGAATTTTTTTAATTTTCAAATGTCCGGATAAATATAGTATGCATATTATTGATGAATTTTAGAAAAAAGATATTTTAAAATTTTTTAGGTAAACCTTAAATAATTAAAAATGTGTAATGATTTTCAAAAAATGGAATTCTATAGTTGTGTTCATTATTAAATTTAGAGTCTATTAAGATCAACTTAATTTTTGATGAATATTAATTTATTAATAGTGATTTTACTCTTATGATTAGTAATGTGACCAATTGGATTAGTAATCTCATTTACAGAAAGTATTAATATAATTTAAGTACCATGATTAAGTAATGTGATTCAATAAAATAGGTAAATAACTGTTTCTGAAATTATTGGTTAAGTATTAGTTTTTCAGGTGAATAGTTTTTTAATTTAAAAATTAAATTAAAAATATTTAGAAAATTATTTTCATCAAATGGCCTTCATTTTTGAAATCAGAGCATCGATATTTGTGTAATGTGTATTTTTGGAATTTTTCAAAAACAGTTGAATTTTCAGTGAATAGTGTTTATATTCAGAAAATAAATTAAAAATACTTACAATAATATTTTCATAAAATATAGTTCATTTTTTAAATCAGAGCATCGATATATTTTTAAGGTAAAATTTTGGGTTTTTCTGAGAATGTTGAATTTTCGGTGAATAGTGAAAATACAGTTTTTCAGTTTCAGGTGTTTAATGACATCATTAAGGATGTATTAATTATTCAATAATTATGGTCGACTTATGAATTGTAATATTAGGTATGTGGTGTCCCATGTGGCCAATACTATGGTAAAATACCATGGTCAAGCCCATGGTTTTTCCATTACCACTGATGACGTGTCCCTTCGCAATTAATGCATTGTCCCCTCACTTCTCCTATAAATAACAAGCCTTTCCCTCATTAATTTCATTTCCCAATCCTACATAACGAAGTTTTAGTCTCTTTACCTCCCAAGGAGTCCTCAAAAGGTTCCTTTAAGCCTCCCAAGGTCCCGACCTTCATGCTTTTGATGTTACACTTCAAGGTAATGGATCCGACCTCTCTCTTTCATTTCATGTATTCTCCTTTAAGTCATTTATTTTAATCTCCATTTTATTATGTTTTTGATGTTCTTTTATATTCATCCATCTTTCCTTTTTCATTTTCATATGATTATAGACCCCCATTTTTCTCTCATCAATTCATTTTATGAATTTTTAAGTGGCGTGGTTAGGCTGCCGTTTTTTTGTAAGGGATTCTTTTACCCTTCTCATTTTGAAGAAATATTTTCATGTCAAGTATTTCAAGTTCTTTTTTATTATGTTGGGGTATGATCTATAAATCCATCATACTTTTCTTTTATGTTCATATTATGAGAGACCCTATTTGATCTCATCAATTCATTTTTTTATGTTTTAAGTGACGTCATTAGTTGCCGAATTTTCATAAGGGAAATATTATTTTTGTCATCCTTAGATGATTTTCATTTCATATGGTATGTCTTTAAATATTCCTTACCATATTCTTATATACGTTATATTCATTCCCTCTACAATTTTACGGATCTTTTATGAGTGGGTGACCCATGTCCCCTCCCTTTTAAATATTTTCTAAAACCCTCTAACATAGTTGTTATGCTGCAGAATATTTCGTCTCAAAATGTCTCTGTCTTTTTCTAAAATTATTATATTTTATTAAGTGAATACTCAAATACCTTTATTCTATTGGGGAATTCACATTTATATCAAAATTTTCTATTTTAATTCTGGGATTTACATACATGAAACCCACTATCATTTTTCGTGGGTTTAAAATGGCATAAAGATCATGTCATAAAAGTAGTTTTTAAAACGTTATGATTATGAAATGAAACCCATTTATTTTATGCTATATTGGTTATTTATGATATTTTTTATGATGATATATGTGGATCACATGATGATAAATACAAATTTAAGGGTGCACCCTTATAGCGCTCAAATGCATTTTGAAATGATGCAATCCTTTGGGATTACAATTTTAACGATACCTTGGTGAATAACCTTGGTAATTTTTTTTAATGACACCTTGGGATGGACCTTGGTGAAATGGAAATGATTGTCTGTGTTAAATATTGTACCCACATCTTCATGTTATGAAACACGTTATTTTTATTATGATATTCCTCTTGATTTCTTTCCCATGCCTTAAAGTTCTTTTTCATGATTTTATTGATGTATCTCATGTTCACATGTAAAATGTTTCTCTTGTTTCCCATACTAGGCCTTCTACTCACCATTTCCATTGATGTATGCTCCCAGGTTATGATATGCTATAATGAACATAAGATGAACAATGAAGAATCCTTACAAGTGGTTTATAAGAGTGTTTTATGTTGTTATCATGTTTTATGTTCCCGATTTCCAAGAAGCCAGACTTTAAAGATCCTCTGTTTGTAAAATGTAATGAAATGTTATGTAATAAAAAGGAAGCATTCTATAGTTGGTATCAAATGAAATTTTAGTAATTTATATAAATTAGGATATGAAATAATTAGGAAGAAACCTATAGAAAATTTTAAATATAGGAAATTTTACTGGTATTTTGGTGAGTAATGAGTAAGTGGTTTATCAAGAAAATACATCCCTGCCTGGATACGAGCAGGTAGAGGTGGCTCTGGCACATATTTACATAGGGTTAAAACCTGAAAACACCACTTTGAGCTAGACTCAAATGAGAACTGGTACACGAAAATGGGCCTTGGTGAAGTTTTCGTTACGACGCTCCTGAGGGATATGTTTGGTTAATCGCAATCTTTTTTTGAATCACTCTGAAGGAATTATAGAAAAATGTAATTTTCTTAGTATGATGTTTTAAGACATAAAATCCTTTTTATTTAAAGAATTCGTAAATGGAAGAAGATTCTCATGAAGGATTTATTCTTTTAGAAAATTTCCCCATCATCTTGGAATACATTGACGTATTTCTTGAGGAGTTACACAGACCTTCTCCAGAAAGAGAGGCAGTGTTCTCCATTGAACGAATACCTTGATCTCATCCAATGTCAAAGACCCCCTATAGGATATAAAATGTGGAGCTGGAGGAATTAAAGAAACAACTCTGAGATCTTTTAGAGAATGGGTTTATCTGACCAAAGTGTGTCTCCTTGGGGACCACTAGTTCTATTTGTGAAGAAGAAGGATGGATCGATGCAGCTATGCCTTGATTATAGAGAACTGAATGGGATCACAGTGAAGAACAAGTACTATCTTCCAAGAATTTTGGACTTATTCGACCATCTTCATGGGACTCAATTCTTCTCTAAGATTGATCTTCGTTCTGGTTATCATCAATTGAGGGTGAAGAATGATGATATTCCCAAAACAACCTTTCGATCAAGATATAGGCATTAGGAGTTTGTTGTTATTCCCTTCGGACTAAGGAACCTACTATTTTTGTGGATCAAGAATAAGTTGATTTTGGAAAATAATATACAATGGATATCCTTTGTATAGGAAAATGTTTTTCTGATTAAATTATAATGGTTATTTTGGACGATGTTTTCTCTTTTGTAGTATTATATGCCTAAGGTACTACATGATTTAAATTCAGGAGAAATGGTTGATTTTTTTTAAGAATTTATGTATTTATTGTGGACATATGGTGATTTGGGTTATTTCTAGAAAATGACGAACCTAGCATATAGAATATATGAATAGGATAATTACACATTAGTATGACACATTAATAGTAGTCGATGTTATTTGAGATAAATGTTATGATTTTTTGGGGGAATACAATGTGATTAAATTATTCTGAGTTTTGGGTTTCAATCTTAGTTTGGATTATTCAGAAGAATTTTTAAGGATGGTTGTGTATTGAATAGTATTTCTGCAAATTTGGGTACTTTTGTTGAATTTTGGAGTTTAATAGTCATATTTATTTTAATAAAAGATCGTCCTTTTTGGGGAATATATGATCTCATACTAACATTTTTTGTTTAGTTGATGACTAAAGGCAAGGGAAAAATATTGTTATTCTTTTGTGGATTATGTGATTCTCTTGAAGATGATTCTTGTGCTTTTGATGAGACCTAGTCTTTTTGAATGCTCACTGTTTGGAAAAAAAATTAGCCTTGGTGGAAACATATTAATGGATTAGACACTTCTTAATGGTAAATATATTTCGTTTTGTTTTTATTCTATGTAGTAAATGAATTCCTCAAAATTATGAAAAGAAATGTAAATCATAAACATTATTGGTTTACCTTTCCAATTGGGTAATCAAAGATCGTTTAACATATCTTAAGTTTGTGATCCTCTTGTGGTTAATTTTCTACTAATCATGTTTTCTATTGCTCTCCATCAGAACTTCATCATTTGTTTTATCTTCCATATCCATGTTTTCCTACATGGAATCCTAGTGTGGGTTAACTTGGGTGACCTTTGTACTTACCTTTCTTTCTTTTAAAGTAATAGTTTTACTGACTATTTTCTGATGTGTGACATTCAATGAAATTTGTAATCCCAATTTTAAAATTGCGAGGATGCAATTTCTTCGTGGTGGAGATTGTAACGACCTGAAATTTTGAATAAATGTTTTTTCCTAACTTTGTGTATTATTTTATTTTATACTCAACAAAACGTTTTCATTTAATAAAATGGGTACAATTAAAATAATACCATTTGAAATTAAATGTTGCGTTTATTTTTCTATAAATTCAAGTGATCTTGATTAATTAATATAGAAAGAAGATTTGATGGCCCCATCCAGTTGTCTCGGTCCGATCAAAGCCAATCTGACGGAACTCGGGAAGGAGGTAGCAACTTTGGGCTTTGCTCTGGACCAAACCCAAGCTGAACTTCATCATGTGAAGCTGGAATGGAATCGCCTTCGTGTGAAGTTCAAGCTAATAGAAATCACTAATTGGGAAATGTTGGCCAATCCTCCTCAAGATTCTATCACCCTAAAACACCTTACTCTTAGGTCCTATGCTGGTGTTATAAGGGGTTATATAATGAGACCGTAACTGCCTTGTGCAATCCTTTGATTTAAATAAAAATTGTGATTTCTTCTTATGATGAAGTTTGTGAATTTTCAAATGTCGAGATAAATATAGTATGCATATTATTAATGTATTTTATAAAAATAATATTTTAAAAATGTTTATGTAAACCTTAAATAATTAAAAATTTGTAATTATTTTCAAAAAATGGCCTTCTACAGTTCCGTTCAATATGAAATTTAGTGTCTAATAATATCAACTTAATTTTTGTTGAATAGTAATTTATGAATAATGATTTTACTCTTACGATTAGTAATGTGACCAAATTTATTAGTAATCTCACTTACAGAATGTATTAATATAATTTAGGCACCATGATTAATTAATGTGATTCAATAAAATAGGTAAATAACTGTTTCAGAAATTATTGGTTAATTATTAGTTTTTTCGAGTGAATATTGATTTTTATTTAAAAATTAAATTAAAAATATTTAGAAATTATTTTCAAAAAATGGAGTTCATTTTTGAAATCAGAGCATCGATATTTTTAGGTAAGGTGAATTGTTTGGATTTTTCTGAAATAGTTGAATTTTTAGTGAATAGTGTTTTTAATTAAAAATTAAATTAAAAATATTTAGAAAATTATTGTCATAAAATAGAGTTAATTTTTGAATTCATAGCATAGATATTTGGTTAAGGTGAATTTTTTTTCTTTATGAGAATGTTGAATTTTCGGTGAATAGTGAAAATACGGTTTTTCAATTTTGGGTGTTTAATGACATCATTAAGGATGAATTAATTATTCAATAATTCTAGTAGACTTATGAATATTAAGATAAGGTATGAGGTATCCCAAGTTGCCAATACCATGAGCATATACCAAGGGAAAGCCCATGGTTTGGCCAATACCACCGATGAGGTGTCCCTTGGCAATTAAAGCTTTGTCCCCTCACTTCTCCTATAAATACCAAGCCTTTCCCTCATTAATTTCATTTCAAAATCATCCCCAACTAGGTTTTGGTCTCTTTACCTCCCAATGAGTCATCCCAAGGTTCCCTTAATCCTCCCAAGGTCCCGACCATCATGCTTTTGAAGTTACTCTTCACGGAAAGGGATCTTACCTCTCTCTTTCATTTCAAGTATTCTCCTTTATGTTATTTATTTTAATCTACATTTTCTTATGTTGGGGATGTTATTTTCTATTTATAATACTTTAAATTTCATTTTCATATGATGAGAGAACCCATATTTCTCTCATCAATTCATTTTATTAATTTTTATGTGGCGCCGTTAGGCTGCCGAATTTTTTGTAAGGGATTCTTTCACCCTTCCCATTTTCAAGTTCTATTTTCATGATAAGTATTTCAAGTTAGTTTTAATTATGTTTGGGTATTATCTACATATCCATAATACTATTATTTTATTTTCATATGACGAGAGACCCTATTTTATCCCATCAATTCATTTTTTGAAGTTTTAAGTGACGTCGTTAGGCTGCCGATTTTTCATAATGGAAATCTTATTTTTGTCTTCCTTCCATGTTTTTCATTTCATATGTTATGCCTTTAAAATTTCATTCCCAAGTTATTATATCCTTTATATTATGTCCCTATACTTTTTTATGGATCATTTATGAGTGGGTGACCCATTTCCCCTCTCTTTTCAATATTTTCTAAAACCCTGTAACATAGCCGTTATGCTGCAGAATTTTTCATCTCAAAATGTCTCTCTCTTTTTATCAAATTCTTTTACTTTATTAAGTGAATACTCAAATATCCTTCTTCTATAGTGTTACTCACATATCTATCCAAATTTTCTATTTTAATTCTGGGATTTAAATACATGAATCCAACTTTCCTTTTTTCGTGGGTTTAAAATGGCATAAAGATCATGTCTTAAAAACAGTTTTTAAAAAGTTATGATCATGAAATGACACCCATTTCTATTATGATATATGGGTTATTTATGAAATTTTTTATGATTATATATGTGTATCACATGATGGTAAATAAATATTTAAGGGTGCTCCGTGATAGTGCTCCAATTCATTGGGTAATGATGTAATCTCTAGGGATTACAATTTTAATGATACCTTGGTGATTAACCTTGGTACTTTTTTTAATGACACCATGGGAATGGACCTTGGGGAAACAGAAATAATTGCCTATGTTAAATGTTTTAGCCACATATTCATGTTATGAAACATGTTATTTATATTATGATATGCCTCTTTATTTTTTTTAACATGCCTTAAAGTTCTTTTTCATGACTTTTTGATGTATCTCAAGTTCACATGTAAAATGTTTCTCTTGTTTCCCTTACTGGGACTTCTACTCACCCTTCCTTTTATGTATACTCCCAGTTTATGAGATGTTGTAATGAACTTAGGGTGAACAATGAAGAAGCCTTATAAGTGGTTTATAAGAATGTTTTATGTTGTTATCATGTTTTATGTTCCTGATTTCCAAGACACTAGACTTTAAAGATCCTTTGTTTGTAAAATGTAATGAAATGTTATGTAATAAAAAGGCGGGATTCTATAAACATGGTCATCTTCGAAAATGCATGATAATTATAACCATATATAGGATTTTAAACTCTTTAGGTGAACCCGGCAAAAAAATTTACACAGGTCCCTAGGACACTGGCCAATGGGGACTCACACCAGCATGTATGGGATTTTACCCTATCTATGTATGTTTTTAATCATTGCAATAGTGTAGAGTGTATCCAAATAACCCTTCCACTACCAAATGCTTGGATGCACTCTATAACAACATTGTTATTTATTTCACACATAAAAATAAATTATTTCATATGATATTCAATTTATTCAAGGTATAAGATCAAGAGGTATACTATATTTGGGGCTTAGGAACAGTACATATCTACTTAAGAACATAAAACACCCCAACATTATTGAAATCTGATTTTACATGACCACACCATTCCATTGTACATATCATTGTGTGGGATAAACTAAATACATGAATAATAAATGGGTGAGAAATAAAGCCCAGTAATGGAGTAAACAAGTCATAAAATGAACAATATACTGCATGTTAGGCAATTGGAATATCAATGGTGCACAAGTGAAAAATGAAAATAAAGGTATGATAATGCAATATTGTCATAACAAGGAAATGTGGAAACAAACTTTGACAAGATATTTACATGATCCAAGGTTTATTTAACATGGATCATGACTAAACCCTAATAGAAAATTAATTATAATGAGTAAACCCTCATTTAAATTGACGTATCATGATACTAATCTTTACCCAGTGCGTTGGAGCACTATCAAGGTGCACCCTTTATAAACATTTTATTTCATGGATAAGTGTGAAACATGGATCATATATCATCGATTCATTAATAATCAAAATTTATTCCATGAAAAAGGAACATATAATTCATAAATAAAACTATATAATAAATAAGTAAACTTTTAAATGGGGGAACACACTTTATTGAGAAATGGGCACGATATTCACTAAACAATGCTTTTGGCTTGGAAAATCACAGTGCAATTACAGGAGCATAACAACGTGACATAAGAATTTATAAAAATAGTTTATAAGAGGGAAAAGGTTTTATCATATTATTCAAATGAAATGTACAGTAAAGGGTTCATATAGTTACATGTCTCAACCTTTTTAATGAAATTTATATTTATAATATAATATAATTTATTGAAAGTAAATGAGAATAGGGGAATTCTTTTTATAATTTCGGTAGGGTAACCGGTGTTAATATGAGGCATTATATAGATAGAAAGAGGTATATCATCATTAAAACATAATTAGGGATGAATAGGGGTGGTGATAAATAATACCCCTGCATTTTTAAGTAAAGATAAAATAGAATAGAAACATAAAAGAATCATGGAAAAAAATGAGAGAGGATGAAATCCCTTGATTGGAAGTGTGATCTCAATGGCTTGAGAGAGGCTTGAGAGAGGCATCTAGAGAGATTGGGTCAGCATGGGTGGATTTTAGATAGAGGATGGAACTGTTTGTTTGAGCTCCAATGACATTTAGTGAAGAGTAAGTGAGGTATTTAGTGGGTTTATATAGGAAAATATAGGGGATTCTTAATTATTTATATTTTGGAATCCACACATTAAAATAATCAAAACCACAAACCAACCAATTGTTTTTGGACATGTTTTTTTCCATATAAGAATTTAATACATTATTTTATATGTTCAATGTCCAAACCTCTTAAAATATTTGTCATTCATATGTGGGGGTGAGTCACACTCTCAGGTAAATCAATTTAAAAAGGTTAAATTTTTTATAAGTATTGAAGGTCCGCTAAGGCACCATAAAATTAATAAAACAAATATAATATCACATTATATTAAATATAAATCTTATATTGGCCGAAAATATCATTTATAATATTTTATTACATCACTATTGGGTCATTATGATGTCATAACACACATTATATATTTAAACTGTATTTAATTTTCACCCAATAATACAATTGTCTTAGAAAATTATGAAAATTTAACCATTGGATAATTTCGATGTCTTGATTCGAAAAAAAATATTTATTTTTTCTAAATAATTTTATAATTTTATGAATTTTACATTTAAAATAAATCAAGACATTAATATAAAATTCATGGGTTATGAGAAATACGACATTCAAACCATAATAAAAATTACAATGGTATTCCTAAAAATTATACAATAAATTATATTTAATAAAAAAATAATTAATAATATTTTATTAAAATATTATACAATTATAAAATCCATTAATTCATCAAAATAGATTTATTAATTGAATATTAACTAAAACTTCTATTTTTTTAAAACTATTTACCAAGTAACAAAGAATATATATTCATTATTCAACACAAAAATAATATAAATTACCATATTGATTGGTTCCTCTTACATAACCTATAAGTACACCCACATAAGACATAAGGGTAAGGTGCGCGATTGTGATAGACTATTGGGGTGGCTCGAATAATATTGCTCAGGTGGTAATCTCTATCAGCTTCCCCTTCTCCCATAAGAGGTTCTGTTTGAGCTTACCGTGTAAAATATTGGATTGGGATTGGTCAAGAGTGATGCCCAAGGATTCCACTTACTTTATGAGCTCAAAAAAATGAGCTTCGTATGGAGAAATTATACTGGATGCGGTAATCATTTCCTTTGTCAAAGTAAATAGAATTTGTTAAAGCCCTATATTTATACTAATCATGTGATCACTGTTCAACGACTATTTTACCAATTATAAAGATTCATAAACATATTTTAAAATCCTATAACATAAAACCAAGAAAGTGCATCTGATTTATATAAACATTTAAAAAAATATGACATTAAATTAGAGCAATTGGAATTATCAAAATAATTTTTTGATTCGTTAAAATCACCCCCCTTTAAGAAATTTCACCCTATAAATTTCCTTTCCCTCACTAAAAAATATGCGGGGAACTCAGCTTTATCACCACCTCTGATTCCCACATTTCCACATCAAACATGTGGTTTCTTCACAACACCGTGATAATGGGCATTGTTTTATTTCATAGAAGAATTTCCCTATAATCTAAGATATTCAAAAAAACCTCTTCATATGAATGGTCAATATCCAATGGAAACACTTCTGGATTGAGTACATGTGATGGGTTAGGTACGTACATCCTCAATATTTCACTACTCCAATGTGATCAATGATATCAAAATGGATGATGTTCCTTGGACTAATATTTCATTTCTTCTTAAATCTCAGAACTCTCATCCATGGTGATATAAAGAGGAATAGAATATCTCCGACATCAAACTCTTGGTATTTTCAGTTATTATTAGCATAGATATTTTTTCAACACTGAGTAGATTTAATGTGCTACTGGATGGTCTTAACCTTCTCTACCATTTGATCGACCATTTAAGGACCATGGATTTTTCTCTCCAACATCATCTGAACATGCTAGTGTTCTTCACCCCTTCCTATAAATGGATTCTTACAGAGCCATTTGGGTGCTTGAGTGAAAACTGTCATTGTAAGAAAACTAAATAAGAGGATTATGTTCATCAAATCATCTTTTGATGTCTATTAATAATGATATCTACATGTCCTCAATTGGATGGATAGTCCTCTCATATTAGCACTAGTCTGATGATGATAAGTCATACCAAAACTCAGCTTAGTATTCATATCATGTTGAATACTCTTCCAAAACATAGCGGTGAATCTAGGATCATGATAGGATATAATAGAAAGTGGTACTCTTTGAAGCCTTACCAATACTCTCATAAATATTTTTTCCAGTTGATCCAATGAGAAATCCTTTTGAATTGCAATGAAGTGTTTAGTATTTGTAAGACCATCTAAAACAACCTAGATAACATTTTTTTATTTGGATGTCTTTGGATTTCTAGTGGCAAAGTCCATGGTGATTTTCTCACATTTATATGATGGTATAGGTAATTTTTTCATAATTCCCTTAGACATCTACCTCTCTTCCTTCGCTTACTAACATACTAGTAACTTTTTGATATAATCAGTGATCTCCTTCTTCATGTTAACACCAAAAATAATTATCATAGGTGTCTCGATACATCATTGTGTTTCCTAAATGAATAGTGAAATTGGAAATATGTGCATCATCCAAAAGTTCTTTTTTTAACTATTTATTTGATGGAACACATAGTCTTTTCCCAAATCTCACACTTCATTTTTCATTAACATTGAACTTCAAGGATTTAACTATTCTAATAGTTTCCATATTGTCATGAATTTCAACATCATTTTTTTGAGCATCATTTAACCTTTCCAAAAGATGTAGTTGAGAAATAATTTTTGAATGGATTAATGTTGAAATATTACTTATGATTCTCATTTATAACTTTATCAAATCTATGATTATTGGATTTTTTTTAATTATCATCAATGATATTATCGCATGACCCTTTCTATGTAGAGAATCCACCGCCTTTTTTTCTTTCATTGGGTTCTAATGGATTGAGAAACCACAGACATTGATCACCTCAATCCATATTTGTTGGTCCATATTAAACTATTTATGTGTGAATATATACATGAGGATTTTTTGATCCAAGTATATTTCACACTTCTCCCCAAAGAGGTAATGTTGCCAAGTTTTTAAAGTGGATATTATTAAAGGCAACTCTAGATCAGGAGATTGATAGTTTTTCTCATGATCATTCAATTACCTTGATGCATATGCAATGACTATATGATGACGCATGAACACACATCTCATTACCTTCTTCAAAACAACACTAAATACCAGAAAAAGTTCTCTTCTTGTGGGTAGTGTGATCACGGGTGCAGTGATATGCCACACATTTAACTCCTTGAAGCGATCTTCACAATTATCACTCAAAAGAAACATTAATCTCATCCTAGTTAGCATGGAAAGAGGATTGTAAAATGTTTATAATTTTTTCTCAAATGAGCAATAATATTCAGCTAACCCCAAGAAGTTAAGGATATCTTTCACTGATGTTGGCCTCAACTATCCCTCTATTGCAGTTTTCATGGAGGGATCCAAATATATCCCATTAATTGTGATGATATGTCCCATGAATGAGACCTAATTCAAACATAACTCACAATTTTTGTACTTTTCACAGAGCTTATCCTTTCACAAGGTCTCTAGTACATTGCTTATATGCTCCTCGTGATCCTACGTTGTTTTGGAATATATTAGAATATAATATATAAATACTACCACAAATATTTAGAGGTAATCACTAAAGACTCTATTCATCATGTCTATGTAGATTATGAGATAATTAGTAAGTTAAAAGTCATTACTATGAATTCATAGTGACTGTATCTTGTACGAAAATCAGTGTTGTAGCTATCATCCTTCTTCACCCGTAGTTGATAATATCCTGACCGCATTTCCACCATGTTGAATTATTGTTCCCCATGTATCTGATTGAATTAGTTTTCAATTCATGGTTGAGGATACTTGTTCTTTATCATGATTTGTTTGAGCTATCAGCTTTACTTTTTTACAGAATTGGGGGTTCGATTCCCCATATGGAGGGTGATTTCCAACCATTGAAAATTTATGTTGGCTCCATATAAGAAAATAAACTCCATGCTATGATTTGCTTCAAATTAAACCAAAGTGAGTATGACCAGGTTATCTGGGAATTTCAATTAAAAAATTATTACAGGGGATGAGTTATATTCATTTAATGAAATTATTACCCCATTTATCGTTCTCACTGATTTCTTTACTTCCATGATTTTTGGTGGTGTTTTGATTTTTCTACTAAACATTAAAGGTAAAAAAGAATGTGATGAACCCGAATAAAAAATATGTTCACTATTCTTGAATGAATAACTAGTGTACTTATCACCACATCTTTTTTAGGGTTCCAATCGATGGTGGAGATGGAAAAGGATCTCACATGATGCCATGGAGGATTTTTGTTGCCTTCGAAAACCCTTTGCATAGGGTACTAGTTTGAAAAGTTTACTAGTTTATTGTAGTTGAAACAATGACCAACATGTAGAGGGTCGAACTGGGTGGTCCTATCCTATAATGGATCCACAGAATTTTCTTATCGATATTTAATGGCATGGTTTCCTTCTCTTCTACACCTAAAGAATTTCCTTATCCCCTTTAGGAAATTTCTGTGTTACTTCTTTCTGCACCATTGGAATATGGGGTGCTGGATTTTTGTGGTACCATTGGATTTTTCCATCAGACTGCCAGAATTGAATTCCACCTTATGCTTATTTTCCTCATGATACACAAAATATTCACTAATCTCCATTTTGTCTTTGAGGTCACATCATACAATTTCTTCATATCTCTTGATGTCATGGATTTCTTGAGCTATCTGTAGGCTAGGTTTTAGCCCACTAATGAAACGATCAACCTTGATTCAGGGTTAACAACCATGAAAGAGGCATATTGTTCAAGCCAGGTAATGTTTTCCTAGTTTTCACTGAAGTATTAATCACCTTTTTTCTTAAGGGAAAAAAATTCCCTTTCCATTTAATGTCGTAGAGTGTGGGATAAATATTTATCGAAAAACATTTTCTTGAAATCCTTCCATTCCAATGCCTTGAACTCCTCTTTAGGCTTCATATTTTTTATCATTGTCCACCCTTGATCAGCTACACCCTCCATACGATAAGTTCCTAGAAATACCTTCTCTAATTAAGAACATTGAAATACGGAGAATACCTTCTCAATGTTGTTAATCCATTGTTCAGAAATTGAGAGATTAGATGATCCATTAAAAGTTGGAGGCCTTTGTGACATGATTCTCTCAATTGTGACTTGTTCTATCTTAGAGGTGGTTGAATGATCCTCTTGACCCTAGTTTCAATTCAAAATCGCAGCTAACAGAGAATGCATCAAGAAAATGTTCATGATTCCTGCTCCCATCAGATTGGGCATCTCATTAGAACAGACATCCCATTGATCTTTGAATCAGTTGTTATCTTGAGTCCTCATATTACTGGCCATTGGATAGAATAAAATGAATATTAAGGGAAACACATAATTTTTAATCCATAGAAAAAAATTCATGTCATATAAATTAGGTTTATTTTGTTATCTTATGAATTTATGGGCTTCAATCTATGTTATCCATGATCTATGTCCCATCATATATTTTTAGGGGAATTTTTTTATTCCCTAAATAATGGTTCATAATAAGCTTCTTAATTTACCAAAGTATATCCCTTGATATTTTCATAACCAAGAGTTTAGAAAGGCCCGTTATCATGCACTAATTCCTACCCAAGTCTAGATCAAAACGATGTTTTTAGGTTTTATCCCTAGATACATCTTTGTCATAGACACCTCTACCTGCTCATATCCAAACATGGATGTATTTTCATGAAAAACTTATTACACAATAATAAAAAAAATTAGGTTTTTGGTTATTATACATAGCCTTATCCCTTAGGCTATCACAAGGGTTTTATAATCCTAATCCCAAAAATAACTAAAATTGTCCTCTAATACCAAAAATAACAACCCTTCTCTTTTTTCACACATAAAACTAATTTATTACATAGATTTTAAACATTATACAAGATAGAAGATTGATACGTATAGTTTATTTGGGGATTAATAACAGTACCTAAAAATTTATAACATAAATCACAACATATTTATGGAAAACTTCTTTTACATTACCACTACATTAATTCGTACTTTGCATTGCATGGGATAACCTGAGGACATGTATAAGAAAAGGTTGAGCTATAAATCCCAATAAGGGAGTAAATAAGGAATAAAATGAATAATATAGTACATTCTAGGAAACAGAAATATTAATGGTGAACAAGAGAAACATGAACATAATGTAATGATATAGCATGATTGTCATAACATGGAAATTTGGCAACAACCATTAACATGATATTAGCATGATGTAAGGATCATTTCACATGGAGCATGAGTAAAACATAATAGATCGGGAATTAGAATTAGTAAATCCTTATTTCACTTGACATATCATGATACTAATCATTACCAAATAAATTAGAGTTCTATTAGGGCACACCCATTATAAGCATTACATTTGATTTATTAGTGTACCACATTGATCATATAATATAGACTGATTAATCATCATAATTTATTCCATGATAATGCAATGTGGAATTAATACATGGAACTCTATAATCAATATGTAAATGTCCATAATGGTGAATACCCTTGATATAGAAATGGGCAATGTATTCACCACACCATGACTTTCTCTTGGAAAATCATGGTGAAATTTTGATAGCATAATGTCATGACATAAGAATTAATAGAAATGGATTATTGGATTAAAATGGTATTATTATAATATGTATATTAAAAGGAAATTAATGGGGTCATATAAATACATGTCCAAACTTATTCAAAGTAATTTAGATTCATAATAGAAAAGACTTTCTTGAATGTAAATGAGAAGAGAGAAATTCCTTATTGAATTTTGGCACAATAAGTGATGTTAATGGGAATAATTAATGAAATGGAAAGAGTTATATCATCATTAAAACATAAATAGGAAAGTATTGGGGTGGTTATTAATCATACCCAACAATGTTTAATTTAAAATGCAAGGGTATAGAAACATAACGAAACATGGAAAAAATCGAGAAAGGAAGAAATCCATTGGTTGGACACATGGTCCCAAAGGATAGGGAGAAGCTTGAGAGAGATTTATGGAGATATTGGTGAACCTTGGGATGATTCAAGAGGGAAGAGGGAAGAGGTTTTACAAGCTCCAAAGACATTGAGTGAATATGAAGTGGGATCATAAGTGGGTATACATAAGAAAAGAGAGGGAATTCTTTATTATTTACATTTGAACACAACACATTATGCTAATCAAAACCATAAAAAACATATGGATGTTGCCCATGTTTTTTCGAAAGTGGAGTGAAAAAAAATAATTTTATAAGGCCAATTTCTGAACTTATTTATATATTAGGATTACTTATGTGCTGGGGAGTCACACACACAAGGAAATCAATTTAAAAAGATAAAATGATTTATATGTCTTGAAGGGTCCACTGAGGCACCATTAAATTAATAAAAAAAATATAAAATTACATTATATTAAATATAAAACATATATTGTCCAAAAGTATCGTTTTTTATATATTATTCCTTCACTAATGGGTAAATATGATGTCATAAAATGCATTGTATATTTAAACAGTATTTAACTTTTTCCCAAAAGTTCCACTGTCTCATAAAATTAAGAAAAATTCACCGTTGTATAACATTGACATCCTGATTCCAAATATAATATTCATTTTATCTAAATAATTTTCTATATATGTGAATTTTTACTTTTAATATAAAAACCAACATTTATCGAAAATTCATGGGTATTGACAAAAACAGCTTTCAAACCACAATTAAAATTACAATTGTATTCATAAAAAGTATACCATAATTAATATATAATATAAATTTATTTAGCAATAATATTTTATTAATATATTATTTAATTCAGTAATACATTATTTTATCAAACTATATTTCTTAATAGAATATGAACTAAAAATTTGATTTGTTCTTTAAAACTGTTTACAAAGGGACTATCAATGTATATTATTTATTCTATACAAAAATAATGTACATTACCATAGTGCAAGGGTTTTTTACATAACCCCTTATAAAACCACATAAGTCCTATGGGTAAGATGTGCTATGGTGATAAACTCTTGGGGCTTCTTAGATAGCATTTCTCAGGTGGTAATCTCTATCAACATCCACTTCTCCCGTAGGCGATTCCGTTTGAGCGTAACGTATTAAAGCTCAGTTTGGGCTTGGTCATGAGAAAATCCCAATGCCACCACCTCCTTTTCGAGCTCCAACAAATGGGATTCGTATAGAGAAATTCTTCAGGATGAGGCCATCATTTCCTTTGTTTGAGTGATTTGGATTTATTAAAGTCCTATATTTATAATAATCATGTCATAACTATTCAACAATAATATTATAAATCATAACAATTAATAATGGTATTTTAAAATCCAAAAAAAAGACCACGAAAGGTCATATTTTTCATATAATAATTTTACATAATATGAAATTAAAATAGATCAATAATAATTTTCATTATTAAAATTCTGGATCATTACACACTCATACTTGATGGGTGACCAATTTTAAGACTGATTAATATACAATAAATACCATTATTCCTTTCCCAAAAATTACCATTTCTATATATTTAAAACCAATTTTTTTAGAAACATTCCTCTTTGACAAGATAAAACTACTATGTTTCTATCAAATCATTTTATTCCATTTTTGTGAGTTTAAAATCCATTCAAAAACAATTCAATTCTTGTAAAAATTCATGTTCACAATTAAAATCATCATCTTAATTTAAAACATATCAATCAAATTCCATTATTTAAATTTAACAATTTAAAACATATAACCTACCACAAAGTCACCACAATTCATTTGAATTGGGGGTTTTCAAAATTTCCATGGACAACCCATTTCAAATCATAAATTTCATTGGAATTGGATTTTATTCAAGAAATTTGATGAATTTTTACGAAATGGAATTTAAATCATCCATTTAAATAAATCAAGAAAAGCGATGGTAATAAAATTTGCATATCTGGATAGAACCACCTACCTCTTTCTCGAAGAATGACACTCACAATGGAACCAGCCAATGGAAATAAAGGTGAAGGAGATATTCAAACTCAACATAAAAGAAATATCCAACACCACATGGAATATATCAATCAATCCCTAGATGATCCGTTGAAATCCCAAGAGGATTGATGGAGAGAAAAATAATGAATGAGGGAGAACCCTTAACGGGGAATCAAACCACAAATGTAATGATGATATGAAGCTGATTAGATCGAACAAGAAGAGTGGGAAACACTGAAAAGAACCTAGGGAGAGTCATGAGTTTACAGCCAAGAGGTGTTGTTATAATATAATGAAATGCACTTCCAAACACATATCTTAAGGTTGGGAGTGGGCTGAATCCAAACTATACCAAGGGGTCACGACATGAAGGCTATAATGTATATGTATGATGAAAAAAATTTCGACTCGGGTTAAAACTTATATTTAATTCATACATGATGTGTACCATAGGTACACAGAATGCACCATCTCATGAAATGATCTCCCTATTCACGACATGACCTCCCATTCAAAGACATGCAATAAGCACCATTGGCACGATGTGTATTTGAGGTACAAGAGATGTACTTCTGATACACAGTGTGTACATGATCGGTAGTCTATAGAAAAGCTAGAAAAATCACACAAAAGGATTTGGAACTAAAAAAGAACTTATAAAAGGTGTAATGTTTCCTCATCAGTGTAATTAGATGTTACAAAAACCCCTCAAAAATATTATATCCCTAGAATGGCAATGAAAAAGATTCCATTCCATAAAGATGAGATCAATTCTCTCTCATCATTTCCTTGAGTTCCCACATCTCATGAGTATCAGATCCATTATTCCATGGAACATGATCTAAAGTTATTATCTTCCCAAAAATAACCTTTGTCTTAGAATCAACTCTCCTAACTAGTTTCAAAATAAAAGATAAATTAGGATCGATTTCAAGATCACTCAAGATGAAAATGTTAGATGGATATGATAGATACGTTCTCAACTAAGATACATGGAACACGTCATGTATCGACATCAGGTGCAGTTGAAGTACCAAATGTAACACCATCTTCCCCACCTTCTCAACAACTTTGATATATCCAAAAAAGTGAGGTGAAAGATTCCCTTTTTCCCAAGACACCTATGACCCTATTTGGGTGAACCTTTCGAGAAAAACTGGTCACCAAATCAAAACTCCATAGCTCAATGAGATCGATTTTTGTAAGATATATATTAGATCTATGATGTCAACATCCTTTGATTTATCAACTGATTATTCTTTTCATCTTCGGCACCATGCTTGGTCTATCCAAATAACTTTCACTGACCACTGACCAAAAAAAGATTGATTTACAAGTCCGACCATGCAAGGTCTCGAAAGGTTCCATTCTGATCATAGAATTGTAATTTTTGGTATAATATTACTCAGGTAACCCCAGGTGATCATTCCAAGACCAACCAAAGTTGAGGACACAAGCATGAATCATATCCTCAATAATATGTATAGATCTTTCCGTCTAGCCATCTAACTAGGGACGGAATGTCATGGTCGAATAAACATGAGATCCCACTCCCTCCTGAAGGCATCTCAAAATGTGACTAGTTAATCAAGGATCCCTAGTAGATACTATATCCGATGGAATGATGTGAAATAGAAAATTATATTTCACGTAGATATTTCCCAACACCTCAATGTTGTCCATATCACAAATGAGAATAAATTTATCCGATGTGGTCAGTTTATCGATCACAACCTGTATTTAATTATTCTTTTTTTGTGTAAGTGTAAACCCAACCCCAATGCCCATAGATATATCATACCACTTCCAAGTTGGGATATAAAGTTGATGAAGCAAACCAGAAGGTTTTTGGTGATCTCATTTCACATGATGGCATATGTAGAAACAAGAGACAAATTCTGCAATATCTCATCTCATTCCTAACCATCATAACCACTTCTTCTTTTCATAGAACCTTTTAGTTGTTCTTGGGTGTGTGTACCAATGGTAATAATGGAAATCCCCCGTCACTACCTTTGTCGCCACTAACTAAAAAAATGAAGCAATTTCGAAATCATTGATTACCATAGTTATAGAGAAACCAAAGGAAAAATGTCTCCCAATGATAAAGGGTTATATAATGCAACAAAACTCATCATCAAGACCATGATCATGAAGAGTCATCTCGATATGAGTAGATATCAATTTCACACTGGAAAAGGAAACATCATCCCCTTCCTCCTGAAATCTATTCTGAAACTATGCAACACTATCCCTCAAATTCCACTCTTCTAAAGACTCCTTCACAACCTAGGATGACTGTTTTCTTCTAAGAGATTCACCATTGACATTCCCTTTCCACATGGTATAGGAGATGTCAATGTCGAAATAATGTAGGTACCCCACCCAATGAATCTATCGAATATTAAAATATTTTTGATAAAAGATATAACTTTGGATTTTGTTTCCTGAATACACCATAATGATTTTTCCAACAAGGTAGTGTCGAAAAAATTTAAGCATGTGCATCACATCTGATATTTCCAGATCATGGGTAAGATGATTTTTCTAACGTGTACTAAGATAATGAGATCCATATGATACTACATGATATCCCTATAAAATTATTCATCCCATGCCTAAATCTAATGCACTAAAAAAACTACATAGCCTTGGCTGGATTCAATATGAGTCTACAACAGTGCAATAGTTAATATTGTTTCAGGTAAGTAATAGAAAAATGACATTTATCATGCCACATAAACATCATCCCATTCCCATTTAGAGTACTCATCCGGCAATCCTACTTCATGAAGTCCTTCAAAAACCTAAATTAATATCCATCTAATCCCCAGATGATCAGGATCATGATTACATTTTCTAGTTTTTTCCACATCATAACAGACTTCAAACTTTTAGTATCAACTAATAAACCATGTTCAGACTCCTCTTTTCCCAATAATTTCACTTCCAAATCCAGAATTCACACATTGATTGATTTGAAAAAAGGTGGTGATTTTATAGCATATTTAGATCTATTATTTGTTATTAAAAATGATCCTCCTCATACATGGAGTAAATAATAATGTTAAACATAACTTTTACCCAAAGGATATCAATATACTCATACGAAATCATGTTCATTAAAGAAATAAAATAGCAGGAGAATTTATCAAAACAAATGGCATAATAAGGTACTCAATATTCTCATACCTATTCCAAAATTTTCTTTTCTAAATTTTGAATTATTTCATCATCAATTGATGGTATCCTTATCTATGTTCGATCATTGAAAACCAATTCACCACTCTAATATGATCAAATAAATCATCAATCTATTGAAACATTTTTTTCTTGTTTATCATAACTTGATTAAGCTTCTAATAATTAACCCTTGGGTGAAATGAACTATTGGATTTTTTTTAAGAATGAGAATTGGGGCTACCCAAGTTGACACCCATGGATGAATAAATCCTTTCTCAAAAAGTTTTTCAATCTAAAACATCATCTACTTCATTTCATCTAGATCCATTTGGTAAAATAAGAAAGATATTGGTTGATTTCTAATCAATATGTCATTGAAAAACTCCACCTCTCTCACTATTGGTAGAACAGAGAAATACGATGGAGACATGTTAGGAAACTTTACAATGATAGGAGGAAGATCCCCACCCATTGAATCCCCCTATAGGTTAAAAGAAAATATGATGTCACATTCCCGAATTCAGGATATGAAATTCTTTATTTACTTGACTGTGGTTCCAATTCTTCATGAAAGATAAGATGAACATCACTATGTATACTAAAGTAGATACATCATTGATTATAATAAATTCAGGAATTCTTGGAAATGATCTAATAAATATAAAATATGAAATCAAGATACTTTATATAAAGAACTAGATAACTCCAAACTAGCTCATCATTTGATAGAGTTAAGACACAGGCTGGACTACAGATACCCTTCTCTCTCTTTGTTCCAAGGGGTGTAATAATATCCATTTAAATAGATAGATTCTCTATATTAAGATTACGGAGGATAAAAAGACAGGTTTAGATAAAAGAGTGATATTCACTAGTGTTTTAAATAGTAGTCACTAAGGACGAAGAAATGGTAATCAAACATATCACATTAAATAGACCCATGTTTTCTTCATATGGACATTGTTCCACTACATGAAAATGCTTCATTATAGATGATCATGGATGGAAACCTCTTGAATCTAAAGAATTTAATTTCCATGCAGTGTTATGAGAAGTTGACTATCATGTCCCACTATGTGGAGTATAGTAGTTATGAAGAAAAATCATTAAGTATTATGAATGTCTGTAGGAGAAACAGTGATTGCACTACTACAAAAAACGGACTATATCAGCGCTCAAAATGGGGTTTAACAGTGCTAAAAAAGAACTGTAAAGCTCAGCGCTAATATAGGGGGGTCCCTTTTATCAGTGCTCTGAAAATCGCTTATAAAGGAAACTTTTATCACTAATAAAAAATCACTGATAATAGAAAAAAAATAAAAAAAAATAAAAAAAATAAATAATTCATGGGGAGAGCTTTCATCAGCGCTTGACCGCCCATTTATCAGAGTCAAGAGATCTCCCTCATGCTTCCCTTCCCACACATCCTCACACGCATGCACCACCTTTGCCTCCACCCGAACTCGAACTCGCAACCTCCCCATTACATGGCTACACCTTTACCACTAAGCTATTTCGTTATTTTCTCGATTTAATGATATATCTCTTCATATATATTTATATATAGTTATATTTATTCGTATATTGATATATATTAATATAACTATAAATATATTTATTCATATATTAGTATATATATATATATTCCTTCGTATATTAATTTATATTTATATTTATTTATTTATATATTTATTTTTAGTTATAATTTTTTATCCGTATATTTATTTGTATATTAATATATACTTATATGATTAGTTTCAATTAAATTTCTGAAAAATGTTTTGGATGTGTGTTTATAATTAAATAAATAAATAAATACATACATATATATATATTTACAACACACAGACACACACACAGACACAAACACACACAAACACATATATATTTATGAATAAATACATATATGTGTGTATTTGAAAATCCATAAAATGTTAAAATGATCATAAAATATAATCTAGAATCCCATTTTAACTCCAAAACCTATCAAATTGAATAAATTGAAACAATCTTCGATATGATATGTTGTAAAATCTTAAGGGACGTCCAGAACAGAAGTTATACTTGTTTTAATGTTAACAAATCGGGTTATCCTGACTAAAAAATTAATTTTGGAGCCCTTCTAGGCCTTTTTTGGCCTCAAAATATGTGAAAGTGGCTTCACTAGGTCACCAGTGCATAGAGATCGTCGTTGTCTCCGATTTGATATATTTCAGAGCTCAAACAAACACCCGGATCAAATTTTATGATTTTTTGAATTTTGAGTTACATTTTCAACTTATTTTAGATCTTTTATTAATTGTTATGATTTTTGTGTCTTCAAATTATTATTAAATGATTTTTAATCGATAATAATTAGTAAATTATAAATTATTATTATTTTTTAAAAATATTTTAAACCTATTTACACTAAATTTATTATATATTAAATGTAATATTTTTTTATACCTATATAAAACATATTTAAAAAATATATATTATATTGATATATGAATAAATATACTTATATAAAAATAATTTAATTTTCATGATTTTTTTTGAAATATAATTTCTTTCAGTGCTGATAAAGCCCCCCTTTTTCAGCGCTACTAAAAGAAGCGCTCATAAAGGGGTCCCCTTTATCAGCGCTAAAAAAAGCGCTGATAAAACGGGGCTTTTATCAACGCTAAAAGAAAGTGCTGATAAAGGGGGGCCTTTATCAGTAATTTTTTTGAGCGCTGATAAAGAGGTAGTGCTTCCCTCACCCGTTTTTGTAGTAGTGTTGGCTGCCTTAGTGCAAACCCTCCTAGAATGTCTTAGATCTCCACATAGGTAGAAATTCCCAGTTCAATCTCCTAGAAGTGTAGCCAATCTAGAATGAAGCTAATATCTAGAAATTCCAAGAGGATCTATTGGCTTTTGTTTTCCTTTCAAGGAACTAACACTTCAAGTTGGTGAAAAAAAAGAACTCCCATTATCCCTGACTTTGTGGGTAAGTCCATCTCAACCATCATCACCCTATCCAGTATGTCATCATTAGTGGGAATCATCCGAAATAAAACAGAAGAACAAATATTTGATCGATGTGCTAACTCGAATGGTTGAGATTTAATCCTCTCGTTTGACACAGTCTCAATAGAAAAAGGCATCATCTCTAAAAAGTGATTTGAAAACCCAGTAAGGGTTTTTTCAGCCTTCTCATTCTTAAAAAACTCCACATCCTTGGACAACACCATTAACATTGGGTATAACAGATTAGTGAAGATAAACATTAAGTATTTCCAATGTAAGCCCTCACGTTTCAATGTTGTCACCATCATGTCCCACTATCTTCTACTCGGTCCCTCCAACACGAAGGTGGCACACTTCGCCCTTCCCACTTTTTGTATCTCCAATAACACAAATAGAAATTATATCTTGCCCAACCATTCCTCAACCTATTGAAGATCAATAGATTCATTAATGATTGGTGGCTTCTAGAAAATGAACTCTTGAGACTGATCTTGAAGAACATCTCCCCTGAGGATCTAATGTTACAACATGAGAATAATTTGGAAGGGATTTTTATCAATGAGCATGGATAATGCACACAATCACCACAATGAGATTCAGATCAATAATAAGATTTGCTTGTTTTGGTTTAGCAGCATCCATTTCCTATATCTGGATTTCATGTCTTCTCATAGGCATGATGCTACACAACATAGAAAAAAACAATATGACATTATATTGGCCCCAAACTAAGTAGAAAGAGAAAATATTCGCAATAAAATGAAAAACAAGATTTTGATTTCCCTCTATTAAAATCATAATTGGGAATATACTAGAATGATTCAAAAATGACTTTCCCTAACCACACATAGTGACTTGAGGTTCATTATAGTGAAATATGGATATGCACCCAGTAAAAACTACCCCCTATGTTCTGAAAATAATAAAGAACAAAAACTGATATCAAGAAAAAAGAAATATGAAAATCCTCCTCTGATACTAATTCATAAAAAACTCTCCTGGGTACCATGGTAAGATGATAACTGAACCGGTGCTGATATAACCCGAAGTGAATTAATTATCCCTGTGGGTCAGCTATTTCCACCTGGATTCCTATAACATAAATTAGGAATGATTTTCCCATAACAATAAAGAAGAAAAAGATATAAGATAATATGAATATCAAGAAAAACTCCATTATGAGTAATGTACTAGAGTACAACTTGGAACAAAATCCAAATTAATAAATCCCAATGCACTTTAATAGAACAATAACAACAAAGACTATAAGGTCATAACTCAACATATCTAAAGCTCAATATATGGATCCATATAAAAGTGACCAGTTTTCTTTACTAGAGCCTAGAATAGGAAAGTCTATAAACACTGGAAGGCAAAATTATAGTGTGATCTTAATCCTTGTAGGATACTACCAAATATTCTATAACCGATGCCAAATATTAAATATCCAAAGAAAATATTTCAAATGTTCCAAATAAATAGTTTTGGAAATTTAAAATCATATTTAAACAAAACAAGTAATACACTTTCAAAAAGATAGAAAATATATTCAAAGAACTTGCTTTACTTTATAAGATAAGGATTATTTTTTAAATAATGGATTTTATAAAAAATTGTATAAATAGTTTATATAAATATATAAGGCATGTAATGTAGTTAAAAAACATTGGAATACATTTATATCTCAATATAACATATAAAAATAATCAGCATCCTCCTCTATCAGAAAGTATGATTATATTAAATTGCTATAGGATTCTACAATCTCTATATGAACTCACTAAAATTATTATACACTCATCCATATGACATTGGCCAAAAGAGACTCATCACTACCCTATCAGAGATGCTACCCACTGTGTGTATGTCTTAGAGTGGTGTAATTGTGTAGTGTGTAACTAAATAACTCACCAATTATCTATGTTCATCATTCTCTCGTACATGATGGGGGAACTATTTTATGATTTCTTAAAATATGATCATTCTCATTATTCAATTTAAAAAATTCCTATTTTTTACATTTAAAACCTCAACATGTTTTATTAAAAAACATTTCTTTTCACAATATAAAACCAATGGGTTTCTATAAAATAATTTTAAGCCTCTTTCATGAGTTTTAAATCCATTAAAAATGAAATACATCCTTTTGAAAAATAATTTTCACAATTAAATACAACAATTTAATTGAAAAAATTCCATCAAAATGCACCATTTTAATTGAACAATTTAAATCGGTTAAAATTCTAAAAACCCAACCAAATTCATTGGAATTGGGGGTTCCAAAATTTGAAGCCAAAAACCATTTCATATAATCCAATTCATTAAAATTAGGTTTTTATATGAAATTAAAATCTTTTTAGGAAATTTAATTTAACTTAGCTATTGAAATAAATCATGCTATGAGATGGAAATCAATTTGGTATTGAGACAAAACCTCATACCTCTTTCCCAAAGAACGACACTCACAATAACATGCTTCAATAGTAATGAAGGTGAAGGAGATATTGAAACTCAACATATGGGCAATTTCCAACACCACATGTCATTGATCCATCAATCCCTATATGATCCATAAAAATACCAAGAGGAGAGATGGAGAGAAATTAAATGAATGAGGGAGAACCATTACCACAGAATCAAAACATAGAAGTAATGAAGATTTGATGCTAATCAAATTGAACCGGATAGTGGGGTGCTCTCTAAAAATATATAGAGAGGGTATGGGGTCAAGATCCAAGAGGTTTTGGAATTATATACTGAGCAGTACTGAAATACGAATTACATAAGGCCTGGCATGGGTCGAGTCATGACATGTTCCAATTGTTCATGATGTGTCGGCCATGCTGGAAAAGTACGCAAAAAACTCATCTCTTCATGTTAAAAACCCATTATTCAATACCTACATGGTTTTTAACACAGGTACATGAAATGTAAAAGCTAACAACATGATCTACCAGTTCATGAAATGATCTCCCAATCCACGACAAGCATCTATCACCTTGTACACGACGTGTACTTTATGTACATGTCGTGTACCTATTCTACAGGCAGCAGTAAACCCAAGAAAATATCCTAAAAGAATTTTTAACCTAACATGAACATAGAAAAGGTTGAAAATTACATGATCATGGTAAATAGATGTTACAATAAGGTTGAATGAGATATAATCCACCGAACACTGGATATATAATTCAATATAGACCAAGAGGAAGAGATTTAGATAGAAATTTCTTTCAAAAATAAACAACGGTAATGGATATATAATGTTCCATCATGTTTTTAAGAAGATAGATAAATATATAGTATTTAATATGTTCATAAAAGTAATTCCTACCGGAGATAAATTTAAAAAATATATATATTAATCCTGATATATAACCTCACCCAAAACACATTGGTCATTTTTTACACTTAAAACAAGTTTAACTGCTTCTACATAATGTATTATTTCATAGTGGACCACCATTCCATTTCATGACCAATTTATAATGTGTGAAAAGACATATTACTAAACACCATAAGAGGGTACCATATAATAGGTTTGTAAAATATTCCATTTTCTAAATTCCATGGTATTTTCCGTATCATGGTGGAACTTCCCAACCCATATCCATGTTGCCTGTAAAAGACCGAATCACCATGACAACACGATCCACAACCACCACATCACATGATGTGATACACCAATTTAATATTAGTGAAAAATAAAATCAACCACTCTCAACACCCTGACATATAGAACCAATTTTAAATATTTTACACGCACTAGTTAATCATAACAGCACCACAATTATGAACCACGATCTCAATCTTTTTTCCATGTCCATGGTCCTTATTTCCCATTGGTGGACTCACCCATACACCAGGACCATCAAAATGAAAGACCATAAAGATATTTTTTAATCATCAATATATATCTCACAAATCATGTAATAAGAGAATATACGATTCAAGGAATAGAGATACGATTACATGTGTGGCATACTAAAGCCTAGAGAACTAATACATCATTATCTAATGTTAGTCTTCTCAAAAACATATTATAACCAATCCGTGTTACCTATAACAATAAAATGTAATAATATAAAACATACCAAAATATAGGGGTTTCATATTTTCAAACCCATTAGAAATTAAATCCTCAAAATGATGGAGGTATAAAGTGTCCATAAATTTGGACAGACTACATGTCTATCATACCTTATCCCACTCTAAAACAACTTGATTATCTCAATGATGCTATGGAAAATAACATACCAATTTTAGTCATAATCCTAATAAGGATAAAATATTTTATATCTAATGAAATGATTCATAGTGGTAACCTTGTGAATTTATTAATCATTAGTAACCCATTATAAAAAACTTACACTGCCTGAGGAAGACTCACACTGAAGATTTATAGTCAGGTAATATTTCTGAAATACAGAGAATAATAAATTGATTTAATTTATCTTTCCAGTAACAATAATATAATAATGAATTGAATTAATTAAAAAAATAAAAATTGATATAATAGATTTTATAACACTTAAAAAATTCTATATTAAGAATATCATAAGAACGAACTATGGAAAAAGGAGGTATTAATGATATTCTACATAAATAAGCATTTCATGCATTTATAACCCTTACAACATATGAATCTAATAATGTTCCTGTGCAAAATTCATCGAATAATAATTTAATTGAATCATGCCTGGTTGTTTACTAGGTCATGTGCCACTTCAATGACTTATTTTTTCAAATATATTTCGGTGATTTGAGAGTAAAATCAATAAATAATTAACTCAACAACCTATATATGAAAACCAAAAAAAGTTTCTCCCTATGAATTTGTGAATTATGATTGAATTACTTTAAATATTTTGATATTTTTCATTTCATGAAATACAGAGTACACTCTTTCTTATACAAAAACACTATGTCTGGATTTCATTGTATGAAACCCCATTTTAATCATACATTAAAAACAAAACATATATTAAATTTTGGTTCATGAGAAAGTATTTTTGTTTTTTTTACACACAATAATGAGTCTACTTGATATCTTATGTTACGCGAAAGATAATGCTTTACCAAAATAACATATACAATTAATGTTATTAATATAATTATAATATAATTATCACATAGCCATGAAATATACTTACTTAATTATAAAACTATTTTTTAGACATGAATATAAAATTAATAATTTGGTTATCAATTAGTTTTAAATTAATGTATAAACTATTTGAGAATAAAAAAATCCCTTTTTTATGAAAGCTATTTTTCTACATACAAAAATTGGTTTTATATCAACAATATTAAACCACCCATTTATGTTGATTTTTTAATAATATTTAAATATTATATATTCAATAAGTATTTTATACTCATATATTATATTTTGTATACATAAAATAAAAACAATCCAATTTTATGAATAAAAATATTTTTTTTCAAAAAATTAACTTGACAAAAAATTAATGGAGAAAATAGTTAAGATCTAATTTTTGAAATTTTTTTATTTTTTACAATCAAAATAATCGGAAATTTATAATTTTAAAGATCAGAATTTATATTGGGTGAATTTTTTATATTTTTCTTAGAAGTTTCATTTTTTGATGAATATTGGAAAACACTGGATTTTAATGCTACACAAATTTATCAACTAATTTTTTATATTGTCATGTTTAATTTTAATATTATTTTATATTATAATTATACCAATCGTACAATTTTTAAACGAATTTTATTAATCATATCAAATTTAAAATTGAAATTGGATATAAAAAATTTTCAATCTTTTGGACATTTTGACCTTAAAAACATGTCTTCTTGCTATATTTATGGGATTAAATATAAAATAATTTCTACTAATTATTTGATTTTAATTTGTAAAAATGTATTAAAAATTTTATTTGATAATAAATTATTATCTTTAACAATTAAAACATATTTTTTTAAAAAAATATTTGAGAATGTGATTAGAATTATTTTCATTGAATAAGAGAAAAAATAGCCTAACAAATGTATAAACCTTAAAAATTACGCCCAAAATGATTTATAAACCTGTAAAAACCATTTAATGTCTATATATCTGCTCTATAATCACTTTTATATTATTTGGAAGGTTTAGTTTGATCCACATGAAAAGGGATGACTCTGGATGGAAGTTCATTATTTAAAATTTACAAAAATTCCACTCCCCCTCTACTATAAGAAGGAACTCACCCCCACACACTTATTGACACAAATAATTCTCATTTTTCTAAACAAAATCATCCAAAATCACCTCAAAACATACATAATTTCATAATAAAATCTTTTTATACGCAATAAAGGCATCCACGGAAGCCCATTTCATTAAACAAAAAAGAGTTACCCAAAGAAGAGGTACCATAATTTCTTACGATATTTTTTTTATTTTCATTATCCATCCCCTAAATGATTTTTAATGAGATTATTATGTAATAAAATAAGATATATAAATACTGTTATAATTTTTTCTAATTTTTGTTACCCAGACATATAATCAATTCTATAAAATGGGGAACAAACTTACCATAATTGTGTACGACGAACTACCATCCCAGGAAACGATGTTGTTCATTTTCCCTTACCCATATCATGGTTTGGAATACTGATAAAATATCTTTTTATATATAATAGTAATGATATTGATGATATTTTTATTCTTCTTTAATTATTTAATAACACATCCCTTCCTGATTTTATTTTTTGAAAATACAATAACTTTGTTTATGGATGTATAGACTGTCGCCTCCTCGAAGCAATGTGATTGACTCAAACATTTCCTGGAATATATTAAGGGTGATTTTAGTAAAATTATATGATAAATATGAAATACTATTCATAATAATATTATATGTTTTACATATATTCATATATCTCGTTTACTTTTTATCTTTTATTATGATAAGAAAATATATTCCTTGTTAATTCCCGCATAAACCCTAAAAACTCCAATAGTGGTGTCTTCCATTTCATATTTCAATATTTTATAGAGTAACATAAATAATTATATATATTATATATATTATATTTATATCATGTTTTACATTATTAAAATAATTAAATTGTGATTTCTGTAAGATGATTAGGAAGGATAAGTAAAAACATATACAAAAAATAAGGATGTTACATAAAACATAAGATTATGATGGAATGGTTAATAAATTGTATTATAAATTTATAATAAAATAATGTGTATAATTTTAAATAATAATATTTTTCTGTGGAATATTTAAATTATTATTATATTTATTTTATAATATTTTTGAACATTTAATAAGAAATTTAAGACCTAAGGTATGGGTTTTCTCATATAACTTTTTATATTCGTGAGATACTAGATTTATTCACAACTATTCTGTGGTGTATATAAATCCCATGAATTTATTTTATTATTATTATATTTAAATTTATAAGAGTTTTTATTTATAATTGATGATATTTGATTTAATTGGTTTATTTTTTAAATAATACCAAATTAGTAAAGTGATTTTTTACTAATGTTTCTATTGTTGATATACATGCCATGATATGCACCTATATTTTTCAATTGGGACTATATACTACCCTTTTTCAAGTTATATATTGAATATACATCTTTAAGGATATTTTTAGATTAATTTAATTATATTATGTCATGTGTAGTGTGATTTAATGTTACTTATGTGGTAATTGTTTATTGGAACAATTTTTATAAAATTTGGTATTTATGATTACTAAGAATGTATTCTTAATAAAATTAGTCATTAACTTTCTATTCAGTTATAAATTTATGTTCTTTCAACACCATGTTTTCTAAATACAGAATTTGAATTGTATTATGTTTAAAAAGCGTTTTAAACGTTTTCATGAACTTTTTACATGTTCTCATGGATTTTTTGCATAGTTATTCAATATTATTTTATATTTTTTTCATGAAAATGGGTTTAACATTATATTAATCCTTGGATTTATTTTTTAAACATATCTCTGAAGACTAAGTTTTAAAAATGTGTCCATTGATTATTTAATAGTTTTCTTGGTGTTTTCAAAGAAATTGATATTCAAATTATTATAAATCCTCTTTTATATATATTTAATGCTATCCTAAATTAAATTGGTTTTTATGATGAATTGTGTTTTAAATATCATTTTTGAGGTAAGAAAACATATTTTCCTCATGAAATGTTTTAAATGAAATTTTTAGGACTTATTAATAAGATATTGATCTTTTAAATAGTTTTATGAATATTAATTCCTAAATACATAACATTTTCCATAATAATGTTTTTGTGTGATTTTTCAAAACACTTCTCTATATAAGATGACTTGCTTTTTTATAGTTTATGGTTTACCGGGGATATTATCCCAAAATACAATTAATATTATTTCATGAATGGATTATGTTTTGATGATATTATTTTTATGTCACCCATTCCTCTTCCATAGGTTATATTCCTTTTTAAACAATCTTATCTTCACGGGTAATGATTTGATGCAATGATTATGTGACATATATCATTTCCATAGTTAATGATGTAATGAAATTTTTTTGAGAACCATTTCATTTCATATGTTCTGATATGATTTTTATGAAACCGTTATATTTTTAAGTGTCTCAAAATGATGAAATATTTTTTACCTTGTGTAACATGATTGTATTATTTTATTATGTGATTTGTGGGACCAATAACTCCCTCAATTTCATTGGGTGATGATTTATATCACATAAGATAATGATGGGAAATAATTAAACAAGCCATATAAACAATGTGATTCTTGTGTGTTCTGATCCACTATGGGATGATGGGGAAACCCAATCCACTATGGGATGATGGGGAAACCCAATCCACAATGGGAAGATGTAGAGACCAGATCCACTATGGGAAGTTATGGAAATTGGGTCCCTTAAATGGAAATTACTTCAATTTTGGAGGGTGGTGTGTCCTACCCAAAAGGTTTATTCCCCTTGATGTTCCCTAATATGTTTCTTAAATGATCATTAGATTTTATGGAATGATCGTTATGAGTAAAATTGATTAAATATTCAAAATTTAATGTATGGACATTGTTGCATGTCCATAAGTAAATGAGAGGTGTTGATTTAATTTCCATAACTAAATTAGAGAGCCTATTTCTATTTATACAAGATAAAAAAAATTTAAACATATTTTCAAGCCAAATTTTTGTTTCTTATGTTTATGCTATACTATCATGGAATATTCTCCATGAAATATTTATAATTATTGTCTTATGAAAATGAAATCATTATTATCAGACTATTGAGTACGATAAGTGATGTGAATTTTATGATATTCTAATGTTGTGATAAAATTTTCATACTCTTATTCTCATGTTTATTCTTCCAAATCATCCATTTTTACCTTTACCATGAATTTAAACCCACTAAATTCTTTTGATTCCTTTCCCCATTGAAAGAAGAAATGTTTTAAGTACATGTAATAAAGTGGAGGATCTTTGAGGGATACATTGAAGATCTTTGGAAATTTTAGAATATTGTTTTTCAATGTTTCCAATGTCAATCACATATTAAGGTCCTCAAGCATGAATTCTTATAATGTGAATAATAATAATAATAAACAATGTAATATCTATGTACGTTATGTCTGGGTCACATTCGTTAGAATCAAAGAAAAGGTTTAGTCATCCTTGGAAATCTAGAATGAGTAATATTTAGTGATAACCCTATTGATATTTTTAAGGATATGTATAGGGATGTATCTATGGATAATACTAATGTTTCAAATATTTAATGGTAGGTGTCATAATATTGACATACAATTATAAATTATTCATGATTATATAGTTTTACTTGATGATATGTGTTGCTAACACAATGATTTATGTTTTGAGTCAATATATATAACTTCAAAGAACTAGGTTAATGTTGAATGTGATAAAAAATTTGTTAATGGTTATTAAAATTGGATGATCACTACAATGAAGAATGTAATAATAATTCCGAATCAGTTTTCAAAGAACATGATTAATGTGTACCTTAACTATCTCTCATAATCGCTAATAAAGATAAGGACAGAGGTTTTTGGCAGTTTAAGGAATTGAGACCATAGAGGAAAGAAGATTAAGTTTCCTTTGTTTCTAGAATGCTAAAAGAATCACCCATGTTAATTTATTATAGGAACCCGATGATTATTAGACTTTGGAATATATGTTCTCAATTCTAGTAACTACAAAGTGAAAATGAATTGTTTAATTAATGCAATGGATGGGAATTATGGAATTCAAAAGGTAATATCAATAAATGAATGATTTAAATGTCTAAACTATGTGAATTGTGAGAATAACTTTCTTGCGTGGAATAATAATTAAGAGAATTAGTATGGTGGTACATATATTGATTTATCTTTAAATGATGAAGATACCACAAGCCACATATGAAGTTATGTGTTGTGTTAATAGTATTGGTGATATAAATGACAAAATTGTGTTTGATAAATATTAATATATTATTATTATTTCATATATTAAGTAAACATTATTGTACCATAATCCCAAGAATACTAGTTAATTTTTCAAGAAGGATGTGCGATTAATGTTGTATTTTTGTTTAATTCGATGATTTTTTTTTCAGAATCATGAAATATATATGTATATTCAATATAAATTTTTAATTATGGATTTTAATGTATATGGTTAATTGTGTTGATGAATTAGAAATTTTATTTCACTAAAATGAGATATTTTGATTAATGGGTGGTTTCTCTTATTGTGTTCATGATATTGTGTAAATTTCATTTAGTTTGATAAAAAGATGGTTGATATAGATAAAGTATATTTTTTAGTATTTAAAACCTCAAAATAGATAATGTATTCATTGAAAAAGTTTTTTTTCATATCGTCGATGAACATTACATCATTTTTCAATTTATGGAAAATATCCAGTAATATTGGAAAAAATTAATATTGCATGTTTTCCATAAGGATTTATGGTAATTTTGGCTTTTACCAAGATTCAGAAGAATAGATGATAAATGTAGTCACATGATATGAATGTGACAACCAATATCTATATTAGGACACCTGTAAGATCACTATTAATCTGTATTTGGGAATTTTTGGGATGATCATTCTTTTGTTTTGGACATTCATTTTTTAGAATGTTTATATAGTTAAACAATTATGGAATAGTTTTTATAACACTTCCGAAGAATTTTTAGAGATTAAAGTATTATCTCACCATATGGGGATTGATGAATATTTGAAAACATTTACATGTCATTTTTCTATGATGATATCTAAATATATTTGGAATTACTTATCATTATATGTATAGATATCATGTTCTATTAGTAATTCTAGATTGAGAAATTAACATTCTTTTCTTGGAGTAAAATATGATGTGGAAATTGATCAATTCACATCCAAAGTGTGATATTTGTCCTATAAATGTTAATAAAATAAAGTGAGTGTGCATTAAATTTAATAAAAATTATTCAACTCTATAATAAATGTATTGTAATAAAATTTTGATATATTATCTTAATTTTTTATGATATCAATTATCTATTTTTAGCTTCTTCGGTTTATGGTTCGTGTGTTGTTATCATTATTTGGATCAGAAATTTTATTGTTGTTAGTGTTCTTTATCAACCTCTATAGTAATTTAATACTTTCATCCATGTATAATAATTTCTCTCGTTTAATGTTATTCTATGAGGAAACCTAGTTTTGAGTCGCTTTGGGTACTCATTATGGTTATAAAATTCCCATTTTAAAGGATATTTTAGTATTCATTTTTAGGATGTGGGTTTCTAAGAAAATAACATTAATGGGTAAAAAATTTGATTACACATTTGATTTTTAGGTTTAAATTTATTTTAAGGAAACTAAAATGTATCACCATGAGTATTTGTGAATCAAAAATCAGTCTAATTTAAACTTTTTGATATTTTTTAATTTATTATTCCCTAGATATAGATTTTTTTCATATGAAAAAAGATGTGTGGTCTATGTTATATATAACACCAAGTAAATTTAACATTACGAAAAAACATATATATGAGATTTCAGTACACACAACACTATATTTGTCTTGTGTTTCATACAATACTGATTCCATTTGATAGCCTTTTTTACACGCATGATAATTTATTTCTGAATGAAAATATTCTATTAATATTATTATAATTATCACCTAGTAGTTAAGAGGTAAAATATGAATGTGATTTACTAAATTATGAAACTATGGTTTAAACAAGTATATAAAATGAATCAATTCATTTTCAATTAGTTATAAATGAATGTATAACTATTTTACAATAACAAAATTCCTTTTCTAGGAAAAGTATTATTTTACACAGAAACACTATTTTCATCAGAATTTAATTAATGTTACCACTACTGATGAATTTTTTAAATAAATATTGTATCATATGAATACAATCAAATTTTTTGATACTCATATAATAGAATTTATAGACATTATATAAGAACAACTCAAATTATATGAATAAGAAGATGTATTTTTCTAAAAGATAATTTTTCTGCCTTTTAATTGTGAACCTATTTTAAATTGTTTTTTTTCAATTTTTTTTATTTCAAAAATAAATTATATAATAATATGAAAATTTACAATGGGTGATTTTATGGTATTTTAATTAGATGTGTCAATAATTGATGAATAATAAAAAACATGGATTTTTAAATCAAACCCACTTTTTCATCTAATTTAATTATATATTTAATTAATATGGTACTTTTTTATGTATATAGATTATCTATACATAAAATAATCCAATTTAGGTCAGAATATTAAATAATACATTGATATCAGATATAATAACATTTCACTCATTTGGAGTTTTTCAGATCAACAACTCATCAGCTCGTCATATCTATGTGATTCAATTTAAATTAATTTCTTCCAATATAAGAATTAAACTTAAAAAATGGTTTATATATTTTAAACATCATAATTTATAATTTATTAGATTGGAAACATAGTTTTTGGACAGAAATATTACTGAACGTTATTGAAATTAATTATAGTGATTAAGGAAACAATTTAATTACAAACGAGTAAACCTTTAGAATAAGGCCTAATTGACAGAGGAACATGTCAAAAATCCTTTTTTTCAATATTAGACTCTATAATCCCTTTAAATTTATTTTTAACATTATGGTTTTAAATTTATATGGTTAAACCATGAGAGGAAATCCCTATTCCCAAATTAACTAGAATACCACAATTCGTCTACTATAAAAAGGTATTCACTCCTCCCACTTATTAACACCTATAAAAAAATTTTCTTGGAAAACGTACTAAAATATATCCACCCAAAACCATAACCTCATAATAGAATCCTCCCTTTTAGGATAATTTCTTACAATCAATTCCTTTGGAACAGAATGAAAAGAGTTTCCCAAAGAAGAGGTAACATCCATACACAATCTGTTTTGTTTAATTTTAATTATCCACCCCTCATGAATTATTATTCCATGTTTATAAAATATAATACATAAAAAAATACTTATATATTTATATTCAAATCTGTTTACAAACACCTAAATACTCTCCAATCTTTAGGGTAACAAATTCACTGTTCTTGTGTACGGTGAACTACAACATCCTGAAACGATGTTGTTTATTTTTTAGTTACCAACTACCATGTTTGGTAATTATAATAGAAAATATGTTTTTATATTATATATGTGATATTTAAGATGTCTTTATTCTTCTATAATTATTATGTAAGACATACCTTTTTAATTTAAATTTTTTAAATATATGATCTTTTTTTTAGATATGTGGACTACCGCCTCCTCAATAAAATATGATTAATTCATAACTTTCATGAAATGCATTAAGTATGGATTTATTAAAATTATATGATAAATGTGACACAATTGTGATAATTTAATTATAATATATATATATATATATATATTACTCTCTTTCTTTCAATTTGGCAAGCAAACAGAAACTGTCTTCATGCGTATATAGAGCATACTCTCACCCTAAATAGTTTACTCTATTATGTATATATATATTTATATTATAGATTGATAAAAATTATTATTTATATAATATAAATGATATTTATATCATGATTTAAATTATCGTAATAAGTAAAAGATGATATATGCTTGATGTTTGAGAATAATATTCCCAGACATATATTAAAAAACAGAGCATATATTACCAAAAATGTATTATTAACAAATAATTGTTAATACATCGTAAATATGAAGTAACAATAAAATCATATAAGATATTAGATATATTAATATAATTATTTTTTTAGAAAAATAATAAAATTTTATTTTTATAATGTTGTTTAGAACGTGTATGATGATTGTCAACACTTATGAAATTTGTTTTCTCATCTCACTTTTTTATATCCATGAGATACAAAATTTATTTACCACTCATTTATTTTATGTAGTGTATATACATCCAAACAATGTATTCTGATATTGATATAAATAAATTTATTGGTATTTACTTATAAATTTTTTATATATATTTCATTTTATTTATTGTTCAAATGTTACCAAATTGGTAAAGTGATTTTTGTCTCAAGTTTCCTTGTTTGAGATACATGTAATGTTATGAACCTATATTTTTTTATAGGGTGCATATAATATCAATTGACATGTTATATCTTAAATCCACTTATTTAATGATATTTTAAATATTACATAATTTTATTCTCCCATTTATATTATGATTCAATGTTATTATTTTGGAAATAGTTTATTACAATAATAACATCATTTATCGAGATTTTTAATAATTATGCATATATTTTGGAACTTTAATGATCTATATACAAATAAAGCTCATGAATTTTATTCCCATTTATTTAATAATGATATATTTTTGTTTTTGTACTCTTTTTCCAATCATTGGTGCTTCAGATAATTAATAATGTTCTTTTAAGTAAATCTTACATTATCTCTCTATTCGGAAAAAAATTTCTATACCTTCAAAGACATTATTTCTAAAAAAATGTTTTAAAATTGTTATTGGATTAAAAATTATATTAAATTTTTTCATCATACATTTATATTTTTTCAAGGAAATAATGTTCGGAAAATATTTTCATGCTTATTTTTTAAGTTTTATTGAATGGGGTTTCCAAAATAATTTGAAGCCTTATTTTTATTTTTTCAAAAGAATTTTTGGTATGAATGGTTTTAAAATATTGGTATATATTTTATTCTAAGTTTCTATAGGTGTTTTCGAAGGAGGATTTTAGAAAAATATTTTCATTATTTCTTTGTATGTTATCAATGATACATTAAAAGATAAAAATTTTCAAGATCATTTAATTTTGAAGAAGAATTTTTCCAAGAGGAAAAGATAATTTCCAAGAGAAATGTTTTCAATGAAATGGTAAAGCCATCCTTATAATAAAATAGTTTTTGATATGGTTTCATGAAACATGATTTTTAAATAAATAGAATTTTACTTTTTAAATGATCCACCTGATCTTTAAAAACATGTTTCCATATGACATAATTTTTTATTGTTTTTGATTTATTGGAGACATTACCCTATACTTCCTTATTTTATTTCATTAATGGTTTTTGTTTTGATGACATGATGTTTATGACACCCGTTAATCATCCACGAGTTATATTCTATTATAACGAACTTCGAATCATGGGTTATACTTTGTTTAATTAATATGAGACCTATTTTTTCTAATAGTACTGATATCACAAAATCATTATGGTGCACATTTAATTTCATAGGTAATTTGTATGATGTTTATGAAACACATTTCATATTTTTCATGTTATGATGAATTATTTATTATATTGTAGAACATGTATCTATTATTTTATCATGTGATTGTTTGGACATATGACTCCCTAAAATGAATAGGTTGAGGATTTATATCTCATGGGATAATGATTTAAAACAATTCGATGAGCTTTAACCACAATGGGAAACATGTATGTACTATTACACTATGAGAAGATAGGAAATCCTGATCCATTATTGGAAGATTGAGAAACCTAATCCCCGATGGAATGAGTGGGAAACTGGATCACATATAAGGATGTAATTGTGGATAGGTATGGTGGTGCGTCCCTCCTAGAAGGTGTAGTCACCATAATGTTCCCTAATCAGTTTTTAGATATAATACTTGTATTTTAGGGAATAATTTTCATGTAAGAACCTGATTAAGTGTTCCTAATGTTATCTATTGACCTGTTTGAATGTCCATAATTTTATGTGATAGCATAATTCCATGTCCGTAAATTAATGAGTGGATCTATTTTAATTTACACATCTTATCAATGTTATAAAGTTATGTTTATGCATCAAGTCTATGTCTTGTTCTTATGTTATGATTTCATGAATTATTCTCTATGAATTCATTATGACTAATATATTTTTAAGAACCAATCATTATTCCATGACAATTTATTATTATATTTGAAATTTAGGGTATGATCTTATAATGTTATGTTCATTTTGTCACACCCTTATTCTCATGTTTATACTTACATATATCCCATGTTTACCCTTAATGAGCATAAAATCTAAACCCTTTATTTGGATTCCATTCCCCATTTATTAAAGAAAGGATTTAAATAGGAGTTATAAAGGGGATGGTCCTTATGGAAGATGTAGAAGATTCATCACCAAGTTATATGATTTTGTTTCCATGTTTCTGAAGACTGTAAACTATTAACTTCCTCCGACATGTATTTTTTTACTGTTATATATATTCATCTAAACTGATGTAGTATCCATGTATGTTAATCACGTGTCTCTATTGAAAACATTTTAATAGGTTAGTGTTCAATATTTACTACCTTTTTACACCTACCCAATATAGAAAATATATATTGATGTGAAGCTATCCATACCCATGGGGGAATGAAAATTGGATCTTAGGATATAAGAGATAATATAAACCAAGTTTCCATATCTATATTACTCATTTACATTATAGAATATCCAAATTTTAAGAGTGTTATATTAAAATAATTGGATGTATGTAGAAGTTGTCAAACAAGTAAAGAATATTTGTCACCAATTTGAAAATAATAATACATCTAATCTTATTCAACAAATGTGTGTGATATCAATTCAACATTTATGTCATCATTGATCCCATTATTAACTAATTCATATACAATAGGATATTGAATAATGATTATTGAAATCTATATACCCTGAAGTGTCAGACCTAGTTGGAGTGTTTCATGATGATACCATATATGATAAAACATGATAAAAGAATTGGAAATAAAAAAATAAGACTAGAGAATATAATTACTGAAGGAATATAAAAATTATTCCATTCAACTATCGGATGAAATAATACCCCACATTGATAAATCTATAGACATAATCATACACTCAATTACCCCCAATAAAATATCAAAGTGGGATAATAAAACTGATATTATACAGAATGAAAAATTCCATGATGATAAATTCCAAAAATATAAGGTTTTAAATAAATTGTAACAAAAATTTTAATATATGAAACCAGTCCCACAATTCAATGACTTTAATTAGAAATTAGTAATATATAGTTCCTTGATCTACTAGTGAGTACTCTTTTATATTATATTCACACCCCACCCAAATGAAAATTTTGAATAACTACATTAGAAGTAGTGAAAAATACTCCCCAATAGTTTTAATCAATAGGATATTGAATTATAAAAATTCCATCATCCCCATAGATATATCAATACAAAAATGTTAATGATAGTTAATCCTACCAATTCATTGATCATATATATTCCTATTGAGAAACGTGAGAAATTTTTATCCAAAAACAAACTATTTAAACTAAGTTGTTATTTTTTATTAGATAAGTAATCATTCTGACATGAATACGTTTGGTTCCATTTCCATGTATCATGTCATACACACAATGAAATCATCTAACCCAGCTATAATAATATAAATAATAATCACACAACCATAACTAAAAGATGATGAAAAAAAATAACTACAATCCAAAAAATTAAAATAACACAAATCTCCCCTAGGAAAAAATCCTACAATATCATTATAAGGCCTCAGCCTTAAATCTTACAAAATCTTAGTTAAGTCATGAATTATAATATTTTTCAATTTGAGGATATTTTCAGGTTTATAGTTTTGTAGAATTAGGCCACAACCCATACATCAAAAAATCAAAAAATACAAATTGGACACATCCGAACATTCTCCATTTTCCCAATAATTTTAAAAATATAATATATTGAATGAATTTTTATAATGGTAAATCTAAACAACATACAACATGATTCATTCATTTCCCTTGCCAGTCCTTAAGCCTTATGAAAAAATATTAAAATATATGGGATGAGAAAAAAATCATACCAATTGATATAAAAATAATTTAAATCATTAGATTAGTGGAATAATTGATACTAATATGAAATTTACCATAATATTCAACATACATTTACAATATTAAATATATTTTCTTCACATGAATAAAAAATAATCATTTTTCTCAATTAATTTTTCTAAAACCCATGACAAAAAAATAAAAACTCATTTTGTGGACATAGATCATCATATTCATAAAACCCTTTAAAACACATTCAATTGTAATGACCTTACAACTGATTTGGAAAATTATCATTACCCAATGCATTAGAGAGAAATAATAGGCCCTCCTGATTTAATATAGGGAAACCCATATTAGTTTTTATGGTATTTCCTTTCTCTATTTCTTCCACCCAATGTTAATCTATCATTATCATTTCAAGCGCTATATAGGTAACCCCATGTTAAGTAGAAATAGGCTTTCCCGACGCTATCTAGGCCACCCCATGTTAAGAGATAACAATATTTCCTTGTTCTATATGGGCCACCCTATTATATAATGATCAATAACCACTTTATTAAAATAATCAATAATTTTATAAACCACTTTTTAAAAACACTTGTAATCTCATATGGAAAATACTTTCACATATAAAATTCTTTTTTTCTTCTAGAGACAAATTTTCAATTCCAAAACTTGTATTTATTTAAAAACCCATTTTCAATACAATAATTTCAAAAACAAAATGTTGTTTTTTTATTTATGTACTATTAAATCATTTAAAAGAATATAGAAATAATATTGATGGCCATAGTGGTGGAAAATACATTGTCCCAATGTATGTCTATAATAGAACATTTCTTTTATCATCAATCAAAAGATTAATTATATAGGATAAAAAGTAGTACTTTAAAAAAAAAATTGAATGAAACTAAAAATGGATATAAAATTTTCTTACTTAACCTTTTATATCCTTATAAATAAATATGTAAAATAACATATATAATATTCACATGTAAAAAAGACATTGAAATTAAATATTTAATCATTAGAAGTACCCCATGCCACTTGGAGAATTTAAATAATAATCCCTATGAGGTATTAACATTTAGCAAAACATTAAATAACAGTAGAATAAATAGAATATTGATATATAATGTAAAATGGTCATTATATTCAACTTCTAAAATATTAAACTTCATATCATCAATACAAGCCTAATTTAAAGGTGATTGAGAAGAAATCACTTACAATCGTCGTAACATATGATTTGGAAACACTAAAATTGTTTACCATAAACTGAAAATTTTCAATACCATTAACATAAAATAATTAATGATATAATAATTCATAAGGTATATTAGATATGCGACATTGAAAACGTTGTGATTTGGATATATAACTCATAGATGTAAAAAGTGAGATAAAAAGACCTTACATTGAGTCTGACGTGTTATCCATGTGTTTATCCTCAATAATAATAAAAATATGTTAATTATTTACATTATTGAGACAATTTTAAAAATTATTATTACATTTATATCAGATTAAAAACATTTTATACAACTACTTAATAAATTAAATTCATGTTAGGTGTCTTGACAATATTCAGTTTATGTGTAAAACGAATACAGTAGGTACCCTATGGTAAAGGGGTTATTATATAAAATTATACAAAATAATAATAATTTCAAAAATACATTGATAATAAATAAATTATAATTTATAAAATTTAATTAATTATGGTTATGAAAAATTAACCAACGTTATAATAATAAAGATGATATGTTATACGTACGCATGAGTAACAATTTTTGAAAGATAATTATTTATTGAATTTAAGTAAAACATATCATTTCATAATTACAATTATATAATAAATAGCATATTATATAATCATATAACTTATAAATATAATTTTTTTTATGTAAAATGAATCACATCTCATCATGTAGGCGATAGTCCAGAGGTCCGAGAACGACATTTTAACTTCTTTAGTTTGTGAAAAGGGTTATAAAAAAGGATACATTGTTTTTAAATAAATGTAATTATTTCATTAATATAATATATATTTAATTTATTTTAAATATATTTAATTAATACTACTCTTAAAACATTCCATGTAATGCGTGAATGTATCACATTAGTTAGACGAGGTTATTGGCCACATTTCCATAAACAATATTATCGTATTTTCAAAAAAGGGAAAGAGAGAATGTATATATTATAGTAAAATTTCATAGGTATTAATAAAAAATTAATATCATATAAAAAAAATTCCATCATAATTCCCAACAATAATATATTGTAAAGGAATATTGAATTACATCGTTGTGCGAGGTGGATGATCGATATACACAACAATGGTAAGTTTGTTACCCATTTGATGAAAGTTTGTATAGGTGTATGATGAAACCTTAACATAAAAAAAAAATTAATTATACTGATGATACATAGGTTTTTTTACAACCACTTATTAAGAATATATGATTTTTTTGATAATTATATAATACAATTGTGATAATTTAATATTTATACCTATTTTTTCAACAACTCTTTTTTGGTTTACACAAAAGGAATTCCTTGGATTCATTACATACCAATGTTAAGATTATAGTTTTTGGGGAGGTATTTTATAGATTAATTGAAATGCGGTTGGAGGATCCATAATTATTTAAAATGATTGCATAAGTGGGGATAGTGAGTTCCCTTTTATTGTGGAATATTAGTGTCATTCTAGTAAATATAAAACGGTAAACTATTTTGGGATGTATCTCTTACCACATGTCATTAAAATTGATAAATAATAGATTAAATGGGATTTTGTTCAATCCACAATCACTCCACATAAAAATAATTTATTTTTTTCATTTTTTCTTTAGTCCTTTTGTTTTTTCATTTTTTCATTTTTTATTTTGTTAGCAAATGTCCAATACATGTAATATAGAAATTAAATATAATTTAATAGGATAATTACAAGAATATTTAGAAAAATTTAATATAAAACATTAGAACTAATTTATAAAATAATAATCCAATATCTGTTGGAAATTAATTTTGAATGACACATGTAACTTGCCTAGAACTACTTTGACAATAACTTCCCTTACAATGTTTTTACTATTTATAAGTCATAATGATCGTTATAAAAGATCAATATTAAATTTTATAGACCATGTTAAAAATTTATTAACACTTATAATAATTTTTATTAAGATAATATTTTTATAAATTTAAATTCATTTAATAAAATATCCTTATTTTTATTTACTAAATAATTAAATATTCCATGCATTGGTGTTTTATATGAATTTAATGTAATCATTTAATATATATAATTCAATATAAATTAGTATAAAAAAATAAGACAATTATATTCCCAAAAATATAATTATAACTAAATTTATGTTTATTACTCCCTGCTCTAGAGATTTATTAGTGTAAAATAGAATTAACGTTTCTTTTCTTTTTCCTTACTTAACTTTGTATATAGGTTTTTTTGTAGAATAGCCTACCGATAACTCATTATAATATAAAATAATGTGGAGATTGTACAAATATGACCATAAAATGGGTTTGGGGCATGTTTTCATCATTTATACACATTATATTAAATGTTAAATCATTTAGTAATCTTGTTTTAACACTTTTAGATGTAATTAATTTTAATAACATTCACAAATATTATTGGTAATAAAATTATGTTTAACTTATTAGAAATAATAATAAACATCAATTCCAAATATTTTTATCATTTTTTCCAATTTAAATTCATAGTTTTTCCAATAAAATAATTTAATATGTTTCCCACAGTCATTGTAAGATAGTGGATTTTTAAAGAGAAAAGTTCAAAATTAAGATATCTTTTATTATCTGATTTCAATGTGAAACAGAATACATTAACCTATATTGGTTTGAATGATGTATTATTTAAATAATAAATCATTAATACCAACTTCAAATACAATTTTACTATATACATAATTTATATTAAAAATATTTTTCTATTAAAATGAAAATTTTTAACTATTCATAAAAAATGAATCATTTTAGAAAAATACCATAAATGCACCCAAATTAAATTTTGATATTATAATATAAAAAATTCACCTCATTTTTTAATATAAATTTATAAAAGGGTATTAGTTTACCTTTAAAGTGTTTCGTCGTTAAAAGGCATCAAAACAACCATTAAAAATATACAACTTTTTAACCGTAGAAGTGGATTAATTCTTATCTTATTCGGATAAAATATATTGTATGATTGTAGAAACCATTTTTTATCTTTCATAAATATAATATAGTTATAATTATTCACACCCTATATTATAATGGATATTAAATTACTTCCATGTTTAATAATAATATCAACGGTATATTATTTCTTTATAAGACTCAGCCTTTGGTGTAACAAAAGTTATCGAAGTAACTAAATGTTATATTAGATGATAAATAAAAATTTTGTTTCTTATAATGTGATATAATATTTTCATTTCATGTAACTCAATGTATCAATGAATTTAATTTATTTTTTAAAAATGATATTTCATAATGTCATTTGATGTTGCATCCTACCGCCCTAAAAAAACATCCCCCTCAAAATTCGTCAAGGTTATCAATAGATTATCATTTCTGGAATTGCATTATTGAAACCCACATCATAAAAATACATATTAAATAATATTATTTAAATATGGTAGTGGGAAACATAATGTTCACTATATGTTATGAATAACTACGAATATAAACTTGGATATGAATTATGGGAAATTAAAATATGGATTTGCATGAAAAAACTATTTCCTATAGACTAGTGAATGGTTATAAAGAACAGAGTAAGGAAGAAGTAAATGGAAATAAATTCACATTGTAGAATTAGTGTAGAAAATGAAATTGATAACATCTAAAAATAGAGTTATATGAAATTGTGTTTTTCTTCAATATTATTTTCTGAAAGATCAAGGAATCCTTCACCGTCTATACTAAAACCATAAGAAAATATAATTGATGAAAATAATTCCTTCCATTAATAAGTTCCCACCATAGTCTCATCTTTTTCTCCATGAAATGTTTATTGATGTGAAATCTACAATCCTTAAGTACTAGAATCAATTTCTAACATATCACATAATCCTTATCGTGGAAACACGATATACCTCATATGATTATATATTCAAAAAAACCAAGATATATTTCACATAGTATGAATATTCTAACATCCATGTGATGAGATAATACATTAAATTTTAATGATCACAAATAAATTCATACATATCAATAGACATAATCAGTACATAAAAGTAAACAAAACCAAAACTTTCCAAAAAATAAATTAATGAATTTATGATCACATCACATAATATATCAAAAGGTTTTCCTAAAACCTTGTACATAGGTTTAACCATCTAAAAATTTATATCTCATTGAATATTCCAATACATCACCATAATACCCTGCATTAACTATAGTTGTAGAAAAAAAATTTCCCGTTCATTTTTTTCTACTCAAGAAATTTTTTATCCAATGTAAGAATCTTTAAGAACAAATTATTATAATTACTTAACTAATTGCAACTATAAACCCACATTATTGGATGACTATTTATTAACCAATTGATTAGTGGTTTATATATATTGTATTCAAATCCACAAATCTAATGACCTCATAAGAAATGATTCCCAAATCCTTTAAAACTATATTTTAAATGAATCTTTTAAAAAACCTTTTTGGGTATTAATGCCAGAATTATTAGTTTTTTATTCTCCATTTCTGACCTAACTGACCGCTTCTTATTATTTTCATCTTTTAGAACATAATTTTTGGAAAAATCCATCTCAACATCTTCAGCACACTGAACCAATTTTTCAAAAATTTTAATTTATCAAAGATCCAAAGGTAATTGTATTCATTTTTTAATCAAATGTAAACTCTATTTATTTTAATATTAATATCTCGTATCAAATATTGAACATACTTGAAAAATATTGTGATATTTTGTTTATACATTGAAACTAAATTTCCGTAGTTTTTCTTTAATTCCAATAATTGTTTCTCTATCCAAATATAAAAAAACATAATGAAATGTTGCTCAGGTGAAGGATCCTAAAATATTTTGCATTCTATTTCATCAGTATCATCTTTATCTCTAGTATTCATAACCATAGACCGCCATCAACAAACATCACATTCAAAACAATAGATAGAAATAGTTACCTTTTCATATTCCAAACAAACCCTGACTTCATATATTTTCTCTAGGGTATTGATCCGTACTTATGATACCAATGGGTTAGATGATCCATTAAATTAGGGGGTGTTTTTAATCATAAAATACACTAATAAATAAATTTTACTTCATCGTATATTATGTTACTCTCTTGCAAGGACACCACCACCATTTACAAAATTTGATAACTGATCCATCACTGTAATACACTAGTCTTTTTTAATTACAACAATATCCTGATGTTGGTTCAAAAGGATATTTTCCTTTTTGTTCCTTCATACTATAACTTCTTTATTTACACTCTAGATAACCATTATAAAATCTCATTATTTAGGCAAACCAAAAATAGTTGTCTAAAAATATCATGACATTTAAACATAATAATAAATTAGAATATTCTAATGCAATGATATTAAAATTATCTGAAACACTAAAGTTTTCTGTAACTATCCTTTTATACCAATTATAATGCACCAACCATAAAAATTAAATAATATTTCTTTTATTCAAGAAGTTAACTTTAAATAATTTTTTTTTTGGTTTATATTTTTTGATAGTTAAATAATAACTCATAAATCATTAAACATTAAATAAAATGTGGACTCCTCTGATCTATAAAAATTTATACATAATTATAATATATTTAAAATAACTCATAAATTTATTTAATGGTAAATATCAGGGTGTTTAAACATGATTACATCCTTTCTCTTACCCATTTGTAATCCTAGGGAAGAAATGTTTTAAAACATTGCGTGAGCAAAATAGATTATAAGAAAAATAAAAATAAATTAAACCATTAGATTAGTGAAATCCGGAAAACTCATATATAATTACCCTTTATCTTAAAGGATCTATAAGAATAATAAACAAAATTTTTCACACGAATAAAAAACATTTATTTTTCTCAATGATAATAATTAAAACCCATAATAATTAACTAAAACTCAATTAGGTGACTAATAGAATCGTATTCCGAAAACACATTCAATTGGAAAACCCATATGAAAAAATTACAATTTTATCATTACTTAATGTATTATAGAGCTATATTGGGCTCACCTAGTGCTATTTGGGCCACCACATGCGGAGTGGAATTGAAACTTCAAATCACTATCTCATCCCTCCCATGCTATATTGAAATAGTATTTCTTAATGTTATCTCATCCACCCCATGATAATCTATAATGATAATTCCTTGTGTTATCTGGGTCATCACATGCCATGTTATGACAAGCATTTAAGGTGCTATCTGTGCCACCCCATTATGTAATTCTAAAGTACCACTTTTTGTTTAAATATTTCTCTATAAAACAATTTGAAAAACTCTTTTAAACTCACATGGAAATAAATTTTGGATTAAAATAAATTTTTAATAAAACAAATTTCCATGAAAAAAAAAGAATTTTTTAAATAAAAAACTTTTAATAAATAAGTAACCACAATAAAATAATGGGACATTTAATCATTAAATGGAATTATAAATAAAATTATTTCCATTTTTGTGTAAAATTCATTTTGGATGTGTACTTTATGAATGAAACTTTCTTTTTTTTCATTTTTCAAAATGTTCCTCATAGAACATGAAAAAATATTTATTTTGGGATTTTTTAGTCAAAAAATATATATATATATTTAAAATTTACTTTACTTCCCTTTTATATCTATATAAATAACGATGTAAAATAATTTCAAAAATATGACATGGTCAAATGATTTTGAAAATTATTTCATTAAAAATTCAAAGTGTCCCAAAGCACTTAGAACATTTAAATAATAAGAACCATGAAAGAATAAAATTTACGAAAAAATTAAATAACATTATAATAGGAAGAATGAATATATATAATGTAAATGGTTTTATAATACACATTTTAAATGAATACATGTGATTATATTCAAGTGATGTATCATTAAACGTAGATTAATAAAAAAATTCACAAACAACAGTGGTAACTTGTGTATTGGAAATCCTAATGTAACAATCAGAAAATAAAAAATTTGAATACAATGATGTCAAATTAATTCGGGATATAATATTTCAAAAGTTTTATAATATACACCAAAAATTATACGTATGTGTTGATTATGAATTTTATCTCTATGATGTAAAAACGATAGATAAAAATCACCTTTAATGAGACGGACAGGTCACATGTGTCTTTATAGCCCTTAATTATAAAATAATGATTAATATTATTGATATTTAGAATAATTTTTGACATTATTAATTCTTTTATTTTACTTATTAAAATGTTATGTACTACTAATTAATCAAATATGTTTACGCCGGGTGTTTTCACCATATTCTGTTTCTGTGTCAGGAAAACTATGGTTGGCTTTTGTTGGTCAAAGGGCCATTATAATAACATAAAAAATTATTAAACAAATAATTATCATATTTATCTATAAATTATGTTTTTAAAACAAATAATTTGTTATTTTTATGAAAAATGATCCCATGTTACAATCTTGGAGATGATATATCGTACGTACATATGAGAACTGTTACCATTATTCAGTGAATATTATGAAAATAAGATAAGTAAAATTTAATGAATATTAATTACAACTAAATCATTACTAAAATATTATTGAATCATGTATACGTATATACATAATTATTGTGAATTGAAGGTAGCCACAACTTTTCACAAAGGTGATAAACCATACATCCAATTATGACATTATAAACATCTTAGTATGTGTATTTAGTTATAAATAAAATGGTACATTATAATTTTAGAAATAAAATTATGTAAAATGTATTTTATAGATTTAATGAATTTATCATATTCTTAAATAAATATTACATACTATATTCCAGTTAATGAGTTAACATAACACATGACATTGAGGAGGCGGTAGTCCACTCATCAAAAAACGATGTTTTCGTATTTCAAAAAAATGGAAATAATTAAAATATATTATATATTCTCATTACATAAGATATAACTAATTTGAAATATAATATATATATATATATTGTTAAAATATTTTCTCTCTCATAAATCTCTACTATGAGTGGTCGTAAGGGAAAAACAAAAAGCATCATTCTGTGAGGCGGTAGTTCGACGCACACATAAAGGGTATGTTGGTTACCGATTTGATGGAAGTGTGTGTTAGGGTTTTTTGAGACCCTAAAATAACAACATATCATTATATTTAGGATTTAAATGTAATTATATATTCATGTAAGGAAAATTATTTAATAATTTGAGAATAAAATAATACATTAGTTACTCTTGATGAATGTTACATGTTTTTCATGTAACTCCTTTTAGGGTATCTCCAAAGGACATACTTGGATTGAATTATATTGAATGTTAGGATTCTATGTCAATTTTATGGATTTTGGGAGAATATGTTTCCCAGATTGGATGTGATTAAAATTACAAATGGGGTGTGAATAAGTGGGTAGGGTGGGTGCCTTTTTATAGTAGAGGAGGAGTATCATTCTTAAAAATATAAAGTGGTAAAAAGTATTGGGAGGTCTCCCATACAACATGTGCCTTAGAAAACCAAATAATGGGTTTATTTATAAATATGATTAAGACACACTCACAAAACACAAAACTAAATGATTTTTTTATCATTTCATACTTAGTCTGTTAGTTTCCCCATTTTTTATTGATTTTGGTTTTTCATTAAGGTATCATGTCTTATATCTTAGTTAATTCATAAAATAAGAAGAAATTAAAGTTAAAATTGTTCAAAACATTATATCGAATAGTTATAAAAAATAAAAAAATATTTTATTAAATAAAAATCTCATTTGTGTTGGATATAAAATTTAATAGAATTTCATGTATCGTGCAAAAACAGTACAATATCCATATATTCTCTAAAAATGTTATTGCTATTTATTGGCCAATATGATCATTATAAAATAATTTTTGGCCCCTTAATGGGCATTATTTTATATTTTTTAACCATTTAAAATGAATTTTATGAAGGAATGTTTCCTAGTAATTTTAAATCTTTTACTAAAATATCATTTATTTTATTTAATTATTAACAAAATAATAGATTTGTTAATGTTTCATAATAATTTAATGTATTTATATAATATGTAAAAAATAAAAAAATATGATTAAATAATTCATTTACATTTAAAAAATATTAGTAAGAAATTTTATGTAATTTCATTCATACTCCCAAGAAAAACATGTTTTAAATGTAATTAATGTCCCCTTTCATCTTTTTTTTACTTAACATATTATAAAGGTCCGATTCATAGAATTGTATCCCAATAACTCATAAAAATATATACTACGGTGGTGAAGGTCGAAATATTTCTAAGAATGGTTTTATGAAAAGTGTGGGGTATTTGTACAACTTATATTCTATCTTTAATCATTATGTAGGCTTTTTTTAACATTAATCACTATAATTAATTATAATTAGTTTTACCAATACTTTTTTATAAATATAAAAATTTCATATTATTTTAACTCAAGTATCACACATATAAAAAATATTTATATGTGTATTTAAAAATTAAAATCACATAACTGGATGAAATTAATTTATAATTTACCCTGTAGACGCTGCGTGAGAATGGGTTTTAAATGAGAAATGTTTAATACATCAAAATGATTTTATATCCAATTTAAATGGAAAATTTAATCCATTAACCTGAATTGGATTTAATTATTTATAATTTAAATAATTATAAATTAGTGAAAACAATATTTAATTTATCTATATAAATAAATTAGAAAAAAAATTGTTTTAAATTAAAAATCATTGATTTCAATATTCATGAAAATTGAAATTCGATAGAAAACAACGTAAAATTAAAAAATAAAAATATATATTATACTATAAAATATATATATATATATATTCATATAAATATTTTAATTGTTTCATAAATTATATCTAAAATACATTCTCCATTAAAAGGTGGGAATTGCCTTAAAATTTTACAATTGTTTAGCATAAGACTTGATTTATTTGTTTATTATGCATATCAAATAAATTGTTTGAATGTGAATTTTTTAACAAAATTTTGTATGCATCATATTGTTATCTTTATCTACACCATCCAATATAAATTGCACAAAATAGTTTCCATATTATATAATAATACACACAATAAAATATTTTTTTGTAAAACTCGACCTTGGGTGCAACACAAGATATCAAAAAAACATGATATCACATACATCTAAAGGTAAAATTGTTTTTTGGAATAATGAAATCTAAATTTTTAATTGAATATAACTCAATCTGTCATTAAATGAAATTTAATTTTAGAGATAAATATTTCATAAACTATCAGGATGTTACAATCATGATCGATAAAATCAACTCATTATTTCAATTTTAGTATGCCACCATATGTTTTCTATGATTAATTATTCATATCACACCATATTCGTATGACTGTTCAGCATCATGTGAAAAAAATTATTAATTTAAAATTCTATAATACATTCCCTGGAATGTTTATTTATTTATATTTTTTATAATCATAAATCAAAAAAAAATTATTAAATAATTTATGAATGTCCTCTTCATAAAATAAAAATTAAACCAATATGGAATTTGTTAAACAAATATCATAAATATAATTTATTATATTTTAATCCTTGCAATCCCAAATAAATTATCTCATAAAAAAACCTTGAAAACATGATTAATAATGACTTAAAACACATCAATATATAATATTATATAATAAATAAGAAATTAAAATCATCATAATAATACATTTGAATAAAATTAGTAATTATTTTATGTTGCAAAAATCATAATGTTGTGAAATCGTATTCAAAAAATATAATACATGTTTTTTAACACATACTATATCTCCATATTTCATTCAATTCCAAGGTCAAATCTATTATTAAATCATTCTCCCCTCAAAATATTTTTTTATCAATTTATGAAAAAAATTAATAAATTAAAATAATAAGTAATATACTTTAGTAAATATATAAAAACTTGAAATATAAAATTTTAAAAATAGTAAATAGATTATGAATTAAAGTATGCTATATCATTTAACATAAAATAGTTTATATTTTATTGTACTCATTATAGTACGTAAGAATAAAATATTCTTTCCATATATTGATGCTAAAAAAATATTATACTATTTATTTCTATTTTATTGTAACTATGAAATTTCCCTATATATATAATTCATTGTATATTTTTATTCTTCATACAGACACATTCAAATTGATAAATTTAAAATCAACACCTATAATGTTACAATAAGATTAATATATACATTTGAAAAAAATAAAATGAAACATTTGAATGCTTCCTCTACATTATAAACATGGATTCATCCATTTTTTCGTGAAATATAATAGTCACTAACCTATACAATATGTACGGGTTCTGAAATTGTTTTCATTTTTAAAATATATTTACATCTCTACTTTTCATTTAATAAATAAATTAAAATTAGATACACTACCACCAGAAGTAATAGTTCCACTAAAATTTCAAGTTAATTTAAATATTAAAACACATCTAAATCAAAAACAATACTCCTGGAAATAAAAAATAGTCAATCACCACAAAACCATTACATTTTTAACATGTTTTAAAAGCCATATGTTTGATAATATTAGTTTTATCTAGAATAAAATTAAACCATTTCCATAAAACAAAATTAGAATATAATTATATTATAAATCATTTGAAATTATAAATCCTGTTTAAGATAGATTCATAGTTGTAAGACCCATTATTTATACCTGATACACATATATCTTTGGGTAAACCCACAATAATGAGGTGATAATGCATCTAGATGTACATAAAAATATGATCCAAACTAGTAGAAAACATGTGAAATGATTTTATGTATATAGAGGAATGATATGTATATTTATACTATTTATTTTATAATAAAACATGTTACTAACCAAAAATGTATCTATTTTAATATTTAACATATTGATCCCTACATATTAGCCTGGGTGGGACCAAATTGCCACAAAACATATTTGTATCCCCCTGATACAATAGGAATTTTATAAATTTCAAATTTATCTCAACATAATGGGTGAATATTTCTCAATACATATGAACTACCTTAAATATAAAACAACTCATAAACACCTATGAAAATATTTTTGATTGAATCATGTTAAAAAGAATACAAATCTATATGAATATAATTAGACAATATTTTTGACAGTAATATGCATCCACTTATATATTTAAAATAGAACAAAAAAATAATTTAAAAACTAATAATATTCATGGTTGAGTCTAAAAACTAAATAACTAATCATCATAGACACCCCACACATTCAACATAAAATAGGACATTTGAGTTAATTTTTTTTAAAAAATTTGGGGAAGAAGAGTAAAATAAATTAGGAAAACAATTCATAAAGATAAATCACAAAAAAAAATCCTCAATTACTCTAATATAAATTATTTGGATGAAATATTAAACATTATAACTCACATGAAATAGACATGTCTAGAAACACCAAATAACAATTATGAAAATCAAACCAAGTCCAATAAATAAGTCCCTTCCTAAAAAAACTATATCACTAATGGTGATCTATTAACCCCGACATAAATTTTTTATAGGCAATATTAACCTATGTTTTAGCTAAAAGGCACATGAATCCATATATTAACAAAAAAGGCCCCATATGTAGGAATTATGAATAGGGACTACTTGTGAAAAATGAAACACCATTATACCATCTAAAATAACACCAAATGAAAAAATTTGAACAAAAAGGCTGAAATAAATTCAATATGAGTACACACAAATAATATTCAACGAACACTATTAGTACATAAAAAATATTCTGGGAATTAATTAAATGATAATATATTTCCGAAACATGATATTGTTTATCTACATAATCATTATTATAAATAATATAGAGCCACATGATTATTTATTCCATGTAATATATCATCAGAATTGAAATAAACAAACCTATTTAACATTTAAATCCAAATCCTATGAGCTCAATAGAAATTGGAATGATTGTAAAGTAACCTTCAACTAATTGGAACATCAAACATATACTAGGAGGGAGATTATATATTTAAACATTAAACCTGAATCCACATTCAATATCTTGTTATTAAGGATTCCACTTCTTATGGGGTGGGAATGACTATTGGGAGGGGTGTAATTTAGTCACTAATCATACTCAAATTTCTAATTAAATTGGCCTGATATATCACAATCATGGTGTATACATTCACTAAAAACATAGTGGTAATTTCATTCATTTAAAATTTGTTTGACATCATCCACAATGTAAAACTATATTTATTGAACATTACTATGTTTCGTTAAAAACCAAACTACTCATGGGGGGAAATCATCTAACCAACCAAGTAAAGAACCATTGACATTGGTTATCACCATAACAATTTTCAATGACCATGAATTCCCCTATAGTCTGTAATATCATCTCTTCATATTTCTTGGTCCCAAGAAAATGATTGACTCACCCCACAATTAAACCGCATGACTACCACCATAATTATTGGTCTACATCAATTTCAAAAAATTAAACCACCCCATGAAACATACATGATCCCATTGCATTAGGTAGCTATTCTCACTGATTCAAATTCACTTACATAACTGAAACACACAACACCAAAACACTATAATTAATACCTTATTTCTATTGTGAATATGCACATTTACCATGGGTATAATCCACTAAGAAACAGATTAATTAGAAATGTGGGTCACATATAATGGTGGGTTTGTAGGCTAACTAACACCTCACAATTCTAAAAATAATGAAAAATGGACAACCGTAATCATTAAATTTAAGTAGTTAAATATTGGGAATGATAACATGATTATATAATAAATTCATCTAAAAACATCATAAAAAAACTTATACCATCAAAACATAATCATTTTTAATAGAACCCCAAATACCAAAAACAAAATATGATAAAATATTAATCTCAAGGATATTATCAATAATCTAATGATAGACTAAAGGTGACCCCTAAGGTACAACATGAAACTAATGCATTTTCTCCACTAGACAACCATTATCCCCTCATGAGCCAAATTAAAATTGATTACATGTGAATCCAATATAAATCACGATTTTGTTAGATAAAATAATCTCATTATCACTTGTTTGGTTTTCATTCACTTACATCACCCAGTCACATATAGAAAACATAATCATGGGTTCCTATATTATAAGTACTCATAATTAAAGGAATTTCTACATGCTAGGAATAATTACCAATTAAAACTCTCACAATTAATACCACATAAAATTCCATTTCTTAAAGTCTGAATTACATACCCCTTATTAGAAATAACACTATACATTTTAATAGAGAAAAAAATAAATATTGGGTAATTCATATCCAAATAATGAGTTTAAAATATTAGATATCCATACCACATAACATTATCAAACTGTAACAAAATTTTAGCTTGTATAATATATATCATTATATGCTCACGACCTTATGTCATCAAATGGTATTGGGAATTTAACAATAAATCATTTATAATTTATTTCCAGGATCAATATCAAAACTAATATAATATATTAAAAATCAATATTTTGAATGACATTATCTAATCACAAAAAATCTTGTGTAGTCATTTCCCATCATGTTTCATGAGAAATTTCATTAAATCATATATATATATATTACACATAATTAATTGAGATTTAAATAAGTTCAATGGATGTTCAATATAGCTAAACAAATCTAATGAATCATTTAGAATCCAAAACAAATCATCATTCTCAATCAACATGTAAATAGAACAAGATGAAAAATTTCTTAATAATATGGAACCGTAGATTTGTTGAATCATGGATCAAATATATAATCTAAAACACATAAATTAATGGGAAACATGGTAATGATAAATGATTATATAGGGAGAAAATAATCATCCTCGATATGACATAATAACACTAATTGAACTAAAAAATCAATGAATTAGAAGAATATAGAAGTACAAGAGAATGTATTTTCATTTCCCTCATATTATCTAGTGATAATATATTTTTACTAAAAGGGAATAAAATTAAAACCTATAAATTTTCATTTTTACTTAACTAAAAATCCATCGTATTATCACCTTGGTTCCCATCATACACTAACTGTGTAAACCCTAGCCACTCTAAAGGATCTCACACTTTTTATATCACAATATATATATTTTACTATCACAGGGAACAATATTGTTGATGATATATTTCTAAATACTACCTAGATCAATCTAGTACCCATTAATGAACAATCAGGTGCCTGGTTGTGTTTGGTGATATTCAAATAATTATTTATGTGACCCTTAATATTCCCAAAATCTCATAATATATTTTAAAATGAAAATATTATTAGAAGATATCCAATTTTTTTAATTTAATTCCATATATTCAATAAATATTTTGAACATAAAAGTCACATGATCATTATTTCTGTAATATTTTTCCCATTCTCTAGCCACAGCAATCATTAAATACATAGGATATAAAAAACATCCCATGATACTAATTCTCATCTGCAAGAAACCCACTCATGCATATTCTATGTTTTAACCATGCATTAAATACATTTTTATATTGTTAATTCTATAGACCATAGTGGTTATTTTCATGTAAACATCTCACCCACGTAGTTAAAACAATTTCGTCCCATAATGCATCTTTATATTGGACAACAAGCACACTAGTCCTCTCACATTCCCCACAACCAATACACGTTTCATTCTATAATCCCCAATTATATGTTAAATTTTATAATCTATACTCCACTAGTCTTTCTATATAATTAAATTCAATGGTCTTTTAACCATTATCGAAACAATATATACTAACTCAATGATGATGTTTTTCTATAGGTGATATTCATTTTCTCCATAATAATTGAAGTTGTCCATTAATATTAATAAATATATTCGTAAAAAATTCCATTTATATATCTACTATACATCAATGCATAATCAAAATTTTATAGATTATAAATTTTAATATCTTAATTGATACTATTAATTTTAAGATGAATTGTTTATTAATTGGAATGAAAATCATTAACTCTCATAATTAATGACATCCAATTATATATCAACACAAAAATCCATGTAATTAATTTAAAACAATCTTAAATATTTTATATACATAAATTTAATAGTATTCTTAATATTTTTCTAATAAATTAATATTTCATTAGTAGATGAAGTATCTAATTAGATGAATTAAAACAATTAAAAAACATAAACATAAAGGGAATTTTTCATCATTATAGTTCATTCTATGATATGTCTTGGAAGACTATTGAAATGTTATTTCATACCCTAAATTAATCTATGTTGTGGTATGTGCCATAATATTTTCCCGATCGTTATTTTATGATCATTGATCTATTTAAATAACACCACCATTATAGTATAGAATCTAAACTAACTCACAAATTACTTCTTAAAAGAACCATTCCATGAGTCTCATACTATTGTTTATAATAATCATCAACATCCACAATACATTTATTTTATTCACACAATCCCCAATCTTTAAAAAACTTGTGTCTTGAAAGTCTTGTATCTTTATTGAAGAAATGATTAGGTAGAACATGACTCTTTCATTCAAACCATCTGTGGACTCCCCTTCTCCCTGAAATAATTTCCACATCCTTTATAATATAAATACTACCCATAGTGGATTCAATCAATATTTTTTAATATTATATAAAAAACCACTAATCCCATTGTTGTTTTAGTGGATCTGATGGACATTATAACCACTTTTTAAACACAAATATCATTCATATCAACACTATATTGGGATGACCTGTAGGTTTTAACATAATTATCATTACTCATTGGTCATTCCAGAAAAACATAATATATATACCAACTCAAGAACAAATAAGACCATTGTCCACTATTTCTCACAAACCAATAACTATCTTAGAATTCCCATCATAGATCATACATATACTCAAAAATGTTATTGAATTGTAATTTGAGATAAATTTAAAATTTCTAAAATTAGAATAAGATTTATCATAATGATCCAACGGGAGATATTTAACAATAAAATTAAAATTAATATTAATCACTAATTATCAAAATATTCAATAAACCTAACTCAGCTAATGTTAAGAAACATATTAATCAATCTATGATGAATGATTAAAAAATTATAAAATTGTATATCATCATCCAATAAATGGATCTATGAGGTTATCCATATCTGAGCATAAAAAACTTATTATTTTGATCAACATTATAATTTCATACATAACATACTATTCCAATACTATTCCAATAGAATAACCCAAATTTATGTTTTCAATGGTAATATAGGTTGATGCCCCAATTTCATAGTGGTTAAATTATTGTAAAATTTTATAATTAAATATATTCTCAAAATTAATACTCTATACTATTATTACTATATATAAAAAACAAATTTATAAATGATAGGATCCATCTATTCCATAAATTTTCATATTTTAGATACATGTGGTTCTCAGATGATCCCTTGAGTGGGTATTCATGTGTTTGGATACTAAATTATGGAAGCAAGGTTAATTAATGATGTGTAACGGTTTCACATTAGGAATTTTTTGTTCATAACATTGGTGGGATCCCAAATAATGGGCAGTCGAATCAGAAACAAGGACCCATCATCTATGTGTAGCATTAGTAATGTCAATTTTATATGTGAAATGGCTACGTGATCTTTCAACAATGTGATATGTTGGATCTATGAATCATTTATGTGGTTGTATCACATACATTTATTGACTACATTAGTGATATTCTATGTGAACAATAATCTACATGGGTGATAGATTGGATGATTGATCGGCTATATACATGATCATCTGCATGACTGATTAGAAATGTGAGAAATTTTCTAAGGGAATGATCTTATATGTGATAAATCAACTATTTGAAAATGAATATGTGAAGCTTTGGGCTACATTGGGATTTCCTCTATGTGGAATTGCCTCTGTGTATTTTCCACTAGTTTCTGAAAAATTGACATGTGGGTCCTATGTAAGTGATAAAAAAGGGCCTACAAAGGCTGATTCATTAATTATAATTAATTGATATTATATTAATTTGTAAAATGATATAAATGTATCATTTCACATAGAGTATAATGACATATTTAATTAATGGAATTAAATCGCTTATGATCTGAAAATTTCAGTCATCCTATTTTTTAACTAAAAAAGGTTCTTCCCAACATTCCTACCCAATTTCCTTCTATTGAGAATGGATATTCCATATAAATCCACTATTATCATGGAACCCTTCTTCCATTTTATCATGTTTCTTCCATTGGAGATTCCATCTTACATGCAACCCCTCTTTTTATTACAGACAATCATGTAATGATTATTAATCTAATTAGGGTATTCTTTTCATATCTTATTTATTTACATGAAATTGTAATGTTATAATATTTAATACGCTTGGGTGGGATTGTAATTAACCTAATGAATATTGAACTGAATTATAATATAATAGGTTTTTGATCATATGTTGTAACTTTCTACCAAGATAATGTTTTTCCATGTGATTTTATGGATACTATGAGATCTCTTCTATGATTATGTAACATGTTGTTATAATAATTATTATATTTTGGCTAATGTATTAACATAAAAACATAAATACATATTTAAATTATAATTAATTTAACAGATAACAATGAGTCATGTTTAATGAATTTAGTTTCATTCGTAATTTGATAATTATAAAATTGATGCAGGTATGCATGATTAATTGAATATTTAGTTCAATGTGTTTTGGTTATTTTATAAATAATTAAATCATTTTAGTTATTTTAGATGAAATGAATCAAATACTTCTAAATAATATATAATTCAACTAGACTTATTAAACTAGAAATAATGGAATAAAGAATCATTAAATTAATTGTTCATTTAATCTAGACATTTGTTATATCTGGATGAATTTGATTTCACATAATTGAAACTTATGAATAATCAATCATTTAATTAAATAATTTATAAAAAATATTGTTTAATAACATTACATTCTAGGGCCTTATTTTTCTGCCATCTCTAGAATTCTGAGGGTCTTAATTTTGAGCTCTTGAGAGATCATCTTTCTGCCGATTTTGCCTACATTATATTAGGGGATAGATATACCTATTGAATGTTCTTATTTTCATTCATCCATTTGATTTTAATTTTATGTGATCTTGTTTTGTGATATGAGGATAAGATAGATGATCATGGGGTGGTTGATGTTGTATGATCCTAGGATATATGATCTTGGGATGAACAAAGTGTTATGGGGCGTGGATGATTGGATGTTGTGGGAGTAGTTGACACCATTTCTAGAGAGATTCATTGAGATATTCATATAGGTGTTTAGAATGGAATAGGAGTTGAAAGATAGGTTTGAAGAAATTCATAATTGCAGATGTGATAATTATGAGTTCTTTCTAGAAATGAATTTTATTAATGGTTGTTGGTTGTGTTTCTTTTTATCTTCATTACATTCCCCACCAAAGGATATATCGTGATGTTATTTGTTACATCTATAAATAAGATATTTCTTATGTGTATATGTATTTTATATATATCTGGTATGTTCCCTTAGAGGGTAATGAAACTCTTATATATTATTTTTATATCCTTGGTGGTTGTCACCAACCTGAGGGCTACTGGATGAAGGAACAAAATTGTAACCATCTCCCTTCTCTCATTGATAGTCTAGGAGGTGTGATATTTAGGGGTATTGGTTTTGACATAGTGGTATTATATGTTATGTTTTAGGGATAGTATGAATATTGGAGTTAGTAATATGTGAATTTCTAGGGTATGGTAGAGAAAGGATGTCAGCTAAGATTAGTAAGAAATGTAAGCATGAAAGACCAATTATGACTAATATATTTTGGGCCTCTTGTGATCTAATACTCATAAATGTATGTTTTCTAGTCATAAAAAATAATTAAATTCTAGTTTTATAGTAGATAACTAGGAATGAATCATGCATGACTCTTTTATTCACTTTTTTCTGAAATGGGTTGACAATGGGATAGGTGAAATACATACTAGAATAACAATTAATTAATTAATGATTTGTATTATATGTTGAATGTATTAGAGTTTAACTGTATACTATTTTGTAGTAATGTATCCTTGTTGATATACATGATATTTTTTTACATAATATTTTATATAGAATGTACCAGTAGATATCTAATGATTTTAGTTTGAAAATTAAGACACATGGAGAAGGAAATCATGAGTGTTTTAACACTAGATTCAGTAGATATATTAGAGATCCATTTTTGATTCAGTCATATAATATTAGTTATTGGTGCTTTATATAACTTAATGGACAATCCATTCATGTATGGAGATTTATTTTGATGCCTATTTTGATATTACATGGTGTAGTGAGGTACCGATGGTTCATTTTTTAGAGATCACAAGGGGTTGGTAGTATCATGATAGAGGATCTAATAAAAAATCCAAGAATTTATTCTACATTTGACCATAATGTTGTCTATTTTCCAGTAAATTATTAACCTTAAATATGGGAGTTCCATTCGATGAGATTTTTTAGTCTATTCTAGGACCCTTATATGTTATTATTCAGACGACATGCTAGATGAAGAGGCCATAGAGAGGCATTTTGAGTAGGATTTTCATATAGCGATACACTTATAGGCCAAACTATTAATGATAATGGTGCATATAGTGGTGATGGTGAGAGAATATATTATTTATAGGACAATTTCTAAAACTAGATCACTATGATAGGGGATTCATCAGTATTCCTTCTGAAGCAGAGACATGGTATGGGGTTCTCAATATCCACGATATATGTTATTTCTTTTATCCAAATGTAGGTACCATAACTCCTAATATCATTTCATCAGAGCCAGTTTCTATTCGGCCAGTTAAAATGGATCATGCTTCTATTTATCATGTTGAGGATGAGGTCATAAGTAGTGAGTGTTCCCAAATGTTCAATATAACCATCGCGGGCCTAGTTTTTTTTCATCATTTTCTTACAATAAGGCTCTTTCAAACTTGGCCGCCAAAATAGTGTGTCCCTATTTGGGATATGTAGAAAGAAGATTGATATGTGTACTAAATAAACATGATCTCCTTATACCTTTAATATAGAAAATGGTTTTGGAGGTGGTCATATGTAGGATCATATAGGCCTATGAGAATGTAATGGTGACCTCCATGATTTATAATTTCCAAATCTAGGAAAAATAGATGACAATCAAGGTAACCCATGATTATTTCTACATGGGTAAATTCATATTGTGATTTTAGTGTGTTGAAATCCAGTATATCACCCATGAAATTCCATACTTTGAATCTTGTAGTTGAGAGTATACAAGTTACCTAGGCATTATCTCCACTTGTTGGAGGACGATTTGACTTGTATGACATGTTCAGTGTCTATGATCTAGTTATTGGAGTGAATAGATCACGTGGATACTTGTAATATTTACGGATTATGCCATATGATATCATTATAATTGAATATTAGATCTATTCAGTGAAGGATAACATGGGATTATTTAGGAGTAAGGATGTGTATTATAATGCTGATAGTATGTTAGTGGTTATTATTAGTGTTTGAGAAAAATAAATGGGTTTGAATCATTTTTATGCATTACATATTTGATAGATGAGATGGAGTTGAGTTTGATGATGGTTCATTAGCAATGTTTCCCATGATTGTAAAATTATATGACCTTATCATTCTAGATGAGGTTATATTAATTTTTCCGAAGAGAAATATCTATTTTTTGTATTAAGATATATAAAGTTATTTATCTTATATTCATGTTTCCATATTGGATGGAGCATCATATGTTTCATGATATATGAGTACATTTGGATGATAAGAAATATTGGGGTTTTGTTAAACTAAATGTATCACATTGGGATGTACCAATATTAGTTGTAACAAATGATGATGGATGTTTTTTTCTTTTTGTTTATTATCATCACATAAACCAAGATCTACAAAATAACAACTATTCAATTTCATGGAATGATTATTGATTTAATGATAAAATGGGATACAGTTGGTTTTCAGAAATTGACTTTTGGTTGGGATGTAATCAGATGAGGGTAATGGATGAGGAAGTATCGAAGAAAACATTCTATTGACTTCTTGGAAATTATGGGGTTTTTATACCATTTAGTGCAATAAAATCTCTAGACATGTTCTTTAGGTTGATTAATGTTTTTATGTGATTTATGAGATAATTTCATGGTATATTTAATCGATGACATACTTGATGACTCCATTTTCGAGGTGGAGAATATGGAGCATCTATGTGCCACTTTGATATTTCATCATCATGATAAGATGTTCAGGATATTATTAATGTGTGAATTCAAGGACCAAAAAGTTCATTTTAAGTGAAATTGAAGGTTTTGGTCAATATTAGATATGGACCCTTCAAAGATTGATGTAGTTGTGTCCTGGAAAACTGCTAAGACAATGGTGTAGATGATAATTTACAATGGATATACACGAAATTATAAAATAATTGTAGATTATTTCAATCATGTTATGACTCTTCTAACAAGATTTACTATAAAGTATCAATTATTATTGTGGACTAACCAGTGTTAGAATTTGATCAACTGAAGGAGATGTTGGTTAGTACTACAGTCATATGTATTCGACTACAAGGACATTAGTTTGACGTTTCGTTTGATGTTTTTATATTATCATGAAATGTTTTTTAATATAGTAGAGATTAATTTTTTTATATGGGTCACTATAGTGAACCTCACATGAGAATAAATGTAATACCCACGAACATTATTTTTAGGAAATTTTATTTTCATTAATTTTTTAGAAACATAACCTATTCAGAATGTATTTTGGGGTATTTAACCCCATAAGACAATGATGTATATATTCTCAATGCATTACAGAAACAAGTGTAAACCTTGGTGGATGGATTAAATTTATGATATTTATTCTGGATGTTTTTATATTTTAGAAAAGGGAAATATTTTTGGCAATTCATATATAATGTTATTGGCCATTGATTTCATGTCTGAATCTAGTGGTTCTTAGATAATTAATGAAAAAATCTTACTGATGAATCTTTATATGGGGATTGGTTGAGGAAGAGGTTTTCATTTTTTAGATTGTCAAGTAGCCTCCCTTATAGAAATTAGTGGAGGAGTCCTAGTTGGTTATACTATGGTGGAGGTATAGGGAGATTGAGTAATTTTTAGAAATGCTTTTGATATTTAGTATGATAATGGATAATACAAGGTGTTGTTTCAGAAATGATTCCAGTCCCTTCAATAATGTGTGATATAGTTCACTAAGAGTTTTTGATCCCCAAATTATCATTATATCATTCCATTAACAAACATGTATCAAACTATGAGAATTCATTTATGGTTGGCTCAGTTGAAGCATACAGTTGTAGATTTTTTTCATCAATGGTTAGTCTTCCAAAAGGTTAAATATGAGCACCATGTTCTTGGTGATTTTCTCAAGATAGAAGTGTCCCCCAATGGAAGAGGGGGACATATCTGTTGGAGATGGTTACCCAGAAACAACTTTGGTATATTATTTTACTACCTATATTCATATTTTTTTAATATTAATAAACATATTTTCACATAATGATAGATCCTTTTCATAACATAGTATGTAATAGTGTCATAAGGGCAGTTATCTGACATAAAGGTCATAGTAGTTCCCAACTATGAATGAAACCCAGAAGTACCGTGAATATAATCTTAAATATATGTTATATAGGAGTATCATGACATATTATGGACACAAATGATATAGGATATCAAGGATAGTGACCCATATCACATAAAGATACATTATATTGGTGTATGACCTTTTTTATATCTAGTGTATGATATTATGAGAATAAGACCCACCAATACGAAATCAATATTTTTATTTCTCATTGGATGATACTATTAGTGGTTGTTTGTATTGATCAATAAAAATTGAGATTAATATTAAAGTTTACTTTAATCCTCTTACCGTGATCTATTGAGGAAACTCATGATGACATATGTTCATAGAGAGGTATGATACATTGGGTGAATCACGAGTCATACTGTATTAATGAATAATGTGAGAATGGATTTTTTTCCCATACATTATTTTATGTATGTTTATATATCTGACACATTAATAGAAATTATATAGTGTAAATAAATCCATGTCCATGGTGTTCTATAGGCATGCTTAATTATAAAAAAACAGTGAAAGAGTCATTGATCACTTAGGTTGATGGCACCAGCGCACAACCTGAATGATTATTGTTTTCCTGATAAATGGATTTTTTTAAAAAAAAGTGCATCCTTAGGTGGTATTATATTAATTTGAAATTAATACTTTCTCAATGGGTTCCTATGAATTATGGATGGTCATTGACCGTCGATATTCATTATTTGACTAATTCCACTGATAAAAAGGAATATATGGTCACACATTATTTGTATCTAGATTCTGAATTAAATAATATTTTTATATATATTATTTAAAAATTCGAATAAATTGTATTCTGGAATGTGGATTATTAATTATTCATGTTTTTGGGATCTCATATATTCATCCACTAGTTATTCAAGAGAATGTGTTATGAGTGGATTATTAAAAAAATTATTTTTTATTTTCTGAGTATAATATTTATTTATTTTTTAGAGAATAATATATTGATATTTATGTAGTAATATAATTTTTAAAATTCAAGGCCCAATAAATATTGTGAAGGAATATCATAATGTGTTTAATTGATCAATGATAAATAATATATATTGAATATTATTTGATGAAATAATATATACTTTTAATTTTTATAATAATATCAATTGGAGTTATGATTATATTACTAATATTTATATAGAATTTGGTTTATTAAGGAATTGGAAAAATAATGAAAGGATCTTCTATAATTATTTATACATATCCAATGCGATATATAACACAAATTATTTTGATTTCAATGAAATGCTATTCTTTTATTTTGTTTCTAGCACAAAGAATCTCAAAAATCATCTCCAAGACATAAATAGTTTGTATCCCAAAGAAATATCCCAATAATATAGAGGGATTTTCCTCCACATTCCTCCATTGCCTCAATAGAGATCATGAAGAATTCATGACAAGTTATTATGATGGCGATCAGAGGTGAACAACACAAGTAATAGGATCTATTTTGTTATAACCTAGAGAATACTATAGTGATGTTAATAGATTTGTGGAATAGATGTATATCACTTCAATTTTAATTATGCTTTTGATTCTTTCATCAAACTCATGATATAGTGTGTATCTAATTTAATATCAATCAACGAAGAAATATTTCTCAAAAGGAAATTATTTATTAATTAAATTATTTATATATAATATTTGATTATCATATTCATGGTTCTGACATTTAATCCCATTTATGTTTCAATTTGATTAATTTTGTTTATCATAACATTTATCATTGTTTAAATATCACATTGATCATTGATCATTATAAAAAGAAAAATTTTGGGAAGACCCATCATATTATTCAACTATGTTGAAAACCTACATTTATAATCAGAGAGGCCATATAATTATTTAAAAATATTTTAAATATTATGTATTGATTTATGAAATTTTCATTTAGTTTTCATTTAATGTTTAATCATTCATTAGTTTTACTTTTTAGATCTAATTCTTCCACATTTTGTTAGGTAAATATGATAAAAAATATTAATTATATGAATGAAATAAAATCAAATACCTTATCTGGAAGTGATGATGATTCTAGTTGGATAACAAGAAAGTACACATTGTATACCTAGAGGTTGATTCCATGTTCTAGTGTTCAATGCACCATGATTTATTTAGTAATTAATTAAAACTACATGAATTAAATACAAATAGTTAATTGGATTGTACACAATATATTTACAATGACATCATACTATATATTTATCCATAATACATGATATGTATCCCATGCCCACGACATGTAGTCTTATAGATAAGGATGACATGTGTATCTTCTTATATATACTAAATTATGGGGGAGCACATTACATAGAGACCACACATTGTGTATCCAGTGTACATGTGGAGTACACAATTTCTTCAAAGAATAGATACACATAGAGTCCCTAAAAAAGTGTCTCAAATAGATGGTAATAAATTTATATGCAGTGTAGCTAGAAAGTACACATTATGTAATTTTACCAAATTGTATATAATTACAATTTATTCAATATAATTTTTAAAAATAATCAATATGTTTTTCATTTCTTACATTATGTTTATAGGACACACCATGTGATTTGTTTTAATATATATAAATATTTATTTAATTTATATGTAATTGTTGGATCTACATATAATTTATTAGTAACATTATAGTTATTACTCTTCGTACATCGAATCATAACGCACAAAAATCTTGTAATACATAAAATAATAAAGTTGGTAGTTCAAATAATGAAGTAATGAGATAAACTAGGTATACCATAGGTCACAAGAGTAAATATTATATGAGTATAATATATAGTTGGAGACTGAAATGGTTACTCCCATTATTTCATCCAAGGAATTTTTTTACATACTAAACTTTAAAAATATTATTTATTTTGATTAAAATTACTATTTAAGAGAATCTCAAGGAACATTGGATGAGAAATAAGATAAAAGAATAAATTAAGAAATATAAGGTAATTAATCAAATCAGTCATCATTTATCATATATAATAATAATTATATTTTAATGAATATTTCATTAAATGTGTAATTTATTGAACTCTAAGGTAAAATAATGAGCTTTAACAAAATACCTTTTTATGTGATTTGTTTCAATTATTTGAAATTTAATTATTGTATTTAATTTCATCTACAATCTCACTATGTAAGGGCATATGTTCCAATGGTTAATATTATGTAAACCCCACGTTTCCATCACCTACGAGTGAGTAAATGAATAGGTAATTGAAAAATATCCCTTATTAGTGGATGGAATTCATTTTTTAGGTAAGGTGAAACTGATAAAAGTGAGACAAAATCCTAGACAAGTCGAAGGATGTAACGCGAACCATAGTTTTTTCAAGGGGTTTTTTGACTAGGTCAATGGTTAGTATGTCATCTACATGATAAACTAACAATTAATAAAAGTTCATGATCATACCAATATATTATTTTATTTTTTGAAATACCAAACACTATTTTATAATTCATTTTTTCATAATCATTTGAATTAATTAATTAAAAAACTGAAAATATTGAACTAAGATAATTTATCTTATGCATAAATATTTTCTAACACATACTTATTAACATAAGTATGTCTAAAAAGTTTTAACCATCACGTAATAAATATAATAAAAGAAAATATATACATAAAATAATATAATTAATTAATAATATATATTATGTTAGTATATCCTTCCACTACTCTAGTAAAAATAAAATTATAGTTCAATGTTCTTGGACAACAAAATATGGAAGATTTTAATTATCTTCGAATTATAACATGAAGGGTTGGGTTAACATAACTTGGTTCAAATCAATGGTTTAATACCAAATAATGACATTATTTTACTAAGAGGAAAGTGTTATTGAAATAAAATTTATGGATTTATGAATTGGGGTTTCCACTCACTATAAAAATGAATTGTAAGTTATTTGTGGTGAAATTTTGAATGCCTACCTAAATCCATTTATGTTTCTTTGGGAATAAAATTTGGGGCAATAATAACAGGAATATATATCATTGCCACTAAAATATCCAAGGAACATGATATTCTTATTCTAGTGGTTATGGATATTGAATTTCAAGAAAATAATGGGAGATTAATAAAATTAATATTTATATACTTGTCTAAAAATTATTAGACAATGAACTAAAATATGTCACATATAATTTATTGAGAAAATAGTAATAATGATTTCAAACATATTACTATGATCCATAAATGATAAAGATAACTTTCTGTCCAATAGAAATTTCAATGTGTAGAAAATGATATAACACATTATCATATTACATGATATGTAAATAAATATTCATGAAGAGCATATTAATTATGTTCCTAGATATGAGGATAGTGATGAATCGTTAATCCTATTTGAGAAACATTTTAACTATTACATAGATGTTCTGTGTTTCATTCTATCATCCATGACCAATGATATTTTGACCCAACATGAAAACATGAATGTGTATAGCATGATATCACACATAAAGATCACTATCAAGAGAAAAAAAAGCATATTAGAGATACAATATCTCTAATGCATTGTTTAAAACTAGGAATAGAGATTATATTCTAGATATTCCTCAAGATTACAATCTTATTGGATTCATTGAACTCTTAGACTTATTGTGGAATAAATTCCTTGATGATTTGTACATAGATCCCATACCTTCGTCACTTCATAATACCTTACCCAGTTTTATTATTAATTAAAATATGATAAATAATGAGATGATTATTTTAGAACCTATTACCCTAATTATCCATGTGGATAAGGATATGTGGAATGATAAAACGGATTTAAATATAGTGAATAAGAAAAAGGATGAATAAGGATAAGGGTCCCTATAACCATTATATGTTTAAGGATCTTGAGAAATATCATTCCAATAAATTGATGATCTAGAGGTAGGGCAAGGAAAGGGAAGCAGTATTTTTTGTAAGTGGATAGAAAGGACCTTGAATGAAGACCTTAACCCATTACTAATATGTAGCTAATGGAAAACTCAATATCAATTTTATTCTTTAAATATATACACATTGGGTATTTGGTATAGCTTATGGTTATCCCAATAATATTCAAATGCATGAACCAAGTAGATTATGATTTTTTTTACAGGATAGGTGTATTTAAGTGATATTAATGGTGAATTTTTGGATGATCTAGACAATGTTGACTACCATGATTCATTACAAATGAGAATGATTTATGTTTTAAAATATTGTTATTATATTTGTAGTATTACCGAGAACAAAATTTATATATCATTACTATATATAGATGGAATTATTTTAATTCTTGGAAATATAATTTTGTTTCATTTGTAAATTCCTAATATTTTATGGTTTAGTAATTTTAATTAATCATATTTATAAATTAAATTTTTGAAAACCATGTATTCGAAATTGATAAAAATCATGTTCACATGACTCATATAACACCCAATTATAGAATCAATATATTGGACATATACACAATAAATATTTGGCAATGATCTTTCAAAATAGTAATTTAGAATATTCTAGTAAAACTCTACTTGAAAGAGTTCATTCTTGTTCATACAGAAAAACAACTAAATCCCCATTTAGTGGATGTCTTGAAATAGAGAGATAGATTCTATTAATGGTAAACACTAATGTGTATATAACATTTATAGTAGATTTTAGAGGTAGTTATTCTATGTTCATAGATATTACAAATATCATGAGAGTATATGATTATGTATACTTGATGGGGTATTAGTCTAAGTCATTTGAGAAATTCAAAGAACACAAAAATGATGAATATAATCAACTTGAAAATAAGACAAAGAATATTCAATCAAATCAAGGTGGGTAATAACATAACTAAGGTTTTATTTATATTTTTTTATAATTTGGTATTATATATCAACTGACCGCCCCTCCCATCCACCCACACACACCATTGTAGAATAGTGTTTGTAAAAGGTAAAAATGTACCCTTTTAGACATGTTATGGTATATTATGAGTCATAAAGATCATCCATTCTCAATTTAGGGATATTCATTACAAACTGTGGTATACACATTAAACTAATTACCAACTCAAAAAATTCATCTATTCGAGTTATACGGTATAAAGAAACATGTTCAGTATCATTCACATATTTGGAGTTGTGAGGAATTTTTTATGGACTTATTAGGAAACAAACTATCACCTCAAGGTATAGAGTTAATAATTATAGAGTATCCCATATGAACTAAAAGGTAATAACTATAGAACACCTTAGAAAAAAATGTTATTATATATAGAAAAAATAAATTTATTGAGGTGGATAACATCCTCAAAAATAATAGTTGGACAAAAATTGACTTCGAGTATTTTGATTCTCACGATATAATAGAGTTGTAACATGAACTGATTTCACAGGTCCCCATAGACGAAGTAGTTCCCTAAAAATGTTTTTTATGATCACAAAAGAGGTAACATAACCAGAGTGGTATGGTTTTCTTGTCACTAAATATGGTGACTCATTATTTTTTGACATTAATGAGATTATATCCAAAAAAATATTTATTAGATCGATCATAGCTTGGATGAAGTCCTGAAGCCCAAACCTCTAAATTCAATTCGATGTATCATAAACACATCTGGATTCTAGTTAATGACCTAGTTGATGTGAATCCCATAGGGTCAAAATGGATTTTCAAGATAAAACTAGATATTTAAGGTAATATAAATACATATAATGAATGATAGTGGCTAAACTGTTAAAAAATATTAGAGAGTAAACTACAGTGGTTTTTTTTAAAAAGATTCCATATTTAATTCCATCAAAATTCTACATTCCACAATAGCATACCCAGGACATAAAATTTTGAAAAGGGATGTCAAAACAAAATTCCATAATGGGAACCTTATGTAATATATCTCTTTGAATCAAATAGAAATGTTTGTTACTCCAGTTACTACAAAAAGGATTTTCAAGTCACAACGATCAGTTTATGGATTGAAGAAAGAATCAATGTCAGGAAACATTCGATTAGATAAATTATTAAAAGAATATTTTTTCATTAAGAATGAATGTGATCCATGTGTTCACTATGGGAATAGTGGAAATTAAGTTGTTATTATAATATTATATGTTGATGATATGTTAATTATTGTAAATGACATACTAGTCATACGGTCTGTTATGGACTAGTAAAAGAAATGTTAATCCATTAAAGAAATATGTGATGAAACCTATATTCTTGGGGAAAAATATAATTCATGATAGATCAATGAGGATATGTAAACTAGATAAAAGTACAATGATTGACCATATAATAATCTTATTTATTATGTTATTATAAAAGATGGGATTGGTTATACTATTATCTGGTATACATATATTTGTGAAAATGTGTTCCCAGGCACAACAAGGTAATGTAAAAATGTGAAATATACCATATTATTTAGAAATATGATCTATCATGTATTTCATTTTATGTAAGATACATGAAATATGCTATGAAATTTATCAGGGTTGGGTGATATGAAGAAGAATCAAGTGAACTACAACAGTCTACTTATTTGCTATCTTCTTGTATCTGAGATTAATTAAAGATAGGTTATTTATGTATGGAGGATTCAAGGATCAAGTCATCAGGGGTTATACTGATTCTAGTCATCCAATATATGATTATTATTTGAAATAATATTTTATATATGTTTTCTATATCTATATTGGAGTTGTGATCAAGAAGATATGAAAGCATCCCATTGTCATGGATTCTAAATAAGAGGTTGCATATATAGAAGCTTCATATGTTTCCAAGGAATCCATTTGGACAAGAAATGGTGTCCTAGTGTTTTATATGGTACAAATAAGTAATTTTCATATGACATTGTATATTGATAATTCTATAGTGGTGGATCTTGTAATAGAGGCAATGTAATAGTAGTGAAAAAAGAACAAACTCCCAATGTATCACTCCTTGAGGGATTTTAATTTGAGGTGTGAATTTTTATTAAGAAAAGTTCCCATAAAAGAAAATAAGACAATCCCATTTTTTAATACATATATGAGTAGATAAATTAGTATTATGAGGGATCAAGAAGATTGAAGGTTTTTAGAAGTAGGCAATAGTTAAATTGGGAGTCTGATGGAGTTGGTGCTCTGGAACAGACTTATATATTATTTATGTTCAAAATTATTCACTTATTGAAATATTAAAAAATACATTATCATATTATGATTATTATTCTATGTATCATAAGATGTAATAATTTTTTATGAGTGTTTATCTCACAAAAATGTCAAAGTAGTTCACTACTATGATGAGAACTCATAAAAGCCAATATAGTATTCTAAAATATATGTTATATGATCATATGATATTATTTAAGGGATATAAATAAAACATTCAATCATGGGTAGATACTCTTATGACATTGAGGAACCTTTTCATGTTGTAATTTCTTGGTAATATTTATTTTAGTATACTATGAGAAAGATACCCTCTAGTATGAAATCCAAATTTATATGTTTCATTGGGTTTTCCGTTATGAAGGTATATATATTTTAACTTATTCTATATGTTTATAAATAATGAGTATTATGAGTCATATTTTTTTATTTATATATTAAAATTGTGATGAAATTTGTTCTTGATGTGGTCAAATATGTTAGGTGTTTCATGAGTAACATTGCATTAATGAATAACAAGAGAAATGATTTGTCCATTTTATTCCATAATAAATGATGATATTTTAAGCCTTTTATGGGAACTTATATAGCTTAATTAGATCAATGGTCATGGTGTTCTATATCATTGTTTTAGTTTCATAAATTCAAAGTAAATGAAATTGATCCCATAGGTTAATTGCATCGGGGTTCCACTAGTTTTATAAGAGATTTCATGATAAAGGGATTATATTACACAATGATAATTTGTATGAGGTATTATATCATAGTTACATTAACATCATTGTCTATGTGTTCCATGTCTTATTTCAAGATTCTATTATTGTACATTAGAATTCTTCCATTTTTTCCAATGTTAAATAGGCATATAGGGTCACACACTAAGTGTATAAAAAATATCAATTAACTAGAAAAATATTCGTAAATATTTAACAAGTTTAATAAATATTATTTTTTCATGTGGAATAATAACGATTTAAGATTTTTTGATCACATATATTTTGTCACCATTTATTGGAAAGAATATTATTTGATCAAAATAGTTAATAAATATATATATTCTATTTGGCTTGTGTAATATTTATTTATTTATTGGAGAATAATACAGTGATATTTATTTGTTAAATATATAGATAATTTTCAAGGTCTGATAGATATTATGCAGGAATGGAAGACCATTTCTAATGGTCTAGTGAGAGTTAATATATATATATATATGATTAATATTATTTTGTTAAATAATATTTAATTTTAAATTGAAATTTAAGCACATGGTGATAAATAAAAAAATATTTGTTATTATATATATGGGGTTCCATAAGAGATTAAATAGATAATATATGAATTGTAAAAAATTATTTATTTCTAACACTAGAGATATATAATCCCAATTATATTATTTCCAATGACCTCTAATTCCATTGTTTTGTTATGAAAAAAAATCAACAGAATCCTATAGAATCCCTATAGAAATATATTCTCCAATACAAATCCCAATAATATAGAGTGATCATCCCCCACCTCACACTCTAAAGTCTATAGAGGTTGTGGATTAATCTTGGGATTTGATTATCCTGGTGAACATATATGAACTATAGAAGCATTTGGATCTGTCATGGTAGAACCCCGAGATAACTATGTCGAGGTTTTTGAGATTTTTGGATCTTGTGTGGATCACAATTGGAGGTAATATTCAATTTATTCCATCAACTCAACAATGGTAGAATGTTTATCATTTTTTATATCCATCAATTATTTAATAATTATCACTAGGTAATTCATAGACATAAAAATAAATAAATTATAAATAATATTTGATCATTGTGCGCATTATTTTGGTGTTATATCAATGTTCTTTTTCTCTTTCCCACTATTACATTGATGAAACTTTACACGGTTTTTTAAATAATGTATTAATTATTAATAATGAAAAAATGATGGAAATGACCCATTTCCCACTTATTCTATATAAAAAACCTAAAATATCAATGGAAGATATTACCGATATAGGGTCAATAATTGGGATGATATGATATTACAAGGGTGATTGTTGATCATTTGATGAAATTAGACAACATTATATTGATATATGTGTTATGATTGATAGATTTTTTATTAATTAAGTACCTCATAGAGGTGGTGAGACCCCATAGAGTCTTAAGAGTGATGATTTTGGGTCATGATCATCATTTTACCTCCAGAGCGGATGAGTTATCCAACATGATTATGGATCTCAATTATTCCATGATACTAACTTTTATCCATAGATATATAGACATATAGAATTGGACATCTTGAATCTGGAATACATGATGATGTATTATGTTGTTTTTTTATTTTTATGATGAGTCACCATCACTAGTTCTATTAATGTTAAATAATTGTTAATAATACCCCATTTGTATTGTTACATTTGAACATTTTCATGGCTGAACATGTGGTTGTATGTTAATTCGGACAGGGTTTAGAAAGTCTATAATTCTTCTTCCAAAACCGGTGTACAATATGACAGAGAGGGTTCAATAAATTCATGAAATGATGTAGGTAGTGTATGATCTTCACATATCAAATTGCAAATTTAGTAGGTGTCCCATATAGTTCAATGATGAATATCACGTTTTCCTATGGGAGACTCCTCATCATGTATAGGGAAGGATTAGTCTTGAGGTTAATTTTTATCCTTAGATTTTTGAGCCTTTAAAGGTGTTGGATCATGTTGTAGTTGTTCTGTATTGAATTTCTCTTCCCTCATGGATGATTAGATGGAATTATGTTTTTACATGTCGCTATTCAGTCATTATCACCATGATACCACTCATTTCATCGATCAAGGAGGGATAAATGTTGTAAATTATGCAACCATAACCATGTAACATGTAAATAGATAATACTTACAAGAGAGGGTTACTCATGGGTGTATTATTTACTTGCGTCATGTCTTGTAGCGGAAGGGTGGCTTGTAGGGCATTACATGGGAATGTATGCCACATATGTTCACTGAGTGCCCAAAGCTGTTTATTGTTTGTAACTTCTATTTTTATATTTTTCCTAATTTTTAAATATTGGGTTTAGTATTTGTATTTTTTTCTTACTTTTTTCTAGCTTATCCACATTTTGATAGATATTACCATTTAGAGATTTTATACGATATTTTTTTTATGGTTTTATGGTGGTTTTTTTGATATAGTTGTAGAGGTCCATCGATGGAGAGAAAATTCATAGCTATATCATGGGGTTGATATTCTGGTGACCATTTTGATTTTCTATATAGGCATTATTTTAGGTTCTGAAAGATTATAATATTTTGAGAAGTATCATATTTATGGTCATGGATTAATCTCTTTTGATGCAATGTGTGTTTCGGTAGCCCATGATTCTCACAGTGAACCTAGAGAGGGTTTGGAGGTCTCTAGATATTAAATGATTAAATCATGTATGATTCATGATTTTTATTGGTTTCTTACTGTGAATTTATATTTCTTAAAATATTTGAGATACCAATTTGAGGCCAGTTAATTCAGCTATGTGGGTCCATTAACTTTGTCCAGTCGTCAACTATGTAATTTAGCTATGAGAATCAACTACATTAATTGGGAACATGGTTGGGTCCACTACATGGATTATTTAGATACATGAATCATATATATGAGTGATTTTATATGTGAGAGACTAGATATGCAAATTGGGTTTGTGGATAGATTAATTATAAGGTTCGTCTATATTAGGGATGAGTTACACGAGTGATCCTCTTTGTGATTCATTAGTTGAACGAGTGATCTCTTTCCAGAGAAACTGTCTATGTAATGATTTTTAAATATTATTAATGAGGTATGACATAAATTTACAACATAAAAATAGTTATGAGGGGATTTTAGTAATTTTGAATCATAAATGTTGTGTTTTCAGCATATTTTCTCAAGATATACCTGTGATTATCTCAATTGAATGATTATAGGGACTTAAAATGATGATTAATGAAGCATAATTACATCCTTTATTTAATGAGTTGAATGAGAATTTATAGACTACCTTTCAAGAGGATGAAAATGAGATCCACAATATTTATAAATAAAATGTTTCTGATCATAAAATTTTGATCGTCACATTAGTAAAATAGAAAAAAAGGTGTTTCCATTAATTCAATACTAATATCATATTCTGAATATTGTAATTAGGGAATAATTCCCTTAGATTTATATAATCATGTGATTTTTAGATCATTTATCATCCCATGGTGATTTTTTCCAAGATGAATCACCTATTTTTTTTATGTGAGTCACGATGAGAATATTTTTCCATGTAGTAGATTCATTGTATATCCCTATTATTTATGTAAAATAAAACTCTTATCATGGTTTAACACCTTGGTATTCAATGAAATTAAACTATTTAAGATTAAACTAGGTTTATAATCAATTGGATTGTGAATTTATGTTGTTTCCTTCTACCATGAAAATAACTTCCCCCTTTATTTACTAGTTAGCGTATCATCAAATTTATATTTATGTAGTGTGATTTTATGCTCATTTAAGTGTATTATTATTTCTAAAACATCTTTGGGAACATAATTATGAATTAATTTACGATCAATTCCCTAGATAATCAAAAATCGTGTATAATTAATCTGGTGTTTTTTTAATTTCATAATAAACAAAATTATGTAATTTTGAATCATTAATATATTATATAATTCCATGTGTTAAAGTAATTTTATAATGAATATGAATCATTTTAATGATTTTTTTGTGATAAGAAATTAATATATATTAATTTAATTAATTAATCAATTTTTATGGAACTACTATGTATTCTATGAAGCCCAATTAGATTAACAATTTCATTAATTAAGATGATTATCCTAACTTGATGCCTTTGGTTTCATATAGTTGGAACATATGGAAAGTGTTTTCGTTAATTAATGGTGATATAAAAAAATATTTCATAAGGTTAATTTATAGGACGTTAGTTTTCTTCCAACATGAGATGTTGTAGTTCCTTGTGTCGGGAACCATGAAAGATTTTATTTTTGTGATGTTTGGATACATTTTTGAAGGCCTAGATTACCTAGTTGACTATTCAAATTTTATACATTGTGATGTTAGCTGGATGTGGTCTTGGGATTTGTTTTGAGCATGGTATGTATGTTTCTATGTTGAATAATGTGAAATTATATTAGTATTAATGGTCTACGGATGGATAAAATGATATGATACTATGATGGATTGTGTGATATATGATGGGGGCCCAGATGATGTGGAAGTAGTTAATGCATGGTGATGGTGAGATGCATTAGGATAGGCATGTGGGTGTTAGAGATGGGACTATAGGTGATAAAATTGGTTGAATATAGGCTCATCCATTGATTTTATAGAGATGAATTATTTCATTAAAGGAATCTATTTATTGGAAGATGAATGGATTTCTACTTTTTTCTAGATTCCACTCCAAAATGGTTGTGGTATCTGGATTTTCATGGTTTTATTTATGAACTCAAGATTTTTTTAATAAGTTTATATCTTATCTCCATATTATTCATGTTCTCTTTAGATAGTTATTCCATCCATATGTATTCTTATTATACCATTGATTTTAGTCTCTTATATGGGGACTACATGTGTTTGGTCTCATTGAGCCACCATCACACATCTCTCATTATTGGTCTAAGTTTGATACACTTTTAGGGGAGGGGGTCATGTCACATTTAATTATATTTAATATTATATTAATCCAATTCCCATAAACATAACCACATAATAATGATCATTAATCTGATCTTATACATTAGTCACTATGAGATCCAATTTTTATTCAACCTCATCAATATTCATGGTATCTCATAAAAACACAGGAAACATGATCATTGATCATACATTTTTTTCCAGTTCTAGGGAGAATTTACCTTTGATTCACTTATTTATGGAATCCATGATCCCAATAAAACAACCTTCTAATATGGAAACCCTAATATAAAATAACTCATCTATTTTTTAAATATTAATGTCAACATGATAGACTACTATGAAACAAATGATTTACGATCATGTGACATATCTCATCTCAATTATGCTTCCCCGTGAAGTCCATAGTTCAAACACCATTGTATTTCATGGTTCTAGAATGGATATTGATATTTTTTCTCAAATAACATATGAGCATAAATTCTGGTAACCCAAATTGTGTTTTATTTATATAGGGTATTTATGTACTAGAAGTAACCACTGTAAGGTCAAAATTTTAATCAAATAATTTTTTAAATCAAAAATTAAATATCAACTTTTATTCAAATTATAAGAAGTTGAATATTTTTGTGAGAACTGAATGCATTTTATTTTCAAAACCACGTAGTAAGTAACAATGGAATATATATTTAATAAATGAGTTTTCATTATTAATTAAAAGATGAAAAATCCCATAAAAACATGGAGATGTTTTATGATGCAATGATTTTAATATAATATATATTGAAATAATTCTTTCTATTTATTATAGGTGTGAAAAAACTGAATAAATGAAAAAAATTATTATAAAAATAGAAAAATAATATCTAAATCTAATTAAATAACTTACAACTACTGGGAAACTATAACATCTAAGAATTATTTTGATCTATATGGATAAATAACACATCTGGTCAATTTTTTAATCTATCTTATCACAATATATTTTTCCTTAAATAGTAACATAAAAATAATTTACTGAAAATAATCAATAATATATATATATTTGATCCCCTAAATATTAAAAGATATATTAAAATACATGTATGAAATCAACCCCTCATTTATCATATAGGATACTAAATAGATGTGATTGTTGTGAAATAGTATTTTTATGTATCAAATCATCAGTATCATTTCAAAAAAATATGGAATAATTATACATATAAACATTATAAATTATTAATATAAGAAATGTGATTATTATTAAATGAATCTCAAAATAAATAATATCATAATTCACTAATAATGAAAAATTATAAAGATATTGTAGTCTTAGATAACAACAAATATTGTAGTGGCCAGTCATTTCATATATATATATATATATTATATAATTTTATACTAATATAAAATACATTACAAAGGCACAAACATTTGTAACATTATTTTTTTGTCTTTTAAAAATAGGTACACAATCGCCTAATTTAACGAAAGATTTTCAATATTTCCCAAAAATATCTTCACCTTTAGTACTCTTCACAAAAAAACCCTATATAAAATAATTCCCTATAACCTAGAGAAATGAAACATACGAAAGGGTGGGATAAGATTATTTTTAGGGAATGAAAAGGGAGATACATATGAATAAAAAGAACATAGGGGTACGAGAACATGGTAATAACAATTGAAATCCATGACATTCATATCAAAGAAAATAATATTGAGTAATAGAATAAATATCTAATGATAATAAGACTTAGATCATATGTAAATCAATGATAATGATATAAGGGAGGATAAAATTATCATACGACATTGAATTGTGGAATATATATAATACTTGAAAACCATTTTTGTAGTATTTAAGGATCACTACTATGGAGATCACAGTGGAATGGTTTCCTTTACTAAACCATCATAATAGAAATGGTTAACTTCAAATAACAACATAGTATACAATGAAACATAATAATCTTGGTTCTCTATCCCTTCCATCACATCAATTGAATGAGGTATAAATCATTACACAATGTGTTGGAGGGAAATATAGGTTATACTAGTCTCATACTGAAATTCAAACTTATGTTCACCACAATATCATTAATTTTTTTTCAAATCATATACCACGGTATTTAATGGGTTTTGTAAATTTGTAATTATATCCTTAACTGTGGGAAATAGATAGGATTCATAATAATTTTCCCATTTCATCATAGCATATGCCATTGAATAAATAGGGATTCAAAAGAATTTTATCATTGTATAACCCATATAAAAGAAAATTATTTCAAAAGTATGATCTCTTCCTAAACACAAACCACACAATGAAAGAAAAAGAACTCTATACATGTTAATATATCTATTAAGGCATATGTATGATCAATGGATGTCATCATAGATGGAAAATTAGTTTTAATGGTTGCTTGGAACATTTTTTTAGGAAAATAAAATTTTATTTATAATCAATTTAAAATTAAATATTCATAAAATAATTTTCAAATACATTTAACTATAAATATCATTGAACACATATAATATAATCATTAAAAATCATTAAAAATTTTCGTGATTAAAAAAAATTTCCTTAAAAACATTTTAAAACTGCTTTTTTTAAATATATGTTCATTGAAAATATACATGGAAGATTATAATTTAATCCTAAAACAAATGCTTAGTCATAGTGGTATATAATGTTTTTCATGACATATATGTTAAACTGAACATTCCATTAACATTTTTTGTAATTTTAAAATTTCCATTTTTGGATAAATATATTAAGATAACTTCTAAAGATTATTAAAAACTAAAAAATGTTTATAAATAAATTTAATAAATCATTTTTAACATTTATGAAACATGTTTGAAAATAGTATTATAAAAAAATTATTTGAAAATAAACAAGTTTTTTACTAAAGGGATAAATAAAGTAGTTTTTTTGTAAAAAGAATTTTTTCTAATGATGACCACATTAAGAGTGGAAAATGAAGAAAAACTATGTATTCTAATGACGTAACTTGCAGTGTTGGAAATTCATGAATTCCTGATATTTTTCTCATATGATTTTATCATTATTAACATAATCATAATCTTCCTAGAAAAATGATGAGAGAATAATATGAAATATTTACCACTTCAATATCATTAAAATTTAATCTGATTGAAGGAATAAAACTAAATGAAACATAAACTGTATTGAATTTAAATAAATGAAGATTAATTAATGATATATTATGTCCATGGGGATATATATACACATCATAAAATAATACTTTTTACTAAAAACATTTGTCTAATGAAATTAATATTGAGATAAAAATCCCTTACCACATTGGAAACATTAAAATCATAAACCTTATGAAATATATATGCTATAATTAATATGTATATCCCAATTATTTTCTATATAAGGATCATAATGTACATTAAAGTTATGTATATACACAGCATAAAAGTAAATGTGGTAAATATGGAATTTATCCCATACTAAATAAAAGTGATAGGTAAATCGATTTCAAATTTAGTAATCTTTAAAATTGAATACACCAAAGATAATAACAAAAAAAATAAAAATAAAATATCATTTAAATAATAATATTCCTCATATAACATGCCAAAGAGATTGTAGGTACACCACACATGAGAGAAGTGTTTTGAATTTTCATATTTTTATTGAAATAAAAGAGAGACTTGAAATCAATTAATATAAGTATCAAAATCCTTTGTAAAAATTAGAACATTCGGTATAAAAATTAGTTGGTAACATTCAATCAGTTATTTTTATCCTTATCTTTGGTTTTACCTTGTCATAGGTTGATTAATGATGAGAATGAATTGGGAGGATGCACAAATTGTTGAAATTATAAAATTGTTGTAATTTTCACTATAAAACATATTGTTTTATATATTCATTAGGAAATTAATTGATGTGTAAAGGTATTAGATGATGTGTAATGGACACAAGAAAGAAACCATGAACAAAAGTCAATTCCGGATAATTTTACACAACATTTAATGGGAAAATGTGATGCAATGAAAATAATATCATGTTATTAACAAAAAAATGATACTTTTTTGGTATATTTGGGACTCAAGTATTAAAAAATGGGTAATGGGATTAAATGCCAGGATAATTTCATAGGGTTAGTTATAACCAAGAAGTTTGGATGAACCTCCTATTTCATCTATACTGGCTTTTTTTCTCTCTTTTTAGAGGCTCTTCTTGGGTGATTTTTGGAGACTCCCACTTACTTGAATCACTCCATTCGATGATTAATCACATATTTAGTAGAATTTATTCTCTCCAAGTATGTAATCTTTTTCATTATTCGTTTGTTTTTTAGTGATGTGTTTTGGATACATATTTTTTATCAGATAGTGTTTTTTATAAATCATTTTTAGTTTCATGGAATTTCTTGCCTTTCAAATTTCATTCAATAGGTTTTATGGAACCATTTTCAAAAGTATATAGGGTTATAATATGTTTAGGTTGTTGTTTTAATAAAATTGATTAATTTGAGGAAATTATTTTCATTGATGATAAATTCAGGTTTTATATTCATTTTATGGGATAAATAGTTTCAAAATATTTATTGTGAAGAGAAATGTTTTTAGAAATGATTTTATCCTTGAAAATTTAATTTTTTGATTCAAAATGGGTTTTCAAACACTAATGTGGATTAGCATGGATTGGATATTTTTTTGGAAATTTTTATCATATTATTGATAAATTATTGGACAATTTAACAATGGGGATATTTCATACATTGGGAAAGCGACACAAGTATACTTTGGGTGTGTCGTGCTACTCAGATGCAACCTTTTGTGATAATTACTTGCATTATTCAGCATATGTTGGTTCGACCATATGAATGTCAGAGAATGGGAGTGTCTATTACACAATATCTCTTAAGCTAAATCCCAATATGTGAGGTATTTGTTTATTTATGATTATTTATAAAAAAATTGTTATGGATTTTAACTCATAGGTTTTTATATAATAAAATTAATCACAAAGCATATAATTATATATTATTTCATAAATATATGTTTACCTATATACCCCATGATGCATGGATATTATTTCATATGTTTATCAGTTACTCATTCTATTTTTATAAAATTAATTTAATATTTTATTTTTGGAAATCAATGGATTAAAATTGGGATTGATTTATTAATGGTATGGATTTATTAAAATTCATTATATAATGAATTTTTTAAATCTAAAATCATTTCATTAATTTATTTTAGACCTTGTATATAAACCAATGTGGTATCCTTTGGAGAATTTTTCTAACACCCTACATGCGCCAGTCGGAATTTATTGATATTGAAATTTAGGATTTAGGTAATGGGTAGAGTATTAGGTTATATGACAGCCTCTTGTATTATTGATTCATTCAGTTCAGGTTGGTCTGGTGGTGACTGTTGGTCATGTGTGGACCTGATATATAGTTTTGAATCACCTGTTTTGGATTGGATTATATTTATTTTAGGTACATTCTCATTTTCAGATTCAAACTTTTGTTGTATTTATTTTTTATATATTCAATATTGGATTTAGTTATCCATTTAAACCTATATCCAGAGACATGACGGTTTTGGTTGCCTATCTTATTGAACCATGTAGTTAAATTACATTTTTTATAAAAGGGATGCTCAACATCAAATATTTTATAAGTGAATAATCATGCATCTATATCTTGGGTGGAAATGAGTGAGGACCATTGCAATTTAAATAGTAGAAGTAGAAAATTGGAATTTCCATCAGTCATTCATGATTGAAAACTGAGTTTCCATGGGTGTTTAGGGGTTTCACTAGGATTGTGACATGTTATTTTAGGAAATTTAAATGAAGAGTATCAGATGATTTTATAAATTGACATGTTAATTTTTATGTAAGGGTTTTCATTGGTAGTTTCATGGTTGTTATAAATTATTAATTTTTGAAATAATTGTTATCAATACCAAAAGTTTGTCTATTTCATATTAATTTTCTAATGAATTATTTGTTTTTTTCATTTATTAGAAAATTCATCCAAGAAGTTAATTTCCTAATATTAGAGAAGTATTTATGACACATGTTCTATAGGTGAATAATTTAATGCACCATAAATTGGTATAATGTGTCAGCCACACTGTTCAGAATATGGGATAAGTGGGTGTTAGAAACCCCAGAGGCATGGTGCATCATGGAAAATAAATCACTAAACAACATCCATCGATATATCATAGTAAAATAGGATATCAGGAATTCAAAGAGTGGAAGGAGTGGATAAAGGGGATACTAAAATTTCATAATAAACCCATACAATCTCATTTTGGTTTTTATGCAAATTCTTGAGGGAATGGGACACATATGTTGGGACTCTATTTAGAAATATAATTTTCATGAGAATAATAAATATACATTATTTATGAAAATATAAAACCATCAATTTTAGTCTATGAAATATTATATAGCCAAGACCTAGTAGTTTCAGACCATATAGCAAGGGGGTCATACTATTCTAGAGTATTCATTCCATTTTTCATAATTGGTGAATGTGGACCCATAAAATGTAACTAATTAGTGAACAAAGTCTTAGTTGAATGAGTTAGGAATGAGGCCTGATATTTAGTCAATAATGATACTATTATGCCTTCAGTTGTTTGTTGAGTGAACTGAATATGAATCTATAGATTATGTATACATATATTGGAAGATAGATTATGATGGTGCTTTAGGCGGTTCAATGTTTAGACAAGGAGTATCTTTTGGCTAGAAAAAGAGATTTAAGAGTGGTCAGTGTTCTATAGAACCATTTTTGTGGGTGAAAACATGTCTATAATAGGTTTTCTACTACCAGTGTTAATGGAAACTCAATAAAATTGTTAATTCAGGGAAGAATCCAATGGATTCTCATATTTTTGTCTCATCTTGCATGTATATTACTTTTCTCAAAATATATCATGGTGATTTATGGATGGATCTGTCACCACATGCCCCATCTCGGGGCTTGAGACAAAACTACCGTAAGCCCACCTCTATAGGCCAGGGGTGGAAAATAGTGTTGAGGGTACAACTACTAAGGGAGTATTCTTCGTAAGGACCTATACAAACACAGATGCATCCAACTTAAAGAAAAAGGATAGATAAAATGGATAAAAAGATACAACACTACTATAAAAAGAAAACCATACATGCATCAACCTCTAAAAAGTACAAGTACATTAATATAAACTAAAATGGGAAATGTGAAAAAATAAATTCCCAACCAGAATCGTGACACAACCTAGTAGTAATTGAAAAAGTAAAACATCAATGATAGACCCACTCCTAGATCATATTCTATGTCCACCAAATGTGGTCCAAGTACCTCTTATCCCAAGGCTCCTCTAAATCATGATCAAGTTATTTATAGTCTTCATAAAGAATGGTAAATGTGTGAAAATACCATTTAGGGGTGAGTTTAATGATAATTAGTATGAAACCCCTAATAAGCGAAGGTGGAGTATGAATAGATACAGAGAAGAGGAAAACTATAAATAGAACATGGTATAATGAAATAGAGTATATATCAACCCAACATGATAGTGAATAAAAAATAATCAAAACACAACATGCTCAATGCTTTGAGAATGTGATCTACTCATTGAGTCTTCTATACCTATACAAGGATAGTAGAATCATCAAACCAAAAGATTCTAGGAATGTAATTCTCCGGGAATACCCATCACATATTATCCTCTTATGGAATGAAATTAACCAAAAACAATAGAGTGGGTATTGACACATGATATATTTATGATCAGTCTTAGAAACCCATGAGAGAATGTAAGGGGATCTACATTTCATAGCTAAGCCCATGAAAAGAGTCTCCAATTGTTCAAGTAGTAACCACCATTGATGACTGTCATCCCACATATCTTCTGTGAACATGAATTTCAAAGGGACTCAATCACCACACCATGATAATATCGACATTGGTTGGCTATATCTCACCTGCATGATTATAGGTCATGTCGCAAGGATGCATCTTGGTAGGAACGTTCCCCATATTACTCATATGGACAAATTAATTTTAAATAATATATCACCACTACTCAGTAGTAAAAAGGTCATCTAAAGGACGATAACTCATGCCCATACCAGGTGGATGATTCCACTCTAGAGCCATTGAGGTCCAATGGCCAGCCTACCTAGAGAAAGCCTGTATAGTATCATATAGTAATCACACCCAACCCATCCGGTATATTACACTATAGTTTCAACGATGAATGATTCTCATCCCAGCTGGAGTAAGGAACTCTAGTGTCATTGAGGTCCCATGCCCAGCCTAGCTGGAGGATTCCACACAAAACAGCCAGGGCCATCCCTTCTAGATGGTACCTCTTAGGAAGTATTAGCTAAATCTGTTTCCTAGCCCAACTGAAGGGTAAGATAGGAAGGCTCTGATAAACCTTCATGATTACATCCATCTTCGAACAACAACTAAAAGGTGCCACACTTGGAATATCTCACATCATACCTCAAAATCCACTGTAGGGGCATCATTGCATTATATCTTTTAAAAAATTTATGATAGACTACTTTCTGACCAAAATCCAAGTTATGAATAAGGAGATATGAGATATAGAAGATTCATAAAGTGGTACACAACACGTGGGGGCACACGTAATGTGACCTTATCTCATCTCCTTATCATGTACCAAGCAATACATAGGTAAAAAATTGTGCACCGGTACCCTAAGAATTCAACTACACTCTTAGAGTACAAGGAACATCCTTCTTAAAGGATGATGAATGTACAATGAATGTCATTTTTTTGAAAGGAATAATGATATTATATGGATATACCACTTTGAACAGACCTAGAAAATAGAACAAATCACACCGTTGAAATCCTTACACAAAAGTTCATTTGATAGATAATTCATTAAACTAAATCCAGAACCTTGTGAAAAAGCTTCATCTCTCAGCATCATACATGAACGGTTCTCTGTGGGCCCATAACTCAATCCTATAATGATTTATATGGATCACACCATTTAGATCCATATAGAAAAATTTAATGTAGTGACTATTCATTCGACTGAAACAGATAGCTAGCCAGGAAGCCAAATTTACTATAAATGCACAAACCGACCATCGTGGGGCCTACACCTCGATTTTTGGTTTAAATTTCCAAAACTATACTTCGAACATCCAAATCAATTTTAGGGCCATGACACCACTTACGATGCATCGATCAGATGTCAAATCCAAATGTTATGGTAGGACAAATCTTTTTTAATAATAATTAATTATTATAATTTGAGTGTTTTTGGGACCTGAGCCACACGCCTGAAACATAATGTCACCAAACTACTCTCATAAGGACCTCCTCAAAGAAAGGTTCATGTGTCTATAGATATCAGGTTTATTTGATGCTCCATATAAGTGTTACATTAAAATTTTTATCAATATAATATTAATATTACTATTTTTAGTGTTTTCTATGAACATTCTCCATGATTTGGTGAATGTTATTCGACATATTCTTGAAAATATTCAGCAATTTCAAGGTAACATTCCCACTGATGGCACGTGAATTGGATTATGCACATGGATTTTATGGGTGCTGAAAAGTTTTAATAAAAATATTATAATTAATATAATTAATATTATATTATATTTTTTTAGGTTTTTTCAGAAACCCATTTATGGTGTTCCAATGGTCGGCCTCTTTCTTCTAATGTCTTCTTGAATTGGTCAATTAAAATATGACTTCCAGCCCAACTGGAACCTCCCCTCTCGCCAGAGCCAATGCCTAGCTGCCAAGAGCCCCATGTCAAACTAGCTTCATGACACCCTCTCTAGAGTCGGTGCACCACTGCCACACTCCGCAGGCCACTGAGACCACTCCAGTGGATATAAAATGATACAAAGTGTAGATTTATTATCCTCAAATCCTAATTTACCTAGACGTGGTCTCCTCTATAGGATTAATCAATTATTTAATTAAATAGAATGTCAGTGTCCCTTCTGCTCGCCATCATTTCTCATCCAGCATCAGAAACTAAAAAAAATCATTGATCTGAAATACTTGTATCATTTATAAGGCACGACCTTAATCATTACATAATCTTAAATTATGTTAATAATTGATATTGAAGATCTTTTCAGGTTTAGAGATTTAGAGAATTATTTCATAACATATACATAAAAACTTGAATATTACATGTAGAAACATCTACTCATTATCAATTTTTTTATCAAATAACATCTCTTGAAAAAAAGTCTTGTCTAGTTCCATGTTATAGATAACAAGAATTTTCCATGATCCCATTATTATCAATATTCATCTTTATGTCGTATCAAAAAAAATTTAATAACTTGGGATTAAAAAATCCCAGTAAGGATTATAAAATAAACATTAGACCACCAATACATAACAAACATAATCTATTTAACATATCTCATGAATTCATATGATTTATGAATTACACATTGTAATCATAAAACATAATGGTATATTGTGGCATCCAGACATACTGACATTGTATCTTTCACAGCTACGTAGGGAGTTAGGTTGGGAATACACATAAATGTATATTCTATAAATCTCTTAGGAGAAACATTAACGTTTACCTCTATCACGTTACCCAAGGAAGTGGAGATCTATCTTACGCTCACCCACCCTAGTATTATCAAGGAACCACCTGTATATGTAAACAGTTCCCAAGAACCATATTACAATCATAACATATGAACAAATGTAAAGGAAATATAACATTTCCACATTTCAATAAAAAAATTTCATATATAGCTTTTAAAATAGTCAATCTACTATCAAAACCTTTTAAAATAACAAACTACTTTAAAATAGTATATGGTTTTTATATTTTCTTTAAATCACTATGGCTTATAGAGTAATCAAAATATCAAATAATTCCTAAGGTGGCAGAAAAGTCATTGTCACCGTGTACATTAAAAATAATCGTTACTTTTTGTCGTTTAGTAAAACTATTTGTAGGAAAGAATCCATTGAATTAAATGAAAATAAAAAGGTGTTTATAAACCATATAATAGAAGGTCATGTATAAATCAAAATCTTCCTCAATGAAAATATATTTAGAATAAGTCCCTTACCTTGTGTTCAACTTGACACATTTTTTTGTTAATCTCCTTTAAATCATGTAAGTCCCTTTGGATTGAACCAAAATCTTTCTTGAATTACCTTCATCCTAGAGGAACGATTTTAGGAAAAATAGAGGGATGCTGGGTATAAAGACCCATACATTTCAAGGAATTTTTTCTCTCTCTTAAATTCTTTGGATTTTACAAGTACGCAGTTTCTGACGGCACCTGATTCTGAGGCCTGGTGTGCGCGGAATAATATTCTGAAGTTTTGTTAAGCTTAAATTAACGCACGTAAGCAGTTTTACTAAAAAAGTTGAATAACTCTTATACAGTTACTCGGATCAGAAATCTGAGGACACCGTTGTGCTCAGGATGGCGGGTTTACCCTAGGCGTGACTTATGTTTAGTTGGCACAGACCTCCTGTGAGAAAACCCGAAAATGGCATAACAGTAAATAAGATAATTAAATAAAGTTATTTTATTTTTCAAATGCTTATAACTCACAAACAGTAACTCAAATTAGAAATACCAGACCACCGCTGAACTCGTGAGGGTATGCTTCCGTTAAGCAGATACTAGCTTTGGCCGGTGCAAGCCACCTGAGAAAGTTAGTTTTTGGCCGTAAATAAAATAATTAAGTGAAAATTATTTTATTGTAAAATTCAAAACTTCTAAACGGTAACATGAATTGAGAATCCGAGAGTACCATTGATTTTTTTGGGGCGTGTTTCTCCTAGGAAGATCCTAACCTTGACCACAGTTGGTCGAGGGTGTCTGATAATAATTTCCCGAACTTTTTTCATGTACGTTCAGTAAACGTACGAGCGACATTTTATAACTTTTCAACCGGCGCTTGGAATCGAATTCTAAGGGCACCATTGAACTTGCAGTGCCGATATTAGCTTAATAATTATTTCACCTCAATGGTAGATGATGAGGTATGAAAGTTAGTTTTTGGGGTTTATGTGGGTTAATAAAATAAAATAAGTGAATAATTTATTTTATTTTGTTAAACACATGTAGTGCGGATAAAGTGGTTAGATGCTCCACTTAGGACTTGGTGGTGGAACCACCACACCCTAACCTCCCATTTAATGGGGAGGGAGAGGAAACCTCTCAAACCACCCATCTATTAATTTTATATGTCAACGTAAAATTAATTTCACTCAATTAATTTTACGGGTCGACGTAAAATTAATTTTTGTCAGTTAATTTTATGTGTCGATGTAAAATTAATTGCTCTCAATTAATTTTATGAGTTGACGTAAAATTAATTTATGTCAGTTAATTTTATGGGTCAACATAAAAATTAATTGTTGTGATTTAATTTTAGGTGTTGACGTGAAATTAATTTTTGTCAATTAATTATATGTTTCAACATAAAATTGATCTGTGTCATATGTTTTGACACAGGCTATGTGGGGGAAACTTCTTGGCATCCTACACTTTTAAGTAGTGTCAACGCACCTCTTAAATTTAACCAACACAATTTAATGCACCCGACTCCCTTTTTAAATTAAGTAACTGTATCTTTGGAATTTAGGAAGGTTCCAAATAAATGAACTGCCATAAATTCCATGATGGTTACATACCACTCCCCTCTCCTGTATATAGGGAGTTTGGAAGAAGGTTTTGGGATGGCTTCACCAAGCGACGAAGCGCTGGTAAAGTATTGTGATGCCCAACACTTGGGGAAATCATATCCTCTCCAACGAAGAACGAGAAGAACGCTGAGGCCACCCTCAACTTCATCCTTCCCGACGTTGATGAAATGACGCCCTTCTACCGTGACACTCTCTACCACGACACCTACGAATGCCTTCTTCAAGGTAGGGGTTTGATTCTATGTTCTTGAATATTTGGGAGTTCATCATTAATTTTTTATCCTCTTGCTATCGATTAATGGGAGGAGGCCGGACCGCACAAACACGGCCGACCCTCCTCCCTTTTTACTATAGTCCTTCGTTGTGGATTGGAATAGAGAAGGCGCGGTGCCATCGCACCACGTGGAAACGAGGGAACCGCGGTGAAGGAGCGTGGTGCCGTCGCGCCGCGCCTTTAAGGCCGAAAGTGGCCACAGCTGGAGCAGGGGCCGTGGTGGAGGGGTGCGACACCGTCACACCGCACCAGAGCATCTTGAAGGGGAGCGGCCGGGGCGGGCCATGGTCGGGGCGGGCCACGGCGGATGGGCGCGATGCCGATGCGCTGCGCCGGTCGAAGAAGGGTCACGGCCTAAGGCCACGACGGTCACCGGCAGGGGACGACCGGACTCCTCGGCCACCGGAGCATCAAGAGCCGCATCCCTTTGGCCACGGCGGAAGACCTGGAGGCGGCCGGATAAAACCGGCCGCCTAAGCTTGGAGGGAGGGACCGCGGGGTCCCGCGTTGACGGCACTGGCCGGCCAACCAGGCCGACCGTTCAGAATTCCGGGGGTCGTAACCCTCGGTGGTGGACAGGTGGTCCCCCCACGTGGGGTTTCCGTTAAAGGTGTTGGGGCAGTGCCACCCCCCCTTCGCGCCGCTCAGTCAGAGACCGAGCGCCCCGCAGAGCCGTGCCGCGCCCAAGGGGGCCAGACCCGGACCCAGGTCGGGCCGACCCAGTTCAGGCTGACCCATGGGGTCTTGGGTCGGGTCGGTTCGGGCCCAAACCCCCCTAAAAGCGGGAAGATTCGTTCAAACGTCTATAACATGGGATATGGACCTCCGATTGGTACACCGTTAGTTGAGACACGATCCTTGGATAGATACGGTCGTTTCACTATATTACACTAAAGGTTTCGGAAAACATTGTGTATGGTCGGGTTGGGTTGAACGCGAAACCAACCGGGTCCTCGGAGCTGAAACGCCTATAACATGAGCTCTGTACGTCCGATTGACGTGTCGTCGACTTTTTTGGATACCTCTTAGTAAGAAGGACCTTTGGGATTACTCCGCTCGAGGTTTGGACGCAGTTGGAGTATGGCCGGGTTGGATTGTACCCAAAATCCAACCGGGCCCCTGGAATGAAAAAGTCGTTAACCTTCAGACCGGATGTCCGTTTGACGAACCGTCAATGACATTGATGATCACGTCAAGAAACAGTCCCTATGAGTATACCCTATGTTAGTTCGGGGTACAGTTGAGATATGGCCGGGTTGGTTCATACACGAAACCAACCGGGCCCCTTGGACGAAAAGGCTAGTAACTCACAGACCGGGCGTCCGATTGACGCACCGTCTGTTGCATTGAGACTCCCATGACGAGGCGTTCCTTTGAGATACTTATTCATGGGACTATGTGATACTTAGAGTATAGACATATAGCTCGTGTAGCGGTCCCTCCTGGAGACGAGTGTATGGAGTACATAGAACGTGTAGCTGGCTGAGACCTGATGACTGCTTCTCCGATTCGATTCGGACTGACTTGCATAGCCCATTGGGGAGCACTACATTGTGAGGTGGCAGACCCATGGTGGAGGATCACTAGTTTTTGAGGTTGCAGACCCGCGGTACTCAACATGAGGAGTACCTCTGTAGGTTATGAGGGGGAGCACTACTGTGTGAGGTGGTAGACCCATGGAGGAGGAGCACTACTTTGTGAGGTGGCAGACCCGCAGTACTCGACAGAAGGAGTACCTCAGCAGTCTTAGGTTAGTGAGCAGTACCTCAGAGTCATGACAGGATCACTGTACTCATTAGAGACGGAGCTCTTCAGTAGTTACGGTTTCAATAACGAAAGTCCGGGTTTGAGCTGAGTCATTTACCTTTGTGTTTTCCTCATGATTGAGATGGGTTACTTGATAACTTACGTATTTTCATGAGCATATACCTAAGTAGTGGTTATCTGTCAACTTCATATCTGTGTAACACCTCATGGCTGAGTTGGGTTATTTGGTAACTTAGGTATAAGTATAGGCTTATACCAAAGTAAGGTTTTTCTATTGAGAACATTCTTTGTGATTATCTTTGTTTGATTTAGTGAGACCTTGAGGGTCTCGAGGTGCCTGTTGAGTATCGTATACTCACCCCTTCACGGGATTTTCCCGCACCTCGTTGTGTTGGTTGCAGACAACGGACATAACTGATCATGGTTGAGGCTTGTAGAGCTGAACGGTACCCGGAGGTGGATCTCACGACGAGTCGGTACCCGTAGGTGGATCTCATGACGAGTCGGTACCCGGAGGTGGATCTCGTGACGAGTAGGTACTCGGAGGCGACGAAGAGATGTGGAGTGCTGAGGAGGACATCTGTACCTACCCATCAGGTAGGAACCCGGAGGACGATCGAGGAGCTGCTTGTCACCTTTTAGTTTTTATCCTTTTAGTTGTACTTTACTTTTAGTTGTAGTTGTATCTTTCTTTTGGGCTTATATTTCCAGCCCCTCGTACTTTCAGCACGTTTGTTATACCGCTTTACTTAATTTAGCTTCTGCTTGTACTCTTTTTGTGTGTGCTTTTGTTTCGTAAAGGCAATGTCTTACCTTTTAATTGGGATTTACGCCTTTGGTTCTAGTCACCAGCCCATGGCCTATTGAAGGCGGGCATGGGGTAGTCACGACATGGGCGCCGAGGACGGGTCATGAAAAATTGGTATCAGGGGAGTCGGTTCTACCGGATAACTCAGGACTCTGCTCTTTCCTTCCTGTAAAGCAATAGTGTTAAGGGTACCGAGTGTGGTCTTCTGTTAAGGGAGTCCAGTGTTGGTGCGGTAGCCGACGTATCCATACACCAGGACCCTGACTACTGATTTCCGACTTTGTACACGAAAACACTGATTGTGTGTATGTTTCCAAGAGTTTTAAAGTCAGCTCAAACTAGGTTAGCTCACCAGGTATAAATCATTTGAATGTGTCACGTATGTTTCTTTCAGGATTTCTTTCCACGGACGACCAGCTAGAGCCTAGAGGGATGTACGTACTAACAGCCTGTCGAGCGATGAGGCCTTGGTAGAGGTCCCTCTTACAGTTGAGGCACCAGCGGAGGCACCAGCGATACTACCATATGTAGGGCCACCGATGCCACCAGCCCCAGCAGCAGGCGATGCACGCTGCTTGAGCGCGCTGCACGAGTTCCAGTGCCCGAGGCCACCCATGTTTTGGAGAGAGACAGACCCACAGGCGGCTGAGGATTGGCTGGAGGCTGTGGTGAGACTTTTCAAGATAGTGGGTACACCAGCAGACTTCATGGTGATCTTTGCTGCCAGCCTCCTTCAGGCAGCAGCATGAAGATGGTTGAGCCGGATGCTCCGTTTTTGTGTTGATATGACCTTCACATGGGGAGACTTAGAGACCTTTTTCAGGGTGGAGTTCATACCAGTGACTCTACACTGTGAGCATGCCTAGGAGTTGCTACCTTTGCCGCATGATTTTCCATCAGTAGTCGAGTCATCTGTAGGCAGTAGACAGATGATGTAGGGGTCCAAGAGGACCATAACAGCAGGTGGGCGACCTCAGGATACAGGTTTTGTTGTGCGAGGCACGCGAAATAGAGCCAGCCATATGAGGAGCAGGAAGTGTTATGAATGCGGCAAGAAGGGTCTCATGGCACGTGACTATCCGACTCCCCGCACAGTTGATCCGCTGGCATTGGAGGAGCCACCAATATAGAAGCAGCAGCAGGTTCTTTAGTAACAGTCGAGCAGTGGACAAGGTAGTAGATCTCCAGAAGTAGGTGGACAGGAGCAGAACTAGTGGATTCCTTTTGTTCCTTGTACTTCTAGTTCCATGTTCATTTTGTATTTTTGTCTTTGTACTTCGAGCTGCAGTAATAAAAGACACTTATCTTTGTGATGTTTTCTTTCCAGTCCATTTGTTTGGTTGATACTGAGAGGTCCAAGTTTAAACTGTTGACATGACCCTCACATTTGAGATACCTATGGGAGGAGACCCAGTGACCACACACTGATGCCGACAGTGTGACTCAACCCTTGGAGGTGAGAGTAACGGTTGGATCTCTTGGTAGTAGTGTTGATGCCTTACGACTTCATCCTTGGTATGGATTAGTATCATCCATGGAGGGATTGACTGTATTAGGCAAAGAACGTGATTCATCCAGGGGATGAGACCAGATTTCACTTGTCGGCATAGAAGAAATCTTAGCAGCTCTTGTAGGACCAGAGAAGGTTCAGGACATCCAGGAGGCGGAGACCACTAGAGTTCGAGGATGGCGACCACGTTTTCTTACGGGTCTCACCTCGACGTGGATTACAGAGTTTTGGAAGGGGCAACACGTTATCTCCGTGGTTCATCAGACCCTTCTAGGTCTTCAATAGGGTAGTCTAGGTGGGTTACCGCTTGACCCATCCACCTCAGTTTCACTAGGTGCACAACTTTTTTTCTACATATCTCAGCTGAGGAGATACGTGCACGACCCGATGCATATCATGTACCATGGGGAGCTGAACATCAATGATGGGGTGACTTTTGCGGAGGTCCCGGTGGAGATCAAGGATCAACAGGAGCGGGTCCTACGTGGACGTTCGATTCCTCTAGTGTGCATCAGATGGAAGCACGGGAACCTCCAAGAGAGAACATGGGAGCAGTAGGCTCAGATGCGTGCACAATACCCCATTTTGTTTCCCTAGTTTTTAATGTAGCTTTACGGGGAAGTAAAGCCCTGAGATGGGAGTAATGTAAAGACCCATAAATTTCAAGGAAATATTTCTCTCTCTAAAATTCTTTGGAATTTTATGAGTACGCAGTTTCTGAAGGCACCTGATTCTGAGGCCTGGTGTGCCCAAAATAATTTTCTGAAGTTTTCTTAAGCTTAAATTAACGCGCGTAAGCAGTTTTCCTAAAAAAGTGGAATAAATCATAAATGGTTACTTGGATCAGAAATAAGAGGACACCGTTGTGATCAGGATGGCGTGTTTACCCTAGGCGTGACTTAAGTTTAGTCGGCACATGCTTCCTATGAGAAAACCCGAAAATGGCATAACCACAAATAAAATGATTAAATAATGTTATATTATTTTTCAAATGCTTATAACTCACAAACGGTAACTCAAATTAGAAATCTGAGACCACCGCTGAACTCATGAGGGTATGATTTCTTTAAGTAGATACTAACATCGGCCGGCACGAGCCACCTAGGAAAGTTAGTTTTTGGACTTAAATAAAATAATTAAGTGATAATTATTTTATTATAAAATTCATAACTTCTAAACGGTAACTCGAATTGAAAATCTGAGAGTATCGTTGAGCTCGTTGGGGCATGTTTCTCTTAGGCAGAGCCTAACCATGATCTCCGTTGGTTGAGGGTGTCTGATAATAATTTTCCGAACTTTTTCTTGGGTACGTTTAGTAAACTTACGAGCGGAGTTTTATAACTTTTGAACCGGTGCTCGAATCAAATTCAAAGGGCACCGTTGAACTCACAGTGCAAATATTCTCATAAGAATGATTTCACCTCAATGGAGGATGATCGGGTATGAAAGATAGTTTTTGGGGTTTTACGTGGGTTAATAAAATAAAATTAGTGAATAATTTATTTTACTTTGTTAAGAACATGCAGTGCAGATAAAGTGGTTAGAAGCTCCACTTGGGATTTGGTGGTGGAACCGCCACACCCGAACCTCCCATTTAATGGGAGGGTGAGGAAACCTCTCAAACCCCCCATCAAATAATTTAATGTCGACGTAAAATTAATTTCACTCAATTAATTTTATGGGTCGACGTAAAATTAATTGTTGTCAGTTAATTTTATGTGTCGACGTAAAATTAATTGCTCTCAATTAATTTTATGAGTTGACATAAAATTAATTATTGTCAGTTAATTATATGGGTCGACGTAAAAATTAATTGCTATTATTTAATTTTATGTGTCGACATGAAATTAATTGTTGTCAATTAATTTTATGTGTCAACATAAAATTGATTCGTGTCAAATGTTTTGACACAGGCTATGTGGAGGAATCTTCTTGGCATCCTCCACTCTTAAGTAGTGACAATGCACCTCTTAAATTGTGCCAACACAATTTTATTCTCCCGACCCCCTTTTTAAATTAAGTAACTGCATCATTTAAATTTTGGAAGGTTCCAAATAAATGAACCGTCATAAATTCCACGATGGTTAAATACCTCTCCCCCTCTCCTAAATATAGGGAGATTGGGAGAAGGTTTTGGGACGGCTTCACCAAGAGAAGAAGTGCTGGTAAAGTATTGTGAGGCCCAACACTTGGGGAAATCATATCCTCTCAAACAAAGAACGTGAAGAACACTGACACCACCCTCGACTTCATCCTTCCTGACGTTGACGGAACGACACCCATCTACCACGACGCCATCTACCGTGACACCAACGAACGCCTTCTTCGAGGTAGGGGTCTGATTCCATGTTCGTGAATATTTGGGTGTTCATCATTAATCTTTTTGCTGCTTTCTATCTATTAACGGGACGGGACCGGACCGCAAAAACATAGCCGACCCTCCTCCCTTTTTACTGTTGTCCTTCGTTGTGGATTGGAATGGAGACGACACTGTTATGACCCATCCTCAGGGCCAGTGGTGTGACTACCCAAAGCCCGCCTTCCATAGGCCAGGGGCTGGCGACTAGCACCAAGGCGTAATTGCCGATAAAAAGGGAAGGCATTACCTTTGAAAAGTAAACAAACACCACAGAGTAAGCAAGCAGAAGTAAACTCTAAGTAAAACTGTATACAATATTAAGTGCGGAAAGTAAATGGGCCAGGATACAAACCCAAACTGAAAGTAAAATACAACTGAAAAGAAAGAACAACAACTGAAAGTAAAGCAGCAACGTCGAGTCGTCCACTGGTAGTCCCACCTGAAGGGTGGGTACAGATTTCCACCTCAGCTCCTCGGGTCTAGCCGTCTGCTCCGTGTACGTCCCACCCAGTGGTCCACCTCCAGGTACCGACTGCTCCACTAGACTCTACCACGATCAGTGCTGTCCATCGTCTGCATCCAACACAACGTAGTGCGGGCATAGCCCATGCATGGGCGAGTATAAGCTACTCAGTAGGGACCCCAAGACCCCCGAAGGTCTCCCAGAATCCACAAAGGATAATCCACAAAGGAAAGATACAATCACGAAATAACATCCGACACTACTTAGGTATATGCCCATACATACACCTAAGTCATCAATTCCAGTTCAGCTCCAACATCCGAGCCCAAGTTCGATCACGTCCCCACAGGATAGCACAACACAATCCACAAAGTAAAGCAAGTCAATCATATCGAAGATAATGATTAGAAGTCAAGACTCAGCACACATAGGTATACTTCTTCATAAGATGATAGAGATGATCAGATGTAGCCACTGATTCATCTAAGTCGTCGGACCCACACAAGATTGATAGGTACTAACCCCCGCAATGACCCAAAAAGGATCGATAGTTACTAACCCCCACAAAGGATTGATAGGTACTAAACCCCGCAATGACCCACAAAGGATCGATAGGTACGAACCCTCGCAATGACCCACACAGGATCTGACCCTCACAGGATCGGTATGCCCTGACCCACATAGGACCGCTGAGCACTGACCCACACAGAATCTGACCCACACAGGATCAGTAGCACAGATCCACTGAGGATTTCTGAGTGTTGTAGTCATCGCCGTCGAATCCACATAGGATTTCTGTACAGTCGTCATCGTCGTCATAGTCGCAGCCTGCTCTAGGGTTCCCGCACACAACAAGCTCGTTCAAGGAGGTTCCGCTCCATGAGCCGAGGGGCTGATACATCAACTAACACGAATTCTGGAGTTGATGTATCCCAATGTTCCGTATCGTCAATAGGAACTCAACGAGACAGACATCGCGTCAATCGGACGCCCGGTCTGAGAGTTATTGGATTTTTCGTCCCATGGGCCCGGTTGGTTTTTAAGTCAAAACCAACCCGACCATACTCCACCTGCATCTAAACCTCAAGCGGAGTAATCCAAAAGGTCTGTCTCACTAAGAGGAATCCATCAAAGTTGACGTCACATCAATCGGACGTCTGAAGCTCAAGTTATAAGTGTTACCGCTCCGAGGGCCTCGTTGGTTTCGTGTATGAACCAACCCGGTCGAATCGAAAGTTCTCTGAAACCTTGGGTGTAATATACTGAAACGACTGTCTCAATCCAAGGATGTCATCGCAGCTGACGGTGCGTCGATTGGAGATCCGCAGCCCATGTTATGGGCAAAAGACCGAAAGAGGTCCGGAAAAGGGGGTTCGGGCCCGGTTCGACCCGGCCCGATACCCCCAGGGTTGGCCCGAACCGGGTCGACCCAACCTGGGTCCGGGTCCAGCCCGCTTGGGCGCGGCCCGGCCCGGCGTGCTGGCGCGGTCCACTAGCCAGCTCGGCGGCCGAGCTGGGCGGATGGGGGGGGGCACTCTTCCTTCTAGTCAGGGGTTACGAACCCCTGGTCTCCCCCCGGAACGGCCGGCCCGCCCCGGCCGGCCGGTTGCTGCCGCCACGGGACCGGTGCGGTCCTGTCCCCCTGCTCCGACGCCGGTAGCCAGAAGTCGGCCACCGCTCCCTGCTCCGCCGCGGCCACATGTCGCAGCCTTGGTCCGACCGGCGCGGCGCGACGGCGCCGCGCCCCTCCGTTGTGGTTCCCTCGTTTTCCCGTGTGGTGTGACAGCACCGCGCCATCTCCATTTCAAGCCACAACAAGGACAACAATAGAAAAATAAGGGAGGAGGGTCGGTCATGTTTGTGCGGTCCAGCCCCCTCCCCTTAATCGATAGCATGCAGATAAAATATTAACGAAGAACATCAAAATAATTCACGAACATATAATCAAACCCCTACCTCGAGCTTTGTTGAATGAAGGCTCGTCACAGAATTGAACATCGCGGAAGAAGGCGTCGTGGAAGAAGGTTTCATACACGTTGACAGAGATTATATGAGGAGGAACAATGTCTCCCTTCCTTTGACGAAGAAAGAAGGAACGAAGGGATGCACGTCGGGTCGTCAATCACCGAGGAAGGCTTCTCTCACCGTCGTCCGTCGTCAAAGGTCGGTGTTCTTCGCGTTCTTCATCGAGGAAGAAGAACTTCAAGACTTTGAGCAATTCTTTCCAAAAATCCTCTAGCACAACCAAAACAAAACTAATAAAATAAGTGTTGCCTTATTTTATTACTCACGCTAAATATTTTGGAATTCAAAATTGAATCAATCAATTAATTGAATTAATTGAGAAGTTTAAACCACCCAATTAATGAGGCGTTTAATAAATAGTTAAACGCAAGAGTTAATTTTCATTAATTGGGGGTTGTGGGTGCGTTACCTAATTAATTGGGGTTGAGGAAGTTGAAAGGGGTGGGGTTCGTTTGGGCCCTACCTCACAAATATCCTACCAAGTGGAGTAGGATATAGTGGGTCCCACTCCAACCACTTAGCTTAGGTTAAATAACATTAAATAAAATAAAATTGGTTACACCATTTTATTTTATTCTTTTACTTAACCCAAAATTTTAATAACCACACCCGAGTAAACGCCAACTCCAGAAAAGGTGTTTCTAAGAAATTACTGGCGCTATAATTATATCGGTGCCCTCGAAATTCGATTCCGAGCACCGGTTCAAAAGTTAGAAAAACCCGCTCATCCGTTCTCTGAACGTACCCGACCTAAACTTCAGAAAATTATTCCGGGCTCACCAGGCCTTAGAATCCGGTGCCGTCAGAAACTGTGTTCTTGTAAAATCCCAAAGAAAATTAAGAAAAAAAATTCCCTTGAATTTTACGGTTCTTTAAATTACTCCCACCTCAGGGATTTACATCCCCATAAAGATACATCATAAACTAGGGAAACAAATGTGGGTACTGAGCACGCATCAGAGCCTCCCACTCCCAAGTTCTCTCCTAGAGGTTTACGTTCTTCCATCTGATGCGAAATAGAGGAATCGATCGTCCATGTAAGACCAGCTCCTGTCGATCCTCGATCTCCACCGGGACCTCCGCAAAGGTCACCCCATCATCAATGTCTAGCTCCCCATGGTCGATGATATGCGTCGGGTTGTGCAGGTATCTCCTCAGCTGAGATACGTGGAAGACGTCATGCACCCGGTGCAACTGAGGTGGTAGAGCCAGGCGATAAGTCACCTCGCCTATCCTGCTGAGGACCTGGAATGGTCCGATGAAGCGTGGAGACAACATTCCACTTCGGCCAAATATCCATAATCCACATCGAGGTGAGACCCGCAAGAAGACGTGGTCTCCATCCTCAAACTCTAGTGGTCTCCGCCTCCTGTCAGCATAAGACTTCTGCCGGCTCTGAGCTGTCCTCATCCGCTTCTGTATAACCTGGACCTTCTCCATCATAGCCTGGACCATCTCTGGTCCCACAAGTGCTGACTCCCCAGGGTCTGTCCAGCACAGTGGTGATATGCATGGTCGGTCGTACAACGCCTCGTCGTGCGCCTGGAGTATCAAGCTCCACCATCAGTCTGCTGCTATATGCAGGAGGCTCGCTGCGAGGATCACCATGAGGTCAGCTGGTGTCCCCACTAACCTGAAAACTCGAACAACCGCCTCTAACCAATCCTCGGATGCTTGAGGGTCCGTCTCCCCGTGGAACTTGGGCGATCATTGATGCTAAAACCCGTGCAGTGCACCAAGGCGACGTGCACTCTCAGCGGCTGGGGCTGGTAGCATCAGTGGCTCGGCGGGAAGTGGTACCACTTGTGCCTCCACAGTAAAAGGGCCCTGCACTGAGGCCTCATCGCTCGGTGGGTTATTGGCTCACGCAAAACTCGGAACCCAAGATGACAGTCGTTGTGGGGAAATCCTGAAAAGAAATAGGTGTGCCACGGTTAATACAGTATACCTGGTGAGCTGACAAAAAGTAATCACAAAGAAAACATGAAACACACATGCAATCAATGTTTTCATGCATTTAGTCAGAAATCAGAAGTCAGGGTCCTGATGTACGGATACGTCGGCCACCGCACCAACACTGGACTCCCTGGACTGATAAACACATTCAATACCCTTAACACTATTGCTTCACATAAAGGGAATATTAGAGTTATAAGTTCTGCGGTAGAACCGACTCCTTTGATACCAATTTTTCACAACCTGTCCTCAGGGCCGGTGTCGTGCACTACTGGAAAACAAACCTATACCAACAGTTTGGAACCGTTGGTATAGGCTTCCAAACCATTGGTATAGCCTATGCCAACGGTTTGGAGAACCGTAGGAAAGTAAGCCATTGGGATAGGTCTATACCAACGGTTTTTGGAAAACCGTTGGGATATACCTATACCAACGGTTTTGAAAACCGTTGGTATAATTAATATGAAAATCTATACCAACAGTTCCTTAAAACAGTTGGAATATGTATTTCCAAAAAAAAACATTCCCTCGGATTTGATCCCAGGAGCTCCGGTTTATCATTGAATGACCAAACCACTAACCTAACATGACTTTTGTGAACATAATTTCATAAATATATATATTTATTATCATAATTATTTTTAATTTTGATTTATAGAATGTTCTAGATAAGAGGATTCAATATAAAATCAAAAGAACCTATACCAACGGTTTTGAAAACCGTTGGTATAGGTCCCTGGAATCTAGGAAGTGATGTTGTAATATTGGGGACCTTTCCCAACGGTTTGGCCAAACCGTTGGGAAAAGAGGCCCCAAATTGGACCTTTCCCAACGGTTTGGTCAAACTGTTGGGAAAAGTGGCCACAAATTGGAACTTTCCCAATGATTTTGGCCAAACCGTTGGGAAAGGGTAGGATTTCACAATGGTTTGGCCAAAACTGTTGGGAAATGTGGCCACAAATTGGACCTTTACCAACGGTTTTGCCAAACCGTTGGGAAAGCCTACCCTTTCCCAACGGTTTGCCAACTATTGGTAAAGTTGGCCAAAAAGTGGGCTTTCCCAACGGGTTGGCCAAACCGTTGGGTAATGGGGTATAGAAGTGTTGGGAAAGGTCACATTTCCAGTAGTGGTTACTACCCCATGCCCGCGTTGCATAGGCCAGGGGCTGGTGACTAGCACCAAGGCTTAATTCCCGATAAAAAAGGAATGCATTGCCTTTGAAAGGTAAACAAACACCATAGAGTAAGCAAGAAGAAGTAAAATCTAAGTAAAATTGGGTACAATAGAATGTGCGGAAAGTAAATGGGCCCGGATACAAACCCAATCTGAAAGTAAAGTAAAACCGAAAAGAAAGAATAACAACTGAAAGTAAAGAAGCTACGTCAAGTCATCCACTGGTAGTTCCACCTGAAGAGTGGTTACAGATAGCCACCTCAGCTCCTCAGGTCCAGCCGTCCGCTCCGTGTACGTCCCACCCAGTGGTCTACCTCCATGTACCGACTGCTCCACTAGCCTCTACCATGATCAGTGGTGTCCGTCGTCTACATCCAACACAACGTAGTGTGGGTATAGCCCTTGTAGGGGTGAGAATAAGCTACTCAGTAGGGACGCCGAGACCACCGAAGGTCTACCAGAATCCAAAAACGATAATCCAAAAAGGAAAGATACAATCACTAAGTAACATCTGACACTACTTAGGTATATGCCCTACATATACCTAAGTCATCAATTCCAGTTTGGCTCCAACATCCGAGCCCAAGTTTGATCAGGTCCACACAGGATAGCACAACCCAATCCACAAAGGAAATAAAGTCAATAATATCAAAGATAATGATTGGAAGTCAAGACTCAGCTCACACAGGTATACTTCTTCGTAAGATGATAGAGACGATCAGACGTAGCCACTGATTCCTCTAAGCCGTCGGACCCACATAGGATCAATAGATACTAAACCCTGCAATGACCCACAAAGGATCGATAGTTATTAAACCCCACAATGACCCACAAAGTATCGATAGTTTCAAACCCCCACAATGACCCACAAAGGATCGATAGGTACTAACCCCCGCAATATACCACAATTGATCGATAGGTACTAACCCCCGCAATGACCCGCACAGGATCTGACCCACACAGGATCGGCATGCACTGGCCCACACAGGTCCGCTGAGCGCTGACCCACACATGATCTGACCCACACAGGATCGGTAACACTAATCCACTGAGGATCGTTGAGTTCTGTAGTCGTCGCCGTCGAATCCACGAAGGATTTCTATACAATCGTCATCGTCGTCGCAGTCGCAACCAGCTCTTGGGTTCCCGCACACAACAAGCTCGTTCGGGGAGGGTCCGCTCCACGAGCTGAGGGGATGATACATCAACTGACACGAAGTATGGATTTGATGTATCCCAATGTATCGTATCGTCAACTGGAACTCAACAAGACAGACGGCGTGTCAATCGGACGCCCGGTCTGAGAGTTATTAGCTTTTTCGTCCCAGGGGCCCGGTTGGTTTTTAAGTCAAAACCAACCTGACCATACTCCAACAGCATCCGAACCTCGAGTAGAGTAAGCCAAAATTTTTGTCTCACTAAGACGAATCCATCAAAGTCGAGTTCATGTCAATCGGACGTCCGAAGATCATGTTATAAGTGTCTCCGCTCCGAGGGCCCGGTTGGTTTCATGTACGAACCAACCCGGATGAACCCAAAGTTCTCTGAAACCTTGAGTGTAATATACCAAAATGATCGTCTTGATCCAAGGATCGCATCACAGGTGACGGTGCATCGACCGGAGATTCGCAGCCCATGTTATGGGAAAATGACCGAAAGAGGTCCGGAATAGGGGGTTCGGGCCCGGACCGATACCCCCTGGGTCTGCCCGAACCGGGTCGACCTGAACCAGCTCCGGGTCCGGCCTGCTTGGGCGTGGCCCGGCCCAACTGGCATGGTCCGCTGGCCAGCTTGGCGGCGACACTGAGCAGATGGGGGGGGAGGGCGCTGCCCCCCTGTTTAATGAAACGTAGCCCCCACGTGGGGGGGGGGGGTGCTCCTCCTTCCAACCGGGGGTTACGAACCCCCGGTCTAACCCTTGAACGGTCGACCCGCTCCGGCCAGCCGGTTGCTGCAACCACGGGACCGGCACGGTCCCATCCTCCTTCTCCGATGCCGGCGGCTGAAAGTCGGCCGCCGCTCCCTGCTCCGCCGTGGCCAAAGGCCGCGGTCTTGATTCTCCGGCGCGGCGCGACGGCGCCGCGCCGCTTCGTTTTGGTTCCCTCATTTTCCCGCACGGTTTGACGGCACCGCGCCATCTACGTTCCAAACTACAACAAGGACAACAACAGAAAAATAAGGGAGGAGGTCCGGCCGTCTTTGTGTGGTCCGGCCCCCTCTCGTTAATCGATAGCAAGCGGCTAAAAGATTAACGAAGAAAGTCCAAAAAATTCATGACATATAATCAAACCCCTACCTCGAGCGTTGTTGAACGAAGGCTCGTCGCGGAATTGAACGTCGCGGCAGAAGGCATCGCGGAAGAAGGTTCCGTACACGTTAACGGAGATCGTCTGAGGAGGAACGGTGTCTCCCTTCCTTTGATGTGGAAAGAAGGAACGAAGGGATGGGCGTTAGGTCGTCGATCTCCGAGGAAGGTGTCTCTCACCATCGTCTGTCGTCAGAGGTCTGCGTTCTTCGCGTTCTTCGTCGAGGAAGAATAACTTCAAGGCTTTGAGCAATTCTTTCCAAAATCCTCTCACACAACCAAAACAACACTAATAAACTAAGCGTTGCCTTATTTTATTACTCAGACCAAACGTTTTGAAATTCAAAATTGAATCAATAAATTAATTGAATTAATTGAGAAGTTTAAACTGCCCAATTAAAGAGGCGTTTAATAAATAGTTAAACGCAAGAGTTAACTTTCATTAATTGGGGGGTGCGGGTGCATTACCTAATTAATAGGGGTTGAGGAAGTTGAAAGGGGTGGGGTACGTGTGGGCCCCATCTCACAAATATCCTACCTAGTGGAGTAGGATATAGTGGGTCCCACTCCAACCACTTAGCTTAGGTTAAACAACTTTAAATAAAATAAAATTGGTTGCACCATTTTATTTTATTCTTTTACTTAACCCAAAATTTTAATAACCACACCCGAGTAAACGCAACTCCGGAAAAGGTGTTTCTAATCAATTACCAGCGTTGTGATTCCATCGGTGCCCTTGGAATTTGATTCTGAGCATCAGTTCAAAAGTTAGAAAAACCCGCTCGTCCATTCACTGAACGTACCCGAGCTAAACTTTGGAAAATTATTCGGGGCTCCCCGGGTCTCGGAATCAGGTGCTGTCAGAAACTGCGTTCTTATAAAATCTCAATGAAAATTAAGAAAAAAAATTCCCTTGAATTCTACGGGTCTTTACAAGTGCGGTGTCGTCGAACCTCGCGGAAACGAGGAAATCGCGGCGAAGGAGCGAGGCACTGTCTCACCGCACCGTTAAGTCCGAAAGAGGCAGCAGTCGGAGCAGGGGCCGCGGCGGAGGGGCGCGGCACCGTCGCACCGCGCCGGAGCATCTTGAAGGGCTGTGGTCAGGGCGGGCCATGGTGGAGGGGCGTGGCGCCGATGCGCCGCACCGGTCGAAGAAGGGCCGCGACCTAAGGCCGCGGTGGTCACCGACAGGGGGCAGCCGGACTCCCCGCCCGCCGGAGCATCAAGAGTCGCAACCCTTTGGCCGTGATGGAAGACCTGGAGGCAGCCGGATAAAACCAGACGCTGGCGCTTTGAGGGCGGGACCGCGGGGTCCCATGACTGTGTCACTGGCCGTCCAACCTGGCCGACCGTTCAGAATTCTGGGGGTCGTATCCCCCGGTGGTGGACAGGCGGTCCCCCCTTTGCTCCTCTCGGTCACAAACCGAGCGCCCAGCCGTGCCGGGCCCCTCGCTGGGCCGGGTCGGTCTGGTCCCAAACCCCCCTAAAAGCGGGCAGATTTGTTCAATCGATCGTAACATGGGCTATGGACCTCCAATTGTCACACTGTCAGTTGCGACGCGATCCTTGAATTGAGACGGTCATTTCAGTATATTACACTCAAGGTTTCGGAGATATTTGTGTATGACTGTGTTGGTTCGAACACGAAACCAACTGGGTCCTCGGAGCGGAAACGCCTATAACTTGAGCTTCAGACGTTCAATTGATGTGCCTTCAACTTTGTTTGATTCCACTTAGTGAGACATACCATTGGTCTTTCTCCTCTAGAGGTTTGGACGCAGTTCGAGTATGGACGGGTTGGATTGTACCCGAAATCCAACCGGGCCCCTGGAACGAAAAAGTCGATAACTTTCAGACTGGACGTCCGTTTGACGAACCGTCTGCTGCGTTGGTGATCACATCGAGAAACGGTCCCTATGAGTATACCCTATGTGATTTCAGGGTACATTTGAGATATGGTCGGGTTGGTTCGCACACGAAACCAACTGGGCCCCTGGACGAAAAGGCTAATAACTCACAGACCGGGCGTCCGATTGACGCGTCGTCTGTTGTGTTGAGACTATTTTGATGAGGCAGTCCTTTGAGATACTTCTTCATGGGACATTGTGATATGTGGAGTATCGACCTATAGCTCGTGGAGCAGACCCTCCCAGAGACGAGCAAACGGAGTACGGAGACCGTTTAGCTGGATGAGACCTGAGTACTTCTTTTCCGATTTGATTCGGAGAGACTTGTATAGACCAGTGGGGAGCAATACTTTGTGAGGTGGTAGACCCATGGAGGAGGAGAACTACTTTGTGGGGGTGGCAGACCCGCAATACTCGAGAGGAGGAGTACCTCTGTAGGCTATGAGGGGGAGCACTACTGTGTGAGGTGGCAGAACCATGGCCGAAGAGCACAACTTTGTGAGGTGGAAGACCCGCGGTACTCGACAGGAGGAGTAGCTCAGCAATCTTAGGATAGTGAGAAGTACCTCAGATTCGTGACAGGATCACTATACTCTTCAGAGACGGAGCTCTTCAGCAGTTATGGTTTCGAAAATGAAAATCTTGGTTTGAGCTGAGTCATTGAACTTTGTGTTTTCCTCATGAATGAGATGGGTTACTAGATAACTTACGTATATGTATGAGCATATAACTAAGTAGTGGTTATCCATCGAATTCATATATGTGTCACACCTCATGGCTGAGATGGGTTACTTGGTAACTTAGGTATAAGTATTGGCTTATATCTAAGTAAGGGTTATCTATTGAGAACATTCTTTGTGATTATCCTTGATGGATTTAGTGAGACCTTGAGGGTCTTGGGGTTCCTGCAGAGTATCATATACTCACCCCTGCACGGGCTTTGCCAGCACGTCATTGTGTTGGTTGCAGACAACAGACATCACTGATCGTGGTTGAGGCTTGTAGAACTGGATGGTACCCGGAGGTGGATCTCACGACGAGTCGGTAACTGGTGGTGGATCTCACGACGAGTCCGTACCTGAAGGAGGATCTCACGACGATTCGGTACCCGGAGAAGATAGACAGACGTGGAGTGATGAGGAGGACATCTGTACCTACCCTTTAGGTAGGACACCGGAGGACGATCCAGGAGCTGCTTGTCACCTTTCAGTTGTTGTCCTTTGAGTTGTACTTTACTTTCAGTTGTAGCTGTATCTTTCTTTTGGTCTTGTATTTCCGCCCCCACATACTTTCATCATGTTTATTATACTGCTTTACTTAGTGTAGCTTCTGCTTTTACTCTGTTTGTGTGTGCTTTTGTTTCGTAAAGGCAATGTCTTCCCTTTTGATTGGGATTTACGCCTTTGGTGCTAGTCTCCAGCCCCTGGCCTATGAAAGGCGGGCTTGGGGTAGTTACGTCATGGTCCCCGAGGATCGTTCGTCACATTAGGAGCTTTGTGGATTAAATTTTGGATGATCTAAGAGGTTTTAGAGGTGTGAGAAATGGGTTAGAGGTGGTGGCCTTTTATAAGGGTAGGAGGGGCTCTTTAGAAATGTTTGAATGAATTATTTTTATATAAATTTATATTTGGTTTCAAAAGGACCAAAACTTATTTAATTCGAATATAATATACATATAAGTCGAAAAAAGTCATCCAATAATAATTGGACAGGTTGTGGTTATTTTTTAGTCCTTATCTTTTTTATTTAACACTTTAATAACTTATTTAAATTTTACAATTTCATGTTATATATTTATACTATATGGTTAATCTATTTAATATAAAATCACAAGAGATCCAAAATGGATCATTAATGACAGTTTTAACATCATATATGTCATTGGGATAAATCATATATTTTTAGGACTATTTTATCATTTAATAAAATGATGACTGATTTGAAAATTCTTTTATGTATTTTTTAATACAATTCATATCAGGACATTTAAAAAAATCCAAATCAACATTATTATTTCAAAAAAGCATCAATAATTCATATATAACAAGTAATATAGATCTAAATAATATTTTATGGAATAGAAAGGTAAAAAATAAATTTATTTTAATATTTATAATATCATTTATTTCAATTCTTTATTAATGAAGCAATTACTGTGTCACCATTGTGTCATAATTAAATATGTTTATTTAATGTCTAAAAATAATAAATAAAATACGATGATGTAGGAAATAATTTAATATTTCCCAATAATATTTATAATCGAATAGATATTTTAAATAACCGCATATAAAAATTGTTTTCGTAAAAAGATTCATGTTTATGTTATTTTTATCCTTACTTTAAAATAATTAATATAATGTGTCATTAACACACCCAAGTGGATATATAGAGTCCCAAAATCGACCCAAGGATTCCAATGGTTGTACATATATCATCCAGTTGGTCTTGGACAAGTGAAAGTGTAATTTAATATTATTATAATATTAATTGTTAACCTTATTTACGAGATTTGCCCCTTAACCATGGTAAATGAAATATTTTTTGAAATAAATATTCAGAATGTCTAAAAAAAAGTTACCCATTTATACAAATTTTACCTCCTGATTCTAAATATGCAGTCCTTTTTCCGAATTCAAAATAGAAAACTAGTAGAAATTAATTTAAAATTAATTCCCATTATCAAAACAAAAATCGTGTTTTTAAGAAACAATAATAATCAAAAGATTTATCTTTCTTTATGACCAAATTAAGATTGAAATAACATCTATTAAACAACATTGGATTAAATGGTAAATAATATATTCTAAATACACTTTAAAACAGATAAAAATAACAATTTAAATATAAAAATATATTATATTAAAAGGTAGTTTTGAATTAAAATGCATTATTTTTCAATATTCATTAAAAAATGAAAATTATCAGAAAATACCAAAATTTCATCCATAATAAATTTAGATTTCCCAATTCTATATAAGAATATTATTTTTTCAAATAGAACATTTAAAAGTGAAAAAACTATATTAAAAAATTATTCACCATCAAAAGGAGGTTAATCGACATTATAGTGATTATTAGAGTGTTTATACTTAAAATTGTATTCATTTACATTTTATCCTTCTATCTTTTTTTTGGATTAATGTAAAAACAATTAAAAAACATGTATAATAATATTTTACTTAGTTGTGGTCATTCCTACCAATAAAATGACTACTAGTTAACTACAATTTAATATATTTATATTATTATCTTATTTTTCTATATAACTCAACATTGTGTGGAATAAAAGATTTAAATGAAACCAGTTTTTTCATGTAGAGTACTCCATCAAATATAGCATCCCCTTAAAAATATAATTAATATTTAATTCACCGATATTAAGAAATATGAAAATTTCATATTCTTTATTTACCTAGGATGTTACATCCTTCCCCCATTTTTGAAATTTCATCCTTGCAATTTTATTCACTTGTCCAATAAATGGGGGTATTTATCCCTCAAATCATTTTCAGATTCCCACATTTCCTCTTCAATAATATGGTTTTTCCCAATACCATTACCTGATGAATTACCTTATTCCGCAACACTTTCTCTCTACAGTCAAGAATCTGGACTATTTGTTCCTCATAAGAAGTATTGTATTCTTAATGAACTACCTCTGGACTCAAAACATGAGATGAATCCATCATATACTTTATCTACATTTATACATGAAAATAATTATGTACCTAGGATAAAATTGGAGTTAAAGCCACTCTGTAAGAAACTGATGCAACATTCTCTAGAATTTCATAGGGTCCAATGAACCTCAAACAAAATTTTACCTTCTTACCAAAACATATCAAACATTTTTCGTGGAGAAACATTGAGAAAGATATTATGACCTACTCAAATGAAGGATCCTCCCTACAGTTATCTGCACAACTTTTCTGTCTTCCCTAAGATATTATTGTGTGATTTTGAATAAATTAACATTTTTCTACCATATCATCAACCAATTCTAGTCCCATCAGTTTCTGTTCACCATTATCATCCCAAAGAGTTGGAGTTTGATATCTCTTTCAATACAATGCCTCAAATGGTTCCATCTATACAATGGAATGAAAACTATTATTTTAAAAAAATAGAACCAATTAAAGGTGTTTTCCCCAACTATTGTGGTAATCCATTGAGCAAGCATGTATCATATTTTTCAATGTCTGAATTGTTCATTCTGACTACCCATATGATTGAGGATGAAAAGTTTTTATAAAATTTAATTTAGTACCCAACAACTTTTGGAGGTCTTTCCAAAAGATATAAGGGAAAAACATATCATGATTATATGCAATAGAGAGGGGAACTTCACGAAACCTGACATTATATTTAACACACAATCAAGAAAGTTGGTCTAGAGACAAAGTATCTCAAATTAGAAGGAAATGAGTAGATTTAATCAATCGATCAATAATAACATAGATTTATTATTACCTCGAGAATTATTTGGTTATCCCATGATGGAATTCATGAAAAAAATTCCATGATTCCACTATGGCACCGGGAAAGCATGAGGTATCCCTTTGGGTATTTCTTTCTCTACTTCAACCTAATGACAAGTCTAACACTTCATAATAATGTCAATAATATCTTTTTTTATTCCATCTCTACAGTAATACTCCTGAACATCTATGAAAATCATAGTAAATCCAAGATTAACAATAAACAATGAAATATAAGATTCACATAATAACTCTATATCCAACTTTGATTCATCGAAAACAAATAATCTCTTCCCAAACCTCAAAACTAAATTATAATTAATTTTAAATTCAGGTAACATACCCATCTGAACCAACACTTCCTTTTTCTGCAACTCACTGTCCTTTTTTTGCACTTAATTAATTTTGTCTGATAGAGATGATTTCAGTGACACCTAAAAAAATAGAGGAATATATTGCAAAAAAAAATTCTATTCCAAATTTCATCAAACCATTAATCAAAGTATCTTGTTCCGAACATATGATAGTTAATGTATAGTTACTTTTTTGACTAAAATCATCATCCCCTTTTTTCCTTTCTTATATGGTAATGAATCATGCAATCATAATCCTTGATTAATTCCATCCATCCCCTTCATCTCATTTTCAATTATTTCTATGTAAATATATACAATAGAATTATTTGGTTAGTATATATTACACATTTTACTCTATAAATATGATGCCTCCTTATTTTTAATGCAAAACAAAAAACAGTTTATTCCAAATCATGTGTAGGAAAGTTTAACTCATGAGGTTTCAACTGACGTGAAACATACGCAATTACCTAATCATTCTACATTAAGACATAACATTTTCCTTTAAACGATGCATCACTATAGATAATAAACTCACCATTTTAAGAAGGCAGTTCCAAAACTGGAGTATTCTCCAATATTTTTTTCAATTACTAAAAACAATCATCACATTCATTTTTCCAAATTCACTTAACACCTTTTCGGGTTAATTCAGTCAGTGGGTCAAATAACTGTGCAAAATTTTCAACAAACCTCTGGTAATAACATTCCAAACCAATAAAACTATGAACCTCAGTTATATTTGTGGGTCTTCTCCATTCTAAAACAACTATTATTTTACTATGATTAATAGTGCTACAATTTTTTAAAATAATGTGACCATGGAATGAAATTTTTTGTAACCAAAACTCTCGCTTTCTGAATTTCACAGATAGATTATTTTCTTTTAGGGTTTGCAGGACAACCCAAAAATGAAATTCATGTTCTTCATTACATTTTTCTATAAACCAAAATTTCATCTATAAACACACGCACCATTTATCACCTAACTAAACTAAACCATCAATACCACAAACTATTCAATTATGATTCCAGCCATCTTAGGATACAGATTTGGAATGTTATGTCCTTATGTATTATTTCCTAGAAGAGCTTCCATGTTTTTTTATGAAAATATATTCTCAACATAGAAATATCTTAGGCAAAGAAACATTGTAATCAGTATATTCTATATCATTTATAATTGACAATAAATTAATTAATTGTTATTAATTTAACAATATCCTAACTTCTAAAGTTATCTAAACCAACCACTGATACCAACTATTTGTCCCTGACCTTAATCATTACATTATCATTAATTATGTTAATAATTATAATTTATGATATTTTAAAGTTTATATCTTTAGATAATTAGATCACAAATTGTACATAAAAACTTGAATATTACATGCTAACACTTCCACTCAGTATCTATTTTTTCATTAAATAAACACTCTTGAAATAAATTTCATGCCTAGTTCCATGTTTTAGATTACATGATGTTTACATGATCCCATACTTGACCCTATTAATTATTATGTAATGGGAAAAACATTTCAAAAACATGGGATTATCATAGAAATCTCCGTTATGATTATAAAACAAAGAAAGAATACATTAGTCCACCAATAAATACCAAACATAAGATCTTTAACATACCTCATGAAATATTATTGTTTATGAATAACAAGTAGAAATCATAAATCCTAATGGTCACCAGTGGAAACCATAACATACTTATGTTCTAGATTTCATAGCTATTTAAGGAGTTGCGTTTGGAATACCTATCATAGTATATTATCTAAATCTCTTAGGAGAAACATTAAAGTTTACCTCCATCACATTACCCAATGCATTAGAGAGAAATATTGGGCTCATCCGTCCAATATTTATCAAAAAACTACTCGTATATATAAACTATTCCCATGAAACATAATAGAATCAGAACAAATGAACAAGCAGAAATGAAAGATAACATTTCCACATTTCAATAGCAATATTTCATTTCCAGATATTGAAATAATAAATATATTCACAACTCAATTTTCAATACCAAAATAAGTAAAAATTGTTTATGGTATTTATTTTCCATTAAAAACACTTCATATTGTAGTGGAATCCAAATATAAAATAATGATCATTATGGCGGAAAGGTTTTTGTCATCGCGTACGTTAAAATGAATCATACCTTTTTATCATTTAGTAAAATGTTACCTAGAAAAAGACTACCTTCAATGAAATGAAATGTTAAAGGGGTTTATACACAACATAAAAGAATGTTCTGTATAAATAAAAATATTCCTCAATGATAGGAGATTGAGATGAAGTCCCTTACCTCGTTTCTGATTTGACATGTTCGTACTTTAATCTCTTTTAAATCGGGAAACTCTATTTGTTTTGAACCAAAAGAAATTCTTGAATTTTCTTCTGCCTAATAAAAGGATTGTAGGATGAATAGAGAGATTTTGGAAGCTTCTTGGAGTAGATTTTGGACGTGCCAAGGGGCTTGACAGGTGTGAGTATTGAGTTAGAGATGGTGGCCTTTTATAAGACGGGGATGAGCTCTTTCAAAAAGATTGAAAGTATTTTCTTATTATAGTTTCTTTAGTTTCAAAACTTTAAAAACATGTTTAATTCAATGATATGATATATATATATGTATAAATAAAATCATCAAATAATTATTGGATAGGTTTTGGATATTTTTTAATCCTTATCTTTTTTATTTAACCCTTTGTTAACTTATTTAACTTTTACCATGTCCTCTTATATATTCATAATATATGGTTAATATATTTACTATAAAATGTTAAGAAACTAAAAATGGATAATTAATTAAATTATTAACATCATGTATGTCGTTTGGATGAATCATAGATTTATAGTACTACATTTTTATTTAATAAAATATTGATTTATTTAAAAACAGTTTTAGGTAAAATTTAATAATATTCGTATCATGATATATAAAAAAACAAAACCATATTAATTCATTCAAGAACCATTCATTAAATAAATAATAACATGTAATAATAATCAATTAAATTATTTTCTGTCATAAAAAGGTTCAAAATAAATTTATTTTAAGATTTATAATATCAATTATTTGAATATTTTATTAATGATGTGATTACTACATCACCATTATGTCATAATTAAATTTTATTATAAATGTCTAAAAATTATAAATAAAATATGATGATGTATGATATCATTTTATATTTCCAAATAATAGTTATTTTCTAATATATAACTTATATAACCTCACATAAAAATTGATTTGGTAAAAAAAGCATTTTTATGTTATTTTTGTCCTTACATTGAATTAATTAATATATGGTGTCATTATCACCCCTATATGGCACTATGGGGTCCCAAAATCAACCACATGGATGAACAGGCTTATAAATGTATAATAAAATAGGGTAAGGACATTTTTTAGGGTAATTTAGTAGTTTTATAATATTATTTTTCACCCGGATTTACAGGATTTACCCCTTAACCATGGTAAATATAATATTTACTAATGTAAATATTCAGAATTTCTAAAAATGAAATATACCTATTTAAACAATTTGGACCTCCTAATATCAAATATGGAATCCATTTTTCAAAATTCAAAATATTTAATTGGGAGAAATTATTTTAAAATTAATTTCCACTGTCAAGACAAAAAGTGTTTTTTAAGAAATAACAATCAAAATATTTACCATTTTTATCTCCAAATTAAGAATTAAATTACTTTCAATAACCATCATTGGATTAAATGGTAAAATTATAATCCAAATGAAACATAAAATCAATTAAAAGAACAATATAACTATATTAATAAATTATATTAAAAATGCTATTTTGAATTAAAATACAGAATTTTCACAATTCATTGAAAAATGAACATTATCAGAAAAATACCAAAATATCATCCAAAGTAAATTATGATGTCTTTATTTTAAAAAATAATATTATTTTTTTAAAATTGAACTTATAAAATTGACAAAAACTAGATTAAAAAATGGATCACCATCAAAAAGAGGTAAATCGACCTTTTAAAGAATATTAGAGTGTTTATGCATAAAATAGGATTCATTCAAATTTTAAGCTTTTAACATATATTGGTTAAAGATATAAACATTTAAAGAATATGTATAATATTATTGTAGTTAGTTATGTTCATTCCCCCCAATTCAATGTCTATGAGTTAACTTCCATTTAATATAAATATATAATTATATTATTTTTTGGTATAACACAACATTGTGTGAAACATAAGATTTCAAAGAAACTTGTTGTTGCATGTCAGGCACTCCATCGAACATAAAATACCCTTTAATGTAAAATTAATATTTAACTCACAATTATTTTTAAATATGAAATTTTCATATTGTTTATTTACATGGGTTGTCGCCTCATTATCTTTATATATATATATATATGATCTTCTCGATGTTATGATTCCTTACAAGTGCGTTGAAATGTTGATCGAGAAATAATTATATGACTGAAAAAACCGATGATCCAGAAATTATAGGATTGATGGTCATTGTATGTTTTCACATCAAGAATAGATTTGAAAGTAAAGAAAATGACATGATATCAAATTTAAAACCAAAACTCAATTCGGAAGAAGTATAATCTAAATGAAGATTCATACTTTGATTTTGGATATGTCGTTGCAATTGATGTGCTCTGATCTACTTGGATCTGATCTTTCATGGTGATCCACCAAAGATCCAACATTGATTCTCCATCTGAATGAGATGAGTAAGCTTCTACACATGAGCCTCAGCCCTGTTTTTGAGGACTCCTTAAGTGCATACAGGGGGAGGCATAATCTCCGGTGTATTGGTGAAGTAATATAGCAATTACTATGGGGGTACTGTTGCAGTACTGTAGCGGGTACTATTTGGAACTGTAGCAGCCAAGATTATTCCTCCGTTTGGGCCACTGAGCCACTGATTTGGTCCCTGATTCCTTTAAAGACTTCAGGCCACCCAGACCTTCGGGTCAATAAGGTCTCCGGGCCACCTCAAGGCCTTCGGGCCACTTCAAGGCCTTCATTCCACCTTACGGCCTTCGAGACACCTTAAGTGAAAATGAAAACCAGAAAACCTACAAGGAACAAGATCTAGAAGGAGAATGAGTAATGAGAATTCACCCTTCCAGAAGCTAAACAGATTGTAATAATGAGAGCGTATGAGGCCTTCTATTCGGAAAATCCTTTGCATGCACGTGAATTCCTAGCCAAAAATCCATGTAAAGGTGGAGAGATAATTTCACAATGAAGATACTGGGGAGGAGCAGTTTCATGTACTTAGTCTGGGTTGTATGTAATGTTCGAATCCTACAAGAAAATTAGTTTTTCTAAGGCCATTGATCCTTGTAATACATATGACTACGGGCATTGTAAGGGTTCCACCTCACCCCTTGGAAGGTGGATTATCAAAAATCAATAAAAATGAAGGCCTTAAATCCATTGGAGGAGAGGAGATAGCTTCGCCAGTTTCTATGTGAGAATTGTGCCCAACATTGATCATTTTCCTTATACACATATTTATCGGAAACCAGCAGTGGTCATGGAAGCTGAATCTCACAAATCCTACCACATTAGGTCGTGCCTTGGTAAAACACACCATTATAAACCCAATGGTAGATTCAGATTTCCAATTTGATTCCTCATTCAAAATTTAATTATTCTGATTTTGGAGATAAAATAATTAAATTATTTTATTTTATTTACTTAAGATCCATTTGTGGAATTTTTAGAGAATACATACACCGATTAAAGATATGTCTTGCCTAGGGTAAACTCTATGCTCCGGAATCAACCACAGATTTAGATTATTTATCCATGCTACCATTTAAGAGATATCTTATTTCACTCATGTTCATAGTATAAAATATATTTAAAAGTTTTGTAAAATTTATTCTGGGAACACTTGGCCTTAGAATCCTGCACTTTCTATGTGCCAGACTATTGAAGTATATATTAAAATATTAAAGATCCTTACATAAAAACAACTAGGTCTCTATATTATTCCTTTCCTTATGATTTCATCCACGAAAATGAAAATAGTGAAACAACTCTTGATACTGAACTCATACCTAGATCTCCCAATCCAAGGAACTCTCATGCACATATCTTTTCTACCACATCATGGGAACGAAGGAGATTTTCTATACTCAAAATGTCTTAACCTATCCATGATGTACATTTTATCCCAAATATATCTCCTCTGTTGTGACATGTGGAAAACATCTTGCACCAACTCCAACTGAGAGGATAGGGAATGGTGGTATGAAATCTCTCCAACCCTGTATATGATCTTGAATGGCTCAAATAACATAGTGAATTTAATTCTATCCTGGTCGAAAACAATCATGGATTCCATTAGAATATCCTCCTCCAACACCAGGATAGTACGTTGAGTCTTCCCATCAGTTTTCTGGTGAAAGGCTACACTCATCCTCATTTGTTTCTTGAACTCATCCTATAACCCTAGCCACAAAAATGACATAAATTACATGTCATGACTAGATAAAAACATCAAGGGTACCCAATTAAGGCGAAAAATCTCCCATACATACAACTACCCTAAAATCTCTACTTCACTCTTCTCCTGGTCTCATGGAATTGTGAAAACATAATGAGTTAGTCTACTATTTATCATATAAGAACACGACCCATCACTATGTACATAATTACTATTAATAATTACTTGGATATGTCATCCCATTTCCACAAGGGGATTTCAAAATGATGATAAAACCAAATGGAACTCGGTGTTCTTCCTTAACCCACCTCACAAACAGAACAATTACATATCTACCAAATAAGTTATCATGATTCCCTCTTTCGTAATACACATCTGGTTTTTCACCTGTGTATATTTGAGTAACTCAATATCTCTCATTCGATTTCTCATAATTGGAACTATAAAACACTCTCAAGAAGTTAAGGAGCCAACACCATCGACTGAATAAAACATGTTCCCCTTGTTCAACAACTGTCAGTTTCTAGGAAGCGAAATTATTTGAATAATCCCATCCATTGAGATCCTATGAAATACTTCCAAGTAATATTCTATGATGTTTCCCTTCCCTATTTTTTAGACTATATTGACGACATATCCTTTATGGAATTTCAACCAGCATCACTATCTCATGTTCAAGTCTATCAGGTTGAAGACGTACCTAAGACTATAGTGGTCTAATAAAACCACAAAGAACCCTAATATATGGTAGTTCTTCCACATCCTTAAATATAATACTAATACTATCAAAACAAGGTATTGATTCACATAGTCATGTTCATGTGGGATCCATCAACTCCAAATTTACATAATAAAGGATATATAAAGGTTTGTGTTTAGAAGACAAGTTTACCAATAAAAGGTAAGGCGAGTAAACTCATCAAAACTCAATAAAATATAAGTAGAAATGATGTGTCATAACCCACAAGTCTTCTCTTCTTTGGTTAGGAGATTACTATCTATGATAGGCACTCCTCCACAACCACTAGTGGCATTCCAAGTAAAAGTATATCAAGTAGAAAAACACAACTTGCAATGCTCAAACCTGCTCTGACACTCCACTGCATAGACCCACCATGAATGCACAGGTTAGAGGGACTCATCTACCACAACTAGATACTATTATAGCTATCTATCACTAACTCTCCCTCACATTTTTGAAAGCATCACATAAACTTTTCATGATGGGAGAATGAACCTATTCATCGTGTATTCTGAGTTATATTAAACAACACCGACATGAGGTTGCACTAAAATATATATCACCCTATTAAAACTATAAGCATGAAGAAAGAATAAATGAGTAACTCACACAGTATCTAAAATTTTATACTTCAAAAGTTAGAAAAGAGGTAGTGTGTACCTCTTAGCTTCTCACATACTACATGATCATAGAAATTCATAACATGCAGTTTCATGTGGCCTCGATCGCCAGCTCCCAGAGCCTGAAATGGTCCACTGTGTGGTGGTGGAAGGATCTCATAGTTCCATCCACAAAAGACAACTCCTCTTTCAACTCTACCAACTCCATATCCTTAAGTACCACCTAATCCCCACAAAGGAGATCCACGATCAAATCTACAAATCTTCCATAGATGTTTTTTTTACTATCTTCTTATGAAGATATGCACATCTGGTTGGGTAGTTTTGTGCCATGTCACCTAACCCAAAACAAGTATTACATTGTTACTACTTGGGAATCTCATATTCTCTTTGTTGTTACATACCATGTTCATGTGACTAATCACGGTATAGCCACTTACATCGAAGGCCCTGCCAACTGACGTGTTCTTGCTGTGGAAAACATCTCAACATTGATTATACCACTGCCAAAGCTATCTTACTGGTGTTCCACTAATAGAAATAATTATATTCTTAGTTCCCCCTCTTGAAACCCCACATAGGTGGGGATGCACATGATCACTGTTTTGACATGGATATCTCTACATATTCCATGTGAAAACTTTTGTTTTTAGATGTAGCCATCATAGGTGAGGATTAGAGAGAAACATGTAAGGTTTTTATCCCTAGTTCTATAATCATACATAGTCATCACCCTCAGATGATTATATAGAATATCTTAAATCCAAATGTAGAATAAGAGGGATGGGTATCACTCCTCACATATTAGATTCTAGAAGTTATCCCACGACAGTACAGACTCATCGTGCATCAGAGTAAATAGAATCAGCAAAACCCAATTGCTCAGTGGAATGGTTTGGATACCAATTTCACCATATGATTTTTTTGAATGTATGGACAAAACTAAATATGAAAACAAACAAATCAATCCAATCATCTGATTTCTGATGATATTTCTCACCGCAGATCCTGAGCAGTTTCTAATGCTGGAACTCACAGAGTGTGCTTAGTTTGTACACGTCCTCGTTATTCTTTACTAGGACTAAGATCTACTCAATAGGTTTAGGTGATCCTACCTGTCCACCTAGTGGAAGGTTGATCATATGATAGATCATAAACTGAGGCCACACACCTCATAGGGTCATTGTCATGAACTAAAGCAATTATACTAGCTAGCTATCATCACAGAGGAATTGTTAAACTTATTAACTAGTATCACAGTAAAATGACACTATATAAACATAAAAACCCCATTGGATATCTGACTCAAGTAGGATAGTCAATGTATTAGAGCTATATAATGAATTTACCAATGTTCTCAGCAACAAATGACTTAGCATTCCAAGTCTAAAACTAGGTAATCTCGGTCTTTTAGAATGGCTATGTCTGATGCAATACCATTACGAGACTCCGTAGTCTAAGAGCCACTCTCAATACATGTTGAAAATATTTCCCTACACACATCCAAGACCTTTTCAGGAAAATTTATAAACAATGTCACAAGATTTGAACCTCCTTTGGTATAACTTTTTCACAACCATCCACATGTCAGGGCTCAAGCCGCAACTACCCCAAGACTCCCTCCATAGGCAAAGGGATTATGACTAGCACCCAAGGTAGAACGTCTCATGGTGGATTTTTCCTAACAATATGTATAAATTTACATACCCAAATAAATGGAACTTATTAGTGGAAGATAAATAAAGGATTCAAAACTAATATTAAAAGGAAACCAAACATTCATCAACCTCTAAATATTAGAAGTACATTAAATTAAACTTAAAGGTGAAAAGGGTAAAAATATAATCCCAATTATAAAATATCCACAACTTGGTAGTATCTAAAATAGATAAATAGATGAGAGATAATATCTCATGGATACCAAGAAATCACCACAGTTTGTGGTCCAAGCACCACATATCCATAATCTCCTCTAAAGTCATGATCAACCAATCTGTCATCTGCAAAAGCCACAATACATGTGGGAAAAGCCCATGCAGGGGCGTGTATAAACATGCTCATTAAAACAACCTGAAAAGTTGTATGGGGGTCCAAAAGAGATACAATGATAATGGAAATAATAGATAGAACATTCTATAGTAAAAGAGAGTATAACTCCACCCAACAAGATAATGATGGAAAACTCATCCAAACATAAGGAGCCTGACATAGTGAGAATATGAACATCTCTTTTAGTCATTTCTTTCTATATTAGGATATTAGACATTACCAACCATGAGAATCAAGACACAAAAAGAACTCAGTAAACCCCATATATCTCTACCTCTCATAGAAAAAGATTAACCGAAACATAGGGAGAGGGTACAGAAACAATATATATATGCTCAGTCAAATAAACCTAGGTGAGAAAGAAAAGGGATCTCTATTTCACATCTCAAACTAAGTATAGAGTTTCCAATAATTCTAGTAGTAACCATCAACCATTCCCAACATCTCAAATGTCTCCCTTTAACAGGCAAGTCAATGGGACTGAATCTCCACACCTGTAGACTATCATATTTTGGTGGCCTTGTCTCACCCGCATGGTTTTAGGTTGTGTCCCAAAGACACATCTCACTGGGAAAATTACCCTTATTACTCATTAGTCAAAAGAAACATCAATTAATATCTCTTCATTGATCCATAGTAAAATGGGAATATAAATTATGATGACCCATGCCTCACCCGGATGGAGGAATTCACAATAGTGTCGTCGAGGACCAATTCGTAGCATGGATGGGTTATTCTAGTATTATATCCTTCAAGACACATGTCGATACCCAGTTGAGGATACCACTCTAGTGTCATCAAGGACCCATGGAAAGCCTTGATAGAGGATTCCACTATAGTTACATATAGGACCCATGCCCAACATAGCTAGAGGATTCCACATGGAACTTCAATGGCCATCCCTATATGATGGTACCTCTCAGGAAGCATCGAGGAATTATACTACCCAAACCAGCTAGATGGTATGATCAGAAAATACTTATAAACCTTATAGATCACATATGATGTCAGAAATCACAAAAAAAGTGTCACACCAAGAAAATCTCAGATAATACCTTGAAATACAATACCAAGGAAATCATCATGTTATATGTGGAAAAACATTCCGGATAGGCTTCTCTTGGGCCAAAATATATATTCAAATAATGGAGATACAATAGGTAGAAGATTTGTAATGTGGTGCATGTAACAAGGGGGGACTACTTGATGTGTGACCCCACCTCATTACTTGGTCGTCTACCTATTCATACATGGATACCAAAATTCCCACTAGTACCACTAGCCATGACATTGCACTCTATGAATACATGGAAAATTATACTGAAATGCTGAGGATCGCACGGTCCTCATCATTTTTCCAAAGGAAGAAAATATAATTCAACTGATAGGCCTCCTCAAATGGTCCTGGAAAACTGAAAGATCACACTGATGTAATCCTGGAGGAAAAGTGCATGGGTTAGACTATTCATTCCCTAGAACCCGACACCCAACGAAGAAGATTCATCTCTAAGCATCAAACAAGAATAGTGCACCATGGGGATCACACCTCGATTAGGGAACACATCATACAAAATTCGCCATTTTGATTATCATGTAGGAAAACTTGAGATCACCTTTTCATTTGTCTAAAATAGACAGCTGGTGATAAAATCACATTTCAAAGAAAACGTTCAGACATGGAATCGTGGATCTTGTAGCTTGATTTTGGTTAACATTCCAGATATCAATCCGGATATACCAGCCTCAAATTCTGGGTCATGATGCTACTGACTAGGCATTTATCGGACGTCGTAAGCAATATATTTGGCGGTCAAAGATTTTTTAATAATAATATATTATTATTATAATTTGATAATTTTTCAAAACTATGACTCAATAGAAAAACATAATGTACTCAAACTGGACTCAAAAGGAATTTCTTGAAGCGAGTTTCATGTTGTTGCATATGAAATGTTAATTTGACAAACCATGTAGGTGTTAAATTAGAATTTGAATTCGGAAATAATATTACTACATTTATTTTGAGGAATTTTAATGACCTTATCCGTTAGTTTGAGAGATGTAGTCAACATATGTCGAAAAAGGACCACATTGAAGTCAAGGTAACATATCCTTTGATGGCACCTGAATTGGAAGTCTCATGGGGAAGTTATGAGTGTTAAAAAAAATTCAACAACAACCAGGACAACAAAAACAACAAAAACAAAAATAAATAAAAATAACAACAACAACAACAAAAATATTATTATTTTTATTATTTTTATTATACTCTCTTTTATTAGGTTTTTTGAAAACCCATAGGGTTGGGTTTTCCTGTGGTCAGTTTCATTCCACTGTCATCATCCCTCACTGACCACGTCTGTTCTTCCCAGCATGTCCTCCCTACACTGCCCACTCGTTAGAGCCACCGCCTGACTACCTAGTGCCATGTGCCAGAGCCACTTCCTACCACCCACTCTAGAGCCGATACACCACATACACACTGCATAGACCACTTGGACCTTTATTATTTTCTAAAAAATAAACTGATACAATATCTTGTATCATCATATCCCGATTTATGAAAACATAGTCTCTGCTCGAGGATTATTCCATGTTTTTACGAACCGACAAGTCGGTTCCACTTTTGCTTGCAACCATGCCACCTCTGGAATCATGAACTCAAAACTGTAAAGGATATGGAATGTTTTGATCATGTACCTCATAGATATATTCTCTTCTTTAAGTGTGTATGGTGTTTCAGCATGTCTAAAAAAATATTGAAGAAGAACACCATGAACAACGAAGAACAGAAGATCCAGAAATTAAACAGTTGATGGTTGTTGTTATTTTTAGCATCAGTAAAGGATTTTAATGTAGAAAAATTTATTAAAAATAAAATTTGACAACGAAAACTCTAATCTGAGGAATAAGAATCCTAAATGAGAATACAACTAGGTATTTGGATCCCCTATTTCATTCACTACACTCTGGTCAACTCAAATATGATTTTTAATCATGATCTACTAATGATCTAACATAGATTTTCTATATGAATGATATGAGAGATATTGACTGACATATATGGGATAAATGATCCAACCCAAGATCATTTCACATAAATAGATATTTAAATGAAACTTCTAGTGTTCTCAGAATCCAAATTACTCGTTTTCGATCACTTTAATTTCTGCTTATATAAAATACTGTATTTCAAACTCAATGGATGTCTTAGATTTCCAATCTGTGCCCCCAGTACAACATTATTATTTCATCATTTTAGATAATATAATAAATTTAGTTATTTTATATAATAAAACACCTTCCATGGGATATTATTCATAATTCTCATGCCAACAAAAGTTACGTCCTACCTAGGGTAAACACCACACTCCTTACTCAACATTGGCATCATATTTCAGATTTGAGATACTGTTTCAGAGATATACCATTTCAGTCACATGAATAGTATAAAATATTCTTAATATTTTTTAAAAATTTATTCCAGGAACACTGGGGCTCATAATCACACGATGACTCAGTGCCATTCTATGGAAATGTATGTAGAAATATTACAATGTCTTAACCAGAAAAAACAGGGACTCCTGAGGACCCAATCTCATATAGAGATCACAGGTTCATGAAAAATTTTAATTGGGTGGTGGGTCTAATTATTTATGGAATGGATATGTTCATGTGGATATGATCAGAAAACCTTATGTAGTGGAGGATGAACTAGAATAATCTATATTAGGGAAAACTATTATTATAGTTATATTGTTTATATATCCTTCAATCGTGTTATCATTGTTTGATATGGGTGATACTAATTATTTAATATCATCATGGTTATTTAATATATTGGGAATGTATTCATAGCTTATACAAATTTTGTGGGAAATTTCACTCCATTGGGAAATTGGTCCAAATAATATGGCAGATATCACGCATGTCAGGTTATGATAACCGACATTAATGTGGAGGGGGACTTCATAGTGATTGATCATGTCATAGTAAAATTGATTATCATCATGAATTAGACGATCAGTGTTAAGGCCCATATAGAGATGTATTATCTTCAAGTAGAGTTATCATCTGACAAGGGGGTTACTAATGATTTACAGGGTGACTGAGACTCTAGATTTAAAAGGGTAGGTGTTGATGGTCAATAGGACAGTATAATATATAGAAAGTTGTCAAAGATGTTTCTTGATACAGTTTACCATTTATTGGGTGGTTGACTTATATCACATGTTTGAAAGTACCCTGAGGTATATTTGGATGTTGTTTCTATTTTTACACAAAAAATAGAATTTCAGTTTATTATTGAACTTATCCCTGGAATGCTTTCAATTTCATTAACATCTTTTCGCATGGATGTTTCTATGTTTTTGGTAACACAATGTACAACTTGAGGACCTAGAATATAAAGGATTCATTCTTTCTGGTGTGTCATAGTGGGATTCGTCTGTCCTAATTTTTATTATGTAATATTGGAGACATATATTTTATATTTATCATCAAACATTGAATTGGGTTACTGATAAAAAAAATTATTCCTTATCATGGATTGATGGGATCTTTGATCATATTAGAGTGGAACATTGGGTTTCATAGATTGACCTTCAATCCAGGTAACAATGGTTGAGTTTTTAATAATAGGAAGGACCTAAGACAGGATTTAGAATTCCATAAGGTAATTTTGATATTATAGTAATTCCATTATGTCTCACTAATTATGATTTAATGTTTATCAATTTGATGAAATGTGTTCATTCATCAGATCATGGAATATTTTTTGGTTGTTTTATTGGATGTTATTTTGGTGTACTTCATATCAGAGGTGGAGAATATGTACCATTTAGATATCATTAATTAAACATTTATAGAATATCATATATATATATATATATATATATTGTAAGATTTCCAATTATTATTTTCTCATTCAAGAGGTGAAGTTTGTGGGTAATAAAATATCTGAGAAGGGAATATTAGTAGATACTATAATAGAATAAGAATTTGTGTCATAAGGCCATTTAGGAGAAGTGTTTCAGATATGAAGATTCTTGGGTTTGGCTGGTTAATATCGAATTTTTGTTCAGGATTAATCCAAGATATCTTCCCCAATGAAAAACTTATACATTGAGGGTGTAAAGTTTTAATGGAATGAAATGTTTCTAATATGTTTTCAGTATATGATTGTGATATTGACTATAGAACTTGTTTTGATTCTTCTCACACATGTGTCATGATATTTTGTTATTGTGATTCTTCTATTAAAATTGATGGATGTGTCATGTTGCATGGGAAACATGTTGGGGTTTATAGATCCTACCAGCCACAAACTCATGAGAAGAAACACCTTATCCATGTTATTGAGTTGGTAGCTATTTGTTTGGCACTCAATACATGACATCACTATCTTTTTAGGGAATTATTTGTGTTATATTTTTATTATAAGAGACTGAAATGTATTTTTAGTCATATGGTTTTGAATTTATGTTAGATTCGTTGGGTGGAGATTATTTAGACCTTTTCATTTTTTTACACACAATAAATGTTAATGTGGTTTACAATGTGTTGATCCAAAAATTATAGACATAATTCCTGAATAAATCTCTTGAGTAGTTGGAACTAATGAGTTTTTTTCTGAGATTATTTTGTAAGTAGAATAGGATGGTAGATATTATTTCCTCTATTTGACAAATGATTAGTCTCATTATGATGACCATGTTCATGTTAAGAAAGTTATTTACATCATGTGACACAAATTTAGTAAACATCATTATGGTGGGGAGACCAAGGGTGAGTGGTCTTGGCCTCTTAGAAATGATTTTTTCTTCCATAGCAGGTTGGTTATTAATTTTTAAATAATAACGTAGTTCTTTAAATAATTTAGAACATTATTATTGGTCTGTGATTTATGGTTCTATCGAAATGTATCTTGGCATGAGGAATTAGAATTGGTTACAAGCAGTGTGATGGTATATAGATGATTTCCTTTTGTGGGTTTATATAGGTCAAATAATTAAGAAAGATCCCCATAAAATTGTAGGGTTGTTATAGCCTTTACTCTTCCCATAGAGATGTTGGGTGATATTTTGATAGATTTCAAACAAAATGAATATAATGTTTTTGGAGGGATGTAATTTTGGATATGATTTATTTACTCATTAAAATTATATTTTTTCATAAAAATTCGAGAGGTGATGGGTGTGGAATAGCTTTGAGACATGTACGCTTGAGATATTTTGAGACATCAATGGGATACCATTATAGTTTTTTATATCAGGGATCTGAGGTTGAAATCAAGAATTTAGAAGTGTATACTGGAGGTGATGGGTCACTAGATTAAAATAATCACAACCTGTCATTTGCAAGTGAATGAATAAAAATAGAGGGATATCTGGGTTCTAGATGATATCCTTTGAGGACATGTGCTTGATTTTTAAGATATATTTTAATTATAATTTAATTTAGGTTTGTTTTATTATAAAAATATAAAATGTGATTCAATAAATATGGAACCAATAAAGTATTTTTATTAAAGGCCATGTAGATCTCCCTTATGTTATGAAGAGTTGGCAGATAGGTGCATAGTCAATCAGAGAGCTTATCAATAGATGATGGAGATATTTTAGTTGATATGAAGGTGTTTAATCATGGCACGATGTCCTTAGAAATACTTTGTGGACCATTTGAGTTTGTCTCTATCGATTCAGGATAATAATCTAGCCTTTCATAGTGTTTCCCCTCCCTTCAGGCATCACCGGTTGGGTATGAAGGTCGGTTAGGAATGATTATTATGAGATTCATTGAGATTGTTATCTGATTTGAGAGGGTGGACAATGTTTTAAAATTTTTATTAGGATTAATATTAATCCATTTAATTTTTCATGTATCCTACTTTAGAAGGAATATAACCACCCATTTCTATCTAATTTAATTGGAGGAAGTTTATCAGGATCTTGATACAACGTTGGTATATTCGATATTTCATATTATCAATTATTGTGATAAGGAACTATGTGGTAAAATGCTCCCTTGTCTAGGCACTGTGGTTGTAATGATTGGATAGCCATGTGGCATGTTAATGGGAGACATTAATGTGACATCAATGACCTTCTCTTTTTGTGGGTCAAAGATCATGAGGTATTTCTGGGATAATGAGACACTGATTGTGGGAATATTATAATTCCTTATTGCATTTCATTCAGTTATGTTTTAACCATTTGATTTTTACCTTCTTTTTTTTGAGTAATGATGAGAAAGAAATAATATTATTATTATAAAGGTAAAGTTCATGGTTTGTTTGAATTTTCTACATAAAATTTGCAATTTTTTTGTTCATTTGAAAATAACATGTTATGTAAATGGAGTACATGATGTGTAATGGAACCCAAATAGATCATGAGAAATAAATTTATAGTATGAGAATTTTCATGCAACATAAATGGTAAACATCAGTGTTTTAAAAAATATCATATTTTTTAATAAAAAAACTTTTTTGTGTATATACGAATATTGGAGTACATGATGTGAAATCAGATTACATATCAGGTAAATTGAAAATGGTTTGATTTAACAAAGTTTTTTAGATTAATTATCGATTTTATTCTAACAACACTCACTTATCATGACCTAGAGGCTCTTCTTTAGTGATTTTGGGTGACTCCCACCTGTCAAGATCACTTTCATCTAAAATTCATGACAATTTGGATTGGATTGCATCATTGAAAGTATGAAATAAATATAATTCTAAATTCTATTTGGTTGAGGCTATGGTTTTGATGTGGATTTTAGATTATATAGTTTTTTCTATATAAATATTTTAGTTTCTTAACATGCCTTGTCTTTCAGAAGTAATTCTTTTGTTTCATGGTCACAATTGTCAAAACTCATTCGGTTTCTTCCATTTTGTTGTAGGTGTTTCTATATAAAGAGTTTACATTATAAATTTAAGTTTATTATTGTTAAATTAATTTTCATTGATCATTTATTTAATCTGATAAATTTTTTATTATGATTTTTTGGAATGGAATTTTTTTAAAAAAAAAGATTTTTCCATTGAAAATGGATTTTCCTAATTATGAAATGGGTTTTTAAAATACGATGTGGGTTGGGCTGTGTAATAACCCAAACAATTATTAACGAGAATTCCTCTTAATATAATTAAACATATTATTACATATAATGTTTTTTAAAACATATAAACTTCCATGGTTTTATGTTTTTGGGTCTTAAAATACCCTTATGAATTGTTACTATGGCTAATAAAGCAGTTGAACACTGATCACATAATTAGTATAAATATATGTCTATAAAAAATTCAATTTATTCAGAAAAAGGAAGTAATATCTCATCCAGTATACGGTCTCCATAAAATTCCCATTTTTCTAAGCTCAAAAACTAGGTACCGTCACTAGGATTCTCTCTTGACCAAGCCCAAGCCGAGATTCAACACATTAACATTGAATGGAACCACCTACGGGTGAAGTGGATGTTAATAGAGATTACAACCTAAGAAATGTTTTCTAAACCACCCCAAGTGTTTATATCCATCACACACCTTACCCTTAGGTGTTATCTGTGTGTTATTAGAGGTTATGAAACAATATCCTTGCATGATGATTATGTGCTTCATTTTTATATAAATAATATTCCATTATTTTGTTATTATTAAATTTTAAATGGGTTTTATAGCACAAATAGTATTATTAGTTAATATATCAATTAAGAAATCTATTTTGATGAATTAATTGATTTTCAAATAAATATTATTTTAATAAAATATTATCAATAAATTATTTTTTATTAAATATGAATGATTTGTAAATTTGTTTTATGACTGAAATTGTAATTTTTATTATAGTTTGAATGTAGTTTTTGTCAAAACTGATGAATTTTCGATAAATTTAACTTATTTATTTATGCTGTAAAAATTCAAATATGTAGAATATTACTAATATTAAATTAATGTCAATTTTTGTTTCATGATGACGAAATTATCTAATAGTGAGTTTTTCATAATTTTTAGAGACAATCAAATTTTTTGGGTAAATATTAAATACAGTTTAAATATATTATGTGTTTTATGACATCATTATGACCCAATAGTTATGTAATAAAATAATATAAAATTTATTTTCTTCCAATATATTTTTTACGCATAAAATAATGTAATTTTATATTTTTTGTCATTAATTACATTGTGTCTTAGTGAACCCTCCAAGACTTATCAAACATTTTATTATTTTTAAATGATTTTATTGAGAGTCTGACTCACCTCCACATAAGCAGGCCTAATATTTTAATAAGTTTGAAATTTGGACTTATAATATAGTTTTTTAAAATCCAAATTTGCAATAAAGGATCAAAAATCATGGGATGGTTTGTTGTTTGGATTAGTTTAATGTGTGGTGTCCAAAACCTAAATAATATTGATTTCTCTCTCTTTTCCTAGATAAACACACTCAATCAACCATTATTATTTACTAAAAACCTTTGGATCTTTACCAAACTCTGTCGTCCATTCTCTATAATCCTCCCAATTCACTCTAACCTCCTAATAATCCTATCTGAACCCTCTCCCAATCCATTGGGATCATACTTCCAAGTAAAGGATTTCTTCTATTCTCATTTTTGTCCAAATTTAATAATGTTTTAATACTCTATTATATTGAATTAAAAATGTTTGGGTGTGATTTAAAACCACCCACATACTTCCATACTTATCTTTGAATGATGTCATACCTCTTTCTCACTTATTAATTCCTGCCATGTATACCCATTACCATGCAAAAAATCAGTAAGGAATTTATCTCTTATCATTTAAATTCAAGCAATTATTTTATATTCTACATATAAATTCCATTAAATATGATGGGATACTATGTTCCATGACCCCGTTGCATTAAATTAGATTTATAAATTTTTAGATACCCCTTTCTCTCTCATAAAACAATTTTACTATTTCTATTGACGTCGTTATGATGCTGAAGTTACACCGAAATTTCACATGCCAAAATCATTTTGTAATTGAATACCATACCCATTTCTATATCAAGGGTATTCACCTTTATTTACATGTACTTTTTGACTAAGGACATATATTTATATATTCCACATAATCTATTAATGGAATAAATAATGATGTAAAATGAATTAATTTTTTATCATCCATGGGGCACACTTATGCATGAAATGAAATGTTTATAAATGGTGTGTCCAGATGGTTCTCCAATGCATCGGGTAATGATTAGTATCATGATATGCGAAGATCAATAGGGTTTGAATCATGATAATTCAAGTTTTATTATGTTTTAATCGTTATAATTCACGTGCAATAAGGGTTTACCAATGCTCCATGTTCAAAGATCCTTGGATCATGAAAATATCATTTTAAATGTGGTTGCCACATTTCCTTCTTATGATAAGAGTGGAATATGATGTTGTTTTGTTCATGACTCTCTTTTTTCCAATTGATATGCCTATTTCCTGAAATATACTATATTATTCATGTTATGCCTTGTTTACAACCTTAATGGGATTTAAAGATCCCCCTTTTCTTATGCATGTCCTGAGGTTATTCCATAGAATGTTAAGTATGAATAAATGTTGTGGTCATGTAATAGAAGTTTTCAATAAAGATGTTGAGTTTAATATTCAAATATGTTATTTCATGTTCCTAATTTTCCAAGACACTATAACTCTTGATCCTCAGAGTTTTCTATAGAACAATATTATGTAATAAATCCTGTTTATGTGTGTTTAATAAAGAGTAGGGTTTTTATAGTTTGTATCAAATTATAGGTTTAGTTGTTTTTGGGATTATTATTGGAAAACCCTAATAAATTCCTTAATGACAAGACTAATTATAATAAAAACATCCCAAATTTTTTGTAATTATAGAGAAATTGATTAATCATGTAAATACATCCCTGGAAAGATATGAAAAAATAGAATCAACACAGGTAAATAGGCATTTAGGGGTAAAAGATGAAAACACTGCTTTGATCTAGACTTGAACGAGTACTGGTGCATGAAAATGGGCCTTTCATAACCCTTGATTATGACACTCCTGGGGGATATGATTTGGTAAATTCATACACATATTATAAACCATTATTATGGGAAACAAATTTCCCTTAAGAATATATATTAAAAACTAGATCATGGAAACATATATTGAAGCCTATAAATTCATATGTTAAGGAAATAAATTACCATTATAAGTTATCCCTTTTTTCATTGGATTCCCCATTATGTGTTACCCCTAACATTAAATTTATTATAGACAATGTTTAGTAAAAGGAGTACTCAGTTTAACAACTGATTTGATGATCAATGTGATGACAATTCAAATGAGATACATAATCTGATAGTAACGGGAATCGAAAACATTGTAACAATACCCCCTATGTTAATTAAATTTTGTGAATAGAAACTTGGGCCTAGATAAACATTGAAACCCCCATAAGAAAGAACAAGTCACAATAAAGATTTTAATGAGACAAAGGACTCATACTTTTTGTGGATCATCAGATCCCTAAGTTACCGAACAATAGATCAACTCCATTGAAAATTTATTCTCCTTCCTCAATGTTCCGAACAAGAGAATGTTCTTCTGGATACTTATCGTATAGAGGGTGAAGCTGATCAAAGGTGGAAATTGATAAAAAAAATAAGAATCCTGGGGAGGATATTCAGGTGTTGGAATGAAAGAATTTCCAAAAAAATTGATAAATATTTTTCCACGCAGCCACTGACTTAACGTGGAAAGGTAATTCATTTCCCTCATGAAAAAAGATAACGAATAACTCGCAGCATATGAGGAAACCTTCACAAGGATCACATGATATTCCTTTGACTTTTTCATTACCCCTGAATACAAGGTTGACCTCTTATTTGGTGGGATAAAACCTAGCCTATAGAATGACCTAGTGATCCGTAACTTTGATAGCTATGAGGAAATTTTATGATATTCCCAAAAAGCCGAAATAGAAATCAGAAAATCTCAGGGGTATCATGGGTATATTAAGAGGAAAGTGGACATTAATTATGGGGGTCTTATGGATAAATCCAATGATTCTATGAAATTATAGCACCCAACATACCAATGGTGCAGAAATATGCTCCCCAAAAATTGCCTAAAGGGGATAAAGAAATGATTATTTTGTGAAAGAGAAGGGAATGTGCCCACAAAATGATGACAAGAAAAATATTTTTCTATAATAGAGGATAGGAATGCTCTGTTCTACTCCCAATTCATTCTTCATTGATTTAACTACAAAGAACCCTGGCACAATGCAGACCATTTCCCTAAGAAAAGGATTCTCGGAGGAAACTAATAACCTCCAAGGTAGCAAGGGAAATCATTTTCCATCACATTTGTAGAAACTAACCCTAAAAATAATGTGGTGATAGATAATCTAGTTATTCATTCAATAATTGAAAATTTAATTTTTTATTCTGGTTCTACGTAGTATTTTATATCCCAAATGTTTAGTAGAACAATCGCAACAACACCACAAATTATTTATGTAGAGATATCAGTGATAAAGAAAAACTTGTAAGTAATTAAAACCCATGAATTTAAGTCCTCCTCTATCATAATATGTCAAATAAACTTCCCAGCAAACAAATTCATACTCCCTTTGGTGGAATTTGATGAAATTATTGGCATGGACTGGCTTTCCTTATATAGGGATAACATAAATTGTTTTCAGAGGGAAATCACACTATATATAGTGAGTTGACCCTGATTCTATTCAAGTGCATGGAGGATGATGAATCTTCATTAACACCATCATATCGAGCATAGATATTAATGACCTATGATCTTGTGTATCTTGATTGGATAATTGAGTCTAAGGAAGGAACTATCTTGGAGGACATTCTTATTATCAGGGAATTTGTTGACGTGTTTCCCGAGAAATTTCATCGTCTTTCTCTTAGAAGAGATATTGAATTCTTGATTTATCTTATACCTGGGTAATTTCCAATATCCAAGACTCTGTATAGAAAGGTTTTTGTTGAGCTTGATAAGCTATAGAAACATCTATATGATAATCTGGACAATGGTTTTATTCATGCAAGTGCTTCAACATGTGGTGAACTATTCCTCTTCATCAAGATGATGGATGGGTCAATGTGCCATTGCATTGATTGTCATGACATCAAAAAAATCACGATAAAGAAAAATTATCCTTCTCCCCGAATTAATGACATGTTCGATCATCTAGGTGGATCACATTTTTTCTCCATGGTGGATATACGGTCTGGATAATTCCATCTAAGGGTGAAGAAGGAGGATATCCCCAAGAATAGTATTTTTACATGTTACGGGCACTGTGAATTCATAGTAATGCCTTTAGGACTCACTAATGCTCTCGCAATCTATCTAAAATTGATGAATAAAGATTTAAGTGAATAACTCATCAAATTTGTGGTAGTATTTATAGATGATACTCTAATATACTCTCATACCAAGGCGGATCATGAGGAGCATCTAAGAACTATACAAGAGACCTTGCGAAAGGAGAAGATTTGTGAAAATTATATCAAGTGTGAGTTCCGGTTGAAGGATGTCTCATTCATGGGACATATCATCTCATGAAATGGAATATATATTGATCCCTCGAAGACAACTACAATTGCGGGAAGGTTGCTGCCAACATCAGTGATGGATATCTATAGATTCAATGGATTGGTTTGATATTATTGCTGATTTGAGATAAATATCTCATAATTTTTAAACCGTCTTACCAAGCTGACCCAGAAGGTATTTATGTTTTATTGGAGTGATAAATGCAAGTATAGATTAAATGAGTTAAAAAGGAAGTTTATCACTGATTCTGTGCTCACCTTACCCACAAGTGAATAACTTTTGTAGTATACAGTTATGCTTCAAAGAAGGTCATGGTTTGGGTGTTATTGAAAAATGAAAAATCCAATTTCTATGCTTCAAGGAAATTGAATGTTCATGAGAAGAACTATCGAACACATTATTTGGTGTGGGCTGTTGTACAATTTTCATTGAAAATGTGGTGGAATTTACTCTTTGGGGAGAAATAGTAAATATATATTGATCACAAAAGAATCAAGTATATATTGTCATGGAAAGAGTTAAATATGCACCAAATAAGATAGATAGATCTGATCCAACACTAGGATTGCTCAATCCATTACCACCCTTGGAAAGCGAACACAGTCATGGATGCTCTATGTAGAAAGGACCCAGTGATTCTATCATTGATCATAATTGAAAAGGAACTAATCCTCTTAGATTTTATGAATATTGACATGGGAATCACAAATAAGGGAACAACATCAATCATTTCACAAATTATTTTTCAATGGTCGCTTTTGGAATGGTTAATTTATTCTCAAAAGGATGTTGTGGGAATTATGAAGAAAGTGGAAACTATCAAAAAAGGGAAATCCTTAGAGTTCAATGTTAATGAATAAGGAATTCTATGATTTTGGACAAGACTATGTGTTCCATAAAATATAGAGTTTAATAATGAACTTTTGGATGATGCACATTGTTCAAATATTCACAGCCTCCAATGAAACAAAAAGATGTGATGACATCTCCTAGAAAAATATTGCTAGGATAACATGGAGAGGGAGATCACTAAGTACACATCAATGTGCATGGTACTTCAAAAAGATAAGTATGAGAGGTATAATTCTATGTGGATAATGAAACCATTGCACATACCAACATAGAAATGGGAGCAAATCACCATAGACATTATTATTGGACATCCAAAGACATCAATAAAAAACAATGCTATCTAGGATGTTGTGGATCTTCTTCCAAAACTGCACACATCATCGAAATTTGGGAGGACTTATCATCGGATAAAATAACACAAATATCCATCAGATAAGTTTTAAGGCTTCATAGAGTACCACTATCTATTGTATCCGATTAATATCAAATATTAACCTCTATGTGCTAGATGTGTCTTTAAAATGCTCTAAATACTGACCTGAACTTCTGTAAGGCTAATCTTCCTCAAACGAATGGAAAATATTAATGGACTATCCAAACACTTTTGGAAATGTTGAGATCATGATGAATGAAATTAAAAAGGTGGAATGGATCAACATCTTTTGGTAGTTGATTTCCATTACAATAATAGTTTCCACTCAAGCTTAAAAATGGCTTCTTATGAGTTCCTTTTTGAGAAGAGGTGAAAACACTAGAATGTTGGGAAGAAGTTGGGGGATGAAAACTCCAAGGTCCATAAATGGTCTAAAAATGGTGGGTAAGGTTAAGACCCTCTAGCAGCACATTAAAGCTACTCAGAGTCGGAAAAAGTTCTCTACTGATAATTTTCGATGAGAAATAGAATTTGATGATAGAGACATGGTATTCATCCACATATAACCATGTAATATATTTATGATATTTTATACGAAGGTAATGTTTAGTACAAGGTATATCTACCCATTTTTTATCCATGATCTCATTGAGTCAGTGGCCTATCGACTAGCACTCCCTCCAAAAAAATCTCAAGTACATGATGTATTTCTTGTATCACTTCTGAGGAAGTAAATACCTGATCCATCACTTGTACTCAATATATTGGTGGTACCAATGGAGAATGACCTCCCATATGAATAGAATTAAGTGAATATCTTAGATCATAGGGGAAAAGATCAATGAAATAAGACAATGCAAATCGTCAAGGTGTTGTGGAAAAACCACAAGTTTGAAGAAGCAATGTTGGAATTATAGGATATGATGAAGAAGAGTTCCCCTTATCTATTTTAGTGTGGGAAGAGGAAACTTTTAGGGATAAATTTATTAAGGGAGGATGATTGTAATGACCCATACTTTTATTAATGAAAATTCCTCTTGATAAAAATAATTTTTTTATTTTGTAAAATGATTATGTAAAACCTATGAACTTCATTAGTTTCATGTTTTTTTATTTTAATATTTCGTTAAGAATTTTCACTATGGATAATATAGTTGCTAAATAGTCATAACATGATTTGTATATATATAGGGATTTATCAAATCTAATTTACTCAGAAAAAGGATGTGATGGCCTTATCTAGTATAAATTATACTTACAAAGCACATTAGTTAGAGCATGGAAAATAGGTAGCATCATTGGGCTGCTCTCTTGACCTAGCCCAAGACAAGCTTCAACATATTAAGATAAAATGGAACCTCCTTCATGGGAATTGGATGTTAATATTGATTAGAACCCGAGTGATGTTATTCAAACTACACCAAGAGTCTATCACCATTGCACACATATCCTTTAAGTCTTATGTGAGTGTTATAATGGGTCATGTAACAATACCATAGCACTATGATTATGCGGTTTATTTGTTTCTAAAAATAATATACATTCATTTTCTTATTGTTACTTTTTAAATGGTTTTTAAAGCACAAATAGTATTTTTAGATAATATTCCATTAAAAATATATTATTATGAATTAATGGATTTTTTAATTAAATAATATCATAATAAAATGTTATTACTAAATTAATTTTTATGAAATATAAAATAATTTTTAATTTTTTATGAATTCAACCGTAGTTTTTATTATGGTTTGAATGTTGTTTTTGTCAAAACCCATGAATTTTTTATATATTTTAGTTATTATATTAAAAGTAAAAAATTCACATATTTAGAAAATTATTTAAATATAATGAATATCATTTTTGTATTCAAGACATAAAAATTTTTTAACCATGAATTTTTCGTAATTTGTTTGAGACAGAAAATTTTTTGGCTAAAAATTAAATACCATTTGAATATATAATGTGTTTAAAACATCATAATCACCCAATAGTGAAGTAATAAAATAATATAAAAGGGATTTTCAGAGAATATATGTTTTTTATTTAAAATAATGTTATTTTATTTTTGTTTGATTAATTTTATTTAGCCTTTGTGGACCCTCAAAGACTTATAAAAAATTTTAACATTTTAAAATGATTTCATTTAGAGTGTGACTAAACTCTAAATAAGAAAGACTAATATTTTAATAATTTCTGCAATTTATTTATAAAATAATTATTTTCACTCCACTTAGGAAAAAACCAAGGGCAGAAACAACGTGGTTGTTTGTGGTTTTGATTATTTTAAAGTGGGATCTCCAAAACCTAAATAATAAATAATTCCCTCTCATATCCTATATAAACCAACTCAATACCCCATTACCCTTCACTAAAAACCATTTAAGCTCGACCAATATCTTCCCAGCTCTCTCTAAAATCATCCAAAGTGTAGGATCAAAATAGTGGTGTAGATGCTCAATTTACAAGAGGGGGGTGAATTGAATACATTAAAATTTTCCTTAAACAAGGAATGATCTAAGTTTAACAAAGTTAAAATAAGTAAACCTTCAACACCTCAAACACAAATTATAGTGTTGGTATAGAATATGAAGTTACAAACTTCTAGTTCTATTCACTTGATTAAATCTGGAAAGTGATTCCGAAAAAGTGGTTCTGGAAATATGGATCCGGAAATTTAATCTAAACCAAAGTTAACAATATGATATTCTACCTTAAAGCGTATAAAATATAAACTAATAAGAGTACAAGTTTAAGGAAATATAAGAAGATTATACTTTCCTTACAATACACAATGCAGTGTAAAAACAAGTAGTAAAACTACAAGTAACAAGATAAAAGTCTTTTAACCCAAAGAGAAGGGTATGCAACAACCTTGGATAAAGGTCTCTTGCTTTATACTTTCAAGCAAGTATATCTTACCCATACCCGGGTAAGCCCTCGATTCGAAGATTGGTGTCTGTATCTTGCAATCCCACAAGCCGTCAACATTAAGGTAGTTGGAAACTCAATCTTCCTCAGCAAGGAAGACCTTGAACTTCAAGGTAGTCGGCACCTCTGTCTTCCTATCCCCAGATGCCCTCAAATTTAATCACCAACATTTGGAGTTTCACAAAGAAATCTGAATGAGCGGTTCAATATGCATAAAGCCTGAAAAGATTCTCTCTCTAGAAATCACCTTAATAGCGTGTGGTCTCTAAAGTGATCAACTTCTTGTTCAATTATTGTGAGCTCTTTCAAATGAGATCCTATTTATAAGCTCCGTTGGAAAGGTCGGATCCCTCCTCCAATGGTCATATTTTCCTTAAACATTGGATGGACCTGTACACGTGTAACTCAACCAATGGTTAGTTTGAAACTGAATGGATGACATCGTTTAACAACAAAACATGTATAACTGAATGCATGACATCGTTTTGTAATGGAGCATATGAAAGCAAAACCCATACTAATTTTCAGAGTGTAATCAAATTAAAAGTCCGTAGTCTAACCACAATGGAATTCAGAGTCTATAATAAAAAGAATAATTGGATTCTGTTTTAAAGTAATTCGGAACCTGAATTCTATAGAAGTCAGGAGTCTAAATTTCTAATGAAATTCGGAGTCTGGTTCCTCCAGAGTCCAGAATCTGAACTTACAGAGTTCAAAGTTGAACTAGTAAAACTTCGGAGTCGAACTTCATAAGAGTTCAGAGTCTAACTCATGAAAGATCAGAGTGGAACTTCATAAGAGTTCGGAGTCGAACTCATGAAAGTTCAGAGTCGAACTTCATAAGAGTTCGAAGTCAACTCATGCAAGTTCGGAGTCGAACTTCATAAGAGTTCAGAGTGGAACTCATGAAAGTTCAGAGTCGAACTTCATAAGAGTTCGGTGTCGATCTCATGAAAGTTCGGAGTCGAACTTCATAAGAGTTCGGAGTCAAACTCATGAATGTTCGGAGTCGAACTTCATAAGATTTTTTATCCAGAACTCAGAATGGAACTTCATTATAGTTCACATCCAGAATTCGGAGTGGAACTTCATTACAGTTCACATCCAGAATTCAGATCCTAAAAACAGAATACTCCAATTCTTGACATTATATGATTCCGGGGTTTTGGGTATGAATCCGGTTTTTGTGCTTAAGAAAAATATTGATCTGTATATGAAAATCTAGGTTAGGGTAAATTTCTTTAAAGAAGAAAATTTCCTTAATAGATGTAAAATATCGATTTGCTTAAGTATATGGTGTTTGTGATTTCAAATCAAGAAGGAATGGAAATGGTCATAAGGAAAACCATATTGACTCAACACTAAGGTGCTTTATGCTCCCAAGAAGATTCTATAAATTCTCACCCAATCCTTGGGATCACACTTCTGAGTAACAAATTTTTCATTTATAATTTTTTTTCCAAATTTCATTATATTGTTATACCATCATATATTCAATTACAAATTTTAAGTAATGATTTCTCATATCCCCCATACTTCTCCACTTATGTGTGAATGATGAAATACCTATTTCCATCTCTTTAATGCCTCCCATGTACACATGTTACCATACTGATATCCATAAGGAATTTTCCTCTTCTCACATAGATTCAATCAATTAATTTATATTATGCATCTAATTTCCATTACATATATTGGGATAGCATGTTTCATGACCAACTTACTATCCATTTCCTATGTAAATGATTATATACCCCTTCCTCTTTCATCAACCTATTAATGATTTATATTTGATGTCGTTCTACTGTCATAGTTACACCAAAATTTCTAATACCAAAACATCGTGTAAGTGAATACCATGCACATTTCTCTATCATGGGTATTCACCTTCATGAACATTTTATTTTTGATTGAGGAGATACGTTTATATATTCCACATCTCATATTCATTGAAAAAATTATGATGTTTAATGAATTCATGTTTTATGATACATATGGCACACTTATACATGAAATGAAATATTTATAAAGGGTGTTCCTTGATAGCACTCCAATGCATTGGATGAAGATTAATTTCATGATACATCAAGTGAAATGATGGATTAATCATGATAATTCATGTGAAACGATGCTTTACTCATGCTAATTCAAGTGCAATGATGGTTTACTCATTCTCCACGTGCAATGAGCCTTAGCTCATGTAATATCTTGTTAAATGTTGTTGCAATATTTCAATGTTATGATAATCAATCTATATCATGACATTATGTTAATTCTTCTATTATTCAACATTGATGTGACTATTTCCTAACATGTACTATATTCATCATTTTATTACTTGTTTACTCTTGTATTGTTCTTTATAGGTCACCTTATTCTTATGCATGTCCTTATGTTATCCCATGTTATGCTAAGTACGATGTAATATTGTGGTCATGTAAATGAATTTTTCAATAAAGAAGTTCTGTTTTATGTTCTATATTAGAATGTAATGGTCCTAATTTCCCAATACACTAGACCACTCGAACCATAGATTTGTATTAATTGATATTTTATTTAATAAACCATGTTTATGTGTGTAATAAAGAGTAGGGTTATTATACATTGTTTTTTGAAAATGTTTTCTAAAATTGAGAAAATGGATTTGAGAATGTATTTGAAAATTTCATATATGGAACCTTAGGTGTGTCTAGAAAGAGGAACAAGTATCCTTATTACGTGTTGCACCACATGGAGGTATCATTTTCAGATATAGACTTGTATGACTCCTTATATGTTGGACCCAAAGTATCCCTTATTTGGATTATTTGTGTCAAGTATTTAATGTATCATAGGCTATATCACAATAAGTATATCTCATTGTAATTTATGGTTATTTATCACATGGTTTTTGTTAGCATGGATTTCTTCTCATAGGTTGTATATATGATGTTAGATCACATATCTTTGTATAATATGATGTTTCGTGTATATGTGTTTACCAGTATAGATCTTCATGAATGTATATGATTTCCTATTTTTATCTTGTAAACAATTCATATTTATAGATCAAGAATATAGTTTATTTATATGAACTCAAAAGTAAGAAAAAGCTGAAATGAGTTATAAATGGTGTGGAATTATGAAAATAAAATTTAATTTTTTTAGGTCAAAATAAATAATTGATTCATTAATGATATTAGATATTGAAAAAAAAATTTGGTTGTACCTTACTGGGAATTTTCTCACACCATACTTGTTTCATTGGGTGTTTTTTTGATGTTGTATTGTAGGATTCAGGTAATGGGAAGAGATATTTTGTGTATGCTGGCTTCCCTTATTGCTGCTTCTTCTATTTCAGGTTACTATAAAGGTTAATGTTAGTCACATGGTGAAATTACATAGATTTTGGCTAATCCTATTCTTCCTTAGTCTTTATATCCATGTGGATTCTTCTCATTTTTAACTTAGTACTCTAGTGGTATGTCTAGTTTTTTTTATGTTAACGAATGATTTTTATTATCATGTTTCCATATATCATGTGATGATCCAGTTCAAGAATCTTGTTTTGTTGACATGTGCTGGTTCATTTCATAAAATAATAATAATGATAATTTATTATATATTTAATATAGTGACATATATCTTACTATATATGATCTACATATGACCATTTCATACATGATTAATAATATATCCATGTTAATGTCACATTAATATAAATAAATGAATTGTTTATCTCATATGTATTGATTTGTTATTTTTTATCATAAAAATTTATCATGGAATTATCATCTATAGAATGATTACCATGAGATTGATATCAAATATACTAACTATATATGTATTTTTATTAATCCATAATTATAATATTTTCAAAATGTAATACACCAATCACGGAGATGATAAGTCACATGTACATAGGATCAATGTTACAATTTTTTTATGAATGATGTGAATGAAAGGTAAATAACATATTTCCATCAATAAATCATTTCATGTCATATATATGTCATGTTTGTATTTGAAATTTTCCATATTATCTTCCACATATTTTTTGAGTGAATTACAATGATTCATGAGACAGAAGTCCACTATACATATGAGTGACTATATTATGTTCACAAAAAATTAAATGTAATAATCATAATTACATACCATTTTTCAATATTAATAATAATGTGATAAATATAAAATATAAAAATTTAATCAATCGTAATATGATCCCATGATATGTGGTGATGGAAAACAAATAACATCATCTCATGATGTGATAGTTTTTCATACCCATGAATGGTGATTTTGAAAACCCAATTGATGGATGTGGATACTGATTTAGGATATTCCAATATCATAGTAATATATCAACCTATATATGTTATATATATTACTATATATGCAAGTTGTAATAATAATTCATGGATACTGAGGAATGAATAAAATAATATTATATATTATGTATGTTACCTCATCACCAGATAACTTCTATTAATTTCACCAAAATGTTTCATAGTGGTTGATATGAAAGAAGTACGTAAGTTAGTTTTTGGGGATCTTATATGTACAATAATTTTTTATGTTTCAGGTAGAAAGGATTGGGGTGGCCTTTTATTTGTGAGGTTAGTGGAACACATAGTATTTTTGAAATGAGAAATGTGTACTCACATTTTTTACATTAAAAAATGATCAAGAACTTTTCAATATCAAAATTTTTAGATTAATGATAAATATATATGGAATCAAATTTGTGTTGGAAATGTTCTGGATGATTTTTTAAGGTTATTTTTTTAGTTTTACCCATGGTACACCCATTTTACCTTAATGATAGTAAATAATTTTTATTGTATTTAACATTAATTATAGTAATATTTTAATTTTACTTTATTAAATTATATAAACTATGGTTATTCTGTATATAAAATAAATTTTTATAAATTCCAATCATTGATTTTAAATTCCTTAATATAACTTTAATCCCATTTATACGATGTGAAATCTCGCTTTCAAAGAGAAAATGTTTAGTAGATTAAAATGATTATTTATCAAAATTCATTATAAAAATTATTAAAATATAAAAAATTGGATTTATATATATTTAATTATACAAATGATACATTTAATACCATCTATAAATGATTTATATTTTTTAAATTCTTTATACTAAATTTAAATTCTTAATAAACTACATTATTGTTAATTATTCGTTAAAATTTTATTATTCTCTAAAAACTATAAAAATGAAATAGAAGATAATTTCTATATACTTCATTCAAATATTAATATAATTTTTTCAGACACATTTTCTAAAAGTTGTAAAAAATAAATTTAATGTATGTTCACAAATCGTGACATTACATCCTTTTATAAATATATATTTTTAACCATAATATAAATTTTATTATTCTCTCTTGTCTACAAAACACCTAATATGAATTTTGAAAATTTGATGGAATATAAAACATATATATTTTATTAGAATCATTCCCCAAAAATAATTTTATAAATATCTAACTGTATAAAAAAATTCCTTCATAAAAATAATATTTTATAAAATAATTTATTTTATTTTGATTTTTGAATTTTCATTTCTAATTATTTTACATCTAATGAATTGATTTTATATACATTTTAAAAACTTATAATTTATTTAATCTCATTTATAACCTCTATTCATGTATCTAGGTTATAACTAACATTTTAAATTTTTATATTTTAAAAACAATCATGTTTTGTTGAAAATCAGTATTGTATTTAACACAACATAAAATCATTGTTGTGTGTAATGAATGATAAACATAAAGGTGATAGTAATAAAATATAAAAATGTGGTTGTATGTAACACAAAATATAATTAATATTGAAATTAATGGAAAAATGATTATTCAAATAATACCAGGGTGTAAAATTATACACTATTTAAATAATATGTGTCCAAACAATTTCATCTTTTCCTTATTACAAAATGGTTTATAATTACAAATCCCTGTATGGAAAACCCTAAACATGTAAAGGGATAATAAAGAATCCTATTCAAACATAAAAAAAAAATTGTTCTATTATAACATATATTAATAAATTACTTTGTTTCAATATAGGAAACCATTTAATTTAACTGAAAGCATTGACATATAGTAGAAAACATGTATTTAAATATTTCTATAGAGTAATAAAGAACATGTCCAGGAGAATGTTAATGAAAAAATGTAAAAATATGATATAGATTAAAAGGCCATTCACTCATCAAAATGGAATGAAAATACTTAACAATTTATTTCAAGATACTTTTACTAATGTTGTGGAATTTTCATAAAAAGATACACATAATTATTTTATTTACATTTTAGAAGATCAATATCATCCTTTGGTTTTTCTTTCAACAATTCTTTCTTAATATCAAAATGAACAAAATGAATATTCCTTTTTTATTATCATTAAATTGTGGATAATAGGATACTTAAAATAATGATATGTCACTCATTCATTATCTAGTTATTATTTATAACAGAATTTTATACACAATATATCCAATATCATCCACTTATTTACATACTTCATTATAGGAATAGTAATCTTTAATTATTCTCCATATCTAAGAAAAATTTAAATCCATGTATTTATAAATAAGGGTTCTATATTAATAAAATAAACTTTTCATGAATCCTGTAAACAACATGATGTAGCTCTGGATCTCACATTCCAAATATGCGAATACATTGATCAAATATTGTTATAAAAATGGTAAAATATTTAATTAATATAAAATATTAATGAAAACATACATTCATTCAAAAAGTAACACTAATTATAATTTAATGTATAAAATAATAGATTATTCAATATAATAAAAAAAATTAAAAAAAAGGTTAAATCCAAAAATTATAATGTTAATCAAAATATACAAAAGTCATTAATTAGTTCCATGTTCATTAATAGTGTAAAATTTTATTTATTCATATCAATCATCTATTTGTTCAAACTAAACATCATTTCCCAAAAATCAAGAAAACATTAGGTTTTATCATCCAAAAATTAAAATATCACATTTATACTAAATCACTATACTAGGAAATTTGTTCCATTTAGTATATTATTTTAACTCTTTAATGAAAAACTACATGGGATAAATCCATTAATTTTTTGAGATTATAATAACCAAAATAAAACTGAGATATTTTTTTCATTAAATCCAAGTATATATAAAAATAAATTTTCCACTATATAAAAAATATACAATATAGGATTCATAATCATTTTACATAATGCACACTTCCATTCATATTTCTTTTGTAGTCTCTTCATCGTCAATATTAAAAAAATTACTCATAAAACCTTATTGATTCTATTCATGTGATATACCCTTATAGCATTGATATTCAAAATTTCTGTACATTCCAAATTCAAAACAAAGAAATTTTTTTAATAAATTGGAGAGAACATTATTATCATCCATTGTTTAAACTAAAAAAAATCATTTTTCTTATAAAATTACTTTCATTGTGTGTTTCGTTTCAATAAAAAAAACATATTCATGTTTATCTAAGTAATAGAAAATGCTTCTTCTTCCCTTGTTCTAAACATATTTTGAATTTTAATCTTCAATCCAATATGTTCCAATCCACATAAACACTCAGTTATACTATTCCACATCTTCATTGGAAGCTCTAAGACATTGTTACGGTGCATGATGTTAATCATGTATCATTTTATCTAAGTAGGAATAATCAAAATATCCTTCAATCTATTTCTTTACCCATTTGGTTTCTCATATTGTAATATTATATCACATGAAACATTAACCAAGATCCTTTTGTTTACCCCCAATGAAAAATTTCAAAATAATAATATGTGTATTGATATATATGGCGGTAAACCACATAGCCAATACAAATCGCTTATATGGTATTGTAATAATGGATTTTTCTTTTAAATCTATGAAAATATAGGTTTATCTATATTTAATAATAGTCACCACATTTTCAAATCCTTAATTATTCTTGGTAAAAATTATTTTGAATTTCACAAGCACATATAAAATTTCTATCAATAATGGTGTAAATTAAGATCTAATTTCAGGCACCATGTGATGATCGAGTCTAGATCAATGAATGCTTTTCGATGTTATTACCCCTAAAGAATACTATTGTAGAGCCACATCGACACATAGTATGAAGACATGGATGTAATTATGTTAATTCCACTTCTTAAATCCATTAAAAAATTCTATGAATTTTTCCAATATTTTACCAATCCTTAGAATTTTCGTTAGACATATACCTATATTTATCACTAATGTTTCATTACCTTATTACCCGAATTACAACTAATAAATTCTTATTATACAAAATGTAGGGTCATAGGATTTTCATAAAAATATATTACAAATTTTCATATGAATAATCAATACATTATTCAAACAAATTCTTGATGACTATAATAGTTTAGATTATTTGGGAACTAGGTACAAAATCATTAATTGATTTAATGTTCTTCTAGATAATCTATATAGATCTTCCCTGTATTTACTATTCATAATAATTCCATCATTAAAACAATTATCCAAATCCTTTTGAATTAAATCCTAATAATGTTTATGATTAGATGCTCAGTATGGGTAAAAATGGTAGATATATAATAAAAACATGAAAATAAGGGAATGATAGCATGTGGATAGCCATTGAAAACCATACCCTACAAATCAATTACAATAATCTATGGTCATGTAATAAATATAGGATTCTCATATGAAATAGATCATAAAGATATTAAATAACATGATACTTAAAAGAATAAAGTTGGCATAATTCATGGAGTTTTGTAATATATGAGATTAATGAATATAATTTACATAGTTTCCATGGATCACTACTAAGGAGATCTTAGTGCAATAAAATAAATCCACTAACTGACCTATTATTCAAGGTTTGATCCCCAGACTATCATATTTCACAATGACCATTACTAATAGAGTTATTAACCCAATATATTCGAGTCCATTTCATGTGATATAAATCATTCCAAATGCGTTAGAGTGAGATATATGTCCCACAATTACAAAATGAAAATATAACATATGTGTTCCACGTGATAGAAAAAATATATCATATCATAACCCATGAAATGAAATGTTTTTCATAAAAAACTCCTTTAAATCATAACATATTGAATATTGATAGGTTTGTAATAATTTTATCAATTCATCATAGAATAACCCATGAATATGATGTTGGTTTCATAAAACCATTATCATTATATAACCCATGGTAGAGAAATGGTACTTTTAAACATCATGATATGATAAAAATAAACCATACAAAGAATGATTATGAATGGTATACTTGGATCATATATCTAATAAACCATAACTATCATCAATTGATTTCATCTTAGATGGAAAATAATTTAGAAAGATCACCTGGAACATTTATTGTGGAAAAATATTTTTCTTGGAAAATCACATTTTAAAACTAAAAAATCATAAAATATGTTGGATGTTATATTAATGGAAAAAAATTATTAATATAATGGAATATATAATAATATTTAAAAAAATATCTTGATGAAAATATCACCATCACAATGAAAAATATTTCCAACATAAAACATTTTCCAAATCAATTTCATTGATAATATTTGTGGAACACTAAAACGGAATCTTAAATGATATTATTGGTCATGATGGTGGATAATTCTATTAATGTCATACATTTTAAAAAATAATTCCATTAATATTTTCACCCAATGAAATATAGTAATTTTTTGGAATAAGAAACTAATCTTTTATTAAAAATGGAAAAATGTCTTACATAGTTAAAATTTTATTTAATAAATCTTTTTGGAATGTGAAAATTATATTTTAAATTACTTTTAGAGAACATGGTTTTGAAATAAAACTATTTTTTTACCAAAGAGATAAATAAATAATTTTTTTCTTAAAAACAATCTTTTTAAATCATTATTACATAAATAAAAATGTTGAAAAATCATGTAATATCATTAAATATCCATTGAAGAAGAAAATCAATTAGTCTTTTGGTATATGTAATGTATCATTTTACCAACCAAAAAATACTTTTAAAAAATCCCTACAAATGATGACATTGTAACAAAAAATATTTACATCATTGGAAGTAATTTATTTTAATATATTTTATTTAATAACATTAATTGGAACAAAAAATATTTATGATGAATAAATTCATGATAGTATTTGTTTATGGTTATGTATATACACCACATAATAGAATATTTGTACATAACATTAGCAATGTCTCAATGATAGAATATTGAGAGAAAAATACCATAACACATTGGAAACATTAAATTAATAAACCCTATGAAATATTGTTTCACAATTCAGTATAAAAAATTATTTTAAAGAGAGGAATACTAATAAAAATTTATTTGATGTATACACACCACATAAGTGAGAAATGTGGAATATATGGAATTTGACTCATATATAGTTAAGTTGTGACTGTAATCCCTTACTATAAGACTCAAATTAAATAATAGACATTCAAAAACAATATATAATAAATATAATTTTATTATAAATCTTTAAATGAACTTTAATTACATATAATATTCCATAAATTATTTATTTATGCCATTTTATAGATTTTTAAAAAAAATTCCAGTTAAAAGTCATGTCTCAAGTAATAAAAGATTAATTTTTTCTGTATGTTATGATTTTTTATTTTTTTTGTCCTCATAATATGATAATTATTCCATATTATATAGAGTGAAAAAATTATATAAATATCTTATATATTTAGTATATATTTATTTATATTAAACCATAAAATGAATTTGGTTGAATATTAAAGACACAACTCATGGAGACTATAGGTTGTATGAATGCTTGAAATTTTTCCCATTATCATGATGGATGAAATAAATGATAGTTTAATGATATATTACAGTTACTAAATATCTTTTATTTCATATATATCATATATATTTATTTAAGCATGTCCTTTTCACCTGCTATGTAAACCGGGAACCCATCACGCCGCATCGCAAGGCTGTAGTCTATTGTACCCATGTGTAATGTTATCATATAATCAAAAACGAATTAATAATTAAATTATGATAAAATAATAATTAAATAGTAATAATATAATAAATTTAAAATATATATAATAAATCCATCATACCCTCTAGCAATGATATCTTGTGATGGAAACTGGATAACATCGATCCGCAAGGTGGTAGTTCGTTGTAGACATGAATGAAGATTTAATAACCCATTATATACAAGAAGATATAGATTTTGATTTTTACATTAACTTAAAAAATTATATTTTATGTAATATACTATGTTAGCACAATTTTTTAATATATCCAATGAGGTGGATTATAATATAAAATAAAATTCTTGATAGGGGATGATACCTCTTATCTATCATATAGTTTTTTTGCTTACACCATTTGATTCATAAGATAGATTTCAAAAAAATTAATCTTCAAGGATAATATGAGGGAATGAATGTGTTTTAATCCCCTCCCCACAAGGTGTACACCTCATGGGATTACAATGATATTAGTGATAGTGACACCCGACTCACGCCTTAATTAGGCCCCAAGTTGGAGACTATCATCGAAGGTATAGATAACATGAAGATGGGAGGTAGTATCCTCTAAGAGGACACATCATAAAGAGATAGATAATATAAACATCAATTAATTCATATTTAGACTCTAATATATATCTATTGTCATGCAAATAATACTTCAGCAATAGGGAAAACATAATCTACAAGAAGATAATAAAGATGATAATAACCATGAATCCCAAACATCTCTTACAAACCCCCATGACTGTAGTAACCATCCTGATCTCCAACACTCTCGAACTGACATGAAAAATAATTTACATATACATAGTGTAATTATAACAGTATTAAATGAAGTATCCTACATGGATCCACTAATGAAAAGGTAATTACGTGATGCTAAGGAACTGTGAATAAAAAGTTAAACCAACTCATAACATAAAACTGTATACTATGTTACAAAACACATTTTGGATATTATCACAGTATAAACAATAAAATTTCCATGTGATTGATATCTTCTTATGTTAATTTCATTACTATCTAAGGAGATAGATCTTGCTAACTCAACGATTGCACATAAATAGATAGAGAATCATTGAATCCCTGACCTCAAATGTGTGTCAATGTTTTTGGAATGACAAAGGACCATGAAACAGATCTCTGATCACTACACCAAAAATAACTGCATACAATCCAATATGTCACCCCATAATCATGAAAAAAAACAACCAACCAAAACACCAAAAAAATCATGGAGATCAAGATCCATCCCATGTAAAATTCGAATTGAAGGTAATGGATCAAATAAACAGAAAAAACTAAGGTTTAATATACCTTGGATCGTTGACAGATAGAAATAGGGAACCTATAGATCGACCATAGACAAAGGAATCCATAAAATACCAAAGATGGGGTCATTGGGTCACATGATAATAGGAGGGATATTCAGCAACCATGGGTTTTGACATACCCGAGTGGATAAAAACATTTAAAACATAATGCATTTGAGATTTTAATAGAGTGTAATACCCTATCATGTTCTGTAATTCTAAGGGTTCAGTTTCAACTGAAAAATGCATCTTATTTTCAATTTATTTATTTTTAAATATTGGTTTATCACAAGTCATAAAACCAACATTAACATTTGGAAAAAGGTTTATATGTCCCGAAATCTCCCTGGTTCCCTCTTTTCCACTCTAAAATATTACATACATCATCCGAGCCTCCTACAAGCACCTTGGTCTTCAAAAACAAGCAATGGGTCTATCCACATGGATCTAGTCCCTTATATTATACATTGATAAAATTATTCTAATCCCTGAGAATTCCAAACCATAATATAGAGGAATGAAAAAAGGGATCTCCAAAAAACTACCCTGTGAGAAACCTTTCTAGTCTTTCATCACCACAAGATCTCAACCACTTCACCCAAGTACATGGGGCTCGACACAGTTTGAAGATGAACTACCTATCATGTCTTATCCACCAATTGTGGGAGAGTTAACTCATTCGAAAACAATAATTCTGAACATGGAATCAATTTTCCATACACCTTGCATCATCAAATCTCTTTGAAAGAGAGTATGAAACAAAAATAAATGAGATAAATCCATCTCAAAAACAAAAAATGTTATACAACCACTGAAAAACAACGTTACAAGAGAAGAGCTAGTCACCAAACAACTCGGTGTACTAAGAACGTATCAGTAACCCATATTACCATGTACTATCCACTAAAACACCATTTCTCCACAAAACATGATCTAAGGGGATATCAAACCCACAAAACACCATCTCATAGTGGTCCTAACTCCCTACTGGATGCTCCTCGAAGGTCACATCATCATCAATATTAATCTCACCCCATAGAAGATGTGAGATTCATCAAGAAGACAATGACAGAGCTGTAAAATGTGAAAAGAATCATGTATCTATATAACATATGGGGGAAGAACAATAAAAAACAACATTGACCTGACTCTAGAAAATTCCTCAATAGGCATAAAAATTGAGCATAAAGATACAACCATGACCAAAACTTCACCACTAATGAGGGTGAGTCAACATTCATGAAAAATGATCCCTAATTCAAACTCCAATGGTATACTCCTATGATATTTATATGATTTAGAATGATTCTATGCTTCATTCAACCTTTCATGAATCACCTAAACTATCTCTATTGTATTCTGTACTACTTTCGTTTGGATAGTTGTGGACTCTCTGACCCCCATCCAGTATAACAGATAATGTATTGGTTGTCCATAAAAGGATTCACATGATGTCATATAGGGTATGGAGTGAACAATATTTTTGTACGATAACTCTTCCAAGAATAGGTGGTCATCCATGAACCACCAAAATCCAAGACATAAGAGAAGAAATTGTCTTAAGATTCTAGATGGTCCACTATATCTGACCATCCATCTTTGGATGAAATGGTTTGTTTTGGCATAGCTAAAAAAATTGATGATGGAGACCTCCCCACGCCCTTTAGATAAAATAAATATCTCAACCAGAAATGACTGTACTCAGGACCCTGTGGAGTCTCACCACCTCCTCCACATAGTACCTCGAAAAAACCCATATGGATCTCAACTCCTTGATCGCTAAAAAGTTGGTTAAATTTTAAATATGATCCACTACCATCCATATATCATCATAGACACTCTGAGATCAAGGAAAACCAATAATCAAGTCTATCTAGGTGTCCTCCCACTTGCAATAAGAAATATCTAATGGATGGATGAAGCCATCAGAACCATGGTACTTGGCCATCATGTTCTAGAATTCCAATCATCGCAACATAGACACTACAACCGTATGCTTAAATCTAGTAAAAAAATATTGACATATCAATTCTCAAAACATATTTTCTACACCATGATGTAAAGCTAAAGGTCATCTATTGAACTCTGTAATTCACATCTCAAGCATTTCTAAAGAAACAAGATTCCATCCTTGGAACAACACCTAGTATTTTACATCTTCAGACCATCCATCTCTGAACTCTCTATAAACAACTCTGTCTATCCAGACCACCTACTCAAGATCCTCCAAATAGTAATCATCCACCTGCTACACCAGGGATGACCACACCATCATCTAAAAAAGAAATCCTCTTCCAAACACATTTATAATTTCCAAAGGCAACATTGATAGTTATTATATCTCTCTCCAACAATCACCTGAATCATACACTTCATCACTACTAGAATACCTTCTTAACACATCAGCCTCAACATTCTTATTTTTAGGAGTCTACAAAATATGGAATTCGTCATCCTAAAATAAATCCATCCACTGAACCCAGTGCAAGATAACGTCGTGTTTGGGGAAAACATAACGTAGGTAATTATGATAGGTAAATATAACAAAATGATCACCGATAAGGTAATGCATCCCCAACATTAGGGAAACACTACCATTTCTAAATCTTGATTGTGGGATTAATAGTTATTATATTGGCTTCATAACTACTGAGACACATAAGAAATGGCTGATCACTACATCATTCGAACACAATCCAACCCTAGACCTGAAGCATCATAGAAAGCCTAAAACATAACCCTTTCTGCTGGTATATAAATAACCGGAGCACTAACCAACCACTCTTTCAAATTCTAAAATTTCATATGACTATATTCCATCCACATAAATTTTTGATTCATTCTAAAAAAAATTGTTAGATGAGTCACAAACTAATAGAATGTGGAAACGATCCTTCGTGAGCATAAAAATCATAGTTTTGAAACATTCCAAACACCTTCTTCTAATGAGGTACTTCCAAAATGGCACACATATTCTCTTCATGATCCTCCTCAAACACTACATACACAAGGATATAATCAATAAAAACTAACATAATACTATCTAGTAAAACATGAATCATTATGTTCATTAACCCCATGAACACAGTTAGAGCATTTGTCACACCAAACGTCATGAAAAAAACATTCAATTCCTATGATGACAATGAAAACCAATCATTATAACATCCTCAAACCTCACACAATTATTGTGATATCCTGACCACAAATCGATCTTCTTGAACCAACTTGCACAATTAAGATATAAAAATAAATCATCAAAATGTTTAAGAGGATAGCATTTCAACACTGTCACATGGTTCAAGTGATGATAATCGATACAGAACCCCAAACTGTGGTCAACTTTCTGCACAAACAAGAATGGTTCACCCCATGTTGGTATGCTTTAATGAAAAACACAACACCAAAAGAGAAAATTGTTCTATATACACAACTCTTGAAACATAGAAGGTTTTTTACTATATGGAGACATTGATATAGGTAATATTTCTAGCAATAGTTTGGTCTCGAATACAATCTCTCATCAAGGGGGTAATGCTGCAACCTCCTTTGGAAAGATATCCGGGTACTCTCCCACCAAATTAGTGTAACCGACAACTAAACATCATATTAACACAACATCGTCTTAGCCATAAATGATGAAATGGATGGAACACACCTCTGATGTATCTAAGGGTCTCGATCACCAACAAATACTACTGGCTCTCCATCTGCATCGTAGAACACTACTTGCCTCCAGAAGAAATCCACAGTAGCATACACCAAATACAACCAATACATGTTGAGGATTTTTATCATATGGTTGTATCATTAAATATTTAAAATCACTCCAAGTTCAGTGTTATCCCAATATTAGATCACATTTTATAAATATATTAAACATGTCAGCTTGACCTCCAACAATAATATTCAAGGCTTAAGGAACTACAAGCCTCTATTATTTTAGTCTCAATACATTGAATGGGAATGTTATATAAAGGAGTGTGTCACTCCTAGATTATACAAGGAATTAACCCAATTAAAAAAGAAGAAAAATATACCATGAATGATGTCTGAATCGCCTAGTATTGGGAACAGTAAATCATGATGCAAACCACGACATGATCCACGACCTCTATAACTATTTTTAGGACCAAAAACCCATCCAAACAGTATGCTATGAGGAAGGGGATAATCCATAAACTTTCCACATCTTTCCCCATCGACTATATACTAATCCTAAACTATAGTAACCTATTATGGCTACTTCATATGATACTACCTCACTGGAGGAACATGATATTGTAGAACTGCCACAAACTGAATAATCTGAAATTACATGCACTCTCACCACTGATGACATCATCCAACGTATAAAAAATTATGCTTTCGATCCCTTAGCATATTATGAAGGGATGTTTCCCCTCAATGAAATGAGACATTGAGAGCTATGACCTTCCCCGAGATGATGAGAAGATATTTTTTCCTAACCAATGGGAAACTAAGACTACAACTCTACTTAATGAGGAATCTCAAAAACTCTCTTCATCTTATGATTTGGTGTTGGGTAACTTCCTATTGAAGAATTATTCTCTCTTAGGAAACCCAAATTACTTATTCATAATAAAATATGTGTCCAAGAACAACGAATATTGATACAAAGACTCCTCAAAATGCATTTCCCTAGTATCCTAATCTAGCAACTGATCTAAAGAATATTGAAAAAGGTTCCTGAATTGGATCTCGATCTCTCGCACATTGGAGCTCCCCTACTAAATGGTTAGTAAAACCTAGTGACAAACCACCATCATGGTCGAAGAAAGAAACCTGGCTCTAAACATGTATCTGAACTCCTCCCATGAGACTATCGACTCCTCACAATCTCCATGGAACAAGAACCACAACTACCTCAACTCCCAACACAACATCATCACAACAAATGATGCCCAATGCTCCTTCTAAGTAGAGATCGATCTAAAAAATATCTAAACCTCAACTGACTAGTCCTTCAATACAATATCTAAAATGGAGCCCTCATACATCATTGGAATCACACACAGAAAATCTTGGAGTGTCCAACATTAACCTTCGTCCTTGACAACCTCTACTTTGTGGTGATCTACTAGAGTATCCTGGTGAACATATTATCTATGAACATTAGGAGGATGCTGATCTGGAAACAAACTTGAAAAAGAAAAAAATTTGGGCTTGTAAACCACTAATAAAGAAGAATTTAACATTAATGTTTCCTTTTATTCCTTTTAGGTTAACATATCAAAAGGTATACCCATTCAAACACAAGAGAAAAGAAGAATTATTTGTGATCCTCTTATATGTATCTACCCAAAAACCAGTATTAACTCGTTTAGTAGCCATTAAGATCTTAAAGGTTCATGAATTAGATCACAAGGGGTCCCTAAATACCATTATCTATGTCAATATCCTAGGTTTTCACTACTTTTTTAATGTAGCTAATACGTTTTCCCAACCATTCCATGCATCCTCAGTTTTGTCTAACACCAAACTCCATCCTATCTATCAATCTCCTTAAGATACCACTATTTCTTGACCCCTTCTCGACAAGGTGTACCCCTAATGGAATGGAAATGTGAGAAGATATATAGTGACACCAGAGTCACACCTCCAGTAGCCTTTGGGTTGGAAATTAGCACTGATTTTATATTAAATATGCACATCAAAGTCATTACCCATTATGAGAATACATGTGAAAGAGATGGTACATCAAACAATTCCTTCTTAGACTCTAATACAGAAAATAATCCAAAACACACACACAAACACACACACACATATATATATATTCTCATGAAAAAAATGCTATAACTAAAAGGATAAATGAATGTAACCAAAGAATGTAAATGTGACAACGACCATGAAACCCCAAAATATCCTTCAAATCGCAATGTTGATTGTATCTAGTATGATCTCTGACTCGTTCTAATGGACATGATTAACCGAGTTTACATATACGTAGGGTGATTATAAAAGAATACAGAGTATGATCCTCCACAGATCCTCTCCTGTAAGAGGTAATGAAAGAATTATAAAGCATTTTGAACAACATGTAGAACTAACTCTTCACCTAAGCATGTATACTATGTTCCCATCCCCACCATGGATAATCATACCAAGAGTCATATATAATATGGAATACAATAATAATGGATAACAAGGGGACCCCACTATCTCTTCCCCACATGTGTTCTGGTCTTCCTTAATGTCTCACATCCTGAGCTTGTTACTCAAAAAAGGCTATCCCATAGACAACTGGTCGAAGCACCAAAACATGCACCTTGTGAAACACACCACCACATCTATGTAACCAATGTAACCCAATATTTGACTTGAACCACTATATATCATATAACATTTATTGTAAACCGAGTATTATACCTCAATTCATCACAACCCAAACACTAATTTAGGATCTTCAATCCATCACATCCTATTGAGATTATACCTATAGTAGTCATTATGAAACTATATCTAGAATAAAGTTGTTAAAAATTAATAAATGCCTTTCTAGCCCTCTATAGACATATATGGGAAAAACTATACATAGTACATTCTAGAAAATGTAACATCCAAGAGAATATATCAAGGGTAATGGGTTTAGTCAACCATCCATCCTCCAACTGGGATGTTGGAAAACAACCCACATAGCTCATAATACCTAAGGTATTAGTCATCCAAAAAAATGGGTGGAGTAGAATATAGAAATAGAAAAAGTAAAATGATATAATATATCTCATAACCACACTATAGTCATAACATTTTTTCATTATATACTAAAGGTAACATCTATCGGACTCCTAACTACCTCTACTAAAACTAGATATCCTATAAGCACACAACCATTTAAATATCGACAATAAATTACATTATTCGATTTAATTAGTTTCACTTCACACTAATTAATTTATAATCCATAAATTAATGATTAACATAACCACATTATATTAAATTAAAATTTAAAATATGTTACACACCCTCTGTGTATGAAAAAAATTGAGTCAACAACATTTCAAAATTATAACCTAAGAATTGCATCCCAGCAAATTCCAACCCCAAGGACTCAACAATTTTTCATTAGTTATCATCATTAAATTATATATTACTGGGTACTCTCATAAGACATCATATGATACCGAATAGATAAATTAACCAATCATTATAGAATTCCTCCAATAGTTGGTATTGGATAATAGATAAAAAAAGCATTATTGTTATCCAAAAAAACTGATAAAAACTAGAATCCACCTATTATACCCTTGGGTAATCCCATATCAAACCCATTTGGTCATCTCCAGTGTCCTTCTTAACACTATAATTCATATCCTGATGCATCTCTCAACTCATGGAATCAAAAATGACCAAAAAATTTGGGCCTCCCTACTCCCATACAACAACAACCCTCCAGACTACTCAATCCCTAACTCTCCAATCTGAGACTCACGTCACATCTGTGCCTCCTCTCCATGCATACAAAAACAACCCTCTATAACCATCTATCCTAGGATGACATTAAATAAAAAGTAATAGTAAACCAATATAGTAACTAGGCTCTTGGCTCTAAAGGAAAGAATTCATTCGTGAAACACAATGTACTCCCACTGCTCAAAAGTCCAAGGCACCCATCCTTTACAAGAAAAATGGAAACTTATTCCCTATGAAGTAATTATATTTTAACACATAGCCAGTTGTAATTCAATCATGTATGAACCAATTAATTATTCATGTGTTCCAACTATTTTAAACCTTACCAAAAAGCTATCTCAAGCTATCACATATTAATTAAACAATTAATTTAACATTCCCCCAATTTTTTTATCATCAAGAATCATCATGATTCATGTTCATGAACCATTTCAATTAAACAAGCATACATTTATCACATTTATTATCATCAAGTACAAAAACAATAAAAAATGGATTCATTAAACATTACTCTTTAATATTATAGAAAAATAATTAACAAACAATTCATTCATTATGTTCAATAATAATTTCACAGTCTAATCCAAGAACAAAAACAACATCATAGATATCACACTGTCATGAAAATCAAGAGGAAGCCTATTATAATAGTAAAAAAACCACATCTCCATGTGAAGTATTCCAATTATTTTATCTAGTTCATGAATTTATTAAGTTCATTTTATTGAAATCCATGGGGAAAAATCATGATAAATCTTGGATTTCATGAAAATAAAAAGAGAAGAAATGAATATTCTACCTCAAAATGGTGTTAGTGTTATTTTCTTTTGAATGGGCCATGCAACAGATCTATGATCACTCCTCCCTTATTAACATCACATGCTCGAAGATGTCATTCCACAACCATGACAACAAAAAAACAAACCAATACTAAATATCAAACTTGTAGATTAGGAACCATCACAAGAAAAAGTGGAAAATGACATACCATATAAAATAAACCCCACGAATAGAGGTAGAACATACATTGGATCACCGATAGAATGAAGGTAGAAATCTATTGATTGATCATTCAAAGTGGAATCCCCAAAACGATGAAGAGGGGGTCACCATGTCAACTAGAATTTAAAGAGAGGGACTACATCTATAGGATTTGATAAAACTAGCTAGATGATAACATATAAATATTACAGCATTGAGGATTTATAAGGCTTTTAATTCGTTTTTCCATCATGTAATCCAGGGGGTTCATTTTCCATTAGAAAAAAAATCATTTTCATTTTATTTATATTTATACCACAATTTATTATACTTCGTGAAACCCACATTCAAATCATATAATATTTTTACATGACATGAAATCTCCAAGCATTCATCTTGTAAAAAAGTCACACCTCCTGAATTCCTTCAAGCGTCCTCCGAGCACCTCAGTATTTGGAATCATGCATAGTGTAGATCAAAATTGATCCATAACCTTACATAATGAATTTATTTTAATAGATAGTGTCCAAACTGATGAATTTTTATGTGTGAATTGGAGAGGATAGAGTTGGAATTTTATAAGTGATGTGAGGGAAACACTTATACACATTTAAAAGTAAAATGTGTTCAAAGGTTTCAACATCCATAAGTGATAAAATTTTCCATTATATAACTAAGAAGATATATGTTTAAAATAATTCTATAAAATGGTGGTGGTATATGTTTTGGGTAATTTTTAATGATTATATGTTCAGTCTAACACCCATTATAACCATTTATAACTCAATCATTGTAAATATGATTATTAATTATTAAAATTAATTTTAGTAAAAAAATAAGCTCACTTTACTAGAGAATATAAATTTTACTAATTCTATATATAAAATTCATATTTAAAAATTCCATTCACCAATGAAGAATAAATTATTTTCAATGTAATCTCATAGAAATAATGAGAAAAAAGGTTTTCAAAGAGAAAATGATCAAATAATTAAAAATTATTTATAAAAAAATTCAATTTCAATTTGATTATATTATCTTGAATAATATTAATAGATATATAATTTATCTAATTAATCCATTTAAAACCTACATAAAATGATTTGGATGTTTATTAATTCCATAAATGAATTGAAAGTTGATAATAAAAACATGTATTCTTCAATATATATAAAAAACTTATCTTTATAAAAAAACACTAAATATGAAAGCTAATAGTATATTGAAATAATAATATTAATAATTTAAATTTTTTCAAATAATGTTTATAAAATTGGAAAAAAAAAAGATTTAAAATATTTTCACAGAAGGAAAAAAAACAATATTTTAGAAAAATATAGTTTTTGATGTAAAATTTTTGTTCTTTATATCTATTATCTAGAAAATATGTAATATGAATGATAAATTTTTATTTAATATATTATATAGAATTTTGTTTAAAATAATTCCCAAAAATAGATACATTTAATTTACTGGGGTAAAACACAATTTCTGTATGAAAATATGTTTTTAGAAAAATAATTGATATATTTTAAAATAGTTTCATTTTAAATTATAATAAAATTTACACCAAGGAATACATTTTATATACATTTTTAAAACAAATATTTTCATAATTTAGTTAATATTTTTCATTCCATATATTCCAACAACTATTCGACCACTATCATATTAAAAGATAATTTTTTATTAGTATATCATGTTTCTTATAAACAAAATGATGCATAGAATTCAAGATAAACCAAGTGTTTCAAATAATTCAAGATAAACATAGTGTTGAGTGTAACGAGAGATATACATAGGGTTATATGTAATTAAAAAATTTAAAAATATTATTCTTTTTGGAAAAAATAATAATTCAAAAAAATCTCCATGAGTTACATTATATAACTCATTAATAAATTTTTTCCATGCAGTATTAACTTATTGTGGATAAAAAAGCTATTAAAATTAGAAAATATAATTGTTTGAATCAAATGTAATTTAGATTTTAGAAAAATATTTTATTTCAAATTTGATAATGGTATGGATGTTGTTATATAAAATAACACCTATCATGGTTTTAATGTATGTTAACATTTTTGGAAAGTGAGAACAAGGATATTGAAAAGAAAAACACAACCCAAATACTAATAGAGAGAGATATAGGACCTTCTCAAGATAATTATAATGACCAAAAATCAATAAACACTTTATTGTTGAAAATTCGTTTCATTCAACATGATTGATTGAAAATTCGTGAAATGTTTTTTTATGTTACTTATCCTAATGTTTTGGAATTTTCCAGAGAAGATAAAAATATATTATTTCATTCCATTTAATAATGACGACCTCATCCATTATTTGTTCTTTAATCATTTTTAAATAAAAATAAAACTCTATGAATGAAAGATGAAATTTTGCATTCCTCAAGAATTATTGGATCATGAGATCTATAAAATAATTATAAGTCATTCCTTCATTCTCATGTTATTATCAAAACAATTTTTTAACACCTTATTAACAAATACAATTCAATATTTTATATTAATACATTTTATGACTAGTTATTCATAAGGTGTATCCATGTCTAAATGACTATTAAATACATAATTTTATAAATATAGTCCCAAAATTTATAAATTCAATATATCATTAATCCCAAAAACATTAGAAAGTATTTATTAATGTCATATTCTAAAAAATGTGAATTAATTGATCATATATTCTTCTAAAATATTTTAATATCATAAATTACAATAAAACATTAATGAAAACATAACATTTTCCTATAATTGATGGTTAAATAATTCCGTAAATAGAATCATTTATTATTTATTTTTTCCCATATTTCTAAACAATTTTTACGCAATATTAGAAATAACATAAACCACATTGTCACCAAAACATTGATCTGTTATAATTTCAATTATATTATATAATTTAATTCATTCATATCAATATCATCTTTAACAAAACTAAAAATATTATTCTCAACATCTGGAACATATTTAGTGTTACCTTCCATTAATCAAAATAACACCACGGAATTAAATCACATTTCTATGCCATTATTACAATCTAACATACTCTCTTAACTTCTAATGTAAAACCTAATATGCAAAAATCCATTGATTTTGATGGTTTTTATTACCAAAATATTGCTAGTAAAAATATAATTCTGTGAATACCTATAAAAAACATCAATGTTTTCACTGCATCCTCAAGATATTAATTGGGATTCATCATATTATACAACAATAAGCATTATATTATATATCCCTTTCATATTATCTTAGTCCACAAATGAAAAACCATTACGCATATAATCATTTTGATATACATCACATGAATTACTCATAGGTCATATATTTTAAAATTCCCATACTTTCCACATTAAAAAATTATCTATTGATAATACCTTTTGGAGACAACTATTCTAATTTATTTTTTCAGACCAGACATATAATTTTTTTATTCTTAATTGATTAACTTGGGGTCTGGTTTTCCTTCATCAAATCATATTAAAATTTATATAATACATTCACAAGGGTTATTCTTCCCACATTATCAACATATATAACGATGGATCACAAGTCCACTCTGATATCCACCACCAAAACTGTGATAACAATATCATTCTCTTCATTAGTGAGTTTTATAGTTCTTTTTCAAGAAACATGGTAATTATATATCATGATATATAATTAAAAAAACACAATATCAAATAATATATTTCTAATCTAATTTAATTTTTCATCAACAATTTTTTATAATATTTAATGTTGTTCTAGTTCGTTCTGGTTCCTCCATGGACTAAAACGAAAAATCATAGTGAGGGTAACCGTAATCATAGAATGAAATAAAATAATCAATAAAAATAATTTATATGATTTCTATGTCAGGAATTATGCTATTTAATGAATGATACATTTTTTGTATACTACGTATATCATATTCATAATTTATTTAGAAATATTCTGATGTTTTTTTAAATACATTGTGAGTTTCCAAAGATTATTCCTCTTTAGTTTTAAACAAGGAGTACAATGATGCCCATATTCATGCACTGAGTGACAGTTGACTCTAGTTTAATGAACCCTTTTTAATTTATTACCCCAACAAATCTCTCTAATAGAGCCACATCTATATATATTATTAATAATGGGTTGAAATGTTTTAGAGAAAAACAATATCTATATTTTAAAAAAATTCCATGAACATTTTAGATACCATGAATAATCCTTAGATATATAATTTTACATGTCCAAAGAGTTCTCGTTATAGTTTATGTATCCATTTTCCCAGTGATTTAATGTACCATTCCCAAAATACCAAATGTAGCTAACTAGTTTTTCATATATTGAAATCAAATTTTTTTTATGAATATATAAAGTATTTTAAAACTCCATTCCCATAGAATATAATAGTTTATTGAATTTTTATATTCAATACAACATCTTATAATTTGGTTAATGGAATTCAATATATACTATAAATATCATACCTATAGTACTATTAAGAAACAACAGATATCTAAAGCCTTCTTTATAACATAAGGAGAGGAAACAAAAGAATGGATTAGCTCTTATCCTCGGTAAGGGTAAACATGGAATATATATAAGAAAATCCAAAAAATAATTATATGAGATGATGTCAATAATATTTAAAAATGATACCTTTAATATAATAGACCATTATACTGAGTCATGGAATATATATTATCATGTCATAAGAAATGGATCATATGTAAATCAAATAAAATGAGGCCTATGGGAATGCAATTGAAAAAAGACACGGAATGAAAATAAATTCAAATTTCATCAAGGTTAACTAAAAATAAAATCCTATTGTGATGGGTTCACTACCTAAACCTACATACTAATCAATATTCACTCCTAGGAACGTCATAGCGTACAATGTCTCTCACTGAACTAGGTTCAATTCCTATTATAGTTTTATCTTACTCATTAGATATAAATCATTACCAAATGAACTAGAGGGATGTATATCTCCCACCAATCACAGAATGAAAATAAATAATATGAGTTAAAGAATATCATAAAACATTCCTCGTATCATAACCCCTAAAATTAAATTAGATTCATAAAAAATTATTCAAATAATAAATTGTGAAAGTAAGACATGTTTCATAATCATTTCAACATTTCTGTATATAATATCACAATAATAGAATTGTGATTCCTAATAATTTTATCATGTAATAACCCATGGATGTTAAATGGGGTTGGTAAAAATTATTTTATAATAAATAAAAACCATCTTGAACTACAATGATAATTGTATCCTTATATTTTTTTCACATTAAACCACAACAATAATTAAAGGGTTTTATCTTACATGGGAAATTATTTTTAATGATCACTTGGATAATTTTTTAAGGTAACTAAATTTTCATGGAAAATCACTTTTCAATACCAAAAATTCATAAAACATTTTGGAAATAATTTTCATTGGAAATAACATTGGAATGTTATAACGGAAGCATCAAAAATCATTTCAATAATTTCATGAGAAAAATATCAATTCAATATTCAAAATAAAATTAAAAAATGTAAAAACATTTAAAACCCTATTTATTTTAATATAAAATTCACAAATTATAAAATAATACTCAAGTATTTTATTGGTTAAAGTGGTGTAAGTGTTTAGTTATTCCATACACATTAAAAATATATTTATTAAACATTTTTCATAAAAGGAAAATAGGATTTGTTTTTAAAAACAGATGAGGAATCCATTAAAAAGTATATAATGGGTGAGAATATAATTAATTACTCATTTATTAATATTAAGAAAAATTGAATTCACTTATAAAAAACAAGGCATTTGAAAAAGTGTCTTCGACTAAAGATAGAAATAAATATGTTTTTCAAAAAAACATTATTTTAAAATATTTCATAAATAGAGATTTTAAACCTAAGGGAAAACATTTATTCTATTGAAATAACCAATTTATAAAGAAATTTATAATTTTTTAGAGAAATGGATCATAAGAGTTTATCTTCAGAAACATAATCATAAACATGTTTAAAAATGATCTGATTGTAAGATTAAATCCTAAACAATTTAGAATCATTTAATTGTAATCCCAGGAATAAAATTAAATTATACATAAAATACTGTGATTATAAAAAATTTATGATATTTTCTTTCAAATGATCTACATACACCAATGTTAAAAAATATAGGTGCATAACATAAAATATTACCCAATGAGGGAAACGGATAAAAAACCCCTTACCAATATGGAAAAATATATTCATAAATCCCATGAATGAGAGATCATAAAATGGATATGTAAATCCAAATAAATTTTTGGATAAAATAATAAAATACATTTTTTATTTATATACACAATATAATGGAGACATGTGCCAAATAAAGAATTTGCCTAATAGAAATTAAATTTTAGGAAGAAATCCATTACCATTTTAATAAAATTTTAATTCTTTGTCTGAATAAATAATTTCATAAAATGAAACATTCAGAATCATTAAAATAGGTTTATTAATGATATAACATGTAAATGGGTATGTTTAAATAACACGAAAAATAAATGAGTGGTGAATTTGTATATGTCTCCCATAAATAAGAAAGAGACTACAAATCTGGTTCCATGTGAATAGAATCCCTTCACACACTTTTAAAATTCTGTTTTAATAAATATATTTTTAGTATAATTTTATTATACTTATATATTTCAAGCTATATTTTATTTACTTGTGTCATTTTATTACCCCTAAATAAATATTTCGATGATAAATTCATGTTTCGAGCAATAACTGCTTCGTTTTTGTGTATATTTCGATTTAATATGTTTTTTATTCTTACCTTGATCATGGTTATATCATATACATAATTATAAACATGAAATATATATCATATATATCATATATATAATTTTATATAGTAATATTTTAATGTTAGTGGTTGAAAATAAAATACATCCTTCATGGAGACGATAGGTTATACATATGCATGATCGTTGTTTCAATTTTAATGAATGTTAAAATAAAAAAAGCAAAATAATATATTGAAAATTAAAAATAAATATTATGAAATATATTAATGATTTTTTTATTCTTACCAATCCTAATTACAATCCTTATAATCCTTAAATGAATCACATCACTTTGTGATGGGGTAATCTACTATAAACACGAGAGATGTTAATTTTTTATCAATGACTAGATTATAAGATGTAAAATGATATAAAGTTGTTCCGAAATATTAATAATATAAATAATATTATATATAAAAATAAATAAATCATTATATCTAGCTGTGAGAGGTGGTGATAGTAATGAAATAACATTATTTCAGAAGGCGGTGGTCCGTCGTACACATGAATGAATATTTCATAACCCATTCAATGTAAGATAGGAAGGATTTAGGTTATTCCATTAACATAACAAAATATAAATATAGTTTTTATATTTTTGATATTATATAATCTTATTTTAATATTAATTGAATGATTTGGAAGAATAAATTAAATTAAAAAAAAATATTAGCGAGGCTACCACATCATTTGGAACCACCTTTTTTTCAACAAAACACTCATTAGATTCATTTTTGAATAGAATAAGGATTATAGAATACAATCAGGGAATTAGGGGTTTTATGTTTCTTGTTATTTTCAAAATGAAAATGAATTTCATGTGTTAAGATCATAAAATATGGGTGTATATTTATAAGTAATGTGAGTGTAAAAAAATTAATTTTTAAAAACAAAACTTTCTACCATATTTTTTTACATGAAAAAAAGGATATAAAATGGTCATTTAACGACCATATAAGATATTTGTTCTGAATATTTACAAGAAATGGGGGTTTTTGAAATTTTATGTTTCATCTTTTACTTTTATTATTTTAGTTTAACCCTTGGTAAAACAACTTTTACCTTAACCATAGTATATCTTTTCAACTATTTTTAATAATCATAAAGGTTAACTTTTATGTATACTAAATTAGATAATTAATATAATTCCTATACCAAATATATAATATATGTTTTTCAAATTATATTAACATAGGTGGAAAATTTTAATTTAAAATTACTCACGTATATGTTAGGAGAAAGCCATATTTCTCTCATAGAATGTCCAAATTTTTAAAATTTATTTATATAAAAATTCAAAATAGAATTTATCATAATGAAAAAATTGGATTAATTGATATATAAAATAAAAAATTTTACTTAAAAACCAATTTTAATTATTCTATTTATTTAAATAAAATGATAAATCATAAAAAAATCATTATTTTTCAGTACTAATTGAAAAATATGGCTTCTTATAAAACACTAAAAAATTTACGTAATAAATGTTTGACATTATAATTTCAAATGTTTATTTAATTTTTTACTAAAATTTTCTAACTGAAGAAAAAATTATTTTTAAATAATTTGACAAAGTCATTCAAAATTACTTTTTTTATAAAAATAGATTGTATGAATAAAAATGATTTATTTATAATCTCTTATCTTGAAAACATATATGATGAATATTAAAAATATAGTATATAATATAATTCAAAATTTTCATTAAAATCAATCATTAAACTGATTTGTTTTAATTTAGTTTGGTAAAAAATTGTGTATAGAAATATGATTTTTGAAAAACTATTTCAATTTTTAAAATTTATTTATATTCGTTTATAATTAATTAATCACCAAGATATTAATTTTAATACATTTTTGAAACACGTATTTTAATAATTTCGTTTTTAATATTCATAAATTCCATTAAAATAGATATTTCATTACTAGAATATTAAATAATAACATTTTAATAATGTGGTTGGTTTCGTTTCAACTCTGCCTTATTTCTATCGCAGGCTACACTCAATGTTTTGTTTATTGCAATCTAATCTCAGTTTTGAGTGTAATGAAAGATAAACACAGTTTTATGTGTATTGTTAAATAAAAAATTATATATTAATTTATTTGAAAAAATTATAATTCAAAAGGTATTATTGTGTTAGGGAGATCACATTGTGTGTTGAACATATACAACACAAAAAAGGGATTAAGATAATACAATAATAAATATCACTAATTAATTAATGCCAATGCCTTATATATACTTATAAATCTCAACTGCACTCATCTATCCTTATTACCAAAAATATAATTCATTCCATGTTTTCATTCTAACTAATTGTGTAACTATAAAAGATTATTGGAATATTCTTTTAGATTAATTTAATGCTTTTGATATTCTTCATGTCACAGAACACTAAATATATATTTTTATATGAAAGGACGATGTAGGGATTGAATTATATGAAACAGCAGGTCAACATTTCACTAAACTCGACACTTATATTAGCTTATATTATAGGAAAAATTATGTTATTCTTATGTTACACACCATAACATGTCCCTTTGATATCTTATGGTACACACATGGTTGATTTTTATTGAAGTACAATATATTGCTAATATTATTATTAAAAATTTATTGTATCAAAAAATTATCCATTTCAAATGAAGCAAGGAATAAGATTATGTTTTTGTGAAATTATTATTTACACAAGAATATAAAATGTTTTCTTTTTTTAATTTAGTTATAGTGAATGTAATAACTATTTGAAAATAAAGAAATTTCTTTTCTAATAAAACAATTATTCTATATAAAAATAATTTTATCTCAATAAATTAAATCAACCTCTTGGGATTAATGTATTCAATAATATTTATATATATTAAATCATTATTTTTAAACTAATCTAGTAGATTTGATATGTATATGATAATAATAAATACAATTTAAGGAACACAATATAGTTTTTATAAAGGGTAATTTTACAGCCTTTTAATGGTGACCAGATTTCAAATCTAATATTTCAAATTTTATGTTATTTATTTCGAAAAATAAACATCATTTTTTAAATTTTAATGTAGGAATTTACTTCTGGTAAATTTCTTGAATTTTTCTGAGAAGATTAATTTTTTATGAATAATGAAAAACATTAATTTTAAATTCAGTACTATTTTTTCCATCTAATATATTTATGTATTTAAATTATATTTTAATTTGATTTTAATTAATAATTAGATTAATAATATATAAATTAATTCAATTTATTTCATTTGATCCATTTTCCTTTGGAATGTGCTTATAAAAACATTTAAATATTTTGGACATTTTTCTATTTAATAACTCATTGTCTCATCCTATCTATAGGTTAAATTGTAAAATAATTTCTCTAAATATATGCAAAAAATTTAGAAAAATTAAATCCATATGTGATCTAAAAGTAATTCATAATTTATAATAAGGAATAAATAATTTTTTACGTAAGTGATTAGTTAAGGTAATTAAATTCAATTACAAACAATCAGGTAAAAATGAGTTTACTTAGTAGTAAAACAGAAATATTTAATAAAAATATGACATAGAAACCTATCCAAAATCCATTTTTCCAAATGTTTTGATAAATTACCATATTTATAGAAAATGGAAAATTATTTTTGGCAAATTATTTATGAGAAATCAGTCAACAATTTTTGCATTATTATATTTTTAAGAATGTAACTCTGCCTCAATTATAAAAAGTCACTCACCCCATCACTTTCTGAAACCTTTATGGATATAATGGATTATCCAAACATGGAAGAAATACTCTCTAATCATATCTCCCATAAATCTTTTGGACTAAATTCAGGCTGAAATTCAACCAATGAATCCATTTTTTTCAATGAAAATAGAAGTTAACCGAAGAAATGGCTTCACCCTTCCACACAAACTTTTCTTTTATTTCATTCATTACTACCCAAATTATTCAAGTTTAATTAAAATAAAATAACGAAGGTATAATAAATATGCTAAAATTTTTTATTATATTTTTTATAAAATAACATACACACACTTCCAAAAAAATGTGTAGTGGACATACTATTCTTGTGTTTGCAGGATTGATGCCTCGTGAAACTATGTCATTCGGTTTTCCTTTAACACCACTCATCCTTATGAATTATGATAAAATATAGTTTTTAGATGATATATATTATATTTATGAAATATATATTATTTTTAGATTATTATATAATGAATTCCATTATTTTATCTATTTTTTTAAATATGGTAACATCAATTGTTGACGGCTGAACTACCGCCTCCTCAAAGGAATGAAATTTTTTCACATAGTACATGGATTTTATTATGGATGGTTTTAGTAAAAATACTTTATAAACATGTAATATTAAATCTAATGTATTTATTGTACATGTACTATTATATTTCATTTACTTTATTTCATTCAAAATGACAATAGAATGGAAACAACATTCACGTATACGTATGACTTCGCATCTCTATAAAATTATATTACATTTTCTATATATTCATTTTATATATTATTATAAATATTTATTTACAGAATATATATAGAATATACTTCATTTTCTGAATCATATAAATAATTAAATTGTTATCTAAAAAAATGATAATGAATAATATGTCAAAACATATACAAAAAACAAAGGGGATATTACCTGAAACATAATATTTACGAGGAATTATTAATAAAAGGTTAATATAATGTCATAATAAAATATTATATGGAAGTAAATATATACATATTATTCTATGTAATATTTATAATGAAATTATCTTTATTATACCATTGGTTTCATAGAGTATGATGGCAGTCGATATATAAGGTAAGGGTTTTCACATATCGCATTTGTTTATGGATTATTCCTTATTCTTAGGTCATTTCATATGTTATGTGTATATACTACCAATAAATTTATATATCAGTATTATAAATAATTTTATGGTTATTTATGTTTCCATTTTATGGTATATCTATCCTATGGTTGATTTTTAAAACATAAACAAAATTGTAATGTAATTGTTTCATAATTTTCCTTCATCGAGACACATGCCTTGTAATGCACCGATATTATTTTATGAGGTGTATATGAAGAAATTTGAAACTATATATCCTGAATATCCATAATATTATGATATTTTTTTCTTTAATTAAATTTTATTTTCCTACATGGTGAGTATGACTCAATGTTACCACATGGTAAATGTTTATTTCAATAATCTCATTGATTATGGAAATTATTTATGATTATGATTTAATTGATGAAATATTATGAACCATATTTCATGTGAAATCAATAATTTTATTATACTATGGATTTTCATGATATCATCATGTATTATATCTATTTTCTAAAGTTTTTTACTTGTGTTAATTATGGTAATGTCTTTAAGAAAATCATACCTCATTTCCCTCTATGGTCAAAAATCTATTTTTTTAAAAACACATTATCAAAAATGTATTCAAGAAATGGTTTGTAAATTATATTTTTTGAACATTTTTATGTAAAATTAATTTAAAAAATATGTATGGTTTTGAAATCATTCATTAAATATTTTCAATGACATTTTAAATGAATAGTGTTTTCAAAAATGTATTATGTTTTTTAAAAATAATTTTTCAAATTAGAAAGGATATTTTCATAAATAATTTTTTAATGATCATAAAAAATTATTTTAAATCCAAAAAGACCTCTAATTATGTTACTCATGCCCTTATATAGAAATGATATAATGGTTCCATTCATATTCTTTCATTGAATGTTTTATGTTTTTATTACATGGTTTTAATGAAACACGTTTCTCATTCACTTGTTATATGATTATGAAGCCTATTTATTGTCAGTGATTATAGATTTATTAAATGATTATGAATCATGATTCTCTTCCATAGGGTATAATATTATTACATATTTACGATACAAATTTCATTTCAGGGGTTATGATATTATTTTTATAATCTCATGGCACACAGGTGTATAAGATCATTTTGAGATGGGTGGGACCTATACCTCCCACCAATGAATTGGGTAATGATCTATATCTCATGTGATATACATGGTAGAAATGGGTAGTGAATTCAGATTAGCAATGTAATTTTTCCTCTAAGATAGTATTGACAGTGATCCTTGACTACTGAGATGGTCATGGGAGCGAACCCTGACTAACAAAATGGAATGATGAGTGAACCCATACAAATAATAAGTTCTTGGAAATAATTTTTCACATCTATGAAATTCATTTTATATGCATATATGTCTGCCAAAAATTTTATAACTTATTCCTATGTTATGATTTAATGTCTTATGCTTCTAATTCCCTTGTGATTCATTTATTATTATCCTCAAATCCTTATTCCATGACTCATATATATGATCTTTAATATGAAAGGTACGATCTTGAAATTTTATTCTCATTTTCTCATACCCTTATTCTCATGTTATAATTATATATCTCCTTTATTAACCCTTACTAAGAATCTGAGCTCAATCTTTCTTATATTTACTTACCATAGGTTATGAAGAATGGTTTTAAGTATAAGTAATATAGGAGAATATCTTTGTGGGAAACATTGAAGATCATTTACCATGATATAATATGGTTTTCTACATTTCCCTTGACAATATACTATTATAGTCCCTAGTCTTGTACTTTGGTAATATGATGTATATTTATAAAAACTGATGAAATATCTTTGTTTATTATTCCTAGGTCTCTATAGTTTGAATCAATGAAAAGGTATAATCAACTGTTGAAACATTGTTGATAAAAAATTAATGAATCCCACTAGGATATTTATTAGGATATTTATAGCAATGTAACTAATGATATGATTACAGTGTCATAGATAAAAATTTATGTGTTATGATTTAGGAATCCTTTAATATATTTTTCATTATTATATGGTTTTCTTATATTGTAAGTGAATATGATACTATTCATCTTGGTTTTATTCAATAACTATAACTAGAAGGATATGGGTTAATGTTGTATGTGATAGAGGATTTCTAGATCCACATCCAGATGGAATGATGACCCTGAAATGGATATTGTCAGTATTTGTTTTGTCCAATAGGCTAGATACCCTGAGCAGGGGGTTAATTAGGGTGTGACAGCTTAAAACAACTGCCCCTTCTAATCATGTTTTGTTGTTAGACAAAACTCTCTTCTCTCTCCTTCCCGGTGAAGAGTATGAATAAAACATAAATCATGCACAGGACACATCGATTTTTACTTGGTTCACCCTCACTGGGCTACATCCAAGGAGCATACACCAGCAGTATGCCGATGCACCAATTTCACTATAAAGCGCACTGCTTTTTACAAGTTCGGAGCGGACTCACTGTCCCTCCTGGTTTACATCCACTCACAATGTTAAAGCTCACTACTCTTTCAACTGAAGTGTGCTCACTGCTTCTTCAGAAGATCCACTCACATTTTATAGACCTGTACATCTCTTCATTTTCATGAAAGAATGAATCTTCAACTGTTGATAGATGATCTGTTGAAGTTCAATGTTCATCCACTGATGAATACTGCTTTACCACAAATGTTATGGGAAAATTCAAACTTTCACGCAACCCTAGGGTGACTTGTGCGCCCAATTAACTAGTGCACAACCTATACCTTAGTTATAGAAAAACCAACTTGTGTGCCACAATTGCACACCAAAACCTGCACGCCAAAACATGTGCACCAAAACCTGCATGCTAAACCCTGAGTGCCAAAACCTGCGCGCCAAAACCTGCCCACCAAAACCGGCAGGCCAAAACCTGCATGCCAAAACATGCTGGCCAAAACCTGTGGGCCAAAACCTGTGCTCAAAACCTGCGCACCAAAACCTGCGTACAAAAACCTGTGCTCCAAAACCTACGTGCCCAAACCTACGCGTCAAAACATGCACGCCAAAACCTCTGCTCCAAGACTTCCACTTGCGCGCTCAATGCTCGGATTTGATCTAAGTGTTGAGATCGTTGATAAATGATATGGGTAGTCGTCTATTTATAGGATTTTTGAGGACTTGTGAACCAAAACCTACGCGCCAAAACCTGCACGCCACTTCTGGACTTGCGTGCCTCCTTTCCTTTGCCAAATTTTTTATGTTCTGAATTTGAAAAAAAATTCTGGCGTACAACATTAGAAACCTCCTTAACATAAGAGCACAATTCCCTTTGCCAAAAACACTTTTCCCCATTCTCCAAGAAAACTCCCTTTGTCAATAGTGTGAGCCATTGAGACTCACTTTGTCAACAAACACAACATAGAGCCTTGCATTATCAACAAACAAAATCATCTAAAAAATGATTCAATTATACATTGAGGGATTTTTTCCCAACATTCTCCCCTTTCAGATTGTTGACAACTCTTCTCAAAACAATTATCCATTCATTGAAACCTCATTAAGGCTTCATTCATCTTCAGCCACCATTCGCCTCTTGCGATATAGATAGCAATCAATAATTTACTTAACACATACTCTAAGCCCACATGAGCAAAGCTCGGCATGAGAAACAAGAGTATCATGAAAATTTCATCTATGAGTCACATCGTTTTTGACACAGCAATTGATACCAACCTAATGCCAACTGAAATTTTCATACCAACCCGATATCAACCACACTTCTGCTTTGATCACGCTTCTCAGCTATTGTGATATATATTCTTTGATCGATCATGTCTAGCATCGTCTGATTTACTTTTGTCCCCCTATCTTGCTACTCCCCCAGATTCTCCCCGTATCATTCATGATTTATCATGTAGCCACACTATCTCCCCCTTGAACAATCACTTGTCTCCCCCTTGAACAATCACTGTTTTCTGCCCTTTTGTCAATGAACCCAAAGATCACTCTTTTGCGGTATGTAACAGGGTAAAAACGAATATTAGTTCATTAGGGAAAACACAACATACCTTGATGAGAGGGGAGAGGTTCCATATTCACACTTTTTAAGGGTGGGGAGTCGAATGGACTCTGAGATACAATCGATGCCTCTCAAAATCTTCTTTAGGAAAGGCCTTTATTAGAATATCTGCAACCTGTAGCTCTGTAGGCACATAATCCAACTTCAAAATACCTTGCTCCACCTTATCCTTGATGAAAAGATATTTGATCTCAATGTGATTTGTCCTTGAGTGATGAACTTTATATTTTCTAAGATTGATAGCACTTGAGTTATCACATTTGATTCTGATCGGAGACTTCATTTCAACTCCCATATCTTCAAGCAGCTGCTTCATGCACAATAATTGTGTGCATGATTGAGTGGCTGCAATATACTCAGCCTCTGCAGTGCTCAGAGAAATCCAATCTTGTTTCTTTCTTAGCCAAGAAATAAACAATCTACCAAGATAGAATGATCCTCCTAATGTTGATTTTTTGTCATCTGCTGATCCTGCCCAATCAACATAGGTATATCCCAATAACTCTGACAGATATTTGTCATTATACATTAGACTGAAATCAACGGTGCCTCTGATATACCAAAATATTATTTTTACTGTGAGCATGTGTCTTTCCTTTGGATTTCATTGGTAAAGTGATGCTTGGAATGCGGGAAAACAATATCAGGTCTTGTTGCTGTTAGGTACAGTAAACTACGGATAATCTGCCTATATTTAGTGATATTTACTGCCTTTCCACTATCATCATTGGATAATTTCTTCTGGGTAGCAACTGGATTCTTCATCTCCTTGGAATTCTCAATTCCAAACCTTCTCAGAACATCCATGGTGTATTTTGATTGAAAGACTAAAGTGCCATTACTTCCTTGTGTCACCTGTAAACCAAGGAAAAATGTCAGCTCACCAATCATTGACATTTCAAACTCACTTTTCATGAATTCCAAAAACTGTTTTCACTAAGCTTCATCTAATCCACCAAATATTATTTTATTGACATAAACCAGCACCATCATCGTTTGATTACTTATGTTGTTGTAATAGATATTTTAATCAACTCCCCCATGTTGGAAACCAAGCTTCATCAAGTACTGATCAAGCCTTGAGTACCATGCTCTTGGTTCTTGTTTCAGCTGATACAATGCCTTCTTCAGTCTGCAAACCTTGTTCTAATCCTCATGAATGATAAAACCATTTGGCTGCTCAATATACACCTCTTCCTCCAGAACCTCGTTCAAAAATGCAGATTTGACATCCATCTTGAAAACTTTTAACTTCTGTTGCACTACGATGGATAGAAATAATCTGATTGTCTCCAGCCTTGGAACTTGTGCAAATATCTCATTAACATATATTCCCTCGATCTTTGAGTAACCCTTGCACACTAGTCGTGCTTTATTCTGAATCACTATGACATCTTCATTCATCGTGTTGTGATAGAACCATTTAGTCCCGATGACATTCTTTTCTACTGTCCCCAAAACAATCTCCCATGTCTGATTCTTCTCAATCTAATGTAGCTCTTCATTCATTTCCTGAATCCAGTTTTAATCTTCAACTGCATCAGCAAAGAATTTAGGCTCAACCTGAGATAGGAAAGATCCCTGCTATAGTGACTTCATTATTCTTGTCTGCACTGGAGCTGACTGATCACCAATGATATTCTTCCTATCAATTTCAGCTTAACTCTTTGGCTTTTGTGTAGATATGGATTTTAATTTCTCATGCTCATAATCAGTATCTTCTTCCGAATCAACATCATCCACCTCTACTTCCCCTACATTGATTTCTTCCTCATCACTCTCATCATGAAATTGTTCAATGTGTTATCGAATGATCTCCTCATTCACCACTACAGTGACATCATTGCTCTCAACTACTTTTCCCAGCCTTTTTTTAAAGTATTTATATGGCTTGATTTTTCCTAAGTATCAAAGGAATATCCCCTCATCTCCTCATGATTCATATTTCTTATGTTTTTCCTTATTGAGTATAAAACACTTACTTACAAATATTCAAAATTATTTCACCATTGGATTATTTCTATACCACGTCTCGTTCGGAGTATTTCCTTACTTTGGAAACATCAAAGCCATGTTAGAAATTTAGACCGATGTCAAAAATGATTCCTTCCAAAAAAAATCTGGAAGGTCTTTTTCAATAAGAATCATTATGGACATGTTATTGATGATCTGATTTCTCCTTTCAAGCACTCCATTCTATTGGGGAGTTCTTACTGAAGAAACTTGATGGCTTATCCTGTGTTTCTCGAGATATACATCCACCTGACTGTTTGTGAATTCCATACCATTTTCAGTACGAAGCTTCAAAATTTTCTGTCCAAGAATCCTTTCACACTCACTCTGGTACTGTTTTAAGCAGCTAAATACCTCCATCTTATGGGTAATAACAAATACATATCCCATTCTGCTATATTCACCAATGAAAATAACCTAGTACCTCGTTCTGTCAGTTTCTCTTGGTGAGATTGGACCACAAACATCATCACACACCAATTAGAGAACTCTTATTGACTTCTTTTCCTTTTCCTTATAAGTATTTCTGATAATATTCCCTTATTGTAATGCATCACACATGTGAGTACGACCGCATGATAGCTTAGGGAGGTCTCTTTATTCATCACACTTCACCAGATCTTCCAAGGATGGTTAGAAAAGATGACCAAATCGTTTATGCCAAAACATGTTTTATATCTCTCTGGACAGAAAACACATATCTTCTTCTCCACTTACCAGGTAGAGATTTCCCTTTGTTCATTTTCCCTATAGAACTGATACCCTGTATCTTCCTTTGATGATACACATCTTCTTAGTAATCCTTATAGAATTTCCTGAGTCACATAGTTTACCTACACTAAGAAAATTCTGACTGAGGCCTTCTACAACTATGACATCATCACGTCTCATCTCTTTGCCCCCAAACTTGGCCTATCCTGAGCTAATAATCTTCAGGCCTTCATTATTTACAAACTTTACAACTCATTCTTTGTCATATTCTATGCCTGTTACAAGATCCTTATTACCTGTCATGTGAGATGTGAAACCACTATCAAGGATCCACACACCAGGCCGATCTGATACTTTAAGGGAAATTCCTGCCACCACTACCTTCTCATCCTTTCTCTTCTTGGTCCATATTTTTGACTTCATAATTGACATGGATTGAGACATCTGATCTTTCTCATTGTATGATGGACCTTCTTCAGCTTTCAAGACTGCAAATCTGTTTTGCATTTTCAACTCACCAATTGGTTCATTAATCTGTTGCTTGCAGACATTTTGATACTCCTTTGGCACATTCCTTTGTAGGGTCGAAGTGCAGAACCAAGCCATGTGCCCAAATCATCCACAGAAAAGACAATGCCCTTCAAAAAATGTTCTGGAGAACCATTCTCTATTTGGAGACCACCTTTGTTCTTGTGTCCTTCAATATCTCTTGGCTATGGAACACACATACTTTGAATTTCCCATCATTCCGCAACAATAGCACCCAATGTAAGGTGCATTCCATTGAGTGACTTCTGCACTACGAGTTTCCCCTTAGGATCTTTGAATATTTTGATTCTTCCTTCTTCCCAAATCAACCATCAATCTTGGAGTGGGTGCTTGCTGTTTGGACTCAATTTTCACAGCTTTATGTTTTTGGTCAAGCCCTAAATCAACCTTAACATCTGAGATCAATTGATTCTTCTTTCCTGTAGAAATTCTAGGCTCATATTTCATCTTTTTGGTCTTCGGAATGACCTACTTTCCCAAGAATGTGTTAGGAATCAGTGGTTTTTATTGGTCTTTAACTTTACTCCACATACTGACAACTTCCTCTTCAAGCTCTTTGATATGCTTGACGTGATCCATCCTTGTTATTTTCAAGACATCGATCTCCCTTTTTTATTCATCATTCCTGAATATATACTCACTAACTGATTCAGATTTCTCTGGTGTTGATGACTTGAGTTTCTCAATTTCATCCATCAACCCAGACTTCTCTTCTTCCTACTGCTTCATATAGAGTGTGGTGTCACAAACAACTTTGTTAGATTTATTTGTTTTGGTTCTCCAAACATCTATCTCCTCAAGAGTAGCTTCTAACTCATCTTTCAAATCAACTCTTCCTTCAATATCTTCTTCTTCATCAATGTCGGTTTCATCCTTCTTCTGAGCACCACCGACAACTGCCACCATAGCATTTTTTCCACGATCAATGAAGTTCTCAATCTCCTTATAATCTTCATCCTCAGACTCATATGAACTTTCAAATTCATGTGAAAGAAGATTATTCTTCTTGAATAAATTTTTCTTGAATTGTTTTCTCCCTATCAAAAACACTGAAGACTTCTTCATTGGAATTTCGACTTCATCATCATCATTATCGTTATCTTGAATCATCTTGGGGCACATTGCTATAAGATGACCAACCATTCCACATCTAAAGCATACTAGTGTAATTTTAGCTTTAATCTTTCCTTTTCCTCTTTGCAGATTTGAAGAAAGGATTGACATCACCTCATTTGTCTCATCTTCTTCTTTAGAATCTTCAATGGTGAGATTCTTCATGGCCTTGAATGCCACTTCTTTTGATTTCCACTTTTCCACAGCATCATTATCAACATTTCTCATTTCATATGCAACTAGTGTGTTGTTCAGGTTATCCACTGTCAACTCTTTCGGTTCTTTATCTTCCAAAACTGAAACTTTCGGATTGAATCGAGGTGGATGTTTCCTCAAGATATGCTTCTAAATATTTATATCGTCAATAACTTCGTCGAGACCTCACATGTCCTCTAAAACAACATTTACCCTGTCAAAAAATGCATCAACAGATTCATTTGGGTTCATCCTAAGGTCTTCATACATGTTCCACAACACTTGTAGATTCACTTCTCTGTCCTTTGTATCACCTTCATATATGTTCAACAGCTTTTCCCACATAGCATGTGATGTTTTTCATGACATCACCTTTGTATAAATAGAATTGTATAAGGCTCCCCCTAGAGCATTGATTCCCTTTGGATCAACATTAAATTATCTTCACTTACCTTCTGATAAAGCACTACTATTAATATCAGTTTTGAAACCATGAATTGCTACTGTAGACACATCCATTCCCAAAGATTCGAAGTAGTGTTGCATCTGATTCTTCAATTGTTGAAAATTGTTCCCATCGAAGATCGAAATCCCTTTATGATTAGTGACAACCATTTGAGAGAGAAACATTGATATCAACCTTCCTCTGATACCAATTATTTGGTCCAATAGTCTAGATACCCTGAGAGAGGGGGTGAATCAGAGTATGATAGATTAAAACAACTGCCGCTTCTGATCTTGTTTTTCTGTTAGACAAAACACTATTCTCTCTCCTTCTCGATGCAGAGTATGAATAAAACATAAAGCATGCACATGACACATAAATTTTTACTTGGTTCACCCTCACTGGGCTACGTCCAAGGAGCATACACCGACAGTATGCCGATGCACTAATTTCACTATAAATCGCACTAATATTTACAAGTTCAAAGCGGACTCATTGTCCCTCTTGGTTTACAACCACTCACAATATGAAAGCTCATTACCCTCTCAACTGAAGTGTGCTTACTGCTTCTTCAGAAGATCCAGTCACAGTTTATAGACCTGTATGTCTCTTCATTTTCATGAAAGAATTAATCCTCAACTGTTGATAGATGCTCTGTTGAAGTTTAATGTTCATCCACTGAGGAATACCGCTTTACGAAAGATGTTCTTGGAAAATTCGAACGTTCATGCAACCCTAGGGTGACTTGTGTGCACCTTTAACCAGTGCACAACCTCTAACTTCATTTCGGAAAAACCATCTTGTGCGCAACACTTTCACGCCAAAACCTACGCGCCAAAACCTGCACGCCAAAACCATTCCACCAAAATCTGCGCACCAGAACCTATAGGCCAAAACCTGCGCACCAAAACCTACAGGCCAAAACCTGGGCCCCAAAACCTGCAGTCCAAAACGTGTAGGCCAAAACCAGAAAAAGAAAACCTGGGCACCAAAACCTTCCGGCAAAAACATTCATGCCAAAACATGCACACCAAAACCAACGCGCCAAAACCTACACGCCAAATTCTACGTGCCAAAACCTACGCGCCAAAACCTACACACCAAAACCTGCACACCAAAACCTACACACCAAAACCTACCCGCCAAAACATGCACTCCAAGACTTCCACTTGTGCGCTCAGAGCTCGGATTCTCTATAAGTGTTGATCTCATTGAGAAATGAGCAGGGTAGTCATCTATTTATAGGAATTTTGAGGGCTTGTGCGCTAAAACCTATGTGCTAAAACCTACATGCTAAAACATGCGTGCCAAAACCTGTGTTCCACTTTTGGACTTGCGCACCACCTTTCTTTTGCCAAAATTTTGATGTTCTGAATTTGAAAAAAAATTCCTAGAATACAACATTAAAAAACTCCTTAGCACAAGAGCAAAATTCCCTTTGCCAAAAACACATTTCCCCATTCTCTAAGAAAACTCCATTTGTCAACAGTTTGAGTCATTCAGACTCGCTTTGTCAACAAACACAAAATGGAGCATTGAATTTTCAACAAACACAATCTTCTCCAAAATGATTCAATGATACCTTGATGGATTTATTCCCATCATTATTTGTAATTATCTGTTAGGATATAAGATTAACAACTTGAAAATATGTGATATTCCAGACACATAGAATAAGTGGAAGAATGTATTTTATAAAATATCATGTGGTAAGTAACATATAATAATAACTAATCATCTTCCAACATGTCATTTTGGTTGTATGAGAATCCTGAAGGATATATCAAACATAGAGGAGGTTGTTATCTATGTGAAAAAATGATTAATAGAGTGAAAAATTATTAATGAGTTCAATGTCTTATCTATGAAGGACATGGGAATGACCCAATTCAATAGCCTAAACTGAAAATTTACTTCTAGGATAAGTAAAAAACTATTCCATGTCAGCCATTAATGTCAAATTATTAAAGTATTTATGTATTTGGATTCATGAATTATGAAGGGTGAATTATGTAATTTTTGTTCAATTTATTTTATCCTTAATAATATAATTTTTAATTGTTATGATGTAATAGAAAAGTGATTTAATGGAAAGGTGATGTTATTGGGAAACACTGGATTATGGAAAACATAACCCTTAATATGTTCTTTATGTCAAGAAAATTGTGTTTTGATAAGGATTTGTAGGATATGAATACCTAAATTGGATTTTATTGAATACCTTGTTACCAAATAAGGATTTGTTGAAAATTTGTTTATTCTATCATTGAGAAACATGGAAAAACATTTGTAGTTAATAAATTTATATTTTAGTCTTTTAAATAAGGAAACATTAATGTTTTCAACAATGATTTTTGGGAATTTAAGTTATTAATATGTTTTAAGAGAACACATGAAAAGTGTATTCCCATGTTTAGTGTGTGAAAAATAAGAGCTACATTATGATATAATGGGGGTCAAATCTATTTTTTTTGAGAATTTTAGTAAAACTATTTAAATGTTTCGGTCATTTATTATTAATTTGGGTTGTAATGTTAACCATTTATTGAGTGATTTATGTAATACACTATATGAGGTTTTAGATATTCAAGTACAATAATTACATATGTGAATTTGTGCATATTGGGGAAATTGTGAGAATTTTTTTGTTTTCATAATAAAAAATGGAATTAACTAAAATTCTAATTATGGATCTCATGATCTACTAATGCTTCAGTAATGTCAAAATTCCCCTTAATATCAAAGAATAATAAATGAATTGGAATTTCATCCATACACAGTAAGTGTGTATGATTTTTCATATGAAATCAAATAAAATGAATTAAGTATATTACATTATGTTCTTATATAATAAAATAATTAATCATATCTAGGAAAAGGATATTGAAAATTATTTATCATAATACCTTTTTTTCAAATGATGGTCTTATAAATCAGCATAGGTTTTGGGTTTTTAGGCCCTTAGATTTATATTAATAATTTAATTTCTGGTGATAAATGGCCTTTATCACTGTCTATTATTATTTACACTCTTCCTTCATGTCAAACATTCGTCATATTATACAACAATAAGCATTATATTATATATCCCTTTCATATTATCTAAGTCCACAAATGAAAAACCATTACACATATAATCATTTTGATATACATCACATGAATTACTCATAGGTCATATATTTTAAAATTCCCATACTTTCCACATTAAAAATTATCAATTAATAATACCTTTTGGAGACAACTATTATAATTTATTTTTTCAGACCAGACATATAATTTTTTTATTCTGTAATTGATTAACTTGGGGTCTGCTTTCCTTAATCAAATCATATTAAAATTTCTATAATAAATTCTCAAGGGTTATTCTTCCCACATTATCAACATATATAACGATGGATCACAAGTCATCTCTGATATCCACCACCAAAACTATGATAACAATATCATTCTCTTCATTAGTGAGTTTTATAGTTCGTTTTCAAGAAACATATTAATTATATATCATGATATATAAATAAAAAAACACAATATCAAATAATATATTTCTAATCTAATTTAATTTTTCATCAACAATTTTTTATAATATTTAATGTTGTTCTAGTTCGTTCTGGTTCCTTTATGGACTAAAACGAAGATTCATAGTGAGGGTAACCATAATCATAGAATGAGATAAAATAATCAATAAAAATAATTTCTATGATTTCTATGTCATGAATTATGCTATTTAATGAATGAAACATTTTTTGTATACTACGTATATCATATTCATCATTTATTTAGAAATATCCTGATGTTTTTTTAAATAGATTGTGAGTTTCCAAAGATTATTCCTCTGTAGTTTTAAACCAGGAGTACAACGATGCCCATATTCATGCACTGAGTGACAGTTGACTCTTGTTTAATGAACCCTTTTTTATTTATTACCCCAACAAATCTCTTTAATAGAGCCACATCTATATATATTATTAACAATAGGGTTGAAATTTCTTAGAGAAAAACAATCTCTATATTTTTAACAAAATTCCATGAACATTTTAGATACCATGAATAATCCTTAGATATATAATTTTACATGTCCAAAGAGTTCTCATTATTGTTTCTGTATCCATTTTCCAAATGATTTAATGTACCTTTCCCAAAATACCAAATGTAGCTAACTAGTTTTTCATATATTGAAATCAAAATTTTTTTATGAATATATAAAGCATTTTAAAACTCCATTCCCATAGACTATAATAGTTTATTGAATTCTTATATTCAATACAACATCTTCTAATTTGGTTAATGGTATTCAATATATACCATAAATATCATACCTATAGTTCTATTAAGAAACAACAGATATCTAAAACGTTCTTTATAACATAAGGAGAGGAAACAAAAGAATGGATTAGCTCTTATCCTCAGTAAGGGTAAACATGGAATATATATAAGAAAATCCCAAACATAATTATATGAGATCATGTCAATAATACTTAAAAATGATACCTTTAATATCATAAACCATTATATTGAGTCATGGAATATATATTATCATGTCATGAGAAATGGATCATATGTAAATCAAATAATATGAGGCCTATGGGAATGCAATTGAAAAAAGACATGGAATTGTGGTTTTTACATAAGAATGGAAAATAAATTCAAATTTCATCAAGGTTAACTAAAAATGAAATCCTATTGTGATGGGTTCACTACCTAAACCTACATACTAATCAATATTCACTCCTAGGAACGTCATAGCGTACAATGTCTCTCACTAAACTAGGTTCAATCCCTATTATAGTTTTATCTTACTCATTAGTTATAAATCATTCCCAAATGAACTAGAGGGATGTATATCTCCCACCAATCACAGAATGAAAATAAATAATATGAGTTACAGAATATCATAAAAAATTCCTCGTATCATAACCCCTAAAATTAAATTAGATTCATAAAAAATTATTCAAATAATAAATTGTGAAAATAAGACATGTTTCATAATCATTTCAACATTTCTGTATATAATATCACAATAATAGAATTATGATTCCTAATAATTTTATCATGGAATAACCCATGGATGTTAAATGGGGTTGGTAAACATTATTTTATAATAAATAAAAACCATCTTGAACTAAAATGATAATTGTATCCTTATATTTTTTGCACATTAAACCATAACAATAATTAAAGGGTTTTATCTTACATGGGAAATTATTTTTAATGATCACTTGGATAATTTTTTAAGGTAACTAAATTTTCATTGAAAATCACTTTTCAATACCAAAAATTCATAAAACATTTTGGAAATAATTTTCATTGGAAATAACATTGGAATGTTTTAACGGAAGCTTCAAAAATTATTTGAATAATTGCATGAGAAAAATATCAATTCACTATTCAAAATAAAATTAAAAAATGTAAAAACATTTAAAACCCTATTTATTTTAATATAAAATTCACTAATTATAAAATAATACTCAATTATTTTATTGGTTAAAGTGGTGGAAGTGTTTAGTTATTCCATACACACTAAAAAAATATTTATTAAACATTTTTCATAAAAGGAAAATAGCATTTGTTTTTAAACACACATGAGGAATCCATTAAAAAGTATATAATGGGTGAAAATATAATTAATTACTCATTTATTAATATTAAGAAAAATTGAATTCACTTATAAAAAACAAGGCATTTGAAAAAGTGTCTTCGACTAAAGATAGAAATAAATATGTTTTTCAAAAAAATATTATTTTAAACTATTTCATAAATAGAGATTTTAAAACTAAGGGAAAACATTTATTCTATTTAAATAACCAATTTATAAATAAATTTATGATTTTTAGAGAAATGGATCATAAGAGTTTATCCTCAGAAACATAATCATAAACATGTTAAAAAATGATCTGATTGTAACATTAAATCCTAAACAATTTAGAATCATTTAATTGTAATCCCATTAAATCAATAAAATTAAATTATACATAAAATAATATGATTATAAAAAATTTATGATAATTTCTTTCAAATGATCTACATACACCAATGTTAAAAAATATAGGTTCATAACATAAAATATTACCCAATAAGGGAAACAGATAAAAAACCCCTTACCAATATGAAAAAATATATTCATAAATTCCATGAATGAGAGATCATAAAATGGATATGTAAATCCAAATAAATTTCCGGATAAAATAATAAAATAAATTTTTTTATTTATATACACAATATAAAGGAGACATGTGCTAAATAAAGAATTTGTCTCATAGAAATTAAATGTTAGGAAGAAATCCATTACCATTTTAATAAAATTTTAATTCTAAGTCAGAATAAATAATTTCATAAAATGAAACATTCAGAATCATTAAAATAGGGTTATTAATGATATAACATGTAAATGGGTATGTTTAAATAACACGAAAAATAAATGAGTGGTGAATTTTTATATGACTCCCATAAATAATAAAGAGACTACAAATCTGGTTCCATGTGAATAGAATCCCTGCACACACTTTTAAAATTCTGTTTTAATAAATATATTTTTAGTATAATTTTATTATACTTATATATTTCAAACTATATTTTATTTACTTGTGTCATTTTATTACCCCTAAATAAATATTTCGATGATAAATTCATGTTTGGAACAATAACTGCTTCGTTTTTGTGTATATTTCGATTTAATATTTTTTTTAGTCTTACATTTATCATGGTTACATCATATACATAATTATAAACATGAAATATATATCATATATATCACATATATATATTTTTATATAGTAATCTTTGAATTTTAGTGGTTGAAAATAAAATACATCATTCATGGAGACGATAGGTTATACATATGCATGATCGTTGTTTCAATTTTAATGAATGTTAAAATAAAAAAAGCAAAATAATATATAAAAAATTAAAAATAAATATTATGAAATATATTAATGATTTTTTTATTCTTACCAATCCTTATTACAATCCTTATAATCCTTAAATGAATCACATCACTTTGTGATGGGGTAATCTACTATAAACACGATAGATGTTAATTTTTTATCAATGACTGGATTATAAGATGTAAAATGATATAAAGTTGTTCCGAAATATTAATAATATAAATAATATTATATATAAAAATAAATAAATCATTATATCTAGCTGTGAGAGGTGGTGATAGTAATGAAATAACATTAGTTCAGAAGGCGGTGGTCCGTCGTACACATGAATGAATATTTCATAACCCATTCAATGTAAGATAAGAAGGATTTAGGTTATTCCATTAACATAACAAAATATAAATATAGTTTTTATATTTTTGGTATTATATAATCTTATTTTAATATTAATTGAATGATTTGGAAGAATAAATTAAATTAAAAAAATTATTAGTGAGGCTACCACATCATTTGGAACCACCTTTTTTCAACAAAACACTCATTAGATTCATTTTTGAATAGAATAAGGATTATAGAATACAATCAGGGAATTATGGGTTTTATGTTTCTTGTTATTTTCAAAATGAAAATGAATTTCATGTGTTAAGATCATAAAATATGGGTGTATATTTATAAGTAACGTGAGTGTAAAAAAATTAATTTTTAAAAACAAAACATTCTACCCTAATTTTTTACATGATAAAAGGATATAAAATGGTCATTTAACGACCATATAAGATATTTGTTCTGAATATTTACAAGAAATGGGGTTTTTTGAAATTTTATGTTTCATCTTTTACTTTTATTATTTTAGTTTAACCCTTGGTAAAATAACTTTTACCTTAACCACAGTATATCTTTTCAACTATTTTTAATAATCATAAAGGTTAAATTTTATGTATACTAAATTAGATAATTAATATAATTCCTATACCAAATATATAATATATTCTTTTTCAAATTACATTAACATAGGTGGAAAATTTTAATTTAAAATTACTCACGTATATGTTAGGAGAAAGCCATATTTCTCTCATAGAATGTCCAAATTTTTAAAATTTATTTATATAAAAATTCAAAATAGAATTTATCATAATGAAATAAATTGGATTAATTGATATATAAAATAAAAAAAATTTACTTAAAAACAAATTTTAATTATTCTATTTATTTAAATAAAATGATAAATCATAATAAAATCATTATTTTTCAGTACTAATTGAAAAATATGGCTTCTTATAATACACTAAAAAATTTACGTAATAAATGTTTGACATTATAATTTCAAATGTTTATTTAATTTTTTACTAAAATTTTCTAACTGAAGAAAAAATTATTTTTAAATAATTTGACAAAGTCATTCAAAATTACTTTTTTACAAAAATAGATTGTATGAATTAAAATGATTTATTTCTAATCAATTATCTAGAAAACATATATGATGAATATTAAAAATATAGTATATAATATAATTCAAAATTTTCATTAAAATCAATCATTAAACTGATTTGTTTTAATTTAGTTTGTTAAAAAAATTGTGTATAGAAATATGATTTTTGAAAAACAATTTCAATTTTTTAAATTTATTTATTTTCGTTTATAATTAATTAATCACCAAGATATTAATTTTAATAAATTTTTAAAACACGTATTTTAATAATTTCGTTTTTAATATTCATAAATTCCATTAAAATAGATATGTCATTAATATAATATTAAATAATAACATTTTAAAAATATGGTTGGTTTCGTTTCAACTCTGCATTGTTTCTATCGCAGGCTACACTCAATGTTTTTTTTATTGCAATCTAATCTCAGTTCTGAGTGTAATGAAAGATAAACACAGTTTTATGTGTATTGTTAAATAAAAAAATATATTAATTTATTTGAAAAAATTATAATTAAAAAGGCATTATTGTGTTAGGGAGATCACATTGTGGGTTGAACATATACAACACAAAAAAAGGGATTAAGATAATACAATAATAAATATCACTAATTAATCAATGCCAATGCCTTATATATACTTATAAATCTCAACTACACTCATCTATCCTTATTACCAAAAATATAATTCATTCTATGTTTTCATTCTAACAAATTGTGTAACTATAAAAGATTATTGGAATATTCTTTTAGATTAATTTAATGCTTTTGATATTCTTCATGTCACAGAACACTAAATATATATTTTTATATGAAATGACGATGTAGGGATTGAATTATATGAAACACCATGTCAACATTTCACTAAACTCGACACTTATATTAGCTTATATTAAAGGAAAAATTATGTTTTTCTTATGTTACACACCATAACATGTCCCTTTGATATCTTATGGTACACACATGGTTGAGTTTTATTGAAGTACAACATATTGCTAATATTATTATTAAAAATTTATTGTATCAAAAAATTATCCATTTCAAATGAAGTGAGGAATAAGATTATGTTTTTGTGAAATTATTATTTACACAAGAATATAAAATGTTTTCTTTTTTTAATTTAGTTATAGTGAATGTAATAACTATTTGAAAATAAAGAAATTTCTTTTCTAATAAAACAATTATTCTATATAAAAACAATTTTATCTCAATAAATTAAATCAACCTCTGGGGATTAATGTTTTCAATAATATTTATATATATTAATTCATTATTTTTATACTAATCTAGTAGATTTGATATGTATATGATAATAATAAATACAATTTAAGGAATACAATATAGTTTTTATAAAGGGTAATTTTTCGGCCTTTTAATGGTGATCAGATTTCAAATCTAATTTTTCAACTTTTATGTTATTTAGTTCGAAAAATAAACTTAATTTTTTAAATTTTAATGTAATAATTTACTTCTGGTAAATTTCTTGAATTTTTCTGAGAAGATTCATTTTTTATGAATAGTGAAAAACATTAATTTTAAATTCAGTACTATTTTTTTCCATCTAATATATTTATGTATTTAAATTATATTTTAATTTGATTTTAATTAATAATTAGATTAATAATACATAAATTAATACAATTTATTTCATTTGAACCAATTTCCTTTGGAATGTGCTTATAAAAACATTTAAATCTTTTGGACATTTTTCCATTTAATAACTCATTGTCTCATCCTATCTATAGGTTAAATTGTAAAATAATTTCTGCTAAATATATGCTAAAAATTTAGAAAAATTTAATCCATATGTGATCTAAAAGTAATTCATAATTTATAATAAGGAATAAATAATTTTTTACGGAAGTGATTAGTTAAGGTAATTAAATTCAATTACAAACAATCAAGTAAAAATGAGTTTACATAGTAGTAAAACAGAAATATTTAATGAAAATATGACATAGAAACCTATCCAAAATCCATTTTTCCAAAATGTTTTGATAAATTACCATATTTATAGAAAATGGAAAATTATTTTTGGCAAATTATTTATGAGAAATCAGTCAATAGTTTTTGCATTATTATATTTTTAAGAATGTAACTCTGCCTCAATTATAAAAAGTCACTCACCCCATCACTTCCTGAAACCTCTATGGACACAATGGATTATCCAAACATGGAAGAAATACTCTCTAATCATATCTCCCATAACACTTTTGGACTAAATTCAGGCTAAAATTCAACCAATGAATCCATTTTTTTCAATGCAAAAGAAGTTAACCGAAGAAATGGCATCACCCTTCCACACAAACTTTTCTTTTATTTCATTCATTACTACCCAAATTCTTCAATTTTAATTAAAATAAAATAACGAAGGTATAATAAATATGATAATATTTTTTATTATATTTTTTATAAAATAACATACACACACTTCCAAAAAAATGTGTAGTGGACATACTATTCTTTTGTTTGCAGGATTGATGCCTCGTGAAACTATGTCATTCAGTTTTCCTTTAACACCACTCATCCTTATGAATTATGATAAAATATAGTTTTTAGATGATATATATTATATTTATGAAATATATATTATTTTTAGATTATTATATAATGAATTCCATTATTTTATCTATTTTTTTAAATATGGTAACATCAATTGTTGACGGCTGAACTACCGCCTCCTCAAAGGAATGCAATTTTTTCACATAGTACATGGATTTTATTATGGATGGTTTTAGTAAAAATACTTTATAAACATGTAATATTAAATCTAATGTATTTATAGTACATGTACTATTATATATCATTTACTTTATTTCATTCAAAATGACAATAGAATGGAAACAACATTCACGTATACGTATGACTTCGCATCTCTATAAAATTATATTACATTTTCTATATATTCATTTTATATATTATTATAAATATTTATTTAAAGAATATATATAGAATATACTTCATTTTCTGAATCATATAAATAATTAAATTGTTATCTAAAAAAATGATAATGAATAATATGTCAAAACATATACAAAAAACAAAGGGGATATTACCTGAAACATAATATTTACGAGGAATTATTAATAAAAGGTTAATATAATGTCATAATAAAATATTATATGGAAGTAAATATATACATATTATTCTATGTAATATTTATAATGAAATTATATTTATTATACCATTGGTTTCATAGAGTATGATAGCAGTCAATATATAAGGTAAGGGTTTTCACATATCGCATTTGTTTATGGATTATTCCTTATTCTTAGGTCATTTCATATGTTATGTGTATATACTACCAATAAATTTATATATCAGTATTATCAATAATTTTATGGTTATTTATGTTTCCATTTTATGGTATATCTATCCTATGGTTGATTTTTAAAAAATAAACAAAATTGTAAAGTAATTTTTTCATAATTTTTCTTTCATCGAGACACATGCCTTGTAATGCACTGATATTATTGAGGTGTATACGAAGAAATTTGAAACTATATATCCTGAATATCCATAATATAATGATATTTTTTTCATTAATTAAATTTTATTTTCCTACATGGTGAGTATTAATCAATGTTACCACATGGTAAATGTTTATTTCAATAATCTCATTGATTATGGAAATTATTTATGATTATGATTTAATTGACGAAATATTATGAACCATATTTCATGTGAAATCAATAATTTTATTATACTATGGATTTTCATGATATCATCATGTATTATATCTATTTTCTAAAGTTTCTTACTTATGTTAATTATGGGAATGTCTTTAAGAAAATCAAACCTCATTTCCCTCTATGGTCAAAAATCTATTTTTTTTAAAACACATACTCAAAAATGTTTTCAAGAAATGGTTTGTAAATTATATTTTTTGAACATTTTTATGTGAAGTTAATTTAAAAAATATTTATGGTTTTGAAATCATTCATTAAATATTTTCAATGACATTTTAAATGAATAGTGTTTTCAAAAATGTATTATGTTTTTTAAAAATAATTTTTCAAATTAGAAATGATATTTTCATAAATAATTTTTTTAATGATCATTAAAAATTATTTTAAATCCAAAATGACCTCTAATTATGTTACTCATACCCTTATATAGAAATGATATAATGGTTCCATTCATATTCTTTCATTGAAAGTTTTATGTTTTTATTACATGGTTTTAATGAAACATGGTTCTCATTCACTTGTTATATGATTATGAAACCTGCTTATTGTTAGTGATTATAGATTTATTAAATGATTATGAATCATGATTCTCTTCCATAGGTTATAATATTATTACATATTTAAGATACAAATTTCATTTCAGGGGTTATGATATTATTTTTATAATCTCAGGGCACACAAGTGTATAAGATCATTATGAGATGAGTGGGACCTATACCTCCCACCAATGAATTGGGTAATGATGTATATCTCATGTGATACACATGGTATAAATGGGTAGTGAATTCAGATTAGCAATGGAATTTTTCCTCTAAGATAGTATTGAGAGTGATCCTTGACTACTAAGATGGTCATGGGAGCGAACCCTGACTAACCAAATGGCATGATGAGTGAACCCATACAAATAATAAGTTCTTGGAAATAATTTTTCACATCTATGAAATTCATTTTATATGCATATATATCTTCCAAAAATTTTATAACTTATTCCTATGTTATGATTTAATGTCTTATGCTTCTGATTCCCTTGTGATTCATTTATTATTAACCTCAAATCCTTATTCCATGACTCATATATATGATCTTTAATATGAAAGGTACGATCTTGAAATTTTATTCTCATTTTCTCATACCCTTATTCTCATGTTATAATTATATATCTCCTTTCTAACCCTTACTAAGAATCTGAGCTCGATATTTCTTATATTTACTTTCCATAGGTTATGAAGAATGGTTTTAAGTATAAGTAATATAGGGTAATATCTTTGTGGGAAACATTGAAGATCATTTACCATTATATAATATGGTTTTCTACATTTCCCTTGACAATATACTATTATAGTCCCTAGTCTTGTACTTTGGTAATATGATGTATATTTATAAAAACTGATGAAATATCCTTGTTTATTATTCCTAGGTCTCTATAGTTTGAATCAATGAAAAGGTATAATAAACTGTTGAAACATTGTTGATAAAAAATTAATGAATCTCACCGGGATATTTATTAGGATATTTATAGGAATGTAACTAATTATATGATTACAGTGTCATAGATAAAAATTTATGTGTTATGATTTAGGAATCCTTTAATATATTTTTCATTATTATATGGTTTTCTTATATTGTAAGTGAATATGATACTATTCATCTTGGTTTTATTCAATAACTATAACTAGAAGGATCTGGGTTAATGTTGTATGTGATAGAGGATTTCTAGATCCACATCCAGATGGAATGATGACCCCAGAAATGGATATTTTCATTATTTGTTATGTCCAATAGGCTAGATACCCTGAGCGGGGGGTTAATTAGGGTGTGACAGCTTAAAACAACTGCCCCTTCTAATCATGTTTTGTTGTTAGACAAAACTCTCTTCTCTCTCCTTCCCAGTGAAGAGTATGAATAAAACATAAATCATGCACAGGACACATCGATTTTTACTTGGTTCACCCTCACTGGGCTACGTCCAAGGAGCATACACCAGCAGTATACCGATGCACCAATTTCACTATAAAGCGCACTGATTTTTACAAGTTCGGAGCGGACTCATTATCCCTCCTGGTTTACATCCACTCACAATATTAAAGCTCACTTCTCTCTCAACTGAAGTGTGCTCACTGCTTCTTCAGAAGATCCACTCACATTTTATAGACCTGTAGGTCTCTTCATTTTCAAGAAAGAATGAATCCTCAACTGTTGATAGATGATCTGTTGAAGTTCAATGTTCATTCACTGATGAATACTGCTTTACCACAAATGTTATGGGAAAATTCTAACTTTCACACAACCCTAGGGTGACTTGTGTTCCCTATTAACTAGTGCACAACCTCTGACTTTGTTGCAGAAAAACCAACTTGCGTGCCACACTTGCACGCCAAAACTTGTGCACCAAAACCTGCATGCTAAAACCTGAGTGCCAAAACCTGGGTGCCAAAACCTGCCCACCAAAACCGGCAGGCCAAAACCTGCATGCCAAAACATGCAGGCCAAAACCTGCGGGCCAAAACCTATGCTCAAAACCTGCGCACCAAAACCTGTGTGCCAAAACCTGTGCTCCAAAACCTGCGTGCCGAAACCTACACGTCAAAATATGCACACCAAATCCTCCGCTCCAAGACTTCCACTTGCGCTCTCAATGCTCGGATTTGATCTAAGTGTTGAGATCGTTGAGAAATGATGAGGGTAGTCTTCTAGTTATAGGATTTTTGAGGACTTGTGAACCAAAACCTACTCGTCAAAACCTGCACGCCACTTCTGGACTTGCGCGCCTCCTTTCCTTTTCCAAATTTTTTATGTTCTGAATTTGGAAAAAAATTCTGGCGTACAACATGAGAAACCTCCTTAACATAAGAGCACAATTCCCTTTTCCAAAAACACTTTTCCCCATTCTCCAAGAAAACTTCCTTTGTCAATAGTGTGAGCCATTGAGACTCACTTTGTCAACAAACACAACATAGAGCCTTGCATTATCAACAAAAAAATCATCTAAAAAATGATTCAATGATACATTGAGGGATATTTTCCCAACATTCTCCCCTTTTGGATTGTTGAAAACTCTTCTCAAAACAATTATCCATTCATTGAAACCTCATTAAGGCTTCATTCATCTTCATCCACCATTCGCCTCTTGCGATATAGATAGAAATCAATGATTTACTTAACACATACTCCAAGCCCACATGAGCAATGCTCGGCATGAGAAACAAGAGTATCATGAAAAGTTCATCTATGAGTCACTTCGTTTTTTACACAACAATTGATACCAACCTAATGCCAACTGAAATTTTCATACCAACCCGATATCAACCACACTTCTTCTTTTATCATGCTCCTCAGCTATTGTGATATATATTCTTTGATCGATCATGTCTACCATTGTCTGATTTACTTTTTTCCCACTATCTCACTACTCCCCCGGCTTCTCCCCATATCATTCATGATTTATCAAGTAGCCACACTATCTCCCCCTTGAACAATCACTTGTCTCCCCCTTGAACAATCACTGTTTTCTGCCCCTTTGTCAATGAAACCAAAGATCGCTCTTTTGCGGTCTGTAACAGGGTAAAAAAACATATTAGTGCATTAGTTAAAACAAAACATACCTTGATGAGAGGGGAGAGGTTCCATATTCACACTTTTTAAGGGTGGGGAGTCGAATGGACTCCGAGATACAATTGATGCCTCTCAAAATCTTCTTTGGGTAAGGCCTTTGTTAGAATATCTGCAACCTGTAGCTCTGTAGGCACATACTCCAACTTCAAAAGACCTTGCTCCACCTTCTCCTTGATGAAATGATATTTGATATCAATGTTATTTGTCCTTGAGTGATGAAATTTATATTTTATTCGATTGATAGCACTTGAGTTATCACATTTGATTCCGATCGGAGACTTCATTTCAACTCCCATATCTTCAAGCAGCTGCTTCATCCACAATAATTGTGTGCATGATTGAGTGGTTGCAATATACTCAGCCTCTGCGGTGCTCAGAGAAATGAAATCTTGTTTCTTTCTTAGCCAAGAAATACACAATCTACCAAGACAGAATGCTCCTCCTAATGTTGATTTTCTGTCATCTGCTGATCCTGCCCAATCAACATATGTATATCCCAATAACTCTGGCAGATATTTGTCATTATACATTAGACCGAAATCAACGGTGCCTTTGATATACAAAAGTATTATTTTTACTATGAGCATGTGGCTTTCCTTTGGATTTCATTGGTAAAGTGATGCTTGGAATGTGGGAAAACAATATCAGGTCTTGTTGCGGTCAGGTACAGTAAACTGCGGATAATCTGCCTGTATTTAGTGATATTTACTGCCTTGCCACTATCATCATTGGATAATTTCTTATGGGTAGCAACTGGAGTCTTCATCTCCTTGTAATTATCAATTCCAAACCTTCTCAGAACATCCATGGTGTATTTTGATTGAAAGACTAAAGTGACATTACTTCCTTGTGTCACCTATAAACCAAGGAAAAATGTCATCTCACCAATCATTGACATTTCAAACTCACTTTTCATGAATTCCAAAAACTGTTTTCACTAAGCTTCATCTGATCCACCAAATATTATTTTATTGAAATAAACCATCACCATCATCATTTGATTACTTCTGTTGTTGAAATAGAGATTGTAATCAACTCCCTCACGTTGGAAACCAAGCATCATCAAGTACTGATCAAGCCTTGAGTACCATGCTCTTGGTTCTTGTTTCAGCTGATACAACGCCTTCTTCAGTCTGAAACCTTGTTCTAATCCTCCTGAATGAGAAAACCATCTGGCTGCTCAATATACTCCTCTTCCTCCAGAACCTTGTTCAAAAATTAAGATTTGACGTCCATCTTGAAAACTTTGAACTTCTGTTGCACTACGATGGATAGAAATAATTTGATTGTATCCAGCCTTTCAACTTGTGCAAATGTCTCATTAACATATATTCCCTCGATCTTGGAGTACCCCTTGCACAATAGTCGTGCTTTATTCTGAATCACTATGCCATCTTCATTCATCGTGTTTTGATAGACCCATTTAGTCCCGATGACATTCTTTTCTACTGGCCCCGAAACAATCTCCCATGTCTGATTCTTCTCAATCTAATGTATCTCTCCATTCATTTCCTGAATCCAGTTTTAATCTTCAGCTGCATCAGCAAAGAATTTAGGCTCAACCTGAGATAGGAAAGATGCCTGATATAGTGACTTCATTATTCTTGTCTGGACTGGAGCTGACAGATCACCAATGATATTCTTTCTATCAATTTCAGCTTAACTCTTTGGCTTTTGTGTAGATATGGATTTTAATTTCTCATTCTCATCATCAGGATCTTCTTCTAAATCAACATCATCCACTTCTACTTCCCTACGTTGATTTCTTCCTAATCACTCTCATCAGGAAATTGTTCACTGTGTTATCGAATGATCTCCTCATTCACCACTACAGTGACATTATTGCTCTCAACTACTTTTCCCAGCCTTTTGTTAAAGTATTTATATGCCTTTCTTTTTCCTAAGTATCAAAGGAATATCCCCTCATCTTCTCATGATTCATATTTCTTATGTTTTTTCTTATTGAGGATAAAACACTTACTTACAAATATTCAAAAGTATTTCACCATTGGCTTATTTCTATACCACATCTCTTATGGAGTCTTTCCTTACTTTGGAAACAACAAATCCATGTTAGAAATTTAGACCGATTTCAAAAATTCTTCCTTCCAAAAAAATTCTGGAAGGTCTTTTTCAATGAGAATCATTATGGACATGTTATTGATGATCTGATTTCTCTTTTCAACCACTCCATTCTGTTGGGGAGTTCTTACTGAAGAAACTTGATGGCTTATCCCGTGTTTCTTGAGATAGCCTTCCACCTGACTGTTTGTGAATTCCATACCATTGTCAATACGAAGCTTCAAAATTTTCTGTCCAAGCATCCTTTCACACTCACTCTGGTACTGTTTTAAGTAGCTAAACACCTCCATCTTATGGGTAATAACAAATACCTATCCCATTCTGCTATATTCACCAATGAAAATAACCTAGTACCTCTTTCTGTCAGTTTCTCTTGGTGAGATTGGACCACAAACATCAGCACACACCAATTAGAGAACTCTTGTTGACTTCTTTTCCTTTTCCTTATATGCCTTTCTGATAATATTCCCTTATTGGAATGCATCGCACGTGTGAGTACGACCGCATGATAGCTTAGGGAGATCTCTTTATTCATCACACTTCACCAGATCTTCCATGGATGGTTGGAAAAGATGACCAAATCATTTATTCCAAAACATGTTTTATATCTCTCTCGACAGAAAACACATTTCTTCTTCTCCACTTACCAGGTAGAGATTTCCCTTTGTTCTTTTTCCCTATAAAACTGGTACCCCGTCTCTTCCTTTGATGATAAACATCTTCTTAGTAATCCTTATAGAATTTCCTGAGTCACATAGTTTACCTACACTAAGAAAATTCTGACTGAGGCCTTCTACAACTATGAAATCATCACGTCTCATCTCTTTGCCCCCAAACTTGGCCTTTCCTGAGCTAATAATCTTCAGGCCTTCATTATTTAGAAACTTTACAACTCATTCTTTGTCATATTCTATGCCTGTAATAAGATCCTTATTACCTGTCATGTGAGATGTGAAACCTCTATCAATGATCCACACACCAGGCCGATCTGATACTTTAAGGGAAATTTCTGCCACCACTACCTTCTCATCCTTTCTCTTCTTGGTCCATATTTTTGACTTCATAATTGACATAGATTGAGACATATAATATTTCTCATTGTATGATGGACCATCTTCAGCTTTCAAGACTGAAAATCTATTTTTCATTTTCAACTCACCAATTGGTTCATTAATCTGTTGCTTGCAGACATTTTGATTCTCCTTTGGCACATTCCTTTGTAGGGTCGAAGTGCAGAACCAAGCTATGTGCCCAAATCATCCACACCAAAAACAATGTCCTTCAAAATAAGTTCTGGAGAACCATTCTCTATTTGGCTACCACCTTTGTTCTTGTGTCCTTCAATATCTCTTGGCTATGGAACACACATACTGTGAATTTCCCATCATTCCGCAACAATAGCACCCGATGTAAGGTGCATTCCATGGAGTGACTTCTGCACTACGAGTTTCCCCTTGGGATCTATGAATATTTTGATTCTTCCTTCTTCCCAAATAAACCTTCAATCATGGAGTGGGTGCTTGATGTTTGGCCTCAATTTTCACAGCTTTATGTTTTTGATCAAGCCCTGAATCAACCTTAACATCTGAGATCAATTGCTTCTTCTTTCCTGCAGAACTACTACGCTCATATTTCATCTTTTTGGTCTTCGGAATGACCTACTTTCCCAAGAATGTGTTTGGAATCAATGGTTTTTACTGGTCTTTAACTTTACTCCACATACTGACAACATCCTCTTCAAGCTCTTCGATATGCTTGACGTGATACATCCTTGTTATTTTCAAGACATCGATCTCCCTTTTCTATTCATCATTCCTGAATTTATACTCACTAACTGATTCAGAGTTCTCTGGTGTTGATGACTTGAGTTTCTCAATTTCATCCATCAACTCAGACTTCTCTACTTCCTACTGCTTCATATAGAGTGTGGTGTCACAAAAAACTTTGTTAGATTTATTTGTTTTGTCTCTCCAAACATCTATCTCCTCAAGAGTAGCTTCTAACTCATCTTGCAAATCAACTCTTCCTTCAACATCTTCTTCTTCATTAATGTCGGTTTCATCCTTCTTCTGAGCACCACTTACAACTACCACCATAGAATTTTTTCCACGATCAATGCAGTTTTCAATCTCCTTATAATCTTCATCCTCAGACTCATATGAACATTCAAATTTTTGTGAAAGAAGATTCTTCTTCTTGAATAAATTTTTCTTGAAATGTTTTCTCCCTTTCACAAACACTGAAGACTTCTTCATTGGAATTTCAACTTCATCATCATCATTATCGTTATCTTGAATCATCTTGGGGCACATTGCTTCAAGATGACCAACCATTCCACATCTAAAGCATACTAGTGTAATTTTAGCTTTAATCTTTCCTTTTCCTCTTTGCAGATTTGAAGAAAGGACAGACATCACCTCATCTGTCTCATCTTCTTCTTTAGAATCTTCAATGGTGAGCTTCTTCATGGCCTCGAATGCAACTTCTTTTGATTTCCACTTTTCCACAGCATCATTATCAACATTTCTCATTTCATATGCAACTACTGTGTTGTTCAGGTTATCCACTGTCAACTCTTTCGATTCTTTATCTTCCAAAACTGAAACTTTCGGATTGAATCGAGGTGGATGTTTCCTCAAGATACGCTTCTAAATATTTATATCTTTAATAACTTCATAGAGACCTCACATGTCCTCTACAACAACATTTACCCTGTCAAAAAATGCATCAACAGATTCATTCGGGTTCATCATAAGGTATTCATACTTGTTCAACAACACTTGTAGATTCACTTCTCTGTCCTTTGTATCACCTTCATATATGTTCAACAGCTTTTCCCACATAGCATGTGATGTTTTTCATGACATCACCTTTTTATAAATAGAATTGTATAAGGCTCCCCCTAGAGCATTGATTTCCTTTGCATCAGCATTCAATTATCTTAACTTAACTTCTGATAAAGCACTACTATTAATATCAGTTGTGAAACCATGAATTGCTACTGTAAACACATCCATTCCCAAAGATTCGAAGTAGTGTTGCATCTGATTCTTCAATTGTTGAAAATTGTTCCCATCGAATATCGGAATCCCTTTATGATTAGTGACCACCATTTGAGAGAGAAACATTGATATCAACCTTCCTCTGATACCAACTATTTGGTCCAATAGGCTAGATACCCTGAGAGAGGGGGTGAATCAGAGTATGACATATTAAAACAACTGCCCCTTCTAATCTTGTTTTTCTGTTAGACAAAACACTCTTCTCTCTCCTTCTCGATGCAGATTATGAATAAAACATAAAGAATGCACAGGACACATAGATTTTTACTTGGTTCACCCTCACTGGGCTACGTCCAAGGATCATACACCGACAGTATGTCGATGCACCAATTTCACTATAAATCGCACTACTATTTACAAGTTCAAAGCGGACTCATTGTCCCTCCGGATTTACAACCACTCACAATATGAAAGCTCATTACTCTCTCAACTGAAGTGTGCTCAATGCTTCTTTAGAATATCCACTCACAGTTTATAGACATGTATGTCTCTTCATTTTCATGAAAGAATTAATCCTCAATTGTTGATAGATGCTCTGTTGAAGTTTAATGTTCATCCAGTGAGGAATATCGCTTTACCAAAGATGTTCTTGGAAAATTCGAACGTTCACGCAACCCTTGGGTGACTTGTGTGCACCTTTAACCAGTGCACAACCTCTACCTTCATTGCGGAAAAACCATCTTGTGCGCAACACTTTAATGCCAAAACCTACGCGCCAAAACCTGCATGCCAAAACCATTGCACCAAAATCTGTGCACCAGAACCTATAGGCCAAAACCTGCGCGCCAAAACCTGCAGGCCAAAACCTGGGCCCCAAAACCTACAGGCCAAAACGTGTAGGCCAAAACCTGAAATCGAAAACCTGGGCACTAAAACCTGCCAGAAAAAACTTTCATGCCAAAACATGCACACCAAAACCAACGCGCCAAAACCTACACGCCAAATTCTACGTGCCAAAACCTACGTGCCAAAACCTGCACATCAAAACCTATGCACCAAAACCTACACGCCAAAACCTACCTGCCAAAACCTGCACTCCAAGACTTCCACTTGTGCGCTCAGAGCTCGGATTCTCTATAAGAGTTGATCTCATTGAAAAATGAGTAGGGTAGTCATCTATTTATAGGAATTTTGAGGTCTTGTGCGCTAAAACCTACGTGCCAAAACCTACATTCCCAAACATGCGTGCCAAAACCTGTGTTCCACTTTTGGACTTGCGCACCACCTTTATTTTGACAAAATATTGATGTTCTTAATTTGAAAAAAAATTCCTGGCATACAACATTAGAAAACTCTTTAGCACAAGAGCTAAATTCCCTTTTCCAAAAACACATTTCCCCATTCTCCAAGAAAACTCCCTTTGTCAACAGTTTGAGTCATTCAGACTCGCTTTGTCAACAAACACAACATGGAGCATTGAATTTTCAACAATCACAATCATCTCAAAAATGATTCAATGATACCTTGAGGGATTTATTCGCATCATTATTTATAATTATCTGTTAGGATATAATATTAACAACTTGAAATTATGTGATATTCCAGACACATAGAATAAGTGGAAGAATGTATTTTATAAAATATCATGTGGTAAGTAACATATAATAATAACTAATCATCTTCCAACATGTCATTTTGGTTGTATGAGAATCCTTAAGGATATATCAAACATAGAGGAGGTTGTTATCTATGTGAAAAAAATGATTAATAGAGTGACAAATTATTAATGAGTTCAATGTCTTATCTATGAAGGACATGGGAATGACCCAATTCAATAGCCTAAACTGAAAATTTACTATTAGGATAAGTAAAAAACTATTCCATGTCAGCCATTAATATCAAATTATTAAAGTTTTTATGTATTTGGATTCATGAATTATGAAGGGTGAATTATGTAATTTTTTTCAATTTATTTTATCCCTAATAATATAATTTTTAATGGTTATGATGTAGTATAAAAGTGATTTAATGGAAAGGTGATGTTATTGGGAATCACTTGATTATGGAAAACATAACCCTTAATATGTTCTTTATGTCAAGAAAATTGTGTTTTGATAAGGATTTGTAGGATATGAATACCTAAATTGGATTTTATTGAATACCTTGTAACCAAATAAGGATTTGTTGAAAATTTGTTTATTCTATCATTGAGAAAGATGAAAAAAAAAATTAGTTAATAAATTTATATTTTAGTCTTTTAAATAAGGAAACATTAATGTTTTCAACAATGATTTTTGGGAATTTAAGTTATTAATATGTTTTAAGAGAACACATGAAAAGTGTATTCCCATGTTTAGTGTGTGAAAAATAAGAGCTACATTATGATGTAATGGGGGTCAAATCTAATTTTTTTGAGAATTTTAGTAAAACTATTTAAATGTTTCAGTCATTTATTATTAATTTTGGTTGTAATGTTAACCATTTATTGAGTGATTTATGTAATAAATTATATGAGGTTTTAGATATTCAAGTACAATAATTACATATGTTGATTTGTGCATATTCGGGAAATTGTGAGAATTTTTTTGTTTTCATAAAAAAAATGGAATTACGTAAAATTCTAATTATGGATCTCATGATCTACTAATGTTTCAGTAATTTCAAAATTCCCCTTAATATCAAAGAATAATAAATGAATTGGAATTTCATCCATACACAGTAAGTGTGTATGATTTTTCATATGAAATGAAATAAAATGAATTAAGTATATTACATAATGTTCTTATATAGTAAAATAATTAATCATATCTAGGAAAATGATATTGAAAATTCTTTATCATAATACCTTTTTTTCAAATGATGGTCTTATAAATCAGCATAGGTTTTGGGTTTTTAGGACCTTAAATTTCTATTAATAATTTAATTTCTGGTGATAAATGGCCTTTATCACTGTCTATTATTATTTACACTCTTCCTTCATGTCAAACATTCAATCACAACTTATGATCTCCTTTGGGGAAACCTAGTTATAATTTAAATTGTGTAACTCTTATGTTTATATTATTGATTTTAAAAGAATGTTATTGTATTATTTTTTAGCATATTAAACCACTAAAAAGGTATATGAATTTTGAGGGGAATTTATTTTTAAATTGAGTCAAATGTAACACCCTCATATTCTCTAATTTGTTTTGAATTATTTTAATCATTTCGGTATTAGTTATTTTATAGAACACAAAATATATATTTTTTATATGAAATCACTGTGTTCAGATATTGGTATACGCATAAACATGTTAATATTGTACTACATAAAACACTTATATTTTAGTGTGGTATAAACAACGCTATATTTGGATTGTATTAGAATCAATATTAAATGCCTCTGATAGTTTTCATTACATGAAAGGAAGAGGTTTACCAAACTACATAATAATATTAAAACTATTATTATAATTTTATTATGGCATCACCAAACCCGTTAGATTGTAATCAATGAATAATACTGAATTAATAATGAAAATATCTTTTACACATGTATTTTAATTGAATCCATTGGTTATCAATTAGTCAAAGTGAATATAAGAACTATTTGTGTTAAACTACATATTTAGGAAGAAATATTTTCAATGTAAAAACATTATTTTATATGAAAAAATTAAAATAATATTTTCTTGTTAATGGTTTCATTTAAAGTTATATATATTACATCAAATTTTTTTATAATAATACTATATATTTGAGAGATATTAGCTAATAATAAATCTAATTTTCTGAATTAAAAAATTTTATTTTTCAAAAAAGTATGTTTACCCTCTTTTAATGGATAACACATTTTAAATCAAGTATTTTAACTTTCTATTTATTTTCTTATCAAATAATAACTATTTTTTAAATAAAAATATAAAATTTTTATTTCATTAAATTATTATAATTTTCCTAAGAAATTACACTTTTTAATCAAGAGTGAAATCACTAAATATTAATTCAAAAATGTTTTATCATCTAATTTATTAATATACATAAATTTATTTTAAATTTGATTTTAAAGTATAATTAGACTAATTATACATCATAAAATATAATTTATATCATTATAATATTTTTTGAAATAAAATTGGATATAAAAACACTTCTATCATTTGAACATTTCAACTTTTACGAAAAGTTATCTAGTTCCTTCAATGAGATTGATTTATATTAATTTGTTCAAGTTATGTGATTATAACCAAGAAAAATGGATTCCATATTTTCAATTATCATTATTTATAAAATATAATATTAAAAACTATGTTTTTTACCAATGTGATTAGCGAATGTAATTTAAAATTATTACATAATTTAAGGTAAAAATGAGTTTACATAGTGGTTAATCTTTAATAATAGTGGGCCAAATGTCGAAAAAAATGTAAAAAACTATTTCATAGACATATTTACATCACAGAATCACCATAATAAGATATTGAAAATGTTTTAGGCACAATATTTATGTTGGACCTCTCTATATTGTTTTCATTTTTATGTTTAATATATTTATATTCCTCCTCCTGTATAAAAGGGCACATAACCCCCTCATATACTAATGCATATCAAGACACTTGAGATAATATAAAACCTTAAAAAATAATCTCTCAACTTCTCAAACCTCATCTTAGATCCACCATATTTTTAATACACTTAACAAATATAGGACTATGGGGATAACAAAAGGAATTTACCCAAAAAAAGATGTAACACCCTTCCACTGGAAATTTTCATTTAATTCATTATACACCACCTGAATTATTATTATTTAATAGTAATATAATAATATATTTTTCCTACATATAATGATTTGTGTTTTTTAAAATTCCCACCTATAAATACACAAAATTCCATTTAATGAGTAAGGAACATATCATTCATTTGTATGGTGGACTACCTCCTCACGAAACAATGCCATTCTTTTTTTTCCTATACCACCTATCATTGATGGATTTATTATTTACATAATATTTTTATATATTATATATGATATTTATGATTTATTTATTCTTTAGTGAATTATTATATAACACATACCTCTATTCTTTTTCTATTTTTTTGTAAATACGATAACTTCATTTGTGGACATGTAGAATACTGCCTCTTTGAAGCGATGTGATTCATTCATATAGAACATGTAATGTATTAAGGATGGGATAGTAAATTTATATATTAAATAGGAAATAATAATTATAATTTAATTTCATAATATATATACATATATTTCATTTACATTATTTCATTCAAAATGATAATAAAATTGAAACAAAATTCAAGCGTACACATGAGATATTATCTCCATGAACGGTGTATTAAATTTTATATTTTTATATTTAATAGTATATGATATGTATTTATATTATGAATATATATTTTATACATATCATGTTTTAAATTCTAGAGATATGAAAATAATGATCTATTTGATAGGATTAGGAATAATAAGTCAAAACATATAAGATAAACAAAGAAGATATAACCTAAAACATAACATTAATAATAAATTGTTAATAAACAGTTAATATAATGTCATTATTAAATCAAATATGGTATTAGATATAATAATGTTGATCTATAATATATTTTAAATAAATTTTAATTTTTTATACATGAGTTTTGAATGAATACAACATGATTTAAGAAATAAGGAAAGGGTTTTATCATCACATTTTTTACTATGATTTTTATTTTTTATTTTCAATATGTTTATTTTGTGTGGTTTATAACAAAAACATGAATATATTCTTTGATTATTATATTTAATTTTATTAGTATTTACATATCTACTTTACTTTCTCTCTTCAAATTGGATTATTTTTCAAGTGGTACCAAATTATTAAAGTAAATTGGTCTCAATTTTCATTTTATAAGACACATGCCATGTTATGGACCTAAATTACAATACGATGTTTATAAAATAACCTATGAAATGTTATATAATTTATATCATACATTTCATGAAATTTTAATATTCATGTAATTTCATTTACTTACAATGGGAATATGATTCATTGTTACAATGTGGGAAGTGTTTATTGTAACAATATCATTTATTAGGAGGATTATTTTTCATTATTCTTTCATTCATGATTAATTATTATCCATGTTACAAGAAAACTGATTAATTTTTTAAACTATTTTTTTATTTATATGCACCTGTATCTATACCATTTCCTAAATTTTTGTACTTCTTTTACTTATGATAGTATTTTTTAAGAAAATCTTACCTCATTTCTATACTTGGTCAGATATCTATTTTGTCCAAAAAAATAACTTTTTGTTAAAATATATTAAAAAATTATTTTAAAAGGATATTTTAAAATATTTTTCTATTAATAAATATTTGAAAATAATAATGGTTTCTAAATATTCTTTTATAAATTTGTAATTCTATTTTTAAATAATATGATTTTTAAAAAAAATGTTCTTCTGTTTTAAAAGGAATTTTTCATAAATGAAATGATAAATTACAGAAGAAATTTTTTTAAATGATATTTCCCAAAAAACTCCATTCAATATGACATTCATTTTTGTTACTCATTCCATAATGGGTAATGTTTTTGAATATTCAATCCTTATTGTTTCTTTGAATATATTATGTTTTGAGGGTATTATGTTTATAAATCCTTTATGATAGGATTATATTTTAATGATGCCCATTTCATTTCATGGGTTATGATATGTTTTTTATTTTCTTATTGAACATGTATGTATGATTTCATTATGAGATGGGTGGGACATATATATCCCAAAAATTGATCGGTTAATGGTTTATATCTCATGGGATGGACATGGATGTAAAGGGGATTGAAATCAATTCAGTAAAGTAATTTGATGGCTAATATAGTCTGGGTTGTGAACCTTGACTACTAATATGTTCATGGGAGGGGAACACGACTACCAAGAATGTTTTTGGAGTGAATCCATAACACAATAATGGAGACGGTAAAATCCTTGAAAACATGGAAATCAATTTATAAGCTTGTAGGTCATCAAAAAATTATTTTCCTTATTCATAGTATATGCTTTAATGGATTATGATCATGATTCCCATATGATTCATGACTTATGAATTACCAATTTTTATGACATTCCTCATGTATATGATCATTAATATGTATGGTCTGATCTCCAAATTTTATTCTCATGTTCTCATCTCTTACGGTCATGGTATACATATATATATCCATTATTTACCATTAATGAGCTTCTAAACTCACCCTTTCTTATTTTTCCCTTTCCCCAGGTTATGATGAATGGTTTTTGATAGATGTAATAAAAGGGGATATCTTTGTATGAAATATTAAAGATCATTCACCAAGTTAGAATAATTTTTTACATGATTCCATTTACACTAAAATATAATGTTCCCCCCATATATATATTTGTAATTTGATATGTATTCATAATAAATGATGTAGTACACATGTATATAAACCAACCTTCACTATAAATTGTTTTTTTTATATACAATATTACAAATTTTAGGGGTTATAAGAATACATAATTTGACCCAAACAACAATAACAGTTATAAAAGAAATAATATATATACATAAATAGAGTGAATGAATCAAAATATATGAATAATCATAAACATAACGAGCACATTATTTGTTACTCATGAAATCACCCTAATATTTATCTATTTCATGATTTGAACTATGATGGTTTTCAAATAAATTTCAAATATTTTTCTCATATAAATATGGATAGATAATGTCATAGTGGTTTATATTCATAATCAGATGTTCTTTCCAAAATATAATGGTGGTTATTATATATTTTCTAAATATTATGAAAAGAATGTCACTTAATATAATATATATATATCATCATTAGGTAATCGTATATAAAATAATAATGATATATCGAATTCTTTTTATCTACAAAAAAATAATGAAATTATGATTGGGTAATTTAAAATAATCTTAACATGTACTATTGTAAATAATTAACTATATCAACCAAATAAGGAAATTGTGAATGGTTTATCATAAATCTTTAAAATAATATAATGTTATACTGGTTATCCCATCTATAAATTATACAACTTTTTATTTTATCATCACCAATCCTATATAAAAATATAATGGTAAATAACATAATACCTTAAATAAAAAGGAAATTGTGAATTGTACATCACATTTTATATTAACAATATAATGGTGAATGTTCTATAACCTATATAAAATATTTAAATAGTAAATTATTCCCCATATAAATTATCTATAAATATAATTTTGATCTTCTTATTACCTAATTGATATGAAAAAAGAGAATAAGTAATCAATAAACTTCCTTAGTATATAATAGTGGATGGGTTTTCACAGGTATAAAATGTTGGAATACTGAAAATATCATCGACAATACTACTAATACTAAAATTGAAAATTCGTTATAACAATTTTTAAATAATTTAAATATGAATGTGTTATTATCACCGCTTATTTAAAATTTTATAAAGGTTTTATCTTCTATAAAAAATAGTGATCGTGATATCACCATCAGACATAAATATTAAAATGGTTAATAGGGTAACACGTCCATTAGATAATTAAATAGAGAATGGGTCTTCAGATTTTTTAGAATCATACTATAAATGAATCATTATTTTATCATACCATAAAAATAACTTCTTTATAATGAACGAATACATAACACAGTTCATATTGTGAACCCCTGAGTTAGAGGACCATATTCTATCCTACCCATTGGTCATCATAATGCATTGCTTATGAAGAAATATATTATAATGAAATAAAAATCAAAGAATTCTATAGACCAAAACTATGTATTTGGATCTATTTCATATAATATTTTGTGAATAAAATACTAATGAAATAAATTCCAACCTGTATATTAATATAATTAACCAAATTGGATATGTATATGTATTAAATACACTTAGGGGTTCTCCCATCCAAGTATAAACCATTCATTCATGGTTGCAACTACCCTAGTAAAACATTACCATTTTAATGACATCATAAATGATTTTTTTATGATGGGGACACATTTATTTCGATTACTACATAATTGTGTACCATTTTTTTAGTTCCATGATATATTATTTGTGATTTTACAATAAATTTCAAGTAACATGGATTATCAATAATTATTCAAGTTAACACATTATTGAATATAAATTTGAGATTACAGCTTCATGAATGTTTATTGGTGAATCCAATAATGTGTAGAATATTTGAAAATAATATATCTTTATTTTAAATGAAATAAATGATATTAATACAATATTGGATGTTTATTATATATATATATATATTAACATAGTACTATAATTTCCATTTTAGGTTTTACATGTTTCAATTAAAATAATGGAAATATTTTATTATTTAATTTGAGTTGTTCACATATTTTCTTATGTAAAATTCAATGTATCTAAGAAAATTGAATTTTTAAGAGTTTCATATATATGTTTACAATTAAAAGGAATATAATTTTTTAAAATGGTTACTCATTTAATATAGGTTGGTAAAATATAATAAGGTTAGATGGTTGAATGTGTATTCCAATTCATGGGGACATTGTATTAAATTTGTATTATTCTTTAATGGATGATAGATGAAATAAGAAAGAAATATATACATATCAACCCCCCAGAGTAGATAATCCAAATCATATGGATAACTGAGTGGAAATAATGGTAAGAAAAACTATAGTTTCAGAGATGATGCAGGTCGTTTCATTGGTAGACAAAACTTGAAAGAGAACATGGAAATTCTCAGAGGAGTAGTTTTACTATGTATCATAACATTCTATACCATTCGAAAGGGAAATACCCAAGAGATTTTAATCATATACAATTTCAATATCAAATAATTAATAAGATGAACACCTGATAAATATATTTATTTGGAATAGATTGGCATGGGTATTATAAACAAATAATATGTCATCATTGATGTTAACAAAAGTAATATTTTTTTAAAAAAACATCATTGTCACATAAAACTATAGATCAAAGTGCTCCAAGAAATAGTCAGGAAACATGTTCAATTTCATATTTATCACGCCATAACGTAGCTGATGTGCGACTTGCAGAAGAGCTATAAAACAGCGCGGAAAGCACGCACCTTAACCTTGTATGCGGTCAGTGCCGGGTGGCACGGTCCGAGCGCGGCTCACCCAACCGCACGCTCGGTGGCACACGAGTCATGCAGTTGAGTGATGTTTAAGATAAATAATATTTTTTTGTTATTGGGATTGTTAAATTATTATTATTATTATTTATATTGTCATTGATATTTGATTTTTTATTGTTATTTTTATTTTTATGATTATTTATATTGATAATAAATTTTATTAATATTATCATTATTATGGTTAATATTATTATTATTATTTTGAGTTTTGTTGTTATTATTATTGTTAATTATTATTGTTACTATTATTATTATCATTTTTTATTAATTTTTTGTTTCTAACCATAGCAGCCACTTTTTTCCCTCCCCCTCTTTCCTATTCACTCCTATCCCTTTCTCCCTGTTGCAGCGTCGTAGCGCCCCCTAGAACCCTCAGCTCCCTCCATCTCTCTCTTCTGCTAGAATTGTAGCATCGCATCCCAGCCACTTCTGCTTGCTCCAATTCCCCAGCGCGGCGAACCTCTCCCACTCCACTCCCTTCTCCACACATCACACTTCCCTGCCTGGCGAGCCTCCTGCCTGCTCCAGCTCCTTTGCTGCACCGGCCTCCCATCGGCCCTCTTGCCCTGCACCAATGTCTTGCCTGGCCGGCCTCACCCCTCCGACATTGAGTTGCGCCTCCCTGCCTTGTAGTCGTCTTCCTCCCCATGGTCACCATCTAGACCACCTTTCCTCCCCCTCTCGGACCCGGCGCACCTCCAGTTCACGCCTCATGAATCCACACCCCTTCCAATGCGTGCGACCTCTCCTCTCCGAGCAGCTCCATCCGGCCAGAGAAACCCTGACGCAGCGCCCTTTCCTTTAACCACCATCCACACACCCTCACATTATCTCCTTGCTCTAGCGTGCACCCGAAGCACCTCCTGCTCGAATCTGCAATGCCCCTCTTGTTGTGCACCCCTGCTATCGATGCTCCCCATGCCGGTGCGATTCCTCCAATGAAACCCCTCCTTTATTCCATTTTTTCAGAAGCTTTCATGTCCAATTATGAGTTTTAACCACTTGTTTTGGATTTTATCTCCTTGGTTAGGATTCCTCTTTGCTTCTTCATGGTGCGAATGTGGTGCGAGTGTGTTTTAACCCATTTTTTGTCAGAAGCTTCTACATGTCGGTAAGTGGTTCCATGCCATATCACTATTGGATAATCTTAATATTCTTAGTGTAAATTATAAATGTGCTTCTTGGTTTCATTTTGTGGTGCATATGCTATTTTTTAGAATGGTTAGTGTGTTGGTTAGTTAGAAATAAATTTCTGATTTAAGAAATGACAATGTCTGGTGTTGTTTTGGTGAAATATTTTCCAAATAGGTGTTAGGGGCTGTTTGGGTGAAGAAAACTATGTTATCAAGGTTATATGAGTTGTGTATTCATAAGTGTGAATTTACAATGATAAGAGAATTATTTTGTGCATGTAGTCTTTGTTTTGAAATCTTGTAAATAATTAATTTGATTGTGTTATGCGGAATATATTTTAAAAATTTTGGGATGTGTGAGTGATTTTTAAATTGTTTTCTTTAGGTAAAAACATGTGTACTTCGATGTTAGGCCTTGTGGAATTGTGGTTGAGATTTCTTTTTTCTTTTTATAAATTGAGAAATGGTTTATTTAAGTGGTGTTTTGGATGCGAAACCTGGTTGGAAGGATTATTGGGGTTGTTTGGTAGGTGCGAAATGTGTTTTTAAAGTCTTCGAGGGGTGTGTATATTTAGATGGTGATTTTCAAAGTAAAATGAGCCACTTTGTTTGTGTGGCCTTGTTTTGCACATTTGATTTGAAATTTCAAATTGTTTAAATAATGGAAAACAAGTCGAAGTGGTTTATTAAATAGTTAAAAGGACATGAGTTTTATTTCTAAAGTGGGTCGAGAGGGTTCCTTTGCGTCGTTTGTTCGTTTGGATTGTCATAAGTCAGTGGTTATGGGTTTTTAGTTGTTGTGTGTTTGTTGCAGCGCGTGTTGGTGAGGAAAATATATAATTTTACGGTCATCGACTAGCACGTGTTTGTGCCTCTCTGTGAGGCGTGACGCGCCATTGTGTTTGGACAGCAAGTCGAGGTAGGTCCCCCACTGCACTCACCATTAAATTTATAATTTATTAATTTTTTTATGTTTTTTTAATTTTATTAAATGATAAATATTATAAGATAATTAATTTCAAAATGATTATTTTGTGTAAAAGAGTCATTTATTTTATACACGACACTTGAAACATGGTCTTGATGAGCGGACACCCAGTATTGAAAGAATGCTCGTTTGTCCTTTAAACATAATTCACAGAATTTCAAATGTAGTTCTAGTTTTAAAGATAAATGATTTATTCTGAACAAGTGTTTTGGGTTTTCTTAAGAAATGAAGTTTTTCTTTAAAATTGGTGATGGATTGTTTGGAACGTTAATAAAATAAATTATTTTGGAAAACCCACTCAGGGGTAAGCTTTGGTGTGCGTTGATTTCATGAGCTGTATGTGATTTTTTTGCATCGTGACTGATTGATTTACTTTGTGGACACACCCCTTTTTATTGTTTGTGTTGACATGGGAACCTAGCATAGTGAGTGAATCTTCTGAGAACGATTGTCGCACTAGTTTATATTATGCGCTGGCTAGTGGCCCCATAGTAGGGGAATACTGAGTTATTGCTGCTATGGGGACTGGGCTCCTCGGTTGGGCTATGTAGGTCTATACCCAGTGTTAGGGCGTTATGACGTCATCAAGTTAGAGCATGCTTTCAGGATGAGTCACATGTATGGTATGTTCTGGATTGATCATGATCTCCTAGGTTCGACCCATGTTTTTATTGAGTGTTTATTTGTATGTGGCAGACGGTTGAGAGGTCTAGTTTTGTTTTTGGCCCATGTGGGCAACTTTTCCTATTTCCCTTAGTGTGTTTTGTGTGTTGTGTGTATTTTTCCTTTTTACTAACAAAAAAAATTGGATTTCTAAATTGATTCGCAAAAAAATATTTTAAAATGGAATGCACCTATTTCTTTCAAGAACTAGACTTGTTTTTATATTATATAGGGAAATGGGCTATTACTTTTTTTGGAAATGAAAGTGTGTGTGGAAACCAATATTTTATATAATTTAGTTCAAACATGGAGTTGATAAAATCTTTATTTAGTGGTAGTTCATTGGGAATAGATTTATCAGGCTAGCCTATTGAGTTTTAATATACACGCCTATTGTGTTTTCATTTTTTAGTTATGTTTCAGGTTCCAGCTTTAGTTGTTCGCCTTGACAGACGATGGTTGTAGTATTGGAGGAGTGACCCACGGGGTCACGTGGAGTTTTGGTCGTGGTCAGGTTAGTAGCATTGTTGGTAGTTCTTTATTTATTTTCTTTTGTTATATTTATTTATGCTACTTATTTTATTTTATCTTTTGCCAAATCATTCCCACCTGCTTAATTTTGATGCCTTGCACTAGTTTCTAGCCTGTGGGGATTGAGAATGCCCCTTGGGCCATGCCGCGGGCCGTCTTGGGTGACTATTTGAGGGTCAACCCGGGTTGGTTTGTGTCAAAATGGTATCAGAGGCAGGCCCTTGTTATTCGAGATGTCCGGTATGTAGAGATTAGGTGTGTCAGAACTCGAGAGGTAGGTACGGGAAGAACGTCATGAACCCTCACCCATTCCGAACCTCTAGTCTCCGTGGGTAGTCCGGGAATTGAGTTCTTATCTCGTTATGGTTTTTTTTGGATTGAGGGATGACAACGGAGGTAAACCAATGTTACATCGTGATCTCACATAGAGTAGTGACCCATGTGGAGTCTGGGTACACGGTTTGAATTCATCCTAGTTGTTGACGCTTTATTAGGTTATGGCCTACTACCATGTCGCCAGGTTAAGTGTGACCGCTAGTCCCTCACCCCGATGGTTTTATGAAAGTTGAGTGTCGTTTTTGTTTTGGTTGGTGTAAGTGTGTTTTTGGAAATGAAAAGGGTTTTTGAAAATGGGACTGATTTCTTTTAAATGACATTAAATTTATGAAATGGGTTTTAAAACTGAAATCCTTCAGTTTGGAAAACTGGTGTTTCCGTGGAATTTGGTCGAGAATGGTTTGGGGTGAAACCTCATGTATGACTTATGAATGTTTGCACATGTGAGAGGATGTGTGGAAAGTGCATGTTGGTGTGTATGAATGAATGTAGATGAAGACATGTGCAATGGTTCATGGGATTATCTAGGTGTGTTTGAAATTAGAGGGTTGACCTTGTTTTCTAAATTGGATTTTATAGAGGAAAATTATTTTGGCAAGTGATTTTGGTTTGAAAAGTGGATTTGGTATTTGGATAGTGGTCTTGAAAGAAAGAGGTTTTGAAATAAAAAAGGTAGTTTTGGAATCTAAAATGGAATGGGAATTTTGGACAAGGAATTTTGGGTTGTGGTTTTGGTTGTTTGGGTTTTTTGAGCTGGTTGTTTTTAGATGAGGGTGCTTTATTGATGTTGCTTTGATTGATATCTGTTTCGGATTGGTGTTATAAATGTTGATCAGAAATGCCGCCCGGAAAGGTCTCCAGAGTTTTGATGTGTCATGCCTAGTTTTTGAACTTTCTCAGACGTTGTTTGTCCTTCATTGTGATTGGAGTCTGTTAGAGACAATGGAGTGGATTGAAGAGGTTGAGCACATCATCAAGGTATTGGGAACTCCCGATGTTGTTAGAGTGCATGATGTTTTGGGTCTATTCGATGGTCCAGATCTGGATGAGTAGGAGTTGTTCTCCCCATCATTACTACAAGTTGGGATGATGTTGTATGCCCTTAAACCTATCTCCATTCAAAGGATTATACTTGTGGAGGTGAAGATAAAGACAATGGAATAGCGCATGCTTGTTCAACATTGCCATCAGACGGTGAAAGCGTATGTTGACCATTTCAAGGATCTTGTGTCTCTTTTTTGAGGGGTAGTGTCATAGGACTGGATGAAGACTTCTCCCTTCATCAAGGGTCTTCGTCCAATGATCATGGATCATGTCCTACCTTTTTGGGATAATCACTTTTGAGAAGTTGGTTCATGATGTGTTCTTAGCTGAGTTGGTTTCCGGAATGCAAACGGTTGGAAATCCATCGTATCCAGTTTCTCGTGAAAGTCCCCCATCTGACGAGCAGAGGGTGTCATGTAAGTTTGTTTCTAAAGAATTATTTGTAGTGGATCTAACTTCCAGTTTGTTGGATAGTCTAATGGTGTACCATCAGTATGGGCGTTTAAGGCATACAAGCCGTCATGTCACACCCCTCCGAAGACGTGCCATAATTGCAGGTGTTTGGATCATCTGGAGAAGCTTTGCAAGAAGTGCCGCCTGAGGAAGACACTGTGACTAGAAGATTGCAGTACCTGACTGTGAGGCAGGAGATGCTTCAACCATCAGAGCCCCAACCACAGGTCTTGTGGTGAAGCTCGCGTGCAGTCAGGAGTTGTCGGGGGTGTGAAGCCTCAGTTCAGGTTTTGGTGTTCCGTGTTTCCAATGAAACATTTAAAGTCCTTCCGTTCTCATCCTTCCACTGTTAAATTTTTGGCATTGTTGTAGGTTTATTGTGTTGTCGTGAAGTTGGGATGAACATGTACGTTTGTAATCCCAACGGTCTTGTTTGTCTAATTATGGTGTTCTGGATCATGCGTTTTTTTAAGTATGTTTGGACCTTGTGTGGGTTAATCATGGTTTAGCGGTGTTTGTTTGGAGATATAAGTTCCTGTGGAGGAGTCCAGGTTTGTAGTAATTCTTGGAATTTCCACTTTAGTTATGTTCTGCTCAGAGTTTTTCTATAGTGTTCGGGCTTTCATTGGTCTGAGTCGAGAGCTCCAAGTTTGGCGGAGGTGTTGCTTCGCTCGCGGTATGGAGGTTAGTCTGGATCAGTTGGGAGTTCCCTTGTCGCCCCCTCCTTCCCAAGGTGGTATGTTTGAGTGTTAAAATTTGCACACTAGTTGAGTTCTTATGGTGGGGAGAACCCTCTCGTGTTTGCCCCTTCACTTATGTTGTGGTTTCTTCTGGTTTTATTTGGGCATGGATTCTTATGTTGTATATCGTTTGACTGGGAAACTTTCTGGGGGCAGAAAGTGTCTGTGGTGGGAAGAATTGTCACACCCCGACCAAGCTGATGCGCAACTTGCGCAAGAGTTATAAAACAACGAGGCAAGAACACACCTTAACCCTATATGCGGTCAGTGCAGGGTGGCACGGTTCGAGCATGGCTCACCCAACCGCAAGCTCGGTGGCACATGAGTCGTGCAGTTGAGCAATGTTTAAGATAAATAAATTTTTTTGTTATTAGGATCATTAAAATATTATTATTATTCTTATTTATATTGTTATTGATTTTTTATTTTTTTATCGTTATTGTTATTTTTATGATAATTTTATTTTTAATAAATATTATTAATATTATCTTTATTATGGATAATTTTATTATTATTATTTTTTGTTTTATTATTATTATTATTGTTGTTGTTTCTGTTATTATTATAAATTATAATTATTATTACTATTATTATTATCCTTTTTTATTCTTTTTTTCTCTAACCCTAGATGTAACTTTTTTTTCCTCCCCCTCTCTCCTATTTTCTCCTCTCCCTTTCTCCCTGTTGCATCGTCATAGTGCCCCCCTGGAACCCTCTACTCCCTCCCTCTCTCTCTTCTGCTCGAACTGTAGCGATGCATCCCAACCGCTCTTGCCTGCTCTAGCTCCCCAGTGTGGCCCACCTCACCCACTCCTCTCCCTTATCCTCACATCACACTTCCTCACCTGGCGAGCCTCCCACCTGCTCCAGCTCCTTTGCTGCATCGACCTCCCATTATCCCTCTTGCCTCGTAGTAGTGTCTTGACTGACCGGCCACATCCCTTCGATATCGATCCACGCCTCCCTGCTTTGTAGCCGGCTTCCTCCCCATGTTAACCATCTAGACCACCTTTCCTCCCCCGCTCGGACCCAGTGCACCTTCGGTTTACACCACATGAACCCCACCCCCCCCCCACCCTCTTCCAGTGCATGAGACCACTCCTCTCTAAGCAGCTTCATCTGGCCAATGACACCCCGACGCAGCGCCCCTGCCTTGAAGCCACCATCTACACTCCCTCCCATAGGCTCCTTTCTCCAAAGTGCACCCGACGCACCTCCCGCTGAATCCACAACACCCCTCTTGTCGTGCACCCCTGCTGCCAACACTCCCCTTGTGGGTGTGATTCCTCTGATGAAAGACCTTCTTTATTCCATTTTTTTAGCGGTTTTTGGGTCCAATTATGAGGTTTAACCTCTTTTTTGGGTTTGATCTCCTTGGTTAGGATTCCTCTTTGCTTCTTGGTGTGAATGTGGTGCAGGTGTGTTTTGTGCCATTTTTTCGGATGCTTCTACACGACCATAAGTGGTTCAATGCCATAGCACCATTGGATAATCTTAATATGCTTAGTTGAATTTATAAATTTTCTTTTTGGTTTCATTTTGTGGTGCGTATGCAATTTTTTAGAATGGATAGTGTGTTGGTTAGATAAAAATAAATATCTGATTTCAAAAAATGACAATGTTTGGTGTTGTTTTGGTGAAATATTTTCAAAATGGGTTTTAGGGGTTGTTTCGGTAAATAAAACTATTTTTTCAATGGTATTTGAGTTGTGAATGCTTAAGTGTGTATTTCCAATGATTAGCGAATTATTTTGTGCATGTCATCTTTGTTTTTCAATCTTGTAAATAATTTATTAGATTGTGTTAGTCGGAATATATATTGAAAATGTTGGGATGTTCGAGTGATTTTAAAATGGTTTTTTTAGGTAAAAACATATGTACTTTGAAGTTAGGCCTTGTATCATATAGTTGAGATTTATTTTTAATTTTTATAATTTGGGAAATGGTTTATTTAAGTGGCGTTTTGGATGCGAAACATGGTTGGAAGGATTTTTGGTGTTGTTTGGTAGGTGTGAAATGTGTTTTTAAAGTCTTTAATGTGTTTGTATATTTAGATGGTGATTTTAAAAGAAAAATGAGTCACTTTGGCTATGTTTCCTTGTTTTTCACATTAGATTTCAAATTGCAAATTGTTTGAATAATGGAAAACATTTCGAGGTGGTTTATTAAATAGTACAAATGATGAAAGTTTTGTTTCGAAAGTAGGATGAGAGCGTTCCCTTGCACTATTTGTTCATTTAGATTTTCTTAAGTTAGTGGTTATGGTTTTTTAGTTGTTGTGCGTTTTTTGCAGCGCGTGTCTTTGAGGAAAACTCGGCATGCTGCGGTCATCGACTAGCGCGTGTTTGTGGGTATGTGCGAGGCATGATGCGCTATTTTGTTTGGATAGAGAGCTAAGGTAGGTCCCCCACTACACTGACCTTTAAATTTAGAATTTATTAATTCCTTGATGTTTTATTAATTTTAGTAAATGAGAAATAATATAAGATAATTAATTTTTAAATGGTTATTTGGTGTAAAAATAGACGTTTATGTTATACATGACACTTGAATCATTTTCTTGATGAGCAGACACCCAGTATTGAAATAATTCATGTTTGGCCTTTAAACATAATTCACAGAATTTCAAATTTAGTTTTAGTTTTAAAGATAAATGATTTATTCTGAACAAGTGTTTTGGGTTTTATCGAGAAATGAGGTTTTTCATTAAATTAGTGAAGGCATGTTTGGCACTTTAATAAAATAAATTATTTTGGAAAACCCACTCAGGGGTTATCTTTGGTGTACGTTGATTTCGTGTGCCGTATGTGATTTTTGTGCATCGTGACTGATTGATTTACATTGTGGATGCACCCCTTTTTATTGTTTGTGTTGACATGGGAACCTGACATAATGAGTGAATCTTCTGAGAACGATTTCCGTACAAGTTTATATTACGCACTGGCTAGTGGCCCCATAGGAGGGGAATACTGAGTTATTACTACTATAGGGATTGGGCCTCTCGGTTAGGCCATGTAGGGATATACCCAGCATTAGGGTGTTATGACGTCATCGAGTCAGAGCATGCTTTTAGGATGAGTCACATGTATGGTATGTTCTGGATTGTTCATGATCTACAAGGTTTGACCCATGTTTTTATTGAGTGTGTATTTGTTTGTGGAAGACGGTTGAGAGGTATAGTTCTATTGCTGGTCCAGGTGTTCCACATTCTTCATTTCCCTTAGTGCGTGTTGTGTGTTTTGTGTAGTTTTTCATTTCACTAACAACAAACATTTGGATTTCTAAATTTATTCGCAAAAAATGTTTTAAAATGCAATGCATTTGTTTCTTTCAAGCACGAGGATTGATTTTGAATTAAAAGTTTGTTTGGAAACCAATATTTTATATAATTTAGTTCAAACATGGAATGGATAAATTCTTTATTTAGTGGTAGTGCATTGTGAATTGATTTATCGGGCTAGCCTACTAAGTTTTAATACACACATCTATAGTGTTTTATTGTTTTTAGTTCTCTTGAAGATTCTAGCATCATTTTTTTTCCATGAACGATGATGGTTGTAGTATTGGAGGAGGTACCCATGGGTTCACGTGGAGTTTTGGTCATGGTCAGGTTAGTAGCATTGTTGGTTGTTCTTTATTTATTTATTTTTGTTCTATTTATTTCCTCTGTTTATTTTATTTTCTCTTGTGCCAAATCGTTCCCACCTGCTTAATTTTGGTGCCCGACACTAGTTTCCACCCCATGGAAATCGGGAACACCCCTTGGGCCATGTCGCGGGCCGGCTCAGGTCACCGGTTCAGGGTTGACCCGGGTTGGTTCATGACAATATTGATCCACCATGTAATAGATTATCACATATTATTCATTAAATTTTTAGTGTACCCATATGGTGAGAACACCGCAATGAAAGATTCCATTATATATAATTTTCAGTTATCCTTATGATGGTGTGTATAATATAAATATGACAACATACGATGAAAATAAAATTAAAAATAATGGATGTTATTTAATAAAATACATGAATAATATTTTGGATTTATAAAGATGAATGATGTATAATGAACACATTAATTTTTAATTATTGATGTACTTATTTGATATGTATAAAAGTAATTTTAAATACTTGAAATAATATGTTTTGGTCACATAACATATTAGTACCTAATATTTAGTCAATTATCAAAACAAACTGCATATATGAACATCAGATCTAGTATGGATAAATATTAAATAAGATATTATAAATTACAAAAAAAATATTTTAGTTAATATGATGATATTAAAAATAGGTCATTTGATACTAATACTCTATATGATGTATTGATTTTTTGTATATGTTTTATATGATACATATATTATGATTGAAACCAAGTATTATATCAAGTGGGTAATATTTTATTCATAGAATACCTTGGGTAGTAAATCTATGATTTAATGAAACAAAATCAATAGTTGATAAGTAAGATAGTCATTTTATGACATAAATTATCATAATTAGTTTTACTGATTCTAAATGATTTTTGGGATTGAAATATTAATATGTAATATATAATATCATGATAGCTCTTCTTTTCATCATGGGGTCATAGAAACATTTTGAATAGAAGAGAGATTTGTTTAAATTTTTTAAAATGTTGACGTATCAATAATTATGAATATCATAGAATCATGGATATTATAAATTAGGTAACAAAACTTTTAAATGAATGAAATAATGATCATCATCATAATGAAATGGATGAAAACTATTCCACATTCATTACACACGAACCCAATTTTATTACATTGGTCATTGAATTTTAATAGCGAGTGAGAGGCAATACCATACAAAATGTAATATTAGTAATGAATAAAATAGGTAAATCGAGTATAGTTGTGGTTGAAAGATTACATTATTATCAAAGGATGTATAGGAGAACTAATTACTAAATTATTTTTTTGAATAATTTTTTGTTGATCCTGGAAAATTGTGAACAATAAAATAGTATTGTTCTACTGAGGAAAAGAAAAGTAGGATTAATGATGAAGAAAAAAATGGATTCATTAATGTATGTTTTTATAGAAAGTAGTGATATTTTGAATTTTCATGGTAAAGAAGGATTGTATATTAGTTTTTTGGAAATAATGGTGTGTTGTGTTTTTCCAAATGAGTATATAAAAGAAGTTTAAGATGAACTATAGAACCCACTAAAAATTTATATAGTCTATATAGGGAATGTTCTATCTTATTATTTTCTGATATATGTTATATTTTTTTAGAGAGTGGTATATGGAACCAGATAGCTATTGTTTATATAATATAATCACCAAATATCATTGGTAGATTTGTTACATGAGTACAAATAAATTATATGATCTTGATACAAAAATGATTATACTAGTGGATCAAATGATATCATTGACGTTCTATTTAAAAAAGGGATTCAACTTTCATCTTAAATGGTGAATCTTTTAATAGTTTTTACCTATTTTGTGTGGGAATTTGATTGTGTTCAATGAAAAGGAATTGGTGAGAATAGAGAAACTGATATCCATTAAAAATAAATTCTTTTTTAGAAAAAAATGATGAGGATAAACAATGATAAAGAAGTTTAAAATCCACCATCACTATAACATATCATGTTTTTTATGTAAACACTATGTTCGATAGTATACATGATACGACACATCGAGCTTATGAGAAAAAATAAATATAGTTATTTACGCATAACTACTAAAACATATCAATTATAAAAGAGTAATGGGTAGTATGTACTATATTATATAAATAGGTTTTACACATTTTTATATAATAATTAATTGGTTAAAAAATTAAGTAAAAAAAGAAATAAAAACTAAATGTATATAATGAAAGTGTTTTTATGAAAATCCATTTAAATAAAAATTATTAGGTTCATAAAATAATAAAATCACACTTTTTGAATAATATTAATGAACTATAAATTCAATATAATTCTTAAAATCAATATTTTATTTTTTCTAGATAGGATATAAGAAAAAATTCGATTATACAGATAATATTAGTATATTTCAAAAATACATTTTTACCTTATTTTGATGGATAACCCCTTATAAATCTAGTTTTTCATAATTTTATAATTTTTATATGAAAAAATAAAGTATTTAATTGGAATATAGACATAAAATATTACAATGGATAAATATTTTATATTTTGTGACTATTTTTATTTTTTAATGAATGTGGAAAAATACAGCATTTAACATCAAAATTGTTTGTCTGGATAATTTAAATTGGTAGTTAGATTTTATTTTTAATTTTATTTATATTATAAACAAATAATTTATTTGTAATTTAATACAATTTCATTCATTTGAATAAAATTGAAATTGAAATTATATATAAAACTAATTTTATCTTTTGAATATTTTATGTTAAAAACCAGTTCTCTCATTCTTTCAACATGATTGAATTTTAAATAATTTATCCAAATAATTATTTTTCTTATTTGGAAAAATAGGTTCAATACATGGAATTATATGGTTCAGATTATTTAAGTAGTTTTGTTTTAATTTTGAGCATTATGAATATAAATTTTAGTAATTATTTTCATTTACCACAGTTAAGGGTAAATCAGGTAATTCGTGGTTAAAATAATATTATAAATATTATAAAACATACATAAAACTTGTCCAAATATAATTTGATGAGTTAGTATTTACCAATAAAACATTTCAATCACAATTAATGTATGTTATGCCCCTTGGGTTTGATTAATTCACTGATAACATTTTATTTAACGTAAAGAGAAAGATATCATTATCATATCTATTGTAACAATAACAATTTTAACATGGGGTTATATAAGAATTATATATATATATATAGTTACTATACTGCCCAATATAATTCCTACAATATGGTAATTTGTTTTTTATTTTTATAAAACAAATAAATAAATTGGAACACAATGATTATAGAGTATTTTCTTAATTAACCAAAGAATCAAATAAATTATAATAAAAATATTAAAATAAATATTCTTTACAAGATTAACTCCATGAATTAATTTTTTTGTTTAATATTACATTTATTTATTAAAATATGTTTTTTTGGAACTTATCATTATGTTATGATATTTTTAAAAATTCATCTAAGGTATAATGTCAAAATTGACACTATCTGTATTTTAAAATATAAAATATTTTGTTAAATGTTATAAAATCTATAAAAATACATTATTTTGACTAATACTTTGGTAATATCATAACTTTTCATACATTACTATTTTATTTTTCTTTTGGTAAGATATGGTAATTATATTAACCCAAAAATTGTGAAAACATGATATCAGGACAAGATTAAAAAGGGTAGAATAAATGGAAAAGAAAAATAATAATTAAAAAAAATAAATACACATATTATTATTTATGGATGAAGTTATATTGACTAAAAATAATCCTATATTATAAATAAATAATTTTTTTCCAATTTGGGATCGAAAATTAATTTATATTAATTTAATATTTTGATGAATTCCAAGAGTTCCCCTCCCTACTCTTATAAAATGGAATACTTCCTATCATTTCATCACACATCAAAGCCATCATGTATCGTAAATTATCATATAATGTCCCTTATTATAATCCCTACCATTATTCATTAGGCCTTAGTTTAGGCACAACACCTTACATATAAATGTGTTTTGGTGTTTAGCAAAGGCAACTAACCGAAAAAGAGGTGTAATTTTTATTTCTGTATTTCTTTTTAATTTATTATTCCACTTTATTCTAATATTATTAAACCATGATTATATAATAACTCAAGTACCATCAATATTATATTATTTTATTATGTTAATATGATTTCTGTAATTCATTTCCACTACCACTAAATGGGAAAATAATTAATTTTTTGTCCGTATGTGTGAACTATAAAAACAACAAACCGATATAATTTGTTTTCCATAACAATATCAAAATATTTTTAATAATTATGGAATTAATGTTAATATTTCCAATTCATAACATATTAATAATTATATGATAGTTATATATCTAATATGTACATACTTTATAGGCATATTAAAATGATAACATCATTCGTCTGTACGTTTGAACTATCACCTCCATAAAGTGATGTGATATATTTTAATCACCACATCACATCTATAATATATATAATAATATTTAAATTATTAATTTTATATGAATGTTATTATTTTCATTTTGGAATGAAAAACTATATTTACCTTATTTTCATAATTATCACTGAAAAATGAATATGTTACTCATGTGTACATATGGCTTACCATTTCCATCAATGTATCATTTTTCATTTTTCATATCTATAATAAAATAATAGATTTGAAGGTATATTTTATTAAAATGAGTGATGATTATGTGATGAATATTATTCTGGATAGGAGGTACTTATGACCACATGGACTACTGACATCATGCCAAATTAATTTTTGACTCGTATCCTGAATATCGAAAAAATGACCAATATGAATTAAATAATTTTGTAATTATTATAAAAATAAGTGATATAACAGGAATAATAAAAATTGAAAAGGTTTTTAAGGAATTATAAATTTACCTATGTTTATTATTTTTGAAGATAATGAATGTATGGGATGATGCAGAATCCTGTTATGGGACATTTTAACTAAAAACTATGTTTTAATCTTTTGATGATTTACTCTTATAAATATTTCAATTTTATGTCCATGTTTTCAAAAAGGGTTTTTTGAGTTTATTTAGATGGAAATGACCATTATATAATGTTAATTATATTCAACAATTTCAAATTATTATGGGACAGTTTGATTCAAAAATCTCTTATTTAAATTTTTTAATTGTGGTTTGAAAATTGATTATTTATTTCAATAACATCGAATGTTGTTTGACATATAAAACATGAATGAAATTTAATAATTTAAGGTAAATATTATGTATTGATGAATACAGTAAATGTTTACCATTTCATTTTAAAATAATGGTTCTTAATTTATGAGTGCATAACTTTTAAATATGAAATAGTATTTCAAAGTGAAAATGTTATTTTTCTTTTTTGTTTATATTATGTGTTATTACTATGTTATAGTTCATGGGAATTGTTTATGTATAAAAGTGGTTACAAGATAAATTGAGGCTAGTTGAGCCCATTATATATATTCAATGAACTGGGTAATTATAATGGTAACCGGTTGGGTTTCTCCGAAGAGAATTTGAAAATATAACATCCTATCTATTCAAAATGTACCCATAAAGGGTCCTCCGAATGTAATTGTGAAAGATAAAATGTAAGAATTATATGGATTCCACAATTTACCTTTATTATTTAAGACATAAATTTATTTTTACAATAATATTATGATATAGGGTGGTATGCTAAAGGGTTTATGTTATATTCCTGAAAAGAATGATTTTCTGCAAATGTTTTCCGGAGTCTATTCTATTCATGGACTAATAGATTCATTCATTCTATTATGCCCCTACTGAGATTTTTGGGCCCATCACATATTTTGAAAATAAAATCATAGTGTATAAGGATGGGTAAGGAAATTGACATAGAAATGAATAATATTACGAAATTTTTATCAAGAAAAAAGGTGTCAATTTTTATTTTAAATGTTTCAGATTATGAAAAAATAGATAGGGATTAGAATTGTTAAATTTGTAATATTGGATATGTTATGTAATATTTATGTAATAATTATCTAAAACACTAAACACAAAAATATCCTCAATAATAATTAAGGTGAATTATTAATTTATCACAAGATTATGTATTGTTTATGCTCAGTGTATTATATGAATTAAATAAATTCCCCTACTTTATGAGAAGGTTTGTAAAACCAAAAATTTATATGGTTTAATTTTTACAATATGAAATAAAATATCGTTTAAACCATAACAAATTTATGGTTATGTGATTGTTAAATATCCCCAAATCACAGTTTCTACCACATTCAATTATTACTTGAATGATATTCTTTCTTCCATATAAATGTTTTCTTACATAGAAATCATGTAAATGTTTTCAATGGTGATCATAATATTTCTCTTTTAAGTGAAAATTTTTTTAATCTTTTTTTCCAATGTGGGATTGAAATAAAAGTATTGGGAAAATTCATTACTTTGTTAGAGAACCTGAATTCATATTTTGAGGATGAAATCTCTAAAAGGGGGAGAATATAAAAATCTGAGTTTTTTTAAGGGAAATACTATGTTTGATAGAGTAAATGATACACCAAATAAATCTTAAGCAAAACAATAAATATTATTATTTAAATGTTACCATAATAACCAAGTCATTTGATTAGAGGGAGTTTAAAGTATTAACTAAATTTTGAATTTAGTGTTTACAGTTGTTTATATACGGATTCATTGGTAACCAAATTAATTAGAAATGGAAATAATAATAAATAGAATACGAAGGATATATTTTTATGAAAAACTATTTAAATGAATATAATTGTATTTTTAAAATTATCAAATAACTATTGGTGGGTTATATTAATCAAATATAATATAAAAAAATTAAATTTTAACATATATATTTTATAGAGATCAGATAATAACACAACAAATTTCACCCATAAAAATTTTATTTTTTTTATAAATACACATTTTACCAAATTTTGATGTATAGAAAATTTTAAATATAGTTTTTGTTAATTTTATATATTGTATTTCAAAACATAAACATCTACATTATATGATTGACATAAAATTTTACTATGCGTAAATTTTTGGTATTATTATGATATTATCACTATTATAAGAATAGTGAAAAATACTATATTTTAATTCATAACTTATATTCCATCCAATTTATTTGTATTTTTATATTTTAATTTAAGTCTTTATAAAATTAAAAATAATTAATTTTTTTGTCATTTAATCCAACTTAGGTCATTGGAATCAATTTCAAATTGAAATTGGTTATCAAAACTTTCTGAACATTTGAATGTTTTATTTTAAAAATCTATTTTAACATTATAGAAATCAACTTCATTTTCATTTTATATAAACCGATTTGTGGAGACGTGGGAACCTCACAATAAAATTAAGAAATATCAAGACTAGTGAGAAGAAAAATTACAAAGTTTACAATAAATTACAAAGTTAACAAAATGACAATATATGGAAAAGAAGCATGTAGTTTCCTCGAGGCCACCAAAAAAACCAATTGAAAATCATCAAACTGTGAACCATCATTCATGATTCAAAATTAAAAAGGAAAAATTCAAACAACATTCAAATAGATAACTTTCACAGCACCTCGGTAAGTAAAAAATCTCCGACTGCACGAGCATCAAGAGTATTGAGTCACGCACTAGAACGCCACTCTCATCACCACCTCCACATAGTTACTAGCACTAATGACAGTTGACATCAAGACTATCATCATGGCCACCATTAATGGACCTCATCATCAGAAGAAGATCTCAAATCTAGTAAAACCAAACTGCATAACCATTTTTGTTGCTAAATAAGAACCAAAATATTCTTTCCCAGAAGCAGAAAAAATGGAAAAACAACATCGAGGAAACTCATAAAGAGTGAAGGAAATCGCATACATTCCTCTTAGAAGACCCAATGCTCACACGAAAACATCCCAAACCTTCCATGGAATCCATCTATATAAAAACCCTTCTTTTTAATAGACACTTTAATATGATTTATTACACAAAACATTCACATGATACAACATAGATAATGGAGAGGTCTAGTGTCTTTGGGGCTTAAGAACATTACATAATGACTTAAAACGTGAAACACAACATCATTATTGAAAATTTATTTAATTGAACATCACATTCCCTCATACTTAGCATTGCATTGGAAAACCTGAGGACATGTATAAGAAAAGGGTGAGCAATAAATACTAGTAAGGGAGTAAACAAGGAATAACATAAATAATACAATACATGTTATGCAGCAGAAATATCAATGGATAATAAAATAAACATGAAGATAAAGGTATGATATAGCATGATTATTATAACATGAAAATGTGGCAACAACACATAACATGGTACTAGTATGGGCCAAGGCTCATTGAACATGGAGCATAAGTAAACCCTCATTGAAATTGAATTAGTATTAGTAAACCATAACTGAACATGAATTAGAATGAGTAAACCCTCATTGCACTTGACCTGTCATGATACTAATCTTTAACCAATGCATTGGAGGTCTATAAAGGGGCACCCTTCTTAAACATTTCATATCATGCATAACTGTTCCACAAGAATAATAAAACATAGAATCAATAAAGATCTTCATTTTTTCTAAGATAATGGAATGTCGAATTCATAAATTAAACTATGTAATCAATAAGTAAATGTGCATAATGGGTAATACCATTGATAGAGAAATGGGCATGGAATTTATGACACTATGATTTTGGCTTGTGAAATCGCGGTGCAATTTTGGTAGCATAATAGCTTGATATAAGAATTCATAAAAATTGTTGATGAGATAGAATGGGTGTATCAAAATATGTACATGTAATGGATTTTAAGGGTTCATATAGATAAATTTCACAACATATGTAATAGAATTTGAGAATCATAACACAAAATAATTGCATGAATTTAAATGAGAAAAGAGAAATTACTTATGGAATTTTGGCATGGTAACAGGTGTTATTGGGAGGAATTAATCATAGATAAAGGAGTATAACATCATTAAAACAAAACTAAGGATGTTTGGGGGAATTTCAAAATCACATCACCACATTTTAAAATGGCATAACAACATAATGAAATTTGGAAAGAAATGAGAATGGAAGAAATCCATTACTTGGAAGTGTGATACCAATGGCTTGAGAGAGGCTTGAGAGAGTTTTATTGGGAGCTTGGGGTTCCTTGGTAAGATTCTATAGATAGGAGGTCAGAGTTTGGACGAAATAAAAAGGCATTGAGTGAAGATGAATTGAGAATATGGGTGGGTTTATTAGGAAAGGAGAAGGAATTCATTATTATTTAGGATTTGGGAAACACACATTAAACTAATCAAAACTACAAACCATCCAATGGGTTTTACCATGTTTTTTCCCTAGGGGAGTGGAAAAAATATTTTCTATGTCTTATGTTCGAACTTATTTAAATATTAGGATTTTGTTTGTGGAGGTGAGTCACACTATCTACCAAATTAATTTTAAATTCTAAAATGTTTTATAAGTCTGGTAAGGTCCACTAAATCTTGGTGTAATAAAACAAACTAACCTAAAATCGCATTATTTTAATTTTAAAGAATTTATTGGCTGAAAAAATACTTTATTTTTTTTATTACATCACTATTGGGTCATTATAATGTCCTAAAACACATTATATATTATAACAGTATTTAATTTTTATCCAAAAATTTGAATGTCTCAAAAAAATATGAAACATTCACCATCGGAAATTTTTTCCATCATGATTCCAAAAATAATATTCATTTTATCCTATTAATTTTCTAAATAGGTGAATTTTCTTCATTAAAAATAATAACCCTCATTTATCAAAAATTCATGGGTTTTGATAAAAACGACTTTCAAACATTTATAAAAATTCAAATTTTTTTCATAAAAATTATTTGATCATTAAAATTTAATAATACACAACATAGTGAAAATATTTTATTAAAATATTATTTAATTCAAAATTCCATTAATTAATAAAAATAGATTTTTTAATTGAATATTATCAAAAAATTCTATTTGTTATTTAAAAATTATTTACAAAGTAACAATAATAAAATTAATGTATATTTTTTATTATATACAAAAATAATGAACATAATCATAGTGTTAAGGTCTTGTCACATAACCCCTTATAACACCCACATAAGATTGAAGGGTAAGGTGTGCAATGATGACATACTCGTGTGGTGGCTCAGATAACATCACTCGAGTGGTAATATCTATCAAATTTCACTTCTCTCATATATAGTTCTGTTTGAGCTTAACGTGTTGAAGCATGGCTAGGGATTGGTGAAGAACGAAGCCCAATGAAACCACTTCATTTCTGATCTCTGAAAAATGGTCTTCGTATGGGGAAAGTCTACTAATTTAGGGTATCACTTTTTTTGTTTGACTAAATTGGATTTGTTAAAGCTCTATATTTATACAAATCATGTGATCACTGTTAAATGGAAATATTAGCGACAAAAAAAATTCTTAATGGTATTTTGAAATCCAATAACGTAAATCCAAGGAAGTGCATTTTTTATATAATCATTTTACATAATGAGACATTTAATTAGATCAAGAGGAATTTTCATTAACAAAAGTTTGGGTTGTTACAATCTTCCCCCTTAAGAAATTTCACCCTTCAAATTTCCTTTTCCCACACTAAAACAAATATGGGTAACTCTGCTTAATCACTTCCTATGATTCCCAAATCTCTTTTTCAAACTTTTTGTTTTCCCATAACACCTTTATCATGGGAATTGTCTTATTTGGTAGAACTTTTTCTCTATATTCTAAGATCTTCACCACATTTTCTTTATATTAGGGGTTATTCTCCAATGGTACCACCACTGGATTTAGTATATGTGATGGATCATGTATTTATTTCCACAAGAGTGATGCATGTAATACATCATGCACATGAGAGAGGTTTTGTGGGAGTGATTGTCGATAGGCCACCGCTCCAATGTTATCTAGGATCTGAAAAGGGTTGATTAACATTGGAATACAAATTTACTACTTCCATAATCTCATAACACTCTTCCATGATGATATTATGTGGAATTCCATGTCTCTGACATAAAACACTAGGTCTCATCGATGATTATTAGCGAAGCTATTTTGTCGACTCTGAGCAACTTTAATGTGTTACAAGATGGTCTTAACCTTCTCCACCATTTCTTCGACCATCCTTTGACCTAGGATTCTTCTCTTCCCAATATAATCCCAAAATGTTGTTGTTCTGTAGATCTTCCCATATACGGCTTCAAAAGTAGTAATTTTGATGATGGATTGGAAACTGTTGTCGTAACAGAACTCAACAAGAGGGATATGTTTATCCCCTCCTCCTTGGAAATCCATTGAGCACACTCTCAACATGTCCTCATGTGTTTGTATAGTCTACTCAGATTGGACTTCGGTTTGAGTTTGATAAGTCGTACTGATGTTCAGCTCAGTGTCCAGAGCATGTTGAAGACTCATCGAAAACATAGAGGTCAATCTTGTATCTCGATCAGTTATAATTGATATTGGAACTCCATGCAGACTTACAACTTCTATATATTATATATGTGTTCGTTGATCCAATGATAAATCCTCACGAATTGTTATGAATTATGTTGTCTTTATAAGACGATCCACAACCACCCAGATATCATTGTTTCATTCGGATTAATTCGATAGTCTGGTGACAAATCCATGGTTATGTTGCTCTATTTCTATGCTAGTATGTGTAATGGTTCATCATCCCCATAGACTTCTACTACTCAGCCTTCATTTATTGACATACCAGGAACTTTGATGTATACTCAGTTATCTCCTTCCTCATGTAATCCCACCAACAATTCTCTTAAAGATCTCAATATACCTTTGTGTTTCCTGGGTGAATAGATAAATTCAAACTATGTGCATCATCCAAAAGTTATTTATTTAACTCCTGATTCAATAGAACAAAAAATTCATTACCCAAATCTCACAATTCCTTCTTCTTTAACATTAAATTCTGAGGATTTACTTTTTCTAATAGTTTCTACCTTCTTCTAAATTCCCACATCATCCTTTTGATTATCCATTAATATTTCCAAAATTGATGTTTGAGCAATCATTTATTTATAAATTGACGATTTTACTTTATTTATGATTCCCAAGTCCATCTTCATCAAATCAAAGAAGATTGGATCCTTTTTAATTCTCATAAATGATACAATTTTTGGGTACATTCTACTTAGAGCATCTGACATGTTTTTCTCTTGCCAGGGGTGGTAAGGGATTTTGCATTCATATTCATTGATAAGATCTAACCATATTTTTTGGCACATGTTCAATACTTTCTGTGTGAATATATACATTAGGATTTTGTGGTCCTTATATATTTCACACTTCCCCCCAAAGAGATAATGTCACCAAATTTTGAATGCGATGATCATTACCGCCAACTATAGATCAAGTTTTGGATAGTTTTTCTCATAAACATTCAATTTTCTTGAAGTATAGGAAATGAATTTTTCATTTTTCATCAAAACATATCACCAGCCATTCATCGAAGCATCACTAAATACCACAAAGAGTCCTCCACTTGTGGGTAATGCGATCATGGGTGCAATGATAATCCTCTTTTTCAGCTCCATTAATATCTTTTCTCATTCATCACTCAATGAAAACATGACTCCCTACTGAGTTATCTTAATAATAGGGGTTTACAATCGTGAGAAATTTCTCACAAATCGGTGATAATATTTAACTAAGCCCTAGAAGCAACGGATATTCGTTACTGATGATGGCCACAACCATCCCTCAATTGTAGCTACCTTGGAGGGATCCATAGATATCCCATTGATTTTTATTATATGGCCCAAGAACGAGACCTCCTTCACCAGAACTCACACTTGATATACATTTCATAGAGATTCTCCTTTCAGAAGGTCTCTAGTAATTTTCATAGATTCTCCTCATGATCCTCCATGGATTTGGAGTATATTAAAATATTTTCTATAAGGACCACAACAAATTTGTCGAGGTAATATATAAAGACTATATTCATCAAGTCGATGAATATTATTGGAGAATTAGTGAGTTCCAAATGCATTACTATGAATTTATAGTTCATGTACCTTGTACGAAAAGCAGTCTTGGGGATATTCTTCTTTGTCACCCGAACATGGTATTATCCTGACTATAAATCAACATTATACAACTATTGTGATCCATGTAAATGATTGAACAAGTCATCAATCCATGGGATAAGATACTTGTTCCTTGTCATGATTTTGTTGAGCTCGCAATATTCAATGCAAATGTGCATTCACACATACGTCTTCTTAATGAAGATGACTGTGCACCTCATGGTGTAGCACAAGGTCATATAAACCCTTTATCCAGATTCTCTTATATTTTTTTCTTCAGCTCCACAATAGTCATTCTATATGGTATTTTGGATACTGGCAATGCCCCAGGAATATGGTCAATTAAAAATTCAACTTCTTTTATGAGAGGAAGACCTGGAAAATTCCATGGGAAAAAATTTAGTGAATTCCCTCACAATAGGTATTCCATCAAGGATGGTTTGTCCGTTGGACTCAATCATCTAAGCCAAATATGCATGCATATAGGGTAGTAATATCCACTATTGATATGGTGGTGCTAAAAAATATTCATTTTCCTCTTGCACATGTATAAAATTGGGGCTCGATTCTCCATATGGGGAGAGATTTCCCTCTCATGGAAATTTATTTTGGATCTATATAAGGAAAGCCATTCCATGCCATGAATTGAATGAAATTTCACTAGGGGAGAATAATGAGGTTCTTCTGGAAGTTAAATCAACAAATTCTGACTGGGGAGGAGTTATATTCATGGGATGCAATGACTTCCCCATATTTCATTCTCACCGAAATCATTACTCCCATGTTTTTTAGTGGGGTTGGGATTCTTCTACAAGACATTATGGATATAAAAGAATGTGTAGAATTAGAATAAAAAATTACATTCACTATTATTCAATGAATAATTATCGTACCTGGCACCAATTCATTTTTGAGTCTCACTTCGATGGTAGTGATGGAAAAATCTCACCTTCTCTACCTTGGAGGTTGTTAGTTGCCTTCGAAAACCCTTGGAATTGGGAACTTATTTGCATGGTGTCCTGGTTCTTTGTAGTTGAAGAAATCAAAAATCTGTTGAGGTTCTAACATAGTATTTGTCTCCTCTCTCGTAGCCTTGGGTTTTTCTTGTTGGAAGTAAATGGCTAAGTGCCCTTCCCTTTCACACATAAAGCAATTCATCATCCCCATCAAGTAATTTCCGAGCTCATTCATTCCGTACCATTGGAAAATGGGTTGCTGGATTTTCTTAGCACCATTGGATATATCCATCAGACTACCAGAATTGAAGTCCACCTTACTCTTCTTATCCCCATGATAATCCTATGATATTATGATCTCCATTTTGACATTGAGGGCACATCGTACAATTTAAGCATAGCTATTGAAGTCATGGATCACTAGAGATTCTTATAGGCTAGGTTACATCCCACCAATGAAGAGGTAAACCTTGCATTATGGGATAACGACAATGCTAGAGGCATATCATGCAAGCCTAGTGATGTTTTCCTCATATGTTCGGATGGATTCGTCACCTTTTTTAGGGAAAGGAAGTCCCTTTCCATCTTAAATCAGAGGTTACTAGGATAATATTTGTCAAAAACATTTTATGTATATCCTTCCATTAAAATACCTTGATATCCCCCTCAGGATTCGTATTTGGGATAAATTTCCACCATTGATCAGCTTCACCCTCCATACGATAAGATAACCGAAGTAACATCTCTTCTTCAGAACATTGAAGGGTGTAAAAGAGCATTTCAATGGAGTGGATCCATTACTCAGTGATTGAGGGATCATATGATCCATTAAAAGTTGGAGGAATTTGTCTCATGATGCTCTCGATTGTGACTTTTTTATTAATAGGGTGGTTGAACTTTCCTCTTGAACCATTTTTTATTCAAATCTCAAGTTATCTAAGATATTATCCTGAAAATGACTGTGATTCCCACTCTTATTGGATTGGGTATCTCATTATAACTATCATCACTTTGATCATAACATCGGTTGTTTGCCCGAGTCCTCCTATTATCGACAATTGGATAGAATAAAATGAGTGTTTGGGGTAACACAGAAAGGGTAAACCAAGGACAAAAATCGGTGACTTAAAAATATCTTTTATTTCCTAAACTTATATATATATAGTTTTCAATCTATGTTATCCATGATCCACTTCCCCGCATATACTCTTAGGGATATTTTTTATTTCTATAATATAGGTTCGTATGATGCTTTAAAATTTACCAAATCTTATCCGCATATAGTGTCATAACCAAGAGTGCATTACGGCCCATTTGCATGTACAGGAATACCCCGGTTCAATCTTGAAACTCCTTGTCTGAGTTTCACTCCGAGGTACATCTATGTCAGAGCTGCATTTATTTGCACATATCTAGACCCATGTGTATTTATTTGATAAACCACTTAATAAATATTCCCTAAAACTTATGAATGTTTTTATTATACTTAGTCTTATACCTAAGGCTTTTACTAGGTCTTTCTAGTACTACTCCTAAAAATAACTAAACCTATCCTCTGATACCAACTAAAACAACCCTACTTTTTATTACACACATAAACATGATTTGTTACATAAATCCTTCACATGATACAATATAGAAGATCGATAGGTCTAGTGTCTTTGGGGATTAGGAACATTACATAAGGACTTAAAATGTGAAACCCCACATCATTATTGAAAACCTTCTTTACACAACCACTGCATTCCCTAGCACATAGCATTTCACGGGATAACCTGAGTACATGCATAAGAAAAGGGTGAGCTATAAATCCCATTAAGGGTGTAAAAAAGGCATAACAAGATGAATACAGTACACGTAAGGTAATAGGCATATCAATGGAGAATAAATGAATTGTGAACATTATGGAAATATATAGCATGATTATCAAAACATGGAAATGTGGCAACCACACATAACATGGTATTAGCATGAGAAAAGGATCATTGCACATGTGTAAACCCTCATTGAAAATGAATTAGCATGAGTAAACCCTCATTGGACATGAATTATCATGATAAAACTCTTTTTGCACATGATGTATCATGATACTAATCTTTACATAATGCATTGAAAAGCAATCAGGGTGCACTGTCCTTAGTCATTTCATTTCATTCATAAGTGTGCCACATGGACCATACAACATGGAATAATTAAATATCATCATTTATTCGATGATAAAGGAATATGGGATTAATAATTGAATCTCTATATTAAATAAGAAAATATACCTAAAAGTGAATACCATTGATAGAGAAGTGGACATGGTATTCACAACACAATGACTTTGGCATGGAAAATCATGGTGTAATATTGGTAGAAAAAGGATGTGACATAAGAATTCATATAAATTGTTGATGACATATAAAGTGGTGTCTCATTTTATTTAGATAAAATAGAAATTAAGGGGGTCATATAGATATATTTCTGAAGATAAGTAATGGAATATTAGTTTCAAAATATAATAGAATTGCTTGAATGAAAATGAGGAGAGACAAATTCCTTATGGAATATTAGTTTGGTAGTGGTGTACATGGGAGGCATTAAAGAGAGAGAAATTGGTTTCTCATCATTAAAAAATTAAGAGGTTATAATGGGGGAGGTTCAAAATCATACCCCAACATTTAAAAAAGGCTTAACAACATAATGAAATTTGGATAGAAATGAAAAAGAAAGATATCCCTTACTTGGAAGTGGGATCCCAAAGGCTTAGAAGAGGTTTGAGAGAGGCTTCATGGGAGAATAGGGTGACTTGGGAGGATTCTATAGAGAGGAGGGAAGTAGTTGGAAGAAATACAAAGGCTTTGAGTGAAGTGGAAGTGGGAGCTTGAGTGGGATTATATCAAAAAGGATAGGGAATTTTTTATTATTTTGGTATTGGTAAGAACACCTTAACCTAATCCAAACCACAAACTATACCATGGTATTTCCCCTTTTTTTTCCCAAAGTGGAGTAGAAAAAAATATTTTATAAGGATAATGTACGTTATTAATAAAATGTTAGGCTTTATTTTATGGAGGTGAGTAACATTTTCAAGAAGAAAATTTTAAAAAGTTAAAATGTTTTATAAGTCTTGGAGGGTCCCCTAACGCTTTATAAAATAAATAAAACATACCTAAAATCACATTATTTTAATGGTAAAACATATATTGGCTGAAAAAAGCATTTCTATTATTTTATTACTTCCCAACTGGGTTATTAAGATATGAAAAACACATTATATATTTAGAAAGTATTCAATTTTTAACCAAAAAATTTACTGTCTCATAAATTTATGAAAAATTCAATATTGGATATTTTTTATTCCTAATTCCAAAAATAAGATTAATTTTATCTATAAATTTTTCTATATATGTGAATTTTTACTAAAAAAATGACATTTATAAAAAATTCATGGGTTTTGATAAAATTGACTTTCAAACATTAATAAAAATTCCAATTTAATTCATAAAAATTATAAGATCAATTATATTTAATAAAAATTAACTTTGTAATAATATTTTATTAAAATATTATTTAATAAAAAATTCAATTAATTCATCAAAATATATTTCATAATTGAATATTAACTAAAAATACTATTTTTCCATTAATAGATATTTACAAAGTAACAATAATAAAATTAATGTATATTCATTATTACAAACAAAAATAATACACATAATCCAGTTCTATGTTCTGGTTACATAACCTTCTATAACACTCGCATGAGGCAAAAGGGTATGGTGTGTGATGGTTAATGACTCTTGGCGTGGCTTGGATAACTTCCCTCAAGTGGTAATCTCTATCAACTTCCACTTCTCCATTAGGCGGTTCTGTTCGAGCTTAACGTGTTGAAGATCAGCTTGGGATTGCTCAAGAGTGATTCCAAATGACATCACCTACAATTTGATCTCCAACAAATTGAATTGGTATGGGGAAATTCTACTGGATGAGGCCATTTGTTTCTTCTTATGAGTAAATTGGATTTCATAAAGCACTATATTTATTTTAATCATGTGATTACTGTTCAATGACTATATTAGCAATGGTAACATTTCTTAACAATATATTGAAATCCAAAAACATAAAACCACGGAAGTTCATATTTTATATAACCATTTATCATAATGAGACAGTTAATTAGATCAGGAGTAATTTTCATTGACAAATGTTTGGGTCATTAAAATATCACCCAACCGACCTAGAAAGGGAAATGAAACCTATAATCCAGATAAGTGTACAAGTAGAAAGGACTTCCATATTGAGCCAAGAAGAACCCAACACCATCAATCCCATATAAAACAAAATCATCGAACCCAAAATCCAATAAATCGATGAAATCCTTTAAGAAATCTCAATCAAATGACCTCAGAAACGATCATCTTCACCAGGATGAAAAAATTGAAAGAGGTGACCATAGACCGTCTCTTGCCAACACACTCCCAAACCACCCAATTGCCATCGTGTCAAACTAAGATAGGGTTTAGCATGACAGTTCAGGTGATAATTGCAGAGGCATGAGATAAGAAATCCATGAATTTTTATCACCACAAGGTCACTGTGGGAGCCAACAACATAGAGCAGAAGTGGTGCACCAATATTGGAAGAAGAAGAATGTGAAGAGGTGGAAAACCATGGTCACCGAAGTAGAGAGAGAAAATAGAATTGGATGAAACCAGATAAAAAATTGAGATAATCATGAAGGAAATTAACAAGAAGATGGGGAAACCCACTCCATGTCTGGGGGATGAATGCTATATGGGGAAGGTGATCGGTTGAGAGAGAACACTAGGAGAAAATAGATCCATCACTCAAAAAAATTTTCTCATTCCATCAACGAGATTAATTTTTAATTAATATATGATGATTATGTGTTTTTTAATTAGGATAAATGGACTTCATATTTTCAATAAAAATGCACAAATTATGTGAACATGTCGCTTTTTTTTTGGCATTATGAATAGTAACTATAATAAATATTTTTTCCCCACGTTTAAGGGTAACTCAAGTAATTAATGGTTAAAATGATAATATATATATTATAAAAATACCTTAAAACCTATCCAAATATTATTTTATATATTTATTTGAATAAATAAAATTTTTTGTTCAAATTTTTGGACTTTGTAAGGCACGTGGTGGTGATTATGAAACTCATAACATTTCATTTAATGTAAAGAGAAATATGTCATAATCTTATATCTCATAACTATAAAAATTTCAATATGAGGTTATATATGTAATATATTAGACATTAAATATTTTTTATAAATCTAAAATTATTACCTAAATCATGGTAATTTATTTATAATTTTAGAATATAATTAATTAAATTATATAGTGACACAATGATGTTGTAGTAATTTCTAAAATAAAAAAATAATCAAATAAATGATATTATAAATATTAAAATTCATATATTTTGACATGATTGATTTCGTAAACAAATTTTATGGATTCATTTGACATGATGGTGATGATTTTATTTAGTTGGTTAGAACTTATCTTATAGTTCGACTATTTGTTTATAATCAAGAAATGAATAATGTCAAAATTGCCACTATTGGTACTATAAAATATAAAATATTTTATTAAATGATACAAAATTTTCTAGAAAATTATTATTTTGAAATATAGTATTAATAAGTCATAATATTTCAAAAATTAATATTTTATTCGTCTTTTTATATATTGTAGTAATTATATTTACACAAAAATTGGAAAAAATGTGATATGACGGTAAAATTAAAAAGGGTAAATTAAGTGTTAAAACAAAAAATAAAAGGATTAAAAAAATTGAAACATATATAATTATAATTGGTTGAATGGATTGAGAAACATACTCATCGTATCTTAAAAAATCATTTTGGACCCATTTGGGATAAAAAATTAATTTTTTTTAACATGATATTTTGAAGAATTCCAAGACTGTCTTCCCCAATATTAAAAAAGGGGACTACTTAATATAATTAATTAACACTCAAAAACATATTTTATTGGATAATATATGATAAACTAAATTCCTATAATCCATCCACACATTCATAAGCCCTTATTTAAGGTATAACAACTTCCTTAGAAATGTGTTAAGGAGTCCATCAAGGGTTATCAACCTAAGAGATGTATCAGTTTTATTTAAGTGTTTCCATCTTATTACTTCATCCACATTTTTAAAATATTCATCCAACATTAAGATATAACAAATACATTATAAAAAATATATTTATATATGGTTTTTTGATATATTTACTTAAATCCATATCCACTTCCATTAAATGAGAAAATAATTAATCATTCAAGCGTATGTGTGAACTATCACATCCATGAACTGATATAATTTTTTATCCACATCCACAACTCAATAATGGTTATAAAAATTTAATTGGTTTTGATAAGTCATATTCATGAAATATTTATCATTATATGATAATTATATATCAATTACGTGCTTTCTTTTTAGGAACTTAAAAATGATAACATTGTTTGTGCATACCTGCGAACTATCACCACCAAGAAATGATTTGATTCAGTTTTAATCACCACATTACTTATATAATATATATAATTATATTAAAATTATTAATATTAAATTAAGTATAATATTTTTATACTAGAAATGATTAATAACATTTACCTTCATTCCATACCAATCAATTAAAAATGTAACAATTACTCATGCATATATATGACTAATTGTCACTAATTGTAACACTATTCATTTTTAAAATAGATATTTATTGAATCTATTTGAAGGTATAATTGAGAAATAAAATTCATTATTATTCCATAAATATTATTCTATATATGATGGTCTTATAACCACATTGACTATTTAAATCATACCAAATACATTTTCGATTCAAGTTCTGAATATCAACAAAATGTATGATATGAACATAAATAATTATGAAATTATTATAATAATACATGATATAAAGGGAGTAATAAATATAAAAAAGTTTCTAAAAAGTATAAATTATTATATTTATTTATTAAAGAAAAATAACTGATTAGATGAGTCTGACACAATATAATATACTTTTTAACTAAAATCCCAATTTCAATGTTTTGATGCTTTATTCTTATAAAGCTTTCTGTTTTATGTCCATGTACTCAAATTAGATTTTTTATGATTCTATTAATAGAGACATGAATGTTTTATAATGTTTATTCCTATCAAATGTTTCAATATTGAATGGTACACTTTGATTCAAAATTATTCTTTTAGAAATATTCAATTGTGTTTTAAATTTGGATTGCTTATTTCAATAAATTTGAATTTTTATAAAGTATACACAATGAATTTAATTTTTATGTTTCATATCCCTATTACGTATTGATTTTTAATTTAAACGATTACCCATTTATTTTAAAATACTTTTTTCTTCATTTATGATTGTGCTGGTTGTAAATATGAAATGTTATTTCAATGTGGAAATGGAATTTTTCTTTCATTTTTATTTTATATATTATGATTATGTTATGCTTCATGGGGATTTTTTATTTTTATGGGTAGTTCTAGGGTAAATTTAGTGTGGTTGAGCCCATGATAACTCTCCAATTCCTTGGGTAATGGGATAGAGTTAACTGGTTAGGTTTCATCTATGATATTTTTGGGAATATATTGTGATGGGTATTCCAAATGTAACTATGAAGGTTACTCCAAATGATGACATGAAAGCTACAATGTAATAATTATGTGGATGCCACAATTTTAATTTTTAATTTTTTATTTCAATTTATTTTTATAGTAATCTTATTATTTAATTAGGTAAATTAAAGTGTTTCTGTTTTCTGTGTGAGAAGTATGATTTTGTGAAAAGCATTCCATGAGTCTAAAATATTCATGGACTACCTGTTTCATTCATTCATTTATGAACTAATTGGGATTTTTGTGTTCATACCATTTTTAAAATGATTCTCATAGGCTATAACTATGGGATAAAAAATTGAAGAATACGTGATTAATGTTAGGATGGTTTTTATCATTAAAATGAAACCATGATTTGTTTTAAATGTTCTAGATTTTTTTGAAAAATGGACAATGAGTAGAATTTTCTACATTTTTGAGATATCATTTAATAGTTATGGCCTAATTCACTAAAACTATAATCCTAAAATAATTTTCAATATGAATGAATATAAATTGTCTATATAACTCAAGATTACATAATGTTTATGGTTGGGGCCTTAAAAAAATTACCCACCCCCAAAACTAATAATGATCTCTAATCACTCACTTTGAATATGTTTTAAAAAATATGTATCAACTGATTGGATTATATTTATTCTCATATGAACGCTTTTAATGACTTGGGATGCATTATAAACTTATATTTAAATTTTTTTGACAATGATATGTTAATATGATTTCTAAATTCGATCGTTAATAACACAACAAAGAACATTAAAATTAATGTAGATAAAAAGATGATGAAAAAATAACTCATATAGAAGAAGTGTTACAATTTGAAGATAAATGTGTGATATATAATTATATTACTTGTTCATACATTTCATGAAATGTAGTATCCAGTAATTATACTATACAATAACATGAATGTAATTTTAAAATGTTTATAAAAAATCAATGATATAAATGGTGATAATTGTTGGTTTTATTGAAAATATTTATGGGATTGAATCATTGTTACTATAAAAACCATTAACCCATAATCCTAAAATAGGTCCATTCAATCATTTAATTGGAATATACATAACATCTAAATCCCAATGAAAAAAACATTTTATTAGTCTTTATAAAATTGATACAGACATGAGTATTGAATAAAAAATTATTACACAAATTAAAATATAATTATTTTAATGACAATAGAATTCCATAGAGTGAATCCCTATAAAGAATTCACAATAATCATTGTGGATTCCTTTTAAATGTAGAAAAGTAATGATGATATGATAATCTTAGTAATGGATATGTATGGTGTGAGAAATATTGAATTTAGGAAACTAATAAATAATTAATGTTAAATATCTTTATCAAACATTCCATGTAATCAATAGACTCAGATGGAGGTTAAGAAACAATATGGAAAGGTAAATAAATGTTTATAAAATCCATTTTTACAACTGGATAAGAAAAAATAAATCTGAAATGATAAATAACTTCCAAAAATTTCATTTAATTTGTGAAATTATAATGACATTAATCCATAGATTTTTTTTATATTAAAAAAATCACGGATATTGTAAAAAAAATTCTCAAAGAAGGAAATCCTTAATTATCTAACATCATGATTCCCATAGACATGATACCTTTATTTTCAGTACCTATCATTAATAAAGTATAAAACATACTAATTAAAACCCCATTAGCTAAGGATATATAACTGATTCATTCCATGTGACCACTAATGCATTGAGGGGGTTTCATTTACTAGTCCCCAATATATGTCATGTATTTCCAATATATTTATCATATATTGAATAATTTATTTAATTCATTGACAACAGTCCTTTTGAAATATTTATATTGTGTTAAGAATATGATTTTTATAATTTTTCCCCTGTAAATCAAATAACATTCAAAGTAAAATCCATATAAATGTATGGTATAGAGTTTATGAAATAATTATATCCATGATAAATGATAAGGATATTTAGGTAAATATTACATGTTCAATTTTCAAAAAAATGTGAATAAATCATTCGGAAGTTAAGGTCGGTTATAATGATTGAAGGAGGTGAATGTAAATATTGTATTTTGTAAAAATAATCATATTTAATCAGGAGGAATAATATGTGTTGTTTCAGAACTATGTATTCCAATTGGATTAATAATTAATGTTTTTTTAATTAATGAAATGAAGAAAATTATTAAATACATTGTTCTTTAAAATATTATTTTCATTTTGATGTTTTTTTTCATGAAAATCAATTTCAATAAAAATATTATTTAAAAACCTTTTTGTTCAAAATAATTTTTTTAAAATTTCAAAGGACTCTTCAACAAGATGATAGTGGTTAAATATGTTAAAAGGAAAAATGGAAATTCATGTTTCATTGAAATACGATTTGAAGTGTTTATTGGTCAGATTGTGATAAAAAGATTTTTTTAAACATTTTTTAAATAGAAAAAATTAATATAATGTCTCTTAAAAAATCATTTTTTAAATTTCAAGAAATAAATTTTTTAAAACATATATAGAGAATATTTTTTTTTTCATAAAATGTATTTTTAACAGAAGATATAAATGATGTCAAATTTTATTTATTTCATTAAATAAAATTATGTTCAAATTTATAGAAAACCAGTAGACATTTCCTTCAACTACTATTCAAGAATCATGATTCTTGATTTGAATGTGATTGTGAAATATAGTCTTAAAATGATAATAATGTTTTAGAAAAAAATAAATAAATGAATTTATTTTCTGTATAAAATATAAAAAAAAAAAATGTTTAAATAAATCAACATATTTTCAAAATTAATTATTCATATAATAATAATATATCGATGATAATGATGGACTAATATAATCCAATTTAACGCAACTGAGTTATCAAATTCATTACCACTCACTAAATTTTAATTCAAATCCACAGGGATGAAATAATTCATATTTAAACATATATTAAAATAAATAATGATATATTGATGATATTAGAATGAAAGAGACATTATATATATAATATAGAAGAATCATGGTGCATATGTATACAATATGCCTCAATGAAACGAAATTGAGATGAAATATTATACTTTATGCATTCTTTTAGTTGAATACAGTTTTGCATCATGTATAATATTTTTAGTAATTAAATTAACTTATTAAATAAAAATATCAATATTTATTATATCATATATGATCCATTTATAATAACTTAACACCCATTTGATAATAATTAATAATCATTTCCATTGATTCAGTTGTTAATTGCTTTGATTTTCAAGTATGTTTGGACTTTTTATTTTTTTCTCCTCTAAAATATATCATATTCACATAATTAGTATAATTTATAAGATTATTTAATTATTACATATTTTCATTAAATATTTATTTTTACAAATCTATAAAATATAGTGATATGATTTTAAATACACCATTCATAGAGACAGTAGGTCTTACGAAAGCATGAACTCTATCTCTGTTTTCTTAAAATATTGAAATAAATTGAGTAAATTATAAATATAAATATATATTAACTTATGTGTAATAATTATTTCATATAAATCATTTATTTTTATAAAATAAACATTAATAAAATCTATTTAATGAATAAATGAATAACATCATTTATAGAGGTGGTAGTCGGTTGTATAGAAGAATGACATTATCGTATTCTGACAAACAGAAAGTATAAATAGATTTGTTATGAAATATAATTAAATAATATTTTTTGTATAAAAAATATCATATATATCATATATATATATATACATTATTTTCGTCATTAATCCCAACCATTAATGTTGGTAATGGAAAAATTAACGCTATTTGTTCATGAGGTGGTAGTGTATCATATAAATGATTGATGATTTTGTAACCCATTAGATTTATTTTTTTGAAGGTATAGGGAATAAATTTAACTAAAATAATCATTTTAAATATAATTATTTAATAATATAATAAATCTATAATAATAATTGAAGGAGGTTGAAAAGGAATTAAAATAAAGAATATTTGAGATAATCACTACCTCTTCTTTGGGTATCCTACTTATGTTTTCAGAAATCCATTCTTATGATGGATTTTAGAACAAGATAAGGTTTATAGGACGAGGAGATTGATAATGTGGAAATATTAGTATAGATATCATCCTACATAATTATTATTTTGAGGTGTGAAAAAGGGGATAGTGGGAATCATTTTACAAGTTGGGTGAGTGGAAATGTTGTACACATTTTTTAAATAGGGAATCCAAACCTTTTTTCAAGTCTGGTGGATCCAATAATATACCAAATGATATCCTAAAATTTACAAGGTTAAAATATGTGAACATGTGTGGTTTTTACATTTTTATATGACACTTATTCCTAAAATCTTATTGCTTATTTCCTCAATAAACTAATTTTCCCTCTATCACTATAGTTAATTTTAAATACTTTTTATAATAATTTTTTTAAAAAAATTAACGTAGGATTATTATAAAATTTATATTATAGTGATTTGAAATATTTAATCCAAATTTTCTAATTCAATTAATTGTATTTGTGAATATTAATTTAAAATTAATCCTATATATGAGACAAGAAAAATGGTTTACGATGGTATAATGACCAAAAGTTTACAATGTTTTTATATGAAATTTCAATAAACAATTGATACATATTAACTAACTTGGATTAATATACTTATAATTTAACTAATTTTACATATAAATTACTAAAATATAGTGTTTATCTTCATAAACATATTTACGAATACGAATTTTTCAATTAAAATTATGTATTTTTTATTAATCATTAAAAATATTAAAAAAAACTGAAAATTACCAAAATATCTCCCTATGATAATGTTGAAATTAAAACATAGAAAATGATATAAAATATTTCAAATAAATAATATAAATGTTTCAAAATTTATTTATAAAACTTTTGCGTCTTTAAAATGCGGAAAAACTACCTTTAAAAAATACATCTTATTATATATAAAATTCGATTTGTTCTTATTTTATGTATATCATATAAATTGGATGAATATAAAAAAATTATTGAATATATAATACATAAACTTACTTTATAACATTCCCTAATTATAATTATTTCATTTTATTAAGATATTATTAATATGGTGAAAAAGAAATGTTTTTTAAAACATTTGTTCTATATTCAATTTGTATTTTTATTCACGTATAAATATTTGTTAACCAATGAATTAAAAAATATATTTTGATATGTTAGTTAGTCCTATTCATAAAATCCAATAGAATCCATAACATATATTTTTTTATTTTAAATAATAATATTAATAGTATTCATTAAAATATTGTTTTGCGTGTAACACAAGCTATCAAAGAAAGTCATTGTTTCTTGTAAATAATGATAACAAAGTGTTATGTTCTTTTGATTCTATATAATATATTTTATTTATTAAAAACATTAAATGTATTTTAATGTATTAGGATGATTTATTCCCTTCTATGTTGGGTGTTGTGTGTACTGTAGACAATTGAATGAAATCAAATTATTTAATAACATGAGGGTATTAAATCTTCCAAACCAAAAATAATTTGTATCATTACAATGTGATCATGATATTAGTAATATAGTTTTTTTAATTAATTTTTTTTAAATAATATTGTAGAAATTTTAAAACAAAATCATCTTAATAGTAAAGAAATAAATTTATACTTTTCATATGGAATAAAATATAACTAGGTTTCTACATTCTAGAATAGTAGATGAACATTAAAATATAGAATAATATGAAAAGTGTAAATAATTATAGGGAGTTATTAAGGTAATTAATCAGAAAATGTTAATGGTCAATGGAAATTGGAGGACTTGATATCCATAAATGTGTGATGATCATAAATACCATCTGATTTATCAGATATAAATGTGAAAGAATATCGTATTTTTTCCCTGATAATTTTACAAATGTTTATTTTTTCTTTTAATGACTCAAAATATAATGAAATATACATAAATTATAAATTTCTATTACATAAAAACAATTTCATCCTTTGGTTATTCTTATATTAATTTACCATTTAACACTTTACTCAATGAAATTAATACCGATAAATTTTTTTATATCAGAAGAACTAATATTTACTTTTAACAGATTGTAAGATCAAGAAATGTGGTAAAATTATTTTTTTATGTCTATATATATTTTTCAAAACAAATATTGTCAATAATTAAATATATTAAAAAAATTAAAACTACTACTTCAGAATTAATAATGATTCATTAATATATTTAACTAAATACAAAAATAAATTAACTAGGACATCGCCTAGGCCATTGAAAAGTGTAAAACCCTTACTATCCTCCAGACATGGGTTCAATCCCAACCACGTCACTAAATGAGATGGGTTATCACCCATAATGAATGTTATCATTTTTATAATCTACATTAATATAATTCCTATAATGATTTACTAAATTATTACGGACACACTTGAAATAAAATTAGCAATTAAATAACCTTTTTTACTAGTGTCTTCAATAATATTATTAACAAAGATAATAGTTTCTTTAAAATTATTAAAATATCAGTATTTATACTTACTTTTCATAGTATGTCCATAAAATTTTAATCGATTATTCCATGAATAAATATTTACACAAAAATTTAATATACCAATGGATTTAATTTTCATAAATACCTTCTTAATTTATCTCTAATCTTGGTATACTATAATTTTATCAAACATAAAAAAGATGAGTTTATTTATTTGAACATATATTAAATGATAAACATAAAACCCATTATGGTTCCCATAACAGTTATTTTAAATAATACACATGTGCTTCTATAATTTAAAATAATCCTTAGATGTTTCATAATTATTATAACAAGGATACCAATTCTGAAATACTTCTACAATTTTATTCTATAATACCAATGCATAAATACTTCATAAATTTTATTTCATCAAAGGTTATTACAAGATCTAGAGTTTTCAAAAATGATGTATCCTTAACATATACAACTAGAGTGTCAAACTTTGTGCTTACTAATGACAATTTTTAGGTAGTAAATTATTCTCAAGTAAATCCTGATGCACCCTTTTCAATGTTATTTACGCTAGGTACATTTATTCAAGAACCATTTCCACATGTATATCCATAAAAGGGGTTTGTTTTTAGGAAGATCCACCTAACCAATATCTTAAAAAAATTATATTTTCCTTTATAAAAGTCCTCAAATTCAATATTAGGAAAATATTCATTAATCTATTATTTTTTTACTTGTTCTCATGGATTGAACATAATTTTTTAGGCCAATTGTAGTGAACCTAACTCCATTCACCATGAACTAGTTATTTCTATCATTACATTAAGATAAATACATGATTCTGATCTTTAATGACAAATTAGTTTAGTAGTTATGGTGAAATTGATAAATAAACGAGTCTTGAATTAAAAATTAATACCCTAACTAAAATATAGGTTTTTTTCTTTTGTGGATGTCTTTGTACAATGTAGTGAGTCCCTTCATAACAACCATTATAAACATTATGGTTTCCATGGAAAGCAATCAAAATAAGGGTGATCATAGATACTCAATAAGGTCTATATACAATATAAGTAATAATAAATGTATCATACCATTAAATTGAAATAATGTTTTTATAAATTAATTTATTCTACAATATAATGTTTGGTTTTTAATTTTTTAATTTTTTAATATATTCAATTATTTTAATAAAAACAATTTTAAAATAAATATTAAAAATTTAATTTTAATGAATGTATTTATTTTAATTATTAATTATATTTTTTTAGATAATGAAAATATTATTATTTTATTATTTTCATATATTTATTTATTTAATAAAAAATAGAGAAGTAAAAATACTAGAAAATCACATTGAGATATATTTTGATAAAATATATTTTTCATTGTACATACATGTATTCATTTAGAAATTGATTAATTTATGGCAACAAGAATTTTAGAACATAAAATAAATTATTATTTTACATGTACTATAAGATGTAACATTTAAATATAAAATATTTTTTGTAGCATTATTTTTATCTAATTTATGAATTATATTTTTAAATGTATATCAAATGCATTATAATTATTTACGTTGTAACAAAATTTTAAGGTGATATAATTTAAAATAAAATAAATGTTTCAATTAAAGTATTATAATATATTATAAAATATAAATTACTGTATATTTCTGAAAATGTATATTTTGTTACAATGATAAACAATTTATAGAAAATGGGATTATAATTTATTTTATAAATCATTTGGAAATTTTAGGAATTAAAATCAAAATTTATTGAATAAATTAAATAAATTGTGATTGATTAAAATAAAAAAATTATAAAAATAATAAGTATTGGGAAATCAATTTGGGTTGTTCAAGTTTCACATGATCTCGATGAAAAGAGTGGATCAGGTTTCAAGTGGAAGGCCATGTGATGATCAAGTGTAGCTATGTAGAAACCACGTTTCATTTGAGGTCAAATTCGGGATCGAGTGTGAAGTCAACCACTATTGAATCAGGAGATGTTGAATAGTCTCTGAGTAATGTAAAGATGGTTCATGATGGTTATAGTATAGGTCTTCGATTAGGTAGGAAATATTTCCATTATCCTCATATCATTGTAAGGATTCTTTTTTTCTTGTTAGGTGTCGAATGTTTCTACTTCATTTTCGACAGAAATACTATTTTTTCCATTTTATCTATATTTCTTAACCCCAATAATTGTCTTCCTATTGTATTTTTTCGACGATATTTTATTTTGTGGACTGATTTTAGTTTTTATGTTTACTGATTTTTAATGTAGCATTTATATGGTTGAATTATACTCCTCATGTCAACATTTGTTTTCTAATTTGTTCTGCTGAGGAATCAATCAATGCATATATTTTCTTTGAGGTATTTAAAATTGGATATTTCAAGGTTTTTCTGTTTTCATTCTATAAGTGAATGATTATATAATTGATATTTTTTTGTTTTCTTTATCGATACTCTACTTTCGTTGAATGATTGAGTTTTTTCAGTATAATAACTGATCATTAAGGATATAAAATCCTTATACCATTATGAAAATAATATTCAAAACAATTTATTAGTCCTAAGGGAGGGTGAGTGTGTCTAAAGCAAAGAGATATACCCTATATTTTTCTTCAGAAATTCATATAAGGAATTTGTTTATTTAAAATATTTTCAATTTTATAGTTCTCACAAGGGATTTATTTGTTTTAAAATTTAAATAAGTATATTATTATATGTATTTCATTCTCCTATATTTTATAAAAACAAGGAATTACTTAATTTATAATTATCATTCTATGTTTAAACTATTTATATAAATGAATATATATATATATGTGTGTGTGTGTGTGTATATATATATAATTTACAATTAATCAATTTTAAAAGAATTTTTGGACATAAGGTATTATATTTATGTTTTCTCCGGATTTTTTATATATAATTTATTATAGTTTAAGAGATTTTATTTATCATAAATTATGTTTTAAATTGATTCTATTGAAAGGGTTATTTTTTACTCACTATGTATTTTAACTAATTCTCTCTTGGCCATATGATATTGTCAGTATAATGAAAACATTTATTTAAAATCGATAAATTCTTGATTTTTTTATCAAATATTATTAGTATTTATTTAAAATCATTATTTTGATCATTTTTACATATTCTATTTTTATGTTCATGTTTATTTTCAAGGTGAAATTTATTTCTAAAATCTATTATATATATGTAATTAATATCCCAGGTTTTATATATATGTGATCTTGAAGTTATATTTTTTATTATTATTTTATGTATGTATGTAATTTTATGTTTATGATGCATATATATATAATTATGTATTATTTTTCAAACTCCATTATCCATTATTCCATGTTCATGTAAGCATTCTTCTTATGGGTGTAATATATTTGCATATTTATTATCTATCTGGGTGAATGGATGAATATCTATTCTAAATATACCACTTTCTTAATTTTATGTGAGATGTGTAATTATTTATTTGTATTGTTTTTTAAGAAGAGGGATATATATATCTAATATTTATATGAATAGAAATATATTTCTATTATGTGAAAGTTTTTTAAAATTAGGACCTTATTGTATTTATATAGTTAATTAAGAAAATTTATCTTTAATGATATTATATGATATTGATATTGAAAGGATACATATAATCAATTTATATAAAACATATTTCATCAAATGTGGAATGAAAGTTTGAATACGTGGACAGTCCATGCAAAGCCTAAATTGGATGAGTTTTGGTTCTATAGATACTCCAATGTGTTTTTCAATAAAAATTCATATTTATATATGTTTATATATAAATAAGTGTCTGAATGTGTATTTATTTAATTGACATTCTTTTAAAAAAATCAAAGAAAAATATATGTATATATATATATATATAATGATCAGTTTTTTCTCTAAAATTTCCATTACAACCGTATGAACATGACATGGAGTTGGATGTGAACCCCTCTTTCAGGAATGTGGGTAGGTCCAAACATACTTTAATGATTCATGTATCCTTATGGTTTTCTTTTATATGATCTTCCATAGGGTTGTTCAAGAAAATCACTAGATTTGTTTTATAGCTTTTTCAATGTATAATAATTTTTAATATACTATAATATTTTATAAATATAATTTACATTGTAATTTTTCACTATACATTTAAAAAATCCCTTACTAAGAAAAGTAATTCTCACCCTATATTTTAAGATTTATTTTCACAAAATAAGTATAATTTATTTGATTAGGTAATTTAAATGATGTATTTATGTTTAATAAAAATTTTAAATATTTTTTAAGATGAATGTCATGTATATAACTCTACATATCCTAGTTCATGAAAAGTTCCTCTTTTGTGTAATGTTTTGGGAATTTTTTCTATTTATTTAAATAAAAAAATAAAAAATCTTTATAGGAGATGAACCTAGAAGAGTGGGTTTGGGTATTTATAGTTGGTGTCAGTGAGATGATCTAGAAATCCTTGGAGATTAGATGTTTTATAAGAGGTAGATTATACAAATCTAGAAAATTTAGTTTTCTTAATTCTAAAGTTGGGAATTCAGAATTGTTTTAGTTCGACTATTGAATTTTGAGGGCACAATTATTTTTTGGGGGGAAGAATGTAATATCCTAATAAATTCAAATATTATTTCTATAATTTAATTTTTTATAATTTCCATTATTTAATATTTTAATATTTTTAATATATTCTTTTAATTCATGAAATATATTCAAATGCCCTTTTTTAAAATATAATTTGAATAAATTTATTTGATTTTATCATTAAACAACTTATTTATTTTATGATGAAAATTGTATATTATATTAATATTTTATATTTTTTAATAAATACCATACATGAGTAGATGTACTAAAACATCACTTTGAGATATATTTTTATAGAAAATATATTTCTTAATAAATATATGTGCTCATTTATAAATATAATAACTTGTTGTTATCATAATTTAAAAACATTAAATAAATTTTTATTTGTATTTATTATAAGCTATAATATTTCTATTTCAAATGTTTTATGTAATATTAATTAATCTAATTTATGTATTATTAATTTAATTGTCTAAAGAATGCATTGTTATCATTTTCATTTTATTAAAAAACTAACATGATATAATTAGATATAAAAAAAATATTCATATTAATTTAATATGTTTCTTTATTAAATAAAAATTATGATATTTTTTAAAATAAATGGTTTGTTATAATATAGATAACATATTTATATTAAATGAAATTTTAATTTTTTTGTAATTGTTTTTAAAAATTTATGAATTTAATACAATTCTTATTAATGAAATTAAATAACTAATAAACATTTAAAATAAAAAAATGAGAATGAATAAGTATTTTGAAATTGAGTTGGGGGTTGATGAATCATGTTAGCTTGAAGTAAAGTTAGTATCTGGTCTCAAGGACAATGATGAGCAAGGATTGAGTACACTGATGAATAAACCTTGTTTCAACCAATGTTAAAGAACATCGGGGAGTAATATACCTAGAGAGTGAGCATAGATATTAGGCTCATGGGAGATGTCTTCTACTGATGAATCTGGTGAAGTTGATGAGGATCTGAGGGATGCCATGATGGTTTATCACGGTTGGTGTTTCGATCTTCGGTGAATTACAAAATATGTTCATATTCATCATATCATAGATTGTTTTTTTTAATTTCTATTGTTTTTTTAATTTTTTATGTTCATTTTCAACACAATTATTATACTATTACATGTTTTCGGTCTTTCTCAACCTCAATCATTTTCTGTAGATTGTATTTTGTAAAACTGGTTATATTTTTTGGAATGATTTTTGTTTTGAAGGTTATCATAATCTATTTTTTTCATTATCTATGTATGTGACTGTATCTTTGTTGATGTATTGTTTGCATGTTTCCAATGATTGAGCTGCTCAGAGGAGTCTTGGCAGATGTTTGAAGAAGTTTAGTTAAGAAAAATTTATAAAGGGGGTATTACATGTCGTGGAACTGTATTACATGATGTGAAATTATTTTCCACTTTTTGTCTTAGAGGTTAAATGGTGTAAAATAGTGTTTCAAAATGTGTATGTTCTTTGGGTCCAAAAGAAAAATAAATCATTTAGGTGACTTTTTGTTTGGAAAAACCAGAATCTTATGTGTTACATGATGTGATAGGGGATTTTAGAGCATGTAATTTCCATTTACTATATGTTTTTATAACACTTCATCTAGTTGATTTGTAAAACACTATGTTTATTTCTTACCTCTCTCATCCTAGGTTACCTGACAATCCCCTCCTTGATGTTTTAAAGAACCATTCGATGATGATCGATTTTGGGCTTCCATCTTTGATTCTCCTATGATCCCAAGTTTTTTTTCCTTTGTTTTTTAGTGGTTCATACGGATTTTACATTTTTATTTCACTCATACTCTATCCATATTATAGAGTCTGATATCATATGAATATAATGTATTTTATTTGTGTTTAGGGTTGGTGTGGTGGTGTCGGTACATCCTTAAATAGATACAATTCTTGTGGGAGAGCTGATTAGGATCTATTGTGTAAATCCATTTTCATGAAATTTACATTAGTAACCTTTTGTTTTAGGGGATTTAATTCTTATTTTTTAATTGATGAGAAATCATAGAGTTATCATGATTTATTCACTTGGATTAAATTATAATTGACCTTATTAAATACTTGGGCCAGATTAAATAGTTGGTTTCAATCATGTGGAAATGTTGTTTCTCTATAACATGATAAAGGTTTTCCTCTTGATTTTATCGATATTTTGATATATATTAATTGATTTGATTACCAATGTAATTCCAATATTAATTGAAAATTATTTGCATGAATGGTTAAATAGGCATGTTAAATGAATCGGTATGTTGTTGCAATTTGATGATAATAAAAATGACCTATATGTGCATGTTTACTTGAATTAGTAAATGAACATAAATCATGTTGATGCTTGTTGATAAAATTACCAAAGTAATGCTAAATTAATTGATTGATTAATTTGTGATAGCTTGGTATAGCTTGTTGTTTAAGTTGGATATTGATTGAAGCTATGAATAATGAATCAGTTAATTCAAGAAGGAATAGGATCTGATTGTGTAATCAAAGATAATTCTATTATATTTATTGAGATTCACACATGATTGTAAATTCCATGTTCCTTATGCTTTGGACATGTGATACATCTTTGTGTGTGAAAGATTAATGCCTTGTTTTTGGGCCTACTGCACGTTTCTATGTCTAATTCCTGTTGCATGTGTTGTGATGTGAGCCTAGAATGTTTGAGCCATGAGAGATATTGTTGTTCTAGCAGAAAAAGGTCTGGATGTGATGTGAGCCTAGTATGGATTATCGTGGTGGGATGTTTTGGTACATAGTATAGGGAGGCCCAGTTTTTATGGCAGTAGTTGATTCTTGCAGTTAAGAGATTCACCGGTTTATGCATGTGGTTTTTGGGAGGAAACCATTGATGATGAAATAAGTTGAAGATGGGAATATTCATTGATTTTAATGTCAGTTTCTTGTTGTATATGTTGTTTGTTTATTTGATTTACTTTCTCCACTACAAGAGGCAGATGGGTATTCATACTATCCATCCTAGGGAGGGGAATACATGCAGGGTATTTCACGTGATATCCTTATTTATATTCTCTTGGATGGATGGGTCTACACTCCTTCTATGGGTGGAAAAGAAAATACGGGTAGTCAAACTTCACATTTTGTTTATCTACTTATGTCTGGTAGATTATAATGAAATCCTAGAACAACAAGGAATATGAATTGTGGAAATTTTTACAATGAAATGAATAAATGATTAACCCAAGGGTTTGGAGCTTGCTGTGATTAAAATTAGAGGTTATAATTCTAAGAAACCATGGACTCGGTTTTCTTATTATTGGAGGGAATATATCTTTGTTGAGAAGCTATTGAATGTAATGAGGAGATAATGATGGTTGATTAAGGGTTATTGGATTAATTAAAATATGTTTAAAATGATAAAAGATGATAAAGTAACATATTTTATCTATTTAAATATTTATTTTTATAGGATTTCTAGTCTTAGTAGTGGAAGCTAGGAGTTTGAGAGATGTTTTCTACATTTGTTTCAAATAATAGGATATGCCCATAGTTTTTTTGTGGGATATATTATTCCTTGTATGTTTGTTGTTTTATATTCTACTCCACTCAGTCTTTTAGAGAAACTAACACCCTGGGTATTTTGAGTCCTGGGTGGTTTTTTCCCCAACATCAAGGTGGGAGGATGGATGACTAGAAACCAACTATTCCCATTCCCGATATTCTTGGAAGTTAATAGTGATAGTGTGCACGATGTTTTTGTTTCCCTATACATGTGTGTAGATAACTATAATAGCTTGGTGTAATTCACACACATATATTCTATATATAGATTCATAAAGGCATCAATAGGTATAACGTGTATATGTTATGATGTTTGGAGGATCCTTACTCGGAGTATGGGTTATAATAGATTGATGTATAATACCTAGTGTATGATACACGTTATGTGGACGGTGGTGGCTCCCATAAACAATATTGTTTCTTTAGACACATGGACTTGGTTAGGTGATGAATGAGGTTTATATTTACACATGAGGTGCATGTTTTGATATTTCACCATGTTTTCTATCTACCAGACTTTTTTGTGAAGAGATGGTCAACACATGGAACAATGGGGAAAACTGGGAAACGAGTGGGGAAGTGGAAGAGATATACCCTTGATATTCGTTATTATATTATATTATCTTGTATGTGATAATTGGTGAGAGTTTCCATGGTGAGGATGAGAATAGTTTATACATGTTTATGTGATGAGTTAGTTTCACTTTTGGTTCATTTTGCTTCAGAATTATTTCCTTACATTGGCACAGGAGGCACGAGGGATGATCCTATAGAGTATACTTTTATACTCTCCATACATTATAAAAAATGGTTATCGGGTCATATGGAGTTGGTTTGAGATAATAATTGTTACAACTATATTGGGGTTTTAAGTGCTTTTTCGGAATCATGGTAACTTCCATGTTTACATTCCTTTTTTATACTACTGTTTTTCTTTTTATTTTAGTAGATATTATATGAATTGACATTAATGAACTTAGGATTATTCTATCTTGTCGTCTATGCAGGATTTAGTTGTTGTCTATTATTTCTATCTCATCCTCATGTTTTTCTCATAGAGGGTAATTCCTCCCATCTACATGTTTGTTATAAATTCGGTGTTAGTCAACCACTCGGGGAATAATAGGGGCCAAAATCGGGGATCAGTATCTCTCTTCTCCCAATTTTGTCCCAAGTGCAGTACAATTTGTGTGGAGGGGGTCATGATAGAGTTGTATTAGAGGGTCTAATGGTTATTTCAAAGTGGTATATCCTATCAAGATAAAGATGTCCCAAACCTTGAGAAGTTTTTTTTGTTCCCTAGGATGAAGTGTAAAGTTACAGGGGTCGTGTCTTGATGTTTTTTCTTCCAGATGGTGAAAGTATTGCACCGTTTACCCAGTGGTTTCTCCAGCTATTAGATGTTCTTCAGTGGAAGTGGTTGGAGATCTTGATGGACATTACTACCTGTATACATCGATCTCAGGGAGGTTTTCACACTATATGGGTGGTTGTATATCGTTTGATGAAATCCTCACACATTTTAGTGTGCAACGAGTCATGATCATAAGAAGTTTTTTTAGGTAGTATTTGGAGGAGTTTGTGAGACTCCACAGATTCTTAACGATGCTAATTTCATATCTAGATCCTTGTTGTTCCTATAGGGAGTGGAGTGGTATCTAGTATGTTTTTGTTTCTTAGAATTTCTTTAGAATTTCTTTTCATCTACAAATGGATGGTGAAATAAATTGGACCATTCAGACTCTTAAAGGCATGTTCTCTCTTGTGTCCTCTATTTTAGAGGTTGGTGGATGAGGAACTTTCCCTTGGATGAGTTCTATTACAACAATAGTTTTCAATCCACCATCAGCATGGAAACCCTTGAATCCTTTAATTTCCAACCATTCCATTCCTCAATGTGCAGAAATAGGGTCTAAGAGTATGAAATTCTATGACCAAAACTAGTACATAATATGACAGATATGGTTTAGGTTATCCATTAGAGGATTTAAGAATTATAGGATCATCTAAAATCTTATGTAGAATATAGGATGATTCCTATCGATTATGGTGTTTGGGATTATGTTTTATCTAATGTTGACTACATCTCATTGGATGTAAAGGTTAGATCATGGTAGTAATATTTATCCTTGGGTTTTTGGGCCTTTCAAGGTTTTGGATCATGTTGGAGTAGTGGAATATTAGGTAGCACTTCTCCCACATATGAGCTAGAAACATGATGTTGTTCATGTGTCATAGCTAAGTTGTTATCTTCATGATGAATCTTGTGTCACTGATTGGGGTGAGATCGATGTTGACGATGATGTGATATTCAAGGAGTGGATTGTAGAGATTTAGGTATTTGAGGATATGGTGTGTTGCAGGTGTGAAGTCCCCATGGTTCATGTCTTGTGGTAGCACGATGGTGTGGAGAAGAGTACATGGGAACGTAAGTCTCATATTGGTGCCTAGTAACACGAGTATTTTTATGGTTATATCTTCTATTATAATGGTATTTGTTTGATGGTTATAGACCCTTTCTATATAAGAGATGGAGTTCTCTTCATTATTATTTTGGATTACTCTCTTTGGAGAGATATCTCCCCTTAGAGATTTTTTTTGGATATGTTCATTATTATTTCAGGGTTTTTCTCTTCTCATCTAGTGTGGGGGTGTGATCATGTGGTGGTGAAATCATTGATAGTTTTCTCATAGGGTGGGTATTCAAACATTCCCTATTTATTTCCTCTATAGGTTGGTTTTGGATTAGAGGGGATGAGAATATTTTGAGATGTATATGATGTAAGGGAATATATCATTTTGGATCGACCATTTGTGTGTCTGAAAATATAGAGTTTCTCATTGGAGTATTAGAATAAGTATGAAGAAGTTATTTAAAGAAAAGATTAATATGAAATATTACACATAGTGTATCATTATTACATGATGTGGAATTATTGTTCCTATTTTTTCATGGAGGTTACACAACCTACAATAGCATTTCATTAAATGTATGTTTTGGGGTTTGAAAAATAAAATAAATCCTTGAGGTGGTGTGTTTTTCGGCGGAACCCGAAAACTAAGGGTTAGATGACGTGGAAGGGGATTTCACATTGAATAATCCACTATTACGATTTGTTTGTTAAAAATTTTACCCCCTCTTGTTGTAAATCCTTGTGGTTTCATCATCCATATCACTCGTCCTATGATACCCAATAGTACCCTTCATTGTCTTTTTGAGATCCCTTCGACGAGGATCGATCTTAGGATTCCATCTTCGATTCATCTTTTTTCCAAGATGTGTTATCGTTAATTTTCAATAATTTCAACCTGTTTTGATCTTGTATCCACTTTAATCATATCTATATGTTATAGAATATGATCTATTATTGTTATAATGTTGTTTTTCTATGTTTTGGGTTGGTGTGGTGGTGTCTCGGAATTCTCAGAAGGATGGAGATGTTGCCGAAGAGGTGATTTGGATCCATTATGTTAATATGTTCTCATGATAAGAACATCGATGACCATTTTAGGTAGGGGATTCATTTATTATCTTTTTATTTATGTGAAATTGTAAAAGTAGAACGATTTAACCTTCATTATCACAATGGATTTTACCTAACTAGAAACATGAACTGGATTTAAAAATTGCTATTGATCACATAGAGATGTTGTTTCTTTATACCACGATAGACATATTCTATCTTAATTTTATATATAGTGTGACATTTATTCCTTACTTGGTTTATCCTGTTGTTCATTCTAGAAATTGGTAAAGACTATAAGGTTAGAATGAATTGATTATTATTTGTCTAAATGGTTAAAGAGACATGTTTAATGAATGCAATTTTCATTGTAATTCGATGAAAATTATATTGATGTGGATATACATGTTTAATTGAATTAGATAATGAACCTGAAGCATGGTTATTCTTGTTTTTAAAAGGAGTAAACGTATGATAAAATAAATTTTTGATTAATTTATTATTGTTCTTAATAGCTTGTTGTTTTTCATTATTGAAGTTGGGAACTATGAATAATGAATCCGTTAATTATTGATTGAATTAGAACCAATTGTGTGATAAAAGATAATAACTTTGTAGGACAAGATTTACCTGATTTTGTGTAAGGGATTAATTTATTATTCATTGGATCCCTGATAGCTCGTTGTTTGTGAAGCCTAAATGCCTTCTATTGGGATCAAGATCCTATTTCTATGTTTGTTTCTTGTTTCTTTTGTTGTGACGTGAGCATAGGATGGAAAATCTATGAGGGATATTGTGGTTGTGGGGTTAGGTAGGCATGAATGTGATGTGATCATGGGATGTATAGTCCTAGAGGCCTATTGGGGTAAGTGGGGAAGGGGGCCCATTTTTTGGGGAAGTTTTTTATTCCTAGAGTGGTGATATGCATCAGTTTATGCATGTGGTTTTGTGATGACATTAGATACAATGTAACATGTTTAATCTTGGCCTAGAAATTCATGTTAATGTTGTATGATTATTTAATATGTTGTTTTTTATCTACAATTCATTCAAGAATTCTAGAGGAAGATGGTTCTGTTTACTCTTATTCGAAGGTAGGCATGACATGTGAGTTATTTCATGTGCTTTTCATTTTTTACTTCTCATGGTTGGATAAGTCAATTCTCTAGATAGACGTGCCAATGACTAGATGGGTAGTTCATCTACATCCTATGTTAATCCCCATATGTTTGGTAGCATAGAATGTTCTCCTATAATAATTAGACATATTGAATGTGTAAATGTTTTTATATAAATGAATAAATTTTTGACCAATGGGGTTGGACATTGTAGGGATGTAATGATGAAGTCATAATTTTGAAAAATGGTGGACTTATTTTTCTTATCTCTAGAGGGTATGGATACTTATAGAGATACTAATGAATGTATTTATGACATGATAATTTTCAAATAATGGTTATTTAATTAATTAATGTAATGTAAAATTGATAAATTATGATGAAGTAACAACATATAGATCCTAAAATGGTTGTGTGATTATAAGATATCTTGACTTTATAGTGGAAACTGAGAGTTTGAGATACATTAGCTACAATTGATTCTATGTCTAGGTTATGACCGTAGTGTGGTTGTGAGATATATTACAAAATCTATTTTTTGTGTTTCTATCTATTTGGTTTTGAAACTGACACCCTATGTATTCTTATATTTAGGGGAAATTTCCCAAATATCCTAGGTGGAGGATGGATGGATAACATCCTATTTGTCCCCACTCTCTTCTCTTAGCAGTGTCTTTCAATAGTATTCATGTCGGTTAGTGTTTCCCATATTTGTTTGTAAATAGGTTTAATGCATTTAGGTTATTGAAACACATATATTATGTATATAGTTTCCTAAATGATACTTTACGTATAATGTGTATGGGTTGTGATGTCTTGCGGATCCTTATTTTTTTTATGGGATACAATGGATTGAGGAATTATAACAACCCTTCTCTTTATTACAAACTTTAACATGATTTATTACATAAACATGCACTTAATACAACTATGAGGATCGTGTGGTCTAGTGTTTTGGGAAATTAAGATGAATACATGACAACATATCAATTAAAACACAACATATTTACCGAAAACCTATGTTACATGATCACAAAATTCCATCGTACTTAGCATTTCATGGGATAACCTGAGGACATACATAAGAAAAGGGGAAAGCTATAAATCCCAGTAAGGGAGTAAACAATGAATAAAATAAAAAATAAAATATATTTTAAACAACATGAATGTAAATGGAGCATAATAGAAACAGGTATATAAAGAAATGATCTATCATGGTTATCATAACATAGAGATGTGTCAACAGCATTTAATACGATATTAGAATGATCCAAGGATCATTCGATATGGAGAATGGGTAAACCCTCATTGCACTTGAATTATCATGATTAAACCGTCATTTAAATGAATAATCATGATTTAACAATCATTTACCATGACATATCAAGATACTATTCTTTACCCAATGCATTAAAGCGCTATTTGGGCGCACCCTTCATAATCATTTTATTTCATGAAAAAGTGTGACACACAGATCGAACAACATTGATTCATTAAACATCATAATTTAATCCACGAAAATGAAATCTGGAATTCAAGAATGTTTCTCCCCAATCAACAAGTACATATGCATAATGGTGAAAATCCTTGTTAGAGAAATGGGTATGGTATTCACTTAGACGATTATTTTGTTATGGGATATTTTTTTGTAACATCGGCTGAATAATGACATCAAATAGAAATTGTAAAATGGGTTGATGATAGAGAGAGTGGTCTCTAATCATTTATACCTGAAATGGACAGCAACAGGGTCATGTAACATTATATCCCAACATGTGCAATGGAATTTAGATGCAGAATATAAAATAATTTTTTTAATGTAAATGAGGAGAGATAAATGTCTTATTAAATTCTATCATGGTAACTGGTATACATAAGAGGAATTATCAAGAGATAAAGTGGTATATTGTTTTTAAACATAATAAGGTCAGTATAGCGGATGTTACTAATCATACCCCATCTTTTTTTATTGAAAATAAAAGGGAATAAAAATATAAGGAAACTTGGACACAACTAAGGAAGGAAGGAATGTGAGGATCCCTTACTTGGACATTTGTGACTACAAGAGCTTGAGGAGGGGCTACTTCAGAGATTAGGATTACTTGTGAGGATTATATATAGTATAGGGAATATTATGGATGTGATTAAATTGTTTTGAGTGATGATAAGTGGGATCTTGGATGGATTTATATCAAAAATGATAGTGGAATTATTTTATATTTCAAAACGTAGATTTTGGAATCAATATAATTAAATATTCAAAACAAAAAACAATCCCATGTTTGTTGCCCATGGTTTTTTCCAAAGGCTGGAGTAAAACCTTATTTTATAAGACCAAAGTTCCAGAATTTTAACAAATTAGGCTTCTTCATGTGGAGGTCAGTCACACTCTTAAGGATATCATTTTAAAATTTGAAAATATTTTATAAGACATAAAGGGTCCACTAAGGCACATAAAATTAATCAATAAAATTTAGAATCACATTATTTTAAAGGTAAAACATATATTGACCAAATAAACATTTTAAATTATTTTATTATATCATTATTGGATCACTATTATGTCATTAAACACATTATATATTTAAACGGTATTTAATTTTTAACCAAGATTTCGGCTTTCTTTGAAAACAATGAAAAACTCACTATTAGATAATTTGGTTGTCCCGAATACACATATAATATTCATTTTATCCAAATAGTTATCTAAATATGTGAATTTTGTCTTTTAAAATAAGAATCAATATTTATCGAAAATTCATGGGTTTGGATAAAAAAAGATTTTCATCCTTAATAAAAAATAAAAATATATAAAAATTATATGATCATTTATATTTAATAATAATTATTTCAGAAATAATATTTTATTAAAATATTATGTAATTCAAAAATCTATTAATTCATCATATTAGATTTCTTAATTGAATATTAACTAAAAACATTATTTGTGATTCAAAACCCATTTAAAAAATTGTAATAATTAAATGAATGTATATTATTTATTCTATATAATATTAATTCACATAATTATAGTTCTAGTTTCTTATTACATATCCCCTTTTCATACTCACATAAGACCTAAGGGTAAGGTGGGCGATTGTGACACACTATTGGGGAGGCTCGTATAACATCGCTCAGGAGGTAATCTCTATTAACTTATACTTCTTGCATTAGAAATCCCATTCATGCTTAATGTGTTGATGATCAGCTTTGGCTTGGTCAAGAGTGATTCCAAATGATGATACCTCTTTCGCAGCTCTAAAAAAGGACTTCTTATGGAGTAATTCTACCGGTTGAGGTCATCACTTCCTTTTTCTGAGTAAATTGGATTTGTTAAAGCCTTATAATTTTACTAATCTTGCTATCATTGTTCCATGGAAATATTAGAAACGGTAAAAAAATTTAAAAATATTTTAAACTACAAAAACATAAAACCAAGGATGTATATATGTTTTATATAAACATATTACATAATAATACATTTAATTATATCCAGAGAAATTTTCATTAATAAAATATTGAGTTATTATAGTCTTCCACCCTGAAGAAATTTATCCCTTGAAATTTCCTTTTCCTACACTAAAATAGATTATGGTATCTCTACTTCATCACTTCCCTTGATTCCCACATTGCATCTTAAAACTTGGGGTTTCTCTACAACATATTGAGTAGGGGAACTGTTTTATTTTTTTAGAAAATTTTCACTATGATGAAATGTATTTACTGGATTTTCTCCATTGGAGATGTCATTGTCCAATGGTACCACCTATAGATTGAGTACATGAAATGGTTTAGGTATGTAATTCCTCAAGAGTGATAAATGGAATACATAATTTACTTGAGAGAGGATCGGTGGAAGTACTTGAAGATATGACACTACTCTAACATCAGACTCAAGGTCACTTAATCGATTATCAGCAAAGATCTTTGGTAGACTCGTAGCATCTTTAATGTGTTGCTGGGTGGTCTTAACCAACTCCACCATTTCTTCGAATATTTATGGACCTTGGAGTTTTTTCTGCACAACGTCATCCCAACATGCTGGTGTTCTGCACCTCATCCAATAAAATGATTCATTAAGAGCTATTTGGATGCTTGGGAGGTTACTATTATTGTAATATAACTCAACCATAGGAACATGGTGATCCCATTCTCCATTGAAGTCTATTGATGATTCTCTCAACATGTCCTCAAGTGTTTGGATAGTCTTCTCAAATTTTCCATTAGATTTATGATGAGAATTCGTACTGAATTCCATATCTGTATTTTGAGCATGTTGGAGAGTCTTCTAGAATATAGACATCAATCTTGTATCTAGATCACATACAATAGATTGTAGAACTCCTACAATCCTTACCACTTCTCTAATGTATATCAATGTCAGTTGATCTAATGATAAATCCAAACAAATTGTAAATAAGATTACAATATTTGTAAGATGATCCACAAATACCTAGATAGCATTGTTTCCTTTGGATGTCTTCATATGTCCGGTGAAAAATACTATATTGATGTTCACATATAACCTCATTGGTATGGGTAATGGTTTCATCATCCCCATAGACTTCTTCCTCTCATCCTTAAATTTCTTCCATACAAGGAACATTGTTGTATTCTCAAAAATCCAATTTTTATGTTATCCCACCAATAATGCACTTAGATATTTGGATATATTTTTTTTCCTTGGTGAATGGATACATTCATACTATTTTCATCTGCCAAAAGTTAATTTTTAACATTGGATTTTTTGGAACACGTATCCTTGACCCATATCTCACAATTTATTCTTTATTAACATTGAAATACATGAAATTCTCTTTTCTGATAGTTTCCACTTTCATCAGAATTCCCACATCATCAATCTGAGCATCCATTAACCATTCCAAAAGAGATTTTTGTGAAATGAGTAGTCAAATGATATATGATATTCCCTTCCATATGATTCTCATATCTATCTCCATCAAATCTAAGAATATTGGATCCTTTTAAATTCTCATTAATGATTGAATCTACATTTGATATCTACATTGAGCATCATCCACCTTGTTCTCATTCCCATGGTGGTAATGGATTGAGCAGTCATAGTCTTTGATATTGTCTAACCATCTTCGTCAGTGTATATTCTTCTCTTTTTCTATGAAAATAAACATGAGTCTTTTTTGATCCATCTATATTTCAAACTTTTCCCCAAAGAGGTATGTTTGAAATTTTTTTAAAGAGATGATTACTAAATCCAACTCCATATCATATTTTGGATATTTCTTCTCAGGAACATCCAATTACCTTGAAGCATATACAATGATTTTTTCATTTTTTATCAACACACTTCTGAAGCCCATATAATATGAATAACTGAATACCACAAAATTTATCCAAGTGTTGGTAGTGTTAGCATGTGAACTATGATAATCCAAATTTCCAAATCCTTGATTCTGTCTCTGCTTTCATCACTATAGTCAAACATAACTCCGTTCTGAGTAATCTTGGTAAGAGAGTTTGACATTTTGGAGAAATTTCTCAAAAATCTGTTATAATATGCAGCCACCCAATAAAAGCTACGGATATCCATCATAGATGTTGTCCTCGACCATCCCTCAATTGATTTCTTCATGGAGGGATCCATAGATATCCCATTTCATGTGATGATATGACCCTTGAATGAAAATTCTTTCAACTTGAACTCACACTTTTTGAACATTCCATAGAGATTCTCCTTTTGGAAGGTATCTATTATTGTGCTTATATAGTCATCATGCTCCTCCTTGGGTTTGGAGTATATTAGAATATCATTTATAAATACTGCCAAAAAAATTTCAAGATAATATCTTAATACACTATTCATCTAGACTATTAATACTAATAGAGTATTAGTGATTCTGAAAGCCACTACTATGACATATCAATGCTCGTACCTTGTACGAAAAACATTCTTGAGGATATCTACCTTCTTCACCATCACTGGGTAACATCCTGACCCCAGATCCACCATGGAGAATTATTTCACTCTACGTAGCTGACCAAACATGTAGTCAATTCATGGAACATGATACTTTTTTGTTATCGTGATTTTGGTGAGCTCACAATAATTAATAAAAAGGCATATTGAGCCATAATTATTCTTGATGAATAAGAATAGTGCACCCAATGGTGAACCACTTGGGCATATAAACCCTTTATCAGGATTCATCGGTAGTAGTTTATTTGTCTCCTCAAGCTTCACAACATAAATTATATAAGGAGTCTTGGATATTAGTAAACCCCCATCTATAAGATCAATTAATAATTAAATATATCTTTTAAGAGTAAGACAAGAAAATTCCTCAGAAAACACTTCAATGCATTCCCTCACAATTGGAATGTCCTCATAGATGGTTTATTCCTCAAAATTAATAATCTGATCAAGATATGCATGCTTATACGGTAGTAATATGCATGCTTGAGATGATGGTTCAAAAGAAGATGCATTATCCTCTTAGAACCTATACAGAATCAGGGGTCAATTCTCTATATGGAGAGTGATATCCCTCTCATGAATATTTTTTAGGCTTTATAAAAGTAAAATCATTCCATTCTAGGAATTGCATATAATTATACCAAAAAGAGTATAACGAGGTTCTCTGGGATGTTCTATCGACAATTTGTGACAGGGGAGGAGTTATATTCATTGTATGCAATAATTTTCTCATTGGTCACATTCTTCGATATCTTTTATTCCATGATTAGTGGTTGTGTTGGGATTTCTCTAATAAACATTCATGATATAAATGAATGTGTAGAACAAAAATAAAAATGTATGTTTTATTTTCTTGAATGAATAAATAGTATACCTATAACCACTCCCTTATCGGGGTTATATTCAATAGTAGTGATGGGAAAAGCACCCCCTTACTTCGTCGGAGGTTGTTGGTTGCCTCTGAAAAATTGTCTTAGGTTACTGGTTTGCAAAGCACTTGGGTTCATTATAGTTGAAGCAGTGAACAATGCATTGAGGTTTGAACACAATGTTCCTATACTAGTTCAAAGAAACATGTTTTTATTTTGGTAAATTAATAGTAAGGTTCCCTTCTTTTCGACAAAAAAATAATTTCCTCATCCCCCTCAAGCAATTCCTAGGGTGCTTCTTAACATAACTTTTCCAAGTGTGTTAGTGTAATTTCTTAGCACCCTCAGATTTACCCATCAGATTTCTAGAATTAAAATCAACTTTGAACATCTTATCCTTGTGATACACTTAACACTATATAATATTCATTGTGACCTTGATATAACATCAAACGATTTTCTCATATCAATTGAAGGCACAGATCGCTAGAGCTTTCTGTGGGCTAGGTTTTATCACAGAAAATAAGTGGTCAACCTTGTATTCGGGGGTAAGGAAAAATTCGTAGTCATATCGTAAAATCCTTATGATGTTTTCCTCATTCAATATGATGGATACATCTTATTTTTTCTTGAGGTAAAGTAAGTCCCATTCTAATTTATTTCAGATGGTGAGAGGAAAATATTTATAAATAATTATTATCCAGAAATCCTTCGATTCTAAAACCTTGAACTCTTCCTCAAGAATTGTATTTTTTATCACTATCCCCCATTGTTCAGCTTCACCCTCTATATGATAAGCATCCCAATGAACCCTCTCTTGTTCATAACATTGAAAGATAGAGAATAGCATCTCAATGGAGTTGATCCACTATTTTCTGATTGAGGGATAAGATGATCTATTGAATGTGGGAGGCATTTTTCTTAGGAATTTCTTGATTGCGGCTTGTTCTTTCTTGGGGGGGGGGGGGGTTAAATGTTTTTTCTGAATCGTTTTTATATTCAAAACATGAGATAACTGATAGAGTACCATGACAATTTTTTATATTCCTACTCCAATCAGATTGGGCATCTCATTAGAATCATCATCACACAGATCTTCGCAACGGTTGTTAGCATATAGTCCTCCTATTATCATTCATTGTCTAGGATAAAAGAAATTTTTGGGGTAATAAAAAATGGGGAATCCAAAATCATCAATGGATAACTTATAAAATACATTTATTTCCTTAATTTATGAATTTATAGGATTCAATCTATGTTATCCATGATCTTCATCACAACATATATTCTTAGGGGAATTTTTTAATTCCCTTAATAATGGTTAATTCTATGCATGTGAATTTACCAAAGCATATCCTTCATGAGTATAGAAATAATAGTGTAGCAATAAATATTATCATGCACCAGTTCCTGTTTCATCCTAATACAAATATGTTTTTTCAGGTTTTACCCCTAGATACATATTTCCTAGAGCTACCTCTACTTGTTTGTACCAAGAAATGGATGTATTTTCTTGAAAACCCACATACTCTATAGTCCTCAAAATTTAGGGATGTTTTTATTTTACGTTGTTTTATCACAAAGGAATTAATTTGTGTTTTCTAATATTAATCCTAAAATAACTAAATATATCCCATGATTCGAACTATTCCAACCATGCTCTTTATTATACAGATTAAAATGATTTATTGCATAAATTTTTACATAAGACAACTTTGAGGATCGAGAGTACTAGTGTCTTGGGAAATCAAGAAAATTACAAGACATATTACAACATATAATACAACATCTTTATTGAAAACTTCTTTTACAATGCCAAAATATTCCGTCGTACTTAGGATTGCATGTGATAATTTAATTATATTCATAAGAAAAGGGGTGTGCTATAAAGCCCAGTAAGGTATTAAAAAAGGAATTAAATGAATAATACAATACATGTATGAATTAGGAATGTCAATGGAGCATAATGGTTACATGAACATAAAGGCATGATATAACATGATTATCATAACATGGAGATGTGGAAATAATATTTAACGTGATATTAGCATGATTCAAGGATCATTTCACATAGACCATTTCTAAAAGCTGACTGGACTTCATTAGCATGAGTAAACCCTCATTTAACATAAATTATAATGATTCAAACCTTATTTAACATGATGTTTCATGTTACTATTCTTTACCCAATGCATTGGAGTGCTATTAGGGTTCAGCTTTCTTAACCATTTCATTTCATGCATAGGTGTACCACATAGATCATACAACATGGATTCATTATGCTTCATAATTTTTTCCATAGATAAGATATGTGGAATAAATAAATGTATATACTCAATCAATAATTAAATGTGAATATAGGTGAATACCCTTGATAGACAAATTGTTACCGTATTCACTTACACGATTATTCTAGCATGTGAAATTTTGGTGTAATATCAACCGTATAACGACGTTAAATTGAATTTTTAAAATGGTTTAGTGAGATAGAAAGGGGTATATAATCATTTTACACGAAACTATGAAGTAATGGGGTCATGGAAAATAATATCCCAACATGTGTAATTGAATTTAGATGCATAATATTAAAGAATATCTTGAATGTAAATGAGGAGAGAGAATTTCCTTATGGTATTTCAGTATGGTAATGGGTGATCCTGAGATGCATTAATGAAAGGGAAAAGAGTATCTAATCATTCAAAAATAATTAGGGAATTATATGTGATGTTTTAAATTATACCAACACATTTTTAATTTAAAATAAAAGTGAATAAAAATATAAGGAAACCTGAAAAATAATAGGGAAGGAAAGAAAGCGAGGATCCCTTACCTGGAAGTGTGTGACTTAAATAGATTTATGAGGGGCTTCATGAGATCTTCGGGCACCCTATGAGGATTCAAGAGATAGGAGAATTGTAGTGATGTGATAAAAGGGTTATTATCATAGATAAGTGGGAGAATGGGTGGGTTTATATAGCAAATGAATGGGAAATTCTTTAATATTTCACAGACTTATATTTTGGAATCTATATAATTAAATATTAAAAAATATAAACCCCCTCATGGTATTTGCCCATGGTTTTTTCCAAAGTGGAGTGAATAAAATTATTCTATTTTTTCAATGTCGAACTTATTAAAATCTTAGTCTTACTTATGGGGCAGTGAGTCACACTCTCAAGGAAAACATTTAAAAATGTTAAAATATATTATAAGTCATAGAAGGTCCACTAAGGCACCATTAAATTAATAAAAGAATCTAAAATCAAATTATATTAAAGGTAAAACAATATTGGATTAATAACCATTTGAAATTATTTTATTACAACAGAATTGTGTGATTATGATGTCATAAAACACATTATATATTTAAATGACATTTAATTTTTACCCAAAAATTCAATTGTCTTAAATAATTATGAAAAATTCAACATTATAGAATTATGATGTCCTGAATCCAAAAATAATAGTCATTTTATACAAATTATTTTCTAAATATATGAGTTTTAACAATTAATGTAAAACTAACATCTATAAACAAGTCATGGGTTTTAAAAAAACCATCATTCAAACCATTGTAAATATTACAATCGTATAAAAATTATTGGATCATTTATATTTAATTAAAATTAATTTATTAATAATTTTTTACTAAAATATTATTTAATTAAATATCCATTAATTCACTAAAATTTATTACATGGTTGAATATATAAAAAATACGATTTGTGCTTCAAAAACAATTTACAAAGTTACAATAATCAAATGAATGTATATAATTTATTCTATTAAAAATTAATTAACATAATAATAGTTCTAGGGTGTTGTTACATAACCCTTTATAACACACTCATAATATCTAAGGGTAAGGTTTGTGATGGTTATAGACATTATGGTGGCACGTATATCATCACTATGGTGGTAATCTCTATTAACATCAACATCTCCTGTAGGAGAATATGTTCAAGCTTAATGTGTTAATGATCGATTTCAGATTGGTCAAGAGAGAATCCCAATGACAATAAATCCTTTCTGATCTTCGAAAATAGGGCTTCGTAAAGAAAAATTATACTGGATGAGGCCATCACTTCCTATGTCTGAGTAAATTGGATTTGTTAAATCCTTATATTTATACTAATCATGTGATCACTTATCAATAACAATATTAGAAATGGTAACAATTCATAATGATATTTTAAACTAAAAAAACATAAAACTAAGGAAGTTAATATTTTTTATATAACCATTATACATAATAATACAATAAATTATGTAAATAGTAATTTCCATTAATAATAGTTTTGGTCGTTAAAAATAAAATATTGGATGTATGATACATGTTATGCTGGTTGTGGGGGATCCAGAAACTACCTATTTAATTTGGTTTCATGAACATGGTGGTGTAATTCATGAAGATCATATTGATTCATGAGGTGTGTGTTCATGTACTTGACTAGGTGTCTACGGGCTAGCGTTTTTTGATAGAGATGCTCAGGATTGGTGATGTTGGGAAAAAGTGGTCAACTGGTGTTGAAGTGGTAGCAGGGTACACATTATGATATTTATTACGACACATGATCTTGTAAGGTATATGTGGTTGGATTATCCCTTGGGAAGATTTTAACATAGTATAATTGATTATGTGATGAATTACTTTAACTTGTTGTTAAATGTGCTTTAGTATACTTCACTTTTTCATGAGAGGCTCCAGGGAGGATCATAATGAGTATATTTTTATACTAACCCTATTTTATATAAACATTTTTTTAAGATTAGTTAGAGTAGGTTTGAGATCAGGCTGGTTACTACTATCTTGGGGTATTCAAGAGATTTTTGGGCTTCATAGTCATCGTGGTCTTCACTTTTCTTTTTGATAAATTAGTTTTTTCCTTTTAGGTATAGTGTTGCTTGCATGACATTACATACAGATACAAAAATTTTCTTGAATCTTTTATTCTAAAAAGGATATGTTTTGTGTCTATATTGTCTCTCTCTTACCCATGTGTTTCTCTTATAGGGTAATGCATCCCATCTACATGTTTATTATTCCCTAAATGCTAGTCGCCAAACCAATGCCTTATGGTGTTGGGACTTGTGGGTCACTATTTATCTTCTCTCATTGATGGCCTAAGAGGGGTAAAAATTGTTGGGATGGGGTCATGATTATATAGTGGTATAAATTTTTTATGCAAAAACTTATTGTGTTATTTTTCTTCTTCAGTGGAACTTATCGATGTATTTCTTTTCATTTGTATTTTTTCATTAGATAATTCAATGTGTTTATAATTTATTTATTAGGATGAATGAATAAATAATTGATATATTTTATTTTTAATCTACTTTAATACTACGTTATATTGGAATTATTTATTTTTTCTCTGTATAAATATCATTCCATATGGCTATACATGCCTTACACCATTGTGCAAATAAAAATGAAAAACAATCAGTTAGTCTAGAGGGTGGGTGAGTGTCTATCAATGAAAATGTTTCTACCATTTAACTAAGTAATTTATTTGTCTGAAATATTTTAATATTCATATTTATCATAAAATTTATTTATGTTTTAAAATTTATAAATATTTATTTTTAACTATATTCTATTTTTCTATATTTTATAATTTCATATAAGGGTTTAATTCATTTTTCCAATTTTGGATTAAACTACAAATATATTTATACAAATATTTATATATATTTATATAATTAACATTTAATATCTTTTTATTAATAATTTATTCATATATGTAATTATTGTTTTTTGATTTTTGTTACATAAAATTTATTATAGTGTAAGAGATTTTATAATTCCAAAATTATATTTTAATTTGATACTATTTCAAGAGATATATTTTTACTCACTATGAATTTATACTTTATTCTCTTGGACATTAGAGAATGTGGATATAATAGGAACATTTATTTTTAAATAATAAATTATATAAATATTATTATCATAAGGAATTATTATTTATTTTAACTTTCTTATATTGATCAAATTTTGAAATTTTATTTTTATGTAAAATTTAATTTTAAAGTTGAAATTTATTTTAAAAATCTATTACACTTCAGTATTTAAAATCCCATGATTTATATGGATGTAATCTCCAAATAATATATTTAAATTATGATTTATGTAAATGTGTAGTTTTATGTTTATGCTTGATATGTATATAATTAAATATTATTTTTCAAAATCAATTATCCTTCATTTGAAGAGAATTTAAGCATTATTTTAATGGCTATAATATAATTTTGTATTTATTATCTATTACTGTGTGTGGATGAAAATATATTTTTAGAATTATACCTTGTTAATTTTATGTGTGTCATTTATTATTTATAACTATTGATTGTTTTAAAAACATATATTTATATTTATCGAATATTTATATGAATAATAATTTACAAATTCATTGTGGAGGTTTTATACCATCATATATTTATTTTTTTGATGAGAATTAATAAATAAAATAACTCCTTAACATTTCTATTCAAGATTTATATTTAGAGGATAAATGTTATCACATTATATAAATTTTTTTCATTTAATGATGAATGAAAATTTGAGTGCATGACAATCCATGAAAATGATATATGGCATGAGTTTGGGCTATATAAAAACATGCAAGTGTTTTTCAATAAAAATTAATTTATATATATATATGTGTGTGTGTTTTTGAATATGTATTTTGTCCATTGACATGTTTTAAAATAAAAATATCTGGTGAATGATATATATATATATAGAGAAATATAAAAAGGTTTCCAAACAATTGGAAGTTGAACATTATAAACATGATATATATTTTTGTAATGACCCAATGTTTTTCAATAGAAATAACCTTCTTATAATTATGTCATAAAATCACAAGAAAACACAACATAATGAAGTACTAAGTGGTAAGTTTCCTCTAAACATATGTTTTTCACATATGTATTGGGAATTTTAAAAATTTGACATACACGGTTGTGTTCAACATGATGTTTGGAGTCTAATGAAAAAATAATAATTTTTGGTGAATAGTAACCTACCCTTATAAGTAGTAGCATACCCGTATGAATAGTAATATGACCCTTATGAATAGAAAATAATCCAACATAAGTGTAACCTTACCCATGAATAATTAAATAAAATTTAGACATCTTAGAAAGTGACAATTTGACCTTAGTAAACATTTTAGTATTTTGTAAGTCATAAATAATTAATTATAATTAATTAATTAATTTAAAAGAAATATTTGTTTCTTAAAATTTGTACATTAATTATCACATAAATGTCTTATAGTTTCTATATAATTTTATAAGACCCTATGTAATTTTTAAAAGCACTATAAAATTGGTTTTAATTTTAAAAACTGTTTTTATATAAATTATGATTTTAATTAAATATTAAATTAACAATATATTTAAAAATATTTTTGAAAAATGAACTTCATTTTTTTATTCTACACATCGAAAATTTGTATGGGTAATTTTTTGGGATTTTTCTGAGATACTTCAATTTTTTATGAATAGTGAAATACCATAATTTACAAAAATATGTTAAATAAGCTAATTATGGAGTCATTTGTGATGTTCTGCTGAGGTAATCCCACTTGGTTCGGAATCACATTATAAAATTATTATTCATGGCCATTGAAGACTCATTATTCCTTATCTTAGGGGAAGTTAATGAACTAATGAATTTTATATTAAGGAAACCCCTCTCCACTCCAGTATAAAAACCACCCTTCACACCCTCATTTTCTCACACCCCACAAGCTCCATACCTTCTCTAACCTATGCCCAAACATCCTACCTATCACCTCTCCCACGTTCAAGAGCTTCTGGTCTCATCAAAATACCAATCCTAGCTTTCATAAGGAGGATCTCAAGAGGAAGATTTAAGAGGTAATTTCTCTCCCTCTTCTCCTTTAATTTCCTTTCAAGTTCAAATTCATTACATGATCTCTCCCCGTCTATCTTCATCCAGATGGTATTTTAACTCCAGTATTATACATGTACTGGAATTTTATGATGCAAATGGTATTTTATATCATCCAACCCCCTTTCCTTCTTCCTTTTATTTTATTAATGAGAACGTTTTTCCTGAGGTGTTAATTTATCACCTTTAAGAATGAAAAGTTTTCTTCTTCCATTTATACTTATAGATATGGTCGTGAAACCATTTTTATGGTTGAACCAAAACATTTTATATGTATTATCTCCCATTTAATGTTCTAGAACTATATTATGACCATATTTCAAGTGATAAAATAAAACAAGTTCATTATGATCGATAAATCGCTCTAATTAACCAAAACAATCATCATTTAATTCTTATCTAATGATTCATCCACATAGATATAATATAATTAAATATAAGGTCATTAAAACTCCAGTAATATCATTAATAACAGGTAAGATTTGTTCTGGATGTCTACACATGTTCTACCAAAACTTCAATTTAAGAATACTAGTGAACCACTCAAGAAAACCATAAAAAAATAAACAATCCCGAACAATGTTTTTAAACTCTATAACTCATACAAAGACACATAGAATCACATAATAAAACCATAATGAACCATATTAATGTACACAAGGTTATGGATTTATAATTAATTAATATAATTTCATTATATAGTACACTAAAGAGAAGGAAGCATTCAGATATAAGGTAAGGGGAAACTCTCGAACCCAACTTTCATCCTTTTGGTTCTCCCTCTTTCACTCAAATTTGGAATGGTCACTTATTAAAAATCATTTTTTCATCATTATCTTTCCTTTTCTGGGATATACATGTTTTCTACTAAAGTTCATGTCAAACGAAATGTTTTCCAAAATAACTCTTCTTTTAAGAACTCAACTTTTACCGCTCATTCGTGGTTGATGGTTCTTGTATCATGTATGTTATTTCCTCTTTGTTTTGGGAACCCAAAGTTTATAAATGTGTTATTATGAGATGAAACCCATTCATTTCCATGGGATAGTTATTTTCATCATTTATTTATGTTAATTATGGCATGCAAGATAATGATAATATTATAACGTGACGGGTGCGCCTGAAATTTTATAGCGCAATATTAATGTTTGAATGTGACGGGTGCGCCTGGAATTATACAGCGCTCCAATGAATTGGGTAAAGTGATAAATCTCATGATTAAATATTAAATTATGCATAAACCATATGCTAGCTTGGTTCATAGGTAAGTCTGGTAGGTAACCACTAAGACATGATGTTTCATTTTTATGCATTGCCACATTTCAAGTCTTATATTAATGCTTCCTCTCATGTTAATGATCTTTTTCCCATGTTATGATTATGCTCACCCCATGATATATTTTAATTTTCTATCCTCTTAGTGGGATTCTAGCTCACTGCTTTTGATGTATATCCTCAGGTGGATTCATGTACTAAGGAGAGGACAAGTTCTAATAAGAAGCTAGAGAAGAAGAAATTAAATAAATATTTATGCTTGATGTTGTAAGTCTTATGTATGGTCCCAGTTTTCCCAAGACACTAAACCATTGGATCCTCTATGTGTAATAATAATATTATTTTTTCTTTAAAATGATGTAATTTTAATGTAAGAAAAGTCAGGGTCGCTATAGTTGGTGTCAGAGGAAAGGTTTAGTTAATTTAGGAATTAGGATTAGTGAACCCTAGAGAAAACCTCTATCATGAGACTATGTAAAAATATGCACACAAGAGTATATACATAGGGATCCCATTTTTTATGCTTTTAGTATAAATTGCACAAATAAATAAGTTATTTATTCATTAATTTTTGACTTATGATTCGTTCTATCCTTCTATATTTTAGAAAATGGTGGGAACCCAGAGAAAGCAGGCCAAAAACTCTTGTGAGGGCCAATGCAACGATTGCCTGAAAGACATCCCCAATTATTTGGGAGGTGGATTTCAAGACTTAATGGCAATGCTTACCCAATTATCTCATTTTATGAACAATTACCATAATAATGGGGAATGTCCTCCTTCACCAAAGAGAGAGCAACTGGCTATCGAATGTTTTATGTGGAAATGAAAACCGATGTTTAATGGATCTTATGATCCAATAGCTGTGGAACAGTGTGTCAACTCAATGGAGAAGATATTTTTTGTTCTTCACTATTCTGAGATGGAGAAGGTGACCTTATCTATTTATCATCTAGATGGAGAATCTGATCAATGGTTGTCTTTGATTAAGAACACCAAGCCAAGGGAGTAAATTGAAGAGGTGGAATGGGAAGACTTTACGATAATGTTTCTTAACAAGTATTCCTCAAGAACTCTTTTCATGAAGAAGGAGAGAGAATTCATAGAACTCCTGAAAAATGAAGGAGAATCTATCATAACCTATGAAGAGAATTTCACAAGGCTTGCAAGGTACGCTTTGGGTTTTGTTATCAACAATGATAGAAAAATTGATAGATTCTTTAGTGGATTAAAACCAAATCTTTGAAAGGTTCTTGAAATTAGAGACATTGGGAGTTATGATGAAGTTGTTCGGTGTGCTCTCAAAGTGGAGATGGAGTTTGGAGAATGGTCCCACAACTATGGTGTTAAGAAACGAAAGATGGAGTTTCAAGCCTGTGGATCTAATGATAAAGGTGGGAAGAAAACCCAATGACCCACATTCCAAAAATGTGGAGAGTTGCACCATGGGAACTGCTTCAAAGGGATGGGGAAATGCTTCAAGTGTGGTAAATAAGGAAATCATGCTCAAGAGTGTCGAAAAGACAAGAAAATAAAGGAGAATGTAGCTGATGAAAGGAGATAACCACTCATGGTTCAATTCTACAACTATAGGGAGGTAGGGAACTCTGAAAACCAGTGCACTAAACCTCAAGTTCTAGAGGGTAATCAGCTTTAGTAGCCATTGAATCCAAAGGAACAAGGGAAGGATTATGTCATCACTACTACGGAAGTCGAGCAAGATAATGAAGTCCTACAAAGTATACTTCCTTTTCACTCATGAATGGAAAAAGTCTTATTTGATTCTAGTTCTACACATTCTTTTGTATCTTGCATGTTCTCTAGAACTATATAATCGAAGCCCCAAAACCATGAAGTACCAATATTTTTAAAAACACAAAGTGGTGAAATCATTGCAACCCAAGTGTTTGACTCTTCTTTTGTTGGAGAATGTGGGACGATTCTTCTAGAAAATCTCTTAATACATCACTTGATGGAATTTTACACTATAATGGGAATGGATTGTCTCTCATTATATAGAGAAAATATCAACTTTTGGGAAAAGGAAATATATTTTCATATTCTGAACCATCCCATGCACCTCTAAAAATGCAAGGAAGATCATAAATCTCCTTTGAAAAATACTTCAATGGTTTGGGTGTTTATTCCCTATGAAGAATCATACCTCAGTCAAATGTTTGATTTTATGGAAAGTGACAAACTTGAGGAAATGCCCATCTAGAGGGAATACGATGATGTATTTCTTGAAGAGTTACTCAGAATTCCCCTGGATCGGATGGTAGAGTTCTCAATTGAACTCATACCCGGAGCCACTCCTATCTCGAAGTGTCCCTATAGGATGGCCCCTATCGAACTAGAGGAGTTAAAGAAGCAGCTTCAAGAGCATCTGTACAAAGGCTTCATACGCCCCAGTGCATCACCTTGGGGTGCGCCAGTGCTCTTTGTGAAAAAGAAGGATGGAACAATGTGGTTGTGTATCGATTATAGGGAACTCAACAAGATCACCATAAAGAACAAGTATCCTCTCCCTAAGAATTATGACTTGTTCTATCATTTAAGAGGAGCACAATACTTCTCAAAGGTGGATCTTTATTTTGGAAATCATCAGGTAAAGATGAAGAAGGAAGATATTCAGAATAGTTCCTTCCGTAAAAGGTGTGGGCACTATGAGTTTTGGGTGATGCCCTTCGGACTTACTAATGCCCCTGCAATCTTTATGGAATTTATTAATATAGTCTTTAGACATTACCTGGACAAATTTTTGTTAGTTTTCATTGATGATATTCTCATCTACTCCAAGATAAAAGAGGAACATGAATAACATCTAAGACTTATTTTGGCGACATTAAGAAAGGATAAGTTGTAAGACAAGTTCAGCAAGTGTAACTTTTAGATGAAGAAAGTCACGTTTTTGGGACATGTGATCACTAGTGAGGGAATTTCTGTAGATCCTTCCAAGAAAAAGGAGATTGAGGAATGGACCAGGCCCTCTAGGGTAATAGAAATCCGTAGTTTTCTTGGATTAGCTGGGTACTATTGACGTTTTGTGAGAAACTTCTCACGATTGTCAACCCTGCTAACTAAGTTAACAAGGAAAGGGGTAAAGTATGTATGGATGGAAGAATGTGAGGGATGATTCAAGGAGATAAATAGAAGGCAAATCACTGCACCTGTACTCACACTACCAAAAAGTGGAGAATGTTTTTTGATATACAGTGATGCTTAAAAGAAAGGATTGGGTTGTGAACTCATGTAAAATGATAATGTGATAGCATATGCCTCATGATAGTTGAAGATCCATGAGAAGAACTACCCAACACATGATCTAGAGCTGGCAGCTGTGATTCTTTCCTTGAAAATCTAGTGGCACTACCTTTATGGATAGAAGTGTGACATATACACCAACCAAAAGCGCCTAATGTATATATTCACCCAAAATCAGCTCAACATGCATCAATGGAGATGTTTAGATCTAATCAAGGATTATGATAGCTCTATTCATTGTCATCCTGGAAAGAAAAACAAGGTAGCTGATGCACTAAGCAGAAAAGAACCTACTACTCTATCCATGATGTGGATTGAGAAAGACCCTATCTTCTTGAATATACAAATAATGGATTTGGAAATCATAAGGGTATGGTATAAATCCTACCTTTCCCAAATGATTGTGCAACCATCCATCTAAGAGAAGATTAAGGAAGCATAAAAGGATGATGTGGAGACACAAAAGAGGGTAAATGCAGTAAAGGAAGGGATGATGCAAGAGTTCCATATCGACGATGATGGTGTCATTCGGTTTCAAATGCGGATTTGTGTGCCATCATCACCCGGGATAAAGAAGGATCTATTGGAAAATGCGCATATCTCAATATTCTCTATCCATCCTGGGAGAACCAAGATGTACCATGATCTCTGAGAACTCTTCTGGTGGGATAACATGAAGAAGGAGATTGCGGAATATATATCAAGGTGCTTTGTATGTCAGCAAGTTAATGTTGAGCGACAAAAGTCCAAAGGTATAATGCATCCATTACCTATACCCATGTGGAAATGGGAAAATGTTACTATGGACTTTGTCATGGGTCTCCCAAAGACATCAAAGGAAAATAATATGATATGGGTTGTGGTTGACCGAATCACCAAGACTGCCCATTTTATCGCTATTTGATAAGATCTCTTGCTTGAAAAACTAGTAAAGATATATGTGAGGGAAGTGGTGAGACTTCATGGAGTACCACTCTCGATTTTCTCTGACCGTGATCCAAGGTTCACAAATAAATTTTTGAAAAATCATCAACATGCTTTAAGTAATGAATTAAATTTCAGCATGACCTATCACCCCCAACTGATGGCCAGTCTGAAAGGATTATTTAGACGCTTTAAAATAAGCTAAGATCCTTCTCTCTATAATTAAAATGTGGATGGGATCAGCATCTCCCATTTGTTGAGTTCTCATACAACAATAGCTTCCAATTGAGTATTCGGATGTCTCCATATGAAGCTCTATATAGAAAGAGATGTAGAACTCAAACTTTTTGGGATGAAGTTGAAGAAAGAGAGCTACTTGGACCTGATCTTGTGCAAGAGATGAATGAAAAGGTTCAACTCATCCAAAGACACATCAAAGCTGCTCAGAGTCGGAAAAAGAGCTCTACTGATAACCATGGAAGTGACTTGGAGTTCGACGTTGGAGATAAAGTCTTCCTACGAATATCTCCATAGAAGAGAGTCATGAAATTTAGGAAGAAAGGGAAGTTAAGACCATTATACATTGGCCCCTTTGAGATCCTTGACCACATAGGAGTTGTGGCCTATAGATTTGCACTTCCACAAAATATGGATCAATTTTATGATGTGTTTCACGTATCACTCCTGAGGAAGTACATACCAGAACCCTCACATGTACTAAACTCAAGGGTGGTACAGCTGGAAAATGATCTCACATATGAGGAAATACCAGTAGAGATCCTGGATCAAAGAAATAAGGTGCTACGCAACAAGACAACCCACCTTGTCAAAGTGTTGTGGAGGAACCCTAAGTTTGAAGAAGTGACTTGGGAACAAGAGGAGGTGATGAAGGATAAGAACCCTCACCAGTTTGTGTTAAGTGATATTTCGGGGGTGAAATTTCTAAAGGGGGGAAGAATGTAACGACCCAATATTTTTCAATAGAAAATCCCTTCTTATAATTTTGTTATAAAATCATATGAAAACACAACATAATGAACTAATTTGTGCTAAGTTACCTCTAAACATATGTCTTTCACTTCTGTATTGGTAATTTTGAGAATCTGGCATACATGGATGTGTTCAAGATGATTTTTGGAGTCTAATGAAACAAAAATAATTATTTGGAAATAGTAACCTACCCTTATGAAAAATAACATACCCTTATGAATTGTAACATGATCCTTATGAATATAAAATCATCCAACATAAGAGTAACCTTACCCATAAATAATTAAATAAAAGTTAGACATCTTAGAAAGTGACAATTTGACCTTAGTAGATGTTTTTGTATTTTTTAAGTCATAAATAATTAATTATAATTAATTAATTAATTTAAAAGAAAAATTATTTTCTTAAAATGTGTTCATTAACTATAAAATCAATGTCTTATAGTTTCTAAATAATTTTATAAGACCCTACGTAATTTTTGAATGCACTAGAAAATTAGTTTAAATTTTAAAAACTGTTTTTTAGTAAATTATGATTTTAATTAAATATTAAATTAATAATATTTAAAAAAATTATTTGTGAAAAATGGACTTCATTTTTGGATTCTAAACATAAAAAATGGTAGGGGTAAAGTTTTGGGATTTTTCTGAGATACTGGAATTTTTTGATGAATAGTGAAATACTATAATTTACAAAATAAGCTAAATAAGATAATTATAGAGTCACGTGTCATGTTCTAATGATGTAAGGCCTCTTTGTTTAGGATCATATGATAAGATTACTATTCTTGGTCATTGAAGACTCACTATTCCTTGTCTTATAAGAAATTGATAAACTAATTAATTTTATATTAATGAAACCCCTCTCCCCTCCACTATAAAAACCACCCTTCACACCCTCATTTCCTCACACCTATAATGCTCGAAGACTTCTCTAAACACTTCCCAAATATCCTCCATAGTGTCTATCCCACGTTCATGAGATACTAGACTCAATATAAGACCAATCCTAGCTTCCTTAAGGAGGATCTGAAGAGGAAGATTTAAGAGGTAATTTCTCTCCCTCTTCTCCATTAATTTCCTTTCAAGTTCAAGTTAATTTCTTGATCTCTCCCCATCTATCTTCATCCAGATGGTATTGTAACTCTAGTATTATACATGTACTAGAATGTTATGATAAAAATGTTATATTATTTAATCCAACCCCCTTTCTCTCTTACTTTTATTTTATTAAGGAGAATGCTATTCTTGAGGTGTTAATTTATCAACTTCATGAAGGACATGTTTTCTTGTTCCATTTCTACCTTCAGATCTGGTCATGATATAATTTTTATGGTTGAAACATAACATGTTATTTGTGAAGGTTTCGGGTGTAGTGGGAGTGCGTGGGTGGATGTGCCCACCTGGATTTTTGTCATTAGAAATGATCATTCTGGAATCAATACGATGATAAACGCCAATCTCCACGAATCGAATCACAGAAAAATACAAAGAAGAAGGTTTGTCCTGGAACCACAAACAATGATCATTACAGGCTGATTATAATTAATTTAATTAATTATAAAGAAATACATTTTTGGTTGTTCTTTCTTCGTTGATTTTCTTGATCACGTTGTCGATGTGATCCATCGTTTCATCGCAGAAGCCAAGTGTAAACTCTCTCTAGCGGTGATCCACACGTGTACCTTGTATCTCTGGATGTCACCAAAGGATTATCTGGGTGCTAGCCTAGAGAATCCTTCGCTTGCATTATATAGAAAACCAGAATTTTCTTACATTACTATTACATCATCTCAAATATAAATAGCATAATATTATTACACATAGATTATCCAAAGGTTTAGTGTCTTCGGAAAACTAGGACCACACATAACAATTACAACATCAATCAAAAAAAATTATTTAATTTCTTCTTCACTAGATTCTTAGTGGCACTTGTTATATCCTTAGTAATTTTAGCCACCTGAGGATACACATCAAAAGGGGTGATATAAAATCCTAGTAAGAGGATAGATAGGAACAATATATCAGGGGGTGAGCATAATCATAACCTAGGAAAAAGATCATGAACATGAGAGGAGCATAAATAATAGGCTTGAAATGTGGCAATGCATAAAAATGAAACATCATGTCTTAGTGGATAACTACTACACATACTTGTGAAACAAGATTTCATCTTTTTCACACATCATTTCACATTTACTAATTATATTCATCACTTTACCCAATGCATTGGAGTGCTATATAATTCCAGGTGCACCCGCCACATTTAAACATTCATATTGTGCTATATAATTCCGGGCGTACCCATCACATCATAACATTATCATTTATCATGCATGCCACAATGAACATATAACATAAATTAACATAACCAACCCATGAAAAGGAAAGTTTTTCATATCATAATAACACATTCATAAACTTTGGGTTCCAAACATAAAGAGCGAACAACGTATTTGATACAAGAATCATCAACCATGAATGAGAGGTAAAAGTTTTATTCTTAAGATTAGAGTTCTTTCGAAAAACATTTGGATTTAGATAAACTTCAGTATAAAACATGTATATCCCAGAAAAGGAAATAAAATGATGAAAAAATGATCTTTAAGGAGTGACCATATCAAAAATGGACTAAAAGAGGTAGAACCCGAAGGAAGAAAATTGGGTTCGAGATTTCCCCTTACCTTGTACCCGAATGCTTCCTTCACTTTAATGTCCTATATAATGACATTATATTAATTAATTTGAACTCCAAGACCATGTGTACATTAATAGGGTTCATTCTGGTTTCATTACGTCATATTATGTTCCTTTGGATGACTTATATAGTTTAAAGACATTGTTCGGGGATGTTTGTTTTTATGGTTTTTCTTGGGTGGTTCACTTGTATTCATAAATTGATGTTTGGGTAGAACATGGGTAAACATTCAGAAATGATATTAAATTATATTAGTGATATTACATGAGCTTTAATTATTTTATAATGAATTATATTAGATCCATGTGGGTGAATCATTAGATAAGAATTAAATGATGGTTATTTGGGTCAATTTGGGCGGTTTTTGGATCATAACGAACTTGTTTTAACTTCTCACTTAGTAATATGGCCAAAAGTTATATCCAGAACAAATAATAGAACAGATAACATATAACATATTCGTGTTCAACTATAAAAATGGTTTCATGACCAGATCCGAAGTTGGAAATGGAAGAAGAGAGCATGTCGTTTTTGAAGGTGATAAATTAACACCTCATGAACAACGCTCTCTTTAATAAAATAAAAGGAAGAGGGTAATGGTGTGGGGTGATATAATAACCCATTATAATTTTACAATTACAGTATATGTATAATAAAGGAGTTAAAAAATAATTTGGATGAATATAGGCTGTGAGAGATCAAGAAAGGAACTTGAACTTGAAAGGGAATTAAAGGAGAAGAGCGAGAGAAATTACCTCTAGAATCTTCCTCTTGAGAACCACATTAAGGGCCTAAGCATGGTCTTTTGATGAGACCAGCAGATCATGGACGTGGTAGAGAGCTAGGTAAGGTGTTTGGACAGATTTTAGAGAAGGCTTAGAGCTTGAGAGGTGTGAGGAAAAGAGGGAGTGAAGGGTGGCTTTTGTAGTGGAGGGGGGAGGGGTTTCCTTAATATAAAATTCATTAGTTTATTTTTTCCCCAAAAGAAAAGGAATAGTGAGTCTTGAACGACCAGGGATAGTAATTTTATAATGTCATCCAGAACCAAGTGGGATTACATCAGCAGAAAATCATCGATGACTCAATTAATACATTATTTAGCATTTATTGTGAATTATCGGATTCTACTATTCATCAAAAATTCAAGTATCTCAGAAAAATCCCAAAACTTTACCCCAACCATTTTTTGACGTGTAGAATCCAAAAATGAAGTCCATTTTTCAAAAATTATTTTCTAAATATTATTAATTTAATATTTAATTAAATTCACAATTTACTTAAAAAACAGTTTTTATGATTAAAACTGATTTTATTGTTCTTTCAAAAATTATGTAGGGTCTTATAAAATTATCTAAACACTATTAGAAATTGATTCAACACATTTTAGGGAAATAATTATTCTTTTAAATTAATGAATTAATTATAATTAATTATTTTTGACTTACAAAATACCAAAATGTTTACTAAGGTCAAATTGTCACATTCTAAGATGTCTAAATTTTATTTTATTATTCAGAGGTAATGTTACTCATATTTCGGATGATTTAATATTCATAAGGGTCATATTAATATTCATAAGGGTATGTTACTATTCTTAAGGGTATGTTACTATTCACCAAATATTATTTTTGTTTTATTAGACTCCAAAAATCATCTTGAACACTATTGTGTATGTCAGATTTTCAAAATTCCAAACATAGGATTGACAAACTTTTGTTTAAAGGTCACTTATCACTTAGTAGTTCATTATTTTGTGTTTCCATGTTATTTTATGACCTAGCTATAAGAAGGTAATTTCCATTGAAGAACATTGGGTCGTTACACGTTGTCCGCCTTAGACCGTCTTGATCCGATGGAAGAGGATCTCTCTCAGTCTTTAGAGCGTTCCTGGAGGAAGAGGTTCTTTCGGCCTTGAAAGAATTCTCCGGAATTGTTGTGCACAGCGATTCTCTTGTGTAGAAAATGAGTTGGGATTGTGAGGATATTTATAATTGAGTTTGATATTGTAGAGTTATGAAAATAAATAAACGCATTACACGTTTCATTTATTTCATTAACTCTTATTGAAAACCCCATGTCGAATAATTAATTCCTTGACATGTGCTCACGTTGATTATAATAAATATCATTTAATAAAACAATATTATATCCTCAAAATCCCGACTGGAAAAACTACACGGCGTGTAATAATAAAAACACGACGTGTAACTTTTTTTCATTGAAAACTACATGGTGTGTACATTAAATGTACACGGAGTGTATATCTTGTTTTCATTTATTCATTTCCTTTACAAAAAAAAAGACACGGCGTGTAATAATTAATACATGGCGTGTAATTGTTTTCATTTTATTATTCCTCTAACATTAAAATTATTTAGACTTCCTTGATTAATTATTAAACCACGTATGGTAATAATCTTTATTCTACTTGAGATACTTTAATACACTTAGTCTGTGACCCTCTAGGCCTCTTTCTCATTGGCATTAGGCGAGCTTGCCTAAAGTCCAAGATTACTATCTAGCAACGGGTCAAGGCACCCAAGAGAAAGAAGTTGACGCCGCATTGACGTATCACCTCATACGAATTCTTACTGTGTAATTTAATCACTTTGTATCAATATCTCATCAAGTAGGTTTCATGGCAGTGTCACAAACCTATATGCTTGATCTGCCGTTATTTGACTACCTGAAATAAACTCGTCGGTTACACGATGGCCATGGAATTTAATGCGACAGTTCTATTTCAATCAAAGGGCCAAGATATCAACTTCCATAAATGGAAGGGAAAAATCCTTCCTCAACTTATCCATTAACAGCATGTCACTCGTGACGCACCCAACATACCCTACTTCCCGCCAACTGTCTGCATGACAGTTTTTGTCAGTAAATCTAAGTGCAGGAGTCATGACATGAGTTATTGATAATCTTCCAGTCTAAGGACCATTACACATGCTCACAGATAGTAATGTCCGATGACACCAAGACATGAAGAATTACTACTGGCAGGTCTGTTCTCATAATTTCTCATCTTCGAGATTACCAAGTGCAAACTCCATGAGAGAGAGTCTCATCTTCTTACGAGTACTCGCACATGAAGGTCTGTTTACTATGTGTCCTATCATAGTATGTCATCCAACCGCAGAACGTTATTTAAGAATATTGTTATAGGATTTCAAGGTTCTCATCATAGCGGGGATCTTCCATGACCATATTAATGCAACAAATATTCCAGGACATTATTATATTATAGTCATACAGAACAATGAACAATATATAATAATTGAAAATTCATGTAATCAAAGTACAAAACAGTTGGTTATCAGGAAACCAACCCTTACAAACTCCCACTTGGACTAGAGCCAACTGCCTATGACTTTTAGTCCGCTATACCTCACATGATGATCATGTTTTTGCTGATTCAAGGCTTTAGTCAAGGGGTCTGCCACGTTGTCTTCCGTGGAAATACTGCTCACTGCAACTTCACCTCTCTGAGAAAAATTCCTCAAGAAATGATAATTCTGAAGTATGTGCTTTGTCCGCTGATGTGACCATGGATCTTTTGCAAGTGCCACCGCTTCAGTATTATCACAATAGAGTGTTATAGGATCATTAATTCTCGGTACTACATCCAACTCTTGGTTGAAGATTTTCATCCATATGGATTCTTTAGCTGCCTTAGAAGCTGCGATATACTCAGACTCCGTTGTATAATCTTCCACCACACATTGCTTTTAGCTCTTCCAACTCACTGCACCTCCATTCAAACTGAAGATGTATCCAGTTTGCGACTTCATGTCATCTTGATCAGTATGGAAACTAGAATCTACATGTCCTCTGATGACTATTTCCTCATCTCCTCCATAAACTAGGAACATATCCTTAGTATGCCTCAGATACTGAAGGATAGTCTTGACTGACATCCAATGGTGGTCTCCTGGATCAGCTGGATATTTGCCTACCGCACTTAATGTCTATGCAACATCTAGCCTCTTACATGGAATGTCATACATGACTGACCCAATCGTGGATGCGTAAGGTATCATTTCCTTTATCTTTCTTTCCTCATGTTTTTGAGGACACATTTTCTTGGAAAGATGAATGCCATGTGACACTAGAAACAATACTCTCTTGAACTGTTCCATATTGAATCTCTTCGGTATCTTGTCAATATATGTACTTTGACTCAGGCCCAACATTCTATTGGATCTATCATGATGGATCTTTATCCCAAGAATATATGTTTCCTCACCCAAGTATTTCACGCAGAAGCAATTATGCAACCATTCCTTAACTGACTGTAATAAATTTACTTCATTTCAAATTAGTAATATGTCATCAACATATACAATTAGGAAAATGATTGCACTTCCACTAAACATCTTGTAGACATAAGGCTCACATTCATTCTTAACAAATCCAAATTCCATTATAGCTTCATCAAATTGAATGTTCCATGACCTTGATTCTTGCTTTAATCCATAAATGGATGTCTGCAACTTGCATACCTTGTTGGCATCCTTTGGAGTCACAAACCCTTCAGGTTGTATCATGTAGACATCTTCTTGGAGGTTCCTGTTAAGGAATGTTATTTTGACATCCATTTTCCAAATTTCATATTCATGGTAAACGACAATGTCCAATAGGATTCTGATGGATTTAAGGATCACAACTGGTGAAAAGGTTTCATCATAGTCAATTACTTGACGTTGTCTAAAACCTTTTGCAACCAGTCGTGCCTTATAGGTGCTGACTTTCCCCTCTATGTATAGTTTCTTCTTGAATACCCATTTATTACCAATAGGCTTTACATCAACTGGTGGATCTACCAAAATCCAGACTTGGTTTTTGGTACATGGAATCCATTTCAGAATTCATGGCTTCATTCCACTTGGAAACATCTGTGCCTTTAACTACTTCCTTGTAGGTAAGAGGATCGTCATTGTCAACCAATAATGAGTCACCATCCTCAGTGACAAGAAAACCATATCGTTCTAGTTCTCTCACCTATCTCGTGCTCCTATGTAGTTCTTGTGTCTCTGAAATAGATTGTTCTTCCACGGGGCTTTGTGGAATATGTTCTGGTACCAACTCATGTGTATCTTGAGCCTCGACTTCATCTAAGTCTATCTCAATCCCACTATCTCTTTTGGAGATGTGCTCCCTCTCAAGGAATATGGTGTGTCTTGCCAATGTAACATTTTTTTCTTAGGGGTTGTATAGGTAATATCCCCTTGTTTCCTTGGGATATCCTATAAAGATAGACATTGTGCCTCGGGGCACAAGTTTGTTACCTGAAGGGGCCTTAACAAATGCTTCGCTACCCTACACAAGTAAATTTGATAACATGGCTTTGCATCCACTCCATAACTCATATGGAATACTATTTATCAATTTAGATGGTACTTGGTTTAGTATGTGTGCTGCTATTTGTAATGCATATCCCCAACACGATAATGGAAGACTCGCATGACTCATCGTTGATCTCACCATGTCCAACAGGGTGCGGTTCCTTATTTCACATACACCATTCCACTAGGGCGTGTATGGAGGAGTGAGTTGAGATAAAATTCCAAACTCCTGTAAGAAATAAATGATGTCCTAATTAAGAAATTCTCCTCCTCTGTCTGAGTGTTGTTTCTTAATCTTCATACCAAGCTGGTTCTCAACTTCATTCTTGTATTCTTTGAACCGATCAAAAGAATCTGAGATATACCTCATAAAGTAGATATATCCATATCTACTAAAATCATCAGTAAATGTTATGAGGTATGAGAACCCACCCCTTGCTTCAACTAAAAATGGTCCACACACATCTGTGTGCACTAATTCTGGAAGCTCTTTAGCTCTTTCACCTTTCCCACTAAATGGGGCTTTGGTCATTTTCCCTTGTAGACACGCATGACATACAACAAGTGGTTTTAGTTAGAAAGAATCTAAATACACATCTTGATGCAATTTTGTCAAATGCTTCTCATTGACATGACCTATCCAGTGATGCCAAAGTTGGGTGTGGTATCAGTCATGTGAATTTAATTTTTCATCGATTTCCATTACTTGGTTTGTGTATTCTAGCACATAAAGGTTGTTATATAAATGTGTCGTACCAAAAAAATGTTATCTTTATAAAAGTAGAAACATTCATTTCCAAACATGAATACGAATCCATCAGTATCTAATCTGGATACTGAAATAAGGTTTTTAGTAACATAAGGCACATAATAACAACCCTTTATCACCAAGATCATCCAAGTAGGCAATGTGAGGTGGTAGTCTCTAACAGCTACAACAACGAGTCTGGCTCCGTTGACTGCTCATAGATCCACTTCACCTCGGACAATCTTTCTGAATCTACTTGGTTCCTATATTGGGATACAGATGTGAGGACCACAAGCAGTATCTAATACCCAATTAGTAGAAACAGATATATTTCATTCGATAACAAAAGCACCTGAAGCTTCCCCTTACTTCCTTGCCTGGGTGTAGTTTTTCTTCCAGTGGCCCTTCTTGCCACATGCGAAACAAGCAGCATCCTGTTCCTTTGCCTCCCCTTTGATCTTCTTTTTCTTCTAAGGCCTCGAAGAAGCTTTGGTCTTAAATCTCTTCGCCTTCCCTTTCCTTTTATTCACCATAAGGACAGAAGGGTTTTCACGCTTCATGTCATTATCCACTTGGCGAATAAGGATAGGAAGATCAGACAGAGATTTCCCAATGTTGTTCTTGTTGAAGTTCACAACAAAGTTTTAGAAGCTCTGGGGGAGTGATGCAAGAATGAGATCGGTACCCAGTTCTTCGGGGAGTTTAAACCCTAGAACCTCCAAGCGCTCAATGGAGCTAATGATCTTGACTACCTGAGGCCCAGTCGGGGCACCCTCTATAAGATTGATTTGAAATAGAGCCTTGGATATCTCAGACCATTCTTGTCTTGCTCTCTCCTAGTATAGACCACGGAGGTGCTCGAGCTTGATGTAGGCATCCATGTCTTCATGAGTTTTCATGAGCTTACTAGACATAGATGATGGAATAAAACATTGAACGTCGAGAGCGTTGTTCACATGTTGATCATAGACCAGGAAATCATCATCACTCGCCCCTGGGGTAGGAGAATCAGGAAGCGAGGACTCCAGCACGTAAAACATTCGTTCATGATGTAGGATAACCTGAAGGCGCCTAAACCATTCCTAAATGTTACTCCCGATGAGGATATTGTCTTTATCCAGAATTGATCGCTGAGAAAATGTGGTTGATGAGTTTGTCATCATGATTCTACAATTTAAAAGATCAGATTTATTAGTAATTTGATGAGAAATAATAAATTTTATTAAGTCTCCCACTATTTTATCAAGTCTCAATGGCCCTCACCATTGAACTCAGAATGTCCAGTTGCATTGACATTCTAGTGGCAAGGATCCATATTCCCCTTCGCATAACCCCAACAAGGGTTGGTCAAGCTATTTGAAGGTATTTAGGTACACAGGTCATTTCCAACTGTGAGCTTAGAGTTCCTTGATCTGTTGAGTGGACTCGCCAATCCTAAAATCCTGACTTGGATTTCCTCAACTATTGTGTCCAATATTACTTCAAGTCTAGCAAAGGCTACTTCTCTTGATGTAATATGGTTAAGTCAACCCGAAACCTTTCATAAGGGATTCCTTTATAAAAGTAAGTGTCCCAACAAGGGTTTTTCAAACACATAGTTTTATTGAGTCTTTCCCTTAATCAAGTAACGAAAGGCTTGGTCTGACTTAATATGGTATTTGAGGGTTTTTATTCTTTATCCATAGTTTTTCATTATCACATTCATTTTAATATTATGTGATGCTTTCTTAAGTGATTAAACATGATCCGATAATGTTTACACAAAGTCCAGTTTTGATTTTATTCCATCTTTGTATGCTTGTTCATTAATTATGTGATCACGAAAACACATACATAATAAATAAACTATGAAATCAGACAAGAAATAAAATAAGATGACATGATCATGAGCATCTATTGGTTTTCTTATCTAGTGGTTTGATAAGCTGACCCTGACCTAGGGAAAAACACCTTGAACCCAATGGATCGTGTTTTTTATCTCCCACCTATCCACCTTTGTATCTTCTTGCGTCAGTTTCGCCTCAGCTTCGGGATTTGAACCGTCTCCTCTGGCTTGGGAGATCCTCCATTATACGGGTTTACATTAAAGAAACCATTGGCACACAGGCCCTACATTTTATTGGAAGAAGGCTCGCAGGCCAACAAATTTAAATTAAATAAATTTAAATGAAGCCATACACATACAAAGGGTCTTTGGTCTAGCTCATGATCATCCATATCATGCAACAACATTTACACATATTTAGAATTCCAATTCTTTTAATTGTTCTTTTATTTAAGATAAGTCACGCTTGAATTCAATTAATTATGATCTTATAATTAATCAATTCTTTATCATAAATTCCTTTTTGAAATTTCTTGAGATTCTTTTCAACCATATTCCTTGAACATGTCTTTTTACTTTTGGAGGAAACCTGGTGAAATTACCTGAAAGTACATAGAGTGTAGTTTATATTTACATGGTGTGTATTTCTTTTCACCCATTATGAAAATTAAACGGCGGGGGCTTTGGTGTGTTTTCTCTACTTTGGAAATTTTGGATTACACGGCATGTAGATGAATCATACATGGATTGTACTTCCTTGTTACGCGGTAACCGGCTTGGAAATCCCGTGTACGTGGTATGCGGCTTATCCTTGTACACAGTTACACCTGGGCGGGAATGGACTACATGGAATGTTTCTCCAACATACACGTCGTGTATTCTGGTTGCACACGCCGATCAATTATGGTCAACACAGCGTGATTAATAATTAGGCATATTCAATTCACACGGCGCGGTTTGGGGGACCAGTGCCGGTTCATTGAACCTAAGTACACGGCGTGTAGTTTTAAATACACGCCGTGTAATCCTGTGTTGTATAGACATAAAAAGTGGCTCCTCCGGATGATTTCCTCATTTTTATTTTAATCAAAAATTAAAATTAAAAGGTCGTTTCTATGATATGAATTGAGAAATTAAGGAGGAAGAATAGATCTCGTTTATTCAGATTAATAGAACAATATATTTTGAATTGAATCAAATATAAATGCATAAATTATCAATGAAAATTAAATAACTATAATCAACGTTGTAACCTTCCCTCTGATACCATTTGAAGGTTCCGCGCGCAGAGAAGCATTTGGGTGGATGTGCCCACTTGGTGTTTTTTCATTAACAATGATCAATCCGGGATTAATACGACGATAAACGCCAGTATCCACGGATTGAATCACAGAAAAAGACAAAGAAGAAGGTTTTTCCTGGAACCACAAACAAGGATCGTTACAGGTTGATTATAATTAATTTAATTAATTATAAAGAAATACCTTTTGGGTGTTCTTTCCTCGTTGATGTTTTTTTATCACGTTGTCGATGTGATCCATCATTGCGTCGCAGAAGCCATGTGTAGACTCCCTCTAGTGGTGATCCACACGTGAACCTCGTATCTCTGGACGTCGCCAAAGGATTCTATGGGTGCTAGAATTGAGAAGCCTTTGCTTGTGTTGTCCACCTTAGATCGTCTTGATCTGATGGAAGAGGATCTCTCTCGGTCTTGAGAGTGTTCTTGGAGGAAGAGGTTCTTTCGGACTTGAATGAATTCTCCAGAATTGTTGTGCACGACGATTATCTTGTGTAGAAAATGAGTTGGTATTGTGAGGATATTTATAATCGAGTTTGAGGTTGTAGATTTATGACAATAAATAAACGTGTTACACGTTTCATTTATTTCATTAACTCTTTTTGAAACCCCCATGTGGAATAATTAATTCCTGGACATGCGCTCTCGCAGATTATAATAAATATCATTTAATAAAACAATATTATATCCTCAAAATCTTGACTGGAAAAACTACACGGCGTGTAATAATAAATACACGGCGTGTACTTGTTTTTCATTGAAAGCTACACGGCATGTACATAAAATGTAAATGGAGTGTATATCTTGTTTTCATTTTTTCATTTCCTTTTCAAAATAAAAACTACACGGCGTGTAATAATTAATACACGGCGTGTACTTGTTTTCATTTTATTCTTCCTCCAACATTAAAACAATTTAGGCTTCCTTGAATAATTATTAAAACCATGTACGGGAATAATATTTATTCTACTTGAGATACTTGAATACACTTAGTGTGTGACCCTCTAGGCTTCTTTCTCATTGGCATTAGGTGAGTTTGCCTAATGTCCAAGATTACTGTCTAGCAACGGGTCAAGGCACCCAAGAGAAAGAAGTTGATGATGCATTAACGTATCACCTCATACGAATGATTACTGTGTAATTTAATCCCTTTGTCTCGATATCTCATCAAGCAGGTTTCATGGAAGTGCCATAAACCTATATGCTTGATTCGTCGTTCTTTGACTACCTGAAATAAACTCGTCGTTTACACCATGGACATGGAATTTAATGCGACAGTTTTATTTCAATCAATGGGACGAGATATCAACTTCCATAAATGGAAGGGAAAAATCCTTCCTCGACTTATCAATTAACAACATTTCACTCGTGATGCACCCAACGTATCCTACTTCCCGCCAACTGTCTGTGTGACGGTTTTCGTCAATAAATCTAAGTGTGGGAGTCATGACATGAGTTAATGATAATCTTCCAGTCTAACGAACATTACACACGCTCAGAGAAAGTAATGTCCGATGACACCAAGACATGCGTAATTACTACTGGCGGGCCTATTCTCATAATTTCTCATCTTGGAGATTACCAAGTGTGAACTCCATGGGAGAGAGTCTCGTCTTCTTACGAGTACTCACACATGACGGTCTGTATAATATGTTTCCTATCATAGTATTTCATCCAACCACATAACATTGTTCAAGAATATTTGTAGAGCATTTCAAGGTTCTCATCATTGTAGGGATCTTACATGACCTTATTAATGCGATAAATATTCCAGGACATTATTATATTACAGTCATGCAAAAGAATGAACAATATATAATAATTGAACATTCATGTAATCAAAGTACAAAAAGTTGGTTATCATGACACAAACCCTTACAATTTGTATTATCTCATATTTAAAGTTCTTGAACTAACTTATGACCAAATTTCTAGTGATAAAATACAATAAGTTCATTCTAATCAAAAAATCACTCAAATTATCCCAAACCATCATCATTTAATTCTTATCTAATGATTCACCCACACAGATATTATATAATTCATTATTATATCATTAAAACTCCAGTAATATCATTAATAACATGTTATATCAGTTATGGATGTTTTCACATGTTCTACATGAACTTCAATTTAAGAATACAAGTGAACCACTCAAGAAAACCACAAAAACAAACATTCCAGAACAATGTTTTTGAACTCTATACCTCATCCAAAGGAACATAAAATCATATAATAAAACCATAATGAACCATATTAATTTAAACAAGGTTTTGGATTTCTAATTAATGAATATAATGTCATTATACAATACACTAAAGTGAAGGAATCATTCGGATACAAGTTAACGGGAAATTCTTGAACCCAACTTTCATCATTCAAGTTCTCCCTCTTTCACTCTAATTTGGTATGGTCACTTCTTCAAAATCATTTGTTTATTATTATATAACATTTTATGGGATTTTAATGTTTTCTACTAAAGTTCATTTCAAACAAAATGTTTTCCGAGATAACTCTTCTTTTATGAACTCATCATTTACCTATCATTCATGGTTGATGGTTCATATATCAAGTATGTTATTTCCTCTTTGTTTTAGGAACCCAAAGTTTATAAATGTGTTCTTATGAGATGAAACCCATTCATTTCCATGGGATAGTTATGTTCATAATTGATTTATGTTATATGTGGCATGAAAGAAAATGATAATATTATGATGTGACGGGTGCGCTCGAAATTATATAGCGCAATATGAATGTTTGATTATGATGGGTGCACCCAGAATTATACAGCACTCCAATGCATTGGGTAATGTGATGAATCTCATGAGTAAATTTGAAATGATGTGTGAACAATATTCTATCTTGGATCACAAGTATGTGTGTTATTTAACCACTAATACATTATGTTTCATTTTTATGCTTTTATATATTCCACGTCTTATATTAATTCATCCTTTCGTGTTCATTGTTTTTTCCCATTTTATGATTATGCTCACCCCATACTATATTTTCATATTCTATCCTTTTACTAGTCTTCTAGATCACCCATTTTGTTTTATATCCTCAGGTGGCTACATATACTAAGGAGAGGACAAGTGGTAATAAGAAGCTAGAGAAGAAAAAATTAAATAAATGTTTATAATTGATGTCGTAATTGTTATGTACGGTTCAAGTTTTCCCAAGACACTAAACCTTTGGATCCTCTATGTGTAATACTATTATGTTTTTTATCTTTAAAATGATATAATATTAATTTAAGAAAAGTTAGGGTCGCTATAATTTGGGTCTGAACTCATCCCTTAAGAAATTGAGTAGGTCCAAACATACTTCATTGTTTCAAGTAGACTCATGGTTTTGTTTTTAGGATCCTACATAATGTTTTCAAAAAATCATCACTAGACTAGTTTTAATTTTTGTTCAATGTATAATTATTTTTAATGTAGTATAATATTTCATAAAGTTAATTTACAAAGGTATATTTCACTGGACGTTTAGAAAACCCTTTTCTAGGAAAATTAATTGTCACCCTATGTTTTGAAATTTCTTTTCACAGGTTGATTATATTTTATTTTGAGGCAGTAGTGCATGAAATGTATTTTTTAATTTCTATTGTGAATACATTTTTTTATATCGTAAGGCATGTAAATAATTACAAAAAACATAGACCAAAAAAGTTACTCTTTTAAACTAAATGTTTTGTATTTGTTCAACTTATATTGATTATAAAAATATATAGCTTTTATATGAGATGAAACTGAATGTGTGGATTTAGGTCTTTAAAATAATCAGTTATCATAAACTATATAGAAATTTAAATAAATTAAAAAAACATTCCATGTAATCAATAATGTGATGAGGAAGTTCATGAATATTATATCTAGGTAAATAACTAATCACCCATTCCATTTATAATACTATATAATGATAAATCAATATAGAAAAGGTAAATAACGGAATACAATGAAATTTATTAAATAATCCATGAATTAAATGAATCTATATTGTTTTCATTGTAAAAATTTTATGGATATTAATAACTAAATACTAAATTAAAGTAATTCTTAAATATTGGAATTCATGTTTTCAAAGAACATGATAACATTACCATTATGATATTTTATTAAAATAGTTCAAACAAGCTGGGTAAAAGCCAATTAGATAAGGGTAGCCAATTGAATCATCCAATGGGACTGCCGATACATAGAGGGGGATACATTAACCAGTCCACAACCCATGTCCTTCCTGTCAAAATCATTTATTATATATCAAATAATAAATTTAATTCATAAACAATCTTCATATGAATTTTTTTATATTGAGAAACAAATTTGAATTTATCAATATTTCCCTATTAAAGAAATTAATATTCCATGTAAACCACATAGGTAAACATGGTTTATGGTTTAGTCTATAAATATATCCATTATAAACGGTATGGATAATTATGGGGAAATTCAATGTTCAAGGATCATCGAATATAGGATAACTCAAGTTTAAGTTAATTAATATATAAATAATTCAAGGAGGTGAATATCCATAATACCATTTTTCAATATATTCACAATCCATTTATATGAAAAATAATGACGGTATCAATAAAATATATACCAATTAAAGTAAGATTATTTGTTGTCTCTCTTGATGAAATGAAAATGATCTTTTAAAAATTTATTTTTAAAAATATATTTTTGGTTTTGAATTATATTTTTTGAATATCGTTTTAATTAAAGATCACATTTAAAAATATATTCATTAAAAAACATTATATAAATTTACTTCTTCAGATAAAAGATATTGGTTTATTCTGTAAAAATATAAAATATCCTTATTTTTTTCATTACAAAAATAATATAAAACATTCTTGTTTGGAAAGAGACACGAATATTCCATTGAAAAAAAATATTCAACAGAAAAATGTGTTAAAATATTTTTAATAAATCATTTTCAATAGTTTAAATATAACATACTAGAAAAATATTTTAGATAAAATGGGTTTTTTTATGAAATCATATTCCTAAATGAAGTGAGAAATGATGGTATATTTTATTAAAACATTTTATCAACAATATTAAGTACAAAGAATAACAAAAATGGTACTATCACTATAAAAGTAACATGTATAAAAATAGGAGATTAAACTGAATGGCTTATTACTAAATGGTCATGTGATTTATTTAATCTGTTATTCATGAAAACAAGTCATGTTTAGATTGAGAGTCCAAATTAAACACTTAAAATAATTATATATTCAAGTGACAATTAATAAATGGATAAATCATGTGTAAAAAATTTAAATCCAAAAAATAATGTTAACATAAATCAATATATAGTTAAAATTAATTATACCCAAATTCATAGAATATTAAAAACAATTATGAAGTGATATAACCAATTAAATGAAATTGATCTATGCATTTCATTACAATTCAGTAACTTTTAATTCAAACAACTATAGAATAAATATTTCAAATTGAAACAAAAAAATACCATGATAAATGAATTATTCACGACATTACATGTCAACATGTATTATATACACCATATAAAAAACTAGGCATAGAATAGTATAATATGCCTCAATGAAATGAAATGGATATGAAATCTCATTAATTATGATTCATTTGGATGTAATTATTGTTAACCTAATGTATAATAATTTTAGTAATATTATTAAATTATAATAAAATATTTACACAATCATATTTGATCATTTTATAAAATCTTATCAACAGTTTTATAATAATGTTTTCCTTTTCTCATTGTTTTCGGTGTTAATTGCCTTGTTTTTAGGGTATGTTTTGACTTTTTTTATGTTACTCTTAATTAGGTAATGATAAATCATCTTTATAATGTAAAAAATGATGTGAATATCATATATTTTAATTATATCTATTTTTAGATAAATCTCTAAAATTTGGTTATAATAAATGAAATAAAACGATCGTAGTCACGAAATGTTATACATACACATGAACACATTCCTGATTTTCTAGTCTTATTGATAGAAATAAAAGGAAATGATATATATATATATATATTATCATTTAATATCATATTTATTTAATATATATATATATATACATTATTTTTATTAAAACAATCCTTAATATAGTCCTTGAATGCATTAATGACTTGCATCGCTTAGTGAGACGGTAGTCTGCTGTATAGAAGAATGATGTAATTGTGTTCCTAAAAATGATAAAAATGAAGGTTTGTTTCATAAAATAAATCCATATTGATAGATAAATAATAAATATCATATATATCAAATATGAAAATAATTCCCATAATTATTCCCACTCTTGATATGTGGTAATGGAAAAATGAACAATATTGGTCCACGAGACGATAATCCACCATACATAAAAAAGTTGATTTCCAAACCCATTTCATGGATTTCATTAATTTTCTAGGTCATTCTATTTTCATAATAACATATTATCAAAATTATGATATTATTAATATTATATAATAAAACTATAATATTAATTTATGTTGGTGGAGAGGGAAATAAAATAAAAATGATTGTAAAAGATTATTATTACCAATTCATTGTGTATCCACCTCACGTTTCCCCTATTTCATTCATAAGTTAGATTTTATCCAATGATAATGCATATTGGATTTTTGAAGGGATGTTGGAGAGTTATTTGTGAAGTAATTTTTTGATCCAAATTGATTTTATTTATGTGAATAATGGGAAGATGGGAAGACATTTTATATGATCGGTGAGCAGAGATATGTAAATTTTTTAATGGGGGAATTCTACGGATTTTTTTCTATGTCATGTGGATAAAATAATTCAACATACTTATTTCAGGAATGTATACAGTTTAAATAATACCATAAAATGGGGTTTTAAATTTTTTTGGATTGTTTTTTCACTTAGTTTTAAATTTCATTCACATGGTTAACAAATTTTTCTCTTAATCGTTATAATTAATATTATCTTCACTAACAAATAATTTTGTTAAAAAATAAATTTTAAAATATTATAAATTATATATTATGCTAACTCCAAATATGGAATTCATTTTTCCAACATTATTTAAAATCAGTAGTGTATAATAATACAAAATTAGTCTCGTAGGAGGGATGATGAAGTTGGTTTTTAATGTGAAAATAATCAACAGTATATAATTTTTTAAATGCCATTAACAATATAAAATTATTAAAATGAATGAAAATTTATTAATAAATGTGTTATTGAGATTTTTTAAAATTAAATATAATTGAAAATAAAATTTATCATTATTAATTTTTTAGTTAAAAAGTAAATTTTCAATTAAAAATCATTATTTTTCACAATTCATTAGAAAATTAAAATTCTTCAAAAAATATCCAAATTCTACCATACTATATTTTTGAAATTTAAAATTTAAAATTGAACTATATTTTTTAAAATAATATTAAAAATGGGTCAAAATATAGTTTTTTTATTACAACACAATTAAAACATATAGAAATTGCAGTTATAAAAATACATATTTTATGGGTAAAATTGGATTTGTCATTATCTTATCAATATCATATATATTGGATGAATGTAAAAAAATTGATTATGATTATAATTTATTAATCTAATTAATATCATTCACTAATAGTAATAAATTTAGTTTATTATGATAAAATTCCATTGTTACATAAAAAATAGTTTTTTATATAAACATTATCTTTATATTAAATTGGTTTTTTTATTCACATACAATTTATTGGTATCTAATGAATAAAACCATATAAAGTAATCAGTTTTTTGTCATATTAATTACTTCCATTTTAATGTATGTGTGTGAATTTTTAATTTAAATAATAATATTCATATTATTCTCTAAAAATCATTATTTTGTGTTCTAAAAGATATCAAAGAAATTTATTGATGGAGGTAATAAAAGAAAACTAAGAGTTGTATACATTGAAATATATATATACTATTTAATTTTTTTAGAATATTAAATATATTTTATTATTATAGGATAAAAACACTCCCTTTAATTGTTGGTGTTTCAGGTCATATACATGAATGAATGAAATGAAATTATTTCAGAATTTGGGGTAGTTAGAGTTACAATACAAAAAAACATTATTAATAAAAAAGTTAAATATTACAAGTAGGATTTCATTGAATGAATAATGATAAGTGATTATGAGAATAACATTCTCAATAATATGAATAATTTGTTTGACATTAAATTATTAAATCTTAACAAGTCTAGCTATATCTTCAGAAAATGATATTAAAAAAAGGTCACATCAACACATGATTCTAGATAAGATTCATTTATTTAAATAAATCTATACAGTGAAAGGAAATTTCTTTTGGTGATACCATATTTATTATAACATATCCTAAAAAAAGGTACAATCAATAAAAATGTACAAATTTTTTATCAAATATATGTTTACAAATTTTTTTGGATTTTATAAATTTTGTTATAATAATGGGTGAAGTATAATAATGAGAATCATACCACTATTTCATGGTTGGATGAAATAATATGTTTTAATAAATTTTCTCTGCAATGATCCCATCCATTGTTTCAATATATTAATTAAATTTATTGCATAAAAATCTATAATATTTAAGAAAGAATCTGTTCAGGGAAAAAGAAAAATGTTATAATGGAATTATTGGTGTTCTATCAAATTTTAATATATGTAATTCTATTGATGGTTTAATTTATCAATTAAAAATATTCTATGAAAACCCAGTTCATGGGTGAGAATGGGTGGGATAATTCAATAATTACATGTTCATAAGGGTTATATAGATATATAAAAGATTTGATACACTTAAAAACATATTTTATATTTTATTGTTATGTTAATAAAATTTTGAATAATATGATAGTCAGGTCTACAGTGACATAGTTTTTTTTAATAATATAATGACATGATTCCCAAACATTAGTATCCAATAAGTACATCTTATTGATGATGAGGGATAGTGTCTTTGGAATACGAGATGCATAACACACCAAATGGAAACTAACATGAAATCCTCATTTTTATACATATAATGAGATCCTAAATCCATTTGAACTCTTAATAATTCAATGAATAACCTGGGGCATACATAAATTAAATGGGTGTGCTAAGAATAACATTATGGGAATTAACATGTTATGGAATCATAACATGTGGGTAAAAGGTATAACAAGATATATTAAAAGAGGAGGATACCGAGTAATCACATGGAAGAATAAGATGATGACATGTTATCAAAATATCATATTGACATGGTAATTTTTCATGATGAAAAAATCATGATATAAATATGATTCATGGATTACTTCATAGGAAATATCACATAGATGACAAGGTCCGATATTTGATTATCTTTACTCTATAATCATGTACATGATGTCTCATGAGATTAAAAAATTAGACAATTCATTAGAGTGGTATCTGGGAAACATGTCATAACATCTGCATTATCTATGTGTTCCATGTAAAATAATTCAATTAATAATTTTAATATATGAAATAACCATGAAATTGAAATGGATTTCCTAATCTTTTGTCTAATCATAATCAATTTAATTTTCCTAATGAATGAATTTGAGGATTTAAAATAGATCTTGTACTACCCCATTAAAGAAACTAGTAACAAAATTGGTATATATGTTATAGAAAAATTTCTAAATGTTTTAATCATTCCATAAATTTAAGGATATATATAATGGTAGTTAGAGATTGGAGTTTACCTGAAGTAAATGGTTATTTAAGGAGATTCATTATTTATAGCCTGATTTTTAAGGTACATTGATTATATTCATAAAAAATAAAAATATGATAATTATTTAATATATTATGAATTGTATTAATTTTTATTATTACTTTTTTATTCATCAAAATTTTTTATTCCATTATATAATCATTTAGGTTTTTTCGGTCATTTTTTATGATATTCTGATCATATGTATAAAATCAGTTTCAAAATTTAATTAAGGAAAATGATTTTATTATTTAATAACCTTCATAAATGTAATTATAAAATGAATATAATTTTAAGAATTAAATTGTTCAGTTAAATGTATATATTTGTAATTTTTTTTAAAAACAAACAGTGTTATAATCATTGAGACGATAGGTCATACGTACACAAATATAACATTTCTATTTTTAAAAGATAATGATGAAAAGATTGTTACTCTAATATTAAAATTATATAATTTTCATTATACCAATAATAAAATATTATTTATTATAATATACTTAAATATTCAATTCATGTGATGCATTAATAAAAATATCTCACATAAGTTTGTGACGTGAAATTTTTCTATAAACCTGAATGATGTTATCATTGTCAATGAAAGGTAATGTAAAAAGAATATGACATATTACATTCAAATGATAATTTTTTTAATATGAAATATAATCACTATATTCATCATCATATATTACCATGTATGTAGTTTATGGGAAATGAATTACATTCATCAGTTAGGTGACAGTCTAGCGTACACATGAAAAAAAATTCTTTTCCTATTTCTGTAAGTGGATATGGACTTATATTATTCTATTAAAATAATAAAATAATATTACATGGTATATAGTGATATTATTATGTCAATTTTATTAATAATTATCTAAATTTGGTGGGATAACCAATAAAACAAAGGATCCAAATTTGGAATGTTAGCTCTTATTCAGACCACAACATTAGGATTATATCTAAAGCCTCTTTATAGTGTATTAATAATCAATAAAAGAAATATATGATGTTTAAATGGTGTATAATGAGATCCTTGGTAATTCCATGTCTTATCCAATTTGTTTTGGATGAGTTCAAATGAGGAGATAAGGGGTTCCATTTTATAAGGGAAGTGGATTGGAATTCCTATTAATACCCAAAACTATTCAATAATGGGATTCAATTATAATGATATATAACTGGATAATTTAAAAATTATGAATTATATGAGGTATAATTACAGGAAATTACTACATTATTCAAAACAATTCTAATAATTTGATTCCATTTACCACTTTAGTTTAAACTGTAGGGTAAACCGAATCAAATAATAAACACATTTTATTTTTTTCTATGTTTTCTATTAAAATTAACCATAATTTAAATATAAAATATTTAATAATATTAATTATGATTCATATAAATATGAAATGTTCTTATCAAATTTATTTCATATATGTGTAATAATGTAATTGATAATTTAACATGTAAACGTGTCCAAATTGTTTTTACGAAATATATGTTTCAATCATAAGATGCACTCATAATAACTATATGACATGTAATCATAATACAATTGATATAAATTTATATATATATATAATATCTATATTTTAATTAAATCAATCATAATTAGGGAGTATTTTAATTAACTAAATTTGATGACCATTATGAACAGTAAAATGGTTTTCAAATATATGTGTATTAAAAAATTAAAATGAAAATATATTAACATTAAAAAATAATTAAAAACTAGTTTTAAAATAGTTTTATTTTGGAATTTAATAGGTTTATGGGGAAAAAATACCAAAACAGGAAATAAACACAACTGAATGGTATGAGAAACTCTAGACGAGGAGAAAGTAAAATCAGCATTGTTGAAGAGTGGTAATCATGTGTTATTTGTCCATGAATCCCACAACCATGACATTTAGAAATCTCCAATCAAGGTTGAAATATAGATCTTTTTCCATTGATTGTTGTTAATGATTATGGAATATATCTACTGAGGAGAGATCAATTTACTTTGAAGATTCAGTGGACTCAGATGGGGAGATCTACACAATAGGTTAACCCCTTTTCTACAGGCAGAAAGTAGGTATGATTTTGATGCAGGAGAAATCAGTTAGTGAGAGTGAATTTTCATCTAGAACCACCTCCTACTATGTCGGTGGAGGGGATACATTGATCCAGATCAGGCATTACGGTAAAACCAACTCCTATTATGATATATTATAAGGGTATTTAAATTAAATTAACAGGATAATATCTTACTAATGAATACATATGTTACATTGAAGTCATATTGAATGAATGGTGGGTATTTTAGTGTGATTAATTTATTAAAACTAAATATTACATATACAAAATAGTAGTATTCTTCACTTGAAAAAAAATAATATTTTACAAATAAAATTCCAAAGATTATTACTCAGTTAATATGAAAATAATGATTTCAAAAATTATATATACTTTATGAAATAAAATTTCTTATTATTTTACAAATTATTTATAACAATTGTTTCATAAGAAATTAAAATCATATTTATGAAAATATATTTTTGGTGAATAACTTTTTCTAATGGTTGATGATCAAACCCACATTGTTGAAAATTAAAACAATAGAAAACACCTTTTGAAAAATGGGAAAATGGAGATTCCATTATTAATAATTGAGCACTAACTTACTAATAATTTATAAATTTAGTTGTACATTTATATCAATTAGATAAATTAGTCATTAATTTTCATACCATCTTATTTAATGGATTGATAATATTAGTCATATCCAAATAATCATTATCCATTTGGGTTCAATAATGAATTTTTTAAGCAATTGAACATATTTTACACTTTTAAAACATAGGGTATTATGTTATTCACCCATTAAATAATTTATACCACAAAATTTCATAATAAAATCTTTGTTTAAAACTATTGAGGGTAGTTCTTCTTTACTTATTCTTCTTGATGCCAATATTCCTCCTTGTTTTTATGGTTCTTCTATAAAACATTGATAGTGTGACAGGAATTCCGGTGTATAAGATTTTATCTATAGTCTATGTTTTCCACCATATTCAACTCAAAAGAGAGATCATTTTCCAATTATAGAATATTTGAATTAATTGCATAGTTGTAATTTTTTATGTAGTTTCTCAACAGAGATATATGGAATATATCATGTACTTGAGAAATAGTTGCTGGGTGTGAAATTCAATAAGACAACCCTCTATCCTTACCATGAATCACAATAGTTTCAATGTACTAGGATCATATATTTACCTTCTTCCTAGATACAATGAAATAGATTCATGGATATATTCCTATAAAAACTTTATCTGTGACCTTAACCTTCATTTATTTTTTATGATTATTATTATATATCTATTTCAAACTTTTTTTACTCCTGATATAATGTATAATGGTCTAGTGATTTTCTACCATTTCCATAATCGTTTTGGGTCCAAATAGATTCATTTCATTGAATTTATCTTAAAAACAAGGTTTTGTACATATCTTACTATAAATGGATTTATATGTATCTAATTATATTATTTATTGGAAGCTATTGTTGTATTGGAACTCAATGATTGGGAGTCGTTGATACCATAATCATTTTAAATTCATCAAATATGCTATCAATATGGCTTTCTATATTTAAATAGTCTACTTAGAATGGACTTAATTTTTTTGGTGATTAACTATTCTAATTTTAAATTCATAATTTAATATGTCTTGGTGGATTTTCAATAACATGGAGGTAAGTATTACATATCTATCAGATATAATTAATAGTGTTGTTCGATTAAGCCTCACCAAATATCTGATTCATATCTATATATAATGATAAATTAATAGGCACTCTATAATTTCAATGATGAAAAAAGTGTTTTTATGTTAACATAACACAACCCATATGATATAATTTATTATTGATTTTTTTGGAAGATGAGGGAAAATATCACTAGTGACATTTTCTCAATTACATTATGTATGGAAAATGGTTTATCATCCACATATATATTTTTTCATTCAAACTTCACCTTTGGAAATAAAATAAAAATGTTTGCATACTATGTTATATCCTTATTTATATTGTTCCAAAAATAATTTGTTTGGATATCTCGATACATCATCATGGTCCCATGTAAATGGAGAAGTTCGAAAAATGTTCATTATACAAAAACTACTTATTTATATTAGGAATTGACGGTATTGACATTCATGACCCAAATTATTCAACTCCTTTATTAGTTTTAAATTATGAGGGTTTCCCTTTTCAGATAACATCAACCATATTCTACATTTCCAAATCCTCTCTTTATGATTCATTTACATTCAATATAAGTTATGATTGAGTAATAATTTGAGAAATGATGGGTGATGTTCCTTACTCCATGATTTAAATTTATATCAATTTCATGTATATAATAATTGGATTCTTATCAATTCTCATCATTGATAAGGTTGAGAGATCCTTTCAGGATGAATAATATACCATCATTTTTTCCTTCCAAGTATACTAATGGATTGATCATTCATAGTATATAAGAAACTCTAACCACAATTTCAGGGGAATATTTGGATTCTTATGAATGAATATATACTATAAGATCTTTCCATCTTCATATTTTTTGAACATCTTCCCACACAAATAATATCTCTATATTTTCAATGTAAAAAATCCCAATATACGACTATAGATCATGCATGAGATAGTTATCTTAATGAATTTGAAACTACAATGAGGCTTGAGATATCACATTATCATAACATATTAGTACAGAACCCATGATATTATTTTAATCATTCATGTATACAAAAAAAATATCCGTTCTTGAGTGAAGAGTAAGGAATTGAGAAGTTATAAGACTATATATCAACTCTTCTATAAATCATGGCATTTACTAGACCAGAAATACTTTAACTGTATCTTTGTGTTATAGATTATTAGGGTTCACAATAATGAAATGTTTTTAAAAAACCATTGGTGATGATCTTATAATCCATGTAAACTATGAATCTTAATTATTTATTTTCATATAGGGAATTACTTTATTAAATTACCATTGAAGAGTACACATATATCTCATTTTGTTCATAATATAAACCAATATGACAATTACATTATCCAACTAAAGATTACATTACTTTTTATATAGATTGTTCTTTATCAAATCCCTTAACAAATTAGTAAAATGCTCCTAACAATCATTGATTTTAGAGTAAATCAAAATATAGCATATAAGGAATGCCATAAATTTTAGACATAATCTCAAAAATATAATATTTATCAAGCCCGTAATGATTCATAGAGAATTATTTAGACCACAAGTATCACTATGGACCCATAGTGTTCATACCCTATTAAAAATATATTTTTGGGAATATTTTTCTTTATATTATTCAACTAATGATATATTGATGGATAATACATCATAGATAAATATTGGACTCCAAATAGTTTATTAGAAAAGTCATTTCTCTATATAAGGGATACTGGTTCTTTATCAAGATTTTTTGTGATCATTATAATTAATTCATAGGATTTTAAATCCATATATATTATTAACAAATTGGTGTAGTGCAACCCAAGTTAAAGCACTAATTGATATAACATCACTTTATAGATTATATAATATCTTCTTATTCAGTTAATCCAATTTAACAATTGAAAATATGCAAGGATTCATTGAAATCGGTAGATATCTAGTTATATGTTCAATTAGAAACATAACCTCTTGATTAGGTGGATGTTAAAAACCCATTTGGGGGAATACCTCAGCATAATCCATTGCAAAGGGAATGTAATCAACACTAATTCACCCCATTGTCTCTATCATTTGGGGAAAATGTACTCTCTCATAAGGTAATATTAATTATGCTTTAATGGCATACTTTAGTGGAGATTCATCTAATTATTTATATATACCTAATTGTGAAATGACTTGGGATGTGATGAGTGATCTCCAACTCTTGATAGTTGAAGTTTTATTTATAAATTAGTTGATAATTAATGCTATATATAGCATAAATATCAACTCATGTATGTAGGATGTGATTTTATATATGATTTAATCCCAAAACAGTTACTATAGTGGACTTATATACATGGGATTAAATAATGGATTTGTTTTTTGTTCTCATAGATAGCATACTTTCAATGATATGGCGTGGTGTTTGAATTAGTATACTAAACATAAGAGATAAAAATTAATTAATATACCCTGAATAAAATATTATATTACCTATTAATGAATAATTAAATAACAAAATTTCTAAAATATAGTTTTTGGGATCCATGTCTACAGTAGTAATATAATAAGATATTCCATTCTCCCAATTCCATGGAAATTTTTCTTATATATTTTCTCAGATAACACACAGACTAGGGAATAAAATTTCATAATTCATGTATTTCGTAAAGTTTAATCCCTACAAAAATGATGAGTTTTTTTTGAAACATATTATCTTCTTCCACATTAGTGGGTTTTTTATTTTCCTCCATTAAGCATTATCCTGATACCCACTTTTCCTCCTTTAAAACAACTCCTAACCCCGATCAAACATTTTCCAGGATTCTTCTTCACACATTTTTGAAAAGTGTGATGTTGGTGTTTCATTCCATAATGATATTATTTAGTCTTGCACTCAATAAAAATTCTATATTATGTTTTTTTATCTCCGTTCACCTGAGAGTACTTAGAATCACCAATATACATCTCAAAATTTATGGAATAGTGGAAAATATATTCATACTTATTAATGACATAAATTTATTATTATTTTTAAGAAACCAGAAATAACACACAAAAGGAATTTCAAAACATAAATTCTATTTTAATGAAAAAATAGAAGGCATATCGTTAATGCTGTGTGAAAATGGGATAACACACTATAATAGAATGATATTACTATAAAATCTCATGTGGGAAATTCGACTCCATTTTAGAAAGATGATTTATTGGAATATAATTGTCTAAAATATTTTCATAATGTATTTACATTTCATGATATCAAAATCATCATTGGACTTTGTGTTCATAATTAGTTTCCACCATTGATTCGCTTATCACCTAATATGGGTGATTACCAGAACAATATTCCATTTCATTTATCTTTAAAGGATAAATAAACTATTCTCAATAGAGTTAATCAAATTTTCAACATTGGGGAAATCATAAGGGACGGTAAATATAAGTGGCCTTTGTTGAACAAAAAATATTCTGAAACTAGATCTTTCAAAGGAGTTTTATGGTGACTCACATGTTACATGTTATTTTAAAAACATGATATAGTAAATACAATACTACAATGATGTTCTAAAAACCATCTTCCGTAATAATAGTAATATAATTGGCTCAATTATCACCTTGCCTATTTTGTTGGTTATTGATATAGTATTCCCTATTTTCCTCTTTTAATTGATATAAAAGAAAAGATGATAATATAGAAACTAATAAGATTACAGAGGTAAAATCTACAATGATAGGATACAATTCTTATTAATAATAAATATACCCTAACATATGAGTATCTCGGTTTTAACATACCTTATCAATTTTAATATTATATATTAGGGTTTCAAACCTAATATTTTTTCCATGTTCTTCATTACATTTCAATTAGATTTTGTGAATTTTGAAAACATATCCCACAATATTATAAAAATAGGTGTGTAATATTCCACATTTGCTTTCTTCGATTGAAAATAATGTCCAACTCAATGTACACTTTTTTATTTAACACCCATAGGTATAGTTATTCTAGAGCTACATCTATATTTACTTTCCCAAAATGGATGCAATTTGTCTGGAGACCACACCCCTTATCCATTACTAATATTCTACATCATTTTAATATACATAGAATTATTTATAAAATTATCACTACGGTTCTCACAATTGTTTCTTATTCTTAGTTTACGGAGTTTAAATATCATTTTATATAATACTAAGTATAATTAAGAAAAACTTTTACATATTTAATTAAATTATTTTTAAACATAAATATATGAAAATATTGTCACAATGATCATGATACCTTGAGTATTTTAACAACTATTTCAATAATATATCACAAGGAAACTAAAAATGACATCCAAATTTTATTCTCCATAATGTTCTCCAAAATCTATTTGATCTAAAAATATTCTACAAATAACCAGAAGTATAAATAAAATAAATGGTTGAGCTAAAATCCTATTAAGATAATATATATAATAAGGAAACATAACATGCCTAAAAAAAGAATAAAATAATATCAAAAAGTAGATTAATCATGAATAATCACATATAGGAAAAAAATAAGGAATCAAGTATGATAAGAACATGGTAACATATGAAATTTTATAGAAACAAAAAAATGAGATAAACATGAGTCAAGGATTTCTTTGTATATAGTATCACATTGTTGATGATGACCAAAAATGGATTATGTTTTCTCTATAATCCATACATGATGTCTACTGAGAATAAAACATTATACAATTCCGGTGGAGTACTATCTAGGAACACCAATCATATATATTTCATGATATTTGAGTACATCATAATAAAAGTAAATAATAAGGCATCATATAATAATTAACAATAAAATATTAATGGGTTACCTAACTATTTATCAAATCAAAATCAATGGAAGTTTAATATTGAATTAATTTAGGAAAAGAACATATGGTAAGTATTACCCTATCAAGGAAAGGGATTCTATGATAGTAATATATAATAGTGTAATATATATAAATATATATATAATTTATAATAACTCCATAAATATAATTGGATAGAGAGAGAATGTGATATAGAGATATGTTTTTCATAACCTAAGGGAAGGTGTGATTTAGAGTGATCACCTACCTTGAGCCTGATGCATAATGTGTGTTCTTTATCATCTTGATTTATTAAATTACGTTTAATATTTACTTAATATACTTTGTCATTATTATTATTATTTTATAGTATTCATTATTTTGTTATATTAATTTACCAATGAAATTTGGTTTAGTTAGATGTTTTGATGATTTTTGGATCATATGAGAAAATCACCATGTAATAATGACTACGGATAAAGAAACTATTATTTAATCATATAAAAATAATAATAATTAAATAATTTTCATTTTAAAACAAAATATATAATTTTAAAAAGAAAAAACTATTCTGGTATTGAATAATGATCTATGTTGCAGTCATTGAAATGGTAAGCCATATGAACCAAATATTATCATTTCTATTTTTCAATGATCTTGATGGAACGAAGGTATCTATTATTTTATAGTTGAAAAAAATAATTATATGACCAATAACATATTATTTCATTAAATATAATTATACTTGATCTATGAGGTGATATAATAGAAAAACAATCACATCAAATTGCAAGGTGTTTGTCTGCATTACACAGAATTGATGTTTTCAATTTATGTGGATGTTAAGGTATTAAAGTGTGTGGTATATAAATTAAAATAACTATCAATTTTTCATGATCATATAATTTAAAGTATTAATAAATCATCATAAATAGCTGTTTTAGAAATTTATGGGAAAACATTGCATCTCTGTGTGAGGTACTCCTCCTCTCTATAGATGAATGATTAATTTGTTTTCCATTTGATTGAATTGTAAAAAGATTTAATTTCGGAAATAAAATAATAACATATTATCATATGAGATATAGTTATTTTTTTATATTTACATTATGAATACACAATAATCACATTAATAGTTCTATTTTAATCAAATTCATGTACATACATAAATAAATATAAAAAATGAGAACTTGTAACAAAGGCATCGAAAATTAAATAGCCCTAAAATTTTAAATCCTAAGAGAATATTATTCCAGAAGGATCACCCCATCAATAATTAGATTAATAATTCTAGGAAATAAATAGGTACTTACTCATTTTCCTTAAATCCAACACTTTTGTTGGGGCACACATCCTTCTATAGAGGACACACTACTTGTTTCCCCACATTCCCTCTATCAAAAGGTGGGTGAAATCCATCGCTTATTCAAGGTAATTTTCTCCTTGATTGAAACTGGATAATGGGATTTCAGAAAATCCTTTTTTGGATTCTTCCCCAAAATTCATTACCTAGTTTGGGTCTCCCTTAAAGACAAAGACGTTGTTCATTAAAATCTTCCCCGATGCCTTATCATCAGGGACACCGATTAATTACACTTCTTTAGTTAGGACATTCCAAGGGGTCCAGATAGGGAAACAACCTATTATTAGGGGATTAGATATGTTGGACATCGCTGGCGTGTCTTCATGCTGAAAAATGATTTGTATTTGTTTCTTCCCCTTATGGTAGGGCTTCTCGAGGGTGTGGAAGCGTTAGGCATCCCACATCGATTGTAGGGAATTCTATGCTATCGAAATATCCCTGAGGTTTTCCTCACATTACCATGTTTAAAAAAATTAAATCCACAAGCTTAACTTATAGAATAGACATATAAATATAATTAGAACACTGATAATCGAGTATCATATGTGTACATCCCCAAGAGGAAAAACCTGAGAATCATACTTAATCGGTGGATCAAGACTCCCAATGAGAGAATATCTAGGGATGATTGGGTGATGAAAAAAGGGGATGCTATTGTTTACCATTGGCTAGGATTGAACCTCATAGAGGTTTCTTATGTACCCTATATTGAAATCTATGATCATAACCAGTATAGTTTCAAGGGGTGATGATTTGGGTTGTACACAATGTACAATGACCCAGAGACATTTTGGGGCTTAAGAATAGACATTGGACCATCGCAAGAGGGTAACACTTGGTTGGATGGTTATAAATTGCATGGGGTTTATGCACAGTTAGAATTAAGAGTTCCACAAGGAGCAGTGATGGGGTTAATGGTATGATATCACAATGATGTGGTGGCCCATGTAAGAATCTGGATGTGTGATAATTGGTTGAACACAGTTGATGGGAAGAATTGGATGGAACTAACTTGAAGTTAGAGATAATGTTGGCCTTGTATGTAACAACCCAAAGTTTCATTAATGGAATTCCCTCTTGATCTAATTAAACATCTATTTATGTTTATATAAAATGTCAACTTCTTTGGTTTTTTGTTATGAATTTTGACTGTTGCTAATATAGCTATTGAACAGTGATCACATGATTAGTATAAATATAGGGCTTTAACAAATCCAATTTACTCAGAGAAAAGAAGTGATGGCCTCATCCAGTAGAATTGCTCCATAAGAAGCCCATTTTATGGAGCTCAAAAAAGAGGTGGTATCCTTGGGCTTCGCTCTTGAACAAGCCCAAACTGAGCTTCATCATGTCAAGCTCAAACGGGACCGTCTATGGGAGAAGTGGAAGTTGATAGAAATTACCACTCGAGCGATGTTATCCGAGCCACCACAAGAGTCTGTCACCATCGCACACCTTACCCTTAGGTCTTATGAGGCTGTTTTAAGGGGTTATGTAACAAATCTCTAGTACTATGTTCATGTATATTATTTTTGTATATAATAATAAATATACCAACTTGTCATTATCGATACATTGTAAATAGTTTTTAAAGTACAAATAGTGTTTTTATTTATTTTTTATTTAAGAATTATATTTCTTTAAATTAAGGATTTTTTTAATTAAATAATATTTTAATAAAATATTTTTATTATTATTAAATTAGTTTTTATTAAATATAAATGATTGTATTATTTTATGAATGCAATTATAATATTTATTATAGTTTGAAATCCATTTCTGTCAAAACCTGTGAATTTTCGATAAATATCGGTTTTCATTTTAAAAGTGAAAATTATCATATTTAGAAAATTATTTATATAAAATAAATGTTATTTCTGGAATCAGGATATCGAAATTATCCAATGGTGAATTTTTCATAATTTTCTGAGACAATCAAATTTTTGGGTAAAAATTAAATATTGTTTAAATATATAATGTGTTTTATGACATCATAATGACCCAATAGTGATGTAATAAAATACTATAATCTTTATGTTAGGAAAATATATGTTTTTCAATTAAAATAATGTTATTTTGGGTTTGTTTGACTTACTTTTCAAAACATTAATGGACCCCTCAAGACTTATAAAACACCTTGTCTTTTTAAATTAATTTCCATGGGAGTGTGACTCACCTCCACATAAGCAACCCTATTATTTTAAGAATTTTGGACTTTGGCCTTATAAAATATTATTTTCCTCTTCCCTTTTCCAAAAACCATGGGATGGTTTGTGGTTTGGATTAATTTAATGTAAGGGGACCCAAACCTAAATAATAAAGAATACCCTCACCTTTCTTATATAAACCCACCCAAGATCCCACTTACTCCTCGCTCAAAGCCTTTTGAGTTCGTCCAATCTATTCCCTACTCTCTCTAGATTCCTCCCATGGTTCCCCAAGCTCCCAAGAAGCCTCTCACAAGCCTCTCTATAGCCTTTGGAAGCACACTCCCAAGTAAGGGTTTTTCTTCCTTTCTCATTTTTGTCCAATTTTCTTCATATTGTTATGCCCTTTTAATTTCAATTATAAATGCTGGGGTATGGTTTTGAAACTCCCTCATACTTCCCTATTATTTATTTAATTATGGGAGACCCCTTTCTCTCTCATTAAAAGCCTCCCATGTACACCTGTTACTATGTCGAAATTCGGAAAGGAACTTCCCTCTCCAAGTTTACATTCAAGCAATACTTTTGTATCATGAATCTAAATTTCATTACAATTGTTGGGACATGTATCTATATGACCCCCTTACTGTCAATTTCATTAAATATTATGAGATACCCCATTCTCTCTCATCAACCATTTTTATGAATTCTTATCTCATGTCGTTACGCTGCTGAAATTGCACCGATTTTCTAAGCCAATGTCATTGTATAGTGAATACCATGCCCATTTCTCTATCAAGGTTATTCGCCTTTATGCAAATTTACTTATTGATTATATAGTTTCATGTATGAATTCCACATTCCTTTATAGTGGAATAAATTATTATGTTTTATTAATCAATGTTTTATGATCCATGTGGAACACTTATGCATGAAATGAAATGTTTAAGAAGGGTGCACCCTTATAGCACTCCAATGCATTGGGTAAAGTATAGTATCATGATACGTCATGTGCAATGAGTGTTAAATCATGATAATTCAAGTGTAATGAGGGTTTACTCGTTCTTGATGTGAAATGAGGATTTACTCATGCTCTATGTGCAATGAGTCTTGGCTCATGCTAATTCCATGTTAAGTTTTGTTGCCACATTTCTATGTTACGATTATCATGCTTTATCATGCCTTTATGTTCATGTTTCTATTGTACTATATTGATATGCCTAATGTCTAACATGTATTGTACTCATCATGTTATTCCATGTGTATTCCCTTACTGGGCTTTATAGCTCACACTTTTCTTATGCATGTCCTCAGGTTATCCCATGCAATGCTAAGTACGAGGGAATGTAGTGGTTATATAAAAGAAGTTTTCAATAAAGATGTTATATCTCATGTTTCAAGTTTTTATGTAATGATCCTAATACCCAAAGACACGAAACCTCTTGATCTTCTTTGTTGTATCAAGTGAAGTTTTATGTAATAAATGATGTTTAAGTTGTAATAAAAAACAGGGTTGTCATAGTTGGTATCAGAGGATAGGTTTAGTTATTTTTGGGATTAGGATTAGAAAAACCTCATAAATCCTTAGAGACAAGACTAAGTATAATAAAAACATCCCTAAGTTTTGGAATGTCCTGATTAAGTGGTTTATCAAGAAAATACATCCCTTTTTCAATACGAGAAGGTAGAGGCGTCTCTGGCATAGATGTATCCTAGGGGTAAAACCCAGAAACACTGCTTTGAGCTAGACTCGAATGGGAACTGCTGCATGACAACGGGCCTTGCTGTACTCTTGGTTAGAACACTCCCGGGGGATATGTTTTGAAAAATTCACATGCTTAGTATGAACCCTTATTAAGTAATTAAAAAAATTCCCCTAAGAATATATGTTAGAAAGTAGATCATGAAAATCCTAGATTGAAGCTTATAGACTCATGAGTTAAGGAAATAAAAGTTTATTTATAAGTCATCAACTTTTTTCTTCGGATGAACCTTTATGTGTTACCCCTAACTTTCCTTTTATTTCCGCCAATGGCCGGTAATATGAGGACTCGGGCTAACAACCATTGTAAAGATCAGTGTGATGACTGTACTAATGAGATGCCCAATCCAATGGGAGCGGGAATTGAGAACTTTGTCACACTTCTCTCTCAGCTAACTCATGTTCTGAATAGAAACATAGGTCAAGAGGAACGTTCAACCCCCCTATGAAAGAACAAGCTGCTATCGAGAGCTTCATGAGTTAAAGACCTCCTACTTTTAGTGAATCATCTGATCCCACGATCACTGAACATTGGATCAACTCCATTGAAAAGATATTCTCCATACTTCAATGTTCTGAACAAGAGAAGGTTCTCCTGGCGGCTTATCATATGGAGGGTGAAGCTGATCAATGGTGGACGTTGATCAAAAATATGAAGCCTGAGGAGGAGATCGAGGTGTTCGAATGGAAGGATTTCCAGAAGATGTTTTTCGATAAATATTTTCCACGCACCCTCCGGCTTAAGATGGAAAGGGACTTTCTTTCCCTCAATAAAAAAGACGAATAATCTATTGGAGCATATGAGGTAAACTTCACAAGGATTGCACTATATGCTTCCGGCATTGTCGTTACCCTAGAATGCAAAGTCGACCGCTTCTTTGGTGGTTTGATGCCTAGCCTACGGAAAGCATTAGCGATCCGTGACTTCGACAGTAATGAGGAAATTGTCCGATGAGCCATCAAGGTTGAAATGGAGATCAGAGAATCATAGGGTTATCATAGGGATAAGAAGTGTAAGGTGGACACTAATGCTGGTGGTCTGATGGATAAATCCAATGGTGCTAAGAAGATCCAGCACTCTACTTTCCAAAAGTGCGGAAAGAAGCACCCTGGAAATTGCCTTAAGGGGAAGAGGAAATTCTTTAGATGTGGAAGAAAAGGGAACCTAGCTACTAACAGTCGGAAAGAAAGACGTGCGGATGTGACAGAGGAGAGGAATGCTCCGTTCGATCCTCAACGCGTTTTTCAATGCTACAAATGCAAATAATCGGGTCATTTTGCAAATCAGTGCCCTAATCCAAAGGTTTTTTTAGGCAACCAACAACCTCCAAGGCAGCAAGGAAGTGCTTTTTCCATCACTTCTGCCGAAGTGAACCCCTAAAATGAAGTGGTGATAGGTACGCTAGTTAATCATTAAAGAATAGCGAACATTCTTTTTCATTCAGGTTCTAAACATTCTTTTATATCTCGAAATTTTAGTAGAAAAATCCCGGCACCACCACAAATCTTGGAAGTGAAGATGTCGGTGAGTGCGGAAAATGGGGCAATCATTGCATCCCATGAATATAAGTCCTCCCCTGTTATAATATGTGGATTGAATATCCTGGAAAACCTTGTCATACTACCTATGGTGGAATTTGATGCAATTCTTGGCATGGATTGGATTTCTTTATATGAGGCAACATAAATTTTCGGGAGAGGGAAATCACACTTCATATGGAGAATCGACCCCCGATTCTTTAAAAGTGTAAAGATGAAGATGAATCTCCTTTATCTCCATCATCTCAAGAATGGATATTACTGCCCTACGAGCACGCGTATCTGGCTCAGATGATTGAGTCCAAGGAAGAAAACCATCCTTGAAGAAATGCCTATTGTGAGGGATTTTGCTAAAGTGATTCATGAGGAACTACGTAGTATTACTCCTAGAAGAGATGTTGAATTCTCAATTTCACTTATACCTGAGGCATTACCAATATCCAAGAATCCACATAGAATGGTTGTTGTAGAGCTTGAAGAGAAGAAGAAACAACTACATGAGAATCTGGATAAAGGGTTTATACGCCCAAGTGCTTCACCCTGGGGTGCACCAGTCCTCTTCGTCAAGAAGAAGGATGAGTCAATGTGGCTTTGCATCGATTATCGTTAACTTAACAAAATCATGATAAAGAACAAGTATCCTCTCCCACGAATTGATGACTTGTTCGATAAAATACGTGGAGCACAATAATTCTTCAAGGTGGACTAGCGATCGGGATATTATCAAGTAAGGGTGAAGAAAGAAGATATCCCAAAGAATTCTTTTCACACAAGATACAGGCACTATGAATTCATAGTAATTCCTTTCGGACTCACTAATACTCCACCAATCTTCATGAACTTAATGAATAGAGTCTTTATAGATTACCTTGACAAATTTGTGGTATTCATTATAGATGATATTCTAATATACTCCGAAACTAAGGAGGATCATGAAGAGCATTTAAGAACTATAATAGAGACTTTTCACAAGGAGAATCTCTATGAAAAGTACAGCAAGTGTGACTTCTAGTTAAAGGAGGCCTCATTCTTGGGCCATATCATCACAAGAAATGGGATATCTGTGGATCCCTCCAAAACAGATGCAATTGAGGGATGATCGAGGCCAGCATCAGTAACGGATATCCATATCTTCTTAGGGTTAGCAGGATATTATCGATGATTTGTGAGTAATTTCTCATGATTGTCCTACCCTCTTACCAAGCTAACTCGTAAGGGAGTAAAGTTTTCATGGAGTGATGAATGCGAAGAAAGCTTCAAGGAGTTGAAAAAGAGGCTTATCACTGCGCCCATGCTCACTTTACCCACAAGTGGGAAACTTTTTGTTGTATTCAATGATGCTTCGAAGAAGGGATTAGGGTGTGTGCTGATGCAGAATGTTAAAGTGATATCTTATGCCTCAAGTCAGTTGAAAATCCAAGAGCGAAACTATCCAATGCATGATCTGGATTTGGTAGTGGTGATCTTTGCCTTGCAAATCTGGTGGCATTATCTCTATGGGGAGAAATGTGAGATATATACTAACCAAAAGAGTCATAAATATATATTCACATAGAAAGAGCTTAAAATGCACCAGAGAAGATGGATAGAGCTCATCAATGCTAATGAATGTTCAATACATTACCACCTTGGGAAAGTGAACAAGGAGGCAGATGCCCTAAGTTGAAAGGACCCCGCGATTCTATCAATGATGAGAATTGAGAAGGATCCAATATTCTTAGATATGATGAAGATGTACATGGGAATCATAAAGAAGGTAAAATCATCAATCCTTTCACAAATGATTGCTCAACCATCTCTTTTGTAAAGGTTAAAGGATGCTAAAAAGGACGATGTGGGAATTCATGAAAAAGTGGAAGCTATCAAAAAAGGGAAATCCTCAGAGATTAATGTTATTGAAGAAGGAATTGTACGATTTGGGAAAAGACTACGTGTTCCATAGAGTCCGGAGCTAAAGAAGGAACTTTTGGATGATGCACATAGTTCAAATTTCTCTATTCACCCAGGGAGCACAAAGATGTATTGAGATCTCCGAGAAGACTTTTCATGGGATAATATTAAGAAGGAGATCGCAGAATATACATCAAAGTGCCTGGTGTGTCAGCAAGTGAAGGCAGAGAGGCAGAAGTCTAAGGGGATGATGCAACCATTGCCCATACCAGAATGGAAATGGGAGAACATCACCATGGACTTTGTCACGAGACATCCAAGGACATCCAAAGGCAACAAAGAAATTTGGGTTGTTGTGGATCGTCTTACAAAGATTGCACACTTCATTGCTATTCTGGAGGTTTTCTCTTTGGATAAACTGGCCCGAATATATATCAGGGAAGTGGTAATGTTGCATGGAGTACCACTATCTTTTGTATCTGACTGAGATCCAAGATTCACCTCTATGTTTTGGAAGAGTCTTCAACAGGATCTGAATACTGAACTGAACTTCAGTACGGCCTATCATCCTCAAACTGATGGCCAATCCGAGTAGACTATCTAAACACTTGAGGACATGTTGAGATCATGCTCAATGGACATTAAGGGAGGATGGGATCAACATCTTCCTCTGGTTGAGTTCTCTTATAATAAAAGTTTCCACTTAAGCATCCAAATGGAACCATATGAAGCCCTTTATGGGAAAAGGTGTAGAACACCAGCATGTTGGAATAAGGTTGGTGAACGTAAGCTGCTTTGACCGGAAATGGTCGAAACAATGGTGGATAAGGTGAAAATCAATCCGCAGCATATCAAGGCAGCCCAGAGTCAACAGAATAGTTATGCAAATAACCGTCAATGAGACCTTGAGATTAAAGTTGGATACATGGTGTTTCTACGCATATCTCCGTGGAAGAAGGTCATGAGTTTTGGAAAGAAAGGGAAGTTAAGTCCAAGGTACATCAGACCCTTTTAGATTCTTGATCATGTCGAGGATGTTGCCTATCGACTAGCACTTCCACCTACCGTGGCCAAAGTACATGATGTCTTTCATGTATCCCTCTTATGGAAGTACATACTGGTCCCTTCACATGTACTCTCTTTTGTGGTGGTATAATTGGAAGATGATCATTCTTGTGAGGAGAAACCAGTGCAGATCTTAGATCGTAGTTAAAATGTTCTACGAAATAAGACAATGCCCCTCGTTAAGGTGTTGTGGAGAAACAAAAAAGTTTGAAGAAGCAACTTGGGAATCAGAGGAAATGATGAAGCTGAGTTACCCACATCTGTTTTAGTGTGGGAAAAGGAAAAAATTTGAGGGATAAATTTCTTAAGGGGGGATTATTGTAACGACCCAAAGTTTTATTAATGGAAATCCCTCTTGATCTAATTAAATGTCTCTTTATGTTTATATAAAATGTCAACTTCTTTGGTTTTATGTTAATAATTTTGACCGTTGCTAATATAGCCATTGAACGGTGATCACATGATTAGTATAAATATAGGGCTTTAACAAATCCAATTTACACATACAAAAGAAGCGATGGCCTCATCCAGTAGAATTTCCCCATACGAAGCCCATTTGTTAGAGCTCTGAAAAGAGGTGGCGTCCTTGGGCTTCGCTCTTGACCAAGCCGAAGCTGAGCTTCATCATGTCAAGCTTGAACGGGGACCGTCTACAGGAGAAGTGGAAGTTGATAAAAATTACCACTCGAGCGATGTTATCTGAGCCACCCCAATAGTCTATCACCATCGTACAACTTACCCATAGGTCGTACGCGGCTGTTTTAAGGGGTTATGTAACAAATCACTAGTACTATGTTCATGTATATTATTTTTTATATATAATAATAAATATACCTTCTTTTCATTATCGATACATTGTAAATAGTTTTTAAAATACAAATAGTGTTTTTAGTTATTATTTAATTAAGAATTATATATTTTTTAAATTAATTGATTTTTTAATTACATATTATTTTAATAAAATAATAATAATATTATTAAATTAATTTTTATTAAATATAAATGATCTTATAATATTATGAATGTAATTATAATTTTTATTAAGGATTGAAAGCCATTTCTGTCAAAACCCGTGAATTTTCGATAAATATCAGTTTTTATTTTTAAAGAGAAAATTAACATATTTAGAAAATTATTTAGATAAAATAAATTTTATTTCTGTAATCAGGATGTTGAAATTATCCAACGGTGAAGTTTTCATAATTTTCTGAGACAGTCAAATTTTTGGGTAAAAATTATATACCGTTTAAATATATTATGTGTTTTATGACATCATAATGACCAAATAGTGATATAATAAAATACTATAATATTTATGTTCGTACAATATATGTTTTACCAATAAAATAATATGATTTGGGATTGTTTGACTTAGTTTTCAAAGCATTAATGGACCCCTCAACGCTAATTAAACACCTTGTCTTTTTAAATTAATTTCCTTGGGAGTGTGACTCACCTCCACATAAGAAACCCTATTATTTTAAGAATTTAGGACTTTGGCCTTATAAAATATTATTTTCCTCTAACCTTTTGCATAAACAATGGGAAAAAACCATGGGATGTTTTTTGGTTTGGATTAATTTAATCTAAGGGGGCCCAAACCTAAATAATAAAGAATTCCCTCACTTTTCCTATATAAACCCACCCAAGATCCCACTTCATTCTCATTCAAAGCCTTTTTAGTTCGTTCAACCTCTTCCCTACTATCTCTAGAATCCTCACAAGGTGCCCCAAGCTCCCAATAAGCCTCTCACAATCCTCTCTCTAGCCTTTGGAAGCACACTACCAAGTAAGGATTTTTTCTTCCATTCTCATTTTTGACCAATTTTCATCATATTGTTATTCCATTTTAATTTAATTTATAAATGTTAGGGTATGGTTTCACACCTCCCCCATACTTCCCTCTTATTATTTTAATGACGTGAGACCCCTTTCTCTCTCATTAAATGTCTACCATGTACACTCGTTACTATGGTGAAATTCTGAAAGGAACTTCTCTCTCCTCTTTTACATTCCAGAAATACTTTTGTATCATGAATATAAATTCCATTAAAAATGTCTGGACATGTATCTATATGACCCCCTTACTGTCCATTTCATTTAAATATGATGAGACACTCATTTCCCTCTCATCAACCATTTTTATGAATTCTTATGTCATGTTGTTACGCTACCGAAATTGCACCGATTTTCTAAGCCAATGCCATTATGTAGTGAATACCATGCCCATTTCTCCATCAAGTGTATTCACCTTTATGCACATTTACTTATTGATTATAAAGTTTCATGTATGAATTCCAAATTCCTTTATCTTGGAATAAATGATTATGTTTTATGAATCAAGGTTTTATGATCCATGTGGCACACTTAGGCATGAAATGAAATGTTTAAGAATGGTGTGCCCTTATAGCGCTCCAATGCATTGGGTAAAGTATAGTATCATGATACGTCTTGTGCAATGAGTTTTGACTCATGATAATTAAAGTGCAATGAGGGTTTACTCATGCTTCATGTGCAATGGGGATTTACTCATGCTCCATGTGTAATGGGTCTTGGCTCATGCTAATTCCATGTTAAGTGTTGTTGCCACATTTCCATGTTATGATTATCATTATTTATCATGCCTTTATGTTCATGTTTCTATTGTTCTCTATTGATATGCCTAATGTCAAACATGTATTGTACTCCTCATGTTATTCCATGTGTATTCCCTTACTGGGATTTATAGCTCACCCTTTTCTTATGCATGTCTGCAGGTTATCCCATGAAATGATAAGTATGAGGGAATGTACTGGCCATGTAATGGAAGTTTTCAATAAATATGTTGTATTTCATGTTTCAAGTTCTTATGTAATGATCCTAAGCCCCAAATACACTAAACCTCTGGATCTTCATTGTTGTATCAAGTGAAGTTTTATGTAATAAATCATGTTTAAGTTGTAATAAAAATTAGGGTTGTCATATTTTATCTCAGAGATGATTCCTACATATCCACATGGAAGATAATAAAAGTCCCCATAGTTCATTAGTAAAATTGGACACCTGAGGAGGTTTCATGTGAGAGTGGATGAATGGACTACATCCGAAGGATTTAAAACCTACGAGTTGGGGCATTACCTTCCCGAAACACAAAGGCTCAAGGGGGAGATCAATATTTGGAATTACTGATGTGATTTAACTTAGTATAGGACACATATGTATCCTTGTGGATGGGAATTATTTTCCATGTAGTTCCAGAAGGGGAAAAAAGCAGGGAGTACACAAAGGAAAACAACCCAAAGACATTTTGGTACTAACGTGTGGTTACCACCCCATTATAAGAGGGAGAATAGTGGTTGGAGGATTACGAATTGAGTGTGCAGATACGACATGGATGGCTTCCCTAGGAAAATGTATAATGTCGCTAAAGGTAGGACCACGGTTGTGGATCCTATCTAAGGGGACACCGAAGATTACCAGTGTTTGGGGTTTAACCTTATGGAGGGTTCTTATGTACCCTCTCTTGGAGACAAGGATCCAAACCCACATAGTTTAAATGGGTTTACCAGTGTTTGGGGTTGAACCTCATGGAGGCTTCCTACGTACCCTAACTAAGTGGCAGGGATCAAAACCACATATTTTAGTTTGATTCATATGATCTTGCTGTGTGTGGAGGAGAGTGACCTAGAGATCATGATTGGGATTATGTGTGATTACCAGCCTAAGATTGATCTAGAACCTAGGGCAGACTAGAGAGTTGTATCCCAACAAAGTGGAATAAAATGGCTTACCGTAGATTGGGATTTACACTCAGGGGGATTTTTACATTCCCTATGTAGTCTATAGGGATCAAAACGAGCATAGTTCATATAATGATAGTTTAATGTCAAGTGGAATGAAAAGGGAGAATACAGTTTAACATCATATAGGATGAGGGTGAACTGACATGATGTGTTCAGGACCGATGGGTGATGGGAAAGAACCTCTGAGTGGCTTCCTCCATACCATTCAGGGTGACGGAAAAATTAGATTCTACATTGTTCAATGGAAGAGGATGGGGCTTATGCACTATGGAATTCTGAGGAAGATTTCATGCTCGATGCATACTCTATGCCCATTTGATTCATGCTCGTTGTAAGAAGCAAGAGGCAGCAAATACATGATGGTCATGTCACGAAAGGTGCTCCCATGAGGAATAGAGCTATGATAATGTTTTATTGGTGGCCCAAAAAAAGAAATAGGGTCTTACGCTTGGATAGCGGCCCATGGATATGGAGATTTAAACTTATACCAGGATGGAGGCCCTTCGATGATAATGCCCAAGGGAGAGGGATGGGGTAACCAATATCCCTATTCATATATCTCATCTATCCATTAAGCACAAAATATGATACTAGGACTAATGATGCAACCACCCAGATGAAAGGATATGGGCTTGCACCAAGATTTGTTCCCTCCCCCACATACAAATGTCATTCCATGCAAGGAGGATCTCAATATATGTGAGGAATATCTCACTCCTATAGATAGTAGTGGGCATGGAAAATGTCTAACGCTGGTCCCCTATGTATATTGCATGGGGATATTCTATAGTTTAATGTCATGTGATAAGGAAACTAGTTCTTGGTATTTTAATGACTTGCAGCTCAGACGATGAAGATTCAATCCTCACCCATAGGATTTACATAACCAACACACTTTATCCAGGGGTGAATGGAAGGAACTGGCTGTGCTGTGTGGAAATGGAGTTATAAAGGGATCCATTTTAGGGGATCACATTAGCATGGCTATGTGAATAATAAATAGGTGTTATCATTCCTATGAAATGAAACATTAGTCTAACAAAAGAAAATGAGGCACCAAAAAATGGACTGAGAAATCATGTCACATGATCCTTGGGGGACATATGAAAAAGGGGTGTGTAAATAACGAGATCTTTGATAGAGTTTCCATACAATGAGAATGGGTTTTGTGATGGAAAAGTAATTTTTGAAGTGTATTTATGTTTTGAAGGTAATGTTCTTCAATAATAGGTTGGGCTTCAAAAATAATGGGGTCTTTGAGAATTGGAACCTTTAATGTAAGATTTTTTCACATTAGAAAATAAATATTTCATTAGATAGAGATTTGTGATGGCTCTACGCTTCACAAAACCTCAGGCATCCTGAATGGGACCCTTCCTCTGTAGAGGACATATACCTATGTAAAGGGAATATCTAACATAGGTGAATGCTATAAAGAACAGAAAGTTGTCCTGCTCGTAGGGGCCATGTACAATTGGTGATCAATCTCATGGTTTTTCAAAGGTCTGTGAGAAACGATATCTAAAATAATGAAAGGGTAGAGTGACAGTGAACTTGAAGGGGGTGAGCCTTCTATTTATAGGAAACCATGGTCAGTGAGGGTCGCATAATCCACTGCAGAGATGAGTGAATCCAAAGAGAGGGGCCACTCTGTCTTCTTGTGTGATAATCGCAAATGGAGTTTGACACCATGAAGAGGCACATGGAATCAACTGTTGCGGAGTTGGATGTGGAGACTGATGATGTTGCGGTGGGGGCTGTAGGTTGGCCTTGGAGTTAGTCCAAGAAGTGATGTTGTGATTCCTATCATGGTGGTGGCCTCACAGAATTAGGTTGACCATGCAAAGAACATCACTGAGCACTGTTGGGATTGATTAGAGGTACATTGGCCCCTTATGAGTGTGGATTCACTCTAGCGCATCCATGAGTACGCTCAGTAAGCGAGATGATTTTTTTTGTTTCCATAAAATGCACCCCATCAGAATTGGAGCCTACGAAAAAATGTGGGTCTAACTATAAGTAAATGATGCCAAAGATTCATGGACAATTGAACTCTTGGACGATCATAGAGATGGGTCATAAAGGCAGGTGCAAAGCTTCATCACAAAGTATGACACACAATCGATTTGAAAATCGGTCTTCATGGAGAGGAATCCTTATGCGGTGGCGATGGGTGCTGCAAAGAGCCTAGGTAGCTATCAATAAATTCAGAACACATCCTACTTATATATATGCTTTTAGAGTGGTTTATCGACAATTGGATCATCACGAAGGACAGTTCTTGTAATATTTCTTCATGAAATGGTTTTCTTTGTGAACTCTTTAGAAACTCAGAGTTCTTTGGTCTAGTGCTTCCAGAACTCTAATTAATGAACCTTGTTATTTTTGATTAGTTTCATACTTTTCAATGAATGGTGAATCGAACATTTCTTCAAAGGGTGGAGGTAGGTTCCGATCGTTTTCACGAAAGGCCTTTGTGAAGACTCTCTGTGAACGATTCCTTGATTAGCATTTGTGCTCTAGCCAAAATGTAGGCATGTCCTCAGATCCAATGGCTATAAGGATATTATGCCAAAAGTTCATGGAATTCTTCTTGGAGTCTGTCCATGGCCAATAACATAAAAATAGGAAAGTACAACTAGAGTACATTTGATCAAAAATCATTCAAGGAGAAGCTGACAGAGGTGTAGATGGAATATTCATTGTGAAAATTCTTGTTGTTATACGGTTTTGGCTTACGATATGATGTATCCATCCAAAAAAACCCACATGTATGAGACAACCTACTAGTTCAAGAGCATAATTGTGCAACACTAGTGGTACTGGGCTGTGGATGGGAATATCAGAAAAGATCATACTCTAGTCACAAAAAATTTTCTGTACAACCATGATAACATTATCTATGGACATGAATTGATGAAAAATATATCCCCACTCTTGTAAAAGATTAACATGTTATAATGCCCTATAAATCTAGTCAAGGGGTAGATCACAATCTGGGAATTGGGCTAGGGTTGAATATTGACTATTGATTAGTTTTGGGCCTATTGGGTGTGTGCACCAAGTGAAGAGTTTTAGAATGTCCTCATGCGGTTAGGACTGTATGAAGTATCCCCAGCCTCCCAATTAAACATCTTTCAACCGTGGGAAATTATTCAGTAATTTTGGATCTAGTGGTTTCCAGATACCAGCACAATCTATTTTCATCACGAGGAGGTTAGCATCATCCTTTGGGACATCCATTATATTTCTAGCATATCAATCTTTGGGGGGTTGTATGAAGAGTTCCTCCATGCCACGAAAGTTTGGGGGGTATGGAGCAGATGACGCCGTTATTGATGGCTTGCAGAGGCTAGTTCAAATCACTTATGAGGATAAAAATAATACCTAATACATCCAATTTAATCATTGGATCTGCTATTTCCTAAATTTCATCCAAAAGAGGGACCACTACCGGAGAGGCCCCCCATCTGTCCACAAGGAGATAAATGGGTTAAATTCAAATCATACTAGCAGATCCTAGATGATAGCTCATGGAAACAGTGGTGATACAGTGTCAAGACTAAGCAGCGGCTGAAATTCAGGCAGGCTGGGTTTATCTCAGTACTGATCAATGGGTGGATATTACCAGTCCGAAATTCCCACATGGGGGGTACTAGCATGTACATTTATCATGGTTTCTCAATTGTCTGGTAGGGACCACATTAACATAGGTATACCAGGGTTGGAAAAGTTGTACCATCTATTTTGGAACATTAGTGAGGGAAAGAGGCCACTATAGGTGTGCGGGCAGCTCTACTTTGTTGTATAGGAGGATCACATCACAAAAAGGGGGCTATGAATATCTTAACACGATCACTATACCTAGGATAAATTCTTGACATATAATATTTATCATAGAGGGGAGCGTCTCGTGGATGCTTGAAGAAATGATTTTTTTTGGGTAAGACGGGACAAGAATAAAAATTCATCTTCCACCCATTTCTATTGTGAACCGGGGCCCATACCGATGATAGGACAAATACCATTGAGAAGTGTTCATATCTTCAATCCTTAAATGGAGTTGTGCTGGTGGAACCAGTAGATTGTGAACCCATATTTGAACTATATACCTCATAGTAGTTTTCCTGAAAATTCTTTTTCATGGAGAGGCTAACCCCCCAAGTGTATTCAAATATGCACCAAAAGGTGGTTCTTACACCTCAACGCCAAACAGTGACAAAAGGGGGATGTCAAGAGGGTGGTGAGAACACACTCCAGGGCGGAGAGGATATAATAAAAGGGGTGGAAGGCCATGAGTTTTTAAACCATAAACCATTGTTGGATGGAAGTGGAGCAGGAGAGGTGGTAATGTCGGGCCCGGTGGCTCCATCTGGGATGGACCAAGAGGGAGGTGAATCACCTTGGGGCTTAAGCAGGGTCTATTTTCAAGCTCCAAGGAATAAGTTGCATCCAGTCTCGATCCCCTATGATTATTCTATCTAGAGGCATGGAATGATTGGAAATAGAGAAAAAAGTACCTCGGTATTAACAGCATGTGGATGAATATGAACTTGTAAGGGATGCGATTGGAGGAGATAGGCTTTATGAATGGCGGATTCAATGATACCGCTGCTAAGGGATGAGTGTTTTTAATGTAGTTTTACGAAATAATGCATTCCTTTGGTGACATATGGCTAATGTCTCACTAGGAAAGGATGATGTTGAACATGACTACTCCATTAGAATTAACTGTCTCTCAACTGGTGGAGTGTTTCCCCATGTCCGACCATGAAGAAAAAACACAAGGAGGGGATGTTAATGGGGGATATTTTTCTAAGAAAAATAGGGGACTTCTTGGTGAGCCTCTCTTGAAGATGGGAACATAATGGCATAGGGGGGAATCTTCTTGGTAAAACTCTCGACAATATTATAAGTAACTCACTACACTCGTTCATTGCACTGCTTCTCATACTACCTTATCATGAATTCTCAACTGAAACTTATATGTGTAAGAGAATAATCATTCGTCCACTCCCACTGATGAGGAAAAAGGTTCAATTGACACAGAAACCAAATCACTAGGGCCTATATCCGGAGAGATAGTGGTTGCGGAATCTAGCAGTGATAGGGGAGAAGGGGTTGCCTCCTTGGAATCTTCTGATCACATAGTCATATATGAAGGGTCATGTCCTTACCTCTTGATGATGGTAGAATGGAGGTGAGATCAAGTAGCTGACCATGTTGAGTCTTATACATTAGATTTGTACCCACTGTCTGGTCAGTCAAATTGGCTATTTCCACCCCTTCCTACAAAATTTCTAGGATGGTGCATACCTTGCAGATGAAAATGGATATAATACCGAAGGCTCCACTCCAAATAGAGGTTTTGATACCTATATCATTGAGTCCCCTAGTTGACCAGGCAATAGTCCCATATGAGTGTCCAGTGGTGGCGGGTGATACTGCTGGTGAAACAGACTCTGACATTGACCTAGTGGACAACATCGATGTTGAATAATGCAATGAAGACCAACCCAGGAGTACCTTGTTGCTAAAATCTTGGAGATATTTCATGAATATGATCCCACCGACTTTGTGTACCAGGATGGAACTACTTTTTAATGAAGAGGATAGAAAAATTGTTCATCGCCGATCATGGAATTTTATCAAGTGATTTATCAAGGAGACCTCATAAGAAGAATGGATAATCCATATGGGGAGGATTCATTCAAAACTCCATGAGCTATGTGCTAGATAAGTAAATTCACAATGACCTCACATACATATTCGTGGCTACCTTGTTGAGACGGTGCATGAGGACACAAACAACCTCAGTATTGGTTGGAAGTGGAAAATTGATTTCAATATCCAAGGACTACAGGAGGCTAAAAATGAGATCCAATGGTTGAGGGAGAAGGCAAACGAGAAGTTCTCCATCTTCGATGCACAATCATGAATAATATTGGAGTTGAAGTCCCTGTTGGCAGAGGATGAGGAACAAATGATGAGAGCTACTCAATAGATTTCTATCACCCAAGCCGATGAGGATCAGGCCCAGATCAAGGAGGATGAACTAATCCTCGTCTCCATTGAGGAGGATCAGGATATTTATAAGAGACTAAATATCTTGGATTCCACGAGACAGGTATTAGAGAATACAGAACACTCCATTTAAGAGGTCAACCCGTTTATGGGAGGGTTAATCCCTTGGGTTCTGTAATTTATGTGAACTCATAAATATACATTCATGCTTTCATTATTTATTTGGGTTGCATCCAAGAGTTTTGTTAATTTTTTAATTGTCGTATTTCCATCACATCTTTTAAATATCCAGAGATAAATCCATAATCTCATGTGGGTCGTTCCCATTGTGGGAAAAAATAGTTGGCCACATTGTTGTTCTATTTGAATATGAACGTGCCAACCAATCTTCAGGCATCACAGGCATGAACAACCAACCCAGGAATCCTGGTGGAAATACGAAGGCCAAACCAAGGAATGATGTTTTTAGAACGATCTTGTTTCTTCTTTCCTACCATGCTCTTGTGCATTGCTGGGGTAATTCCAGGGGCATTATAATCAATCCGAACAGAGGGTAGTGGAAATCGTGAATCATGATACCCAAAATTTGTAACACATTAGGGATGGCATGACAATGATGAAAAACTATTGACCTTGTTCAAAACACAATGTCCATGTCATTAGATAGAAATGGATACAATAATCGAGGGCCGACAACTAACCAAGTTTGAAACAAGGGCCCTAACTCGAAATTCCATCAATAGTTATCCAAAACATTAGCCCAGGATAATTGGAAAGCCATTGACTGAGAATCCTCACTGTTTGTGGGTTCCTTTAGAAGTGAAAGGTGATGACGATCAAAATTAAAGGGCACACAAAACATAGATTATGGAGTGATGGCTTGTTCGATTGGAGTCAAACACTATTTAAAATACCACATCGTGATGAAAAAACATTAGGTGAGCAAATTTCTCTGATCATGGATCATACTCATTTACAGAAAGGATCTCTCTGTAGAGAACATAGAGTGTCCCATAGTTTTATATCATGCCAATGAGGATGATAGACACATTGTTTAACATCATAAGGCAATGATGGTGAAAGTGAATAGTCCTGAATGGGGAGTTGCTGAGGAAGACCACATTAGAGTTCTTACAAGTGTGTAGATAGATCTGGGAAGTAGAAATCTAGATGTCACTATGTATCCTGCATGGTAGGAATCAAGCCATGTGTAGTTCTCAAGATTCCATGCAGTTTAACATCAAGCGGTAAAGACAGAAGAGGGATGGAATATCTGAAGGGTTATGTTATGAAGTAACCTTAAAACCGATGTCATTGATGATAGAATGATGTATGCACCACATCATGTGCCACTAAGAGAAATCATAGGAAAATGGGGCCGAAAGGGATTATTTTCGGGTTGGGCCTGAGGGGAAATCCTGGGTGTTCTTATGTACCTCATTATGATTGGAATCAAGCCAGACGTAGTTCTGGAGGACCTGTTTAGTAAAATTTCATCGGGTAGGATGAAGAGTTAATGTAAAAATCCCATATGGGGGAGTATGTGATGCATCCATTATAGATTCAACGTGAATGAGGACCATATTTGTCCATACCACACCTTATAATCCCAGGGGAAATCATAGGTCGATAGACAGAAGATGGTGATATTTTCTTTGGGATTAAGACAAAGTTTTCAGGTGTTCTTATTTATCCCATTAGAATAGGAATCGGGCCATCTGTAGTTTTCATATTGCAGTTTAACATCACACGGTATTAAAGGAATGTGTAGTTCGACTAAACTAGAACACATCCTACCAAAGCCACTAATCCCACAAGAGTCTAGCTCAATGTGTAGAAACATGGAGTAGTTATAGGATTTTCTAGTATGGGGAGACACACAATAGGGGAAATAGAATGGTAGGTAAATGATATCCTAATATTATAGACATTCCAACTCAATTCATATAGATGCACAGAGAGGAAAAACCGAGTGTGTTGTAATTCCACTTGAACATAAGGTAGCTGAGAGATGTGAATCCGGGGACCTGATATCTGGATCCCAATGATGGTGGAATGACGATAGAGCATAAATGTTGACAATGTTTGAAACACATCATCTTTTTCACATTAGAAAGGCATGGAAATTGACAAATGATGGTCGACCATTCACCATGTTCAAAACAATATACATATCCCAAAAAAATTTCTTAGGTATTCTTGGGTGTTGGACCAAGATGGTAGGTGCACCAATGTGGCATGACTCCAGGAAATTAAGGGGGTCCCTTCCGACATGGGAGAATATGGAGATCCTAGTAAATGGATCATGATGTGTGGACATGAAATGAGGTAATTTCCAAGTGTAATCCAACACTTTGGGCTCTATTACAAATTTCATTTGAGTATGCCAATGAGACGATTCAGATAAATGGAGATGAATCTTTTTACGCAGACAGGGGTCTTGTGGAAGAAAATTCCTAGTTTGAGGTTATAGAGTGGGCCATTGAGTGGGGGACTAATTTAATGGAATGTGCATGGGGTGTCAAAGTTTCATAAACCAACATGGTTGAGGACCAAGGAGGCCTTTCATATCGTGAAACATTCAAGGTGAAAACCTGCACATAGTTTAATGTTATGATGCATGGAATAGGGGATGTTTTTTAACGTCATGCTTAGGGATAATTGTAGGGGTCAATGTATTTTGGGTTGGACCCAAAGACTAATTGTCTGGGCATTCCTAAGAATCCCACAAGGATGGGGATCAATCCATACGTAGATATCGCACGATTTTAGTTTAGGTTCATAGAACTCCGACAAGGATGGGAAGAAACTACGGAGACACATGGTTCATGTTTTGAAAATCCTGACGTGAACATGGAAAAAATGAATCCACACCCCCACCAAATGACTCAGATAGAGTTTAGTAATAGGGACCGAACTGAGGGTAGGGTTTGAGATACCTAGGGAAATAGCCAAAGACGAAATTTCTGGGTGTTCTTTTGTATCCCACAGGATTGGGAATCAATCCACATGTATCTCTATGATATAAAATAGTAGGGTACCAATTCCATTGGAAATAATATCATGTGTGTTTGTCCCATCCACCAAAAGAAGATTCATTTGATGGATCTTGTTTTTTATTTACGGTGGATGCGTTTTTTAAGAAAAAAACCTAGGACGGAGAATCTGGGTATCGCTACAAGAATCAAGCCATATATAGGCCTTGAATGATGGCATGACAGATGACTGATACTAAACCCACCATCCCCTCAAGTGGGTACATCCCAATTCAGTGATATTTTTCATCGTGCATCTAGGAAGATAGAGTCATAGTTTAAGGTCGTATGATAGACTATCCCACACATTTTAACATCGTGCAGCTAAGATTCATCATTTTAAATTCATGTGGGACCATGGAGTATATTTAAATTTCCAAATGGATTATAATCTCATATAAGAATGTGGTTTTAAAGGGAATGTGTGAGGGGTGATAAAGAAAACCGGTTGAAAATGAGTAAATTTGTCCACATCGCATCACGTGATACCCCTAAGGGGGGGCCTTAGAACAAGGGGAAGAAAGGATCGTATGATATGGGGATGGACCCGAAGTCAAAATTCTAGGGTGTTACTATGTATCCAATGAGGATGTAAATCAATCGATACATTGTTCTAAAGATTTTCAAGAATTTTAACATCATGCGACGAGAAGGAGGAATGATATATTAGCTCATAAAGGGGGAGTATGTAGTGTGGCTTTTATAAACCTGAATAGAATGCAGAAATAATCCCATATGCCAAACCACACAATCCTATAAGATTCAAGGGTAAAATGTCAAACAAAACAGATAATTAGTGGAGCCTATGATGGAACCAAGATGAAATGTTTGGGAGTTCATGATTATCCCATAAGGATGTGAATCAATATGTATGATGTTTTGGGAAGATTCTTTTAGTTTAACATCATGTGATAAAGATGAGGTAGATCATAGTTTAGCTTCATAGAGCTCAGAACGAATGATGTGAGACTCCTCCATGTCAGCGTAAATCGTTTCCAAATATTTAATCTCATGTGATCCACACTAGATGTAGGAAACAATGGGGATATGGTCTTCGCAACATGTGAAATATAGAGAAATGGGTTATGGTGAAGATCCTGGAATGTCACCACACTATGGGTTCATCCTCTTAACATGCAAACATGCACTAAGGGATAACACCAAGAGTGTCAAAATTCAACTAGGACATAATGGATTGGAAAAATATGTAACTTACATTCCCAATATTTAAGTCACAATAAGGATGGAATAATGATTGAGGATAACTATTGACTATGTTTGAAACACATCATCTATATTGTGTGACCAAAAATGGAAACAAACAAATTATCTTCAACCACTGAACATATTATCAATGTGGGATGTGAGTCAAATTGTTATTGGAATCCTCAGAGATGTTGGCCCATGATGTTCGGAGAGCATTAAGGCATATCATCCAATCAATTCCGGGGTCATTTATAATGTGAAATAGTATGAATGCCCAAATAAAGGGAAATAAGAAGCATGGAAAGGGTTGAAAAATTATATATGTATAATCCAATAGTCTAGGTCATATACTAGAGTGTTCCTAGGTACATTGGTGAATTTCTAAATATGGTTAAGGGGCCCAATTTGAGATTAGATGACCAGAGAAGATGAGTGGATAACAAGGGTATGGAGAGCTCCCAATAGATAGGTTTGTGGCATGGCTATTGCAATATTTACGTAAATGAGGATCAAAGACCATACCACACCACATACCCCATCCCGAAAACATAGGTCATGGGGCCATAAAGAGTATTTGGATACTATGAATTGATTTTGGACCGAGAGATGAAATGCCTTGGCTTTCCTACATATCCCATGAGGATGGGAATCACACTATACATAGTTCTGAAAATTCATATAGTTTAACATCATTTTATAAGGAAGAAGAAAAGAGGGGGTATCTCGATGTGAAATGTGTATGGTGTGGTGAATATACTGACATGAATGAAGAAAGAAGTCTATATACACCAAACCATTCATAATTCATGGAAAGAACTCATGAAAAGTAGCTGAGAGAAAGAAAAGATGATCCCAAGATGGATATAGAAAATAAATGTTTAGGTGTTCTTACATATCCAATGAAGAAGGGAATAAATCCATATAATGTTCTTCAGATGTCATTTAGTATAAATTCATGCGACAAGAATGTACTAGATCATAGTTTATGGACATTGATCTCAGACTATAGATACCCAGTTTAATGTCATGTGGGTGGGATAGATGGAATACAAAGTTGAATAATTGTGCCTGTCATCTGGGAGACCACATAATTGAAATAAGGATTGAGGATAACTTCTAACTATATTCTCAAAATAGTATCCCTTTTTGTGAGCCTGGAAAAGGAACAAACAATTGAGAATGGGCTGCTGACCATATTCACAATTCAGGACTAAAGACAAATTGTTGTTAAAAATCTTCATGTACATTAGCATTATATGGTAGGAGGACCCTGAGGAATAATATCCATTCCATTTGGGGTTCATTTCATATGTGAATGATGATGGAATCCCAAATGATTGGATGTGTAAAGTGTGGTGGTACCCATGAAATTTAACATCTTACGGAAACGATGATGGATAAAGGAGGGTGTATCAATGGGATGTGTGTGGCATGGAATAAATATCTAGAAATGAATGAGGACATAGATTTCGTACCACCCAACACAACACTAAGTGAGAACATAGGCCAGGGGGGTTGAAAAGTCAAGGGACATAAGGCTGGTCCATAGATGAAAAGTCCTAGCCAGTTTGTAGTTTATCGTTATGTTGGAGGAGTGCGTAGTAGTTTCACGTCCTTTATCTTAGATGTATCACACAATTTAATGTCATGTTATGAGGATGGTGGTGATTTTAGTTTAGGGTCATATGGATGGTACCATGATTACATGACACTTTATGCTGCTATCACCTTACCAAAGCTCTTAAGCTCTTGTGAGCAATGATCGGTGTGGGAATCAATGTTTGGGGTCATGTTCTCCCAACATATAATGCTACAACATTGAATAAAAGATATCGGGAATGGTTGATCCCAACCAGACCAATATTCATGCTCGATGCGTACTAATGGTCGAAGGGATAGTAGGACAAAATGATCATTTCACCCTATATATGGGAAATATAAGGGTGGTTATAATGACGTAGGATGGTGGTTGACCAAGTTCAAAACACCTCATCCATATCATGCCACTGTAAATGGGAACAAAAAATGAGTGTCGGCTGATGACCATAATGGAAATGTGGGACATGTATCAAAGTTTCGTTCAATACCCTCTAGGGTATTGGCCAGATATTGTAGATGAGCTATAAGGTTGAGCATTCGTACTGTTTGGGGGTCCTTTCAAAATTGAATGTTGATGGAGGACCAAATAAAGGGTATTCCTGAAGCATGAATATTCTCATTCTTTTTAACATCATGTGTTAAGGACAATAGTGGTTGAGATCTCCAAGGAGTGGAATACAAGGTGATTTAATTATAAAACCAATGTGAATGAAGTAAATCAAGGTTAACACCACAAAATTTTCTTTGAAAAGAATCTGTTCCAAGATGATGAACCCAAGGAGAGATCATGAATTATGGGGTTGGGTCCACAAATGAAATGTCCATCAGTTCCAATGCATCTGACAGGGGTAGAAATAAATTCATACATAGTTCATAAGATGTCAGGTAGTTTAACGTCATGAGACTAGGACATGATAGATTATAGTTCAAGGTAATAGAGATAAGGCGGTAATGGTATATCTTCCGCTTGCATTTAAAAATAATGAATGATGATAAAGAAGAATAATGTCATGCAGGATAGGTGTTGGGTAGTTTTAAATCCTTCATCCTGGACATATCATGTAATTTAATGTCGTGCTGGGAAGACAGTGCAGTTTAAAGTCTTGTGGGACTATGTCTTGCTAAGGAAAATTACTACTTTAGGAATTTTTCATTGGTGTAAGGACTGATACTCTCACTATCAATGGTAAATATAGATTATGCGCCACTGGGGTAAACCTAGGGATGATGTATGTTCTCTCCCATTTGTGGATCATCCTGTGTGGTTTCCTACCAGGTATCAATGAGGTTCTCAAGGCCAACAACACCATGTCAGCATATAAGAATGTGTAGAGGAAAAAATTCATGTTGAATTCTCTAGATATATAATTATTATTCCACTCTTGATTGCTCAACCATATTCTTTTCAAGCACTTATATCTTAGCAAAACAGATTTTAACTACCTTGTTTGAAGTCTCATAATCGTAGACAAATTTGTGTAATGAAGGAAACTGAATCTCGATGTGGAGGACTACCCTTTTCATGTACATGAGGGAATATGGTGTCACATGACTGGTATTAAAAGTCATTTTTTGATATTCCTAGAGAGTTTTGGGGAGTTTATCAGGCCAAATATTTTTGTTCTGACCAGCCATCTTCTGCAGAATGTTCATGAGTGTTTTTTTTTAATTCATTCATATTCCCAATCACATGAGCATGATATCAAGAGGTATGGTTAGAACAGATATTGTACTTGGAATTAAAATTCTTCATTTTAACTTCCCAAATGTGGGTGATGTTATCAAAGAGGATGGTGTGAGAGACTCCAAATCATTAGATGATAATGGGGCTCACAAATTCAATGATAGAATGAGCCTTGAATTCCTTGAGCGGGACTACCTAACCCTACATGGAGGAAAATTCTATAGTGGTTAGGATGAACCTTCACTAGAAATCTGTGGCTGGTGAATATGGTCCCACAACATCGAGTACCCATGACATGAAGGGCCAAGATTAATTGGTAGTGTGTAGAGTTTTTGGAGGCTGATGCACAAAATTATCATTGATTTGGAACTCATAACACCTCTCGGAAAACACAATATTTTTTGAAATGTTATACGGCCAAAATTACCCCAATCTATGGACCTGGTGATGGGGGTTTTGGCCCTATTTTATGGGACTAGTAGGAATTGTCCTAAAACTTCCTCATGGATTAAGAAATATCACAACCCTGAATGAAAGGTAGGATAATCCCAACTAACCTATGTCCCTATAGGATCTATTCAACATAGGAACCACTTTGGAGGGTGAACTACAATTTTCTCCATAAAATTCACTCACACTCAGCTCAATATACTGGGAGAATATCATGCTAGAGGAACTTGATAAATGGGTTCGTCCATTCATGAGTCACATCAAACACTACGTTTGGGGGACCTGGGGGTCTTGATGTGGAGGAACTAGTCGTAAGGTAGCTTACCTTCAGGGTATCATTGTTTTTTCGGAGTAACGGGAGTGATGACTCTCTGATGCACTACATGAATAATAAAATCTTCCTGATTAGGATCTACAAGAGATGAAGAAAAGCTATCCAAGGCATCACCTCAACCATTCTGTGAATGAGGGACATTAGTAACGTCTGGACGATACTAGAATTAGTCCATCCATTGCAAGGTACGTTCTAACACTGGTATGAGCTTATGATTCCTAATTGGGTAGTCATCATTGATCGTCTTAAGGACTATTTTACTGTCCATATTCACCTATAAGTGGGAAACTTCAATCCCAAGGGCTATCTCAATACCAGTAATGAGAGCCTGGTACTCTTCCTCATTGTTGGTACAACCTTCTGACAACAGGAATGAAAATGGTAGAACAACTTGTTCTGACGTGATGAAGATGATCTCTAGGCCAAATCTATTGAGTTTATGATCATTGAGTCTTTTGTTGGAAAGGATTTGGAATGCACCATAAATGTGGATTTTCCAACAAAGAATGTCATGATCAACCAATATGTTTTCCTCATTTAAAAAATATAGATCGATTGGCTGGTCTGCAGGAGCTAGATGGGCGACAAGAAAATCCACCAATACCTATACCTTGATAGACTTATAAGGAAAAAATGATGTCGAACTACTGGAGGATCACTTCCCACTGAACTAGAAGACCTTTCATCATAGGGTTGTTCAAAATTCACTTCAACAGATCCAATTGGGAGAGTAGATATATCCCATAGTGCAGCATGAAGTGTCATAATTTTTCCCTATGAATTCCAGTGGAAGGATTCTATTCCTGATATAATAATATCTAGACTCTATATCGATGAGAAAGAAGATGAAATAGTATAAATTGTGCATCATTCCCTTGTTGTCTATCTGGGAGAGAAGGGCACCGAGATAGCACTCCAGAGTGGTCACATAAAGGGCTAGCGACTTTCCAAAAATTGGTGGCATTAGGACCAGAGGATATAATAGGCAATGACTGATTTCATCAAAAGTATTATAACACTTCTCATCCAACTAATAATTTACACCTTTCATAATGTTCATGGAAAAGGGCGTACACTTGACAGCTAGATTTGTGATGAACATCCATATATAGGCTAAGTGGGCTTGAATGCCTCGGAGCTCCTAAATGTTTCTCGGAGCATAAACATGAATAATTCCCTTGATCTTCTCTAGATTGATCCTGATACCTCTATATCTCACAACAAAAATGAGAAAAGATTTGGAGGTGACATCGAAGGCACATATAAATGTGACCATCGTCAAATGGTGAGAACATAATAATCCACACATATTGTCTCGGCCTTTGAAATTGTACTAGCACTGCTGATATTTCACCTCCAGATAATCTATGTAGTAATCTACCAATTTTCCAAGGATTGGACTAAACATGTGATCTATGTCATGATGATAGGTGAATCCTACATTCAATATACTGAAGGGCATTACCTGGTAGAAGAATGTACCTTGTGGTTCCCTGAAATATATTGACTCTTCATCCTAAGGGTCCAATCGAGTTTGGTTATACCCAGAATACCCATCCCAGAAGGAGAGATCTTGGAACCCAATGGTGGCATCAATCAACATTATTGTCATAGGAAGGTTAAAATCATCATTTGAATAGTGATGGTTGAGGTCCTAGAAGTTGATACAGACTCTAATCTTTATATTCTTCTTCTTAACAAGAATAGTGTTAGCTAACTATCTAGGGTACTGTAACTCCATGACGAAATTTTCTCTGATGATTTTATCAGACCTGGCCTCACCCATTGCACTGTGAGAATGTTGCATCTTCCTTGTAGGTCGTTTGAACCCACGATGATTTATTGGAAGACTGAGGTGGTGTATGGAAACATGTGGATCTAGTACTTGATTCTTTTCATAAATCCAAGATAATACATCATGATGCTGCTTCTGGAAGCCCAAATGTCATTGTTTCTATTTGACCGACATAGCGGTGGTGATCAATGTGGGTTTCAGATCTGTCTTGTTACCGAGGATCACCTATACCAATTCATCAACTGTGGTGGAGACACCCTCTTCTAAATTAAGAGTATCATCCTCTAAATACTGCTGTTATTTTACAGGGGAGGGATCCTAGGAGAGAAAAGATTATTATGAGATGAAGGATCCCAATCCGACATCGGTACCATCTTGAGGGGTGATGGACACCGCATCCTGAAGCTCCTATACTGCTGAAACCATAGCGATGAAAGCTATCATCCTAATCCCATATGGCCTTTGACCCAAGTGTCCATGTTTGGTGATATCAAATAAATAGAGGTACGTCATCTTGATCTGGTATATCCTAGCATAAATAAACTAGAAGGTATGTAATATTGCTATTGCCATGGGGCAGATATCCCAATACCTTATGAGAGTAGGGGGCACTACGATCACATGAGCCTGGTTTGTATAGAAATACATGGTGATCATCCAATTTCTCTTAGATATGGCATTTTCCTTACTTCTCATTCCAGAAAAAAATAATAAATTCCCCATGTTTGAGGTCATGGGTTCCAATCAGTGGATCGAGAAAATATAGGAATCATATAGGTTTGACCCCAGGTCAGTCGCAGCCATAGTGTGTTCAACTTCGTTAGATAGAATAAGAGTGTCTATGCTATTGTAATAGTCATCATCCATGTAGCAGAATTTATAAGAAGAAAATAGAGACACTTAATATTGGAGTACACCTACTTTTCCATTAAGGCAGTAGTTAATGTATTGGTGATATGAAGAAGGGAACATCACGTGAAGGTGGAGCCATGACCGACCCATCAAAGCGTTGTAAGATATCACTTGTGAGACAACCATGAACACAATGCTGGAAACTAAAACACCAAACATGGTCTTTAGGAAAATCTTTCCCACTGGTGTCTATTCTGTCCTTTCATAACAATGAATTTTTAGGTGAGTGGGGCTCTGAAAATCCTCAAATAACCCCATCCTTTAGAGTGTCTATGTAGGGATAATTTTAATCCTAGAGTTTGTGTTGGCATGTCAATAGAAAAACACCATGCCATTGAAATTTCCTGTGATGTACAATGAGATGGTATGCCCTGGTATGGTAGAACCTTCATATTCTCCAAATAAATAGATAATGGCCTGACATTCACCATTCTTGACTAGCTCAGCATATAAGGCTTATGTAGCTGTTACCTCCATCTCAAACTGGAGGGGGCTTCTTAAGGCCTCGAAAAGGGAATCATACATATTCTTTAGTAAGTAAAGAGCCTAGGGTTGGTTCAAAAATTCATAGATAATATCATGGGCACGAGAAACTACTCTACGAGCTTTCTAATCATAATATTTTTGAGTCCCATTATTGAGAAACTCATACCATTCACCTTCGTTGTAATGGTCGTTGTAAAGCTATATGAATACACATGCCACCTACGTCCGGGACAAAACTAAACTTACTATATTGTTATCAACCTAGTCATGAAGTGAGTCTTTATAAACATAGCACTACATGAGGATGTTCCCCATGATCCAGTGATAGGGGCTATAGTTGGGATGATTAGTGACATTTCCCTATTAAGGCCGCCTACATTCCAACAACAGTAGAATTCCATGGTCCAACGCACTTCGTAAAAAACTAGAGAATTGAGACTCATTAAATGAGTAGGTCCATTTCCTTCAATTCAAGAAGCGGGATACAGGATCCAATCCCTAACGGTGGATGGAGGAGCTTTTCGAGGGGGTGGAATATGGTTATCTAGCCTAGGAGGTGGAAACACATTACATGGGGGAACCTAAGGAGTCTTAGGTGGGTGTTGCTGGGCTGGAGGTTGTGCTATAGGTGGAAGGCCTCTACAATGATGTGTAGGGGGATCCAATAGTAATAAGTCATGCTGCTTGGGGCCTCTATTTTGGATAGAATTGTGGGATCGACCTTAGAGGATCTTATCACAGGAATGACAAGAGGAAACGAACCTTACAGCTTGGCCTACTACAATACTTCTTCTCGATGTTGGGATTTGTCAGAGAAATATCATAATATTTTGTGGTAGTTCAGCAAGATGATAGAGGGGGCCAGTTCGGTCTTGAAATTTACCATTCACATTATTAGTAGATCTTCCCCATTAAATGTCATATCAAGTGATAGGTGAGGCCTTTCCACCTTGTGATAATGTCTGTGATGTGCTTGTAAAGCCTCTTCTTACAATTGATGAGTTCTGTAATATTCTTCTATCGGTGGTAGAGCTGCACTAGAAAAGAACCTACCTACGAAGATCCACACAACTGGATACTGACCCGATGGGTAACTGGTTTTACAAAAGAAACACAAGCCCTTCTAATGTTTGTATGAAACACCTGAGTTTTTTCGGCATTCTACTGCACTGGAGTACTCAAAATGGGTCCACACCTTGAGATGAAGTGGTACAGATGCCGCATCATACCTCCCATCCCATTTTAGGGGGAAAAGTAGGATTTCTAAAACTAGGGTGGGCTGTCATATCATCCACCCATGCCTGATATAGCTTTCCATCAAGCAGAATTGTTACATGTGGATTTTTCAAATCCTAAAGGTAGGAAATGAGTGCTTCCATTGGGACATATTAGTAGGGATTCCAGACTTGACAAGGATCCCAAACCACCAGTGTGTTGTAATGTTCATCAATAGTATATGTAGGACAAGTGGCTCCGGGAGAGGCTAGTGGGATGACCTGTGGAATTGCTAGGGGAATGACCTATAGAGTGGCTATGGGAACCAGATATGGGTCCTGAGGAGGGTTATCACACAATTCGGGGGTGTTTTCCGAGCCATATTGCACCATATTTCCATACACTCTATTATCAACCCTATATATGTGGGAAGGATTATCAATGTCACTTTTAGGAAACTCGCAGGGGGTGTACCAACCCCTACAGCCCTAGTTAAAGATTACCGTAGTCTGGTTTCCGTTCTACATCAACTTCAGTGATAAGGTCATTCTCTATCATTTTCAGTTCAATGATTCATTGACTAAACATAGGAATTTGGGGGTCATCTTCCTTATTCAATACTAATCCAGATGGGTTAGTTCATTTGATGACCACCATATTCCCTTTTACCTTATTTAGATTCCAACTGAGGGATAATGACTCAGATGGTGGAGGAAGGCCAAGTAAATTTCAATAATGGAGAGTGACCCTTACCAATGGATCTAATAGGTGTGGTACCCCCGGTGGGTAAGTTCCCTTTTATGGAGATCTAATTCGTTCTCTCCCTCAGATCATTCTTCAATTTTAACTGCAACTATACCTGAAAGCATACCCTCAATATCACCTAGCATGTCGGGTTGGCGCTAGATAGAACTGGAATGAAGGGATATATACTTACGCAAACCACATATCTGAACATGGGGGGAGGCCCCTTTAATAATTATGTAGAGAACTCTAAATATGTGGATGCATCATTGATGGAGGGTCTGATGGCGACTGAGTGAATCTGGGTGCTGATCCATGGGAAGCACAACCAATTTGACCATGTGTCGTTGTTGGCCAACATCATAAAATGTTTTTTGACACTTGGGGTAAGAAAACCATCAATATTGAAGATGGAAGTGCATCACCTAGAGGATTTGGATAAAGCACATGACCTCATCATGGGTAATAAAATACGGTGTATATATGTTTTTTGTTTGAACTATATAGATCATCTCTTGGAAATAGTCCATTGCGCAGATGTCCAAAATCACCTTGACTCATACGCAGGGTTATGCCATTGGATTCCCCACTCATTGACTAGGGGTGGATGATGGACAGGTAATGGGACTAAAGTGGAATAATGACACTCAAGAATGGACGGTTGAGAATACGGTGAGCCAGATGAAAATCCACCACATCCTGTGCTATATTCCGAATAATACAATGATGATTCTGCCACATCTCAATAAGATGGACTAGAGACCGCAGCTTCCCACGTAGGGCCTTTGGTTACTGATGGTTAGTCGTGTGGTTTCTCTTCATCTATAGGTCCCCATAACAAATCTCTATCATATGTGGTTAAGGTAGATAATGGTCATATCGAAGATAGGTTTGATTTCATGGATACTCCATTAAAAGAGGCCAACTCTTCCACCTATTGGATCATTCTTCGGAAGGATGAGAGATTTTGGTGGACCTCGATTTTTGGAAGGATGAAGCTTATACACCTTGGTCCTGCTCCAACCCCTGAGATAGAGGATCTTGGAAAGGGCTCCATTATCAAATCGCACTCTGCCTTAGTGTTTGAAAATAATATGGGTTTGACAAAATTCTTAACCTTCTCTGTATTATTCATTTGGCAGCGGTGACCCTCCCTCCTACCTAGGGATGGTTTCTCAAGACATTGTAGGTTTTTGACATGAGGAGGACCTTCGGCCAAACTAGGGCTTGGGCTGAGAGGGCTTCTTCTTTGGTGAAATGGGGGTGTGAGGAGAACCTTGTCAAATGTCGAAGGGTACATGAGGAGAGCCTTCATGTCCACTAGTGGGCGTGCAAAGGGAATACCAGAGGGAATTATTGGAGTTCATAGGACTTGTACTAGAACTGGGGGGCATGGGCAGTAGTTCCATGTTTTATTACCTTAGCAATGATTGTATGAGGGGGCCGTTATAATAGTAGAACTGTACATGGGGAAGACCTCTGTATTGGATTCCAATGAAGAGAGGCAGACCTCCACTTCAGTGATTGTTGAGATGAAGATGGACTTCTTCAGTTGGGGTAAGTACATGGGGATGAACTTTGGCTGAAGGTTGACTGGGCGAGGAGAATTGGTGCATCAGTGACCTATGACAGTAGGAGCGGCTCCATAATGGGGATCACATGGGTGGAAGAAACCTTCGTGATGGATTTAAGTTCAGCGAGGAGGGACTTTTCTTGGACTGATGTTTGCTTGGGTGGGACATTCATGCTATGATTGTTGGAATGAAGGACATGTACATTTATTGGAGTAGAACAGGGAGGTCCTCGTTGCAGGATTTCATCTCCACGGGTCATCCTGTGATGGGAACTACTGGTGTCGATGACCAAGAGAGTCGTCCCGACCTACATGTGGAGTGTTTGGGGCCTTGATCCATGATAGATGTATAATTTCCCCTATTCACTATATACATAGTATTAATACTATTATTCTGTGGGGGTTCATGCCACTGTAGTTATTGATGATGACACCCCTGGATGGAATTTTCCTTAGATATTCCCAAATGTTGGTGTTGGGTTAACTTGACTGTGGCCGAGGGTGAGGGTGTATAACTCACCTACTCCATACCCAATGATACTGGGTGGTGGCACCGGCGCAACCTAGTGGAAGCCATATTTGGCGGTCCCTGTTATGGGATCACAGCTGGGCTGGCTTGTAATTCTCTTACCTCATTGTTGTAAGGGAACAACTCATCAATGAGTTCTGAGGATAGGATCCCAAAATGGGAGTAGGTGGGAGTAGGGTGTATGGGCTCCCTGTGTGGACCTTGGGGGAAGCAAGGACATCGAGGTGCATAAGCCTCTTTTACATGTCACGCCATATCCCAAGTTGTGGTAATCCCTTCTACCTCATACCTTCAAACAAGGTTGTTGATCACCCTTTTATGAATGAGTTTAGATTGGTAGATGGGGTGTGGGTGCCCAAAATCCATGTATGAGGAGGTCATTGTAGAAAAAATGAATCCAAAATGGATTTCCAAGTTAGTGTTGCCCTGACCCCAACGTTCATGGGTAGGTTATAATTGGTTTCCTAACATAGAATCATGGGTCTTGCAATACAAGGAGATTAAACCATTAACTATAAAAGTATGAATGTTATTTTTAGTTCCCAAATTTCATTTCATTTCCCATGATTGGTATGAAGGATCCACGCTGACAATGTCGCAGAATAAGATGTCCAACATTCAACTGCTGCAATATTTGGTTAGTTTCACCCTAGGATGATTATTTTATTCATAAGACATGCCTCATAATAGCTATATCTGATGACATGCTTTTCCAATGATGTCTCAAATTATACTAATCTATACATTAATGAGAATCATTTAATGTTGGGTTGACCATTTCTATTTCTGAATCTTTCTTTGGACAACACATCTGTGTGTAGAGGACACACTAGTCGTTGCCCTGCATTCCCACTTTCCAAAGGCGTGTGGCATTCATCACTTATTCAAGGGTTTTTTCTCCTTGATAAAAATTTAATGATGGAATTTCGATCTCCCCTTCTTTGGATTCCTCTTAAGAATTATTTTTCTAGTTCAGGTCACCCTTAATGATTATGTCTTTATTCATGAAACTCTTCCCTGATTCAATATCATCATGGATTCTAGTTCGTTGAACTGCTTCTATCAAGTCATTCAAGGGGGTAAAGTCAGGGAAGAATCCATTGATCAGTGGAGTAGTTATGTTGGAAATCATTTATGTGTCTAGATGATGAAGAACTTATGTGTCTGGGTTTTTTCTCCATATGATTGGGCTTCTCGAGGGTGTGAAAGCCCAAGGAATACCATATCAAGTGCAGGGAAATATATGCCATAGTCATATACTTGAGGTCTTCCTCAGATTACCATGTTTAACATAAGGTATATCATGAGTTTAACATCTTGTGGAGACAGATCAGATAGATTAGAACACTAATAAGAGCGGATCAGATGGGTGCATCCCTAATAGGGAGCACCTAGTAATCATACTAGATGAGTGGATCAGAAAACCCATTGAGGGAGAATCTGAAGATGATTTGGACCTAATAAAAGGGGACACCATGGTTTACCATTGGCTGGGATTGAATCACAGTAATGTTTCCTACATACCCTGTGCAGACATCAAGGATCAATACACATGTATTTCGATTGGGTGATGAATAGGGGTGTATACAAAGTACAATGTCCTGGAGACATGTTGGGTCTTATGCATAGATAGTGGATCATCACAATAGTGTCACTATTGGATCAATGATTGTGGATTGTATGGGGATTTTTCATGGTTAGCTGCCTGAGTTCCATAAGGAGAAGCGATGGGATGAATGGATTTATCTCAACAGGATGTGTCGTCCCGTGTAACAATCAGGATGGATGATAGATGGTTGAAAGATGAGGATGGGTGTAATGGTATAGAAACGACATAGAGATGGAGGTAATGTTGGGATTGTGCCTCAGATAAGATTCCTAAGTATATTTATGGCAGGGAATCAATGTCTACATTGTTCAATGGGGTGATGGTACAGTTGAGGAGGTAGCCCATAAAAATGGATGCATGGATGGGACCCAAAGGAAGTAGAACCTATGGGTTTGGGAATGTTCTTCTCGAAACACAAAGGATCAAGGGAAAGACTGGGATGGGACATGAGTTATAGTGTGTAACCCAGAAGAGGGATCCTATGTATCCCCATGGCAGGGAATCAATGTCGACAGAGTTCAGGAAGGGGAATAAACTCTGGGTGTACACAAAGGACAGAAACCAAGAGACATGATGGGGAATATGTGTGGTTAGAATACCATTTTAAGAGGGAGACTCTTGGTTGGAGGAGTACAAATTGAGTGTTGGTAATCCACATGGTTAGCAGCCCCATGAGCTAGTCTGACATTGCTAAAGGGAAGACCATGTATGTGGGACCCATCAAAGGGGACATTAATGTTTACCAGTGTTTGGGGGTGAAACATAGGGAGGCTTCATTTATACCCTATATAGGAGACAATGATCGAAACCCTAGTAGTTTGAATGGGTTTACTAGAGTTTAGGGAACAACCTCATGGAGGATTCCTACATACCCTGGCTACGGAACAAGGATAAAACCCCATAGTGTTCAGGATTATCCATAGGATTGGTCTGTGCACATAAGACAATGACCCAATGATGATGTGGGGTCTTATTTGTTGTTTTTAGCCTGAGATTGATCTAGCATATGGGTGGAGATCAAAGAGTTGGATCCTATCAAAGGGGAATACAATAGATTACAATAGATTTTGGTTGAACTATGAGGAGTATTCCTACATTCACTACCTATGAGATAGGGATCAAACCCCATGTAGTTAGTATACATATAGTTTAGCATCATGAGAGATGAAAATTGGGAATAGAGTTTAACGTTAGCCATGATGGGGGTGAACTGATGTGATGTGGCTGGAACTGATGGGTGATGGGCTTGAACCTCTAGGAGGCTTCCTACATACCTTGCATGGAGAGGGAAAATATTAAATTTTATTTAGTTTAGTAGAAAAGGATGGTAATTATTCCCTAAGGTGGGCTGATAATGATTCCATGGTTATTACTTACTCTAAGACCACGTGTGACATGCTATGTGTCAGAAACAAGAGGTAGCAAAGACCCAACGATCACATCGTGAAAGGTGAATCTAAGAGAAATTGAGTGGGGAATATGCATGGATGTCCGCACAAAGAGGAAGACAAGTCTTACACTTTTTCAGCGGCCTAGGGAAATGGAGATATGGATATCTACCCGGACAGATCACCGACAGTGATAAATCACATTGGAAGAGTGATGGGTAACGAAGTTCCCATTTCCCATCTCTCATGTTCCCTTTAGGAATATAAGAAGAGTTGAATATCTAGAATTATAACTCCCCTAAGAAATTATAGGGGATTACACCATTATGATTTCCTCCCCTATGGAAAGAATTAATTCCATGCAAGGAGGATCTCATTCCATGTAAGGAAGTTATCACTCTAGTGTAGACCGGTGGGTGTAGAAAATGTCTGAGGTGGGGAACCCCAGGTATATTGCACGGGGTGCACCTACAGTTTAACATCATTTTATAGGGACGATGGTTCTTTGCAGTTTAACATCCTACATCTCAGATGATGAGGATTCCCGCTTCAACCATAAGACATACATAACCAAAATGCTTTAACGCTGGTTGAAGGGAGGACACTAAAAAATCGATATGGAGATGTGGTTGTGGAGTGATTCATTAAGGGTATCATATTAGCGTGGCTATGAGAAGAAATAATAGTCTTTATCAGGCCTATCAGATGATTCATGAGGATAAGAAACAGAATATGAGGCTCTTCCCATGGGACATTGAAATCACGTCGCATGATCTTGGAGGACCGTATAGGATAGTAGTGGGTAAATGATGATATTGTGTGAAGTGGTACCTCACAAAGAGGACAGTTTTCATGAATGAAGGTTGATTAGCAAAGAGGATGACCATCGTGAAGGGAAAGGGCTTTGTGATGTTGTTGGGATTTACAAATAATGATGTTTTTTAGAGTTTTATCCATTAATTGAGTATATATTTTCCTTTCCAATAACCTATTTATTTGAAAATAGCTTCGAGAAGGATCTACGCTAAGTGAATCCTTGAGCACCTTGAAGGTGACCCTTCCTCTGCAATTCTCATATGCCTTCATGAAGGGCATATCCACCATAGGTGGAGGCTGTAAAGAACACAATGTGGTCCATCTTTTAGAGTAAAATTACCTTTGGCAACCTATTTTAGGGTTTCAGGAAGAACTGTTCAAAACAGGAGCTCGGAATTTGAAAGGGATGAGTGATAGTGGTTTGAAGTGGGGGGGGGGGGTGAGCCTTCTATTTATAGGCATCCATGGTTGTTGAGGGTCTCAAAACCCACTGAAAAGATGAGTAACGACACAGAGAGGGTACACTTCATCGGTGAGCGTTAACCACACAAGGGAGTTAGAATCATAGAAAAGGAACATCGAAATGGTCTTCGCGGAGTAGGCTGTGGAGGTCGAAGAAGCCATGAAGCGACTGCAGGACGACGTTGTACTCGTGCCAGTACGTGACACCGCAGAGCCTATCATGGAGGTGGCCTCATGGAAATGGGTCAGCCAAGCCTAGAGCTTGGTGAAGGATCACTGTTGGGATGGCATGGAGGGACATATGCCCCTTCGGATCCCTTTTCTACTCTATGACATCCATGAGTCATCTCACTAAGAAGGACATAAAATTTATTGTCTCTAATTGTCCCCTCTTTGAAGAAATGAGGTTCGTAACTTCTATTCGTTCAAACCAGGTGTGGATAACACTTCCCAAGTTGGTAATCAAACCCATAAACCAAATAATAATGTAGAAAATCATCCATGGGATCGAAATTGAAATATGCATGGAGTTGTAAATGTTTATTCAATCCCTTTCAACTGCCACCAAAATGATATTTCTCAATTTGAATAAGAGGAGTTTGATGTTTATCATCATCGAATCTACTTTGATGGAATCCTTGTTTCCAAAATAAACTATAATATATGGAATTAAATCCCCATAAGGATTCTTAATAACACCTCCTCCATTAATTACACCTATACTAAATTATCAATCCCTATTGAGTTTAGAACCAAAGATGGGAGGATTCTAATGAACAAAATGATCATGGCTGTTAGTTTGGGTTTAGTGTATGGATGTCCTACCTATATGTTTCAGTATATTAGTAGGGTATTATTTCGAATTATAGATAATGAGGTCCATATATATCCAAAGGATTGTATTTATTATATCAATTTCTTTTCCCATGCATGAGAATCCATCATCCTGAGTTGTGTTTTGTGCCTACTAGATGCTCCAAGAACCAAATAAGATGACCAATTTTCTAACCATCCTCTATGAACCTCTATTACCACTCCCTAAAACTAGAACTATAGATAATTTTATCCCTATAGACTATGGGAGGAAATTACGATGATGTATCCAAACTTTTTTTTACAAAATATGATCTCAATCTTCTTTGAAAAAATTGATGTTCGGTTAAGAAGGATTCCACTTATTTAGACCACTTATTTATAATTATACATATGGACTCCCTAGATTGGATTTATGATAGTAAAAATGAATCAGGGATTTTATAAGTGATGTTTTAAATGAATATTTGTGGTTTATGGATGAAAATAATGTATTTTAGAAGTGTAGAAAAGAGAGGAAAGGTGTTCAATTTTATATGTGTGGATGACTGCCATTTTTTGTATTTACTAAAAACTATTCAATAATGGGAATTATCTACAAATATATGTGCCAAAAAAATTTGAAAATAAAGTATTCAAGGATATAATGATGATACACACGTCTTCCAACAAAATTAAACATGTTTTAAACATGGTATTCCATTGACTTCTTTTGTTTCCCCAAGTAAACTAGTTTTCACATTATTTATAGTAAAATATTTTTATTATTTTTAATATTTATTATGAAATATAATTAACTAAAAATAATTATATAATACTTCTTATTTTTTAAATATGGAATCAATTTTATCCAACTCAATTCATGGAATCTTAGTAATTTAATTTTATAAATATCAATATACATGTTGAAAAAAATGTTTTTCATTAACAAAATATTTCCTGTATAAGTTGATCTTATAATAAATATATAATAATTAATCATAATGAAATAAATATAAATATCATTTTATTGATATAAAGTCTATATATTTCTTATGAATTCTTCTTCATCATGGGTTATTTCGATTATTTAACATGAAGAAAAATTATAATCTTTAACATATTCTGTAAAATATGTGTTTACAAGATGAAAAAATAATATTAAAAAAAATACAGTATATTGATTATTCAATTTTATTTTATTTAATTTTATGTAATAAATAAAAATTATTTTATTTTTATAAAATATTAAATGGGTAATTGGTCTTCTAAAATACATAATTTTTGTGTGAAGTAGATACTTCATTATTAAAAATCGAGAACTTCATTCTAAATAATTTATAAACTGAATAGAACATTTATATTTATTTCATAATTTAGTTAGTTATATTCATATAATAATGTATAATTTACATGTTATAATTTCCATATTTTAATAATCTTCATTTATTTTTTCAAAGTGGTGCGGGTTACATTTTCTATTGAATATAGTTTCTCATTTTAAATTCACAATGTTTTATATTGTATAAACAATTAATGATGAAAGGATACTATAGATGATGATGAATTATGATGAGATATTTTTGGGGAAAACTGGATAAGAATAAAACACCAGACTTTTCAACCAATATCAAAGAGAAGGTATGTAACATACCCTTTAGTAACAAACACATGAATTTCAAGAGCTATAAAAAATTAAAAAATATAAATAATATAAAAATAATTCACAAAAATCCATCCGAGAGATCAAAAAATGCACATAAAGACTCCAAATAGTTATTACATATCTGGATCGTTGATTTGGAACTATAAAAATACATGGATAAAATTGAAATTTAGTTCTAAAGGGACGAATTATATTTAGAATATGATTTCAAATTTCATGGGAGCATTTAAAAAATGAAAACCCATGAGTTAATGAGGAACATTACAGGATAAGTGAGGGGTATATTGAAAATAATAATTATTTTCCCTTTATTCTTCAATCAAATAATTAATTTTAAATGAGAATTTTGATCACATTAAAAGATGAAATTTAAATAATGGAAGGGGAAATATACAATATAAAATACAATGAAATTTAATATATGAATAAATCCAATCAATCAAAAGAAAAATAATAATAATAATTGATTTGGAAGTATAATTTTTGGAAAACATAGTTTATATAATATCCTCACACATTCTTTTAAATTTTGTGAATAAATATTTCACCCCAATTCAGTATTATTTGTGTCATGCATGTGTTTACAATTTTTATAGAACCCATGATGAGACAATATCTAATGGGGAGTATATATTAATGTGTATAAGGTATCAATACTGATTATATTGGACAAGAATCAATGATCCTTAAATGAAACATACTTTTTTTATTCAAATAAAAATTTAAGGGGATGGATTTTCCCATGGGAATTGTAATAATATGTGAAATTTCTAGTTTAGGGGGAACAAGTGAATAATTTATTGACAATATTCAAGAACATATAAAACAATGAAAATATATATTATTGAAGGTTCATATACATTATTTTATGAAAAAATAATTATATTTCATATTCACTAATCATTATTTAAAAACTCATATCCAAATAGTATATGGGATAAAATGGTAGTAATCAATGACATGGATGTTAATTTTTGATGAATAATTAACAAAAATATTTGAAATAAAATATTTTCATTTGTACATAAATATTATTAATATATTTTTTATATATGTTGATTTGATTTAGATAGAAATGAATTTATAATTAAATTTACCAATTAGTATCTATGTGTTCAATCCAAAGGAAATTGGATAAAACATGAATGATATCTGTTAATAAGTATCAAGTTGGAGTCATATTTTTTTATATTATAATAAAAATATTCTAAATAAATCATGTTTATTTTCTACACCTATAAAGTCACATATATAGAGAGATTTGATTAGTTTATAGAAATTTTGATATCTATGAATTGATATCATACACTATATATCAAATTATAATTATTTTAAATAAGGTGTAATGTAAAAATGAAATAAAATAACGAAGAAAACTAGGGGTATAATGAAATTATACTTTGAAATGAATAAAAATATTAACATATAATTTTTTATTATAATTTACACAAGGTAATAATGGGGTGGATGGTCGATCCCACATTGTGAGTGTTTTATTTTTTAAATATATTTCAATGAACCTGGAGTATCAATGTTGTTATAGGTCCAAATATTTCTGTTGGATAATTTGAATGATTAAGATTCTTATATGTGTTTTGGATAACCCAAGAACATGGAAAAAAGTAACTAGGAATATGTTTACTTTTTTATATAGAAAGTGATTTAATTGAAACGTTTTTTTTTTGAATTTGATGTTCCATTATTCATATGAAAAAAATGAATAATTTTCCTTTGATGTTTTAATACATTCATTCATAATAGTGTAAAAATATTTTCAAATAAGTTGAATAAAATTTATAATTTATTTTTATATATTTTTTATCTATGTAAAGAGGGAATATTTAAGAGATACATTCATATGATTACTGAAAAATGTATAATTTCTTCATGAGGAAATATATGGATGAGGATGGAAGAAAAAATAAAGGAGCATAATATGAATAACTATTTAATTTGGTTCTTTTATTTATGGGATTACATATATTAAATTTTATAATGTCATTAAAAAGTATTAAGAATGAAATGTGGAAACTTCCATACTAGTTGATACCAAATAAACTAATCCATATAATAATGATATATAGTAAATTACAATGATGATCCGGTATATATATGTATATAGTATGTATTTGTCAATAAATATTATTTTAGTTAGAGAAATACTATGGTACTAAGATATGTTTAGATTCCATAAATGGTGGAATAATAGACACACCCGATATTCAAGACCAAATATATTTAATTATTGATTAATATAATGTATTCTAATTTAATGATATAGTAGATCCAATAAAAAATAATGTTGATGAATCCCCACAAAGGTAATATTAAGAATTAAAATGTGGTTATTGCTGATATTTTGAGAAACAATGATTATAGATATCACCATCAACTATAAGACAAACTAGAGTTTGAAATTATCCATGAAATAGTTATTTAATATCATCATTTGAATTACCCCCATTGTAAGGAATATCATTCTTTATTTGATTTTTTGATATGTGTGTATGTGGTGAAAGACCCATAATACAAGAATATATTGGATAAAATTATTGGATTATGTCCAGAAGTGTTAGAAAATAAAATTGTAACAAAATAATATAATAATAATAATTTTAATTAATGATTTCAAATGATATATTATAGTAAATATAATGTGGTTTCATGAATACTATTGAGGTATATAACAAAATCCTTTCTTAATACAAGTAATAAAAAATGATACATTTGGAATTCAGATGATGAAAATTTTATATGATGTTGAAATCGTATAGGATATTAGTACATGTGAAATATTAAATTATCATATTCATTTCTTACACATATGAACTCCATATTTCATTTAAATCATGATTTCATATAATATGATAATTTCATAAAATAATAGTATATATTGTAATATATTTTTTTCATGATTTTGTATGATATTGAAAAATAGTATGATTCCAATATTATGTAAATTATGTTTTATATGATACCACTCATAATATTGAGATAACATAATACAAAAAAATATTGAATCTATATTGAATGATTCTTCACATCATAATATTCATCCACTAAATTAAAAAAAATTGAACATATATATGAATTGATGTTAATAAATTTAATATCATAGTTATTTCTAGTTTTCAATCAACAAATGGTTAATTGATAAAACTATGAAGAATTACACAATAATGAATGTTTATCATGTCTAATAGATCTTATTGACTGTTTATTAATTGAATAAATATATTCCCATATTTAAAATAATTTAGATATAATGAATTTTGAATTTTGAAGATGATTTTTAAAATAAAATTTGTATGTTAATATTTATCACTGATTGTTAATAATATTTTGAGAGGAATATGATTTTTAATGAATCATTTTATTAATTACATGAAACAAAATAGTTTATTGGTGAAATAAAGTTTAAAATCTATTTTATTTAATGATATAATGAATATAAATATTCTTAATCTATTAATGAATATTGTAATGGACATTTGATTAATTTTTTCAATACATTATCCATGATTAATTATAAAAATATAGGAGGACATAGATTGAAATGATTTTTAAAAATATAAGTTTGTTTACATAGGAATGAAATTATTTTTCCCAAAATATATTTATTTCATAATATAAAAAGCGGGAAATTTTCAATGAAAAAATAGATATCATGACTCTCACTTTTCATACAATGAATAAGAGTACTCCATTTGTGAATGTAAATTGAGTAGAATAATTTATGTTTCTTTTTTTTATAAGTGATACATTCATGGTGTTATATTTTTATGATAAAAGAAATATGATTGAGGAATATCATCAATATCATAAAATTTGAGTATTAGTGATCTAATTTATTATTAGTAGACTAAATTTACTATAAACTATTAAATGTGGTATATTGAGTGAACAATATACTATAGATATTTTTTATTCCCAAAACACACAGAGGAGGTAATTGAAATGAGTACATTTATAATCCCTACATATTGTACTCAAATGCTTATACTAGTGGGTCCTCTAATATTAGAAAAGATACAAAAAACACCATGTTCATGCCCTTAATTTTCAAAGGTACAAAATTATAATTTATCATCCATTTGATGTGTGTATTATTTTATTTCATACAATGAAAATTCAATTAATAGAAAACAAGTGATTAGTTAACCCTAACAATTGTATATTAAAATGAAAATTTCATAATGGGATTTTAACTCTGTGAGAAGTCACTAACTTGCACTCCCCCACTCAAATTTATACGTATACCTTATTGGACATCTAACATTGGATGATTATCATGAAAAAACACGTAAGATTATTTTTTTAAATTTTATATTATTTTTACATTCTATTTAGTAACCCTTTATATTTGTAATAAAATAAATAAAATAGCACTAGCATAATTTAGTCTCAAACTCCCCTAGGATATACCATGATAATGCTATTAAAATAAATGGAAACCATTAGAAGTACCCTCCTTATAATCCAAATAGTCATGTCAATAGAACTCTATAGAATCTCTAATTTAAACCATATTTCACCTTCAATGAGTAAATCATTAAACAATTGCTTTTTCAAATAACAAATTATTGATAGAACATTCCCCAATAATGTTTGTTAACATCACCAGTCAATACATATAACATCAAATTATTACTGGGGGAATGATAAATTTTGTTAAGACTGATTATTCATACACTATTATATTCCAAAATCCTATGATGATTATATAACCATTTTAAAATATATGATCAATAATATTTATGTAAGTATTAAAGCTCTCCTAACCCACACACCAGTATATGATTCTAACAAATACATACATTTCATATAAACTTCTATAAAAATCCTCAATTATATGATCTTTCATAAATAATTTATCATATACATTGTAAATAATTTATAGGGTTTTGTGTTTTAGAGAGATCAAAAAATATTTAACTTGTAGAATATTTTATTTTCAATAAATTAGAAAATTTCCCCATTATATAAGAAACTATTAATTCCATTACAAGCAATTAACATCTCCAAGATATACTCCAACCAAATTACTCTTCTAGACTATACATACTTTTATGTTCTCTTTATAACATAGGGATATTAAAAAATATGAAAGGGGTGAGATCAGATTTTATATAAGGATAAACATAAGTGATAATGATCAAATACCATAAGAGAGAATGATTTGAGAATATAGTCAAAATAAAGATATATAATAATGTTATTAAAAAAACAGATCATAATCCATTTCATAAAACATGGCATAACCTAATTCATGAAAACAATAATGTGGATCCATGAGTCAATGAATAAGATACATGATATCATAACATATTGATGGTAATTATTATACAATAGTGGTATATATTAAATGTGAAATAAAAATAAACATCCTATATCATCTACTATGATTATATCTAAAATACCAATGCTTTAATTTTTGAGAAAATCCATGAAGGATCTGTATTTTTATTGAAAGAATATCCCTTGAATTTTTTCATTTAGTTTTTGATCACATCAGTGAGTTCCCAATAGTTGGTTATTAGGAAAATTCATGAAAAGTCACAGTAATTTGCGTCATGAGATATAAAATATTATTCTATTCATTCGATGGATGTATAGGACCTTAACCATAATCATCCATACATTCAACTTCCACTTAATGTGAATGTATTTCTTATATAATAAATATATTAATATAAAAATAACTGGTTTCAAATACTTTTCCAAATGGATTCACATATGGGTTCATTCAAAAATAAATTATTAATCATAACATTATTGGACTATTGATGATAAATGTGTATCTAACAGAATAATGTAAAATTCTCGGAATATATCATAAAATGAAGATAATACATATGGTATTTAAATTGAGTAGGTAAAGGGAATATATTTATCTCATAAAATTCCATAATAAATAGATGTGTTTCATCTCCCATCAATCAATAGAATCAAAATAGGGTGTTTAAAAAGAGAATAAATTGGAAGAAAAATTTTGTTTTGAAAGCATTAATGAATAAGAAATATAAAGGCTGTTTGAAATACATTCTATGATAGATAATATCATATAATAATCTATCATGATAAATAAGTTTGGTAGTATCATTTTAATTATATTCTACATTATGAATAAAATTACATAAATTGTAACAATTAAAATTAAATCATTTATTTAAAAGTCATAGGAAAATAAAATATTAAATTAAAAATTTTATGCCTACATTTTTTTTCTTTTTAAAATAAATATATTATAATGACTGAGAAAAAAAATTCTATTTTAAAACATTAAAATGGTTATAGAAATCATTAAATAAAACAATTAATGTTGTGTAATGAAGATTTCACATTTAAATGATATGAAGTGAATATTTCACATTTTCATGAAAACAACCGATACAATAAACATTAAAAATTCAATTGAAAAATTTAAAAGAAAGGTAAGTACTATAAAATGACCTTAATTAATTATTTAATAATATATTAATAAATATTAAAATCATACAAAGAATAAAAAAGTTAAAAAAGGATTTTCCCCACCAAGATGAAGCCATGAGGTCATTAAAAAATTTGGATTAACTTTGTGTCATGGAGAGATAATATTTTGAAGAGGCCTAAAAATAATATGAATATTCAATGAAAGAAAGAGGTTTTTAGATATAATAAATATTACTTAAATGGAATATATATCTGAAAAAAACATTGTTTAAACTAATAGTTCAATTGTTCACTTATGATTTGAGTAAAATTTTATTCTGAACACATTTCAACCAAAAAATATTGTAATCAAATTAAATTTAATTAAATTAATTATGAATATATTGTAGCATATCAAATATATGATTTTATACACTATTAAATATGTCAGGATAAATTGAATATGAGAAATGGTATCCATTTCATTAAAATACCTCAAAGATAATAGAACCTTATCCTACTATAATAGAAATAAAAACATTAGAATAACCTATTTTAAAGCATATTCAGGATTTTATACTTTTATAAACATCATTTAAAATTATCCCCTATATGTATATTAGTTTATAATTATATATTTTACATATTGGTTCTGAGCAATCATTATTATAACTGGTTTCATAATAGATTTTTTTCGTCATTATTATTTTAGAGAAGTTAATTATTCACAAATAAAAAATGTATTATAAATTTTGTTTCATGATGGTTATTTAGGTTATAATTTTATATTATGATCTTATTAAAGAAACTGGTGAGATGAATTTGAAAATGATATTTATTAAAAAAACAGTGATATCCTCATTAATATGTTAAATATTATTGCTATTATTCCATTTTGAAAAATAAAGACACTAATTTTTTATTTATATCATATATTATTAGTGATTTTTTACACTAATAAATGTTATTTTTAAATCATTATTTTTATAGGTGGGTAGGCTGACTAAAACATTACATATCATTGTTAATGGATGATGGTGATTATGTGACTAGTTTATATTGGAAAAATATTATTATTAATGAAGAATAATTTTAGGTTATATTAAATTATATCATGATTATTTATATTTATAGAACCTATAAAAATATGGATGCCAATAGATGAAAAATGATACACAATACTTCATGCTAGAATTAGTCTGCTAACGACACAATTAACATCTTCCATTCATGAATATTGAGAGAGAAAGAAGGTGGATTGTAAAATTAATTTTCATAATCATAATTATATACTAAATATAACATTTATTTTTCAATAACACATTGTAATAAGAAAATATATGAAGAGTTCATATAAATGTAAATTTGTTCTTTGTGGAGGTGGATGCCTGTACAATTTACCAATGATGGTTTCATTATTTAAAATATTAAGATGGATAGTGGTTAATATTTAATACATTAACATAAAACATTAATAGAAAATCAATATATATTTTATTATATAGGAATTTGTGTATTGTATTTTGAAGTAATGATAGAATGAAAAGAATCTAGGAGATCATGTACTTGCGTTGATATGTTTAATTTCCATTATAAGACACAATAGAATTCTAGGTATGAATGAAATCTCTAATTAATAGAGGTACATGAAGAATATTGATGTTTTTATTGGAAGGATAATAGGAAAAATTTATGTGGAAATAAAATATTAGAAGCAGTCTCATAGGGGTGGTGAGTGAACCCTTTTAGAATTGGTTATAATTATATTTTTATAATTGTTTTACACAATATAGAATGAAATCATGTCTTAAATTATAGGAAGGATAGAAAACGAATTAAAATTGAGAGAAGGATTAGATATAGATGATATAATTTAAATAACTAAATTAGATACATCTTTATCAAGTTTTAATCCCTTTATTAATGTATTTATTACTTTTACTATTTTATATTTTACCATGACAAAATGTCTTTCCATATGTAGCTTAGTTATCATGTTTTGAAAAAAATTGAAATCATTAAAATATGTAAACCTAAGAATTTCAAATGTAAAATCTATTATATAATATTATATATTAAACTATTAAAATTGGATTTCTATACTAGTAAAAGTAATGATTAATGTATTTTTATTAGAAAAGTCATATTTTTCATCATAAATTTATTACAAAGGATAAATATGTGAATTTATTTGAGTTTCATGACATAAATCGTTTTATAATAAAATATAACAGTTATGAAAATTTAAAATCATATTAGTAGATTTTTTTAAATTTTATATTTAATGAAAATAATTGACAATACAAATTTATTAAAAAATACAGTTTAGGTTATTAACAATACATTTTTGGAATTCATAATGGAAATTTTAAATATAATTTTATACTCGATAAATATATATTTTTCCAAGAAAACTGTTTTATAATTTTTTTATGTTCAAAAAATTCCTCGCATACTCATGAAATATGTGATTTTAGTAGGAAATACAAGTTTTTACCAATTCTCATAGAAATTAATTATTTTATAAAAGTATAAAAAACAAACCTAGTATATTTTGTAAATTATAAATTTAAAATTATAATTTTTCAAAATAATGTTATAATTTTTTTAAATATAATTGATTAAATGAACATAAAAATCATAAATAAATACTATTTTATGAAAACATAATTTTTTTAACATGTGTCATTAATCATATGTCAAAAAAATTGTAAATAATTGATTGTTGGAATATTAGATTATAAATAAAAATATGAAATAATATAATAAAATATAGACTATGAACAATTTAATTTTGTATATTAAAATACAATATTATGTTAAAATCCATTCTTCTAAAAGAATGATTTTTAAAATACTAATGTAAAATAATAAAATGGGACTATTTTATTTATTATTACCATATTTATTAAAAATGTTAATATTATTTATATAATTTTATTATGTTGTGATATTTTATGTTGGGTGTTGCATTAGGTATATTTTTTTTGATTTAACCAATTGAATATAATATTAATAGAAAATAACCAAAATATCTGGTCATTACGTTATAACTTAATTAAATAAATTATACAAATGGAAGTAAAACTATTACTCAATAATTAAAATAGATAGGGGTATTCATAATAAATATATCAATTTGGGTACACAACTGTAAAATGGTGCATCTGTAACAAGACATCGACACAAATTGATATTTTTTATGTGGTCATATGACAAATAAGCTATAGAAGAAAAGGGAATCACAAATGAATGATTTTGTGAGGGGTCATCAGAAAAACCCCTTTTAAAATTGGTCTCTCTTCCATCACAAATCATTTTTACCAATATTATTTACCCAACTATATTTGATTGGCCAATATACTGGTTAAAAATAAGTATTTGTGAATGTGTGTCATACAGTTGAAATTTTATTCAAAATACAGAAAACATAAATTTTAGGAATAACTTTTTTTAAAAATGGGTGGTATATACAACTCTAATCCTATGAAAAAATAAAAAAAATTACATAACTTTTTTTCATTCAAATGTTAATATAATTAATGTGTATTTAATATATTAATGACTATGGTGGGAGAGGGCCATCTAGAATGGGAGGTGGAGGGTCAACCGAAATAGGAGGGGGAGGGAACAACATCCCAATAGTGTGAGCGAACATTCACCTTTATTCCATCACAAACTAGTGATGTTGTTCCTTCCATCGTCCTTACTTATTCTGCTTACAGCGATTATGTGGATAACGCTCTTTTGAGTCCTAATGAATGAAATCCCTAACTTGAAATTGTGCTTGAAGGTTCTCTGCATAAAATGAATTATATGATGATGAAGACTCCCTATGAGATCCCTTCAAAATAAATGTCACGCAAGCAGTACTACCAAAATAAATTTATTTCATCAATCAAGAACCGAGACAAAAAAAACTAGCCCTTTCTCAAAATAATACAGAGCCACCTATGTCAATGCTGCATCATCAAATCATATTACACTAGTGGAACAACCCTCAGTCTCAGCATGACTACATCATCTATCTAAGAAGTCATGGCATAATTTGACACCCCTTATTTTAATTTGATATTAAAATATTTAAAATATTATATTAAATTAATTTTAAAAATATGAAAATTATACTAACTGTTATCTGGTGCTTGTGGCCACCTATAATCTCTATAGTGATATAAGCTTTTTAAATTCCATTACAAAAAAAATCAAAATATTTGGATGTTGGACTACCAATATATGTATTTAAAAAATTTACTTTTTTTATATAAATTATTTTATAAAAGCCTTGTCCAAATTTCAACATGGTGAAATGAATATATGATTACCAACTTGATAAATCACCTCCTTATAAAACTATTTACTTTGACCTAATAATTTTATCTTATGAATAATATATCATATATAGTATGAAAACAATACGTCCCAAACCGGAAATGTGATGTAATCTTGTTGGTTGGAGCTGGATGATTGATAAAGAAATGTAACCCTAAATTTTTTCATGGGTATTCATCTTAGACTGTGAAAAACAATATGATATCTTTGATGCATATAGATATCACATGCCTCCCAGATAATGTTTCTCTCCTATATTCAATGGGATACCATAAACCTTAAATATCATTAATAATAGTAAGATAATAGTAAAATAAATTTCCTTATGACTATTAATTATTTACATACTATCTACTGATAAATCATGTTTTTTAATGATAATTGTAATATGATCTCACATTGTGATGTCATTCCCCTTCTAATTTACTTGAGAGGGAAATAAGATGTTACTTAGAATTTACTTACATCCCCAGGATTCCAAAATCTATAATAAATATTGTGGGATTCATATATAGTTTGGGGGAATAATTTTCCTTTTATGGTAAACAATCTAACAAAAACCATAACCAGATAGAAAATTACATGTATCGAGATAAAAGTTAAAGACCATTAAAATAGTTCATTTATGTCAAAATTAACCAAAGTGTACTAGAACAAATGAAAAACTATCATCCAAGTAAACAGTGGAATACAAAAAAATAAAACTGAGCAATAACCACATCACTCCAATGCTCCACATGCTACAAGCTCAAACTCCACCAAATAGACCATGTATCATGAAGTAGTACTCGAAATGTGTTATACATTACCTTTTCTTATATATCGATAGAAAATATCATAAAAATCACCAATGGTTTGATACACAGTCGAGTACTAGAAATCAATAGGGTTTCCCGCAATGAAATACCTACTCACACCACTAGGATAAAACATGTTATCACATTTATATAAAACTGTTCATATAAAACAATTTCTAGAACTACGTATATTAGAATCTTAGAAAGCCAAAGTAAATAGTTTTCCATGGAAAGAACATAAATATTTATTTAAATTATTAAAAAATCAATTTTTCATATCCATTCTGTGGTTCAGAACACACCCACACATGCATGCTTGTATTATAGTTACATACTAATGTGAAGTATCTTTCCCAGTCATCTATTTTTCCCACTGACACTCACCCCTGATACAGGGTCACATACCTTTTACCCTACTGATACATGTCCCTTATCCAGGGGAACATCGAACATGAACTCACACAGAAACCATGTATTCCCAAAAAAAATCTATCAAACCATTTCAATAAATATCTTTTTTAAATCCTTTAAAAGATGCCAAACACTCCATTTTTAAAGTCCAACAAATATATATTTCAAAATAAGAATTTTAAAAATCAAGAAACAGAATCTCTTTACTCAACCAATTATCAAGTTTCCTCAATTTCACCAAAAACATAAATACTCTCTAAATAATATTTATAAAATTCTCTTCACCACAATTTCACAATAAAAATAATGAAATTAAATTTATTTGAAGTTATTCCAATTAGTTATAGAAATATCAGTAATGATTGAATCCATCTAACTTGAGTGTTTTGAAAAAAATCTAAATGAAATGAAAAAGAAAACAAAACTAGGTTGAATATCAATAAACCCACCTTAGATCTCTTTCCATACCATTAACCAAACCAATTATAATTATATTTGGCATGCACCACCTCATATAAACCTAATTTTTTGATAGATCTATGAATCACAAAGAGATAGATAAGTAAAATTATATATATGAAACTCGCCAAGAATGATCACGAATGATGACTTACCACAAAAAATGATTTAAATCACCATGGGAAGCACTCTGATTTCCAATAGATCAATGGGAGAACAATCATTAACTTTTGAGTGGGATAAATATTGAGTTTAAGACTTTTTGGAAATGAATTAGGAATTAAAATACATGGTTGACCTTGATCAACTTTTTAGGGTTCTAGTTTCATTCTCAGAACTGTTTAGTTTCACAATTAGTAAAACCATGTTCTAATAATGTAGTAGTAACTAGATTATGGTTATACCTCACACAATTTTATTTCATTTTTTTAAAATCATTCAACAAATTTTCCTAATCCACTAGCTTAAAAACCTTTATCCATTTGTCAAATTTCACGGTTTTTCCATGGTGCATGCACGATTTGGGAAATCATTTTCCGCCCATACAGTTTACATTTTTCTCATCTCAATGTACACTTACTACTATAGGTGTTCCAAGGATTTACCAAACCGTTCACCAACCGTGATCCTATAGAAAAACCCTGAAACCCTCCAAATGTTTTCAAACCTCTCCAAAAATTCCATTTTATACATAAAAATAAAAAATAATGGGTTACTTACTAGAAATAGAGGGGCCACAGACATCACAAATGATCAAGATATTTTTTACATGAAATTGAACTCCCCAATAAACCAGCTATATGTGAAAATATGTGTGAAAAAAATTAAAGAATCAAACAACTAGTATATAAATAAATTAATGATAATTATTGACAATTAATGATAATTAACAAAAATAATGAACTGAACACACATATTCATGCATGGACCAAGAACATGATTTGGGGATCTCATGAGAATGGGGTTAAGATTCATTAATATCACAAGACCATGACCCCCCTGAGTCTTTGTTGAACCACCAAAAACATGATTACTAGATAATAATGAATCATATTCATCACTTAGAATCATGGACCTCGTAAATTAATGTAATATCTCAACTAGACCTTTGTTATCCATTTGAATCCCAAAATGTTTAATAATTTAAAATGAATATTATATATATTAATTAAGTTTTTAACATGAATGTAATTGTGTCTTTATTCTTATTAATCCTCATTTTAATATATAATAGTGTTCATCTATTCATCTTCTTCCTCAGTCTTATGAATTTCCAGAGGATATTCACCATAATCGTCTATGTTATTTCAAAAACATTTGTTAAATAATAAAAACCATCTGACCATAAACATGTAATTGTGGGTTTTCATCATCAATATTCATGTATCATTGTAGAAAATGAGTATTCGGATCCGTCACTTGAAAAATATCAATTCCTTTCATTTTAGAAGAACTAAATTCAATTTGAATAATCTAATTTTCACGATAATTCATTTCTATAATGCTCCACTAATCAAATATATCTCTAGAAGAATCACAATAAATTTCATTATAAATTTGTTGTTTCTTATGTACAAAAAAGGGATCATTCTATAAAAGCCTACTTTTACAATTAATATCAATGATTCTATTGTCACGATTGACACAGAATACTCATTTAGTATCCAACCAATGATATTTAAGCATCATTAGATAATTCCATACTAGTAAACACAACTCCAATTTTACATCCAACATTCAATTAATGTCAAATTCATATTATTTATGATGAAATACTCTCATAAAAACACCACTAGTATTTATTTTAAGGATTCACCGTATTCATATTTATGAAATAGAAAACCACTCACCACATGTGCATTATAATATTTTCCCTTTTTCAATGGTCGATAACTCAATACAAAAATTCTATTATCGATTTTATTAGTAGGTTTGAAAATAGGAATGATATGAAAACAATTAAAAATATAAAAAATAATAAATTTATTTCATATACTAAAGCAATAACAATTTACATTACAGGCCTTTGAAACCTATAGGAAAACCTATTTTGCTAACATTATAGAAGAACAATTCATGTATTTTGAGAGAATGTTTTCTTGATATGACCATCATATAATCAAAAAATAATATTATATTAATTTAACTAAAAAATTATTGATGATTTGATTGAAAACCCCACATTAAATGTTTTTTTCATTTCTCGAAAGAGGTGTAGTAAATAACTACTGACGCATTATTTTTCATTATCTTAGAGCCCACATTCATGAAATGCCAAAACTCCGTGTTTAGGATGATTGGTAATTAATAATAAATTGTTCATTACATTATCAAAATATCCCTAAATTTTATTCAATCTTATATGTTTTGTTGTATATTTATATAGAAAAAAATGAGATTATAAAAAAAAGAAAATATATCCTTTAAAAAATATTTTATAATAGTTCCTTGAACTCTCTAATTATTACTTACCTTTTTCATTAATATCTCCAAGAATAAAACATCTGTGTAAGTTCAATAGGATTGAACTATCCCCCCACTTTAAGCTTCTTACATACAATTCAATATTGAATGTTCCATTGAATTAATTACTATAGGAGGGATGAAATTATTTTTTTATTTAAAATTAAAAAAAATTACTTATTGTAGCCTTCTATGTATATCAAATTCATATTTTAATCCCACAAATGACCCACAAAAATTATAATATTTCAGTTATTTTATCACAAATTAAAAAATTCAACAATACTCTAAATCTAATCGGTAGAACACCATCCATTATAACATGGTAGTAATGAATTTTAGTTTTTCAACATGCTTGTTTCTAATACGCCTATACCTTTTGGAAACATAACCATATAGAATACTAAAATTCATTAGGGACTAAAAAATGAATAAATGACATTATTTGGAATCATTATAACAGTAATTTGGATTTTTTAAAATCTACGATCTATCATTTTCAAATTCCTCATGTTTTGGCCTCTTGAAATTTTTTTCAATATATAATCTTGACATTACGTTATATTTGGTCTTACCAGTTGTGTCAATAACTATATATAACATATTATAAAAATATTCCTTCTCCTTAATCATGACATAAAACATTTGATAGACCAACAAATCAGAACAATATAGAAGATCCTAGAAAATAAACAATTTTATCAAATTATGTTCTTTCTTAAAGATATATAATTTCATTAGTTAATAGTCACTCCATATATAATGTGATATAATGAATAGACAAGATGTTTTATAGGTATAAATATAATCATTTTTAGGTCTATCTCAATCAATTTAGCATTTATTTAAATAATTTATGTACCTTAGAAAAGGATTATTATTAGGAATAAATCAATAATAACAATAAAAAAATGTTTACTTCCATTTTTGAGCATAAATACTATTTTTTCACTCATACTGTATAAACATAATTTTGGACCTTTTTTATTCTAGCGAGTTAACATCCCATATTTTTTAAAGTCAAAAGTTGTCCACAATAATGCAAATATGGTTAAGAAATTTTGTTTTTAAACACCATCATGTGTACTAACCTCATTAATGAATAATAAAATTTACCCCCAAAATAGTGGATTGAAATAAAAATAATTTTTTTTAAATGTATTGGATTTAAAAATATCATGAAGATATATAGATCATTAATCAACATCAAGTGATTTTTATTCTACAAATTTTTAAATATTTTCCAATAATAATATTAAATATCATAAGAATCAAAAGGATTGAAACAATTTATAAAAAGGCCTGATCACATTTTATGAGTTTCTAAAACCAATGAATATTTTATATGGTCAATATTTTTCCATGAATCTCCATCAGAATGATGATTTAATATTTTACTTGTTGAAACAGTGAGTTTTTTCAATGAAATCATTGATATTATGTTGTGAGACAAAAATAAATGATGAAATCTTTGTGTAAGTAGAAAATAACTCAAATATTTCACAGGAAGAAATCCATAATTACATTTTTGATCCACTTTTTAACAAGATTTTTTACCTTTAGGTAAACAAACTAATAAAACATCTACATCGAAATTTTTGATGCAATATTTTTAGCATTCATGAATTTTTTGATAACCATCCATAAAAATATTATTCATCCTCTTGATCACATAGAAATTTGATGGCCAAACATTTCATTCAAAAAAAAGTTTTTTAAGAAAAGAGATTGTCTTATCCATGATATTATTTTTTTTATTCGATTATTTAGTTTAATATCTATAAATATTTCAACTACTTCTTGTTCTCTTATCTTAGAACCAAAATATATGGCGTCCTAGGAATACTTCTGTAATTAATCAAATCAAGGTTGTTTTAGAGATAACATTGAAATCAATATCATCCTAAATTTCTGCATATTTAAAATATGGAACAGGAATATATAAAACTAAATATATAAGTAGTGATGTATATGGAAACAAATTACTAATATCTTCTACATAATTTCATTAACCTTGTTGACGTAAACAAAATTTTCAAAAGAAAAATCAAAATTTTTGACCCCCAACATTGTCAAATGTGTGAAACATCTTCATATCACATTTCGTACTTGGATACTCAATTTCTATTTAGAAACAAATTATAGGTTTTATGATGAAAATGTTAAAAAATCTTCAACACACATAGTATATAAAGGATTTATTTCAGAAAATTGTGTATAAATAAAATGAATTATCCAATTCTAGACATGTAATAAAGACTATTTCCTATTTCAATTTTATAAATTTCTCTAAACATATAGTAAATAAAAAATTCCCAATTACATGTATGTATAATAAATTTAATTTATTTTCCATTGAAATTCACTAAAATGTGTATATTTTAACTAATTAGTGCAAAATTATTACTAATTTCCATTACTTATCACTAATTAATATTACTTTTTACTAAATACACTTATTTTTTATCTAATTACCATTAATTTACTAATTAAACAAATTTTTTGAAATTATCACAATATTATTACAAATTAAAACTATTTTTTAAAATATATATATTTCTTAAAATTACCAAAAATTATTACAAATTACCACTAATTATTACTAATTTCCACATATTGTTAGTAATTACATCTAATTTTTAGTAATTTCTTCTAATTTCTAGTATCTACCCCTAATTTATAATAAGTATTTTTGTTTTTTACTAATTAACATTTTGTGACAATAATATTTCGTAATTATATAACTTCTTTAGTAATTCCCAAAAATTACCAAAAATTTATTCTAGTTACTATTAATTACATATGTATTTTTAATAATTACCAATATTATAATAAATATCCATTTGGATAAACTATTTACATTTATTACCACTAATTTCGGTTAATTAATTCTAATTATTGGTATTGATTACTAGTTAACATTTAGTTTTATTAATTAAATTTAATTTTTTACTAATTACCTCTATTATTTACTTATTATATATAATATTTTACCAATTAGAAATGATTTTAAGTAATAATAGCTAATTACCATTAATTTTTTAAAATTACTGCTAATTACCATTACCTTTTTATAATTACAACTAATATTGAATAATTACAATTAATGTATACTATTAACATTAATGTTTACTAGTTACCAGTAATTAACATTAATTTTTACTAATTATGACTAATTACCATTAACTTCAACTAATTACAACTAATTACCGACAACTGATGGTATTTTTTTACTAATTTATACTCATTAACTATAATATTTAAAATGTAATACTCCATACCACTATTTTTATAAATTACATCTAGATACCATTAATTGTTAAAAATTACTGGTAATTACCATTAATCACTACAAATGATTTCCAATGTTTACTAATTACCATTAATGTTAATTAATTATTTCTAGTTAAAATTATATTTGATTAATTACAACTAAATAACATTAAATTTTATTAATTATCTATAATTTCATTTACTTTGTTCAATATCTTAATAAATTTTACTGATTAATGACAATATTTACTATATACCACTAGTCACAACTATTTTCTTCTAATTACCATTAATTACCATCAATTGTTACAAATTACTGCTAATTATAATTAATTACAACTAATTTTTACTTATTTTTACTAATAATGATAATTTTAACTTTTTACTACTAATTATAGTGAATTAATATTTATTACCACCGATGTAATTAACTTTTACTAATTCTAACTATTTATCACTGTTAAATACTAATGTTTATAAATATTAATGGATTACCAATAATGTTTACAATATATTGCCATACACCAGGATTTTTATTTCTAATTACATCTAATTATTATTCATTTTTACTAAGTAATATAAAATATCTTTAATTATAGCTATTTATTACAATTTTTTAGTAAGTACCTAATTTTTTTTACAATAATTTACAATAATTTTTTTACTAATTTCTTATAATTAGCACTATTTTTTCTAAATAATGATAATTAATAATTTTTGTTCTAGTTATAGTTAAATAAAAATAAATTTTACTAACTAAAAATTCGTTTTATTATTTACCTTGATTTAAAATATTTTACTAATTAATTATTATTATCGCAACCTTTTACAGTAGTTATAGTTAATTTTCACTATATTTTTCTAATTATAACTAATTTTTATTTATCTCTTCTTATTAATGCTAATTTTTCAAATTGACACTATTTGTTTCCATTAATACTATTTTTTTTAATTAACACAAATTTGTTATTAATTACTACTAATTTAATATAATGACTTCTAATTACCAGTATTTTACAAAAACAATTAATTCTAATTCTTATTTATTACTATTAATCACCACTCATTTTTAGAAATTAAATAAAATTTTTAAAAAAAATATTGATATTTTAAAATAATTTTTACCAATGAAAATTAATTGTTCCTAAAATTAATTAATCACAACAAATTGTAACTATTGTTTACCCATTATTACAAATTATGGTTAATTATACTATATACATTAAATTACCACAAATTTTTAATAGTTACACCGTATTACCTGTATTTTTTTTTCTAATGACCATTTATTATTTATTTTTTACCACATATAGTTAATTACTAAAAGATTTATTAGACATAAATAATTAATGTAATTGTTTACAACATTATTCTATGATGTGCTAATTTTTACTATATACTAATATTTACTGATAATTATCTACTAATTATAGTTGATTATCACTAATGTTTTCTAATTGCCCAAACAAATACTATTTTTTACCAAATATTACTAATTTCGTCCAAAAAAAATTAATTCCTCTAATTACCAGGTAATTTTACAAATTATCACTAAATATTGCTATTTTTACTAATTAACCCCAATTATCACCATTCTGGCTAATTGTCACTCAACACATAAAATTATAACTAATTATAGTTAATTATAACTAATTATAGGTAATTAAAGCTAATTATAAATAACTAATTCTAACTATAGATATTTATTAATACAAATTTTAAATATATATATAAAAATATATTGAACTTTGTAAAAAAATTGCATCCCAGTAAAAATTAAATTTTATATAAGAAGAAACAATAAATAGTGGATGAGAACAAAAGAGTGGAGAATATCGTATAATGAACTGAACATTCTGATTTGGGGAATATATATAAGTGATAATATTTTTGATGAGATTCCCATCACAAAAAAAATATTTCTGACAAAGACCTTTCACAAAGGGTTCCCTCCAAACATGTCTCTCACATCGATAAGTATATTTTTTATTACTACCATCACAAAAATCAATTGTTGATAAAATAATGGAAATCATTACCATCACAAATATCTGGATCATTGTGAGGGTTATTGTCACTAATAACACAAATTAGATATGGGAACAATCTCCAATACCCTAAATTTCTAAAATATATTAAATATATATAGAAATATTTTGGATAGGGGATCAGCCCCATCATAAATAATCTGCCCATATTTTGGAGGGCATTCACCTGAACATTATTTATGATGGGATACCATTTCCCATCACAAATTCCATTTCATTTGAATATTTATGATTGGAAAATCTCACCGGAAAAAAATAATTTCATTTGATAAGTTATTTACGATTAGTCAGCTACCCATCCAAAATAACCCATCATAAAAATTCAATTTTCCTATTGTGGTATGCCAACATTTTTAATATGTTTAAGAATATTTTGATAATTTTTTTCCTCGAGATTGATTAATATTTTTATAATCAAAAAACCATTTTTTTCAAATACATTATCATTAATGTCTCAAAAATTTCAATTTCATAGAACCATATGGATCCTCGAGACATTAAACAACACCAAAACCATATATTCTATCAAAACATAACACAATATTTTACCCTAAATTGAAAATATCAATATGTTACTGAAGCCAATATATACCACATACCCAAAAATGTTCTGAAATAAAGTGAAAGTGTATTATTTCAATAAACAATCCTATTGTTTATAATAACAACTCACATAAATTTTCAATAACAATAGTCCATTTTTATCTCAAAATCATGTGTATTTAATTCTAAATATTGATCCATCCATTAATCATGTGATATTCAATACATTTCCCTAAAACATTAAATTTTTAATAAAATAACTTTTTAAAAGATATTGATTGAGATTGATATATGATCTTAAATGTAGTCACCCAACACCAAAAAAATCAAATCCATTGCCTACAACAATTACATTGGAATCATTACAAGGAATCAAATCCCAAAGGTCCAAAGAGTTTAATTTTATTGGCATACTATATACATACATGAGTCTAGAATTATGATTTCATAAACACATTACAACATATTTTTTTCTTTATTGTATAATAACATTGTTCCATCCTGCATATCCTTTCCTACAATTCATAGTAGAGTTCTTGGATTCCTGGGGAAAGGAAAAAAATAAGGTTGAGATGAAATTCTCAATAAGGGATAAGTATTAAGGATGTAATAATGAATTAAAGATAATAGTCTATATGAAATGATGAATAACATAACACATATTCCATTTAATCAATAATCTTAATAGATAAACAATATAGAAAGGTAATAAATGAAAACACATTTGATTTATAAAACTAGATATGGTACAGTCTTTATGGAAAAGAATATAACTGAAACAGATTCCATTTAATTAATTAGAATAGTATTAAATGTATCTATAGATAATGTCAAAGGAAAAAATTTAATGAATAATATTAAATTAATATGACTGTAAAAAACAATTATTAGTGTCCATGTGTCTTAGGTATGTAGTACCTTTACAGTCTCGATATTTTAAAAGATGGTTTATAATTAAAAGGGTAATGAAATCCATTAGCAAGCGATAGAAAACTAACTTCCTCACATGACATTACTGATGGATTGAGGAGATATCGATAATAGGTCCCCTCACATATTTCACATGTCCAAATCATTCTTTATATATTGAATAATCTTTTTAATTAATGAAATAGGTCCCAAATAAAATATTTTCATTGAGTAAATGATGAATATTTATCAATATTCCCCAATTTCAACAAATAACTTTCATGTATTCTCCATATCATAAAATGATATAATGTTTAGTCAATAATCATATCCAATATAAATGAAACATATATTTAGGGGAGATGCAATTTTCAATTCTCATATGAAATTGAATAGTTTATTGGGACTAATAACATAATCAAGGAGTTAAATTTCAAAAAAAATCAATGGCCAAATCATTCAAAAACCATCCATGTGAAAAATTATTGTATTAACTATAAATAAAATATACCATTTTGAGTAAGGATACACAATTATTTAGGTGGATTAATATAAATAATATCATAAGATATTTTGAAAAAAAACTAGAGGAAAAATATCAATTTTAGTTTTTTTAAAATACCTATCATTGAAACTAAATTCTAAAAAAATTTCCTAAAAATGATTTTTTTTTTAAATTTTCAATGGAATCGTAATGTAAGTGATGGTGGGTAAACCAATATAGTCTATACAATGAAAAAACCACATTTATTTGGCATGGTAAATTTGTTTAAAAATTCACTTGACTGGAAAAGGACCATAAGATTACGTTGAAAATGTTTGTAAAATAAAAAAGGGTAAAAATTTATATATTAAATCATTATGGAATGATTATAACCATTAATTTTAACCATTTTTAAAAAAAATATTTTTCGGAAGAAAATAGTTTCTCTGACTAAAGAGTTAAAATAATGTCATGTTTTCATAAAATAATTTTCTAAAAAATTTTGAGTACAAAAGAATCAAAAAAATGATACTATTACTTGAAAAGGGTCATGAATAACTAGGTGAAAATAAAATGATTTTTTTATGAAATAATGATCAAGTAACATCATTTAATTTAAATACATGTGTAATCAAGGATGATGAAAACGATTTTATGAAATAAAACATTAGAAATGCCATAACATTGATGTGAGAATAAATCAGTGAATTGATTACATGTGTAAAAATTAAATTCACATAAAATATGTAAATAAGAAAATATATTATAAAAGGTGATTACATACAAAATATTAGAATATTAATTACAACTACTAAAGTAAAATAAACCATTGAAAAGGAATCAGGTAATGATATTTTTTACAACTATATTACATTTAATTCAAATCCCTGTGGACAATTTGAATAAAATTTAAACTAAAAATACAATTAATAATGAATGAATTAGGACATTACAATTCAAATAGGTACTGTGTTCATCATATATAATAATTTTTTGTACAACAATACAATATTCCTTAAATAATGTAATTTTAGATGAAGTCTGTTACAATTGTGGTGACATTTTAATCAGATACCCCCAAAAAATGATGCCAAATAAAAATTTTAATTAAAATTTATATATAATTTTTCATGATATAGTATACCTAAATATGAAGTATATAATCCATATAAAATAATTTTTTGGTGAATATGACATTTATCTCACAAATGTAATAAGTGAGATGAAAATACCTTACTTTGTTTCCCATTTTTGGTTGAACATACTTTATCCTGATGTAAAATAGTTTTAAACATTTCCATAACACATAAAAGATCCATTATAATATTTATCATATCATATATGATCCTCGTATAATCTCTTTTTAATCATTTGTAAATAATCTTTCATTTTTTTCATTATTTTTAGTGTTAATTGTCTAATTTTTCATGTATATTTTTTCTTTTTAGTTGTTATTAATATTAATTATATCATGATATCATGATACATATAATGTAAAAAATGATTTAATTATCCCATATATTCATTATATATATATATGTGTGTATTATTTTTTATCCTTTGTATTTGGAGATGGAAAATGAAATGCACCATTCATGGAGACGGTATGTGGTACGTACATATGTGCTACTTACATTTTATTTTCACATTTAAATGAATGAAAATTAAATGATCAACATATATAAATTTTAATTATTGTATCATATTCAATTCATATATTTCATGTAGTTTTATTAAAAAAATTCTATTATACATTTCATGTATAACGTGAATCAATCACATTTCAATGAAGGGGTGGGATTTCACACATCATCAAATGATGTAATTATATTCCAACAAAATGGATTGAATGAAGGTATGTTTTATAAAATAGTTAAATAATTGTAAGGAAAATATTATTATCAGGTATAACATATGAAAATAGTGTCTCCAAAATTATTCCAAACAAGAGATATGGTAATGGAATAATGAACAATCATCGTTTTGTGAGGCGATAGTTCGCCATAATTGTCATGCCCCGTCCCCCGAGGCTCGTATCATGACTACCCCAAGCCCACCATTCATAGGCTAGGGGCTGGCGACTAGCACCAAAGGTGTAAATCCCTATGACCGGGAAGGCATTGCCTTTATAACTGTAAACAAACACAACTAGAGTAAAAGAAGAAGCAAACACTAATTAAAAACCATATAAGAAGTATGCTGAAAGTAAAGGTGATGAAAATACAAGACCAACAATAAAGTACAAGGAAAGTAAAAACATGTACAACTAAAAAGACAAACAGTTGGAAGGTGTCTAGCAGCTCTTGGATTGTCCACCATGGATCCAACCCGAAGGGTAGGTACAGATAGCCTCCTCAGTCCTCTACGTCCTTCCATCTCATTTGGGTATCGACTCTCCATGAGGTCCACCTCCGGGTACCGTCCAGTCCTCATACACTCTTACATGGTCAGCAATGTCCATCGCCTGCATCCAACACAATGAGGTGCGGGCATAGCCTGTGTAGGGGTGAGTACAATGATACTCAGTAGGGACCCCGTGACCCTCAAGTTCTCACAAAATCCAAAAAGGATAAACCACAAAGTATGATTTCAAGGGATAACCATTACTTAGGTATATTCACAAACATATACCTATGATTTACCCATCTCAATTAAGCGGTAAACACAAAAGTCATTGACTTAGATCAAACCAGTATTTTCATTATCGAAACCACGGCTGCTAGAGAACTCCTTCACTTTCAGGCACAGTGGGCCTGTCGCGACACTGAGGAACTTCTCACTAACCTTGGACTGCTGAGGTACTCCTCCTATTGAGTACTTCAGATCTGCTTCCAACTACAAAGTGCTCCATCTGATGTGGGTCTGCCGCCAAATACTCTGCGCTCCCCCTAATAGACTACAGACATACTCCTCGTGTCGAGTACCATGGGTCTACTGCCAACTACCAGGCACTCCATCCACCATGTTTCTATCGCCAAATACCTGGCACTCCCCACTGGGCTAGTCGAATCACTCTGAGTCGAATCGGGAAAGCAATCGTCAGGTCTGTTAGCTACTAGGTCTCGGCACGCTATACGCTTGTCTCTGGGAGGATTCTCTCCACGATCTACTAGTGGATACTCCAAATGTCACAAAGTCTCGCGTGGAAGTATCTCAAAGGACCACCATGTCATAGGGGTCTCAACGCAACAGACGGCTCGTCAATCGGACGCCTGGTCTATGAGTTATTGGCATTTCTGTCCCAGGGGCCCGATTGGTTTTTTGGTTTAAACCAACCCAAATATACTCCAACTGTGTACAGAACTCATGTGTGATATGCCAAAGGAACCGTCTCACTCTATACTTTCCATCGCCGTAGACGGTTCATTGATCGGATGCCCGTAGCCCAAGTTATGGGTGTAATTGTGTAATAGGGCCATAGAGGGTCCAGGTCTGGTCCGACCTAATCAGACCGACCAGGCCCGACCCAGTCCGAACCCGAGTCTGACCCATTACAACGGGCGGCCTGAACTGTGGGGGCGGCCCTACCTGAATGGGCAGCCTGACCCGAATGCGCAGCCCGGCCAGAGGGCGGCCTGACCTGAGGGATGCCCGGCTCAGGGGAGGCCTGGCCTGAGGTAGCCTGGCCCAAGGCAGCCCGGCCAGAAGGCGGCCCAGTGACCCAGTAGGCTAGCTAGCCCGATCGGCCAGGCGACCCGACGGCCCAGCAGATAGAACCGAACCGGCACCGGGTGGATTCGGTCCCGGTCACGCAGGACCTGATGGGGTCCCCCACCTTCCGGCTAGCCCGAGCGGCCAACTGCTCCACACCACGGCGTGACTCGATGGTGCCGCACCCCCTATGCCACGGCCTGGCCTGGTCATGGCCTCCTGTTGGTCTTCGCGTAGAGCGACGGCATTGTGTTCCTCGTCAGACCACAATGGGCATCCTGACTGCGACTCTTCTTTCAGGCGCGGTGCGATGGCACCACGCCCCTCCGGCACCGCCGTAGCCCGCCTGGCCGCGGCTCGGCTCTTTTCGCGACACGGTGGGGTAGTGCCCTTGTGGCGAACCGGCGGCCTTGTGCCGCCGGCTTCTTCGCAGCCAGCTCGTTGTCGGTCGCTGCGTGTACCACCTCCATCGTCAATGAACAAGAACAAAAAAATGGGGAGGGTCGGGCCGTGTTCGTGCAGTCTGAACCCACCTCGTCACGGTGATATCATTCGATTTTCATACCATAAATTTGTACGATGAAGAATGAGTAAAAAACAATTCAGACCCCCTATCTCGTTTATTGTTCGTATATGAAGATGCGGGAAGAGGCGAGAAATGATTCATCGTTCTCCACATTCGTCACACACTCCCAAACTCGATTTGTGTCGGCTCTTTGACGATGCTCCGCGTTGGTAGGTGTCTGAGGAAGGATTTGAAGAAGGTTGGCATTCTTTGTTCTTCATTGGAGAAGGCGTAATCCTCCAAGTGTTGGGTGTCGCTTCTCTTTTCCAGCGTTTCACCACTTGAAGAATCCATCCCAAAACCTTCCCCCAAGCTTCCTCTATATAGGAGAGGGAGGATTTGTCTAATATTAAGTTGGCATGTAATTAAAATTTGGTGAATTAAACGAGTGGGCCCCACCTAATTAAATTTTTGAGAGGTGTCACATTTAATTAGGTGGATTGGAAAGAGGCTCTCACTCTTTAAATAGGGAGAGGTGGGAGGTTTTATCCTCCATCAATATGGGACGGGTGGTCCCCACACCTATCATTAAATAAAGAGGTTATGGGTCCCGGGTGCTCCCCACGTTGTAACCTCTCGCGAGAGGATATTCTCAGGTGGGCCCCACCACCATAACCTCTCATGGGAGGTTGGGGTGTGGCAGTCCCACCATCAACTCCTAAGTGGAGGTTCCAACTACCCGCACTCACACATGGAAGCTAAAAAGAAATAAAATAATGTGTTGAACTTTATTTTATTATTATTATTATACAGAGCCAAAAACTAACTTTTATTCCCGATCGTCTGCCGTTGAGGTGGATGTCCTCTTAAGAGAATATCGGCACTGCGAATTCAACGGTGTCCTCAGATTTCAATTCTGAGCACCGGTTCAAAAGTTACAAAACGCCGCTCGCGCGTTCACTAAACGTACCCGAAAAAAAGTTCGGAAAAATTATTATCAGTCACCCTCAATAAACTACCAACGAGGCTAGGCTCTACCTAGGTGAAACATGCCCCAACAAACCCAACGGTACTCTTGGAATTTCAATCCAAGTTACCGTTTAGACGATAATAATTTTACAATAAAATAATTTTCACTTAAATATTTTATTTGCGACAAAAAACTAACTTTTTATGGTGGCCCTCGCCAGCCAAAGTTAGTATCTTCTTAAATAAATCATTCACTCACGAGTTCAGTGGTGGTGTAGGATTTTTAATCTGAGCTACCATTTTTGGGTTATAAGAATTTCAAAAAAAAAAATATTTTATTATTTTATTTACGGTTATACCATTTTTGGAATTTTTCACAGGAGGCCCGCGCCGACTAATCTTAAGTCGCTCCTAGGGTAAACCCGCTCTCTTGAGCATAACAGTGCCCTTGGATTTCGGATTTGAGTAACTGTTTATGTGTTATTATACTTTTTCATGAAAACTGCTTATGCGCATTTCTTTAAGCTTAACAAAACTTCAACAGATCATTCTGGGTACTCCGGGCCTCGAAATCGTGTACCGTCTAATTTTGCGGACATATAAAATTCCCATCTAAATAAAAAAAATTACATGGAAATTCAATGTATTTAAATTCACCCCACCTCAGGGCTCTACATCCCAAAAAGACACAACTCAAAATAATGAAACATATAGGGGTACTAAGCACACATATGAGTCTCCCACTCTCATGTGCTCTCCTGGAGGTTCACATACTTCCAGTGAACGCACACCAGAGGTGTCGAACATCCATGTAGGACCCGCTCCAATAGATCCTCAATCTCAACTGGACCCTCCGTGAAAGTTTCCCCATCACCGATGTCCATATCTCTATTGTCGATGATGTGTGAAGGGTCGTGAATGTATCTCCTCATGTGATATATGTAGAAGACCCCATGCAGCTAGTGCAACTAAGGCGATAGATCTAAGCAATAAGCCGCCTCGCCAGCTCTGTTGAGGAATTTAAAAGGTCCAATGAATCTAAGTGATAACTTTCCTCCTTTGGTAAATCATCATCGACCTCATCGAGGTGAGTCCCGTAGAAAGACGTGGTATCTGTAAGAACCTGGTTCTTAGTTTTGAGGTACATGCTTCTTCTTTTTATTTTTCCATAAGTTTTTTTGAGAAAATATGGAAAATGGGGAAAATCATGAATTTTGGAACTACACACTGTGTACTTTTTCCACACGCCGTGTACTTTTGGTCGTGTTGGGATGAGTACACGGGGCGTGTAGCCATGTCGGTGACGAGGGGTATAGGAACCGACTACACACCGTGTAGCGGTACCTTACACGTCGTGTAGTCAGTCGGCAGGCTTAAACAGTAAGGTGGTGGAGCAGCCGCCAGCTGGGCGACAGTACACACCATGTACTCGAGAGTACATGTCGTTTACTCATGTAGACGGTTGAACAGTATGGCGGTGCCGCTAAGTTAACAGTTAAATTAAATAAGTACACACCGTGTACTTTGTTTTTTCGGCTTAAAACAGGCAGTTGCCTCCTTATTTGGCAGAGGAGGCGTTTGAGCCAATTTAGAGCCAAGGAGGACGACCGACCCTTTGAAGATCCTCTAGGAGTTCATTTGGAATCCGATTCGGTGTCGGACAGTCTTGTTGGAACTGCACGGGTAAACACGCTCCTCTCCTGGTACCGTTCTTACCAATTCTTTCCTGAGGGAAATTTATTTACATTTGAATGGGTTTTGTTCTTCGTCAGATCTATGTCGTTTGTGGGCGTTTCTGGAGTCGGTGTTCGGGTATAACATTCGTTGGCATTTAAGGTAGGTGGCTTTGTGTTTATTTTCCAACTATCGTACGTTTTTGTGCATTTTCGTGCCACGAACCCATGTTGGGGTGTCATGTGGCTGAGGCCTTTTCTATATTTAATGCCTAGAATTGCATAGGTGATTAAATTTTGATAATAAAATGCTGGCTGGGATTGTTTCTTGGATCTGGAACCACCCCGGGGGTGTGTTTCACTGTTTATCCATTTGCCCTGGATACACAAGGGTATGCCTTAAATGTAGTAATTTTAGAATTTCCTTGAAAGGAATTGCTTGTTTACTGCATTTTGATATGTTGGGAATGGCCCGGTTACCTGTTTAGCCTGAGGGCGTTATTGTGATTAGCCTGTGGGCACTGCACTGTTTAGCTCTGGGCTGTAGTTATTTCGGCATTAGGGAAACTTCTTCTGTGCCTATGGGCAGCTGATTCTGTGCCTGTGGGTGACACTACCTATGCCTGAGGGCAAAAATCTATTATGCTTGAGGGTAGATTCATGTGTTGGTTACTCTTTACCTGAGGTTAGGAGTTTACGTGTCTGAGGACACTACTGGTTTACTAGAGATGCATTTTGGTGATTTCATATATTTAATGGTTTAACTGAATAAGAAAATGGAAATATAACTGGAAATTAGTGACTTTTGAGTACTGCTTACTTTATTTCATTTTACCACTGTACACTATTATTTCATGGTAGCATGCAGTTGGGCACGAGCCTTTGGTGGGTGCCTACTGAGATATCTTTGTCACACCCTGTTTGGGTCATGCTTTTCGGCCCAAACAGATTACGTTTCTACAGGTATAGATAGGGGAAAGAGTCCCTATACAGGTACTTGACTGTTGCTGAGGAGTAGGAGGGCATGGGACCGAGCCTAGGCTCGCGATGCCGCTGCCATCTGTTTTCTTTGCTTTGATGTACTCTCATTTCTGTTGTACTGTATTGATGTATAACATGTTCTGGCTGTTCTCATAGAACTTGAAACATGTAGCATCATCATTTATACACTGTTGGTTGTATCCACTGCAGTAGTTTATTTCAGTTGTGTATGTTTACTGCTTCCGCTGTCGTTGTATGTTTTCTTTAAATTCCACTGCACTACACATTGAAAAATGAGGGCATAGTTTCCCCACTATCATACCAGGACCCTCACAACTAGTCAGCAGCCTCTGGCGTTTGGGGAAATGCACTTGAGGTCACATGGCGAACCGGGCTCGGGGCACCCGTTGCATGGCACCCGGGTCCGGGATGTTACAATGTGGTATCAAAGGGTTTCTATTCTTTGACTTACTATTTGGAGCCGTAGTCAAGGATAGGACGAACGATAGTTGGTAATAAGCTGTGCCTGGGTGTATCTAACCCGTGTATAGGGAAAAGCCAATTTACCTCGTGATTGAAATTTTATTGATTTTGCAATTTATAGTTGATTTGTTTTCACAGTGGGGTGACACACTTGATATTGTGTTGTTTATATTTTATCTATGGGTTCTATATGGTTGCAACTCGATGAGATAAGGCTATACCATCTCATGCATCATGTAGGCACATGCTAGATATCACATTCCTTGCCTAGTTTCCATGCCATGTAGGTGCATTAGAATTTTCATGTTGTTGTGATAGTTGTTTTTCTAATAAAGAATGCTATTGTGATAGCTGCTAGAGAAATACCTACCTTGTGATATGGTATTTTTGTTTCAGTTTTCTTATATAATGGACGCCAGAATTTGGTTTTTGGGGAGTATGGACCCTCATTGACCAGAATTTGGTGTATCATTGACTGTTTGTTGGTTATAACACATATAAGATGTCAAACTTTGATTCGTGGGGAGTATGGCCCCCCACGAGTCAGAATTTGACACCAAGGTGTTAGTTCCAGTATTTTCTGGGTTTTGAGGAAGTTTCTGAGGCATACTGTCCGGAATCCCGGTATAGACGCCGTGTAGTATCTTGATACACGCCGTGTATGACCTTCTGTTCGGGAAGAAAAATGAACTTTTTGAGTACACGTCGTGTACCCTGAGTACACGCCGTGTACCCTGAGTACACGCCGTGTAGTCTCTTCCTGTTTCAGAAACCGTGTGGGCGGAGACACGGGGTATGGAAAGGCTTGGGTAAAACATGTTGTGTATCTTTTATACATGCCGTGTAGTGTTGACCCGGAGACCGGCCATGTAACTAACAACACGGGTCGGGGAACTCCTGTATAGAACACGACGTGTCAATGATGCACATGCCGTGTAGTGTGACCTGTGGGAACTTGGCCATGTAACTAACAACACGGGTCGGTGTCAACTCTCCTTGAAACACCCTGTGTACCCGTGGGACACGCCGTGTAGTCTTGTCCGAGGACAGACCGTGTGGTGTTAGTCGTGTGGCTGGGAAATTGTGTGTTGTACACGCCATGTATGGGTGTAACACGTCGTGTAGTTGTAAGTCGAGTAGTCGGCCGTGTCACAGACGACACGAGCAGTTGGAAAATAACATTGTAAACATCGTGTAGATATTATACATGTCGTGTAGTTTTTGTTCAATGGGAGCCGTGTGTCTTAGCCATGAATAAGGACTCAAGCAAGGGAAGAGATTTCAAGTACACGCCGTGTAGTAAGTGTAAACACTGTGTAGTCTTGTTTTGCAATTTTCGAAATGCCTTCTTCCTCTTGTTCCCTTTTTGGTTCCTTCACTTTCAGTCTTAATAATCTTGAATCTGAGGCATGCCTTTAACCTTTTAGTGCCATGCCGCCTAGATGACTGCGCGTTGTTCTCCAGGAGAGCGGTGACGAGTATACTCCGGAGATGGTGGTCCATGGGCTACCAGTTGATCCTCCAGTAGAGCCAGATGTGGTGCCAAATGCTATACCGGACACAGGCGTGGAGGCGTTGTTTTATGAAGGATTTATGCTGTTCATGAAGACCTTTCAGGGAGCACCGCAGGCTACCACATATATGGCCGAGCTGAAACGTATCCTTCAGCAGCAGCATCCACCTACGTTTTTAGGGGATGGCAGACCACAGGATGCGGAGACTTGGCTAGGATTGATGTAGACTAATTTTGGGCATCTTGAGACGCCTCCCGAGCGGAGGGTCAAGCTCGCGACTTATTTGCTGCGTGATTCCTCCAAGAGGTGGTGGGATGATACCACCCAGTCAGAGCATCACAGAGACATGGCGTGGGAAGATTTTCAGGCAGTCTTCTATGACTTCTTCTTTCTCGAGATGCTGAGTGCAGATAGAGCTCGACAGTTCATGAATCTGCAGCAGGGCGCTATGTCAGTGATTGACTATTCTGCTCGTTTTACGGAGCTTTAGCATTTTTCACCCGTGCTAGTGGGTGATGACACATTTAGCGCCAGATGTTTTTAGGATGGTCTTCGGTATGACATCCGAGCACTGGTGAATGTTTTCAAGTTTCCTACTGTACAGATGATTGTGATCCAGGCGTTGATTACAGAGAGGAACCTGTGGGAATCTAGTGGTGTGGGCCAGGCTGGTTCAGTACCAGTTACTGGTATTATTTCTACTGGCAAGAGGAAGAGACAGATGGAATTCTCTCAGGGCGGTTGTACCAGTCAGAAGAATTCTTCAGGTGGCTAGGTTATGTGCTACCAGTGTGGCAGAGAGGGGCACAAGGGACCGCAGTGTCCATAAGACCCAGTGGAGTGCCGAGATTGCGGCAAGATGGGTCATCTGTAGCATTTTTGTAGGGAGCTTCCACCAGTGTCCAGTGATAGGGGTTCTGTGCAGACTCCATGTGCGGGAGCAGGACCAGTGTATTCTTACCAGTCAGGGAACTGGAATACGTCAGGGCGTGCATGCCGAGATGGTGGTCATGGTTGTGGTAGCCAGACACCAGGATCGTAGAGGCAGTAGGGCGGGACGGCTCAGGGTAGCCAGGCTGTGTAGCAGGGTCGTGGCACTGGGCAGACATATGCAGTGCAACAGACCCAGCAGGAGCAGGATCCCAGACCTTCTACAGTCATAGGTACTATTCTAGTAGCTTTTGTCTTGTCATTAGTACTATTCGATATAGGTGCTACAAATAGTTTCATATCTGTACCCGTTGTGGAGAGGCTTGGGCTCTGTGTTTCTACTTCTTCCGATATCTTGACGCTAGAAACTCCGTTGGAAACTTGGACGGCTGCTATGCTTCAGTGTAAGGAGTTCCCCCTTGAGGTTGGTGGGTGTCACTTCCTTTGGGACCTCTATGTCTTAGAGATGACGGGATATGATGTCATTCTCGGGATGGACTGGTTGGTTCCCTTTAGAGCCTTTGTAGACTGATATCTTCGCCGGGTGTGTTTCACGTCACCATAGGGCGGAGTGTTTCTATACAAGGGAGATTGGGATGTTCAGGCGAGTCGAGCTGGACCAGAGAATCATGGGCGAGGTGGAGTCATAGCCCAGATAGCGAGCTTGTATCTGGATGATCAGGAGACTTGTCAGATGGACTTCCCCCCGGTTGTTGATCATTTCAGGGATGTCTTCCCGGAAGACTTTTCAGGTCTACCACCGGTGCGTGAGGTGGATTTCTTTATTGAGCTAGTTCCATGAGCAGCACCGGTGTCCATTCCTCCTTATAGGATGGCCACGCCTGAGTTGCAGGAGCTCAAGAGGCAGTTAGAGGAGCTACAAGAAAAGGGCTTTATCCGACCCAGTACTTCTCCATGGGGATCTCTGGTCCTTTTTGTGAAGAAGGTGGATGGTACCCTCAGACTTTGTGTGGATTATCGAAAGCTGAACCAGTTGATGGTTAAGAACCAATATCCCTTGCCGAGGATAGATGATCAGTTTGATCAGCTTTGTGGAGCATGAGTGTTCTCGAAGATTGACTTGAGATCTGGATATCATCAGTTATGCATGAGACCATCGGATATTCCGCTTACAGCTTTTCGGAGCAGATATGGTCTGTACGAGTACTTCGTTATGCTATTCGAACTCACGAACGCACCAGTGGTTTTCATGGCTCTGATGAATTGTGTGTTCCATTCGTATCTTGATTCCTTTGTGGTGGTATTTGTGGACAACATCTTGGTGTACTCTCACACTTGGCACAACGATGCCACCCATCTTGAGATCGTATTGAGTACACTAAGAGAGCATCGTCTATTTGCTAAGCTCTCAAAGTGCCACTTTTGGATGGACCAGATTCACTTCCTGGGTCATATCATCTCAGAGGCAGAAGTTGCAGTAGACCCAGAGATGGTGAGAGCAGTAGTTTCCTGGGAGCAGCCTAAGAATGTGTTTGAGATACGGAGTTTCTTAGGGCTGGCTGGTTACTAAAGACACTTCATACAGGACTTCTCCCGCTTAGCAGCACCGTTGACGGGTCTGACTAAAAAGGGTGTGAAGTTCATTTGGTCAGAAACTTGTGAGACCGCTATTCAGGACCTGAAGGGAAGGTTGACATCAGCACCGATCTTAATACTCCCAGAGTAGGGGAAGAGCTATACAGTTTACTGTGATACATTAGGGATTGGGTTGGGAGCAATGTTGATGTTGGGAGACCGAGTTGTTGTGTACGAGTCTCGGCAGTTGAGACCACATGAGAGGAATTACCCGACACATGATCTCTAGTTAGCTGCAGTTGTACATGTGTTGCGCTGTTGGATACATTATCTATTGGGAGAGCATTTTGTGGTTTTCACCGTCCACAAAAGCCTCAAGTATATCTTTATCATTGTGCCCTGAATCGGAGGCAGAGAAGGTGAGTTGAGTACCTACAGTCCTTCGATTTTGTGCATGCCTATACACCTGGTAAAGGAAATGCATTAGTTGATGCACTGAGCATGAAGACTCAGATACAAGAAGTGCAAGAGGCCCGTGGTGAGTGGGAGATTATGGATTTGTTCTCTGAGATGCATTTGGAGGTGCATAACGGTCAGGGAAGACTTATCTTTCTACTTTAGCTATGACTTCTACCCTCCTGGATAGAGTGAGGATGAGACAGCTATCTGATTCAGAAGACCAAGTTCTATGGGAGTCGGTGGCAAGTGGGGACCCTTCTCCTGGTTAGACGATATGCGATGATGAGGTATTTCATTTCCATGGATGGGTATAGGTTCCAGGGGATATATGAGAGAAGCTAATTTGAGAGTTTCATGCTTCATCTTGGGCAGTTCATCCCGGGGATACCAAGATGTACCGTGACTCGAGGCGTCAGTACTGGTGGTCGGGTATGAAGAGGGAGATAGCTGGTTTTGTTACAAGGTGTTCCACCTGTCATCAGGTGAAGGTAGAGCACCAGAGGCCAGCTGGGCTGTTACAGCAATTTCCCATTCCAGATTGGAAATGGGATGATGTCGCGATGGATTTCGTGATGGAAATGACGAGGTCACCTCGAGGCAATGCCGCCGTGTGGGTTGTTGTGGATAGGCCCACGAAGGTAGCTCACTTCTTACCGATCAAGGAGACCTTCGGTGTGGACGAGCTCAGAGGGCTGTATATCCGAGAGATCGTACGTCTTCATGGGCCCCCACATTCTATCATTTCAGATAGGGACGCCCGCTTTACGTCTCGTTTCTGGCAGAGTTTTCAATGGGCGCTGGGTACACAGGTGCTTCTAAGCATAGCATACCACCCTCAGACAGATGGCCAGTTAGAACGGACGATACAGGTGCTAGAGGACATGCTGCACACATGCGTCCTAGACTTTGGGGGATTTTGGGAGAATCATATACCCTTAGTTGAGTTTGCCTATAACAATAGTTTTTAGGAAACTATTGAGATGGAACCATATGAGAATTTATATGGTAGGCCATGCCGATCACCTTTGTGCTGGTTAGAGGTAGGCGAGGCAGATTTAATGGGGCCACAGCTCGTACAGGAGACATCTGAGCAGGTCCAGTTGATTCGGATACGGATGGCTACCGCTCAGTCTCGTCAGAAGTCTTATGCTGATTTCCACGGACATCCTTTGGAGTTCGTGGTCGGGGATCAGTTTCTTCGACATGTTTCTCCGAGGTTGGGACACAAGCGGATCAAGAGACAGGGTAAGCTTTCACCAAGGTATGTAGGGCCATTTGAGATTCTGGAGAGAGTCGGGCTGGTTGCCTATCAGTTTCAGTTACCACAGCGGTACCGAGCCATGCATGACGTCTTCCACGTGTCTCAGTTGCATCGCTACCATTCAGACCCATCTCACACATTTCAGCCAGAGAAGGTTGAGCTTCAGCTTGATGCGTACTTTGTGGAGCATCTAATCTGTATCGTTGACAGGAGCACGAAGGATTTCTGAGGCCATTCATTTCCTCTCGTAAGAGTGAAATGGTAGCATGGCCGAGTGCAGGATGAGACCTGGGAGCGGGAGGCCGACGTACGTGCTCAGTGGCCATAGCTGTTTTGAGCTTATTCTTCACCACCCTTAGAAGGGAAATACAGGGACGAATTTCTATAAGGGGGAAGTTTTTAAGAACCCGGTTCTTATTTTTGAGGTATGGGCTTCTTATTTTTCTTTTTCCTTAAGTGTTTTTGAGAAAATATGGAAAATGGGGAGAAATCCTGAATTTCGGAACTACACACCATGTACTTTTGGCCGTGTTGGGATGAGTACACGGGGCGTGTAGACATGTCGGCAACGAGGGGTGTAGGAACTGACTACATGCCGTGTAGTGGTACCTTACACGCCGTGTAGTCAGTTGGCAGGCTTAAACAGTAAGGTGGTGGAGCAGCCCCCAGCTGGGCGACAGTAACCGTCGTGTACTCGAGAGTACATTCCGTGTAATCATGTACATGGTTGAACAGTATGGTGGTGCCGTGAAGTGAACAGTTAAATGAAATAAGTAAACGCCATGTACTCAGAAGTGCACGCTGTGTACTTTGTTTTTTTGGCTTAAAACAGGCAGTAGCCTCCTCATTTGGAAGAGGAGGCATTTGAGCCAATTTGGAGCCAAATAGGATGGCCGACCCTTTGAAGATCCTCTAGGATTTTGTTTGGAATCTGATTCGGTGTCAGAAAATCTTGTTAGAACTGCATGGGTATGCCCTCTCCTCTCTTGGTACCGTTCTTACCAATTCTTTCCAGTGGGAAAGTTATTTTCGTTTGAATGGATTTTGTTTTTCATCAGATCTACGTCGTTCATTGGCGTTTCTGGAGTCGGATTTTGGGTATAGCATTCGTTGGCATATAAGGTAGGTGGGTTTGTGTTTATTTTCTAAATATCATTAGTTTTTGTGCGTTTTCGTGCCACGAACCCATTTTGGGGTGTTGTGTGGCTGAGGCCGTTTCTATATTTAATGCATAGAATTGCATAGGTGATTAAATTGTGATAATAAAATGCTGGTTGGGATCATTTCTTGGATCCGGAACCACCCCAGGGGTGTGTTTCATTGTTTATCCATTTGTCCAGGATACCCGAGGGTATGCCTTAAATGTAGTAATTGTAGAATTGCCTTGAGAGGAATTGATTGTTTATTGCATTTTGATATGTCGGGCATAGCCCGGATACCTTTTTAGACTGAGGGTGTTGTTGTGATTAGCATGTGGGCACTGCACTGTTTAGCCTGAGGGCTGTAGTTATTTCGTCCTGAGGGTAACTTATTCCGTTCCTGTTGGAAGCTGATTCTGTGCCTGTGGGTGACACTGCCTCCGCCTGAGGGAAAAACTCTGTTATTCCTGAGGGAAGATTCTTGTGTTGGATACTTGTTACCCGAGGGTAGGATTTTATGTGTCTGAGGACACTAGTTGTTTACTAGAGATGCACTGTGGTTACTTCTTATATTTAATGGTTTAAATGAATAATAAAATGGAAATATAACTTGTAATTAGTGACTTTTGAGTACTGCTTACATTATTGCATTTTACCACTGCACACTATTATTTCATGTTAGCATGCAGTTGGGAATGGGCCTTTGGTAGGTGCCTACTGAGATATCTTTCTCACACCCTGTTTGGATCATGCTTTTCGGCCCAAAAAGATTATTTTTCTGAAAGTATAGAGAGGGGAAAGAGTCCCTATAGAGGTACTTTACTGTTGCTAAGGAGTAGGAGGGAATAGTTTCCCCACTATCAGTCCTAGGCCCTCGCTGCTAGTCAGCAGCCTCTGGCATTTGGGGAAATGCGCTTGAGGTCACGTGGCAAACTGGGCTCGGGGAACCCGTTGTGTGGCACCCGGGTCCGAGACGTTATAGTCGCCATCCTCGAACTCCAGAGGTCATCGTCTCTTGATAGCATATGACTTCTATCTTCTCTATGCAGTCTTCATCAGCTCTTGGATTATCTGAACCTTCTTCTTGGTAGCTTGTACCATCTCTGGTCAGTTGGAAGTGGGCTGGCTTGGTGAGTCGGTCGACAATCACCCAAATAGAGTCATGTATCTTGGACGTACGTGGAAGACCCGTCACGAAGTCCATGGATTTCCCATCCCTCTTCCACTTTGGGAACTTTAAAGGCTGAACCAAGCTTTCTAGTACCTAATGTTCCTCCTTCACTTACTAACAAGTGAGGTATTGAGAGACAAACTCTACTACTTCCTTCATCATTCCGGACCACTAGTGTTGTCGTCGAAGGTCCCGGTACATCTTTGTCACTCCTGGATGTACCGCTAGAGGGGATGTCTGAAATTCCCTCAACACTTCCTCCAGAAGTGACACTAACACAATAGTATGTCCACTGAAGGGGATGACGTGCTCCCCACCTTTATAAAATCCATCAGGTGCATGTCCTGTGGATATCTGAGCACATCGTGTCTCGCAGTCATTGTCCCCACGCTGCGCCTCCCTGACTCACTGAAGAAGTGGGGGAGTGACTGTAAGAGACTAAATTAATGATGCTCCATCTTTATCCACAAATGATATTTGTAAATCAACCATCTGCTCTGTCACCTCGCCTAGAATCTATAAACTAGATATCCAACTGAGTGCTCCCGCTACAACGTTCCCCTTCCCAAGAGTATAGATTATCTTTAAGTACTAGTCTTGGAGGAACTCAAGCCATCGTCACTATCTCAGGTTTAGGTCCTTCTGAGAAAAGATATACCTGAGACTGGTGTGATCAGAGTACATGGTAAAACGTTCGCCCATAAGATAGTGCCTCCACATCTTCAAGGTGAAGACCACTGCTGTTATCTCCATGTCATGGGTAGTGTAGTTATGCTTTTGTTATCTTAGATGTCGAGAAACATATGTGATCACTGCTTTCTCCAGCATAAAGATACACCCAATTCCATTCCCTGATGTGTCGTAGTAAAATATGTACCCTACACCCTCCTCTGGAAGCCTCAAAACGGGGGCACTAGTTAGCCTCTTCCTCACCTCCTAAAAGGTCTGGTGGAATATCTCCGACAACAGAAAGGGTAGTACCATCTTCGTCAAGGCTGATAGTGGTGCTGCAACTCTAGAGAATTATGGAACAAGCCTCTGGTAGTATCCAACCAAAGAAGACGTCCCTCCCCTTTGGGGGGGTGGGGTTATCCTCGAAACATCTTTTGAAAAGATGTCCCTATGTTCTGATACTCCTGTGTGGAGCTAAAAACTGAAAACTCCTGCTGCCACGAGGGTTAGGCTGGCCGACTCAAAAGTGATTGGTTTCACCGTCTTATGCATGAGTTTAACATGTGATGCCTGGGATTCCTTTTTCACCGACTATGGAAAACTTCATCTCAACGTTGTAAATAAATCACAACCTTTTTACCTAATACAGTAAATCTGTGTATGAACTATGGTTGTCCCTTCTATACCCAAACTAATGTCGTAAGGCCTCGACGCTACCACTAAGAGGTTCCAATAGAAACTCTCACATCAAGGGTCAGATCACATTATCGGCGTAAGTGTGATTATAGAGTCTCCTCCTAAAGGTATCTTCAGACATGAGGGTCAAGTCAATAGATTAACTGGAAACTCTAGGTCTGAGACAGGATTCATTGAAGGAAGGAATGATTAGTACCTATGTCTCTTGAAACAACATCTATTAGAAGACACAGAACATACCTCTAATCATTCCTAGATCCCTTGGGTCACACTCTTTGACTGCATGTAGCTACTCTCTTCTCAGGCCCTCCAGCTCCCTAAGCCTGGCAGGTACTACAAAGGCGGGTGGTTGTAACATGTCGAAATTTACACCACGCCATGCTTCTCTCCTAGATCTACTTCCAAATCTACTTCCATGTAGATTCATTTTTCCTTAACACTTCCTCTTCTCGAAATATTTTACATGCTCAATTCTTTGAGACTGTAGCTAGTTTCATGATTTCCCCCTGCTAATGTTCACTGGTTGTATCCACTCAGCTAAGGAACATTCAACCGCAACGGTTCTCTCTAGCATCTAGAGAAAAAGTGCTAGCTTGGATGTCCTAAAACACACCTTGCTCGGTATTCCAAGCCCCAAAGGACTGATCAAATCATATTCATCGAGTACCGGGAACGATCGGCACGCCTCAATGAATACTGAGCTACCAACATTTCATCCTGCCAAAGTTGTAGAATATCAGGAGAACTCTCAGCCACCTCCTCAGGCCAGTCCTCAGCCGCCTGTAAGTCGAGTTCCCCTCGGAACCTGAGGGGTTTTTGATGCTGAAACACGTGTAAGGAACTAAGCCTACATGTGTCATCTACTGATACCACCGGTTGAAACTCCTTACCAACAGGCAGTGATATAGCTGTCACACTCTTTGAAGATATAATCTCAGGCAATGGTCCACATACCAAAGCCTCATCACTATGTGGACCAACCTCATGGTCACTCACTGGGAAACACTACTAACTAAGATCAACATCTGCTCTATTGGTGTCCCAACTAGTCGAAAAACCCTAGCAATCGCCTCCAATCAGTCCTCTGCTGCTTGGGAATCTGTCTCACCTCATAACCTTAGAGGCCTCTGCGCTGGAACTCATGCAACACGCTCAGTCGGTCTGCATCGTCCTCCAATGCAGATAGTGGCGTCTGTTTCCCAATGGGTGGTGGTGTTGCTGGAACAACACACGAAGGTTCCAACATAGTAATAGGGCCCAGCACCGAAGCCTTGTCACTCGATGGAACATCATCATGTACTCTTTCAAAACTCCAGCTGGCTGTCTGCGTGGAGGCATCCTGAACAGATGTGACACAGTCAAAAGATTAAACCTGGTGAGATGACTTGGTTGAGTTGTTTTAAAGAATAACTTTTTAAAACACTCATGCAATCAGTTTTTTCGTGCACTAAGTCAGAAATCAGTAGTCAGGGTCCTGGTGTTTGGATACGTCGGCCACCATACCAACACTGGACTCCCTAAACTGAAAACCACACTCGGTAACATTAACAATATTGCTTCAAAGAAAATAATTATCAGATTCCTAGGTTATACAATAGAATAGACTCCTCTGATACAAATATTTCATGAACTGTCCCCCGGGGCTCGTATCGTGACTACCCCAAGCCCACCTTCCATAGGCCAAGAGCTGGCGACTATCACCAAAGGCATAAATCCCTAAGACTAGGAAGACATTGCCTTTATAACTATAAAAAAGCACAACCGGAGTACAAGAGGAAGAAAACAATAAGTAAAAATTGTATAACAAGTATGCTGAAAGTAAAGGGGCCGGAAATACAAGACCTATAATAATGTACAAGGAAAGCACAAACAGGTAATACTAAAAAGACAAAGAGTTGGAAGGTGTCTAGTAGCTCCTAGATTTTCCACCACAGATCCTACCTAAAGGGTAGTTATAGATAGCCTCCTTAGTGCTCTACGTCCGTTCGTATCCTCTGGGTACCAACTCATCGCGAGGTCCACCTCCGGGTACCGTCCAGTCCTCGTACACTCGTCCTTGGTCAGCGTTATCTGTCGTCTACATCCAACACAACGAGATGCGGTCATAGCCAGTGCAGGGGGGAGTATAACGATACTCAGTATGGACCCCGAGACCCTCATGGTCTCACAAAATCCAACAAAGATAAACCAAAAAGTATTATTTCAACGGATAACCATTAATTAGGCATATGTCCATACATATAACTAAGTAATCAAGTAACCCTTCTCAATCAAGAGGTTAACACAATAGTCATTGACTCCTCTCAAACCAGGATTTTCATTATCGAAAAACCTATATTGGAGAACTCCTCTTCTATTGGGAACAATGGGCCTATCGTGGAACCGGGGAACTTTTCACTCTCCTTGGACTACAGAGGTACTGCTCTTGTCGAGTACAGCAGGTCTTCTACCAACAACCAGGTGCTCCGTCCGCTGTGGGTCTGCCACCAAATACCGAGCGCTCCCCCTAACAGCCTAAAAAGGTACTCCTCCTGTCCAGTACCAAGGGTCTAATGCTAACTACCACACGCTCCATACACCATGGGTCTGCCGCAAGATACTGGGCGCTACCCACTAGGCTAGTCGAATCACTCCGAGTTGAATCGGTCAAGCAGTCGTCAGGTCTGTCTGCTACTAGGTCTCCACACTCTATGCCCTCATCTCTGAGAGGATCCTCTCAACGAGCTACTGTTCGATACACCAAATGTCCCAAAGTCTCACGTGGAAGTATATCAAAGGACTGCCACATCATAGGGGTATCAACACTATAGATGGCGCTTCAATCAGACGCCCGATCTATGAGTTATTGGCATTTCGGTCCTAGGGGCCCGGTTGGTTTTTAGGTTCAAACCAGCCCGACGTTACTCAAAATGTGTCCAAAACTAAAGTGGGATATTCCAAAGGAATTGTCTCACTCTAAAATTTTCGTTTTCACTGACGGTTCGTTGATTGGACGATAGTATCCCATGTTATGGGTGTAAAGGTGTAATCGGGCCATATCGGGTCCGGGTCAGGTCCGACCCTGTCGAACATACCTGGCCCAACCCGATCCAAACCAGGGTCTGACCCAGTGCAAGGGGTGGCCCGAACCATGGGGAGGACTGGCTCGAGGGCGGCCCGGCCCGAGGGCAGCCTGGCCCGAGGGCGGCCGGATTGGCCCGACGGCCCAGTCGGCCTGACGACTCATCGGCCCGGTAGGGGTCTGCCTTAGCCACGGCCAGGGGAGAACCGCGCAATCCCTGGCACACAAAAGTATTAGCTGTTCTAGTAGAACTAAACTGGCGCCGGGTGGCACCGGTCCAGCTCACTTGGGACCCAACGGGGTCCTGCACCTCCCGGCTGGCCCGAGCGGCCAGCTGCTCCACACAACGGCGCTGCGCCCTCTCCGGCGCGGCCCGGCCTGGCCGCGACCTCCTACTGGTATTCTCATGGCATGATGGCACAACGCTCCTTGTCCAACCGCCACAACCCTCCTGGCCGCGGCCCATCTTTCCGGTGTTGTGGAACAGCACCGCGCCCCTCCGGCACCGCCGCAGCCCTCCTGGCTGCGACTAGGCTCTTTGCGTGGCACGATGGTGTCGTTCCCTTGTGGGGACCCGGTGGCCTTGCACTTCCAACTTCTTCACAGCTAGATCGTTGTCGGTCGCCATGTGTACCACCTCTATTGTCAACAAACAAGAACAAACAAAAGGGGAGGGTTGGGCCGTGTTCGTGCTATCTAAACCCTCCTCATCACAGTGATATCATTCAGTTCTCGTACAAGAAATTTGTATGACGAAGAATGAGTACAAAAAAATTCAAACCCCCTACCTCATTTTTCATTCATAGATGAAGTCACGGGAAGAGGTGGGTGTCGATTCGTCGTTCTCCGTATTCTCCATGCACTCCCAAACCCGAGTTGCGTCGGCTTGTTGACGACGCTCCCCGTCGGAAGGTGTCCGATGAAAGAGTCGAAAAAGGTTGAAAATCTTCGTTCTTCGTTCATCGTTCTTCATTAGAGAAGGTGTAATCCTCCAAGTGTTGGGTGTCGCGTCTCTTTTCCAATGTTTCTCTGCTTGAAGAAGCCGTCCCAAAACCTTCCCCCAAGATTCCTTTATATAGGAGAGGGAGGGTTTGTCTAATATTACATTGGCATGTAATTGAAATTTGGTGAATTAAAATAGTGGGATCCTCCTAATTAAATTCATGAGAGGCATCAAACTTAATTAGGTGGATTAGAAAGAGGCTCTCCCTCATTAAAGAGGGAGAGGTGGAAGGTTTTATCCTCCACCATCAATAGGGGCCGGGTGGTCCCCACCCCATTCATTTTATAGAGAGGTTATGGGTCTCGGGTGGTCCCCACGTTGTAACCTCTCATGGAAGGTTTTGATCAGGTGGGCCCCACTACCATAACCTCTCATGGGAGGTTGGGGCGTGGCGGTCCAACCATCAACTACCATGTAAAGGTTTCAACTACCCGCACTCACACATGGAAGCTAAAAAGAAATAAAATAAAGTGTTGAACTTTATTTTATTATTTTTTTTAAAATCCAAAAACTAAATTATATTCCTGATCATCTGTCGTCAAGTTGAAAGTGTTTTTAAGAGAATACTGGTACTGTGTGTTTAACGATGTCCTCATATTTCAATTCTGAGCACCGGTTCAAAAGTTATGAAACGCCGCTCGTGCGTTTACTGAAGTTACCCAAAAAAAAGTTGGGAAAATTATTATCAGTCAACCTTGACCAACTACCATCGAGGTTAGGATCTGCCTAGGTGAAAGATGCCCAAACGAACCCAAACGTACTCTCATATTTTCAATCTGAGTTACCGTTTTGATGTTAGTAATTTTTGCAATAAAATAATTGTCACTTAATTATTTTATTTGCAGCCAAAAACTAACTTTTTCTGGTGTCCCGCGCTGTCCAATGCTAGTATCTTCTTAAATAAAGCATTCCCTCATGAGTTCAGCGGTGGTCTTAGATTTTTATTCTGAGCTACCGTATTTGAGTTATAGAAATTTGAAATATAAAATAATTTATTTAATTATATTATCTACGGTTATTCCATTTTTGGAATTCCTCACAAGAGGCCCACACTGACTTAAATTAAGTCACGCCTAGGGTAAAACCGCTATCCTGAGCGCAACGGTGCCCTCGTATTTCTGATCTGAGTAACTGTTTAAGATTTATTCCGCTTTTTCAGAAAAACTGCTTAGGCGTGTTAATTTAAGCTCAAAAAACTTTGACAGATCATTTTGGGCACTTTGGGCCTTGGAATCATGCACTACCTAATTTTGTGGAGTCATAAAATTCCCATTAAAATGGAAAATATTACATGGAGATTCTGAGTCTTTAAAATACTAACAAATGGTATTTTTGTTACCCTTCAATGGAAGTGAGTGGAAGAGTAAGAAGATATCATAGAATAAAAAATTCTTATTATATATAAAATAATGTGTTTAATATATAATAATTTAACAATAATTTTTTAGGGGTTGAGTAGGGCACTAAATGAAATTGATCTTGGAATAATTTTATATCATTTTTTTGTAGATTTTTTTAGTTTATACCGAAAACCTACTTGGTTGTATTTATACAAAATTTTATTCTTCTCGGATGAGAGGAGGGATTTTGTGACCTTATTTTAGTAGATTTATAACATTATAATGTTTTTTAATGAATATAATAAGTTGGAGGTTTGAATGAATTTTTATAGTAGAGGAGTGGAATTCTCTTAAAATTTTGAATATGGAATTCCATCCATGAATTAACTATTTAGCTAGGAATCATAAAAATACCAATTATATTAAAGTTATTATATTGTCTAAATATGAAAAATGTCCTGTTGACAATTTTTTGGGTCATTTTAGCCCATATGTTTAATATTTAGTCCTTTGTTAAGATAATATTTCTCTCAAGTGGTTTAATTCATTTTATTTACATTCACTAATATTTTTGAAAAAAAACTAATTTGAACATATTTGAAATTATAAATTACTCTAATTATAAATATTTAATACATTATTATAAATTATGATTAATGAATTGGTAGATATCAATTAATATTTTATCAACCAGACACGATGAAAATGCATGTTTTTAAAGTGAAAATTTAAAAAATTTGAGATGGTTTTCTATTCAATTTCAATGTGAAATTCATTCCAATGGAATAAATTGGGTAAAATAGTGTATAATTTATCACATTAACCTATAAAACAAATAAATATCTTAATTTACCCATATAAATAAATTATAAAGAAAAACAATTTTGAATTATAATTCAATATTTTCCACTATTCATAATAAATAAAATATTTTAGAAAAACACCAACAATTCACTCAAACCTATTTTTGTCATTAAAAAATAAAAAAGAAATTTTATATTGAAAAATAAAATATATAAAATTTCAAAAACAATTATTTAAAATAGGATCTCTAATCAGAAGTTATAAAACTATTTTTTAAAAAAATAGGTTAATATGTGTAATTTTGGGTTGGTTCTCAGCATATGCCAAAAAAATATATTTCATGAATATAAAAAATATTTGACTGAATATTGAACATTTATATTTAATTAATATAATTTAGAAATTATAATTGATATAATTAATTAATATAAAAAAACTTTTGTGAGTGTAAAAATGTGTTTTTATATTCAATTTATTTTTATATTCATTTCAATTCAATTGGGAACCAATTAAATCACTTTATATATGTGTAAACCATAAATTATCTTCTTTTAGTTTATCATATGAAGGAAATGTAATTTAATAGATATGTCATTAATTATTATATTATATAATAATATTTAAATAATATAATGTTTTTTTTGATAAAACGTTGTCTTTCATGTAATATAAGTTATAAAACATTCATTGTTGTATAAAACACAAACTAACGAAGTAGTGCATTACATTAAAGTTATATCACAGATTAAATTTATTTAAAATAATAAATATAATACAATTTCATGGGATATTATATTCTCTTTCACTCTTGGGGTTTCATTTTATATACACTATCAAATACAATTATCTTACTTTACAATTACCGGGTGTAACATTCTTCCCACAGAAAATAAATTATGACATAAAAATTTAATCCCAATAATTGTAATAGATATTATAATAATTTATATTTTGAAATCTCATATTGTGGGGAATATTACTATCATATCCTCTAAATAATAGAGTACTATATGTTCAAATTTCACATGGAGAAACATATAACTAGTCCTTTAAGTGTAAGAACATTAGTAGCAACTGGAAATATGGACTTGGAGAAAAAGAGTAAATATTTTTATGAATATATTGAGGTAATCAATCATGAATAGGTCAAGGATTAATTTATATTTTAGGGTCTAAAATTAGTAAACATATTATGATTTATAAAACCATGTATACAATAAAAATTAATCTATTAGGGAAACATTTTTATGACTGCTTTCCTAATATTGAGTAATGATATTAGTACCTAATAATATATATTAATATACTTACATGACAAATTTTTATAATCAAGGTATTCAACCTTAATTTTTTATATGAATTTACAATTTATTCATTATAATAATAAATTTATTTCCAAAAATTAACATCGACACATGATGAAATAAAATACACATTTAATTGATTGTAAGGCCCATAAAAGTTTGAAAAGTCTTTCAATTTTCCTATTAATATTCTCTAAACTTAATATGGTTAATAAATTAGTCTATTGACCAAAAAAGTAACACTATAGATTAATCATTAATATTTATTTGTGAAATTATTTGACTAAAATCAATGACATATTAACCCAAGAAATTGTATAGTTCAGTAGTTGGAATAAAACCCTTATCATCCCTCAGTCATGGTTTCAAGAACTTTTTCCTTGTAAAAATTGTTCAGATGTCAACCAATATTATAGTTTTTCCATTTATAAAATGACATTAATATAATTTCTAAAAGAAATATGATGTACATACTTGAAATATATTTAATCACAACCTATCCTTTTAAATATAGTTTCAATAAATCCCAAATATATATACTTCTAACATTTATTTCCAAATGGGTCCTTCCCTGTTCAATATTATGTCATTTTAAAGATTTAATTGACTCTTGTAATTCACATACTACCCAAATTTATAAAAATTATCCTTAAATAGTTCCATGGGATAATTTTTGTTTTCTTCCATCGTACTATGCATTTTCCTCATGAATTATTATCCTTATGTCTTTCTTTCCAACACTTATAACATAACCCCATTCAATAGAGACACATTCTTGAGTGTCTCCTTCAACATTTATTGAATGATGGAAATGAATCCTTGTTTTCATTATAGTGTCCAGCACTCATGCTCTTAGAAACCTTTATCTATCTTGTCTTCTGTTGTTTAAAATTTGGTGAAGCTAAATGTTGTTAAACATATTTCGGGAAAACAGATTTGGAAAAAAAAATGTTATCAATCATTCATATAAACAACCATATGGGTTTCACATATTCACCACCAAATCCTTGACGTTCAATTTTATCTTGACTCCTTCAAGATCTATCCATTGACTATAACCAGAATGTATCCTGTGAGTAATAATAGTCGTAGTGAAATAATTATTTATATATTTATTTTGATATTTAATTAATGAAATATTAATTTAAATATAAAATACCTATGTTTCATCCAACATTATTCATATTCATCACATATTTAAATACATTATAAATTTTTGTAGGAAAATTTGAAATATCCTAAACATATCCATTAGAAGTTCAAACTAGGTGCAATGTATGACTTAATGTCATATGCTAGTTTAAACTCGTTTCATGCCCAAAACACATTATCAAATTTGTTACCCATAGGTACACCTTTTTTAGAACCACATCTAGTTATAGTATCTGTAAAAGGATCTATTTATATGAAACCAAAATAATATTTTTCTAACCAAATCATTTGGATGTTCTTTTATACTTATTTCAAATTAGTCCTGTAGGGTCCTGATCTTTAATCTATAGATTCTTAGAATTATTTCCAACGGTTTCCACAAACCTCCTCTGATACCAAATATATTAATTTTATCCTAGAATGATCAAATCCTTTGTGTACAACCATTACATAGGAATGATTACAAGGAATCAAATCCTAAAAGATATAAAATTTTAATATCCATGGTAAACAATATACAAAGAAGTCGTGTACTATAGTTTAATAACCAAATTACAACATTATTATTATATCATTCTTGAAGAATAAATTTCTTCCATCTAGTTTATCCTTTCATATCATTCTTAGTACACTTCTTTGATTCCTAAGGTAAGGTAAAAAATATGTGTTAGAAAAAATGATCATTAAGGGTAAAGTATAGTGGAATAAATATTTAATAAATGATGATAGTCTACAATTAAATATAAAGAAATGGAAAAATCATGTAATTAATAAACATAATAGATTAAAATTATTTATATTAAATAACTAAAAACAAAATCTATTAAAATATCTTGGTAACACATAATATATATAGGAAGTATGGAAACTGAAACCCCTAAAACTTAATCAATGAAATGATAATGAAATTTACCCTATTTATAAAGTAAAAGTAAAATATCTTAGATAACATTAACAAATTCTAAATAAAGGAAAATTTGAATTAATTTATGCCATGTTTCCTATTTACATGAAACCTTTTCTATCAAGACCATTCATAATATGATTTACAACATACTAGGAAAACCTCAATTATCTTAGGCAAACTAGCTATTTTCATCACATGAGAATACTAATGCATCAAGGGGAAATCTATTACCAGGACCAACCAGTGGTGTACCTTTTGAATGTAATCATCATATATTGAATAACTGATTTAATTTATGAACAATGATTCTTATAAAATATTTTTGTTGAGTAAATGATGTGGTTTTATCAATATTTCCCCAGTTATTCAAATAATTGTCATGTATAAACCATATGTTAACATAGTATATAGTTTGGTAAATAATAATATATATAATAAAATTCATGGATACGTAGGGAAAATTTAATGTTCTATGATCATATGAAATTGTATATTAAAAGGGGATAAACAATGGATTCATGGAAGTGAATTTCAAAAGTATCATTAGAAAAATAAATCATAAAACATATAGTGGAGTAAAAAAGTTGTTTTAATAAAAAATAACCCAAATAGAGTAAGGATAATGGGGTTTTTTCATATATTAATCTAAATACTATAATAAGGTATTATGAAAACATTCATGAGAAAAAATATCCATTTCATTTTGTAAAAAAATTTGAAAGTAAATTTGTTTGAAAAAAAAAATTAAAAAAATTATTTAAAAATTTTAACAAAAACATTCAATGTTATGTTTCATGAAATATAGATAGGAAAATATGAATTTATCATATAGGGTAAAAGGAGAAAAAAATTCATTGTAAAAAGGATAAAAAGTTCCTTGTTTGGAAAGCGACAAGATTATTCCATGGAAAATGTTCATGAAAATAAAAAAAATCATAATATCTTTAATTAATCATTTTGGATGGTTAAAAATAAATTATAATTTTTCTTAGAAACATATTGTTAGTAGAAAACTTGTTCTCTAACTAAAAAGTCAAATAATATCTGGTTTTCTAAATAATATATTAAAAATCATTTCCAGTAAAAATTAGTGTAAAAGAGGTACTATTAAACTGAAATGGTCATGAATAACCGAAGGAGTTTAAAATGGCATGTTTTATTAAATAATTATCCAATAATTTACTCTATTAAAAAATCAACTGTAAATAATCCTTAATAAAATGAGATATTAATGTAATCCCTTGAAAATACCATTACATTAATTTGAGAATCAATCGACGAATATATTATGTCTTACAAATTTAAATAAAAATAATAATGTAGAAATGTATAAATATATATAAATATTTTTTTACACACATAATATTATATTATTAATGATTACAATGATGTAATATAACCCAATGAGAGGAGATTGTGTATGGAATATCATTACCACTTGGTAACATTTAATTCAAATACCCTCAGAATAAATAATTTAAATTCAATCGTGAAATAAAATTAATAATAAATTATTCTGTATATTATAAGTCAATGGGGTATTATCTACACCATATATAAGTAATTTTCTTTAAAACAATAATGAATTCATAAATGAATAGTATTTTAGATGATTTCCATTACAATGGTGGTACCGTTTGAATTGAAAACCACAAAAATAATAGGTAACAAATGAAACAATAAAATACCGTGAAAAAAAATATGTAATGATGTTATATATCAATATGGGGATTTTATACACCACAAGAAAATATGTATGTGGTGAATATGTCATTTATTTCACTAATGTAAAATGTGATATTAAAATCCATTACCTTGTATTTCTATTTAGGATGAATTTCCTTTAACATATTTTATAATGGTTTGAATCATGTCACTCGATTATAAGAGATCCCTAAAAAATGTATAACTTAATATATGATCGTATTATAATTTCTTATTACCTGTTGGTTAATAATAATTCATTATTTTCACTATTTAAGGTATTAATTGTCTAGGTTTTTTAGTATGTTTTTCTGGTTACGTGTTGTTCCTGTTAATTACAAACTTATTTCGTCATTATAAAAATTGAAAAAATAATTTAATTATCATATATATTATGTTTATAAGTATTAATATAAATCAATAATATTTTGATATAGAAAATTAAATGCATCATTCATTGAGACGGTGTGTTGTACATATGAAAGAATAAAACATCCATTTCACTATCACATTTAAAATAATGAAACACACAGACACAAAAATTTATATATATATTAATTATATAATCATATTTATTTCATATATTTTACATATTCTTATTAAAACCATGATTTATATATTCCATGTATTGAATGAACGAGTCACGTCGATTTGAGGAGGCGATAGTCCAAACTTCAACAACTGATGTTATTATATTCCCAAAAAATAGAACACATAATAGTATGTATTTTATAATAACTAAATAAGTATAATTAAATTATAAATATAATATAAAATATATTATAAAAGTGTTTACATTATAATTTTCACCACATGAAATGGTAATGGATGACTGAACAATCGTCGTTTCGTGAGGTGGAAGTCCACCGAACACACAAATTGTATGGTTGTCAACCGTTAGATGGAAGTCTGTATATGTTTATTTAGAAAACATATAGTAAAATCATATCCATATATTTATGATATATAGGATATAATATAATCATTTAATATAATGTGTTTAGTATTTTGAGAAGGAAATAAAATGAAAGTGAATATTGAAGAATGTTACCTCGTTCTAGGTTGCTCATTTGGGTTATACAAAAAGGATTCCCTTGTTGGGTTTTTGAAAAAAGGATGGATTATATATGAGTGTTAGGATTTTGGGACTTTATTTTTTAAGAATTTGGGTGATACAATTTTCTTTAAAAGTGAGAATATGTCATAGGGGTGAGTGCCTTTTTATACTAGAGGAGTTGTGGTATTCTTGTAAATTTTTTAAAAAATAAATCTACCCATGTTTATCCCATTTAATATGGGCCCAATAGTGGAAAAAAATAATTACATGGGAATATGGGGCTTAAATAAAACCATCCACTGTATTTTGGATAATTTTCTATGTCATTTTCTCCCATATTTTAATGGTTTACTCCATTATTAAGCTATTTTTTCTCTTAGTTGTTGTAATTAATTATAATTACATTTACCAATATTTTTGGTCAAAATTTTTATGACCTTATTAGAAATTATATATTATTCGAACTCTGGCCATATTCCATTTTTTCAAAAAACTTTCATATAATTCAATAATATTAATTTAAATTTTATCCATTATATGGGATGACAATGCAAGTTTTTATATTGAAATGTTCGACAATTTAGATACATTTATATGAAATTTCAAATAGGAATTGATTGTAATGACCTAAATTGTAATATGTTTTATATACTTTATTTAAATAATCTTTACAAAATTGAAATCATAATGTAATTTTATAAATAAATTAGATGAAAATGTGTTTTAAATTAGAATTTAGTATATTTTCACTGTTTATCGAAAATAAAATAATTATTAAAATACCAAAAAATCACATTGAAATAACATCAAAATTTATTTTGGAAAATTGAATTTTAATAGTAAGTATATACTTAATAAATTTTACCAAAAATGTATTTAAAAATGAACCATTATTAAAAGGCGGTAAAACTAATGTTAAAAATATAATGGTTTTCTGTATAATATTTTTGTTATTCTCATCTTATGACTACAAAATGCAATATATGAATATAAAAAACATGAATGAATATATAAATTTTATCTTTCATTAATATAAATAAAAAGTTTTTATTAATTAATTTATTAATACATGAACCATTTGGGAGCTTAAAAATAATATCATTATATTCATTCAGTTTTTAGATTTTTTTTAATTAATTGGTAACCAAAAAAATCACATTATGTTGGTTTGAAACAAATATTTTCCAATTTTTGTTATTCCAATTGATAACCACAAGTTTATAGGCATGGTAATATGTAATTATATTAAAAATATATTTTTTATAAGATATTGTTGTTTAGTAAAATCCAGTCTTGTATGTAATGAAAGTAATCGAAGAATGTTGTTATTGCATTTGATAGAAGATAAACCATTACCGTAAGTATTTCACTTGGAGATGATTTTATTTATAATAAAATTTTAATTTCGTTAGTATCAACCATATTCACAACATATCTACTTAGTGTATACACATTATGTATCCAAAACGGGGTGTCAACATATTGTATTATCATTATCATTATTTAATCTAGTGACTTTATATTATATTGCACAATAATTTATTCTCAACATTCATTTAGTTTAATTGATTTTAAGAAAAAATTCATACCTCATATTAATCGATAATATTTATTAAAATGTACAGACTTTTTCGTAGTATACATTATTTTAAAAAAATCTTTTCAATTGAATCTTGTTTTCGTTTCACGAAAAATGTTCAGGAATGGGAATATGAATTCTTATTTACTCATATTAATCTTTAATCCGTGTAAATTTTTTTAAAAAAATGGTATTTGAATAAATAAATTAGTAATGGATTAAAAAAATAAGATATATATAAGTAAATTGATAAGCATAAAAACCCTAAGATATTTTCTTTTGTGAAAAAACTCATTGAGCCAATGAAATAATTCGTAAACCCATAAAAACCAAACAAAACTATAAATGAAAAATACTAACCCCCATATAATGAAATTTGATACCATTTTAAGAAATATTGATAATTGTGTTAATGATACAATACTATATTACTAGATCCCAATTTAACCTATATTAGAAACCTCCATGGTTCACTCTCTCCTTCATTCTTTTAAAGAGAAGGACAATTACACAATTCGTTGTAGATAAATATCAAGACAACCCATTTTATAAACTGTATCAAGATCACCCATCATTTAAGTTGCATTATGATCACCCATTAAATCTATAATTATGAATTACCAAATAATTTTTGGAAATATTATTATTTATCCATTTCATCATAAAACCCTCTACAATTTCTTCTTATCTCATTAAAATAGTTATGGATATCAATAAACCTTTCCTTCTAAAAAAATTAAAAATAAAAATACAAAGAACAAATGGATGAATTATTATCATTGATGGAAACGAGTACATTTTAATGGAATAAAACCACGATATAATGGATTTCATGGTGGGATAATCAATTATTTTTGTATATTTTAATATAGATAATTCATTTTACCCTTTATATATAAATTGAACATGTTCAATATAAAATATTTTAAAATATTCCAATTATAAATCATTAATTTAAAAAAAATAAGGAAAAAATAATTAAAATGTCATTTATATCCACTTAAATACATCAATATATTAAATTTAAAAATATGGTCAAGGCTGAACATTAATTTTATGATAAATATTTAAATCATTGAAAAGCATATTTTTAGTCAATGTTTCGTATACCTTGAGTGTTAATCATCGCATATATTATTTATCATCATTTATAATAAATATTTTTTTATTATTTACATCCTTTAGAAATATTTTAATAGTTAATATTTATTTTAACTTATTCATCTTCATGATTTATTCAGTTAATAAATCATTTAAATTCATGTCTATTATTTTAATGATATTAGGATTATATGTCCAAAATGACATCACTTGGTTAAATATGGTCAAAGGGAACATTATTACATCATAATAAAAATAATATAGATGATATAGTTATAATTTTTATATAATGTTTAAATATTTTAAATTACCAATGAATGATTTTTATGAACAAGTTATTTTATCACATTCAGTATGATTTTAGGCTAGACATACATGGGACTAATATTCGCATTATTCAATGATCATAATTTAAAGAAGGAATGTATTATTTTATTTTTATATTGTTAATATATCTATATATTATTTAAATAAGGTTATATATGTCATCCTGGTTATGTTGTGATTAAAAACTAATCACATCACTTCATGGAGGCTGTAGTCCACACCTATATATGAATGATGTTACTAATTTTAATGGATTCAGAATAAATAATAAAGATATATTATAAGTTTATAGTATTATATTTGTCATTATTTTTCATGACACTAACCATGCAAGGGATTGAGGTGAAACTACCCCAAGCCCACCTCTATAGACCAGGGGATTGTGACAAGTGATGAAGTCACAACATACTTGGGGATTCCTTTTAATATTAACCTATACACACACACACACAACCAAATCAATGCAAAACTACATATGGAAAGGAAACAAGACACAAAAATGGTAAATACAAACCAAAAACATGAATCAATACATAAAAATAGTACAATTAAATGTGTTGTAAAGTAAACAAATAGTGAAAACAGGAAAAGACATGCCCAACAAAAATCTTAAAACTTCTAAGAGAGCCATTCCCCAGGATCTCATATTTTTAGTCAAAGCACCCATGTCCCTAGACACCATTGATGTAATGTTCATCACATCCGTCGTATTGATATGGCATGAAAAATAGGGGAAAATCCCATGCAGGGGTAAGTATAAATGCACTCAGTTAGATTCCCTAAAAAGTATGAGAGGAGTAGTAAGAGATACAACTAAAGAGGAAATCCTAACATTGAACAAGGTACAGTAAAAATAGTTCAACTCAACCAAACAAGAAATTGAATTTAAATTAATTCAAATAAAGGATATTGTAATAGTGAGAAGATGGAATTTTCATCGATTCTTCCCTATCTATATTAGGAGAGTAGACTCATCCAACCATGAGAAGATAGACATAGAAATTACATGGAATAACATGTACATCTTCACCCCTCTGAGAAGGATTGTATCCAAACCCCAATAAGTGGTATCTGAAAAAGTATGTATACATAAATATGCTTAGTCAAATAATACAAAATGAGAGAGTTAGGGGATATCCATGTCACAACACATCATAAGAAAAGAGTGACCAGTAGTACAAGAAGTGACCACCAATGATGCCCAACATCCCAGACGACTTCTCTTAACACAAAGGTCATGGGGGATCAATCACCGCACAATGATTGTATCCTCTTTGGGAACATCATACTCGCCCACATTGTTTAAGTTCACTTCACAGGGATGAATCATAGTGGTGAAATCATTCATATTCCTTGGGAGTCAATTGATACGTCAGACAATGTCTCGTTACTGATATACATAGCTAGATGGTTCAAACACAATGTTGAGGACCCACACGCTATTGCGTCTTGGTGATTCATATCTAGGTCATTGAGGAACTACATCCTATATGGTAGGGGGATTCCAATATAATATAACAGTATAGGGACCACAACCCAGTGAATTAGAGGATTTCAATCTTGTTCATTGAGCACCAATGCCCAAACCAATAGGGGAATTCCACTTAGAAGGCATTGAGGAACTACACTGGAAATCCATTCTAGATGGTACATCTCAAAAAACGTCGGGGAAAGGTGTTGCCCATCCCAGATGGAGGGTAAGAATAAAAATCTCTAAAAAACTTCCTAATCACAAACATTTTTTAACATCACCTAAAAAAGGAATCAAACTCTGAACATCACTCATCATATCTCACAGGCCACTAAAGATAGTACCATCAGGTTCTACATGATAAATACATAAGAAAGAATACTCGAATGCTAAAATTCGATAAAAAATGAATGTGATATGATATATAGAATATTTATTAACTGGTACATGATGCGAATGGGAAATACATAACATGTGACCCCACCTCATTGATCGGCCATGTACCTATCTAATCTCATGTGCTAAACTATGAACAAGTACCCCCTATGAATGACAGTGTGCTCCTAGAGTACATGGAACATGTTTTATCAAAAGGATGATGAGCGCACGATGCTCATCCTTTGTCAAAAGGAGAAAACATAAAATCACTATAATGTCTCTGCAAACAGCCCCAAAAAACAAAATGGATCACACCATTGTGATCCATCTGAAATTGAAATAACGATCGACTATTCATTTTCTCAAATCAGACACCTAGTGGATATGCTATATATCGTAGCATCATAACTGAATTGTTCTTCTTGGGCCCCATGCCTTGATCTCAACATAAATCATACAAATAAAATATTTTTGATCCTCATAAGAAAATATCAGTGATCCTTTATACATTTTTCCAAAATGGACATCCCGTGAATATGACACATTTCACAACAAACACCAAAACTGAGAATCATGGAGCCCAAAATAAAATTTTAGTTTCAACACTGTAAATCAGACATGAATCTCATACCTAAATTTGAGTGTTTTCACACCACCGATGGTGCATCAATCAGAGGTCATATGAAGAAGTTAGGCCCATACAAAAATCCTAAATAATAATAATTACAATATTATAATTATAATAATGAATTTCATGTGACTGAGCCATGTGCTTGAAATATAAAATTTCTAAACTAGCCTCAAATGGTCCGCCTACAACGTATGATCTTATTTATACATGAAGTCACTCCAAACATTCCCTCTATAAATGAATTATGGGAGTTTAAATGTACGCCCAAAGACTGGCTCGACCTGCTCTATCCCAGTCCGCTACGCCTGGGCCTGACACGCTCTGGCCAGAATGACCTGATGCAGCATGGCCTGACATGCCTCATCGAACCCTATCCTACTACCTCATCCAATGTCCTCTGCAACTCACCATCATGGCTGGAACATATCTACAGGATGTCGGAGCCACCCCATGGGCTCTACCAACAACACACAATTCTCCATTGCGACCCCATTATGGTTGTCGCTGCCTAACGCGACCACTAAACACCATCGAAAGCTTCTTCAAGATACCTCACACTAGTGGTCCCTTATGTATACAATTAGGACTCTTCCACTACACAAAACACAAAAAAAAATCCAGATCATGGATCATTGGGTTTCGATCTACAAAAAAACATTTCTCGCTTGATTATTCTCTAATTTTTCGACATGATAAAATGTAGGCATCACTTCCTCTCTCTGCAGAAACACCATCGGTGCCCAATACCCCATATGGTCATTGATATAGAATCATTGGATCATAATCATCACATATCTGCAATTTGGTCGATGTTTTTATGTTGTTTCAATGTGTCTATATGTTTATTGATGAAGAACATGAAGAACATGAGGAGAACACAAGGAATGAGAAATCTTGAATTAAAATGTTCAATGATCATTTAAGTAAGTCCGTAAATTATATATTTTGAAATAGATTAAATGATAAGAAATAAATTTCAGCAAACAAAACATTGATTAGGAAATTTCGATATCCAAATGAAGAATTTATCCTGGATGTTTGATCCATTGTTATTTTTGTCACACTATGATCTAATCAGATCTAAAATCCCATTGCAATCCACCAAAAGATTTGTGTCTATTCTATAATGGAAGGAGAGGGGGAACTCCACTGTCCATGGGAAGAAATGATCCAAACACAAGATCCTTTTTTAAACACCTATTTATAGGATTTTGCAAGTCACTCGTGAATGGTCGCAAAATCTAAACCAACCTCACCCTCTACTTTTTGGTCGCACTATAGTAAAACACTATATTTCAATCTCAAATAACGGTCATGTATTTCCAACATGAGTCCCCGCTCAAACGTTATTTGGAAAAACATCTGAAATAAAATAATTTTCAATATATATTTTATTTATGGTTATGTATTTTGTTCATTTTTCTATAAAATACTCGTGTTGACAAATGAAATTTCCTCCCTACTCTAATAACCATGATCCAAACTCAATTGTGCTCTTGTATTTCTGATCCGAGATATCATTTAAGAGATATCTAATTTCGATTATGTGAATAGTATAAAATATCCATATATTTTTTATAATCAGTAATTCTAGGAACAATAGGACTTAGAATCACACACCGTCTCAGCATCTGGCTCTGGAAATATAAGAAAAAATATTCTAGTTTTTTTAATGGAAACAAATATGGTATCTTCTTTATTCCTCCTCCAATATTTATTCCCTAAATATAAATCTAGGGAAACAACCCCGGATTCTAAAATCGCTCTTATCTATGTACCTCCCTTGTAAACTTCTATATGTTTCCATGTAGGAACAACACATGAACCACAAAGTAATGATCTTTCTATATAGGGCCTTCTCTTATCGATGATGCGTGTTGGATCATGCTTGTATCTCTTTAGTTTGAACACATGGAAAACATCATGCACTCTCAGTAGATATGAGGGTATGGAATGTTGGTAGGTATACTTTAAAACCCTCTACATGATCTAAAACATCCTGATTAACATTGAGGAAAGATTATGTCCTCGGCTGAAACCAACACGCAAGCCCTAATCATATCCTTCATCACATGGATAGTGTGTTCATTCTTCCCATTAGTCTGGGGGTGAAAAGATGTTCTCATCTACAATTAGGTCCAAAAAAACCTCTTGTATTCATCTCCTAAATCATGAAATAAACACATTTCAGGATCGGAGACAAAAATAAATGGAACATCATGAATGAGGATGATCTCTTATAAATACAACTTCCATAATCTCTCTGCCGATCTCTACCCCTAGATATCAAGGAAGTGTTCCATATTTTAGAGATGGTATAAAATTATTTATATGGTTTCATAAACCTTCTCTATACATGGAATCCCTAGGAAGATGTCTATGGATATGTCATCCAATTTACCCATCGCATTTTCAATAGGCTATAACAAACACAACAGATCTTGGTTGTCAGATTTCCCAACTAATAGGCAAGGTATTGTATGATGAACTCAACTACGCTTCATCTCATGTAGGACCCCCAAAACTAATGAAAAAGGGTATATCCACCCAACACTAGGATTTACAACTAATGGATATGTGTAGAACACTCACATCACCTCCTCCCACAACACAACTGGAACCACTGTTTTCCCTTGGAATAAAATCTCATGATTCCCTAATTCATAATACGTATTTTGTGTTTCTATTATAGATATATAATCATGAAGAACCTACATTATTTTTATCCTATCTAGTAATAATTTTTATTCTCAAGGAGAAAAAGAGGCAGTACCATTGACTATAGAAAACATTTACCCACCAACTCCACCAAGGTCACCTGTAGGGAACCTAACTGCACCAAAGCATCCTGCACTGGGTAGTACCTTGATTTTCAACTAAGGCAATCTACTACAAAATTTCCATTTTTTAGATTATAAACTATCTTGAAGTCGTTTCTCTATCATAACTTGATACAACATTGTTGCCTTAGTTTTAGGTCTCTTAGAGGGAAGACGTACCTCAAACTATGGTTTTCAATGCAAAACATAGTGCCCTATTCTAGAAGGTATTGTCTTAGATCACTCATGGAAAAGACTACTGATTATAGAACTATGTATTGAGTCACATAGTTCTATTTGTGTGGTCTTTATCACCTCAACCTGTATTTCAACGGTGATCTCCCAAAGCTACCCATGAATAAGGTAGGTGAGAAAACTCGTCCAATGACATGAATCTTGATATAGAAAGAACATGGAATATACCTTGTATCTTCATCTCTCATGGAAGTAGAGTAACCCCAAACATGAAACTCTACCACACCAACAAGTGGCATCCCACATAAAATAAATGGTCAATAAAAAACTCTACTAGTAATGTCAGGACCTACTCTGACACTCCACTGTACTACCCTTTCATGAACACACAATTCATAAGGACTCATCCACCGTACCTCGATACCATCCTATTTGGGTGGCACTAAATCATCCTCTGGGTTTTCTCACATCAAAAAACTCAATCTTGATTTGTGAAAGAACCCTTTGCCTCATGAATTCAAAGCGACATCTAAAAACATCGACATAAGGTCACACCAACCCCCCAATGCCATCCTGGTAAAATGCCAAGAAAGAATTAGGGATATAAGAGAACCTCACATAGTGTCTTATAAGATCTACCACAAAAAGTAGAAGATGCATAGAGCTTTTATATTATCATATTGTGTTCTATATGATCGTAGACATCCATAGCATGTTGGTACCCTTGGTTTGCACCGCAAGGTCCCAAATCTGGATGTCGTACACCTGGTGGTGGTGGTGGAAGGACCACATAGTGTCATCCACCAACCTAATTTCTTCATGCCCTGATAATACATCCTCCCTAGGGACCACCCTATCCCCTATTGGTCTCTTCCATGGAGGTTCATCTGCTAGCATCCTGAGATGATCAACTTATATTTTTTGGGAATTCTCATTCCATGTGACCTCGCTCATTAAAAGTATATCATCGAACCTACATAGGATGTCTCGGTTCTCTATAATGTCCCTGAACAAGTTCTTGAGTCTGATCATTGGGAGGCATCCTAATCCGAGGTCATAAAAAATGATGTATTCTAGAAGTGATAGTCATTTACGCTCTATTACACCAATTTCCAGCTCTAGTTAAGAGGCACACCACTAATTTATTTCTTTATGTCACCAGTTCTTACTCTAGCACCCGGACATAGGTGGGGATTCACAAGGGTGCTATGGTTGAATAAATATCCCTGCAAGTTCCGTGGTCAATATTCTAATATCACAAGTAGCCTTCATGGTTTATGTTTAGAGAGTAGCTTGTAATGTCTATAAACCTAGCCATGTACACAACCACCATCATCCCTCCTTACTGAAGCACCAAAAAATCCAAAATCCAGATGGATCATAATGAGGGGTAGTACTCCCCAAAAAATAGATTATGCAAGTAAACCGATAAGAGTACTGAAAAATCATGCATTTGAGTGACTAGATTCCACAAACACCCATCTACTCTGTGAAAAATCGACTACCAAAGCCACCATCTGATCCGTTGGTGTACAAACAGTCTTGATGATGTTGCCCACTGACTATAGCCAATCATCTACTACCTAAGGATCTGTCTCACCACAAATTCTCAACAGTCTCTAGCACTGGAACTCAAGGAGTGCACTCATACTCTAAACTTCCTCAACATGCTCTTCTAGGGTTAACTACTTCCCAACAGGTGGAGGTGCAACTACCTACCCACCTAGAGGAAGGGGTCCATATAATAAACCCCGAATTAAGGTCTCACCGCACACATTGTCATTCTCATGAACCTGAGCTGGTATCCTGGATAACTTTATTCATAGAAGAATCTTAAAGACTATCATGAAGTACTCTGGTCAGATTAGAATATATATATATATATATATATATGGGGGCATGATTCCGGAAGGAAAATCAAGTAATCAATCCTATATTATTCATGTACCATTGATCGCTACAAAAAATATCTTAGGGTGTCAAGTCGACAAGTAGGTAGTCCGGGTCCTGGTGAAGGGATATGTTAGCCGCCACATCATCACTAGACTCCCTGGCCCGAGAGCTGCACCCGAGACACTTCACAATATGGCCCAAAACCCAACCAATCCTTTTTTGGGAATGATCAGGACAACGTCCCAAGGGTCGAAGAATCTTTGATACCAATTTTTCATGTCCCAACACATGTAGGGGCTCTATCCACAACTACCCCAAGCCAACCCCTATTGGCCATGGGTGGTGACAAGTGATGAAGGCACAAAAAACCAGATGATGCCTTTTCCTAATAACCCACACACACACACATAGCCCACTCAATGATAAAGTACACAGGGAATAGAAAAAATGATACACTATTGCTATATTTAAACCAAAATAATGCATCAAACATGTTAACAGTACATGTACAGGTTTGGTAAAGTAAAATAAAAGTAAAAATGGAAAAAACCCACCTATAAAGAAATGTAAAATATCTGAGAGATCCCCTCTCATAGAATTTGAGCTATGACCATTGTACATGGTCCATGCACCTATATCCCTATGCACATATGATGTAATGATTTACCTGTATGTTGTCTTCATATGGCACAGTATATGCCGGAAAAGTTCATAAAGGCATGAGAACAAACATACTAAGTAGGACTCCCAAAAAAGGCAAAGGGGGAGCAGTAAAAGATACAACTAAAGAGGAAGGAAGGGGACATAACAAGGTACAAAAAATTATTTAGATAAACCCAATAAGAGAGTGAAACTAAACTCCTCCAAAAAAAATGATCTAAAAATGGTGAGAAGGTGAACATTGAGTAGATTCTTTTCTACCTATTTTAGGATAGTAGACTCGTCCAACAATGAGAATATAGACACTGAAAACATGTGGCATGCCCCATTCATCACTTCCCCTTTAGGAAGGTTATTATTGAAAACCAAAGAAAGGGACTCTAAAATGGGATATATATATATAGTCACATTAATAATCCCAAAAGATAGAGTAAGGAAATATCCATCTCACAACTCATCCAAGATATAGAGACTCAAAAATTTTCAAAATAACCACCAATGATGCCCATCATCCCACATGTCTACTCTGAAGATGAAAGTCAAAAGTAATCAATCACCACACCAAGATAATATCAGTTTTTGTTGGATCTAACTCTCCCCCATGCTTTTAGGAAAAACCCCATAGATAGATCTTTGTGGGGAAAGTGTTCGTCTTCCCTGAGAGTACAATGTTATGTCATTAAATGTATTGTAATTGATTTGCATAGACGGTTGGTGAAAACTCGATGTAGAGGAATGACACTCTAGTACATTAGTGGGATTTTACTCTAGGTCATCGAGGATCAACAAAAAAACCAGAATGGGGATCCCACTCAGATATAAATGTAGAAGAATGAGGCCCAAGTGCATCAGGGGGATTCCACTCTAGATCATCATGGACTCACACCCTACCTGATAGGAGGAGAACACTCACAAGGCTTCATGGAACTACAATGGATATCCCTAAAAGATAGTACCTATCGAAATGCATCGAGGAATGCTTCTTCCAAACCCAAATATAGTGTAAACATGGAAATCAATGATAAACCTACTAGATCATAATCATCATCGGACATCACCTGAAATGTTGTCACACCTGAAACATATCACATCATATCTCACAATTCACTATGAATAGAACCATCACGTACAATACTAAAAATCACACTTGATAGGCTACTAAAATTCGAAAATCTGAGTCCAAGATATGGTGATACATGAGATTGAATAATTATTAAGTGGTACATGGGACATTTTGGGAAAAAAGATGGGTGACGCAACTTCACCTCATGGTTGTGTACCAAGGAATTTTTGGGCACCAAAATACGAATAGGTACCACCTAGGCATGCCAATGTGCTCCTGTAGTGCATTCAAAATCTATCCCAAAAGGTTGATGAGAACTTGAAGCAAATAATAAATCTAAATAAAAAATCATTAATTACTATAATGAATCATCAAATGGACCCATACAACCAAACAGATCACACCATTGTGATCCTTGAGGAAAACTGCACATTATCAACAATTCAATCTCCTGAAACGAGCACCCAGTGAAGAAGATGCATCACTCATCATCGTACATGAATGACGTGTCGTGGAGAAGATGCCTCAATACTAGAATAAGTCATACTAATAAAACCATTTCAATCATCATGGAAGAACACACAGTATCATCTATTCAAGAATCAAAAATAGACGCCCTGTGAAAAAGTCACATTTCAAGGAAAATTCCCAACCCAAGATTCGTGGGGCTAGGATATAAATTTCAGATAGAGAACCAAAAATTATAATCAAAATATTTGAATAAATTCCAGTGTCATGATTATACTTTTCGTGCATTGATCAAAAATTGTAGGCATGAGTTCGAACCCATACAAAAAATCATCAATAATAATAATTACATTATTATTATGATAATATTTTTGAATTTGGTGAAATTGATCCATGATTCGTAAATATAAAATCCCAAATATTATTCCATTGTTATTTCTCAAATTTAGGCTCTTGATGATGTAGAAGGAAAGAAAAATAGACTCTATGTTTATTAGTTATGGATGTTTAAATTTGTGCTTGAAGAACTGGCTGGCCCAATCCACTCTACCTAGGCCCGACATGCTCTAGTCGACCCCACCCAATGCAACATGGAACAACCCACCTCGCTGGTCCAATACCCACCACCTTGGCTCATGTCCTCTACACCCCACTAGTACCACCAACTCCAGGATATTGTAGGCCCCATGGGCATGTGACTCCCCACAGGCTCCACCACCTACACTCGGTGCTCTACCAATGTCCTATAGCTTTATCACCTCCTCATGGCCAGTACCTCCTTTTGTGGACTCCGTGGACCACCGGGCACTAGTCATCCCTTCTTTGGGCCAACAGGACACCTTTAGTGCTCAAAAAATGAAAATATAACCATATCTAGGATCCTCACATCCTGGTATACATATAAATATGCTTCACTTTATTATTCACCATTACTTCTCCCTGAAAAAACATAGGTGTCAATTCCGCTCACCTCTAGGACACCTCCTGTGGCCAAAAAATGAAACCATCGTAGATCTATAATCCTTGGACCTTAAAACTCACATATCTATGTTTCTCTTGGTGTCTGGATATTGTTTCAATGGGTCAAAATGATTAACAATGAACAACACAACGAACATGAGTAGAAAATGAAAAATTGGAAATCCAGAATTAATATGGTCGATGACTGTGTTAGTATGACCATTGATAAAGAAACTAAATGTATCGAAAATGATAAGAAATCAATTTTTTAAAAACAAAACATTGGTTAGGAAAATGTGGAATCTGAAAGAAGAATCCTACTTTGATTTAGAAACCGTCATAGTATTTGCCACACTCTTATCTACTAGGATTTGAAATCTCGTCACGATCAACCAAAAGTTTAGTATTAATTCTCCAATGTATGGAGAGGAGGAGATATGTCATCCTTGAGAGGAAATAATCCAAACCCTTTCTCATTTACATAAAGAAGTATTTATAGGATATAACAATTCTCCCACCAACGTATGCTGATTCTAAACCTCCCATGCCCTATCACATTAGGTCACATTTATGTAAAACATCATATTATGATCCCCACAGTGGTATCCATTTTCAAATCTGAGTCCTAGATCCAATATTATTGGGAATAAAGTCTAAAATAAAATAATTTTATTTTATGATTTCATTTATGGTTAAATCCTCCATTGATTTTTCTAGATGAGTCATGAAAAAACAATTTATTTTCTTCATTTGGTAATCACAATTCTCCAGACTCAATTGTGCTTTCTGATTTATTATTTGAGCTACCGTTTAGGAGATCTCTCATTTCTGTTGCATGCACAGTATAAAATATACCAAATTTTTTTATAAAATATAATTCATGGAATGCTAGGCCTCGGAATGAATGGACGTCTTAGTGTAAGACTCTACAAATATATTTCTAAAGATTACAAGTCTTATAAAGAAAAAACATGTCTCTATATTAATATTAAATATATTAATTAAATCCATCATTATGAACATCAATGAGGGGGGTGATGAAAAAACAAACACATTGCAAAATGGATGTGGTAATGTGAGGAAATATATGTGAAATATGATTTATGATAATCATATTTTTATAGGAAGATATATATCATACTAATGATAATATTTAATCGTGGGTAACGATGATTTTATTGAGGTGGAATAATTAAAATTAAATATATCGGTCTAAAACAATACATCTTCTTCAAAAAAACCTATTGTTTATTATACACAAATACCTAGTATGATGGTTTTTAGATGAATAATGAGACTGTAAGATGCATCTATTGATTTTAAAAATGTATTTCATAAGTTTTTTTGGAATGAAATTCCTCTTGAAGAGTGGAGAATTTAAGAGAAGTGGTGACCTTTTATATGTGTCAGGGTTGGAAAACTTGGAATCATTATAAAAATTTAATTATTTTAACATATTATTCAAGATAAATGTATGAAAAATAGACCGTTTCTGAGTTTTAGATGATTTATGTTCCAAATAAGGAAATAAAATATTATTTATATATAGTTTAAGCCATTTTACCCATTATCCCTTTAGTTTAACCCACAATAACCATCTATTAACTATAACTATGGCAGTGGATTTTAACTCATTTAAATGTACAATATGACCAGAAAACAAGTTTAGAATATTATTTTATATTAATTACTCTACTATAAAATGTAATATTTTTTATAAAAATAAATTAAAATATTTGGTAGAATTTAATTTAAAATTAATCATTTAAAATGAAATGAAATCCAATTATTAAAAAAAATTATTAATATATCGTATTTTACACAAAATTAAACTATAATGTTGTTTAAAATTAAAATAATTATATTATTCATAATATATATGAAATAATGTCACATTGAAACATTTGAAAACAAAAATGTATAATAGACATTTTTTAAATGAAAAGATGACTTGTAATAAAAAAGTATATTTCACTATTCATATCAAAATAAAACATTTCAGAAAAATTATTATCATGTCTTCCTATTCTAACACAGAAATGTTATAATGTGATGTTAGTTTTTTCTTATAAAATTCAATAATTTTGAAATATTATATGAAATACAACCATATTATGTTAGAAAACCCAATTTGATTTAAAATAACGATTTCCCCATTTTTCTAAATATAATTAATATTTTATTATGAATATTACTATAAAAAATATAATAAATTTATATTTATTATAATTAAAAACAATTTATAGTAAAATTGAATCATTTTACCTCTCCCTTTTTATATTGTGTCATCACAATTTCATTCATTACTCATACATATGGGAATATTTTTCCATCGTAGAATATCAAATTCCCATGTTCCTTCTTTGATCATATGGTTATTCCAAGAAAACTATTACTCGATGAATTAAATTTTTACACAATAAATTATCTCTATTGTAAATAATATATATGGTTTATTCATAATATGAATGATTTCTTCCAACTAAACTACTCCATGGATTAAAATTTCAGATAAGTTCATTGTAAATTTTCATTATGATGAAACATGAAATACAATATAAACCAATGATAACCTTAGAGGAAGTTCCAATGAATAGGAAACTCATCCACCATTATCCATGATATCGTACAATCAAATGAACTTCATAAATAATATTCATTTTTTACTAAAACTCCTAACATTTCTTTATGGAGATACATTATGAAAAACTAGATAACCAACCCTGAATGAAATATCTTATCCCTTGTTATCCATAATAATTTTCATCATGATCGTAATTTTCATAATAAATTTCTTAAATATCTTCACCTATGGAATCAATTATTCATTAAATTATATTCCCAATAACATAATTTCTACAACATTATCCCAAATTTATATATAGGAATAATACTTTACACATAATGCATCAAAATTAACCATATGTTTACTGGAATTCAAATGGTTGATATATTATAATATAACTAATTAATGATATTTATTCCAAATTTAATTCTAATAAAAAAAATTTGAATCATGAATTACATGGTAAAAATCATTCAATCTAATGGTCCACCATATTGACAATAAAAATATGTGAAGAAATATAATTAAGATCCCGATGAATTCTAAGGGATGTATGATGAATTATAAGTAGGCATGGGACCATGATATTATTCAGTGGAGAGAATAAAAATTATTCCCTAACCACATAATCCTCGATTCAGTGAATTATTTTATTATAATTTAATAGATTCAAGATTTAAATTTCTAGGTATGGAATAGTTTAGTAGTTTTTAGTAACTATATTACAAACATTGTACAAAAATTACATTGGTAAATATAAAATAAAACATTATAGATAAAAAATAATAATAAAGTATATCCATGAAACACATTCAAATTATTCCTCTTCATAACTGGGGGAAAGAAAACAAAAAATTAGGGCGAGCTAAAATTCTCAGTATTTGTAAGTACAGCAGGAGAAATAAAGATTCAATAAGAATGAATCAACAAGGATAGGTGAACAAATGAGAACAAATTACATTAAAATAAATGGATAAGGAATAATAGATATGTAAATGTATTAAAATATAAATATATTCAATTAAATTTATAATTTTATAATGAAATGAAACCATAGATTTTATCACAGTATGAATCTCATGGACAGGAACTACTGAATCAAAATGAAGGAAATGATTATTTTCTAGACATAATATATCTGGCACATGAAAACCTATGTTGTCAAGATCTATCCATTATATAGTTTAATACTATTGGTAGAAACATATTTTATTTTTTCAACTGATTTATCTCTTGAGAACCTATCGACGCACTGAAGGGATTTCTAAAGTCTGGCCCCACGAATAATTCCATGTCCAAATAATTTCTCATATCGAACTATCGATTGATTTAATAAACTAAATGAATTACAAAAAATACTAATTTAACAAATAATATAGATTTACCATTATTAAATCAAGGTATTATTTGTAAAAATAAATTTTTTTTGACATTGATGAATGAAAATATCATTTAATTATGATTAAAACATTCTCGAGGAAAACAATCTTTAAACAATCTAAGGTGTCCCATTTCACTTTGAAATATTTGAATCATAATAACTATATCATAATTACATTAAATAAAACATATAATATCATGATAATAATTATATTCAGGATATACCATGTCAAGGGGAAGTATATACACCAAAAAATTGAATTAATGCAAAACAAAAAATTAGCCTCAGTGGAATGTAAATTGAGAAGAAATTATTTACCTTTAGTCTGAAAAGTATTGTGTCTTTATATTCCAAAATAATAAACTTTTATTGAATATATAATTTCATAAAAATAATTGTCATTATTATAATTAATTATATTTCACTTATTATATAGTTTTAGATAACTACATAATCAATTAAATTTGTGTCTGGAGTTTTGAACAATTTCTATTCATGTGTTAAAACGAATTTGGTTGGTCGAATAAGGTTTAAGGTATCATTTTATAAACCTCTCATGAAAAATAATCATGATATATTTATCATATTTATACATCAATTATAATTTTTTAAAAAATAATTTTTTACTGTTTTGAAAACGTAAGCAATGTTACTATGAGGAGATGGTAGGTCGTATGCACGCATGATTGACATTCTGATTTTTCAATGATCTTTATGGAAAGATGGTAAGTAAAATTATATATTTATAGAATGATAATTATATCATAAATATAATTTTAATTATTCATATATACCACTATTTATGAATATTGTTATGTAAAAATAATCATATCATATTGAGGAGGCAGTAGTCCACATTTCCACAACAGTATTTATCACATTTTAGTGTGTGAAAAGCTAAAAAATAAAATGATATATTATATATGTAGAAATTTATTTATTTCATGAATATTATATATATTTCAATTATCGAACATAATTTTAATTAAAATCATCCTTTTTTACATTCCATGTATTCCGTGAACGAATCACATCACTTTAGGGTGGAGGTAGTCCATAGTTCCACAATTGATGTAATCGTATTCCAAGAAAATGGAATCCAAAATGGTTTATTATATATAAAACATTTAAAGCATAATTAAAAAATATAAATTAAATATATCATATATAATCATTTTATCCATCGTAATTCTAACCCATGAGAGGTGGTAATGGAAAAACAAACATTTTCATTTCATGAGGTGGTAGTTCGTTGTATGCAAGAATGGTAAGTTCATTACCTATTATAGGGAAGTGTTTGAAAGTGTACTTTGGACCCTTAAAATAATATAGTATCCTTATATATAGGATAATAATGTTTTTAAATAGTCATTATATATGGATGATTTAGAAATAAATAAAACTAAATATCTTGAGGAAGGATATTGAGTCTTATTCGAGTTACTCCTTTTGGTTTTCCCTAAATATGGATAAAATTAAAGGATTTATATACAATGTCATCCTTATGGATTTATGGTGGAAATATTGATTATATTTTTGGATAAATTTTGGTTGAATTTTTTTTCGAGGTGTGAGGAAGTAGGAGGTGTGACTGCCTTGTTATATTGGAGGAGAAGTGACATTCTTGTAAATTTTAGGGAAAGGAATTCAACCAAACATATTCCTTTGAAATGTGGCCCAAATAATGGTCCAAATACTATTAAAGAGAGTGTAGGATCTATAGGTTCCAATAAAATATATATTGGACATGTTTATAAGTCTTTTTGACTGTCATGTTTAAGATTTATTACCTTATTGAACTAATTATCTTATTAATCACTATAATTAATTAGAATCACTTTCACTAATGTTTTCTATCAAAAACCATGTTTACCATATTATTAATTATGAACAATGATAATTAAAAATATGCAATCTGTTTTTCTAAATTCTAATCATAGAAGTGATTGAAATTAATATATATTTATCCCCACAATTATACTAAAAGGGTAGTTCTACTGTACAATTGTTAAAAAAGATTCGTATGTTTTTATATTCAATTTAAAAGTGAAATTTATTAAAATAAATTAATTTGGATTTATTTTTGTATAATTGATCAAATTATGTTTTTATATTAATAAAAACTATAATATATCCTTATAATAAATTAAAAGAATAAGTAGTTTTGAATTATAACCAAATTTTTTACTATTCATTGAAAATGAAACATCTTATAAAAACAAAAAAAAATCACCCAAATCTAATACTTATATTTCTCCTTAAAAAGATTATTTTATTATGTAATAATAAATTTAAAAATGTTTCAAAATTTATAATTAATTTACATGTACCATTAAAAGTCATTAGAAATGATTTTATAAAAAATATAGGTGTTTATGTGTAAATTTGGGTTTATTCTTACCTTATACTTAATTTAATATATTGGATGATTTTAAAAATATTTTATTGGATATGTAAAATATAAATTTAATATATAAATTCTCTAAAGGTGGTGGAATTTAATTGACATTGTGAAATGTGACTAATTGTTTTTCTCAATATGGTGTTTTAGGCACATAATACTAACATAGTATTGTGTGTTTTGCAAGCTATCAGAATAAATAAATTAATTATGAAAAGACAATGTGGTAATTTCCTGGGGTTTTACATTCATTCCCCCTAAAAATATTCATCCTCGATCTTTTTTGGGTTATACGTTCAATAAATTTGTGGGAAATTCTCCTTCATAGAATCCTCTATTTCCCATATTATGTCATCATTTTTTTATTTCTCCAGTGTACCTTTAACAAAATATTTTTCTAATTCCTCAAAATATTCTATATGGTATCAAAAATCTTTATGGGTTCTTTATAGTATAAAAGTTGATTTTCAAACTCTACTTCATCAGTGGTGAGCAATAAAGATAGGTCTTGTAGGTACTTACTTGTCCTAGATATATGGAACACATAGTGTACTTTAGATAGATTTGGTGGCATTTTATGATGATAAATGAAAAATAACACTCTTTCAAGAATACTGAAGAGTTTATGTACTTGGGACCTAGTTTCCTTTTCATAATAGATCAAATAATACACTTCCATGGAGATACATTCAAGAAGCCAAGATATGCCACTTTTAACTCAAAATAATTCCTTTGATTATCATTATAACATTATTGAAATTTATTAATGGATTTAATATGATCGTAAATATACGTTATCAATTATATAATATCGTTAAATAATTCTGGGAATACATATTTAAATTCACCAATTTCCTCCTTATAAGTTGGAGTATGACACCTCTTTCCATATAATGCTTCATACGTCACAATTATAATACTTGAATGGAAATTATTATTATAGGAAGACTCTAAAAAAGGTTTGAATTTTTCCCACAAAACATGAAATTTGAGTTTTCATGACCTCAACATCTCCCCCATTATTCGAGTCATTCGTTCCAGTTGTTCAACATCTTGAGGATTGTAGTCATCTCTCAGATGAAGCTTAGTGTGACGGTCCTTCTGAAGTAATTTTTAGAATTTCAATGTCATAAAGGGGTCTCATTCAGAACAAAGTGATATAGGTGAACCATAATGTACTACCTATTTATTAATATAGATCATTTGGACATTCTAAAGAGTTTGGTATTCTCATATATCAAGGAAATGTGAAGATTTGTTTATGAGATCAATTACAACCCTTATTTCATCATTTTTATAGGAATCCTCGATAGTCCAACGAAAAATCCCATAGTAATATCATTCCATTTAAACATGTATATTGGAAGAGGATTCATTAATCCATTAGGATTATACCTCATAAATTTCATTTGTTGAAAAACTAAACATCTGGAAACATAATAAAAAATTTCTTATTTTAGGATATCACACAAAAAATGATCCTTCATGTCCTAATACATCATTTTTCTAATCTTATGTATAAATAAATATAATATATCATATTCATCCAAAAATTAAATTTTATCTTTGTTATAAATGAAAAATAAATAATTTATTTTAATTTTAGAACACCATCTTTACAAAGAATGAAAATTTTCCATTATAAAATTATTTAAGGTTCTTCTAAAAGTTCTCATCATAATATTGATAATTTTTTATCCTCTATAATAAATAAGGTTTTCACTAATTTGAAATGTGATTTATCTTCCCCCTTATATATTAATTATCATAAAAATTATTACTATATCAATTAATATAGGCTACATCTCAATTTCATTTGGGTCAGAAATCCACGGTCATTAATGCTCAGTGCATCCACACCATTATTTTCTTTCCCTTGGTGAGATTTTATAGAGAAATCATAATCCATGATCAGCTCAATAAATATATGTTGTATCAAATCGATCTATTTATATGATAATTTATATTTCAATCTATTCATAGATTTTTATATCTAAAATATTTTACCAAAGAGATAATGTATCTAAATTTTCAATGTGATGATTACAACAGCTAACTCAAGATCAATGGGTGGATAGTTCTGTTCCCGATTCATCAATTTCACTGATTATTATGTAGTAACATGACCATATTTAATTAGTACACAACCGAGTCCATTATTCAATCCATAATTATATATAACAGACCCATCACTTCTAGATGGTAGAGATAAAATTTGATCATAGACTAATATTTCATTTTGTTCGTCAAAAAATTCTTGACATTACACTTCTCAGAAATAATTAACCACATTATGTGTAACCATGGTTATGTAGTTAGCTAAAACTTTTTGATTGAATCAATGATATTAACCAACCAAAACAATGAAATTTCATTCCTCGATTATGTGTTTTGGTATAAGACATCCCCTTTTAACTTTTTTCATTATTCCATCAACTAATATTCCATCCATAGACAACTTATATCCATGAAAAGAAGCGTCTAGAATATAGAAATCACACTTAGTTTATTTCCAAAATAATTGTTCCATTTTAGGAGTCTTAATTATGATCTAAAAGTTATTTTCATGGTCTTAAAAGGCTTTATAATAAAACCTAATATCATTAATTAATTCAACAAAAAATAATCCAGATATTCCCTGAATACTCTGTTCATTAGGTCCCTAAAAATAGAGGGTTCATTTTTTAATCCAAACGAAATTACTATTAAAATATAATTTCAATTAATTATCTGAAAATGATCCCCTCATATTCTATTCCTTATTCACTATCAATTATTGATACCAATAACAATGATCAATCTTTGAAAAAAATAGGGTTCTCTGAAGATGATCAAATAAAACATCAATTTCAAGTAGAGGATACTTTTTGTAATACCATTTATTTCTCTATAATCAATGAAAATTATAATGGATCTATCATACATAATAAAAAAGATGATGGGGTTATTATAGTGAAGCACTGGGGAAAATAAAATCCTTATTACCCAAATAAACCAGCTTTTTCTATAACTCCACTAATTCCATAGATTATATTATATAGAGAGTAATTGATATTGGCCTTGTATTGGGTATTAAATCAATGGAAAATTCAAATTCAATAATTTTTGGATATCTGGGTAATTCCATTGGAAATACATCAATATATTCCAACACAATAGGTAAATCCTCAATTTGGGGATCTAAGATGCCCAAAATGGTTAAATTCATATGATTGATCACTCTAATTATTATATGGATTATGTTTAATGTTGATGGGGAAGATTATGGCATTCCTTAGCCCTTAGGTAGTGTTGGATTCATCTGTACATGTCATGGATTCATCTAGGGATTCATCTATCATTTTATAGCAATTTGTATGGACTATTAAGAAGAGTTACTAGCAAGGGAGTATGCAATCAGATATGTTGTAAAAAATAACAAGATACCATTGTGGATTGAATATAACTCACAAATTTCAAAAAATTCTTCTAAGACAAGAAAATATTATGTGCCTTGGAAAATTTTACCTCTTTGAGTTTAGTGCCTCAACAATGCTACCCACCTCAATTTGTAAATCTCTCTTGAATAACAAGGGGGATATCAAGTGGTGGATGTGTAGTTAAATAATAAAGTCATGGAAATTGATATGATGTGTTCATTCATGGCCACATAATATTTTGATCTAATGGTGGATGTGTATATACGTGGTGTGGTTCATTAATTCTTATGTAACAATCCATTGTAACCCTTAATCCTTCTTTTATTTCTTATATATATATATATTACGACTAGCTTTTACGGGATCCTTAGATTTTTTTTTAATATACATCAACTATTGTCAATGAGGTTATTATGCCACCATTTATAGGAAAAAATTATCTCATATGTATAATTTATATACATCAATTATACTTTTAAATCAATCAATTAAAACTGGTTAAAAAATGAACTATTTTAGAAACATGTAGAGTGTCAGAAATACGTACGCAAGAGTAATGTGTCCATTTTTCAACAATCATTGTGTAAAGAAAGTAAGTATTAACTAATATCTAAATATTATTCATAATATCTTATGTATCATATTAATTTATTTAATATACTTATATATATTACCCTTGTGATCTATTGATAAAACAAACGACATCTCTTTGTTGAGGTGGATGTTCGCATGACTGGTTTTTTCATTATTTTATTCATGTAAAGGTATGAATATGATAGTTATATTATCATTAAAATTGATAAATATGTTACTAATATCATATTGAAACATTAATTTCCCCATTATATCAATCAATGATCATAGATAATAGGAAAACATTAGATCAGTTTGTGAGCCGGCAGTCTGTCGTACCCACAAATGATGATTTCATATCCTAGTTGATAAAAGAGAAGATGGATTTATGTGATGTTATTAACAAAATAACAACTATTTGTGTGGCTAATAGTGGATTTATTACTTATTAATTATTTAACAATGTATTGTGGATGTGAAAAAATAATCATATTTGAGACATTCATATAAAAACTATAACTCTTAGTTAAAAATCATCCATTTTATTATTCCTTAATGATAATAGGGATGATATTTTTCAAAATAAATATAACCCAAATTTTTGGGAGGGATTTTATGAAAGTATTTGGGAATGTATTTTTTTAACCAAAATGTTTTCTGTTGTGTAAGATTTATAAGAATAGGTGCCCTATTAAATGATAGGGTGGAGGAACTCATGGGATTTATCAATATATAATAATATAATAATATAAATTTAAACCCAAATTATTATTAATGGAATATAATTTATAAAGAAATGATTTTTTTCCATATCATATCCCCCTTTTGTTATTTAATAATTTTTTTGATTTTTAAATAATTTAATAAAATATTTATTCTATGAAATATCATGCTTGTCAAAATTGACATTATTCAATACATTGAAATTTAAAACATCATTGCATCATGTAAAATTTAAAAAAGAACTATATTATAAAATCATAAAAATGTAACTTTCATCTATAAATTCATTGATCACATTTAGTATTTTAAAATATATATATTGTAGAATTGTTTGATAATTTGTTTTATTTTTCCAATAATTGAATTATTACTACATATTTGTTCAAGAATGATTTAATGTAATTTTTTCTTTCCTTGAGATAAAAAATAAATAAACATTGTGATGATAAAATTTTTTGAAATCAAAATATTATTTATAATCAAACATATCCTATAGGGGAAACCATATTAATAATAAAACACTTGTTAATAAAAATGTGTGTTATCTATGAGTTTTCATTAAATAAAATATTATAATGGTTATAATCATATCAATATTAAAAAATGAAAATATAAATTTAGAATCATTAATTTTGGTCGATAATTTCTCATAAAATTAATTTTTTTGTGTTTTAGGGTCATTTTATAGTCCTCATAATTTTATATTCACCCATAATTACCCGTTTTAATCTTTAACAGGTAATAAATAATTCATAGTTAATTAATCATATTGTCAAAAAAAATTAAAAAGTAATATTTAATAAATTTGGACCCTCAAATTCAAAATATGATATCATTTTTTCAAAATTTAATTCACAGTATCCAAATAAATTAATTTACAACCAAACAGAAAATCAAAATGAAAAATGACTTTTCAAAAAATGGTATATTTCTTAAAAATTATTTTGTAAAAAAACTATTAATTTATAATATCCATTTAAACCACTAAAATTGGATTATTAAATTTCAAATTTAACTAATTAAAATTTTAAACTATTACAAAAAATTGTTTTTCCTTGCCAATTCATTAAAATAAAATACATTTTTTTAATAAAAAACGTTATTTATCACTATTCAGTGGAAAATGTATATTTTCAAAAAATTCTAAAACATTTATCCTAACATAGTTATTAAATTAATAAGTAAAAAAATTAAATAATTTTTATATAATTAAAATTCGAAAATTTAAATATAAATCATTATATATAACTTTATAAAAAGTGGATTAATAAAAAAATATATTTTTTTGATTTTATGATTTACATAACATTGTAATAATGATTTAAACTATTTATTTCAATGATATTAATATGTAGAAATAAATTATTCTATAATTACATGGGTTGTTACATTATAACAGTTTTGGGGATTACAAACACGGAATTTTATTCACTTGTTAAAAAAGTGGGGATACCTTTCCCTCATTGAATTTTTAGATTCCCATTTTACTTATTCAAAAATATGGTTTTTCATAGAGCCTAAATATAATTAATTACCTTAATTTAGAAAAATTACTTCTTTATTCATGATTATGTATATTATTTTCTTCATGGGAATTTTTATCTTCCAACTAAACAATATCAGGACTGAAAACATGAGATTTATTCATAATAAGGTGTCTTATCATTTAAACTGTAATCATATTATGTACCTAGGTTAAACTCAGAGTCAATGATAAATAGTATAAACATCTTCCAAAAATCACTTATATTTCATATATTCAAAATAATTGTGGAATTATATCTCCAAACATACAAAAATGGATAACAGTTGCCCATGGTGAAATTTTTATAAAAACATTATCACCAACCATGAATGAATGGTCTCTCCTTATGCTTTCAAAATAACTTTTTTTAGAGCTGGTTCCCTAGAACCATCTTCTGTGTATAGTATTATTACATGTGTTTTTATTTTTTAATTATAATAAACACCTTGTCAAATCATGATCATTCTACTTCATAACATAGTATGTGATAATGTCAAAAGAGTATTTGTCACACTAAGTGATCATAGAAGTTCCCTACTATGATGGGAACCTGTAATTTCCACCAGTGTAGTTTTACATATATGTTATATAGTTGGATTATATAAATTTTGAATAATCATTCAACGGGATATTAGGGGATGACACTCATATGACATTGAGGAACCTTCTTAGGCGTAAGACCTTAGTAATATCCTTTATATGATATTATGAGAAAGAGACCTCATAGTAAAAAATACATATCTATATGTGGCATTTTATTTTTCTATTTTAATATTTTTTATTGTTCCTCATTGTATTATTTCATTATTAATGATAATTATGAGTCACATTAATTTATGTAGTGATGAAAACCATGATTACATATGTACTAAATGAGGTAGGATATGTTGGGGTGTTAAGAGTTATATTTCATTAATCAATAACACAGGAAGGGATTTGAATGTTATTTTCTATAACTATAGTTGATATCTCCTGACAATTTATAGAAATTATATTGCATAAATAAATCAATTTCCATGGTGTTCTATATGAATGATTGGTTTTATATATTCAAAGAAAGATTCATTGATATCATCGGTCGATGGAATCCGTCTGAAACATTCTTTATTAGATGAATCCTGATAAAAGGATTATATTACATTGTGATCATCTTTATAAGCTATTATTTCATTACAAATTTAGCATCATTCTGTAAGACATCCATGGAACTTTTCTAGACACCAACCTTAGTGTTTCGGCTTCATCACCTAATGGAACTAGGAAAAGAGGCCTAATATAAGGCCCCAGCCTTAAAACTTATTTAATCTTGAGTTAATACAAGATTACACATTGAGGATCTTTTCAGGTTTAGAGTTTTAGAGAATTACGTCATAAAACGTTCATTACATTCCACATTTAAACAAAGTGGTTACATAAAAGACAGGATTCATTCTTCCCATTAACAGAAACATATTTAAAATAAAACTTGGATTCTTTCTTGACACATCCTTGACACTATCATCACATCACGTACCTTTCCCCTGACCTGTGAAAAACATTTCAAAAACTTGGGATGAGCATAAAAATCTCAATATGGGATAAAAAAATATGGAAAGGAAACATGAGTTCATATATACATAAGAATGAAATCATACTTTACCCATAAAACATAGTCAAATTAACATACCTCATCAAATCATGAATAAATCATAGAAATCATAAGACATAAAAGTTAACTTGAGGCATTCATAACATTCTTATGTAGGGAGTAACCCTCTTGGTTACGTTTTGGAATACCCATCACAGTATATTCCCTAAATCAATTCGTAGAAACCTTAACGTTTCACTCCTTCGCGTTACCCAATGCATTGGATAGCTATATCGGGCTCACCCGCCCTTAGTTTTATCACGGAACCACCCGTCTTCATAATAATGCCCAAGAACCATAACAAAATCGTATCACATAAAACATGCATAAAGGAAACATAACATTTCCACATTTCAATCACAAGATATGAATAAAACACATTGATATAATAAAAACATTATGAAAACCATTTTCAATACCAAAATAAAAGAAAAGTAAAACATGGTATTTATTTTTCTTTTAAAAAGATGGTATGGCTTGTAGAGGAAGCCGAAACTCAAATAATGGTCACGGCGGCGAAGAATCCATTGTCGCTGCATACGTACGACAAAAACATTCCCCTTTGTCATTTAGTAAACGCTTCGTATAAAAAAGATTCCTTTTGAATAAACTTAAAAGTCAAAGGGTTTTTTACACCATATAAAAGAAGGTTGTGTATAAAACAAAATATGTCTCAATGAAAGGAGATTGAGACGAAGTCCCATACAAAGAAGGTATCCTTGGTTTAAGGATAAATCAATTACATAATTATGTGTGACAGACGAATACACCAAATATAAGTGGATATTAAGTGTAAAATAATCAAAGGTCATTCACACATATTCAAAGGATTACATAATCAATAACTACATGTTGAACCCAAAGAAATCAAAATTGGGTTAAGAAGTTCCCTTGACAGCCTAATGGCGTCACATCAAAATGAGTTGATGAGAGATAAAAAGTGTATCTCATCACTTGGACATAAAATTTACATCAATAAAGATTTATGAGAACATATCCCAACATAACAATATGTAATTTAAAAGACCCAATAAAAGAAGTCTTTTAAAAAGAGGAGGGTGAAAGGTTCCCTTACCGACTTGGGTATCATTCAAAACATACACCCCATGAAAGAAGGACAATACATCATTGATGTAAATACTGATAAACGAAAGTATATTACACAAATAGTAGAGTAATGGGCAGTACATACACCACTCAAAGGAAATTGTGGCAAATGTAGCATAAATCTCACAGGAATAAAAGTGATATGAAAAATCCCTTACGAAAGCTCGGCAGCCTAACAGCGCCACTTAAAACTTCCAAAAATGGATTGGTGAGATAAAATAGGGTATCTCATCACATTACAATAAAATGTACAGCAAGAGGAATATAAAATAACATCCCCCATCATAAAAAAGAGGAGCTTAAAAGAAGTGACATAAAGGAGAGTACTTAAAGAGAGAGAGAGAGGTTAGATCTCTTACGAAAATTCGGCAACCTAACGGTGCTACTCAAAACTTCCGAAATGGATTGATGAGAGAGAATAAGGTATCTCATCATAAGAATATAAAAATTACAGTAATAGTAATATAAAAGAACATCCCAATCACTAGAAAGATGAGCTTAGAAGGAATGAAATAAAAGAGTGTACTTAAAAAGAAAGAGAGGAGTAGGATCCCTTACCTCGGGTCCGACTTGACTCGATCGTTCTTTAACGTCGTGAATAATAAAATTGAGTTAATTTCTATTTTTTTAAGAACATTTTCAAGTTAATTATTCCTCTTATATCACTTATTTACATTTTATAAACATTATGTAATCATTTAAGTAAGTAATGTTTGTTTTGTCGATATTTGGTTCTTAAGTCGAAAGTGAACTTCTTACAATTACATGTTCTTCGTGTGGTCAAAGGATATTTATATCCGTAAAGATATTCCTGATTTTTATATCATATATATCATATATATCTAGAATATACATGTATTTATAATATCACATAATCATTTATAGGTAAGAAATGAAATGCACCGTTCATGGAGACGGTAAGCCGTACGTACGCATGAATGCTACTTTCATTTCTTTGTCATATTAATGGAATTAAAACTAAATGAGAGGTATGTATATTTTAATTCCATAATTATATTCATCATTTAGATGTATCATTAATCATATATATCCATTATATACCTGTACTTATAATAGTACATTACATTTGGGGATAAGAAATGAAATGCACCGTTCATGGAGACGGTAAGCCGTACGTACGCATGAACGCTACTTTCATTTCTATCTCATAATTTAATGGAAATAAATAATAATGATATAGAGGTATATTAAAATTCCAGAATAACATCATATATAATAACATTAAATCCATCCTTTATACGTCCCACATATGGTATTAACGAATCACATCACTTTGAGGGGGCGATAGTCTGCACTTCCTAAAATGAAGATATCGCGTATACCCTTAACGGAAGCCATAAAGGTAAGACACAAATGAAAAATAAAGAAGCTTAAGTATAACATAAACATATTATATATCATATATAAATATAGTTACATCTTAATGGCCACCTTTGAAGGTGTTATATGAGTGTTGAACAATCATCGTTTCGGGAGGCAGACATTCGCCATCCACGGAAACAGTATGTTCTTTAACCATTAGATGTAGGTGTGTGTAAGTTTAGCTCGAATCCTTATTATAACAACATCCTAGTATATTTAAGAGACTGGAGTTGTTACAAAAGAAATTAATAAAATGAGTTTAGGGGGTTGGAGAGGCAAAATAAAACAAAAGGACTCAAGTGAAGACATTACCTTAAAATCTGGTAACTCCCTTTGATTTGAGCTCAATGGCTTCCTTGGGAAGAATTATGCCCAACGTGAGGCTTCAAGGAGTAATAGAGGGAAGTGTAGAGACAAAATGGGTGGTGGTTGGCCGATCCAAAGGCTTTGGGAGTGTGGGTAAGGAGGTAGAGGTGGGGGCATTTTATAAGAGGAGAGGAGGGGCACTCTTGGAATGTAAAGAAAAGTCACTTTATTTTAAAATTATATTCGGATTTAAGAGGTACCACATTGATATAATTCGAGGATAAAGTGATAAGGGTTCTAAATCCACTCATCCAATAAGTTTTGGACATGTGTAGGTCTTATATATTACATTATCTTTCCATTTTATTTAAATCGTTAAATAATGAGGTCATCACTGCACCATCATGATGTCATAAATAATTTAATTTATTTAATGTCTAAAAATTATACAAATAATACTATGATGTAGGAAATAGTTTTATATTTCCAATGAATATTTATAGTCAAAAATCTGATTTGTATAACCCCATGTAAAAATTGTTTTAGTAAAACATTTCATGTTTGTCTCACTTTTACTTTAAATTTAAATAAAAAGATATTAATGTCATTTTCCAACCAAAGTGGCTTCATGGGGTCCCCAAGTTGACCCATGGGTTGTCTTAGTCGAACATGACACATCCAATGAGGTTAGTAAATGTGTCATGTTCATTTCATATTATTAAAACATTATTTTTACCTTAAACTACAATAATTACCTCTAATCACGATTAAGAACTTAAAAGTTACTATTCACCAAAAAATTATTTTAATCTCATTGAACCAAATTTTACTTCTTAATGACAACCATGTATGTTTTATTTTTGAAATTCAAAACACAAAGATGGAAAATTTTCATTTAAACGGAAAATCAGTTTTTATAAGTACCACTTAGTGGTTTCACTATTCATCAAAAATTGAAGTTTTTCAGAAAATTGCCAAAAATTCACCCTAAGCTATATTTGATATTCCGAATTCAAAAATGAAGTTTATTTTACAAAATTCAAAACATATAGGTTGCATTGATTAATTTAATAATCAATTCCCACTGTCAGAGCAAATAGCGTGTTTTTATGAAACAATAAGTATCAAAAGATTAACACTAGTTTAAGTCTGATTTCAAAGTGAAATTAATTACAATGACCACTATTGGATTTAATGGTAAAAATATATTCTAATTTCACTTTAAAACCAATTCAAAATATAATCTAATCATATAAATAAATTAGATTAAAAATAGGTTTTGAATTAAAATACAACATTTTACACTATTCCTAAAAAAATGAACTTTATCGGAAAGATACCAAAAATTTACACAAAGTAAATTTTGATGTCCAAATTTTTAAGAAGAGTTTTATTTGGTCCAATATAATGTATAAGAGTGAACAAAACTATATTTAATGACGGTTCGCCATCAAAAGGCGATAAGTGAACCTTTAGTGAAAACTAGGGCATATACGCCTAAAATTGAATTCTTTCCGTATTTTAAGACTTTATCTTTTATTGGATATATGTAAAAACATTTAAAAACATATATAATCATATTTTAGTTATTTCTATCCATTACCACCAATACAACGGCTACATGTTAACTACCATTTAAAATAATATTATTTTATTATTAGAGGGCAACGTAAGATTCCCAAGAAACTCGTTGTTGCGTGTTGGGTACGCCATCGAGCATAGCGTCCCCTTTAAAGTCATATTAATATGTTATTCACAATATGGATAAATATGAAAATGTCATATTCTTTATTTACCTGGGGTGTTACATCCTTCCCCCCTTTGGGAATTGCGTCCTCGCAATTTTTAAAATTGGGCTTGGAAACATCCTTGAAAGTCCCACATCAGAATAAGAGTCAGTAAAACAATCATATTAAAATAAAGAAAGATAAGTACAAAGGTCACCCAAGTTAACCCACACTAGGATTCCAAGTATGAAAATATGGACATGGAGGAAAAAACAAAGGGTCATGTTCTGATGGAGAGTGATAGTAAACATGTCTAGGAGAAAGTTAACCATAAGAAAATCACAAACTTGTGTTGGGTTAAACGGTATTCGATTCCCCAGTAGGAAAAGTTAATAGACAACATTTTTGTTTTAAGTTAATTTTTATTGAGGAATTTATTCATAAGGAAACATAATCACTTATAATGTTGACTTTCAACTTTTACTAGATTCCTTAATCAAACTCATATTTTCTCCAAAAGATGAGTATTTAGGAAGACTTATTCGCATTAAGAGTACTATAATCAATTTCTAGAGAATCACCTAATCCATAATAGAGAACTATATACCTCCCATGTATTTAGACTCTAACCAAAACCAAAACCAAAAAGGTTAGTACATGATCAGATAATCCAATAAAGGATAAACCTTTATAAAAAGAAAATCTATTATTAATCTCCAAAAGTTTTCCAACAAAACTCAAAGTTCAACGAGGACCATTCAATAAACAATTTGTCCATAAAATTCTTCAAAGTAAACCAAACTAAGATTGAAACCCAAATATTTGAAGGATTTAGTCACATAGTCTACCATGTTAAATTGTATCATTTATCTCCAAACCACATCAGTTTCTATTAATGTCTCGTATTGAAAAGTAATTAACCTAATCAAATATCCTCCAAGATAGGTTAATAAATTCCCATAGATAACCCAAAATCATCTTACTCTTAATTCATAAAATCAACTAACTAAAAAGAATCAGTCAAACTAACCAGGGACTTCATGTAGTCCAGTGGTAGGTGATAAATACCAGTCGCACTTTGGTTGTGGGTTCGATTCCCGCAGCTTTGTCTGATGCGACGGGTTGTCACACGGTCTGCAAGTTGTCCTTTTTCCAAAACTATATAATTCTCAAAACATTTCCCAAAACGAGAGAAAATATTCAAAAATAAACATAACATATTTTAACCTCAAGTTTATCTCATGCCTTTCATTTTCCATCATAACATATAATAACCCATAATTACCTCAAAAGTAAGGATCATATAAACCCTAATGGTTACCTTTTTAATTATTACCTGAACATCCACATCGATTGGTCATCTCGTACATGATGCATTATAGAACATACCAAGGTTCAAGTGGTTGATCATGAGTCCTTGATAGTTGGTTTAGAAAAAACACAAGTTTCCTCATTGAATACCCCATTTCATCCAGTCTCTTAATCAGAGAACCACCACAGTTTCCTTCAAACCAGTTGTCACTTTCGTGCCTGCTAGATCCTTCCATTTACTAAAACCAAAAAGGTTAGTGTGATTATATCAACATAACCATCATGTACTAATGAGGAAGATAAAAACTAAGATATACTTACTCATTCACTTTATCTAAAACCAGGATTCTTTCTGAAATCCTAACCATTATGGTAATGTCACTTATGCTTAAATAATACCCTAACCTCTAAAGTTATCTAAACCGACCTTTGATACCAACTATAAGGCCCCAGACTTAAACCTTATTTAACGTTGAGTTAATACAAGATTACACATTGAGGATATTTTTAGGTTTAGATTTTTAGAGAATTAGGTCATAAAACTTGCATTACATTCCTCATTTTAACAAAGTGGTTACATAAAAGACAGGATTCATTCTTCCCATTAACGGAAACATATTTAAAATAAAACTTGGATTATTTCTTGACACATCCTTGACACTATCATCACATCACGTACCTTTCCCTTGACCTGTGAAAAACATTTCAAAAACATGGGATGAGCATAAAAAGCTCAGTAAGGGATACAAAAATATGGAAAGGAAACATGAGTTCATATATACATAAGAATGAAATCATACTTTACCCAAAAAAACATAGGCACTTTAACATACCTCATAAAATCATGAATAAATCATAGAAATCATAAGACATAAAAGGTAACTTGAGGCATTCATAACATTCTTACGTAGGGAGTAACCCTCTTGGTTACGTTTTGGAATACCCATCACATTATATTCCCTAAATCTCTTCGGAGAAACCTTAACGTTTCACTCCTTCGCGTTATCCAATGCATTGGAGAGCTATATCGGGCTCACCCGCCCTTAGTTTTATCACGGAACCACCCGTCTTCATAATAATTCCCAAGAACCATAACATAATCGTATCACATAAAGCATGCATAAAGGAAACATAACATTTCCACATTTTAATCACAAGATATCAATACAACACATTGATATAATAAAAACATTATGAAAACCATTTTCAATACCAAAATAAAATAAAAGTAAAACATGGTATTTATTTTTCTTTTAAAAAGGTGGTATGGCTTGTATAGGAAGTCGAAACTCAAATAATGGTCACGGCGGCGAAGAAGCCATTGTCGCCGCATACGTACGACAAAAACATTCCCTTTTGTTGTTTAGTAAACGCTTCGTATAAAAAAGATTCCTTTTGAATAAACATAAAATTCAAAGGGGTTTATACATCGTATAAAAGAAGGTTTTGTATAAAACAAAATATGTCTCAATGAAAGGAGATTGAGACGAAGTCCCATACAAAGAAGGTATCCTTGGTTTAAGGATAAATCAATTTCATAATTATGTGTGACAAACGAATACACCAAATATAAGTGGATATTAAGTGTAAAATAATCAAAGGTCATTCACACATAATCAAAGGATGACATAATCAATAACTACATGTTGAACCCAAAGAAATCGAAATTGGGTTAAGAAGTTCCCTTGACAGCCTAACGACATCACATCAAAATGAGTTGATGAGAGATAAAAAGTGTATCTCATCACTTTTACATAAAATTTACATCAATAAAGATATATGAGAACATATCCCAACATAACAATATGTAATTTAAATGAACCAATTAAAGAAGTCTTTTAAAAAGAGGAGGGTGAAAGGTTCCCTTACCGACTTGGGTATCTTTCAAAACATACAACCCATGATAGAAGGACAATACATCATTGATGTAAATACTCATAAAAGAAATTATATTACACAAAGAGTAGAGTAATGGGCAGTAAATACACCACTCAAATGAAATTGTGGCAAATGTAGCATAAATCTCACAGGAATAAAACTGAGATGAAAAATCCCTTACGAAAGCTCGGCAGCCTAACGGCGCCACTTAAAACTTCCAAAAATGGATTGATGAGATCAAATAGGGTATCTCATCACATTAAAATAAAATGTAAAGCAAGAGGAATATAAAATAACATCCCCCATCATTAAAAAGAGGAGCTTAAAAGAAGTGACATAAAGGAGAGTACTTAAAGAGAAAGAGAGAGGTTAGATCTCTTACGAAAATTCGGCAGCCTAACGGCGCTACTCAAAACTTCCAAAATGGATTGATGAGAGAGAATAGGGTATCTCATCATATGAATATAAAAATTACAGTACTAGTAACATAAAAGAACATCCCAATCACAAGAAAGTTGAGCTTAGAAGGAATGACATAAAAGAGTGTACATAAAAAGAAAGAGAGGAGTAGGATCCCTTACCTCGGGTCCGACTTGACTCGATCATTCTTTAACGTCCTGAATAATAAACTTGAGTTAACTTCTATTTTCTTAAGAACCTTTTCATGTTCATTATTCCTTTTATATCACTTATTTACATTTTATAAACATTATGTAATCATTTATGTAAATAATGTTTGTTTTGACGATATTTGGTTCTTAAGTCGAAAGTGAACTTCTTACAATTACATGTTGTTCGTGTGGTTAATGGTTCTTTATATCCAGAATGAGATTCCTGATTTGGATATCATATATATCACATATATCTAGAATATACATGTATTTATAATATCACATAATCATTTAGAGGTAAGAAATGAAATGCACCGTTCATGGAGACGGTAAGTCGTACATACGCATGAATGCTACTTTCATTTCTTTGTCATATTAATGGAATTAAAACTAAATGAGAGGTATGTATATTTTAATTCCAGAATTATATTCATCATATAGATGTATCATTAATCATATATATCCATTATATACATGTACTTAGAATAGTACATTGCATTTGGGGATAAGAAATGAAATGCACCGTTCATGGAGACGGTAAGTCGTACGTATGCATGAACGCTACTTTCATTTCTATCTCATACTTTAATGGAAAGAAATAATAATGATATAGAGGTATATTAGAATTCCAGTATAAAATCATATATAATAACATTAAATCCATCCTTTATACGTCCCATGTATGGTATTAACGAATCACATCACTTTGAGGCGGCGGTAGTCCGCACTTCCTAAAATGAAGATATCGCGTATAACCATAATAGAATCCATAAAGGTAAGCCAAAAATGAAAAATACAGAAGATTAAGTAAAACATAAACATATTATATATCATATATAAATATAGTGACATATTAATGGCCACCTTTGAAGGTGTTATATGAGTGTTGAACAATCATCGTTTCGTGAGGTAGAAATTCGCCATCCACGGAAACAATATGTTGTTTAACCATTATATGTAGGTGCGTGTAAGTGTAGCACGAATCATTATCATAACAACATCCTAGTATATTTAAGATACTGTATTTGTTACAAAATAAATGAATAAAAATAGTTTAGTGGGTTGGAGAGGCAAAATAAAACAAAAGGACTCAAGTGAAGAAATTACCTTAAAATCAGGTAACTCCCTTTGGTTTGAGATCAAAGGCTTCCTTGGGAAGAATTCTGCCCGAAGTGAGGCTTCAAGGAGTAATAGAGGGAAGTTGAGAGACAAAATGGGCAGGGGTTGGCCGAGCCAAAGTCTTTGGGAGTGTGGGTAAGGAGGTAGAGGTGGGGGCCTTTTATAAGAGGAGAGGAGGGGCACTCTTGGAAAGTAAAGAAAAGTCACTTTATTTTAAAATGATATTCGGATTTAAGAGGTCCCACATTGATATAATTCGAGGATAATGTGATAAGGGTTCTAAATCCACTCATCCAATAAGTTTTGGACATGTGTAGGTCTTAGATATTACATTATCTTTCCATTTTATTTAAATCGTTAAATAATGAGGTCATCGCTGCATCATCATGATGTCATAAATAATTTAATTTATTTAATGTGTAAAAATTATAAAAAATACTATGATGTATGAAATCTTTTTAGCTTTCCAATTAATATTTATAGTCAAAAATCTGATTTGTATAACCCCATGTAAAAATTGTTTTAGTAAAACATTTCATGTTTGTCTCATTTTTACTTTAACTTTAAATAAAAAGATATTAATGTCATTTTCCAACCAAAGTGGCTTCATGGGGTCCCCAAGTTGACCCATGGGTTGTCGTGGTCGGACATGACACATCCAATGAGGTTATGACATGTGGCATGTTCATTTCATATTATTAAAACATTATTTTTACCTTAAACTGCACTAATTACCTCTAATCGCGATTAAGAACTTAAAAGTTACTATTCACCAAAAAATTATTTTAATCTCATTGAACCACATTTTACTTCTTAATGAAAACCATGTATATCGGTTTTTTGAAATTCAAAACACAAAGATGACAAAATTTCATTTAAACGGAAAATCAGTTTTTATAAGTACCACTTAGTGGTTTCACTATTCATCAAAAATTGAAGTTTTTCAGAAAATTACCAAAACTTCACCCTAAGCTATATTTGATATTATGAATTCATAAATGAAGTCTATTTTACAAAATTCAAAACATATAGGTTTCATTAATTAATTTAATAATTAATTCCCGCTGTCAGAGCAAATAGCGTGTTTTTATGAAACAATAAGTATCAAAAGATTGACACTAGTTTAAGTCTGATTTCAAAGTCAAATTAATTCCAACGACCACTATTGGATTTAATGGTAAAAATATATTCTAATTTAACTTTAAAACCAATTCAAAAGATAATATAATCATATAAATAAATTAGATTAAAAAGAGGTTTTGAATTAAAATACAACAATTTACACTATTCATTAAAAAATGAACTTTATCGGAAAGATACCAAAAATTTACACAATGTAAATTTTAATGTCCCAATTCTTAAGAAGAGTTTTATTTGGTCCAATAGAATGTATAAGAGTGAACAAAACTATATTTAATGATGGTTCGCCATCAAACGGCGATAAGTGAACCTTTAGTGAAAACTAGGTCATATACGCATAAAATTGAATTCTTTCCGTATTTTAAGCCTTTATATTTTATTGGATAAATGTAAAAACATTTAAAAACATATATAATCATATTTTAGTTATTTATATCCATTACCACCAACACAACGGCTACATGTTAACTACCATTTAAAATAATATTATTTTTTTATTAGAGTGCAACGTAAGATTCCCAAGAAACTCGTTGTTGCGTGTTGGGTATTCCATCGAGCATAGCATCCACTTTAAAGTCATATTAATATTTTATTCACAATATGTATAAATATGAAAATGTCATATTATTTATTTACCTGGGGTGTTACACCTAAACGGTCACAATTTAAATGGTAAATACCTTTTATATTATTTGAATAAATAATATTTAATTCAAAGTCACATGATAGGATCCTCTCATGAAATAATAATATTATTATTATTATAGACACAACATTTTTTAAGGGATTAAATAAATAAAAAAGTGAAAATTTTAAATTATTTATTTCTAAACCTAGTAATATATAAACCCAATAATTTTATATACATAGAGAGGTAATACATTCTTTTGTAGTGTACAAAAAATCTGGTGAATCCTTGTGAAGCCTTAGAGAGCCCATTCTCTAATAACACTACCAAGAATGGGGTACCATATTCGTACACCTCCCAGTCCCATGTATTAAGAGATCAAAGAGAAGGATTTAGCAGAAATTATCATTGCGGTTAAAGGAGAATGTTTGTTGTGATGTGATCTTCTATCCTAGAAATAGTTGATTACTATGATGGAATTAAGAGATTTCCGAAATTGGAGTGGATCACCACAAGAGGGAATATTATCTTTTATTTTTCAATGAAAAATGGTAAAATTGAGGTCAATTTTCAGATCTGTCAATGAAGAAATAATTTCATGGAATGTAATTCACCAATTTCATAAGATAATTATAAATAATATTTTATGATCTTGAATTTTATTTTTGTGTTTTTTCCCTTATATATTTTCATTGATTCAATTAATTTTATCTTGACTGTCATCATTTGGTACATCTCGGAGTAATCACCAATCATAGAAAATATCAATGTTTGATATGACCCATCAAATGATTCTGCTATACCTAGAACATCATTTTGGTATCCTAGAAGTTATATAATACATTATAATTATTTTATAGATCATTTATGGATTTATTAATGTTTCATTTAGGTTGTAATACAATTTTAATAATCATTTAATCTAAATTGTTAGATATCATTCTTCCTCAAAAATTTCTCAAAAATTTAGAATATTTGATTAATTTTATGAATGAAATAATATTAAAGAAATCAAATTGTGGTTCTAAAATTTCAGGTTGAATATAATAAGACTATATGTTGTGTTCATAGAGGTATACACTGTGTACTATTGTTAAATTCACCCTGAATTAATTATCAATTATTTCAAGCCCTCCACATTAAATAGTTGTGGTGAATTTAATTACAAACCTTTTGTTGAACTATCTATCCTAGCATATGATCATCCTGAGTACATTCTGTGTAGCCCATGCACATGAAGTATAGTCTTTTCATCACAGATGGTCCATATATCATCTTTTATTACCAACCATAATGGTTACACTGTAACGCAAATACCACACATCATATAGCCCTTGTAAATTTTGTGCACTATAATATTTCATAGGTATGGACACTCACTGATTTAATAGGCCTATATCTCATATAGACTGTAAAAAATATTGATATTGTGTAACGATATTTTACACATAATTTACCTCTACCAAATTTCAAATAGTTAAAATTTATTTATTAATTCATGTAAAACTTATCAATATATTCTTGTGTGTGCTCATTAAGTTTGTAAGACACACCATGCTATGGGTTTTCATATGTATAAATATTAAATTAATATCTATGTAATGTTAATATCATGGTATCATGAATGAGATGTATTATATTTATTATTATTCATACATTGATGTATTACATGTTATTGAAAAACCCTGTAATATATGAAATCTTTAATTTGATAATATACATCATGATATTTTTGTTATTGATCATGTATTCCATGTAGCATAATATTAACAGGTATACAAGTATAATAAATTTTTGGTAGTTTTGGTGGGTAATAATTAGGTTTCCTCTATGTTAAATTAATGTAAATATTAAATTTTAAAACTATATATTTAAATTTTTTAAAATATTTTCTATATAAATCTCTAGGATTATTAGATGTTAATTAAAAAATATAATTGATTAATTAAAAATTATTATTAATTGATTCGAGTGTGATTTATCATAAATAAATAATAATTGAAATTGAATACTAATTTTTTTAAATGTGTAATTTATTTCCTTATAATGGATGATCACGAGCATAAACCAAGGCCTTTATTTTTAATTTCTTTTATTTAATTTATTATTAAATTAAATTTTTGACATTCATTTCATATCTGATCTCATTATGTAAGGGCATAATTTCCCACCATTTATTTTATTAATCCAATAGTTTCATTCTAAAGAATGTGAGAAATAACATATCTAATAGATAGAGCTCCCATGTTATTGGAGGCAGTTCATTTTTGGAGCCATGGAGAAACAAATCCAAGAGAGATACATTTGTGGAAATGTAGAAAGCTGTAACACCCAGACCCCAGAAGCTCGAAGCTGGTGCATTATTTTATTAAATTGTTGTGATTAAAATGAATCAATTCATTAAGAACTGATAAATTTATTACTCTTGAATAACTAGATACGTAAATAGATATATTAATACATTTTAAAAAAAACTTAACAAATATATTTTTCGTCCTTGAACCCATTCAGAAAACTCAACTTCAAAACCAAGGGAAAGTATATCAAATAAAAATGTGACCTCAAATGCATTGTAAGGTTATGAAAGTGTAAAAAATAATTATTTAATGATAATAGGTTAACATGGAAAGGTTAATTACTAAGAACACATTCAATTGAAAAATTATGATATAAAAGAACCAATTTTTCTTTGTAAATAACTGAAACACATTCCATTTAAGCAATAAAATGAAAATATAATCCATTTATAGATATTTAATGAAAAATATCATGTATAACTATAAAAAATGAATTCAAATTAAAATAAATGATTATTTATTAGTCTTCTTGTATCTGGGACATGAACAAATGACATCGAGACCTTTCAAAAGATGGATTATGTCTATGGATAGAAATTCATCTATTATTTGTGGAAACAAACTCAATGTGTCTATCGCCTAATAAATTAATCTCATGATACTATCGTTACATTATTTGGATGAATTAAAAAGGTCCAAAACTAGTAGGTATTGCATTAACTAGTCCCCATCTGTAGCACATGCATTAGTAAGACCCAATCCTATGACTTTCTCGTCCAAATAATTCTTCATATATCGAATAACAGATTTAATTAATAAACAATGTGGCATACCATAAAATATCCATATAGAATAAGTAATTTTTCTTTGTTATGGATTACTCTATGTAGTATTATAGACAATAAATTTATTTATTATAGTGAATGGAAATACAATTGAATGGTCATTAAAAACATTCTTGAGGAAAATAACCATTAAACATTTCAAAGTTTCTCATACCACTATGAAACATTTTCATCATAATATCCATGTTGTAATAACATAAAATGGAACTTATAAAATCATGAAAATAAGGGTATTCATGATATAACATCTAAAATGGAATTGTATTGTCAATATAAAAGAAACTATGTGCATACCAACAAATAATTATCAATGGAATGTCAATTAATTAGAAATACAAGACCACATTATAATCATTTATTTTAATGGTCTTTAATTTATAAAAGAAAATATTTTATTTGAAAATAACATTTTAAAATTATAAAAGATTCTAGAAATCATTTGGGAATCATAGTGGCAGGAAGATCCGTTCAAGTCATATAAGATAAAAATTGAATCCTTTTACCCTTGTAAGAAAGGGCATATAGTACAATGTTTTAAAATATGATTAGAAGATTCCTTTTAAAAATATTATAAACATTAAAAAGGAAGTAAAATTAATTTAATGAAATATTGTATAATAGTAAAAAATTATAAAATACTAACATTGAAGGGTACTGTTAACTAGTGGAGACTTAGAAACAAACAATTATGGATAACAATGTGATTGTGAAATAAAAATTTATTGCATTTTAATTAGTAGAATCGTACACAAATGATTGAAATAAAGTTATATGGATATTAAGATTCCATAATATTTAGAATAATACTCATAAAATAACTTTATAGTCGTATATAAACAACACAATAGAATAAAGTGCTCTATAAGACATGTGTCACATCCAAATAAAAGTTGGACACAGATCCCTTAACTCACACTTCCATTTTAGTTGTACATACATTGAAATCATATATAACTATTAAAATAATATTATTAATTTATATTATATCCTTATTTTCATTTATGATATCATATATGATCTTATTATAATATTTTATCACCACTTGTTAGTGATATATCATCATGTTTACTATTTTGTGTGTTAATTGCCTAGTTTCTAAAGTATATATTAACAAGTTATTTGTTGTTCCAATTACATATATCTTGACTTATTCATCACCATAATGTAATCCATGATTAAAAATTTATATATGATCATTATTTATATATTTATATTATTAAAATAATAATAATTAATGAAATGGAATGCACTATTCATAGATATGGTTGAGATTACATACACATGAATGATACATTCATTATTAAAGAAAAATAATAATAAAAAGTAAATAATATATATATATATATATATTATATTTAAAGTATCATATATATGATATATTTACCACATATTTTTACTACAAATATATTTTATACTTTCAATTTTTATTGTGAATGAATCATATCGCTTTGAGGAGGCGATAGTCAAGACTTCCATAAATGATGTTATCATATTAAAAACAAAGCATGAATTTATGTGATGTATAACAATTAAATAATTATTTGGAAAATAAAATAACATATATATCATATAAATATAGGATTACTATAAAAATTTCCAACCCTTAGAGGTGGTAAAGGAAAAATTATTGACATGGTTTCACAAGGCAGCAGTTCATCATACACAAACAATAGGTTCATTACCCATTTGATGGAAGTGTTCATATGTTTTGGTAGAAAAATTAATATAAAAATATCATAGTATAATTAGTTCAATTTTTTATTATATAATAATGTTTTAATAAAAAATAATAGATTGGGGAAAAATAAAACTAATGCAATCAGTAAAAGCATTACCTCTTATTTGGGAAAGTGTTTTTCATTTATACCAAATGTCCTTATTGGTTGGATTTCATTCCAAAGGGAGGATTATATGAAGTTTTTTAGAATTTAGTATATTATTTGGGTAAGGAATAATTGATATACAAGGATCATTGTTTTATGAGTGTGGAAAGAGGTTCCCTTTTATAATTTAGGAGTAGAGGTAATATTTGAAACACTTAAAATATTAAATTAATATAAATTAATTTAATAATAAAAATGTACCCAAAATAGTTATATAGATTATAGGATGATAATGCGGAAAAATACTATCAAAAAATAAATTTTCCACATTACTATGTCACATTATTACCCATATCATTTTGGATTAACTCTTAGTTGACCCTTTTTACTCTTACAGCAACATCATGTAATATAATTCTGTGGGATAATATAATTAAAATAAAATTACAAAATGAAACACAAACTAGTCATGGAATAAAATTTAAACCGTATTCTAATATATTTGATGTTTTTTTTATTTTTATGAATTTTATATCATATAATTTTTTTTATATCCTTAAATTTAATTTTTGAAACTATTCATTTCAGGATTTTCAAGAAAATATGAATAAACATGATAACTTTGAAAAAAACATTTAATACATATAAAATATTTATATTGAATATATGATATTAGATTAGGACTTTATTTATATAAAATTATACTTATTTTAATATGTTTAATATAATTTATTAGATTATTCCATTAATTAAGAAAATTACTACATCATTAACGTGTTACAATTTAAGGAAATTATTTTATCAATAAATATTGTAAATAAATTAACTTCATGTAGATAGAACATTTATATTTATAAATAATATTTGTTTGAAATATCCCATTATATTACACCATATTACAAATATTTCACTTTTTAAAACAAATGAGTGCCAAAATTGACTTTTTTTTCAATACAATATAATAAATGACATACTCTCATCCATATGGACATAAAGGTAATAATTTATTCACAATTAATATTTTTCACAACATACTCATAAAAGAAAATAATGAAAAGTTTTAGGGTAATTTTATAGCATTTATAATATTTTTTATTACATATAATTACATTAGTTACCCTTACACTTGGTAATTAAAAAAGTAAAAAAAAAATTATTCATAGTTCAAAAAATAAAAGAAAGCTATTTTCAAATTTTTTAACAACTAATAAAAAATTCAGAATCTATCATTCAAAATTCATTACCAATAATTTGATGTAATTATTTTAAAATTAATCCATCTTATAGAATGAGAAAACGAGTTTTTAATGTGAAAACACACATGAGATTATAACGTATTTATATTCATATTCAATGTAAAATTTATTACAATGACAAAAATTGTATTGAATTATATAAAATTAATTTAATTATACTTTAAAACTAATTGATAATATAATTGAGAACTATATATTATGTATATGAAAAGAAATTTTCTTTTAAAATGCCATATCTTATCATTATTCATCAAAACTTGAAATAAATTAAAAAATACAAAAAATTAAACCAAGGTAAGTTTTTATATTAAAATTTAAAATAATATCTATATTTTCTAAAATATAATAGATAAGAAAATATAGTTGGATTAAATATTTTTTGTCTATTACAAGAGGTGATATTGTTTTTAAAAATATGATTTAAAATCATAATCCTATATTTAATCTTCCCTTATGACTATATTCTGTTGGTTCATATTTTCATTTATAATTAATTTTAAACCATTGAATTAAACCATATATTTTTATAAGTATGTTACTATTATTCAAAAATGACAACATAAAGGCTATGTAATATCTTATTATATTAAATAAAAGTATTTTAATAATTTATTGTGGTTCTATAAAATATGGCCTAGCATTTAACACAAGCCAAAAAATTGATCTATGTTGCGTAAATATACCATTATGTGGAATGTAAATATTAAGATAAAAGTATAACATTTATTCAAAATTGAAAATATTTTGAATTCTTCTCCTGTTACAAATGTTTTAATATAAACATTAATTAGTGAATTGTTTTCCCCATATCCCAATGAGTAAATATTTATCTACTAGATAAATAACCATTAATAAAATGATCAATATAAAAAAACATTGTTATTTTATTTATCTCAACATTCATGGATATTTTATTATATTTTTTCTTTCAGAATCACATGAATTAATAAATTAAGTATCACGAAATATAAAATAAAAATAAATTGACATACGTCTAAATATTATCTAATACTTGGTTATTCACTGTATTAAATCCACATAATATTAACAAGCATGTAATAAATATAATAATTTTAAATTTTAATATATTATAAAATCTACCAAAAATTTTATTATCAGTGTATAGACTTCCACTACATCACTTAAAATGAAACAATATTTCAAAGTGCTTGAATAGGCGATATTGGCTAGCTATAAATTATCAATTATTTGTAACATTAGGGTTTTAGTTCAATTAATTTAGTTCTTTACATGGTTTAACTGGAAATGATCGGACTAGTGTAATTAAAAATCAAAATTTGTGGAAATACAATTTATGGAATTCAATATTATGAATTCTATTGAAGAGATCATGGAATTGTGAGTTAATGTAGCTGGCATTTGCAATGTATACCTAAAAAGATTCATGATTCTTGATCATCATATGATGGGATAACTAGAAAAGTCTATAGATCCTTTCTAGTTGGATTTCCTTGAAATAGGATATTTTGAAGCCAACTATTATGGATATTGGGTTTTGATAAATAGTGGGAGATTAAAAAAAATTAAATTTATTTACTTGTTTAAATTTTATTGGATAAAATTCTTCTCAAATTATTTATAGAAACAACAATAAAAATCAATTCAATGTCAATGTGATACATACATAATAAGGATAACCTATCACTATGACAAATTTCCATGAGTGTCAAATACACTTACACATAATATTATTCCATGAATGTAAATTTTATGTGTCGGAAGAACATAATACTAATGTGATGGGGAATTTGGATAATGGTAAAGATTTAAATCTCTGTGAAAAAAATTTGCATGATTCAATAAATGTTTCGAATTTCACTCTATTATCCATGGATAGTGATGCTTTTAAGAAACATGGGGACATGGAACTATTTAGTATTATGTCTCTCCTTGGGGATCTCTATGAATAAAAATTTAGACAAGAGATATAATTTATATACAATAAATTATTTATACCTATGTATTGAGTGTATGGGACAACTAGGCCTAATATTGTCAACATTATTGGATACATTGAATGCTTATAGTATTTGGGATTAAATTTGATGATGAGTTACACAAATCTCTCATACATTCATCACTACTAAATACCATCTATTTTTTTATTAATTACAATACTGGAAATAATTAAAAGGGTCTTTCATAAAATATTACATTAATTGACAAAGGGGATAAAGACATGGGGAATTATAAACCTATTGTTCTCATGTTAATTAGAAAAGGATGAACAATGAAAAGGGTCCCAATACTGATAAAAAGCCAAAATACCCCAAGAAATGTTCTTGTAAGAGGAAGAAGATCTAGAGGCTTGGAATGGAAAATAATGTAGTCTATTTTTCATGAGGAAAGCACAGACACTAGAAAAATAACTATCCCCACAAGATAATGGAAGATAAAAGTGAATTATTTATTTTGTGTAATCATTAAATATATACACATTAAGTATTAGATACCACATGTGTTTCTCAACATTATGTCCAAATGTAAGAACCAAATATATTATAAAATATTACTAGAGTATAGGTGGATTTTAGAGTTGATAATGGTGATAGGTTGTCCACTATATCAATTATTTACTACTATATTTCATTTAAAACATGAATTTGTTTTATATATTGTTATTTTGTACAAAATATCAAAAACATTAAATAGTGAAGATGGTTTTATTTTAAAGTTTGAGAATACATATTTTATCTTTTATAAAGACAAAATAAGTTACTGTACAAGACATTAAAACAATGGTATTCATTTATTAAATTATGAAAACCATGTGCTTGTAATTGATAGCGAATCAGTTTCACACGACTCATATAAAACCAAACAATGGCATCACCATCATGGTCTTGTAAATGATAATCGTTTTTAAAATCTATATAATGATGGTTATTTAGAACCATCTTATCCAAAACCACTTGAATTATGACATTATTGTTTCTAATAAAAATGATAATCACCACACCATGGATAGGGTGAAAGGACCAGAAATCTTGTAGGATTTTATTCACACTGATGTGTGGGGGCCATTTTATGTAAAAGAAAGATATGGGTAATCATACTTTATAACATTTATTGACGAACTGATAAGATTTGTTAATGTCTAATTGATGATGTATCAGACTCATCCCATTATTAAGAAATATTCTAATTAAAAATATGGAATTCATTTTTCTTAATTACAATGACAAAAGGGGTAGAAATTATTCTAAATTGCATCCTATGGACGGGATAAAAATGCATGTTTTTAAGATAAAATTTCTAAATGGTCCCTATGTTTTATATTAAATTTTGAAGTGATGTTTATTCAAATGAAATAAATAATATTAAAGAAGAAAAAATTATCTAAATATACTTTAAATTAAGTTAACTATACAATTTAAACTTATAAAAAATTTTGATGAAAATTTATTTTTCAATTAAAATTTAGAAATGTTCAATATTCATTAAAAATGAAACCTCCAAAAAATCACCATAATCCGATTTTTATCATCATATTTCAATTATTGAGTTTATTTTGAAATATTAAATTTTTAAAAGGGTAAAAATGGATTTAAAAAAGGTTCTCAATTTAATGGTTGTAAAAGTTCCGAAAAAATATATAGGTTTTGATGCGTAATATTGAGTTTATTGTTATATAATGTCTCTAAAATCTATTTTATTATTATAAAATATATTATATTGAATATATAATATTTATATTACATTAAAATCACCCACTATTTTTAATTTATTTAATTAAATAAAATAATGATACTTTATGGGAATTAAAATAGTATTCCCTAAAAATTTCCCCATTTTATTCATTTGGTTCCATATATTCATTACAAGTTATGTTATAACAAGAGAATTCAGTTTATAATTCTGTATAAAATAATTTTCATAAGTTATTAATTACATTTCATAATTTCTTGTTTATCTCTTATCAGATGAAATAACATTTGTTAAATAATATATTATTGTTATGTAAAACTCAGTCTTGCTTCTAATGCAATCCATTGGAAAACCTCGTTCTTGTGTATGTCACATGATTACCTAGAAAAACATGTATTGAGACATATTCAATATATTTAATTTAAGTAAATTAGTAAAAAAACAATACACAGAATATAATATTTTCTTACACGCTTGGTTTTGCGTGTCATACATTCTATCGAATATAGATTACTATTTTAGAATATTCAGGGTGTTAAATTCTCTACATATTAAATAAATTACATCCCTGTAATTAAAAATCGATATTAGGGATATATTTTTTGATATTTCTTATGTACAAACCCCAAAAATGATAAGGGTTCATAAACCACCTTCTAGAAAATAGGGAATTTGAATTTCAAAGGTCACATAGAATAACATGTAACTAGGCCTCTATGTTGGAGAATATTAGTGGAAAGTAGAGATACATGCGTGGATGAAATGAGTAACTATACATATAATGTAATTGTGGTAAACAATAAAAAAAATTAATGATAAATAGAATTTTTATAGGCACAAATCCATCAATATATGATGATTTATAAGACCATCACTTCAACATAAATTAAAGTATTATGACAAATAAATATTGGCATCCTTTTCCACAAGGTAGAAAGTTCCATTACTACTTAATAATATAAGGAAATTTAGTTTTATTATATGTTTTGATTCCATATGAAAATTCAATCTTTTTCATGTTCTTTTAACAAATTCAAAAAAAATACCATACATCCGGGAATGGATATCCAAAAAATAACCTAGATTCTGGAAGCACAAAAATTTAATTTTAACAGATATTAAGGCCTATAAATGTGTGAAAAATATAAGTATTGGACTCTAACTATTTTCTCTATAAAATATGTATAATACATTATTCTATATTCTTAAAAAAATGTAACTATAATGGTTCCTAGTTATAATTTATTAATAATTTTGATCAAATAAAAACAACGAGATATTAACAAAGAAATTATATAGGTCAGTGGTAGGTGTTGAACCCTTGTTTTCATTCGGTCATGGGGTCATGGAATACGACCTTTCCAGAAATGATTGGGTGTCACATGGAAAACATGTTTTCCTTTGTTAAAATAATATTAATATAATTTAAAAAATAAATATGATTAAAATCCTTGATTTAAGGTTAATCTCTAAATAGACTTCTAACTATAGTTTTAAATACAAACACAAAACATTAGTACTTTATCCATTTATTTCTACATAGTTCCTTCCATGGTCTATGGATTATCCATAATATCATTTGTAGGATTTCTATATCATTCCACCTTATCTTGAATCTAAAAAACCATGTAATCAATCCAGGTTATTTTTTTCGTCATATTCTCATATACATAAAAATGCTTCCTAGATTATGTGTGAATGATCCTACGAATATCCCAATAGATAGTCAAACTAGATTAATTTTAAGGCTTACTGTCATGTACCATGTTACGCTAAGCTAGGTCCAACACACCTTGTCACAGATGTTTCACCAAGGTATATCTGTTATAGAACAACATAATATCTAGTCTTCGGATGGGGACCTATTTCTAGAATGGACCACATAATTTATACTATACCAAAATTATTCGGTGTTCTTATACAAATATCCTAAAATTCTACAGTAGGTGTATGTTTTATACTCTATGATTTCTTAAATATTGTATCACAGATTCCTATAAATCTTCCTTATATGAAAACTATAACGAACTATTCCAAGATAGCGTAGATATTATGTCTACTAACAATCTCATTCTCATGATTAGAAAGAATAAAATTATAATGGATCAATAAGTATAGTAGTCAATGTAAATTAGATACACACATGATTATTATAATACATTTGAAATAGAAAATTACCACATGATTTTTTCCTAATATCTGAATAACAAATATGATAACAAAAATCTTCTATCTAACATATCCTTGTATACCATTCATTGAACAATTAGTGGATTTATGTTGAAATGGAAAAAAATAAGGGTGTGATAAAATGATCAGTAAGGGTAATGTATATTTGAAGAAATAATGAATCAAAGAGAATAATAATTTTGGTTTGGTAAATTTCTTAAAACACATACCATGTTATCAATAAAACTTATAAAGAAATGAATAAACAGTAGGTAAATGTAAATTATTGGAAACAAAATCTATTCAAATAACATGATTATGAAAAACAAATATGTCAATGAAAGAAACTAAAGACAATTATATATAATTAATGAACTAAAATTGAAATGTATCTATTGATATATTGCTTCATGATCTCATGGATGAATAATAACTGAAAATTAATGGGATAAATTCTTAATTATTTGTATCCATTTTTCCAAACTACATGGAACCAATATAATCATGACTATTCACAAGACAGTTTGTATCATTCTTGGTATATTCTAATTTGATTTGGACAATATTATCTATAGTTTCAAGACCTTTTCCATGATATTTTTTAATATATAATTTAAAAACACGAAGGGTTTTTACAACATAATTTCTTCCCATGAGACTATTGATGCATCAAGGGTATATTATAAACGGATCCCCAACCTATAGGGAGTACCTTAAATTGACCCAAGCCATGTCTTACCTATCCAAAACATCAATCATATCAAATATATTAAATGGAATATCTAATACACGTATTTTTTCAAATGATATGTATTGATCAATATCTCCTCATGTAATAAAATAAACTTCAATGTAAAATCCATATAAATATGTTATATAGTTCAGGATATAGTATTTTCATTGAAAAATGATATGGATATTTAAGAGAAATTTAATGTTAAATTACCATTAAAATTTGAAAATGTTGTGGGGACCAGGTAGAACCAGGAAGTTAATATGAATACAATCCTTGGAAAAATCAATTATAAACCACAAATATAAATTTTAAGGATGGTATCAACACACCATTTCCACCGATGATTAAAACAATAGATTATTTTCATAGATGAATGAAAATATTTAAAAATATATTTTAAAAATATTGATTTTAAAGTATTCTTCTATTTTGAATAATCTATTATTTTGAAGTCTCATTTAAATAAAACATTATTTAAGAAAATTAAATGCAACAAATATTAAAATGAATCTTAAATGAAATAGGGGGTGAATACATTCATGTTGTTTGTGGTAAAAGGTCATTCCTTTTTCATGATAAACGTTTAGAGAAAATCATTATTCAGAAAGCGATATAAAGATTTATTTGAAAACATTTTTAAAAAAGGGTAAAAATTTATATATTAAATCAATTTGAAAGGGTTAAATCATTTTTTAAAATTATTTAATACAAAATGTTTTTTCTCAAAAATACAGTCTCAACTAATGAAGAAAATGATGTCGAGTTTTCTCAAATAATTTTCTAAAACATTTTGGGTACCAAAGAGTGGGGAATGGTATAAATATGTAAAATATGTCATGAATAACTAGAGGATATAATAATTAATTTTTTATAAATAAATGGTCTCATAATTCACACTAATGGAGATGACATTGAAAGTTCATTAAAATAACATAGGAGGAATATAATTGTTATACATTCCAATGTGTCCCATATATTCTTGATATATATTAATCGAAAGCCTCAAGAAAGAATAAAATTAAAAGAATTTTTTTAATACCAAAAAATTATACAATTATTAATGATATAATATATCCAAAGGGTGAGTAGATACACCACACAAATTAAGTAAGTTCTAAATATGACATTTATCTTGCAGATGTAAAAAGTTAGATGAGAATCACTTTCCATGTGTATTGTTTGTCTTGTGTGTATTTGTATTTATTAATTTAAAAACATATGTAAATAATTTAATTAATTTAAAAAAATTAAATATTTATAAAGACATTATCCTGACTTATCAATATGTTGTATATGAGTACATAAACAATGATCTAAATATCAGTAGTTTTGGCCAAATTTAGTTTATGAGTCAAAAAATATTTGTAGGTCACATATAGACAATTTGTTCATCATATAACATATCAAGAGTAATACTCATTACATACCTATAATATTTATAAATAAATTACATGTTTTCATAAATCATTAAATATTGTTATGAAAAATGAATAAATGATACAATCATGAAGACAATTGGCCATGTATACACATGAGAAACGTTCCATGTTTTTCAACGATTGTTAAAACAAGAAGACACGTAGCATTATATGTTTATGGAATGTTAATAATAACATAAATAAAATAATTTTTTATAATATATACTAATATATGTAAATTTTTTTATTTAAAATGAATTACATTATGTCAAGGTTGTGTTAGCCCACACGTCTACGAACGACGTTATCACTTTCTATGTGTGTGAGAGGGTAATAAACAAAATGAGATATATATATATATATATTATTTTAAAAAACTTAATTATTCCACTAAAATAATATATATTTTATCAATTTCACATATTTTTAATTAAATTAAAATTTTAAACATTCTTTGTATTGTGCAAATGAATCACACCACTTTTAGGAGGTGGTAGTCCACACTTCCACAAACGATTTTAACGTATTCCCACTAAATGGTGTGTAGAAAGATATGTTTTGTAAATCAATAGAATAAGAATAAAGATTTTATAAATTTCATATATATCATTTATAAATTAATATTCCATCATAATAACCACCATGAGAGGTGGTACAGGAACAAAGAACAATTAGTGTTTTAGGAGGTGATAGTTTTCTATTCACATAACTAGTATATTCATTACCCACTAGACGAGAGTGAAAGTATGTATAGGTTAAACCATTAACATAAAAACCTGATAGTATATTAATTATTCTAGTTTTTTATATAATAATGTAATAATAATATATTAGGTGTTGGTGAATGGAGAAAAACTACAGAGCTTAAGGATAGATGTTACCTCTTAACCAAGTAACATATTTGGTGTGTAATAAATGATTATTTAGATTTATTTATATCAAAATGGAGGTTTATATGATTATGTAATGGACTTTTAGTATATATTTGATAGGAAATATTCCATACACGGTGTCTTCAATGGTGTGTAGAAGGGGGAGAGGTAGTGTCCTTTTATAGTGGGTGATGAGTGGCACTCTTGTAATATTTTGAAAATGGAATTCCATTCACATTTTTCATATTGGACGTGTCTCCCATAATAGATAAATCTCAATATAAGGGATTATATGGTCTATATATGGCTTAAAATGGATGTTGCACATGTTTTTAGGTCATTTGGCTCATACGAATATGGTTTGTCCCCTTATGGAGATTAATTTTAACGTAATCATTGTAATTAGTTTTAATTCAATTCACCAATATTTTTTGTCAAAAAAAATTTGAATATAATAGAAATTATATATTATTATAATCCCTAAAAAGTATTCCATAATTTCTAATTCTAATCATAGAAGGGGAAGAAATTATTTAAAATTTAATCCTACATACGAGATGATAATGATGGTTTTTAATGTAAAAACCTCAAAAAGATTACTATGTTTATAAAGTCAATTTAAAAGTGAAATTCATTAAAATTATTAAAATTGTATTATTTTTAAAATTGAGTATGTAATTAAACATTAAAATATACTATAATTATATTTTAATTTAGTGATTTTATTAGATGAAAAATTAATTTTGAATTAAATTTCAGTATTTTCCACTATTCAATAGGAATGAAACATCATAGAAAAATACCAAAAAATCACCCTAACCTAATATTTAAGTTTAATTATCAAATACTGATTTCATTTAAACATATTGAATATATAAAAGTTTTAAAAATCATATTTAAAATAGTTTATCCATTAAAATGATGTAAATGTTAATTAATAAAAATATAGGATTGTTGTGTAATATTGGGTTTATTCTTATCTTATGTCTATTGAATGTATTTTATGATTATAAAACGTAATTAATTGAATATATAATATTTATTACATTAATATCACTATATCATTTTAATTAATTTAGTTTATTTTTATAAAAATGATATGTGGTAAAAAAATTATTTTCTATAAAAACATTTACTTTATAATAAATTTGTTCTTATATTCAATTCTAATTATGTTGTAACAAATGAATTCATTTTTTTCTATAAAAATAAATTTTCATAAGTTAGTAAAGAATATTCATAATGGATAATATATGTATTATTATATTAAACAATAATATTTTAATAATATATTATTATTCCCTAAAAAATTGTCTTACTTGTAACAGAATCCATTGATTAGACTTATTGTTTTGTATGTATCATGAAAACTCAGTATCATGTGCATTGAAAGAAGTAGAATATATTGAATTTTTTAAAGTAGTAAATATATTATAAATATTAAGGATGTTATATTACCCTACACCATTAGGGTCGCATGTCAAACACGTTATCAAATATTAGTTGCTCTTTTAAAATTTCCATTGTGGTTTAAACAATGTAGGATAATATGATAACAAGACACATTAGTTGGAAATGAAAATTTTTATGTTTCATTAGATTTTCTTATATACATACATGTTTATGGATCCATAGACATCCATATTATTATTATTATTGAGTTTTAATAGTTTCATACATTGGTGTATTGATGGAAAACATGATGACATATGTTCACCGCACATTTGAAAACATTGGGTGTGTCACGAGTAATATTCAATTATGAATAATTAAACAGAATATTTGTTCCTTGTGGTCTTTAATGATTATTTATATCATAGGAACACTAATGTAAATGATATATCCTAAATAAATAAGTTTCTATGGTGTTCTATTGGCATATCAGCTTTTTTGAATGTCAAAAAAAGAGACACAGATCACATAGGTTGATGGAACCAGCATGCAACCTTCTGGAGTAGGGATATCATAAAAATAGGATTAAATTACACTATGAGCATCGATATGAGGTATTATTTCCATATGAAATTAACTTCTTTCTCTATAGTTTCCTTGTCATGTTTCTATTTACTAAACATAGAATTAAGGATGCTTCACCTAATGCCACTAAGAAAGAGGCTTAGAGGGTCACATAGTAAGTGTATACAAAATCTCAATTAAATAATATGTCATTATATATTATTTTAAAATATGAATAAATATTATTCCCACAAGTGGTTTAATAATTGATCATGTTTTCTTGATCAAATATATAATATCACCAAATATTTGAAAGAATATTATTTAATAGAATATTTAATAAATATTAATTTTATTTTTAATGAATATATTATTTATTTTATTATTGGTGAATAATGTAGTTAAATTTAATTAATTAATAAATAAACATTATTCAAGGCCTGATAAATATCTTGGAGTAATGTGGGACTGAGTTTAATGGTCTGGTGAGTAATAATATATATTGAATATTATTTGAATAAATAATAATTGAAATTAATTTTCAAGTAAATATCTTTTTAATACATAATAATAATATTTTTTTTATAGACATGGGGTTTTTCAAGGGGTCAAATAACTAAAAAAGGTCACTTATGCAATTATTTATCTCAGACATTAGTGGTATATTGCTCCAATTATATTATTTTCATGGAGATCTAATTAATTTACTTTATTTTACACATATAATACATATAATCTACTCAAATCCAAAGATAGATTCCTTCTCTAGGAATGATCTGAATACCCAAGAGTGACTATCCTCTACCACCCACTATCAAGTCTAGATAGATCAAGATGAACACTTTGGAAGTGATTGTCATTGTGACCAAAAGATAATGAACAAAGAAATATGATCTTCTGCGCTAGCACTAAAATATTCTTATAGCGATGTTAGGTGAGTTTTGTAACACATGTGGATAACTAGTAGAAGTAATATTAACTTGATTCCTTTAACATAATAATTTTAAAACTTATATCTTTTTTTATATCCATCATCTAGGAAATAATTTCACAAAAGGGAATTCTATCATTTGATAAATTAGTTACCAATAAAATTTGACGATCTTGTTATTTGATCTAATGTTTTATATCTTTTATGTTTTCATTGATTCAATTCCATTGATCACATAAATTATCATCATGAATATATCATTTTAATAACATATCATGAAGAAATATATGTTGGGATTGACCCATTATAGGTTCTACAATACCTGGAAATGAAACAATTTCATTATACTATAAGCTATCCCCATTTTCGATTAAATCATCATCCCCCTATCATCCACCTATTCAACAAATTATACTAAAATCTAAATCCTTTCACATTATTTAATGAAAAATTATATAATTCTACATCACTTTCCATTAATTCTTAACATGGACACATATGCATACTGGAATAAAATCTGTTATAATATGAAAATTAAATAAAGTAATTTTGTTGATACCAATATACTAGGTAATACATTTAAAATTAATGAATCATGTCTTCTAAGATTGGAATTTTTCATTTTGACTATCAATCATATTGAGGGTGAAATTTTATTCTAAAATTTAATTTATTTTCCAACAACTTCTAAAGGCCTTACCAAAACGTATATGTGAGCACGGGATCATGACTAGAATCAATGGAAAGTGGAACTCTATGTGGAATGAAAATATATTTATTAAGTAATCAGGAATTATTATCTAATGATAAATATCTTGAATGGGAAGGAAAAGTTCTTATTTATTACGTTGATCAACAATTAACCAAATTTCATTATCAACTCCTGAAATATTTGGTATTGCCGCTAAGAAATAAACGAATACATTTTCCTAATTCTCAACTTGGTACTAGAAAAATTTGAATCCTCACTTTTAGTAATTTTTATTCCTTGTCGATTTCATATCTAGGATGGAAATTGATCATGAAATAATAATCCTTAATCAGTCTAACCATCTTCTAAGCTAGGTGTTCAACGCATTCTATGTTCACATATACATAGAACATTTATGATAAATGTATATTTCAAAATTTATTAAATATATGTTATATATCATAATTATAGAATAAGAAACCACATTATATAATTCCAAATCTTGTGTAGGATAATTTAACTCCTGAGGTTTTTGTTTCCATTAAGCATAAAAAACTACCTTATCATTCTGTATATGAGAAAAACCAATTACATTCAAGGAAACATACCTATAAATGGAAAAATATGAATTTATTAAATTCAGGGACAAAACTATCAGATTAAATAAAATTATTTATTAATTCTTGAATACAATTATCACCTTTTTTTACCAGATATATTTATCATTTATGTTATCATAGTTAGTGGGATTGAGAAAGAAAAATGTTTTTCAACAAAAAGCCTAAATTAACCCGAATACCCAAAAGTTTTGTGATTATCTATGAAAATTTATGGTTTATCATTTTGATAACATCTTCTGATTTAATAGGGTTGAAATTAAGGAATTCATTATAAACAATTTCCCCAAGGAAAGAAATTATTTGTAACTAAATTTAATATTTTAGAAATTACCCCATTAACATCATTTCATTAAGGGGTTCTAAAAAAATCCATAATTATTTTATGAATCCCAAAAACATATTGAATATTCTAGAATAACATAAATAAAAATAGGAGAACCAATTATTTGAATATTCATGTATGACTCAATTCATAAGATCCATAAATACATCAGGGGAATTTTTTAACCCAGTGGTTATAACTAAAATTCTCTTAATGCCTATCTATTTTCTAAAATGATATATTCATAATATCTCCATCCAATAATTTCAACAAATGGTATTCCTAAATGAGCTCAATTTCTGAAAAGTACAATACTTAGTGGATTTGATCAACCAAATTATCTATATGATGTAAAGAATAATTATTCCTAACAGTGAGGTTATTCAATGTTGTATAATCAAGAAAACTCCTCTTTGAATAATTTTAATTATAAAAAAATAGGTTAACCACTGGTATAATTGCAAGGTAAACATAAATATTTATCTTTACTCTCATGGAATTACTTATCTAGTTCTAAAATAATTACATAATCTATTCAATATGGGCATTCATAAATAGTCATATAATTACATAATAAATAAAAATAAGCACAACCTCTCAATCATGAATGAAACCAGACCAATCAAGAGGAAAAATATACCTCTATTAAATCACATTCATAATTTCATTAATATGATTAGTTTCATTTTTGTCAACGAATACTTCTATATGAAATTAAATACAATTTTTAATTAATTTTTTATTACTATATTAATAAAGGTATAAAATTATTTAAGTAAAATTTATTAACTTTGTAATTTTTCATAACATGAAAACTAAAACAAAATCCATGCCCAAAATTATTTAAAACACATTGATTAGAATTACAAAAACTTTTATAGGAAGGACCAAATCAATCATTACAATACGGAGAGTCAAATATATCATGGTTACTTGAATTTTTACACATCGTATCTTCACCAAGTGTTATATCATACATTGATGATGTGATATTTCTAGTTTTTGTGAAAATGTCTCAAAAATGAATGAATAACAAGATTTAGAATCAAAAAAGTAATATGAATAATTTTCATTAACAAGTAACACACATATAACCAAATCATTTTTCAACACTACATCAACCATAGTATTAGAATCTGACTTTTCTACACCTTTCCATTTCCAATCATGTAATGGATATAATGTAAAAATAATTAAAACATATTTTAGCTTATTACTCAACTTATTCAACTAAAAAACGTCATAATTGGATGGATTTCAGTTTCCAGAATCATTAGTTTAACAATATTCAGTTATTTACCATCATGATACCTATGACAAAACTAAAATCCTAAAATAATTAACTACGTAATAAAAAATATTCCATGTAATGTTTTATTGCTGCACATGGAACATTTTTGACCTTACATTTTCACTTTTTGACTTATTTATTCTACATCACTTATCAAATCAAAATTATCATAAAATTTTTATCTTTAGGAACATAGGTTTAGTAAAACTTAAAATCAACACTCATAGCATAACAAACCACATTCTCATTACATTTAATTTCTTTTATGGAAAAATATGTTTGTAAAATTGGATTCAAACTAGGGTAAAATCAATTTATTTCACCATTAAGGTTATGAAAAAAAATATAGTAAATAAAAGGATCATCTTGTAAACACTAATTCATACATATCCTTATATTATATATCTTTTTACCTAAGTTCAATGAATTATTTCTCAATTATGTTACTAATAGTATTACAACAAGATTTCCCAAGAAACATAATCATAAAAAAAACAAATTGTTCCATCGAGCTAGTGTATATTTCTCTTGAGTGTTATTAACTAGATACTTCAATCAATAAAATTCAATAGAAAAATTATAAATTTCTAAATTTTATTTTTCGTATACTATAAATCCCAAGACTTTGGATATCTTCTCTATGAATTATTCAATTCATAGACTACCATAGCATTAGAGGATACAATAAATGATGGGGGATATTGTCTAATGATATGTTACACTATTGTATGGTTTCTCAATGATATATCTGGTATCTAACTTTAAATTATAGTATAATCATTTATTTCTTTTGTTAAAAAATCAATTATGAAAAAAATATCTCAATTATTATTACAACCATCTTGGGTTGCTGATTTCGATGGATGTTTTCCTATACATTTATTCACACTAATGATTCTTATTTTTTGGTTTGAAAAAACACTTTTAATAGAAATTATTTAGATGAAAAAATTGTAACCTAGAAAATGTATTTTATTTCAACTAAAAAATAATGTAATATTTTCATTATAAAAATTCTTTTATCATTAAAAAAACCAAAAAAGTCATCTAAACCATCCTATGACACCAAATCTATACCCAAGGATTAATAATTAAATATTCTATTGTTTTTTAACTATAATTAAATTTATAATTCTAGATATCTTTTGTAGAGTAGTGTTTTATAAGATTATGAAAACCTCTTATAGAGTAAACCCATACATTAAAAGTGGAGACATATACTCAGTACCCAATTATTCAACACAAAAAAAACATAATAAAAATAAAACCTAGTTTAATTTCATGATTAATCACCATAATTATCATCATGACCACTTCCTTGTCTCTACACATCCTTTAGCCCTCTTACACAAATTTTTAATACATGGGATGCGAAAAATACCGATGTATGTGATAAAAAAGGAAAAAATAATTACTCTAGTGAAAAAAATGAAACCCGGTGTATTATTTGGATATAAAACATTTTTCTTGAAGACAATTAAATAAATAATTTTTAAAATGAAACACTAAAAAAATAATGTTATATAAAACCATATAAAATCATATCAATAAAAAGAAAAACCTTTCTTTGAAACATAGATCATCTCATTCATGACTTGTTTCAAACAAGTGTCAAATTAAACTAGAGTATGGTTGAATGTATATAAGAAATCCTTTGGAATCTCCCTAATTTGAGAAATAAAAATACATTTTCAAAAATTCAATTCATTGAATATATATTTGGGAACTCTTGTTATTTAATCTATAATGGGATCACTCAAATTTATCTTGGCCAACCCACCATATAAGTAGTAATGTGTTCACAAAATCCTATATTGGATCACCCATTTATAATATAAAATTCTCTTGTAATATATAATTAATAAATTATTATTAAATATCTTTTTAATCATATAACATGATAAAAAACTTTTAATATCATAAAAAATAAACTTCTGAATATTTTAATTCCTTTTCTTTTAAAAACAACATTTAGAATCCCTGAAATACCCAAAAAATTACACCATTTTTATTTAAAAGAAATATGAAATAATTAAAAGGAAAATAATTTTTTTTAATAATTATGAATGTGTTAAAAAAATAGGCATGATTTAGATGTTGAAAAAATTTCATTTTGACTTTTGTTAAAAAATATGAAATTTAATATAATATTATTTTAAAATAAGTCCCTTACATAAAACCTTATAATGGTTCCTTTCTGAATATCATTGTTAAAATTTTAAAATTTTATATTTTAAATTATTTATTTAAATAAATAAAAATTATTAAGAATCATTTTAAATTCATGGTCAATAAGGATTCGGGTTTTAAAAATAACCTTTTAAACATTTAAAACACGGTCATTTTGAAAAAGAGACCCTTACCCCGAGTTTGAATCATCATGTATATCCTTAATATTCATAAGATATTAAAATAATATTAATATTACTAATGATTAATGATATTTTCATTTTTTATTATCATATTTATATAAATTATTTCAATTTTATACACAGTTATATTGTCATTTATTTTCACATTGTACTTTTTAAAGATTATAGGTTCAGAATTCCAAACTAAATTATATATATGGAATACAGTCAAGAGGAAGTTATTCCACAATATCTAGATTAATTATAACGATATAACTATATTTTTTTCTATTTCAATTATAATTTTTAATACATCTATTAAATATGGTTGTGAAAAAATAACTTCATTACAATCATTGGGATGGTTGAACGTGTGTACACATGAGTAACATTTCAATTTTGTAGCGATAATTATATAATGAAATTTACTATTATATTATATTTTAAAAATTATAATAATATCATATATATCATATAAATTTATTAAAAATAATTTCACATATTAATAATGTGATGTGTTGATGAGAAACAAAACACATCACTTCATGGAGGTGCAAGATTACTTGTATGCATGAATGATGTTATCATTTTCTATTCAAAGTAATTTTAAGGATGAAAATAATATATTATTATTATATATTGACAATAATTTAATTAATATCATATATTTTTATTAATTTTGTCGTTATATTAACCCATGAGAGGTTATTATAGAAAAAATGGCATCAGTTCGCGTGGTGGTAGTATACCAAACACATGAATGATGATTTTGTGTCACATTTGATGGAAGAGGTTATGAATTTAGTTTATTATATTAACATAATAACATTACCGTGTTTCAATTATATTCCATATTTTATTTCATCATGGTTATATAATTTTGTATATATTTTGATAAAGGAATAAAAAAGACTTTTGGATAAAAAAAATACATCTTATTTGGAAATATTCTTTTATATAACACCTTAATGCTACTAAGGTATATATTATATATAAATAATACCCAACAACAATGGATAAGTATTCTAGGTTAGGAATTTCTATGGGTTATTTCTATTTAAATGGGGTTTTAGGTTTGTAGATTTAGGAAGAAGATGTTCACATTTATATGAGAGGGTAGGGGAACTCTTTGAATTTCTCAAAATCATAAAATATAATTAGAATTTTCTAGAGACAAATGCTTCAAAATGGAACATAAAATAATAATTAATTATAGTTGACAAAATATTATCCCAATTTTTTATAGTTAATATATTTTTTATTTTTCCAAAATTTGATAAAATATTAATTCCATAAAATATCATTATTGTGAAATTTAATTTTATTCATTACATTGGCATTAAAATCATCACGAAAATAAGTAAAATCAAGACGTATATTTATATTATATTATAAACATGTCACATTAATGTACAATATTCTTGGATGAAAATAATTATTTCAAATTATATCTATTTTAATGTTTTTATTATTATTTTTTTGATTATTCCAATAAATGGGTAATTAATGCATCATCATTGTTCAAGAATTTCAGGTAATTATTTTTATACACGAAAAACAAGAATAAATTATCATGATGAATAAAAATATTTTATTTTTCAAATTGATATTTATATTCAATCATATCATTTGGATAAAAGCATATTAAAGATATAAAAGATATTAAAAATAATAGTGTGACATGTTTCACTTTCCATTAAATAAAATATTACAAAGGATATCATCATATAAATATGTAATAAAATTTTCACATACCAAAAAAAATCAATTATTATGACCAATTAATACTCCTAAAAATAAATTGTTTAACGTTTTAGGATCACATTCAAGTCCTTATCTATTTTTTACCACTTATTACCTGATTTACCCTTTACTATGGTCAAAAAATTAATATGTTTTCTATTCATATTGTCTAAAAAATGGGCCTCTTTACTAAATATTTATACTTTTATTAGAAACATTAAATCTATTTTTCAAAATTTAAATGATAAAATTTATATAATTTGGTTTAAAATTAAAACAAGGATACACAATGAATTTTTTTTTTGAAAAAAACTTTTAAAATTTATAATGTTTTATCCTAAATTTATGTATATATTCCATTTTGAAAACATAATTGGGTTATTATATACCATATTTAACCAAATATAATTTAAACTAATCAAAAAATTAACTTCTAAATTATTTAAAATAAAAAACACTTTTCAATAAAAATAATATTTTTACACTATTCATAGGGAAATAAATATTTTAAGAAAATTCTAGAAAATTTATCTTCAAATAATTTTTAACGATTAAGTAAAAACTAAAATTAATTTAATCATATTAAAATTATTTAATTTGAAATTTTTTCATTTAAGTACAACAATATAAGAAATTAGTTTATTATAAATATTTCCTTTTTAGTTTAATAATTAATTAAGATATTAATTATATATTGAAATATTTAAAACAATAATACTAAATAATATGAATAAAATATTTTATCAGTTCCTAGGTTGTTACATATAGTGTTTGTTGGATGCTTACAAACTCTTAACCACATTGTTTTATAATAAAATGGTAAATAATGATCTACATCATCATCTAATCTACCCATATTTTAATACTCTTCATTAAGACTTCAATATATCCTATTAAATTCCTCACATATGAATCCTTTCAATTATTAAATCATGTAACATCATTCATCATGAATTGGCATGAAAAAAATTAGAGAGTCTGAACGTAGATACTCAGTAAGGGATAACATTAGATATGTCAATAGATGATCAGATGATAGAAAAAGATAACCATTAGGGATTAATATAACGACCATAATATACAATGTAAATAACCAAATTAAACAATTTTGAAAAAATTATATCTTCAAATAAATAATTATCATTTTGAAAAACTAGTATCATATACATGGGAAATCATCATAACCAAATCATAGACTATATTTTCATATTATAAATTTTTGTCAGTTAATGTAATAATTATGGAAACCATTTCATTTGACAATGTTAACTACCAGGGAAATCATATTAAGAATCAATAATAGTATCCCATTATTTTTAAATTACATTAACTTATTTTCCACAAAATATTATGAATGTCGACATGTTACACATAATTCGTCAAGTAAATCCACTTGAATCACATAACTATCTCAAGAGGACTTATACCATACCCATTTTATTGGAGGGAGATGTAGTTCCCACCATTCAAATAATGAAAATCAAAGATATGTGCACTAAAAACTCATTAAACACAACTAATATCAAAAAATAATAAATGGGTTTCATAAAATTTTCATCATAACATAACATGCAGAGAGGAAATGGAATTCCATAACATTTTGTGATTCTTCCATAAAACCCCATATAGATAATGAATAAGGATGGTATACATGGATCAAAACCCCCATTACATTAATAATTGAATTGATAGTTTTTTGATTTATGAATTCAGATGCCATTAAAATATCATTAAAACTTTTTTGGTGAAAAAACAATTTCTGAGGAAAATATTACATTTTAAAACAAAAAACTGGGAAAAGAAATATAGATTCCATTTTATTTAAATATAACATTTTAATTTCAAAGTGGTTGCATCAAATAAAAAATTATTCATGATGTTTGGAAATATATTTGAGGGTATATATGTTTAAAGAAATTTCTTTCAAACTTTTACTCGATAAGTCCAACGAAACCACATTTCGAAAAAGATTAAATATATCATTCATCCCATTTTTAAAGGTAAAACATTGTTAAAACTCACATTAATGAATCATATAATAGTTTTAAAAATATTTATGAATAAATTTTAAATATATTGGATATGTAATAAAGAGATATAATAGTAATCCCAATGGAGATTAATGATAAACACTCTGAAATATTAACGATATTGTGAATTAAATCTCTTACAACAATGGTATTATTTGTATCACTAGTCCCATGAAAGAAATAAAAAAATATGGTTTGGAAAATAAATTATTTTTCATCATAGGAATTATAAAATAAATTTATGTATAGTATATAATCCATAAAAAAGAGACAAGTGTTGTATAAGACATATTTCCCACACTAATAAAACTAAGGTGAACATTCCTATGGTTGATTTCACATTTATTTAAAATTATTCTAACCTCTAGTATAATAAATATGAATTTATTAGACTTCAATTAATTTGATTTAATGAACCAAAACTCTCAAGGCCATTTCATTGTGAAAACCTAGTGTTTGGGTTGTTCTGGAGGAACTCAGTGACTCATTTTGAGAGTTAGACAAAAATCCAATTTGTACCACAGACATCAGTGAGTCAGCAGCGTCATCATTGGCGAGTCAAGGGAATTACCATTGTTGAGTTAGGGGTGTTAGTATTGGTGATTCACAGAGGTTGGAATCAGTGAGATGAGGGTAGTAGTGTCAGGTAGTCGGGTGCGTCAGTTTCAGGGCATCTGTGTTAGGGCTTCAATGAGTTAAGGCATTGGTGAGTAAGGGAGTTTGTGATTCACTGCATTGGTATCTCATTAGTGGTGGATCAACATTGGGATGTCATTTCGGTATATCATCTGTCGGTTGATCAACATCAGTTACTCACCCATCAGTGACACATTTCTTGTTTTTCTAGTTTCATCCAATTTTCAAGTTTCACACCTCGTAAGAATTATTTGGTGTAAACTGAGTATAAGGACCTTTTTGGGTGCTTTTAAGAGAGTTTTAAAGGATATTAATTATATTATTATTATCATAACACTCCATGGACTTTGATATATTCAAACTGTGTGATCCTGAAAATGATCCCACGTTAATGGATTTTAAAACTACTCTTCCATTAATATAGGATATAAATCTACAAAGATAGGGATCATCCCTTCCTAGATTGTTTTATATTCCCCCATATTGGGACTAAAAAATTTCTCCCTAGATGTGCCATGCAATTGTTCTAGATCCCCTCCAACTTAGCTTTTATAGAGTTCTTTGCTATACTTTTGATCCCTTATTCTTGGCACATGGAGGATCTTTGGTCACCTTTTTCTTCAAGTAGGGATTTATCTTACTCTATTTGCTTTGTTTATATTACTGGGTGGTTTCACTAATATTTATTCACAATTATAGGATGAATACTTTTCTTAACATATAATCAATGATGTATCAAGAGATAACATTGGTTTAATAAAATAACATCTGGGAGTGGTATGATGTTGGATGCATATTTTATTTGTTATCTTAATTCTTTTATGGATGTTGTGGTTGTATTCATTCAAAAATCGTTATCGTTGGTGGTCTATTCTTTCACACATGGAATTTCATATTTTTTTCATGATGCTTGATAAATGGATGAAACATGAAACCTACTTAATAAAATATATTTGGATAATTGAAATAGATGCCCCAGGATCAACCCTATTGTGTGATCACCCCAGTTATTTTAATGTGGAATTAAATAACCCATTTTGATAAACCTAAAAATGATTGGATTATATTTGTGCAATGGAGATGCCAAGTTGGGGATGGTTGTTGTGGGCTTTGTGAATGGGGTGGTATCGGGGACATGTTAGTATCCCAATTTTAGAGACATATTGTTTATGGATTGGATGGACTTTTAGGTTATGAGATTACCTTTTCTTGTGTTGTGGTTGTGGAGTGATGTGTGCAGTGGGACTGCGGTGTGGTTATGAACATGTTATGTAGAGGAATTTCATCTGGGAAATGTTTGGCCAACATGTCAAAATATCAGGTTCTGATAGTAGGATTGTGTGGTATAACATTAAATAAAGATAGTTGGTAATGGTTGAATCAGTGTCTATGACGAACGAGGGGTGAGCAGTGGGACTGTGGGTTGGAAATCCCCGTTTGTTCTTATGAATGAGTGTTAAAATTGAAATTACTTACCTTGGTCCCTCCTCCCATTGTCAATAATGAAAATACCAATAAATGAAGTCAATGGGTTGTTGTGTGTTTAGTAATCAGGCTATTCAACTTTTGAGATGGTTATAGATGTTGTTCTGGGTAGTTTCTCTAGGTAGTGCTAGAATAAATCAAGGTTAGCCGCTTAATTAATAAATGTCAATTTTTTAAATGAGAATGATGTTGGTTTTAATCATGGAGGTGGCTGGTTATGTGGTTGTGCATATAGGGGTAGAACAAAAAGTGGTCTTTGTAGTCTAATTGTTTTGTTTACATAAATATATAAATTCTAGTTATTTCTGATTTCTTATATACACTGCACCCTTTTTGATAAGCATGTGAAAAACACCCCCATTTCATGGTAGATTGTGTCTTTCCGAACTTCATGTTGTGAATATGGATTGTTGTTTACTATATTCATTCCTCATACCCTCTATCAGGTTCTTACTGCTCAACCGTATCAGGGTAGGATGTAATGAATGGAGGCTTATTGTAGTCCGAGATCCTTCAAGAATTTTTTTTTTGAATGAGTGGATTAGGTGTTTGCAGGCCAGGTTTTTATTACCATGTGCTCCAAGATGAAGTACATCTATTTGCGAGAGAGTCGTGTGGTTTGGTTGTGGACCAAAAGTTTTCGGGTTGGTTTTCTGTGCGATTTGAGGCCCATGTGCGTCTATGGGGGGGGTATGGTAGTAGGACTAAATTTTCGAATAGTGGTACCATCAAGATGGTATCCATTAGAAATGAGTAGTTTACTAGTGGGAAAGTGGTTCGGGGTACCAAATTGTTGCTGTGATTATACTACAACTTTATTCAACTTCTGTTACTTGATGAGTGTACCTTAGTGAGGCTAGACTGGTTATTACTCCTTGGTATGTGCTTTGTGGTTCTATTATTCTTTCATAGGGGAATTGTTATGTTCCCCCCTTGTGCATAGGGAGATTTATTATTCCTAATGGGTATAATTTTTTACCCACCCAATGATTATAAATCTATTTTTTGGTACCCTAGAGGACTTTTAGGACTGTTTTGGAAATTACTAAATTTAGCATCGAGATATTTTTGTTGCTTCTTAGTTTATACTCTTTTGGTACATTACCTTTTAGTTCTGTTGTACATTGTTTCAGATTTACTTTTGAACATGAACATTGGAATGGATTTTGGAATTAATTTAACTTTTAGTGTTTGGAGTTTCGTGGGATTTACTATATTATCTCCTGATATTTTTTCGTAAAAGGGTAATTCAATTATTTTTTGTGTTATTATATACCCTTGGTGATAGTCACCACTCCATAGACCACTGATGGTGGGACATGGGGTTCATTATCAATCTTCATCTTAATGAATGAAAGGCATGTCACATTGTCATCCCTTTCCTCATCTTGAAGAAGGCGGGTCATGACAGAATGGTGTCAAAGGAGGTTGAGGGATAAGATGGGGTTAGGAGTTAGGCACAGTGCGAATTTCATGGGATGGTAGGGAAATGATGTTAAGAAATAATCGCGCAAGAGATAGTCTATAGAAGACTAGATAGGACATGATAATTTAGGGCCCCCATGATATGATGCAAGGACTCGGAGCATACTGAATTACCAAGTGAAGTTGCACTGATTTCAGTGTAAAGAACCTATGAAAGGTACATTCATCATGTAACACCCCGAGCATCTACGGTACGCTTCTCTTTGAATAATTTGATAGCATGTGTTGTACGCAACACCGAGTTCTAACACACCATAACCAATCAAACTAACCGTTATGAATAGTAATACCTACTTTTCGAAATTATATATATTTTATATTTTAAAATGGACTTAATTTCTGGATTCGGAATATTGAATTTAGCCTAAGGTGAATTTTTGGTACTTTTCGGATAACATTCATATTTTGATGAATAGTGAAAATTACTAAATTTTAATTAAAAAAAACTTTTTTAATCAAAATAATTAATAGTGATAAATTATGAATTTGAGTGGTTTTAATGTATATTTAGAATATATTTTTAGCATTTAATATAATGTTGGTCATTGGACATAATTTTACAATTAAACCGAACATAAACAAGTGTCAATCTTTTGATAGTTATTATCTCTTAAAAACACGCTTTTTGTTTTGACAGCGGGAATTAATTTTAAATTAATTTCTGCCACTTTTGTGTGTTGAATTTATAAAAATGGATTCCATATTTGGAATCAGGATTTCCAAATTGTGTAAATAGGTAACTTTTATTTTTAGACATTTTGAATAATTACTGTGGTAAATATTTTATTTACCATGGTTAAGGGTAAATCTGGTAAATAAGGGTTAAAAAATAATATTATAATAATACTAAATTACCCTAAAACGTGTCCTAGACTTATTGGTTGATACATGTTCGACCATAGTCATCTTTGGGTCGATTTGGGGACCCCATGGTGCCACTTGTAGGTGATAGGGACACTTTATTTTAATTAAGTTAAAATGAATACAAAAATGACACAAGCATATATCTTTTAGAAAAAAAAATTTACATAGGGTTATATATGTTGGATTTTAGATTGTAAATATTAATTAGAAAGATAAAAATATTTCCTACATAGTGATATTTTATTTATAATTTTTATACATTAAATAATTTAATTTATTTATGACACAATGATGATAAATTAATTACTATAATAGTGACAAATTAAAATAATTGATATTATAAATACCCAAATAATTATAATATGAAACTTTTAAGGAATTAAACTAATTTTCTAGGATAATATGATATATTATGATTTATTTAATTGACTTTTTTCGAAGTAATCAATCTGTTATGAGTTTCAAAAAAATCAACTATTGAATAGTGTCAAAATTGACATAAAAGAGTTCTTAAAACAAATATTATATTATTAATTGATATTAAATTTTTTAAAAATCTAATGTTCGGACAAGAGACTTATATCATGATATTTTCATCATAAATGGACCACTTGGGGGTCTCTTGGATGTATATAGTAATTTTATTAACCATATTATATAAAAATACAAAGAGACATTGTAAAAGTGAAACTAATTAACTTAGAGGTAATACTTAAAGATAAGGTTAATATAAGTACCCAAACCTGTCTAAATTCTATCGGTTGAGTTGTTTTCGACCCATCCCCACCTTAACCTTTGAATAGTAAACTTTGGAGCCATTGGAAACGGAATATGAATTTATTATAAACTAATATCTCTAGATTTTCCAAAGGTGCCCCTCACCCCTCTTATAAAAGGGAACTCCTCCTTCTCATTTCTTCACACCTTCAAAGCCTTTTGGTTCGGCCAAAATCTTCCCAAATACTCTCCCAACTTCCCTCACTACAACCTAGAGGCCTTATTTTGATCATAAATCCAACCTAAGAAGCCCTTTTGATCAAATCAAAAGGAAGAACCCGAAGAAGAGGTAATGATTTCACCACCCTTTTTCCAAGTTCATTACTTCTTCCACTTCTTCTTCCTTTGTTGTAACCATTCTAAAATAATAACTCCAGTATCATATATATACTATGATGTTATTATAAATATGTTACAACCATATTCAGTATTCTATCCACCCTTTGAATAACATGTCACCATACGTGCGTACGTACGGCTTACCGTCTCCACATCGTGGTGTAATTGTTATTTAATATAATATTATTTGGATGGGTATAATAATGATGTGTAACTCATGTAAATAATAAATATAACATGTTAATGATTCATTATATATGATATAACATCCTTTTATATATTATTTTAATATCAAAAGAATGATATTGTCGCTCGTGCGTACGTACGGACTACCATCTCCACGAACGCGATGAGATTCATTCTCCATCGTATCCATTCAAGTATAATTATCATTTGATGATTTAAAAAATGATGTTTAAGGACTTGATATCATTCTGGATATGAATAATATACAACCTATCCTTTACAAACATGTCTTACATAACAAAACATATAAAAGAAAACAAGTAAGTTAACACCCGAAACAATGATAATACTAAGATATTATTATCATATCAATATTAAAAGATCATATATGATATCATATTAATGTATATGATTCTTGTATAATTTAATAACAATTATTTCACCATTATACATGAGTTTAACCTACCCCAACCAAGGAAAAGTACAAGGTAAGGGTTATTTCACAATCTCTTCATTATCCGAGGTTGTTTATATGTAATAATCTACTGTGATCTCTTTATCACCCACATCCATGTTTCTTCAAAATGTATTTCAAAACATTTTTATTATTTACAAGAATATGGGTTAAAGTCATTTATACCCTTGTTTGACTTTTTATAAGAGGAATCTTTCCGTCGTTTTCAAAACAAGGTCATTTTTAACCTTTTCGACAGAATTAAGGTAAGAATGTTTTTCTTAACTTATACGGCGAGTGCGGTTATTTTCTGCCGTTATAAAATCTTCAAAGTTTTCCTTACAAGCTTATATGAATATTTTCAAGAAAATGTTTTATTTTATATGGATCTTAAATTATTTCAAAAATAGAAAGATATATTTCTCCAAAAAGTGTTTTGATTTCATCTATGTCAACATCCTTTGATGGATTTTATGCTTATTTGAAGTTGATTTATTATGATACAAAACTTCTATATTGTATTGAAGGTTTTGTGATATGTTTGACTATGGATGTGCTATTTTTATACCATTCATAGTTTATGGTGAAATTATTGACATTTCTTATGCTATTTTTAATACGAATGTTTATGTTATGTTTAAGCCTTTTCATATGGGAATGCATTGGACATAATATGTGACGGGTGGAGCCCGCTATAGCTCCTCGATGCATCGGTAGGTCTCATGAGACAAACTAGTGTCTTGGCACAAGGCCTTGGCAAAATCTTATTTATAGTCTTGGCACGAGGCCTTGGCTATGTTGTTATGATAGTCTGGCATTATGCATTCCAACATTATGAAAGTGGTTATTGATTTTGCATGTGATTATTCGATTAGTAGAATATCCATGTGAATAATTAAACGGAATTATTTCATTTTATTTATGTCATACCATGTTTAAAGTTCAGGTTTGAAAGGCTTTTGTTTTAGTTATACATTGCCTTAAATGTTTATTCTTATTTATGAAAGTTTCCGCTATATTGTTATCCTTACTGGGAATTTGAGCTCACCCCTTTTCTATGTTTTATTTTTCCCAGGAAGTGAAGAAGTAAATTATGAATGACCTGCAGGGATATTATGTGGGGATATGAGTGTGGTTTATGGAGACAATATGTTGTTGTAGTATTTTTTCATTTTATGATGTAATGTAAGACTTATGAATATATCTAGTGTTTCCAAGGCTACTAAACCAATCGGTCTTTCGAGATTTGATCTTTCTAGTGATCATGCCAATGTTATGTAATAATGCACCGACTCTGGGTAACTAGGGTCGGGGCGTTACAGTTGGTATCAGAGGAAGTTTAGTACAAACCTTGGAAGCTATATTTAGATAAACTCTGATTAGAGCACGTAGACCTAAGATGAACTTTGAGGATTAGTATAGAAGAACTTCCTAGAATTTTGGTATTGTAGAGATTTTGTGAGTTTTCCGAGCAATACATCCCTGTCTGGATACGAGTAGGTAGAGGCGGCTCTGGCATAGATGTACCTAGGGGTAAAACCCGAAAACACCGCTTTGAGCTAGACTCGAACGGGAACGGGTGCACGACAACGGGCCTTACTGCACTCTTGGTTACGACACTCCCGGGGGATATGCTTAGGATAACTCTCATTTTCTTTACAAATCATTATGAAGGGTTTATGAGCATATACTTCCTCAAAGAACACATTTTTATGATTATGGATTATATCCATAAATAGTTAAATTTATGTTAAGTGTTTTATAAGTATGGGATTATGTATTTTGATTCATAAACTGATCTAGTTTATTCCATTGTTTAGAAATGGCGCCTAGTGGAAGAAATGGAAACCGTATCAATGCATGCACTCCATGTAGGGATTTCCCTCCTGCTCAAGATAATTATAGTGGAGCTGGTGATGCAACTGGTGCCGATCAGCTAATCACCATACTGGGACAACTTACTCAGGTTATGAATAATAACCTTACCCGTATGGAGCACCCTGATCCACAACGTGGAGGATCAATGTTAGATCGATTCATGAGGAAACAACCACCAATGTTCAATGGGAGTACAAATCCCTTAGTTGCTGAGAAATGGATAAATTCCCTAGAGAAAATATTTCAGGCTTTGGGGAGTAGTGAAAGGGAAAACGTTATCATGGCAGTTTACCGCCTCACTGGAGATGCTGATCAATGGTGGTCATTGATTCAAAACATGAAGGAAGATGATGAAGTATCAAATATGGAATAGAGGGAGTTCAAAGATCTATTTTTAGAAAAATACTTTCCTTGCGACCATCGAGCAGATATGGAAAGGCAATTTCTGAGTCTGAGACAAAAGGAGGATGAGAATGTCACAAAGTATGAGGATAACTTTACAAGGTTAGCAAGGTATGTTGGAGATTATATACGTAACCCAATAAGTAAGATTGATAGTTTCTTTGATGGGTTAAAACCATTTCCCGTCGAGCATTAGTCTCACAATCCTTTTCGTCGTACGAAGACATTGTCTTATGTGCTATCAAGACCGAAAAGGAATTCTCTAAGTCTTATCACTTTAAAGCAAAGAAAGAGAAGAAGAGACCTGCTGATCAATCTGGGAATGGAAATAAGGGGAAGAAGGGAAAGGTTGAATATCCATCTTGTGGTAAATGCGGGAAGAAACATCCTGGTACTTGCTTGAAGGGAATGGGAGTCTGTTATAAGTGTGGTGAAAAAGGCCACCAAGCTTGTGATTGCAAGGGGAAGAAGGAAGCTACCAACGTTCAGTGCTACAATTGCAGGGAGATGGGGAATTATGCAAATGCATGTCCTAAGCGTTAGGAGAACTTACCTCAGAAAAGGCCAAGGGATCAAGGCCAGGCTTATGCTATCACTACTGCTGAGGTAGAAGCTCCGAAAGACGTGGTGGCAGGTAATTTAATGTTTTCGTCAAGTTTAGCAAATTCATTATTTGACTCTGGATCATCGCATTGTTTCATATCTTCCCAGTTTTCTAAGAAAATTAGATATTTCCAATTTGATTTAATAAGGGAGTTGTCAGTTAAAACTCTTAAGGGAAGTATCATTGCAACAAAGTTTTGTGAATCAGTCCCCATCAGAGCACATAAATGTTCTTTATCTGCTGATCTCGTCATCATACCTATGATTGAGTTTGATATAATCCTCGGTATAGAATGGATTTAGGACTATGATGCGAAGATTTATTGTAAGAAGAAAGAGGTTACTATTCTTGATGATAATGATAAGGAACAGCTTATCTTTAGAGCAGAATCGTCACCACCTAACTCTTATTTAGATCCACCCCCAGTAGCTCAACTTAATTCAATTATTGGGGAGGAAGAGAATGAAATAACTGTCGGTGAGGAAAGGAATGTTCAAATAGAGGATGTACCTGTTGTGAAAGAATTTGTAGATGGATTTCCGGAAGATTTACCTGGACATCCTCCAGAACGAGAAGTTGAGTTTTCCATTGATTTGATTCCTAGATCAAGGCCTATATCGAAGACCCCTTATAGAATGGCCACTGTAGAATTAGTTGAACTAAAGAAACAACTAGAGGAACTGAGTAATAAGGGATTTATTCGCCCTAGTGTTTCTCCATGGGGAGCCCCTGTTTTTTTTGTTAAAAAGAAAGATGGATCTATGAGGTTATGTATCGACTACAGGGAGATCAATGCTATAACAATAAAGAACAAGTATCCCCTACCTCGTATTGATGATTTATTTGACCAACTACATGGATATCAATACTTTTCAAAGATTGACCTTCGATCTGGATACCATCAGTTGTGTGTGAAGAAGGAAGACATTCCGAAGACAGCATTTCGAACCAGGTATGGGCATTACGAGTTTACCGTAATGTCGTTTGGATTGACTAATGCACCCTCTGTATTCATGGATCTGATGAATAGAGTTTTCAAGGAGTATCTCGATGAATTTGTGGTGGTATTTATTGATGATATCTTGGTATACTCCAAAACCTATGAAGATCATGAAAATCACTTGCGCATTATCTTGAAGACTCTGAGAAGGCACGAATTATATGGGAAGTTTAGCAAGTGTGAATTCTGACTTCAGGAGATTTCTTTTCATGGCCATATTGTCTCTAAAGATGGAATCTCTATTGATCCTTCTAAGATCATGTCAATCCAAGAATGGCCAGCACCTATGAGTATAACTGAGGTATGTAGTTTTATTGGTTTGGCAGGTTATTATCGACATTTCGTCCAGAATATTGCCCGATTGGCTAACCCATTAACAAAGCTCACACGTAAAGGGGTTAAATTTGTTTGGACAAAAGAGTGTGAAGAATGTTTTGAAGAACTGAAGAGAAGATTAGTCAATGCTCCTATATTGACTCTACCATCGGGGAATGATGGGTTCGTTATTTATAGTGATGCATCAAAGAAAGGACTTGGTTGTGTCCTTATGCAGAATGATAGAGTTATTGCCTATAAATCACGACAGTTGAAAATTCATGAACAAAACTATCCTACTCATGATCTCGAGTTAGCAGCTTTGATCTTTTCTTTGAATATATGGAGGCACTACCTCTATGGTGAAAAATGTGAGATTTATACTGATCACAAGAGTTTGAAGTATATTTTCTCACAAAAAGAACTCAACATGAGGCAAAGGAGATGGCTTGAATTAGTCAAGGATTATTATTGCACGATACACTACCACCTGGGGAAAGCAAACAAGGTGGAAGATGCTTTGAGTAGAAACGACCATGGAGTTTTGAACAATATGAGAATTGAAAGGGATCCAATTTTCATGGATCTAGTGAAGATAGACATGGGAATAACTAGGGAAGGTGAAACATCAATTCTTTTTCAAATGGTTTCCAAACCATCTTTACTAGAAAGGATTAAGAGTTCTCAGACCGATGATGAAGAATTTAAAAAGAATATTAAAGCTGTGAATGATGGGAGATTGAGAGACTTTGTATATGAAGATGGAATTTTGAAATTCGGGAAGAGACTTTGTGTTCCCAATTTACCTGATCTAAAAAGGGAATTGTTGGATGATGCTCATAGTTCAAATTTCTCTATACACCCTGGGAGCACGAAAATGTATAGATATTTGAAGGAACATTTTTGGTGGGATAACATGAAGAGGGAGATTGCTGATTTTGTGTTAAGATGTATGGCTTTTCAACAAGTGAAAGTTGGAAGGCAACAGCCTGGAGGAGTCATGCAACCTCTTCCCATACCGGAGTGGAAATGGGACAATATTACGATGGACTTTGTCATGGGGATACCAAAGACTCCTAGAAGGAATGATGCAATATGGGTTATTGTTGATCGTCTTACCAAGTCAGCACATTTTCTTTCTATAAGAGAAGATCTACCCCTGGAACGTCTAGAAAGACTATATATTAATGAAGTTGTGAGATTTCATGGAGTACCCCTATCGATTGTTTCCGATCGTGATCCCCATTTTACTTCAAGATTTTGGAAAAGTCTTCAGAAATCCCTGGATACTGAACTTCATTTGAGCACTGCTTACCACCCTCAGACATATGGACAATCAGAACGGACTATTCAGACCTTAGAAGACATGTTTAGATCTTTCTCACTTGACTTTCAGGGTATGTGGGATCAATATTTACCATTGGTAGAATTTTCCTATAAAAATAGCTTCCATTCGAGTATTTAGATGGCACCATATGAAGCATTATACGGAAAGAGATGTCGTACACCAACCTGTTGGGATGACGTTGGTGAAAGAAAACTTGTAGGCCCAGAACTGGTGGAGGAAACGGTGGAAAAGGTGAAGGTAATCCAAAATCACATCAAAGCAGCTCAAAGTAGGCAGAAGAGCTATGTCGATAATCGAAGGAAGGATTTGGAATTTCAAGTCGGTGATCATGTTTTCCTGAAGGTATATCCATGGAAGGGAGTCATACATTTTGGTAAGAAAGGTAAATTGAGTCCCAGGTACATCGGACCTTTCGAAATTCTAGAACAAATTGGAGCTTTGGCTTACCGATTGGCAATGCCGCCAAGTCTCTCCAAAGTTCACGATGTGTTCCACGTATCTCTGTTGAGAAAATACATGCCTGAACCAACGCATGTACTCACCTATGAGGAAATAGAACTGGAACCCGATTTTTCTTATTGTGAAGAGCCTGTCAGGATTCTTGATACAAGAGAACAAGTACTGAGAAACCGGACGACGCGTCTGGTAAAAGTTTTGTGGAGAAATCATAAGATGGAAGAGGCAACGTGGGAACCCGAGGAACTTATGATGAAGAACCACCCGAGTCTTTTCATGCGGTAGTATTCTAGAAATTTCTAGGATGAAATTATTTGAAGTAGGGGATAATGTAACACTCAAAGCTTCTACGCTACGCTTCTCTTTGAATAATGTGATAGCGTGTGTTGTACGCAACACCGAGTTCTAACACACCATAACCAATCAAACTAACCGTTATGAATAGTAATACCTAATTTTTGAAATTATATATATTTTATATTTTAAAATGGACTTCATTTCTGGATTCGGAATATCGAATTTAACCTAAGGTGAAATTTTGGTACTTTTCTGATAACTTTCATATTTTGATGAATAGTGAAAATTACTAAATTTTAATTAAAAACAACTTTTTTAATAAAAATAATTAATAGTGATAAATTATGAATTTGAGTGGTTTTAAAGTATATTTAGAATATCTTTTTACCATTTAATATAATGTTGGTCATTGGACATAATTTTACAATTAAACCGAACATAAACAAGTGTCAATCTTTTGATAGTTATTATCTTTTAAAAACATGCTTTTTGTTTTGACAGCGGGAATTAATTTTAAATTAATTTCTGCCAATTCTGTGTTTTGAATTTAGAAAAATGGATTCCATATTTTGAATCAGGATGTCCAAATTGTGTAAATAGGTAACTTTTACTTTTAGACATTTTGAATAATTACTGTGGTAAATATTTTATTTACCATGGTTAAGGGTAAATCTGGTAAATAAGGGTTAAAAAATAATATTATAATGATACTAAATTACCCTAAAACGTGTCATAGACTTATTGGTTGATACATGTTCGACCATAGGCATCTTTGGGTCGATTTGGGGACCCCATGGTTCCACTTGTAGGTGATAGGGACACTTTATTTTAATTAAGTTAAAATGAATACAAAAATGACACAACCATATATCTTTTAGAAAACAAATTTCTACATAGGGTTATATATGTTGGATATTAGATTATAAATATTAATTAGAAATATAAAACGATTTCCTACATAGTGATATTTTATTTATAATTTTTATACATTAAATAATTTAATTTATTTATGACACAATGATGATAAATTAATTACTATAATAGTGAAAAATTAAAATAATTGATATTATAAATACCCAAATAAATATAATATGAAACTTTTAATGAATTAAACTAATTTTATAGGATAATATGATATATTAGGATTGATTTAATTGACTTTTTTCGAAGTAATCAATCTGTTATGAGTTTCACAAAAATCAACTATTGAATAGTGTCAAAATTGACATAAAAGAGTTCTTAAAACAAATAATATATTATTAATTGATATTAAATTCATAAAAATCTAATGTTCGGCCAAGAGACTTATATCATGATAGTTTCATCATTAATGGACCACTTGGGGGTCGCTTGGATGTATATAGTAAGTTTATTAACCATATTATATAAAAATACAAAGAGACATTGTAAAAGTGAAACTAATTAACTTAGAGTTAATACTTCATGTTAAGGTTAATATAAGTACCCAAACCTGTATAAATTCTATTTGTTGAGTTGTTTTCGACCCATCCCCACCTTAAACTTTGAATAGTCAACTTTGGAGCCATTGGAAACCGAATATGAATTTATTATAAACTATTATCTCTAGCTTTTCCAAAGGTGCCCCTCACCCCTCTTATAAAAGGGCAATCCTCCTTCTCATTTCTTCACACCTTCAAAGCCTTTTGGTTCGGCCAAACTCAGCCCAAATACTCTCCCAACATCCCTCACTACAACCTAGAGGCCTTATTTTGATCAGAAATCCAACCTAAGCAGCCCTTTTGATCAAATCAAAAGGAAGAACCCGAAGAAGAGGTAATGATTTCACCACCCCTTTTCCAAGTTCATTACTTCTTCCACTTCTTCTTCCTTTGTTGTTACCATTCTAAAATAATAACTCCAATATCATATATATACTGTGATGTTATTATAAATATGGTACAACCATATTCAGTATTCTATCCACCCTTTGAATAACATGTCACCATACGTGCGTACGTACGGCTTACCGTCTCCACGTCGTGGTGTAATTGTTATTCAATATAATATTATTTGGATGGGTATAATAATTATGTGTAACTCATTTAAATAATAAATATAACAGTTTAATGATTTAGTATATATGATATACCATCCTTTTATATATTATTTTAATATCAAAAGAATGATATTGTCGCTCGTGCGTACGTACGGACTATCGTCTCCACGAACGCGATGAGATTCATTCTCCATCGTATCCATTCAAGTATAATTATCATTTTATGATTTAAAAAATGATGTTTAAGGACATGATATCATTCTGGATATGAATAATATACAACCTATCCTTTACAAACATGTCTTATGTAACAAAACATATAAAATAAAACAAGTAAGTTAACACCCGAAACAATGATAATACTAAGATATTATTATCAAATCAATATTAAAAGATCATATATGATTTCATATTAATGTATATGATTCTCTTATAATTTAATAACAATTATTTCACCATTATAAAGGAGGTTAACCTACCCCAACCAAGGAAAATTACAAGGTAAGGGTTATTTCACAATCTCTTCATTATACGAGGTTGTTTATATGTAATAATCTACTGGGTTCTCTTTATCATCCACATCCATGTTTCTTCAAAATGTATTTCAAAACATTTTTATTATTTACAAGAATATGGGTTAAAGTCATTTATACCCTTGTTTGACTTTTTATAAGAGGAATCTTTCCGTCGTTTTCAAAACAAGGTCCTTTTTAACCTTTTCGACAGAATTAAGGTAAGAATGTTTTTTTAACTTATACGGCGAGTGCGGTTATTTTCTGCCGTTATAAAATCTTCAAAGTTTTCCTTACAATCTTATAAGAATATTTTCAAGAAAATGTTTTATTTTATATGGCTCTTAAATTATTTCAAAAATAGAAAGATATATTTCTCCAAAAAGTGTTTTGATTTCATCTATGTCAACATCCTTTGATGGATTTTACGCTTATTTGAAGTTGATTTATTATGATACAAAACTTCTATATTGTATTGAAGGTTTTGTGATATGTTTGACTGTGGATGTGCTATTTTTATACCATTCATAGTTTATGGTGAAATTATTGACATTTCGTATGCTATTTTTAATACGAATGTTTATGTTAGGTTTAAACCTTTTCATATGGGAATGCATTGGACTTAATATGTGATGGGTGGAGCCCGCTATAGCTCCTCGATGCATCGGTAGGTCTCATGAGACAAACTAGTGTCTTGGCACAAGGCCTTGGCAAAATCTTATTTGTAGTCTTGGCACGAGGCCTTGGCTATGTGGTTATGATAGTCTAGCATTATGCATTCCAACATTATGAAAGTGGTTATTGATTTTGCATGTGATTATTCGATTAGTAGAATATCCGTGTGAATAAGTAAATCGAATTATTTCATTTTATTTATGTCATGCCATGTTGAAAGTTCAAGTTTGAAAGGCTTTTGTTTTAGTTATACATTGCCTTAAAAGTTTATTCTTATTTATGAAAGTTTCCACTATATTGTTATCCTTACTGGGCATTTGAGCTCACCCCTTTTCTATGTTTTATTTTTCCCAGGAAGTGAAGAAGTAAATTATGAATGACCTGCAGGGATATTATGTGGGGATATGAGTGTGGTTTATGGAGACAATATGTTGTTGTAGTAGTTTTTCATTTTATGATGTAATGTAAGACTTATGAATATATCTAGTGTTTCCAAGGCTACTAAACCAATCGGTATTTTGAGATTTGATCTTTCTTGTGATCATGCCAATGTTATGTAATAATGCACCGACTCTGGGTAATGAGGGTCGGGGCATTACACATCATAATGACTCTTGTAATTATGTGTCATGGGTGTTTTGGGAATGTAAAATAAATGAAGAGTTAAAAATGAATTTAAAAGAAAATTTCCATACTAACTGTGATTAGGATATCATTGTTTAACTTTTCATCTATGGAACCTAGAAGTCGCCCACATGTGGTATGAGTAGTTGAGTCCCATTAGAATTACCTGATTAATTAGTGGAGGGCCAATCTAAATGAGGATGATGACTTGTGGTAGAAGATCCTTCATTCGTTCCAGCAGCAAAACCTAGCGAAGTACGAAGGTAGTGTTTCAGACCAAGATATGAAATGATGGCTTAGGGAGATGACAATAACCTCTACCATTATTTTTTCTCAAAGGGAGTGTTGGGTTCCTCTGGAAAAGATCGAGAGTAGAGGAGAAACACCTCAGTGGTGGATGATTTACCTTAGAGATTGGAAGGAGACCGATCTCTCACGGGCCAACTAAGATAATGTCTTTTGGGAAGAGTTTCTTTTTTCATTAATGAAGGCTGAGATGAGGCAGAAGAAACTCTCCCCCCATCAAGGGAGTATATTATAAAGGAACTAGTGATCAAGATCAAGGATCTCCTAGGATTTTCTCTGGATCACTTTTCATACGAGTAGTCCTGAGTGAGATTCTTAGAGGATGCACTCTAACATTCTCTTCAGTATGATATTACTCACTTCACCCTACCGACATACATAGAGTTTCAGAATATGGATGAATTATTAGAGAGGATGGAATGGTAGGGAGGTGTACTATGAGAGGGGATAGAGAAATGTTCATTGAAGTGGAATGTAGTCAGCAGTATGTGTCCAGTGTTAGGGCCTTCCACGTTTCAGCCAGTTGGATGAAAGCATCTGAAGTTCTAGTTCTGATCTCCTAGTCCCCACCCATTTCTGATGGTCTCAGGATCGAGGTGCTATATCTATAGAGGTTGTGGGAATATTTATTACTAATACCTTGTTTTATCTTAGTATAGTGGGTGTTCTCAGATTCAGTACCCACCTCCACAGCTGTAGTTGACGGTCAGTCTATTTTAACAGCATGGTCAGCGAGATCCCACTCTAACAATGGAATATGGTGTTGGAAGAGGCCAACCAAATAGCGCTCCATTGGGACCCCAAAAAAGGTGTGGATGGGGATGAAGTCAACAAAAAAGGGGCAGAGGTGTTGGGCATGGTATGTTTAACACCACATAATAAATAGTTCCGGAGGGGCCGGAGGTTGGTTGAAGTATGATCATTTATTTTAGTACATTTCCATGTTCCATGTCTGATTCTAGATCTTTGCACTCCTTTCTTTCAAAAAATCAAGATTTTTCTCTAGGTTTAGATGTAGAAAAAAATGAGCGACTTCTGTTGAATATTCTGGTATGAGGCCATACTATTTTTTTGATGTTTTATAGGGATGCAGACTGATGTAGGAGATGCATCAGTCCAATGGGAATCTCCTTCTGCAACTCATGCAGCTATAAGATGTCATCAAAGGCATCAACTAGATGCTTTTGGGGGACAATGATATTGATTACATCTGAATAAGAGTTATGTTTTTTGATATGGATGGAAAACATGTTGTTTTTTTGGTGAGCAGATCTTCTAGGTGGGTAGTTGGAATGTGGAGCCTCTTAATTAATTTTTAACATAGTTGTCAACAGAATCAATAGACACGTAGATGGTAGGGGTTACATGTGTTTTCACAGAGTTTTAGTATGTATTCCAGGAGGATTTTGTGACTCTACCCTATTTACAGGACATCGAGTTCAGGTTATACTTACAACATGGTGGCCATACAATTTTGATGTATCCCTTTTGGATGGAGCCTTCTGAGTTGCAAGACTAGCAGATTCAGTTTATTGACCTGATGAAGAACAGTTTCATCTGGCTGAGTTTTCCACTATGGGGTGCTCCGATATTGTTCATAAAGAAGTAATATGATTGTATTAGGATGCAAATATACTACAATATATTGAATCTAGTGATGATAAATAATGGATACCCCACCCCACGATAAAATATTTTTTCGACCAGTTAATGGGAGCTAGTTGGTTCTCTAAGAATGATATGTTGTCTAGATATATCCAGTTAATTGTGAATGAGGGGGACATACTGAAGAATTATTTTTGGTAAATGTATGGGATCATAGAGTTTGTTTCAATTCCCTTCTGTGATACGAATGCACCATCTATGTTCAAGGGGATCAAGAACTCTTTCTTACACATATTCCAAGACCAGTTCATCACCATGCTCATAGATGACATCCTGATCTACTCATGGACATAGGAGGATCCTGTCAAATATCGTAAGATATTGTTGGAGGTCCTTCAACACCACGTGTAATATGGTATGTTTTCTATGTGAATGTTCTGGATATGAGAGTTTCCCTTACATTGACCCATGGTGTCTCTACAAGGGATAACAGTGCACCCATTGATGGGTGAAGTGGTAGATTCATAAAAATCACCTAAGAATGTGAATAGGTTTCAATATTCTTGGGTATATTGGGATATTACCAAAGGTTATTTACAAACTTCCCATGATTTTTATCTCCTCTGACATCCCTAACTAGGAACAACAATGCCTTTGTGTGGAGCGAGTAGTGCTATGCAGCTTTCTGCTACCTGAAGGGGAAGTAGGTAGGTGCTCTAGTACTCAGGTTATCAGAGGGTGGGGTGATGTTTGTGGTGTTCTGTGACTCCCCCAACTTAGTTTTTGGGTTTGTGCTGATTCATCTATGAGGAGATATCTCTTATAGGCCTAGGTAGTTATGTTTTCTTAAACGTAACTATACCACCCATGACTAGGATCTTGTAGAAGTCATGTTCACACTATTTTTTTGGAGTCATTACCAGATATGGGAGTGCTCTTTTGTCTTCACAATTCATTATATCATGAGGTATATCTTTTCCTAGCAATACATGATCTTTTAGTGGCGAAAGAGGATGAAGTATCTCCTAGACTTCAACTTCTAGATCTCTTACACCCTAGTAAAAGGGAACGCGGTGTCCAAATACATAAGAATGAAGTCCCATAAGGAGGTAGTTTAGGAATCCATGGACTCATGGAATGAGATTGAGGAGTTGTCCACATTGTGTCTAGGTGAAATAGGGGATGGGAATAGAGGCTATCTTATTCAGATGACAATGCAGTCTTCCTTGGTGTAGAAGGTGGAGGAGTCTTTTTAACATCCCGTCTTTTTATAACATAAATTTCATTTCATTACACGGAACTGAGGATCATTAAGGTTTAGTGTCTTGGAAACAAGGATCATAATACATAAAAAAACATAAAACATTCTTCTTAAACACTTGAAAGGCTTCTCCTTTAGTTCATACTATGTTCATTATGCATCTCATAACTTGGGGACATACATCAAAAGAAAGGGTGAGCAGAAGGCCCAGTAAGGGAAACAAGAGAAACATTTTTCATGTGAACTTGAGATACTTCAATAAGTACATGAAAAGAACTTTAAGGCATGAGAAAGGAATCATGAGATACATCATAATAAAAATAACATTTTTCATAACTTGAAGATGTGGCTGCAACATTTAATATTGAAAATCGTTTCGTTTCACCAAGGTCCATCCCCAAGGTGTCGTTAAAAATTACCAAGGTTATTCACCAAGGCGTCGTTAAAATGGTCATCTCTAGAGATTAAGTCATTACCCAATGCATTGGAGCGCTATCAGGGCGCACCCTTAAATTTTCATTTATTATCATGTGAGCCACATATATCATCATCAAAAATTTCATAAATAACCCATATAGCATAAAATAAATGGGTTTCATTTCATAATCATAACGTTTTAAAAACTGCTTTAAAGACATGATCTTTACGTTACTTTAAACCCACGGAAAGGGAAAGCGGGTATCATGTATGTAAATCCCAGAATTTAAAATAGAACATTTTTATATATATATGAATACCCCTGTAGAAATAGGAGCTTTGAGTATTCACTTTATAAAATAAAATAATTTTGAGAAAAGAGAGGCATTTTGAGACGAAAATTCTGCAGCATAACGGCTATGTTACAAGGTTTTAGAAAACTTTGAAAAGAGAGGGAACATGGGTCGAACAATCATCATTGACCCATAAAATAGTAGAGGGACAGAATAAGAAGTATATATTGACATGGTGATTCAATTTCAAGGACATACCATTTGAAATGAAAAGCATGGAAGGAAGACAAAAGTTTGATTTCTCTTATGAAAATTCGGCATCCTAACGGCGTCACTTAAACTTCAACAAAAATGAATTGAACAGATCAAATAGGGTCTCTCATCATATGATCATTAGAGATAAGTATGATATATATAGAGATCATACCCCAACATAATAAAAAGTAACTTGAAAGATTTGACATGAAAATCGAACTTGAAAAATGAGAAGGGTGAAAGAATCACTTAAACATTCGGCAGCCTAACGGCGTCACTTAAACTTTCATAAAATGAAATGATGAGAGTAAGAGGGGATATCTCATCATATAAACATGAAAGGGGAAGTAAGAGGATTATAAAAGAACATCCTCTCACATAATAACATGGAGCATAAAAGGAATGACATAAAAGAGATTACATGAAAAGAAAGAGAGGGGTCGGATCCCTTACCTTAAAACGTGACCCTTGAAACTCAAAGTTTTGGACCTTGAGGGCTTGGGGGCCCCTTGGGAGGACTCCTTGGAAGGTAAGGAGACCAGAACATCGTTGGGGGAGAGTTGGGAGTGGAAACTAAAGGAGGAAAGGGTGGGTATTTATAGGGAAAGTGAGGGGACAAGGCATTAATGGCCAAGGGACACCTCACTAGTGGTTTTGGCAAAACCATGGGTTTTCCCATGGTATTTTCCCATGTTATTGGCCACTTGGGACACCTCACACCTTATCTTACTATTCTTAATTCAATCATATTGAATATATACTTAATACATCATTTAATGATGTCATTAAACACCCGTAACTTAAAAACTATATTTTCACTATTCATCGAAAATTCAACTTTCTCAGAATAATCCAAAAATTTCACCTTAACCAAATATCGATGCTCTAAATACATTTACGAACTCCATTTTATAAAAATAATTTTCTAAATAATTTTAATATAATTTTTAAATAAAAACACTATTCATCGAAAATTCGTTTTTTTTCAGAAAAATCCCCAAAAATTACCATAACATAATATCGATGCTCTGAGTTCAAAAATAAAGTCATTTTTATAAAAATAATTTTCTAATTATTTTTAATTAAATTTTTAATTAAAAACACTATTCATATGAAAAAACTAATACTTGACTAATAATTTATGAAACCGTTATTTACCCATTTTATTGAATCACATTACTTAATCTAGGTGTCTGAATTATATTAACACTTTCTTTGAGTGAAATTACTAATCCATTTGGTCACATTACTAATCCTAAGCGTAAAATCACTATTCATAATTTACTATTCATCAAAAATTAAGTTGATCTTATTAGACTCCAAATTCCTTACTGAACACTTTTTTAGAAGATAATTTTTTGAAAATCATTACACATCATTAGTTATTTAGGGTTTACATAAATATTTTAAAATATCCATTTTTCAAAATTCATCAATAAAATACATTCTAAAATTATCTAGACATTTGAAATTTCACAAACATCACTAAAGGAAGAAATCTCAATTTATACACCCGAAAGAATTAAACAAGGAAGCTAGGGTCTCGTCAAATAGCCCCTTATAACACCGGCATAAGACCTAAGTGTAAGGTGTGCTATGGTGAGAGAATCTGAGGGAGGCTCAGATAACATTGCCCTAGTAGTAATCTCTACTAACTTGAACTTCTCCCGTAGGTGTTTCCGTTCGAGCTTGACACGCTGGAGTTCGGCTTGGGCTTGGTCCAAAGCGAATCCCATAGATGCTACCTCCTTCCCAAGCTCTGATAAGTGGGCTTCATAAGGGTCGAGTCTACTGGATGAAGCCGTCGACTCCTCTTCCTGCATTAAACATTAACATCTTATTAAATCATTAAGAGTAAGTTAATCTACTACTCAAAAAGATTGGGTCGTTACATTCTTCCCCCCTTAAGAAATTTCGTCCCCGAAATTTATACTTGAGGCCTAGTCGAAAAGGTGAGGGTACTTTTGCTTCATTGTTTCCTCCGGCTCCCAAGTCTCTTCTTCATATTTATGATTCCTCCACAACACTTTCACAAGGTGGGTAGTCTTGTTTCGTAGGACCTTGTCTCTACGGTCCAAGATCTCCACTGGCTGCTCCTCGTAATAGAGGTCATGTTCCAGTTGTACCACCTCTGGGTTCAGTACATGCGAAGGGTCGGGTATGTACTTCCTCAAGAGAGATACATGGAAGACATCATGAACTTGAGGTTGGTTCGGTGGAAGTGCTAGATGATAGGCCACTGCTCCTATGCGATCAAGGATTTCATAGGGTCCAATGTACCTAGGGCTGAGCTTCCCTTTCTTCCCAAACCGCATGACTCTCTTCCATGGAGAAATTCGAAGGAAGAATTTGTCACCAACACCAAACTCCAAGTCCCTTCGACGATTGTCAGCATGGCTCTTCTGCCGACTCTGAGTAGCCTTTATGTGTTGTTGGATGGCATGAAGCTGTTCCGTCATCTCTTGCACGAGATCAGGCCCAAGAAGCTTCCTCTCACCAGTTTCATCCCAACAAGTAGGAGTTCTACACCGCTTTCCATATAGAGCTTCATAGGGTGCCATCTGAATACTCGATTGGAAGCTGTTGTTATAGGAGAACTCAACTAATGGGAGGTGTTGATCCCATCAACCTTTAAATTCCATTGAGCATAATCTCAACATTTCTTCGAGTGTCTGAATAGTCCTTTCAGATTGGCCATCAGTTTGAGGATGATAGGCCGTACTAAAATTCAATTCAGTATTCAGAGCATGTTGAAGACTTCTCCAGAATTTTGATGTGAATCTTGGGTCACGATCAGATACGATGGATAGTGGTACCCCATGCAGCCTTACCACTTCCTTCACGTATATCTTGGCAAGCTGATCCAGAGAGAAATATTCCCGAATAGAGATAAAATGGGTTGTCTTTGTGAGACGGTCCACAATATCCCATATCGTATCGTTTCGTTTGGATGTTTTCGGGAGACCAGTTACAAATTCCATAGTGATATTATCCCACTTCCATACTGGTATGGGTAGCGGTTGTAATACCCCCTAAGTAAGTTGTCATTCTGCCTTTACTTGCTGACATACCAGGAACCTTGTAGTGTAATCAGCAATCTCCCTCTTCATGTTATCCCACCAATAATGATCACGAAGGTCTCTATACATCTTAGTTCTTCCCGGATGTATAGAGAAAGTAGAGCTATGAGCTTCATCCATCAGTTCTTTCTTTATCTCCGGAATAGATGGAACACATAGTCTTGTACGAAATTTCAATACACCTTCTTGATCAATATTGAAATCAGGGAACTTCCCATCTTTTACAGCCTCCAACTTCTCCTGCAGCAAAGGATCTTCTTTTTGAGCCTTCTTGATCTTCTCTAGTAATGAAGGTTGAGAAATCATTTGGGATAGGGTTGATGATGTCCCTTTCCTTATAATTCCCATGTCCAGTTTTACTAGATCTTTAATCAAGGGATCTCCTACTATCCTCATTGTTGCCAGAACAACAGGATCTTTCCTGCTTAACGCATCCGCGACTTTGTTTGCTCTTCCAGGGTGATAATGAATAGAACAATCATAGTCTTTAATAAGATCCAACCATCTCCTTTGTCTCATGTTCAATTCTTTCTGTGTGAAAATATACTTTAGACAATGGTGGTCAGTGTATATATAACATTTCTCCCCATAAAGATAGTGCCTCCATATCTTTAGAACAAAAACAACTGCCGCCAGCTCTAGATCTTGCGTAGGATAATTCTGCTCATGAATCTTCAACTGTCGAGATGCATAAGCAATTACTTTGTCATTTTGCATGAGGACGCACCCAAGCCCTTTCAGAGATGCATCGCTAAAAATAACGAATCCTTCTCCAATAGAGGGTAGTGTTTACACAAGTGCAGTAACCAATCTCTTCTTCAACTCTTGGAAACTTTCCTCGCATTCCTTTGTCCAGATGAACTTAACCCCCTTTCAAGTCAACTTGGTTAGTGGATTAGAAAGCCGTGAAAAGTTTTTCACAAAACTCCTATAATATACTGCTTAACCAAGGAAACTACGAATCTCAGTTACTGTTGTGGGTTGAGGCCACTCCTCCACAACCATTGTCTTTGCAGGGTCAACCGAGATTCCTTCATTGGTTATGATGTGCCCCAATAAAGACACATGTTGTAACCAAAACTCACACTTGCTGAACTTCCCAAAGAGCCTCTCCTTCCGTAGAGTTTTCAATATAACCCTTAGATGATCTTCATGCTCCTCACGACTTTTTGAATATATCAAAATATCATCAATAAAAACTACCACAAAGTTATCAAGGTAGTCCTTAAATACTCTATTAATCAAATCCATGAAAATAGCAGGAGCATTAGTCAAGCCGAAGGGCATAACAGTAAAATCATAATGCCCATATCTTGATCGGAAGGCAGTCTTTGGAATATCTTCCTTCTTCACCCTCAGTTGATGATAACCAGATCAAAGGTCAATCTTAGAGAAGAATTGAGCCCCGCGAAGTTGGTCAAATAAATCATCAATTCTTGGAAGAGGATATCTGTTCTTCACCGTGATCCCGTTCAGTTCTCTATAATCGATGCATAGCCGCATTGATTCATCCTTCTTCTTCACAAAGAGAACTGGTGCTCCCCAAGGAGACACACTTGGTCGGATAAACCCCTTCTCCAACAAGTCTTGGAGTTGTTTCATTAACTCTTCTAGCTCCACATTTTCCATTCTATACGGAGTCTTTGATATCGGTTGAGACCCAGGTACTAGTTCAATGGAGAACTCTACCTCTCTTTCTGGGGGAGGTCCAGGTAACTCCTTAGGAAATACATCCATGTATTCCTGAACAATCAAAACATCTTCTATTTGTATTCTCCCTTTTCCTTCTTCATCATCACCGATTAACTCCATAAAGAAAGCTATAGGAGGTGCTTCTAGATAGGGATCAGTTCGGGATATCTCTCTTTGGAAGATAACTATAGGTCGTTCATTCAAGACTACTGAGATTTCCTTACTTCTGCATTTGATCTTAGCATTATACTTTGAGAGCCAGTCCATCCCTAGTATAATGTCGAATTCCATCATGGGAATGACTACTAGATTTGCGATAAGATTGTGCTCACCAAAGTAAACACTAGAGTCTCTAAATACTGTTGATGCAAGGATAATCCCACTTGGAGTCTTAACAGACAACTCTACCTCTAGCAGTTCAGGGATTGATTCTATATTCCTTAAAAACTTGGAGGAAATAAAGGAATGCATAAAACCAGAATCAAATAAAGTACTTGCTAGTTTTGAGAGGACGACAAGAGTACCTGCTACCACGTTGTTCGGGACTTCAACTTCAGCTGTTGTGATAGCGAAAGCACGACCTAGCTCTCTTGGCCTCTGCTGAGGTTGATGGTGATTCCCCTCCACCGCCCTCGGATTTGGACATTGGTTAGCAAAGTGCCCAAGCTATCCACACTTGAATCATGTGACTTCGGGTAGGTCCAGAACCATCATTCCTCTGTCGTTAGTGTTGGGAAGCTGAGGCTTCACCTCACTATGACAATTCCGAGCAATATGGCCTCCTCTTCCACACTTGTAGCACTTTCCACTTCCGTTCAAGTAGTTCACCAGATGATTCTTCCCACATTTATTGCATGTGGTAAGTTGCATTTGCTTTCCACCTCTTCCCTGATCAAAAGACTTCCCTAAACTGGGCTCCAACGATCTCTTCTTTTCATTTGGTTTATGAGACCATTGTGTCTCACCAAACTCCAGCTCTACTTTCATAGCACTTCGAACTATTTCTTCATAGCTATCATAGTCCCTATTTGCTAGATTCTTCTGCAGATGAGGTCTTAGTACACCAAAGAATCTATCAACTATCCCATTAGGGTCCATGACAAAGCTTGAGTTATAATGGGAAAGCCTTGTGAAGTTCATCTCGTAGCTTTCGACAGATTCGTTCTCTTTCTACTTTAGCTCGAGAAACTCTTTCTCCATTCTCGTTCTCATGGAACGAGGGAAATACTTGTTAAGGAAAATTCCCCGAAATTCTTCCCACTCCAAAGCTTCTATCTCTCCTCGTGGCTTCGTGTTTTTGATCATTGACCACCACTGATCAGCTTCTCCCTCTAGGCGGTAAACAGCAAGGGTGACTTTTTCTTGTTCCGAACAATGAAGTACAGAAAAGATATTTTCAATGGAGCTTATCCATTGTTCTGCAACCAACGGGTCATTAGATCCACTGAATGTTGGCGGTCGTTGACGCATGAAGGACTCAACATAGTGTTGTTCCCTTCGTGGTGAGGTCGGCCTCTCAGCTTGATTCAAGTTATTACTCATAACTTGAGTCAGTTGGTTCATCATTCGCATGAATGTTTCCATTCCGGCTTCCATCGGAGGGCCGTCAGCACATGGTGCATTGCAGTCACCATCGGCACGGTTCCTCCTATTCCTCGCCATTTTCTAAAAGAATAAAACCTTAGTAAGAAACTTATTTCATTTATGAATCTTTTAACTAAGACTTCATGCTTAGACAATTACACTTTTCTATAATTCCTTCATAATGATTCATAAAAAGATTGTGATTAACCAAACATATCCCCCGGGAGTGTCGTAACCAAGAGTGCAGCAAGGCCCATTATCGTGCACCAGTTCCCCTTTGAGTGTAGCTTAAAGCGGTGTTTTCGGGTTTTACCCCTATTTACATATGTGCCAGAGCCACCTCTACCCGCTCGTATCCAGATAGGGATGTATTTTTTTGATAAACCACCTACTCAATACTTACCAAAATACCAGGAAGTTTTCCTATATTTAAACTTTTCTATAGGGTTCTTCCTAAAGTTTTTATATCCTAATTTCCACAAATAACTAAACCATCATTTGATACCAACTATAACATCCCGTCTTTTTATAACATAACTTTCATTTCATTACACGGAACTGAGGATCGTTAAGGTTTAGTGTCTTGGAAACAAGGATCATAATACATAAAAAAAACATAAAACATTATTCTTAAACACTTGAAAGGATTCTCATTTCGTTCATCCTATGTTCATTATGCATCTCATAACCTGGGGACATACATCAAAAGAAAGGGTGAGCAGAATGCCCAGTAAGGGAAACAAGAGAAACATTTTTCATGTGAACTTGAGATACTTCAATAAGGACATGAAATGAACTTTAAGGCATGAGAAAGGAATCATGAGATACATCATAATAAAAATAACATTTTTCATAACTTGAAGATGTGGATGCAACATTTAATATTGAAAATCGTTTCGTTTCACCAAGGTCCACCCCCAATGTGTCGTTAAAAATTACCAAGGTTATTCACCAAGACGTCGTTAAAATGGTCATCTCTAGAGATTAAGTCATTACCCAATGCATTGGAGCGCTATCAGGGCGCACCCTTAAATTTTCCTTTATTATCATGTGAGCCACATATATCATCATCAAACATTTCATAAATAACCCATATAGCATAAAATAAATGGGTTTCATTTCATAATCATAACGTTTTAAAAACTGCTTTAAAGACATGATCTTTACGTTACTTTAAACCCACGGAAAGGGAAAGCGGGTATCATGTATGTAAATACCAGAATTTAAAATAGAAAATTTTTTTATATATGTGAATACCCCTGTAGAAATAGGAGCTTTGAGTATTCACTTTATAACATAAAATAATTTTGAGAAAAGAGAGGCATTTTGAGACGAAAATTCTGCAGCATAACGGCTATGTTACAAGGTTTTAGAAAACTTTGAAATGAGAGGGAACATGGGTCGAACAATCATAATTGTCCCATAAAAAAGTATAGGGATAGAATAAGAAGTATATATGGACATGGTGATGCAATTTCAAGGACATACCATTTGAAATGAAAAGCATGGAAGGAAGACAAAATTTTGATTTCTCTTATGAAAATTCGGCAGCCTAACGGCGTCACTTAAACTTCAACAAAAATGAATTGAACAGATCAAATAGGGTATCTCATCATATCATCATTAGAGATCAGTATGATATATATAGAGATCATACCCCAACATAATAAAAAGGAACTTGAAAGATTTGACATGAAAATCGAACTTGAAAAATGAGAAGGGTGAAAGAATCACTTAAACATTCGGCAGCCTAACGGCGTCACTTAAACTTTCATAAAACGAAATGATGAGAGTAAGAGGGGATATCTAATCATATAAACATGAAAGGGGCAGTAAGAGGAATATAAAAGAACATCCTCTCACATAATAACATGGAGCATAAAAGGAATGACATAAAAGAGATTACAAGAAAAGAAAGAGAGGGGTCGGATCCCTTACCTTAAAACGTGACCCTTGAAACTCAATGTTTTGGACCTTGAGGGATTGGGGGAACCTTGGGAGGACTCCTTGGGAGGTAAGGAGACCATAAATTCGTTGGGGGAGAGTTGGGAGTGGAAAATAAAGGTGTAAAGGGTGGGTATTTATTGGAAAAGTGAGGGGACAAGGCATTAATGGCCAAGGGACACCTCACTAGTGGTTTTGGCAAAACCATGGGCTTGCCCATGGTATTTGCCCATGGTATTGGCCACTTGGGACACCTCACACCTTATCTTAATATTCATAATTCGACCATATTGAATATATACTTAATACATCATTTAATGATGTCATTAAACACTCGTAACTTAAAAACTATATTTTCACTATTCATCGAAAATTCAACTTTCTCAGAATAATCCCAAAATTTCACCTTAACCAAATATCGATGCTCTAAATAAATTTATGAACTCCATTTTATAAAAATAATTTTCTAAATAATTTTAATTTAATTTTTAAATAAAAACACTATTCATCCAAAATTCGTTTTTTTCAGAAAAATCCCCAAACATTACCATAACATAATATCGATGCTCTGAGTTCAAAAATAAAGTCATTTTTATAAAAATAATTTTCTAATTATTTTTAATTAAATTTTTAATTAAAAAACACTATTCATCTGAAAAAACTAATACTTGACTAATAATTTATGAAACCGTTATTTACCCATTTTATTGAATCACATTACTTAATCTAGGTGTCTGAGTTATATTAAAACTTTCTTTGAGTGAAATTACTAATCATTTTGGTCACATTACTAATCCTAAGTGTAAAATCACTATTCATAATTTACTATTCATCAAAAATTAAGTTGATCTTATTAGACTCCAAATTCCTTACTGAACACTTTTGTAGAAGACCATTTTTTGAAAATCATTACACATCATTAGTTATTTAGGGTGTACATAAATATTTTAAAATATCCCTTTTTCAAAATTCATCAATAAAACAGATTCTAAAATTATCTAGACATTTGAAATTTCACAAACATCACTAAAGGAAGAAATCTCAATTTATTCACCTGAAAGGATTACACAGCGAAGCTAGGGTCTCGTCACATAGCCCCTTATAACACCGACATAAGACCTAAGTGTAAGGTGTGATATGGTGAGAGAATCTGAGGGAGTCTCAGATAACATTGCCCTAGTAGTAATCTCTACTAACTTGAACTTCTCCCGTAGGCATTTTCGTTCAATCTTGACACGCTGGAGTTCGGCTTGGGCTTGGTCCAAAGTGAAGCCCACAGATGCTACCTCCTTCCCAAGCTCTGATAAGTGGGCTTCATAAGGGTCGAGTCTACTGGATGAAGCCATCGACTCCTCTTCCTGCATTAACCATTAACATCTTATTAAATCATTAAGAGTAAGTTAATCTACTACTCAAAAAGATTGGGTTGTTACATTCTTCCCCCCTTAAGAAATTTCGTCCCCGAAATTTATACTTGAGGCCTAGTCGAAAAGGTGAGGGTACTTTTGCTTCATTGTTTCCTCCGGCTCCCAAGTCGCTTCTTCATATTTATGATTCCTCCACAACACTTTCACAAGGTGGGTAGTCTTGTTTCGTAGGACCTTGTATCTATGGTCCAAGATCTCCACTGGCTCCTCCTCGTAAGAGAGGTCATGTTCCAGTTGTACCACCTCTGGGTTCAGTACATGCGAAGGGTTGGGTATGTAATTCCTCAAAAGAGATACATGGAAGACATCATGAACTTGAGCTAGGTTCGGTGGAAGTGCTAGACGATAGGCCACTGCTCCTATGCGATCAAGGATTTCATAGGGTCCAATGTACCTAGGGCTGAGCTTCCCTTTCTTCCCAAACCGCATGACTCTCTTCCATGGAGAAATTCGAAGGAAGACTTTGTCACCAACACCAAACTCCAAGTCCCTTCGACGATTGTCAGCATAGCTCTTCTGCCGACTCTGAGCAGCCTTTATGTGTTGTTGGATGGCATGAACCTGTTCCGTCATCTCTTGCACGAGATCAGGCCCAAGAAGCTTCCTCTCACCAGTTTCATCCCAACAAGTAGGAGTTCTACACCGCTTTCCATATAGAGCTTCATAGGGTGCCATCTGAATACTAGAATGGAAGCTGTTGTTATAGGAGAACTCAACTAATGGGAGGTGTTGATCCCATCCACCTTTAAATTCCATTGAGCATAATATCAACATGTCTTCGAGTGTCTGAATAGTCCTTTCAGATTGGCCATCAGTTTGAGGATGATAGGCCGTACTAAAATACAATTCAGTATTCAGAGCATGTTGAAGACTTCTCCAGAATTTTGATCTGAATCTTGGGTCACAATCAGATACGATGGATAGTGGTACCCCATGCAGCCTTACCACTTCCTTCACGTATATCTTGGCAAGCTGATCCAGAGAGAAATCTTCCCGAATAGAGATAAAATGTGTTATCTTGGTGAGACGTTCCACAATAACCCATATCGCATTGTTTCGTTTGGATGTTTTCGGGAGACCAGTTACAAAGTCCATAGTGATATTATCCCACTTCCATACTGGTATGGGTAGCAGTTGTAATACCCCCTTAGGAAGTTTTCGTTCTGCCTTTACTTGCTGACATACCAGGCACCTTGTAGTGTATTCAGCAATCTCCCTCTTCATGTTATCCCACCAATAATGATCACGAAGGTCTCTATACATCTTAGTGCTTATCGGATGTATAGAGAAAGTAGAGCTATGAGCTTCATCCATAAGTTCTTTATTTATCTCCAGAATAGACGGAACACATTGTCTTGTACGAAATTTCAATACACCTTCTTGATCAATATTGAAATCAGGGAACTTCCCATCTTTTACAGCCTCCAACTTCTCCTGCAGCAAAGGATCTTCTTTTTGAGCCTTCTTGATCTTCTCTAGTAATGAAGGTTGAGAAATCATTTGGGATAGGGTTGATGATGTCCCTTTCCTTATAATTCCCATGTCCAGTTTTACTAGATCTTTAATCAAGGGATCTCCTATTATCCTCATTGTTGCAAGAACAACAGGATCTTTCCTGCTTAACGCATCCGCGACTTTGTTTTCTCTTCCGGGGTGATAATGAATTGAACCATCATAGTCTTTAATAAGCTCCAACCATCTCCTTTGTCTCATGTTCAATTCTTTCTGTGTGAAAATATACTTTAGACTTTGGTGGTCAGTGTATATATCACATTTCTCCCCATAAAGATAGTGCCTCCATAACTTTAGAGAAAAAATAACTGCCGCTAGCTCTAGATCATGCGTAGGATAATTCTTCTCATGAATCTTAAACTGTCGAGATGCATAAGAAATTACTTTGTCATTTTGCATGAGGACTCACCCAAGCCCCTTCAGAGATGCATCGCTAAAAATAACGAATCCTTCTCCAATAGAGGGTAGTGTTAACACAGGTGCAATAACCAATCTCTTCTTCAGCTCTTGGAAACTTTCCTCGCATTCCTTTGTCCAGATGAACTTAACCCCCTTTCGAGTCAACTTGGTTAGTGGATTAGAAAGTCGTGAAAAGTTTTTCACAAACCTCCTATAATATCCTACTAAACCAAGGAAGCTATGAATCTCAGTTACTGTTGTGGGTTGAGGCCACTCCTCCACAACCATTGTCTTTGCAGGGTCAACCGAGATTCCTTCATTGGTTACGATGTGCCCCAAGAAAGACACCTATTGTAACCAAAACTCACACTTGTTGAACTTCCCAAAGAGCCTCTCCTTCCGCAGAGTTTTCAATATAACCCTTAGATGATCTTTATGCTCCTCATGACTTTTTGAATATATTAAAATATCATCAATAAAAACTACCACAAAGTTATCAAGGTAGTCCTCAAAGACTCTATTAATCAAATCCATGAAAATAGAAGGAGTAGTAGTCAAGCCGAAGGGCATAACAGTAAACTCATAATGACCATATCTTGATCGGAAGGCAGTCTTTGGAATATCTTCCTTCTTCACCCTCAGTTGATGATAACCAGATCAAAGGTCAATCTTAGAGAAGAATTGAGCCCCACGAAGTTGGTCAAATAAATCATCAATTCTTGGAAGAGGATATCTGTTCTTCACGGTGATCCCATTCAGTTCTCTATAATCGATGCATAGCCGCATTGATCCATCCTTCTTCTTCACAAAGAGAACTGGTGCTCCCCAAGGAGACACACTCGGTCGGATAAACCCCTTCTCCAACAAGTCTTGGAGTTGTTTCATTAACTCTTCTAGCTCCACATTTTCCATTCTATACGGAGTCTTTGATATCGGTTGAGACCCAGGTACTAGTACAATGGAGAACTCTACCTCTCTTTCTGGGGGAGGTCCAGGTAACTCCTCAGAAAATACATCCATGTATTCCTGAACAATAGGAACATCTTCTATTTGTATGCTCCCTTTTCCTTCTTCATCATCACCGATTAACTCCATAAAGAAAGCTATAGGAGGTGCTTCTAGATAGGGATCAGTTCGGGATATCGCTCCTTGGAGGATAACTGTAGGTCGTTCATTCAAGACTACTGATATTTCCTTACTTCTGCATTTGATCTTAGCATTATACTTTGAGAGCCAGTCCATCCCTAGTATAATGTCGAATTCCATCATGGGAATGACTACTAGATTTGCGATAAGATTGTGCTCACCAAAGTAAACACTAGAGTCTCTAAATACTGTTGATGCAAGGATAATCCCACTTGGAGTCTTGACAGACAACTCTACCTCTAGCAGTTCGGGGATTGATTCTATATTCCTTGAAAACTTGGAGGAAATAAAGGAATGCATAGAACCAGAATCAAATAAAGTACTTGCTAGTTTTGAGAGGACGACAAGAGTACCTACTACCACGTTGTTCGGGACTTCAACTTCAGCTATTGTGATAGCGAAAGCACGACCTTTCTCTCTTGGCCTCTGCTAAGGTTGATGGTGATTCCCCTCCACCGCCCTCGGATTTGGACATTAGTTAGCAAAGTGCCCAAGCTGTCCACACTTGAAGCATGTGACTTCGGGTAGGGCCAGAACCATCTTTCCTCTGTCGTTACTGTTGGGAAGCTGAGGCTTCACCTCACTATGACAATTCCGAGCAATATGGCCTCCTCTTCCACACATGTAGCACTTTCCACTTCCGTTCAAGCAGTTCCCTAGATGATTCTTCCCACATTTATTGCATATGGTAAGTTGCATTTGCTTTCCACCTCTTCCCTGATCAAAATACTTCCCTAAACTGGGCTCCAACGATCTCTTCTTTTCATTTGGTTTATGAGACCATTGTGTCTCACCAAACTCCAGCTCGACTTTCATAGCACTTCGAACTATTTCTTCATAGCTATCATAGTCCCTGTTGGCTAGATTCTTCTGCAGATGAGGCCGTAGTCCACCAAAGAATCTATCAACCTTCCCATTAGGGTCCATGACAAAGCTTGAGTTATAATGGGAAAGCCTTGTGAAGTTCATCTCATAGCTTTTGACAGATTCGTTCTCCTTCTGCTTCAGCTCGAGAAACTCTTTCTCCATTCTCGTTCTCATGGAACGAGGGAAATACTTGTTAAGGAAAATTCCCCGAAATTCTTCCCACTCCAAAGCTTCTATCTCTCCTCGTGGCTTCGTTTTTTTGATCAGTGACCACCACTGATCAGCTTCTCCCTCTAGGTGGTAAACAGCAAGGGTGACTTTTTCTGGTTCCGAACAATGAAGTACAGAAAAGATCTTTTCAATGGAACTTATCCATTGTTCCGAAACCAATGGGTCAGTAGATCCACTGAATGTTGGCGGTCGTTGACGCATGAAGGACTCAACAGAGTGTTGTTCCCTTCGTAGTGAGGTCGGCCTCTTAGCTTGATTCATGTTATTACTCATAACTTGAGTCAGTTGGTTCATCATTCGCATGAATGTTTCCATTCCGGCTTCCATCGGAGGGCTGTCAGCACATGGTGCATTGCGGTCACCATTGGCACGGTTCCTCCTATTTCTCACCATTTTATAAAAGAATAAAACCTTAGTAAGAAACTTATTTCATTTATGAATCTTTTAACTTAGACTTCATGCTTAGACAATTAAACTTTTCTATAATTCCTTCATAATGATTCATAAAAAGCTTGTGATTAACCAAACATATCCCCCGGGAGTGTCGTAACCAAGAGTGCAGCAAGGCCCGTTATCGTGCACCAGTTCCCCTTCGAGTCTAGCTCAAAGCTGTGTTTTCGGGTTTTACCCCTATGTACATTTGTGCCAGAGCCGCCTCTACCTGCTCGTATCCAGATAGGGATGTATTTGTTTGATAAACCACCTACTCAATACTTACCAAAGTACCAGGAAGTTTTCCTATATTTAAACTTTTCTATAGGGTTCTTCCTAAAGTTTTTATATCCTAATTTCCACAAATAACTAAACCATCCTTTGATACCAACTATAACATCCCGTCTTTTTATAACATAACTTTCATTTCATTACACGGAACTGAGGATCGTTAAGGTTTAGTGTCTTGGAAACAAGGATCATAATACATAAAAAAACATAAAACATTCTTCTTAAACACATTAAAGGCTTCTCCTTTAGTTCATCCTATGTTCATTATGCATCTCATAACCTGGGGACATACATCAAAAGAAAGGGTGAGCAGAAGGCCCAGTAAGGGAAACAAGAGGAACATTTTTCATGTGAACTTGAGATACTTCAATAAGGACATGAAAAGAACTTTAAGGCATTAGAAAGGAATCATGAGATACATCATAATAAAAATAACATTTTTCATAACTTGAAGATGTGGTTGTAACATTTAATATTGACAATCGTTTCGTTTCACCAAGGTCCATCCCCAAGGTGTCGTTAAAAATTACCAAGGTTATTCACCAAGGCGTCGTTAAAATGGTCATCTCTAGAGATTAAGTCATTACCCAATGCATTGGAGCGCTATCAGGGCGCACCCTTAAATTTGCATTTATTATCATTTGAGCCACATATATCATCATCAAAAATTTCATAAATAACCCATATAGCATAAAATAAATGGGTTTCATTTCATAATCATAACGTTTTAAAAACTGCTTTAAAGACATGATCTTTACGTTACTTTAAACCCACGGAAAGGGAAAGCGAGTATCATGTATGTAAATACCAGAATTTAAAATAGAACATTTTTATATATATGTGAATACCCCTTTAGAAATAGGAGCTTTGAGTATTCACTTTATAACAAAAAATAATTTTGAGAAAAGGTAGGCATTTTGAGACGAAAATTCTGCAGCATAACGGCTATGTTACAAGGTTTTAGAAAACTTTGAAAAGAGAGGGAACATGGGTCGAACAATAACAATTGACCCATAAAATAGTAGAGGGACAGAATAATAAGTATATATGGACATGGTTATGCAATTTCAAGGACATACCATTTGAAATGAAAAGCATGGAAGGAAGACAAAAGTTTGATTTCTCTTATGAAAATTCGGCAGCCTAACAGCATCACTTAAACTTCAACAAAAATGAATTGAACAGATCAAATAGGGTCTCTCATCATATGATCATTAGAGATCAGTATGATATATATAGAGATCATACCCCAAAATAATAAAAAGGAACTTGAAAGATTTGACATGAAAATCGAACTTGAAAAATGAGAAGGGTGAAAGAATCACTTAAACATTCGGCAGCCTAACGGCGTCACTTAAACTTTCATAAAACGAAATGATGAGAGTAAGAGGGGATCTCTCATCATATAAACATGAAAGGGGAATTAAGAGGAATATAAAAGAACATCCTCTCACATAATAACATGGAGCATAAAAGGAATGACATAAAAGAGATTACATGAAAAGAAAGAGAGGGGTCGGATCCCTTACCTTAAAACGTGACCCTTGAAACTCAATGTTTTGGACCTTGAGGGCTTGGGGGAACCTTGGGAGGACTCCTTGGGAGGTAAGTAGACCAGAACTTTTTTGGGGGAGAGTTGGGAGTGGAAACTAAATGAGGAAAGGGTGGGTATTTATAGGGAAAGTGAGGGGACAAGGCATTAATGGCCAAGGGACACCTCACTAGTGGTTTTGGCAAAACCATGGGCTTGCCCATGGTATTTGCCCATGGTATTGGCCACTTGGGACACCTCACACCTTATCTTACTATTCATAATTCGACCATATTGAATATATACTTAATACATCATTTAATGATGTCATTAAACACCCGTAACTTAAAAACTATATTTTCACTATTCATCGAAAATTCAACTTTCTCAGAATAATCCCAAAATTTCACCTTAACCGAATATCGATTCTCTAAATACATTTATGAACTCCATTTTATAAAAATAATTTTCTAAATAATTTTAATTTAATTTTTAAATAAAAACACTATTCATCGAAAATTCGTTTTTTTCAGAAAAATCCCCAAAAATTACCATAATATAATATCGATGCTCTGAGTTCAAAAATAAAGTCATTTTTATAAAAATAATTTTATAATTATTTTTAATTAAATTTTTAATTAAAAAACACTATTCATCTGAAAAAACTAATACTTGACTAATAATTTATGAAACTGTTATTTACCCATTTTATTGAATCACATTACTTAATCTAGGTGTCTGAATTATATTAAAACTTTCTTTGCGTGAAATTACTAATCCATTTGGTCACATTACTAATCCTAAGCTTAAAATCACTGTTCATAATTTACTATTCATCAAAAATTAAGTTGATATTATTAGACTCCAAATTCCTTACTGAACACTTTTGTAGAAGACCATTTTTTGAAAATCATTACACATCATTAGTTATTTAGGGTTTACATAAATATTTTAAAATATCCCTTTTTCTAAGTTCATCAATAAAATACATTCTAAAATTATCTAGACATTTGAAATTTCACAAACATCACTAAAGGAATAAATCTCAATTTATTCACCCGAAAGGATTACACAACGAAGCTAGGGTCTCATCACATAGCCCCTTATAACACTGGCATAAGACCTAAGTGTAAGGTGTGCTATGGTGAGAGAATCTGAGGGAGGCTCAGATAACATTTCCCTAGTAGTAATCTCTACTAACTTGAACTTCTCCCGTAGGCGTTTCCGTTCAAGCTTGACACGCTGGAGTTCGGCTTGGGCTTGCTCCAAAGCGAAGCCCACAGATATTACCTCCTTCCCAAGCTCTGATAAGTGGGCTTCATAAGGGTCAAGTCTACTGGATGAAGCCATCGACTCCTCTTCCTGCATTAACCATTAACATCTTATTAAATCATTAAGAGTAAGTTAATCTAGTACTCAAAAATATTGGGTCGTTACAGTCTTTATTGGGATACCCAAAGACAGAAGTGTGGTGTGATCATGCAATGCAGGGTGATGCTCTGGTGATATGAACGTAGGATATTCTGAATTGGATGTTGTTTTCTGGGAAGCTATTTTTTCTAGTAGAAATTAACATGGGGTTTCTCTGTGAGTTCCATAGTGCACACTAGGTGGTGTATCTCAGAATTTATATAATGTACCCATTCTTGAGGGAATAGTTTTGGTGGCCTGAGGTAATGGGGGAAGTGGTTGAGTTTGTGGCAATGTGCCCAATGTTTCAGTATGTGAAACCCTAGCAACATGTTCATGTTTGTCTATTTCATCCTTTAGATGCCCCAACTAAAAAATGGATTAAAACACGATGGATTTTGTTATTGCACCTTCAAGGGATCAGGGAGGCTGTAATGTTATTTTGGAAGTGGTGGATCAGATAAAGAAATCTTTTCACTTCATGGGAGTTAATAGTCCAGTGTAGTGGATTCCTTAGAAAGGTGGTACATGGATGAGGTAGTGTAGTTGCATAGAGTTCCCTAATCCATTACCTCAGATTAGGATACACATTTTTTGTCTCGAGTCTATAGGTGATTGAAACAAGCCTTTGGCACCCAATTATTCCTTAACAATGCTTTCCACCATCAGATGGATAGGGAGAAATAGAGGACCATCAAAACATTGGAGAACATGTTATGGGAATGTGTTCTAGACATTAGTGGGTCCTGACTGTGATATTTTCCCTTGGTAGAGTTTTCTTACCACAATAGATATCACTCAATTATTGGTATGACCCTATTTGAATATCTATATGGGAGGCCATGTCGTTCACGAATATTATAGATAGTGGTTCGGTATATAGGTTTTCATCGAATAGAGGTGGTGTGGGGAATGGTAGAAAAGGTTCATCTCATGCTTTAGATGATGAAGGCAGCTTAGGATCAGCATGAGTTGTATGCCGATCACAAGAGGACTCCTAGGGATTTAACAGTTGGGGACCATGTTTTCTATAATTTCTTCTATCAATGTGGGATGCATAGGTTTTTTATAGGGAGAATGCTTTATCCAAGGTTCATTAGACCTTAAGTGGAGTTGAGATGAGTTGGAATGGTGGCGTATTAGCTAACGTTTCCACCACAGTTGGAGAGAATCCATGACATCTTCCATGTTTGATAACTTTTTCGGTATCTATATGTTTACTCCCATGACATATACCGGGGAGAGTTAGATATTGAGGATGAAAAAATATTCATGGAACAACTAGTTGAAATATTGGACCATCATGATAAGATGACAAGAAGATGGACCATTCCCTTGATTCATATGTTAATGATTGATGATGGCCTTGAGGAGAGTACTTGAGAGTAAGAGGCACAAATGTGTTCCCAGCACCTAGAGTTGTTCTCAATTTTCTATAGTGTTTCTCTTTGTTCTTTGTTTATGATGTAGTGTTTGTCCACATTTTCTAACAATGTGGTTAGATGTTTCCTTTTTCTATGAATGTGTCTGAAATGTCCAGACGTATGGGGAGGGGAGGACCTAATCCTTAATCAAGGTGCATTAATGTTGATATGATTGAACCCATATAGGAGAGTGAGTCCCCCTCCCCCAAAAGAAGATTGATGCTTGACATGAAAGAAGGATCTCTCTAATCAATGTGTATGGAGAATGTGACTTATAGTGTTTTCGATATAGTTTGTGGAAGTGGGGACATAGTGTTTTTGATGTTCTTCAAGAGATATATGCTAAGGACATTTCCCTAGATGTAGCGGTCTTCACTACATCTTTTCGACAAATCAAGTGGGTTTAATCATGAGAGGTATCTTACGGGGTAGCAGTTTGGACCCCTCTTTCTAATGGGTTGGTTTTGAATTCTCAGGGGAGAGAATAGTTGTGAGGTATATGTTGTAATGGCCAGGACAACTCCAGAACATTCATTTGTGAAAAACCAGTTTTTGGCGTTTTTAGGGGATGTCAATGACTCATTCCGATAGTTAGATAAAAATAGTATGATCTTCGGTAATCGGTTAGCCATGGGCATAAACATTAGTGATTTAGGGAATCTACATCAGTGAGTCATGGTCATCTACATCGGTGAGTCCGGTCTGTCAGAATCTATGAGTTAGGGGTGTTGACATTAGTGAGTAAAGGATGTCAGCATCAGTGAGTCAAAGGCATCAACATTGGTGCATCAGGGGATTCAAAATCTATGATTCGAGGGCATTGTGGATGGTGAGTAGGGGGCGTCAGTACTGGGGTGTTGGTGTTAGCCCATCGGTGAGTCAATGCATCAGTGAGTTAGGGTTTTGGTGAGTCGTTGCATTGGTAGCTCGACATCGATGGACTGGAATCAGCAGGTCGCATTGATAGAATACCCATTGGTGGATCAGCGTTGGTGACTCAACCATCAATGAAATGTTTTAGATTTTTTAGTTTTCTAGTTCCTCCCCACATACATATTATTTTATGTAAACCAAATATAAAGCCTTGTTTGCTAATTTTTAAGAGTATTGTAAAGGATATTATGTATATATTTAATATCCTAATTTTCTGGGGGCTTTGAGTTACTCAAATAGCATGATCTTTACCACGATACTAAATTAATGTCTCTCTGAAAAGTTCTTCATTTAATATAGGATCTGAATCTTTAGATCCATGGATCTTTCTTTCCTAGTGTGTTTTTCCATTCCCCCTTGGTGCGCCTAGAGACATCCTCCTTAGAGAAGTGATTTTCATATGCTTAATACCCTCTTTCTAATCTTTCTTGGAGTTCTTTGTTTCTCACATGATCCCCTGGTCTTGGTGCAAGGAAGAGCTTTTTTCACCAATTGTTTCTAATATATTTTCTTCTTCCTCTCTTTATTTTGTGTATCATGCGGGTGGTTGTACTAATGTTTCTTTATGAGGAATGGCTAAATAATTTTCTTGACAAGTAATTAATGAGAGAAATTTGATGTGATCAAGAGATAATATAGGGTTAATGAAATAATAGTTGGTAGTGGTTTTATGTTGGTCTCCTATTTTATTTGTTATCTTTATTCTTTTATGGTTATTTTGGTTGTATGCCTCTTGAAAAACATGGTCGTTGGAGGTGTTTGATTGCACACTCCTAATGTTATGTTTTTTTGTGATTCTCGATAAATGGTTATAACATGAAACCTACTTAATCATGTATATTTGGATAATGAAAATGGATTCCCAATTATCAAACTTGTTGTGTGATCACCCCTGCTATTTTAAATTTGAAATAAGGATCCCATCTTGTTAAACCTGAAAATGCATGGCTTTTGTCATTGTTTCAGTGTTGTGGTTTTTGGGAGGATTGCTGTGGTATTTTAATATTTGGTGGTTTAGGGGGAGTTTAAGTATCCCAGATTGAGTGAGAAATTGTTTTTTGGAATGGATAAACTTATAGGAATTTCGAAAACCTCTTCTTTTTTTGTTGTGGGGTGACGTGGTCAATGAGACTGCGGTGTGGTTATGAACCCATTATGCAATGGGACTGCATTTCGGAGTTGTTTGGGAAGGAGGGATGTTGGATTGGGTTATGAGAGAATGATTTTGTGGTATAAATTTCATGAATGATAGTTGGAAATGGTTGAATAGTTGTTATTGATGAACGAGGGGTGAACAATGGGGCGGTGGGTTGGTTTTCCATTATTTTTGTTATGAATGGTTGTTAAAATGGAAATGATTTACATTGGACCATATTACCTTGTTCTATGTTATAAGAACTGAAAAATGACGTGATTTGGTTGTTGGGTGTTTAGTTAATCAATCCCCTCACCTTAGAAGACGATTATAGATGTGGTGCAAGGTAGTTTCCCCAGACGGTGCTGAAAATAATTAACGTAACCCATTAATTACTAAGTGGAAACTAGTTATATGTGAAAGGGGATAGTTTTATGATAGGCTGTGTCAGTTTGTGTGGTTTTTCGTATAGGGGTTGCATTGATAGTGGTTATGGTGTTTTAGTTGTTTGTTTTGGGGACTCATAGTTTGGGATGAGTGTTTGTTTAATTATGGTCATAAATTGTGGTTCCTTATGATTTTCTAAATGAAACCCACCCTTGTGGATCACCATATGTTGAACCCCCCCCCCCCCCAATTTCAAGGGGGAGGGTGTCATTCCCAACATCCTAGTGATAGGATTGATGGATGGTTACTGGATTTATTCCTCCCACCCTCTCTCGGGTTCATACTACTCGAGCATATCCAGGTAAGATGTAATGTATTGAGGCTTAACAAAGTCCAAGATCCTTCAGGTAGGTTCTTCGTGAATAAGGGGATCATGTGTTTTTAGGACAGGCTTTTTAACCAATTGTCTTTGGGATGATCCCCAGGTGTCTGAGGACGAGACTTGTGATTTTGTTGGGGCCCAGCTGTCTGCGGGCTGGTTTTGTGTGTACTTTTATGCCCAAGTTTGTGTGTAAAGGGTGGGGCAATGTGACTGTATTTTGGAATAGTGACAACATTGAGATATTATGCATTTTGAATGAGTAGTTAACCTATGGGAAATTGGTTCGGGATACCCAAATTTTGATGTGCTTATACAATATATTTACATTAGCTGGGTTACTTGGTGATTGTTCATTCATGAGGCTGGGCTAGTTAGTACTCATTAATAGGTTCATTGAGGTTCTATTATTCTCTCACAAGGTCATTATTGGGTTCCCTCACTTTTTGATGGGTAGATTTAGTATTCCTTTTGGGTATACTTGTATACTCACCCAATATTTGTAAATCTATTTTCAGGTATCCAGGAAGACTTCTAGGACCGTAATGGATTTTACTAGCTCATTCCTCAAGATAGTTGTTGTTTCTTCATAGTTTCTAATATTTTGTTACTTACGTTGGATTTTTTATGTACTTTTTTTTATCATTACCTTAAAACATGCATGTGGAAATGGATTTTTTCATTACTTTTAATTTTAGTGATTAGTGTTATTTGATATTAAACTTCTTATCTATTAATCTTGATCCATAAAATCTTCTTGAATTCAATTTTTTGTGAGATTCAATAACCTTGGTGATATTTTCCGCTTTGTGTCCTACGAAAGGCGGGACTCGGGGGTCAATATCACTCCTTTAACTTGAATAAATAAGGGTGTGATACTTTTCAATACATTCCCTCATTTTGAAGAATGTGGGTCGTGACATTAGTGGTTTTAAAACTTATAATATCAAATATATATTTAATACTATTATAAAATTTCAAAACCCCCATTTCTCAATAATTCATTATTGATTTTGTTATCTGTAGGTGTTAATTATTATATTTATCATGAGTATTTTAGTTCATTTGTTACAGTCCATGTAAAATATATATATTCCATAAGCTATATTATATGAATAGTTTTTTAAACATCATATATCATCATTATAAAAATATTTATAATCATCCAAAAAAGTTATATATAAATAATTAAATTACACCATTCATTGAGATAGTAGGTCATAAATATACATGAACACAATTTTAAATATTCAATTGTTGGAAGGATAGAAAGGTAATAATTAAATCCCAAGTATTGGATAATTATTATATCATACATATCAAATATATTAATACAATTTTTCCTTATTTCCATCCAAATAAAATATAAATGAATAACTTGTCACATTATATATTGTAGGTTTCAGTCCACACATATGCATAGATGACACTGTCATTTTCCAATGGATTTCATGGTTTGAACGTCCATATGAAATTATTATTAAAAATAATTAGTATTTCATAAATTTCATATATAAATCATAAAACCATAATAATAATCATACATAAAATATGGCCATGAAAATGGAATTAAATCACTGTTTTCAAATAGTATGTCAAACATACATAGGATAGATAATTATAATTGTGATTTGATGGGGAAATGTTTTATAATGGTAAATTAATAATAATAATAACATTTATTCTTATTAATGATATTTACAATATTATTTTAGGATAAATACCATAGATTTATAGGAGTGAAATATAATCAGAAAAATAATGTGATCGATTTAAGAGATTTTAAATTCTTTTGAACGACTCATTTATATATCCTCTATAGATCTCTAGATTAAGCATTTTAGAAAGGTAAAAACATATAAGCCATATAATAAGAAGATTAGAATGGAAACTGGAAGTGTTTGTTCGATAGAGAATGATTATTGTTTTTTAATAAGTGTGGGTGGAGGTTCCCATTTCTAATTGAGGTGAGAGGAATATTTAGATTTCTCAAAAGATTTTATGATAATAAATTTATTTTAAATCCTCATAGTTCATAAAAACCTATAATTGGAAAAGTGATGTTATTTTGAACCATATTATATTCAATTTTTTTAAATTATGTTTTTTTTATTTTTTTTTGATTTAAAAAAATATTATTCTTATAATATTTTATTACTTTTAATTAACACACTATTATATTAATTTCTCATAGTGGAAATAATAGAAATTATTATATTTAACTATAATACATGGAAACAAAACTAATATACTATATTAAACTATAAAATTTATTTCACAGAGTAACACTCTCAAATATTTTTTTATTTAAATACAATTATAAACATTTATTATATTTTTAATTAATTGAAGAAATGATGAATCGATGTTATATAATAATTTAATATCATAATACTAATTAATGAAAATTAAAAATAATTTTCTATATTGGAAATAATATTATTAATCAAAATATAGAAACATATATTAATATATAATTACCTTATGTCCTTATGGGGACACATGATAAATTTTTCAAAATAGTGAGAGTTATATTTTGTTAGTATCTTCAAATTGAAAAACATATATTCATTTTCCCATGATACATGTATATAAAACAACTCAATATGAATACTACATTCATAATGGATGAATTATCCATATTCACTATAAATTAGTAATGTTTTGAATATTCTGTTACACATATATTTATGATTTTTCCATTTTTACCCTTTTTTATCATACCATGACAACACTATTTATACGAAATGAGGCTCAATATATTTACTATAAAAGGGAAGATTAATAATAAAGTGACCACTCAAAATATTATGGACAATATCCTAGTAATTTTTATAAGTATTTGTTTTTATAAATTTGTTATCATTTCATAAATTATGAGTTTTTTCAAAAGATAATTCATATCAATTTTAAGAAATATTCATTACATTAAGTCTAATAACATCTACATAATATGTAAATTTTGAAAAACATAATTCATTATATTAGAAAATGATTATGTTAATCTTTAAAATTTTTAGATAAAATTAATTCCCTAAATTAATATTTCATTTAATATTTATAATATTTTTTTTATTTTTACATAAATTTAAGTATTAATTTCTCATTTTTTGTAATCATATAAGGAAATTATTTATTCAATAAGAAATAAAAATAATTACCATGATGATGAAACACAATTATTTTATCAAAAAAATATTTATAACTCATGATATCCTCTTTTTATCTCCGTGTGGAAAATATTCTAGTTATTCAAAATACGAGAGTGAAAATTTTGACTTTTCTTAAATATAGTGAAATGGTTATTATAATAACATCTAATTGGTAATAAATTCCAAATAACTGATGATTAGATGATTTTTGAGGAAGTGAGCTCACATAATGAAATTAAGGTATGTGTTAGGTTCATTTTATAATACACACATTTTTAATTTTAATATTTAATTACAAGATTTATTATTTACTGTGGCGTCAAAAATCACTAAGTTACTATTAATGTTGACAAAAAAGGAACATATTTACCAAATGTGGAAAAAAATATTTAAAAATTGTAATCATACTTCTAATTTAAGATCATTGTAATTTCATAATTAAATTTAAAATAAAGATAAGAAAATCCAGTGAGAAAATTGTTTCATTAAAATGTTCTTCTTAAATATAAATCTTTTTACACTAATTTCAAATTTATAATTTTATTCCCAACATACAATTAAAATATTTCAAAAATAGTAATTAATTAAATTTAAAAACTAAAAAAATATTATTTTACTTTTAAGATAATTTATAAAAATAATGTTTTTATTATATTTTCATATTCTTCACTATTCAATGAAAACTATATAATTTATAAAAAATAATAAAAAAATTCCAAAATTTAATTTTAATGTTTTGACTAAAATATTAATATTTTTTATAAATTTTAATTTATATAGGATACATAAATTTACTATAATATTATATGAAAAAAATCAACAGAAATAATGTTTAAAGAAATCATATTTAGGAAGAATGAAATTACATTACTGAAAAATTAAATAATATTTCATATATAATAATCAATACATTTGTGTTTATTCTATTATGTATATATATATATTTAAAAAAATAACACTATTTAGACCATTTAATTTAACTATTTAGTTATAATGGTCACATAATAATATTTCATGTTTCAATTACACTCTGTGCTACCGATTTCTTATACTATTGATTAAAGTGATACTTTTTAATTTACTATGAATTAACATTATCGCCCACCCATTTAATACATTCCCATATTTTAATACGAACATGGGAATGGTAACCATAGTTTTTAATTATCAAAATACCTTTTTTGAAGTCCCACATCGTTAAATAGTTTTTAAAAAAAACCACATTAAAAGAAAGAAAGAGATGGTTGAAAATAATCTAAAATAACTCATAACTGAGCTTGTATGCTGGAAAATATTTGTGGGATTCAAAAACATATATATAGAATAAATAACTAACTTCTACATATAGATATAATGTGATATAGAACATACACAGGATTAAGTTAACCATCAAAAAACCATAATTCATCGTTGGTTTATAAGACTATTAATTTCCCGGAAAGAAAATTAAATGTATAACACTTTTAAATCAATATCCTTTTCTTATAGTGTATTTTTTCTATTATTTTCTATAAAATATCATAATCAAATATAATTAGTATTAAAAAAATATTTAATATTTTAATCAATTTCCATAGTAAGATCTTAATTTCGGTCAAAATGGTAATTATTCAATATCATATGCTTATAGAAACATTTGTATGAATATAAAAGATATTGAATTGGATATATAAGATTTATATTAAATTATAATTACAAACTAATTATAATTAATTTAATTGTTGAGGATTAAAAAAATTTCTGGATCATATTACTTTTTTTCTATAAAAATAATTCCTTTATATTCAATTGGTTCTTATATTTATTTGTAAATAATTTGTAACTAATTAATTAACTTTATATTTTCTGAAAACCATATATTTAGATATTTTATTTAATAATATTCAAAATTTATAATTTAATTGAAATTTTATATGTTATTATATTCTCTTAAAAATATACTATTTTTCGATAGTTCTCGATCTTACTTGTGATGCAATCCATTGAGGAGAGTCAGTCATTCAATAAATGTTAGTTTAACTCAATGTTCTATATATATAAAGCTAACCATTATATTAAATGTACTAAAAGATTAACTTTTCATTACATATAACTCAGTCCAAACTCAATGCTTTAATATATATATATATATAATCACTATTTTAATTATTTCGTGAAATGAAAAATATCTAAAATATTAAATTAATTAGAATTATTTTCACAAAATATCCTTCTCTTACATTTCACCCCATTTAAATTAATTAGTCCGTTTAAATTTATCTTGGTTATCAATTGTTTGATACTTCAGAATTCCTATCATAAAAAACACATCATAAAAATAAAAACTAATACTTCCTTTAAAAAATGATATTTGGTACCATAATGGTTTCAAAAAATAACTAAAAAACATCATCCCATGTATAAGAACATAAGTGGGAAGTGAAGACATGGTCAATAAAGGAAAATATAACCCTCATGTTCAAATTGATTATGATAGAGAATAATTTAATGATAAATTAACAATATGAAATCCATAAAATTGAGATGACCTTACTGACCATCTTATTCAACCAAAACGAATGTACTAGGACATCATTTTTGGATGGAAGATACTTTTCCTAATGTAAAATAATTTTCCTAAAACGATATACCTACCTGATTTTAGGGAAACATTGCCCTTTTTATTTAATTGATCCACTTAACCTCTTTCCCTAAAATGGAAGGTTACACTTTCATTCTTGAAGTACTAACAGATCACAAGATCCATGATATGTCATCCCATTTTTCATCACTTATAATCGACTCAAATCATGTTGATCGTACAGTCCTGTTTGAATAAATCCTTATATATAGATAGAACACTTTAATTTTCTTAAATCCATTGGATGTTAAACTTAAACATTCTATAATTTTCTAACCATATAATACTTCCAAATCATGAAAATTCAAATCATTGAATAGAATTTCATGAAATTGGAATAACATTGATCCCCTATATATTATAACGTACACCATGGTTTTCAACATCCAAACAAGTGAATAACCTCATCATATATTCCCTTGAAACATGGTTATAACCTTAATTTCTATAAATCCTTTTGGAAAACATCCATGCTTACTTATTCCATGATTACTGGATATACTCTTTAAATTAAATATGTAAGAAACTTGATCATTGAATACATAAACAGTTTTTTAATAATCAATTCCAGGGTAATCCAAACCATCAAATTTCATTATTCATTTTGAATATATCATTATGAAATGGTCATTATCTCAATTTCAGGCATTAATTAAGTGTCACCTTACCTTAATCAAAACATCACATTTATATGGATTAAATTTTATATGTCTTCATCACCATAAAACATGTACTTTTCAATCTAGAATGAAAACATATACAGAAAATATTTAAACATTTCATGATTCATATAGCATAAAATTTGAATTCTAAAACATAAATTCTTCATTAATCTGACATTATTCTTAAACAATTTCTCATTAATCATCAACTTTTTCCTTAATTCCTCCATCCCAGAATTAAATATATGAATAATATGTTATATTTCCTCAAAATTAATCTAATAATTTGTCTTATGATCAATATAAACAATTCCGGATGAAAATCACATAACATTCTCATATTTTTTGTGGTTTCATTATCTTCATTTATATAACCAATACTCGTTCCACCTTCCTAATTTTATTCAAGGGATTTTTAATTTGAAAATCGATTCCCACATTGATCATAATTTACAGACATGAATCAATAAATTTTATCCATGTTACTTCTTTTTCTCTTCATTTATTAAAACAATAAATCATAATGTGAGCATTAATTTTCAAATTAGAAAATCATATAGTCATGTAAATAATTACTTATAAGATTTTTAATCATGAAATATTACTTAATATATGAAAAATTACATATATTATTAGGTTAATCATAGCCAAAAAATATTTAAATCCATCATAATGGTTCATGAAGTGTTTTGTGAATTTCCAATGCATATCCCAAGTAGGGTCATACTAGGTGGGCATTATGGCCCATTGTCATGCACAAGATTACCCTGAGTCAAGCCTGAAACATCTTGTTAGGGCTGTTAACCCTAGTTATATATATGCAATATCTATATCCACATGTAGTATCTATATAGGGATTTATTTCATGAAATCCCCTCAATATATCATTTAACAAAATTCTTGGACAATTTCTAAAACGTTAACTTATCCATATACTTTTCATTAGATCCATCCATAGAAAAATCATTAGAATTATAAATAGGGATTTCACTAATGTTATCTCTTATTAGATTACAAAATTATACTAAACCATTCCATTGATACCAACTATAGAAACCCATTCATAATGTACATGGATATTACATCATTTTAGAGGAATGTTTAGTACAATATAAAAATATTTCTCGAATGACTGTAATAGTTTTGTGTCATTGGAAACATAGAAAAAAAAATTCATCCTATTGAAATATCTTCAAAATAACCCATAAATATATCCAACTTTAAAAATTCTACTTTATACCATTATCTCTAACAAGGAGGAAGGAAACATAAAAATAGTTGATCTTAGATTCTCTGTAAGGGTAAATAATGAAATGTGTATCATAATATGTAGAAAATTGTTTGAAACATGGTAATAACATTTGAAGATCATAAACTACATAGCATATATAATAATAATGACTTTCATTTCACTATACATGAATCACATTGATATAAAGAACATAATCTTTTAAATCACAACATAATAATACATCATGTAATTTGTTAAAAAAACATTTAAATACCTTATGACAAGACATCCTACAAAGGGATTAGAAACATATAAGGACTGGGTTAATCACCTTTGTACATTATTTTGTATTATTAATCCCATCTTGTGTACCATCTTTTTTTCAGGCCGAGGATGTCCTCCCTTTTACCCTTTTATTTCGGGCATGGGATAACATCATGTTTACCCTATTGTTTTAGTAATGGGATGTCATCCCATTTACCATCTTGTTTTTTTATTGGGATGTCCACCAAATTAAAATCTTATTTCAGGCTTGGTATGTCCTCTCGTGTACCCATTGATCTCATAAATGATTTATCATTATCCCATTCAATGGAGGAAGATATATGTCTCGCCCATCTAATAATAAAATCATGCATACATGTCCTAAAAAATCATTAAAAATTTAATCTCATAAACCATTAATTAAATTATGTGATATAATCATGTAATCATATCATAACCTCTGAAAAAAATATTTGTTTCCTTGTCATTTCATAGAAAACATAACTAGCTAAATGAATCAGGTATAAAAAGCACATAAATAGTGAAAGAGAAATGTGTTTCATAATTATCATGCCATCAAAAAAAATTATTCTGATAAAGAATTTGAAAGGAAGAATTGAATAATTTCTCTCAAAAGGAATGATTAACACCAGAATATGTTATCTTATATAATAAATAAACATGAATGATATATTAAAACATTTCTTTAGGAAACAAATCATTTCTGTATTGTAAATAATTTTTGAAACATAAATAATTTATGAAAACATTTTTATTTAAAAATAGATTTGATAATATTTAATGAATGATTTGAAAACCATAGAAAATTTAAAATCAATTTTCTATTGAAAATTATCATCATTTATCATTTGAAATCATTTTTGAAAATATGTTTGAAAACATGGTTTTTGAATAAATCAAATTTCCTACTAAAGTGGAATATATGGCAAGATTTTACTTTAGTTTTTTTTCTAATTTTATTAAGTATAAAATACTGAAAAATGGTAATAATACATGGAAATATCTTGAGTAAATATATTATAAGAAAAGTAATGATTTTTCATAAGATATGGATCATACTATAAATTAAAGAATTATAATCATTAACAATGTCAAAAAGAGATGAGATTGTTTCAATAAACTCTTATAACATGGATAATCTAAATGAATGAAAATTAAATTAAATGAAGATTTAATATCATAAAAGTTATAATATTAATGACATAACATATAAAATGGATGAATATACACATTGAAAAATAATTTGGGTGTATAACACAACCTGAGCCTCAATGAATGAAAATAATGACAAAACTATTTTATATATTTTTTAATTTTGAATCATAAACCCCATTAAATAATGATAATATAATTTTTGTGTAAATAAACATAAATTTAGTTATAATAATCATTGAATATGTCCCCATTCACTATAAACACCACACAAAATGGATATGTTGTCATCAAAGTATGTATCTCACGTAAATAAAAGTTGAGATGAAGTCCCCATACCTTATGTCATTAATCTCATAAAAATCATTCAAAAATCGTGTATAATAAATATAAATATATTATACATCTATTATAGATCCACATTATTATTTACATTACTATATATGGTTTGACTATAGCTTTTTATTACCCTCTTGTTAGCAATTTTATGTTAAGGATTCATTTTGGGTAATATCTGCTTTGTTTTTCGCATGTATTTGAATTTGTTATATCTTTTGTCCTTATTGATATATAATGATTTCCGGAAAGTTAAAAATAATTTATGAATATTTTATATTATTTATATTTTTATTATATTAATTCAATGAATATAAATGTATGAAATGGAATACATCACTCCTGGGGATGGTAATCTGTACACAAGCATGAACACTATTCTAATTTAATTATTGTGTTGAGTGAAAGAAGATAAAAGTCATATATTTAGGTATATATATATATATTTATTTATTTATATATATCATTATTAAATTATATTTACAATATATGATGTATCATATATATTTTTTAAATCCATCCATTATACATTCCATGTTGCGTATGAATGAATCACATCTCTTTTAGTTTGTGGTAGACAACACATTCTAAAATGAAATTACCACGTTAACAAAAAGTGGAAACTATAAATAAATATGGAGTAAAATAATTACTAAAGAATAAAGAAAAAATAAATATAATATATAACATATAAAAATGGAGTTTCTATCAAATTTTCTACCTTGATTGGAATTAAATGAAAACAGAACAATCATCATTTAGTGAAACGGTAGTTCCCCATACACGTAAATAGTATGTTCCTGACCCATTAGATTGAAATGTTTGTAACTATATTTTGAAAAAATAAATTAAAAAATCAATGTATATTTACGATATTTTTTTCTTATACAGTCATGTAATGTGATTATTTAAGGGAGTTGATTACGAAAATAGAAGAAAGGAGATTGAGGACAAGTGTGATCTCTTAATTGGGTAACTCATTTTGGTATGCACTAAAGGGATTCCTTGTAAGGATTACAAACCAAAAAATTCTTCAAGAAGGGATATAAGGATATTTGGAAACTATTTGGTCTAATATTGGTAGATATAAAGATTCTTTATAGGTGTGGATAAGTGGTATGAGATTGGGATTTTCATAATGGAAGAGGAGTGGTACTCTTGTAATATTTTAAAAGAAAGGAACCCCTTAGAAGATTGTTTATTGAATGTGGTTAAATTATGATCTAAATTATAGAAAATGGAGTTAAGGTTCTAAATATGGGCATCCAATGGATTTTGAACATGTTTAGGGGTCAATTACGGCCTTAAAGTTATGGTTTAGTCCCTTTTTACACATAATTTAACTTTCTTCATTTTAATTAACTTTAATTACATCAATAATATTTTTGTTCAAAATATAAGTTTAATTTATTAGAAATCATAAATTATTCTTATTCCATCATTGAAATCCATTCTTGGAAATTCAAAACAAATATGTGGGGGAATTTAATTTATCTTTAACCTCGTAGTGGGGTCGATAAGTGGGATTTTGTTGTCAAACTGATCAAAAGTTCTCTATGTTTTTCTATCCAATTTAATGAGAAATTGGTTCAAATTATAAAAAAAAAATATAGAATAAAAAATATTATCTAATTAATATTTTCATTTAATTTAAAAGTCAGTTTAACATTATAATTAAATAATAAGTAAAAGTACTTTTGAAATAAAATTCAGTAGTTTTCGTTATTCATTAAAAAATAAACCACCATAAAAAAATCAGAAAAAATAACCCAAAAAAAATTTAATTACTCTATATTAAATATGAAGATTATTTTGACATAAAAGATTTATAAGAGTTCCAAATATTGATTAAAAAATAGGATCTCCGTTAAAAGGTGTTAAAATTCCTTAATAAAAATATACGTTTTTATATGTAAATTTTGGTTTTATCGTACCTTATTCTAATAAAATATATTGGATAAATATAGATAAAAGGTACTGGGATATATAAAAAATATATTAAATTTAAATTATTTACTAATTTTTATTAATTTAATTCAGTGGGATTAAAACAACTTTGTGAAAATAATAATAGTATTCCATAAAAATAATCCATTTATATTCATTTGGTTCATAAATTCATTTAGAAATAATTTGTGACTAACTAATTAATTTCATATTATTCGAAAATAAAATATTTTCATAAGATAGAAAATAATATTCCCAAAAGATAATTTATTAGCTTGGTTATATATTATTTTATTTTATAATTGTATATTATTTTTCTATAACACTCGGTCATCCGTGTTACAAAATCCATTTAGGAAAGTACATCTTCTGTGAAACATTTTCTTACCTCAGTGTTCTATATAGAGAATGAAAACCATTATATTGGTTGTACTGTATTATAAAAATTTTATTGCATACAACACAATCCGAACATAATGCTTTAATATATATATATATATATATCAATTATCATCATTGTTTCATTAATTGAAGAATATCAAAAAGATTTATCAATTAAAAAAATATTTCACAAAATATTAGGATGTCAAATATCCTCTATTGACACCAACATTATAAATAATATAGTTATTTAATAAAATAGTGAGATATTTATTTCATATTGTAATGTCCATGTTCCAGAAGCCAACCAGAGACGCCCCGTACCCGGTTGGTCAGATGGCCTCAAGCGCATTTCCTCGAACTCCAGAGGCAGTTGACTAGTAGTGAGGGCCTTGGGTGTGATAGTGGGGAAATTATTCCCTCATTGGTAGAGTACATAGCGGAAGTAAACAACACACAATAGCAGAAGTAGTAAATATCCCACAACAATAAACTACGGAAGAACGATAAAGAAACAACTAGAGCATAAAAATATATAAATGATGCATGATACATATATGTCTAGGAAAACATCCAACCAATTCATAATGCTGAATATAGTATTAAATCCAAGTATAAAAGAAAAACAGATGAGCAACTCTTCAGCATCGCAAGCCTCGGCTCGGTCCCATGCTCTCCAGCTCCAATGTAATCAAGTACCTGAAGTCGAAGGGTGCTTTCCCTTGCCTATACCTACTGTAATATAATCTATTTGGGCCCAAAAGAAAGGCCCAAATAGGGTGTGAGTCTAAATCTTAGTAAGAAACCACCACAAGATCTATGCCTAATAGTCAGTGAATATATGGAGGTAAAAGTACAGAAAGCAATAATCAAGGAAGCACTAAGCTGTAAACAATCCTCAATTTATGCATTCAAAAGACCACACAACAAGCAACAGAATCATAGATAACACAATGGGTAACTCTCTGGGAAGTACCCACAGCCTATCCCCTCTGGTCCTACCTACCAAGTACAAGAAACCCTCTAGGAATCACATACAGTCTCACCCCTCTAGTTTAGCTAAAGTATAGACTTTCTGAGGAAGCACTCACCATCAATTCCCCCTATAGTCTCGTATCATACTAAAGGTGATCTAGGGAAGCACTCATCATCAATTCCCCCTTATGGCCCACGTTGAGGAACTACAAACACTATGGGGAATCACTGAACATCAACTCCCCTAGTGGTCTCGCATTGTATTATTATAAAAACAATCTCGAGAAGCCCTTAATGTCAATTATCACTATGGTCTATACACTAAGTTCGCACAGCCCTGTGTAAGTCAAGCAAGTGTAGCAGCGCGTAACGGTCAAAGTAAACCTCAATAACTACTTGTCCAGCACTCTATGGAATATCAACACATTAGAACTACAGTCATACCATCCTACAATACTAGGCATGGAATGTAAATAGAAACCAAATAGGCAAACTAGACCCAACAGTCCAAAAAGGAAAAATATGCATGGAAAACATTTCTAAAGCATTAAAATTAACTCTATTCACATTCAGTATCCTCTAATCCAGCATATAAGAAAAGAAGGCAAACAATAGGGCTAAAATGGTAAACACACAATTCCCAGTTCAAGGGGATTGGTGGAATTTGCACAAAATATTCAATGACTTTCAACAGAAAGGCACAATCCACCTACCTCGGGGTTAGGATATCAATATACTTGAACCATGAGGCGTGAATCATCTTAGAATGTTGTAGATCTAAGAAAACCCACAAACTTCTCAACCCACAATAACTCATGAAAGAGGATAAATAATGAAATGAGGTTTCAGCAGAAGAGAGAACTCACCGATGTGATTCCAACAAAATCAACGATGTTCAATTCAGATGATGGATGGAGGCCCGGGGATTCATCAAAGATCCACGGCCGTACAGGTTCTCTTGGAAAAACGGATCCTAAAAAACGATTCTTATGTCTGTCATACGTGACCCTGATGCATTTAATGAAAAAAAACAAAATACACGGCTTGTACTTTTAGAGTACACGGCATGTAGATACTGTTTCTTATACTCTACTTTATGCAGCCTCCACGTCACCCCATACGACCCTGTGTGTGGCCATGACACGGTCAGCACACGACCTCCTGTGGAAATTAAGTACAAGACATGTACTCATAAAGTACACAACGTGTACTTCAAAAATTTCTAGATTTTCTTATTTTACTCCAAAACAACCAGGAAAGAAAAAACCAATCTGAAAAGAAGATCCAGGTTCTTACAAACTTCCCCCATTAAAACAATTCATCCCAGAATTTCCCTAGCACGACGTAGAAGAAGAAACCCCTAACAGATCTGGACACTATGATCGTGCATCAGCATCCCTCTCCCAAGTCTCCTCATGCACCCGCCCGTGCTGCCATATCACTCATACCAGAGGAACAGACTGGTCAGGGAGAACATTCATACTTTAATCAACAGTCCAGATAGGATGCTCCTCAAAGGACGCATCCATATCGATCTCAACCTCCTCAGGTTGAAAAACATGAGACGGGTCTGAAAAGTAACGTTGAAGCTAAGATATGTGAAATGCATTGTTCATAGCTCAGTACCTCTGAGGTAACTACAACCGATAGGCAGATGACCCAACTCTCTCCAACAACTCAAATGGACTGACATACCTTGGAGAAAGCTTACCCTATCTCCTAATCCTCTTGTATCCCAACCTCAGTGTGACACACAGAAAAACCTAATCCCCGACCACGAACTCTAGAGGTCTTCTTTGCTAACCAGCATAAGATTCTTGTTGAGACTATGCAGCAGTCATCCTCTTTAAAATCAACTCTATCTGCTATGTGGTCTCTTGAACAAGACAAGGTCCCAGTAATGCTGCCTCTCCTGCCTCCAGCCAACATAAGGGTGATCGGCATGGCCTACTGTACAAAGCCTCATATGGTTCTATATGAATAGTTTCCTAAAAAATATTATTGTAGTCGAACTCCACTAGAGGAATATGCTTCTCCCAAGAACCTCCAAAATCTAGAATGCATGCTCGGATCATGTCCTCAAGCACCTGAATCGTATGCTCAGACTGGCCATCTGTCTGGGAGTGGTAAACTGAGCTCAAAAATACCTGTGTGCCCAAAGCTTCTGAAGCCTCTGCCAGTCCCATGAAATAAAATGTTCATCCCTGTATGAAATAATGGAGTGTGGAACTCCATGCAAATGTACAATCTCTCAGATGTACAACCACCCAGCTCATCCACACTGATGGTCTCCTTGATCGGTAAGAAGTACACAACCATCATTATTCGGTCAATGACAACCCATACAACATCATTCCCTCGAGGTGATCACAGAAACTCTGTCACTAAATCCATTGTGATGTCATTCCACATCCACTCAGGCATGGGTAACTGCTGTAAAAGACCTGCTGGTCGTTGATGCTCCGACTTCACCTGTTGAAAAGTATAACACCTCTAGAAAAAGCAGAAACTTCTCTATTCATACTTGGCCAACAATACTAGTGGTGTAGATCATGATACATCTTGGTGACACTAGGATGAACTACCCAAACAGAGGAACGAAATTCCCACATCATCTCCTCACTTATATCTATTGGAACGCAAACGCTCCCCTGGAAATGCAAGATTTCATCCTCACCTACGGTCCACCTAGGAATAGGGTTCTCTCCTGACACATATTCCGGTAGGACTAGGACTTTAGAATATGATAGCATCCTCATTTTTACTCGATCAATAATGGTAGTGGTCACAGCCACAGAAGATAGAAATGTACTCTACTATCTCTCTCGCACTTCTAAATGCATCTCAGAGAACAAATCCATAAGTTTCCACTCACTGATGGCCTCCTGAAATTCCTGTATCTGAGTCCTGCTCAATGCATCAGCCACAAAGTTTCTGTTCCCAAGCGTGTAGGCAATCTCAATGTGAAAGGACTGTAGGTACTGAACCTACATCTACTGTCTCAAATTCAAATCATGCTGAGTGAAAATTTACTTGATACTTTTGTGGTCAGTGAAAACCTTAAAATTCTCTCCCAGAAGATAATTTCTCTAACAGCGTAGGGCATGAACAATAGATGCCAACTCAAGATCGTGCTTCGGGTAATTCCTCTCATGTGGCCTTAACTACCAAAACTCGTACGTAACGACTCCATCTCCCTGCATAAGCATAGCTCCCAGCCCGATACCTGATGCATCACAGTAAACAGTATAGCTCTTTCCAGGATTCGGCAAGACTAGTATCAGTGCTGACGTCAACCTCCCCTTCAGCACTTAAAAGGATGACTCACAAAAATCTGACCATAATAACTTCACACCCTTCTTAGTCAGACCTGTCAGTTTTTCTACTATGCATGAAAAGTCATGTATGAAGTGCATGTAGTATCCAGCTAGCCCTAGAAAACGTCACACCTCAAAGTCATTCTTCAGCTGCTCCCATGAAACTACAGATCTCACTTTATCTGGGACTACTGATACTCATGTCTCTGAGATAACATGACCTAAGAAGTAAATCTAGTTCATCCAAAAGTGTCATTTGGATTTCTTAGCATATAACAGATGCTCTCTCAGTGTACTCAAAACGATCTCAAGATGGGTGGCATGGTCGTGTCGAGTGTGAGAGTACACCAAGATATCATCCACAAAGACCACTATGAACAAATCCAAGTATGGATGGAACACTCGGTTCATCAGTTCCTTGAAAACAGCTGGCGTGTTCGTGAGACCGATTGTAATAACCGTATACTCATACAGACCGTACCTACTTCGTAAGACTTTAAGAGTTATATCTAATGATCTAACGCACAACTGATGGTAACCGAACCTTAAGTCAATATTTAAGAATAAATGGGAACCTCGAAGCAGATCAAATAGATCATCAATACATGGCAAGGGATATCAGTTCTTGACCATAAATTGGTTCAGATCTTGATAATCTACACGAATCCTAAGGGTCCCCACTTCCTTCTTTGCAAACAGGATAGGAAAACCCCAAGGATAAGTACTAGGTCTGATGAAACCCTTTTCCTGAAACTCCTCCAACTGCTTCTTGAGCTCCTCGAACACTGGTGTAGCCATCATGTAAGGAGGAATGGACTCCAGTGCCGCTCCTAGTACGATCTGAATAGAAAAGTATACCACATGATCTGGAGGAAAACCTGAAAATTCCTCTGGAAAGACATCCTTGAAATGATCCACCGCTGGAGGAATGTCTAACTATGAAGTCCCCTGGTAATCCAGATATAAACTAGCAATCTGGGCTGTAACTCCTCCTATCCCATGATGCTCGGCTCATGCTCTGCTTGTTTAGAAATCCCACTCACCTCTATTAAGAAATGATCCACCCTATGGTGATATGAATCTCACCCTTCGGTGAAAACAGTCGATGACTGCCTGAAAGGGAACTAACGTATCCATCCCGATAATGAAATCATAGCATGTCATCTCTAGGACATAGAGGTACCATATAAAGTGACACCCAGTAGCCTCTAGATGGCACTCCTTTCACTGATGTACACTAGCTATCCTAGTCCCCAATGGTGTGATTAACGTCAAGATATTGGTAGAGGAAAAGATGTAGAGCCCAAGGATCTCTACAACAACAATAGAGAAAAAGCTATGGGAAGCCCCTATATTGAAAAGAGCAGAAGATAAAACTAAGGATACTAAGATTGTACATTGAACAGTAGTTCTCGGATCCTACTCCTAGTGGGTCTGCTCCACTATAAATGTCTAGCTCCTACCACGGCCCTGTGACCCTTCCTGACCACTCTGAGCTGATCCACCCAGATGTCGCTGAAAATCGGGTAACTGGATGCCATGGACATGACCTCCACCTCAGCTTGAATGGCCAGAAGAACTCCAGTTCCCAGACTGGTGAGATGCTGGTGGCGCTACTCCTAAATGAGGATTCATAGAGGAACCCATGTCACCAGCTGTTCGTGAGAAGAATTGAAAAAAGAATTGAAGGTGACCTATCATGCCACAAGATCATCACTCTATTAGGTCTCCTGGGAAATGTGTCTTTGTAAGCCCAGCCCTTCCACACTAGTAGCATACCACCTGGCTAGCTGAAGATGCATCTCAACTACTTGGATCTCCCCAAGTAGTCTCACTGAAGTACATCCGGCTGTTAGCTGGCGAATCACTAACTCTGGATGTTGAGACACCCTATATCACAACCCCATATTCCCTCGGATCCCGCTCCATGATCAGTGCCTGGTTAATGATGGAAGCGGTGGAAGTCAACCTGAAGATATTCACCTGAGATTGGATGTCCTGTTTGAGGCCATTCTTGAACTTCCTTGCTAGGAATAACCCATATCCTCACATTAAGAGTGTTAAACGCTAAATCTTGATGAAACGAGAGGAATACTCCATAGCTAATTGGGTAACCTGTTCAAGGATCATAAAATCCCAATCTCGTTCAGCCCTTAGGTCCTCCAGAGAGAAGTAGTCATAAAAGACGTGCTAAAACTCCTCCCAATCCATAACCTGCTGATGACACGTCTATGAGATTACATCCCACCATCTCTTGGAAGAATCCCATAGGACATATGTAGCGATCTTGAATCCCCTCTCTATAGGCGTCTCCGGATGATCAAATATCATCCGCATGGCTTCTAGCCATGACTCTGCATCCTGAGGTCCTCTTTCCCCTGAAAATGTGGGAGGATGATTCCACTGGAAGACCCGCGTCAAATCTTCCATCGACGGGGCAGGAGGAGGTGATCCCTGAAAGGACTACATCATCCTCATGAAGCCTTCCATGAACTGTGCATCAGTACTAGTAACAGGTATAACTGATGGTGCCAAGACCGGCATAACAGGAGGATCTGGGGGAAGTTCATGATCACCATGTTCGGTGTCTAATCACCACTTGGCAACTGACATACAACCAGAGGGCGTCTCGGTGGCATGAATCTACAAGGTCAAGATCACACCTTATATTTATGATTATCATGGACTGAAAATTTGAAGGAAAATAAAGGAACAAAAGAAGGAAAGCATTCAGGTTCTGTAAAACATGACTACACGGCGTGTAATTTTCCTGCATGGCGTGTTCCCTTGAGTCTTTCACATGGGCGTGTACTTCATCTAAAAACTAGTCGTGTAACACCCAATTACACGGAGTGATTTCCAAACATAATACTTGTACATGAATCCTATTCACGTCCCTAGTCCTTCTATATGGTCAAGCCATATGGCTCTCTTAAGACAAGACTACACGGCGTGTTCAGGGTAGACACACTTTGTTCTAGATAAGCTTTGTCTGGCCTGTGTTTTTAGTGACACGGCCTGACACACGGCGTGTTTCAAATGGACACGACATGTAATTGAAGGGATAACACTGACCCGTGTTTTTTGTGACACAGCCGGGGACCTGGGTCAGACTACACGGTTTGTTCAACGTGAACATGGTGTGTATGGATTAAGGTCTTATCCGTCCTTGTTTTTGGTTACACGGGCGGATCCTATGTCAACACTACACGGAATGTTTGATAAGGACACGATGTGTTTCCACCAAACATTCCCCATATCGTGTCTATGCCCACACGACCTACGACATAGTCATAGACTACATGGTGAATACATAGATTACACGGTGTGTACTTAAGAAAACCAGTTTCTTCCTGAACATAAGAACACATGCTGTGTACATAACAATAAACAGCGTGTATTCTGGGTTTTTCCGGACAGTAAACCTCAGAAACTACTCCAAAACCCAGAAAACACTGAAACAAACATTGGAAATTCCAAATTATTATCCGTGAGGGCCCATACTCGCCGCGAAGGAAAGTTTGGCATCCTGTACAAGTTATAAACAAGAGAACAGTGTAATGATCCACCAAATTCCGGTCCATGAAGGCCCATAACACCTCAAGAACCAAATTTTGGAATTCAATCAAGAAAACCTCTACACAAACAATACCTTATCAAATAGTAGGTATTCCTATCAAGGTAACTATCATAATAGCATGCATATTTTACACATCATTTATCACAACAACATGAAATCTCTAAAGCATCCTAGATGGCATGAAAAAAATGCATGACATGTGATTTCTAGCAAGTGCCTATATGATGCATGAGATGGAATAACCTCATCTCTTTGGGTTGCAATAGAAATAGAACCTGAATAACGTCAACAATAACAACAAAATACAATTGATTCACCCAATGGTGAAAATCAAATCAACTGTAATATTGAAAAACCAGAAAATTTGCAATAACGAGGTAGATTCACTTTTCCCTGTACACGGGTTAGCTACTCCCGGGCAAAAATTATTACCAAGTACCTATTCCTTCCTATCTATGGCTAAAGGCTCCAAATAGTAAGTCAAGAGAATAGACACTCCTATGATACCACTTTGTTACGTGCCAGTTACAGAAGCCACCCAGAGCCACCCCGTGCCTGGATGGTCACATGGCCTCAAGCACATTTCCCCGAATGCCAGAGGCTACCAATAAGCAGTGAGGGCCCTGGGTGTGATAGTGGGGAAATTATTTCCTCATTGGAAGAGTACACAACGTAAGTAAACAGCACACAATAGCGGAAGCAATAAATATCCAACAACAGTAAACAGTTGAAGAACGATAAAGAAACAACTAGGGAAAAATATATATATATATAAATGATGCATGATACATATATGTCTACGAAAATAGCCAACCAAGTCACAATGCTGAATAAAGTACTAAACCCAAGTACAAAAGGAAAACAAATGATCAACTCTTCAGCATCTCAAGCCTCGTCTTGGTCTCATGCTCTCCAGATCCAATGTAATCAAGTACCTGAAGTCGAAAGGAACATGACCTTCTCTATACCAGTAGTAATATAATCTATTTGGGACGAAAATCATGGCCCAAAAAGGGTGTGAGACTAAATCTTAGTAGGAAACTACCACAAAATCTATTCCTAACAATCAGTCAATATATGGTAGGTAATAGTATAGAAAGCAGTAGACAAGGAAGCACTAAGCAGTAAACAATCCTCACTTTAAGCACTCAAAACACCACACAGCACGCAACAACAAAAAAGATAACACAAGAGGTAACCCTCTTGGAAGTACCCACAACCTATCCCCTCTGGTCCTACCTATCAAGTACAAGAAACCCTCTGGGCAGCACACCCAGTCTCACCCCATTGGATCAGCTAAAGTATAGACTCTCTGAGTAAGCACTCACTGTCAATTCCGCTGCTTGTCTTTTATCATACTAAAGGCACTATGGGGAAGCACTCAACATCAATTCCCCCTATTTTCTCGCATCATATAATTATAAAGATACTCTGTAGAAGCAGTCAACATCAATTCTCCCTGTGGTCTATACATCAGGTTCTCACGGCCCTGTGTAAGTCAAGCAAGTGTAGCAACACGTAGTGGTCAAAGTAAACCTCAAGAACTTCTTAGAGAGAACTCCATGTAATATCATCACATTAGAACTATAGTCATAACATCCTACAATACAAGGCAGGGAAAGTAAATAGAAACCAAACAGGAAAACTAGACCCAACGGTCCAGACAGGCAAAACATGCATTGCAAACATTTCTAAAGGATAACAATTTACCCTATTCACTTTCAGTATCAACTACTCTTGCATATAATCAAAGTAGGAAAACAATAGGGCTAAAATGGTAAAAAATTAATACCCCGTTCAAGGGTATTGGTGGAATTTGAGAAAAATATTCAATGAATTTCAACGGAAAATCACAAACCACCTACCTCGGGGTTAGCAGATCAATATACATGAACCACAAGACTTGAATAATCTTAGATAACTGTAGATCTAAGAGAATGTACAAAACGCACAACCCATGATAACTTATGAAAGAGGATAAATCATGAAACGAGGTTCCAAGAGAAAAGAGAACTCGCCTATGCAATTCTAATGGAATCAATGGTGTTCGATTCGGAGGACGGACAGAGGCTCTGGGATTCGTCAAAGATCTGTAGTCGTACGAGTTCTCTCAGATGAATGGAGCCTAAAAGAAGATGTTTCTATCCATCAGACATGACCCCGATGCATTTAATGAAAAAAACAAAATACACGGTGTGTACTTACTATTTTAGTACTCTGCTTTAGGCGGACTCCACGTCACCCCACACGACCATGTGTGTGGTCATGACACGTCCAGCACATGGCCTCCTACGGCAAGGAAGTACTCAGTGTGTACCATTTAAGTACATGACGTGTACTTAGAAAATTTCTAGATTTTCCTCTTTTTTTTCAAAAATGACCAGGAATGGAAACAATACCTGAAAAGAAGATTTGGGTTCTTACATATATCTATATTTAAAATTTTATATATGTATAAGCACATATAAATGGTTAGAAAAGGCCATATAACTAATTATCAGAGGATTATATATGAAATTTACACTTTCGATAAAAATAATTCATGTTTTAGGGCCATTAAATAATCTAATTCATTTTTGTGTTTAATAGATATTACTGATTTACCCTTTATCTAGGTAACAAAAATTACTATAGTTATAATTCATATTGACCACATGAAAAGGGGCATATTTTTTAAATATGTAACCATTTATTTATAATTTGTAATCTATTTTTCAAATTATATAGATATAAATTTCATAAATTAATTTAAAATCAGACTAAAAAAATGCAAAAAAATGATTTGTAAGAAAATTCCCTTCAAATATAAAATTTTCTTTTCAAATTAATGTCTAAAATACATTAAAAACCATAACAAGAAAATGTCAAATATAATAGAAAAATGTTTATTTTTAAATCTAATCTAAAATATAATTTTACATTGTGTGTACTTTAAATAATATCGTAGTTTTCCAAAAAATTCATATTTTTTCACTTATCAATGAAAAATTAATCCTTTTATAAAAATTATAAAATTTCACTAAAACATAGTTATTATTTGATCATTTCCAAAAAAGATATTCATATTAAAAAATAAAATATCTATAACATCTAAAAACTTCTTATAATACTCACTCCAATAAATTAATAAAAATCTTTTTTTACGAAAACATACTTTTAATGAATAATATACCATTTCTAGAATATGATTTCATAATTCCTTATTATTTATAGATATATATATATAAATTATATTCTTAAACATATAAAAAAAATTAAACATTTATTTAATCCTATTCATACCCTCTAATTTAATAACTAGGTTATATAAACAATATAATAATATTTTATAGTTCAATTATTCTAGGTGATTCGAATTTTTATGTTATCGAACATAGTTATAATTTTTAACATAATATATAATACAATAAGAATAATTTATGAATATTTAAAAAGGTTATAAATTCATATTGGGATGAATTAAAAAAAAATACTTATTTCAAAAATCAAACAGGTTAATACATCATGTTAAAATATTCATAATAGGGTCACCACATTAATACTGCTAAGAATTCACATAAGTGAATACCCCAAATAATAGGGTTCAAAAAAGGATTATCATATAAATGTTCTATATATAGTTTTAAAAAACTATAGTAACTACATTATGTTATCCATATTGGAATTATCCATGTAAGGGGTTTTAAATGAGAATATTAATAAAAAGGGGAGAATAAAATATGGGAATCTATGTGTGATATTCTAGTAATGTGATTTATGTTTGATTTTCCAGACTAGTCATTACAATAAAATAAATAAAAAATAAATAATTACATATTATTTTATTAATTGAATCAACATCACAATGTCAAATACTTAAACATTATAAAATGAATTAATCTAATGGTTGTTAATTAAATTATTAATTTTTATCCTACGTTAATAAAAATGATAATGAGTTATATATATTTATAAAAAAAATATTATAATATACATGAATATTTGAAAATGAAAATAAAGCTATGTTTTCATATAGTGAAGAACATACATTATATTTTGGCATCCAATAATGGAAAAAATAACCAAACACATGGATTTTAATATGAAGAATAAAAAAAGTTATAATGGATATTAATATATAGTTATTCATATACTATAAGGGAATAAATGTGTCCATGTATACAAAGATATTATATTTAAATATAGTGTCAATTTTAATTTAATTAATTGATGTATGGATTTTTAGGGATTCTAAATAAACTGATCATTACATGTACATATGAATAAATTAATTAAATAGTTAAAAATAAAAATAATTATGTGATGTAATGATAATTTATATTGATTTTTGGGGAGAATTAATAATAATTAAGAGTTCGATACTTCTATAATATCAACAAAATGAGTTTTTTAGGCCTATAGACATTTAATAAGGATCTTTTCTATGATAGTGTATTCGATGTGCTATGTCGAAATTAAAACATTTCCTAATCTAATCTTGATGATAATATTGGGAATTTATTTTATAAGGATATAATGGGAATACATACTTGATATTGTTCATGAGAAGAATATTATTTCTATTTTTTCAGCTAGGATTATCCTTTTTATGGTGGTATTATAACAATTAGGGGAGATAATAGATAATTATAATTTTCACCATATATTTTATTATGTATCTTGAAACTCTATGTTATATTATCTAAATCAAAAGATAGAACACTGTAGGAATCTTTATTGATAGTCCATAGTGGTCAATAGATTCTACAACATTTATGCATAGTTTAGAATCACTGATTGCGGTGAGTAACCAATAAAAACAAGGAATAATAGTTTTCAATTAAAATTTTAAACACTTATGTATTATGATGTAATTATATTTTATATTATAACAAAATTTGGTTGAGAGATTATATAAAAGGAATAAAAATATTTTTATATTCTTAAGGATGAATAAAAAATAGAGAATTCATAGAACAATAAAACTAATCCATCCCCCACTCTCAAAAGAAAATATTCCTTGGGATATTCATTGTGGTATTAGAATAATGATTCAGACATAATTACCTATGATGTTTTGGATTGTGGGGAAAGTAATTATTTTAAAAAATAACATTACCATACTTTTAATCTAAATTACTACTAATTATAGAGAAATATAATGCTTCTCTACCTCTTATCACTCATCATGGAGGTAAGAGATACTGTAATAGTTGATGTTACAACCTTTATTGAAGAAATAATTTTTGAATTAACTATGAATCGATAATTGAAAATAAATTTTAAAATTCATGCATCTATATTTTGGTCACTATTATAAAAAAACTTGTTAATACAAAACAAGAAAATAATATACTAAGGAAAAATGGTATAAATCAAGATTATATTTTGAGGTAATATTAATGTTAGTGAATCCAAATGAATATTCTATAAGAACCTATTCAATGAAATAATAAGGGACATTAATGATATAAATTGTGACTATTTTCTAAAAATAAATGTGAATTTGAAAGATATTTATGTTCTTAGTGAGATGTTATATGAGTCCCAAATTTTTCAATAATTATTAAATACTTTTCATGATCAATTTTATACACAATTATCATCAATTTAGTATAAAATATTTTCAATCATGTTGTATCCTTAATTAAATGAGAAAGGATCAATCAATGAAAAATATGGAAAAATATGATATTATGTTGAGATATTTAGAAAATTATGAATAAAAAGAATATTGTGATATAGATTAAATATATTATGAAAATTATGAGGGTTATGAAAAAAATTATTTTTCACATTCATCATGTATATTTGAGTTGTTAATGTGTAATAAAAATGTATGGATTCCCCTAATGTGGTAAATTTTTAATTATAATTGTCATATCACATTGTTATGATCAAGGAATGATGTTCAATAATTATTATTAAATAAGATGGGTGGGTTCATTTAAAACAAAATGAATATTGAAAATTAAAATAAATAATGTACTACAATGAAATATAACATTATGAAAAATAAAAGATAATATTTCTTTTTATGTAAATGATTATATAATAAACCTAACTTCAATTATCATGATGAAAAGGTAATAGATTCAATACTTTATAATTAATTATAAGAAATCCTAAATCATTAGAGTTAGAAGAATGATAATCTAGATATTTATCATTATGAGATTACATGACATAATGAATGAATGTGAATTAAGTAAAAATTAATATAAATATTAATAATAAAAATATAGAGAATGAATAGAAAGAATTATATAATGATTTTTGATATTAAGAAGAATAAATTAAAATTGTTTTCATATTAAAAGATAGTAAGAGATCCTAAGGAAATAATGTATTTCATGTTTGATATACTAGACAACACACCATCTTTTTTAGATTTTAATCAAAATGAGATGAGATAAAATATTGAACAATTATCAAATTATGGAAACATAAATATATAATGTTTACAATTTTTTAAAATTTGGTGCTCTAATAGGGAGGTGAAATAAATATATAACATATTTGAAAGTAGAAATTATATTAAAAATCATGTTAGTGAAAAAATGTAAAACCTACTTGGAAAATGAAATGATTTTGTGGAATTCTTACACATCAAATGAATAAAAACAATTTAGAGTACAAGACAAAATATATGAGAATGATGAATTGGATTGAATGATGATATATATAAATATTATTATACATAGATTTATATTTAATAAAAATTATCATTTATTAGTGTATTTTTATAGTTGTATTGAATGTAATAACACAAATCCCATTATAAATCGAAAAATATTTAATTTCACAAAATTTCAAACAAAACACAAATAAAATTTGGTGAGTATGTGAGGGATAAATATCATAAAAAACTAGTTAAATCCAAAATCATGGGTGACATATCTAGCCAAAACTTATTTCTAATTTCAAAATATTATTATTGGTATGGTATCAAACATAATATAAAATATAACGAATTCAAGAAAACCTTACCGACATAACATCGGTAAGGTATACATGGGATGAAAATTCAAGTGAAATGGAAACATAATAATCATAGGAAGAACCCATTGGGAAAATTCGGAGAATCTGAGTGTGTTGCGAATTAATGGTGGAGATTGTAGCCTAATAATTTATCCATGGATACTAAAACGTTTAATGAAAAAACAATTTTTAGTTCCAATGAGAGGGAATTACATAAAAAATAAATAAAAAATTAATAATGGGATGATTTTCATGATCATAAAATTGAATTTTATTATAAGGATTTGTAACTTATGTGCTTACATTAGTAATGTTGATAATCATTTTATCAAAATTTGACAATCCCATGACTAATTTATGATATGATCGAAGAATTCAATATTCAGTAAACCTTTGATACTACTGTAGAGATGAAAACAACAATTGATGAATAAAATATTTGAAGGAAGAAAGATATATTACATATTAATGGTTTTAATTAGAAAAGATAACATCACACATTTAGATTAGTTGATAAAAGATGGATTTAAGAAGAGGGTGGGAAAAACAACAGTTATATTAAAAATAACATATATTTATTATTGTATTCAATTTTATTTTTCATTGGAAACTAACAAATACTATGTTCAAGGAGAATATTAGTTCTATTAAAATATAAAAAATCATATTATTATCCATAATGATATTTATTAATCTCTATAATTAACAGGATGAGTGTAATATACTTGAAAGGGATATAAAATGAGGATAACAATTCATTTAGTCGCATACCATTAAATATTGATATTATGGAGGACAATTAAAAAATAAATAAATTGGTATGTCAATTGATAATTAAACACTCTTCTATGATATAGTCTGATATATTTATAAATGGGGTGTTGTATAATAAGGCCTTATGAAAAAGTGAATATTTATGATATGCACATGAACTTTTTTGATGATTTTATTAAGAAGTGTGATGATTACATATTTCTATGAAAATTAAACTAAGAGAAATATATAAATTGATATTTAAAAATTATGTCAGATAGATGGATTTTTTTAAATGATACATTTTGAAAAATCTACCTTTTACTTCACTTATGTAGAGCATTTAGACATTGATTAGATAAAATAGCGGTAATTTTCCATAAAAATTAATGTTTCATCTTATTTATCTCATGTTGGAATAGATATAACTCAAATTTAATGAAAATAATTTCTGTTTTACAAAACATTTATAGAGATGTTGATTATGTATAATGAAAAACTAAATATTCACTTTAGATTTATAGTCAAAAAGTGGGAGTGTCGAAAGGGGTATAATATATATATATAATTTTTTATGGTATTGAAAAAAATATAATGGATGAAATTTATTTTACCTTTTGGTTCATAGTTATAATATATATCGATGATGTTTTAATGAAGTTTAGTTAATGTTTGTTTCATATGGTTAATTGAGCTACTTATATTATTCATCAAAAAGGTATAAACATTTTGTTGAGGTGGTATATTAGATTTATATGAATAGTAAGATTGATGAAAAGGGAGAATTCATTTTTTTGTGATTATAGAACAAGTGTACATGACCAACACATGTGTCGATGATATATATGTATATCCTAAAAAATTTAACATAAGTTAGTAGAATCTAGATCAATATGATATTTTTAGACCATGTTTATAGACAGTGAGGATTGATTGAAGTATTGTAGAAACTATCAAGGTTGTATTGAATGTTAAATCTATAGCATCAATTGATTTATAAAAACAGTATTATTTAATAAGATTATTTGATATGAGTTTCATATCAGAGGAAAAATCTCATATTCTATTTGATGTGAATCTAGATTGGCTTATAAAAGAAAAAAATTAAATTTTCAAGAATTTAATTATGTTAGTAAATTATAAAAATTCAATGGGAAAATGGTCACCTAAAAATGGTTTTATAAAATTCAAATATTTGAATTCATCATGTATAACTATTAATAAAAGATCCACTATGTAAATGTTCTACATAAGAGGATTTGTGAGAAAACCCAATATTCTACTATATAATTTTTATTTAAATTAAAATTGTTCCAATATCTTATTTCAAAATAAACAATGAACTAATATGATACAAAAATTATTATATGAATGTAATTTGTTTTTCTACATTATAAATCATCCATGAAATATAAATATTTAAAATCAACTACCAAGGCATATAATATAACACCTAAAAAAATAATTTTTAACATTGTTTATTTATGAAAATTACATTTACATTGTATATGAATTTAACTGATAAATTTATAAATTTTTTAATTTTAATTTCATAAAATGAGATTCACTTATTAAACCACCTCATCAAAATTAGTTTATTAGGAATACATTATAGATTTTTGAAATAGTTAATTTTTAATTGAGACGTAAAAAAATATTTCTTAAGTAAATTATGTTAATTTTCATTATAATTATATATGTAATTTCTATAAATTTTTTACTCATTTTAATTTATCAATGATGTATTTAATTTGTGAAATTCTGTATTTAAATTTTTTTTATGATAAAATAAAACCTATGATTTTTTTTGGAATTAGTGTAACATTTTATTTTAATTCTAAAATAGTTCCCAGTATTTTTATTTTATTAATTATTTTATAGTGAAAATCAGTTTATGGATTCATTAATGGACACAAAAAATTGTTCTTTTGGGAAATAATCCTTTTAATGTAATAAAGATTAATAAAATTTATAGATTCACCATACATATAAATTTCATTATATTAAATATATTTTTTATAAAAACTATTTTTAGGGGTTATTTGAGAGAATTATGAAATTATCATTTATAAACCTTATATATTTCATTTTATAAAATAAATAAAATATTTCATATCATCATGTTCAATTTATGAAATTGGTCCAATTTTAATTTGTTTTATTATAAAAAAGCACTCTATTAATATATTTATATCTTTCTGATATGTTATAAAATCCCAAAAACTTTGTCCAAGTTTATGATAAAAACAAATATAATGGATATCTAAATTTACTTCTCTATAAAAGATCATCATGGCCTACACAACCTCTAAAAAATGACTTCATCGCCTAAAAACATTATAACCATAGAGTATAATTCAATTTTTGACAAAAATAAAACTTGAAAATTTTATTTACGTCTTATTGGTTAATATAATAATTATAAATTTTTTCTGATCCAAATGTTGAGTAAAATATAAAAAAAATTATGTACTTGAATCTCAAACCAAAACATGAATAGAAATAAACCATTTTCAACTAAATAATAACATTAATAATGAATTATTAATAATAGGATAGATAAAAATTATAATTTAATGATATATTTTATGTTATATATGACAATTCATCTATTATATAGGTAGAATAAATCAATATTTACCATATATTAGTTTTAAATTAGTATAATATAATATACTTAATGAGGTAGCGATCTATATTTTAATGACATTTATTTTTCTGACTGAAAATATTATCCACTAATTAATGTAAAATATATGATCTTATACATGAAAAAAATATATTTTATTCTCCTATATTTATTTATTTCTATTAATTAATTTCTTTTTTGTATATAAAATATTTTAGAAAATGTTTATAATAAAATTGGACGGTATTTCCTCTTTTTCCAAGAAAAGTTTTCATCCATATCTATCTCTATTGTTTTCCAGAATATTGTTTTTATTTTAAAATGGTAATTTATACACATTTTAATTAATATTTTTTAGATTTTTAATGTTATATTTTGGTTTTTTAAGAATGAAACACGTTTTGAATTTATAATAAAATTATTGATGCAATTTTTATATGAAAATTTTCTGCACAATGATTTACTCATCGTCATTACTATTATTTTCATTAAATTTTACATTAAATGTTATATGTATATTTTCAAATAAATTATATTCTAAAAATATTTAATTTTTTATTTTTTATGATACCAATGGAAAATAATATTTTTCTTTAATTTCAATGAAATTATTAAATTCATATTTAAATGAAAATTTTATCTATGTTTACATCCTTTGAATATTATTATGATTCCCTAGTGTTATGATATAAAGATAAGATCCATGTTCAGTATATTGAAGGATTATGATTATTTTATTAATAAATGTTTATATTACACTTTTATTTTGAAAGGGTTATGTTATGATGAATTGATGAATATTTTTATATTAATATGGAACACATATGTATTATTTTCATTATATGATTGTTGGGATAGTTATAGCCCTCCAATTAATTTGGTAATGAATGATATTTGAAGAGATAATTTGAAATGGAATCTGAATTGAACCTTATTATTTACCAGATTATGCCAAATATGATAATATTTTAAGTTAACATTGACGAAGGGAATAATGGAATAGAGAGTTTATACAATCAAATATTTGACGTTTTCAACTATGATATTAGTGGATGTGAACCTTTAATAATGAAATTTTTCCCAATTATTATTATCATGAAAAATTGCTCTATATTTTCTTACTCATATGATATGTTCTCATGTAAAATGGTTATATAATGACGATTCCACACTCTTATAAATACTCAATTTTAAATTGATATTGTTTTATGAAAACAATCAAGATTTATGATATATGACTCATTAGGTACGTACAATATTAGTTATAATCATGATATAATAACCTTATGAATTTATATTTCTTGAATATGATCATTGATTGATATATTCCATGTTTACCCCTACTCAATATCTGAGCTCACCATTTAAAATGTTTCTATTTTCCTCCGGTTAAGAATAATTTTTTTATATTCAATTTCTAATAAAGGGGATATTAGAGAAGAACATTATGGGTAATATTTAAGATATTTTAGTACATGTAATTATAATGTATCAATTTCCAAAAGACAATGAACCATATAATCCCTCAATAATTTACAAATGTTAAACAAAAATTTTATATTTATGTAATATAATTACATATATATCTTTGTTTCTCATGGATCAGTTTAGTTGGTATCATAAGAAAATATAGGTTTTTTTATATTATGAAATGATTAATATTAGGAAAGAAATTTAAAAACAGATATTTAATTTAATCTTATTTAGTCCAAATCTGACAGTGTTATATGCTGAAAAGGTATCATAATTTGGGACATCATATAAATTATTTTATTTATTATATGGTTTATCACATCGATTATTGTATATAACACATAAATTATGCCTTATAGTTTTAGTGAAATAAAAATTTCATATAATGGAAACATTACGCTCATTGTATAATGATTAAGTGGTTGTAGTCCAATTTCTAGGGGTGTTAGAGGTGATAATGGGGTCAAAAAAGGACATTGGTTTGACACTAGATATGAGAGAAAATTCAAATTGTGAATCATATATTCATGACCATAATTAATCATGGGAAAAGCTATAATTTCCATTTTTAGTGTATGAAAATGAATCCAATCATTATTTATAATCATGAAATAAAATTAGCTTTCAGGAAATTAAATTAATGGAATTTATTTTTAAGTATATTATCATTTACAAATATTTAGGAAATAAATTCATAATTAAAACTCATAATTATTTACGTTCTGGGAAGTTTTATATTTCTAACATCTAAATCCTTTCTTATTTATCATGACCATTATTCATTGAATTATTTTACTTCTATAGGTTATTTTAGGAGAATCTAGATCTTTTTTATTTCTCTAATTGAAACATTGATATCTGGTTTTGCTAGATTCTCCACAATTGTTTCGTTTGATCATTATCATCTCATTTTTTATGATTCCTTTTGATTTAAGAATTCATTTTGTATTGTGTTTTTCATGATATAAAGAGCATGTTTTTATACTTCTTTAATCACTTATATGTTTTTTGTGAGAACATATTTCAAAGGTTATTTCTCTTATTTGTTTTGTTGTAGTGCATGTGATTGATGATGTGTGTGTTGATCTATCTTCCCCAAACAATTTTTTTATTGAAATTTGATTCAATGATGGGAGAATCTATTAAATGACCCATCATAAATTATCTTCTATTCCCTTCTCTTTCAAAATCATGGACCTAATTGTAGATGGTGTGTGATATGTCCATGATATATGTTTTTCCATCTCTAGCTGGTGTTCAATGAACCATTGATGATGTTAATTTTATAAATTTTTCTATAAATTAATGTAAATGGTCATTTAATTTATTAATATCATTCTATAGAATGGACATTGTGAAAATATCATTTCTTCACCCTTTGATTTAAGAAATATGTTTTCACAACATTTTGAAATGCATAGAATTTTTTTTAAATATTATATGTGTTTTAAAATTGGTATTACATATTTAATTTTTAAAAGTTAGGATAATAGTTATATTTATGAGATATATTCTACACATGGGAAGTGTTCATATATTTGTGGAATTTTTAGTATAAGTGATCATCCACATGTAGTATAAGTTAGTAAAATTTCAATGGAAATCCTTAATTCCAAGATTATAAACTCATTATATATAGGAACATGATTGAAATTGTAGGGGATAAACTACGTTGGTCATTCCTATGTGTTATAAACATTAATTAATGATAATGAGGAAGTTAAGTGTGGAATAGTCTTTAATTGAGATTCTAATATGAGTGACTTAGAAAGATGTGACCTTTCATATCCACAGGGGGTTATAGATTGCGGGTGGTATTTTTCTACATGTTTTGAAATGAGGTCATTCTTAATGTGATATATATATATATATATATATTGATATTTAAATTAATTTTTAAAATTTTATCCCCTAATTTTGAAAAATAATTTTAAATGGAATATGTTTCCATGGTTTTGCTATAAATCAGTATTACAAAATTTCATAGTTGATTTTATTTTATTTTATAATATTTTTCTTTATATAAATGGAAATGTTATTAAATTCCTTGATGGGATCCAAATAAGCCTATTTTAAAAATGCATTTCTCACTTTCTTGGTAGTTTAAAATCCTTGTTTTATATAATAATGTAATGGGAAGGTGGATCTAATAATCAAAAAAGTTATTTCCAGGTTGTGTATATCCAGTTAGTGGTATGATATTGGGGCATGAACCACATTTCACATGAATGTTTTCTTGAATATTTTGGTTTTAGCTTCAGTTTTTTAAGATTTAAGTGGAGTTTTATCTTCTTGCATTTGGTTATGTCATTCCTATTAGAACTCATTATTATATAATATTAATTTTTTTGGTTATTCTCTCTATATCTTCATATGGAATGTATCATATTTCAGGTTTGGAGAAATATTTCTGTCATTTTTTGGTTTTTTATGCAAGATCTAGTCACCGACCCCTGGGGATCAAAAATTATCATTGGGTTATATTTTGGTTTGGTTAAAAATTAAGATCATTAGATTTTCTAGGATTACTGATTACAATATTTTATCAAAATATGTTATTAGTTTTGTTTTGATGTTGATAGATAGATAATATGATTATCCATCCATGATGTGTAGGTTCTAATGAGTTCCAATAAAGCTCTTTCCATAAAGTGAATTAAGTCCCCATTGGATTCTTAAGTATGTGCCTCCTGTGTTTGGTTTTGACCTTAGAATGAGTTTCTTCTTGTGGTACTATATATTAAAAAAATTATTTCATAATCCTATAATTTCATTCTTCATTAGATTCGTAAAGACAAGCCTTTTATATCTCTTCAAAAGGTTCCTCAAGTGGGTTTAGTGTGACATGATCCTCATGTAAATTCCATTATTTATTTGAATATTTTATACAATATGGAATGAGAAGAATTTATAGTGAAATATAGTGTACTACATGTTCATATGTAAGTTTATTATGCACAATATGGACTGGTATGAGACATTTTTCAAACTCAATAGTTTTTACATGTGAATCCCCATATCATTATGGGTATGAATAAACCGCATGATACAAGGTATTGGTTGGAAAAGATCAATTAGGTATTCAAGTTCAAAGATAAAATTTAGGATTTCAAGTTAAAATTCATATCATTCAAGCTCTAGGGTGCCAAAAAAATGTTGGTGGGATTCAACAGTACATGAAACCCATCTTGATTGATTTTAATGGAATGGTTTCTAGACTCTCATCCTTCACCATCTCCATCTATAGTCTTTTAATAATGAAAATTCCATAGAGTTATTATATTTATAACATAGAAATCACTCAATGTTAGTGTACACCAAACATTGAAAATAGTTTGTTTAATTTTCTATAGAGGTGGTGCTAAATGAATAGATGAATGATCAAAATTACATATATGGTTTTTAATCATACATCCAATGGTAGTTATAAATATTTAATAATTCCACCAATTGGGAGTCAATTGATAATTCCATAATAGAGAAAATTGATATGGAAATAAATATTTGTTTTTTTTTTGATATTATATATTACCAAATGTTGGTTTCAAAGAAATTAATTGAAATATGATTATGTGGCCTGATAATCAGAAAGGTGCTAGAAATGGTTCTCCATAGAAGTAATCCTCTATACTATTAGTAGTAGCCATATGTATACCCATATATTATTATATGCTTGTTAATGTTGGAAACACATGAAATTTATTCATAAACTGGTAAAATTATAGAGGGAATTTTGTTATTGAGAAATATTCAGTGCTTCTTCTGGGATTATTTTACTCATTGTTTTTATAAATTATGATCTTTTATAAAGGCCACTATAGCACAAAGAGAATATTCAATGTCTACAAGGATCCATCCAATAGCCTCAAGAGTGATGAAGCATCGCGTAGTAGGGATTTTATTTTGAGAGATATTGTGGGGTCCTCAATTGTGAATGGTTCCATCTTTTTTCCACTACTATAGTAACTACCCTATTTGATATTTGTGTATCAAAATCGTGTATATATTCCAGTTTTGTTAATATTATAGAAAATCCAATACTGATCCTTTAATATATTATGTATTTTGTGATTTATCTTGAAAATATGAAAGAGTATAGATTTAATTTTTCAGTTTTTTTTATTTCCATGTATATTTTAGAGTTAGTCAGAAATTTACTTGTCCTTGATTTTGTTACATTCAATGTCATTATATAAATGGATTGGCTGGTCAATTTCAAAAAATGAGTCTAATTTTTATCATTTATATGTTCAATTATCTATTTTTAGAGGACCTATCATGTGTTCTAAGGATGGAGATGTTAAATTTTTTATCATGGAAAACCTTTTGAGAAAGTGTTTCTGAGTATATTACCTATATTTGACAGAAACCTCTATGTTGTTTCTTATCATTGAGATCTACCCCTATTTTTTAGGGTTTACTATAATGAAATTCAAGATGAATTCTCTATTCATATTCTTGAGACTATGGTGGTGTTCATTATTGATCTGGTGATGGGTACACAATCAATTAATAAACCATTTATCATATGTAAACATACTAAGATAAAGAGATAATGGTTCAGTTAGAAGATCTAGATGAGAAGGGATTTTTTTCCTAGTGGTTTACATATGGAGGTCCACATTTTCTTTTAAAAGTTAGTAAATGGTTCATTAGTTCTCTGTGTATACTTTCAAAATTATCACTATGCGAATGTTATGAATAACTACCATTTTCCTGGTGTGAATGGCCTATGGGATCAGTTAAATTGTGAACAAAATATTTTAAATAATTGATCTTTGTTAGGGTTATCAATCTCTCAGTGTTCATAAATATGACATCATAAACACCACTTTTGGATTATGTGTGGAAATTGTTAATATATACTAAGGTAGTTTTTTAAATAAAATCTCTACTTAATTGATTACATTAATGAATATAAAATTCCCACAATATAATGAAAATTTTGTTGTGGGTTTTATGGATGATATCTATGTGTATTCAGGATCTATGAATGAGGATTAGAACAGCGTGAATATAGTTGTAGATATCAACAATATAAATTAACTATATGTTAAGAAAATATATGGAATATATGGATACAAGAAGTGTTGTTTATAAAACGAGATATTTGAGAACATATTATAAAACTCGATATATGAAATGTGTTGGCTGTAAGTTCATTTTAATAATTACAAAAATAATTCAATATTCTATGATTCTTTTTCCATGATGTACAAAAATTGAGTATTATCAAGTATTTTTCAAATTTAACACTGCCTCTGACTTTATTTTACATGACAGTGTAGAAGTTAAATTGGGTATTGATATATAAAACATCTATTTAGGGATTGAAAAATTATTTAACATCAACTCCAAAATTGTTGTTTTCTGAGCATGGTAAGTAGTAAATGATATAATATGATTCTTATATAATTTTTATCAGACTTTTTCTTATATAGGATGATAATTTTGGAGTGTACATATTTTTCTATCTTTATCCAACTGATAAAAATTACCCCATTCATTAATTGTAGCATTCCACTATTCTGCGTGAACTTATATTTTTTTCGGACTATATTTTTTGGGAGTCATTAATGATAAATTATGACTATAAGAGTATATCCTATATATTTTATCATATGGAAAAAATATCATGCATATTTATTGGGTGTAATAATTCTTGAAATTATAATTTTTCACATCCCTCATATAGGGGAACGGAAATGTAATTGGAAATGATCATTGTAGAATTATTCCCTTAATAGAAATGATAGAATAAAAATTAGAGTCGAAGCTTAGGGAGATTATCACAAAGTTCCATCAAGACATACATGAAGATGATTCTGGAATAGTCCTGAACATTTTTCTTTTGTCATAATTACTCCATTAAACTATTCTACATGTAACACAACATGATGATGTGGTTTGAGGAATTAAAGAATCCTTTTATATTTTGGAGAAAATTTATCATTTTTATCTTAACTTTTATTTTAATATCCACTTCATTGATCATTTTTTATCCCATAATTTAGTTAAAATTAATTTTTTCATTATTATCATTGTTTATTTGGGGCCATTCACGCAAAAACTAAAATGTAGTATTTTGAGATGAGAAAAAAATTTGTGTGGCCTAGTATGAAGAATGTCCATACTAATTATGTGTTCCTATATAACACTTGGGAAAATATAAAGGGATAAAATAAGAAGTTTTAGATTTTACTATAGACTCTAATGGTGGTTCAATGGAAATGGAATGAGATGTCTATTGATTTCATTGTTGGATAACCATGGATTCTATGTATATAAGATTCAATATTCATGGTGATAGAATAGTTGACAAAGTTACCTTATTTTATTCTTATATAGGAAACAAGAATATTTGATGATCTGGGTATGATATACTTCTAGGATAGTTTTAGGTTTCATGGGATCCCCTCTACTATTTCCTCACATAGGTATACCCGGCTTACATCTGGATTATGGAATAGTTTCTAAGAGGTAATGGGGACTCATGTAATATTGATTATATCTTACCATCCATATATATATGCCAATAGAAATTATTTTATTTAGATTGAAATGTTTTTTATTAGTTTTTAAAATAATGATTTTTATTTAGACCATGGGAAAACTACATGTGACGGTATGAGTTCTCTTTTTAAAATGGTTTCAATTCGTTGATTAGGATGGAACACATAATGGATTTTATTTTTCACACTTGCAGGTCTATGGTATTTTTCTAGAGTTGGGTGAGGCCTATATAGAAGGACCATGTCTCATTTAGGTTATAATGGTGAGGATTCAATATATACAAAGATTCATTATTACTGCTCATAGTCAATAAAAATATTATGTGAATCGACAACATAATTATTGTGAATTTTATATTGGTGAATATGAATTCATGAAATTTTCCCATCAGTTTTGTCCCCCAAATGATAGGAAATAGAGGAATGTAGCTCAATTTTTTTTAAACATTAAAATCACTAAGTGTGATGAAATTGTTTCTCATTGGATGAAATTACTATCTCATTTGACTGGTATTCATTAGTAATTTCTTATATCACATCTCAAGAAGTACCATATTGTTCATTCCTAGGTTTTGACGTGGGAGTCAATCATGTTAGATCCATATGATTCGATTTTGTTGAAACATTGGGAAATAATTTTTTCTTATAATTAAATCTTATATGGGATGTATATCCCTTTTTTAGTTTTATATCTCATCACATTTCATATTCATATGAGACTTCGTATCAGGAAAAATTCTTTAGAGATTAGTGGTCATAACTCGTTATATATCATCCATCCTCTAAATAATATTTTGGAGGAAATATTATATTTTACATAATTTTAACCTCCTAGTTATGGTACACACTATTTTTAATGTTTAAAATGTTGTACATCATGTTTGATGGTTTTCAGAGGGAATGTGATTGTTTTCTAGAAAAATAGTTTGGATTCTAGATATAAGTTCTAGTTCACGTCATGTGGTTTATATTCATGTTGTAAATTAATACCAAAATAAAAACATTATTTCTATTTTACGTATGTGAAGATAATTTCAGAAATTGAATATAATCACATCAATAAAATAGATTTCGTGATTTTAAATCTAGGAAATACCATTTTCCAAATATCATATTTTAGAAATGTTCACATTATGAACTCATATTTCATAAATTATATTAATTTTTATACTATGAATTATATTTTTTGTGTGTCCAAATACTCTCTGATGATGCATTCACATTTTCACTAAACCATAGGTCCTATAAACAAAATTTTGGTCGAATATTTCTCACATGGGATACTCTAATAAATACTTTTATATTTTGTGTTCTTAGTTTCCACTATTTTGGATTGTTCGATCATTATCATATCATTTTAACTATTTCAAAGAATTTTGGTAGTGGTTTTGGGATACATTTCAGGGTTCCATTTTTCATTTTATGATCATTCACCAACATCATCTATATACCATCTATGATTATATTCAAGAGGTCATTTCTCCTATCAAAATGCATTTACTGTATGTGGTTTCTAAAATACGTATTGACATACATTTCATTATGAATAATTATTTCCTTATAAAAATTATTTTACTGGATTTGATAATCAATGTTATGGGCTACAAAAAATTTATTATGTTCATTTTTCTTTTCAGTGGGTGCATCTCATTGTTGTTTTTGTCAGACTCATGCTTGAGGTATCCATATTCATATCATTCATGTTTTATTTGAACCATTGAATACCTTGATATCATTTATTGATTTATATATGATGTTTAATTTAAAATTAAATTATTTTGAAGTTTGTGGAGAAGTTTTTTTTGATAAAATATAGTTTTTCCCTCTTTTGAAAAAAATAAATGTTGTTCTTCAATTAATTTTGAAATGGATTATTAAATTTCATTTTTATGCTTGATTTCAATAATTAAATATTTATTTGTAACTATTTTTTATATAAGATAATATATTTTAAATTTAATGAATATATTCTTTATATGGAATCCTTGGTATTTTAAGGTGGATGTTATAGTTTTGGTCCTCCTAAAAGAGTATTACCGGGGGTTTACTTTCTACGGTGATTCATAGTTAATAGATTATAGAAAATTTGGATCATAGAACTTTATTTTCATTTTATGAAGTTCAATTTCAATGGTATTTCTATATTCCCCAGATTCTGATGCATTGTCTCTATGGACATGAGTTTGAAAAGTTATTTGATTGAGATTGAGGTACATTTACCAAATATACACTAAATTTATGTTATTGTTGTGGTGATTTAAATTTTTTTAATTCACTATACTAATTAGATTTATATGAGGTGATACAATATTTTATTTATATGAATATTTATTTGAATTTTAAATTGAAATGGTTTCATATGGTTTTGTGAAAAAATTGGAAAACTAGTTCTAATTAATGTTATTTTGATTTAAAACTGTCACACTACATTTCATGGATATTTTTCATTCAATTTGAGAATATTTTTATTGTTATATAAATTATATATATGGAAAACAGAGGTGTGATCATAATGATTATTTTTAGACCATAACATACACACTAACATCAGGATGTGTAAAGATTTATTTATTAGATATAGGATAGTAAAGGTGACATAGTGAGTTGGTGAGGTTATTTTCTAATAGGTATGGAGAGATGTTTGTGATATGGTTGGATGTGGTAAACATATCACATTATGTATCAATTGTTATTTTTTCCCATTTGGTTTTCTTTATGGATATGTAGTTTAGGTTTTTATTAATTAAATTTGGTTGTGTCACTACAATTATAATTCTTTTTTATGTAATACATTTTTTTTTATTCTTTCTACATGTTTATATTCAATGTATCTTCTATTAGGTATTTAAAAAAAATTTCCCTTGTTATTTTTGATGCATGGGTGATATTTTCCAACACATGGGGATCATGGAAAACCTTTATGTAATGTTGATATTTGGATCGAAGCCTAAATGGGATGGTTTTTTGGGTTGGGTTATGGAACAGAACTATGACTAATAATGTTATCAATTAATATAGTAGACAGTGAAATTATTGTCCCCATGGGAAATAGAATGAAATGGGATTTGGAATGAAAATATCTAGAAACTATTGTCAAGAAAAAATTTCAACCTACTAATAATTCTTTGCTCCAAAATGGGAAAATGGGGACCAAAAAATGATTGAGTATTTTAAAACACAATATCCACCTTCTTTAAATGTGTCATATTATTCAATAGTACTAAAAAAATTGATCAATTATTCAAAATGTTCATTTTTCATAATCTAAATCTCAATGAATGAATGTTTTCACAACTAGTGTATTATTTGGATGTACAATCTATAAAATGGTTGAATCATATTAAAAACACATTGTATTAGGGAGAAATAAACTCTATAGAAAGGGGTTATAGTATGTGGGTACTATTTAGTAAAAACAATCCACCAAGGTTATCAGTAACATATTAAAATTAATTTACTTTTGTTTAAGAAGATATATTATGAATATCTTGGTAAATATATGGAAACATTTACAAAACATTCATCGAAAAATTTTAGTTTTATCATATACAATGAAAAACATCATAGTTCTTCAACGCCCTTAAATAACATTTCAGAAATTACTACCCATAATTTCCATTAATAGCTTATGTGAAACCATTTATTGTATGGTAATAGTGAAAATATATAGTGGATATTATCATCATTATCATGGTATTTATAAAAATAGAATGATGATATTTTGAGTAAATTAAAATAATAAACCCCAATGTGAAAATAAAATGAAATTATATTTATCCTAAATGGGAGGATTGATAAATGTAATAAAATATATCTACGAGAATGGTAAATGTTTCTACTATAGAATGGAAGTCCATTAACTAGTTTAATTCATATGATATGTATATAGGCAATACAAATAAAATAATGCGGAGAAAATCATTATTACTCTCCTAAAAAAACTAATACCATAACTAAAATGGCCTTGGGTAATGTAGAAATATATTTCTAAATAAAACTGTTGAGGATGATAATTAGAATAAACAAAATCTCATGAAATGAGATATTGGAAAATCTCAGGATATCAAAATAACATATGTGCAACAAGCGAACAATGTTGTGAAATGAACCCTTATAAACAATTCTAGAATTGAAAGTATTTTATTTGATTTTTTATCAATAATATATTTATAATTTGATGAATTTTCTAGGGATATAATATAAATAAATCAATTAACAGAGATTGAATTATTGATGAAATATCCAAATGTTTTGATTACTAAATATCAAGTACATACATCTTCTATTATAGAATATTTTGTAAATGTTTTTCTAGAAAATCTATTGATTTTAACTCTATTGAATTTTAATATGTTATACACTTTGATTATATTTCCTTATATATCTATCATATAATTTACAAGGATGGTAATCAGATTTTAATATTCCTAAATATTCATATGATAATATTTAAAATAATGGATGAACATGACATAGAAATAGAAATTACATATCTTATATTGGTCTTATTATAAATTATTTTAAAAAAAATTCTCAAATATTTTTTGATAAAGTCGATGTTAATGATATTACTATTATAAAATAATATGATGATGTATTTATTTAAGTATTTCCATGTATTACACTTAATCATGATGCTTAATTTTTAATTTAAATAATACATTTATAATTATCTATTTTAATAACTCCCTAAATAATATCCCTGATAGATTTTATTGAATTAAAGAAAAATATCATGTTGAATTTATATAATGGATTCATATAATAGTGGATGTCACCATAAAACAAGGTTATTCATTATTTGAAGAATGATGATCAATCAATCAAACAATTTAATGGTTATGAAGACTATAACATGATAATTATCGATAACATGTATCCTTTATAATGTAGTCATATCTGGTTTGATAAATTGTATGTATCATAATATATTCCCAGGAATAACCTACATTCATGATATTATTAGTTATCATTCATGGAAAATAATATAAGTTACCTAACCATCTATATAAGTTATTGTTATTGTGAATTATAGCAATTCATCTAGGTCTTACCAATACCCCTAAATTCATAATTTATAAAATGAAAAGGGCCTTTTGGGATTACCTTTTTCTTAAATGAGGTACTTTATATAAATCATATCCTTATATATTAAAAATTAATTTAAGAGAAATAATATTACGGGAGGATTGTGTTTAATACTTTTAGGAAAGGTATGTTTTATTGAAAAAATGTCAATTGTTTATTCTAATATCAAATAGATTCATTATTATATCATATATTATCAAGTAAGGATGTATTTAGTTTCTAATAAAGATAATATTTAGTTGGTTGGGTAGTTAGGTTTATTTATGATATATTTTTATGCCTATAAAATCTAGTAAAACAATTGAATCAGAAGGTATCCAAGATCCATTTTTAAGATGAATTTGACGAAAATATCAAGGAAATGAAGAGAACGAGGGCCATTTCATCTAGGATCACACATCCCAAAAGTGGGGAATGGTTCGTAACATATACTTATGCATCAAGGAAGTGATAGGGATACATCCTCACTAAAAATTATATGTTGATTTCTTATGCCTCCAGAAAATTGAAAATTAATGATCTCAATCACACGACCCATTATTATATCATGTAGGCTATAATTTATGAATTGAAAATATTGAGGCAATACGTTTATAGTATAAAATGTGATATATATATATATATAATAATCATAATAATAAGTAATTTATTCACCGAAATATTATTTTCCATGTACTAGAGGATATAGATTGAGTTGATTAATGATTATGACCCCAAAATACATTACCATTATGGATTACTGAACATCTTTTTTAATATACTATGTTTTAAGGCTCATGCTATTTTTTAATGATGTTGATCGAATTAAATATAATTCATATAGATTCATATAATAACTAACTTGAAATCATAATCTATTTGGAAGAATATTTCATTTCACATATACATATTCATCTATATATTTATTTTATGCTGAAATGGTTGAATAAAGATGATTTCAAACTACAGAATAAGGAATGAATTTTTATTAAGCTCAACCATGATTTTGGATGAATTATATTGTTAAGGAACTGATTATGGTTCCGATGAATAGAGTAATTTAAGAAGTCGATGTTAGATGAAGCTCATTGTTTATCATTCAGTATCAATCTTGGATGTATGCTAATTTATAGATATAAAAAAGAGTATTTCTAATGGTACAACATGAAATTGGATATCCAAGAGTATATATCTCAATACATAGTATTTAATAATGTTTATAATGAGATATATTAGTCCAATTAGATATTTCACAAAAAACCCATACTAGAATGGAAATATGAATACATTACTATGGACGTCATCATATGACTCCCAAAACATCTAAAGTCCATGTTGTAATTATGGATTTAGATTATTACCTTATGAAGTTAGTACATACAATTTCTCTATGTGTATTTTAAAACATTATTTTCAAATCTGAATAAATGTTATTGTAGTTCTATGGTATCTTTTAGTTCAACATTCTATTGAATTTTATAATGATTCATTATTTTTCACAATATTCTTGAGATGTGTTTAATATGATTTGAATAAAATGATGAACATCATTCATGTATATAATCATCATATGGATGGAAAATATAATATAAATATTCCGACCATATCGGATATGTAGGGAAAATTTTATATGGATTTCAATAGAGTTTTGTATTAATCCCTTTCTATGGTATAAATTTCATATAATAATATATTTAACACAATAATTAGTCGGATCATTACTAATCCCTCCATAAATAGAAGCGATGAACATAAAATTTATAGAATGTTATTGAATTTCTTTATTACTACATGATCTAGAATAATAATTTTTTCTAATGTTAATTCCCTTCATCCACACCTCAAAAAAAACCTATGGTGGATACAAAAGTAATATTGAAAAACATCTATGAGATCTAAAATTTGAAATTTTTGAAATTATATTCTAATTAATATCATCTTGGTAGAGGGTTATTACATTTCTAGTTAATAGTATACTATGCTCCAGATATTTAATACCCTTTAATATTCATGATCACATCAAGATAATTTTTCATCTCTTGATTCACCAATTAAATTTCTCTATAGTCTACGATGTGGTCTATATTCCTATCATAACGAATTATATATAAAATCATTTATATGTAATTTACATAGAGTATGTATCACCATATCGTTATCACTCATATGAGTAAAAAAATATTTATATTCTTTTCAAATATATTATGTTTTATGGAATAAGTAAATCAATATGTTCAATTCTTTTTGATAAAACCAGCAGTTGAGGAGGCAACAATGTATCCTGATAATGGGATGAAAAAGAATTATCCTTGGTTTTTTTCAAAGTGAAAAATACCGAGGGATAAATTTCTATATCCTTTTAATATATAAAAACATGATGTTATAATATATATATATATATATATCTTTACATACAATTATTTCATTGATTGTTTACTTTGCGAAAAAAAATTTAAACAAACTGTGATATTCTATAGAAATAATATCTTTAAATAGAAGATAAATCACATTAACAATTGATTTTGACATATGAATATTTGAAAATGAAGTCTGAAAAAAAAATTCTTATTAAGAAAATGAATTTTTTAAATATCAATTTGTTGGAAAAGATAACAAATTCAATTGAAAGTGAAAAGTGATGTTTTTATGAAAAATAAATTTTATGTGTCCTATGTTTTTTAATCATAATAAATTAAATAATATAATATATATGAATTAATTTATTAAATATTTGAGATAACATATATAATAACATGTTTTTATAGTAATTTAATAGTTATTTCTATGAATAGAATGAGAATAAATTATCTTTTTTCGTTTTAAATTTATTCCCTTAAAAATGGGAATCATTTTATATTACTTGGTTATTTTATAATTTTATTTTTATCATTATAGGTCCTGAATATGATAAAATTGAATCAATCATAGGAACCATCATTTATAAATTTATCATTACTCTCACTTTCAATTTTTTTATTACCTATAATAGAAAACATAAAAATTCATTATTACAGAAAAGGTTAAAATGGTTTACTGGGTTTTAAAATAAGTAGGTAAAGGGATAATTATAGAAAAAATCATCTAAATAATATTAATATAATTTAATTTGATCCTATATCATCATATATTAAATCATTATCAAATTTTTTTATCATTTTCATTGGGTAATGAAATTATTTTTTAATAGGTATGTATAATTAATTATTTTCTACTCCCCGAAATTATAAAGTGGAATTGTCTCTCTTATATTATAAACACCAATTGAGCCCTTTAACCTAACCAAGATCGAACAATGTTCTCATCCAAAATCCATACAAACTACCTTGACTTTTGGTTCTTTCGAGAAGACTGATGTAAAAAACCATATGGTCATTTTTAATACAGGATACCCATAGAATAGTTAAAGGTTCTTATAGATTATTCTTCAATTCATTTATCTATTAACCCCTAAAAAATAATCTATAACCATATTAACAACATGGAATAAACATATTTTCTATATGTTTTATTTTTATGTCAATTTTTGGGCCATTTATATATATTTCTCATTTCTTTAGAAGTGATAACATTACTCGTGCATACATTTAGAATACCATCTCCATGAAGTTATATGATCTTTTTTTCATTCGTATTTACAAGAATGGTTATAATGATATATATAATAACTATATATATTATTAATTAAATTTTCTAGAATTTTTAATTTTTTTGAATTATTTTCATTTATTTTGTTCCATCCAATGTAAAGTGGAAACATCATTGGTTCGTTAGTACAAAATAAAATCTCCAAAAAAGTGAAATAAACAATTTATCTTGAGAATATTATATGAATGTTTATAATATATTATATAATTAATAAATACGATATAGAAAAAATTTCAAATTTTTAATATGATGTAACCATTATCAAGGAGCATGGATTGAGACATTAAAACTAAATCATGCAGATAAAATAGACTATTTTTCAAAAAAATGTCTAATATAATGATGAATTATAAATAAAGGGATAGTTGAAACTTATAATGAAATGAAAAAATTTGAGTTATGTATGAATATTGTTTTGAAATATATGTTAAATGTATCTATAGTTAATAAATATTGTTTTTAAGGACTATAATGAAAGACAATGGTAGAGGTAAGGTTCTATGTAACAATCATATTTGTTTTCATAAATGTATAAGTTAATCTTCCGTTAAAGAAATTAAATGTTCCTTATTCATTAATTATGATATATTATATTATAATATTATTGATTATGCAGTTTCAATGTTCTCTATTCACTATCCACTCTATGGTGAAAAAATGGAAGATAATAAGGTTTAATGAAATGAAACCCTAGTCCCCCAATGAAAAAAATGTTTTCCTCCACATCCATGTTCTATAAAATGTTTTTAATAATGTTATTTATTGTGATAAAATAAATATTTAAATTCATTTTCAACCTTATCTTAATTTATTTTCATTTTTTAAAATGAATTTTTTTCAATTTCTGATAAAGGAATTGTTGGACTATTTACCAAAAGTGTTATTTTTTTTTATGTTTGAACCCAGAATTATTTTCCCACCATTATATCAATTAATTTATTCAAATCATCAATAACATGTTTAAATTTATTTTATTGACAATTTTATTTAATTTTATTGATGTGTTTTTCTTTAATGACTTCAACGGAAATTAATATTATCCAATGATTTTAAGGAAATGTGAATATGTTATTTTGAAGATATTTTTCTTAAAAGAAAACATAATTTAATGTTTTTATTCATTCAGTTGGGATATGATCAATTCAAATAATCCATGTTATTTCATAGGATGGATTTTGATTATGTGATGATGAATTAATTAGCAAACGAATTTCTTTTCCATGGGTTATACAATGAGGAATCGATTGATTTTTGTGTGTTCTTTTGACCAAAATACATATATTTTTCATTATGTGATGGTAATGTCTATTAATGCACTCAAATTTGATGGTGATGATTAATATCTCATAAGATAATATGTAATTGAATGGTGGCTATTTGGATTTTATTATGGATCTATGTGTACTATGATTGTATTTTTAGTTAACAATGACTATGGAAATGATAGAACAAAGATTTAACCAACTCAAATAGAGTATAATGTTCACAATGATGATATTTTCAGGGAACATACAATAATAGTATGATTTTACTTGTTTGTGATTGAACCACATTTCAAATGACATGTTATTATGTTCATGATATTCTATAATTTATTCTCATTTATTAGTAATGACAACTCACTCTATATACATGAATCTTATGAAATGAAAAATATGTGTGCCATGAATAGTGATTTATTATCATTTAATAATTGTGCATTATCATATTAATATATAATAATAATATCATATGATTATTTTTGTGTTAACCCTATATAATTTTGTTGATTGATATCTCACATATTAATCCTTACTAAGAATCAAAGATTAACCTTTTTTTATTCAATTTTCTTTATGTTTTGTATACCAATGTTGCGTATCAAATTCAGATAATGGTAAAATTAGACGATAAATTTATTGGGTATATTGGAGGTCATTTTTGAAAAAAATCATTATGTATATATTCGATAGATACATTAAACCATTAACATTCATATGTGACTAATATTTTTGAAATTTATTACGTATTCATAAAAAATGAATCAATATTTATGTATGTTATGCTAGGGTACCCTTAGACATGTAATCTTGAATGATACAATAATACCCTGAGATTTTAGGAATTGAATTTTTTTAATAATGTTAATTTATAAGAATAATATTAATTCATCAATTTTTTTAATTAATAATTATTCAGATAAATTAAATTTATTTAACAGATTTCGTTACAGGAAAGACGATGTTAATAATTCTCTATATGAAACATTGGGATAACTATTATTATACAAGACAATATGTTTTAATAATACCATTATATAATACTAATATATTAATTAAAATGTGACCATTATAACCTAGTGGTTAAGCACATATACATGAATAGAAAAAAATAATATTCAAATATAAATTGTAAATATTTTATATAAAGGAATTATTTTTTATAATTAATGGTAAATTTTTTGTAATGAAATTTTATGTTTAAACAATACCATCTTCTAAAAAATGTTTTTTGTTTCTATTTGTGTTAATTGACAAAAATAATTTTTCTAACCTTTTGAAAATTAATATGATAACATTAAAATCATTGTTTAAATCATAAAGAAAAAAATATTTTAGGCTTCTTTTAGAATTTTTTTAAAAAGTAAATTTTTTTTAAGGAATAATAAAAAATAGAGAAATTAAATTATAAACAATATTTGGTTTATGTGTTTTATAAGGGTAAATTATATAGTAAATTGTTTTTATTGTGGAATTAGTTTATTTATACATATATTAATCCAATTTATTTTATTGGAATCAATTTTATATAGATTCATTATATAAAAACATTTTTAACTTTTTAATATTTTATCTTTAAAACCCCGCACATTATCATTGCATCTTCCAGATAAATATTAAATTTAAATTTTCAACCTATATAAATGTAATTTGGAAAACAATTCTTCTATATTTGTAATCATCATAAAATATTTTATCTAATATTGTCCTATTACCTTTTATACCAAAATGAATCATATCAAAGTAAAAATTATTTACTAGTGTTAAGAAAAAGATCGGTTTACTGTGGGGGTGGTAAACCAAAATTAAAAAGGTTTCAAAATAAGTAAAAGAATCCAAAGAAAACTACAACATTCACATAATTTTAGACTATCTATTTGAGTTTCTTAAATTTTCCCTTATTGGAACCTTTTGACATGAAAAATAATTCGTGGGAAATTTTTTTCAACAAATTAAAAGTGTTCCACTCGCCTATATTAAAAAAGGCTACACATTATCCTCACATATTATCACATTTATGACCATTTATATCATAAAATCACATAAAAATCACTTTTTAATACCATTCATTTTTCATATAAGCTTCTATTTGGACAAAAATCGTACCAAATAAGGCTTTAAATTCAATCCTATGGAGGATACATGAATAATTGGTAATGTTCATCAAAGATGGTTTTTGTTTTATATCATTGTACACCTCCATCAATTAGTATAATAAAATTATTATAAAATAAACATATTATATATAATTTACCATTACATTTTTATTATATGTTAATTACTAAAAAATATATCCACTTCTATCAAATAGCTTATGAAATCTTCCTTCGTGTTTATGGAAGACTACCACCTAGAAAACTAAGGTCATTCGTTCTTCCATTACCACCTATCTAGAAAAGACATAATATTGGATTTATTATCTAAATATTATATTTATTATTTAATTATACATATGTAATATTATAGGACACAAATATTCATACTCTCTATTTTGGGACTATGATAACATCGCTCTTGTAGATGTCGGACTACAACCCCATGAAGTGATGTAATTTATTCACACATTACGTGGAATGTAATAAGGTCATATTTAAGGATCATATATGAAATATATGATATTAAAAAGATTATATAATAATAATATATCATTAAAATTTTTATCATTCAATTGGACAAGATAATTTACATAGTGTTCATGCATATGTATGGCCTACAATCCCCATGATCAGTATATTTTATTTTCTACCACTATATTTTCTAGGTAACTATAAATAAAATAAATATAATATATATATAATATTAATATCCATTTTAACATTATGGATATTAATAAATCTACATCAAATTATTGGGACAAAAAATAATATATCAAAACATAAACAAAAAATAATTTGATTTTAAACTAAAACATATATTTAATATGAAAATATTAAATAAGGGGTTTAGTTTTTTTAATAAATAATTTATGATTTGATATATAAAAATATTTTCCTGTAATATATTTATGATAAACTTATATTTGTTATATTTGATTTTTCAACATGAATTAAGGATTCCAAGATATAAGTTTAGTGATTTATATCTCAATTTTCACTTTAAGGTGACACATTCTTTATTTACAACCAATTTGTTTTATGTGGTGAATATAATTCCAAGGAATTTATTTTATTAATCATACTGTGAATCTTATTGGTTTTTATGTATCTATTTTATCATCAATATTGAATAGGTTTTATGGTTTAAAATGTACCAAATCAGAATGGTTTTTTCAAGTGAATATATTTTCCCCTTAATTTTCATCTCTCTATGTAACTAAGAGTACAAAATATATATTTAAAATTCAATTAATTTCTATATTCAGCCAAAAAACACATTTTTTGAAACCATGTTTTTCCCCATTTTATTCAATCCATTGGATCCCCTCACCTTTTGGTGAGTAAAATCATAAATACTGTTGGATCTACCAGTTGAGAAGAGGTAGACCAATTCAAGGAGATGAGGTGAAACCAATTCAGAGGATACGTAGGGTATAAGGTGGAGTAGTACAATACAAACCAAGCTACAGTTCAAGGTGTTTTCTCCAAGGGTTGAGAGTTAAATTATAATTCACTAGATAAACTATCCATTAGATAATATCAGGATCATTCCCCATTATATTTTATTTCTATCATTTTCATTGTTAAATAACTTATGTTTTTTAACATTGTGTGATCACATAATAAACAAATTAAAAAATCATGCAAGATGGAATAAAATATAATCATATTATATGTAAATTTTTTATCAGAAATGGTTAATAACTTATGTAAAATCCCCTTAATTTTAACAAGGTATTAAATGGATAAAATGGTCTTTACACATAATGATAAAAATCCATCAACTAAAATATTAACTTGGCTTAACCTTCTACTATATATGTTAGAAATAACCTCATAGTTCAAAGGGATATGTATCCCATGTTGGGTTGATTTTAAATATCATGTAATATTTCACTTGAGGTTTTAGATTGACTTAACTTAGTTTCCATCAAGGTTTGACTTCCCAAGTAGGACTTGTTGTAACTAAGTGACAAAGGTTGAGAAATATTTAAAAGGGATTTTAAGATTAGGGAGTCTACACAACAGATCAAGGGACTATGAGTTAATGTAGTTAGAAATTTACACCTACCTAAGACCATTAAAATATATTTCCATGACCATGTATAGGTTATGAGAAGGGGAATATGGATATCTTCTATTAGAATATATACGCGACAGAATATTCTAAATCTAATGATTATGGCTGTTGGATTTTTTAAAATAGTGTGAGGTTAATGGAATTTAATTAAATTTAAATTCATTAATCTATTTTTGTAATCAAAACAAGTACTAATTATTTTCTTTACTTTTAATAAAAGGGTAAATCAAATGACTTTGAAAATATCACTATGATATTCACTAGATAAGGATAGCCTAATCATCATTGTAAATTTCAAGGAATGTTATAGGTATTTGTGTATTATAGAACACCATGAATATAAATTATACGTGTTGGAAAGCCAACTTCCTGAATTCATTTCCAAATAGGATAATGATGAAAAAGTATCTCTCTATTTGAACAATGTGTATGACACTATGGATTTCGAATGTTTCATGATATCCCCCATGTTCAGTGAGATTCTAAACAAATATAAGGATATGGATGCGCAGAGCATCATTTTTCACTATATGGAACATTATCAGAAGTAGGAAAGACTATAGAGATATAAAATCTCCAATGCACTACTCATGTGAAAGCTTGGAGAGAGTTAATACTAGGTAACATGTAGTCAATATGAGTTGCTACTTTGAGTACCTAGACATCTCAATTTCTAAGACCCTTGATGAGAATCATAGATATCTCATTCTATCCTCAGTACCTATAAACTTTTCTAGTTTTATTTTGAATTTAAATATGATCAATAGAAAGAAGATACTATCAAAACATATTATATGTATTCTCAAAGTTGATAAATACATGGGGAATGAAAACCCCACTATACTTGAGGTGAATAAGAAGAGGAAGAAAAAGGAAAAGGGATTGAATAATCATCCCAATTCAAAGGATCTGGAGAACCATCCTTCAAGATGAAAATATTATAAATGAAAGGAAAGAAACATAATGCATTATATTTTTCATGTGGAAAGTGGGCCACTATAAGAGGAAATAAACCCATAAAAATAAGAAAATATAATCTTTAGGTGTGTTCATCATTGAATGTAATCTCAATATATCTATAAGTTTGGTATTATATAATTCCAATGGTGATCACATTTGTATCCAAATATTAGAACCACCTTAATTTCAGATGATTAAAAGAGATGAGGTGGACCCACAAGCTATTAATATAGAGGGGAAATCTTATATATCCATTGAATTCTACCATCTCAGATTTTTGAAAAGATTGATATCAGTTTTAAAGAACTCTTATTACATTCCTCGTGTTACAAAGAACATTATCTTTGTTTCTTATTTAGATATAGATAGATTGTTATCATCATTTGAAATAAATGTTTCTATACTTATAAAGATAGAATATGTTATGGTATATCATAGTTTAATAATGATCTTTATGTATTAAATTAGTAAAACCAAATATTGTTAATTAATGATGGAAGAAACATGTGTGGATCATATAATACCCAGTTATAGAATCACAATCCTTGTCACATAAAAGAGAATCCTTTGAAAAAACTACATCAAGGTGGTTATAAATAATATTTTAATCTTAATGAACTAGTAATTTGTCATAATTTCTTATAAATAAGGATGATTATACCACCATTTGGTGGTAAAGATGAAAGGGTTAGACATATTCTAGAATTTTTACACACCGATGAGTACAGACCCTTTCAAGTATAGGCCAGAGGTGGATTCTCATACTTTATTAATTTTATCGATGACTTGAGAAGGTATGGTTATATCTAATTAATGAGTTATAATTATGAATCCTTTGAGAATTTCAAAGACATTATGAATGAGGTTGGTAATCATCTTGGTAAGAAGAAAAAGAAAATTTGATCGGATCAAGCTAGTGAATACCTTAACCAAGAAATTATTGTATTTCTATGTGAGTGTGGGATTTTATCTCAACTAACTCTACATTATACACCACAATAGAATAGTTTTAGGGATAGGAGGAATTGTACCTTGTTGGATATGGTAAGGTAAATGATGATTCATTCAAGCCTTCCATTATCCTTTTGGAGATATCCATTACTGATGAAATTGTACATACCAAATCGAGTACAAAAAAAATTAGAAAATGGTATTTCCTTTTTGTTATGGATATTAAAGAAACCCATTTTTTCACATGTTTTTGCATGAGACTATAAGTTGTTAGTCAAGACTATATCAAGCAACAAACTAGCACCATGAGGTACAAATTGTATGTTTATAGGGTACCCTAATGAAATAAAGGGATATTATCTATACAATAATTCAAACAATAAATTAATTATCTCAAGACAGGTGGTATTTCTTGAGATTAAGAACATGTTCATAGAGTATAGTGGGAGAAAGATTGACTTTGATGAATTTTAAGCCCATGATGCCGAAAAGTTGGTATCAAAACTGATTCAACAGGTCTCTGTGGAATATTTTGTTCTTGAAATAAAAATACTATATAGGAGAACTAGAGGGGTAAGAGAACCATATAGATATCGTTTTCTAGTCACTAATGAAGCTGACTCATTATTGATTGAAATTTGATTCTCTATCTCCTACAAGGAGGTATAAGAGATCTCAGATGATTAATGATGGTAATAATCCGTAAATTCTAAGATAGGTTTAATATATCATTAGCAAGTTTGGGTTTTAAAAGATCTGACATTTTTTATAAAACCTATTGGGTTTAAATTGGTAATCAAGAGAAAAATATACATGGAAGATAAAGTAAATACCAATAAATAACAGTTAGTGGATAAAGGGTTTAGAAAATGTCATGTAATTGAATATGATAAAACCTTTTCTCATGTTTTTATGTTTAAATGCATAAAAATTTTGTTTTCCATAATAGCTTTGTAGGACTAAGAGATATGTAAAATGGATGTAAAAATTAAATTTCTTAATGGGAACCTTTAATAGGTTTTGTATATGACACAACTAGAAGGGTTTGTGACTCTTGGTAATGACAACAAGGTAAAAAAGTTGAAGAGATCCATTTGTGGAATAAAGAAAACATCTAGTTCATGGAACATTCAATTCATTGAATCCATAATGGAATTTCGTTTCATTAAGAATGAATTTGATCTATCTGTTTAAAAATTGTTTAGTGAGATTATAGTTGTTTTCTTGGTAGTATGGGTTGATGTCATTTACTAACTGCAAAAAGTATATTTTATCCTTACTAGAGGATAACGCATGTTTGAGATAGTGCTACACCATGGAGGACTTTGGTGAAGTAGACTACATTATATAGATCAAGAACTTTCATGATAAATCTAAGAGATTACTTGGACTAAGTCATTGTATATAAGTTGACTAAATACTATAGAGGTTCATTATAGAATAATCTAATAGGGTATTGATTCTGATTTCATGCTGTATACATATTTCCATGAAAATGTGTCCTTAGACACAAGAGGAAAGAAATATAATGAGTAATAACTCATATTCTTATGTGATAGGGTTTACCATGTATTCCATGTTATGTCTTTATAGCATCCAATAAATGTTTTTGTGATATGGAGGCTACTGGGTTTGGTTAGTTACTATATATGTTTTATTCATAATTTTTCCAAGAACTCATCTTCGATGACTAATTTAACCTGTAAGGATTAAATTTTGAGTGTAATGTAAAATGTTATAGATATTTTGATGATCTGATGGTGGGGTTGAATTCATCATCAGTTTTAATTCTTCCGAAATTGGGTTTGGGTTATGATGTTTTCTAGGATACTTATCGTACAGGCTTGGGATGTGTCTTAATAAAGGGTAAATAGGTGGTAGTTTATGGATCATGCTAGTTAAAACCTTATAAGAATAATTACCCTACCCATGATCATCAGTTATCTACTATTATATATGCACTAAAAATATATCATCACTATCTCTTTAGGGAGAAGTTTATAGTATAATCATTTCATAAGATCCTGAAATAATTTTTTTACTCAAATGGATCTAAACTTGTAAGAGGAAAGCTGGGTGGAATACCATCAGTCTTTTAGTTTTGATATTGTGTACACACATGGGAAGTAAAATGTTGTAATTGATGTGTTGAGAATAAAATTACTGGCATAATCCATGAATTAATTGATTGAGGAGTGGTCTCTAATGCTTTATTTTCTAATATGTCTTTGGGAGTAGAAGATATTTTAAAATAGGTGTTCTTGGCTTCTATAAAAGATGGAACTCATTTTTATGAGAGAGTTCTTCTCAAGTGAGTTACAAACACTGAGTGTCTATGCTTGGGTAAAATACTTTATAGTGGGAAGACCTTGGGTGAGTAGTCTCAGTCACCCAATGGAACATTATGCTTCCTTGTTTGTTTTGTTATTCTATTTTACAATAGGTGGGTTTTGGTAGAAAGTGGGCATCAATCTGGCTCATCTATACACCCTGAGGAAACTAAGAAGTCTCATTACTTGATAATTAGGTATTGTGGGTCAAGGATGAGGCGATCGGTTGAATATTTTTTGTTGTGATGTATTACTTGTCAGAGATTCAAGGCATAAAACTTGGGACTTACTAGTTTGGTGTAGACCTTACCAATTTTGGTACAGAAGTGGGATGAAATTTACATAGACTTATTCATTAGTTTTTCATATATTCCTAATGAAAATTATTTTATTTGGGTGATCATTAATCAACTCAAGAAATCATCCCACTTATTGACTTTCTAGGAGACATAAAAAGTAAAAAAATCTTGAGGACTAATATTTCGGAGAGATTTTGAGACTTTATGGGGTCCCTTCTATGGTTTTATCTGACAGGGACCCAAGGTTCAAATACAAGTTTTGTAAAGGTTTGTCGAAGGTGATATATTCCCAAATTATATTGAGCATGAAAAATCATATACAGATTAATTGATAGAGAGATAGGGTTATACAGGTTATTGAGGATATGCTTTTGTCTTGTGTTCTTGATATTAGAGGACCTCTAGAAAAGAATTATCATCTGGTTGAGTTTGCCAAAAAAATTAGTTATTATTACTCGATTATGATGGCATCGTTTTAGTATTTTTATGGGCATCCATGTAAACCTCCCTTGTGTTTTCCATAATAAAGAGAGTAGTCCTTCATTGGGTCGAGTCTTGTTTGGGAGATGATAGAGATGGTGAGTTGATTTGGAGGAGACTAATCATAGAATAGATTAATCTGAAATATTATGATGGCTATCATCATTGAATTATTCATTTTTTGGTTGGTGGTCAATATTTTAATAGTTTCACCTTTATTAGGACACCATTTTTTAGTTAAGTAGGGTAAGTTGGAACCGAGGTTTGTGGGCCCCTTTGAAATCATTGGATAACTGAGGAAGGTGGCCTATCAGTTTGACTTAATGTTTGGTTTGAATTATATCAATGATTTGTTTCATGATTCCTATATGATGTGGTATATATCATATCCTTCAAATGTTATTGGATGGTAGGATGTTGATCTTGAGGTTGACACCACTTTTCTTAAGAACATGCAAATTATGGATCATAGATAGAATGTTTCATGTGGTAAAATAATTCCTATGTAATAGGTACTATGGATACATGGATTGTATAACCATGAGATATGAGAGAGTAAATTTTTTACGTGGAATAAATGGCCTTCATTTCTTGTGAGTTTAAGAACTTGAGGAAATTTTGGGGGTAGAAATTGTTCATGGTGGAGAGATTGTAACACCCTGTTATTCTTTTCAGGTACTCCTTTGTTCATGTTTGGTTTATTGTCCTTATTTAGGTTCATTTGTGAGCTTCTAAAATATGTAGTGAGTTTTATTGGGATGTATTATTTTTTGAATTAATGGAGTCTAGGTATAGATATGTTTATAGTATTTTAGTGGATCTCCCTAAGTTCAAAGAACTTCCGGAGAGCCTTGGTGTTTTTTCTAGATATAGTAATTTTGTTTTCTGTTGGGTGAGTGCAAGATATGTAATTTTTTCATATCATGTAATTATCCCTGAGAAGATTTTTTAAAATAGGTTTAGGGAATGATAGATTTACACACCATGTAAAGGGTAAACATTTTGTTATGGAAAATAGGTTTTTTTATAAAAATGTGACACATTTTATAGTGAACTAAGCCTTCGTAGAATACACAAATTGTAATGGGATTAAAATCCATGTAATTCAAATTAATTGGGTTTTTAAGGTTTTTTTTGTCATTTAATTCATTTATTCTACTTCATCCTTCTCTCTCTGAGCCTAGAGCTCACTATGGCCGATTTTGTGTGATTGCCTCCCTTTTGGATCCCTTCATTCAACAAACTAACATCAAGGTTGTTGTGGTACGCTTCTATAGAAAACCATTTTCAAAAGAGGCTAGGTTTATATAATTTTTTGGTTGTGTTTTAATATAATGGTTTAATTTGATGAATTTATATTATTTATTGATAATTTTTGTTGTGTTGGTCATTTCTAGGTAGTGATATGTGTTTCTAGGGGATTGATTAGAAATAAAAATAGTTTTAAAGAGGGTTTTCATTAAAAATTAATTTTCTTGATTTTGGAAATGGGTTTTCAAACTTCGAATCATATTGGATTTTCATTGAAAATGTTTTTAAAAATTATGACCATGGTTGTGAAATGAAGTTTTTCTATTTGGAACATTGGGAACCTTGGATGTGTCAGGAAAAAGAAATAGCTATCCTTAGTGTGTGTGGAACCACTATAGGTAACCATTTTGGATATAGACTGGTAGGACTCGATATTGGTCACTACCAATGTTATGCATGTTTTGGCTCTTAAGTGTCTAATATGAATTGTCCAATAGGCTAGGGCCCAATATGAGGTTCTTTTCATATATGGTTTTTTATAGTATGATTGTTTTTATCATGGATTGTTTCTAAAAGTTTTTTATATGAGGATTATACAACATGGATTCACATGATAATATTTCATGGATATGTTTTTTCTTTATTACCTTATGATTCATTGATATGATTTCCTATTATATCACTACCACTTTTCATATTTCTAGTCTAAAAATATGAATGGATTTTATGAAAACCAAATGGAAAATGATTTACAAATGGATTGGGTTTATGAAAATGCTTTATAAAACTATTTTGTTTTAAAAGTGATAACTATTTAATTATTGATATTAGATCCTACATATACTCTCTATTGGTGTCCTACTAGAGTTTTTTCTCATACACTATTTTTTTCTTTAGGCAGTTGTAGATGTTTTATTGTATGATATAGTTAAATGTAATAGAATCTTATAGCGTGTCACCTTATCCTTTGGTATTTTCCTTTATAACGAGGTGGTTTAGAGATGACTATTGGTCACATCGAGATTTGTCAAACGTTATTGTTTATACTGTTTTAGCTTGAATTGTATGGTTTTTGGTTGTATCTCATTTCATCCACTTTATATTTAGTTGTATGTCTTGTTTTAGATATATTCAAGACTTATTTCAGTTGTTTCTATTATACCTTACCATGTTATGACTGACATCGGTGTATGATATGGTTAACCAAGGTTTGACAGTTACACTCGAAGGGGAATAATTTCACATTTAAAGGATTTTTTTCAAGATTGAATCTTAGCGAGGTATCATATATAATCTATTTAAGAGATAGGGATCAAAACCTATAATGATTTAGGTTGTTGTTTAAGGTTGTGTGATAGGACTAGCCCATGTAGATTAATGTAATGTGGTAAGGATTCTCATGTCATTAAAGGAAAATAGATGAGGGTTTATTTGTGGCTTTTGCATGGAATCTTACCATGGAAGGTGTTTTATCTCCTGATGGCTGACCATGGTGTGGGGATTGGGTGTGAAAGTTCCCCATTGCGGGTGTATTATCCCCTTATGGGGAAGCATGGTGTGTGGATTACATATGGAAGCTTCTCTATTTTTGGGGTTTCATCCCTGATGTGGGTGAGGGTGAAATACCATGATGATCATGCACGGGGAATATGTCTTCATCACACAGGGTAAGGCTACAGTTTCATGTCATGTGCGGAGGATATATTTAATCAGTTTAACAGCATAATACTATGAAGTAGAGATAGGAAGATTTACATATTGTAGCTCAGATGTGGTTGGGGATCACTCATCTATGGGTACTATGTCAAAGAAATATGAAGATTCATCATAAAGAATTACCACTAATATAGGTGCATAGTTTCCCTCAAATACATCACTTATAGGGCTTATGTGACCAACACTCATGCTCCTCTAGGCTGGACATGGGGTTTGAAATTTCATAGAGGAGTTAAAATAAGGAGGTATGAAATTAGGGAACCTTAGATTTGGAGAAATAATAAATATGTTACCTATGATTATAAGAAATAGTTAATTTAATGGATGCTCTATAAATATTGGGAACTTTGGGTCTATGACTAGAAATTTGTTGCATGAAACTTTATTGTATTGCACGCAAGTAGATTCATGTGAGCCTTGGGATCTAGAATAAGGAAAACTCAAGGATTATGAGGGAATAGTTTCATATAAGATTTGAAGTTTCACATATATTAGGGTCTCTTGAAAGAAAATTCTCGTGTAAATACCTGACGAGCCTTAGTAGGACTTCTGTGAGGATCAATTGACCATAGGTCAAGTCATGTTAGTGCCCACATGATGTCTGTCATGCATGTTCCCTTTAATTAACGGTCCATTTATTTTATTACTTCGTGATTTCATGCAAGATAGGTATTTATTTTCATTATAGTTTCACTTAATCTTCCTAAAATCTTCCCTCTAAGGTTGGGGTGAGGTTTTATTTATAACTGATGTCATCAGTCAGGGTCATGAATCTTCACTATGGTGCACAACAGGGTCTGTTCACTTCTTATTCATTTGTTTTTTTTGTCTTATTCATGAAATCTCATTCAATTTATGTCACCATTCTTGCACAACTGGATGGTTTTGCGATGGTTTGTGTACAAATATCTTCATTTTTATGAATAAGACTTGGGTTCCAGGGGCTGACTATGCAACATGTGGAATTTGACTAGGGATTTCACATGCAACTATTTGGTTGTGCAAATAGTGATTTTATATATAGGAATCGTTTTTATTCACATGAACCATGGTAATTATTTCGACATCATGGGGGATACATACCTTAGTGTTTCATTTGGATTTCAAGTCCTTTGTATTTGAAACCACATTTTTTGTGCAACCTATTCCTCGATCCTGGAATGTTATTTCATTATGGGTTTCTTGTTTGGTTCTCCCAAAAATTTATATTTGGGGTGTGATAAAAGTTTTTGGAACCAAAAAAATCCCCCTAGTAATAAAATGTGATAGGGAATCAGAAGGTCGAGTTCTAAGGGAAATGCAACATTTTCATTTGATTGTGAAAATTTCACCTTAGGTCACACAACTATGTTATGAACTTCATGAAAGCTGGTGGGTAAAGTTTATAATTTTGTCAATGGAGCCTTTTTATATTACTCTAACTTCCATGAGTGATAATTCATCTCTTGTTACAGGAAATCACCCCTTTGTGTAATATCATGAGCTATAAAGGTGTAATTTTGTGGGAACTCTTCCAAATTTTCATGATGCAGATAATTTTCACAACCAAATGCATTACTTTCATGATCCAGCATTAGAACCCACAAATCTTCATGAAATTTAAAACTTAGAAAACCCAGAAGATATCGATTTTGATGCTACCAGAAGCATGTCTAAGATGTTAGGGAATCCGAAAATTACTCTAGCCCTAAGGGTCATTTATAAAAACCAAGAACTCCTAGGATTTCTAAGTAAATCCTGGAGAGGTTATCTAATAATAAATCATCTATAACTTTACAACTTCAGGATAATTTATGAGGAAGATATCATAGCCACTGAAGTGAACACATCTTACTTCTAGTTCAATATTCACAATGATCTCTCTTGTTGGAAAATCAATACCCTAGGTCATCCTTCAAAAGAGATCAATGATACTTATTTTTACACACCAAGTGGATGGATGAAGACCATTACTATAGAGAAACTATAGAATAAGGAGTTCACAACTCGTTATGCGAGCATCTTCCAAACCAACATCCATGACAATAGAATGTTCTGGTAAAATTACTAGGATCTTTGGGTTGAGGAAACCTTACTAATGAGTGGGTCTGAACATACTTAGTACACAACACTTTCTAATGGTACGGGGCTACGATATGCCACATCAGTTTGTAGGAGGTAGTGTGGATATCCCAGTTTAACATATATCAATAGAAAGAGATAATTCTGGAGATAATCATCCATTGGTACTCATACAACAATACCTTCCACCCCCATCACGAGGAGGTTTGAATCAATCTGTGGGATTTTCACTACATCAGTGACATTCCACTATTGTGATTTTATTAGGATGAGTTTCTCCCAATACTGAATTCCGGGGTGATGGGAAATAGACCCTCGTTTCTTAACAACACCTTATGAATGTATTGAGCAATGTACTAAACCATCATCTCCCCTTATATTGGTATATTAGATTCAGGACATGGCTAGGTATATTTTTGAAGAAAACTACAATAATGAAAATTCTATTTCATCTGATGCAGTGTCTTGAAACATAGCAGAGGATGAATTCAGGATCATACTGAATGATCTTGGAAGAAGGGTGTCATGAGCAGTGGGGATACAACAAAAAAAGATTGATAGTAGTCAATAGTCCACTACACTTCATTTCTAGCCCCTTTCTTTAGTGGATGGCTGCTTCCGGTCAGAGATGCATGCATTTTCCGGAATCTAAGGTCATTCATAATAGAGATAATTGTGGAATTTGGAAACAAGGTAAACCTTGGGGTTTTATTTCTAGACCAAATCTTTATCTATTTAGGCCTTGTGGTGAGGGGGAGAATTTCTATTAGAATCAATCACCCATTCTAGTTCTTGAATGGGTGGATCCCAGTGAACTTTGGAGGCCATAAATTCTTGAACATCGTCAATCTAACAAATCATGGTCCATATCCTTCACTGTTTGTCATATCTTTGGTTTGGTCAATGGATCTCAATAAAGTTGGGGTCAAGTTCAAAATCAAAAACTTTTCAAACATCAACTTCCACCCATTCTCAACCCCCTTTAGTGGGATGGTGCAAAATATGTAGTAGGTTTTGGAAATGTTAGATTACCTTCAGAACTTATTAGGTGGAGTAATGGTGGCCAGGATAAACAAAAACATGTATTCTGATCCTTATACTCTGTCTCAATTTTCCCAGTAGTTTGGATGCATCCTTCATCCAACAAAGTGAGTTTAAATATGGATCCATGAGGAGATGCATCCTTATATCCTTCATCATCTATGGAGGAAGTTCATGATAAAAGGAATTGGGGAGGCTATCATGTTTCCATCGTCCAATTTCAACACCAACCTCTCTCACACATATACTAAAAATTGATTTATGACATACTAAGGTGTAATCCTATATAAAAACATAAGGTTAATCATGCTAGAAAGTGATGTATCGAAGTATATGGATAGCAGGCATGGGATTCAACTGAGGTTGCAACCCCGCCTTCAAGAGGGTAGTACCTCCGTTAGAAAAAACAATGGGATAAGGAAGAGGAATCTTATTCTAGGATGAGTAGATCCAGGGAGGCCCCAACAGAGAATATGTGGTACCTATTGTAGCGAACTACTAATGAAACCTTCCCCACACTCTGGGTGGCATGGGTAATATTATAGATAAACCGAATAGTAGAGTAGCTATGTAGAGAGATGCCTCCAGAAGGGATTGATATATCCGAGGTGGGGATCTCTAGGGTCACTGTTGGGGTGTTCTTCAATGAGATGTTAACATTCCTATAAGCTATGAACACATTTTCAAGCCAATTTGGGGAACTATACCTTCCCTCTGGCCCTATGCAAGAGATATTTGGTGGAAAGGATGATCTTGAGAAAGAAACATCTTCAAGGAATCAGTTTAGTTGACATCAACAGGTGGTGATACATAGATTACCAATGGTAAAGAGTCCTAGGGATCAGCCGCTGACCAGACGACTCACCAGGATAGAAGAGAGGTCACACCAATAGATGAAAACTTGATTGAGATTCTGTATTCTGAGGTAATCTTTTCAACCTGTCTAAGTCTTATTGACCTTACATATTTTTGTTTAGAGGATCAGACATGGATTTTAATTATGCAAGATAGAGATATGGGTGATCATATGGTCCCTAATTAACGGGATATGGGTACCCTATTGCGTATCAGTGGTTATGACTTGGAATCTATGCCCAAGACCACTACAACTAGAGGGATCAGTTAGGAGGTTGGAGTGGTGGTCCTAGATCCCCCAGTCCTCCCAGTAATCTATGGGGGACCGCACCATAACATCCTGATAGTAGAATCTACTTCCAGTGAGGTAGACCTCATGGGGTGACTAATTATTGAGATCTCTCTACATCAGGGTAATACAGAATCTCAAGCAACCCAACTCTTTAAAAACATTCACAAATATTTTGAATATTTCATCAGAATATTTTCTTTCATTATGCAGCTTCCACCCAACCAGCACTGAGTGGTCTGATGATAGTTGTTATAGTTCCAGCTAGTTTCAAGGGGTCTCCTATGGTGTAACTCCCTTTTGAAAATCCAAGACAAGTCCTCACTCAAATTCTTACTCTTTGTAAGCCATTTACCCTTACATGAGCCACGTACATCCAACTCATTATCACTAGTCAAAATGACTAACATGATTTTGTTTCGGGTGGCCTTTGAGATGGAGCCCTCTTAGTAACTATCCATGGTTGGGGAACCACGAGAACCTCCCAAAATGATTGTATGAACTTTTTGGGAGTCAGTCAACCAAGATGACCTGAACTCTATCTTGGGAGGGCAACCTAGCCCGGGTGTGGTCAGTGTCTATGAAGGGGTGGGGCCTAAGTTTGCCAGGGATGGAGTTGCTAACAATGTGTCATATGAAGATGACCCCACTCTCAACGTATAACATGAACTATCTGAGAGGATCCTAGAAGAGTACCCTACTATAGTTATCATCATGAACTTCCCAAAATATGTTCCCATGTTAGCCAAGGTATTAGAAGATTTTGGGTCTTATTTTACTAAAGAGAATAGAATATTCCAGTGTAGAATGTGGAATATTATGCAATACTTCATCACCCATACATTAAATCAATATATTGTGATCTGTATTGGGTCCCTCTACCACTGGTTTCAGAACATGGGAAACATAGTATTGTAATATCACACCCTACATGTGTTGGCCCATGACTACCTCACCAAGACAGTGCATGTGGAGAGCCAATTATTCAATGTCTCTATCATAAGGAGAAATTTTATGGCACTAGGAATCTCTAGGAATTTTATCAACAACTTAAATTCTTGTTAGAGTAGGTGAATAATCACGTGAACATCATCAATTATCAAGAGGAATAACCATATAGTTGAAGGATCAGGTGAAAGTGTTTGACGATTTAAAATTCGAGGTGGTCTCATATAGCTATGTGTCAGGATGAGTATGACAAGGTAAAAATAAGGGATAATGAGATTGTATCCCTAGATGATGAAGATGAGAATGATTTTTCTATCCTAGAATTGGTCATAGAAGCTATGAACCTCAATCTAGATGAGTTCGAATGCTCGAATGCTGAGGTGGAGCCCCAGGGTGTATCTTTGTAGAGAAAAAACAGGGGATCCAGTGTTCGGATGACCCTCAAAAACTATTTATGTTTATTTGTTTTAACTTCTCATATGCATGGAAATGTTTATTTTATTTCATTTTAGTACCTCACTTTGATCATACTCCTGAGACAACCATGGATCAATCCCTAGTTACATGTGAGACATTCTCTATTTGGGAAACAAGGGATGACTATAAGATCGCTCACTCATAAGAGTGTTTCAGGAAATGGTTGAACGCTCGGTGTCTGAATTTTTAGCTGACCACAAAGGGATTCTATATAGATATGGGTTATGGATAGTGTATGGGTCCCTTTAAATAGAAGAATTTATTTTCCAATATTTATTATTGTGTGAAAGGGATAATTCTAGGGGTGTTGAATATTACCTAAAATGGGGGAATGGCGGTTCTAGATCGAAATGCCTAATATTTGGAGCACAAGGGGAGTGGTTTGATGATGGATGAAAACTATGACGATGTTCAAAACATTTATTCTGTTATATTTTTGTTGATTATAGGACAAAAAAATAGTTTTGGTTGCTAAAGATGTTCAAAACAAGGGACCGATCTCAAAAGTTTATCAAAATATTTCTAAGTATGTGCCTTTCATAGTAGGTGATTCAGTGTGGCATGTGACCATACCATCAACAGGGATTGTTCAGTCATAGAGGATGATAATGATCTAAATAAAGGGACATGTGAAGCATGTAGGTGAATTTTTTTAATGTTAAAATGGATTTTAACACACTCAAAATTATACAACCATGGCCTTAAGCACATCGGGTAGGCGTATCGGTCTGAAAAAATCTCAAAATCATATTCCAAGGAGAGTGTAATCTTGGATCTCAAATGATAGTTTAATAACATTAATTATGTGGTAGGTTACTTGAATTTAAGAAATAAAATGGATTCTTGGGTGATGGATTAAGGGGATCTGTTGTTTAACATCACATAATGAAGATGACATCCATGTATTTTAACATCATACAATGAGGAAAATGTATCATATAGTTTAACATAATTTGATTAGGATGTCTAGTTATACAGTTTAATTAATTTTGACCTAGATTTTGAGATCTTAGTTTAAGGTCGTAGAGGTTTGGACATGGACTCTTATTATACTGTTATAGAGTTCAAACAATAGGGTTTTCTGTCTCAAAGGGGATATGTGGGGAACTGGGGAGAGGTAACCCAACATGAATGTTGATCCTAGGATTCCCTACCACATAGAATATTCTAATGACATCTTGACCATAGTTTCAGTTTCTGATACATAGATCTGGGATCTTAGTTTAATGTTATTGAGTTCAGACCAATTGAAAATATTTTAATCTCATAATTCTTGGACCAGGGTGGCATGTATCGAAGGAATATGTGTGGTATCTAAAGAAGGTTACCTGATGTTATGTGAGAGGGCTAGGAGGCCATCCAATGATGAACAAAACATATCCAATGAAACTTTCACATATTTTAAGGTCGTAACACTATTTACTAGCATCTTATATTAATGTCATAGATATCATACCATAGGGATCTTTGTTTACTGTAATAGAGTTCGGACCATGGGTGCCCTAGAGTGTTCGTTTTGTCATGAAGGAGTAGTAACCCAATGTTAAAGGAGGGACATGGGAGGTCTTACACTATAAAAAACATAATAAGAAAGTTGAAAACATTTTAAGGCCATGATTCTTGGACCCATAGTGAGCATCCCAAATGGAACATGTGCATCTTGGCAGAGTCAAAACCCCAATACGAATCAAGGGTACAAGAAGGCCTCACACCATGCAACACATCCTCCGGGTGAATTGAACACAGTTTAGAGTAACAATTATTAGACTAGGTATATTATTTTATGTTCATTTATATTTATACATGATAACTTTCACATCTCAACATTTCTTGAGGAAAACTCCCTCCCAAATTATAATATCATGTGATTCTTTCTCAGAGTGAGAAATAAGGATCGGTAAGGAGTTCCCATTGTGTGTTGGGGAGAACACAATGAGAAAGGAAATGACTGACAAGTGCCATGGGGATAGTCATAAATTTCAATACATTGATGGTAAAAGGAATAACCAACAAGCAGTGAAAAATTGTTGACTCTGGTCAAAACACGGGTTTTATACCCGCTTTGGTCTAGGATGGGGTGAACAAATATTGGATCAAATGATGAAAAGGTTCAAAACATAGAAGATTTTATTTTTTTGGTGAATATTCTTTGAGGTATGAGACTATGATGGTAGGTGAGACAATGTGTTATGAGAATATTCCATTAGGTATCCAATTCAGACTGGCTGGATGATGATTATCCAAATAGGAGAAAGTGCAATGTGTGTAAGTGGAACTGGGGAATGTCCTAGAGGGAATATTTGGTTCCCTGGGAGCTATTTCTCCATGCAATAAAATTCATTGGATGAATGTGTGGGTAGGTGATAATTATACCTTGGATGGAGGGGAAAGGTTTTGAAATGATTCAATGGTAGGACCAGGACAAGGATAAAAATCAGGGCATCACTACATATCCATTGATAATTGGAATCAAGCCACACGTAGTTCTAGGACATGACATGGTAGGAGACTGATTCTAGTGGGTTGATGTCCTCTATGATGAGGATATCAAGCAATATCATATTATAGGGCATCTTGATTTTGTACAGGTTAATGTTCATTGGTCATCCCATACTTTTTATATGAGGCAACCTAGTTCCGAATTCGGTTAGATTTTTTGGGTCATCCCATACATTTCGTATGAGGAATCTTGGTTTCAAATAGAGTACGATCATAGTTTAACCTCATGCATTGAGAACCTAGGGAATTTCATTATAAATTCATAAAACATTTCCTATGGATGCTGCTAGTTTAAGGTTACAAATCTTGGACCATAAGGATGGAACATGTGTCCCAATGAGATTTTTGTGGCATGAAAGGGTGATAACCCAGCCTAAAAGGAGGAGAAAGGGTCCCAATTCCACAAAAAAATCAAAAAATCACACCCCAATTCCCCTTCACGATGATGGGGGAGGAAAGGCCCCATAACGAGCTGATGAAGGGTGTTAGTCCTAGGATGATATATTCAGATGTCACTATGTATCCCATTATTATAGGAATCAAGCCACACATAGTTATAGATCACGGTGTGGTAGGATATTATAGTCATTAGGGGGATATCCTTTCAAATGAGGATAATAAATCATCTCATATTAGGATATGATGCATCCTAATTTTATATGGGCTAAGGGTAAATTTTAACATTTTGTGATGAGAACATTTGTTTTTATTCATCCCATACTTTTCATATGGGGCATCATGGTTTCATATAGGGTAAGGATATGGTTTAACATCATGTTATAAGTCTATTGGTTTTTTTTCCTCCCATACTAGTCATATGGGGCATCTCAGTTTTGCATGGGGTAAGGATAGAGTTTAACGTCATGTTCTAAGCTTTATAGTTTTTGTTCATCCCATACTTATCATATGGGGAATTTAGGTTTCATAGTTGTATGGATTCAATTTAATTTCATGTGCTCAGGATGTTGGCTTTTGTACATCCCATACTTTTTATATGGGGAATACTAGTATTGTATATGGTAAGTCAATAGTATAGCATCATGTGCTGAGGACATTGATTTTTATTCATCCCATACTTGTCATATGGGGAATCCTAATTTCACATAGGGTAAGTCTGCAATTTAACATCCTGTTTTGATGATGCTTTAGATAACATATCGAGCTACTCATTCTTTTATTCCTCGTGTTGGTTAATGAGGGCATCTCGGCCCATTAATGGGTCAATTAATATAAGTGGGGCTTTTACCTAGAGAGGAATCCCATGATAACCTTTTGGGGTGATAGCACCATGGGTAATGGATGATGTTCTGGTGAATGTTTAGCTAGTACTGGAGACATAAGGTCTAGGAGTCACTATATATCCCATGGGAATGTGAATCAATCCATACATATTTCTATAAAGTGGTGGGGACATTAGCTTTATGAAACATTAGGGATGAAGCAAACCATATGATTGAAGGGTCAAGGAGTCTAGGTGTACAAAGTTTATGGTCATAATTATTAGACCAAGGATCCTATTTTAGGGTCATAGATCATGGACTAGGGGAGGGTTCTTAAAGGATGTTCATGTGACGAAAAGGAGTTAAAACATTTTGTGAAAGGAGAAAAGGAGGCTTCACAACACAAAAAAAATCTGGGATTTGATATCACGTAGTTTATGGTCATAATCCATGGACAATGGTAAAAATTTAAAGTCAAGATAATTAGACTATTGGAAAATAGTTTAAAGTCATGATGTTTGGACAATGGGGGTGAGTTATTGTTTCAAGAGTATTTTTGTGTCATAAAAGTGGAAGAACGTAATGTGAGAGGAGGGAATATATGCCCATGTACCACATAAATACCTTGAAATAAATGATATGTTATTTAAGGTATTATTGTTTAGACCATAAGTGGGGTGAAATGTCTAAATGTTACTGAATTTGTGGATGGTCCTAGAGACAAGATGTCTAAGAATTACATTGTATCCCACGGAAATAGGAATTAGGCCACGTGAAGGTTTGGAATATGGCGTGGTGGTAGATCGACACCCAATGTAGGGGAAACCATCTCTAGTGGGGGCATTGAAAAATCCCATGATTGTTGTGGGGAATCCCATTATTATAACATAGGGTAAGTATATATTTTAATTTAGTTTCCTGAGGGTGTTGATTTTTTTCATCCCAAAATTTTCATATGATGCATTTTGATTTCATATAATTTAAGATTTCTTGGGTCATCACATACTTTCCGTATGAGGAATCTCATTTTTAAAAGAAGTAAGTGTACAATTTAACATTGTGGGCATAAGATATTGATTTTTTTCATCTCATATCACATGAGGAATCCTGGTTTTATTTGGGGTAAGATAACAGATTAATTTCATGCACTGAGGACCTTGGGGTTTGGCATTTAAAGATATAAAACCTAGACTATAGCTGCTACAATTTTAACATCATAGAGCATGGACCGTAGAGGCCAAATATATTTTATTTTCATAATTCTGGGACCATGTATCCTAGTTTATGGTCCCAGATTTTGGACCATGGTTACTGCATTTTGGGGTCACATAGCTTTGACCGTGGGGCTACTATTAGTTTAATTTCCTAAATCATGGACCAATCAAAAATAGTTTATGGTCATACTACCTAGACCATTGATTCATTTGAAGTATTTATTAAGAAACTTGGAATTGGTGGGAATGGTAATATGCTCTCCACGCACAGTGATCAAAGAATATTCTTCGTCAGAATAGACCTTATGGAAAATTTATGCTCCTTCACACTTGACCTCTAACTATAGTTGTTTTTATGGGTATCATCCACATTATGAGGGTAGGTACCATGTCACCCTAGAGGAAGTATTAGAAGTGGATATTCTCATTTAATTCTCTTTATATCTTTTTTTGATGACTCTCTATGTTATATAAGGCCTAAAGACTTTTTTACTTGAGGGATTTGAAATCAACTAGAAGTATTTATACCACTCTTTCTTATGTCTTCTGGTCATAAAACATTGTTTTTTGTGATAGCAACGAAACCTTGATGGGTAATACTGCCTCTATTCCATTCACAAGGGAGTATGGGGTCTCCTAGATGGAATTTCGGGTCATAATCTGATAGGACCAAAGAGATTTGTGGAGATTTTTGGTCCAACTCCCTTTGTTCAAGATGAAAAAATTTAGAAAAATGTAAGAGAAGGTCATGTTTAACACTTTAATCTACCCATTTAGTGATAAGTATGGTTTGACCAAATTTTCTACTGGACATATAATTTTTTCAAGTCAAAATCATAGAGGTTAGTTTCATTATCTGTGAGAATAGGATAAGGAAATCAAAATCTATTGATGATGTGGGAACTCAAGAACTCAATAATAGACAAGGTTTTGACTTCCATGAGGGGAAATACTTCTTCTCATTTGGAAAAAAGTCATTTGTGGTTAAGTAAACCTAATATATTTATCTTTTACTGGTTCATAAGGTCTCATAATGTAGTTTCCACATACCTGAAAGGTCCAAGAATACATAGTGGTGTGGAGGAGCTCTAACGATTGATGAATAAAGTTAGCATGGATCTGGAATGTGGGACACCTCAAAAATAACTCAATGCAGTCATAAACCATGGTGGGTAAGAAGTATCCCAACCTCCATATCTAGTGGTAGATATTCAACCTAGCCTGATGGGCACTACATGACCCAACATATAATTATTTCATAACTTGATGTATCTCACATATTTATATACAAAGGAGGTTAATTTAATTTAACTTCCACCTATTAATAGTTTATTCATGGTTAGGCCTACACTGGAGGGTAAATTTTGTTTCACACCAGTGGATTCACTCACGCTCAGCTTGGTCTAGTGTGACAATGTCACACTGGAGATACTCAATAAAGGGAGTTTCTAAATTGAGTGTTTCCCCTGTTTTGGGGGATCTGAGGTTCCTAGCATGGAATTTTTGGTAGCCCGTTGGTTTACATATTTTTTCCATCAAATGAGGTGGGGGACATGACCCTATTTTATGCCACATTAATGAATAGATCATCCTATTCTAGATCTGTAAGAGACATGGATAAAATTTCCAATTTGTTGGCTCAACTGTTATCTGACTGAGGGACATGAGCTGCCTTCAGATGGGATGTAAATAGGGTCATCGGTTGATAGTTACACTCCAATAGGGATATGATCTCTTGTTTATTGGTGATGTAGTAAGACGTTATCTATTTGATGATTATCTCTTAGTCTCCCTTAACACATAAATAGGGTACATCAATCTCAAGGGCCAGCCCAAGACCAATAATGAGAGCCTAATACTTTTCCTCATTGTGGGTGCAGCTATTTGAAAATGTGATAGTGTATGGAAATATGGCCTATGCTAGAGTGATGAAGAAAATCCCCATGACTAATTTTTTAAGCATGTGATTCTTGATCATATTACTAGTTGGGATCCAAAATACACCATCAAAATGAATCTTCTAACACATCAAATCTTGATCCACTGGTATAATAACTTCATCTTGGTAATCAATGTCTAGGATAATTTTTTCATGGGTTGGATGTGTGGCTAGGAAGTCTGCCAATGCCTAGAATTTAATGGAATTATAAGAGAAAAACCTTATGTAGAACTTCTTGAGGATCACTGCCCAATGTTCCAATCATCCTTTCAGTAGGGAGAGATTGAGGATATAATTCGTCAGTTTTATTCTTTCCAAAAAAATGTATATCATGATAATGCATATAGTGTTGTAAATTATACACTACAAAAACTAGTGTAGGGTAACTCTTATCTATGTGGGAGTATCTAGTCTTCATGTTGAGGATAATAAAACTGATATAGTATAGGTTTTACCCTACCATCATTGTTTTTCTAGGATTTGAGGGCATTGAGGGACTGTTTGAGGGTAGTAACGTAGAAGACAAAATGATTTCCTGATATGGATAGCATCAGTACCATAGGCTATAGTATTCACTATATGATATTCTAAAATGTAGTCTATCACTCCACGTCCCACTTGTAGATAGTTACATTCTTCATGTCCCTTGAGAAGTGATTACACTTCTGAGCTATATTTTTGATAAATCAATGTATGTAGGCTAAGTGGACATAGAGACCTTGCAGATCCCAAAGATTTCTTGGGGGAGGGATCTGATTGATGGCCTTAATCATCTCTAACTCAATATCAATTCATCTATATCTTATGAATAATCCAAAACAATCCTATCAGTAACCTTAAATGAACCCTTCAAGGGGTTCGTCTTTTATTGTTAGGCATGGTGGAAGCTGAACACTTTCTAAAGTACCTTGATATGGTCCCTAAAAATGGTAGGATTTGACCACTAATTCATCCACATAGCTTTCAACCAATTTCCTAATAATAAGAATAATGATGTGGTGTATGACCCACTAATATGTAGCTCTAACATACTTCAAGCTTAAGGGAATCTCCAAATAGAATAGATTCCCTTGGGGTGCCCTGAAGGTGGTAGAATCCACTTCCTCAGGGTCTATATGGATTTGATTGTACCTAGAATATTCATCCATAAATGGTATATATTGGAACCTTATTGTATCATTGATCAAAAACTCTATCACTGGAAAGGGAAAATCATCCTTCGTACAATGGCGGTTGAGGTCCCATAATTTGATAAAAACTCTAATATACCCATTATTCTTCTTAATGGGGACAATGTTTCCTAGCCATCTAGGGTACTAGAATTCCCTGCTAAATTTGTCTTTGATAAGCATGTATACTTCATCTTTGACCATAGCACCATGATAAGGGTGTGTATTTCTGGGAGGCTCCTTGAACCAACAATTAAATACTAGGAGACTAAGATAATGAATGATGGTCTGAGGTTATAACCATATAGTCTCATCATAGATATATGTGAATATGATGTGGTGTTGTTTTAATAAATCCATATATTAATGTTGATTATCTAGAGACATGGTTGCACTAATTTGCATCGGCCTCAAGTCTTCTTTGGAACCAAGGTTCACCTGGTATAACTCATAAATAGTGGTGGATACACCCTCTTCTAATGTTGGGGGTGTGTCTTGAAAATCCAATTTTTCATCTGAGATAGGATAAAAAGAGGTAGGATGTGGATCTCCCAGGCCATCCAACTTGCGGTAATCACTGGTGTCTACTCTAGATGACATAGAATCCATATTGAGGGGTTCCCACTCTGCAACGATAGTGGCGACATAGCCTTTCATCCCAATTCCATTAGGACACTGACTGTGAGGTCCACTCTTAAAATAAAAGATTGGTGATGAGTCTCACTTAATTAATTTATCACTACATTGAGTAACATGAGATAATATCATGGATTGGTGTACATGGGAAAAACTTCTTATTACATTACAGTTTTAGGGTCCTCCAATATCAGTCGGGCCTATCTGGGGTTGGAGTATGAGGTAATATCTAAATGCACTTGCTTCTTAAGGAAACTGGAACCCTTTTTATTAAAGATAACAAAACAACCCACAAGTCTAGTGTTTTGGTCTCTAATAAATGAATCATAGGAACAAATAAATATTTCAAGTCAACACAAACATATATTTTAGTGGTTTATAGATCAGTGAGAGCACTGATACACTCAACCCCATCAGTCTGAACTTGTTTCCCTTCCCTTTTGTAGTGTCCAGCATCTAGCCTCATAGAAATAAAATGGGGACACATCACCTTGGATTACACCTAGTAGACCATTAATGGAGTATTTAAGTCACTAATGGTAAAAAACAGGGGACCCCTTCTTGTAAATGAAAATAGGGTCTCCCCAGTAGTGCGTTGTATGCAGTATCCCATGAGACGACCATAAATTATGTTCTTGATATTAGACCAATGAACTGGGTATTTAGCTAAATCCTTCCAGACATTTTCTTCTCACTCTAATCAAAACACTAAAACAATAGGTTAGAGGGAGTTATATCTACTTCTATTAATTTCAACTTGTAGATAATATGAGTCAAGATAAGGTTAATCCTAGATCTATTGCCAACTAGGTAGTGGAAGATATCCATGCCATAGAACTTACCTATGATATAAATTAATAATATATACCCCTACATGATCACACCATTGTCTTCCCCAGTAAAACAACATAATGGCTTGAAATTCCGCTTACTAATCCTCCCTTTAAAAGTAGGCCTCAACGGAAACTACGTCATCCTCAAACTAGAGAGATATTTTTGAAACCTCGACAATGACCTCATGTATTTCCTTGAGCAATACGAGAGGCTTACAAATAAAAAACATTATGGGTATTTTGATAAGTTGTTTTGGTGAATCATATTTCCATTATAAGGGAATATTTTTTATCGTGTAGGATCGCTCTTTGGCAGAGGGCACAACAGATGCCATTGGCTGAACCACTAGGGATAAGATAGTGTTGTAAATATACTATTGTTGGCTAGTTTTCCTTATCTGAGTAAATTCCAACTGAATTTATATTGGATTAGGTCAAGCATTATCTAGACATAGTTAATCATGGTTTGGTCGTAGCTAAGAAACATGATCAACTAACACAGTAGACTATTGAAGAGTGCATGATAGCTCGGACCAGGAGAAATGTTCTTTCTATGTGTCAAAACCTAGTTTTTCTATGAAGTTAGGATCCTTTAATTTTAAGTTTAATACCTTGGTTTTGACCTAGTATGAATTTCTTGTTGGGAAACAGATGAAATGGGGGTGTCTAGGTCTTGTTTAGAGCTTGGAACCCTGGATGATGAAAGAAACCACTAGGCCGAAAATTTAGTAAAAAACATGTGGGCCAATTCACTTGGTTTATCCTAGCCATGGGGGGGAATTTCAGTGGGTAGCAATGGGCCGCATGGTTTTTCATTGTAGTACACCAAGGGTCGCTTGCCCGTTCATATGCTCTATAGTTTTTAAGAGAGGTGAAAAGAAATATTTGTGCATGGTTTTCCAAATAATGTACATGAACCATTTGGTTCCTCTTTTTGGAGAGTAGACCAAGCACAGTTGGCACATGGTTTGGCCAACCATGAAGCAAAACTATGCAACCCTATGATTTTGGGAAGAATTTACCATTTTCACATTAAAATACATTTAACCTTAACCACCCTCTTATTTTTTTCCTCAAGTGGATAGGAGTATCTTTATTTATCCCATAAAAATCTCTCGCACCTCCATCACCAATGATTTGGTGTCATTTAATCACCTGACCTTGGAATCGATATCCAATCATTTCATTGGATTCATCTCTATATTATCTTCAGTCCTTAGGCTCTGTACAACATTTTTATTTTTCTCAAATATTATATTTTGATGCAGGAACATGTTCCTTATTTTTAGGGCGTTCATCTATACATATATTTTATTTCATTCCAGAACAAACTATGGGACGATACTAGATGACGATAGTGTTATAGGCTCGCGGTTGGTGGCCTATGATTTTTTCCTAAATGTCTCATTGTTTATAATTCATTATCATTGTGTGCATTCCGGTTTCACCGTGTGATGCTTCTAAAATCCACCTACCTTAATTATAATTATTTGGAGTGTATTCTAAAGTCTATTCATACTTTTTATTTATTCGATTAATGTTTGATACCTCAACACCAGCCGCTAAATTAGGGTGTGTACCATGTTACATCTTTTTTCCCATTGTGGGAATTATCTAAGACATCGTTCGAGTGTGATTTAACTTGGTCTTGATAACATAAGTTTTCCATATTACTTAATAGATTATTCAAATATTTTTATGGAAAGTATATATTATAGATATCACTTGGACTAGTTAAAGGATACTAAATTTAATTGATATGGTTCCATGTCCTAATCCCACCTTATAATACTTAATAAAAGGTAAAGGGATGAACCTAATAAATGAATCTATAATTTAAGAGATAATTGGTTGCATGTTCCTAATATACCTTGTCATGTATATTGAAAGGTAATGTAATAAACATTTTAAATTATTAAATGTAATTAGTATTACAAAGAAATTTTTACATATGTTATAAATAGAATAATCATAATTTTCCTATTATGTTGGACCATTATTTTATAAGAATAGTGAAACTTAATCTAGTCTTGGATTCCCAATGGAATTCATTGACTACACAGAGGATTCAATTCTGATTCATTGGGTTGATTCTCATGCAATATACCCACCATGTAATATGTTATTTGTCTTATTACATGAAATACTTGGTGTAGTAATGAAAATTAACATGACATATTTTTTGAATATTAGAATTCCTTGGATACACTCTAGGGATTCATCTTGATGTCTTCAGATACAAGATTCCATGGATTTAACCCAATGGACCTTGTCATGATTATCCCATGATTACAATAAATAATATCCATGGCCTTGGTTAGACTCATTTATATTGGACTTCCTTGGGTGAACCCCTTGTATTACAATTAGACCCTTTATTGACTGACTATATTAGTAATTACTATGAGTTCGATGACCCCTAAGGTTAAGGTTTCCTTGGTTTCACATGGGATCCTTATTTATTATTACTAGGATATACCATAGTACTTTTGATACTTTTACATGAATTATTCACATAAATTAGATCATAATTAATTATACGGTTACATGTTCAGCACCAATTAAGGATGAATCATGTAAAGACCCATACAATTCAAGGGAATTTTGTTTTCTTAATTTTTTTGGGATTTTACAACAACGCAGTTTCTGAAGGAACCTGATTCCGAGGCCCGGTGTGCCCGGAATCAATTTCTGAAGTTTAGTAAGGGTACCTTTAGTGAACGAACGAGTGGGTTTTCCTAAATTTTGAACCGGTGATCGGAATTGAAATCCGAGGGCACCGATGAAACCGCAGCGTCGGTAATTGCTTAGGAGCGCCTTTTCTGAAGGTGCATTTGCTTGAGAGGAGTTGTTAATTTTGTGGTTTTAGTGAGGAATAAATAAAATTATATTACACTTTTATTTATTTTCTTCTAGGTAGTTATAATGTAAGTAAGGGAGTTGGGGGTGGGACCCACATATTGTTAACCAACAATGAGAGGATAAAGGTGGGGTGGGGCCCACACGATCCCAACCCCTCATATTCCTTAACTCCATAACCCCACTTTAATTTGAGACCACTCACCTCCCCCTCTCTCTTCTTTAATCATGAAAACTCACATAATTAACTAAGTGAGTTCTGTGTTTGATTTTTAAAAATTGAAATGCTTGGCTTGATGTAATAAAATAAGATAAGTCTTATTTTATTTGGGAGGGTTGGTTGTTGTGTGAGGATATTGGGGAGATAGAACTCTTTTCTCTGGGGGAGAACTTCATCCTCCTGCGAAGAGCTTCAATCCTTCCACGAAGAATGTCATCTCTTCAAGGAAGAATGACTCAACGACTCTGGTATCTCCATTCCCTTTCTCCTCTGTGACAAGGGAAGAGACGTCGACGCGGGAGTTCTCCAACAACACGTAATCATATTTTTCTCTCCGTGATAAAGAGAAGACGACATCTCCTCAGATGCTCTCTGTCGATGTCTACGGAACCACGCCTAACGACGCTGCTTTCCATGATGCTCTTCAAACATCAACTCGTTATCAAGGTAGGGGTTAATTACTTTCTGTTCGTGAAATATCATTTTCCATTCTTCGTCTTTATTTTTGGGCCGCTTTATATCAACTTATCGGGAGGAGGTCGGACCACACGAACACGGCTAAATCTCCTCCCTCTTTTGTTGTTGTGTTGTTGTGGTTCGAAAGAAGGCGGCGCGGCGCAACGGCACCGTGTGGAATCATGGAGAAATGCGTCAAAGATGCGTGGCGCCGTCGCGTCACGTCGTTGAGGCCGAACGAACCCGCGGCCGGAGTCGTGCCGCAGTGAAGGGGTGTGGCGCCGTCGCGCCGCGCTGGAGAACCATGAAGAAACTGCGGCCAGAGCGGGGCCGCGGCGGAGGTGCGCGACACCGTCACGCCGTGCCGGTCAGACAAGGATACGGCTCAAAGCCGCGGCGGTGCAAGGCGGGGCGACCGGAACCGCCGGCCGCCGGCACCTCGGAGGGCGGAACCGTGGCGGGTCCCTCTGCGGCAACACCGGCTGGCCAGACCGGGCTGGCCATTTCAGGGGGAGACTGAGGGTCGTAACCCCCGGCTGGCCAAAGGAGCCCCCCCCCCCACGTGGGGGCTGCAGTTACTCAAACAGGGGGTAGCACGCCCCCTTCCACTCAGCTCGGTGTGTCCATGATGGCCACGTGGGCTGCGATCGCGTGCCAGGCCGGGCCAGGCTGCACCCACCGGGCCGGGCCGCGCCCTAATGGGCCAGACCCAGACATGGATCGGGTCGACCCGGTTCGGGCCGACCCAGGGGGGTCTCGGGCCGGGTCGGCCCGGGCCCAAACCCCCTAAAAACAGGCAGGTATGTTCTATTGCCCATATCTTGGGATACAGAACTCTGATCGACGCACCATCAGCTGCGATGAAATCCTTGGATCGAGATGGTCATTTTGGTATATTACACTCAAGGTTTTGGAGAACTTTGGGTATGGCCGGGTTGGTTCGAACACGAAACCAATCGGGCCCTCAGAGCAGAAACACTTATAACATGAGCTCCAGATGTCCGTTTGATGTGACGTAGACTTTGTTGGTTTCCTCTTAGTGAGAAGGACCTTTTGGTTTACTCAGCTCGAGGTTTGTATGCAGTTGGAGTGCGGTCGGGTTGGTCTGACTTAAAAACCAACCGGGCTCCAAGAACGAAAAAGCCAATAACTCACAGACCAGGTGTCTGATTGACGTGCCATCTGTCATGATGAGTTCCTCTTGTCGAAAGAAAACTTTGAGATAAATAAACTTCGTACTATGTTTCAGTTGATGTATCGACCCTTTTCGCTCGTGGAGCAGACCCTCCATGAATCGAGCATGATATGTGCGGGAACCCTAGAGCTGGCTGCGATGATGAAGACTGTACTGAAATCCTCTGTGGGTTCGACGGCGATGAAGACTACACTGAAATAATATGTGGGTTCAGCAGTGATGAAGACTGTACTAAAATCCTCTATGGGTTCAACGACGATGAAGACTACAATGAAATCCTACGTGGGTTCGACAGCGATGAAGACCGTACTGAAATCCTTCGTGGGTTCGACGGCGATGACTACTGTTTTTGTATCCTACGTGGGTTTGGAAGTGTTTTACTCTATTCTTTCTATCCTACGTGGGTCTGGTAGAGTAGCTGTTCTGTATCCTATGTGGGTCTGACATGTTAGATGGTTTAGTATCCTACGTGGGTCCCAACATAGATGGGTCAGTGGCTATATCTGATCATCTCTATCACCTTACGAAGAAGTATACCAGTGTGAGATATGTCTTAACTTCAATCAATATCTTCTATATGATTGACATGCTTTCCTATGTGGATTGAGTTGTGTTATCTTGTGTGGACTGGGTTGTACTCCTATGTGGACGTGATCGAACTTGGGCATGGATGCTGGAGCCGAGTGGGAATTGATGACTTAGGTATATGTATGGGCATATACCTAAGTAGTGTTGAATGTTACTTCATGATTGTATCTTTCCTTGGGAATTATCCTTTGTGGATTATGGGAGACCTTCAGGGGTCTCAGGGTCCCTACTGAGTAGCGTATACTCACCCCTGCACGGGCTATGCCCGCACTACGCTGTGTTGGTTGCAGACGACGGACAACGCTGATCATGGTTGAGGCTTGTGGAGCAAGTCGGTACCTGGAGGTGGACCACTGGGCAGTACGTACTCGGAGCTGACGGCGGGACCCGAGGAGCTGAGGAGGCTATCTGTACCCACCCTTCATGTGGGACTTGCAGTGGACGGCTCGACGTCACTGTTTTACTATTAGTTTCTTTAATTTCTTCCAGTTGTACTTTACTTTCTGTTTGGGTTTATATTCTGGCCCATTTACTTTTCCGCACTACTTTTGTAGCCATATTTACTTAGCGTTTACTTCTGCTTTCTTACACTGTGGTTTTTTGACTTTATAAAGGCAATTCCTTCCCCCTTTGTCGTGATTTACGTCTTGGTTCTAGTCCCCAGCCCCTGTCCTATGGGAGGCGGGCTTGGGGTAATCACGACACGGGTCCCGAGGACGGGTTGTGACAAAATTGGTATTAGAGGAGTTCGGTTCTACCGCAGAACTCGGGTCTCTAATAATTCTTCTATATGATGCAATAGTTTTAAGAGGATTGAGTGTGGTTATCAGTCCAGGGAGTCCAGTGTTGGTGTGGCGGTTGATGTATCCGTACACCAGGACCCTGACTTCTGATTTCCGACTCAATGCATGAAAACATTGATTGCATGTGTGTTTCAAAAGTTTTCTTTGTGAATACTTTGTTTCAGCTCACCAGGTGTACTGTAATGACCGTGAAACACCTGTTTCGTTTCTGGATGGCCCCACGACAGCATCCAGTTAGGGTTTCGAGTTTTGTACGAGCCAAAAACCCACCGAGCGATGAGGCCTCGGTGCAGGGCCTTTTTTTAGCAGAGGCACCGGCAGTACCACTACCCACCGAGCCATCGATGCCACCAGCCCCAGCCGCTGAGAGTGCACGTCGCCTTAGTGTACTGCATGAGTTTCAGCATCAGAGACCGCCCAGGTTCTGCGGGGAGACAGACCCTTAGGCAGCTGAGGATTGGCTGGAGGCGGTTGTTTGAGTTTTTAGGTTAGTGGGGACACCAGCAGTCCCCATGGTGATCCTCGCAGTGATCCTCCTGCACGCGGCAACAGGAAGATGGTGGAGCTTGATGCTCCAGGTACATGACAAGGCATCACTCCTCTGGATGGACATTGAGAGCCTCTTTCGCTCAGAGTTTGTCCCAGCCACCCTCCGTTTAGTGTGCATCCAGGAGCTTCTATAGCTGCGGCAGGGGAGCATGACGGTCGCCCAGTACTCAGCGAGATTTACCGATCTATCGCGCTATTTGGAGGACATGGTATGAGACCCATTCTTCCGGGCCTGGACTTTCGAGCAGGGACTGAGGCATGAGATCAGGGCGTCGATGATCTCCCTTAGCATTCCAACACAGGCAGGAGTACTGGAGCGAGCTCTTCAAATATAGAGCTTTCTTTCTGAGCCTACACCAGCAGCGAGACCTACCGCAGGGTGGCATGTAGAAGATTCATCTGCAGATGGCAGTAAACAGATGGCATAGGGGTCCAGGAAGACCGGACCATCAGTAAGATGAACTTAGGACACTGGCTCAGAGGTGCGGGGCACACGGCGCAAGGCAGCCTTCCGAAGAGAAAACAGTGCTACGCATGTGGCGGGCAGGGCCACAGGTCTCATGACTGCCCGACCCGCCGTGCAGAGGAGCAGCATACGGTTGAGGGGCCACCCAGGTAGAGGTAGAAGGTCGACCGTGGTGATCCGCCGAGATTATGCGGATGTGGTAGGGGAGCTGGTCGAGCAGCAGGTGGTGGGAGATGCTTTGAGGAATTACCACCACCACCACATGGAGGTCCACCCCGACCACAGGGAGCTGGCGGGCAGAGACAGGCTCAGCTTCAGGCAGCAGAGGCCTACGACCACGGCACGCCAAAGATGATTCGAGGTACTATCTATGTATACTACACCCTTCCTGCAGTTCTTATAGACACAAGAGCGAGTCATTCCTTTATTTCCACTTCCCTTGTTCGGATCTCGAAGATTCTGATGGAGCCGTTGGCTCGATCCTTACAGCTAGAGACTCCTACGGGAGCAGACTCGACGATTATGCACTGCTGCCGGCAGTGTGAGCTTACTATAGGATGCGAGAGTTTCGGTTGTGATCTTCTTGTAGCGGCGTCGAGGCCTTACGACTTCATCTTGGGCATGGATTGGTTATATACAGTCCATGCTCAGATTGACTGTATTAGGCGTAAGGTGCGGTGTGTACGCACCGACGGGAGTAGGTTCACCTTCACTGGCGAGAAGGGAGCCTTTGCAGCACAGGATGGAATCACGTAGAGGAGAGGACAACCCATCACTCATCAGTTGGATAGCCTTATCCTAGGAGTAGTTGACGTGTGGAGTCCTAGTTTTCCTGTAGTGGTGGATCAGTATGCGGACGTATTCTCTGACGACGTTCCACAACTACCTCCTCACAGAGAGGTAGACTTCAATATTGACATGTACCCTGGGAAAACCCCGATATCCACTCCAGCATATCGGATGGCCCCTGCTGAGCTCCGAGAGCTACGGGTACAGTTGGAGGACTTGCAAGGCAAGGGATTCATCTGACCTAGTGTTTCACCCTGGGCTTCCCCGATATTGTTCGCCAAGAAGGCGGATGAAAGTTTGCGACTTTATGTTGACAATAATCACCTGAACCAGGTGACCGTGAGGAACAAGTATCCACTACCGAGGATTGATGACCTCTTCGATCAACTTAAGGGAGCACGTTGGTTTTAGAAGATAGATCTCAGATCAGGCTACCATCAGCTCAGAGTTCGGGATGAGGACGTATAGAAGATGACCTTCAGATGTCGGTATGGCCACTATGAGTTCTTGGTTATGCCTTTCGGCGTAACCAACGCTCCAGCAGTGTTCATGGGTATCATGAAAAGGATCTTTCAGCCATACCACGATCAATTTTTTATGGTCTTCATCGATGACATATTGATATACTCGACCACTGAGGAGGAGCACGCCTACCACTTGCGGGTTGTACTAGACACACTCTGAGAGCACCAGCTTTATGGTAAGCTCTCAAAGTGTCAGTTCTGGTTACATGAGGTCTACTTCTTGGGGCACGACATCTCTAAGGCGGGAGTTGTTGTGGATCCTGCGAAGATCAAGGCAGTGCTATCTTGGGTGCCACCCAAGAGCGTGATGGAGGTGCGGAGTTTCTTGGGGCTAGCTGGGTACTACCGGAGGTTTGTGCCAGACTTCTCCAGAGTTGCGGCACCACTATCGGCTTTAACGAAGAAGGGGAAACCCTTCGTGTGGTCAGACAGATGTCAGCATATCTTCTAGGAGCTGAGACAGAGATTGACTAGCGCACCTATCTTGAGGATACTGGAGGAGGGAGTGGGGTACGTATTCTACTGCGATGCATCAGGGACCGGACTCGGATGTGTCCTGATGCAGGAGCGGGCAGTGATCACCTATGGATCACGTCAGTTGAGGCAGCACGAGCAGAACTACGCTACCCATGACCTCGAGTTAGAAGCAGTGGTCTTCGATCTGATGATTTGGCGACACCACCTGATGGGTGAGCGCCTTACAGTCTACTCCAACCACTAGAGTCTCAGGTACAACTTCTCACAGAAGGACCTGAATATGAGATAGCGGTGATAGCTCGAGTTCCTACAGGATTATGAATTAGAGATAGTCTATACTCTTGAAAAGGGGAACGTAGTAGCTGATGCCCTCAGCCGTAGGACGAGCATTCAGCTACTCGGTTAGGCGACGGAGCAGCTATCCGCTTTGCAGATATCCTTCATGGATAGAGATGGAGCAGTCTTTCTTCAGTCACTCACAGTTACACCTCCACTACTACAGTGGGTCAGAGAGGCACTGTGTGGGGATGCTGACTGTGAGACGCGGCATGCGCAGATATCCTCAGGACAGGCACATGATGGATTTTCTGTAGGAGGAGAGCACGTCGTCCTTTTCAGAGGACGTACTATGGTACCAGTTGATTTATAGGAGGAGGTTCTGAGATAGTTTAACACTTCCCCTTATACGGTACATCCAAGAGTGGCGAAGATGTACCAGGATCTCAGATGACAGCACTGGTGTCCAGGTATGAAGAAGGTTGTAGCTGAGTTCGTTTCTCGATGCCTCACCTTTCAGCAGTTGATGGCAGAGCACCAGGTACCAGCAGGCTTGGTACAGCCCTTGGAGGTCCCGGAGTGGATGTGGGATGGGATATCTATGGTCTTCGTGACTGTGCTTCCACGTATTTCCAGAGGTCACGACTCCATTTGGGTGATTGTCGACCGACTTACCAAGTCGGCTCACTTCTTACCTATCAAAGAGCAGGGCTAAGTGGAGAGCTTGGGACGCCTCTAAATTCAGGAGATCATATGTATTCATGGTGTTCCATCATCTATCGTCTCTGATTGAGATGATCGCTTTACTTCTCGGCTTTGGAAGGGGTTTCAGGAGGCATTCGGGACACAGCTACGTCTGAGCACCGCCTTTCACCCTCAGACAGATGGTCAGACAGAGAGGACCATTCAGACTCTTGAGGACATGCTCCATGCCAGTGTCCAAAACTTTGGTAGCACCTGGGACGACCACATACCCTTGGTGGAGTTCTTGTACAATAACAGCTACCACTCCACCATAGGGATGGCATCATACGAGGCATTGTACGGCCGACCTTGCAGATTAACTCTGTGCTGGACATACCCTGGGGAGTCAGCACTTGTGGGACTAGAGATGGTCCAAGCCACAATAGAGAAGGTCCAAGTCATCCATGAGCGGATGAGGATAGCTCAGAGCCGGCAGAAGTCTTATGCTGACAGGAGGCAGAGGTCGCTGGAGTTCGAGGATGGTGACCACGTCTTCTTGCGGGTCTCACCTCGATGTGGATTAAAGAGATTCGGCCAGGGTTGAAAGGTATCTCCGCACATCATCGGACCATTCTAGGTCCTCAGCAGGATAGGCGAGGTGGCTTATCTCTTGTCTCTACCACCTCAGTTGCACCGAGTGCATGACGTCTTCCATGTATCTCAGCTGAGGAGATACGTGCATGACTTGACGCATATCATCGACTAGGGGGAGTTGGACATTGAGGATGGGGAAACTTTTGCGGAGGTCCCGGTGGAGATCGAGGATTGACAAAAGAGGGTCCTATATGGACGGTCGATACCTCTAGTGCGCATCAGATGCCAGCACGGGAACCTCTAGGAGATCACTTGGGAGCGGGAGGCTAAAATGCGTGCTCAGTACCAACATTTGTTCCCCTAGTTTATGATGTATCTTTACGAGGATGAAAATCCCTGAGGTGAGAGTAATGTAAAGACCCTTCAAATTCAATGGAAATTTTTTTTCTTAATTTTTTTGGGATTTTACAAGAACGCAGTTTCTGACGGCACCTGATTCCGAGGAACAGTGTGCCCGGAATCAATTTCCGATGTTTAGCTCGGGTACGTTCAGTGAACGAAGGAGCGGGTTTTGCAAAACTTTTGAACCGGTGCTCGGAATTGAAATATGAGGGCACCGATGAAACCGAAGTGTCGGTAATTGCTTAGGACCACCTTTTCCGAAGATGCATTTTCTTGGGAGGAGTTGTTAATTTTGTGGTTTTAGTGAGGGAAAAATAAAATTATATTACAATTTTATTTATTTTTTTCTAGGTAGTTATAAACTAAGTAAGGGAGTTGGAGGGTGTGACCCACATGTTGTTAACCAACCATGAGGGGTTAAAGGTGGGGTGGGGCCCACACGATCCCAAACCCTGTTATTCCTTAACTCCATAACCCCCTTTAATGTGAGACCACTCACCTCTCCCTCTCTCTTCTTTAATCATGCCATCTCACTAAATTAATTAAGTGAGTTATGTGTTCGATTTTTAAAAATTGAAATGCTTGGATTGATGTAATAAAATAAGATAAGTCTTATTTTATTTGGGAGGGTTGGTTTTTGTGTGAGGGGATTGGGGAGATAGAACTCCTTTCCCTGGGGAAGAAATTAATCCTCTCGCGAAGAGATTCAATCCTTCTGTGAAGAATGTCATCTATTCAACGAAGAACGGCTCAATGACTTCAGTATCTCCATTCCATTTCTCCTCCGTGACTGGGGGAGAGACACCGACGCGGAAGTTCTCCAACGACACATAATCATCTTCTTCTCTCCGTGATAAAGAGAAGACGACATCTCCTCAGACGCTCTCCGTCGAAGTATACGGAACCATGCCCCGCAACGCCGCTTTCTGTGACGCTCTTCAAACATCAAATCGTTATCACGATAGGGGTTAATTACTTTTTGTTCGTGAAATATCCTTTGTCGTTCTTCGTCTTTATTTCTTGGCTGCTTGATATCATCTTATCGGGAGGATGTCGGACCGTACGAACACGGCCGACTCTCCTCCCCCTTTTGTTGTTGTGTTATTGTGGTTCGAAAGAAGGCAGTGCAGTGCAACGGCACCGCGTGGAATCATAGAGAAATGCGGAAAAGATGTGTGGCGCTGTCACGCCATGCCGTTGAGGCCGAACGAACCCACGGCTGGTGTCGGGCCGCAGCGAAGAGGCGCGACACCGTCACGCCATGCCGGAGAACCACGAAGACACCGTGGCCGGAGCAGGGCTGCGGCGGAGGGGCGTGGCGCCGTCGCGCCGTGCCGGTCCGACAAGGCCGCGACTCAAAGCCGCAGCGGTGCAAGGCGGGGCGGCCGGAACCGCCGGCTGCCGGCACCTAGGAGGGCGGGACCGTGGTGGGTCCCGCGATGGAAACACCGGCTGGCCGGACCGGGCTGACCGTTTCAGGGGGAGACCGGGGGTCGTAACCCCCGGCTGGCCAAAGGAGCCCCCCCCCCCCATGTGGGGGCCGCGGTTACTCAAATAGGGGGGCAGCCCCCCCCCCCCTTTCCACTCAGCTCGGCATGGTCGTGTTGGCCACGCAGGCCGCGAGCGCGTGCCAGGCCGGGCTCGGCCACGCCTTAATGGGCCGGACCCAGACCCGGGTTGGGTCGACCTAGATCGGGCCGACCCAGGGGGATCTTGGGCCTGGTCGGTCCGGGCCCAAAACCCCCTAAAAACGGACCGATATGTTCTTTTTCCCATATCATGGGCTACAGACCTCCGATCGATGCACCGTCAACTGAGATGCGATTCATGGATCAAGACGGCTGTTTCGGTATATTACACTCAAGGTTTCTGAGAACATTTGGTATGGGCGGGTTTGTTCGAACACGAAACCAACCGGGCCCTCGGAGCGAAAACACTTATAACTTGAGCTCCAAACATCCATTTGACGTTCTGTCGACTTTGTTGGTATCCTCTTAGTGAGACGGACCTTTTGGATTACTCCTCTCAAGGTTTGGACGCAGTTGGAGTGCGGTCGGGTTGGTTTGACTTAAAAACCAACCGGGCCCCTAGAACGAAAAGGCCAATAACTCGCAGACCGGGCGTCCGATTGACGCGTCGTCTGTCATGATGAGTTCCTCTTGTCGAGAAAAAACTTTGCGATACATCAACTCCGAACTAAGTGTCAGTTGATGTATCGACCCCTTTGGATCGTGGAGCGGACCCTCTCGGAATTGAGAATGGTGTGTGTGGGAACCCTAGAGCTGGCTGCGATGATGAAGACCGTACTGAAATCCTCTGTGGGTTTGAAGGTGATGAAGACTAAACCTAAATCCTATATGGGTTCGGAAGTGATGAAGACCTTACTAAAATCCTCTATGTGTTTGACGGCGATGAAGACTACACTGAAATCCTACGTGGGTTCGGCAGCGATAAAGACCATACTGAAATCGTCTGTGGGTTCGACGGCGATGATTACTGTTTTTGTATCCTACATGGGACTGGTAGTGTTTGACTCTTTTCTTGCTATCCTACGTGGGTCTGGCAGAGTATCTGGTCTGTATCCTATCTAGGTCCGACAGCTTAGCTGGTTTAGTATCCTACGTGGGTCCCAGCATAGATGAATCAGTGGTTATATCTGATCATCTCTATCACCTTACGAAGAAGTATACATGTGTGAGATGAGTCTTGACTTCAATAAATATCTTCGATATGATTGACTTTCTTTCGTATGTGGATTGAGTTGTGTTATCTTATATGGATTGGGTTGTACTCCTATGTGGACATGATCGAACTTGGGCATGGATGCTGGAGCCGAGCGGGAATTGATGACTTAGTTATATGTTTGGGCATATACCTAAGTAGGGTTGGATGTTACTTCGTGATTGTATCTTTCCTTTGAAATTGTCCTTTTTGGATTCTGGGAGACCTTCGGGGGTCTCGGGGTCCCTACTGAGTAGCGTATACTCACCCCTGCACAGGCTATGCCATCACTATGTTGTGTTGGTTGTAGACGATGGACAACGCTGATCGTGGTTGAGGCTTGTGGAGAAAGTCAGTACCTGGAGGTGGACCACTGGGTGGGACGTACTCGGAGCGGACGGCTGGACCTGAGGAGCTGATGAGGCTATCTGTACCCACCCTTCAGGTGGGACTTCCAGTGGATGGCTCGACATTGCTGATTTACTATCAGATGTTGTACTTTCTTCCAGTTGTACTTTACTTTCAGTTTGGGTTTGTATTCTGGCCCATTTACTTTTCTGCACTACTTTTGTAGCCAGATTTACTTAGTGTTTACTTCTTTTTGCTTACTCTGTGGTTTTTTTACTTTATAAAGGCAATTCCTTCCCCTTTTGTCAGGATTTACGCCTTGGTGCTAGTCGCCAGCCCCTGGCCTATAGGAGGAGGGCTTGGGGTAGTCACGGCATGGGTCCCGAGGATGGGTCGTGACAAATCATGTGTGAGTTATTTATTTTAACATCTTTACTTTTTTATATACCTTCACAATGTACAATTTATATTTACAGACAATATTATATAGATTTTATTGGTTATAACCTACTGATATTTATCTCACACCCTATATAGTTCATTTTTGGTACACATGTAGATTATATGATTGTAGGTATAGATAATAGGAAGCATACTATCTTGGACACCCGAATTTCTTACATTAGTATGGGATCTTGGAAGTAGATCATGATACTATTTCTTGGAATTATTAGATAGTTTTTTTCCATTTTTTCTTTTATACAACACATATTTTACTATCTTCCTACTTCTATTATTTCTTTTCCAAAATTATAGATACATTATATTACATCATCATATTTTGTATATGGTATTGTTCGTCTTTTTAGTTGATTATTATTGATAGATGATTGTGATTATTTTTGATTTTATATTTTCATACTAATTATGATGTTAATTAATCTGTAATATCTATTATGATCTAAACTCTGACCAGAGGTAATAGTCTCCCCACTAGAACACCCTAGCCAAAACTTCTAGTCGGTAGCCTCTGGCATACAGGGAGGATCAATTGAGTACATGTGTCCCACAAGCTTAAGGAAATTTTTAGTGGCTCCTGGGTTGGAATATCACACTAAGCTCTGTGTAAATATTGAAGCCTATTCATGGTAGAATTAATGGCCTATCTTTAAGGGATAGCCTAATCATTTTGGCAACATGTGTGTCCTCTTACCTTCTCTCAGTGGCATTAGTTGGAGGCACCTGGGGGGATTTCATAGTATTCCTCACTGCCAAGTATTTTGAAGTGTACCACATTATTGACGACATTCACAAATTCATACTTCATGTAATCATCGGTTGAGTAATATAGGGTTTGGAGGAACCTGGATGCATCTCCTAAATCAGATGTCCTGAATTTGACAAGAGTCTGGGATGGACTAGGAGCTGATGGGGGACCTTGATTTACCTTGTGCCATCAGCACCTATTCTTTCGAGACTTGGAAGGCTATGAAATAGATGTGTAGGTAGTGGCTATAGTAGATAATGCAACCACAGAATATTCTATCTCATTCAAATGGACATGAATAATACCATAATCATGATAAACTGCATTTTGACCTGACAGTCATCGTAATTTTTTGTCTCGTGGATGGGAACCTATTTTCAATCACCACATCCTTCACTATCACTATCAGGATCATTAGAGACATGTGTCACCTATTCTAAAACATCACCCAACTTGACTAATCCATAATCCACTTGATCCTAGATCCAATTTTGGAGCATGAATAATTTCTTGATTGTGTATGTAAGGACCCTGTGGTTCGGGAACTGATTGGGATGACCAGTAAGTTGCACCTCCTTTGGTCTCTTTCAATCTACAAATTTCATAATTCCATTCTCTAGGGCATAGATTAAATACCGTGGGACCTTAAAATAACTAATGTATTAGTTCCTGGTTCTTATATCTATAAAAGGTTCCCTATAATCATAGTCATGATGGGGTACTAGATCTACATTTTCGCATCAAGCCAACTACGCTTTGGTGAGAATGTTCCTAGAAGGGATGTGCTAGAAGATGATTCACTTATTAGGGATTAACTCGATGAGGGTATACTAGTAATGGGGATAGTGTGTGTTCCCGCTTAGTAACCTCTGCATGGACAATTACGATTGTTTCTACTTTTGTAGGTATTCTCACGCGATATGGAAGGGGGAATGGGTTCAGTTGTTATCTAGTCTACTACAAGGATTCTTCCAAACACTGGTCTTTATCATAGAATTATCAAAACACAACAGGTAATTTCAAGGAGAAAATGTTAGGTACCATCTCATTTCTATCATTCTCTATGCACATCATGAACAACTATTCCAAGGACAGTATCATATTGAGTGGGTACATGAGGTCTTTCCACTGGGTGAAAAAGTTAGCAACTAGGTTTTTGGACCTCTACTTTAATTAAAATAGTTTGGTAATACTCATATTGTGAATGGTCGAAAAAAACTAGTAGAGGAACTATCTATAAAGTTCTTCCCAACTTACACGGACCCTATAGGTAGCTGACTGTACGAGAAAAGTGTAGGACCTTCGTGAGTCTGGAAAACAAATTGTAGCATGCATCCCCCAACTATTCTAGAGTCCCCAAAATTGGACTACACCTTGAGGGAAAGTGGTCTAGATGTTGTAGTATTTAGCCCATCCTATTGAATCGGGTGAATCTATGATTAAAAAACTCTCGGGATTCTAATAAATTGTCCACCCATGTTGGGTATGGCTTTCCATCGGGCGGGATTTCCACCTATCATGTTTTTAGATCCTCGAGGTGAGAAATGAGAGTGTCTATCACATCTTGGAGATGTTAGATGAACTCTAATGTGTTTCTAGACTCATTTAATCAAGTTCAAGCTTGGCCTTGATCTCTAAGAAGATAATCATGTTTCTCAGGTGGGGTGGGAGACTCATACCTTCCTCAATTTCCATATCCCCCGACTTCAGCATAGACCTGGTGTGTAGGGCCTCTATATTTGAATTGGGGTGTCTAGTTGAGGAGAACCAAGTTCTCCACTAGAGGACATATAGGGTTCCTTAAGGTATTATTAGAGTCTAGGTGCTGCTTAGTAATGATAAAAATAGTGATACTATTATATTCCATGAGCTATTGGAGAAAGGAAACAACAATGGGTTTATTCTCTACATTAGGAACGACCTAAGATGTATTGATGGGTTTGATATGAACATTACATTTATTGACGTACTTATAGATAGTCACCCATTGCATGTCTCTATTGACGAGTGAAGACACCTACTGGAGGGTTTGCCTGATATTGTGCCACCACTTGAGGAGGGTCCTCCCTGTCATACCATGTGTTAGAGGCCTTGTTCTTATGATCTAATGGTGATTTAGTGATGATCATAGTTACCATGAAGGTATTCAAAGGGTAATCTTCATCATTGGTGTATAGTCTTAATTGAAGGTCCTATTTTTTCATAGCATAGGGATAAAATAGATGGTAGCATACTGTCACAAACCTCTGACCTGTACGTGTGGAGATGCCTCTTCTATAAATCATTATAGCATTGTGAGGATCTTAACATAGGTATTATGGATATTTCGGAAGTGGATATATGAATTATGGACCTTATATATCAGGAGAACTTCGATCTCAACCTTCTTGCACTACAGGTGAAAGATGTTGAGGTGCTCCTGCCTTCTTAGGTAGGTCAATTGCTGATCATGGAGGTGGTGAAACATCTCCTAGATAATCTAGAAGAAAAATAATGTATTTTCATTTATAAGAGACTTTGGGATGAAACATTCTATAGTTGTAGGTGGCCAGAACACCACTTGTAATTTATTGGTTGCCCGAACCTCCCATGGACCCTCTTGCTTAGAGGATGGATCTTATTCTTGGTAGTCCCAAGCCTTGATTGGAACAGGATGGGATAAGGGTAGAGGAACCAATGTAAACCTAATTTTATATTTTTCTACTAGAAGGGGGACTAATTCATAGTTAAAATATTCACTACACACTGGTTAATCTATTAAAGGTAGATCCTGCTTCAAGATCTTGTCCATATAGGATGGGGTATTCACTATCGCATTATGTAAAAGGGTGAAATCATCCATTACTGGCTCACTAGAGTGATCACAATATGAGGGAATCAACATGGACCATTACATCTCTCCCACTTCTTTTGTGGTGGTACAAATGACATAAATTGGCAGTGATAGATACAGTTTTAGTTTGAGCCCCTAGAAAGAGGCCAACACATCTTCCACTAGTAGGTAAATGCAGAGGGATTTGGGGATCTTGTGGACCTCATCTTTTGGGATCAGAAACCTCAACTTTCTATATTCTAACCTAGACTCTAGAATTTGTGGTGAACATTACCCCATTGATTCATTGGTCCCCTCATAATTTGATCAGTCGATTATGACATGATGCTTCCTAGGATTTCACCTTTGATAGTAAGTGCTTTTCCTCCTGCCCTAGGATGACTCTTATAGAAAGGGTATGTATTTGGAATGGTAAGGCCCTTATTCTAGTTGGTGGTGGTGTGGGGATAACTTACTCATTGACTCTTTATTGAGTTGGGAGGACCACCTATTTAATTGGTGGTAACACGGGGAGGACATTCATGTTGATTTTTGATGGTGTGGGGAGGACCTCTGCACTAATTTTTGGGAACATAGGGAGGACCTTTATGTTGATTGGTGGTGGTGTGGGTAGGATATCAAATCTTATTTGTGGGAACATGTGAAGGAAATCATGTTTATTAGTGGGATCATGGGGAGAACCTCCATTCTATATGATGGTGTTGTGGAAAGGACCTTCACACTAATTCTCCTCATCCATGGATGGCCTGTAATGGATGTTACTGGTGTCAAAAGTAGAAATACTCAACCTGGCCTACCTATGAGGCGACCAAATTCTTGATCAAAGGAATAAAAATAAATATCAATGTTCTCTTATTATAGGGGTTTGGTGGGATAATCTAGCAATGGAACGGTCCATAGGACCTATAGATTATGCCCCTTATAGAGTAGTGTCATGGGTTTACTCCTGATGCTGATGTTGAGCACACCAGAATGCGGCTATTTGAGTAGGTATGAATTCACTTCCCACTTCATTTTATGATACTATTTTATGCTGGCACTGGCACAGTCTGGTAGGAGCCCTCTTGGGAAGCTCTTGAGGGGTGGTCATTGTATGTGCAGCTCGAACATCCCCCACCTCCTCTTCCTTAGGGAGTGAGCTATCAGAGTTCTCCTAAGAGAGGAACCTGAGGCAATTAACTATCAGAATTTAGGTTTTTCCTCTATATGGCACTCAGGGTCGGTAGTTATTATGATACATCAATTTCATGAGGTCTGGGTGGGCCATATCCATTGTGGGAAAGACCCCCTCTTGCTTATAACAGCACACAAGTGTGACGATCACCCTCCTATGTATGATCTCAAAGGGTGATATGGTTCATGGGAACCCAGAATCCAAATGAATGGTGTATGTTTGGGTATGGATGTAATCACATGGGATTTTTCCATTAATGTTCCCCTTTCTCCAGCGTTTGTTGTTGTGTGGTCATTGGATTCCTATAGCTTGAGTTCTATAAGGAATGTGGATTCATCCATCATTATAGGTATAGGGGAAGTCATTCCAAATTCCCCAATATTATCCAATCTTACTAAAGTAGATAAGGATCCACGTTGATGATTTCATAGACTTAGGATTCCAAATGTCAACTAACCCAATCCGCATGTGATTTTCATATTGGCTCACTGATTTCTTGGTGGGACTTGGCGATGAATGTATTGATCTGATGACATGAAAATCAATCAGTTTCCCAAATGATACTAGTAAAAATGGTTGAGGATAATACTTTCACATTGGGTTCTCTATTTCTATTTCAGACTCTTTTTCTAGGGAATAAGGTTGTCCTTCCACCCGGTGGCTGATGCACTACTTTTCTATTGCCCCGCACTCTAGCTTTCCAAAGGTGGGTGGCTTCCATAAATTTAATCTGTGATGTCTTCTCAATGATTGAAATGGGATTATTTTATTTCTTTTCCTCCATTCATTGATTTATCTTTGGAGTTCATTCTCTAGTCTGTGTCTCCCTCATATATTTAAATCATGTTTGTTAAACCCATTCACGATTTCATCTCAAGTTATATGTTGGTTAATTATTTTTCGTCTATATTGAATGGGAAGAAACCTTATGTCAAGGTATGTAGTATCATTGGTTACGTTTTTCATTCCAGTATGTTGGGTATATTGAACACTTATAATGTCTTCCCTGTTTGGAGGGCATCTCATAAGTTATGTATCTTATGTGTGAAACCCAAGTCATGTCATGTCGATCACAAAGTAATAAATGCTAAGGGAATAAGTCTTATGAGGTTTTATACCTTATGAATACCATGTTTATTTACTAGGGTAGTGATTTTGGATCATGGCGTATGTTTAGCGTCTTATGAATACAAGCACAGGCTTAATGACTTCTGGGGAAAAATCAAGTCACAAGTTCAATATCCTATGGGGATAAATGATTTTGTGGGTCCTTAAGTGGGAATATTTCCACTTGAATAATGGAGTGTGTACCCCCAAGAAGGATAATTTTACACTTAACGTAAGGTTTTTTACATTTAACCTCAGGGAGGCATCCAACATACCCTATTTAAGATAAAGATATCAAAATCTATGTTGTTCAGTATTGTTGTTTAAAGAAGTGTGATAGGACTGGTCCATGCAGTTTAACATCATGCAGCAGGGACACTCATTTTTTGAAAGGAGTGTTGATGAGGTACGGTGTGGGGATTACACATAGAATATGCTTGTGGTAGGTTTTTATTCCCACAATGGGGGAGCATAGTGTTGGCATTACACAAGGAAGTTTCCAGTTGTGATTGTATCATCCACTAAAAGGGAAGAATTCTGTGGGGGTTATGCATTTAGGTTTCCCTAATGTTGGGGTTTCATCCCTGGTGTGGGAGAGTGTGGAATCCTAGGATGATCATACATAGGGAATCCTATGTTGATCATGTGGGGTAAGGATATAGTTTTACATAATGTTCTTAAGACATTTTCATTTAGTTTAACATCATATGACTAGGATATGGAGTTATAGAGTTTTATGTACTATAGATCAGATATGGTTTCGTCCCACTACTTTTGGGGGATCATGTTAGGGCAGGAATAAAATTCATCATAAAAAATCCCCACTGAGATAGGTGTATAGTTTCTCTCAAATATGCCAACTCAAGGGATTTTGGGACTGCGGGAGTTGGTGCATTAAAACAAAATGTTTGTACATCGATTACATAAATATTTAATGTATTTAAATATGAAATATATTATTACATATATTTTATTGATCTTCATGACTATAATTTAATAAATTCCTGGAGTATTTGTCATATTAATATAGTCATAGGAGTTCCCAGCTATGAGGAGAACTTTGAAGTGCTATGAAAATATTTTGAAATATAGTTATATGGATCAATGATATATTATGATGGGATACATAGTATACAGACCATCAAGTTTGAGTACTCATAAATAGATTATAATTCTTCTCATGAAGTTCTCACTTGGTAATCTCCAAGATGAGAGATTATGAGAACAGACCCGTGAGTAGAAATTCTACATGTTTTGGTGTCATCACAAATTTCTATCTATGAGCATGTGTAATGGTCCTTATACTTTAATATTATCATTAATATGTTTCATGACTCACACACATATATTTTCTAAGGAAAATAATCATGTCATATGTTGGAAGCAAGTAGGGTAGGTTGGGTGTGTCACAAATGACATTTTATTAATGGATAAGTTGAGGAAGGATTTGTCCCTTAAATTTATAGAAGTTGATATCTTAGACCTTTTATTGAAATATTACTATCACCCTAAATTCCATGGTCAGGGTGTCACAAGGAATTTATTTCAGGTAGTCAAAGAATGATGTATCAAGCATATTGTTTGATGATACAGTCATGAAACCTGCTTAATGAGATATTGTGACAAAGGGATTATATTACACTATGAGTGTTCATATGAGGATGTAATCATTGTGACTTTAAGATATTTCTCTTGGATACCTTGACCCATTGCTAGATAGTAATCTTGGAATTTAGGCAAGTCTGCCTCATTCCAATGAGAAAGAATCCTGTAGGGTCACACACTAAGTGATTCTAGTGGTATCAATTAAATTCTATTTGAATTAAATTAAAAGAATAAATATTATTCTCAAGACTGAGGAATAGTTTTATTCAAGTTAAAATGATAGAATAAATGAAATAATTATTTATTCACCAGATTGTGAACAAAATATATTTATTTATTTTATTGAAAATTTAATAATTATTTATTAACATGTTTTTAAATAAAAATATTTATTTAAGAGAATAAAATATTTTATTCAGGTGTTCAATAAATGGAAGAGGGGTTCGAAGGGACCAAGACCATGTTCATTGATAAATTAGTTATTTATAATTCAGTAAATAATATTTATCCAGTTTTCCTAAGAAATATTAATAATACTATTATCATTAGGTGGCATAAGATTTCATTTATGGTTCCATTTTTCATAATTTGAAACACCAGAAATAATGGTGATGTTATTTGTATTATGTGGCATTAGTTTTCTATAATAGTTATCATTGAATTTAATAGTTGTTTCTCAATTTAATATTGTAACTATAACCCCATGTCGATTAATAGGAAAGTACGTCTATTGTGTCAAACTCTAGTGAATTGAGAATTGTTGAGCCAAACATTTTCTCTCTCAAATCCTCTCATCTCTCCCTCTAAATAATGAGAGAATTTTCTCAAGACCAAAGAATGAGCGATCAAGAACGATTGGTTCAAGACATTCGTTCGATTGTGCCAGCACCCATAGAATGAGTGGCATTGATCAGAGACCATTGAAGAATGTTTGGATCACTGCTAGAGAGATTATAATTTGGATCCTCGCAAGAAAAATGAAGGAAATCTGAAAGGGTTATTCTGGACAATCAATGATCGTCAACAAAATAATTATCAATGACCCGGGTATTTAATTTCTTCAAAAATTATTAAAATAATTATAAACATTGTATGAAATATCCTCTTTATCGTATCCAATTATATTCTTCTCTTTGTATAAATATTTTATTTCAATCCCTAGATACTGGCGTTCATCGTCATATTGATCCTGGATTGGTCATCGATTATGGAAAAAGAAAATTTGGGCCCTTCTAACTACCACATTTTCGCTGCATTCAGATCCTTCAAGTGGTATCAGATCGGGGTCAACATCTTTTATAATTATATAACTAATTTTTTAATGATTAATGCTTTAATAATTTAGTTTTTTAATTCCTATTTAATTGTTCTTGAAATATGAATTTCGAAATCTATTCCTTCCCATTTTTTACTCACAAATCAAATATAAATGAATGATTTTTTTATTGAAATTAAATCAAATATATCATCTAGAGGCACAGACGAACCTGTCCAGGTAACATGATAGTTCACCCCATGTATATGGAGTTACACACCATGTACTCTACCATACACGCTGTGTAATCTAGATTACAGACAGTTTGTTTGTGTTCAGTGCATCTGGAGTTATTCATTAGTTACTCTAGTCATGTGCATTAATGACATGTGGTGTAGTTAATTATTACACCATTTGTTGACCAAGATAGACTAGCATAAAGTCAGATAGATTACAGGCCGTGTGGCACACTATACATGGCGTATTCTCCCTTCGGGTAAATGACCAAATTCAGTATCCCAGCCATGGCTAATCCAACCATTAACAATGTAACCTAGAGACAACATAACATGTCTCCCACTAGACACATCCTGTACTCCAAGATTTATGAAGTATGCTTCACACGACGAGTCCCTAGGCATGTATATCGGATAAGATGGGGAAGTCAGTACACTCCATTTAGTCATAACTACATGCCATCTAATTTACTAAATTACGCAAAATTAAATCTTTACTGTTTTTGTAATGTTCAGAATTACATATCATGTTGATTTGAATGCATGTTCACCATATTACCTCTAACGTTATGGATGGTAATATCAGGGAAATTTATAAAGGTATTAAGATAAAAGGATTTATTTATTAAAGATAATAATTAATCTATTCAAGTGTGATTTATCTTAATAAAAATAGTTAAATAATTTACTGCTATTAAATTCATAATTTTTTGTCTGTATGTGGATGATCATGAGCTAGACCATACCTTTGTATGTAATTGGTTTCCATTTAATTCATTTTAAATTAAATTATTGACATGCATTCCATATATCTTCATTAATATGTAGGGTCTTTATACCCATTGTTTCTTTTATGTAAACCCCATTTTTACCCATCGCCTGCCTATGAGTTAAAAGGAATATGTAATAGATGGAGGTCCCAAGCTTGCGGAGGCAGTTCAAGTAAGGAGTGGAGGTGAAACCAATCTAAGGAGATACAAAGGTAGATAGGTGGAATGTTTTGAACATGAAGCATAAATAGTTCAAGGTGTTTCTCCCATAGGTCAGTAGTTAGTTATCAACTACTAAATAAACTACCCATTATAAGAGCTCATGATCATTCCCTTTACTTTATTTTATTTATGTTGGTTGCATTGTTTTTCATTATATGTGTATTGTCGTGACTACATATTTAATGAATTAATAAGAATGCAAGATGGAACTAAAATAAACCAATATTATGCCTAAATTTTATCAATATATGTTTAATCACATAAGTAAGTTCCACTTAATATTAACAAGCATGTGATAAATACAATAAGGCATTTTACGTATAAGTGATAAAAATACCTTAATAAAATATTTACACAGACTAAACATTATGTTACATCATTAATGGAAAGACTCAATAAAACAATGTGTTTAACCAACCATTTTTGGGGAATTTACTTTGATACAGGATGCCCTTATGAAATTTCCAAGTTGACTTAACCATATTTCATCAATAGGAGTAACCCTATCTATACATGGTGTAATAATGGAGGCAAGTGTTGAGGAAATAAAAGTTAGGATTTCAGGATAATGGAGTCCACTCAACGATTCAAGGAGTTTCAATCCCAAAGATAGTAAAGACCTTCCTACCTAAATACCTTCAAATATCTTGAACAACTATTATTGGTGTGATGCGAAGGGGAATATGGATCCTAGAAATTAGAATGTCAAATAAACTAGATACTCTGAGTTCAATGGTGAGGGTCGTTGGGACTTGATAAAATAGTGGGAGGCTTAATAAAATTAATTTATTATTTATATTAAAATGTAATAAATAAATTACTAATTATCTTCTCATTTAATTGTAAAATAAAAATGACAAACTTGTCAAACACACTATCTCTGTGATCAATACTAGATAAAAAAATCATCACCGGCAATAACTTCTAGGAATGGTTTAGATACCTTTGGGTCATTCTACTCCATGAAAATAAATCTTACGTGTTGGAGTCCTCATTACCTAATTCGTTGGCCCAAGAGGTGAGTGATGAAGAGTTCCTAGTCTATGAAAACATATAAACGATGTGGTTGACATTAAATGTTTGATGTTATCATAAATGTCAAGTTAACTCATGAAGTCTCACAAAAAAATGGATGCCTATAGCATGAATGACCAAAACCATGGTCATTACTTGGAGAGATAAGGGCATAAATGGTTTGAGATCACCAAGGCTTTCAGAGTAATCTTTTAGAGGGTTCCCAAGATATGCATCACATAGTCAATCTCATTTGATACATTGCGCGTTTGGAGGTTCTAGGTTTTAAAATAACTGAAAAAATAGGTACCAATATCATTCTCGCATCACTCCCTTAGATATTCTCTAGTTTTATTGTGAATTTTATATGAAAAACATTGAGAAGTCTCTACCAAATCTTCTTATCCTCCTTCACCAAGTGGAAAAATACATGAAGCGTGAAAAGCCTTCTGTCCTTATTTTAAATAAGAGGAAAGGGACGAAAAGGGGAATTAATCCCAAATCTTCTTCATGACCTTACAAGAAAATGAATATCAAAAGTGATTGAAGGAAAGAGGAATCTGTTTGTTTCACAAGGGCCACTGGAAGAAAAATTGTACCCAGCTATAGAAAAAAGGGGAAGTTTTAAGTGTGTTTGTTATCGAGTGCAATTTATTTGTTTCTACAAATTTGTTATTAGATACATCATGTGGTGCTCAAATATGTATCTAAATAAAAGAGCCAAGTAGATTCAAACAAAATTGACTAAGGGGAGGTAGATCTATGATAAGCCAAAAGAGCTAGACTTGCTACTGTAGCTGTCGGGAACTACCACCTCACATTGCTGACTGGGATGATCTTGCTATTAAATGGTTGTTATTATGTGCCTTATGTAACCAAAAACATTATTTCTGTAACTATACTAGATACATATGGATTTATTTATGTTTTGAAATGAATGTTTCTTATTTAATAAAGATATCATTTTTCTTGGTAAGGAATATTTATATAACGGTCTTTACGAGTTTAATTAGACAAAACAAGTAATGGAAATCGATAATGAAACAACTTCACATCACTCATACCACAACCAACTTTGAAATCACTTTCTAGGTTATGTAAATGAGAAATTATTGGCAAAGATACATCAATATGGATATTTAGATTCTCTTGAACTAAAACCACTTGGTGTATGTCATGCATTTTTTACAAGGAAAAATGACCAAATGCACTATTAGGGGGAAAGGTGAAAGTGCCAAAGAGCATATTAAATTGGTTCATAGTGATGTGTGTGGACCATTTCTAGTTAAAGTAATGAGTGGGTACTCATACATTATAAATTTTAATGAGGATTTTAGTAGATATGGATATATCTACATAATGACATATAAGTCGGATTGTTTTGATAAGTTTAAAGAAAACAAGAATGAAGTAGAGAACCAGATTGGTTAGAAGATTAATAAACTCCTCTTAGATAAAGGTAGAGAATATCTTAATTAAGACTTCACTGATTATTTATGGTAGTCTTGGATCCTATCCCAACTCACTCCTCCTTACACACCCAATTGGAATGGTGTAAGAAAAAGGAGAAACCACACCTTATTGGACATGTTGAGATCAATTATGAGTCATGAAAGTCTTACATTTTCCTTTTGGGGATATGCGTTACAAATAGTGGCACATATACTAAACCAAGTACCAACTAAATAGACAAATGTTATTTCATACAATCTTTGTATTGGAATAAAATCCATGTTATCGAATTTACATTTGTGGGGAATATAAGTGTTTATTATGGTCTCTTTAGGTTACAAACTCTCACCCTGAGGAACAAAGTGCACCTTTATTGCATACACTAAGAAAACAAGTAAATATTACCTATAAGACCCCTCATATAAAAAGGATATAGTGGAAAGACACACCAAATTCCTTGAGAGGAATTAAATCTCTAAAAGAAATAGTGGGAGTGAGATAGACTTTGATTAATTCAAGGCCCAAGGTACATAATAGTTGTTACAGGAGAAGATTCTATAAAGCCTCATGGAAGAAATATCTATTATAGATACACAAGTACTGCATAGGAGTACAAGAGATGTTAGAGAATCAGAATGGTACAATTTTCAAGTTATCAAGGATGGTGACTAATTATTAGTTGATAATAATTATTCGATAACCTACAAGTACAAGGATGTTTCCATGTGGAAAGAATCCATGAATTATGAAATAGATTCCATGTAATAAAACCAAGTCTAGATTTTGGTAAATCCCTTAGTTGATGTAAATCTTATTGGTTGAAAATGGGTATTTAATAATATAATTGACATGGAAGGACATGTCAGTACCTTTAACACACGACCGGTTGAAAAATGGTTTAAATAGTACCGAGGAATTGACTACGACAAAACATTTTCACCACTTTCAATGTTGAAATCCATCAGAATTCTATTGGTCAATACTGCTTACCATAACTATGAGATTTGGAAAATGGATTTCAAAACAACCTTCCTTAACGGGGGACATTCATAAATATGTCTATATGACACAACTTGAAGGGTTTGTGACTCCAAAGGGTTCCAATAAGATATGAAAGTATCAAAAATTCATTTATATATTTAACCAAAAATCTAGGTCATGGATCTTTTTTTTTGAGGAATTCATAATGGAATTCAGTTTTATAAAGAACAAATGTGAGCCTTATGTCTACAAATAGTTTAGTGATAGTTTAGTCATTTTCCTAATAGTATATGTTAATGACATATTACTTATTAGAAATGGAATACCAGTCTAACAGTCTATTAAGGCATGGTTCAATAAATGCTTCTCTATGAAGGACCTGGGCGAGGCAGTATATATTACGGGGATCAAGATCCAAGAGATAGATCCAAGAGATTACTAGGACTTCATCAAAGTACATACAATGATAAGATACTAAAGATATTTAGTATGGAACAATCCAAGAGGAGATTGTTGCCAGCATTCACGTGGAATTCTTTTTTCTAGGAAAACATGTCCTCAAATTCATGAGTAAAGAATGATAATGGAAAGGATTCCATACGTATCATCTATTGGTTTAGTCATGTATGTTATACTATTTACTAGGCTAGATTTCACCTACAAATTGGGTGTGATAGGAACATATCAAGCTGATCCAGGTGACTGGCATTGGATGGAATTCAAGACCATCCTTAAGTATCAAAGGCATACTAAGGATATGTTCATTGTTTATGGAGGATATTAGGAACTCTTCATCGAATAATATAAAGTATCTAGTTCCCAAACTGATCAAGATGACAAGAAGTCATGAATGAGATACATCTACACGTTGAATGAAGTTTTTGTGAGTTGGAAGATCTCAAATCAAGGTGTGGTCATTGATTCTATAGTAGAGTCTAAGTATTTTTCTTCTTTTGAGGTATCTAAAGAAGGAGTTTGGATGAGTAGCTTCATCAATGAGTTGGATGTGGTACCTAGCATTAAATATCACATCACAATTTATTTTGATATTACTGAATTGATGGCTCTTAAAAAATATCAAAGGTCACATCAACGGATGAAGTACATACTACGGAAGTATCATCTCTTGAAGTATTTATCTTAGAGAGGTGAATTTGCAGTTATAATTACTCCCATGGAAGAAAATATGGTGGATCCATTGACTAAAGCCTTGACTCAAAAGAAACATGATCATCATGTGAGGTCTAGCGAACTCAAAGTTGTAGTCTGTTGGATCTAGTCTAAGTGGGAATTTTTTGGTGTTTTTTTCCTAGAACCAACTATTTGTACATTGATTACATAAATATTTAATGTATTTATATATTAAACATCTTATTATATATTTTTCATTGTTTAACAAGAATATAATGTAATAATGTTCTAGAGTATTTGTCACATTAATAAGGTCATAGCAGTTCGCTTCCATGATGAGTTCCTTGAAGTACTATAAAAATATTCTTAAATATAATTTTGTGGTTGGATTACATACTATGATGAGACACATAATATCTAGAATTTCATGTTCAAGTACTCATAAGAAGATGAGACTTTTTCTCATGAATTTAGCACTTGGTAATCTCTAAGATAAGAGATTATGGGAACAGACCCACCAGTAGGAATTCATCATGTTTTGGTGTCATCATATATTCCTATTTTCGAGTGTGTATAATGGTCCTTATACTTTAATGTTATCATTAATATGTGTCATGACTCATGAAATTAGATATTATGGAATAAAATGGTCATGACATATGCTGGAGGGATATAGGATATGTTGGGTGCATCACGAATGACATGTTATTAATGGATAAGTTGAGGAAGGATTTTTCACTTCTATTTATGGAACTGCATATCTCAAATATTTTATTGAAATATAATTTTATCCCTATATTCCATGGACATGGTTTAACAATGAGTTTATTTTAGGTATTTAAAGAACAAAATATCAAGTATTTAGGTTGATGAAACTCATAGAAAACATACTTGATGAGATATTGAGAGAAAGGGATTATATTACACAGTGAGTGTTCATGTGTGGATTTCATCGTTGTGACTTTAATTTCCTTCTCTTATGCACCTTAACACGTTGCTATAATAAAATATTGGACTTTTGGGAAGCTCATCGAATTCCAATGAGAAAGACTCCAAGATGGTCAAACACTAGGTGTTTATAGGGGTCTTGATTAAATTATATTTAAATATAATAAATGGAATAAATATTATTCTTAAGACCTAGAAATAATTTTTTTTAAGTTAAAATTATCACATAAATTAAATAAATATTTCTTCACTGGATTGTGAATAAAATTTATTTATTTATTTTATTTAATATTTAATAAATATTTATTTACTATTTTGTAAATAAATATATTTATTTAATAGAATAATATATTTTATTTGGGTGTTCGATAAATGGAAGAGGAGTTCGAATAGACCAACACAATGTCTTTTGAAAAAGTAATTGTTTACATGTCGGTAGATGATCTTTATCTAGTTCGTGGAAGAAATAATAATACTATTATTATCATTATGTGGAATGGGATTTCATTTATGGTTCCATTTTCACAAGTCATCACACCACAAATAATTGTGATGTTGTTGTTATTATGTGGCATGTGTTATCTATAATAGTTATAATTGCATTTAATTGTTGTTTCACAATTAATTATTGCAACTGAATCCCCATGTCGATTAACAGTCATGTACGTCTATTGTTCTAAATTCCAGTGAATTGATAATTTTTCAGCCAAACAATTTCTCTCTCGACTCCTCTCGTATCTCCATCTTAGGACGAGATAAGTTCTTCAATATTGAATAACGAGCGATCAAGAAAGATTGATGGAAGACATGTGTTCTTCCATGCTAGCACCGGGAGAATGATTGGTGTTGATCGTAGACCATTAGAGAATGTGTGCATCACTTATACAGGGATTCTACTTTGGATCCTCTCAAGAATAATAAATTCAATCTATAAGGGTCATTCTTAATGATCAATGATCCTCAATGAAGAAAGTATCGAAGACCCAGGTACTTAATTTCTTTAGAAATTATTAAATTAATTATAATCCTGATGAAAAATATCCTCTTTCTTAGGTCTATTGTTTTTCTTATATTTTTATTAATAATTGATTTCAATCCATGTATACTATCATTCATCATCATATTGATCTTGGATTGGTCATCGATTACGAAAAAAGTAAATTTGGGCCCTCCTAACCACCACGTTTCCGCTGCATTCAGATCCTTCAGTAACCACCATGCATGCCCCTGTAGAAGATACATGGAATTGGGACTACCATGGAGGAGTGGAAATTAGGAGGCCTGATGTTAGGGTGTTTATTATTAGGAGAAATAATCATTAGGGTACTTATGCATTGGAGAAACAGGTTGGGTAATAGCTGCATTGTAAGTATAGGGGGTGTCATATTTTGGAAAAAAGAGTTATTGCTTGCAAATTTATTGTATCTCACACAAGTAGAGTGTTGTGATCTATTTTCTCTAGAATAATTACAACTCATGTATTTTGAGGGAATATTTTTGTGAAATATTTGGAAATTCATGTAGATTAGGGTTGTGTAAAGGTAACTTCTCTAGCAAGAACCCGACCAGCTTTAGGAGAAGTTGTGTAAAAATCACTCCACTAAAGGCCAAGTTATGTTGGATCCATGAGAGTTACATGATATTATGACTTCATATTCTGAAAATATAGCCTCCAAGATAGGGGTTATGTTCTATTTATAGCTAAAATATTTGATTGGGTCTCACAACTTCACTATGACATGAAATAGGGTTTCACACTTCTTAGTCTTCTACTATTTGGAATTGGTTGTGAAACTTCCTCAATGTGATTTCATCATTTCACACAACTATTTGGTCACAATAATGGAATTCTTCCATACTATAATCCATTTTGTCATGCATGTACCTTGGAAATTATTTCAGACTCTGGGGATCTTTGGAACTCAGCGTCATCTTTGGCACGCAGTTCCTTTACATGTTGAACCATATATTTGAATGCAACCACTGAAACTTGTATCAAACCTACTCCTTGGTCTCGAAATAATCATTTAGGGTGGGCTTCATGTTTAATTTTTCTATAACTATCTATTTGTATTAAAAGAAAAGTTATTAGTTCTAACATATTGGAAGTTTTTTATGTGTATGGATAGGTTGGATGAAAAGGGGTGATTATTTATTTTATCAATTTTCCTAGGTCAATAAAGAGAATACTATTAGAGAATTTCAGTCATATCAACTCAATTAATGTCCCCCGTGAATGGTGGATATTGTTTCTATAATATTATTTGATATAACTCTCTATAAAATTGAGGGGGAACCATCACATGTGTATTTTGATCATTGAGTTTAGTGATCTATATGGTTCCCAAGTCATAATGATTGTAAAATTGTTGTATCTTCTAGGGAATATTAATAAACATGTAGTAATTTTGTTCCATGGATGTAATTCCTAATTTCCAAAACACATAAAATAAAATTTTAATTTCCCTTACTATTTTCTTACTTTTTTATAAGAATTTGTTTTTAAAATATTGGTATAATTATTATGGTGAATTATTGTTTGGTTAGATTCCTAAGTTTTAGTATATTAAGCTTGGTGGAGGATTCTTTATACTACATGTGACATCTATAAGTTTATCTCTCTTTGGATCCAATGATACTTGTTTGGGTGATATAGAATCTAGGGTTTTCATGGATTATCATTTTCTTCTCCCAAAAAAGTGGTATCAAAGGTCTAGTTCAAAACATGGAAAAATTCACTACATACATAGGTAATTTAAATCAGTATTTTCATGGTGTTATTTTATTTTCAGCATGATTTTACTATTAGTGGAAGTTATAGGATAAAATTATGTTAGGATCCATGTTAATAAGTTCAATAGAATATAATTTGGTTATTATACGATAAAAATGAATGAATACCTCATCCCAAAGGACCTGGATGTTCTATTCAATTGAATTAAACCATAAATGATTGAAAATGTTGAATAGGAATGGATAGATTGTATGACACATGAACTGATTAGGATATATTTTTAAAGGAATATTTCTATCATTATCTTTAAAAATAAACCAACAACCGAGCTAATAAAGGACATTCCATACCTATAATATAAACCTAATACTTTGAATAAATAATTCATGATATAGAGGTTGTTTTCATGATGTTATTTGAAAAAAATATCAATATCGGACCATGATAATGACTCTAACATGATTTGGATCTAGTTTGAGTCAATGAACAAAATTTTAAAAAAAATTGTTGGCTACTTATTTTTCTTTCATCACTTAACCAGAGATTTGGTAGGTGATAGTAACTATTATTAGTAAATCTTACAGAAAAACTCACTTTATATTTGATAATGTTAGGAACTTATTTCGTAATGAGGATCTAAGATGAAAGTCTGTTCAAGAACCTTCTAGAAATTAATTTATTTCAAAAGTTATAGAATGTTAACTCAATCAAAATAAATATCAAAATAAAGTAGAAGATAAATCTAGAGACATGAGTAGTAACAAACAAACCTTGGTTAACTTGACATGTCACCCAACGTGGTTTACTAATAGCCAAACGGGCATTCTTGATACCCATAAGCTCCAAACTGGTGCCTATAAATCACAAAAACACCATTGGAAATTATTTTTTCCTCAAATAAGAGTAAAATGATAGTAGACTATTTTCTAAAATTCTATATTATACTATCCTTAAATTATATATCCATGAAATTTCAAGAATAACAAAAAAACAAACATCCCAAATGTGTCATAACCAACAAAACTGATTCAACCTGTTTTCATAAATATTTCATATTTTTAATAAATAATTAAATACATAAATACACAATCAAATACAATAAAAAAACATAAACTAGTAATAAAATTGGTCATCTTATCCAACATAATTATTACCAAAAATATAAAAAATTTGGGCCACTTTTAAAGAACACTCTATGAAATCTCTAGTTTCTAACCACCTCCTAACACATATGACGTCATCCATAGAAACAAAACATGATTAGTTTTGAAAAACCTGGAACTTTTAATATATAGGTGTGATCTAACATCCCATTAGGTCACCACTTACCAAATATAAGCAATTTATTCATAATTAAATTTATAAATGGTACTTTAAAAATAAAACAAAAAAGTTGTATTTTCAAACACAAGCATGTAAAAAAAATATCAAGTCTTTAACATCTTTAAAAAACATTCCACTAATTTTCTTTAAATGAAAACAAGAACTGTGTAATCCATTTTGATACCAAATTCTTATTTTGAAATTCAATTTAAAAACCCAAAATTATATTCTTTAATCCAAAATGGGTTTTCCCAGTATCTTTAAAAACATTTACAAAGAAAATGGACCAAAAACAAGTGTATAACATATAGATGGTGTTCACCACAAGTCCAAATATATACAATGGGTAATAACAGTATAAGGGTTCCAAAAAAATAAAATCAATGGGAATATATACTCTAACATAAGATAGATATCATAAACCACTAATCAAGAAACAAATTTGTCATGGTCCCAAACCTGTATCATAAACGTGAGATGCATCTAGCTTTATTATTTTCTATGGACCAACTATTGGTACATGATAAGTCATAAAATTAGTAATTTATTGGAATAGTCCTCACCAGCCTCATAATTAATGGTATTACGATCCTAGAACATGTTCCAAGAATGACTAGACGGATGTTAGTAGTGTGTGAACAAACTACTGTAGTATAAATATTAATCTCCTACTTAGAACCCAGGTTCCCCTGACCAAAAGAAAAGTATAAGTGAGTGAATATACTGAAAATGATCAATAAAAAAAGAATAAAAAATAACTCTCACTCACATTAATTACCATCAAAAGGAATATCATTATACACTTTACACAACCATAGAATGAATAATCACATTCCCTAAAAAAGGAGAAACAAAAATCACCTATTGATAAACAACCCATAAAAGGGGTAAAAATATCAAGAGTATAATCAAGAGGGTTTCTAATCCATTAAAAAATATTCTTTATAAATATATAACTTTTATTTTACCATAAAAATATATATTTGTATGTTAATCCCTTTTCCATTTCATAAAACCCAACTTTATACTTCTTAATGAAATATCCCAAAACCATGCACATCATTTTCATTTCAAAGCCCCCCTTTTAAAAAAAAGTATATTCTTATTTAAAATCCAAAAAAATCCAAGGTATCTCATTTCAATCAAAGAAATTTTTAGATAATCATAAGGCATTTTTACAATGTATATAACAAATACGCTCATTTAATCAAAATTTGAAATTCACCAAAGGAACCCTTTTTTAATTATTTCGAGGTAAAAACCTCATCATAAAACAAATACCTCTTCCAAACCTTATGTTAAATACCTAAAAACCAAACACAATTAAAAACTAATACACACCATCACAACTATTTCAATAAAATCACACATAAATTTCATAAATACATGAAACATAAAAAAGAATCCATTTTAAACATGAAAACATGATGTTTAAAAAAGAAACCCTAAATGAAAAGCCTAAAATTTATATAAATTATTTAAAAACTTCACCAGGATGTCCCAACTAATCATAAATTTGATAAATAAATATTTAAAAAGACATAATCACACTTTGAATTCCATAATTAAATAATTACATAGAAATTCCTTCTTTTAGTTAGCGGAAACCATGTGGAAACCTATTGAAATGAGTCACCTTCAATAACAAGAACCTAAATAAAGATGGGGACAATTTCTATAGATCCTAAACACAAAAATTCAAAACATTATGTCTATATTTAACCCTAAATAATCAAATAGGGAATCTGGGGTTTACAATAAGAACCAAAACTAAGAGCAAATAGGGAATATTGGGAGAAATATTAGAAGGATAGAAGATCCACCTTGAAATAGATTGTAAAAGTGAAGGGATCTGATCAAAGAGGGAAGAAGTTTGGATCTCTCCCATGGGATCCATGGAATCATCCAAGTCATATTAGAGAAGATAGGGGTAATCCCCATTGAATTTCTAATGCATAAAAATATGAAACCACAAAAACATAAAAACATGGGTAGACCACACAGTTCTGTAAACCATGTTCCAACCATATGGGAGTACCCCTACACATAAACCGCAGAACATGGTTCCCTCAAAAGATCTACATTGTTAAAATAGCTATGTGGATACAGTGTAAAACTCCACTATCTCATGATAGTTTCAACCCCATGGGCATCGCATGATTACAACTAATTATGTGGTTAAATCATGAAACAACCAAAAAACCTCCAAAATTACAAATTTCTATTCTGAAAAGACATTGAGACCAGTGATGATGTAAGATAACATAAAATAATAGAAATTAGAAACTAAAATAACATTTCTTTGTAACAATTATCCCCACCATGAAACTTTATACACCCTTGAATTCAATGGATACAAACTAGAGATGATAAAAAAATATCTAGAAAGGATCAAACCAATAAAGAACCTATAAACATGATCTAACCTCATATCCTAACAACCAAGAACCAAAAAATAATAAATCGATCATCCATAAAAAATTTCCATTCATCTGAAAATGAAATCAATAAAAATAACTCAAAACTAGAAGTCCTAATAAAGAATGTTAAACAATTATAGTCTCCCCATCATTTATAATTCCTCTAACATGGTTGCACCAAAGAAAATTACTGACATATAAATCCTCAAAATAGATAAGTAAACACAAGTTAAAATCAATATCAACCCCCAAGAACTTATAAATAAAATAAGGAATAAAAAATCAGAAGAATCATCAAATATTGAAATTTTCCTTAAAACATCTCACAATACACATGGATAACCTAAGGTCACAAACTGAATCACATTCATGTGGAGGATCCAAAATTTTCCAATCCAAACACTGGCCAACTATCAATCAAAACTGGGGATTCAACCACCTTAGTTATCGAATCATGTACCCTAGAACGTTTCTCATGTTGAACCAATGAGCATATTGAAATATCAACACCAAAAAATAATAAAAATCATAAATATGAAGGGAGTTTCACCCAAATAAAAAGGTACAATAAAACCAACTCTCTCGCATATAACCACAAAAGAATAAGGAATTATTGGAAAAAACATTCAAATCCATCAAAAAAGGATATTAAACAAAATAATCATCCACTATATTCCAAAAAACAAAATCTAAATCTCTAAAAAAACTCATACCAAATTACAACCAACAACCAAAAAGGTCTAAAAACAAACCCATATTCATAAACTAGATCAAACTTGAGACCTCTTCTGAAAACACAAATTATATTTCTTATGAAGATAAAATAATTACCACAATAGAGGAGAACTCTTTGAGATTTAAAATAGATAAATTATAATTCACAGTTACCCATGGAAGAATAACATGAAGGGCCACTTTTTATATTATAATTAACCCTCAATTCTAATCAAGGATAATCTTAATTTAATTCTATACACACCAGGTTACTCTCATTTCTATCTGATGAGACCAAGGAATCACCCATCACTGTTTTCTTAAACTAGTCAGTATCCACCTAAATATACTACTTGATAGCCACCTAAAAATATTCCATGTCATAAGAAACTATAACTGAAAGAAAATTTAGGTAAAACCACTTCCAAAGAAACCCAATTTCTCAAAATCACTAACAACTAGATATAATAAAAATATAACCAAATCTTAGAAGTAATGTATGTACTCCTTAATCGATCATGCAACCTAATGAAGGATCAAAAACTCAGTTGAACTGTCCACTATTAGAATATATTGAAAGAACCACCAGATAAACATTGTCTTGAATAAATCCAAAGACATACATTTATATAGCTGAGGAGGTACCGTTGACTCCCACCGCACTTGACTAGAACAGAGAAATAAGCTCATGAAAACTCTCTAGTTAAAACCATTCTCCATAACCAGGGGAAAGGAAACATAATAAGGTGAGAGAAAAGATGCTCAGTAACGGTAAACATGGGAGATATCAGTAGATGGTCATATAAAATCATAATATAAAAATAAGGGTATGCGATTATGGCTATAAGTTCCAATGTTTATAACCAATGTTTCAAATATCATAAAAATGATTCATGGAATAAAGCTTTATCATTTAAAAGTAAAGATTTATAATAGTTATAATTCATTATAAATCAATAATAAACCATAAGTTCATGTTTTAAAAGTGTGTCACCATGATAAGTTTAAAAACCAATTCATACATCATGGTTAATTATAGAGACCATAAAATATTAATGGATCAGCATCAATACATGTTTCCCATATCATAACATATTAGGCATAATCAACTATTTACAATAGTATATCAATAACATTGATTTTTTTCCATAGTGGATCAAGCACATCAAATAGTTTCCCACAGTGTATCAATCACATCAATTTGTATCCCATATTTATCTCATGAGATATAATCCACTACCCAATGCATTGGAGGGATATATAATTATAGTAATACTTATCACATAATAAAAACCATACATATATGTTTCATAAGATCACTAAATATTCATAATATCATTATATCAAAAATATATGAAAATAAAATGGGTTTCATAAACATTTCATCAAATCATCATAATACAACCCAAGGAAAATAAATGGGTTTCATAAGCATCACATCATAAATTATAATAGACTATCCATATAAAGAATATGGATGGAACTATTGTATCATATCCCAATTAAAACATTATAAAATACAAATTTTGTGGTCATTGATGAATATTAATTCCATAAAAATATCATCAAAACATTCTTGAGGTAAATAACTTTTCCACTTTAAAAAAATTTATAAAACTAAAAAATTGAAATATATTGATAAAATAACATTAATTTAAAAATAACCATAAAAAAATAGAAGGTAAACTTAAAATAGGTAAGCGCTCATGACTATGTGAAATTCAATTCATGTTGTATATATTAAAACAATTATTTCTTTCATATTTTCAGTAAAAAGGACAAAAGTACCTTATTCAGAAAACGATCAGAAGATGACATTAAAACCATTTTGCAAAAATAAAAAACATGGTATATATTTTCTTTAATAAATCATTTTATATTATTAATGCATTTCTTTAAACATTTTTAGAAAACATGGACCTCAAAGAGAGTGGATTTTTTAATGAATAGAGAAATAAAGCCGATTTTTCTTAAAAACATCATGTTGGTCTCTTTAGTTCTTAAAGAATGAAAATTAAAAAAACAAGAATTCCACATAAATAACAATAATATAATAACATTTATGATATTATACAGAGTTATATCAATTAATTTATCAATTATAAGTATAATACAAAATAATCCTGATTAACAATCCGATTATAACATAAATCCTTTACCAATTTGGTAACTTTTGATTCATAATCCAAATGAAATAAATAAAATTATATGGATATGTAAATCATCATAATTATCAAAATAATTATCATAAAATAAATTAATAGTCATTATATACACCACATAGAAGAAAAAGCAGGTGAATATGGCATGGGTCTCACAAAAATAAATGTGTGCCGAAAATCCCTTACCTCGGGTCTCAATTCAATTTTATGTGTATGAAACTGATATATAAAAAATATAGGCTTATTATAAATATTTTAAATAATCATAATCATACATATAATACCATTTTTTAATTATATTTACTCCTTTATCACCCATTTATTAACAATTCTATATTAAAATAATTATTCCTGGTCATAACTACTTTGTTCTTCATTTATGTTTTGATTCGGTGGTATTGGTCCCTGTAATTTGATCATGGTTATATAATATCAAGAGTTTAAATCATGATATAAATATCATATATATTAATTATATACATATTTAGATTCATTCCTGAAATTAGAGATAGAAACATGAATTACATCGTTCATGGACACAGTATGTTGTATGTACGCATGAACGTTGTTTCCATTTTTTAACAGATGGAACAAAAGAGATATAAAATATAATTCACTATTACAGAATAATTTTAATATCATATATATCATATATATATATATATACTATATTATTGGGGGTATGATTATATTTAAACACACACACACCACACACACAGACCAGAAAGATGGTAGTCCACATGTAAACATAAGCGACAATATCGTTTTCAAATGGACTGGAAGGTAAGATGGTATGTGTGATATGATAATTATAGAAGTATAATTATTTCATAAACATCATATATATAAATTTAATCTATCAATATATCCATCTAATATAGGTTGTGATGGATAACTAATTGCATCGATTCTTGAGGCGGTTGCCCGCCGTACACACGATCGACGGTTTCATTTCTCATTTGATTGAATATGAGATAAATATAGGTTATTCCATTAAAATAAGAACATATTAGTATATGGAATAAAATTATATTATTATATCATCATATTTTATGAATATTTTAATGAGGTAGAAGAATAAATAAAATGAAAATTTTCTGTTATCAATGATATCTCTTCTTTGGACAACCTCTTTAGGTTTATATATAAAGCCTTATTATGAGGGTTTTATAATAAAAAAAGTCATGTAGGAAAAGTTTAGGGAAGTTACTTAGGTATTAGGGTCTTAATTTTTTTACCAAAATTATTTTTAAGTGTGAATAAAGGAGGCTAAGAGGTACCCATTTTTAACTAAATATAAGGGAACTTTTGGATTTTCATAAAAGATTAACATATAAAATGGTCATTCCTGAGAAAAATGATTCAAAATGACCATAGGTTATAAGATAATGTATAATTTTGAGGAAATACCATGAAATAATAAGATTTTTATAATTTCATATTAGTTTTTTACCCTTATCTATTTGTTTTAACATGCATTAACCATTTTTTACCTTTATCGTGATATCAATATTTTTACACTTTAGGGCCAATATAGATACTATAAGAAAATTTTTACAATAAATGGATCATGGTTGATATTTTCAACCATACATAAATCAATTGGCTGAAGATATGTTTTCATAAATTTTAAATCATTTAATAAATTATTATTTTTTATAAAATATCAATAATGTTATTTTTGGAACTATTCATTTAATTTGACTTTGAAAAAAACCTAAAAGAAATTTAATTTGAATATAATACTTTAACACATCAATAATATTTTATATTTATCAATAAAATCATATAAATAATACTCTATTCAATTTATATTAATTTTAATGTTTTTATCATCATTTATATTATTTTTCCATTAATTGAATAAATATTGTGTCAGTGTTGCATAATCATTTACGGTGATTATATAATCACAAAAAAAATTAAAAAATTACAATCATGAAAAAAATTAAATTATTATAATCATAAAAATTAATATTCACTAACAACTTTATTTTTCCCCTTATGAAAATATAACAAATATTTAAAAGAAAGTGGGTGACATTTTTGTCTTTTTCCTTACATAAAATATAATATAGGTGATTTTCATCAAAAATATACAAATAAACAATTAAATTAGGATCCTAAGATGATAAGTGTAAAAACAATAAAAAAATATTATCAAATATGAAAACTTTCAGCCTTATCACTTAGTTTTAACATATGTTAACTTGATTTACCCTTTTAATATTGTGATAAATTTGTAATGTTTTTTGTATTCATTATGACCAAAAATGAAGTTGAACTTATTAAATAAAATAAATTTTCTAATTAAAAATATGGAATCCTTTTTACTAAATTTAATCTACATAAGTGGCATAAATTCACGGTGTAAGTTTTCAGTAAAGGGCGAAGAAAAGTGGTTGTTTAGGAAAATGCATTTTTTTCAAATAAAAGATAATTTTACATTAACTTTATGAATATTAATAATCATTATATTAATTTTAATTAATATATATATATATATTATATAAATTTCATTTAAAAAACTCCTCATTAGGGTTTATTTTAATTAATTAAAATGAAAAAAAAATGTGCAATTAAAAAAAGTTTTCTAAAAAAAATGTGTTTTCCAGCATAAAAAAAGATTTAGAAAAATATCATGAAAATTGATTATCAAAATGAAATTAATTATACTATTATAAATAAAATTTATAATATTTCAATTTAATAAAAAATAAAAAATATAATCCGACTTAAAATTACTTTATTTAATGAAAATAAATGAGAGTTTTAAATAAATCCGTATTTTTCACTCTTCACTAAAAAGTCAATATTATCATAAAAATCAAAAAAATCACCCTAAGTTAATTTTGATATGATGATTTAGAAAATAAATTTAATTTTTTAAAATAAAAAGTATAAAATTGGTAGATATTAATTATATTATTTCCTCAAAAAAATTATTAAAAAAACCACTTTTAAGAAAAAATGAATTTTTAGAAATATAATGACCTTACTAAAAATTTAGTACTTACTTTTTAATATATTTTCTTCATCTAAATCCTTTTTACAGAAATTTAAAAATATGATTATTATTTTTCATTACACAAATTTTAATGGCTAGGTCATAAAGTTTATGTTTAAAAAATAATATTTATTGTGGTTCATTTAAGCTCGATGTTTTGTATAAAGAAATCTACCAAGGAAATAAATTTTATTTAAAGTGAAATATATTCTTAAATTGTAGGGTGTTACATATGGAACATTAATTCCACACTAATAAAATAAATTTTTCTTTTTAAATCACCAACTTAAATAAATAAATTTTGAAAACACACTCCATTAAGGAATGCACTTTAAAAACAACCCCAAAATCCCTTTCTAAAACAAACCATCCTTGGTGGAACCCTCATGAGAAAAAAAAAAGAATATAAAAAAACTCCATTTAAAATTTCTCCATGTTTTTAGTTCCTAAATTAATTGCTTAAAACTGAAACATTAGATAAATGAACATCAAAACTCCCAACACTTTTCAAAACACCTTCAAATTTTATTTAAAATAAATATCCTCCTTTCACCCTAAAACACTTTCAAAACTCTCTTTTTAATTCTATAAATTTTTGGGAATACCAAATCAAAATAATTTAAAAAAATCCCTATTCCCCTTTTAACATTTTCCCAAATACCAAAATGGAAACAAAAATTTTATATAACATTAAATGAAACCATGGAAAAAAAAATTTCATCAATTTATAAAAACCCAATTTTGAAATTAATCCTTACAAAATATAACATATTTCTCAAAACAAGCTGTTAAAATAGAAAACCACTAAAGAACCACACAAATATTCAAAAAGGTCTAAAAGAACCACATCCAAAAAATCTAAGAAACTCATTAATTGATTTCTAACAAGCGAAAATCACTTTATGGAAAATATGGAATCAAGAACAGTAAAAACAATACAACTGAGGAATAAATAGTGTTTTGCATAGTTTGGCCACATCCATTTGGAAATCATGAACCATCCATGAAACTATTTCTATGAATGCAATGGAAGAAAATTGAGCGAGTATTTCATGATTGGATAGACCATGTAAGAGAGTTTTGTGGCTCAATTTCTCCATAATGATTACCTAGAAACTAAATATCATCCCTATAAAAAACATACATACTAAAATGGGACAAAAACATCAAAAATTTACATTAATATTAATTAATAAACATTAAAATGATCTTCATATTGGATTTCAAAAATTTGATCCACCCTGGTATGTAAAAAATAATAGTGAGAGATAGTTCATGATGTTCTCTATGCACCTACCACTCGAGTTATAACAACATTCATAACACTCCAATATAACAATACATGCCCTAAATAATAATATGGTCAATGTTAATTAAATATGACTTTAAGGAACCTAGTATTGGATACCATTTTTTAACAAACCAACCTGATATAACAAGACATATCACCTGACCTAATCTACCAAAAGTCGTGAAGGGCATTCCTAGTCACCATAGGTTGAAAACATATTCATTTGAATCATTGGAACAACTTTGGTAATGATTCCACCCACAAATTAGTGTTAAATTATAGAGGAATATTTTTCAATATTCTTTCAAGTACAATCTTACATTGTAAATCCATAAAACCTCAGGTAATAATAATCAAAACAAAATAACCTGTCAAATGGGTCATAACTAGGAAACTCTAATTCATTCAATTTTCATAAATATAATACATAGACCACATGTAATGAAATAAAACATTTCATAATACAATATAATAAAATAAACAATTTAAATTAGCTACATGATTAGTCTTTTTATATGATACAATGATAACCAAAAATAAGATAGACTTGATCCATGCCTAAATCCCACTCCAAAGAACCCATGGTTTCTCACAGCCTTTCAAACTAACCAATTCCAACCACAAGAAAAAACCCTAATTTCAGTTAAAAAACCTAGAACCTAAAATATATAGGCATGAGTTAACAGATCAGTAGGTCATAACCCACCTAATCTATGCAATTCATAAATGTTAGTTTAAGGATTTAACTAAAATGTGGTCTATTAAAATTCAAGCACGAAAAAAAACTATCAAGTCAAAAAACTCATTACAAAATTTTCTATTTGTTTTATTTAAATGAAAACAATCATTCTAAAAATTTCTCTTGGATGAAACCATTTTGAAAATATGATTTTTGAAATCCAATTTAAAAACCCAATACGGGAGTCTTCAGTCCAAAATAGTTTTTCTCACCATCTATAAAAAAAATACTAAAGTAGATAACCCAAATTCATGAGACAAACATACATAAGTGATACATCACAAGTCTAAAAATATAAAATGAAGAATAAAATGATAAGGGGACTGTAACAATATAAGGAAGGGGATTATAAATTAAAGAAAAAGATAAATAACCCCTATATAATCCTCCAATAAAGCAATGAATGTGTCATGGTCCCTACCCTGGGTCACTAACTTAATATGAATCTAACATTAGTAATTTTTATTGACCAACTTTCAGAACATTTTGACTCCCAACATCTATAATACATCTCACAAGCCCATGCCAACAACATTTCAAATGAAACTCCCTTCCAAACCCTATTTCCTAACATGATTGTAGGTCCACTAGTAGCATTTGAAACAACTAGTGTAATATATATATATATATATATATATCCAACTTAGTTTTAAAGTTCCCATAAAAAAATAAAAGTATAGGTGAGTGAATAAAAATACCTATATCAACACACATGACATAATTAATAACTCCATATCCCCTCCATTAAACAAAAAAGGAATATCCCCACACACTTAACACATTTCGAGAATAAGTGATAACATTCCATAAAAAGGGAGAAACAAACATCACCATGTTATACAAAATACACACAATGGGTGAAAAACTCAAGGGGAAATCAAGCAGGTCTCTGAAGCATTAAAAACTAAACTTTTGAAAGTATAAACTGCGTATTCACTATAAAATCTAGGCTTAAGATGTCAATCCATTTCAAATTTCATAAAACCCAAATTTAAACTTAACTTATAAATCTTGAAAAACCACATACATCATTTATATTTCAATGACACCCTTTTTAAAACATGGTTCTTTCTCATTTAAATATAAAAACATTGAAACTTACTTCCATTTCCATCAAAATAACTTTTATAGGACTATAAGGGGTTTTCACCAGGGGCATAAGGAAAAAACTCATTTCATTAAACATTTAAAATACATCAAAGGAACATATATTAAATCATTTTGATGTCAACGCCTCATTAGGTCAAAAAAATATCTTAGAAACCTAATTTTACCATCATAAAAACCATATAGGATTAAATTTAAATACACTCCATATAAAGTATTTTAAAAAGACTCATAGGCATTTCAAAAATGCTTGGAAAATAAAAAAAAAACTTATTTTTAAACATGAAAACATGGAACTCCAAATATATATCCTTTATTCCAAGCCTAAAATTCATATAAATTATTTAGTAACATCTTATGTGTATCACATATAACCATACATTAAATAAAATATATTTTAATATATCAAACAAAGATTGAATTCTAAAAAGTAACAATTTCATAGAAATTTATACATAAAATAAGTAGAAACCAAGATTAAACTAGTCAAAACATTTCTCCTTCGATAATGACTGTATAAACAAGTATGTAGATAGTATCTATAGACCCCAAACAAAAAATCCCAAACATTATGTCTACCATGACACTAAGACATCCAATAGGACCTATAAGGTTTGTGGGAGGAACCAAAATCTAGAATAAGGATGGAAGAAGGGTTAAAATAGGATAATTAGATAAGATTCACCTTGAAAACCACTTGTAAACATAAAGGAAGGGGAAAGAATGAATTGGGAAGAAAGATGAAGCTCCCCCCTTGGATCTATATAGTTGACTGAGTCATATGGAAGAAGTGAGTGGGGAATAACCATTTAATTCAAATGGGGTAAAATTATGAAACCACAAAACATAAAACCATAGGAAGATAGCAGGGTTTATTTGCACAGTTTTCCAAACCATGCACTAAATATGTGAGGGTACCCTGACTCACAAAAAAAATTGAATAGTTCCTTAAGAATCTCAAAATAGTTTGAATAACAATATGTATACAATGAAAAACACCATTGTCTAATGATATTTCAATTATCATGATCACTACATGGTTACCACTAATAGTGTAGGTAAACTATACAATACCTAGAAAACCATCCAAAATTCCAAAATTTCACTTTGAAAAACCCAAGTACCTATGTTGATTTAATATTAAAAAAAGAATAATACAAATAAAACACTGTAGTGACATGTGGGTGAACATGAATAGTTGTAAGTATACCAAACCTATCCCATATGAAGGAAATATTTTTGAAAGGTACATCTCTATAATGAAAATAAGGATCATAGGTAAAATTCCAAAAGAGATACATTTTAAAGTTCATGTGACATAAATTTAGTGGAAGGGAGTATTATATTTATATTAAGTGTTAACATTACAATGAAATCATAGTTAGTTTATTATGATGCATCATTTCATTCCATGATAGAGGAAGTATTCATGGTAAATTATGTACTGAAAATATTTAGAATGGTTAATTTAGAAGATAATTAGGCTCTTAAATTTTTCAAAAAAATATTATATTAATATAAATATTCCAAATAAACTTTTCTTAAAAGTAAAGGATGTTTGACACATTCCAGGATCATGGAATAATACTATTTATATTTGATAGTTATATTATTAAGGTTTGGGAACATGTTTCACTAATTGAGTATGTAAATCTACAAGAGGATCTTGGTGATATCTAGAGGAGTAAAGTATGGTAACTTATATTTGAATAGAAGGTCATATAGTTCAATAATGGATAAAATGATAGCTTTTAAAAGTATAGTGTTGTGGAATTATCATCTTGGTAATATCAATGATAAGAGAACTAACCAAAATATGATTATACATATTTTTTGAATATTTTTACATTTATCCAATAAAAGATAGAGGCTTAAAATAAGTAAAGAATTTGATTTTAAGCAAAAATACTCTAATATTAACAAAAAGGTCGATTTATCATCTTTTAATGGAAACCCCTCTTTAAATCTTATTTTTGTAACTTTTATATATTATATTTGACAAAATAAAATTCTTCATTAGAATTGGGAAACAAAAAATTCACTTTAGATGAAATTTTGGTAATTTTCTGATAATGTTAATTTTTTAACGAATAGTGAAAAATACTGTATTTTAATTCAAAAGTACCTTTTAATCTAATTTACTTATATGGTTATATTATTTTTTTAAATGGTTTTAAAGTGTAATTAGAATATATTTTTACCATTTAATCTAAATTAGGTCATTTAAATTAACTTCACTTTGAAATTGGACAAAAACAAGTGTCAATCTTTTGATAGTTATTATTTCTTAAAAACACGCTATTTTTTTAACAGCGGGAATTAATTTTAAATTAATTTCTAACACTTATGTGTTTTTAATTTGGAAAAATGGATTTTATATTCAGAATCAGTATTTCCAAATTGTGTAAATAGTTAACTTTTATTTTTAGGCATTTTAAATATTTACTTTAGTAAATATTTTATTTACCATGATTAAAGGATAAAAATAGTAAATAAGGGTAAAATATAATATGATAACAATATAAAATTACCCTAACATGTGTCCTAATCCTATTGGATGATACATATCCGACCATAGTCATCCTGGGGTTGAAATTGGGACCCCGCGGAGCCACATGGGAGTAATACTGACACTTTATATTAATTAATTTAAAGTAAAGACAAAAAATGACATAAACAAATATCGTTTAGTAAATAAATGTTTACATGGGGTTATGTAAGTTAAAATTTTGACTGTAAATATTCCTTGTAAAGATAAAAATATTTCCTACATGATATTTGTTTTATAATTTGGGGACATAAAATAAGTTAAATTATTTATGACACAATAATGATGCAATATTTACCGCATTAATAAATGATTTAAATAAATAAGATAATAAATATTAAAACAATATCCAAAACTTGTCCAATTATTATTGGGTAATTTTATTTCGAACATGAGTCATCTTAACTTTTATTTTAATTAATATTTGACCTTTTGAAACTGAATATGAGGTTATAATGAAATACTTGTTTCAAACTTTCCTAAAGAGCCCCTCATCTCCCTTATAATAAGCCCACACTTCTATCCCATTTATCACACTTATAAAGACTTTGTATTGTGTAAAATCTTCTTCAATAATCTCCAATGATCACTCTCTTCATTCTATAAGCCTTACCGTAGGTATAAAGTACTTTAAGAAACCCTTTTCTTTCAAACCAAATAGAGTTACACGATTTAAAGGTAGCATCTTCTCTAAAGTTCTGTTGTTTTATTTTACTTCCCCAACCCCTAAACACTTTTTATTACTTTATTTTATATCAACATCAGTATCCTAAATATACTGGTATGTATTTATAAGAAGTATTCTAACTACACTTAGACACACCTTCATCTAATGGGTAAAGAACATAATGTTTTTGGGGATGAAAAACTAACACCTCACGAAACGATGATTGTTCAATTAACTCTTACCGCCTCTCATTGTGGCCATTATGATGGAGCTGTATTCATATATGATATATATTTTTTTTATTTTTTATTTATATATTTTATTTTTTCATTTATATCATACATTTAAGGTTTCCATAATGGGTAAACGTGATAATTTCATTTTAGGAAGTGCGGACTACCGCCCCCTCAAAGTGATATGACTTGTTAATGCCTTATGTGCGATGTATAAAAGATGGAGTTAATAATATTATATATGATATTATATTTTAATTATAAAATAACTATGTATAATTATGTTTTAATTCTATTAAATTATGAAATAGAAATGAAAGTAACGGTCATGTGTACGTACGACTTACCGTCTCTATGAATGGTGCATTTCATTTCTTATCTCAAAATGTTATGTACTAATATAAATACATGTATAAACTGGATATATATGATATATATGATATATAAATCATTTATATCATTCTAGAGATAATGGATTTTTTACCACATGGACAAATTGTATTTATAACAAGTTCATTTTTAACTCAAATACCGAACATCGACAAAATGTCTGATATGAACTCAAATAATTATCTAACTATTATTGCAAGGTAATAAGTGATATAAAAGTAATAATAAACATTAAAAAGTTAATTAATAAAGTATAAATTAACATAAGTTTATTATTCAGTAAGAATAAGGAACATACGAGTCAAGTTGGACCCGAGGTAAGGGATTTCTTATCTCACTTTTAATTCTATGAGATTTCCATTGTTCACCACTTATTTATTGCATGAGGTATATTGTGTACTGAAATTTGGTATATATTATCATGATTATATTTATATTAATGTAATTTTTGATTCATTTGGTGGTTATTAACTTTTTCTCATACGAATCGATTGATTAAAACGTGATAAGGTTTTTCATCTCACTTTTTTCCAGTCAGATTCATGCTATATTTGCCACTATTAACTTTTGTGTGGTGGATGTACTACCCATGATTGTATTCTTTATGTACTATAATTTAATTTATCGGTATTTACATATTCATTGAGTGATCGTACATTCATGGGGTGTATGTTTCGTAAGTTACTAAATCAGTAAGGGAACCTTTCACCCTCCTCTTTTTAAAAGACATCTTTTTGTTATGTCTTTTAATTTACATCTTATTATGTTGGGATATGTTCTTATATATCCTTATTGGTGTAAATTTTACGTCCAAGTGATGAGATATCATTTTCTCTCTCATCAAATTATTTTCTTAATTTTAATGTGACGTCATTAGGGTGTCAAATTTCTGTAAGAAAACTTCTTAACCCAATTTCAATTTTTGGGTTAAACATCTACTTATTGATTAGGTCATGCTATGAATATATTTGAGTAAACTATGATTGTTTTACACATAATATCCAATTATATTGGGTGGATTTATATTTTTCACACACAATTATGTAATTGATTTATCCTTAATCTAAGGATACCGTTTTATAAGGGATTTCCTCTCAATTTACATTTCCATTGAGACTTCATTGTTCATATGCACCAATTCACACTTATATGGTGTATATAATGTCCTTTGGAATATTATATCATGAATAAAATTATTCTAATGATATTATTATGTTCTGATTGAATTTTATTCATCAATTATTTTTATTCTAGGGTCTCTCATTTTGTTAAAAATTCATTAACTAAAATATAGTTTTAAATGTTTTAAAGGTTTATTCTTATAAATCTTCCACATTAATGTCCATGTTTAAAAAATGGTTCTTAGGATATATTTATATGGACCATAATTTTTGGAAATTTAAATTTCTTTCAAAAGCTTCAAAGTAGTATGGGACACTTTGATTCGAAAATCTATTTATTTAATATTTTAAATGGATTTTAAAATGGTTTGGTAAAATATTTGATTTTGTCAATATTTTGAAATGATATATTGTGATTTCAAAGTGGAAATGTTATCTTTACATTATGTTTGTTTTATGGGTTTTGAATATGTTATGGTTGTTGGGCATTTTTTATGTATACGGGTGGTTCCATGATAAACCTAGGGTGGGTGAGCCCGAGATAGCTCTCTAGTTCATTGGGTAACGTGACATAGGTAAACGTTAATGTTTATCTTAAGAGATTTAGGAAATATTCTTTGATGGGTATTCCAAATGTGACTCCCTATGTATTTGTGAGGGCTACAATGTGATTATGTTATTTATGTTGTAAGTTACCTTTATGATTTATGATTTCTATTTGTTGTTCATAAATCTTATGATTTCATGAGGTATGTTATGATTCAAAAGTATGGTTTCTTTGTTTTTTATTTATTGATGGATAAATCTTTTCATTCCTTATTTTATATCCCTTAATGTGCTTTTTATGCTCATCCCAAGTTTTTGAAATGTTTCTATATGACTGAAATATGAAAAAGGGTCAAGGATGGGATCAAGGAAAAGTCGAGCTGTCTGAAACATGGAACTAGACATGACTCTTTTTTCAAGAGTTTTTATTTTATGGAAAACATGGATACTGAGTAGAATTGTCTACTTATAAAATTCATGTTGTTATGTAAATTTTATGACCTAATTCTTTAAAACTCTAAACCAGAAGATATCCTCAATGTGAATTATCCATTTAATTCAAGATTATGTAATGTTTAAGGACGAGTCCTTACAAAAATTGTTTTTAATACATTATACATTTAGTATTTTTAAAATTAATTTTATTCAATTTAAAAAATGAATATGATTAAATTGATTTAAAATTTAGAATCATTATGTATAAATTATTTAATAATTGAAAAATTATTTTCAAGTAATAATGATAAATTACATTGGTAAAAACTAGTTACCTCAGTAATGGTCAAAAGGGATAAAAAGGGTTTATCTAAATTAGAAAGTCTAACAACATTTTTTAAACATGTTTGGAAATGGTTGGATGGTGCCATTATAAAAATTACCCCATACCATCTTCATTATTTCTTAATTCTTGAGCTACTTTATTGAGTGTGACTTCCAATTATTAAAACGTTTGGGAATTTACAAAAATGTCATCCCTTTTCATTTATTTTATATAGGAACTCTTATCCTAGCTTCCCTTCACACGATAACCCATTTAGTTTGGAAAAAATATATCCAAACCAATTCTCAATATTCCACTCTTTATTCTAGGTTTTCTTCTTCTCAAAAAACCATCTCTCAATGGCTAAACCTCATTTTCAAAAGAGATAATTCAAGAAGTGAGCTATAAATTTATAACCACTCCTTTCTCAATTCAATTTATTTATGTGAAATTATTCTTAATCAAATTAAATTACAACATATTAAAATGAATAATTTTGTATCATTAGTATATAGGTAAATTATAGTAATAATGGAACAATAATTATCCACATTTCTATTTTTTATTAAGAAAAATGAAAATATCATTCATGCATTATGTAAACTACTATCTATATAAAATTTGTTTCGTTTTCCTTCACCACCTTATAATAATATAACTAACATGTAATTAAATAAATAATTATTATATTTATGAAATTTTTTATATTTTTTAATTATAAACCATATTACTCCATTTCCCTATTCTATGGAAAATGAAATCACCGTCCATGCATATATGTGGACTACCACCTCCATAGAATGATCAAGGTAAATATTATTTTTATGAAATTACTAATATTTTTGAAATTAAAAATGTACAACCACTTAATAATATGAGTAATAAACAACAGTGGTAAATTTAACCATCCAAAAGAGTGTTATAAGAAGAAAAACAATAACTCTTCGTACTATTAAATAATGTAGTATAGATTATATAATTATTCAACTTATTTAAAATTATTTTATAAGACATTAACAAATAATTAAAAATATCATTTTTCCCTTTTATAATTATATTTTAACTAAATCACTCCATAATCATCCATTAATTATGGTATGTTCTCTTTTGGGTTGGATTAACCACCAACTTCAACAATTCTATACATTTATATCATGGATAACTATGGGAAATTAATTTATAGTATTTTATTATATAAATAATTAAATACTTAGTATTTTTCTGGAGTGGTAATATAAAAATTTAATTCATTATTTAATAAAACTACCATTGTTTTCTAAGAATAATTGAAATGCACTCATCACCAAATTCAACATTAAGTATTGTAACCAAAACACCCATAGACTGAAATTTTATCATTTTAAATAATTATAAAAATAAATTCCACTAAATTATATGATCTAGGAATTATTAACTTTGGAATAATAATAAATAACAATACCTCTATTACAAAACTAGTTCAAAATGATCAATATTACTCACATATTTTATCAAAAATAGATAATAAATAACTAATATACATGTATTTAATAATTATAAATAGAGATTATAAAATATTATAGATATCATAAAGTTTATAAAATGGTTTATTAATATGGTTACTTTAAAAATTGGAGGTTAGATCTCATTTCGACTCATAAGGAATTAATATAATGGATTTTGTGTCTCAAACATTAATTCATTAAGACATATTTATGTTATAAAAAATGTTTTTTGTTATATGGTGTATTTAATAACCATGAGAATAGTTTTATCATACATTTTTTTTCATGTGAAATAATAATCCAAAGTAGTTTATTTTCATAAAATGGAATTTAGACCAATTTTTACCCTAGTTGAAACACTTTCTAGTAACTCAATTTTCATTCATTGATTTATAATGTTTCATGTTGAAAGTTTATTAGGTTCTTGCATGCTAATATTTTACTATATAATATTTTCTTATTTATAACTTTGAAAAAAATACAAAATAGTCCTTTTCTATGATAGTTTTCAACAAAGGTATTTTAAATGACTAAAAAGGATTATTTCATTTCATTGTCAAATGTTTTATCTTTATATCCATATTTACTATAGAAAAAATTATATAATTTTCAATGATTAATTATTGGATATTCTTTTTAAAAGTAAAATATTTAAGAATATTTATTTTATCCATCTCAATATTTACTTTGGAAAGTGGTATGTATGTTTTTATTTCACGTCAATGTTAAAAAAAATTCTAAGAGATCTTTTAATTTTTCACCTCCATTTTCCTTTATATATTCAAAATAAATTAAACTAATGGTATTTATTTCAAATGGTTAATTCTATAATGAATATAAATATTTATAATTTGGGTGATTTAACTCATAGTATCAAACAGTTTTGTCATTGATCGCTTCTTGTGTGATAATATTCAAATAATTCTTTTACGTAGATAATTTTCATCTATGTCAGCAAGCTTCTGAGTTTCTTATATTCCATAGGGGATATTTTATTTTGAAACCATACATATTTATTCCTTATATGGATTATGTAATAATCTTTTATATTAAAGATATGATCCACCACTGCCTTTTTATTTTTAACCATACATCGTGAATATCCATAACTTTTCTTCCAATGCCTTTTCTATGTAATGTCTTTATATTACCTTCCTTTGATTGAAGAGTTTACACATAGATTCTGTACATTGATTAATTAGAGAAGTTATTTACTTAATCATGTGTCATTTATCAATATAGTTTAAATGTCATATTATTTATATTTATTGAAAGGTATTTATCGAGAAATTTATTGAATATGTTTAGATACCCATTTATTTTCTATGGGTTTATCATATTGATGATTTTAATATGTGAATCCATTTGAAATGATATGAAACAAATTTTATTCCATTTATTCATTTTATGTGATGAATGCAACTCATTTCCTTTCTATGGATTCTTTATGATGTGTTAAATGAATCTTATTTTCTTATAATAGGATCTCTATTCTATAAAAAGAAAATGATTTTCATTTTAAAGTTGTTAGAAACCCACATTATTTTCATGGGTTCTTTTTGAGTTTATATGTGAATAGTTTTTTTCAACTGGCTTATTTAATTATAGAGGAATGATTAGTGAAGTCCTAAATCACCCTATATTTTATTGTTTAAGGATATATATCTCATAAAATAACTACTCATTAGAATATTTTAATTTATTATAATCATGACCATTAATGGTGTGGCTCAGGAAAGCAATGTTTCCCTATACTAATTTTTATACAATATTTGAATGATATTCCATATTTTTATTCTTTTTTTATTTAATATATTATAATCTCATGGATATTTTTTATTAAATGATGTCTCTACACTTTTTTGAGTCGAGTCTTACGATAATAAAATCTTTATGCCAGGGTTTATGATCCATTCATTGTTGGGTATAAGTTTCTTATGTATCGTTAATATACCCATATACTCATACAATACTCACTTATGATATTTTCTTGTTAACTCTTGTATTTACCCTAACTAAGCATATGATCACACACCTTTCTTATATTTCTTTTTCCCCAGGTTATGAAGATAGGAAATAAATTAAATTTAAAGAGGTGTTTCTTAAGTGGAGAAATTATGGGATATGTTAAATACAAATTACGGATAAAATAATTTTCACATATAAGGGTAACAATGTAAATATTATTCAAAGGATATGGGTTTTGTAAGTTAATTTTGTGTCTTGATTCTCTAAAACTCTAAACTAAAATGTCTTAATAATTTATTATAATGAAATATTTACTTTAAGTTATGTTGATGTGATGGTATAGTCTATGTGATATTATAGTTTTCATGAGTGGAGGATTTATATTTCTTGGAACATTAGGATTATATCATTTAATGAAAATTTTGGACTTATAAATTTCATCAAAGGTTTATAAGTTAAGGTTGATAATAATTTTAAAGGTATAGTTAAACCTTTAGGTCATTTGAGGTAATATTCTGGGGATTAGGATAAAGTATATTTAGTAAAAACATAGGGATAAGTTTAAGGGATAAGTGTAATAATAGTATAAAATCATTAAATTTTACAAAACAATGGATATTGTTGTTTTCCTAGAAATAAAATCTGTGTCTGAATACAACAAGTGGATGAAGGCTTTGGCGCAGATGTAACTAGGGGTAATAACCCTAAAAATATTGTATTGGGAATTAAATAAATCATCACCTAGTGCCTAAAAAAGATGAAAAAATACACACCTGGATTGAAAATCCAAGGTGATATGCTTTGGTTAATAACATTCTCCTTAAAACCCATTATAAAGTATTTATTTCCTAATTATTTAATGTTATTGTGTTAATAATTATAGTTTAACCTAACCTAAATCAAATTATATTGAACAGATAGCATCATAAGATGAAATGAAGGTGTCATTAGAGAATATTGTGATTTCATATTCATATTATAATTTACTTTGATTATATTGTATATTATCCTAATATTTTTTGGATTAGTATCTAGTTGAAATGGGATCCTGAAAATTTATCTAAGAAAGTTATGTATCTTTAAACTACTATGTCTAATAACAGAAAAAGAGAGCCTACTTAAATGTATGAGAATATTATTATCTACCTATTATTATGAAAAACATTATTTTTCTAGTCATAACTAAGGTAGCGACTTTTATATCTTAATCGAAATTAAATCTTGATACTATAAACTATTTTCATTAGTGAGTGATATTTATCAATGGTATTGTATATTCTAAAATTCATGAGGATTATGTGAAACATATAAATATTTATCATCAGTACCTTTATATTAAATGTTTAGAAACATATATTAAATGGTATATATAACATTGAAAATTGATTTTATGATAAGGTTATATTTTTTGGAAATAATTGTTCGATAACACATGACTGAGGTATGAAAAACACTTATGTTTAATATATGATTGATATTGAGGAATGAAAGGGTGGATTAATGTCTAAAAAAGTGATTTTGATAGTATCGATAAACGTATAATTGATTATTGATTTAATGAAAATGTGATACATAATATTTTTAGTTAATTTTATATTATTTTTTGAATTATGACATATTTATGAGTGTTTGATTTTAGGAACTGGAGGTTAAAGATGAGGGTTAATTTTTAGAGAAATATATGATTTTATTTCATTTTAATTTCATGGAGATTAAAATGGTTTTGAGAAAAGTATGTTATTATTAGGTTATATACAAACATGGTTATATTACTGTATGAATGGATAATTATGTTTGAAAATAAATATAATTGACATGATAAAGCCAAAGAAAATAAGGTAAATGTCATAGTAGAAATTATATCCTAAATAATGGATATGTTAAGATTACTCTCACCTTATTTCACCAATTATTAATAAATAAAATACTGAGGAATAAATTTATTTCATAGGTATAATGTAATGACATTAAATTTTTTCCCATTAAATTAATACTTTCTTGAATAGCTTATGTCACACGCAACAAAGAACTAACGCAACCAGTTAAAATGAATCATAACATATTAAAATTACATGAATGATATAATCAGTGGTACATAAAAATATAATAATAAATTTAAATAATTATATATTATTATTTATGATTAAAATTTTAAAAAGGTTATATTTAGAAGAACCGTTAAAAAATTGGTATTTTATTTTACCGTATTAAGTTAACTTCATCATATTTAACAGATTATTATAATAGATAATATTTATATTTATAAATTAATATAACAATATTTAATTACTTATAAATCCATATGAAATTATATTTAAAACACCTTAAATTTTAAAAAGTAGTTTTTAAATAAGATTAGTTTTCTTTATATATTTTATTTCCATTTAAAAGATAATATTTTTAGCCTAGATTTCATTTGTATTCAGTAAGTTGATATGTGTTATTGGATTAAGTAGTGATTCCTAGAGAATTATAAAGGATTCGTATAATTGGTTGTAATGCTTGAGAAATTCTCCATGTTGTAAATTGAATGATTGTTTAAAGTGGTCTTAAATTATTAACACATATGACAATGATATTTCACATTTTTTACTACAATTAAAGATATGTAAAAATTAATTTCATGAATAAGAGTTGATGAAGACCATTCATTGTGTTTTAATGAATGAGGATGTGAAGAGGATCCCCTGAAAAAATATGAGTTTATATATAACTTGTCATGAATATTAATTGAGAAGAGAAGAAGAGATAGATAGGAATTATTGATGATGGATTTGTAATTAATAAGATACTTAACTTATTCTAAGTATATTTTAATCGGGATTACTAAAAAAGAGTCTAACCTAAGGGTCGGCCCTAGACATCTTGAACTTAACCATATTTGGGACCTCGAAGGTCGACCCTGGCCAAAGGATCCAGCCTGGGCCAAGACAGTGGGGGGAATGGGTGGTCACAGAAGTATTCCCACATAAGCCTATGTATAAGGCCTAGGGATCATGGGTGCATATGTGGCACCACCATGTGGGGTGGCACAATGGCAGGGTGTGTAACGGCCTAAACATTCATTAATTAAAATTCTTTTTGATCTATTTAAATGTCTTATTATGGGTATATAAAACTTATGAACTTCCTTGGTTTTATGTTTTTTGGATTTTAAAACACTGTTAGAAATTGTGACCGTTTATAATATAGTCGTTGAACAGTGATTACATGATTAGTATAAATATAGGGCTTTAACAAATCCAATTTACTCAGAAAAATGAAGTGATGGCCTCATCCCGTAGACTTTCTCCATACAAAGCCCATTTTTCGGAGCTCGGAAAGGAGGTGACTTCATTGATATTCACTCTTGACCAAGCACAATCTAAGATTCTACACGTTAATCTTGAACGGTACCACCAATGAGATAAGTGGAAGTTGATAGAGATTTCCACTTGAGCGATGTTATCTGAGCCACCCCAAGAGTCTGTCACCATCGACCACCAAACCCTAAGGTATTATGTGGGTGTTTTAAGGGATTATGTAACAAGACCCTCATATTACGATTATGTGAATTATTATTATATAGATAATATACATTAATTTTATTATTGTTACTTTGTAAATTGTTTTTAATGTGAAAATAGTATTTTTAGTTAATATTCAACTAGGAAATCTATTTTTAGGAATTAATGTTTTTTTCAATTAAATAATATTTTCATAAAATATTATTATTATTTTTATTATTAAATTAATTTTTATTAAATATAAATTATCGTATAATTTTATGAATGAAATTTTAATTTTTATTAAAGTTGAAATCTATTTTTCTCAAAACCTGTGAATTTTCAATAAATGTCAATTTTTATTTTAAAAGTAAAAATTCACATATTGAGAAAATTATTTAGATAAAATAAATATTATTTTAGGAATCAGGATGTCGAAATTATCCAACGATGAATTTAGGACATTGGCCTTATAAAATATTGTTTTCTACTCCCCTTTGGAAAAAAACCATGGGCAAAAACCATGGGCTGGTTTGTGGTTTTGATTAGTTTAATATGTGGTGTCCCAAACCCAAATAATAAAGAATTATCTCTCCTTTCCTATATAACCCCACCCATGCTCCCATTTATTTCTCATTCAAAGCCTTTTTATTTTGACCAAACCCTTCCATACTTTCTCTATTATCCTCCCAAGGCTCCCCATGCTCCCAAGAAGACTCTCTCAAGCCTCTCCCAAGCTTTTGGGATCACACTTCCATGTAAGGGATTCCAACCTTTCTTTTTTTATCCATGTTTCATAATATTGTTATGCCATTTTATTTTTAATTATAAATGTTGGGGAATGATTTATAACCTCTCCCATACTCCACTCTTTATGTTTTAATGATGAGAGACCCATTCTCTCTCATTAAATTCCTCCCATGTACACCTCTTACCATGCCGAAATTCCGTAAGGATTTTCTCACCCATCATTTACATTCAAGTAATTATTTTGTTTCATGAATCTATTTCCATTAAAATTGTTGGTACGTGTATCTATATGACCCCCTTACTTTCAATTTCATGTAAATATGATAATACACACCTTTCTCTCTCATCAACCATTTTTATGAGTTCTTATGTCACGTTGTTATGCTACCGAAATTGCACTGCGATTTTCCAAGCCAAAGTCATTATGTAGTGAATACCATGCACATTTCACTATCAAGGGTATTCACCATTATGCACATTTAATTATTTTTTAAAGAGATTAATGTATGAATTCTACACTCCTTTATCATGGAATAAATGATGATGTTTAATGAATCCATGTTTTATGATCCATGTGGAACACTTATGTATGAAATGAAATGTTTAAGAAAGGGTGTTCCCTAATAACACTCCAATTAATTGGATAAAATATTGTATCATGACAAGTCATGTGCAATGGGTGTTTACTCATGATAATTCAAGTAAAACAAGGGTTTACTCATGATTCATGTGCAATGAGGGTTTACTCATGATCCATGTGCAATGAGCCTTGGATCATGATTATTTTATGTTAAGTGTGGTTGTCACATTTCCATTTATGATTATCATGATTTATCATGCCTTTATGTTCATGTTTCTCTTTTGTGCCATTGATATACCTATTTTCTAATATTTATAGTATTCCTCATGTTATTCCATGTCTATTCCCTTACTTGTTTTTATAACTCACCCTTTTTTATTCATGTCCTCAGGTTATCTCGTGCAATGCTAAGTACGAGGGAATGTAGTGAACATGTAAAGGAATGTTTCAATAAATATGTTTTTTTTCATGTTTTAAGTTGTTATGTAAGGTTCCTAAGCTCAAAAGACACTAGACCTCTCGATCTTCCATGTTGTATCAAGTGAAGAGTTTATGTAATAAATCTTGTTTAAGTATGTAATAAAGGGAAGGGTTGTTATAGTTGATATTAGAGGATAGGTTTAGTTATTTTTTTGGATTCAGATTATAAAACCCGTGTGAAATCCTTATGGATAAGACTAAGTATTATAATGACATCCCTAAATTTTGGTGAGTATTGAGTAAGTGGTTTATCAAGAAAATACAGCCTTGTCTAGATACGAGCAGGTAGAGGCGGCTCTGGCACAGATGTACCTAGGAGTGAAAACACCTTTAAGGAGATTCAGGCTTGACCCGGGGTATCCTGGTAAATGCCAATTGGCCTTGCGGAACTCTTGGTTATGACACTCCTGGGGGATATGCATTGGTAAATTCACAAGCTTAGTATGAACCATTATTAAGGGAAATGGTACTCTCTATCCTTAAATATTCTGAACAAGAGAAGGTTCTCCTAGATGGTTATCATGTGGACGGTGAAGCTTATTAATGGTGTACATTGATCAAAAATAAGAAACTTGAGGAGGAGATTGAGGAATTATAATGGAATGATTTCTGGAAGATATTTTTTGATAAATATTTTCAGCGCACCCTACGGCTTAATATGGAAAGGGTCTTCCTTAGCCTCAAGCAAAAAGAAAATGAATCTGTCGGAATGTACGAAGCAAACAACATAAGGCTTGTACGATATGCCTCTGGCTTTTTCATTACCCCTAAATGCAAGGTTGACCGCTTCTTTGGTGGGATTAAACCTAGCTTGTTGAAATCCCTGGCGATCTGTGACTTTGATAACTATGAGGAAATTGTTCAATGTGCCCTCAAGGTCGAAATAGAGATAGGAAAATCTCAGTGGTATCATGGGGATAAGAAGCAAAAGGTGGATTTCAATTCTGGTGGTCTGATGGATAAACCCAACGATGCTAAGAAGATCCACCACCCCACTTGCCAAAGGTGCGGAAAAAAGAACCCTATTAATTTTTTGAAGTGGATGAGGAAATTCTTTAGGTGTGGAAGATAAGGGAACCAAACTGTTAACTGTTGACAAGAAAACACCATAGTTGGGAAGGAGGAGAGGAATGCTCCATTCGACTCTCAGCGCAATGTTAATTACTTCAACTGCAAAGAACTAGGGCATCTTAAAAATCGGTTCCCTAAGCCAAGGGTTTTCAGAGGCAACCAACAATGTCCAAAGTAGTAGCGGTGAGCTTTTTCAATGACTATTGCCGAATTGAACCCCAAAAAAGAAGTGTTGATAGGTATGTTAGTTATTTATTCAAAAATGGTGAACGTACTTTTTGATTTAGGTTCTACGCATTATTTTATATCTCAAATGTTTTGTAGAATTATCCTAATACCCCCACAAATCATGGAAGTAAATTTGACGATGAGTACAGAAAATGGTTAAATCATTGCATCCCATGAATATAACTCCTCCCCTTTCATAATCGGTAGATTCGACTTCCCAGCAAACCTCATAATACTCCCTATGGTATAGTGTTTTGAAATTATTGGCATGGATTGGATTTCCCTATATAGATCCAACATAATTTCCATGAGAGGTAAATCACCCTCCATGTGGAGAATCGACCCCTGATTCTATACAAGTGCACGGAGGAAGATGAATCTTATTTAGTTCCATCATCTCAAGTGTGTATATTACTTCACTATGAGCAAGTATATCTGGCTCAGATGATTGAGTCTAAGGAGGAAACCATCCTAGAAGACATGCCTATTGTGAAGGAATTCACTAAAGTGTTTCCAGAGGAATTGTCTAGTCTTCCACCTAGAAGAGATGTTGAATTCTCAATTGATATTATACCTATACCATTAAAAATATCCAAGACTCCATATAGAATGGATATTGTGGAGCATGAGGAGATGAAGAAAAAAATATAAGAGAATCTGGATAAAGGGTTTATACACCCAAGTGCTTCACCATGGGGTGCACCAGTCCTCTTCGTCAAGAAGAAGGATGGGTCAATGCACCATTGCATTTATTATAGTGAGCTCAAAAAAATCACGATAAAGAATAATTATCCTCTTCCACGAATTGATGATTTGTTTGATCAGTTGTGTGGGGCATAATACTTTTCAAAGGTGTATTTGTGGACGGGATATTATAAAGTAAGGGAAAAGAATGAAGATATCCCCAAGACTTCTTTTCATACAAGATACAGGCACTTTGAATTAATTGTAATTCCTTTTTAACTCACAAATGCTCCAGAAATCTTCATGGACTTGATGAATAGAGTCTTTCGAGATTACCTCTACAAATTTGTGGTAGTCTTTATATATGATATTCTCATATACTCCAAAACCAAGGAGGATCATGAAGATCATCTAAGAATAGTACTAGAGACCTTGTGAAAGGAGAAGCACTATACAAAGTACATCAACCGTGAGTTCTGGTTGAAGGAGGTATCATTCTTGGGAAATATCATCACAAGCAATGGGATATCTGTGGATACCTCCAAGATAGCTGCAATAAAGGGATGGATGAGGCCAACATCAGTAACAGATATCCATAGATTTTTGGGGTTGGCTTGATATTATCGACGATTTGTGAGAAATTTCTCAGATTGTCCAACCCTCTTACGAAGCTACCTCAAAAGGGATTAAAGTTTTCCTGGAGTGATTAATGTGAAGAAAGCATCAAAGAGTTAAAAAGGAGGCTTATCACTATCCTCGTTCTCACTTTACCCATAGGTGCAGATGTTTTTTGTGGTATTCAGTGATTCTTCAAAGAAGGGAATGGGTTTTGTTTTGATGAAAAATGACAAAGTCATCACCTATGATTCAAGGAAATTGAATTTCCATGAGTAGAATTATCCAACACATGATCTGGAGTTGGTTGCAGTGATCTCCATTTCAAAAATTTGGCGGAATTATCTCTTTGAGTATAAGTGTGAAAAATATACATACCATAAAATCCTTAAGTATATATTCACATAGAAATAGTTGAACAAGAACCAACGAAGATGGTTAGACCTGATCAAAGGCTATGACTGCTCAATCCATTACCACCATGGGAAATTGGACAATGTGGCTGATGCTCTATGTAGAAAGTCCCTAGTGATTCTATCATCGATAAGAATTAAGAAGGATCCAATATTCTTATATTTGAGTAAGACAAACATAGTAATCATAAAGAATGGAACATCACCAATCCTTTCATAAATGATTGCTCAATAGTGTCTTTTGGAAAAGTTAAAGGATTCTCAAAAGGATGATTTGGGGATTCAGAAGAAAGTGGAGGCTATCAGAAAAGGGAAATCCTTAGAGTTCATTTTTAATGAAGAAATAATTGTGAGATTTGGGAAAAGACTGTGTGTTCCATCAAGTCCAGAGCTGAAGAAGGAACTTTTGGATAATGCACATAGTTCAAATTTCTATATTCACCCAAGAAACACAAAGATTTATTGAGATCTCTAAGAGCATAATTGGTGGGACAATATGAATAAGGGGATCACAAAGTATACATCAAAGTTCCTCGTGTGTCAGTAAGTGAATGAGGAGAGGCAAAAGTCTAAGGGGATGATGCAACCATGGCACATACCAACATGGAAATGGGAGAGCATCACCATGGACTTTGTCACCAGGCATCGAACACATCCAAAGGAAACAATGCATTCTGGGTTGTTGTGGACCATCTTACAAATTCTCTAAACTTCATTACAATTCAGGAGTGTTTCTCAATGAATCAACTAGTACAGATATACATCAAAGATGTGGAAAGGATGCATGGGGTGCCACTATCGATTGTATCCGATCAATATCTATGATTCACCTCTATGTTTTGGAAGAGTCTTCAACATGATCTGGATACTTAGTTGAAATTTAGCACAGCTTGTCATCCTCAAACTGATGGCCAATCCAAGCGGACTATCCAAACACTAGAGGACATGTTGAGAGCATGCTCAATGGTCTTCAAAGGAGGATGGGATCAACATCTTCCTCTGGTTGAGTTCTCTTATAATAATAGTTTCCACTCGAGCATCTGAATGGAACCTTATAAAGCCTTTTATGGGAAGAGGTGCAGAACACCGACGTGTTGGGATGAAGTCATTGAGCGTAAGCTACTAGGACTATAAATGGTCGAATAAATGGTGGAGAATGTGAAAACCATTCAGCAAAACATCAAGGCAGCCTAGAGTCAACAGTAGAGTTATGTAGATAATCATTGACGAGACCTTGAGTTTAATGTTTGAGACATGGAATTTCAATTCATATCTCCATGGAAGAAGGTCATGAGGTTTGGAAAGAAAGGGATGTTAAGTCCCATGTACATCAACCCCTTCTAGATTCTTGATCATGTCAGGGTTGTGGCCTATCGACTAGCACTTTCACATACCATTGCCAAAGTACATGATGTCTTTCATGTATCCCTCTTAAGTAAGTACATACCAGACCCTTCATGTGTACTCTATTATGAGGTACTATAGTTAGAGAGTGATATTTCTTATGAGGAGAAACTAGTGAAGATATTAGATTATAGAGAATAAGTTCTACGAAATAAGACAATTCCACTCGTCAAGGTGTTGTGGAAAAAACAAAAGTTTGAAAAAGTGATGTGGGAATCAGAGGAAGTAATGAAGCATAGTTACCCACATCTGTTATAGTGTGGAAAAATGAAATTTCAGGGGTGAAATTTCTTAAGGGGGAAGATTGTAACAACACAAACATTCATTAATGAAAATTCCTCTTGATATATTTAAGTGTATTATTATGTGTATATAAAACTTATACACTTCCTTGGTTTTATGTTTTTGGATTTTAAAATACCATTAAGAATTGTGATCATTTCTAATGTAGTCGTTGAACAGTGATCACATGATTATTATAAATATAGGGAATTAACAAATCAAATTTATTTAGAAAAATGAAGCGACGGCCTCATCCAGTAGATTTGCTTCATACGAAGCCCATTTTTAGGAGCTCAGAAAGGAGGTGGACTCATTGGGATTCACTCTGGACAAATCCCAATCTGAGCTTCAACACGTTAAGCTCGAACAGAAGCGCCTATGGGAGAAGTATAAGTTGATAGAGATTACCACTTGAGCGATTTTATCTAAGTCACCCCAAGAGTTTGTCACCATCACGCACCTTACCCTAAGGTATTATGTGGTTGTTTTAAGGTGTTATGCAACAAGACCCTAGTACTAAGATTATGTACACTATTATTTTATTGAGAATATACATTCATTTTATTATTGTTACAATGTAAATTTTTTAAAATCACAAATAGTATTTTTATTTAATATTCAACTAAGAAATCTATTTTTATGAATTAATTGATTTTTTAATTAAATAATATTTTATTAAAATATTATTATTATTATTAAATTACTTTTAATTAAATATAAATGATCATATAATTTTATGAATTCAATTCTAATTTTTATTAAGGTTGAAAGCTGTTTTTATCAAAACCCATGAATTTTCGATAAATGTCATTTTTTATTTTAAAAGTAAAAATTCACCTTTTTAAAAAATTATTTATATAAAATGAATATTATTTTTTGAATCATGATGTCGAAATTTCCAATGGTCAATTTTTCTTAATTTTCTGAGACAGTCGAATTTTTGGGTAAAAATTAAATATCGTTTAAAAATATAATGTATTTTATGACATCATAATGACCCAATAGTGAAATAAAAAAACACTATAAACATTATTTTCGGCAAATATACGGTTTACCATTAAAATAATGTTATTTTGGGTTTGTTTGATTTATTTTAAAAATCTTTAGTTGACCCTTCAAGGCTTATAAACCATTTCGTCTTTTTAAATTGTTTTCCTTGAGTGTGTGACTCACCTCCACATAAGCAACCCTATTATTTTAATAAGTTCTTCCATTGGCCCTATAAAATATTTTTTTACACTCCTCTTTGGAAAAAACTATTGGCAAAAACCATGGGATGGTTTGTGGTTTTGATTAGTTTAATATGTGGTGTCCCAAACCTAAATAATAAAGAACTCCCTCTCCTTTCCAATATAAACCCACCCAAACTCCCACTTCCTCCTCACTAAAATCCTTTGTAGTTCGACCAAACCCTATCCTCCCCTCACTATAATCCTCCAAAGGTATCACAATCTCCCAAGAAGCCTCTCCCAAGCTTTTGGGATCACACTTCCAAGTAAGGAATTTCTACTTTCTCTTTTATCCAAGTTTCTTAATATTGTTATGCCCTTTTATTTTCAATTATAAATGTTGGGGTATGATTTTTAACCTCCCCCATACAGCCCTATTTATCTTTTAATTATTATATACCCCTTTCTCTCTCATTAAAGGCCTAACATGTACACCTGTTACCATGCCGAAATTCTGTAAGGAATTTCTTTCTCATCATTTACTTTCAAGTAATTATTTTGTATCATGAATCTAAATTCCATTACAATTGTTGGGACGTGTATCTATATGACCAATTTACTATCCATTTCTTGTAAATATTATAATACACCCATTATTATTTTATCAACCATTTTTATGAGTTCTTATGTCATGCTGTTATGCTGCCAAAATTTCACCATGAGTTTCCAAGCCAAAGTCATTGTGCAGTTAATATCAAGCCCATTTCTATATCAAGGGTATTAACCTTTATGCACATTTACTTATTGTTTAAAGTTTCATGTATGAATTATACACTCCTTTATCTTGGAATAAATTATGGTGTTTAATGAATACATATTTTATGATCCATGTGGCACACTTATGCATGAAATTAAATGTTTAAGAAAGGGTGTGGCCTAATAGCTCTTCAATGCATTGGGTAAATTATAGTATCATGATACGTCATATGCAATGGTGGTTTACGCATGATGATTAAAGTGAAACTAGGTTTAACTCGTGATTCATGTACAATGAGGGTTTACTCATACTCCATGTGCAATGATCATTGGATCATGCTAATTCCATGTTAAGTTTTGTTGCCACATTTCCATGTTATGATTATCATGCTTTATCATGCATTTATGTTAATATTTCTCTTATGATCCATTGATATGCCTATATTCTAACATGTAAAATATTCCTAATGTTATTCCATTTTTATTCCCTTATTTGACATTATAGGTCACCCTTTTCTTATGCATGTCCTCATGTCATCTCATGCAATGCTAAGTACGAGGGAATGTAGTGGTCATGTAAAGGAAGATTTTAATAAAGATATTGTGTTGCCTGATTTATGTTGTTATGTATTGTTCCTAAGCCCCAAAGACACTATACCTATCGATCTTCCATGCTGTATCAAGTGAATATTTTATGTAATAAATCATGTTTAAGTATGTAATAAAGATAAGGGTTGTTATAGGGTGCATCGGTATGGGGTGGTACCAGAGGCTGTCAGGATTTATGACCAGATAATGGCATTGATTGAGTGATATATTGAGGCACTGACCTAAGGAATTGTTTATGTGGTATGTAAAGAGGGGGGGTATTTTTTCCATGTCTTAAAAAATTCATACATAATGTGGACTATCAGATCATTCAATCCGAGCCATCAATGAGATCATGTTCTCTTCTAGTTTGAATAAACCAATATATTCCACCTCTTGATGAGGTTATCTTTTCCACATGAACTAAAACATTCATCCATCTTGTTCTCAAGAAAACTGATCCTCCTCACTAGACAAGTCAATGTCTGAATACAAGGATGAAGGAACTAAATCGCAAGCAAATTCAATTTTCATGTGAACGTTTTTCATGTTGGCATTGCATGAATCATATTTTGAGAACAAGAATATATCACAATTACCTTGGATGTTTAATAAGGAATCTCTTGATAGCATGGTGTAAAATCATAGTGTATTCTCAAGATTACCATTGAGAATTCAACAGTAGGGAGAAAACCTTGATTTAGTCGCATGAAGAAGAATGCCCACATGATGATCCTGTATTTTACTGAATTATTGTTTGGAAATTTTGAGATAATGTTGCATGATGGCATCGAAATAATCTTACTAAAGTTCCTCTTGATCAATAGAAGTGATCACAAGATCTTATGATCACCGCTAAGGTTATTAGAGAATCATAGGATCTCTGTATTATTGATCTCCCAAGATATTTGTCGTGCTTGCAGAATTGCACACACAACATGAAAAATATGGGACCTGCCTATATAAAATCAGGCTTGGTCAAGTGAAAGGGTTGATATAACATCTTGATAATGAGATAGATAAATCACTAATATAAATATATCATCCATGAGAGTTATTCTCATAAATAATAAGTGGCCCATGTGATATGATCCTGTGAAGGTGGAGCGTGTGAACCATACTAGTTTCATGAAGGAGAAAGAGTATAGTATACCATTGTAGATAACACCTATATCTTGTTAAGGAACTTGTAGACATCACCTAAGTCATGTGAAGGGCATATGTATTTGCGTGATCACTCATGTAGAGCTCTTATGAGAATAAATTGGAGAGACACTATGGATAGAACTTATTTTTATGTGATTATCCTAAGTGAATGTTGTGTAAACTAGGGAGAATAATTTCCAAAATAATTAACTTCTAACAAAGATAAAATAGTGGGATATTGATATCCCACATTGGTCATGTGAATGAGGTAGTAGAAAATATTAAGAGTACTTATAGACACACTCGGTTTCATATGATAAAGAAAGATGAAATCCATTAATATCTTACAAAGTAAACCGCATGAAAGTGTATTCATACACTATGTCTCATGAAGATAAACTTTCACACATCAATAGCTCACACCCATTCAGGTTAGCATGCAAGAAGAAGAAGAATCCCATACCTATTTGGCTCCAAAGAAGAAATTTCACAATTAGGTAGTATGGTTGAAGGAACACTTGTGAGAAAGAGTTTTGTAAGTGGACAGTCTATATGAACATGCATGAAACACTAGCATAGAACCAAAATAGGATAATAAACAAATAAATAGTGTGTGTGTGGGAAATTTGACTAAACAATATCAAATCGCATGAACTTTGTATGATCATGTGAAGGATACAATTAATTAATAAGATCTATACACACAAATAGCATTTGATCTTGTGATTACACTTCCTTATCCACACTTAGATCACATGATGTCACTGAATAGATCACATAAAATTTAATACATTATGTAGTTTTCATTGATCAGTGAATAAGGAAGATAAACCAAAGTATCAATCATTAATGCATACATAATTGGGATACTTGAAATAATTTGGATTCCTTGAAATCCCTGTATCAAGTGTACTTGATTCAATTGATTTATCAATTAAAGAAGAAGAAATCAGATATTATGCAAGTTCTATCTTGCATAAATTATTGAACATTTTTATGTGCACCTCTTATACACATTTCAATGAGTTTGGGACTTCATTTAGAAGGAATCAAAGCCCGAACATTAATAAAATAAGGAAAATGGTCATTATAGGTGATTATAATTAATTAAGAATGTCTAACAGACATGTTTAGTGGATATTGAAGATACATGAAGAGTACATGAACAATTAAGATCCTGTAAGATCATGGAGAAAGATTAGAGATTCAACATGCAGCGGATCAAGCCTTTAAATAATGTTGAATCCTTATGATTGGTTTTGGGAAGAACTAAAGTCTTCTGGTATAATCTAGGAGAAAATGGAGTCACACGGTTGAAGTAAAATCAGGATTTATTTTGTTTAGCGACAATAGAAAATGATGTATCCCAGTTATAAGTGGAGGTGAGACTGAAAAATCCCAAATTTCCATAGGCTGGAACTTCTCAAATAAATAAAATAAGAGATATTTCCACTCAATTTTTTGTTGAGGTTAATGATTCAATAAAGAACATTAGATCATCCTCTAGTCAAATGGAAATATCCACCAAGAATAAGGTACCCCATATTATACAAACTATTTTATGTAATAATGATGTTTCAAATAATGGTACTGTTTTAAAACTAAAATCTAGGAAAGTATGGATTGTAAAAAATGATATTAAATCAACATAATCAAGGAAGTATGTGAATATAATAATGAATATTTTTTCCCTATATTCATCCAAAATAATTGTAATGTCTCTCAAAATCACCAAGACATACAATATATGAAAACTAAACAGATTACACCACAAAATACAAGAATAAGGTTCATTGGATATTGTTGGTGTTATTGTAAGTTTGGACATGATTATTTGGAATATTGGAATAACATGACAATTCCAGAAAATTACAGTATTACTACATTTAGGGGTAGGAATGCTAAATAAATGTGTAAACCTACATTAGAGAAGAAAAAATCATAGAAAATGAATATATCTTCAAATAATAGATTTGAATATTTTGAATATTTATATAAATACTTCAATATAAATGGTTACTGTTATGATGAGTGCTGGTATGTACCTATCAGGTAAAAATCATCTGATGATGTGAAGAGAAGTCCACAAAAAAAGTAAAGGTGGATAATAAAATAGGGTGACATGTAAATATTGAGATGTGAACTATATAAATAGACAATTAGTTCAACTATCAATAAGAATAAAAATGATAGATCCTATCTTATATAAAAGGGATAAATAAATGAGTTAAGAAAATCACTACCCCTAGGTAAAATAAGGCTCAGTTTGAAGAATCACAACAACAATAGGTTTCTGAAAAGAATACATTTCAAGGTGGAAGGTCTAGGTTCAATTTTTTATCTAGGTGATGTTAATCTTATGGGAAAAATATTAATATTTCTAGTATAACATACAATTTTTATAAAATAGTAATTAATCAAGGGGAAGTCATGTTGAAAAAATGAAAATAGGCTCTAAGAGAAATAATGATGTGACTAGAAAATCATCAAAGCTACTAAGACAAAATAGATATGAAAGCCGGAAAGAAGTTAGTGTAAGATATATTAAGAAGGTTTATAAAGTTTATAAAATCATGAAAAGACATCCACGATATATTCCATATACTTCGAAAGGAAAGATTGTACAACTGAAAATTAGTGGTGAGTCGTGTCAATATTCTCAAAAGAGATAGAATGTTAAGAAAGAGTGCATATTTTTCTATCTAAATCAATTTAAATTGAATAAAAAATTGGATGAATCAAAAACAATTGTGGAATCCAAAGGAATTAAAGTGACTACAGAAATTTATAAGTGAAAAGTAATTACAAAAAAATGTGGTGGCTTGTGTCTAAGGTGTACTAAATTTGGACAAGATCTACACAACATTATAGATATTATACCTAATCAATGGGATATATTTAAAATTAAAATGAAAGCAACAGACGCCTCATGTTCTAAAATAACTATAATTTCATAGTAGACTTCACATGAAGTAAATACAAGGGTTGGAAGAAAAGAATGGACAAGGTTGAGAGACATATCTTGGACTAAAAGTTACTCCTAATGAATAACAAGGTCCCACCTTTTTCCCATATATATATATATATATATATATATTCATTAGTATTAACATACGGTTAATTTAATGAGATGCATGCATCCCTTAAGGGATAGAATTGATGAATTGATGGTGTTAAATGTTCACTATAATGTGAATGAAAAACTTCTATACATATTTAAAAAATTAGAAATTATGGTATGATAATTACACTATCTTCCATTTTCCATAATTTTATTAATCATATCAATTAAGGGGAAGTTCTTGATTGATGAAAAGTTAAGACAAAGGGAGGTCTATATCATTTCAAATTGAAATTTATAATGTGTTGGTTGAATTATGTGTAGTATTAGCATTACATTGATAATTCGGATTGTTTCCAATCCCTTTAATGATAACTGAGAAATTCTGAGCATGATGCGTGATGTTTATAGATTACTTATATATCATTGGTTTTATCTCTCTTCATTTCTATATCAGGTTATCCCACATAGACGTAGAGTTGATTAACTAAAGGGTCTTTTCTAGGAGAACCATGTGAGATAATTCCTCTCTTAGAAGTGATCTACAAATTTTTATAAAGGATATGATCATTCATTTGAAAATTTGATGAGTTAAGAAGATCACATTTACTCTTTGCATATTAATTATTAATAAGTGGGATAAAATTTAGAACCACATAATGAAATATGATATGTGATGATATTGAAAAAAATTGGGGATATTTTTTATCTTAGATTTCATTTGTTTTCAACAATTCAATATGTGTTGATGGATTAAGTGGTGATGCTTGGAGAATTGTTCTAGATTCATAGCATTGAATTTCATGCTTGAACAATTCTCCATGTTGTAGATATGAATATTTTTTAAAGTGAACTTAAATGATTAACACATGTGACTATGGATCTTTCACATTTTCACAACAATTTGAGGCCATAAAAAAATTAATTTCATGAAGAAGAATTAAAGAATACCATGCACTGTGTTTTAATGCATGAGGATACGAAGAGGATCACATGAAAAAAATAAAAGTCCATACATAAATTTTCATTAAGGTTAATTGAGAAGAGAACAAGAGTTGGTTAGATATTATTGATGATGGATTTGTAATTCATTTTACACTTTGTTTATTATAATTATATTTTAATTGGGCTTACTTAAAAAAAAGTGTCCAACCTAAGGCCAACCATATCCAGCTCAACCATAGCCATATGTGGACCTTGAGGGTTGACCAAAATTGAGGGAAGCGGTCCGGAAAATCTAATAGGCAGAATGGGTGGGCATAGGAGTTTCCCCACATAGTCCATTGTATAAGTCTCATATGATCATGGTAAAAGAGGTGGTGCCACCGTGTAGTGTGGCACAACAGTAGGGTGAACTAGTATGGTGCAGTATTGGATGGTGTTCAGGATTTCTGACCAGCTATTGTCTGTGGATGAGTGATACATTAAGGACCAAACCTCTGGAATTATCGGTTTGGGATGTAGATTGAGTGGGTACTATTCTTGAAACGTGAAAAGATATTCATAACATGAATCATTAGATCATTCGATCTAATCCATCCATGAGATCTCACTCCTAGCCAATTTGAATAAACTATTATCACGACCTATCTATATGGTTTTTCCCACACATTGACTAAAAAAATCAGCCATCATGAACTCAATACAACAGATCATCCTCTCTCAACATGTCGAAGTCTTGAGACAAGGAATAATGAACTGAAGTGCATACAAATTATTTTTTTATACAAAAATTTATCATGTAGGCGTCGCATGAATCCCATCATAAGAACCATAATCTCTCACAAGTGCGTATCAAAAGAACATGTGATGTTTAATGAGGAATCATATGATATAATGATGGACAATCACAGTGTTGTGGAATGATAATCATGGATCATGCGACAGTAGTGAGATAACCTTGATGTTGTCGCATGAGGAGGACCAGCCACATGAGGATCCCATCTTTTACTGAATTATTGTTTGAAATATTCTGAGATAATGTCACATGAAGGTGTCATGAGAAGATTAATGAGGTTTCACATGATCAAGATAAGTGATAATCACATTTCATGACCACATTAATTGTGCTTGGAGAAGTAGGGGATCTCAAAATTCAGGATGTCTCTTAGATATTCATAGTTTCCAAGGAATTACACTAGTGGAATGAAAAGAAAATGAACTATTCCTATATAAATTGTGGCTTGGGCAAGGGAAAGGGTTTCTTAAACATCGAGATAATGAGAGAGATAAATCAATTTTCTAAAAAGAAAATTTATAAGAGTCATTCTCATGAAGAAAAAGTGGCATGTGTGATATGATCTTACAAATGTGTATCTCACAAAATATATTAGTTTCATTAAGGTGAATGAGTAGGGGAAGAATCTATAGAAAACACCTTTTTACATAAAGGAGCCCATTTACATCACCTAAGTCACACAAAGGGCATAATAATTTTCATGATCACTTGTGCGGATCTCTTATGAGAAGATTTTGAAGAGACACTATAGACAACACCAATTTTCATGTAATTGTCCAAAGTAAAGTCTATGTAATTCAAAGAGTACCATTTGAATAATTCTTACCTACTCACATGGAGGAAACAATGGGATCATGGGATCCCTACGTTTTCACATGAATAAAGAAGTAGACAAGTTGAGGACTACTTGTAGACACTCTATTTCTTGTGACAAAAAAGCTGCAAGGCATCTATATCTTGTGAAGAAAGTCCCAAGATAGTGTATTCATACACTTTGTCTCACTAATAAAAACTTGTGTGCATAAATATATGACCTTCATTGAGGTTACCATGACTCAAGAAGAACAATCCTACAACCAATCAGGTCTTCATGAGAATCACTTTCACAATTAGGTAGTGTGTTTGAAGGAACACTTACACGAAGGATTTCTGCAAGTGGATAGTCAATATGAACATGAAGGACACTCCTTCATAGATCCAAAACAGTATAATAAAGAAAAAAAAGTGTGGGGGTAATGATATTGAATAATATCAACTCACATGAACTTTGTGTGATCATGTGAAGGAGGTTGTGAGGACGTAGGATCTATACACATTAAGATTCCTTGATCTTGAGAAGACACTTGGTTAGCCACAATTGTATCAAGAAAAGTCACTGAATAGATTGTATAAATGTTGATACATCATGTGCTTTACATGACTCAATGATGAAGGGAGATAAAAAATCATCATGCATTCATTCAATCATGATTGAGATGCCTAAAATTATTTGATTGCCATGTAATCCTTGCATGAAGTATACTTGATTATATTGAGTAGTTAATTCAAGAAAGACAAGAATGATATTTTCATGTTCTATCTTGTATAAAATATTTAAGAATATAGTGTGCACCTATTTCACACATTTTAGTAAGGTTGGGACTTCATTCAGAAGGAATCTTATCCTAATCATTGATGCCCCAAGGCAACTAGTCATTATATGTGATGAGAATTAATTGTGAAAGGCTAACATAAATCTTCAATGGTTTTCGAAGATACATGAATAGTATATGAAAAAGTTAGGTTTTGTAAGCTCATGGAAGAAGATTATAGAATCATACCATAGTGGATCAAGCCTTTAAACATAGTTTAAGCCTTATGGATGGTGTTGGGGGCAGGTGAAGTATTCTTGTATATGTCATTAGAAAACAGAATATCTTAGTTAAAGTTAGATAAATAAGTCAATTGGTTGGATTCGAAAGCAAATGTATTATCTCGATTGGAGATGGAGAAGAAATATTTTAATTGGATCTGAAATCCAATGTAATCAATTGGTTGATAGTGGATTTTAATGGAGAATCCATGTTGGGGGGGATAACCAACATGGAAAGGACTAGGGCTTTGTACCAAACCATATAAATATTAAGTGTTGTGATCTCTCAAATTAATTCTTCATATGAAGTGATAACATGAGATATCACTTAGTGGATCAAGAACCATACCAAGTTCAATTGGTTGAATTAAAAAGAAAACAAAATCATAAATATTAAACCACTCATTGCCCTTCCCCCTCCCTCAGCGATCAATCCAGTCTGGGGCACTACAAATTTATACTTTTTAAAAAAAATATATAAAAAACTTTTTATTTCAAATTAAAATATCATCTTAATATGAATTTTAGGGTTTTTTTCTAAAAAAATTTGTTTTTAGCTAAATACTGCAAAATAATATTTTTGAAAATAACATGACTTTTAAAATTATTAGTATATAAATACAAATTATAAATTCATGAAATATTTATCTAAGAAAAGATATTTTATTTATAAGTGTATTTCTAATTTAAAAAATGTGATTTTTAATTTAAAAACTCATATTTTAAAATTTCGAACATAAGTTATGTTTTTTAGAAAATTATTTTTCATGAATTATACATTTATTATTTTAAAAATAATTTATATAACTTTTATAAAAAATAATGTAATAAAATGGATTTAAAATTTGAAATCCTTAGGTCTAAATTATGTAATGTGTACAAATTTATTTTTAATCATAGATGATAAATTACTTTTAAAAAAACTAGTTACCATAGAAAAAATCAAAACTGGTAAAAAAATATTTTCCAAGAGGGAAAGAACATAAAAATGTTTATAACATGTTGGGGGAATGGGTGTTAAAGGCCTTGAAATAACTTATCTATTAACCTCACAATAATTTCACAATTCTTAATCAACGATCCTTGATATTGACTTTCCATTATTGAAAAGATTAAGGTATTTAGAAAAACACCATCCATTTTCATTTATAAAAAGGGGCACACCTCTCCTCACTTTTTCGTAGAACTCAACTCACTTAATTCGGACCGAAATATACTCAAACCTCTCATCAAAATTTCTAGACACCCTAATAAGGATATGGTATTCTCAAAATATTATCCCTCTAAGGTTTAACCACCTTTTTAAAAAAGATAATCAAAGATGGGAGATATAATTTTCGGACTGCTCCTTTAACATTTCGATTTCTTTATGTGAAAATATTCTTCCTAAAATTTAATTACACCATCATAAAATTATAACATTTGTATAATTATTATACTATTATTTTATTATAATTATTTTACAATAATTAACTATATCTCCCTTTTCTAATAAATGAAATTAAATAATCATTTGTGTGTTATACATTCTACCACCTCCATGACAAAATATGTTTCATTATCCTTAACCATATTAAATGTTTGGTCATAATAGGGAATTAAATATATAAGTACGATATTTATGAAATATTTTATATTCTTAAATTATAAACCAAATTACTATGTTTCCCTACTCTATGTAAAAATAATAATCACATATGCGTACATATGGACTGCCACCTACAAATAATAATGAACTTATATTTTTCTTTTTATCACCAACTTACATAGATGATAATTATAATGGGTTTATTGTATATGTATTTAATTAATTAAATTATTAATGTTCTAAAATATAATTTGTATAAACTTTTAACAATATTACAAATAAACAATCATTTTAAATTCAACCATCCAAAAGAGAATTATAAGAGAAAAAAATGATTTCTTTATACTATGAAATAACATCAGAAAGGTTTTCTTATTCATAATTTTTTTAATTTTATATAACATTATTTTAAACACAAAATATGATCATTCTTATTATATTATAATAACATTAAAGGTAAATCACTTCATAAGCATCCCTTTATTACAACATGCTCTTGTTTCTATTTGTTTAACCCCCTACATGAACAATTCTATAAATTTATATTATGGATGACTATGTACATTTAATTTCTATTAATATATGGTATAAATAAATAAATCATGATTTCTTTGTTATATAGTTATAAATTAAAATTCTCACTCTTTATTTAAGAAAACACCCTTTGTTTACTAAGAATAATCAAAACATGCTCATCTCCAAATTAATTTTTATAAACTGTAATAAAAACACTCATATAATGAAATTATAAAATTATAAACAATTATAAAACATCCATCTCAATAACTTTTTTGATCTAAGAAGGATTAACTTTGGGATAAGAATGAATAATAACACCTCTATTTTGAAATTAGTTCAAAACAATCCATATTACTCACATTGGATATAAAAAATAGTTAAAAACTTACTAATATACATGCAGATAATAATTATAAATTATGATTATAATAGGTTATAGATATTATAAAGGTTTTAAAATTGGTGAGTAATATAGTTTCTTTTGTTATACAAGTGTTCAGAGCACATTTTAACTATGCAATAATTAAGGTAAGGGGTTATTTATCTTAAACTATAATTATTTGATATAGGTTTATGTTTTGTGACATGTTTTTCATAGTATGTTTTATTTACTTCCCATGAATTAATTTTTATCATATATTTTTTATTCAAGGGAAATAATAATCCAAATTAGTCCATTTCCATCACATGGAATGTGACTCTATTTTTACCCCAATTATAAGGCTTTCTAGTAACTCAATTTTCATTTATTAAGTTATAATGTTTCATATGGCACATTGATTAGGTTATTACACAATAATATTTTAATATATAGTATTTTATATTACTATTTTTAAAAAATAATTTTTAATTCAAACTAAAATTTTACTATGTGATTTTTCAAAATAGGTATTTTTAAAGTATTAAAGAGGTTTATTTGCTTCAATTATCAAATATTTTATCTTTGGCTATAAATTTTATATAGAAAAATATATGTCATTTTCAAGGATACATTACTAGATATTATTTATAAAAGTAAATTTTTAAAAAATATTTTACATTGTATTTTAAAAGCTACTTTTTAAAGTGACATGTAATTATTTATTTTACATCAATGTTAAAAAAAATTAAACGATCTTTTAGTTTTTCACCTTAATTATATTTTACATATTCAAAATGATTTACACTTATGGTATTTATGATATATGGTTTATTCTATAATAAATATATATAATTATAATTTGGTGGATTTAAATTGTGGTATCAAACAATTCGATTATTGATCCCTTCTTCTGTGATATTATTTGAAGAACTATTTTTCAAAGATGTTTTTCATATTTTTTTAAATCCTTTTATGTTTCCTTGGATAAAATAGGGATATGTTCTTTTGAAAAAATGCAATTTTTTCTCTATTTGACTTATCTAATGTTATTTTATATCAAAGTGATGATCCATCACTACATTTTTTTGTTAACCATCTATCATGAATAGCCATAACTTTAATTCTAATTACTTTTATTTATTAACACTATATATTTCATTCATTTGATTAAAGGGTGTTCACCTAAATTTCATACATTTATTGATTGGGAAATTTATTTAATTAACCATATCCCATTGATCTACATGGTATAAATACCATTTTTTCAGGATTCAAGGGTATTTACCTAGATAGTTACTTAATATATTTGGATTTACATTTATTTCTCCATGGGTGTATCTTGTTGATGATTTCATTATGATAATCCATTTGAAAGGATATGAAATTCAGTTTATTACATGGGTTCTTATTTATATGTGGATTAAAACCCATTTCTTTACCAACGTTTCTTTATTATGTGTTGAATGAAACCCATTTTTTTCTATGGGTTCTTTATGCAATGAAATGGGAATGATTTTAATTTAATAGTTTTATTAAATTCACTTTATTTCCATTAGTTCTAAAAATATGAAATTTTAATTTTTTTCAAGTGGCGCACGTATGTATGGATGAATGATGGGTGGGTTCTTACATTTTCCTCCAATTCATTTTTTATGGATTTATATCTCATGATATAAGTATTAAAAATTAAATTTTAGTTTTTCAGGAGTGTGGGAACTAATTGTGAGGCTCATTAAAGTAATGTTTCCCTATTCTAATTTTTTCCCCATATTTGAATAATATTCCAGAGTTTTATTCTTATTATCATCACTATGTAATGATATCAATGATCATATTTATTGACTCATGTATCCAATTTCTTTTATATCATGCCTTATAATTAGACAAACCTTATTTCGTGATTTATGATCCATATTCTTTTTTGGGTATAAGTTTCTTATGTTTCTTGAATATACCCATATTATCATCTTATGCTCCCTTAAGATATTTAATTGTTAATTATTATGTTTACCCTTATTGGGTTACAAATATAGGAAAAGTGTGAAATATATAGAATATATTATTATGTATATAATTCTTGTGTAATGTTAATGACTCATAATGAATTGATTACTTCCATATATAATGGGAAAAGTGTCCAATATACAATGAAATTGGGTTTTGTTGTTTAATGTTTTGTACCAATTATCTAAAACACTAAACCTAAAAGGTATTGGGAATGTATTGTAATGAAATAAATTATTTAATTTTTGTGGATGATAAGTTCACATATAAGGGATGTTATACACTATTGTATATAGTACATTCTATTTTAATTTTAAAAGGACAATAATTATCCTTTCTCTTTAGGTAATTATTGATAGCATATTGTGACGATACAACATAAACTTCTATATCCTGGTGGTAATCTTTATTAATCTTCTTCAAAGCATTATCGGCTTTAATAAACCTTGGTTGTGTCTAATTTAACTCTTCTTTCTTTAGAATTAGTTTTTCGGTAAGATCTTTCAATATTTTATCTTTATTAATAACCTTAACCTAGATTATTTTTATTTCATTAATGTTATTATATTTCCTTTTAAAAAATATTTATTTCTAAAATTCATATTTCCATTTTTTTCTTTAACATCCAAATATCCTTTATGAATTTAGTGTTCTTATCAAGAAATTCTTCAAGTTCAGCCTTCATTATATCCTTTGTATATGTTATTTTTTATTCTTATTCTTTTCAACTACTTGAGGATTTATTATGACTTTCATTATGATCCATGAATTTTGTGAATTTATCAAAATATTCTTATTCTAATTGGATTGTTGCTGATGAGTCATCCTCTTATTATGTGAACATGATGCTTCTTTTTTACTTCTTGAAAATATATGCTTAATTTCACTAGATTTTTTCACTTATTTTGAGATTTTACCCCATTAATTTTTCTAGGGTTTCTAATCATGTTCATTAGTGAAATACTCATTAAATGTTTCACTAATCATCTTATTAAAAAGTTACCAACACCACCACACATGTATCACATTTTAGAAATTTTTCCACTATACATTATCTCATATTTTATAAATTTCCTTGAGATAGTGCTATAAATATCTTATAGAATTCAATATATTTCTTATATTTTTATTCACCTAAATTTTCATCTTCTTATTAGTTTATTGTAAGTTTTCTCCTGGATTAAAAAATCATTTGATCAATTATATTCTTTTTCTAAGTAGGTATATTTCTCATTTCAGAAGAAATGAGAATGTTGTTCCATTAATCAGGGGAAAATCCTCTTATTCTTATAATGCTAAAATATTAGGATCAAATCCATATGGAAATTTTATCACTAAATTTTTAATAATTATGGAGTCATCCAAATTTTTTTCCAAAACCTATAATTTTTATAACAAAATAATTAACTATTTTAAGGTTTTCATTAATATTTTCTTTATCATTCATCTCTACATATTCAAATATTCATCTCAAAAACTATAGCCTTTCTTCATTAACTTTCACATTTCCTTCATAACTATATTCCAATTTGTCTCAAAAAATTAACTATTTAAATACAAATAACATAACATTTCTAATGGATACATAATAATGTAATTTTTGGATTTTAAATAAACATCTAAATTACACATATCTGTAAAATTCATTAGGCCACTAATTCTAATGGGTGGAAATCCCACTGTTGGTATATCTTTAACTTTTAGGATATTAGACAGAAGATAAGGAGACATTTTATTCTAATAGTTTTGAATCTTTTTCCCATAAAAAGTAGGCACACCCTTATAATTAATTGAATATATATTATTCATATTTATATATTTTTGGATCTAATAAAGGGAAACTGGTCACTTTAATACCATTTTAAGTGCCTTAGGAAGGGGTTTCACCACTAAGAATGAGGATTTGAATTAGGGGTGGTTTTTTCATGATTTTACCCATTAAAATAAACCTATGTGATTATTTAGAATATAATAAACTCAAATAGAACTCTAAATATTACCTAACAGAAAAAAAAGAAAATAACATGGGGTATGAGAAATTTTTACAATGTCTGATTCCTATATGGGTATATACTCCTTGTTGTGATCATTTATACATATCATTTCATATATTTTCCACTATAAGTGCAATTTATTATAATTGAAATCATCTTGATCCAATATTGTATAACATATATCTATATAATATCTCTTTATTATTCACAACCTCTAACTTTCATATACATGTTCACGAAAACTGGATTAAAAAGATCATATAACCATTTGAGTTGTTTCAGTAACTATTGAAGTTTATCTTCCTCTTAAAGAATTTAAAATAATATTATATTAATACTTGATCCTATTTCAGAACTTATACCTCTAATAATCATTTTTTACTATGGATTTTGTTTCTTATCACACTTTATGAACAACTACAATGATCAATTTCTCAATACTTCGCCTCCCCAAATACTCATGCTTTGTAACTTTTTTCTCTCCTTTTTAACACCCGACATTAGCCTTCATTTTTTACCAATATTCTTCAGTCGTGGTTCTATTGAAGTTTTCATGATATCTTATAATATTAATATGGAATAATAAATATTCCTTAATTAATTAAATTTTAAAAATCAATATCTAGATAATTTTCATAACCAATTATATAAGGAAATACTTTGTATGTTCCCTAAACTAGTTATTCATGTTATTATACTCCCATGATCCTCATATATTTAATTCTCATTTAAAAACCTTATATATTTATATTTTAGTTATACCCTTATACTCATTTATTATCATTTTAACTAATAAAATAAAACCCTTGAGTAATTCTACAATAGAGGGTGCGTGTAATAATATTTCAAAAACAACTATATCTTTTAATTTAAATAATATATCTACAATTATCTCATTTTAATTTCATTGAAACATATTTAGTTTTCATCTTAATTAGTCTACTACAAGGTGTAAAAAAATCTCATCATGGTGCAATATTCAAATAAATCGTCTTGAATAATACTGTAATAATTTTAATTTTATTTATGAAATTTAAAATTTTAAAACATCATCCCATTTGATTTTCTAATTCATTCATCTAAAATCATAATTTTAATAGTGATGTTTTAAACAATCATCAAAAACATGATCATCGTTAGATTTAATTTCTATAAGAATACTTTGATTTGGTAATTTCTTCATCTTCATTAATTCTCTAACTATTGGCCTTATAATTACTTGTACAATGTATAAAAATCATCCTTGGGATCTTTAGAGAGAGGGTCCTTGACTTTAAAAAAAATTATACAAGTGGATTTTCATAATTATAAACGAATATTACAATGTTATGAATCATCCTTATTATCTTTTAGATGACCCTTATGAACTCATTTGTGAACATACCTTTGAAAATTTTCCACTTCCACTGATATACTAGTGAATCATATGAAGTCTTTTTGATCTTTATGATGTCATAAATGTAAAATAAATTATATTAAATAATGTGAGTGTGTGTTTTTAACACCTTAACCTAAGGACAATAATACCAAGATCATAAAGTAAAGCACCACATGGCCTCATCGGTGCACCTATAATGGATAATGGCTGGTAAGTAATTTAGAGGAAATAAGTGAACCATTAGAGAATAAATTCCACTCAAAAGAAAAAAACCAAAAACAAAAAATAATGTATATAGATGTAAAACCATTTTGTTAAAAACATTAATATTAATAGTGAAAAAAATTTATGAAATCCAATATCAAGGAATGATACTTCATATTGACCCAAAATAAATAAAAGTTTCTTAATCCTATTACTCCAACTCCTCCTTCCATATCTATAATGTGGATATAAGGTTCTCCACTAATGTGTTACCAAAATATTTCTTCCTAGCATTATAAAAAGTCATTATAACATGTCAATAGAAGTGAATATATAATTTTTTTTTATAATCTGGGTAAGATTTCCTACGATGACACCAATAAATTACCATGCATGAGAAATATATATAAATTCAAAGTTAATTAAAAAGGATAAATCAAAAAACATTTCATCTAAACACATTGATTTACCGAAATCATTTCAAAAAAAATTCCTAGTCCAATATATCAAATATAATTATTTAAAAACCACGTTTTTTAGAAACACCATGCCAAATACCCTTTGATTAAATCTATTAATAAACTTTGTTTTCTGTGAAAAAACATAACCTATTTAGAAAATTACCTTTTCTCCAAAATTAATATTGAATCATACCAATTCCCAAATTCCAATGGAAAACTATCCATTTTTTCTAAACATAATAAAGACTCTTCATCCCTTCATGTCTAACTAAAAACTTTTTATTCCCTGAAAATCCACTCATGCTAAGGAATATATAGAGGATATAACAAATCCAATTAAATATATTCTAGAAAAATTTCTAATGTTTAAACTAATTCATAACTCATTCATACATCCAAACCCATGTCATAATGAGGTGTTACCTCTTGAACCTGGTCATCCCAACCATATATAACCTTAATGAATGTTAATGAATTGATTTTAACCATGGATAAATCTTAGAGGTTTCAAAATAGGACTAACCAAAATCCATTTTACATACTCACCCACAATGTGTAAGAAATTAGAAAAATATAAATAAATTTTCCAAACTCTTAGAAATCATTGATACCATCTACCAATAAAAGTTATCCTAAATCCTTAAAAAAATTATCAAAATGAAGATCCCTTCAAGATGTACCACTAATTCATATCATCAAAATCCCTTAAAAAACAATTCTAAATCCAAAGTATAGAATAACCCCTCTTGATAAATTAGATATATTATTTTCCATTTGTTATGACCCTTTTTATTTTAGAACAACCATGTGAAACTAATTATACAAGAGTAAACAATCTCCAATAAATGGCATGACCATAATGTAACTTGGAAGGCCCCCATGTAACATACTAGTTTCAATGTATAAAAGGAGAAGGAGTTGGAGTATGAAATTATAGAGAGTGAAACAGAACCCATTCCATTTTGTCATACCCATTCAAAATTTCATAAAACATATATTATAACACCTCATATATAGTTAAATCCAATATATGCATTTTAAATCATTTTCACATCACTGGATACCTTACATAATTTAAATAAAATATATAGAATAAAATAATTTACATTCCTTAATGCCTTGATTGGTTCTTTGTCTCCTATCACCTTCGGTTTATCCTATCATAAAATATTCCACCATAACTATAATTATATTTCTCTAAAAAGAAAAGATTATAACTATAATACCTCTAATTTATAAACTTTCTCATATCATCACTTCATAATTCCACCATAGTTTGATATTGTATTTATAAGGGAAAATCCTAATTAAATGAATAAAAACCCATTTTCCTCCATCAAAACCCTTGTCTCCTTCTTCCATGATTCTATCCATCTAATATTACATTAAAAATTTTATTCCATTATAATAAATTTTACAACTATATATAATTTATTCTTCTATAATAAATTTTATTCTTCCATAATAAATTTCATACTTGATTATCATAATTCCATGGAACGCTATTTTTATTCCACTACCCAAATGATTTCAAGTTTCCAAGGTGACCTTAATATCCCAATAATGAAATAAATATAATTATATTATTATTTTCATGTTATAATAGAATTGGTAATGGTTTCAACACCCCATTGGTCATCAATTATTCAACTTTACCTATTGACATGTAAAATTAAAAAAAAAATCTATTTTTAAATTTTCATCAAACCTCTTTTTGAGTTTAGTAGGAAAATTATAGCCTTTGAAAATGTAAAACTATGAGATATATAATTCAAAAATATTTCATTCTACTTCTAACCATTAACTCAAGTTTTATTTTAAGATACACTGTTGTAAAATCAATATATTTTACCTAACTTGAATGGTAAAATGTTTTTAAGCTTTATTTTATTGCTCCATAAGAACAATAATCCTTCATCTGAAATAAATATATTAATTTTTTTCAGTGGTCCATCCATTGAGGGTCAACCCAAAATAAAGTCAATCCATCATCCTTATAGATTCATCATTTCATAATTGATTATATTTCACTTGGTCCATAAAAATGGATGTTACATTAACACTAAAGAGAAACACATCATCCAATATTTCCTCTACCTTAATATAAAGGTCCACCATCAATATTTTCAACTACAAATATTCGCCATTTTCCTAGATAAACTAAGACTAATTATTCATACTCAAATGGTATACCATTATACTTCCTTTCGCTAATGTATAAACAAAAACAACATTAAAGTTTTGAAGATACTATACCATCCTACACAATCCCAAGTTGAGATCATGTTTTGAGAAAAAAATATTTCAAACTATTATCATCTATATAAATAATAAATATCCATATAAATATAAATTTTTTCCATATTTTCAAATAATAAACCATAAAATTGAGCTCTAGATCATGAGTATAGTAATTTTACACATGAGTTCTAAGCTACCTTGACCGATATGATACATCCTTTGTTTCTTGAAATAAAATCATAATAATCCTAAACCAAATAAGTCATAATATACCACATAAGTAAATTTTGATTCTATAAGAATCAAAACTAAAGCTAAAGTGATAATATTTTTTAATTCCCCAAATTCTTCTTAGTGCATCACACTCCACTTTAACTTCACTCATTTTGAGGGAAGGCTATCGTGGGAGAATCTAATTTTTAAAAGTAATGAAAAATCATATTGTAACATTAAATCAATCCCAAAAACATATCTTAAATATATTATTAGGATATTAATATGACGTAAAAACCTCTATCTCATCAATATCAATAGTGATTTTTTTTGTAACAGATGTGTTTTCATAAAATTTCACTACTTGAATCCAAAGGTGATGATTAGAGAACTTTTAATTTAACTTATAATAATGTTAAATTTATAAAGCCTTTTATAATTTCCTAAAATAGTATACCTATATTAATTAAATCCATAGATATTACCAGAGCAATAGTAAATTTAAAATCAAATAAAAAACCTTATAATGTTAATATCAACATTGATATGTTGTTTTTAGAATGTCTTCTTAATTTATCCTAATCTAATGATATCTAAACTAAAATTTGGTCTTTAAAAATAAATAATCTACCTTCATATATCAAATAGGTAATCAATTATTGGTAATTAATGTTTTTTGTATTTATTCATCTCATTTAACTTCTAATAGTCAATATTCAAACTCAAACTACCATCAGTTTTCTTGGAAAATTAAAATGATATTTCCCAAGGAAAAACACTCAATAAAATAAATATGTTTTACTCAAGATCATTTTACTTCACCTTAAATTAATTTAATTAAAACATTTCCATTCAATAAGAAGGTAATGTATTGGAATGTTAAGGCCAAAAATACCCTAAGAAGGAGGTGAAATATGGTATCAATTACTTTCAAATAAAGCAGATATTTTACTCAATTATAAAGAACATATAAAACCATTCAAACTCAACAACGTATCCACAAAATTAAAATGTAAAAATTAAATGTTATGATATTATGATTTTACTTATTTCACTAATAAGGAATACATGCAATAATTATACATTGATAATGTATCAATATGATAAGAAAATCACTATAGACTATTAGGATTATAATGATTTCTAGGCACAATGACAAAAAATATTGTTCCATACTTCTATATAACTATTATCATAGTTATTAAATATATAATTTCATAATTATTTTAGACATAGGTCATTTAAAATCACAGTTTCAATTATATCAATAATCGATAACAAAATAATTATTTCTCATCAACTCAATCTTTATACTGCAATCCAAAACATAAATTATGATCGAATTCTATAGAAAAAAACATAGAAATGTAAATTGAAACCATATTTAAATAAATTTTACGTCTATATTGTGTCTTCTTCATAGATTCATATAATATCCCAATTAATATTTATAAACTTTTATTCAGAACATATTCTTCTTTGAGTGCCAAATTTCACTCAAATATTGGCATCTAAAAATGTCTTATATAGTGGATTCAATTCTCCCATAACATATTTTATCTTATCATAAATTAAAATAAAACAAAATCTTCCATATAGTTATTAATTTAATAATCTAAGGTATTCCCATGTCTAATAGTCATTTTTTCTTCAGTCAATGATTTGAATTAGAAAATTATGGCTTTCAAATCTATAACACTAAAAAATAAATTTGTTTTCTTATTTAAATATTTATATCCAAATTAATACCAAAATATAGTTCTCTACAAAACACAATGTGGTTCATTTATTTAAATTTATAAAAATAACCAGTAATATTTTCTAGAAAAATACCATATTTTAAGCCTTTTATCCTAATTTGTTTCTTCTTTCTCTAAAAATTAGTCATAAAAACTCCCATAGTTTCCTTCATGAGACATTTTTATCAAAATATCAAGAAAGTATGAGTCTTCAAAATGATCATCAATAAAACAAGGTTTCTTACATATCATCATTTTTAACCATACTTGGGAACCATAATTTACCTTTCATTCATGAACCATGACTAATTCCACTTTTTATGCTGAACTGTGATGTTTTTAGCATCCTATATCCTCCAAAAAATTTCTTCATTAATTTTTTATACCATTGTTGTGATTTCCAGACTATGGAATGGTTAATATCACCATAATATTTTTACTACCTATGGTTATCCATTATTTTTAGATCATCATACTTCATTCTATTTGAAATTCCATGACCACAAAAATTATTAAATAATGTAGTAGTTGTTTTATAACCATGACACGATTGGACTATAAAAATAGAATTGTTTATATTTTTTTACCAAAATCATATTCAACCTTCACTAAGTCAACTCCATAATTTTCAAAGATTATATAATGTTCAAACCTCATCCTTAAATTTAAATTTGAAAAAAATGATAAAAAAACATAAACCATGATTCATCAACTAACACAACTTGGTCTACATTGATTCCATCAAACACCACTTGAATAACTTAGGTTCAAATATTATCTTACCTTGGGTTAGTTTTCAATATATAAAAAATTAATAACTATTTATGTTATAATAAATACTAATATAATTATAATAACTTATATATTACAATTATTATTTCATAATCAATGTTTGGTATAGAAAGAGTTTAAGAGAGAATTTAAATCTTACCTTTAAATTAAATCATTATTAATATAATTATTAACCCTAGATTTTACATCACTCATGTAGTCTATAATAATTATGAGATCATTCCTTATGATTATATATCTCAATAATTCTCATATAAACAAACTTTAACTTAACAGTAGGTTTTTTTATTTGATGTGAGAGTGATACTCTAATTCCACTTTTTTTAGTCCAAAAACTCTCTACATTTTACTTTCTATGATCTATATCACAACTTATAAAAGTTTGATTTATAATTCCAAAAATATATCCCCCTATAACAATAAATCTAAAGGGTAAATTATTGTTAAAAATTAATAGAAAAGATAAAAACCAAATATATATTTGGAGAGGGGATACCTCAAAATTATTTAAAACATGGGAGGTAATTAAACAATATATATCCCCAACCTGATGTTGTGTTGCAATGTGAACACCTTGAAAAAATTTTACTACACATTTACATTGAAAAAACAACAACAAAAATTAATTTTCATCATAAATGTGCATTATATCATAATTTTAATTAATTAAATGTTACATTTTTTCATAAAGCATCACTAGGGGTGCCTTCACCTCTTCACCAAGATCATCTAATTTTAGTTTCATCCAAATTAATTATGTAAATTCTTTCATTAAAAAAATATACTCCATGTCCATTGTGTTAAGAATAGTACACTCATGTTTCTTGTTAATATAGATGACACACGTTTTTTGACAAATAATACTCTTCTTCCTGTAGATTTTCTATCCATAATATATCTATACCAATTCATAATATAAGATTAACTTTTTTGCATGGATTTATTTTTACCAAATACTAATAAATAATCATAGATACCTTAAACATACCTCAATATTCTTTTAACTATAGTGGGATTCTCTTATATCATATTTATTTAAAAACCCATATCTAAAAATGGTGCATAGACAATATCTATCTCTATTTCTATAAAATTCTACAAGATTTCATTCACTTTTAATATAAATTTGTATTTAATACACTTCAATATCAATGATTCCTATATTTAGTTCCAATCATTAACAAATCATAAACTAGGTTTGAAATAATTCATGTAAAAAAATTTAAAAACTCCTTTTCAAATATTTCCTGAAAATTAAATTTATACTCAACATTTTAGTTGACATAAAGCAAATAAAATAAAGTAGTAAGATCGTCATTGAAATTTTAAACTTTGATTATAATAATTTAGAAAACACTTCCACTGATTGTTTTTTATTTCAACAAAATATGATATCATTAATTTATATAAGTACCATAAATTGATCTTAATTTTATGATATCACATATATTTTATGATAAAAATACCATATATTAAATTATAGATTCTTAAAGTGAGATTCAAAACAAACATACCAAACTTGTGGTTATTTATTCCGACCATATAAATTATTCTTTAATAAATATTTATTCTTAATTGTCACTAAGTTTGAAACCAAATAATTTTTTAATATACACTTCTTTATTAATATATACATTCAGGAAAGTCATCTTCACACCTATTTGATATATTTTTAATCCACATCAAATCACAACCACTGAGAATAATCAAATTTTCACAAATCAATCCATTAGTGTAAATGTTTCTTCTATGTTTATGAAATCAATTTGGGCATAAACATTATATACCCACCTATATTTGTTTAATATCACATTCCCATTATTTTCATATTTATTATTCAATAACCACATTATTCTAGTGACATTGTTATCATTAAGCCTCTTTACGAGCTTCCACGTTTGATTCTTTTCTATTTAACATAACTCATTTTTAATGTATTTAATCAATGCTTCATTATTTGATATATTCTCAAATAATTCCAACTTTATCTATGATAATAGGGAAGTATTCTCAGAAGTCCTTGTCTGATAATTTTTTTTAGAGGTGTCTTATCTCCAATGACATTAAATTCATCAATGTCATCTATTATCTTCTTCATTTGATTAAAGCATTTACTCACTTCAATAACTACACCCTCTCTTAATTCAACCCCAAATTCTCACAGTTTATTAGGCTTTTAGATATTGTAAAATATCCATCAAGATCACTTTATTCAATATAATTTTCCTTTTATTATAAGATTATAAATTTAATTATATATTTATTTTTAATCACTTTTACATGATTTTGTTTAATAATCATGTTAAACCTTTTATTAGAACACTTATAGCATTTACTCTTGGTTGAGTAGACAAAAAACCCCTATGTTAATAAAATCCCCTTACTTTTATTAATTTTCTTCCTTATTCAAATCAAATCACTTACTGCTAACACTACAATGTTTTACATAGTTGGATATCTTACATATCACATCTCATATGGTGTTTCATTCACATTATGATTTAAAAAATACTATTTTTATGTAAAATACCAATTTCACCACTTATTTCCAATAATTATATAAAAATACACTCACAATGGATAAACTTTTAACAATATTAGTCACCAATCATTTTCACATTTCAAAAACTCCATTTTATTATTTTCTTATTGTTAATAATGCTTCATGTTTCATACCATGATACTCAAGATAATTTTCTACTTCAATGAAATTATACTCTATTCCATTATGAAATTTCAAGATCTTATTTAATATTATAGTTCCATTCTAAAATCACCACTGAAACATATTAATAGATTCTATAATTTAATTTTTTTAGTTTTCATTAACATAATATAACCCTTCATGTTATATTCCTTCTAAAACAATATGAAATGATTTTATTCTCATGTTTTGGAATGTGTCATCAAAACACTCACATATGTGTAAACCAAATCGATAATGTGATAAGATCATTTATATATATATATAATAAACATAAATATCATGAAATAATCAAAATTCTTTTAATTGTTTTATTTTAGATTTTTATTATTGATCATAACATTAATGTTTGAGAGATGTTTTATTCTTTATTGATGAAATTGGATTAGTCTTTAATGCCATAATCAATTCTCTTATTCCACTATGATCAAACATTATTTATATAGTTTATTCACTTGATATAGATTTATATTTATCTTTCATAATTACATTATTGAATTTATAGATTTTACTTTTATTAAGAAGCACTTACAATTAAATTGAACTTTCAGTTTCCAGTCACACAATGGACATAAGCACGATATATTATACTGAAACTCCTCAACATAGTGTAATTCTATATTCTTCAATTAATATCATTAAAGAGTTAAAATTTAATTTCCTTTAATATTAAAATCTCTTTTACCACTAATTTAGATCATTCGAAAAATAAAAACTCGCATTTTCTTTGAAAAGTTAATATTCTAGTAATATTGGATAAACATACATTGTAAGAACAAATGTGTTGTTATCTAATGCCTTGATTGTTAATTTAAACAAGATAGCCTTTTACTTATTCTTCTTTTGTTTAAATTACACTCTAGGTTGAATTAATACTAGAGTGTGTCTCTACTTAATCTTTTCAACATGATTAGTCATACATTCAACTTCTTATTTCAATGGGGGTTATTTTTTTCCCAATAGAATTTAATTCCTTGGTTACATTTCCATTCTCATTGAGCCTCCAAATATTTTATTCTAATTCATTAATTGCCTATAATAACAAGTTTTATGACTAATTTTTAAATAATAAAAATTAATTTCTATAAAATTAATTTCTTTTTTGAGGTGTAGGGTAGGTTTTTATTCCCCTTTTAGGTTTTCTAGGTTCTTTAAATCATAGTTAACTCATTTCATCATCACAATGATCTTATTGTGAACCGTGTAACTACAATTTTTCACTTTATAAGTGTAAATATTCAACATCACTTCACAAGTTCACTACCTCTTTGTAGCTTCTTGGTTTTTGAAAAAACCCTCAATGATTGGGAGTTATCTTCAACCTTTTAATTTCTTTTTTCCTTATCACTTACTTTTTATTTTTTGGATGATTCCCCTTAAAAAATACCAAATTATCCCATGTTATTGAAACATTGAAAATTAAAATCTTTTCAAAAATCCCCATACCTATTTTAACACTTTCTTGAACTACATCAATTGAGAACTTCTAAAATTGAAATTTTATATTTGAATCGCCAGTTTTCATATCAACTTCCAAATCTTTTCTTTAAATAAAATTGTTCCAGTTATATGGATTCAATCCAATTTTCTCAATCCATAGTAAAAGTTTTATATTCATTTATTACCTAATCCAGATCCTTAATTTTTAGATTGAAATAAAAAATACTCAGGATTTTTATATTGAAGAAACTTATTCCTCTACAACATTTATATATAATTCATTTTGTCTTCTAGTTGGTCAATATTCTATAAATAATCCTTTATAAATCCATAAATTTTTTTATTTTATTCCAAGGTATGTATTACTCCTCATGTAATCCTTTGATTACAACTTTGTGATCATTAACTCCTTCTAGTTAATTTTCCCCTTTATTTTATGATTGATCTTTATTTAAATTTACTACCAAAATTTCAATTAAATCATAAATGAAATTTTTTTCACCTTATTTAAGGTGAATATAATCATCACCTTACTCGTTTCAAACCAATATCATTCTTTGAAACCTATTTCTGTGTGAATTTCTAGATTTTTTGTGCCTTATGGGTTAATTTTCTTCATAGATTTTTTGCACAATAAACCTTGACATCATTACCTTCAAGTCTCCTGGGATATATTGTTGTAATGTTCCTAACCTTTTCACACATGATATAAGAAAATAGTACAATACCATAAAATATTTCATTACCATATTTTAACTTCCATTTAATGAGTGATAGGAATTCATTACTCACATCTTCTTTTCTATATTAACTTTGAATAATATTTATTTTTTATATCCTTATATTAAATCTTATTTGATGAATTACTTGATGATTCTTCCCACTTATAGATCATATTGTAAGATTCTTAACTACATTCCAAGTCATCAATTAGTATCTCAAAAATAGTTTTTTCTTGACTTTTTCACACATTTTGGATTATATAAATTAATTAATCACAATATAATCTTATTTATAATACCAAAATCCTTTATCACTTCAATAAGTCCATGAATAGATCATGCAACCTCAATTATTTATTCGAATAAAAATTTAGGGTTTTTATTTGGATATATATTCAAATCAATAAATTTGTATTACATCACTTGAAACCATGCATTATTCACATTTTTTCTCCTTAATATATATTGGATATATTTTCAAAAATATCCATAGTGAACATGTTTCTCATCACCTTTATATGGATTTTATTTGATAAATATTTGGATAAGGTCTTGTGTTCCCTTGCATCATAATTGAGAAGTATTTTATACATTTAAATAGAGGAAATATTTTTCATATCACTTACTTATATTCCATGGATTATAATTAATAAAACATCAATTTTTGGAAATTTTATACATCATATCATAAGGTAATTTTTTATTTTGTTACTACATCATAATAGGCAGGTTAATTAGGGATCAAAATTATATACTGATAAATAGATCTTTCCATCACATTGACAATAATTACTTGAACCTTTTTATCACAACCTTACTTCAAAAACATCCAAATATAAAAGGTAAATGTGATAACATTAGTATTTTACTTTCTTTATCATTAAAGGATATATTTATGTGCATACACCAATGATATTCTAGTGTTATAGAGAAATAAGTATACATTATTGTGATTTTAAAGTTTTTAGTTATGATCATTATCAAACCCAAGAGTCACTTAATCTTTCAACTTTTCCACTCATTTTTTTAAGCTATAATATTATAGAGATACACCACATATGTCATTTATAGTCAAAGAGTTAAATTAATCAACACCCAATCAAAATAGATGACTATCATCAAATCCATATTTATAATTAAAACTAAATCTTAAATAATAATAAAATAATCCTTAAAAATCATATAAATTCCTATAAAATATTACATTTGAAAGAATTTTTCCTTCTTTATTAAATATTATTCACAGATTTCTACAATATTCCTCCGAATCATTCTATATTCCTCTTTTAAAAAAATAAACTTTGAATTTCACATGTCACTTAATAATTTACCTTCAAAAATATATTTTTGGGTTAATTTAATGATCCCATAATGAATTATCTCATCATAAATTAGAATTGATCCAAATTTTCAAAATCTTTAAAAATTATACAAATCATGAAATGGACATGTCTAGCATATTGTTATTTATTTTTTAAATTATTTGAAATCAAAAACCAAATCCTCGAAACATATATAATTTAAAAAATATTTTGATTCCTTTTATGAATATTTATATCAAAAGACACCATGGTATAATGCTCTCCAAAATATAGTGTGGTTTTTATCATCATAATTCTAGTTATATTCTGTAATATTTTCAAAAAAAATATAACATGTTTCATAACCCTTACAAATAACAGCTTCTTATTTTTCAAAAAAATTGTCATCAAAACGTCCATTGTTACCTTATCAAGTTGATTTTATGAATAACTTCAAAATGCACGAATATTTTAAATTCTTATAACCACAACATGGTTTCCTAAAACACCTTATTTTTTAACCATATGTTGGAACCATAATAAACCTTTCCTCCATGAACCATGATGAATCTTAATCCATTTTGTAATCCATGATGTTTTTTAGATTCTGGTGGATGCCCAAAATTTTATTGAAAAAATTATTTCTACCATCGATTTGGTTTAAATACTACAAAGTGTGTTGTGATTTTTTTACACACCCTTGTTTACCTTTATCTTTATCTCTTCATATTTTATTCCATTTAATTATTCATGGCCTCTAAAATAAAATAAAATGATGATTATGGTTTGATAAACACTATGTGATGTGAGAAAAAGGTTTGTGACATGACCTACCATAACCAGTTCCCTTTTATGGTGGATAATGAAGATGAGTTCAATCCTTGAAAGTTTCCTCCAATAAGATACGAGTTTTAAACTAGAACTGAGGGTATATAAAACAAATATGGGATGAAAGATCCTCATGATCCCATGAATATATAATAAAACCACCAAATAAAGTACATCATATAAATAAATAAGAGAATATAATCCCAAAAATTCATGTAAATTTCATACAGAAACCAAGGTCTTCAGAATAAAATATCAAAATACAAGCCATATAGTAGAAAATCATAAACACCAACTATAAATTATATAAGTTAGTAATATCTAGCTAATCACTATCTCTCTATTACAAATCTAATATACATATATATATATAAAGGGGTGATCATACATGTATAGTAAATTGGATTATCCTAGAAACCACTTGTGTAAATGTAGAAGAAGCATATTAATTCCATAGTGAATAAACTACAGAACCAACTCTTTACCTACAATCGGTAAACAACCACCCATCCTCATCAAGTATTTCTCACCCAATTATGAATCCAAGTATAGTAACATAGTATCAATAGAAATTATATCAAGAAAGTAACCATACAAAAACTTCTCCACTAATATAGTAACTCTTATGCCTCAATGGACTACATCTTGTGCTAAAGTCCCTTTTATATTCACATATCCCCATAATCATATATCACATGACATAAACCACCACATACCACAACAAAACTATACATCACTTCCTCATCATAGTAGGGTAATGTAAACATGAAGGACATCGATCTTGTTCTTAAACATACCATGTATATTCCCCACCATATATCCACATCACAACCACAAAAACATGTCACTCAGTATACATATACTATTACCTCTATCCATTACATCTTGTATATATATACTTAAAACATTGATCCATCATATATACTACTGTATATGAAGGGATTTTGAGGTAGAGGGATATTTTAGTTATAAATTTCTTCTACAACCTAGATGTTGGTGATGATACTCGGAACCCGTGTCCCCATATGGACATTGGTAAGGTTTTCTAACTTGATTATTGGTTTGTATTAAATAATAAAAAAATACAATGAATATCATAGCCAAACAGAAGCCTATCCTAAGGGTTAAATTATGAACACATTATCTGACTTGTAACTTCCACTTAAAACCATTATCCTCACCTTCATAAACATTGTTACAAATTACCACAAACACACAAAAACTATACCAACACTACAAAATTATCACATATAATATATAACATATAAAGTGCTTCCTATTTAATCACTCCATTATTAAATTTCAAGTTTACCACCTTACCATGCATGTAAAATTAGTTATTCTATATTTAATATAAAACCCTTCATTAATCATTAGACTCAATTTATACCAACTATCACATGTATTATTTAAATATCTCACTTGAAGAATATTACTTACTCATTTTATTAATTAATATTTTCAACATTGTATTAACCCAACAATACATTCCACATTTTTTTAGTTACTCATTTATTTAATTCTCAAAATGTGTTACTAGGAAACTATGACACAAGCCACATAAACCGCTCATAATGAATCATCATCCATCACACTCCCATGAAAATAGCCACCTAATCCATTCCATCTCTACCACAATATCCACAATTATCTTATTTCCATGAAACTATCCATGAAAATAATACAATAATCTCACCATAATATATCCTCCACTACAAAAAAATAAATCACAACTCATCATCACAACCATCCAATACCAATTAACCAAAATAATAAGGACCCCTCATACATTAATAAAAAATAAAAAATATAGCATCAAATAACATATAACAACTACTTATTAATCATTATTCCATATTAGATCACCATTTTAGGTAGAATCATAGTGAACCATTTCACTTACATATTTAAGTTTTTAAAAATTCCAAAGAAGGATTTTTATTCAAACATATTTGTAAAAAGTTACACCTTAAACAAGACTTACTAATTATGTTAAAAATATTATTATTGTTAAGTATTTTATTTGGGTTTAACTTTTTACCAATATTTCATATTAATAAATCATATATGGTATCAAGACCTAGACTTTGAGATGAATGACTCAATCTTGATATGTGATACTTAATTGTGACTCATGGTATCAGCTTCGGGTCCTATAAAATATGTGTCATGCCTATGATACAATGAAATGTGTATTTTTCATATATCATAATTTTTCAATAAAGAATAGCATATCCTGATTATTTTCCCATTTAAATCACAACGGTGTGGTCTATTTGAATATATGAGGCCACTTTTGAGGAAAGATAGAATAATATATAATTTATATCTGTAGGACTAATAATAGGTTTTGGGTGTGTTCATTGGACATTCACATTATTTGAATTTGGGCATTGTGATGGTGGCCTTCCATTTGGTATTAGATGTAATTTTTAATGAAATACAATCATTCTGAACTATTTATCTATCTATATATGGTTATGGTTATCAGGAATAATATTCGGGGTATTCTAAGTAGACAACAACCCTTCTTCGGTGCAAAAATGTACTAGGTAGAAGGATCCTTTCAGTATCCATAGGTAAGGATGGTATTTAACCCATTGGGACAAGAATCCTCTACTTACAAATCGGTTAGCATTGGTATTCATATCATATATATATATAGTGTCAGGATCATATATATGTGGATCAGATAGGATCAGTATTACACCTTTATACTCGGGACTCAGATCCTTTATCTACGAAGTCTATATTTTTCATGTCAAAGGAGTTATAAAGATATTGGTGTTCTCTATTAAATTGGTAATTTCATAAAATATCATAGAAAATGGATAATATATTATATATTTAAATCTATTTCAGGGGTTGTTGAATTTTGGGTATTTTAGGTTCTTGATCAAAGGTATGATATGGATGGATGGGAGGTTGTTATATCCCCTCACCTAATGAGAATTCATTAGTGATGATATATATTCCATTCATAGATTCTTATAATGGAATTGTTGTTGGAATTATATGATTTATATACTACTTCAGGACTATTTATTCCTTTTCACCCTATAGGGTGATTCATTTGAGATATAGTTCATTGCTGGCGATCAAATCCAATCTTTATGGTATCTTTGGTATTCAGTGTATCATATTTTCTTATGTGGTTTGCCTATTTAGGGTCGAAGGTAATATTACAGGGACCTTTCTTGTTTCCTTGAGAATTTTTATTATAGATAATATTTGTACAATTCTTCCTTAGAATTCTTTAATCTTCTCTTCAGTACCTGTATCTTTGAGTAGAATTCATGTTCTGTTTTTTCTCTTATTCTTCCTTCTGGAAACCTCTCATGCCAAGAATTAAACTTAATTATTTATTTTTTCTCGATTTATTGTTTCTATAAAATCCTACATGGTATGTTTATAATAACCCTTTCTTGGACCTTGCTCTTGCATGTGTTGTATTCATTTAGATGATGCACATGTTTAAATTTTTCTTATATAGACGTGGGGAGAGGATTTTTTTGAGTTGATTCTTAGAGATACTTTACGTCAAGTAATAGAGCATTTTGATTTGAGATGATGGTGATAACCACTATATAATGAGTGTTATCTAAGAGTACATTAAGTATAAAGGATATTTTTAATATTTCATGTTTTTGAGATTAGTCAAATGTCTATATTTATATTGTTAGACACAATTTTATTAATTTTATTATACATATATTATATAATTTTTAGTTGATTATATATATGTTGATGGAAGTTTTGGGTTTTCATGTGTGTTGGATATGTTTTTGTTATAGTTTTTTTATAAGATAAGGCCTCCTATGTTGTGAGATATTCTTACTTGATGCAAGTCCTCATCCCCATGCCTATTGAAGGTTGTAATAGGGTGGCAGTGTAATCCTATTACTATCCCAAGAAGGTCTATTATGCGTCAATTCATATTATGATCATCCAAAAGGTCAATTCAACACCATTTCCAATCAAAAACGCAATCGAAAAACACCAAAATTGACCAACACCATTTTAATATACATAGTAAGAATAAATTACAAGGATATGATAACTAAAAAGTGGAAATAAAGTGGCCTTAAATTATAATAAGTTTATCTATTGAATACAAAAATAAAAAGCCTCTAAATTTTGACCAACAGATACCAAATATGAGCCTCTAAGTACCTAGGGTTCAATAAAGTTGGAATGTTTTGGAAGTAATATGAGTGAGCACATAAATTTATAATAAAAATTCAAAAACATGAGCTAATGACATGAAAAGGTTGGTCACACCAAAATAAAGGATTGATTTGGATTTTTTTATGTGAACATCACTTAAATATCAAGGTCAATACAACTTAAATTTCATATAAATATTGAAGGATGCAAAGAATATCCAAAGGTTATATCATAACACTCAAAACTCTAAGGTTCATAGTGAAATTATCATACCTCTCTCTAAGACCATCCATTCCTTGAACAATCATCACAATGTAACTTTATAAATTATGATGAAATGGTGTGAAAAATAATAGAACCATGGAATTCAATAACCTAAACCAACATAGTGTAGTTCCCATCTTCACAAAACAACTTTCCTTGCATAAGATTAACTAAGGGTCAATCATACCTCAATCATTTTCACTACACCACAACACAACTCCCTTATCTAAATAGATAAACTCATAAAAATAATTCAATCAACTCCATTCCATAATAAGAACATCATAATGTAATCCCAATCCTCATGGAGTAATACACCAGTCTATAGAAACCCCACTTGTAATGCCCCGACCCTAGTTACCCAGAGTCGGTGCATTATTACATAACATTGGCATGATCACAAGAAAGATCAAATCTCGAAAAACCGATTGGTTTAGTAGCCTTGGAAATACTAGATATATTCATAAGTCTTACATTACATCATAAAATGAAAAACTAATACAACAACATATTGCCTCCATAAACCACACTCATATCCCCACATAATATCCATGTAGGTAATTCATAAGTTACTTCTTCACTTCTTGGGAAAAATAAAACATAGAAAAGGGGTGAGCTCAAATTCCCAGTAAGGATAACAATATACCGGAAACTTTCATAAATAAGAATAAACATTTAAGGCTATGTATAATTAAAACAAAAGCCTTTTAAACTTGAACTTCAACATCGTATGGCAAAAGTAAAATGAAATAATGCCATTTACTTGTTCACATGGATATTCTACTAATCGAATAATCACATGCAATATCAATAACCACTTTCATAATGTTGGAATGCATAATTCCAGACTATCATAACTACATAGCCAAGGCCTCGTGCCAAGACTACAAATAAGATTTTTCCAAGGCCTTGTGCCAAGACACTATTTTTTCTCATGAGACCTACCGATGCATCGAGGAGCAATAGCGGGCTCCACCCGTCACATATTAAGTCCAATGCATTCCCATATGAAAAGGTTTAATCATAACATAAACATTCGTATTAAAAATAGCATACGAAATGTCAATAATTTCACCATAAACTATGAATGGATTAAAAATAGCACATCCACATTCAAACATATCACAAAACCTTCAATACAATATAGAAGTTTTGTATCATAATAAATCAACTTCAAATAAGCGTAAAATCCATCAAAGGATGTTGACATAGATGAAATCAAAACACTTTTTCGAGAAATATATCTTTCTATTTTTGAAATCATTTAAGATCCATATAAAATAAAACATTTTCTTAAAAATATTCTTATAATCTTGTAAGGAAAACTTTGAAGATTTTATAACGGGAGAAAATAACCTCACTCTCCGTATAAGTTAAAAAAACATTCTTACCTTAATTCTGTCGAAAAGGTTAAAAAGGACCTTGTTTTGAAAACGACGGAAAGATTCCTCTTATAAAAAGTCAAAAAATGGTATAAATGACATTAACCCATATTCTTGTAAATAATAAAAATGTTTTGAAATACATTTTGAAGAAACATGGATGTGGATGATAAAGAGATCCCAGTAGATTATTACATATAAACAACCTCGGATAATGAAGAGATTGTGAAATAACCCTTACCTTGAACTTTTCCTTGGTTGGGGTAGGTTAACCTCTTGTATAATGGTGAAATAATTGTTATTAAATTATAAAAGAATCATATACATTAATATGATATCATATATTATCTTTTAATATTGATTTGATAATAATATCTTAGTATTATCATTGTTTCGGGTGATAACTTACTTGTTTTCTTTTATATGTTTTGTTACGTAAGACATTTTTGTAAAGGATAGGTTGTATATTATTCATATCCATAATGATATAAAGTCCTTAAAAATCATTTTTTAAATCATCAAATGATAATTATACTTGAATGGATACGATGGAGAATGAATCTCATCGCGTTCGTGGAGACGGTAGTCCGTACGTACGCACGAGCGACAATATCATTCTTTTGATATTAAAATAATATATAAAAGGATGGTATATCATATATACTGAATCATTAACATGTTATATTTATTATTTACATGAGTTACACATCATTATTATACCCATCCAAATAATATTATATTGAATAACAATTACACCACGACGTGGAGATGGTAAGCCGTACGTACGCACGTATGGTGACATGTTATTCAAAGGGTGGATAGAATACTGAATATGGTTGTACCATATTTATAATAACATCACAGTATATATATTATACTGGAGTTATTATTTTAGAATGGTAACAACAAAGGAAGAAGAAGTGGAAGAAGTAATGAACTTGGAAAAAGGGTGGTGAAATCATTACCTCTTCTTCGGGTTCTTCCTTTTGATTTGATCAAAAGGGATGCTTAGGTTGGCTATCTAATCAAAATAAGGCCTCTATATTGTAGTTAGGGAAGTTGGGAGAGAATTTGGGCAGAGTTTGGACGAACCAAAAGGCTTTGAAGGTGTGAAGAAATGAGAAGGATGAGTGCCCTTTTATAAGAGGGGTGAGGGGCACCTTTGGAAAAGCTAGAGATATTAGTTTATAATAAATTCATACTCGGTTTCCAATGGCTCCAAAGTTTACTATTAAAAGGATAAGGTGGGGATGGGTCTAAAACAACTCAACCAATAGAATTTAGATAGGTTTGGGTACTTATATTAACCTTATCTTTTAGTATTAACTATAAGTTAATTAGTTTCACTTTTACAATGTCTCTTTGTATTTTTATATAATATGGTTAATAAACATACTATATACATCCAAGAGACCCCAAAGTGGTCCATTAATGATGAAACTATCATGATATAAGTCTCTTGGCCGAACATTAGATTTTTAGGAATTTAATATCAATTAATAATATAATATTTGTTTTAAGAACTCTTTTATGTCAATTTTGACACTATTCAATAGTTGATTTTTTTGAAACTCATAACAGATTGATTACTTAGAAAAAAGTAAATTAAATAAATCCTAATATATCATATTATTCTAGAAAATTATTTTAATTCATTAAAAGTTTCATATTATATTTATTTGGGTATTTATAATATCAATTAATTTAATTTTTCACTATTTTAGTAATTACTGCATCATCATTGTGTCATAAATAAAATAAATTATTTAATGTCTAAAAATTATAAATAAAATATCATTATGTACGAAAGCTTTTTATCTTTCTAATGAATATTTATAATCTAAAATCCAACATATATAACCCTATGTAATAATTGTTTTTCTAAAAGATATATGCTTGTGTCATTTTTGTATTCATTTTAACTTAATTAAAATAAAGTGTCCCTATCACCTACAAGTGGCACCATGGGGTCCCCAAATCGACCCAAAGATGACTATGGTCGAACATGTATCAACCAATAAGTCTAGGACACGTTTTAGGGTAATTTATTATTATTATAATATTATTTTTTAACACTTTTTTACCAGATTTACCCTTAACCATGGTAAATAAAATATTTACCACAGTAATTATTCAAAATGTCTAAAAATAAAAGTTACCTATTTACACAATTTGGACATCCTGATTCCAAATATGGAATCAATTTTTCTAAATTCAAAACACAGAAGTGGCAGAAATTAATTTTAAATTAATTCCCGCTGTCAAAACAAAAAGCGTGTTTTTAAGAGATAATAACTATCAAAAGATTGACACTTGTTTATGTTCGGTTTAATTGTAAAATTATGTCCAATTACCAACATTATATTAAATGGTAAAAATATATTCTAAATATACTTTAAAACCACTCAAATTCATAATTTATCACTATTAATTATTTTGATTAAAAAAGTTGTTTTTAATTAAAATTTAGTAATTTTCACTATTCATCAAAATATGAAAGTTATCCGAAAAGTACCAAAATTTCACCTTAGGCTAAATTCAAAATTCCGAATCCAGAAATGAAGTCCATTTTAAAATATAAAATATATATAATTTCGAAAAGTAGGTATTACTATTCATAACGGCTAGTTTTATTGGTTATGGTGTGTTAGAACTCGGTGTTGCGTACAACACACGCTATCACATTATTCAAAGAGAAGCATACCGTAGAAGCTTGGGGTGTTACATTCTCCTATCCTTCAAATAATTTAGTTCTTGAAATTTCTAGAATACTACCGCATGAAAAGACTCAGGTGGTTCTTCATCATAAGTTCCTCGGGTTCCCACATTGCCTCTTCCATCTTATGGTTTCTCCACAAAACTTTTACCAGACGCGTCGTCCGGTTTCTCAGTAATTCTTCTCTTGTATCAAGAATCCTGACAGGCTCTTCACAATAAGACAGATCGGGTTCCAGTTCTAATTTCTCATAGGTGAGTACATGCGTTGGGTCAGGCATGTATTTCCTCAACAGAGATACGTGGAACACATCGTGAACTTTGGAGAGACTTGGCGGCATTGCCAATCGGTAAGCTACAATCCCAATTCGTTCTAGAACTTCGAAGGGTCCGATGTACCTGGGACTCAATTTACCTTTCTTACCAAAACGTATGACTCCCTTCCATGGAGATACCTTCAGGAAAACATGATCATTGACTTGAAATTCCAAATCCTTCCTTCGATTATCGGCATAGCTCTTCTGCCTACTTTGAGCTGCTTTGATGTTATTTTGGATTACCTTCACCTTTTCCACCATTTCCTCCACCAGTTCTGGGCCTACAAGTTTTCTTTCACCAACGTCATCTCAACAGGTTGGTGTACGACATCTCTTTCTGTATAACACTTCATATGGTGCCATCTGAATACTCGAATGGAAGCTATTGTTATAGGAAAATTCTACCAGTGGTAAATATTGATCCCACATACCCTGAAAGTCAAGTGAGCAAGATCTCAACATGTCTTATAAGGTCTGAATAGTCCGTTCTGATTGTCCATCTGTCTGATGGTGGTAAGCAGTGCTCAAATGAAGTTCAGTATCCAGGGATTTCTGAAGACTTTTCCAAAATCTTGAAGTAAAATGGGGATCACGATCAGAAACAATCGATAGGGGTACTCCATGAAGTCTCACAACTTCATTAATATATAGTCTTGCTAGACGTTCCAGGGGTATATCTTCTCTTATAGCAATAAAATGTGCTGACTTGGTAAGACGATCAACAATAACCCATATTGCATCATTCCTTATATGAGTCTTTGGTAGCCCCATGACAAAGTCCTTTGTAATATTGTCCCATTTCCACTCCGGTATGGGAAGAGGTTGCGTGACTCCTCCAGGCTGTTGCCTTCCATCTTTCACTTGTTGACAAACCATACATCTTGACACAAAATCAGCAATCTCCCTCTTCGTGTTGTCCCACCAAAAATGTTCCTTCAAATCTCTATACATTTTCGTGCTCCCAGGGTGTATAGAGAAATTTGAGCTATGAGCATCATCCAACAATTCCCTTTTTAGATCAGGTAAATCGGGAACACAAAGTCTCTTCCCGAATTTCAAAATTACATCTTTATACACAAAGTCTCTCAATCTCCCATCATTCACAGCTTTAATCTTCTTTTGAAATTCTTCATCATCGGTCTGAGAACTCTTAATCCTTTCTAGTAAAGATAGTTTGGCAACCATTTGAAAAGGTATTGATGTTTCACCTTCCCTGGTTATTCCCATGTCCATCTTCACTAGATCCATGAAAATTGGATCCCTTTCAATTCTTATATTGTTCAAAACTCCATGGTTTTTTCTACTCAAAGCATCTGCCACCTTGTTTGCTTTCCCCGGGTGGTAGTGTATCGTGCAATCATAATCCTTGAGTAATTCAAGCCATCTCCTTTGCCTCATGTTGAGTTCTTTTTGTGAGAAAATATACTTCAAACTCTTGTGATCAGTATAAATCTCACATTTTTCACCATAGAGGTAGTGCCTCCATATCTTCAAAGCAAACATCACAGCTGCTAACTCGAGATCATGAGTAGGATAGTTTTGTTCATGAATTTTTAATTTTCGTGATGCATAGGCAATAACTCTATCATTCTGCATAAGGACACAACCAAGTCCTTTCTTTGATGCATCACTATAAATAATGAACCCATCATTCCCCGATGGTAGAGTCAATATAGGAGCATTGACTAATCTTCCCTTCAGTTCTTCAAAACATTATTCACACTCTTTTGTACAAACAAATTTAACCCCTTTACGTGTGAGCTTCGTTAATGGGTTAGCCAATCGGGCAAAATTCTGGACGAAACGTCGATAATAACCTGCCAAACCAATAAAACTACGTACCTCAGTTATACTCGTAGGTGCTGGCCATTCTTGGATTGCCTTGGTCTTAGAAGGATCAACAGAGATTCCATCTTTAGAGACAATATGGCCAAGAAAAGAAATCTCCTGAAGCCAGAATTCACACTTGCTAAACTTCCCATATAATTCATGCCTCCTCAGAGTCTTCAAGATAATGCGCAAGTGATATTCATGATCTTCGTAGGTTTTGGAGTATACCAAGATATCATCAATAAATACCACCACAAATTCATCGAGATACTCCTTGAAAACTCTATTCATCAGATCCATGAATACAGAGGGTGCATTAGTCAATCCAAACAGCATTACGGTAAACTCGTAATGCCCGTACCTGGTTCGAAATGCTGTCTTCGGAATGTCTTCCTTCTTCACACACAACTGATGGTATCCAGATCGAAGGTCAATCTTTGAAAAGTATTGAGATCCATGTAGTTGGTCAAATAAATCATCAATACGAGGTAGGGGATACTTGTTCTTTATCGTTATAGCATTGATCTCACTATAGTCGATACATAACCTCATAGATCCATCTTTCTTTTTAACAAAAAGAACAGGGGCTCCCCATGGAGAAACACTAGGGAGAATAAATCCCTTATTACTCAATTCCTCTAGTTGTTTCTTTAGTTCAACTAATTCTACAGTGGCCATTCTATAAGGGGTCTTTGATATAGGCCTTGATCTAGGAATCAAATCAATGGAAAACTCAACTTCTCGTTCTGGAGGATGTCCAGGTAAATCTTCCGTAAATACATCTACAAATTCTTTCACAACAGGTACATCCTCTATTTGAACATTCCTTTCCTCACCGACAGTTATTTCATTCTCTTCCTCCCCAATAATTGAATTAAGTTGAGCTACTGGGGGTGGATCTAAATAAGAATTAGGTGGTGATGATTCTGCTCTAAAGATAAGGTGTTCCTTATCATTATCATCAATAATCGTAACCTCTTTCTTCTTACAATAAATCTTCGCATCATAATCCGAAATCCAGTCCATACCGAGGATTATATCAAACTCAATCATAGGTATGACGATGAGATCAGCAGATAAAAAACATTTATGTGCTCTAATGGGGACTGATTCACAAAACTTTGTTGCAATGATACTTCCCTTAGGAGTTTTAACTGACAATTCCCTTATTAAATCAAATTGGAAATATCTAATTTTCTTAGAAAACTGGGAAGATATGAAACAATGCGATGATCCAGAGTCAAATAATGTATTTGCTAAACTTGAGGAAACCATTAAATTACCTGCCACCACGTCTTTCGGAGCTTCTACCTCAGCAGTAGTGATAGCATAATCCTGGCCTTGATCCCTTGGCCTTTTTTGAGGTAAGTTCTCCTGACGCTTAGGACATGCATTTGCATAATGCCCTATCTCCCTGCAATTGTAGCACTGAACGTTGGTAGCTTCCTTCTTCCCCTTGCAATCACGAGCTTGGTGGCCTTTTTCACCACACTTGTAACAGACTCCCATTCCCTTCAAGCAAGTACCAGGATGTTTCTTCCCACATTTACCACAAGATGGATATTCAACCTTTCCCTTCTTCCCCTTATTTCCATTCCCAGATTGATCAGAAGGTCTCTTATTCTCTTGCTTTGCCTTAAAGTCATAAGACTTAGAGAATTCCTTTTCGGTCTTGATAGCACATGAGACAATGTCTTCGTACGATGAAAAGGATTGTGATACTAATGCTCGACGGAGAAATGGTTTTAACCCATCAAAGAAACGATCAATCTTACTTCTTGGGTTACATATATAATCACCAGCATACCTTGATAACCTTGTAAAGTTAGCCTCATACTTTTTGACATTCTCATCCTCCTTCTGTCTCAGACTTAGAAATTGTCTTTCCATATCTGCTCGATGGTCGCGAGGAAAGTATTTTTCTAAAAACAGATCTTTGAACTCCCTCCACTCCATATTTGATACTTCATCATCTTCCTTCATATTTTGAATTAATGACCACCATTGATCAGCATCTCCAGTGAGGCGGTAAACTGCCATGATAACTTTTTCCCTTGCACTGCTCCCCAAAGCCTGAAATATTTTCTCTTGGGAATTTATCCATTACTCAGCTACTAAGGGATTTGTACTCCCATTGAACGTTGGTGGTGGTTGCCTCATGAATCGATCTAACATTGATCCTCCATGCTGTGGATCAGGGTGCTCCATACGGGTAAGGTTATTATTCATAACCTGAGTAGGTTGTCCCAGTATGGTAATTAGCTGATCGGCACCAGTTGCATCACCAGCTCCACTATAATTATCTTGAGCAGGAGGGCAATCCCTACATGGAGTGCGTGCATTGATATGGTTTCCATTTCTTCCACTAGGCGCCATTTCTAAACAATGGCATAAACTAGATCAGTTTATGAATCAAAATACATAATCCCATACTTATAAAACACTTAACATAAATTGAACTATTTATGGATATAATCCATAATCATAAAAATGTTTTCTTTGAGGAAGTATATACTCATAAACCCTTCATAATTATTTGTAAAGAAAATGAGAGTTATCCTAAGAATATCCCCCAGGAGTGTCGTAACCAAGAGTGCAGCAAGGCCTGTTGTCGTGCACCAGTTCCCGTTCGAGTCTAGCTCAAAGCGGTGTTTTTGGGTTTTACCCTTAGGTACATCTATTCCAGAGCCACCTCTACCTACTCGTACCCAGACAGGGATGTATTGCTCGGAAAACTCACAAAATCTCTACAATACCAAAATTCTAGGAAGTTCTTCTATACTAATCCTCAAAGTTCATCTTAAGACTACGTGCTCTAATCAGAGTTTATCTAAATCTAGCTTCCACGGTTTGTACTAAACTTCCTCTGATACCAACTGTAACGCCCCGACCCTAGTTACCTAGAGTCGGTGCATTATTACATAACATTTTCATGATCACAAGAAAGATCAAATCTCGAAAGACCGATTGGTTTAGTAGCCTTGGAAACACTAGATATATTCATAAGTCTTACATTACATCATAAAATGAAAAACTACTACAACAACATATTGTCTCCATAAACCACACTCATATCCCAACATAATATCCCTGCAGGTCATTCATAATTTACTTCTTCACTTCCTAGGAAAAATAAAACATAGAAAAGGGGTGAGCTCAAATGCCCAGTAAGGATAACAATATACCAGAAACTTTCATAAATAAGAATAAACATTTAAGGCTATGTATAATTAAAACAAAATCCTTTTAAACTTGAACTTCAACATAGTATGGAAAAAGTAATATAAAATAATGCCATTTACTTGTTCACATGGATATTCTACTAATCGAATAATCACATGCAATATCAATAACTACTTTCATAATGTTGGAATGCATAATGCAAGACTATCATAACCACATAGCCAAGGCCTCGTGCCAAGACTACAAATAAGATTTTGCCAAGGCCTTGTTCCAAGACACTAGTTTGTCTCATGAGACCTACCGATGCATCGAGGAGCTATAGCGGGCTCCACCCGTCACATATTAAGTCCAATGCATTCCCATATGAAAAGGTTTAAACATAACATAAACATTCGTATTAAAAATAGCCTACGAAATGTCAATAATTTCACCATAAACTATAAATGGTATAAAAATAGCACATCCACAGTCAAACATATCACAAAACCTTCAATACAATATAGAAGTTTTGTATCATAATAAATCAACTTCAAATAAGCATAAAATCCATCAAAGGATGTTGACATAGATGAAATCAAAACACTTTTTGGAGAAATATCTCTTTCTATTTTGGAAATCATTTAAGAGCCATATAAAATAATACATTTTCTTGAAAATATTCTTATAAGCTTGTAAGGAAAACTTTGAAGATTTTATAATGGCAGAAAATAACCGCACTCGCCGTATAAGTTAAAAAAACATTCTTACCTTAATTCTGTCGAAAAGGTTAAAAAGGACCTTGTTTTGAAAACGACGGAAAGATTCCTCTTATAAAAAGTCAAACAAGGGTATAAATGACTTTAACCCATATTCTTGTAAATAATAAAAATGTTTTGAAATACATTTTGAAGAATCATGGATGTGGATGATAAAGAGATCCCAGTAGATTATTACATATGAGAAACCTCGGATAATGAAGAGATTGTGAAATAACCCTTACCTTGTACTTTTCCTTGGTTGGGGTATGTTAACCTCCTGTATAATGGTGAAATAATTTTTATTAAATTATACAAGAATAATATACATTAATATGATATCATATATGATCTTTTAATATTGATTTGATAATAATATCTTAGTATTATCATTGTTTCGGGTGTTAACTTACTTGTTTTCTTTTATATGTTTTGTTACGTAAGACATGTTTGTAAAGGATAGTTTGTATATTATTCATTTTCAGAATGATATCAAGTCCTTAAAAATTATTTTTTAAATCATCAAATGATAATTATACTTGAATGGATACGATGGAGAATGAATCTCATCGCGTTCGTGGAGACGGTAGTCCGTACGAACGCACGAGCGACAATATCATTCTTTTGATATTAAAATAATATATAAAAGGATGGTATATCATATGTACTGAATCATTAACATGTTATATTTATTATTTACATGAGTTACACATCATTATTATACCGATCCAAATAATATTATATTGAATAACAATTACACCACGACGTGGAGACGGTAAGTCGTACGTACGCACGTATGGTGACATGTTATTCAAAGGGTGGATAGAATACTGAATATGGTTGTACCATATTTATAATAACATCACAGTATATATATGATACTGGAGTTATTATTTTAGAATGGTAACAACAAAGGAAGATGAAGTGGAAGAAGTAATGAACTTGGAAAAAGGGTGGTGAAATCATTTCCTCTTCTTCGGGTTCTTCCTTTTGATTTGATCAAAAGGGCTGCTTAGGTTGGCTTTCTGATCAAAATAATGCCTCTAGGTTGTAGTGAGGGAAGTTGGGAGAGTATTTGGGCAGAGTTTGTCTGAACCAAAAGGCTTTGAAGGTGTGAAGAAATGAGAAGGAGGAGTGCCCTTTTATAAGAGGGGTGAGAGGCACCTTTGGAAAAGCTAGAGATATTAGTTTATAATAAATTTATATTCGGTTTCCAATGGCTCAAAAGATGACTATTCAAAGGTTAAGGTGGGGATGGGTCGCAAACAACTCAACCAATAGAATTTAGACAGGTTTGAGTACTTATATTAACCTTATCTTTAAGTACTAACTCTAAGTTAATTAGTTTAACTTTTACAATGTCTCTTTGTATTTTTATATAATATGGTTAATAAACTTACTATATACATCCAAGCGACCCCCAAGTGGTCCATTAATGATGAAAATATCATGATATAAGTATCTTGGACGAAACTTAGATTTTTATGAATTTAATATCAATTAATAATATAATATTTGTTTTAAGAAGTCTTTTATGTCAATTTTGACACTATTCAATAGTTGATTTTTTTGAAACTCATAACAGATTGATTACTTCGAACAAAGTAAATTAAATAAATACTAATATATCATATTATCCTAGAAAATTATTTTAATTGATTAAAAGTTTCATATTATATTTATTTCGGTATTTATAATATCAAATAATTTAATTTTTCACTATTTTATTAATTACTGCTTCATCATTGTGTCATAAATAAAATAAATTATTTAATTTCTAAAAATTATAAATAAAATATCATTATGTAGGAAATCTTTTTATCTTTCTAATGAATTTTTATAATCTAAAATCCAACATATATAACCCTATGTAATAATTTTTGTTCTAAACGATATATGCTTGTGTCATTTTTGTATTCATTTTAACGTAATTAAAATAAAGTGTCCCTATCACCTACAAGTGGCACCATGGGGTCCCCAAATCAACCCAAAGATGCCTATGGTCGAAAATGTATCAACAAATAAGGCTAGGACACGTTTTAGGGTAATTTAGTATTATTATAATATTATTTTTTAACCCTTATTTACCAGATTTACCCTTAACCATGGTAAATAAAATATTTACCACAGTAATTATTCAAAATGTCTAAAAATAAAAGTTACCTATTTACAAAATTTGGACATCCTGATTCCAAATATGGAATCCATTTTTCTAAATTCAAAATACAGAAGTGGCAGAAATTAATTTAAAATTAATTCCCGCTGTCAAAACAAAAAGCGTGTTTTTAAGAGATAATAACTATCAAAAGATTGACACTTGTTTATGTTCGGTTTAATTGTAAAATTATGTCCAATGACCAACATTATATTAAATGGTAAAAATATATTCTAAATATACTTTAAAACCACTCAAATTCATAATTTATCACTATTAATTATTTTTATTAAAAAAGTTGTTTTTAATTAAAATTTAGTAATTTTCACTATTCATCAAAATATGAAAGTTATCCGAAAAGAACCAAAATTTCACCTTAGGCTAAATTCGATATTCCGAATCCAGAAATTGAGTCCATTTTAAAATATAAAATATATATAATTTCGGAAAGTAGGTATTACTATTCATAACGGCTAGTTGGATTGGTTATGGTGTGTTAGAACTCGGTGTTGCGTACAACACACGCTATCACATTATTCAAAAAGAAGCGTACCGTAGAAGCTTGGGGTGTTACACCACTTCTCTAACCAACTGACCATAAAGAAACACTAAACAAATTTAATATAATTTGGGATGATATCTAAAAATCAACTAAAATTTCCCCCTATTATACTAGACCTACTCTAATCCTCCCTAAAAACCTTAAAAACTCAAAAAACGAACTAAAGGTCTAGGAGAATCAGGGAACATATAGTATGGTTTTCCTTACATTAATAAAAACAATTTCAACCTTTACTAAATCATCTTCATATATCTATAAGTTTCATAAAATTTTATACCTAATCCTGAAAATTTAATTTGATTATAATTTCCAAAAAAAATATTAAAACCTTTGATGTTGATTCATCAACCATAATAAAATTTATCTACAATGATTCCATCAAATTTCTATTCAATAACATGGGTTCTGATGTAAAGAAATTGGACTTATTTAAGTGACTAGGTTAATAGAAAATTCTACATCTCTCCTTGAATAAATCAAAATAAATCCCAAAGGAAAACATATGAATATAGAACTACCAAAACTGAAAGATAAGGTTTTTTCATACCTTCCATTGAACCATATACCAACCCATCCAACTAAAAAAATATTGACCCCACATTATTTATCCTTAGATTCACCCTACTAGAATGAATATTAAACTCTCCCTTGAGAGTATATACACTCCCATCACGTCTTATAAATATAAATCATTAACTATAATGGTATATTTGACTCTTGAATTTCCTTGTTCAATCTATCTATATGATCAATTTTTATTTTTTCATCTCAGTGTTTAAAATGTATTAAGATATCACATTGTTTCCAATCATAATTTAGAAATATGAACACCTAAATCTTTATCCATTCCTATTAAATACGAGAGTATCAAGTCTTATAGATTGAAACATCAACTTCACTTAATCACACTTGATTAACCAATCATGCAAAGAAAAATTAATGTAATAATCAAGTATAAAACAATGTAGAAATGATCATAGAAGTAATCAAAATGGTACCTTACACCATAGAATATCTCACATCACTATTATCCTCCTCCAATGGATTTTGAACAATAAATATCCTTCCTTAAATCTTCTTAGCTACTATACTCTCCTCCTGAATAGGTCTCCCCACACTTCTATGATTTTCAAATTCAATATATCTTTTTCCATAAACTTGTATCCTTAATATATATATTTTTTTGGATAATAAATTATTACTTATCTACAAGAATCTAAAATAATATATAGTAACCCGTGATTTTCATAAATAGACATTACATCATTTTTATATAAAATTCATTACATTACATAAACACGTGCCCAAATGGCGTATCAGTTTAGTTCCATTGAAAAAACATGGAAGAATAAAAATTGGAACATTAGTGAGCCAAATTATCTCCCACTAGGTTCTCTGGGACTAGAACCCTTCTTAGACATATAATAAATACTGCATATCTCCCTGATTTGGGGAAAGGAAACATAAGAAAGGTTGGCTTTAGATGCTCATAGAGGATAAAAATTATATATATAAGTATAATCATGAGAATAAGGGTATGAGAACATAATTATAACATTAGATGATCATAAACTGCATATAAAAGATCCAAATTAAGAGTCATGGCATAATGATTTCTAGTTTATAAGACATGAATCATAAGGTAATCAAAGAACGTGATCCATGGGAGAATAAGGAAAAAAATTTGGGGCATACACAAAAGCATAGAAAATCAATTTTATTTTAGTTAAGGATAAATTCTATGACCATCAGAGTAGAAGAATTACTTTATTGAATTTGGTTCAAACCCCATTTTATCCCTATATTATTGAACTGAGTTCACTTCCCGTTCCATCCCTGTATTACTAAACTGAGTTAACTTCCTATTCTAGCTCTATATTATTGAACCAAGTTCACTTCCTGTTCCAGTCATCTCAACCTCATGAGATATAAATCTTCACCCAATTCATTGAAGGGAGATGTAGGTCCCAACTATTACAAAATGAAGTCATACATGTGCATTCCATAAGATCATAAACATTAACCATGTCATAACCCATGAAATTAAATGGGAGTCATAAACATTTCATCATATATTGACTTGTGGAAAAGATACAGGTTTCATAATCAAATCATAACTCATGAAAATAAGTTGATTTCTTAATCATATAACTTGGGTAAGAGAAATGGGCTTCATAAACATTATGTCATCAAAACCTAAATCATTAAGAAAAGTAAAATGAATGGTATGTTTGGATCATATCCTCAATAAGGCATGATTAACAACAAAATATATCATATTAGATATAAGATAAATCTGAAATATCATTTAGACTATTTCTTGAGTAAAATACCCTTTTCTCTTTGACAAAAAAATTAATCAAATAACATTTTGAAAAACATTTTTATTGAAAATAACATTGAAATTTTATATATTAATATATGAAAATAATTTTAGACACTTTTAAATACATAAAAAAATAATTTTACTTCAAATTTATCTTAAAATATAACTTCAAAACAGTTTTTGAAACATTATTATAAATCTCTTTTTTTATTAAAATAGATTTCTAACCGAAGAGAGAAATAAGGTAATATTTTCTTAAAAACGTTTGCTTAATTATCATAAATACCAAAGAGTGGGAAAATGGTACCATTAATTGAAAATATCATGAATAGCATAGTAGAATAAAATTCATTACAATTATTGAAGTATGGATAATAATATTTTATCAATGGATGAATAATCATATATAATCCTGATAAACAATGATATTGTATTAATAAACTCTTACCATATTGCTAACTTTGAATAAAAAACCCCCTGAATGAATAACATATAATGAAACATAAAATATCATGAGTAAGAAACAATTTATGATTTTAAATGTCAAAGATTCTATATCTAAACCACATAAAATAATATTGGTGCATAACATAACATGTGTCTCAAAGAAGACAAATTGAGACAAAATTCAATTACCAATTTGGTAACTTTGTAACTATAAACACCATGAATAAGTGATCCAAAAAATGGATATGTAAATTACAATATTTATCATTATAATAATCATAAAATACATCCAAGGTAATTATACAAACCATTTCTAATAAATAGGTTGTGAACATGGCTTGTGTCTCATAGAAAATAAAAGTGATACGAAGATCCCTTACCTTAAGTGTTGACTCACATCATATTCATACAAACCACAATTATAATAAATATAAGTTTATTGTAAATATATAATATAACCATATTAATTTATATAACTCTATATATTATTTGCATATGACTTTATATTACCTATTTATTAATAATTCCAAGTTAAATTTATGTTTCAGGTAAGAACCTCTTTTTTCTTATAAGTTTGACTTTTTATTCTTATTCCTCTTAATTAAATCACGATTTCTTAATCTATGAAATTATAATAATGATAAAAATATCTTATATACCTTAATTATATATTTATTTATAATAATCTATAAAATATAATAAAAGTAAATGAAATAAACCATTCATGGAAATGGTAGGTTACACGTACGCATGAACATTGAATCCATTTTCTTGTCGATCTAAAAGAAAGAAAATTATATGATACATTAATATTAAATATAAAAAAAATTATTATAAATATCACATATGTTTATTTAAACAGTCTTTAATACATTCCATGTAAAGTTTTAATGAATCACATTGCTTCGTGAGGCCATAGTCCCTCATACACACGAACGATGTTATTACGTTTCCAAAAAATAGAAATAACAAAGGTATGTATTATATGAAAATTACATAATAATAATAATGTCTTAAATATAATAAATATCACATGTAAACTTTAAATCCATCATTATTACCAACCTTGAAAGGTGGCAATGGAAGAACAAACGACATCGGTTCGTGAGGGAGTGGTTTATCATACACATGAAAGATGAATGTATATCCCATTTGATGGAAGTGTGTGAATTTGAAGAAGTAAAATTAAAATAAAATAAAATAATTATATTCAGTATAATGAGGTTAATATATATTAATTATATAAAAATAATTGAAGGGGTTTTGAGTAATAAATAAAACAAAAACATTCATTAATTAATGTTACCTCTTCTTCATGTATCTCTTTTTGGTTTTCAAAAAATAACTTCATTCACTATCTTTCTTCCTGGTGTAAGGATTATAGGATTAAGGGAGGTAAATTTGGAATATATTTTTAGAATGATTTTCTAAAACAAAGGTCTTTATATTTGTAATTAGAGGGGGATGTGGTGGTCTTTTTTAAATGAGGTGAGTGCAAAACATGTAAATACAAAAAAGTAAACATTGTTGGGAGGTATACCATAACTAATATGCCTAAAATAATGAAACAAAATAGATAAAATAGAGAATATGGTCTAAATATGGCCATAAAATTGATTTTTTATAGTTTTTAGGTCATTTGTTTGCTTAAGTTTAAAGTATAGTCCCTTGGTAAACTTGTTTTTCTCTTAATTTTAGTGATTAATTTTAACTGCTTTCACTAATAATTTTGGTAAAAAAAATTAAATTGGGATTAATATAAATTATAAATTATTCTAATCCCAAATATGGAATCCATTCTTCCAAATTATAAACACATAAGTGGCATAAATTATTTTATAATGAATCCAGCAAATGTGTCGAGAAAGTTGGTTTTTAAAGAGGCATTTTTAAAAGTTTGAAATGTTTTTATATCTAATTTCAATGTGAATTTGATTCCAATGACATAAATTGGATTTATTGATGTATAATTTTACTAATTATACATTAAAACAAAATTAAAAATAATTTTACCATACAAATTAATTGGAGGAAAATGTTGTTTTCAATTAAAATTCAGTATTTTCACTATTCATCCAAAAAATGAAATATTTCAGAAAAATAAAAATAATTAACCATAAAAAATTTACATTATAAAATAAAAATTAAGTCTATATTATAAAATTAAATTTCTAAAATTTTGAAATTTTAATTTTATTATTGTTCAAATAAGGACATGAAAAGTAGTTTTTCTAGAAAAATAGTATTTTCAAAACATATAAAGACTTTAACAAAAATGAGGTATTTTATTATCAATATTTTTTATTCATATAAAACAATTACATTTAAAAATTATTTATTAGTAGTCATACATCTAATTTTAATGTCTACGTTATAACTTTTACATTAAATGACTATAATATGTCTTCTTTTTACTTACTGTCTTGAGTAACACAAGCTAAGCATGTGTAATATATAATGCAGGATTAAATTGGTGTAGTATATAATTAAATCTTATATAGGTATATAATTCAATTAAATACATCAAATAAGTTTAATTTATTCTAAAAAATTCATTGACTCGGTGTGTTACATTCATCCCCCCCCCCTTAAAATGAATTTCAACCTCTAACTTCATTAATCGGATACAAAAAATGATGATACTTATGCCTTATCATATCATTAAGTTCCCATATTACTTCTTAAAAATAGTTCATTCATCCCAAAATGTTGACCAGGTGAGTGTTCTTGTTTCTAATACCTTTCCCTATATGATCCATAATTTTAACCAGTTGTTACTCAAAAGAAAGATCTTGCTCCAGCGATATAACCTCTGAGTTCAATACATGTTAAGGGTCAGGTATGTACTTCCTCATGAGAGATACATGGTAAAACTCGTGGACTTGAGAGAGTTTTGGTAAAAGTTCCAAACAAAATGATACCATAAATATGTGATCAAAAATTTCAAAGGGACTTATATACCTAGGGATTAGTTTCCCTTTCTTCCTAAATCTCATAACCTTCTTCCAGGAAGAAATTCTTAGAAAAACCTTATCACCAAATTCAAATTCTATATCATTTTTCTTATTATCATCATAACATTTTCGTTTACTTTGGGCTTATTTTATGTTTCGATGAATAGATATAACCTTATCTTCTACTTCTTCTACAATCTAAGGTCCCAACAAATTTATTTCTACAACTTCATTACAACATATTGTAGCTCTACACTTATTAACATAGTGAGCTTCATAATAAGCCATCTTAATTCTCAATTGAAAGATATTGTTGCATGAAAACTCAACTAAAGGAATTTTTTTATCCAAACATACTTTGAAATCCATAGATAAAGAAGTCAACATATCCAATAGTTTTTGAATTATTCATTAAAATTTACCATCCTTCTAAGAATGATAAGAAATGAAAAAACTAAATTTTGTATCAAGGGATTACTGAAGACTTCACCTGAATTTTGAGGTAAATATTGCATCCTGATCATATATAATGGAATGTGGTACTCCATGAAACCTTACCACTTACTTAATTTTTATCATTGTAATCTGATCCAGATAGAATTATTCTCTAATATCGATGAAGTTTGTTGACTTACTAAGATGGTCAACTATCACCCATATAGAATTATTCCCTTTAGAGGTTTTGGGGAATCCAATGAAAAAATAAATAGTGATTTTCTCCCATTTTTATTTTGGTATGGGTAAAGTATGCAACATACCCTTATATTTGTTCTATTTATCCTTAACTTGTTGACATACCAAGCATTCAGATATAAACACTATGATATCCCTCTTTATGCCATCCCACGAGAAATATTCTTTAAAATGTCTATACATATTCATAATTCCAGGATGAATAGAAAATTAAGAAGTATTAGTTTCCTCTAAAAACTCATTATAATATGGTATAGAAGGAATGCATACATGATTCTTTAACTTTATCATTCCATTATGATCAAGGTTATACTTAGGAACATTTATAACTTTCTTTAGCAGCTCTATATCTTCCTTCTATGCCTATTTAATCTTCACTTGGATAAATGGTTGAACATTAAATTGAGCAAGATAATATTTTTCCCCTTACTTCAATGTTTCTATATCCATCCTTTTTAAATCCATAAATATTATATCTTTTTTGTTCCTCACCATGGATAAGCTAGTATGATCCTTTTGACTCAAAGCATCGGCCACCTTGTTCACCTTCCTAGGGTGGTAATGTATTGAGAAAACATAATTATTTATTATCTTTAACCATGTTATTTGTCACATATTCAACTCCTAATGTTTTAATATATACTTCAAACATTTATGATCAATATATCTATCACACTTTTATCTATAAAGATAATACCTCAATATCATTAATGAAAAAAATACCACAACTAACTCCAGATCATGAGTTGGGTAAATTTTCTCATGAATTTTCAATTTTCATGAGGCTTGATCTATAACCATATTATTGTGAATAAGAACACATCCCATTACCTTTAGGGATGAAAAAATATATATTATAAAATCCTTCCCCACTACAGTTAAATGTAAGCATAGGTACAATGAATAACCTCCGCTTCAGTTCCTTGAAATTTTCCTCACATTCATATATCCAGAGGAACTTGAATCCCTTCCAAGTTAGCTAGTAATATCATTAGATATTCATGATAAATTATCCACAAACCATTGATAATATCTAGATAAACAAGAAAACTATGGATCTTATTCATCATGGTTGGTCAAGGCCAATATTCAATAGCTTCTACTTTGATGAATTTTCTAATATACCCTCTCTTAAGATTATATAACCCAAAAAAGAAACCTTTTAAAGACAAAACAACCACTTTGTAAATTTTTCATACAATTGACCCTTCCTTAGAGCATTTAGTATAATTATAAATTGACATTCATGCTCTTCCTTGAACTTTGAGTAGATAATAATATCATCTATAAAGACTGCCAAAAACTGATCAAGGTAATCTCTAAAGACTCAATTAATAAAATCCATCAAGATATAAATGGAATTAGTAAGACTTAAAGATATCACTATATATTCATAGTGTCCATACCTTGTATGAAATTTAATTTTTGGTATATCCTTCTTATTAACCCTTGATTGATCATATTCAGAACGAAGTTAAATCTTAGAAAAGTATTGAGCTACATGTAGTTGATCAAACAATTCATCAATATGAGGAATAGGATACTTGTTCTTAATTGTGATCTTGTTCAACTCCCGATAATCAATGAATAGTAGAATTAATCTATATTTTATTTTCATAAAAAGAACAGATGCACACCATGGTCACACACTTGGATGAATTAATCCCTTATCAAGGTTTTCTTGGAGTTTCTTCTTCTATTCATGCAACTCAATCAGGGATATTCTATAAGGACTATTTGGAATTTTTGTGGTACTAGGTATGATTTCTATTTAGAACTCAACATCACATTTTGGTGGAAGTCTAGGAAATTATTCTTTAAATACATCCACAAATTCCTTAATGATATGCATATCATCGATGTTGAGTTTCTCCCCAACCATTTAAGATAAACACTACTTTATGAATGGGAATTAAGAACCATAAACTAGATATAATACCCATAGGAATTTCATACTTACATCACATTAATAGACAATTATAGGTTGGTTTCAAATATCAAACATAGATTTCCTCAAAACAATCATAGGCTAGTTTTAAATATCAATCATAAGTTCTCTTCCTAAAAAATTGATGTGGAATTTATGTAGAGAAAGTCAATCCATTCCTATGATGACATAAAATTCAACAATAGGAATAATGACAAGATTTTCAGGAAGCATTTTTCCACCAACATCAACCAAAGAGGAATGATAGACTAGAGATGTGATCATTGTATTGTTAGGTGTTTTTTGTGATAATTCTACATATAATAATTTTTTTATATATTTATCTCCTTGGAAACTTAATTTCATATGAAAGAATGGGTATAACCAGAGTAAAATAAGATATTAAGAGTTCTAGAATGGATGGTAAGTGTACCTTTAACCACATCGTTATTGCACCTCTCGTATGAAACGGTGATCAAATGAGATATCCCTATATTCCTTAACTTAAGAGGTTACAGATGTTGATCATCATCATTAAACATTGGGTTTCGAAACTAATTAGCATAATTTCCATTCTCTTTACACTTGAATCACTGAAGTGTGGGAGGTGCATTTTGTGTTGCTTTCTATCTATTTGCATTGTTAGCTAACTTTTTCTATGAATTTGGTAATCAATTTCCCAATGACCATCCCTTATGAAATTAAATAATTTACTAGTATAGAAAAATAAATTTCCTTCAGGATTCTTCCCACAATTAGAGTATAAAGTAAATACCATCTTCTTCTCTCTATGGTTCTTATATTTTTCTATGAACTCCATCCTTATTTTCTTGTCAAAACCATGAGATTAACGTGTAATTATAACCTCCATTTCCACTTTCATTTCACATAAGACAATATATTAATCACTTTTTAAGTATCATATGGATAAAACCCTTTGGAAAATTGTTTTTAATCCACTGATGAATCAGTCAACCTTACTTTTAGGTTGGATGATAATACCAGAATTGATCCTCTAAAGTCTTGTAAAATTTTCCTTGTAGGCACCAACCGATTCATAATTCATTTTAATTAACTTAAGGTACTTTTTCTCCACCTTGGTAAAAATAATATGATGAAAGTAATTACTGTAAAATAATTTCTTAAACTTTTCCCGATCTATGAAGTCAATATTATTGAGTTTCCTTGAATTCTTGATAGGAGTCCTCCATTGATCTACTTAACCTTAAAAAAGTAGTCAGCCAAAATGAATTTTTCATTTTATAAACCTTGGATAATGGAAAATATCTTTTTAGTGGTACTAATCCATTATTCAGTAATTAGTGGATTATAATATTCTTTGAAAGAATGTTGATGTTGACTCATAAAGGACTCAACGGAATGTTGTTCCCTATTTTGTTTGTTTGGAAGTCTAGCATGATTCATAGCTTGGTAAAGTTCTATGAGCATAGACACAAGAACTTTCATTCCATATTCCATAGAATTTGGATTATTAGGAGAAAAATCATTTTATTTCCCATCACACTCAACATTAATATGGATCCTTTGGGTTTTATCAATTGACTAAAACCAAAAATCATAGATTAAGAAATAATATTCATAGTGTGAAGCTACATAATCATGGAAATAACATAGAATATTTCAAAATTATGACACCTTATTTAATCTATGAAACTTCTGGTTGATCCTAGTATATTCATAGCCATATTTTATTTAAATCCCTTATATGGTTTATAATGAGTTTGTAAATTTACAAAGCATTTTCCTCAAGAGTGTCAAACAAGGTGTACAACAAATCCTGTTGTCCTGCACCAATTCTTGATCGAGTCTAGAACATTAGACTGTTTTCAGGTTTGTTTCTTCTAGTTACATTTGTTCTTGATCCACATCCACTTGTGGTATCCAGATAGGTATGTATTACTAGGAAACCACTTGTTATGTCCTTTACCAAAATTTTAGTACATTTTCCAATACTTTTACTCATCCTTACACATATCCTTATATGTGTTTTTTTTGGGTCTCAATAAGGGTTACTTATCCTAGTTTAAAAAATGTATGTAAACCTTCACTATGATACAACTATAGTGACTGATGAATTTCATACATAGATATTAAATCTTTTTTAATGAAAATTCATTACATTACACAAACACACATGCAATGACCATATTTTTTTAGTGAATTTGGAATGTGGAAACATAAACACTGGTAAACAAGTGAAATGCATTATCTCCTACTAGAATCTCCAGGACAAGAACCATTCTTAGACACATCATACACAATACATATCTTCATAACCTAGGGAATTGAAACATAAGAAAGTGTGAGATCAGATGATCGGCAAGGGTAAACAAGGGAGATATGTAAGAATAATCATGTGCATAAGGGTATGAGAACATGATTATAACATTATAATATCATAACATTCATATCAATGATCAAAATCAGAGTCATGGCATAACTATTGGTAGTCAATAAGACATGAATCATAAGGGAATTAAAGAACCTGACCCAAAAGAGAATAAGCCATGGAATTTTTGGTATACACATAAGCATATAAAATAATTTCCATATTATTCAAGGACTAATTCCAAGACCATCATAGTGGAAAAAGTCCTTTTCTAAACTGGTTTTACACCCCATTCTAACCCTATATTACAGAATTGAGTTTACTTCCCATTCTAGAACTATATTGCTGAACGGAGTTCACTTCCCATTCCAACCCTGTATTATTGAACTAAGATAACTTCCCATTACATTCATGTTTATCTTATGATACATAAATCTTTACCAAATGATTTATATTTAGATATAGGTCCCACCAATCACATAATTAAATCATACATATTCATGCCATGAGATCATTAATACTCACCATGTCTGTAAGATTCTTTTTTTAGGTATGTTTTCCTTTGAATATATTCTTTTTATAGATTATAAATATTTTATGTGAATAATATAATAATATTTTCCTTGTTGAAACAACTTAGTAAATGATTAATGGCTTTAAATAATAAATAATGACCATTTAACACATTATAACATTTTAATGGAACGTTTTAAAAGTTATTCCCTGAGTAGTGAGAGATTCAGAGGCCCGAAAGGCCTCAGCTTTGAATAATTAAATATATTAATTAAATTATTTAAAACGCAGAATATTTGGTCAAAAAAATTGAATAACTTCATAATGATGCATCATATGGGAAATATGAGACCACCGGTGTATCCAGAATAAAGTGTTTTCCCTAGGCAGAGTATGACATATGTTGGCGTTAGACGTTTAGTTTCCCCACTCGTAAGTTAAAGTTATTAAATATTATTTTGTATATTATTTTCTTAAAAATAACTAAATATATCTTAAATGGTACATCCTATGGGAAATCTGAGACAACCTATGGGTCTAGAATGAGGAGTTTACTTTCAAAAAGGCATAACATCTGTTTACGTCAAGCGTTTGGATGCCTCGCTCACAAGAAATTATTTTTTTTAAATTATTTATTTCTTCCATTTTTTAAAGAATAAATCAATAATAACTCCCAAACCATGCATTATACATTAAATCTAAGACAACTGATGGGTCCTAAATGGGGGTTTTACCCTAGGTAGAGTATAATTTTTATTCACAATGAACTTTTTATTAAAGTAACAAATTAAAATTGTTTTATTTTATTAAATAATTAAATTAATTTATTAAAATGGTGGTTACTATTCATTTATCTCCTACATGCGTTGTTTCTATTTTTTGTCTATGGAAGGTTTTGGGAACCTCATTGTGGACAATTTTATGTGCAATAAATTTAAAAATGACCTCTATGGGTGAAATAAATCACTCTGCCAACAATAAATAGATCAAACATGCTTCAAATGAAGAGTTTTAATTTAGTGTTTTTTTATTGAATATGAACGGTTCTAGATCTATTTTAAAAATGTCCCATTTGTTTAGTTGTGGGTTAGAACGACCACATGCGAAATAATCTGGATTATATTCGCATAATTGGCCTTCATCTTCTTCCATCTAAAGACCCCAAGAGTGTGCGCCATTTTTTTGCCTCACAACCTGATGCGTGCAAGCAACCAGGTTTTTGTTTTTTTATTTCTTCTATTATTATTATTTTGTTACCCCTTTACAATAATTAATTTTTAAAAAAAGATGAAAAAAGAAGGGATTCTTTTATAATTGATAGTTTTGTTTTCAAATGGTCATTACATGGATTTTCATTTTAAAAAGAAATTTTTAATGTTTGATTTGATAAAAGAATCATTCAACAATTATCTTTTTATTTCCTTTTCATAATAATATAAAATATATTTATAAATAAATAATATGGAATTATTACAGGATAAATAAATATGATATTATCATAAGATTTTTATTGGCGGTTGAAGTCCATTTTTTGGGTGTTCATCCGTACTCTTGGGCTCAAACCAGATCAAACCATACCTCATTTTTTGACCTGCATGTTATCTTTGAAATAAGGTAGGTGGTTTAAACTCCAATCCCACAGTATCATCTTGTTATGAGTATGCAGTTGTAAAAATATCATGACATAAATAATAATTGAGTTTTTTTATCAATTAATTAACTGGGTAAATTAATTAATTTGGGAAATATGAAATTGTTAATTGAATTGGTTGACATAAATAAATAATTAATTAATTAATTAATTAATATCACATAGTGATGATGGATCTTCAGAATTAATTGATGGTCATAATGTGGTTAGTTAGTTAGTTATTTTAAATAATTAATTGGTGGTTTTGTTATGCGGATTTTGTGATTGTGGATTTAGTTAAATAATTTTATTTGAATTAATGGAATGACTCTTGTGGTAAATGGTTTAATTAATAAATAAATATTTTGAATGAGAATTTTGATGGAAGGTTAAGGTTGATTAAAAATTTAATGATGTTGTATATGTGAAATATATGTTTGATTGGGAAAGGGTTGTGAGACACGGACTGGTGCTTCTAATACCCACAGGGGTTCTAGACATGGCACTCTAGAACCAATGGCATGCATGAAATTATCATATTATGAGATAAGGACGGATGCTCCAAATACCCATGGGGTTGTGATATAGGGACTAATGCTCCAAATACTCACATTTGTGCTAGACATGATGTTTTACACTCCATTAAATTTTTACTATGGTTTCTTTTGGCTATTTATAAATTGAATATTGTGAAATAATGATTATGAGTTGAAAATAAGAAATTGTTTAGGCTTTGGCATGGGCCGAAGTAGGTATTGTGGTTTGGGTGTCCTCTAGAACCCGAAAGTTTAAGTTATTAAATAAATAATAATTGGATAAATATAAATGGTTTCCTCTATTGCCTTATTTTATTATTAGTACAACTGCATACATTGATTCTGACTTGATTTATTTTTTTACACTATTGGTGGTGACCTATTGAGTTGTACTCACACCCTACTCGGGCTGCTAGTTTAGTACCCGAATAGACTTTTTGGTTGCAGGACAGGGAAATGGACTTGGACTTGGTTTATATTTTTGATTAGGGATGGATCATGGTTTAGGGAACCGGAAATGGTTCGTAACCTGCTTGGGAGTCGCTTGCCTCCTACATCCAGTTTTCTTTTTTTAGACACTTGATACATATTTATAGACATTTCATGTTTTCAATTGAGTATTGTATTTCCTATCTTGGTTATTCTTGTTACATTTGTACTGTTATAATTATATATGCTTCCTCAATTGCTTGTTTACTTTCACTGGTATTTTTACTCTGATAAAAGAGGGCATTGTCTCACAATGACTGACTTATCAGACCCTCTCTCCTTATCGGTAGCCTCTACCATGCGGGGAGACGCGCCTGAGGTCATGTGGCGAACCGGCTCAGGGCACTATTTCATGGCACTCTGGCCGGGACAATACAAAGTGGTATCAAAGGAGGTTTTCTTTCTTCTTCTTTTTTGTATTACTATTTGGGGAAATGTAAAAAGGAGACTAGAGAATGTTGGGGCTTGATAATGAGTACGTCCATGGGTGTTACAAACCCATGTATGGAGGAAAACTCAAGTACTCTGGGTGGGATTACTATTATTGATGTCTGTCATTATAATTGAATATTATTTCACCATGGGTGATACACTTGTTGTGTGATGTGATTATTATTTCTAGAATTTATTGAGTATTGATTCATGGCTCAAAATTTCACTAGTGTTTCATCTGCATGCATCATTCTAGGAACTCATGATTATTATGACATGCATCATTTTATTCATGCACGGGAAAACGGGTTATGGGGAGGTCGTTGAACTCAAACTATTTTTTCCCTTGCTTGTGAAATTGAAATAAAAAAAGTGTCTAAATTTGAAATTGAAATAAATAATTTTAAAATGGTATAAATAAATTGGTTTTGTATAATTATGATAACATTGTCAACTGTTCCCTAAGTTGGGTGTTTGGGTTTATAGAAATATGCCTCCACGACGCTTGTTGGGAGGACGAACGGGGGCCATAGCTGGGAATGGTCCTCCATTAGTTGAACCTAAGGCACCAATAGTACCAGTTGAGGAAGCAGGGGAATAGTTTTGAGATAACTTCACTTGTTTCATGCAAATGATGGAAAGAGAACTAGGGAGGTTTGTGAAAAGCATGTGTGATCTGACGAGGGAGTTTCAGTTGTAGCACCCACCCACTTTTACTGAAGAGGATGGTCTGGGGAAGGATGAGTTCTGGATTTAATATATCCAGACTATACTCGACCACCTTGAGAGACTTGTTTATAAGAGAGTCAAGATGGAATCTTACATGTTGTGTGGTCAAGAAAAACGTTGGTGGGACATCTAGACTTCAGATAGACAGCTAGAAGCTATGGATTGGAAGGAATTTCAGGAGAAGTTCTTTGAGCACTTTTATCCAGAGACACTCAGACAGGGAGAAGAAGTTAAGTTCATAAGGATAAATCAAGGGAATATGTTCATGATGGACTATGCTAGATGCTTTATAGACTTACAATGTTTTTCTCCAGCATTGGCAGAAGACGAGGCTACTTCAACAAGACAATTTCAGGATGGACTTAAATGTGAAATTAAGTCTCAAGTGAATATTTTTAGGCTGAATAAGTTTTCAGAAGTGGTAATTTAGGCTTTCATATCTGATGGGAAACTGAAGAAGTCTTCTAGTGGTGGACAATTGGTTTTTACTGGATGGTCAGGTGGTGCAACTTTCAAGAGGAGGAAGCAACGTTATAAGAATATCAGTCAAGGAAGTGGAAACCAGTGTAACCGGACAGAGGGGTCGGTTACACAGGACCTTACTTGAGTGTTTCTCCACCAGTGTGGTAGGCCGGGACACTATCGTAATCAATGTCCCCGACCCCTTGTGGAATGCAGATCCTGTGGTAGGATGAGACATCTCTAGAGGTTCTGTAGGAACCCAAGGTAGTCAGGTAGTGATGGAATAGCTAAACAAGGTCAGAGTGTGGGAAGGGGGTCTTCTACACCTTATCAGTCCCAGAGTTGGTGTTCTACTGGCCAAGGTAGTAAAGGTAATGGACTTGGTGCTTTTGGGAAACAACGCCCATATCATCAGAGTGGTACAAGTCCGGGGAGTCTGATGGAATCATAGGGAAGAGGAACAACACATTTGCATGCGGTACAACCAACATATGTGGATAGAAATGTTGGACCATTGATTGTGAGAGGTACTATTCTTATGGCTTCTACATTAGATTATGCCTTATTTGATATTAGTGCCTCACAACCCTTCATATCTACAGAACATGTTAATGGTTTGAGTTTGATGATGGAGTTTTTGGGTGGGGATATATTGATAGATACACCTTTGGGAGTGCGGTCTAGAGACATCTGTATGTGAAAGGGATGCTCACTTGAGATCGGGGAGTACCGTTTTCTGTGGATCTTTATATCCATGACATGACAGGATTCGACCTAATTCTGGGTATTGACTGGTCAGTCGCATACCAAGCCCACATTGATTGTTATCGTCATAGGGTGACATTTACATCACCTGTGGGTGACCATTACATTAATTGTGGGGAGTGAGATATTCAGGCAGACCGAGAAGGGCCAATTACTCAACAACTGGGAGATCTCATAGCCCAAGTATCTAGTATTTTACTAGATGATGAAGGTGTTAGGAAAGATTTCCTTCCACCAGTGGTTGATTTTTTTTTTCAGGATGCCTTTTCAGAAGACTTATCGGGGCTGCCACCTAAGAGAGATGTTGAGTTTACTATTGTGATCATGCAAGGAGTTGAGCCAGTATCTATTCCACAATATAGAATGACACCAACAGAGCTTCAAGAACTCAAAAATCAGTAGGAAAACTTGAAGGATAAATGATTTATCCATCCAAGTATGTCACCTTGGGGATCACCTGTGATATTTGCAAATAAGGCTTATGGGAGTTTACAATTGTGTGTCGATTACTGGAGGTTGAACAAGATGACTGTGAAGAACCGATATCCTCTTCTACATATTGATGATCTGTTTGACCAGTTAAAGGGATCATGTGATTTCTCAAAGATCGACATAAGATCAGGGTATCATCAGTTGAGAGTTCAGACTTCTGATATACTGAGGACAAATTTCATGAGTAGGTATGGGCTTTATGAGTTTGTTGTAATGCCTTTTGGGTTAAAAAATTCACCCGTAGTGTTTATACCCATAATTAATAGGATCTTCCATCCATACATGGGTCAGTTTGTGGTGGTATTTGTGGACTACATCTTGGTGTACTCCAATACTCACGACGATCATTCCCAAAATCTTGACATCATCCTAAGTAAACTGAAAGAGCATCAGTTATACTCCAAGATATCGAAGTTTCAATTTTGGATTGATCAGGTAAACTTCTTGGAAAACATTAACTCAAATAATGGTGTTTCAGTTGATCCAGATAAGGTGCTGGCAGTGGTTTCTTGGGAGAAGCCTAAGAATATTTTCAATATCCAAAGCTTTATGAGGTCAGCTAGATATTACAGGAGATTCATCCAAGACTTTTACCCTTTGGAAGTGCCACTTTTGGGCTTGACCACAAAGTGAGTAATGTTTGAATGGTTAGAGGCTTGTAAGAAATATTTTCAAGAGTTGAAGAAGCATCTGATGTCCACACCAATTTTGGTTCTACCTGAGTCAGGTGAAGAGTACACGGAGTATTGTGATGCTTTTAGGATAGGACTCAGAGTTGTGTTGATGCAAAGGGATCATGTTATGGAATACGGGTCTCGATAGCTGAGGTCACAGGAATGGAATTACCCTACGCATGACCGTGAGTTTTCAGTGTTTGTATATGCTTTGAAGTGTTGGCGACACTATCTCTTGGGAGAAAGGCTTATAGCTTATATAGACTACAAGAGATTGAAGTACATATTTTCTCAATGTGATATAAATTTTTGACAGCGGATAAGGGTTTAGTATATGCAGTCTTTTGATTTTGAGTTGGCTTTTACACCCGAGAAAGGAAACAATGTGGCTAACACTTTGAGTAGGAAAACTCGGACTCAGATTGTTCAAGAATTTAGTTCTGAGTGAAGGATAAAGTCATTGCTAGCTGAGATGCATGTTGTGGTTCAGGAGAGAATAGAGAAAATGACACTCCTATCGATTATAGTGGAGTCTACACTTTTGATACGTATTATGGATAAGAAATATGATGACAGAGAGTTCTTGTCCTTGATGGAAAACTTTGAAGGTGGGGAGACACCTTCAGACTGGAAGATAGATGAGGATGATATTGTTTATATGAAAAATCAGGTTGTTGTTCCTACGAGCAGGCGATAGGAACTCATGCAGGAATTTCATGCCTCAAAATGGTAAGTACATCCTAGTGTGACCAAGATGTACAGTTACCTGTGATGATAGTTTTGGTAGCCAGGTATGAAGAAGGAGATAACAGGGTTTGTGACACGATGCTTCAACTGTTAGCAGGTGAAGGCAGAGAATCAACAACCTGCAGGTTTACTACAACCTTTTCCCATTCCTGAATGGAAGTGGGATGACGTGACTATGGATTTTTTGAAAGGTATTAAAAAAACACTTAGGAAGAATTATTTTATTTGGGTCATTGTAGATCGACTGACAAAGTTAGCGCATTTCTTTCTTATAAGGGAAACTATTATAGTTGAGTAGTTGGGAGATCTTTATTTACAGAAGATAGTTCAATTTCATGGGGTTCTATGAACTATAGTTTCGGATCGTGATTCATGATTTACTTCGTGATTCTGGAAGGTTTTGCAAAAGGAACTTGTTACGCAGGTTTTATTGAGTACGTCTTTCCATCCACAAACAGATGGACAGTCAGAGCATAAAATACAAGTGCTTGAGGATTTATTGAGGGCGTGTGTTCTTGACTTCAGTGGATCATGGGAGAAACACATAGATTTAGTGTAGTTTTCCTATAATATTAGTAATCAGGAAACTAAATAGATAGCACCATACGAGGCTCTTTATGTTAGGCCATGCAGATCACCACTATGCTGGATGGAAGCAGGTGAGTCAGAGTTGTTGGGACCATGTCTCATGTAGGAGACGATAGAGAAGGATTATCTAATTCATAAACGTATGGTTATGGCTCAAAGTAGGCATAAGTCATACACTGAAAGACGGAGAAAACCCTAAGAGTTTATATAGGGTGATTGTGTTTTCCTTTGGGTGTCACCTAGGTGGGGTCACCATAGGATACGGAGGTAGGGAAAGTTGGCACCTATTTTTTTGGGAATTTTGAGATCATGGAAAGAATCGGGCCGGTAGCATACCGATTGGCTCTTCCACAGAAATATAGTGCTATGCATGATGTTATCCATGTGTCATAACTACTATGGTATCACCCAAACCCTTCTCATGTGACCGATGTGGATGATTTTGAGCTTGAGATAGATGTGTCCTTTGAGGAGCATCTGATACCTGTGTTAGATCACAGTGAGAAGGTGTTGAGGGAAAAGACTATATCGATAGTTTGTGTATTATGGAAACAAGGACATGTGCATGAAGAGACATGGGAAAAGGAGATAGATATGCAGGCTTAGTGGCCCAATCTTTTTAGCTCAGAATCTCATAGAGGCATGGGAGTATAGCTCGAGGATGAGATCTTATAAGGTTTGGATATTATAAGATTCCATTTTTTTAGGAATTTTTTACTTTGAATCTCTTATTTTTATAGATTATAAATATTTTATGTGAATAATATAATAATATTTTCCATGGTGAAACAAATTAATAAATTATTAAAGTCTTTAAATAAGAAATAATGCCCATTTAACTCTTTATAATATTTTAATGTAATGTTTTCAAAGTTAGCCACTAAGTAGTGAGAGATTCAGATGCCCGAAAGGCCTCGGCTTAGATGAATTTAATATATTAATTAAATTATTTAAAATGTGTATGATTTTTGAAAAAACAATTGAATAACATCAAAATGGTGCATCATATGGGAAATCTGATATCACCGGTGTATCCGGAATGGGGTTTTTTCACTAGGCGGAGTATGACATATGTTGGAGTCAGACGTTTGAATGCCCCGCTCATAAGTTAAAGTTATTAAATATTATTTTAAATATTATTTTCGTAAAAATAATTAAATATCTCTTAAAGGTTGTACCTATGGGAAATTTGACACCCCCAATGGGTCCGGAATGATGTTTACCCTAGAAACGGTATAACATCTATTTGTATTGAGCGTTTGGATGCCTCGCTTGCAAGAAATTATATATTTTTAATTAATTATTAATTCCATTTTTTAAAGAATAAATCATTAAAAACTCACATACCATTCATCGTATGAGAATCTTGAGACCATCGATGGGTATGAAATGGGGGGTTTACCCTAGGCAGAGTATAATTTTTATTCTCAATGAACTTTTTATAAAAGTAAAAAATTAAAAAAAAAATATTTAATTAAATAATTAAATTAATTATTTAAAATGGTGGTTTCTATTCATTCATCTCCTACATGCGCAGTTTCCATTTTTTGTCCGTGTAAGCTTTTGGGAACCTCATTGCAGACCGTTTTAAATGAAATAAATTTTAAAATGGCCTCTATGAGTAAAATAAATCACTCTGCCAACAAGAAACAGATCAAACATGCTTCAAATGAAGTGTTTTAAATTAGGGTTTTTTATTGAATCAGAATGGTTCTAGATCTCTTTTTAAAATGTCCCATTTGTTGAGTTGCGGGTTAGAGTGTCCATGTGTCAAATAATCTGAATGATATTTTTATAACTGGCCTTCATCTTCTTTCATCCGAAGACCTGAAGAGTGTGTACCATTTTTTTCCTCTCAACCTGGTGCGCATGAGCAACCGGGTTTTTGTTTTTTTCTTCTATTATTATTATTTTCTCACCCCTTTACTAAAATTCTTTTTAAAAAAAGGATGAAAAAGAGAGTTGATTGTTTTATAATTGATAATTTTGTTTTCAAATTGTGATTACATGGATTTTTTTAAAAAAATTATCAAAGTTTGATTTGATGAAATAATCATTCCAAAATTATCTTTTTATATTCTTGGAGTAATAATACAAAATATATTTATAAAAAAATAATATTGAATTATTACAAGATAAATAAATATGATATTATCATACTATTTTTATCAGTGGTTGACGTGTGCTTTTTTCGGGTGTTCATTCGTCCTCTTATGCTCGAACCAGATCGAACCATACCTCAATTTTTAACGTGCAAGTTATATTTGACATAAGGTAGGTGGTTTAAAATCCAATCTCACAGTCTTATCTTTTTATGTGTATGCGGTTTTACAAATATCATGGCGTAAATAATTATTGAGTTTTTTTATAAATTAATTAATTGGGTAAATTAATTAATTTGGGAAATATAAATTTGGTAATTAAATTGGTTGGCATAAAAAAATTAATTAATAAATTAATTAATAGCACTTTGTTTGGATGGATCTGCTGAATTAATTTATGGCCATAATGTTGTTAATTAGTTAGTTATTTTAAATAATTAATTGGTGGTTTTGTTATGTGGATTTTGTGATTGTGGATTTAGTTAAGTAATTTTATTTGAATTAATGGAATGATTGTTGTGGTTAATGGTTGAATTAATCAATCAATATTTTGAATGAGAATTATGATGGAAGGTTAAGGTTGATTAAACATTGAATGATGTTGTATATGTGAAATATATATTTGGTTTAGAAAGGGTTGTTGGACACAGAATGACACTTCTAATACCCACATGGGTTCTATACATGGCGCTCTAGAACCAATGACATGATTAAAATTATCATATTATGGGAAAAGGTCTGATGATCCAAATACCCATGGGGTTGTGAGATAGGTATTGATGCTTCGAATACTCACATATGTGATAGACATGACCTTCTAGACTCCATATATTTTTTACTATGGTTTCTTTTTGCTATTTAAAAATTGAATAATGTGACATAATGATTATGAATTGAATAGGATAAATGGTTCAGGATTCAGCAAGTTCCAAAGCAGGTATTGTGGTTTGGGTGTCCTCTAGAGCCCAGAAGTTTATGTCATTAAATAAAGGCTAATTGGATAAATATAAATAGTTTCCTATATTTCCTTATTTAATTATTATTACAATTTCTTACACTACTTTTGACTGGATCTTTTTTTTACACGGTTGGTGGTGACCTAATAAGTCGTACTCACACCTTACTTGGGCTGCTTGATCAGTACCGGAATAGACTTTGTTGTTGCAAGACAAGGCAAGGCAAAAGGCTCGGGTTTAGATTGCTGATTGAGAGTGGATTTTGGTTGAGGGAACCAGACATGTTTCGGAACCTTGTTGGGAGTCGCTAGCCTCTTACATCTAGTTTTCTTTTTGTAGTCACTTGATTCATATTTATAGACATTTCACGTTTTCAGTTGAGTATTGTATTTCCTGTCTTGTTTATTCTTGTTACATTTGTACTGTTATAATTATATATGCTTCCACTGTTGCTTTTTTACTTTCGATTGTATTTTTACTCAGATAAAATAGTGTATAGTCTCCCCAAGACCAACTTACCAAACCCTAGCTACTTTTCGGCATCCTCTGGCATACAGGTAGATGCGTCTGAGGTTATGTGGCGAATCAGCTCAGGGCACTGTTGCGTGGCACTCGGGTTGGAACATTACAATATCATAAACCATCAAATGAAATGGGTTTCATAAAAATTTCACTATATCCTAACAAGTGGAAAATATAAAGGTTTCACAGTCATAGAATAACCCATGAAACAAATCATATTTCATCAGTATATAACCCATATAAAAGAAACTAGTTTCATAATCATCATTCCATCAAAACATAAACTATTTTGAGAAATAATATAAATGTTACCCTTAAATCATATACCCAAAATGGAACAAGTAACACAAAAATATGTCATATTAGATGGAAAATAATTTTTAAAGATCATTTAAAAGATTTATTCAGTAAAATATCATTTTTCCTTTAAAACTTATTTTAAAATCACAAAACATTTTGATAACCTTTTTCTTTTAAAATAACCTTGAAATTTTATAAAGGAAGATTTGAAAACCACATTAAAAACTTTTTAAAACACAAACTTTTTTAAAATAATTATCTATAAAACTAGTCTTAAAATAACATTAGAAAACATTTTCCAAAACAATTTTAGAAAAAATGATTTTTTAATATAGTTGATTTATACATAAAGACAAAAATAAGGTTGAATTTTCTTAAAAACATTTTATTAATTATCATAAGTACCAAGGAGTGTAAAAATGGTATAATTACTTAAATATATAATGAATAAATATATGATGAGAAAATTAATGAGAATTATTGAAAGATGGATCTTAATATTTCATCAATGGAAGCATAATCATAAAACATCTTGATAAATGATGAGATTGTAGTAATAAACTCTTAGCACATTGGTAAATTTAAATCAAAAAAATACGAAGTAATAACATAAAATGAAACATAAAATATAATGGGGATTAAATAAATCATGATATTACATCTCAATGGTTCTGTATATACATCTCATGAAAGAATATAAGTGCATAACATTATATGTGTCACAAAGTAGGCAAATTGAGAAAAAATTCACTTACCAATTTGGTGACCTTTTAACTGTAAACCCAATGAAAGATAGATCCAAAAAATGATATTTAAATACCAATAATTATAATTATAATGAACGTAAAATACATCCATGTGCAGTATACATACCACATATAATAAATAGGTGGTGAACATGGAATGTGTCTTAATGAAAATAAAAGTGAGACGGAGATCCCTTACCTTATATATTGACTCTCATCATACTCATTAAAAACATATGTAATAAATATAATTTAATTATAACTATATAAAAGAAACATATTAATATATATAATACCATATATGATTCATTTATTACTTTATATTATTCTTTTATTAACAATACCAAGTTAAAGTTATGTTTAAAGTAATAACTGCTTTGTTTTTCATACATGCTTGACTTGTTATTCCTAATAATATTACATAGATCATGATTTCATCATATCAAAAAATAAAATAATCATATAAATATATTATATAAATTAATTATATATTTATATATAATAGTCTATAAAATATGGTTATAATAAATGAAATACACTGTTCTTGGATCTGGTAGGTCATACGGACGCATGAACGTTGTTTCCATTTTTTTATCAAATTGAAAGAAAGGGAATTATATAATATATTATCATTAAAGAATAATTTTTATGTCATATATTCACATTTTTTTATTAAAATAGTCTTTAATATATTCCATGTAAAGAGAGAACGAATCACATCACTTCGTGGGGCGGTAGTCTGTTGTATACACAAACGTTGTTGTCGTATTCCCACAAAATGGAAACCATGAATTTCTGTTTTATATAAAAATTACATAATCATAATAACATCACAAAAATAATAAATATCTTATAAATACTATAAATAAATCATTATTTATAACCTTTAAAGGTTGATATGCATGAACAAAGGACATCAGTATTTGAAGTGGTTGTCCGTCGTACACACAAACGAGGATTGTGTATCCCTTTTGATGAAAGTGTTTAAATTTTTAGGTTTTAACCTTAAAATTAAAATATATAAGTATAATTAAGTTACTTATTTTATTATATAATCATGATATAAAAATAATTTAATGGTTTTTTTGATGATATAAAATAAAAACATTTGTTGATGAACGTTACCTCCTCTTCGGGTTTCTCTTTTTGGTTTCCATAAAAGTACTTTTTTTTGTAGTATTTATTAAAAATATAATGCTTCTAAGATTAATTTATCTAATTTTGGAATATATTTTTTTAGTTAATCACTGATAAAAATTGATTTATATGTGTAAATATAGAGGGAGAGGTGGTTTTCTTTTATAAGGGAGGTGAGTGGAAAAATTGTAAATACCAAAAAGAAAACACTATTAGGAGGTATACCTTAACATAAGTTCCTATAATAATGAAAAAATTAAAAACAATTGAGTATATGTTCTAAATATGTTCATAAAAAAGTTTTGTACAAGTTTCTAGGTCAAGTTTCTCCTTATGTTTAAAGTTTAATCCCTTGGTAAACTCATTTTTCTCTTAATCATCGTGACTAATTTTAACTACTTTCCCAAATCATAATGGTAAAAATTTATTTTTTTACTATTAAAAATTATAAATTATTCTAATTAAAAATATGGATCCCATTTTTCCAAATTATAAAAATATAAGTGGAAAATTTTGATTAAAATTAATCACGCAGATGTGTTGAGAAAGCGAGTTTTTAAAAGCGAAAATATTCAAAAGTTTGAAATGATTTTATATTCAATTTCAACGTGAATTTGACAAAAATAACCGAAATTTTATCTATTTATGTACAATTGAACAAATTATACTTTAAAATTAAATTAAAATAAAATTCATCTATATAAATAAATTATAATAAAACATAGTTTTAAATTAAAATTCAGTATTTTTCACAATTCATCAAAAAATGAAATATTTCAAAAAAATAAAAAGAAGTCACCAAAAGATAATTTTGACAAAATTAAATCAATAATTAAGTTTATTTTTTAAAATTACATTTCTAAAAGGGTTAAAAGTTAATTTTATTATTGTTCACAAAAGGACATAGAAAGCAATTTTTTGAGAAAATAGTATTATCAAAACATATAAAGACTTTACCAAAAATTATGTATTTTTTTATAAATATGTTTTATTTATATAAAACCATTATATTTAAAAATTATTTATTACTATTAGTACTACTAATTTTAAGGTTTAGGTTATAACAGTCATGTTTAAATGACTATAATATATCATTGTATTGTTAAAACTTAGTGTCATGGGTAATACAAGATAAGTTGTTGTTCTGTTTATAGTAAGACTAAATTGGTGTCACATATAATAAAATATGAATTTGTTATAGGTTTAAATGAAATATATCAAAGAAATTTAATTTATTTGAAAAAATATTCCTTAATACCCAGGGTGTTACACAATACTTCATCAGATGACCCATCTTCTCAAACTGAAGCATTCAAAGGGTGGAACTAGACACTTGGATATCAAGTGTCCCAATCCATAAAATTGAAAACACTATAGTATATTATTTTTCTAAGTGATATGATAATATTTATCTGAAAACTTTCATTAAAATTCATTCCTCTTCATCTTCTAATTACTAAAATATTTTCTTCCCCACCTAATTAAATAAAAAAGGTTCTTTCACACCATATGTCTATTATATATACTTTTATTATACACTTCATACTAAAAATGTCAATATAAATAGTTAGTTTTAGAAAAAATAATGCACATTCATATATTTTTTTCATAACTATATCACAACCCATATAAACTTTAGGTTTTAATTTATCCCTACCATTATTCCATACCATCTAAGGTCATAAAACATCAATGGGTACTCTGTCACTAAAATATTTCCTTAAAAATTCTTGATTCTTCATGAGTTTCAATTATTTGGGATAATACCATCCATTGATATTTTTTTCTAAACCATTTTAGTTGATATTTTTATAATTTCCATCTTCTATCACTATTTTCCACATGTTATAAATTAGGTCTTCCATAAAATATGGCATGAAGTACACCTCTAAGGTACCTATAATTCATAAAAACAGTATTATATAATTTATCTTCAAAAACAATTATTCAACAAAGTCTAATCCAGCATTATCTCTAAATGATGGTAGATTTTTGTTCCAAAACATTGATTCGCAATCTCTCTCCCTATAATTATCCTAGTTAGAATCTCTATCTAAAATTTAAATTGTCTTCACAACTATTCTCATGAGATAAGTATTCATAATAGAGACTTCCACTAATCCTTGTCCTCATCAAGCATGAACCCTTTTATATTTAATAATTATTCATTATATTGAATAGTCTAATCAAAATTAAAAACTCCCAATTGATCATCATCTTATAATTCAATTTCTATTGATGTCTAGTTGGATCCCTATCCATTTCCTTTAGCTAACTCTGTTTCTATAAACTATATCAAAATAATTTAAATGAATATTCTTGTCACATAACCCTTTTCATATCCCATTTTGGATGCTAAAAATATAGTCATTGAAAATCCTTTTTCATGTAATAATACATGTTATTTTAAAAACATTATCATGTGATTAAATTACATACCCTACCTATTATGATGAATGAACTCTTTCCAATTGTTTAACCTTTAGAAGTTAACTTGAAACAAATACCAATATCCAATGAGGCCATCATCAACCTTTTATTTACTTATATTTTTTTATTACTCAAATTATATCATAACAATTTTATCTACATATTTTTATGGGAAAATTTTAATTTTAAACCATCTAATTATCCAAGACCATTATACTACCCATGACACAACTTAAAAACCCTATTTTGATACCATTTTCTAACACCCACAACCTGGGATCCCAATGACATAACCCAAATTTGAGTTCCATGTAGCCACAAGCATGTTCCCCTAATCATCAGGGGTCAATAACTAGTGAAAATTATTAAAATAAACTATTAGATAATTATTTTATATTTAAAAAAATAAAGAATGAAAGGAAAACAATACATGTAGGTGTAATGTTATTTTATTAAACTGAATAAAATATATAATGTAAAAAATATAAGCTTCATAAAATCCAATATCAAGGAATAATAATTTACTCTAATACCAAATAAATAAAATTAGATCAAGACTACACCACCAAATCCTTCTACCATATCTCCAAATTTTGTATATAGATCTTATTTGATGAAGTAATAAACCATTCATTTCCTTAAATCGTGAAGAATCACATCTATATGTCCACTGAAGTATACATGTAGTGGGTAAGTATAAATTTGATAGGATTTCCCTAATGACTTTGATAACTATTTTTCATGGGAAATATTAATAATTTCAATACAACTTAAATATGATGGATCAAGAACATTTCCATATAAAAAATTATTTAACAAAATAATTTCAAAATCAAGATATAAAATATATTTATTTAAAAACTGCATTTTCTATGAATTTCCACTTTAAATATCTTTTGATCAAATATACTAGTAAACCAAAGTTTCTATCTAAAAAACCCCATTTATCATAATTCTCCTTTTCTAAAATCTAATGGAAACATTCCTTTACCCAATGTTCAATGAAAAATTCCCTTGTGATTCATAAACACACAGAAGACTCTTTCCACTCAAGTCCCGCAAAAACTCTATATTCTCAAAAAAACTACATATATCAAAGTATACATCAATAATAATCAAAATAAAAATCAATCCATAATATATATTTATTTATTTATTTATTTATTGTGAATTAATTCATCACTCATTCACATATTCAACCCCACATCATAGTGAGGTATCGTCTATCGACATCAGTCATCACAACTATAACACTCGGACCTTTTTTAATAATGTTTTAGATATATATTATTTTGAACCATATATATATTAATTAATTATGAATGTTATAGGTGTAGGAAGGGTTCAGGGGTATATTTTATGAAAACATTTTGGGTGGAGAGACAACTATATTTTGATAGATGAAATTGGGTACCAAATTAGAAAGTATCTAGTATTCAAAGGGGGTATGAAGTGGGGTAGAAGATTTAAGTGGGTCAAGTGGCCAATGAACCTGGAGTGGGTGCTCAGTGATTTAATGTGTACCTAATGCAATATTGGGTACCTAGATGAGTCTAATCAAATACCCAGTATTCTTCATTCATAATTTTTTATTTTTTATAAATTAAATTAATTAATTTTTAAAAGTAATAAAAATGAGGATTTTCCTAATTTATTCTCCTGTAGAAATGGATGATCCCCATTTAAACTCCTTGGTATATTATCCTATCAAAATTGGTTCCCCACTAATTAAAATTGGAATCACGATCTTTTCATCATGTTGGATCATCGTGGGTAAGGGTACCCTTTATATTCCTTCTATTCTAGTTTCCTCACACTTTTTTTTGATGTATCGTCTTCTAATCCCTAATATAGGTGTTTTTTCATGTTTTTTTATTTTTTTGATGAAAGTAAAATCATCCAGCAGTTTTCGATGACCAATCCCCTCCTAGGTCCAGGTAAGTGGTCCATTTATTTTTCATTGGTATTTTCAAGTGTGTCATGTGTCATATGATATACAGGAAGTGAAAATCGGTTGTGCATACCCTAAAATTAATTTAAATTTTTTCATAGACTTATTATCAGACAAGTGAGATCTATAGGGGCCATAAGTGTCTCTATATGTGTTATACATTATTTATCTATAGTTTTCAATTTCCAACGGATTTATGCAATAAATAGATAATGTGATATTAGACATGTGATACCTTCTGATAAAACCTTAGGAGCATGAGGGGATTCCTAGATCACTCATTGTATTGAGAGAGCGTGATTGTTACCTAGTAAAGGGATGAATGACATCCCTTTATTTCCTAATATTGACTTGTGATGAATATATTACTTATAATATATGATTAATGAAACATCTCTCATTCTAAGTACTTTATTAATGATACATAATTCATTTAAATGATTTAATTAATGATTCTTCCTTATGTTATATTGAAATGGGTCAGTGATAACTCATTTATTGTGATATTTATCTAGGGATTTAATGACTAGATATTAGTGGAATAAAAATGTTAGGTTGGTGCCTTATACATCCATGTGGTGTAGATAGTGTTGCCTCATCAACATGAAATATTTGAATTGGTGCTAGTCCATCCACCCATATGATTCAGTCAATGATGCATTGTCCACCCATGATATGAGGATATAGAAGCTCTTACACCTATTTATTTGACTAGATGGTTAATTTTCTACCTGATATATGAATTGGTGGTATCTTATTAAGTTATATGATTGAGACAATGGTGCATCGTTCACCTATGATATGTATTGGTTTCAGAGCTTCCACCTTGTGTATGTGTTGGCGGTACAAAATCCACACTATGACATGTGTTTTGGTATTTTTTAGGCCACCTAGAGTCAGTAATATCTCATTAACCTATGTTGTGTTAGGGAAGCATCATTCACCACAAAATTTTAAGAAAATTAATGACTCATTCACTGTGGATTAAGATTCCAAGAGTGATGGATTGTTTACTTTGAAGGTGTGATAAAACTATGGGTGCATCATCCCTTTATGAAACTGGTCAAAGAAGATATAATTGAAAGTTACTTTTCATATAGATTTAAATAATTTTAAGGTTATTTATTTATTGTTTTACTCTAATTCCATTTTTTGTTTTCACTTTTATTCTAATAGACATGTTTAAGGGAACCATTAGTGGTGGGTTATTGAATTATACTAACACCCTACTAGAAAACCTTAGTACCTAACCTAACTTAATGGTTGAAATCTCATTAAAGGGTCAGGAACTTGTGGTCTATGGTTGATCTAAGTGATTGGAGTGGAGATGAGCCTTTGTAAGGATTCAAATCCAAGTTAGTTGTAGTATCTTTTACTTAGGGGATACTTTTATGCTTTACATTTATATGAATAGACCATTAGAAATCTCTCATTCCAATGTATACCTATATAATATTATAGAATATTCTATTTAGATATATTGTGTGTTGTTATTATACTATATTTGTCCCATATCTCTAATGTCAATGTATATTAAATATCACTTTTTTCCATTATTATTGTTGTTTTTGCTATGTTTTATGATTATATTTACTTGAGGTTATAGTCTCCCCACACACTATACATTGACCTTCGCTGCTAGTCGAAAACATACAATATATGGATAAGTGTTTCTTTGGTCATGTGGTTCTACCAATTAGCTAAATTTCAGGTGATCCAATTCAAGATTTTATAAAGTGTTATCCATGCATTTTTTTTTCTATTATCATTCTATTTGGGATATGGTAGATAAGTAATATGATATTATCAGAGCTTGGTACAGTCCTTGTGTTTGGGGGTAGTTATCCCACATATGAGGTAAGTCCAATTTACTTGGGGAAAGATTTATGTTCCTGGTTTCTGATGCTATGTATTTTTTGAGTTTCACTAAGTATGGTGATTTCAATATTGATTTCTGATTTATGAGTTTTATTCTTTACCTGAGTAGGAAAGAGGGTGTGTATTCATGCATATTTTTTGATATATAGAGATCACATGGAATTCATATCCTTTTGTTTGATTTATATTATTGACTATTATTATACATATGTCATTGGGTTTGGTCATTTAAATTTGTAATAATAACTGATATATAATTTTCCAATATATCTTCTTGGTGGAACCTTACTTGACAAACCCATGATTATTGACTATTACTAAGGTAAACTATGACAGTTATGTGATCTTATGTGAGATTATATCTATCTTAAGAGTTTTTATGTCTAGTTTTACTCTAGATAAGATATGTGAGACATTTGTATCATAGGGTGTTTTTTTTGGGTGGAGTAGAGTGTTCATGTTATCACTTACCCTAAACTGTGATATCAAGTACTGTTATGTTCTTGTTCTAAATTGTGAATTTTTTATTGCAACATTACTCTACCATGATGGCCTTTAATTAACAACCAATGGAAATTGTTTGAGGACTCCCTTCATATTACACCCTAAAATTTTAGTATCTAAATAAGTACTTTGTTGAATAATTTGTATCCCATGAAACATTAACCTTAAACAAACTATGACATATTAATGGGATAAAATTGTCAAATGTAGTTGTCATAACATAGAAATTGATTTGGTGGATCTAAATTTAATTAAACATGTTGTGAAATCTATATATACATAAGAAGAAATGTGGTTGAGAATTTTTATTCTTCTTTGTGAGGCTCATTTTTTCGAGCATGGAAAGGTGGTGGCATTAGTAAGGTTTTCCCTGAATTAAGCCCAAGTTAAAATTCAGAAAGTATGTCTTGAGAAAAAATTTATATAGGATAATTTCAAGATTATGGAAATAATTATGAGACTAATGCTATATAAATTACCACCCACGAATTCCAACATTTCTTATCATACACTTAGATCTTATGTAGAGTCCTTAAGTGGTTTTATAAGTAAAAGTTAAGATGATAGAAACATATAATTATTAATATAATACATTCTATGTATGTTATCAATTTTTTATTTTTAATTTATAAAAATATAATTTTAAATAAATTATAAAGGTTTTATTTTACTCAAATTTTTGAATTAATTCAATGGAAATTGGTGATAAATTTTAAAATTTGTAATAAAACCATTTAATGCTAAAAAAGGTCTTATTTTTTGAGGAATTTTATTTATTATATTAAAAACATAAATTGAACACTTTTAAAGGATTATTCTAATTAAAATTTTCAATATATAAACAAATATATTAATGCTAATTTAACTAGAAATTGATATGAAATAATATTAAGAACACCTAATGTTTCAAAAGTCATTTTTATTTATTAAAAATATCCTTCAAACCTATAATCTGTTTTCATTTAAAAATTAAATTCCTAAATTTATAATTTTAATTTGATTAAAAGGAATTAATTTTTTGAATCGTCATGTCAAAATTATATTAAGGTGATTTTTTTATTTTTCTAAAAAAGGTTAATTTTTAGTGAATATTAAAAAATATAGTTTTTATTATGTATTTTTCTGTATTAAAAATAGTGTTTCATTATATTATATATTTTAATTTAAAACATAAACTACTAAAATATATAATTTTAAATTTATTAAAAGGAATTAATTTTTTGAATCATCATTTCAAAATTATATTAGATATAATTGTTTTATTTTTCAAAAAAAATGTTGATTTTTTGTTAATACTGAAAATATTTTTTTATTATGTTATATCTGCTCATATTGATGTTATTTGTAATCAAACCTAAAAATTAAATTAAATAAAATATATTTATTATTATTAATTTACATAATAATAATTATTAAATAATTTTAACTTGATTTTAGGTTATAAAAATAAGTTACTAAGGTAAAAATAGTTCCCACGGTAAATTTTAAAATGCGGAAAAAATGTAAAATAAAGGGTTAAAGTAACAAAATATCTCAAAACCTCATATCTAAAGGATCGATGAAGGATTTAACATCCTTAAATAATATTTTCCTCAATAATTATAAATTTTAGATCCATAATCATTGAAAATGAAATCAGTTTTTATATTAAGATATTAATATTTACAAAATTGTCACACCTATAAAAGGATTTATTCACCACCCCACTTCCCCTAACACTTAAATCATCCTATAATGACAAAAATATGAAAAACAACTCCTACCAACCCTATTTAAATAGTGTGCATAATACCCTCATTGGATCCTATTATTATTAAAGTTAATTTCAGGGGACTTAAAAATATTTTTATGATCCATCCATTATATTCTCCTGATTCATTAATTTCCCAATCTGTAATGGTGTTTGATAACCTAATTTACATACATTAAGATATGGACATCATTCTTGAAATCCATATTTACAGGATTGGTATCTTAAACTCTATGTTTTTATTATATTTTATTCCCTATTTTCTGGATTTTATATTCCATATTATCATTCCATTTCCCTTTGATTTAGAATTTAACGAAAAATTTATATTAACGACAAATGACCTTGTCTTTTATTTATGATTGGGAATCATTCTCCCCTAAGTCAAAATTATTTATTTGTATTTAATAATATTCTTATTTCTACTTAAATTATTGATTGAATTAATTTTATATTACCTGTTATATTCTTTACCAATGTTTCAAAGGAATCTTTTTAACATTTTACAAATGGATAATTTTTTACTTTATTTACAAATGTATAAAAAGAATATTCTTTTTTAATTCTTTTCACATGAATGATTTTTACCACTTTTAGGTTTCTTCTTAATTATATATATTCCTTAATAAATTTTCATAATTTTTCAAAGTAATTTCTTTTCCCATTATTCTATAAATGTTTTCTTTCAAAAATAAATGTTAATACATTAAAAGAATAAATAAATGTATTTTATTCAACTTATGTATATTGTTCCATTCTTCTCTAAATTTATTATCTTTAACTTCATTTATTTTTAAGATTTAAAAATTTATAATTCTTTTAAAATTATTCATTTCAATATTCAGATTTTCATCACTTTGAAATTTATTTTTTAATTTACTTTTATGTTTATTTTAATAATCATGTTACAAATGATTTATAAAAATTGTTTTTATAATTTTGTTATTTTATATCTCTTAAACACTTAATGATGTACATACTTTGGTGTTATATTTCATGTAACGCCCACTTAATTATCTTATAATAATTTTATTTTGGGTTATTGAACTTATAGTATCAAATAATTCAATTATTGATCTCTAATTATGTGAGACCATTAAAAATTATACAGTGACCAACATTCATATGAAAGTGTTTTTTCCATGTCAACATCCTATAATAATTATTATGAATCACTAGGGATATTCTCTATTAATATCATCCATCTTCTCTCTATGAATGTTTTAGGTTCATGTTTTTTGAAAATGATCACGAAACCCATTTCTTTCTTACGTTAAAAATGATTTGATGAAATTATGATTATTCTCTTATGTGAAACACATATGCATGTACATATTAAGATGTGACAGGTGGGCCCGTAGTTATACTAGCTATGAATTCATTGAGTAATGTTTTATATCTCATGAGTTAACATGTATGTGACTGAGGATTAAAACCAATCAACTATGGTACTATGTCAACTATGTTATATTATATTAGCAATGAAACTTAACTTTTGTTTATGATGACATGTTTTATGTTGTTTCTATATTCTTATGATGTCATGATCCACAGATATATACTTATTTATGTTAGAGGACTTATGTTATGATTCATGAATTATGATCCTTATTTTATTGGATATGATTTTCTTATGATGTGTTCGTCTACCATGTTTATGTTTTCATGCCCACATGTTTATCTTATGAGCACTTATTATCTTTGATTGTTATTACTTATTTTTACTCTTACAGGGTGTTTGAGATCAACTTTCTTATGTTTCCATTTCTTCATGTTTTGTTGATGAGTATTACATATGATATGTCTAGATTGGTATTGTAACACCCCAAGCCTACTCTTCCAGACTCATTGCTTAAAAACTTTGTGTAATTTAATTTTTTTATAACACAAAATAATAAACATATAGGCTCCGAAAAGTGCGTAAGTGCTGAAGAAAGTTCCAAAACGAAAAATCAAAGTCATATTCAGAACCAGAGGCCCAGTCTGGAGGGCCCAGAGCTGTTGCGTGAAAAAGGGATGAAGTGCATGAAAAACATTTTCCTGCATGGAAGGTAATGGGATTCAAAAAATGTCCCAGCACCGGCACAAAATAATTTCATGCTCGCGCCCCACGCGGTTGATATTTCGTGTCACCGCCTCCGTTGCTAAATTTTTTTTTGCAACCCTGAATTCTGCGCCGCCGGATGACTATGAATAGAAGGTGACCCACTTCCTTTTCAAGGCTGAAAAATTTGAACCGCCTCTCGTACGCGTAATTGGTATTCCACGTGCGTGCAATATGGATTTCAGGTAAGGTTCTTTTTCGAGTCAAGTCGCCCTGGGATCAGCCTTCGTGCGAGATCCCCATGGCTTAGACTCAACTTTAGCCCCTTTGGGGTCCTTCTGTTGTGCGAAATCCTCCTTCTTTTATGGGAAATCCCTTCATTTGCGTGCAATCCTCCTTTTTTGCGTGAAATCCCTTATTTTTTGCGCAATCCCTTCGAGTCATGCACAAAGCCTCAGCCCCCTATTTCGTGCATGTAGCACTGATTTCACACCAGCCCGGGGATTTTTCACGCCATACCCCCTTATTTCGCGCAATCCCAAAGGGTTGCGTGTAATCACCCGGTGCCCTTCACCTCGATGTTTTCCGGGAATCCTCCTGCGCGAACGCCTGATGCCCTCCTAGGTGCCATTCGTAGGTGTCTTGCGCACCCCAGGCATCCGCATCGTACATGGTTTTCCCGTACGGCCTACTAGTATTGTACGAAGTAACTTCAAGGTCCCCTGGACAATATTTCCCATTGCGTTGCTTCGCCTCATGCTTCTTCGCATAGGTACGCTAACATCTATTTCTTCTTCGCATAGCCACACTAACATGGACCCCTTGATGGATCGCCCCATGACACACCCTCACCACGGCCTTGCCGATGCCTTCCCTTCCACAAGGGGCAGGGGGAACCGGTTATGTAGGTCCTAGGGGTGTAGAGCTAACCCACCATTTCTGAGATGTAGGATGTTAAACTACCAAGCACCTCATCCTCAACACATGACGTTAAACTGTGACCTGGCCCCGTGCCTCGCACGCAAGGTCCCCCCACCATGGACATTCTCTACGCCCACTCTTCTCCATGGGGATGGGATCATCCCTCACAGTGGGTGATTTATTAGAGTGGCATTTATCTACGGGGAAGGGAATCCACCTTGGTGTAAGCCCCTAACCGTTCGTACAGGAGGCAGTGCCCCTGTTCCTCCCAACTCCCTCAGCGCCAAGGCTAGCCAAGGGCATGGTGGGGAATGGTTCTCCCTCCTTTCCTCTTCGGTCCCCAAGGCTAGTGGAGGACGTGATAGGGAACGAGGACCCTCCTCTCTGACAGGGTTCCAAATCCCTCTCCTGTTGCACTTTTTTGCCCCCGGGCCTCCATCCTGGAGTAAACCCCGACACCATGGGCCACTCAACGCATAATCTCATTCTCGCTTCCCACAGACGCACCCTTCACGGTGTGATCGTTAGGTCCCTACTTGCTCTTGTTTATCCCACTAATCACGACTCCCGTGAGCTTAGAGTGGTCACCGACCATGACACACCATGGGCCTCGTCAGAGCGTAAGCCCCAAATTCCTTCATCCGAGCTGTAGGATGTCAAACTGCCAAGCACCCTCATCCCATATGATGTTAAACTATACACCCAAAATACAGGGACTTTGATCCATTCTAAGGCATGGTACGTATGAAGCCTCCATGAGATTCAAGCCCCACCACCATGGTCCATATCAGAGCGTAATCCCCATCCATCCCAATCTATGGGTACTTTGATCTGTGCTAAGGCATGGTACGTAGGAAGCCTCCACGAGGTTCAAGCCCCACCACCTTGGGTCGTCTCAGAGCGTAAGGCCCATTACATCCCGAACTATGGGGACTTTGATCCGTGCTTAGGCATGGTACGTAGGAAGCTTCTACGAGATTCAAGCCCCACCACCTTGGGCCATCCCAGAGCGTAAGCCGCATTCCATCTCAAACTATGGGGACTTTGATCTATGCTAAGGCATGGTACGTAGGAAGCCTCTACGAGGTTCAAGCCCCACCACCTTGGGCCATCTCAGAGTGTAATCCCCATTTCATCCCGAAATACGGGGACTTTGATACATTCTAAGTCATGGTACGTAGGAATCCTCCACGAGGTTCAAGCCCAACCACCTTAGTTCGTCTCAGAGCGTAAGACCCATTCCATCCCGAACTACCGGGACATTGATCCATGCTAAGGCATGGTACATAGGAAGCCTCCACGAGGTTCAATCCCAACAAACCATTGGACCCAACCATCTCTATGTCAGTGTGCCAATCCCTATTTCTACTTTGGGCCACCTTAGAGCATAAGCCCCAATCCATCTGGACCCCTGGTCCCCATTCACGTCGGCTCGCCAACACCATTGGCCGCCTCAGAGTGTAATCCACATACCTGTCTCGCATGACGTTAAACTACATTCCATCTTGTACTACATGGATTTTTATCCATGCTAAGGCAAGGTATGTAGGAAGACTCCATGAGGTTCAAGCCCATCACCTATGACTCATCCTGACATTTCCCTCAAGCCCACGTGTCTTGGGAATCTCATGCACTAACCTGGAGGTTCCACTTCCTCCAAGTCCTATCCATGCACCCATTCTCACAGGTCACCTCTTCAGGTGTCCTATCAATCCATCGAACTACACAGACTTTGATTCCCTGTCGCAGGGATATGTAGGAAGTCTCTTAGAATCTCAATCCCAAAGACATCGTCTGTCCTGATTCTTACCTGGGTTGCCACATCCCTGTGAGATCAATCCACTCCTCAATCCCCTTCACATCATTCGGGAAGCCTCCCACGTGCTGGCCCCAATATCGATTTTCCCTACAGGGGGTTCCTCAATCTGATACACTCTTATCAGTGTTCTGGTCTGTCTGATATGTCTCCGTTGGATGTTAAACTTGTGGCATACACTATGTTAAAAATGGGAAGATGAGGAAAACCTCAGATTCATGCCTATGGAATACAATTCACTGCGTTCGATGTGGGATTCCTCGGGCTAGTACGCCCTCGAGAAGTCCTATGATAAGGGAGAGAAGATAGACATTCCAATCCCCAGCGTCAAGATAATCCAGTGATTCCCCAACACCACTGCTCTCCTAATCGAAGGTTGCTTCCCTGACCGGTCCCCTTGGAAGGTCCTAATAGAAGCGACATAATTAACCGTTGTCCATGAAGATATGGCGTCAGGAAGAGCTTCACAAACTACGTTTTAAATCTGTGAGGGAGACCCGAACTTGGTGAAGATATCCAAGGAGGAACCCATGGAAGGAAGAACTAATATCCCATCATCCCATTTCGATCAAGGAGAAGACGTCCCTGAATAAGGAGCAGATGTCACCCGCCTTTGGAAAGAGGGAATGCGGTGTAACAGCAGTGCGTCCTCTGCGTGATGGATGCGCGCGCCCTGAAGAAAGCATTGGAAATAGATAATGGTGAACCCGACGTGAATCTCCTCTACTCAGCATGGAGGCTAGTAGTGTTCAGGACATCAGTGGATAAGCATGTCATCTGATCTCGTTATCTAGTACCAGGTCTCACCAAGAAGGCCTAACATGAAACTTGCCAAAATTTGGGATAGTCAGGACATTGAGCATTCCGTTCTACGATGTTGTCAGCATGGATCCCTCTTTTCGACCACGGAAGACGGAATGACGCTAGGGAACTGGGTGTTGATTCCTTTTCCTAGCAGTATTAATGAGTTCATTTCCCTTCTCTAGGAATCAATTTGTTGCATCTGGAGCTCGTTTACTTATTCACCAGCGCAGGGGCAGGGCCAATACCGATGCCGATACCCCGAATGGTTTTACCTCTTCCACGACGGATTCTACCACCATGAATTCTAGGCACTCATGCCCCCTCTTTTCATAAGAGATCATCCAGCAAAGGGTAATCAATGACCTTGTATGCAGGTACGAGGATGAGGGGGTCATCCCCACTAGGGATATGGATCACCTATACCTTAAGGAAGCCGCTCTTCACCATCCACGCCACCCTCGAGGGTCGTGCAGGGAGCCACTTCTCTCTACCTCAACATTCAATCACTTCAGTAGCTTGTCCTTGGAGCGCCTTGGCAGCTCCCTCCCCAACACTAACGAAGTAGGGGATATCCAGGCCAGCCCGATCGGAGCCCTGCTTCAAGGGATCCCGATCAGGGCCCCCACCATGCCTCATCAGTGATTCCACCCAGTTCCATGATCCGAATAGTAGGTAAGCCACGCGCCTGCACCACCGGCTCCGGTCCATCTGACCCAGTGCTAACGTCGGGCAAGAGCAGAAGAAGATGCTCGCTGTTGGGCGTGAATGTCAACGATTAATGTGGATCAATCCACCGCTGATTCATATCCCCATATCCCTACATACGTTGATAAGGGGAATCTATACACCTGACCTAGATCGAGGCCCCATCCGCCCCACTGGCAGGTTCGGTCTACTCTCTCGGTCGCAGGCACAGGTGATGGCCGTCGCGGACCAATCTGTAGCAGTGTCGCCCAGCGCGGAGGCTCACTCCACACCACCACTAAGGAAGGTGTGGGCCTGACCCGCTTCACCAATGCCTAGCATGGAGGTCCTCCCCATGTCTCGTTCTACATTTTTCCCAGTGATCCTCACACCCCGGCTTCCTCGGGTGGAAACCCTCTCCACCCTAGCACTATTGCAGCCGGAGGTCCCCATGTCGGAAATCAACCCTGCCCTGAATAACCACCCAGGGGCAGGAGAGAAAGTCACCACCGCCGCAAGAGGAATCCTGAGGAAGGCTGGGCAGGAATCTGGTCGGTCCATTTCTCAGACTCCGAGGTGGAGTACGATTTAGCGCAAGATCCCTCCCCCTAGTCCTCCAAGTCAAGGGTTGGGGTCGAAATAAGGTGCATCAGCCTCGTGCTACCAGAAAGAGATATCCACAGGATCATTGTTTCCCTCTGAAGGTATATCCAAGAGGATTAAACCCTGGAATGTCTTGAGGGGCCGACCATAGAGTCACCACCATCATCTCCGGAAGCTCCCTCTACCTCAGAGAAATTTTTGGGGTCAACGATGGAAGAGTCGGGGCGTAACCCACCCCCGGAAGACACTATTGTTGCATCAGGAGCATTGGTCTCCAGTCCATCCTATAGTGATATGGCGGCCCGGTCGATGAAATCCTCAGAGGACATTCCAAGATTCGGTGGCTAATCAGCCCGCTCTCCGTATTCTCCACCGGCCAGCCTACCAGCCTAGCGGCCCGCCTCAGCGTCACTGCCAGTTCCTCAGACACCCTCAGTTGATGAGTGGGGAAATCATAGGCCAGAAACTGGATCTAATCGGGTGATCTTCTGGACCATCCTCGCTATGGGCCACTTCCCTGATAAGTTTTGGTTGGTCGCAGGCTCAATGTTTGGTACGCCAGAATCGCTCACCCTAGAAGAGTGTGAATGTTTCCGCCAGACCCACTGTGTGACTCACCTCTGTCTTCGCCACCGACGGGTGATTTATCCCAGGAGAAAAGAGCACCTCAAAGACATCTTTGAACAATGTTGTCTAGTTGACCTAGACACACTCCCTGAAGTCTGAAACCCTGAGTCACCTGGCCACCATAAGGCCCTCCAATGACATTGTGTTCGGAGTTTCCAAGTACTCCACAATGTTATTGAGGATGCTACCCCCCACGTGCAAGTCCATAGATGGGGGTAGTATGTTGCCCTCCTCTTCAGTGCGATTCGTCGGCATCCTGACTCACCTGGCGATAGTGAGGACATGCCCCCTGGAATAGTGGCGGTCAACATGACCGATCTGATAGGAGAGTCAAATGAGCTATGACTTCTCGATGGGGGCATCACCCCTGAGGATGTGCTACCACTGGATCCGTCAGTAAGGATTACTCACCAACATAGAAACCTCCTAGGTCTCCCTCCACCCACCTAAGAGTTGATACTGCGCGAAAATGTTAGTAAAGGAAAAGAGAATGTTGGAACTTTCAAGCACTCCGACCCGTCGGCCTCAGTGAAGAAGACGGAAGAGGACCCCGAGAAGGTTGTGCTATGCTAGCATCTTACTGAGAAGAAGAAGTTGGTCGATGAACTTCTGGCTGAACGCATTGTTGAGCGGCGACCCGACTATGGTGATCCTAGGACGGGGTGGTAGGGGCAGGAACAACTACCCCTCAGTGATATTTCCCCAAGAAACCCTGATCATGGCATATTCACTGACAGGGTGAAATCCGAAGCCCATGGAAAGAGGGTGTGGTATGTCTCGCCGAAACCTCCCAAGCAGCATGACAACCCAAGGGATCTGGCCCGTGTTCCTCTAAGGTTCGCCCTAACAGTCACTCCATGAGCTATCGAGCTGGGCTACCACATTGAAGAGCCTAGAAATCCACTCGTGGTTATGGATCCTCTTTGGGACAGGGACCCGCATCTAGACGATCTGATGGTGGCACTCATCGCCCGCCTCGAGGCTTTGGAAACGCAAAAGGTGGCTATCTCACCTGATGGAAAACCATACCCGGAATGGGTAGATGACATGACGGCACCCCCGGGATTCAGAAACCCCACTTTCTTGACCTTTAACAGGACAGGAGACCCACCGCAGCACCTGTCCCACTTCAACTCAAGGTGTGGGCCTATGCTAGGGACCCCAGCGCAGCAGGAGGCCGCCAAGCTCCATTGCTTTTTTCAAACACTGGAGGGGCCGGCATTCGTTTGGTATAGCTAGCTCCCCATTGGATCTGTGACAAGATGGGAGGATCTTCTTAGGCAGTTCCTTTACCATTTTATCTCTAGCACCCAAAAGATGAACATCACAGACCTCTTTAGGTGCAAACCAAGGCCCGATGAGCGAGTCGGGGATTTCATCGCCAGATGGAAGCGGCTCACATACTCCCTTAACATGCCACTAAATCATGACCAATTACTGATGATGTACATGGGGAATGTCAATACATAACTGGTTCCATCCCTGATCACATAGAATTATCCCAGAGGGTTCTCAGACTTCTCGGATAAGGCCCAGCTCCTCTAAGAAGCCCTGCAATAGGCTAGCCAGGCACGCCTGCTGCCCCCTACAATTCCAGTGAGGAGAGATGCCAGAGCCGAGCCCACCACCGTGGCCTTGATAGAGGCCCCCAGGTAGCTAAAATTTCTACCAGTGGAGCCAGCTCTGCAGCCATGCAGAGGCCCTCCACCATGGGCACAGTTTCCAGCCCAGCAGCGCCTGCTCTAGAATCGATAGGCGCCTCCGCCTAACGCACCGCCGCCGCCTAGGAGAGATAATCAAGTTCCGTCCCCTCGGCAGGCTCCTCCGACCCCCCGTCAGGGTCAGGCGCCTAGATCCCCCTTTCTAGACAGAAGGAATCATACCTACTCATTTGATGAGGCTTAGGTCCCTGGCTACTTTCGAAGTGCCTTAGAGTAGAGAATTGTACAACTACCTGAGTGCCGGAAGCCAGAAGAGGCGCATCTCACTGATCACCACAACTACTGTCCCTATAACCGGGTCTTGGGGAACACCATCAATAAATTCTATGTGTTTAAGGATAGGATCCAAGACCATATTAACTACAACATAGTCAGGTTGGGCCGAGCCCTGGCACAAGTGGCGGGCGTCTTTGTGGGATCAGATAGCGGTAGTGACGACGGAGGCGAGTGGCATCAGGTTTTTTAACCATGGGGCCTAGAAGTATAACAATTAGATGAATCATAGGATGGTCGCCTATGATCATGGAATTATCTGTGAATGCCTGAATTAGCTGGAGCCTTCAAGAGCTGCATCCACCACTTCTGCATCATCATCTCAGCCTGCATCTTCCCTGAAGAGCAAGCATCGGCGGCGTAAGAAGAAGCAACGTGCCCTGCCAATTCTGTCGTCGTCCCAAACTCTTGGCTACTTCATGTCCCCGGAGATGGGAATCCCTCCTAGAATCCAACCAGTGGTGGATGATTCATCATGACAGTCAAGGGTACATTTCGGTTAACACCGTCGAGTTGGTAAATCCCTAAATGACTCCCGATGAGGGGGAGCTCCAGACAAAACTCCCCAATGTCCCCATCTGACATCAATGTCGGTGGAACCATGACCATATTGGTCGTCGGGGCACATCATCTGGTACCTCCAGCCAGGCCATTCATGCCGCTGAGACTAGACAGTAGGCCCAGCGCAGAACTCAGCACATGCAGCCTCTTCATCTAGTTTCGACAGGCCCGCCTCCTCCACCGTTTGTGCTACTGGATCAGGCAGACCCACTTCGGTCATATCGTGACCAGCTTCTCCCTGCTAAAGGATGATCTCAATAGCCCAGTCCTCAACTGGAAGCTACCCTCCGAGCTTCAACTAGTGAGCAACGGGATGTTCCCAGTACTAGTCAGTCGTCGGTCCAGCCAGTAGGGTCTGCCAATCCTCCCATCACAAAGAGGCCTCCTATAAGCAGAAGTTCATGCCTGGTGCGGAAGTGTGATGTTCTAAAGAATCTTTCCAGTATCCCAGAAAGGCTATTCATCCTTGAAGCTCTTCTCCTGTCTCCAGATATGCGTGAAGCACTCATCGAGCCTTTAAGAATCCCCCTCCAGTTTTAGGCAGAGGTAGTAGCTGTAGAAGCCTTCCATGCTGAAGCAGTTGATAATTTTGAATGTCAGGATGTCATCTTGTTCTCAAGAGAGGATAAAGGCTCTCCCATAAAGGGGCACATCCGCCCTCTGTATATCACAGGCCGATTCAACGGTGTGGAGGTTTGTCGCTATCTCGTTGACACCTGCTCAAGGATCAACCTTATCCCAACATAGACACTACAAATTCTAGGGCTATCTGAAGATGACCTGACTCCCTCCAATTTAAGGATCTAGGGATATGACAGGATAGAGCAGAAACAGATCGGCAAGATTCATCTGAAGACCCAATTTGGGGGCCCGATTGCCAGCACCGAGTTCATGGTTGTCACCCAGGACACCGCATACAAGGCAGTGATGGGTAGGCCATGGCTCCACCTGCACATGGTCGTCCCCTCGTCATATCACCAATGCCTCAAGTACTCCATTAATGGTCGATTAGGTGTACTCCAAGGTGATGTATCTCCTTCCACCTCTTGCAAATCCCACTACTAAGACGTTAATTATTACAAGATCAAGGATAATCAAGTACAGGAAAGCGAGGTTGAGCATGTTGCCACTACAACCGACCCATGGACATGTCTGAATGACACCTACGTCTTCCCGATCCTTTGGTTGGAGGACACATCCCCCTACAAGGGACAATGTTTTTTCATTTCTGGGATAAGAGGGAAACATACTCCTAAATCTAGGTGGCGTTAGAAGATCACTTCGTATTCTTATACGAACCAGGCTCCAGTGATCCCGGATCCTCCCACTCCCATCTTGTATCGGGACGTCCGACTCATGGCAACGGTAGTACGTCATACATGTCTATTTCTCCGGGCTGGAATAAGTGAACTTTGGTTGACACGCCACTACTTCTTTGATATTATCTAGTGTGGCCCCTTGGGCCAAAGACCAGATGGGATCGGGTCGACAGCCTTCATAGTCGTGGTATCAGTGGCGCCAGAGTACCCTAATGTAATGACCGTGATCGTACAAGCTGGTAGCACCATCCTATCAGGGATCAGTAGCTCATAAGTAGCTTCCCTTGTGGAAGATCCCACCATAAGTGGATAAGAAGATATGGAGGATGCTCCCCTTGCCTTTGAAGAAGGTGTCTCCACCACGGTCGATGATCTGGTTCAGGTAATCCTTGGGAGTGAGGTCAATCCGAGACCCAGATTGATCAGTGCCACCATTTCCACAAAGGAGCAGCAGTGGTACATGGAATTCCTCAAGCATCATCATGATTTATTTTCCTAATGTTGCGACGAGATGCCAGGATGAGATCCTCAAATAGCCGTCCACCTCCTCGGTCTCCCGGCAAACCATCGCGGGTTCAAGCAGCCTCCCAGAAAGATGCATTCGTCTCACGGTGCCATGGTTGAGGATGAAGTTGACAAGCTCAATAGATCCAACTTCATCAAAGAGGTTTAGTACCCCAAGTGTTTAGCCAACATCATGCCAATCAGAAAGAAGAAAGGGCAGATCCGAGTCTACATCGACTTCTTCGATCTCAACTTTCACTGTCTGAAGGATGATTTTCCCTTTCAAGTGAAAGAATTTTTGATCGACGCTACGGTGGGGTAACAAGCCCTCTCTTTAATGGATGGTTACTCTAGATATAATTAGATCTGGATGGCCCCCGATGATGAGGATTCTACCACTTTTAGGGTGCCCCAAGGTAATTTCTGTTACCAGGTCATTCCCTTTGGCCTGAAGATTGCAGGTGCCACCTATCAGCGGGCCATGCATCACTTATTGAAGCCAGTCCTGGGAACATTGGTGGAATGCTATGTGGATGACCTGGTGGTCAAATCTCACCAGTTCTAGGACCATCTCAAGGACCTGGAAAAAGTGTTTGGTTTCCTCCATTCCCACCACCTGAAGATCAACTCGTTGAATTGTGACTTCGGGGTCACCTCCGGGAAGTTTCTTGGCATTGTTGTCTGATAATGACGCATCAAGGTCGACCTAGAGAAGATCAAGGTAATCATCCAGATGCCTCCCCCGAGTAATATTCGGGAGCTTTGAGGTCTCCAAGGCCACTTAGCCTACATACACTGATTCATTACGAATCTAGCTAGAAATTCTAAGCCCTTTTCTCGGATCATGACGAAGGGAACTGCTTATGATTGGGATGAGGATTGCTAGACCGCCTTTGAGGAAATCAAGCAATATTTGCTCCAACCTCCGGTCATCATGCCACCCATCTCCGGAAAGCCACTGATTCTCTATGTCACCGCCCTGGAATAATCCCTTGGCGCCCTTCTCGCCCAGAAGGACAATGAGGGGATGGAGAACAGCCTCTACTACCTTAGTTGCATGCTCCTCGATACGGAAACTGGATTCTCCGCCATCGAGAAAAGTTGCCTTGCACTTGTACTTGCTGTGAAAATATGGTGGCATTACCTGAAACACCATGAGGTACAGTTGGTCTCTTGAGTAGACCCATTGAAGTACATTCTGAGTCATCCCATGTTAACTTCCCGACTAGCGTGGTGGGCGGTGATTCTCCAGCAGTTTGACATCAGGTTCGTTCCCTAGAATGCTATTAAGGGGCAGGCATTGACAGACTTTCTAGCTTCCCATACAAACTCTACGAACCAGTCCCTCAACCATGATTTTCTTGATGATGAAATCCTCTCATTAGACCATGTCATCCCATGTTGAGAAATTCACTTCGACGACGCCACCTAGAGCCCCACCGGTAGAAGGCTCCATGATGCCAGTCTCAATAGAGTAGGCCTGGGTATCATCTTTGTATCACCAGTACAAGCCATCCTGCCTTACTCATTCCTGTTATCAAAAGGTTGCACCAACAACGAGGCAGAGAATCTGTCCCTCAATAATGGACTAGAGCTGGCCCTTGATATCGATGTGCCTCATTTGCATGTGAAAGGGGATTCTGAGCTAGTCATCAAGCAGGACAATGGAGACCATGTTGTCCGGAAGCCAGATCTTGTACCATTGTTGGAATGCACTCTCCTGCTAATGGCCCAGTTCCCTTCTCAGCTGGAGGTTATTCATGTCCCTCAGTCACAGAACGGTCAGCAGATGCTTTGGCCAGCCTGGCCGCATCGCTTTCCGAGCCCGAGCAGGATGATCTGATCATTCACGTGGTGCGCCAGAGAGTCATTGCTCCCGTCACCTGAGAGGATGATGACGAAACACAGGTGAGCCATCTTACCAATGGTGCCTCTACATTTGGAACCCCAGGTTCACCATATGCAGTGATCAAAGTAGTTCTCGATTGGGGGACACCCTTGGTCGAATACCTCCAACACGGTAATCTCCCATCAGATCGGGCCGAGCGTGTCTGAATCTGATGTCGCGTGCTGTAGATTACTATCCAGAGTGGTCCCGAACTTGAGTAGATCCTCTATAACCATGGGTTTGATGGTGTTATCCTCTGTTTCCTTCAAGGAGTTGAGATTCCACAGGTCATGCAAAAGGTTCATGCTGGTTCCTATGGTGCCCACCAGGCCGGGCCAAAACTATCTCATCAGATTCAGAGGCTAGGGTATTTTTGGCCCTCCATGATCCACGACTGCATCTAGTTCACCATGAGGTGCCATGCATTCCATGTGTATGCTAACTTTGTGCATCATCCACTGGAGCCTCTCCATACTACCATGTTCTCTTGTACCTTTTCATTCTGGGGGTTAGATGTCGTGGGACCGTACCCACCGGTAATGGCTCGCCAATGTCGGTTCATTCTGACCGCTATGGATTTCTTTTCCAAGTGGGCAGAGGCAATTCTCCTCAAGGAAGTCAGGGCATGTTCTGTCTCTGACTTCGTGAGTTCCAATATAATCTATCAATTTGGGGTACCTCACGCAATCCTCATCGATAACGACACCAACTTCCGGGCAGCCGAGATGAAGAAATTGTATGCCAAGTACAAAATTCACTCCAACCATACCTTCCACTATCACGCGCAAGAAAATGGAAAGATTGAGGCATTCAATAAAACCCTCTCTAACATTTTGCAGAAAATGCTCTGTTAGAACAAGAAGAGTTGGCCAGATAAGCTCTCCAACGCCCTCTGGGCTTCTCGGATGATGACCCGTAATTCCATCCAGGTGACCCCATATTCCCTGATGTACGGAACTGAGGCTTTCCTGCCCATCGATCTTCAGTTTCCCTCATTTCACATAGTTTTGTATGACCAGCAAGCACCAGATAAGGTGGCGGAAATCCTTCTAGCAGAATTGGAAGTGCTGGACGAGAATAGGCTTCGTGCCCTGCACAACCTAGAGAGGTATCTGAGTCGGATGGCTTGATCTTTCAACAAGAATGTTCTCCTATACACTTTCCTACAATGTGACTTGGTATTAACCCTCTAAGTTCCAGTGATCCTCAACAGTAAACCACCCAAGTTGGAGCCCAAATGGGAAGGGCCCTTCATTGTTCATAAGGTTTACCCCAATGGAGCATACTCTTTGGTGACCAGGGATGGTGACAGTATAACTCCTCTCACCAATTCCATGTTCCTCAAGCGGTACTTTGCCTAAGTGAATTCGTTCCTCCATGACCTTAAAATGTATTTTGGTCCTACATGACCTTAAACTGCATTTGGTCCTACATTTGGACCCCTACGGTCCCGCATGACCTTAAACTGCATGCTAATCCTAGATGACGTTAAACTGTAACATAATGAGGCTTTCCTGACCAAGGCCCAGCCTCAGGACCCTTGGCCTTCTTGGAATCCATCGCTAGTTCTTCCCAGAGTGTACGGTGTGGTGTGGGATTATGTCTTCATTCACGTAGGGTTGTTCGTTGTGTCGTACACCCCCCCCCCCCCCCTTGATAGGGTATCTTACCCATGGGTGCCACCTTTCTAGAACTATGTGTGGCTTGATTCCCATTCTTATGGGATACGTAGGACCGCCTGAACATCTAGATTTCAGGTACAGCCCCATCTCTTAAGAGATCTCCCCGATCTCGCGGTCACCTAGGCCCCTTGGCATGTCCCTCTTCACGAGGGGGATATATAGGTGTGGTACTGGGTTTTTGGCGCCATGTCCCCTTCTCCCGAGAATCCGCCATCTCTTGGAAACCCTCGAATTGAGTCCCTCATCTAGTTACAGTGGTCTACCAATGTGTTCAGAGTACTCTGGTCTAGGACCTGGAGTGTCATATTCAACTTGGACAAGTTCCTTCCACTTGTCAAGCTTCATGTTCCCATTCATTTTCACCCCCGTTATCTTTCACACCCGAAGGGACCCCCAAAAACGGCCTGAATACCACGCCTAAGGACTCTCCTACTGTTACGGGCCAACGCCCCCAAGGGTTTCAGAAAACAAATTGATACAAATCTTGTGTTGCGAACATGGTCAGTGGTCGATTCTCATTTTCTTGTCCCCATTTTAGGATAATGTGACGGGATGTTGTGTTGCGAACATTGTCAGCAGTAATCCTTCATCATCACACCAGCCCCTTTAGTCCATGAATGTTGGTTTCATTATTAACATTATCTTCCACCCCATCATGTCCAGTTGGAATATCGACAGTCTTGGCACTACCCCTCAGTGCACCTTCGCACGTCAGAGGGGAAAAGCTGCAATACGACATCTCTCAAGGCTCTCGCGATCCTAGCTCTAAGACTATAGGCTGGGTTCTTCATTAAGGGATATGTGCATCTCGATCCTCATCCCCGTGGGATACGTGGGATCACCCGAACATCGTGCTTTCGGGTCCAGCTCAGCTGGTAGCTAGTCTCTTATGCCCCTTATCTTCTGACCCTTGATGGCCTCCTGGCCCGAGGATCCTCTCCCAGGATCACGCACGGTGATGACACGGACCTCTCCCACATTCACACTGGGTAGGATTTATCACATTATGTGCATTCCTCTATGTCCAAGCCATAATAATTTAAATTGTGTTGGTAGGTCCTACCACATGACCATAAACTATGATGATATCGTCTCGACCGCACGACGAAAAACGACACTACATTGTGGTGACCTCAACATAGAGGGCATCACGTTGGGTATCAGTCATTTATCATTCCATTTGTCAATGCCCATATATGGTTTGATTATTGTGGCGATGCCAGGAATTTCTACCCTAGGCCTATCGCTCTATAAAAGAAAAACCATTCATTTTAAATGACAAATAAGATACATCAAATGCCGCTTCTTTTTGTGCGAGGGCTATACCCACATTCCCCTTTTATCCCTTGCACAGGTACCTTACCGTGTCATGACACCCCCCAAGAACTACGTAAGGCTTGATTCTCATCCTTATGAGATACATAGGAGCGCATGGGCACTTCCCCATGGGCCCAGCCTAACTTTCGTGTTTGGTCCCTTGACTTAAACACTTTTTTCCAAGGAGTACATGGTATGTAGGACCTATTTCCTCATTCACGTCGGGTTTTGTAATCACCTTACCATGTGTCTCCTACCCCCCTTTACCAATCCCTTCTCCGAGTACTAAGACCTTAAAGTAAGACCCCTATCCAGAACTACGTGTGGCTTGATTCCCATATTTATGGGATACGTAGGAATGCCCAGACATTTCTTCATGGGTCTAGCCCCCGGGATTACCAACCCCATCCCTCCTCAATGTTGACCCATTGGCCTGACTTCTCGAGGAGTTTTGTAACTGCATCATTTGACCTGAATAAGTTTGGGATGCCCCATAATGATATTGGGAAGCGACAGTTCCTTCACAAGAGAGGTCCTGCCTAAAATAAGGGATGACCCATGACCAGATTAATGCGTCTGCCTGATGTGCTTCCACCATGGTGGCATAATCTCGGGAGTGTTAGATTTTGTTTGAACAAACCACCACTTCACTTTCTGCACTTTGAATGCCCCTTTATTCGGATCCTCATCCTTTTTCATGTTTGAAGGGACCCCTTAACAGTACGGATGCTCGACCTATGGTCCACCTGCTATCCTGGGCCAACATTCCGGAAGACTGGTCATGTTCGGAGGGACCCCCTAAAAGTATGGATGCTTGACCTATGGTCTACCTACTGTCCTAGGCCAATGTTCCAGAAGACTGATCGACAATATTTGAGTTAGGCCAGATGTTGCAAACAGGGTCAGCAGTCGGCCCTCATTTTTTGTCCTCATTTCAGGATAATGTGATATGGATGCTCTGTTTCCACCACGGTCAACAACTATCCTCCATCGTCACTCTCGTCCCATATTGTTCCTAATTTTGGTAACGTGATTCACCTTTTTCATCTCCCTATGTTTGGATTGATTACAATTCCCCGAGCATTGACCTGATCGTGCACTAGAGCACATAGAGAAGTTGACACATCAATTGGTTTGAGGTCATCTGCCTTTGGGTGGGCCTCCCTCTTCTCCTTGGGAATCCTGGTTCTAATTTAGAATGCCTGATGCTTGGTTAACACTCCCACGATTAAGCGAAGTGATAGTACAAGACTCCTTTGCTTCTCACGGCCCACATGAGCTTAGTGATGGATTGCTATTTATTTCGGTATTATGGTCGATCATGTTAAGCCAAAGGGACATGTATGTTAAGAAAAGGGGAATGTATGTAAATTTTTCCATACATACAGTTCAAGAGAACAAGAAGCATTAAAGCGGGACAAGCTTTTGAGTTTGGCCAAAATAAGGCCCCTAAGGGTCGGCTGCTTGGATTGATCTCTCCAATGCCGCCACCTTTTCACTGGTGGCCCCCAGGACTACCTCTCATCCCCTAAGGACCCTTTCTTCATCCGCAGCCATGGAGCGCAGCTCGCCGACCCTGGCCCATGCCCGTGCCTGTTCATCTTGGAGCTCGGTTATCTGGTGACTCGCTTCTATAAGTTGATCTTGAGAATCTGCCAGCTGAGCCCTCAGCTGCTCCACGAGCTCAGAGTTGTTTGCGATGAATGCCACCTACTCTTCTTCCTACTCCTCAAGGCATTGTACCTCCTTCTCCGCCCTCAGAAATACCCAGGTACTCCCCGAATCCTCCTAGAACCGGATGACGTCAGCATGACGGCTGATCTTAGTCATCTTCTCAGCCATCGATTCGGTCCATGAGCACCCCTCCTTTGATGCTCTGGAAGTACTTCTTCTACTCCAGTGAGCCTTTCCCATAGTTTATCAGCTGACCATTTGGGGCGGGGAATGGGCTAAAGGTGAAGTCGGTGTGGTTTCCAATCCTAATCTGTACCCCCTCCTCATTGAGATTCATTGGCATGACCCTGAAAATATTCAGCAGAGAGGGTCACATTCCAATTCCCGGAGGACGGATAGCATTTGGGATGTTGTAGCCGCTGTAGTGAGCTACAACCCAGCCATGAAAGAACTGGAAGGGGATGCATACTCTCATAGGTGATCCCCCTCTCGAGAGGCATCCCAAGATTGCGTACAGCCAAGCCAGCACAGGGACCCCCAGGTTGAACCTCTTGTTGGCAGCCATGATGTCTGCCATCACCAGAGTCGCTGGACGGACGCCCATCCTTGCATCTCATACCGGCAAGAGCCACCCGCTCAGGAATGTGGTGAGGAATTTGGCGTATTGGACATTCGGGTCTCGGGCCTCATTGATGTTGTAACCCCATGATTGGTATTTCCCCACCTCCAGGATCTTCCAGTAGGATCCGCTCTTGCTCCTATGAACCGCGGTTGGACAACATTTTCCCCGCCCTGGAATTTGACCTCTGGATCCTTCTCCAGGAACAGGCTGAACCAGTCCTTGTAGGCGATGTCCTTCAGGAAGTCTTTGACCTTTATCTTCTCCTTGTCCAACATCAGCAGGTGCCATGTCAGTATGGGGGTTCCAGACCTATCACCCCAGATATTCAACGATGGAAGGAACTCATCGTATTGATGGCCCTCCAAAGGGATGAATTCGATGCAGTGGATGTCCCAAAGACTGATGTTGACTTCCCCATGGTGAATATGGAATGAGTTGGTGTCAGGGGACCACCGAGTGAACAACTCCGGTCCAAGCTCAGGCTGCCGGTAGAAGTGGAACTACGATGTCCAAACTGCCTCGAATAGACCATTGTGCCACAGCCCAGCCCCAAATTGGTTGCATGTGTGGCGAACCCAGTACTCCCAGGCCCAATTGCTGGTAAAGTTGCCTCCGGATCGCAGGTCCCAGTCCTGCAGCCAACCCTTGGTCTCATCAGTGATGCTCGGACGGAAAGTTCTAGCGTATAGGGTCGGTGAGCTCTCTGCAATAGGATCACCCCCAGTGACAGTCTTTGTCCTGGGATTCAGGATGTAGACGTCCATATTCCTGGTTTCTATGGAAAGATGACCATTGTTGGTGATTTTGTATCGAGGAAGGTCTTCTTCGTAGGTAACCCATGACTGATGGGTATCCACCTCGAAACCTGGCAGAGGGACCTCCTCCAGAATGCTGATGTCCCAAAACAGTATATTATCAGACATGGAATACTCATTCTGGGTAGGAGTTAGCATGTTGAAGAGGGTGTGGTTATTGGAGACAACCCTCTTTGCATTATAAACCACTGGGTTTTCAACCATCTCAAATCTGCGAGCAGCGGCCTCCCCTCATCAACCCGGTTTGTGGCCATCTTCTTTCAACTACGTTTTTAGAAGTGCTTCATGAAATCTAGGAGTTTGGTGTGAAATCTGAGAGTTTGGCGCGTAAAATCAGCGGGCTGTGTGAAATTTCAAAGTGTGGAATGAAAAATCCCGACTTTGTGCGTAATCTCTCACCAAATATCAGTGTATTTACGTGCCACTGAGCGGTTTTTTGCACAGGAACAGAAGAAATTACGCGCATGAGAGCTCAGTGCTTATCGCGTGAGGAACATCGTACGAAACATGGGACCCATGATGGCTTTTATAGGCTCAGCCAGGGTTCTACGCCAGCGCGAAAAGAGGAATCCACGCCTGGTCAATTTTTGCACGCCGCTCGAATTTTATGCACGCAGGAGGACAATGAAGCCTTGCATTTCATCGTTTCCCTCAGAATCTGGTCATTGTGACCCCTCGCTGATCCAATTCCAAGGGGGGCATTTGTAGGTGCCAAAAAGTATGTAAGTACCGGAGAATGTTCCGAAACATAAAAGTGAAGTATTATTTCAACCCGGTGGCCCGGTCCAGAGGGCCCGAAGTTGTTGCGCGAAAAAAAGGATGAAGTGCGAGAAAAAAATTTCCCGTGCGAAAGGTACCATGATTCGCGAAATGTACCGGCGCCGGAGAGAAATAATTTCGCGCCCGCGCCCCGCGCGGTTGATTTTTCACACTGCCGCCTCCATCGCATAAATATTTCACGCAACCCTAAATTCCACACCACCATATGCGTCTAAATAAAAGGAAACCCCATTCCTTTTCAAGGCTGAAAAATTCAAACCACCTCTTGTGTGCGTAATTGGAATTCCGCATGCACGTAATATGGCTTTCAGGTAAGGTTATTTTTCCCGCCAAGTCGCCCCAGGATCCACCTTCGCGCGAGATCCCCTTGTCTTAAACTCAACTCCATCCCCTTCAGGGTCCTTCCGTTGCGCGTAATCTTCCTGAGTTTGCACGCAATCCCTTCATTTGAACGCAATCCTCCTTCTTTTGCACACAATCCCTTCCTTTGCACGCAATCCCTTCGAGTCGCCCACAAATCCTCATCCCCCTATTTCGCACAAGTACCACTGATTTTGTGCCAGCCTGGGGCTTTTTCATACAGGACCCCCTTATTTCGCGCAAGCCCCAAGGGTTGTGCGCAATCTCCCAATGCCCTTCACCTCGGTGATCCCCAGGCGTCTCGTTGTGCGAACGCGGGATGCCCTTCTTCTGGGTGCCATTCGCAAGTGTCTTGCGCACCCCGGGCATCCGCATCGTACATTGTTTTCCCGTACGGCCTTCTAGGCTTGTATGAATTAACTTCAAGGTCCCTTGGAAAATCTTTCCCATTGTGTTGCTTCACCTCATGCTTCTTTACATAGGCACGCTAATGGCTATTTCTTCTTATCATAGCCACGCTAATGTGGACCCTTCAATGGTTCACCCCGTGACACCCCCTCGCCACAGCCTTGCCGATTCCTTCCCTTCTACAAGGGGCGGGGGCACCGGTTATATAAGTCCTAGGGGTGCGGAGATGACCCACCTCATCTGAGCTATAGGACATTAAACTTCTAAGAACCTCGTCCTCAACACATGACGTTAAACTATGACCTGGCCCTGTGCCTCACACGCAGGGTCCCCCCGCCTCGGACATTCTCCACGCCCACTCGTCTCCGTGGGGATGGGATCATCCCTTACAGGGGATGATTTATTAGAGTGGAATTTGTACGCGGGGAAGGGCAGCCACCTTCGTGTAATCCCCTAACCGTTCTTGCAGGAGGCAGCGCCCCTATTCCTCCCCACTCCCTCGACGCCAAGGCCAGCCAAGGGGGTGGTGGGGAACGGTGCTCCCTCCTTTCATCTTCGGTCCCTAAGGCCAGTAGAGGACGTGATAGGGAACAGGGCCCCTCCTCTCTGCCTGGGTTCCAAATCTCTCTCCCGATGTGCTTTGTTGCCCCCAGGCCTCCATAATAGAGTATGCCCCGGCACCATGGCCCGCTCAACGCGTAAGCCCCTTCTCGCTTCCCACGGACGCACCCTTCATGACGTGATTGTTAGGTCCATGCTAGATCTTGTTTCTCACACTCGGCACGACTCCCATGATCTTAGAGTGGGCACCAACCATGAAACACCATGGGCTGCCTCAGAGAAAAATCCCCAAATGTCTTCGTCCGGGCTGAAGAACGTTAAACTGCCAAGCACCCTCGTCACGCATGATGTCAAACTGTACACCCGAACTACGGGGACTTTGATCCGTGCTAAGGCATGGTACGTAGGAAGCCTCCACGAGGTTCAAGTCCCACCACCTTGGGTCATCTCAGAGCGTAAGCCCCATCCATCCCAAACTACGGGGACTTTGATCCAAGCTAAGGCATGGTACGTAGGAAGCCTCCACGAGGTTCAAGCCCCACCACCTTGGGTCGTCTCAGAGCGTAAGCCCCATCACATCCCGAACTATGGAGAATTTGATCTGTGTTGTGGCATGGTATATAGGAAGCCTCCATGAGGTTCAAGCCCCACCACTTTGGGCTGTCTTAGAGCGTAAGCCCCATTCCATCCCAAACTACGGGGACATTGATTTTTGCTAAGGCATGGATCGTAGGAAGCCTCCCCGAGGGTCAAGCCCCACCACCTTGGGTCGTCTAAGAGTGTATTCCCCATTCCATCCCGAACTATGGGGACATTGATCCATGCTAAGGAATGGTACGTAGGAAGCCTTCACGAGGTTCAAGCCCCACCACCTTGGGTCATTTTAGAGCATAAGCCCCATTCCATCCCGAACTATGGAGACTTTGATCCGTGCTAAGGCATGGTATGTAGGAAGCCTCCAAGAGGTTCAAGCCCCACCACCTTGGGTCGACACAAAGAGTAAGCCCCATTCCATCCCGAACTATGGGGACTTTGATCCGTGCTAAGGTATGGTACGTAATAAGCCTCCACGAGGATAAATCCCACCAAACCATTGGACTCGACCATCTCCATGTCGGTGTGCCAAGCCCTATTTCCACCTTGGGCTGCCTCAGAGCGTAATCCCCAATCCATATGGACACCTGATCCCCATTCAGGTGGGCTTGCCAACACCATGGGTTGCCTTAGAGTGTAAGCCCCATACTTGTCCTGTATGACGTTAAACTACATTCCATCCTGAACTACGGGGACTTTGATCCGTGCTAAGGTATGGTACGTAGGAAGCCTCCATGAGGTTCAATCCCTTCACTCATGACTCATCTTGACCTTTACCTTGATCCAACGTGTCTCGGGAAGCTCATTCCCTAACCCGGAGGTTCCACTTCCTCCGGGTCAGATCCATGTGCCCATTCTCACGGGTCACCTCTTCAGGTGTCCCATTGACCCATCAAACTACGCTGACTTTGATTCCCGGTCATGGTTATACGTAGGAAGTATCTTAGAGGCTCAATCCCAAAGCCATCATCCATCCTAATTCTTACCCAGTCCGCCACATCCCGATGAGATAATGCCACTCCTCATTCACCTTCACAGCATTCGGGAAGTCCCCACGTGCTGGCCCCAATATCGGTGTTCCCTCTAGGGGGGGTTTCAATCTGATCCACTCTTATCAGTTTTCCGATCAGTCTGATCCGTCTCCAATGGACGTTAAACATGCGGCATACCCTGTGTTAAACATGAGAAGCTTACGAAGACCCTATATACATGCCTATGGCATACAATTCCCTACGTTTGATGTGGGATGCCTCGGGATACCGAGCCCTTGAGAATCCCTATGATAGGGGACAGAAGATAGACACTCCAATCCCCAGCATCAAGACACACCAGTGTTTCCCCAACGTGACTACTCTCCTAACCGAAGGTTGCTGCCCTGACTGGACCCCTTGGAAGGTCCTGACAGAAGTGGTGTAATTAACTGGTGTCCATGAAGATATGGCACCGGGAAGAGATTCACGAACTAAGTTTTAAATCTATGAGGGAGACCTGGACTAGGTGACGAGCGTCGAGGAGGAATTCACAGAAGGAAGAACCGACATCCCATCATCCCGTTTCGATCAACGAGCAGACGTCCCTGAATAAGGAGCAAATGTCGCCCGCCTTTGGAAAGCGGGAATGCGGGGTAACAGCAGCACGTCCTCTGCGTGAAGGATGCGCACGCCCAGGTGAAATCATTGAAAACAAAACAATTACAAAACACTTTAACAAAAAATAGGAGCTTTTTCCGGTCTAGGATCTGGAAGATTAGACAACACCTTACATTTTTCAGAGTTAAAAAAACCACTATCCACTAGTCTTCCACATACGCTAACCCCAAAATCATCAAATTCCAATTTAAAAATTCTATGATTTCTGTGAAAAACATTTAAAACCAAAGGGGTGAGCATTCGATTTCCCAGTAGGGAGTTTTGAAAACCACTGATAGATCCCATTTAAAAATATCACTTTGACAACACATTTGAAATATCCAATTATAAATAAATTTGTAAAACATCCTTTACAAAATACTATAATTATTTGAAAAATAATTACACTTCAAAAAGACTTTTAAACTAATCCAGTGATTCAGTTGAAAATATTAAGCAATATCTTAAAAACAAAACAACTGAGGACACTCAAAACATTGAAGGCTATCTTGGGCCTACCCACTTGAGGGATGAAATCACTGTCCAATTCTCTTTCGTATTTATAAAGATTGAGTACTGGTTTTTATAACACATTTTTGTCTTAGCTTGCCTTATACACATATAATTTGCACTCATTTTTTAGCTTTGAAAATATATTTATAATCATGCCTCAAAAAAAACATTCAATTTTATTTATAAAATTGTAAATACTAATCATTACTGAAAATTACATATTCTCCTTCGTACGATTAAATCTCATGATACATAATGTTGCATAATCACATGAAAGATTAATCAACATCGACGCACTTAAAATTTCATCCTTATTGCCATAAAAATCCAGTTTTGTAAAGTTTATTTAATTTATCATCCACAAATCTATATGACAACAAAATCATCGATGTATGGCCATGAGCTAGATTTTTATGTCATGAAATGACAAAATTATGATATTATTAATTTATAAATTCATTTGTAAAATAATAATTGGTTATTAAATTATTTAAAACAATTATATATTTGAACATATATATATATATATATATATATATTCTTCACATGATTTTATATGAGATGATTCTTCAACAAAAATATGAAATATAAAAAAATCATAAATTTAAAATAATTAAACTATTCTAAAAATTTCATAACTCTTTACTAACACTTATCAAAATGTTTCAAATCTGTAAACATGTTGATTTTTATTTAAGAAAACCATTAAAGAAACATCTACAGAAATAATTTTTTTATACCAAAAACTACAAAATAGAAATCATCCTATTTAACTTAAATAGACTACCTTAAAATAAAATTAAAATAATAATAATAAATACTCAGTTTCTATGAGAATAAAAAGGTATAGAAAATTTACCTTACACACAAACCAATAAAACTAAATTTGTAATAAACAAATCATATATCAAATAAATCGAATAAAAATAATGACAATACCTTACTAAAATAATAATAGAATTTCACTGAAATTATAAGTAAATCCCTTACTAATTTTGATTGAAGAACAATTCCCTCTTTGTGCAACAAGCATGCAGTGCCTAAAAATGGGCATGCAATACCCTCTCTATTTATAATATCAATTGATAAATATAGACAAAGAAACAATTAAATGTAATCAATTCAATTTCCCAACAAATTGGTTCTAATGAAATGCTTATTGAGCAATCACGATATATTCTATTCATATATTGCTGTAACCAGACAGAATAAGATATTGTATGGATTTTAAAATGATTTATTGGTATATTTTATATTGCATAATTTGGTTGGATTATAAGCTTCATTGTAAAGTTTCAATAAACATACACACAAAACGATTAGGATAAATCTTTGATAGTAATATGTGAATCTTAAATCACAACTATTAGATGACAATAAATACAAGGAGACTATGTCAAATTGAGATAGATTGAATGATGAGCGACAAAAATATAGATGCAATAGAATACATTGATTTCAATGACAGAGGATTATCTACAATACATTGATCAACATACATACATAACCAAACATAATTATTGGGAACCAAAACACGGAGCATCTTATACAGTTCTAAATATCAACATTTGAAGAGAAATCCAAATGGAATTGAAGAAATCATTACACCAACGGGATGAGAAATTGAACAACAACACAAGTGGATAAAAATTGGCCACTATGGAAATTAATTTACTGAAATTGAATCTTGAAATAAAACATACTTGTAGATCTGGACAAAAAAGTGATAGACCTACCTCTTTAATGATCAAAACCCTACTCGCAACTCAAACCATCACTGCCAGAAACTGAACTTCCATTCCTAAATCAGATCTACACTAGCCTTCGATCTCTTTTATTCAACCTCGACAGAGCTCAGTCTTTGTGACTCTTACAAACAGATTCGACATGGAGTGAACCCTATGCCAAACAAACCTCATTCTGCTTCACTTCTTCATAAAGAAATTTCCTAAATCCAAACAAGAAGATTATGGCTTGATGATCTCAGCGCATCTGCTTCCACTATTTTTCTTTGATCCGTGACTTTTCTTGGCTTACTCTTCGGCCAAACTCAACCTCAAAGAACCCTCCCAGCATTGGACTCACTTCTGAATCACGAACCCTGCATATGGGATTCTGGATTTCACATTTCATCTTTTTTTATCATTTTTTTCATTTTTTCCATTTAAATCTTTTATCCTTTTTTTTATTATTTAAAAAAACAATTATCATATTTCATATATATATATCTATATATAATACATTTAATTCATAAATACAAATTAAATTTATATTAATCATAAGTTAAAATTTATTAAAATACAGTTTTAAACAATAATATATATTTTTTAGTTAAATAAAATTACAAAAATAATTTATCATCATAAAATAAATTATTAAATACGTAATATTAAGGCTTTTTTTAATCAAAATGTCTTTATTTTAATTTTTATTAATATTATTATTTTTACCTTTATTTTAAATGTTTATTTTTTATAAATATAATATAGGTTAATCTAATTCAAAACATTATAATAATATATTACATTTATTATTACCTTTAATTATATATATTTTAATTTTTTGTATTTATTAAAACAACATGTTAGAAAATGTTATTTCATGAAAACTATATGAAAGTATAATTAATTTATATCATTTAAATATATATTGACATGATGAAAAATAATATAAATTAAAGTTTTTAATTTATATTATTTCAATATATAGTAACATGATGAAAAATAATATAAATTAATGTAACAAATTACATTTTGATTAAATGAAATCATAAAATTTTTTATCATTTTTTATTTTAATTGTAATTAATTTATTAATTACTTAATATTTTATGGGATTTTACATTCTCCCCCCCCCCTTAAAATAATTGTACCCTCGCAATTCTTTCATCGGTCTTACTAAAATTCTGAATTTACATATTCAGAATTAAAAAATATCTAAGGGGCTTAACTATCTAATGAAAAATCTATTGCATATATTTTATTTTAACAAAAACTCTATTGTGTAGATTTTATTTTCCTCAAAATACAACATGTAATCTCCAATGTTTTCAAGATCGTTCCTCTGATACCAATTGTAGCGCCCTGAGCCCGCACTTCCAGACTCAGTGATTAAAAATGTTGTTTAATTTAATTTTTTTATAACACAAAGGAATAAACAATTACATAACACTTTAACACAAAATATGACCTTTTTTGGTATAGGTTCTAGAATATTAGACAAAACCTTACATTTTTTTGAGTTTAAAAAATAAAACTACTATCTACTATGCTTCAGCGCACTCTAACACCAAAATCATCAAAGTTCGATTTAGAAATTCTATGATTCTTATGGAAAACATTTAAAAAAAGGATGAGCAATAAATTTCCCAGTAGGGAGTCTTGAAAACCTTTGATAAATCCCATTTAAAAATATCACTTTAATAATAAATTTTAAATATTCAATTATAAATACAATTGTAAAAAATCCATTACAAAATACTATAATTCTTTGAAAAATAATTATACTTTAAAAACTCTTTTAAACTATTCCCAGGATTTGGTTTAAAATATTAAGCAAGATCTTAAAAAAACAGCTAAGGAAACTCGAAACTTTTAAGGCTATCTTGGGCCTACCCACTTGAGGGTTGAATTCACTATCCAATTCCTTATATTATATACAAAGTTCGAATAATGGTTTTTATAAAACATTTATTGTCTTATATTTCCTTATATACATATAATTTTCACTAGTGTTTTAGATTTGAAAATATATTTATAATCTTGCATCAAAAAAACTTTTTCAATTTTATTTATAAATATGTAAATACTAATCTTTACTAAAAATTACATATTTTACTTCGTATGATTAAATATCACTATACATGATGTTGCATAATCACATGAAAGATTAATCAACATCCACGCACTTAAAATTTAATCCTTGTTTCCATAAAAATCCATTTTTGTAAAGTTTATTTAATTGCTCACGGATATATGTATATGAAAAAAAATCATCGATGTATGGCCATAACCAAGATTTTTATGTCATACACATGATAAATTTATGACATTCTGATTTTATAAATTAATATATGAAGTAATACTTGGTTAATAATTAATTTAAAAAAATTATATACATGAAAAATTATATATATATATATATATATATATTCTTCACATTTTTTTATATGAGATGACTCTTCCACAAAAATTTGAATTATAAAAATAAAATAATAAATTAAAAAAAAATAAACTACTCTAAAATTTTCAGAACAGTTTACTAACACTTTTAAAAATGATTCAATGTTGTAAACATGTTGATTTTTATTTAAGAAAACCATTAAAAAAACTTTAGCAACAATACTTTTTCTATACCCAAAACTACAAAATAGAAACCATCCTATTTAACACAAACAGACTACCTTAAAATAAAATAAAAATAAGAATAATAAATAATATGTTTCTATGAGAATATAAAGGTATAGAAAATTTCCCTTACACAAAAATCCATAAAATTAAATTTGTAATAAACAAATTGTATATCAAAAAAATTGAATTAAAATAATAACAATCCCTTAATAAAAAAATGATGGAATTGTACTGAAATTCTAAGTAAATCCCTTACTTATTTTTGATTGAATAACTATTCCCATTCTCTTAAACAAGCACACAGTGCCTTAAAATGGGAACACAATACCCTCTCTATTTATAATATCAATTAAGAAATATAGACAAAGACACTATTATATGTAATCAATGAAATTTCCCCACAAATTGGTTCTAATGAAATGCTTTTTGAGCAATCACGGTATATTATATTCATATATTGTTACAACTAGACAGAAGAAGATATTATATTCATTTTAAAAGTATTGATTGACACATTTTATATTGGATAATTTGGATGGATTAGAAGCTTCGTCGTGATGTTTCAACACCCAGCCACACAAAAAGTTTAGGAAAAATATTTTACAGAAATATGTGAATCTTAAATCACAACTATTATATGACAATAAAGATAAGGAAACTGTGTCAGATTGAGACAGATTGAAGGATCAGCGACAAAAATACATATGCAACAACATACATTGATTGCAACGATAGAGGATTCTATACTATGCACCGATCCACAACCATACATAACCGAATAGAATTATTGAGAACCAAAACCCACAGCATCTTATATTGTTTTAAACATCGCCGTTTAAAGAAAAATCCAAATGGAATTGAAGAAATATTTACACCAACAGGACCAGAAATTGAACAAAAACACAAATGGATGAAAATTGACAATGATGGAAATTAATGTACTAAAATTGAATCTAGAAATACAACATAATTGTAGATATGAAAAAAAAAAGAGATAGACCTACCTCCTCAGTGATCGAAACACTACCCGCAACTCGAACCATCACCTATCGAAATCGAACATCCATTCCAAAATCAGACCTACATCGGCAGCCGATCTCTTTCATTCTACCTTGATGGCGCTCGATATTTGTAACTCTTACGAATGGAGTTGACATGAAGTAAACCCTACACCAAATGAACCTCGTTCAGCCTCTTTACTAAGAACTCTCCTGAAGCCAAACTCAAACCCAATGGCTCAAGGATCTCAGCACCACAGCTTCGACCACTTCACTTCGATCTGTGACATTGCTCAGCTTACTCTTCGACCAAACTCAACCTTGAAGAACCCTCCCAGCTTCGGACTCACTCTTGAATCATGAACCCCTCATATAAGATTCCAGATTATATATTCTATCTTTTTTATCATTTTTTTCATTTTTTTCATTTAAATTGTTTATCATTTTCTTATTATTTAATAAAACAATATCATATTTCATATATATATATATATATATATAACTTTTAATACATAAATAAAAAATTAATTTATATTAATAATATGTTAAAATTTTATTAATACACAGTTTTAAACAGTAATATATATATTTCAGATAAATAAAATTACCAAAATCATTTTTCATCCTTAAATAAATTATTAAATAAATAATATTAATTCATTTTTTAAACGAAATGTCTTTCTTTTAATTATTATTTTTTACCATTATTTTAAATCTTTATTTTTTATAAATATAATATAGGTTATTCTAATTCATAACTTAATAATAATATATTACCTTTATTATTACCTTTATTTATATTTATTTTGTTTTGTCTTATTTATTAAAACAACATGTTAGAAAATGTTATTTCTTGAAAACTATATGAAATTATAATTAATTTATATTATTTCAATATATAGTGACATGATAAAAATTAATATAAATTAAAGTAATTCATTTATATTATTCCAATATATAGTGACACGATAAAAAATAATATAAATTAAAGTAACAAATTACATTTTGATTAAATGAAATCACAAAAAATTTATAACAGTATTTATTTTAATTATAATTCATTTATTAATTACTTAATATTTTTTGGGATGTTATAGGTATCATGTGTGGAGTATTTTTTGACATATGTTGAATACTTATTATAAAATAATTAACTCTTTGTTTAGTGGTAAAATTTCCATTTTATGGGAAATTTATTGGGTTTAGTTAATTAATGGTATTTTCTAATTATCAAAAAATCTAAACATAAAAAGTATTTATTATGTAAGTGATGTAATATTTTTTATTGATGTTATAATTAAAAACGATTAGATTGGGGTCACTTCAGTTGGTATCAAAAATAGTATGATAATAAAATGTACTTAGCACTGGATCTAGGAGTGAACGTCTAAGGAATCTCACCACTATTAGTGGATCCATTTCCACTTATAGTACTAGTTCCTATTATTGATCAACAACTCTAGGGAAACCTATTACAGGTTATTCATTCCTTGCATCCTGGAGCTCCAAGTGTCAGATTTTCCTTGTCAAAGTTAACTTGAAAGTTCCACCTAGAGTATCCACATATACTTTTTACGTTAGGGTAGACCCCTTGCTACCAAATACTAGACAGAATATATAAAGATGGTATTAGATTAGATTGTGACACCCCATAGTATAGGGTGAATATTTTTGCCTATATGTTTCACATATTAGTAATGATTTGGTGGTATGTTTTATTCCTTCTAGACTAACATGTGAAGAAAAACTGGAAGCATTTTCAATATTTATTTTTTTACCATTCACTTCTTACCAATGATCTTGAGGTTAAATTTATCCATTGAGTTTCTATATATCATGCATGGAGGAATATTTTTTATGCATTATGTTACACAATTTAGTAATCTATAGTGTTTTTCATCAACATTATTGTGTTATGAGATTTCTAGGGTTATGAATTTTAGGGATAGCCAGAGGAACTATATTTGATATATGGTGCATATATTTTATCATAAATCAGTTTTTATTTTATCTTTTAGAGGAATCAAACTAATCAAGGATCCTTTGGGAAGACTTATTCTTCTACTAGGGATGGAGACAGTCTCTCTAGATGACAAAATAGCAGGTATTATAAGTATTTAAAGATAATATATAGGTTGGAAAACTAGGGTAGGGCCTTATCACTTACATTAAAAGGATGTAAATATATAGAGTGCTATCAGTGTGGGAAATTGGACCACATATTCCCTGATTTTGGGAGGCCTACAAAGGAGTTTCATTCTGATTGAGAGATAGGGGTATAAAGACACCCTATATCAAAACACTAATATTAGATTATGGTTTTATTTCTAGACATACTAAATGTACTAGATAATAACCAAGAGCACAATAACCCTTTTATATTTGGGTATCCTTTGGTCATTTTGGTCGTGGAATTGGTTGTGGTGCCTAGGGGTGGATATAGAAATTCCATCAGAGTGATGCATATTAGGGGATTCAGGTGGTGGGAGATCAATTTTTGGGTTCTAGATAGATTAATTCCATTGAGTAAACTCTTACCATCCATGGAAGTGATCCATCAGTATTTCAAGTAATAATTATTTCATCATCAACCCTAGTGCCTATTTTATTCAGACCAAGTGTATTGATCTCTTCCTATCTTCTGATCTAGTCGGGGAACTAAGGATTTTAAGAGAGTATTTTTATAGAATTATGTATACCGATACACTTTTAGGGTTTAAATATGAGGGTATTCAAATGTGTGTTTAGTGTGCCATCATGAATAATGGGTATAAATTTTTCTAGGATAAATTCATTCTAAAGATGTGTGCCTTCAATATAATCCTCAGAATGCACTCGTTCAATCAAAAATGATAATTCGTTCATATTTTCTATTATGGGTGTCATTTACATCCTTAGAGGGTGATTTGCATACATACCTTAGTGATTGGGATCTCTAATTGCATCATTTGGGCCTTGGAATTCTAAATATGGGCAAGATCATGGTCTATTTTTCTAGTGTTTTTCTATGAGAGGAAGATATGAATTAGTTAGTCTTCCCTAAAATATTCATTTTATATCTAAATATTTTTCCTAGGTATTTCTTAGGATTCCCACCAAATCATGAGATCAATATAATGATCTAGCTTATGAAAATTATAGATCCCATATCAATTTCTCCATATAGGATTTCTCCTATAGTGATTGATAGATAAAGTCATAGTTAGAGGATCTATAAGAGAAGGGGTTTATTCGCCCAATAATATTCCATTATATAGATCCTATATAGTTCTATAATAAGGAAGATAAATAATAAAAGAAGTGTATGGAGTATGATAGGTTGAACCAATTTATGGGTAAGAAATGATATCATCTTCCTCATATCGATGATCAGTTTTACGAGTTAAGAGGATACTGGTTTTTCACCAAGATCAATCTAAGATATAGTCATCATCAATTGTGGGTGAGACCTTCTGATATATCATATACCACTTTTAAGAGTAGGTAAAACCGATATAAGTTTCTTATGATGTTATTTGATTTTATTAATGCATCAAAAGTGTTCATAGACCAGATAAATAGGATTTTCCATCAATTTTTGGATTTGTTCATGCGCATATACATTGATGATATCTTGATATATTATCATACATTATTGTACTATTATCAACATATATAGATCATATTAAGTACACTGATGGAGCATAAGTTTTATTTTATGATCTCAAAGTGTCAGTTTTGGATTAGTGCTATTAAATTATTAGGGAACATGATATTATAAGTTGATAGATAAGTGGGACCTAAGAAGGTTATGGTTGTGGTTTCTTGGGAGTAACCTAAGAGAATATTTGAGATTCATAATTTATTGGGGTAGTAAGGCTACTATTATAGATTTACCCAATAATTATCTTATTTGGTAGCACTAATGATTTCCTACACCAAGAAGGGTTAAAGTTCATGTGGTTGAATTCTTTTGAGATATCCTTTCACATGATAAAATAGAGGTTGAATTCTGCATCTATAGTGACCTTGCTTGAATTGATTAAGGATTGTTTTTTTTTACTTCAAGATTCATGCTTAGGTTTTTTTATACATGATGAGTGAGTTGTCTCCTGTGGGTTTAGTAAGTTGAGGTATCATGAGTGAAACAACCTGATATATTATTTAGAGCTAGAATTAGTAGTTTTTGGGTTGAGATATTGGTTTCACTACCTTTTGGGTGAGAGGTTTGTGGTCTATACTCACCATAAGATATAAAAATATATACTATCTCAGTGTGAGATGAACACTTAATTGAGAAGGTGGGTAGAGTAACTTTGATGTTATTATTTTGAAATATCATATAACCCTAGGAAAGGGAATTTTCATTATTGATGTACTAACTAAAAAATACTCAACTACTGGTATTGAAAGTGACTAATAGTGAGTGTAATATTATCAACCTCTTCACTAAGATACACCAGGATGTTTATAAGTACTAGGGTCAAGAGATCATAACATACTTGAGTCTTTCTTCTTTACTCCTTAAGATTCTAATTGAGATGCACTTATCTAACTCTGATTTCATTGGGATAAGGGATAATATATATATATATATAGTGGGGAGCCGCCACTTGATTGGTCTCTAGATATCAATGTTGTTCTATATGTATGGTTCCATGGGGAGTCCCCTATAACCATGTGTTAGGATTCGATACAGTTTTCATAGCCTTGAGATGGGTTGTTCACCTAAGGCTTACCCAAATGAATCATGATATTTTCAAGTCATAATTGGTGGATCAAGATGAATAAAGACATAGTAGAGTTTTCTTCATTATGATTCACCTAATAGTAGGTGAAGGACAAGCATTAGTGGCCAACAAGTGTTCTCCAGTCGCTACCCATTCCCAAGTCAAAGTGTAATGATAAGATGATATAAATTTTAATGGGATTGTTGAGGTCATCTCATGGAAGTAATGTAGTATGGGTGACCATTTATTGGTTGATAAAGGTTGTATATTTCCTACAAATCTATGAGATATATTACAGTGGTGAGCTCGGTTGGCTACATATATGTGACATAATGAATCTCCATGAGGTGTTGAGGAGTATTATTTCAAATTTGGATTCCCATTTTGCATCATGCTTCTAGTAAGGAATATAGAAGTCACTCGGTGCACATGTCCATTTGATCATTTCCTATCACCCTCAGACTGATGGATAGTCTAAGCAGACCATTCAAGTATGGGAGGATATGTTTCCAGAATGTGACTATGATTTTGAAAGTTTTTGGGAGAAATATTTTGAATATAAGGATATTACCTATAATAATAGTTATCAAGCATTTATTCATATAACACAATTCAAATCCTTATATGTCAGGTCACATTGATCACCATTGTGTTGGGTTGAGGAAAGGGAGTCAATGGTTATCACGTTGAGTCTTGTGTAGGATACATAAAAGAATATCCATTTGATCTGGAAGTGGTTAGAATCTATAAATACCCATATTTTCTAAATGGTGAATTTCTTAGGGAATTTTAATTTTTGGATCCAATACAAGGGTTTTTTTAATCTATATTCAAATCAGAATTCTGAGGGTTGTAATAGATCATAGACATATTTTTGAAATATTATTGAGGCCCAAAAAGGTGTTTTAGGTTCTCAAATGAATATTAGAGAAAATATAATGTAGCACCATGAGATTTTATGTTATATTTCTCTTTAAATAAATTTTATGTTGTTGATACCTTTCTTTAAACACAACACCAAGTTTAAACGAACCAAATATAATATTAAAATATTATTATTAAATGTTACTCTTATCACCATTGCATTGGATTTTTGGGTATGAATGGGACTAACTGAATTATAAAAAATTGTTAATAAAAGTTTTACTTAATTCATTAATTAATTAATTTGAAATAAGTACTCAATTTTAAATAGGAAAAACAAATCATTTCAGGTTAAAAGATAAATTTTTTAAAGTATTGTATTTTTTATACATTATATACCTTGATAACTAATAAAATATGAATTTGAATAAATATATTTTCATTGAATGTAAAAAAATTAAAAAACATTCATATATCGATTATAAATCTGTTAGAAGTGATTGTAAAATCATTTGAAGCTAAAAGGGAGTTGTTTTTGTGAAAACTATTTTTATAAGTACAATGTATTTTTATCTTTTTAAATTAAATTATTCACATTTTATTAAATATTTTAATATAATTTATATATCATTTATTTAATAAAATAAATTAACATTTATCTAATGGTGTTTATTAATAATATAATGAAAGGAAATTCAGTTTACGATTAAAAAATTAATTTTTACTAAAAAATATTCTATCACATATTGCACATTTACTTTAGAATTACCTTTCACTTCTAGGAATTGAATTTTATAAAAAAATCCATATTTTAAATCATAATTTTCAAATTTAGTAAATATATCAATTTAATTTTTGTTCAAAATTAATAGTAAATGAGGTAAAAATCCATTACAATGGCAAGGGTTAAAAGGGAAAATAGGGGGTTAAACTAAAGATATAATGGATAAAATAATATAAAAACCTAAAAAAATTATATTAGTTGAATTTTTTTTACCATATATCATCCCATATTCAAACTTTATCCATGTTATGTCCTCTTTCCCATGAGAGTGACTTAAATATATTTTAATGTTCTTAATATTTACAGGTTTTCCACCTGATTTTCTTATTAAAAGGCACCTCCTATTCTATATTATTCAAACATTCTTAAGATAATTATATTGACCACACCATTCCTAAATATATTTTCAACATCCCTAAACATGTTCTAAAAGTCTAACCCAATGTTCCTTAATTAGAGATCCAAATTAAGTTTGTCAAAGAAAAGGTATAACTCTTAACTGAGTGTTTTCAAGTTTATTTCTTCTTCCACCTCCTTATAATATTCTTATATTATAGGTTTATAGTGAAAATATCTAATCTCACCCTCCTCCAAGAATACACTACCAATATCTCCAAATCTATTTCAATACCTACAAGAACTTCATACACAAGAGGATTTAAGAAATGAAGACATGTATCCTTACATAATTTTGAATGTGATCTACTTGAATAACCCTCCTTTGAGGTCTCAAAAATATAAAGTATTTTATAGTACACTGAAGTGGAATCACATTGCAATAGAGACTTCCTATAACCTTGAATTTTAGGCTGATCAATGCTATTTCGGTTGAGAGAGAACCTGGCTATAATGTGACCATTGATGTCCCCTCAGATAGCTTCTTTTTTCGCCTTTACTAGAACCATGAATCTTTGTGGAGAAGGAAGATGGTGCTCCTTGGTAGGATCAAACCATAAATGATTAGTCAAATAGAATAGGAATATAAATTTACTATAGAATTTCACCCATGATTTTTAATCCATTATTTACAGCAATACTCTCTCTAGATCTGGATCCAGATAAACACTAGGAGTTTCCTTGCTAGATCAATCTCCACACAAATCTGAGCACAAGAAGGGTGTAGAAGGGATTCATTATGTCCATCTATAAAAAGAAGATGGACATAGTAATTTCTCAGTAGCTTTAATATAAAATGGTTTTCACTGGTAAATCCCCCCCCCACACAGAACATATGAATGTGTATTATGTCACAAATAGAAATCTAAGGTCTATTTAGAAAGGATATAGTCTAAGGATTTGAAGAAATTATATGGATTGGACCTTTCCTTGAAAAATATTTCCTTCCCTAAAAAAAGAATTGTATAGTACTATGAATAAATAAAACCAATATTCACTAGATTTTTCAATCGTTATCACTAGTATTGTGCTAAGAGAATATTCAAGCAAAAGGAAGATACTGACTGGCACAATCCTCAAGTGAGAGATCTGAAAGATAAGAGGCCTTAAAAAACTCAAATTGTGAGATGTCGACAACTGAAAACCATTTTAAAAACCAGAAAACTTCAAACCCATGTATTTTTCTAGAAGTTCTGAGAAAAATCTACAATGGTATCATGTACACTAAGTTATGAGTTTCGAAGGAAAGAATTCCCCCTCACCTGAAGATGGGGAGGGGCAACTGGCGTCGACAACTAGAGGTGGATAGGTCCACCTCCTTATAATATTCTATAAAAATGATGATATAATTAAATTTTTATATTTAATATACATAAATGATATTATATTGATGTCACAACCCTTTTAATCTCCCTCTCCATCCAATGGTAAATAAAAGCATTTCTATTTTTTATGTATGGACTTCCGTCTCCAGGTAGCAATGTAATTAGTTTTTCATTACCATCTTATGGATGGTTAAATTGATGGATTTAATGGTTATATATTATTTTTTGAAATTATTATTATTATAAAAATATAAAATATTATTTACATTCTTACCCTCTCATGTTTTATAAAATTATAATGTCACTCGTGTGTACGTGTGCACAACCACCGCCATGAAGTGATGTGATATTTTTCATTTCTGATTTACATGGATGTTAATAAATATATATTTTATAAAAATATTTTATATTTATGATATAATTATGATTCTATAAATTTTAATTGTTATTCACATTTCTTCCATTCGATCCATTGAAAAGTGACAACATCACTTGTGAGAACGTGTAGACTAACACATCCACGAAGTGATGCAATTCATTTCTCATTGCATTCTTATATGAATAGTTATAAAATTGTATATAATAAAAAAAATTGTTAGAAATTATGTAATTAATATTCTATATATTATTAAAATATGATACATTTTCAAGGATCAGAAACATTAAATCGAGACACACATGGAAAATGAATTAGTTTTCACACAAATGATGATTTTAATAAAGAATTTTTAGTGAATATGTAATTGAAAATTATAAATGAATTATATATAGTGATTTATTTATGAATATGGTTATATAATGTATTTATAATAAATATATATTTATTATATCTATGTTTTGAATGTGTTCATATAAAAATGGGACCAAAGTTAAGGGTTTAGGTTACCATCTCATTTCTTTCCAGGATTGTTTATATTAAATTTACATTAAGGGAAATTATATGATCCTTAATATTTTAAACCCCATATATTTTATTCAAATATTATTTTTTTGGGGTTTTCATGTTTTCCTTTCATTATCCTATGTTTTTTCCTTAAAATGATTTAGAAATTATTTTTAAGAAAAGTCAACCCTATTTTCTCTTTGGTCGATAAAATTTTTCTTCTATGTTAATATTATTTAAAATGTTTTTAAAGAATTTTATTTTCAATGATCCAATTATTTTTTAAATTAAAACTTAAACACATGATACTTTATCTTCAAAATATTTTAAAATTACTTTTTACAATGTTTTTCGAACAGGTTATTTATGACTTCTTGCAAAAGTGTGAAAGGAATCATTTGTTTAACTTTTACCACCCAAATGGATTTTCCCACTATTATGACCATTATATACTGTGAATATTATTTTTTGTGTTTACATGGTTATTTTTAAATAAATACATTTCTCCAATATTCTAGGAATTTTTATTTTAAATTTTATCTAAAGTAAAGGAAATGTTTCTCTTATTTTCAAAGAAAGGTTTGAATTTTCTTTTAAAGGTATTTTTTATATGTGTCAAAAAAACTTTAATGTTTTTTCTTGATTCATTGGGTATATTATATAATAATAGAATCTATTTTCTTACCTTGGTTGACATATGATTACGTAATAAGAAAATATTTATGAAATTCATTTCTTTTCTATAGGTTATGCTATTCTAGAATAATGAATGGTTTTATGATATTGTGCCACATATCTATATGTTTTTCATTATGAGATGGGTGAGACTAAAATCATATATTCCTCTAATTAATTGGATAGTTTTCGATATATCATAATATTATATGAAAGATTATATGTATTAAACTAATTCTAGTGATGAAAAGAGGTTGTGGGTGTAAACCCAATCCATTATGGGACTTTTCCCACTATGTTTTTAAGGGAAACAGAGACATGAATTGGACACCCAATTCATTCCCCTAAGAAATTTATTAAAAAAATAGTGTTATAATACATGATCATGGTGTAATGTGTTTACACCAACACAAAATAAGAGCAATACATGAAGATATAACAATAATCTTCAAACAACAACCCACAACGAAATGATCAAACAAAAATAGCATGCTTTTAAATAACAAATCACCTCATGAAAAAGTTCAGAAAATCTGAGTAAGATCCAATGCCTCAAGGTGCAGTCATGATGCAACATCAAATTCCCTACACTGAGAAACATCATCCAACATGGTCTATTAATGCAAACGAGGTACTATAACATCAATATTCTTGACTGCCCTACACTGGAAACAGTCTTTAGAAGTGGATTCAACAACAACAACCATAGCCACCCATAACTGACTAAACTGGTGGCCTCAACTAGCATAAATAGTAAAAGGCCACATCAAAATATAAAAAGATAGAAGAGTGTAGAGGGAACCAAGTGTTCTACCGCTAGCACACCCGAGCATTATGCCTCATGAAAAAAACTAAATTGCTTTAATCTTGAAACATCTCTTAGTAATATTCCACAGATATAATCTTCTATATCATTCTTATGATATTCTCTCTCAGATCATGATTAATTAATGATAATTCCTCATTCTTTTGACATATGTATTTTAAAATTCTAAAGCTTTATACCATGAGTCATGATTTATGATCTATGATTGATTGGGTATGAACTACACAAGTTATGATCATTATATCAAACCCTTATGCATATATTATGCTTTAATATGATCATGGATTAATATCTCCCATGTTTACCCTTACTAGGTATCTAAGGTCACCTTTTCTTATGTTTCCATTTTTCCTAAGTTATGAAGAAATGTTTTAGGTAGGATGTGTATAAGAAGGGTATTTTGAGAGAAGATATTTGTGGTAGATCTTGAAGATCTTTTTTAAAATATTATTGTTATTTATTATTCAAAGAAACTAAACCTTTATGGTTATATGGCCTATATTTTTTTAAAATTAAGAATATTCATCTTAAATGACATATTATTTTTGTATGTTATGTCTGGGTTACCTCAGTTGGTATCCGAGCAGGCTTTAGTTATTTTTTGATATTAGGATTTGGAAAATATAGTAAAAACCCTCAGGATAAGTCTAATTATAGGATAATATCATGATGTTTTGGTAACATATCAATTTTGTGGTTTCTTAATAATCAAATCCTGGTCTGGATACAAATAAGTGGATGTAGTATCTACAAAAACTACACCTAGGTGTAATAACCGTGAAAATATATATTGTCTATTAACTCGATCATCACATGGTGCATGAATGATAGTCTAACTGAACACCTTGTTTGAATTGTCTGAGGGAGATTATTTGGTCAATTCACATTCTATTTGTAAAAAATTTTGAATAATTATAGGATAGAAACTATGATAAAATATGATAATCCATAGTGATTTTGGATGAAGATAAAGTTTCATGGGTTGGAAGAAGGTTTAATAATTTAGAACATCAAAAGAATTATTTTCATAATCATATGATTGGTTAGTTTTATTATTTATGTTTGATACTCACACTATGTATTTTGGTTTTAGTATATAGCTGGAATGAGTCGGAATCATGTGAAAAATGAATGCGATAAACAATGAAATAATTTTCCTTATGATTAACAAAATGAAATAGGAGATAGAATGTGAAAACTTGTGATTAATCTTAATAAACTATCTAAAATTATGATTAAGAAATTGAAACTAGGTGAGTTTTTTAATGCACTAAATAAGAGAAAAAAATAATTTTAGGAAGTTTTAGGTGATAAAGGCCATGGAGGTTAAAATATTAAGTTTCCTATGTGTTTAGAATGTGTAATAAGAAACTAGGGGAATCTAAAAAATTAATAGTAAGTTGTTTTATTTATATAAAGTAAGTGGATAGAGTATATAATTTTCAAGTAAAATGAAGATTTTAATGGATGGAAATAAACTTCAACCAAAGGTTCTACTTATAGTTCGACGCCTTATATGTAGAAAACTTAGAAATTAACTAAGTCAATGCCCTGGTCAAATTCTAACTCATAGACTATGGAAAATCCTATTTTATTTTAATCATTAAATTGGATCATGTTAGTTAAGGAATACTTATCCTCCACTCAAAATTTGGGATGTCATGTTAAAGTTTGTAAGAATATAACTTTTGAAAATCTTAAATTTTTTCATTTTGTCAAATTTGATGTAATTTTTATCATTGAATAGATTACTCTACATAGATTCCTTATAAATTGATAGAATAAGGAAATCACATTTTATATTCAAAATAAAACTATAATATTCTATAGGTTTAAGGATGACCATGACCTTCTAATGGAAATTACTTCCATTGTATATTTTTTTCTACCTATTCATGATTGACATTTATCTCAAATGGTTTGGCGTAAACTCAATATTGAAGATAATCATATTATTCCTGGATATGCCGATGTATTTCCTAAATCCTTTCCTAGTCTTCCTTAGAATCATGAAGTTGAATTTTTAATAGAACTCATACATAGTAACACACCTATTTCAAAGAATCCATAAGAATGGACCTAATTGAGTTGCAGGAATTGAAGAAGAGACTCTAGTAAAATATAGAGAAAAAAGATAAAATTCCCTAATGTATCACCATGGGGTTAGCATATTCTTTTTTTAAATAAATATGGTTCAATGAGGATTTTCATTCATTATCAAGAACTTACAAGGTCACTAAAAATAAAAATTTCCATTTCTCCCATATCAATGATCTGTTTCATCAATTAAAAGGGACTCAATATTTTTTCGAGATTGTTTTTTAATCTTGATATCATTAGTTTTGGGTGAAAAATGATGATATACCGAAGAAAAAATTCCATATTATCCATGGGAGTTATAAATTTATAGTGATTCCATTTAGATTTATCAATTTCCATGTTATCTTTATATATTCAAATAATTGGGTCTTTATAGATTACCATGATTATTTTTTATTAGTCATTATAGATGATATTTTTATAGTTTTCAAGATAAAGGAAGATCAAGAAGATAATTTGAGGATTGTGTTTAAAACATTAAGAAAGTAGAAGTCGTAATCCAAATTTAGAAAGTGTGCATTCTGGATATATAAGGTTTCATTATCGGGACATATAATCTCAAACAATGTTATATTAGTGGATACTTATAATATATAAGTTATTAATCAACAGACTATACCAACCATAGTAATAGAGATCTATGTTTTTCTTGGGTTTTCTAGATACTACTAATGATATGTGAAAAAATTCTAATGCTTATCTAATCTGGTGACCGTGTTGACATTAAAGGGATTCTAGTTCATTTGAAGAAATTAATGTGAGGAAAATTTAAAGGAGATAGAAATAAGGTTGGTTAGTGAACCAATACTCATAATATCCTATAGTGGATAAGGTTTTTTGATCTGTAGTGATGCATCACATAAGATATTGGGATGAATCCTCATGTAGAATGACATGGTTATATCATATGCCTCATGAAAATTAAAGGTTCATGAGAAACATTACCTCACTTAAGAGTTGGAGTAATCATCAGCAAATTTTTCACTGAAAATATGTAGTAATTATCTATATGGTGAAATATGTTACACATATACTAATAATAAAATCTTGAAGTATGTATTCACATATAATTAGTTGAATATACACAAAAGGATATAGTAGTAATTTATTAATGATTATAACTTCTCAATACACTACTATAATGGGAAGATGAATGAGGTGGATGATGCTTTATGTCATAAGGACCATATTAGTTTGTCTGTGATGGGGATTGAAAGAGATCTAATACATATGGATTTATAGAATATGGACCTTGAAATCATAAGGAAATGGATAAATATCATATCTTTACTAGAAAAATGTTCAACCATCTATTCATGTGATGTTTAAAGAGGAGAAAAAGAAATATGTGGACCTAAAAAATAAAGTGATTAATTTTACTAAGTATATTCATGAGATTGATGGAATGATAAGGTTCATAAATAGATTATGTGTACCATAAATACCATAATTAAAGGATTTTTTAGATGATTCTTAAATTGTACCACTCTTTATTAATCCTTGTATTATAAATATGTATATATATCTTAAAGAGTATTTATGGTTTGATAAAATGAAGAGGACTATTATAGAGTATATATTTTAGTACTTGGTATGAAAAAAGTAAATACTGGTGATAAAATTATAATAGGATATTACAAACATTACCCATGCCATAATGGAGATGGGAAATTTTTGTCATGTATTTCAACATCAACTTTAATGGTATTTGGGTTGTAGTTGGTCATCTTAAAATTTTAGTAAATTTTATTTCCATAGGAAAATATTTCTCTGGATCATATTTCTAGGATACACATTAAGGAAGTGTAAATGTTTTATGAAATACCATATTCTAATGTATCTAATCAAGATCTGAGTTTATCTCAAAATTCTCAAGAAGTCTTTAGAAAGATATGAATATAGATTTGAACATTAACACCATAATCATCCTTAGATAGATGTTCAGTCTAAGGGGACCATTCAGACACTAAAAGATATGCTAGGAGTTTTTTCTATGTATTTCAAATGAGGTTATAATCAACCACTTCCTCTAGTATAATTTTCTTAAAATAATAGTTTTCAATCAATCATTTAAATGGATCATTATGAATCCCTCAATGGAGATAAATTAATAACTCCAATGTAATAGGATAATATTGGAGAAAAATATATATTAAAACCTAATATAGATAAGGAATGGATATATAATTTTAGAGACATTTATAAACACTTAAAGGAATCTTAGATTCAATATAAAATTTATTCTAATAATCATCAATGAGATATAGAGTTCAAATTTGGTGATGATGTATTACAATGAAAAACTCCATAAAATAGTTAATAGATTTGGAAAGAATGGAAAACTAGGCCCCAAATATTTCATTCCCTTTGAAATTATTGATCATATCCGGATAGTTTCATATCTCTTATCTCTTCCACCAAATCTCTCTAAAGTTCATGATGTGTTCCATGTATTGCTTTTGAGGAAGTATTTAACTAACCCTAAACATGTACTGAACTCAGAGTTCGTACCATTAAATAATTATATTTATTATGAGAGATAGTGGATAGATTTTTTTATTTAAGGTAGAAAGTGTTATGGAAAAAATACCACTCATATGGTCAAAAACTTGTGAAAAAATCATAAATTTGAGGAAGCTACATGGGAACCCGGGGATGTGATTAAGTAAGAGTGTCCAATTTTTTTTGTATTTGAGTAATGGAATTTTGATTAAAAAAATATTATAATGGGTTTGAATGTTACACATTGTGATATATGATATATTTCTCTTTAAATAAATTTTAAATGCTTGATAGCTTTATTTACAGGCAATATCGAGCTAAAACGAACCACGATATACTATTGAAATATTACTATTAAATGTTATTATGATTGGCTTGTTGTTATATTAGAGAGTATGAATAATATTAATTGAGTTATGAAAAATATATTTATATGTTTTCTTTATTTCATTAGTTGATTCCTGGGAAATTAATACTCAATTTTAAATGTTAAAAATAAAATTATTTTTTACTAATAGGTCAATTTATCTAAGTATTATATTTTTATAATATTATATACCTTGATCAAAAATGAAATATGAGTGTGATAAAATATATTGGTATTTAATTTACACAAAATAATAATCATTTATACATTGATTATCAATCAGTTATAAGTAAAGAAAACCCTTTTGAATTAAAATGATTTATTCTTTATAAAACTATATTTATATGCACAATGTATTTTTATCTTAGTAAATTAAATTAATCACTATTTATTAATAATTATAGTTTAATTTTTTTCATAATTTATTAAAATAAATAAATTAACATTCATATAATTTTTTAACATGGAATAAAACTGAAGTAAATTAACTTTATGAATGAAAATTGTATTTTTTTGTAAAAAAATGTTTCATTGTGTTTTTCATGTTTACATTGGAATTAATTTATACAACTTATAGAAATTTAATTTGATAAAAAAAACCTATTTAAAATTATAAATTAATTTTTTTACAATATATAAATTTCATTTTCGGCTATAATGAATAGTAATCAAGGTAAATATCCTTACTATTGTAAAGGTTAAACGGGTTAACTACCGGTTAAGATAATGTGATAAGGGTAAAAATAACATTAAAACATGTTCAAATAATATTATTTGAAAGTACTTAAACCCTATATCATCCTATATTATAAATTAATCCAATTTGGATCCACTATAATATGAGAGTGGGTTTATTAGATTTTATTATTCATAATATTTACAAGTTTTCCACCCACCTCACTTATCAAAGAGAATCTCCTCTCCTCTATAATTTACAACTTCTTAAGCCACTTAGATTGAAAAAAATAACAAAATATGTTATAAAATTCACTTGAAATAATATAATGTTTCTATTATTTTTATAATACTGACCCAATGGTCCTTAATAAGACATCCAAATTATGTTTCTCAAAGAAGAGGTATAACTCTTAACCGAGTGTTTTCATGTTTTTTTATTATTCCACATATACCTAATATTATATAACCATGATTGTATAATATCATCAGTATATTTAATATAATAAAATGATATTATGTTGATGTAATAACCATTTTTCATCTCCCGTCCAATCCAATGGGAATTGAAAGCATCGCTCGTGCGTACATACAAACTACTGTTTCCACTTAGTGATGCAATTAGTTTTTCATAACCATATAATAATGGTTATGATGATAAATTTAATTTTTATATATTATGTTTATGAAATTATTATGATTATATAAATATAAAATATTATCTACCTTTATACCCCTCCATCCGTTAGATAATTATGATGTCTCTTGTGCGTATGTGCGGATTACCACCTCTATGAAGTGACATGATTTGATTTTCATTAATTATTTACATATATGGTAGTAATGATATATTTATTGAATGTATATCATATTTATGATATAATTATGATTTTAAAATGGTGAATTATTATTTAAATTTCTATTTTTCCATCCATTGAAAAGTAAAAACATCACTCGTGCTTTTGTACGTGTGACCACCTCAATAGAGTGATATAATTCATTTTACATCACCAACTTATATGAATGGTTATACAATTATATATAATTAATAAATATTATACTTATTAAATTATTAATATTCTATTAATTATTTAATTATGAACAAGTTTAAAGGACTATAACCATCAGACCAAAACATGCATGGAAAACCATCTAGTTTCCAACATAATAATAATTTTAATAAAAAACTGTTAACGTATGGATAATTAGAAATTATAAATGAATGATACATAGTAATTTATGAATTAATATATATGTTTCATGTATTTATAAAAAATACATATTTATTATACATGATCTTTGAACACGTACGGACCAAGACGAGACTTATGGTAAGGGTTTATATTACAATATCATTTGTGTTCAAGATTATCTATATTAAATTTACATCAAGAGAAAATATATGATCATTATATTTTAAACCCATTATATTTTATTATCCTATGGTTATTGTTAATTTTTTTCATTTTTTTCTTTAATTTTCCCCTCTTTTCTACTTAAAACTATGTAATGAATTTTTTTTAAAGTCAAAAGTATTTTAACATTGGTCAATGAACTTTTACTTTCATGTCTATTTTCTTTAAAAAAAATTCTTAGAATTTAATTTATATGATCAAATGATTTTTTGAATTCATCTACAACCATATATAACTTTCCCTGTAAAAATTAAAAATTAGTTTTTACAATGTTTTTTGAATATTCTATTAATGAATTCTTGAAAAAGTGTAAATAGAATCATTATTTTAACATTTACCACATGATTTTATTTACTTACCAGTATGAAAATTATGTTTTATAAAGATACCTTTACAAATTTACATGGTTATTTTTCAAATAAAAAAATTTCCTCAAAATTCAAGAAATTTTTAATTAAATTGTTAACAAAAGAAAATGATATTTTTTTCATATTTTCAAAGAATATTTGAAATATATTTTAATGGTATTTTCATCTATTTCAGAATCCATTGATGTTTTGTATATTTTATAGGTAATGTGATATAATGATATTATCCATGCTCTCTATAGATGGATTATGATTATATGATGAAAAAAATATTTATAAAACATGTTCCATTTCTTATGGGTTATGTTTTTATGGAAGGAGGAATGTTTATATGATTTGGTGTCACACATATATATTATTTTAATTATGTGAAGGTTGGACACAAAATTATATATCTATATAAGTTTTTGGTCAAAATCTATTATATTTTGATATAATATAAATGAGGATGGGAAGTAAGCTCATTCTAGGGATGAAAATAGGTTGGGTAGTGCACATAGTGTATTATAGGACTTTTCCCACTATATAATGATGGCCATATCAGTGGTCATCGAATAATGAAATGATTTTTTATGCTTATTATTGTTCAATAATTCATGGGACATGTTCTTCTTATTATTATATTCTCTCACGGATCTTGATTAATTAATGATGATTCCCCACTCTTATGACTTGGGTATTTTGAAATGATAAATATTTATGCCATTACTCATTATTTGTGATCTATAGTAGATTGGGTATGAAATTTTTAGGTTATAATCACAATACCATGCCTTTATACTTGTAATATTCTTGTATATGATAATTAAATTATATCTACCATTTTTACCCTTATTAAGTATATGAAATCTCCATTTCTTATGTTTCCATTTTCTATAGGTTATTAAGAAAGTATTTAGGTAGGATTTTTTTAAGAAGGGTACTATAAGAGATTAATTTTATGGGATATTTTGATGATATTTCATGAAATAAGATGATTTTGTTTCTAGTCTCAAAATAATCTAAACCATTATGGTTATATAGTGTGTATTATTGTAAAATGCATTGAATATTTATCTAAAATAATGAAATATTTATGAATTTAATTATTGGTAATCCTCAATTAGAGGCATTACTGAAAATAAGTTACAAAAAAATTAAAGTCATATTCCATTAGTCAAATCGAGGCTACCTATACCAGGGATTTTATGCCACATAGCATAGGGTGCCACAATATGAAGGATATATCCCAAAGTCTAAGACCTCTTCCTAGCAGTGTCATTCTGTGAGATGCATTGGGTGTATGGGATCTCCCCTCAAAGGCCAAGAGGTAATTGGGTGGTGCATCTTCCTAAGGGATGATAATGTCAAAATCCTAATGGTTACACCATGAATGAGGACTAGACCTATTTTTAAAACAACTTAAGACCCAAAATTTTTATTTCATTTCCTTAGTGTTTTTAGGAAAATCGATGTTGTATAGAGATTAATTCAGCTAGATCTTCCCCCACATATTCTACATTTAATTCCCTTTACCTAAGGGTGATCATAGTGGTATTTTTTAGTGGATCCAAGTGAGATAAAACTTCCCATTATTTTTTTGGTTTAATTTCATCACCTATAATTATAATAGATTCTAAAATGTTTTGGGTGGCAATTTCGACTAGATCATGGTGGAAATCATTTGGGATTATGGGGATTTTTTCTATTCATGTCTATAGGTAATCCTGTGATCAGGATTACATGATTTTTCATGTGTTTTTAATTGAGGTATGTCACTTGATGAATTTATATAGGGTTTTTAAAAAATTTATAAAATTGATTCTTGATTTTGGAAATTTTGTTAGGGTTTTTTCCTATCTTAGGTCTGGGTTTATGTCAACAGTATTCCACACCTCATTGCTCAATATTTCAATGAGTGGATATTTATTGGTAACATTTTAGGAATTATTTATATGTAAATGAAGTTTAATAATTAATTATAATTTTTTATAATTAATTAATTGGGATGTATTTTCGTGAGTTAGGTCCTTTTATAGGTTGGAGATAGTCTTTTCGACTTAAAAAATCTTGGTTGAGAGTTGTTGAGTTGCATTAATGGGAATAACTATGGATTGAGGTAAGTGATCCCTTGATAATACCCTTTGATTTGTGCCTTGGTATATATCATGTGATATTCAGTCTTTCCACTATGGTTGATTGGAATTTTATTTAAATTAATATTTTATTTAAATAAAATACAAGGAAATAGACAATTTTCTAGTGGACACAATGTCCACCTAAGAACAAGCTTGGTGCCTCGGTCATTGGGAATGAACAAAAAATGTATAATTAAGATGTATAGAGCCTGAGTGGTGTAAATGAAATGATGTGAAGTGAATGTGATATAGCGTCCCTAGTGATAGGTTCCCTTAGTGACCCTTGAATATATAAGTCTTTTAGGTTGATAATTATTGACCTTGGTAGGCCAAGATAAAATCTAGAGATGCCATAAATCCTTTGGGATAGTTGACCAAAGCATAGGGTTAGTGTTATTTATCCATGGGTATGTGAGAACCCCAGGTGGGTGTGAACTGGGTGAGACTATGGATAGGTTGGGTGTCTAAGGAATAGCCTAGTGTGACTTGGGATGGGTGATAACCATCCCTTTATGGTGATGATTGTATGAGATTTACAATGAGGCCAATTTGTCCATGATGAAATCATGGAGAATTTGAGGGATGTGATGTCCTCTAGGTTAAGGGATATAACCTTGGGATTTGGAGTGAGATAGAGGATCCTATATAGAGTTTCTTGGTTAAGATGACACTTAGAAAACCTTGGTAGGTTCCCCTTAATTTTTTTTACCCTAGAGGGGGGTAATATAAAAGAGCTAGTGTCATAATCTCTGGGAAGAACCTTTGAACCTAGGAATTAACATTTATAATATATCTTGTGTGCTTAAGAGGCCATCCTAGGAAAGGTGTGTCAGCTTTGTGCAGGTGGCCAACTCATGTGGTATGACATTAGGTTCTGGGGTAAGTTTTGGCCCCAACTATGTATGATTTATGTTTTATTTATATTCATAAGATATATCTATGGTTTCAGGGTGTAATACCCTAGGTAAATGTTGTGATAGGTTTTGAGAATAATGTTTCTATAGGTAAATATGATTTATAATAAATATATGTATAGTTATGTAATGATAGGGAAAAGAGGGTTTAGGTTCAGGGGAAAGATATGAGCCCTGGGTAACGGTGGTCTATTATGGGTTTTGGGTAAGGGATGTGACCTCCCATGTGTATTCATATATGGTTCCAATGATGGGTATATTTCCCTCGGGCGTCCTATTATGGTTTTGAATATGGGTATATTTTCCCCAGATGGCTTTTTATCATTTCAGTAATTGGTATATTTTCTTTAGGTGGAATCTTATGGTACTGAGGATGTGTATATTTACCTCAGGTGGTTAATTGTTCTCAGAGATACTTCAACATAGGATAAGGTTGGTATGATATCTAGGTATGGTCATAGGGTAGGATATGGACCCCCTAGATAATTGATATGCTCATAGACACTACGACATTGATCAAAGTAGGTATGGTTGATATTGGGTGTCACCTCAAAATCGAGGATCAATAGTAGTTATTTATTTATTCTTCTACACTATATATTTTATTCTAAGTATATCACAGGTGCATAAACTGTATTCATTAGTTATGTTTGGGACCCCATTGTTGGTTACCTATAGAGTTATAAACATACCTGGATCAGACAACAATGGCACTTGGGTACCTAAGTAGACTTCACTATTATCGGGGTCATGTAGGGTAGAGTCCCAGTGTTATATTGTAATGACCCAATGTTTAATCAAAGGAAATTCCCTTATTATAATTATTCCATATAGTATAATCACATGAAATCACAACACAATGAACTACAAAGTATTATGTGGCCTTTAAACATAATATTATCACTTCTATGATTTGAATTTTGAAAATTTGACATACATGATTGCGCTCAGTAAGATATTTGGAGTCTTATAAGACAAACATAATTTTTGTTGAATATTAATTTGACCCTTACGAATATTACATTTTCTAAGTGAATAATTAACCTTACCAATGAAATTATAAATAAAATTTATCAATCTTATAAGTGACAATATGATATAATTATATCATAGTGTTGGTTTTTTTGTATATTTAATTATAAGTTTATGATTAATGTAATAATTAAAAGAAAATTATTTTCATAAAATGTATTCATAAATAATTATTTTTATGAATTATGATAATATTATTCTTTTAAGAGACCTTAATTAATTTTTTAAAGAGTTAGAAGGGCAGTTTTAATTTTAAAATTGAAATTTTTCAAGTAAATTATTATTTTTAATTATAAATTTAATTTCCCATATTTAAAATATTATTTTCATAAAATGGACTTCATTTTTGATTTATACATGTTTAAAAATGTTTAGGGAATATTTTTGAGATTTTTTTGAAATACATTAATTTCTAGTGAATAGTAAAATATGGTAATTTGTCGTATATATAAATTATTTCCTAAATACACTATTTATTGAGTCATGGATGATGTATGAACCTTGGGTTCTACATCACATGCACATATAACTATTTTTCATATCAATAATCATTACTATTTATTTTCTTGAGAAAAATAATGAAATAATTAATAAAATATTGACAAAACCCTCATCTCATCCACTATAAAAACCACCCTCACTCTTCCTCTTCTCTTCACTCCTATCATGCCTCTCTCCTAGTCCAAATTCTGCCTAAATACCTCCCTAAGACCCTCTCCCACGTCTATAATCCCTTGGTCTCTTCAAAAGACCAAATCCCCTCACTTAAAAAGGTTCTCAAGGAATATATATTCAGGAAGTCAATTTATCTTTTCATTCTTTTATTTTCTTTCTTAAAATAATTTCATCCAAATGTTATGATAACTCTAGTACCTTACATGTAATATAATTTTGTTATGATAATTTAATAATTAATCATCATCCCTCCTTTCCCCTCCTTTTATACTAGAAATTAAAATACCATCTGAGATGTGTTAATTTCTCACATTCAATGATGACGGGTTTTCAATTTCTATTAGCATCGTCAATTATGGTCATGAAAACATTTTAATGGTTGAACTAGACTATAATATATGTATTATGAAAATTTAATGTTCTAGAATCTTTTTTACACATGATATTAATTTATAAAGGAAAATGTGTTTGATGTGATCAAAAAACTGCTAATTAACCAAAACAGTTATCATCAAAATTTTATATAATGATTCATCTTCCCTGAAAATAACCAATTGAATTTTATAACCACATAATATAATTTATGATCACTAATTAAATATAAATATAATTATGTACATCCATTATCATCTTACTTGTTTATCCTTACATGTATATAAGTAAATAAATCATGAAAACAAATGAAATAAACAGTGAAATTGAACCTCTTAACCCATTAAAAAGGCCTTGAATGAACTTAATAAGGTCATAATAAATCAATTACATAAATAAGAGGCCATGGAAATATTAATTAGTTAATTTAATTTGGTTATCTATGAAATTAATATCAATTAAAGGACACCATTGTACTTAAGGTAAGGGATTGTACCCAAACCTCATTTATTCCTTCGGGTTGATCTATTTTTCTTATTACCCAAATGAATTTATCTTGTCTTTTTAGGTGAATATTATAAATGATGTGTATACATACAAAATTCATGTATAGACATGATTTTATCATCATCTTTTAGATATTTATAAGTTTTTAAGTGGTTCCCTCCTCAATACTTTCCAAAAAGCAAACTCATTTAAGGGATCTTCCCAAATTCTTACCCAATTTCAAGTGCATTCTACTACCATTTGTAAGCCTCCATTGTTTTTATAAATTTGGTATTTTTATAATGAAACCCTTCTTGGTTAACTTCTGGCTTTATATAAAATATTATTCCCTTTTCTATTTAAAATTATCTTTATTATTTTATTTAAAACCGCACAAAAATGTTTTAGTGCTAAAATTTATTAAATACTCTTCTTAATTGTAATAACTTATATTTGAAATCACTTACCATGATATATGCCTATTTTCCCTTATGAATTTCCATTTATATTCTAATTCCTTTCTTTCATGGACACTTTTATGATACACCCATTTATTATACTTTATTAAATGATCCTGATACCCATTTCTTTACATGGGTACCCTTATGCTTATGTATAATAGATTATGTATGATTCTTTAAATGGAAATCATATTCATGAACATTTTATGATGGGTGCACCTATATAGTGCTCCAATGCATTGGGTAAAGTTTAGTCTCATGAGACATTATGTGCAATGTTCTTGGCGGTTAGCCTTGACTCGTGCTACCACGTGTAACGGTCTTAGTGGTTAACCTTGGATTGTGATTCTATATGTGCAATGAGCCTTGAAACATGATAAAGTCATGTTTTAGCTTTCTTCCACATTACTAGGAATCTATTTTTATATGGTCCTATGTTTATATTTCATGAATCCATATGTTCCATGCCTTTTTAAATCATTATGTCATGCCTTCTAACCCGTGTGTTTAATCTTTATTCTAATGTTTATTCCCTTACTGTGATTTTTATCTCATCCCTTTGTTCATGTCATCCCCAGGTTATCCTATGAAGATATATGAGAAAAATGGAATTTTTGGGCTCTATATGAAGACTAAATAAATAAATGTTATATTTATTTCCATGTTTTAAGTTTTATGTACCTAGTTTTCCAAGACACTAGTGTTTACAATCATTATCTTGTAATATGATGCTTTACTATTCTTAAAATCATGTAATGATATGTGTAAAATTCTAGGGTCTCTATAGTTTGTATTAGAGGTAGATCTATTTATTTTTGTAGATTAGTAATATAGAACTTTAGTAAGAACATTAGGGATGAGACTATGTATAAAAAAACATCCCTAAATTTTGGTAAGTATAGAGTAAGTGGTTTATCAAGAAAATACATCCCTGTCTTGATATGAACAAGTGGAGGTGGATCTGTCATAGATGTATCTAGGGGTAAAACCTGAAAACACCACATTGAGTTGGACTCAAATGGGAACTGGTGCATGAATGTGGGCCTTGCAGCACTCTTGGTTTGACACTCTCAGAGGATATGATTTGGTAAGTTCATAAGATTAGTGTGAACCATTATTAAGGGGGAAAATCCCATAATAATAAATGTGAGGAAATAGATCATGTATAACCTATATTGAAACCTAGGGGATCACATGTTAGGATAAACTTTTCCATTAAGATTTTTTCCTTTTATGTTTTCAGTATCCCCTTTATACATATTAGATAAGTATTCAAGCCCCCTAATTGTATGTTCTTATTTCTTAGTTAATGGTGGGAAATAGAAGAACATGTGAAAACAATAAATGTGATAGTCCATGTGATGATTTTCTTAATGATATGCCTGATATGATGGGAACTGGTGCTCAAAACATCATGATAGTACTTGTTCATCTGGCTCAAGTTATTAATAATAACATGAATCAAATTGAACACCCTCCTCATCCAAGGAAAGAACAAGTTTCTTTAAAATACATCATGTGGAAAAGGCCTCCCATGTTTAGTGGATATTCCGATCCCCTCTTTAGGGAACAATTTATTAACTCCATTAAAAATATATTCTCTATCATCCGGTGCTCATAAGAAGAGAAATTAATGTTGGTGGTCTATCATTTTGATGGGGAAGCTAATCAGTGGTGGAAAATGATCAAGAATAAGAAGTCCCAAGAGGAAATTGATTCCATTGATTGGGATAAATTCAAGAAAATGTTTTCTAATAAATATTTTCCTTGAAACCTCCATCTCCAAATGAAAAGAGATTTCCTTGGACTCAAGAAGATGGAAGATGAGTCCATCGGGGTGTATGAATAAAACTTCAAAAGGCTTACAAGATATACCCCCATATTTTTCATAAACACCAAAATTAAGGTGGATCGATTCTTTAGCGGACTAAATAATAGTGTAAGAAATGTTTTGGTGATTCGAGACTTCGATAATTATGAGAAGATTGTATGTTGTTCCCACAAGTTTGAAATGGATATAGGATACTCTTAGTGGTATCATTGGCCCAATGAAAAAAATCATAAAATAAAGTCTAATATGGGTGGTTTAGAAAATAAATCCTATGCTCGAAAGAAGATCAAACATCCCACATGTCAAAATTGTGGGAAGAAGCATCCTGGGAATTATCTAAAGGGATTCAGGAACTGCTTCAAATGTAGAATAATGGGACATCTGGATAAGAAATTCTGAAGGGGTATGAATAATCCCACTAATGTGGAAGAATAATGGAATGTTTAGATCAATAGTCAGCCAATAGTGCAGTGTTTCAACTATAAGAAATGTGGTCATTATGTGAAAAATTCCCTAATCCAAGGTTTTTGGGAGGAAATAAACAACAAACTCCAAGGTAACAAGGAAAGATTATGCTATCACAACTAATGAGGTGGATCCAGACAATGATGTAGTGATAGGTATGCTAGTTATTAATTAAATGATAGTGAACATACTATTTGATTATAGTGATACACATTCTTTCATATCATGCAAGTTTAGTATAAACATTAAAACACCACCTCAAAATTTAGATATTGAGTAATTTGTGAGAATAACAAATGGGGAAATTAATGCATCCAAATTATATAACCCCTCCCTGGTTAACATTTTTGGACTGAACCTCCTACAAAATATCATCATACTTTCTTTAATAGAGTTTGATGTTATCTTGGGAATGCATTGGTTATCTTTATACAAATACAACATCAACTGTCAAGAAAGGGAGATCCCTCTTCACATCACGAAGCATCCTATAATTATTTGCAGGTTTAAGGATGAAGAATAATCTTCTTCTGAATCATTGTCTCAAGGGTGGATATTACTGCATTATGAGCAACCATATCTATCTAAAATGATTGAGATAAATGAGATAATCATGCTTGAAGACATTCCCATCATGAGAGATTACACTGATTTAATTCCTAAATAATTTTCTGTTCTTCTTATGGATTAAAAGGTTGAGTTCTAAATTGAACTTATTACTAGATCTTTTCCTATATCAAATACACCATATAGAATGACCACCATAGAGCTATAAGAGATGAAGAAGTAGTTACATAAGAATCAGGATACGGGTTTTATATGCCCATGAGCTTCACACAGGGGTGTGTTAGTTCTCTTCTTCAAGAATAAGGATGGTTTAATACACTTATGTATTGATTATCAAGATCTAAACCAAATCACGATGAAGAAAAGTATCCCCAACCTTGGATAGATGTCTTATTTGATCATATTTGTGAGGCCAGTTATTTCTATAAAGTGGACCTTCGGTCAGGATATCACTAATTAAAGGTGAGGAAGGAATATATTCCCAAGACTGCATTTCGAACGAGGAATAGACACTATGAGTTCAAAGTGATTCCCTTAGAACTCATTAATGCTCTATCAATATTCATGTACTTAATGAATAGAGTCTTTAGAGATTACCTCAACAAATCTGGGGTAGTCTTTGTTGATTATGTTCTAATATACTCCAAGAGAAATGAGGAACATTAGGAGAATGTCAATACTATGATGATGACTTTTCAAAGTTAGAAACTTCAGAATAGGATATATGAGTTCTGTGAGGAGGAAGTATCATTCCTGGGGAATGTTATCACCTGAAAAGGGATATCTGCGGACCCTTCTAAGAAAAAGGCAATTGAAGAGTGGCCCAGGCCAACATCTATAACAGATATCCGCAACATTCTGGGTCAAGCTGGTTATTATCGATGATTTTTGAAGAACTTCTCTTGATTTTCAAACCCAATTACAAAGCTAACATAGAAGGAGGTGAATTTTTTATAGACTCAATAATGTGAGGAAATCTTTAAGTAGATCAAAAAGTGGCTTATCAGTATGCTAGTACTCACACTCCCGATAAGTGGAGAACGCTTTGTGGTGTAAATTAATGCTTCAAATAAAGGGTTAGGTTGTTTTTTATGCAAAATGATAAAGTGATATCCTATGACTTAAGGCATCTGAAAATCTATGAGCAAAACTATCCCATGCATGATCTATAGTTGGCGGCTGTGATCTTTACATTGAAAATCCGGTGGAATTATCTATATGGGGAGAAGTGTGAGATGCATACTAATCAAAAGAATCTAAAATATATATTCACATGTAAATAGTTTAGTATGAACTAGTGAAGATGGTTAGAGTACATCAAGTATTATGACTACACAATCAACTACCATCTAGGTATGGAAAATAAGGTGGAGTATGATCTAAACATAAAGAATCATGCATCTTTATCAATGATGTGAATTGAAAAGGATCCAATCTTCTTAGATTATCAAAGGATGGACATGATAATCATTAATGGAGGAACCTCATCAATCCTTCCTCAAATGATTGAACAGCCATCCCTCATGGAGAAAATAAAGGATGCTCAAAGAAAATATGTGGAAATTATGAAAAGGTTTGAAGCAATTAGAAATAGGAAATCCTCTGAGTTTAAGATTGATGGGGAAGGATTTGTAATATTTGGGTAATGATTATGTGTACCATATGATATACAGAAAAAGAATGAGCTTTTTAATAACACACATAGATCAACCTTCTCTATTCACCCATGGATCACAAAGATGTATCAAGATCTATGAGAGAACTTTTGGTGGGACAATATGAAGAAGAAGAAGAAAAAGAAGATTAAGATTGCTGAATATACATCAAAGTGCCTAGTATGTCAACAACTGAAGGCTGAAAGATATAAGTTTAAGGGGATGATGAAACCACTACCCTTACCAACATAGAAGTGGGAGAACATCACCAAGGACTTTGTCACTGGACTACCAAGGACATCCATAAAAAACAATGCTATAAGGGTCATTGTGGATCATCTTACAAAGATAGCTCACTTTATCACAATTCAAGAGGACTTATCATTAGATCAACTTTCACGGATATATATCAAAGAGTTTTTAAGGCTTTATGTGGTGCCACTATCTATTTTATTTGATATAGATTTGAGATTCACCTCAAAGTCCATGAAAAGTCTCAAACATGATCTAATCATTGAACTGAACTTCAGTATGGCCTATCATCCTCAAACTGATGTCCAATATAATAGAAGAATTATGACACTGGAACACATTTTCAAGATGTGTTCTATGGAGTTAAAATAAGGATGGGACCAACATCTTTCACTAGTTTAATTCTCTTAAGAAAATAGTTTCCACTCCAGCATTTCAATGGCACCATATAAAGCCCTTTATGGGAAAAGGTGGAGAACACTAGTTTTTTAGGATGAAGTCAGTGAGAGTAAGCTTCTAGGACTTGAAATGGTTGAAGAAACAGTGGAGAAGGTGAAAACCATTCTGATGCATGTCAAGGTATCTCAAAGTCAAAAAAAGAGATATACATACAATCATCAATGAGACCTTGAGTTCAAAGTTGGAGACATGGTATTCCTTCACATATCTACATGGAATAAGGTCTTGAGGTTTGGGAAGAAATTAAAGGTAAGTCCTAGGTACATCATCCCCTTCGAGATTATTGATCGTGTCGAAGCTATGGCCTATTGACTAGCACTTCCACCTACCATGTCTAAAGTACACGATGTCTTCCATATATCCTCTTAAGGAAGTACATACCATATCCTTCAAATGTACTATCTTTAGAGGTGGTATAATTGGATAATGATCATTCTTACGATGAGTAGCTAGTGAAGACCATACTTCGTAGAGATAAAGTTCTACACAATAATACTACTCACCTAGTCAAAGTTCTATGGAGGAACCATAAGTACAAAGAGGCAACATGGGAATTGGAGGAGGCAATTAAGGAAAAGTACCCACACCTATTTATGTCTTAGAATGTAAAACAAAATTTCTAGGGTGAAATTTCATAAGGGGGGAAGAATTTGATGTCCTAGATTTTAATTAATGGAAATTCCCTTCTTATAATTATGTCATATAGTATAATCACATGAAATCCCAACACAATGAAAAACTAAGTACTATGTGACCTTTAAACATAATATTATCACTTTTGTGATTTGAATTTCGAATATCAGACAAACACCATTGAAATTAGTAAGATGTTTGGAGTCCGATAAGATAAACTTATTTTTTGGTGAATAATAATATGACCCTTATGAATAGTAAACTATTCAAGTGAATAATTAACCTTACCAATGAAAGAATAAATAATATTTATCCATCTTATAATTGACAATATGATATAATTATATCATAGTGTTGGAATATTTGTATATTTAATTACAATTTTATGATTAATTTAATAATTTAGAATAGAAATTTATTTTCATAAAATGTGTTAATAAAGAATTATTTTAATGACTTGTGATTATATGATAATTTTAAGAGACCTTAATTAATTTTTCGAAGTGTTAGAAAAGCAGTTTTAATTTTAAATTTTTTATTTTTCAAGTAAATTATGATTTTTAATTAAAAATTAAATTTCAGATATTTAGAAAATTATTTTCTTAAAATGGAATTCAATTTTTAATTCTACATGTCGAAAAATGGTTAGGGTTAATTTTTTGGATTTTTCTGAAATACTTGAATTTTTGTGAATAGTAAAATATAGTAATTTGTTGTATATATACATTATATGTTAAATACACTATTTATTGAATCATGGATGATGTAAGCACCTTGGGATAGAACTCACATGAACATATTACTTTTTTTTCACTGGAATTGTTATTATTTCTTGTCTTAACGAAAAAAAATAAAATAATAAATAAAATATTGAGAAACCCCTCCTCTCCTCCACTATAAGCCCCCCCCCCCCACTTATCTTCACTCATCTCAAGCCATATTCCTAGTAAAACTTCTTCTCAAATACCTCCCTAAGGCACTCTACCTCATCTGGAATCCCTTGGTCTCTTCAAAAGACTAAATCCTCTCCCTTAAAGAGGTTCTCATGGAAGATATATTCAAGAGGTAAATTCCAATTTTCATTCTTTTATTTCCTTTCAAGTTCCATTTTTTTCTTTTTCTTTACTCAACTCCTCTAATCCAAATGTTATGATAACTACAGTAACATAAATGTACTAGATTGTTTTATGATACTAGAATAATCCATCATCATCCCCCCTTTCCCCTCATTTTATACTATAAATGAAAATACCATCTGAGATGTGCTAATTTCTCACGTTCAAGGACAACTGGTTTTAAATTTCTATTACTGTTTTAAATTATGGTCTGAAAACCATTTTTATGGTTGAACCAGACTATAATATGTGTATAATGTCTAATTTAAGGTTCCTGAATCTTTTTTACACATGATATTAAATTATAAAGCAAAATGTGTTCGATGTGAAAAAAATCACTAATTAACCAAACCAGTTTTTTTTAAGGTTGGGGCCGAAGCCTCATTTATTATTAAATCAAAGAAAAGACCTCTTTAACTGGGTAGAGGGAGACCCATTACATAGCCCGAAGGCCCAGTGGGAATTTATCCCATTACATGACCTGTAGTCCCATTTTTTTGGCCCAAAGCCCATTCTATGAATAGTACTGCTACAGTACCCACGTTGCTATAGTGCTACACAGTACCCACCGTTGCTACAGTGCTCTGCCGCCGCTACAGTGAACTCCCGCCGCTACAGTTTCCGCCGTTGCTACAGTGCCGCCGCTACTATAGTACCCTATAGTACTGCTACAGTGCTTGTGCCTAATGGGATTTGAACCCCTATTTTCCAAGTAGAATTAAGGGGTGCTTACCACTAAGCCAAACCCTAACTACTTTTTTAAAAAAAAATTGGGGATGAAGCCTCATTTATTATTAAATAAATGCAAAGACCTCTTTAACCGGGTAAAGGGAGACTCGTTACATAGCCTGAAGGCCCAGTGGGCATTTAGCCCAGTACACGACCTGTATGCCCATTTTTTTGGCCCAAAGCCCATTCTGTGAAAAGTACTGCTATAGTACCCGCGCTGCTATAGTACTGCACATTACCCACCGCTACTACAGTGCTCTACCGCCTCTACAGTGACCTGTCACCGCTATAGTGCTCGTCGTTGCTACAGTGCCGCCGCTGCTACAGTACGATACAGTACCAGCGCCCAATGGGATTTGAATTATCCAAACTAGTTATTGTTAAAGTTGTATATAATGATTCATCATCACTATAAAAATCCAAATAAATTTTATAACCAATTAATCTATTGGATGATCACTAATAACATATAACTCCAATTTTGGACTACCATTCTCATCATACATGTTTATCCTTACATGTATAGAAGTAAACCAATCACGAAAACCAAGGAAACAAATGATGAAATTGAACCTCTTAACCCATGAAAAAGGTCACGAATAAACTTCATAATGATATAATAAATCGATTAAATAAATAATAGGTTCTATTACAATTAATTAATTAAGTTAAATTTGTTATCCAGGATATTAAGATCAATTGAATAACACCATCAGACTTAAGGTGAAGGATTCTACCCGAACCTCCTTTATTCCTTCAGGTTGATCTATCACTGTTTTTATCCAAATGAATTTATCTTATATTTTTATTTGAATATTATAAATTATGTTTATATGTACCAAATTCATGTCTCAAGACCCTTTTATCATTCTATTTTGGGGATTTACATGTTTTTAAGTGGTACCTTCATCAATACTTCCCAAAAAGCAAACCCATTTAAGGGAACTTCCAAAATTCTTACCCAATTTCAAGTGCACTATACCATCTATTTTAAGTCACCATTGTTTTTATAAAGTTATTATTTTTATTAATAAAACCTTCTTGGTTAAATTACAATTTTATATAAAAGATTATTCCCTTTTCTATTTTAAATTCTATTTAGTATTTTCTTTAAAATCGCACTAAAATTTTTTAATGATAAAATTTATTAAATACTCTTCTTACTTGTTATCACATATATTTTAAAATTACTTACCATGATATATACCTATTTTCCCTTATTAGTTTCCATGTATATTCTAATTCCTTTATTTCACAGACAGTTGTATGATACACCCATTTATTATGCTTTATGACATGATTATGATACACATTTCATTGCATGGATGCCCTTATGATTATGTATAATTGATGGTGTATAATTCTTTATGGGGAAAGTATATTCATGAATATTTTATGATGGGTGTGCTCAGATATCACTCTAATTCATCAGGTAAAGTTTAGTATCATGAGATGTTATGTGCAACGGTCTTGGCGATTAGCCTTGACTCATGTTACTCTGTGCAACGGTTTTGGTGGTTAAACATGGCTTGTGATCCCCTATGTGAAATGAGCCTTGAAACATGAAAATGTCAGGTTTTATGTTGCTACCACATTACTATGGATCTATGTTTATATTATCCAATTTTTATATGTCATGAATCCATATGTTCCATGCCTTTTTATATCATTATGTCGTGCCTTCTATCCCCTGTGCTAAAGATTTATTCTTATGTTTATTCCCTTACTGGGATTTTTAGCTCATCCCTTTGTTCATGTTATACCGAGGTTTTCTTATGAATATGAATGATCACAATTGAAGTTAGGGGCTCTTTATGAATACTAAATAAAGAAATGTTATATTTAGTTCCATGTTTTAATTTTCATGTACATAGTCCTCTAAGACACTAAACTTTACAATCCTTGGATTGGAATATGTTTCTTTACTATGCTTAAAATCATGTAATTATGAGTGTAAAAAGAGAGAGTTTCTATATAGATGATTGAATTGGAGTTGTTCAGAATAGATTATATACTGAGATGAGGTGAGGCTGGAAGATATTAATAGAGACTCTATTACTTTTATTTCCTTTATTTATTTTTTATATGTGATTATCTTGGTGGGTGATCGGTTTATTCATATTGTATCATCGTGTGTCTTCATACCACATTAAATTTGTTATATAATTCTTCTAGTTTATTAGATATGTGTACTCTGATTATTATTGTGATGGTTGTCATTTGGTTTTCTCACTATTATCATAATATTATATGTGTGTATAGTCTTCCCATGGAAAAACACAAGACCCACTCTTAGTCGGAGGCCTTTGTGATATGTGGAGACAAGCCTAAGGTCACATGGTGACCACCAATTAAGGAACTTATCGAGTTCCCTATATTGGGGATGTTACATATTGAAATAAAAGATTTTTATTTTTTCTTACTATTTTGGGAGGTGGTAGACAAGATATAAGATTGTGTAAGAGCTTATGATAGACCTTTGACTAGTGCAGTGCAAACACATTTACCAATGGAAAATATAGATTAATAGGGATATGTGAATTTTATTCTTGGTTTTATCTTTTATTCTTGTATTTTTTCACCTAGTGTGATACACTTGGGTTTTTAGATTTATTATTTATTGGTTTTTAGCTCTAGGCCCATTATAAAGAGGCCCTCATACATTCATTATATTCATCATATTGGATTCACATGAAATAGACTTACTTATGTGTGATTGGTGTCACTAAATATGAATTATTAGTTGTTTAAAGTGTAAAAAATAACTTATATGGTGTTTACTCATATAACTTTTTGGTGGATTTCTATTTATATGAACCAAAATATATTTTCTCTATATAATAAGTCTTGTGGATTCTATGAAGGGGTTCTTCTTAGTGATGATCATGCAATTCATCTTATAAAGAATTTATAGTTACCCTTATCATTTATATATATTCATTTGATTCATTGGTACTAGTACCCAAAATAAAATAGGTTTGGTTATTTAAAGTGTCATTAAAATCTGATATGGTGTTTTCCCAATAGCTTCTTGGTGGAATTCTTATTAAGTGAACCACAATATTTTAGTATACTCAAAACTGATAGTCTTATAAATATTCCACTAAATATATGTGTATGAGACCTAATCATCAAGTAGGGTAGTCTATTATGAATATTCCCAATAAGGATTGGTTCTTAAGTAGTGGTGTTGGTTTGGCATGTGATGTCAATTGTGTATATGAGAACCCTCAAGTGGGTGTTTTGGGGTGTGAGTTTCTTGACTGTATCTAGTATGAGAGTAGGGATATTTCCCCATGATCTATGGCCTATGTGAGATATGATTTATGGTCAAGGTAGGAGAGCCTAGTGCCTTTATGGTATGTCCAATGATATTTTTTTATTCAGGTGTTATGATTGAGACAAGTTTTATTATACAAGGGTTGCCTAAAAAGGGGTTTATCCCAAGATTATGAGTTTCATAGAGATTAGAGGCATGGTTATATGCTTTGGTTATGATATATTCATACATGAGGTGTTACCGGGTATATGGTATTATCATGGATACACCTTAGATATTGTGATCATGAAATCACAAGTGATGTTTATGTTATGATAGGTCTAACATACATAAAATTCAAAGTCATCTGGGTATAAGTTTGTGATATGTATTGAGTTTTGTAGAGTAAAGAGCCTAATGTGATTTGGTATCAAGGTTGGTTTCGGAGGTAAGGATTCGTATAATGCCTTTATGTATTAATTTTAGGCAAGATACTTAATGATATTGTGTATTATTATATTAGAAGACCATATGTAGCATGGGTATTTCATAGGTACTAACTTTTGGTTTAACTATGATGCCTAGGTCGGTGGGAAGTCATGTGGGACACCTTATCATAGGAAAATGCCTTGATATTGAAGAGGATAACTAATGGTTCTTCTAATTAAATGAGACTGGCCTACATGAGTATCATGGTTAGTGGCTAGGTGTGTGATTCTGGGTTTGATGATGTGTGACTCATGAGATCATGAATTGAATTCTATTATTGGGTGGTATCGGAACATATAGCCATTAGTTTCAAATGCAATTTATATGGATCGATGAGAGACTATGTATGTTCTAAACACTGATTAAAATTATTGTGATACTTTTAAGATTGTTTTTCTGGATCTTTGATGAGAATAAGGGGTTTCTCTTGGTGGTGAGAGGTGATATTGGATATGGATCGAGATTTCATGGTACGGTCAATCTGGGTGTGGTACTTGAATTGTGATTTCAAGGAGAATTATATTAGAACACATTGAGGTTGTTCTCAAGGAGTTTTATAACTAAATTTATAAGGTAGGTAATGAACTATAGCAAGTGGTAGGGTACAATCCTTGTTATAGACAGAATTTAGATGAATACTAAAGATGACATTTCTAATTAGTGGATAATGGTTATAATTTGATGTTTTGGGTTATCTCTTGGGTATGAGTGGGATGTTACTTTACACTCAATATATTCATTAATGGTTTAAACACAAGCTATGGATGTATAACCCTTATGTGGGTAGGGTCTTAGGGTGTGATAAGACCATTCGGTGCACAGTGGAGATGGAACTATGGATTCCGTGTAATGGTAAATCCTATATTATCTGGATTAATGGTTGATACCATATTGTAGGTTGGGATGTGGTATCAGGTTCAGTATGTGTTTTGGATTCAGGATCATGATGGTTTTAATATGATCTGAGTGTGATTTTAATTTAAAATGTGTCGTTTCTTGAGGTGACCCAGATATTTCAAATAGAAATATTTCATATTATTAGATGAATATTCACTACATATCATTACGATCCAAACCAGAAACATAAAGGTTTAGTGAATTTGGAAACTTGGATACATAAACAACTAGTACATAAAATATCACCTCATGTCCTACTTATTTTATCAAAACTAGCACTCTTCTTAGACATATCATATTTAAAACATTTCTTCATATCCTTGGGAAAAGGAAACATAACAAAGTGTGAGATAAGATGCTTTGTAAGGGAAATAAAGGGAGATAGTAAAGATTATTTAAGCATAAAATAAGAATAAAGGTATGAGAACATGATCTTATCATTTTAAAATCATACCCAATATTCCATATATCATAATCATGAGTCATGGAATACATATAGGCAGTTCATAAGACATAAATTATAAATAAATAAAAGAACATGATCCATGAGAGCATAAAATTATCTTAAGATCATATCATAAATTAAAGTAATAAAGTGTTTCATAATCATAATCAAAGAAATTTTAGGTCAATGCTTCCTACCAATACATTCATCACATGTCAGGCTTGAGATAACCACTTGTATACCTACTTCGGGCTTGGGATAACCTCATGTGTACCATCTTTTGGGCTTGGGATAACCTCTAATGTACTATTTGAGGTCATAAATCATTAATATTTACCCAATAAATTTGAGGGATATAATAGATGCACCTATCACATAATTATAATTCATTCATAAGTATACCATAATATTAAGAAAACATTTATCATACCATCATAAGTTAACCCGTGGAAAAGACATTTGTTTTCAATAATATTTCATCATCACAACCATAAAACATATAGAGACGTTATAAGTATGGTATAATATAATCATATCCATAGTGAATAATAAGTAAAATAAAATATGTTATCATAGATGATAAATTTCTTTTAAATATTAAAAGAATATTTCATGAGAAAAAAACACATTTTCATTTTAAAATAAATTATTTAAAATATGAAAACTTCAAAAAATATTAAGGAAAAAAATTTCTAAAAATAACCATTGAATCTTAAAAAATAATCTTTAAATAATTTAAATGTCATTATGGCTATAAATTTTTTTAAATTTGTTTAGATTAAAAAAATGTTAATTTCACATTTTTCTAAAAAGTTAAAAGTATCTTTTTTGAAAAAAAAATATTATTATTTATGAAAAATTATAGAAATTAAAACATTGTGAAAAATAAATTTTAACAATATTAGTATAATTGTAAAAACATTATTAATACATTTTAAAGTAAATATGGACATGAAAGAAACAAATTCTCAACTGAATAGTAAAACAAATTGGGTTTTCCTTAAAACAGTTTTTTAGTATCTTGAATATATAAAGAGAGGAATATGAATGGAAAAAATATAATATCTATAAATAAATATATTATGAAAAAAATAAAAAATATTTGTGATATAAATATCATATACTTTAATCATTGGAAATTTACGCGTTAACAATACCGATAAAAATGTGATTGTAACATTAAATTGTTAACTCAAGTATGTATTACTTTGTAAGAACTATAACATTATGTATGATAAATTTAAATATATTATCCTTATATACCAATGGTATATTAACACCAATAATAGCTTATATGGTTCAATTATAAAATTTCAATGCCCATTTATTAGTAATTCTTTTAAAAAAAGTCATTTCTGGGTGTTAATTTTTTTTTTCAAGAAAGTTTTGGTTCGGTGGTTCCAGTACTTGGACATTAATCATGGTTCCATAATTTCATGAATGATAATAATGACATAAATATAATATATATTTATTATATATGTATTTATAATCATCCATAAAATGCAGAGATAGAAACATAAATTACACCGTTTATGGAGACGGTAGTTCGTCCATACGCATAAATGCTATTTTCATTTTCTAAAAAAGGAAATAAATATAAATAATATTTTATCATTATATAATAATTATTAAATCATAAATATAATATATATTTATTAAATCTATTAATATAAACAACCATGAAATATAGTTATTTAAAATCAATCATTTTGCTATGTGGTGGCGGTGGTCCACACGTATGCATGAGTAATACCTTCAATTCCCTTTTGATAGAAGAAAATATGGGAAATAGTAGTTCAGTAATAATAAAAACATCTCAATATATTTATGATATTTTATTAATAATTTTATTATGGATAACTTGGAAGAAGAAATTAAATTTAAATTACTCGGTTAAGAGTTATACCACTTCGTTGAAAACCCTCCTTTGTCTTTCACCTTAAGCCATAAAAGGATGGTATTCTAGCCAATCATGACCTCTAAAACATGGTAATTTTTTTAATTATGGTATTATGTTTTTTATTTTGTAATATATAACAATAAAACTTTGTGAAAAATGGATAAGATAATATTCCCTTCTATAAGTGAGGGGAGCGGCACCCATGGAATTACCTAAAGTATTAAATTAATATAGATTAATTTTCAAATTAAAGTATCCTAAAATTAATATATTTAAAATATAGGATTATTATGAGTATAAATAATCTCATATAATAAAATTTAGACAAGTATGGACATTTTTAAACCCTTATCTCTAAGTTTTGACCCCATGTTAACCTTTTTAATGATTACTGAGATATCAAAGATTTTTTACTCTCTAGTGGTCATGAAATTTACTATTAAAGTAAAAGTGACCCATAATTATAAAATGTTTGATATTTTAAACTATTTATAATTAAATTCATGGATTATAATATTTATATCAATTTTAAATCATTTAATAACATATTATTTAATTTAAGATACCATTAAACTCGTTTTCGAGACTATTCACATAGTTTTACTATAAAGACAACAAGAAAGAAATGGAATTTGAATAAAAAAAATTAACACTTGTATAATTTTATATATATATTTATATAAATCAGGGTACATAATAATTTATCCAAATTATATTAATTTTAATATTTTTAAAATTAATTATTTGTTTTTTTCATTACTTGAAAAAGTATTATGTTGATGTGGCGTAAACATTCGATGTAATTATTACTTTGCTAAAATTAAAAAATAAATTAACATGATTGAAAATAATTAATATTTAAAATAATAACTTATAACCAAACATGAACTCTTTTAATCCCTATGAATGGATATTAGAGTTATTAAAATAAAGAGAGTGACATTTTGGATTTATTTATTACATAAAATAATATTAAGGTTATTATCAAAGATAAATGGAATCAATTTTCCATATATTTTAATATTTAATGATAATGGTTTAAATAAACTCATTAAATATAAATATTTAAGGTTTCATATATATTTTTAAATCCTTATCACATTTTATAACCTTAATTACCTGATTTACCCTTATTGAAGTGACAAATATTTACCACAGTTACTGTTCATAAATACTAAAAATAAAGTTAACCTATTTAAAAAAAATTGGACATGATGATTAAAAATAGGTAAACAATTTTACAATATTATATTTAAAATGTTGTTATAAATCCATTTTAAAATAAGCATGTAAAACACAATGAAAACTATTTTTAGAAAAAATGTGTTTTTAACCTCCAAATTGGATTTATTATTATCTCATGCCTAGTAAAAATAATTAGATGAATATTAAAACATTTAATTGAATATATAAACTAAACATTTAATTAATATATTTCATCAATAGTTATTAATAATATTTTTTAATATTAAAACACATTATGCACAAAAAACTATTTCTTATAAAAAAACATCTCCTTTTTATTTTTAAATGATTTTATCAATTGATAAATAATGAATTAGTTATATAAATTTGTAGAATATTTTTTTTTTATAATTTATTTATCCCAATTCATACCCTATAATATAATGTCTAAGTGATAATTTTCACATTAAATAATAATAATTTAATTATATAATGTGGTTTTTTTAAACTCAGTGTTGTGTGTAAAGTAAGTCATTGAATACTTAACATTTTTTAAAAGGAAATACATATAATATATTTAATATTTACATTATACCCTTCTTAAAATTAATTTATCCCTCTAAATTCCTTCACTCTATTACAAATAAATGAGGATATCTATGTTTCATCATATCCTCAGGTTCCCATGTAGCTTTATTGAAATTATGATTCCTATAGAGAATATTAACTAGGGGAGTAGACTTGTTATGTAGAAATCCATCTCTAAGATACAAGTTTTATACCAATTTTTCTTCAACTTAAAGATCATTCCCAAGTGGTATAGCTTCTAAGTTTAATACATATGAAGGATCAATTATATAATTCATTGGGAGAGATATAAGGAACATATTCTCAACTTGGTAGAGGTTTAGTGGAAGTGCCAAGTGATAATCTATAGTCCCTACTTGATCAAGAATATCAAAAGAACCAATATAACTAGGGCCTAGTTTTTCTTTTTCTTTTTTCTTTTTTTGAATCTCAAAACCTTCTTCCATATATAATTTTATCGTAATTCCTTCTCACCAACTTCAAATTCCAAATCCCATTGGTTATTTTTAGTGTAACTCTTTTATAGACTTGGAGTTTCCTTGATGTGCTGCTAAATAGAACTAACATTTTCTCCCATTTCATCAGCTAGTTTTGGTCCAAATAGGTTTTTTCTCCAAATTCATCCTACAATGTCAGTGTTCAACAATCATTTCCATATATGAATTCATAAGGATCCATCTAAATTTTTGCGTAAAAGAAATTATTGTTAGAAAAATAAACTCGAGGAAGGTATTGATACCAAAAACCTTTTAAATATAGAGAAAAAGATATCAATATATCCTACCGGGTTTTAATGGTCATCTCATACTAGCCATATGACTAATGATGATAGGTATTATAAAAAAACTATGTATCCAGAGCAGGTTAAAGACATTTCCAAAACTTTGAAGTAAACCTAAGATCTCTATCAGATAGAATAGAATGTGGTGCCTCATGAAACCATAACAATTACTTAATATATATTCGGGAAAGATTATGAAGAGATAAATCTTTCTTGGTGTAAATAAAATGTGCTTATTTTTTAAGGTGATTTATCACAGCCTAATTAGAATTATGGAATTTATATTTTTTGGGGAGTCTGGTGATGAAATCCATGGTGATGTTTCCCCATATACATTATGGTATGGTAAATGGTTGTAACATATCCATTTACTTTTTCTCTCAAACTTAACTTTCTGACATACTAAGAACCAAGATACACACTCTATAAAATCTCTCTTAATTTTTCACATCAAAAATACTCTTTTAGAACTCTAAAAAACTTCATAATTCACGGATGAATAAATAATGGTGAACTATGATCTTCATCCAACAAATAATTCTTTAAGTATTGTATTGGTGGGACACATACTTGGCTACTAAGCCTTATCATTCCATCCCAATAATGTTTGAACAAAATAACATTTTTCACCTAATTTTACATCATTATATCTTCCTTCTATAGAACTTTAATATTCAAATGGATAGATATTTGAACACTCATTTAAGAAATAAAATATTTCACCCATTAATTAAATATTTCAAGATCTATACATTAAAAATAAAGAAATATTAGATCTTTGTTATCCTCATCATAGATAATCTAGCATTATATTTTTAAGTCAGAGAATTGGTCACCTTATTCACCTTCTTATGGTGGTAATTTATTGAGAACTCGTAATATTTAATCAACTAAAATTATCTTCTCTAACAAAAATTCAAATATTTTTATAGGATATATACTATAAAATATTATAATTAGTATATATTCCACACATTTATTTGTAAAGATAATTCCATCGTATCTTTGATGTAAAAATTACTATTTCTAACTCAAAATCATGATTCAAGTAATTTTAATCATTATCCTTTAATTAATGTGAAAAATAATATATCAAAATATCATTCTTCATGAATAAACATCCTAGTCACTTGTTTTATGCATCACTATATATCAAAAACCATTCTCCACTATACTGTAGTGTGATCACATGTGAACTAATTAGCCTTTTCTTTAGTTCCTTGAAATTTTCTTCACATTAATCCATACAAAGGAATATAAATCCATTTCATGTTTAATTGGTGAGTAGACTGTATAGTGGTGAGAAATTCATTATAAAGTGTTGATAATATCTATTCAATACAAGATAACTATATATCTCAGTCACCATGGTTGAAAAAATCATCAATATGGGGTACATGAAACTTATTCCTTTTTTTGATCATGTTATGTTCAAGATTATAAATGTAGAGTCACATTTATCCATCTTTATTCATTATATAACAAATATGTTCATCTCATGGTGATGCAATTTTCCAAATAAATCCCTTATCAAGACATTCCTGGAGTTTCTTCTTTAATTCTTGTAACTCAATTGGGGCCATTCTTTATAGAGTCCTTGAAATAGGTGTTAAACTACGTATAAGTTCTATTGAAAACTCAAATTCATAATTAATTTTAATACATGGAAACTATTCTATAAAGACATCAAAAAACTTATTCACAACAGGGATATATTTGGTGTAGATTTTTTATCTAACCATATGAGATAAATACACTCTTTGAATGAGAATCAAGACCCATAAAATGGATTTCATTTTCATTAGATGTACTTTTTTATCCTCACACTAATGAAAAATAATAGGTTGGTTCAGAATATCAATTTTGGATTTCCTTCATTTTTAATTGATATGGGATTTATATAAATAAATCCAATACATAACCAAAATAACATCAAATTCAACTAGAGGGAGAATAATGAGATTTTTTAGAAGAAAACTCCCACAAACTTCAATCAAAGAAGAATCGTAGACTTGATAAGAGATCATCATGCCATTACGAGTTTTCATGGGTAATTTAACACTTAATCACTAGGGTGTTATTATGATACCCTTATAAAATTATTTATATATAAAAGAGTTTCTAGATCCAAAATCAAATAAGACATTAATATTTATAGAGTGGATGGTAAGTGTAGTTTTCACCACTAGTTATCATACCCCATATTATCAATAGTGATAATATGATATTTTCCTTTATATTTGGGATTAAGAGGTTTTTGATGTCAATAATCATCATTAACCCTCATATTCAATCACTAGTTATAATAATGACCATAATACTTGGATTCTAAATTCTAAAGTGTGGTTGGTGAATTATTTAGAGATTTATCTCTATTCTCGTCATCAGCTAAATTATTCGCATCACATCGAAATTTTATTTCCTGATGACCTTCCTTTCCATAATTAAATAATTTACTAGTCACATTAATAAATTTTACCCCATGTTTACTTACAAACTTCTTGTATAAAGGAAGACTCATCTTATTCCCTCCATGTTTTTTATTAATAGAATTTATTTTTAATTTCATCTTTCTTTTCTTATCAAAACTATGAGATTTATGGGTAACTATAATATTCATTTCTACCTTAATAGAACATAAAATGATTTCTTCATAGCTACTAAAGTTCCTTATATATAACACCCTTCATAGAATTCATTTTAATCCACTAATGAATCAATCCATCATACTTTGTGGTTTAAGGATAATACCGGTAGAATACCTAACAAGTCTTATAAAATTATCCTCATATGTGATAATGGGTTCATCATCCTTATGAATTATTTCAAGGAATTAATTTTACATTTTCATAAAAAGAATATAAGGTAAGTGAAATTGAAAAATAACCTTCTATACTCATCTGAATTGATTGATGAAATATATTCCTACTTCATCATTCTCCTAATCAAAGATTATTGTTCATCTACTACAACTTCAAAACAATAAATAGAAAAATTGAAATTTTCATGTTCCAAACATTGTATAGTGTAAAATCTCTTTTTAGTGGTACTGGTCCATTACACAAAATTGTGGGTCAGCATACCCACTAAAGGAAGGTGTGTGTTTCCTCATTAAAGACTCGATATATTATATTTCCCACCTTTTCTCCTTTGGAATCTTATCATTATTCATATATTGAGAATGTTATGCAAGCATGGCAATGAGATTTTTCATTATATAATATTTGGTTTATTAAGAGGGAAATCATTGAATTTTACACCACTATTATCATTAACATAGTGCCTTTGTTTTCCATCCATTGACTGAAACCAAAAAATAGAGTATGATCAACAATAATCAAAGTAAAAAACCATATAATCATGAAAAACCATTCATAGGGTGTCTAAATCATGAAACCTTATTTCCAATCTATGAAACCATACGTCTAACCTAGTTCATACATGCTCATCATTTATTCAAATACTTCATAATGTTTTATAAAGAAAATGTGGATTATCTCAAGCATATCCCCCATGAGTGTCTTTATAAGTGTGCAGTCTTATGTCTACTCATCATGCACCAATGATGATCAATTTAATACCCAATTCTCCCCATTCAGAGTTATTACCCTTAGGTACATCTATTACATAGGTGTATAAACTTACTAGTATCTATAAGAGGATTAATATTCTAATAAAACCACACTTATTTCTATGCCATATACATAGGCTTTTATTTGGGGTTATCAATAAATTTCTCTCGTCCTAATTTCAAAAAAAAAATTAAACCGTTCTCGTATATCAATTGAGATGACCCAAACATTTCATATATAATTATTACATCTTATAATATGAATATTAATTACATATAATTATTATCCTCACCAACACCATAAATGTTTAGTGCCTTTAGAAACATGGATACAAAAACAACTAGTATATAAAAGATCTACATTGTCTCCCATTTATTTCTTTATAACTATCACCCTTCTTATACAAATCATACTTAAAATGTTTCTTCATATCCCTAAGAAAAGGAAACAGAATATAGGGTGAGATAAAATACTCAATAAGGCTAAACAGGGGAGATATGAATGATCGTTTAATAATAACACAACCATAAAGGTATATCGACACGAGCTTACCATTTGAAAACCATACCCAAAAAATCATAGATCATAATCATGAGTCATGGAAAATATTGGTAGTTTTTAAGTCATAAATCAAAAATAAGTCAAAGAATATGATCCCTGATAGAATAAAATTGGAAAAAGATCCAGTCATAAAGAGTTTCATAAAGTGTGTCATAATCATAATAATATAAATCATATATAAAGGATACCCCCCAAGACATTCATCACATGTTAGGTTTTGTCTAACAACCCATGTACCTAATTCAGGCTTGGGATAACCTCTTGTGTACCCTATTTTGGGGTTGGGATGAGATTTTTTGTTCCATATTTTTGGATTAGGATAGCCTCATGTATACCCTTTGAGCTCATAAAACAGTAATATTTACCTAATTCATTTTCATCCTCTAAAGGAACCACCCATTACATAATCATAATGCACTCATATTTATGCCATAATATTATAAAAACATTTATCATTCCATCATAAACTAAATCATTGAAATGAAAATGGATTTTGTTAATATTTAATCACCATAACCATAAACCATCCAAAGAAATAATAATGATTTTATCATATAATCATACCCTTGGTGAAGCATAAGTAACATCGAAGGATGTTATCATAGATGAAAATTAATCTTAAATATCACTAAAATATTTCTTGTGGAGAATCTCATTTTCATTTTGAAATCAATTATTTAAAATATAAAAATTTACAAAATATAAAAAAAAACTATTTGAAAAGAACCATGGAAAATTAAAAATTAATTTTCATATCATTGATCATTCATGGAGATGGGAAATTATGTTCAATCCATATATGTTAAAACAAATATTCTTTTCACTTTTTTGGTAAAAACTCAAAAGTAACTCATTCAGAAAACAAAAAAATGATTCATTTTTAAAATATTATATAACTTAAAACATGTGTAAAAGTTAATTTAAAAAACCATAATACAATGGTAACAAATTATTGAACCCATTTTAAAGAAAATATGGACATGGAAGAAACATATCCCCTATTGAATAGTAAAACAATGTCAATTTTCCTTAAAAATATTCTTTTAGTATCTTGAGAACTTAAAGAGAGGAAAATGAAAGGAAAATATTTGATCTACATAAATAATAATATTATAATAAAATAAATAATATTTTTTAGAGAAATGTCATATAATTTAATCATCATAAATTTAAGAATAAACAAACTTGGTAAAATGAGATTATAATGTATAACCATTACCTCAAGTATTCCTTGCATCGTAAATACTATAACCTAATATATAATAAATTAAAATTTATTATAACTTTATAAAAAAACCATATTCATACCCATAATACCATATATGGTTCAATTATAAAATTTCAACACCCATTTATTAACACTTATTTATTAACAACATCATTTTCCAATGTTAACTATTATATTTCTTCATGAAAGTTTCAGTTTAGTAGTTCTTATCCATGTAATTTTATCATGGTTTAATAATATACATAATTTTAATCATGATATAAATATCATATATATTCATTATATACATATTTTTAATCTTATATTAAAGGTAAATATGGAAAAATTAAGTGCACTATTCATGGATATGGTAGTCCGTACATACACATGAATGATGTTTTCATTTTATAATAAAAATAAAGAAATCAAGATAAAGAATGTTTTACTAATAAATAATTATTATTAAAACATAAATATAATATAAATTTATTAAATTAATTTTTATAAAAAATCATGAATGATAATGCTGGAAAATGAATCAAATCAATATGTGGAGGTGGTCGTCCACACATACACATGAGTGATACTTCCAATTCCCATTTGATAGAAATGAGGTATAAAATGGTTGTTAAATAATTATAATAACATCTCAATATATTTATGATACTATATTCATAATTTTATAAGGAATACAATAGGTTTAGATAAGGTTGAAGAAGAAATAAAATTGAAAGTACACGGTTAAGAGTTACACCTCTTTATAGAGAAACATCCTTTGGATTCTGTCTTAAACCTTAAAATAATGTTATTATAATCAAACAAGTACCTATATTTCTTTTTAATGTACATTAGGATTATATTAGGTTAGTTATTTTCCAATATAGAAGGCTAAAACAGTATTAATAAGGTAGAATGGTAGGTTTCCTTTTATAAGTGAGAGGATAAGCATCCTTGGAATTACCTAAAGTATTAAATTAATATTAATTAATTTTTATGTTCAAATGTACCCATATTGATACATTTATAATATATCATGATTATGAGTATAAATTTCCCCATTAAATAAAACTTAGAAAATTTTAGGTGTTATTTTTACACTTGCCTCTTAATTTTAACCTCGTACTAACCCTTTTGATGATTGCCTTAGAATCAAAGTTTTTTTTACTCTTTTGGGGTCTTTAAAGTTACTATAAAAGTAAAATGTGAACAATAAGTGGAAAATGGTTGATATTATTTACCATATCCCATTAAATAGTCCAAATATAATATTTTTGTGAATTTTGAAATCATTCAATAAAATACTATTAAATATAAGATTCAATTAAGGTCACTTTTAGAACTATTCACATAGTTTGACTTTAAAGAAAATAATATTGAAATGGAATTTGAATAAAAAAATAAAATAAAAATAATATTTTATATTTATCTAAAAATTTCATGGAATTCAAAAATTCATTCATATTGTATTACATCGAATATTTTTAAAATTATTTATTTTATTTCTATTATGTGAACAAGTATTGTGTTAGTGTTGCGTAAGTATTTAAGATAATAATTCCATTACTAAAATTTAAAAATAAATTACCATGATAAAAAGTAATTTCTATTTAAAATTAAAATTTAAGACCAAACATGATCTCATTTTATCCCAATAAAAAAATATTGTAGTTATTAAAACAAAGTGAGTGACATTTTTTATTTATTTTTTACTTAAAAGAATATTATGGTCGTTATCAAAGAAATATGGCACCAAGTTTCCATATCATTTAATATTTTAAGTTTTTTAAACTAAACTCATAAAATAAAATTAATTTATGTTATATATATATTTTTAAAGTCTTATCACATTATTTTTAACCATAATTACCCAATTTTCCCTTACCAAGGCAGCAAATATTTACCATGGTTACTATTCATAGTGGCCAAAAATAAAATTGGCCTATTTTTAAAAATTTTATGTGATGATTCCAAAAATGGATTAAGTTTTTCAATATTAAATTTCTATAATTTTCAGAAATCCTTTTAAAAATAAGAGCATAAAAATCAACAAAAATCATTTTTTGATTAATGTGTTTTTAATAAGAAAACTGGATTTATTCTTATCCATACCCCGTAAAAACCATTAGATAAATTTAAAATATATATATATATATATAAATTTCATAAAAATTATTCATTAATAGTTATTAATTTAATTTCTTAATATAAAAATACATTCTATGCATAAAAACTATTTTTCTGATAAATATCTCTTTTTTACTTTCAAATGCTTATGTCAACTAATAACAAATGAATTCATTCTATGAATGTGTATATTATACTTTTTATAATTTATTTATTCTATTTCATACCCTTAAATCCAGAAACTAGGTGATAACGTTTTCATTGAAATATAATAAGTCAATAGAATAAGGTTTCTCATTTAAACTCAATATTTCATGTAAAGAAAGTTAACAAATACTTCAAGTTTATTTCAAAGTAAATACATATAAAATAGTATGGTGTTATAGTGCTCACAGGTAGAATAATAAGGCATAATTTTACAGTTAAGGATTCCTTAATGTAATTACACTAGAATTCAGTTTCATACTTCAATGTGGGTGTTTAAATGATCGCATGATGCTTCTGTGGATTTAGGAATCATAATCGGTTATTGAGATAGCATGTTATTGGTTGTGGCCATGATTTTTTTGAACAGGGTAGTTTAGGTATGAATGATGTTTTCTTCTGTATTTGGTTGAATTGTGATGGAAATTTCACTGATCATGTTGATCGATCATCAGAAATGTGTTTTGATAATCGATTTTGTTGGTGGGGAGCATATAGCTTGAAATCGGTCCTTTAGAGCATAGACTTATGGTGGTGAGTATCATAAGACTTAGGATGAATCAATTGATAACAATTTCATTTCTTAGGATAAAAGGATGTGGGGAAAACACTATCTTGATGTTTTTGTGAGAGTTTTATCATGATTTCTAATGAATAGTGTGCCTTGTGTTTAAAGTTTCATAATAGAAGCTCAATTAGAATTCTAGGATAGAACGTGGAGAGTTGATCAAGAATTGAAAACTAGGATAGGTTGGTTTTATTAGTTGAAATGATGTCAAGGCTTTATGGGAATGATAAGTGCTATGGTAGGGAGGTTTTAAAGATGTGTGATTTTTTGATAGTTAATTTCAGGGGAAATTTTAATTTTTAGCTCTTGAGAAAGGGTAGTTTTTAGAATCATGATTTGGACCCAGATTTAGAGAGTTTTAAAATATCAAGGATATGTTTTTAGATGAGTATTGAGGTCTAGAATGTGTTTCACGTGCTTGGGTGAACATCAAAGAAAGGTCAAGAGCCTTATTGAAATTATTCTATTGCATTTGGTCATGTCAAGACCAACTAAATTAAAGACATCGAACAATGTAACATAGAGAAATACACTATGAAGGCGTATTCTATAGTCTATGTCCTATTCTAGGTGTTGTTTTCATATAAGTGTCATGGATCATGGGAGGTCACACCCTGAAGACCAAGAGGGCCTTGGATGATGCCTCTACCTAAAATCTGATCATGTTGCGACCCTTATGGTCGCATGAGAACCAAGTCATGGATCTATTTTTAAGATAGGGCAAGACCCATTATTTTAAGGTTTTCCCCTCAAGGTTTTTTGGAAAATGAATGTGTATGGGGGTATTCGGCTAGCTCTTACACCTCCAATTCTCCTTTCAATTTCCCTTTCTTAAGAGTGATATTGATGGAATTGTTTGGCCATTAGAAGTTATTTCCTACTTCCCCTGATTTATATTGTAGTTTCCTTTTATAGTAATAATTTTAGGATATTGAAATAGGGGTTTGATGATTATTTCCACCATAGAATGGTTTAAATATTCTTGGATAATGGGGATTTCTTTCATTGTGGCTAGAGGGTGTACTGTAGTGATGATCTCATTCCATTACATGTTGTTTCAATTTATTTATATTACCTGATGAATTTATTTTTGGTTTTTTTGCTAAATTGGATGAAGTTAACTAGTGATTTGGGTAATTTATTTATATATTTTGTGTTTTAGAGGTCTGAATGCATATTGAGAGTATACTGCACCGCATTGCTCAAGATTTTGGAGATCGAATGTTACTTAGTATGATTATAAACATTCCTCCCATTTAAATTAATTTGAATAATTATTTATAAATTTTTATAATTAATTAAGTTGTATGTCTTGGCTTGATTTGGGACCTAGAGTGGATTTTTTATGATTTTTTAGACTTGTATAAGCTTGGTTGATGTTTGTAGAGCTTATTTAAATAGAATAAATCAAGATTTAGGTAGGTAGTCCCTTTTTCATACCCTATCGTTAATTCCTTGATATGTATCATGTAATATGTTCTCTCACCACTATTGATGATCAACCTTTTATTTAAATTATCTAGTTCTTTAGATAAAATTCTTGGAATTGGACAAAGTTATAATAGCCAAAATGGTCTCATTTTCATTGACTTGGTGTTATGGTCAATGATGTAGGAGGAATTGACCATAAAATGTGTAACTTGAGATATATGGACCTTGGGGTTTGAATGAAATAAATCAAATTGAATGAGATTAATCATCCCTAGTGACATCTTCCCTTAATGAAATTCCAGTATAGGACTCTGTTGGGTTATGAACAGTTAGCCTGGGTAGACCATGATGGAATCTATAGATACCTTAAATCATTTGGACTAGTTGACTAGAGAGTGGGGTGAGTGTTCTTTACCCATTTGTATATGGATATCCTAGGTGGGAATGCCCTGGGTTGGACTATGGATAGGTTGGGTTTGTGAGGAACCACCTATGATGACTTGGGAAGTGATATGGCCATCACTATAGGGTGATTCTAGTATGAAATTCCCAATGAGTTCAATAAGGACATGATGTGATCATGGTGTGGTTAAGGGACAAGATACCCTCTAGATGACCGGCTCTAGAACTAGAATTTAGAGCAAGATAAAGGATATCATGTATGGTTTCTTATTTGATATTTGATTTAGGGGCCTTGGTATATGCCTTCTATTCCTATTGACCCTATATAGGGTTAGTGCATCTGATCTAGTGTCATTAATTTGGCTATTACCTTATAAATTGGGAATTAGTGGTGATATTCAAGGTTGTGTTCTTGAGAGGCCAGCCTAGGAAACATGTGTTGGGTTTGGGCAAGTGGCCAACCTGTGTAGTCTGACATGCAGTTATAGGGTGATCCATATCCATGGGTACACATGATGTAAATTTTATTTATATGAATATGATACATCTATATATCTAGGTTGGAATACCCTGGGTAGATGATATGATTGTTTTGGGGGAATATGTTCCCCTATGTATATGTAATTTATATGAAATATATGTATAGTTATGTGATTTATGGGAAATTAGGGTCTAGGCACTGGGGTTGGATACAACCACCAAGTATTGGAGGCATGTTCATGGTTATAAGTAGGAGATATAACACCCCATGTGTATTCTTATATAGTTATATGGGTTGGTATATATACCCAAATTAGATTCTGACGGTTTTGGGGATGGGTATATTTCCCATATGTGGGTTATTGTTATTCTAAGAATGGGTATATTTCCCCCAACTGTATTCTTATGGTTCTAAGGATGAGTATATTTCTCCCATGTGGTTATTGATGTATAGAGACACTCTATAACTGGACAAAGTATGTATGATATTTGGGTGTGGTTTCGGGGAAATATGTGGACCCATAGGTGGTAGATATGCTCAGAGACACTGCAATTGTCTGAAGTATCTATGGTTGATCTTGGGCATCAACTTAGAACCTAATGATTGATAGTGGTTATTTATTTATGTTTCTACACCGATTTTTTTGTTCTGAGTATATTATATGCTTATATAGTATATCTATTGGTAATGTTTGGGACCCCTCTAGTGGTTCCCTATTGAGATTTACTCACACCCTACTTGGGTGTCCATGTCACTTGGGTACTCAAAATGACTTCACTAGTATTAGGTTTAGGTAAAACAGTGGCCCAATTTTGGATAATCAAGTTCGAGAAAATTGAAGGAGATTTGATACCAGGATGATGTGAGTCTCAAAGATAGCAGTATAGACTCTTATATTTTTATTTCCTTTTTTATTGTGTATATGTGATTATCCCAATGGGGGATTATTTTATACACGTTGTGTGATCATGTGTCTATATAAAACCTTTAATTTTTTATTACATGCTTATGGTTTATTTGATATCTGTACTCTGATTATTATTGTGATGGATTTTATTTGGTTATTTACACCATAATTATGATTTTATTTGAGTATATATTCTCCTTGTGGTAAAACATTATACCCTTGTTGTTAATCAATAGCCTATGGCATAAAGGAAGGAATGCCTGAGTTCAACTGGAAACTGTAGATATAGTAATTAGTCAAGTATCCTAGGAAGGGAACATTACATTGATGGATTATGAATTTTACAGAGATTGTTTTGACTGATGATGTCTTCTTCATAATTTTGAGGTGGCTGACCTGGTATTCATGTGGGTTTCACCTCACTTGAGGCACTGCTATATTTGAAGGTATAGTTAGTACAGAAGTTCATGGGGCCATTTGAGGTTGTCAGTAGAGTCAATATTTTGGTGTATTTATTAGAATTTACTCAAGTATACAGTGTTATCAATGACCTATTTCAGTTATATTATCTTTTAATATATCATCCCCACACTTCTTAAGTGATCATCATTGATAACTTCAAGTTGGGTCTGGATGCGTCATTTGAGGAATGACTTGTTTGTATAATGAATTGAAGTGAGAAGACTGTGTTGGAAGAAAGACCCTTTGGAATGTCTAGAGTGGTAGTAAAGGTATATAAAAGAGGATATGTGGGAGTAAGAGTCTAATATATAGGCTCAGTGGCTAGATATTTTCATCAAAGAGGCTTGGTGATTCTTGGTGGGAGACTCAGGGATGAATAAATTTATAGTGAGTAGGTTGTAACACCCTAAACTATTGATGCTTTTTTTAATATAAATTCTACTAAACCTCATGTATTTTGATTAATTATGAATATTTAGTGTGTTGGTGTGGGTTCATGTGTCCATTTTTATAAACTGGATTGTGTGTCAAGATATTTTCCATTTGATAGATGCCACTAACTACCCGATAGACTGGTTCTTAGAGCCAAGTGGTGGTGGTAAAAGGGGTAGTGTGTCTAGGTGGTCCGTTAAGTGGTTTGTTACACTAGAGAAGTTACCTATTATAGTGTTATTGGGAACCAAGTAGGATCCATTTTGTTTTTTTATTTTATTTGATTTGTAAGTGTGATAAAACTGAGGCATTACCTAATTTCTTCTCCAATGGTAGAAGACACGCCCCCTTCCCTCTCCTTGATTTCTTCTCTTCTCATGAGTGGTTCCCCACTGATTGGGCTCGGATTCATCATTTCATCATCACATTGGATACATCATGGGTAATTCTACCCTTAATCTTTATTTCATTCTTTTTTATATTATTATTTTGTCGTGTATTGTTGGTTATTCCAAAATACTAGGGTCTTGTTAGGATTTTTAATTTTGAATGATAGAATATAAATTAGTCAGTGGTTTCTCATGAGTAGGATCATTTTAGGTCCTGGTAGGTTCTCTCTTACCCTAATGTGGGGGTTTTATTAGGTTTACCCATGATCACTCAATTTAGAGGCAGTGTGGATTTACAAAAAAGGACAAAAGTGTAATAGTCATATTTAGAGGATGGAGAAGTTGAAGTTATGCAAGTCTATTAACTAAAAAGAGGGATATATATGATGAAAATATGAGGTATAATTCATCCTATAAATTTGGGATAGAGATTACTACTGTAATCACTATATGGATCCTATTAAAAATATTAGGGTGGATCACTTTTTATCTTAGTTTTAATTAGATTGATAGATATTAATCCTCTTTGGTTTACTTAAATAAACCAGTTATAATGTTCCCCTCATAACCATGTAAAAAAATTTTATTATTATAACTTTTTTTTTAAATTATTGTCTTCTAATAGTATTTTCAATGTGTGTCTAGTGGTTTTGTATTGTGATGTGATGATTTGGGTGTGGTTTCTTCTATGTTTTGGACATCATATCATGGGTTCACATTATAGAACTATTTTTTCACCTAGTATGTTTTTGGGGACATCATATGGTTTTGTGATTGGAATATATTCATGATCCTAAAAAATGGTATCTTATCTCAGTTGGCGTGTTCTTGATATCATACCATGGAAAAGGTGTTTCAAATCTCAATTTAGTATAATCACTCTACCCTCATCTTTATAATAGAATATCGGTAAGTAGTATATGATATCTATTATATATTGAAATGAATTTAGTATGATTCCCTAATTTATATAAGGATGGAATTAGAAGAGGTTAAGGACCAGGTGGATAAGTTTATGCAATGGATTTTGGGCTCTAGAATATGTAGATGGAGGATTACCTACTATAGAGGGACCATGTTCTTTAATTGATGATTACCAATCCATAATTAATAAAAAATGGAAGAATGGGAGATGATTTTAAATAATGTATTGGGTTTAATATAGATATCAGTATCCCAAAATTTGGCTTTTATTATCCTAAAATCAAAGGAATCATTAAAACTTTTCAAGACCCACACTTACATGTATGATAATACCATAATGATAAATAAAGCCTTCCTTATAATGTGACTTTTTAGAATGAGGATATCGAAAATGGTGTTTTTGGTAATCATATTAATTACTTAAATATGATAATAAATTATTTAACTTCATTGAAGGTGAAATTTATATATTTTCTTCTCCTACTATCATTGTTCCTTGAATCTTGATATTTGATGGTCATCATTCTAGGTAACTCAAAAATAATCACCTAGTGTTTTTGGGATTTAGTGAATGAATCATAAATGAGAAGCTTCTTTATAAGGAAATTTATGAAACATATAGAAACACATATAGTTAGTAAGGAAGGTAAAATACATATCACATAAGGGTTATAAGAAATATAATGGATTGAGAAGTATAAATAGGATCATCTCTAGGAATATTGGTCCCAATAAGGCTTCGGGGCCACCTAAAAGCCTTTGGTCCACCTCAAGGCCTTCGGTCCACCACAAGGATTTTGGGCCACCTAAAATTGTGCTTAAATGGACCAGGCATACTCCACAAGGAGCATAATCTAGACGAGGATTCAGAGAGGTCATATTTACCAGAGTAGAAGCTATCGGATGTGGAATAAGGAGAGGGTATGGCATTTCCATTGGGACCAGCCAGTGTATACACAGGAAGCCTATCCGAACAGTCATGCGAAGGTGGAGAGATGATATCACAATGCAGATGCTAGGTAGGAGAAATCTCATGTAGTTATAAACTATATATTTCCTCTAAGAAATATGGGTCATTTAATCTCTAAGCCTACAGACCTCTTAAGGGTTCCCCATTATCCCTTGAAAGGGGGTTATCATAAATTAATAAAACAAGAAGGCCTTCGGACCATTCATGGGGGGGGGAAGAAAGTTCACCCTAAGAAGTAATGTAATGAGAGTAGATTTAACTCTGAAATATATTCTTTTGAAAGTGTATCCATGAATCCTATATTGAGATATAGGAGTTGATTTCTCCTAATTGTTGGTAGTTCACTTGAGTCTTAGGTGATAGAATTTGGATCTTTTTTTCACTCAACATCCAAGAGAGGAATAATGAAGAAATATATTTCCAGAATATTCAACTAGGTACATCTAGAAGATGAAAAATATCTTATGATAGTTGGTATTTTATATGTTTCTATTTAGATAAGTATTAGAAGATTGATCAAATTTAAAGTAGTGAAAAGCATCTTAATATTAAAAAATAACTTAATTTAAATTAGATAGTTAGAGAATTGTTGTTTCCTTAAAATGTTCATGAAAGGGGTAAAGAAAAATTCACATGGATCTATGGTTGTATAAAAATGAGATAAAGATGGAACTCAATACCAATAGGATTATCAAAATTTGTGATTACTTCTAAAAACATAACTTTTGAAAAGTTATGGTGTAAATTTGTAGGCCACCTTAGTGAGAAATGGATAAAAGTCCCAAATGATAAAGGGACGTTGAAGGGTGGAAGAATTAAGTATGGAACATGCAAGGAATTCATTATAGGTAAGTAGTTTAAAGTTTCCATTTAAATTGAAGGTAAGACTCTAATAAACTAGAAGTTTGAGGTAGAGAATATGGATATATCAGGGCTAACTATGGTGTATTCTAAAAGAGGATCACTATATTATATAACTTTTATTGAAAATACTACATGGATATTGTGGGTTTTATTTCTCAAGGAAAAATAAAAAGTATTTATAATCTTCTTCTGATGGTGATTCATGGTGGAAAGGGAGACTGTATTCAAAGTATAATGCTTAGGTTTTGGTAATAGTGGAGAGTAAAGAAGTAGGGAATTCTAAAGGTTCTACAAGTATAAAGGCATATGGTTTGAGAAGACCATACTAGGAAATTTAGAACATAATGAATTCACATAGAGTAGAAATCAAACATTATTTGAAAAATAAAGTTGTATGATAATTCATGATGAATTATCTATGGTGTTTTGGTTAGAAACTATGAATTGTGTGGAATGCATAATCAATCGGATTTTTTCTTCTCTGTCAGGTCAATTGTAACGACCCAAAGTTTTTCAATGGAAATTCTCTTCTTATAAATATGTCATAAAATCACATAATAATGAACTACTAAGTGATAAGTGACCTTTAAACATATGTTCTTCAATTCTGTGTTTGGAATTTTGAAAATCTAACATACACGGCTATGTTCAAAATATTTTTTGGAGTTTAATAAAACAAAAAACAATTGTGAATATTAACATACCCTAATGAATAGTAACATACCCTTATGAATAGTGATGTAACCTAATGAATAGTAACCTCACCTATGATAGTATAAAAATAATATTAAAGTTGGAAGTACAATATACCTATGTATTAGAATGAGTTAATGCATGTTTTAAATCTGGGTTTTGATAATAAATTATGATTTTTATTAAATATTAAAATAATCAAACTTAGAAAATTACTTTTGAAAAATTTACTTCATTTTTGGATTCTACACGTTGAAAAAAATTTAGGGTGAATTTTTGGGATTTTTCTGAAATACCTGAAATTTTGATGAATAGTAGAATCTGATAATTCACAATAAATGCTAAATAATGGATTAATTGAGTCATCGATGGTGGTCTGATGATGTAAGCCCAATTTTTTAGGGGTCACATGATAAAATCATTATTCTTGGTCAAGGAATACTTACTATTCCTTGTCTTGGGAAGAAATAATAAATTAATGAATATAATATTATGAAATCCCTCCTCTCCTCCACTATAATAACCCCCTTCACTCCCTATTCTCTCCACTCCTCTCAAGCTCCAGGACATCCCTAAATTCTACCCAAATATTTCCCCAAGATCCTTCCCCACGTCCAAAAGCTATCAACCTCCTCAAAATACCAAAACCTCTCCCTTTAAGAGGTTCTCAAAGGAAGAAGTCTCACGAGGTAAATTCATCTTCCCAAATTTCTGCTTTTCTTTTAAGTTCTTTTTTTTATTTTCTTTCCTCACCTCCCTTCAACATAATATAATGATAAATCTAGTAACATAAATATACTTTAATTTCTTCATGCTAGTGTTATATTTTATTATCTTCTCCCCTTTCCCCACCCTTTTATTTGAAAGAAATGAAACCACCGTTTCAAATGTGCTAATTTAGCACATTCAAGGACAATGGTTTATCAATTTCTATTATTATCATTAATTATGCTCATGACACCATTTCTGTTATGGTTTAACCAGATTATTATATATGTAATATATCCTATTTTTTTGTTCTGTAATCTTTTGGTACAAATGGAATTAAGTTATAATGAAAAACACATTCCTTGTAATCAAATCCACCAATCTACAAAAACGGTTATCACTATGGTTATATATATATATATAATAATTCGACATCAATATACATAACCTAATAAAAATTAAAACCATGTAATCTCTTGGATATGAACTAAATAATATAATTTCAATTCTGTACAACCACTTTCATCTTTCATAATATCTAAACTTGAATATAAGTGAACCGATCTTTTAAAGACAAGTAAACAAATGAGCCGAACAATGAAATTGAACCTTATAACTAATAAAAAAGTATTTGAATGAACTAAAAAGGTCATAATAAATAAATAACATATATAAGAGGTTCTATAATTATTAATTAACAAGCCTAATTTGTTTATTTAGGTCGTTAATAACAAGTGGAGAATACCACCGGATTCAAGGTAAGGGATCCTCTCCTTTTCCCTCTTAATCAAGATTGTCCTCTATACTATGACTTTATATGTGTACTAGAAAATGATGGGGTATTCTTAATAACCTCCCCCATACTTCTTTCTGGATTTTTAATTGATGAGAAACCCCATTTCTCTCTCATCAATCCCTCTTGGTCACACCCGACACCATGCCGATAAAATCGTAACGAATTCTTCCCTAACCTTCTTTGTTCTTTCGGGTTGCCTTATCTTTCTTTAAAAATGGTGTTACCTTATCTATTTATGTGAGTATTATGAATTCTGGTTAGTTGTAAAATATTATTATATCAAGACCCTTTCATCACATTCTTTCGGAGATTTACATGATTTTGAAATATTCCCTCCTTAGAACTTTCTGATAAGCAAACATGTTTTAAGGGGACTTCCTTAATTTTTACCCAAATTTCAAGTGCACTCTATCCTATGTTTTAAAACACCATTGTATTTATAAAATCCATATTTTTATTATGAAATCCTTCTTGGTTCAATTCTGGTTTTATATAAAAGAATGTCCTCTTTTCTATTTGAAAAGCTCTAGAGTGTTTTCATTAACACCGCACAAAAATGTTTTAATGCTAATGTTTCTAAAATACATTTTTAATATGTTGTCACTTATATTTGACAAAAATTACCATGTTATATGCCTATTTTACCCTATGAATGTTCATGTCTGTTCTAATACTTTATTTTCATGGACACTTTCATGATACACCAATCGGATATGTTTTATATCATGATTGTGGTACCCAATTCTTTCCATGGGTACCCTTATGTTTATGTATGGTTGATTATGTTTGATTGTATATGTGGTAAGGATATTTATATGGAAATAATATTCCTGAAAATTTTGAGATGGGTGCACCCAGATAGCTCTATAATGCATTGGGTAGGGATAAGTCTCATGAGATGCGATGTGAAACGGGATTGCCGGTTAGCCTTGACCCATACTAAAATGGGAAACGGGATTGGAGGTTAGCCTTAGCCCATACTAAAGATGTGATTTATGATTCTCCCACATTTATATGATTCCATTTTTATATGATCTCATGCTTATATTAAATGATTTCATATGTTTCATTCTTTGGATATCATTATGTCCTGCCTCCTAACTCATGTGCTTGAGATGTATCCTTATGTTCATTCCTTTACTAGGCTTTTTAGATCATCCCTTTGATTATGTGTTCCCTAGGGTACCCTGTGCAGATGTAGGAGCTCAAAGAAAATTATAAGCTCTTTATGGAGATTAAATAAAGAATTCTTTTACCCCCATGTTTTATGTTATATGAACCTAGTCTTCCAAGACACTAGACTTAACGATCCTTGGCTTGTACTCTGATGATTAATTATGCTTTAAATAATGAAATGTTATCTGTAAAAGGCTCGGGTTGCTATATCCATAACTTTTAAAAGCTTGTTAGTCCAAAGGGAAAGTGGATTTTAACCACCTCAGAGTCTCCATTGTACTCTTTAGTGTCCAAATTGATTCCAAGGAAAGATAAAAACTATAGGATAAGTCTCAAGTCTGTTCCTTAATTGGTTATGGTGATGTATAATTTAGTTTTTTACTTTGAGATAATAAATCTTAAATTTTGTTCAAAAGAAAAATTGTGATCTTCAATGAATAGATCATATAGAAGGATAAAAACTCAATGAATAATGAATATGATAGAAAAGTATCATCAGTGAATGAAGTTCAATTGAATAGATATCTAGAATATAAAGATGTTCTAAAGAGTTCAGGAAGAATGTCAGCATTGGAAACACCAAACTATCTGAAGGATGTTCTAGAAGATAGTTAAGTTTTGATCATGTTTTAAAGGCCTAAAGTACTATAAAACATAAGGACTATAGAATCTCAAGAAAATACTCTGAAAAATATAGTTTTAGAAGTTTTAATAATATATAGATAATAGCCACAAGGAAAAATGTGCATATCAACTAGAGAGAGGTTCCAAGTGAAAAGTTATGGTAGTGATCTATATTAATTTCTTCTTATAGATGATGGGGTTCCCAAGATCATAGAGGAGGTGAGAAGTTTGAAAGACTCAAATCAGTTGTAGTTATCCATAAGACATGAAATTGATTACCTCCATGTGTATGGAACATGGGAGTTAATAGATAACATACTAGGAAAAATACCTTCAAAATAAATGGGTGTATTGACTAAAGGAAGAAGTGTATGGTAGGTTGAGTTACAAGGTCATTCTAGTCATAAAGATGTTTTAATAAATGAACGGTTTGTATTTTTCAAAGATATTTTCACATGTAATTAAACATATAATTATTCAGATGGTGTTGTGTATAGTTTATATAGAAGGAAATCATATGGAGTAATTTGATGTAAATAAAAAATTCATTCACATGTACTTATATGAGTAAATATACATACAGAATCTAGTGGGTTTTATAGAGCATTAAAACACATACCTTGCAAGAAAGCTCAACCAGAGTGAAAGACCAAACATTCTTCTTTATATAGTAAACACAATATCACTAAAACTATTCCACTTAAAACATTTTAATACCTCATCCTTATAGTAAAGTAAAAAATATATTTTATACATAAAAATATTTAAAAGTTATATTTTAAATTTCAGAATTTAAATATTATAAAAGAGAAATAATTTTTGGATTTTGAATATTTAAATTAGATTAAGGTGTATTTTTTGGGTTATAAAAAGGTTTAATTTCAAAGAATTGTTTACTTTAAGTGTTTTATATTTTCATTTAAATAATTTACTTTTATATTTTTTCCTTGAGATACCCTGAGAGGGGAGGAGTGAATGAGGGTGTCAATTTTTCTTTTGATTTAAAGGATCTTATTCCCACATTGGTAGGAACTCATCAAACCTTCCTAATTAAATTCACTTTCACCAAACACAAAAATACATAAATAAAATGAAACAAAAAAAAATTTACTTGGTTCACCGTTAATTGATAGTCCAAGGGGCATACATTGGTGATATTTCGGTTTTACCAGAATCCACTGTTATTTACTAGTTTTTTTTATTGTAAATTTTACCAACAGTCACTCTATGTTATTCATATTACCTTTATAAGATCTTAGGGATTAGTGAACCAACTCACTCAAATAACTTCTATTTAATACTTATTTATCACTAATTTCGATTAATTTTTCCTTATTTTAATTACATGAAGGTTTCTTCCTCATTATTAAGAATTTATTGAATCAATTACATCAGAAAACATGAATTTTATGTTCTAGTAAAATCTTTGATCACCAAAAAAATAACCATAAAATGTCCATGTAAAAAATCATGCATGAAACTTATTTTCATGTAAGTATTACAATGTACACTATTCACTACATTAATTCTATTATGTAAGTCCCCTGTGTGACTCATTTATCCTAAATTAACCATGAGAGTTATTTTGTGTGACTCAATCATGAGCCTTTTTCCATGTGAATGCTTTTCCAAAGTCTTTCTGCATAACTACTCCATGTGAGGCCTTTCACATGATTGATACACGTGATAGATTTAATATGACTCTTCCCCCTTTAAATATTTTGTGTGTCTCATCCTACATGGATCCACTATATGACCTTTTCCCAAAAATTGTATCAATGAATATCTTATCCATATCTCCTTAATCATCTTAAGCTACACTAATAATTTGAATAGTGGATTATTTATATTTATATAAACCAATAATAAAGTAAAAATCCTTGAGATTATTATTTTACCCTTTTCTAAAAAACTCACCATATAAAGGGATGCATAGTCTTCTTAAACACATAACCTTACGATCACATAATAACAGCTCTCGCAGTTCACGTAACAAATCTACATTGTGACTACATTACTTTATCACACATAGTCTTTGTGATACCTTTGAAAAGTCCTTATCACATAATTCTTTCTTGATTATGTCTCTACATGACTATCTCCAATCAACTTCTCCACCTTACAACTATGTGATTTGTTAGATCTCACGTGGTCTCTCAGACTTCATCCCATGAACCATTTAAGCTTATAAGGTCTACCAAAAAATCCCTTGCAATTGTGAAAATCACTAAACACCATGTGACTCTTTTTTAGTAAACCTAATTCTCTTGCAACTGCATGATGCTTAATGAATCCACTATCATGTAATCCATTTAAAAGGTCTCTTAAAATTACCACCTCAAAGCCTCTAATGAAACTATCCTCACATGGTTAGTTTGATTATTTTAGGCTTACATGGTCTGCATGATCCTCTATTTCTTATGTGGTCTATATAACCATATCCTCCTAATTATTCTGAGCATATATAGTTTTCATGACTCACAAGTAATCACATAGTAATTCTTCATTTACCTCAGTTTTTCATGCCCAAAAATTTGAAAAAAACTAGAAAATATTGCCTTCGATTCCACATTCATGACTTAACTTATTTAATAAAAACATCCCCCTATGAAACCAAACTCTTTGATAACTCCATAAAAAAATTTAAAACAAACACAACATCAATATTCAACCCCAGATAACCTTAGTTCCATCATTCACCCCATTTGGGTTTGATTTAAAATCCAAAGCGAAATTGAATTTTTCATGTAATCTAGATGAAAAAATAATATCTCATTTCTAACTCTAAGTCTAAGTGATTAGTTCTTAGTGTAGAAAATAAGAATTCATGAGATAATTACCTACCTAATTTTTTTCCTCATGTTAGAACACCCCTATCGTAATACTCAATCTACCTTGTATAAGAAGGTCTCCCATTCCACATGGATCGCATCTCCCCCAAAATTTAATTCCAAAAACTCCTTATGAATATTTGAGAACTCTCATTGATAGGAAAAAAATATGTCACATTGAATCACATATAATTTCATAGATTTACAATACCCCTTTGAAAATAAACCCAAATAGAAAGAACCTACCAATCACAAAAAAAATCATGTAATGAAATATATACAATGGAGAGAGGGGGGTAATATGAACCTCCTCAAGATGAGGGAGGTGGTTGAACACTATGGTTCAACCGATGTTTCTCAAAAACTATATAAGTTAAAAACTTTTTCATGATATCTTACACTTGTTCACTTGTCCTAATATTCACTAATGTGACCATTATTTTCTCTGTCTTATATTTATTAACGTGATACTTGAACTCGGTTTTCTTGGTATTGGAGTGTTGTAATTATTTTTTCATGAGATCAGTTTTAACATTTTTATCATAGAAAATTAGCATTAGTTTCTTCACCTCTTCACTAATATTCATCATCTGTAGTGCCATCCACAAATTCTAAGTTCATGTCTTAATAAGAGAGATATATTCTATCACTTTCATACATAGTGCTGTGCTCTCTTTATTATTTCTCAACCATCCTGCAAATTTCTTACCAACAAAGAAAGTATATGTAACAGCCCAAGATTTTATGGAAAATATTCTTTTTTATTTTACTAATGTCTTGTGTTATACGCTACACCAAAAGGAGCTTGCATAACACGCATCCTTGACTTGCCTTGCATTACACGCAATCGCAACCTTCCTCGATAGCGTGTGTGGTACGTAATCCTGAGTTTCACGAAACAATGATATGCTATTAAAATATTATTAAAACTAGCCGTTATGAATAGTAATAACCACTTTTTAAAATTCTGTAAATCTTATATTTCAAAATGAACTTCATTTTTGGATTCGGAGTATCGAATTTAGCCTAAGGTGAAATTTTGGTACATTTCGGATAACTTTCATATTCTGATGAATAGTGAAAATTACTAAATTATAATTAAAAAACAACTTTTTTAATCGAAATAATTAATAGTGATAAATTATTAATTTGAGTAGTTTTAAAGTATATTTAGAATATATTTTTACAATTTAATACAATGTTGGTCATTGGATGTAATTTCACATTTAAACTAGACATAAACAAGTGTCAATCTTTTGATAGATATTGTTTCTTAAAAACACGCTATTTGTTTTAACAGCGGGATTTAATTATAAAATTAATTAATGCAACTTTTATGTTATGAATTTGGTAAAATAGACTTCATTTTTGAATTCGGAATATGAAATATAGCTTGGGATGAAATTTTGGCATTGTTCTGAAAAACATCAATTTTTGATGAATAGTGAAACTACTAAGTGGTAGGTTAAAAACTGAATTTTGCATAAAACTTAATTTTACCGCTTCTGTGAATGGAATTTCGAAAATCCGAGAGACACGGTTAATATCAAGGACTAAAATGTGATTCAATGAGATGAAAATAATTTTTTGGTGAATAGTAACTTTTTACTTTTTTTACCACGGTAAATAGTAAATAGGGTAACTAAGGGTAAATATGATATTAATATTACCCTAACACATGTCCTAATTCTATTGGACAAGTGTAATTCGACCAAAAACAAACTTAGGAATAAAATATGACCATTTAGGCCCACTTGGATTAGATTAGGACATTTATTATTAATTTATTTAAAGAAGGGTTAAAATAGTTAAAATCAACGTTTAATAAGTAAATCATTTTTAATATGGGGTTATACATAAGATAAATTCGACTATAAATATTCATTAGAAAGCTAAAAAGATTTCCTACATGATGGTATTTTATTTGTAATTTTTAGACATCAAATAATATAATTTATTTATGACACAAAGATGATGCAGTAATTATCTTATTTATGAAATATTGACATAATTGATAATATAAATACCAAAATAAATGTAATTTAAGACTTTTTATGAATTCCACTAATTTTCTAGGTTACTATGATATATTATTGTTGATTTAATCAACTTGGTTCGAACATATAATTCTGTTATGACTTTCAAAAAAATCATATATCAAATAGTGTCAAAATTGACACAAAAGAGTTTTTAAATCAAATATTATATTATTAATTGTTATTTTATTCCTAAAAATCTAAGGTTCGGCCAAATGACTTAGCTAAGGATATATGTATTAATAATATACAATTTGGGGTTCGTTTGGCATGTTATAGTAAGTGTATTAACCATATAGTGAAAGAAAACAAAAAGACACGGTAAAAGTTAAATTATTTAACTTAGAGTTAAATCTAATTGATAAGGTTACAATAAGAACCTAAACTTGTCTAAATCTTATTGGTTGATAGGATTTCGACCCATCCCCACTTTAGCTTCGAAATAAGACCCTTTGGAACCATTATAAACCGATTTTGACTTTAATATAAAATAATAGTTTGAGATATTCCTAAGGTGCCCCTCTCCTCCCCTATAAAAGGACACCCCCTCCCCCTCCTCCTCACACAAATTGGAGCACTCAAGCTCGGCCAACCCCTGCCAATTTCTCCTCTCCACTTCCCTAGCAACATCCTAGAGGTTCTGGTCTTCCTCAAAGTTCAATTTTAGTGCCCTAAGAGGAGGTCTCAAAGAGGCACTTCAAAGAAGAGGTAATTACCGTTACCAATTCTTTCATCTTTATTTCTTCTTACACTTCTTCTTCTTAGGTTGTTTCATTATGAAGTAATAACATCAGTATCACTCATATACTGATATGTTATTATAAGTATAAAACAACCCTATTTCACCATCTATCCATCCTACGGAAAAAGAAATCACCGCGCGTGCGTACGTACGGAATACCGTCTCCACGCCGTGGTGAAATCTATTTTCCACCACCACCTTACATGGATGGGTATAATGGTGTAAAGAATAACTATACATAGTTATTACAACATCATATTTATTCTTATATATTGTATAATCCACTCCAATTCAATTCAATATTTATAGAAATGATATCATCGCTCGTGCGTACGTACGGAATACCGTCTCCACGACGCGATGAGATTCATTCTCCATGTTAACCATTTAAGAATGATTATAATGTATATATAAGAAATAATAATGAAATATATGACATTATAAAGCTACTGGATTTATGTATATATATACATATGTATGTCATCTACTTACTTCCATTTCAAGACAATAAGGAAAGGAAAACAGCGTTCATGCGTACGTACGGACTACCGTCTCCATGAACGGTGTTTTTCATTTTATTTATCTACCTATTATATATATATATATACTGAATATATATGATATATAAATCATATATTATATTCTGGAAGTAAGTAAATCATGATATAAGTAATAATGATGTCAAGAACAACAAGTCAAAACACCTACGATAAATGAAACGATTTTACCCAAAACGCTTCTTTAACATGGAATTTACAAAAGAACGGGTAATATAATGTCATAAGTGAACCATATATGATATCATAACAATGAATATTATTCTTTAATAAGTCAATAACATGATTTAAATCATTATACAGGAGGTTCAGACACTTACAAAGCAAGTCGGACCTAAGGTAAGGGAAATATCACAATCTCATTTTTATCCGAGATTGTTTATTCGTAAGTATTTACTAGGGTGTATTTTATCATCCACATCCATGTTTACTCAATATCTAATATTATTTCCATCCACCTAAAATTGTTTAAATCCATTTTTACCCTTCGTTGAGTTTTTAGTAATACGTATGAAAGGAATCTTTTGTCGTTTTTCGTACGAGGTACTTTTTGACTTTTCCGACAAAAGTACGAAGAATGTTTTTTTAACTTATACGGCACGAACGGATTTATACTGTTTTATAAAGCCTTATTTTAATGAAGCTTCCTCTAAAATATTTCATGACTATTTTCAATAAAATCTCTTTCTTTTAAAATTGAATGATGTTTTGTGAAAAGAAATTGATTTTGAAGAAGAAAGGATATTTTCCTCAAGAATTCAATTCAAGTGTTTTATCAAAATTATTTTCCATCTAAGATAATAAAGGGTTCTGTTTCTATCCATATTTTTACATTGATTTGACTATGTTGTGATGGAATTATGTTTATGAATTCCTTTATCTTATATGAATTGATTTATGATGTCATGATGTTTCAAGAATGCCATTTTTGTTACATGTGTTATGCGATGATGTATGTGTTATGATTATGTGGCACACATTAGAAAGGATTCATTATAAGATGGGTGGGACCTATATCTCCCTCCAATGCATTGGGTAATGATTTTATATCTCATGAGATAGACATGGCTGGAACGGAAGGTTATTTCGGTTCAGTGATACAGGACTGAAACGAGGAGTGAACTCGGTTCAGAAAGGGACTTTGTCCACTAAGATAGTCTTGGCAATGAGTCATGACTAACAAGAAATGATTTTCCATGATTATGTGTGCATGCCACAAAGTTTCAAGTTTTATGTTATGATTATGGGGATCTCATTTTCACTTCTATGATTTATCCCATGTTATGATATTATGAGCTCTTTTGCAGGTTAAGATTTCCAAAAAAGCTATGTTCTTTTGTATATGATGTGATTGATATTTCTTTTGTTTACCCTTACTGAGCATTTGAGCTCACCCTTTTATGTTTTCTTTTCCCCAGGATATAAAGAAAGGTTTATAGGTAAAAAAAAGGGAAGATCTTTATGGGAGATATTGAAGATCTTTCACCACGATTAGAAGATTACGTTCCGAGTTTCCAAAGACACTAAACTATTACGATCCTTGTGTGTGTGTTTTTGTTATGTACTAAGTATTCCGCAAAAGTAATGTAATGTCCATGTACGATAAGCTTCGGGTCTCTACAGTTGGTATCAGAGGAAAGGTTTAGTCAACCTTTGGAAACTAGGATGCGAAAACGTTAGTGAGATCCCTAGAGATATTTCTAAGGTATGTCTAGGGATGTCCCTAGGGATAAGTATACGTATAGGTTATAGTAATAGAATTACGCTAACGATCATAGAATTAAACTTAAGATGTTGGATATTGAAGGTACTCCCCCTTTATTATGTTGTTTTCCCTATCATGATTTTTTCCTCTCACACTATTCTTTTTGGGTTTTAGACGATGGCTGGAACCCGAAGGAACCGTGTTGATCAATGCAATGGACAATGCAATGATTGCCCTCCTGAACAAACAAATGTTATGGGAGATGGAGTGCAAAATCTTATTGCTATACTTACACAAGCTATGAATCATTCTGGACTTCCAAATGAGAAGAGAAGGGAACAATATTCTATTGAGTCCTTCATGAGGCAACGTCCACCTTCTTTCAGTGGGTCTTCTGATCCACTTGTGGCTGAACAATGGATCAGTACTACTGAAAAGATATTTTCAGTTCTTCAATGTTCTGATCATGATAAAGTCATCTTAGCAGTATATCGTTTGGAAGGTGAAGCTGATCAATGGTGGAATCTTATCAAGAATACGAGGCCAAGAGATGAAATTGAGTCCATGGAATGGGACGAGTTCAAGAACTTGTTTTTCAGTAAGTACTTCCCTCGTATTCTTCGAAAAAAGATGGAGAAAGAGTTTCTTGAACTGAAGCAAAGGGACGATGAATCTGTTGGTACCTATGAAGCAAATTTTACAAGACTTGCAAGGTATGCTTCTGGAATTATCATCCAACCTGAAAGTAAAGTTGATCGATTTTTCAGTGGCTTAAAACCAAGTCTTCGAAGGGCATTAGCTATAAGAGACTTCAGTAGCTATGAAGAAATTGTGCGTTGTGCTATCAAGGTAGAAATGGAAGTTGGTGTTACATATCCATCTCATGGTTTTGACAAGAAACGAAAGATGGAGTTCAAGGAGAAATCTCAGAATAATGGTGAAAAGAAGATGAATGTTTCCTTATGCACAAAGTGTGGAAAAAAGCATGGTGGAGATTGTCTTAAAGGGACTAGAAAATGTTTTAAGTGTGGAAAAGAAGGTCATCGAGCAGCTGAGTGTCGAAGTAATGGGAAAAGTGTTTCTAATGATGTGAATAAAGCAAACACTGTAGAGAACGCACCGCCAACACTTCAATGCTTCAAGTGCAAGGAAATGGGGCATTATGCTAATAATTGCCCTAATCCAAGGGTTAGTGATGATCAACATGAGCAACCACTGAAGGCAAAGGACAAAGGGAAATCACATGCGATCACTATTGGCAATGTTGAATATGACAACGATGTGGTGGAATGATTAAGTGTTTATGTAATGGGATAATGTTGTATCATTGAGTATTGCAATATTTATTGATGTGGTATTCAAAGTGATTGAGATATTTTTTGGAAATAAGATGATATGCGCATAATGAAGACGAGAAAATGAAATGTTTAATAGTATTCATGAGCTCATGATTGATATAAGGACTAAGTGATATCATGGTTTGAGTATATAGAATTTTGAGGATTTTGGTATGTGGAAAGTGTTAACTTTTAACTGCACTCATGTTTTCACTAAGGTATTCAAGAGAATACACGATTAAGGACTTTGAATGTTTGGAATGTGACCAACAAGACATATCTTATGATATGTGGGGATCAACGACAGTATTAAATCTCTGGTAATCGATGTCACTATATTATGAGAGTGGACTGCAGTATTATGTATAAGCCTAAAGATTAGACTGGATTATGTTGGACATAAGTTAGTATTGTTTAAGGATAGAAGATTTTCGATATTATTGATGGGATGTTATAGTAACGTAGTTTTAGAAAAAGGACAACCTGCAGGACCGGCGACAGCCCATCGCTTCGGACAAGGCTGTAGGAATCGAACCCACAACCGAAGTGCGACTGGCCTTTATCGCCTACCACTGGCCTACAGGAAGTCCCTGTTTAGTAGAAACTAGTTTTATTATATTAAGCAGTATGATATATGAAGTATAAGTCCATTTTAGAAACCATATGTGATTAATCTCACTATAGATCGACTTATGTATATAATTTTTACTAACCTTTTGTTTGAGACAGATGGAATGACTCGTCATTCTATCACATGATCTGCTAACACTTCACGAATAACAAATTCAACTTCATTTATTTAAGAGATGAAGTAGAAATTGTTCAAGTCACAAACAAAAGTGAGATTGTACCAAAATAAAGTAAGTATTTATTCTAATCAAATTTTCAACTTTAGGGAAATGATCTTGAAAACCAAAAAAATGTTGTCCTAGTGATCTTATACCTGATGAATCAGATGGTACCTTATATCATCACAAATCTATGGATTTGTGATTACTGGCTTTTCCATAGCCATGTTCTCTACCACTCTTCATCAGAACATGATGGTTAGATTTCTCTTCCATATCCATATTTTCACCTATGTGGAAACCCAGTGATTAGTTTATTTGGGTAATCGTTACATTTCATACTTTAGTTTTTAAAGCCAAGTTTTGGTATTCCCTTTTACGATGTGGGATTCTATTAAAGAAACTTTCGAATAGTAAACCATTTATAACCCCGACAAATTTCGAGGGCGAAATTCATTTTAAGGGGGGTAGAATGTAACAGCCCAAGATTTTATGAAAAATATTCTTTTTTATTTTACTAATGTCTTGTGTTATACGCTACACCAAAAGGAGCTTGCATAACACGCATCCTTGACTTTCCTTGCATTACACGCAATCGCAACCTTCCTCGATAGCGTGTGTGGTACGTAATCCTGAGTTTCACGAAACAATGATATGCTATTAAAATATTATTAAAACTAGCCGTTATGAATAGTAATAACCACTTTTTAAAATTCTGTAAATATTATATTTCAAAATGAACTTCATTTTTGGATTCGGAGTATCGAATTTAGCCTAAGGTGAAATTTTGGTACATTTCGGATAACTTTCATATTCTGATGAATAGTGAAAATTACTAAATTATAATTAAAAAACAACTTTTTTAATCGAAATAATTAATAGTGATAAATTATTAATTTGAGTAGTTTTAAAGTATATTTAGAATATATTTTTACAATTTAATACAATGTTGGTCATTGGATGTAATTTCACATTTAAACTAGACATAAACAAGTGTCAATCTTTTGATAGATATTGTTTCTTAAAAACACGCTATTTGTTTTAACAGCGGGATTTAATTATAAAATTAATTAATGCAACTTTTATGTTATGAATTTGGTAAAATAGACTTCATTTTTGAATTCGGAATATGAAATATAGCTTGGGATGAAATTTTGTCATTGTTCTGAAAAACATCAATTTTTTATGAATAGTGAAACTACTAAGTGGTAGGTTAAAAACTGAATTTTGCATAAAACATAATTTTACCGCTTCTGTGAATGGAATTTCGAAAATCCGAGAGACACGGTTAATATCAAGGACTAAAATGTGATTCAATGAGATGAAAATAATTTTTTGGTGAATAGTAACTTTTTACTTTTTTTTACCACGGTAAATAGTAAATAGGGTAACTAAGGGTAAATATGATATTAATATTACCCTAACACATGTCCTAATTCTATTGGACAAGTGTAATTCGACCAAAAACAAACTTAGGAATAAAATATGACCATTTAGGCCCACTTGGATTAGATTAGGACATTTATTATTAATTTATTTAAAGAAGGGTTAAAATAGTTAAAATCAAAGTTTAATAAGTAAATCATTTTTAATATGGGGTTATACATAAGATAAATTCGACTATAAATATTCATTAGAAAGATAAAAATATTTCCTACATGATGGTATTTTATTTGTAATTTTTAGACATCAAATAATATAATTTATTTATGACACAAAGATGATGCAGTAATTATCTTATTTATGAAATATTGACATAATTGATAATATAAATACCAAAATAAATGTAATTTAAGACTTTTTATGAATTCCACTAATTTTCTAGGTTACTATGATATATTATTTTTGATTTAATCAACTTGGTTCGAACATATAATTCTGTTATGACTTTCAAAAAAATCATATATCAAATAGTGTCAAAATTGACACAAAAGAGTTTTTAAATCAAATATTATATTATTAATTGTTATTTTATTCCTAAAAATCTAAGGTTCGGCCAAATGACTTAGATAAGGATATATGTATTAATAATATACAATTTGGGGTTTGTTTGGCATGTTATAGTAAGTGTATTAACCATATAGTGAAAGAAAACAAAAAGACACGATAAAAGTTAAATTATTTAACTTAGAGTTAAATCTAATTGATAAGGTTAAAATAAGAACCTAAACTTGTCTAAATATTATTGGTTGATAGGATTTCGACCCATCCCCACTTTAGCTTCGAAATAAGACCCTTTGGAACCATTATAAACCGATTTTGACTTTAATATAAAATAATATTTTGAGATATTCCTAAGGTGCCCCTCTCCTCCCCTATAAAAGGACACCTCCTCCCCCTCCTCCTCACACCAATTTGAGCACTCAAGCTCGGCCAACCCCTGCCAATTTCTCCTCTCCACTTCCCTAGAAACATCCTAGAGGTTCTGGTCTTCCTCAAAGTTCAATTTTAGTGCCCTAAGAGGAGGTCTCAAAGAGGCACTTCAAAGAAGAGGTAATTACCGTTACCAATTCTTTCATCTTTATTTCTTCTTCCACTTCTTCTTCTTAGGTTGTTTCATTATGAAGTAATAACATCAGTATCACTCATATACTGATATGTTATTATAAGTATGAAACAACCCTATTTCACCATCTATCCATCCTACGGAAAAAGAAATCACCGCGCGTGCGTACGTACGGAATACCGTCTCCACGCCGTGGTGTAATCTATTTTCCACCACCACCTTACATGGATGGGTATAATGGTGTAAAGAATAACTATACATAGTTATTACAACATCATATTGATTCTGATATATTGTATAATCCACTCCAATTCAATTCAATATTTATAGAAATGATATCATCGCTCGTGCGTACGTACGGAATACCGTCTCCACGACGCGATGAGATTCATTCTCTATGTTAACCATTTAAGAATGATTATAATGTATATATAAGAAATAATAATGAAATATATGACATTATAAAGCTAATGGATTTATGTATATATATACATATGTATGTCATCTACTTACTTCCATTTCAAGACAATAAGGAAAGGAAAACAGCGTTCATGCGTACGTACGGACTACCGTCTCCATGAACGGTGTTTTTCATTTTATTTATCTACCTATTATATATATATATATATACTGAATATATATGATATATAAATTATATTTTATATTCTGGAAGTAAGTAAATCATGATATAAGTAATAATGATGTCAAGAACAACAAGTCAAAACACCTACGATAAATGAAACGATTTTACCCAAAACGCTTCTTTAACATGGAATTTACAAAAGAACGGGTAATATAATGTCATAAGTGAACCATATATGATATCATAACAATGAATATTATTCTTTAATAAGTCAATAACATGATTTAAATCATTATACATGAGGTTCGGACACTTACAAAGCAAGTCGGACCTAAGGTAAGGGAAATATCACAATCTCATTTTTATCCGAGATTGTTTATTCGTAAGTATTTACTGGGGTGTATTTTATCATCCACATCCATGTTTACTCAATATGTAATATTATTTCCATCCACCTAAAATTGTTTAAATCCATTTTTACCCTTCGGTGAGTTTTTAGTAATTCATATGAAAGGAATCTTTTGTCGTTTTTCGTACGAGGTACTTTTTGACTTTTCCGACAAAAGTACGAAGAATGTTTTTTTTAACTTATACGGCACGAACGGATTTCTACTGTTTTATAAAGCCTTATTTTAATGAAGCTTCCTCTAAAAGATTTCATGACTATTTTCAATAAAATCTCTTTCTTTTAAAATTGAATGATGTTTTGTGAAAAGAAATTGATTTTGAAGAATAAAGGATATTTTCCTCAAAAATTCAATTCAAGTGTTTTATCAAAATTATTTTCCATCTAAGATAATAAAGGGTTCTGTTTCTATCCATATTTTTACATTGATTTGACTATGTTGTGATGGAATTATGTTTATGAATTCATTTATCTTATATGAATTGATTTATGATGTCATGATGTTTCAAGAATGCCATTTTTGTTACATGTGTTATGCGATGATGTATGTGTTATGATTATGTGGCACACATAAGAAAGGATTCATTATAAGATGGGTGGGACCTATATCTCCCTCCAATGCATTGGGTAATGATTTTATATCTCATGAGATAGACATGGCTGGAACGGAAGGTTATTTCGGTTCAGTGATACAGGACTGAAACGAGGAGTGAACTCGGTTCAGAAAGGGACTTTGTCCACTAAGATAGTCTTGGCAATGAGTCATGACTAACAAGAAATGATTTTCCATGATTATGTGTGCATGCCACAAAGTTTCAAGTTTTATGTTATGATTATGGGGATCTCATTTTCACTTCTATGATTTATCCCATGTTATGATATTATGAGCTCTTTTGCAGGTTAAGATTTCCAAAAAAGCTATGTTCTTTTGTATATGATGTGATTGATATTTCTTTTGTTTACCCTTACTGAGCATTTGAGCTCACCCTTTTATGTTTTCTTTTCCCCAGGATATAAAGAAAGGTTTATAGGTAAAAAAAAGGGAAGATCTTTATGGGAGATATTGAAGATCTTTCACCACGATTAGAAGATTACGTTCCGAGTTTCCAAAGACACTAAACTATTACGATCCTTGTGTGTGTGTTTTTGTTATGTACTAAGTATTCCGCAAAAGTAATGTAATGTCCATGTACGATAAGCTTCGGGTCTCTACAGTATAACCACTCATGGACTTTCAATCTATCACGTCACCAACCCCGTCAACATCAAAAAATTCTAAAAATTTATGATCTTTCCCTATATAAAATAGAAATACAAAATTGAGATTATATTGGATGTACATCATGATGCATTTACCTACTGCATGATTCTCATCCTTTAGGTTACACTAGAAATGATCTATTAAACATATTTCAAAGACATGTATTTCCCATCTTCTTACTTCCCAATCTTTGTTCAGACTATTATCAGAGTTGAAATAGGTTTTGGAATAATGCATGTCGAAATTATTTAATAGTTATCTTTTATAATTTTCCTCATATATGAATGTGTATTCCCTATTTTTTATTACTTATAGCACTAGAAATTATGTGAGTTCACAAATTATGGAAATTTCAAATTCATATTTCATGTGACTAGAAAAATCTTCCACTGATTTCTAGTTGATTCTAAAAAGGATGATATTATACACATACATAAGCATCATAATCTAGTCTTAATTGGATATATTTACATAGATATTATGTTTGAAACTCCCCCTTTTGAATTATAACTTCTTTAAATAGGAATATAACCAATAATAGCATACTTTTGGTGCCTGCTTTATACCATATAGAGACTTATTCAATCTTTAAAACTGTATTTATTCATTTCCATTAAAAATTATCATTATCCCTTTATTTCATAATTTCCTATATGAGTTCTCACCAGCTATTCAATGTAAACTTATTCTTCAAAAAAATTCAAATGAAATCCAGATGATAAAATTTGTAACCTCTTTTAATTTTCGTAGCTAAAAAGAGAATTATTGACTCAAATTGGGTTACTGTAGAAAATATTTATTCCAGATTAACTCCATTGATCTGTGAATATACTTTAAAAATAACTTTTCTTTATTTCTAATTAAATTTCCATTCTCATTGAGTTTTTTATTTAATGTATACTTTTCTCTAATCACATTGTGATTTTCTAGCCTTTTAATAAGCTCCCAACTTTAGTTTTTATCAATATGATCAAATTATTCATTCATGACCTTGAACCATGATTTATATTTCATCACTTTTTCAAATGATTTTGGTTCTAATATTAAAATAAAATACGCCTGATCAATATTTCTTATTATCCCTGTCTCTATTGGTCTGTATCTATCTCTAATTATATTGTATAGATCTACCTATTTTATCATGTTTCTTATCTAAATTTCATATTTTTCTTCTTCAGAAATGACATCCTATTTTTATTTGACCTCAATGTCTCCATCATCCACACAAAAAAATTTAACTTATAGAGTCACACTAACTACATTTTCCTCTTTTTCTTCTTGAAAAACATCAACATTTGTGCCACTATATTTCTTCACATCTTTATCTTCAATGGATTTGACATCATTATTCTCCAAAATTGAACCTATAATGTATTTGTAGTATTTTGAGGCCTTACACATTATTTAGTATCCTATAAGTACGCCTTCATCTACAACATCACCATACTTTCCCTGATTTTCTATTTGTTTCAAATGTGGCACTCACTTCCAAATACACTAAAGTGTTTCAATCAGGATTTCCTTCCATATCACATTTTTTATAAGGTCCTCTGTTAACTAAGTCTTATAAATTCTCATTTATGAGTGTAAAACCCAAAATTTTCTACCTCTTTCCAATAGTGTGGATAAATTACACCTCCAATGAGTAACATTTTTTACATATTTTATACTATCTGATTTCCTCATTCAACCACTTCATTTTATTATAGAGTTATTGTGGATGAAACTTCATACTTTATACCATTTTTTCAATAAAATTCTTAAATTAAATGGATATTTATTCTATTCCATTACATGATCCTAGGATCATGATGGTGCAGCTAGTCTCATTTTTAACTCTTCTTAGATTATTTTTTATACATACCATGAATTACCTTTTTCTTTGCATAAATATATCACATTTAATTCTACAATATTCATTGATGAAAAAAATTCTCTATAGTTTCTAGATATATTCCTCAATCCATATACATCAGTATAGACTATATCAAGTGTATCATATTCCCTCTTTTTCTTTTTCTGATAAGAATTTCACACTATTTTTCCTTGTATACATGCATCACAATTCCTCCCATGGGCTATCTTCAAAATTAGTATGTCATCTATAAATCTTATCTTTGATAAGGTTTTCATATTTTTTGGGAATATGTGACCTAAATTTTGATGTAAAAAAGTTTTTTTCTTCATCCACTATAAGGATAAATATATTTCCTTGACTTTCCACCTTGTATATATTATTGTTAGTTTCCATTACTCTCATTGGATAGTTTTCAACTCTACCTTTGATCAAAAACCCTTTCAGGTTAAATTTAAACTCAAGACTAGAGTTATATAGTTGAATCACACTTATAATATTGTTTCATAACCCATCTAAAAGGGGTAATTTGGTCTTATTTATCTCATCACCTTCTAAATGGGTATTATCACTCCCCTTGATATTAAAAACTCTATCATTTCTAAAATTAATGAGTCTTTCAACTTTACCTATCACATTTTTCAATAGATTCCCATTTATTGTCATGTTTGATGAATACCCACTATCAAGGATATGGGTTTTTCTATTCTTTTTATATTTTATAGTTATTTTGATAAGACTGAACTTCTTTATCTTATTATTTTCTCTCTATGAGATTCTATGTGCATTATATACATAAGTCATCCTCTCTTCTTTCTCCTCAACATTGGTGGTGAAATCATACTCCTCATCGTCTTCTGTTGATAGAGAGTATCTATTTTTATAGTTATTTTATTAGGTTGTGTAAAATTCAAATAGCATTGACTGCTTTGGTGGAAATCACCTCTTCTATTTTACCTATAATAATCATTTGTGTTCTTGAAGTAAAAGAAAAAAAAATAATATGCAAGGAATGATTTTCTACTCTTATATGGTGTATATGGTCCCATCCTCCTTTACTAACTTCCATGTGTATCTTCATTCAAGTAGCTTCTTAATTTACCATAATGGAAGATGGTGTAACCAATGTATACATGAAAATAACATTCCATAAGAGGCAATATCTTCTCTTTTTCATTACTCTACAAGTACTTAGCTTTCATATATCGCCTTAGTTTTTTGAATTTTCTTTAGGGATTGTTGATTGTTTTCTACCTTATAAAACCATTTCTTTAGAATAATCATTCATTGAACTTCTGATGACTTGGATTTGATGTCATAATTTATGGCCTTCAACTTTACCTTTTTCAAATATGTCACTATAGCTACCTTTGATGTCTCATTGTTACAATAAATACCACTTTTACAAACAAATATAAGTCTTTATTGATTTAGAATTTTATGGAACCCTTCAGAGCCTTTCTTAACAATTTTTGATCAATTTTCCATCTATAAACCTCCTGAAGTGTAACTTCTTTTTTGAATCACTTTCTTTAAATATTGATTCAAATTTCTTTCTTAATGAAACAAAATATTCTTCAAGGGACTCAAACTTCTTAGCTTTCTCATTTAGGCTAGTATAATGGTCACCAATACACTTAGTTTTTTCATCAATTTTTACTTTAAATCAACAAGTTCTTTTAAATTCACTTTTATAAACAACTATTTATCTTACTCTCCTTAAATACAGTCAATCTCTACTTCAAGAAGATCAATATATTTTAAATATTCTTTTAAAAAAATGCAATTCCTTATATTTTTATTTTTTTAATGGAATGCTATTCAAGATCACCCAAAATATCTACTTTGATATTGAAAACACCTTATGGTTCATTGTCACTTTCCTTTATAAATTCTTATATTTCAATGATATCAATTAGATCATCTTCTATATTTGATTTGAATTCTCTCTTTTCTCCTTCTATAAAATCTTCCTCACTAACTTCTATACTAAAAACACTCTTCCTTTGAAATTTTCGTTCAAATAAACTCCTAGTTTTAGAGAATTTTCTAGAATGAAATTCCCTATAGGATTTCTATATGACTTCTTCTTCACTTTCCTTATTATTAATTCTTTTAGGAAATGTCACCACAATCTATCCAACTTTAGTACACCAAAAGCATGCCAAGGGAATCTTGTACTTGAATATTACCTTTCATCTTTTTAATTTTCTATCCACCATTAATAGAATCTCATATTCTATATGTTATCCATTTTTATATTCATTTACATTTAATTTTTTTATATCCTTGGATTATATTTCCTTATTGGTGAAGGTTGAGGTGGTTTCTGGTCAATTTTCATTTCATATGACATAATACTACATAAAAGGTCATCCATTGATAGTTTGGTCTAATCCCTTTCTTTAATAGATGAAAATTCAATAATTTATTATGGATAAATTTGATGTAATATATTATTAATAATATTGATATAATTTATCTCTTCCCCAAGTCCTTGAATAGATCCAAAAAACTTCAGCGATTCTATTGAAGAATCGATCATCTTTCTTATCTGGACATTGTTTTAATCATCAAAAATATTGTATAGAACTTGAAGAATATTGCCTCTTTCAGTTTTTAATCACATTCATATATATTTTCTTTTTTATCATACAAGTCCTTCACCAAAGTGAATCTCATAACCTTTAAATATATTTGATTTTTCATAGCTCTAGTAATATCATTTTTAAATTTGGCATTTGCGTCTAGTATTTTCCTATCAGAATCACTCAAAGATAGTTCTATCACCTCAATGACCTAAAACATTTAAACTATGTAAAAGAGAACTTTCAACCCAAGATATCTTGAATATGATCTCATTATATTCTTATAAATTTGGTAGTTTCATCCATAAAAAATAGAAACTCCTATAACATTCATTGAATTCTCCATCTCAAAGAATACTTGATAAAATATTTAACACCTAAAACTAAAGAATATGAAACAACTTATTATTCCCTAAGACACCCTAATAGGGTAGGGGTGAATTAGGGTGTCAAATTTTATTTTAATTTAAAGGATCTAGTTGCCATGTTGTTTGGAACTCTTCAAACCTTTCTAATTGAATTAAAAATAACCAAATAGACAAACACAAAAAAAATACAAATCACTAAAATTTTACTTGGTTTCTCACTAAGGGCTAGTCTAAGTTTCATATTCCAATGATATTTCTGTCACATTATAATTCACTATTCTTTAATATTTTTAATATATTAAAATTTTCATCCATGACCACTTCCTACCAAAAACACTATATTTATAAGAGTTTAGGTAATGGTGAACTACCTCCCTCATATTACTTCTATTAACCCCTCCTTTCATACTTATGTGGATAAATTATTCCTTAGTTTAATAGCTTGATGGTCACTTCCTCATTATCACTAATGTGTCGAATTAATTTCGTCATAAACATTAGAATGAAATGCTCTAAAGAACTCTTCAATCACCTAAAAATAACCAAAAAATATCAATGTAAAAAAATTCATTCTTGAAAATTACTGTTGTGAAAGTGTTACACGTAAAAAATTTCATGAAATTAATTTTATCATATAAACCCTCCATGTAAGTCCCCCATGTGACTCCATTCTCCTGACTAAACTGCGAGAATCCATATGTATGACTGATTTGCAATCTCCTTCTACATGAATACTCCACCCAAGGGCTTCGTTATGACTTATCCACATTAGGCCTTCTACATTAATGGTTTGAATGATAGCTTCTATGTGACTCTTCCCAATTGAGAGCTTCTACATGTATCTTCCCACATGACTCTTCCATGTGAACTTCTCCCAAAAATCGCCTCAATGCCTAACTTCTTTCGATCTTCGCAACATTCATAATCAATAATAATTATGTGAAAAATGGTGTATTTATAGTCCAATAATATACAAATAAATAATTAATCATCAAGATTTCTATTTATCCCTTCTCTAATAAACTCTCCATGTAATGGGATATAGTTATTCTCAAACACACTACATTATGACCACGTAACAGTGGATCACATGGTTTCTGCAACAAATCTAACATTTTATACCAAAAATTGGTCACATGTGATTCATGTTATCCCTTATAAAACCCCTTATTGTATAATCCTTTCCACATGATGGATATACATGATGGTACCTTCTCAAATTCCCCACCTTACGAATGTATGATCTATTATATCTCATGCGATCTACCTAACTCCATCATATGAACCGTTCAAACTTATTTTGTCTACCTAAAAAAATATTCCTTGTGACCATGAATATATACCAACATTATTTTAAACATAGATAGATTTCATTATTCTCACACAATCCCAATATTCCTTGTGAACCCACTTCTTCATAATCCATTTTAGTGGTCTCACAAAATTATTGCCTCAAAACTGCTAATGTAACTCTCCACACATGGTCTGTGTGATTATTTTCTACTTAAAATCCATGTGATCCTATGATTATTATCATATTAGTAATGATATATCACCATTACATCTAATTAAAATACCTTCATAATCAATTATAATACTCAAACAAACATCTTGGTATAGTAAATATTTTGTGGTTACCTTACAATGACATTCTTGTCTGGATACAAACAAGTAGCTAATAGCTCTGACCCATATACATTTAGGGATTATAACACTAAAAAGTGTTGGTTGGGTATTGTGTTGACACTAACAAGGGATATCATTTGGTTGATCACATGCTCTATATGAACAATGATGAATGATTTCAATAAATTGAGTTTAAAATTTATGTTCTCTATCACTCTTCATCCCTCTCTTGAAATTAAATTTCTTCTTAATGTTTATATTCTTTAATATCATGGATGTATGATATATAATTTACATTATTGACTTAACCCTATATTTAATACTTTAAATAGCGTGAAAATATTATACTATAAATTCAAGGGTGTTTACTAGGGAGCTTATTCTGTTTATTGACTGTGGAATTATTAAAAATGTGTTTACTTGTTATTTCAATATGGAGAATTATTTATTACTAAGGCATGATGATTTTGTATTTTTTATTCATTTATTTAATAGGATAAATGAATTTAACTTATTTATTTATTGTTGGGGCCTAGAATTATATAAACCCTTGAACATTGATGGGTCTCATGAGAAAATTTGTCTTCGTAATTTAGTATATCCCTTACCCATTTATATATTATTTCTTATCATGAGGACATGATAGTATGTTTTTTATTTTATAAATTATTCATTTCATCACTATGATATTAGTTATTTTCATCCACATGTTTATTTATTATTATGTTATTCATGTATATATTATGATAATTTTTTATATCATTTTACAATTTATTCCTACTATACTATTTATTTCATGCTTTTTCTATGATAGATTCCATTATACACTACCCCTTATTAATCATTTGAGATCCCCTATTATATTTTTTCTTATTTTCCCATGAAACCAAAAATATTACTTCATGTGTTCTATGTAATTTCAAGGATAAATAATAAAGTTTTCATGTATTCAAATGATGCATTTTATGTTTTTAATGTAATTTAATGTTCATTTATGTATCTGATTTCTTGAGACCGGTAAACTAATAGATCCTATTTATTTTAAAATATATATTTTAAAAAATATAATAAAATAACCATCATCTCTATGGTATTAGATTCAGGGTTTTATAGTTGTTATTAGAGAATGTTTAGTGAAAACTTTAGGAACTAGATTTATAAGAATGTTGTTAGAGAACCTATACCTATGATAAGACCTTGAAATATTCTTGAAATATTTCCAGATTACATGACAGGGATTTTTAATAAATTCATAGTGATTATATACTATGATTTATAACACATAGTTTTATTCATGAACTTATTAAGTATATGTCATTGTTTAGAAATATAGCCTAATGGATGAAACAAAAATCATGTAAACACCCATAATCAGTGTAGATACTTCCCCCTGATAAAATAAATAAATCTAGTTTTGGAGATGAGGTTATTATTAATATTTTAGGGCAGTTAACTTTGGTTATGAAAAATAGTCATGCCCTTATAGAACAACATGTTTCACCTCATCATGGTGTAACAACATTTGATCAATTCATGTGGTAGAAACCTTTGGATTTTAGTAGAACCCTTCATTTATTTGTAGTCAAATAATGGATAAAGTATTTAGAGATTATATTCCATTATTTTGGATATAGTGAACTGGATAATTTTATCATTGATATATACTAACTAAAGGTAGATGTTTATTTGTGGTGGTATTTTATTCAAAACAACAAGAATGATAAAGAGATATATTTCATGGAGTTGGAATCTTTTATTGTGATGCTCCTAGAAAAATATTATCCCAATAGTCAAAGATCTAATATTGAAATTAAATTTCTAAATTTCAAACAAAATTAAGCAGAATTTTTTGTTTGATAGAATTATAACTTTATAAGTATGGAAACACATGCTATGAATTATTTATGAAAACCATAAAGAAATATTGATAACTTATTTGGTGGATTAAATCCAATTCCTAGAGGTTAATTAGTCTCTTAATCATTTTCATCATATGAGGAGAATGTGAAAAGTTCCATCAAGACTAATAAGTAGTTCACCATGTTTGTTACTTTCAAATGGTCGTAAGAGAATAAAATTACGGTTGATCAGCGTGCTAAAAAAATTGTAGGGGGAAGAAGGGCAGGGTGGAATTGCCGTTATATAATAATTGTGGGAGTACACCCTAGGGATTTCTTGAAGGAAATGGGAGTTTACTAAAATTTTGGATATAAAGGCCACCAAGCTCACATGTACAATTTAAGGAAAGAATCCATGTATGTTAAATGATTAAATTACAAGGAGATGGGTCACTATTGAAATCAATACCCAAATCATTAATGGAATAAACCCTAGAAGAAGCTAAAGGGGAAATGTTGATCCTATTACAACCTAACAATAAAATTCAATGTCTCAAGTGATCTCATAGTAATTACTTTGATCATGAACTCAAAGTTATTTGTCACATTATTTGGTTCAGGATCTATGTACTCTTTCATATATCTCAAAATTTTCTAAGAATATTGAATCACCCCATGATATATTAAGGAAGTAATTATTAGTTAAAAACATTGTGGGGGTATTATAGAAAAAAAATTATACTTCTTTATCCCTATTAAAATTCATATAGGTTCTGTACTTTCAAACCTAGTTGTTTTACCTATGGTTGAATGTGACATAATCTTTGGTATATATTATCACTCAAGTTAAAATGAAATAATTTATTTTTATGAGAAGGAGAAAATGATCTCTAATAGTAGAATAGAATCCCTTGTTTTTAATAGAGATACTCAATTTATGGAGTCATGTTTGGAACCAACTCCAATGGTTAATTTCAATGAAATTATAGGAGAAGATAAATAAATGAATGAGAATAGTATCATTATAATAGAGTATCTAACTATTGTGAGGGATTATATTAATGTATTCCCTAAGAAATTTCATATATATCAACATGATCATGAAGTTTAATTATCTATTGATATTATCCCTAATTAATAATCCATATCGAATCCTCCTAATATAATGGATATGGAAAAATTTGTGGAATTAAAGAAATAATTAGACGAGTGGTGTGATAAAAGATTCATATTCCCTAGTGTTTCACCTTATGGAGCACCTATATTATTTATAAAGAAAAAGGATGGGTCTATGAGGTTGTATATCAACTATAGAGAAATTTGTGTCATTATTATGAATAAAAAGTATCCTTTACAAAAAATTGAAGCTTTTTTCATCAAATACAAGGGGATCAATACTTCTTAAAGATCAATAATTTTTTATCATCATTTAAAATTCAAGAAGGATGATATACCAAAGATGAATTTTCACATGTGTTATGGGTATTATGAGTTCATATTAATTTTCTTTGAGTTAACTAATACATCCCCAGTGTTCATGGATTTGGTTAATAGAGTATTTGAGGATTATCTTGATAAATTTTTTATGGTTATCATTAATAATAAGTTTATATAATCAAAGAGATATGAATAGCATGAATACCATCTACTAATTATACTTAACACTCTAAGGAAGAAGGATCCATATTGGAAATTTAGTATGTATGAATTTTGTATTTAGAAAGTTTCTTTTCTTAGCAATATTTTCTCTAATGATGGAATACTTATTGACCCTACAAAGACAAAGGTTGTTAAATAATGCCCCACACTAATGAATATAATTTAGATACATAGTTTCCTTGGCTTGTAGGGTTATTATTGGTGATTTTTTGAAAACATTACTTGATTGTTTAATCCATTAACCAAGTTGACATGTAAGGAGGTAAAATTCACATGGAATATTAAATATGAAGAAATTTTTAAGGAATTAAAGGGGTGATTGATCAATGAACTAGTATTTACCTGGCCATCATGAAAGGAAGGATTTGTTAAATACTATGATTCATCAAATAAATTACTAGGGTGAATTATTATGAATAATGATATAAATTTTTATTATATATATTATAAATTTAAAACCTATGATAAAACCTATCGAGCTCATGATCTTGATTAATAAACTATAATCTTTTCATTTAAAATATAGAGATACTATATTTAGAGTGAAAGATATGATATATATGTGTGTGTAGATCACAAAATTTTAAAGTATATATTCGTGTCGAAATAACTCAGCATGGGATAAAGGTGATGACTATAACTACTCAAGAAATATGCCTGTAAAATACATTACCACTCTGGTAAGAAAAATTATGGTCCCTTACCAAGGAGATTACCCTTAGAAGGGGTGAATCATTGGTAAAATAGAATTTCAAACATCAACCCTAGATAATGATCTAATTCTCTCAGTTTGAAGAACACTCCATTTCTAATCCCTTATATTCTCTCTATGAGAGATGAAAATAATGAAGTGTGTAGATGATTTTACTTGATTCACCCAAATCATTCTGTTCCAAGAACCATATGATTGATGATGTGTCGATGCACCAAAAACACTAGAGTTCACTACTTATATTGATTTTTCACTAAATAGAAATCTAAGTGGCCCTTAAAACTAATTTTTCAAACAAATGAGAAAGATCACTACCTCTCAATACAAGGAAGAATTCACAGCTCCTTCCTTGATGTGCTTTTTCTTCATTATTAGAAATGAATGTTAATGAACACCTAGAATGTTGTATCTCTTCAACAAGATTTTATGAAATTATAGTGAGTTAAATATCCTATAATTTCCTCTCTCTTATTCACTTTCAATCATCTATAATTTCTAGAAATTTTCTATGCATTCCTTCCTTGAAAGATTCTCAAAATCTCTCTATAATTATATCTCTCTTATTGTATTCAACTATTGTGTGCAGTTGTGGTGAATACAACCTCTGTAATTTGATACAGAGGATATAATGAATCAAAGATTAATCTTCTATCATAAGATCATTACATGTGTCCATTTCACTTAAATATGTTGATTAAGGGTGATTAAATTTGCATTAAATACCATAAAACCTTAGCACAAACATTTCTGTCTAACTTATAGTTTTGATTGTAACTGGTCATCTATGGAAAGATCCCTATTTCTATATCACACACTTCTTCTTATCTTCTTTCACTATAGCATAGAATCATCTACTACAATATAGATTAAAATATCAAAAAAGTTATAAAACATTTCCTACTTACCTATTATGTATCTTCCAATAGTTTACCAAATCCATAAAATATGGCTCAACTTCAATGCACCCACCATCTCCTCATGATCTTCTTAACTTTCCTTAAAACTTGCATGTATTCCAATAGTATGATCCTATCTACTATGGTGTAGTAAATTTTATGATTTTAGATCACTAAAATATATATCTATGTAGGATCCATACCATCCATGATGCAAGTGGTAGTTGTGGCATGTGAATTTTCTATTCAACATGTATTATGGTGTTGCTTATCATATATGGGGAAGAAACCTAAAATCTTATAGTGTAGCTGAAGTTTACCCAAAAATATTATGGATACCCTGGTACCCTGACACCCGAGCCGATCCCGACATGGATCTATGGGAATTACCAATCCCCATGGATTAGAGACTAGCACCTAGCATCATACAAGATAAATTGGGTACAATTTGAAATATAAAAAATCGAAGAATAGAAACAAGTCAGCATAGTCAAAAGAAAACTCTATAGGGAGAATAGTTCTAGAATCCAAACATTTATAAACAACCCAAATTACCTCACTAAAGTACCAGAATACTAGATAAAAAACCGAAGTCCTAATGGATATATCAACTCAATTCCCAAAGATCAATAGAAACTACCACCTCCAAGTGATGCTTTTCTATTACTCAAACATGGCAGCAGGAAATCTACAAATACCCAAATGCATAGGTTGGGTGTAAGATAAAAGCCTATTAGGTAATCACTAAGGACTATATAATAAGATAAAATAATTAATTAACCAAATAAATATTTCAATTTTGAATAAATAGGCATGGCGGTTCAAAATTATATTTAAAACAAATCATTCTTTACATTTTGATTGACGAAAACATTTCTAAACACTAGATTAATAAACATTTAATATAAAAAAATTTATATAAATTCACTAGTCATTTGTAAAATAGTTTAAAAATTATGGAATATATAAAAAAATATTAACAATAATCAATATTGTCATCTTTCAAGAGGTACGATTGTTCTGGGTTATGGGATCCTCACACACTCAAATAGGAGATCACAGCAATATCTATACACACATCCCTCAAACACTAGTCAAAGAGAACTCATCACCATCCCGTCAGGGATTTGACATGTTGTGTAAGTTTTGTTAGAGTTACAAAGCATCAATGGAGTTTTTTTTCAAATAACTCACTGACTACCTAGGATTTCATGTACTCGAAAAAATAAATAATGATAAATTTACCTCAAAACTATTCAAAATAAAACTAACCCATTTTCATTTAAATATGAAAATTTCCATTTAAAATAAAAAATAGGTTTTTAATGAATTCATTCATTTTTAAGTATAAAACCAATGACTTTACATCATAAAAATTTAATCCATTTTTCTAAAATTCAAATTTTAAATCAATTATATAATTTAATTTCCCAATTTTCCATCAAAATCCACAAACACACGCCAATTAAATGGAATTGGGGGTTTCCCAATTTTCATGTCAAAGAAAATCCAAATACCAATTTAAAACAAATTGGGTTTTCATAATAAAATTGAAAGAAATTTAATTTAAATCAAGCAATTTAAGGTCAAGTCAATTGGAAAATCATAAACAGGACCACCTACTATAGATCAAGGGATCACACAACACAACTTCTGCAATGGGATTCATCAATGAAGAACATCAACAATGGAGATCTAATAATCACACATAGATTCAAGATCTAAAACAACTGGGATTAGATCCTCCAAAAAAAATAGAGATATAACAAGCCCTATTAATGGGAAAAGGAGAGGGGAAGAAAGTGGGGTGGAAGGAATGATGAAATAATTCTTTTGGGGAAAGGATCAAACGATGATCTCCTAGCTTCGATCCACCTTGGAGATAGTTTAGAGGAGGAAAAATTGGTTCTTGGGAGTGCTTACAACCTAGAAAATTATAATAGGGTGAGTTATTCTTGAGAAGGAGGTAAAAATAGGGTTTGGAAATTTAAAAAAAAATCAAAATAATTAAATCATGTGTGCAATATTAGCTGGGAATGGATGCATGGTTTTTCAAACCATGCACCTCAACATTATGCCCCTTCTATCTTTTTTGGGAACATGGTTTAACGAACTATGCACCAACCATGAAAACCCCAAATACTTGGATTTTTATGGTTTTCACTAGAATGGTGCATGGTTTGGGAAAACTATTCACCAATTATGCACAATCGAGGAAGTTCCAAAAAAATTAAAATTTTCACCCAAATAATTTAACACCCTAAGATTTCATAGTATGTTATTTCTTCAAAGTAATTCAATAACTTGCACTACACACAACACTGAGTTCTAGCGCACCATGACTTACAATACTAGCCATTCAAAATCGGTTATGAATATTATTGACAGAATTTTGAACTTTATATAATACTTATAATTTTAGAATCCATATTGTGAGTTTCTTAGACATAATGTAAGAACAAATTGCTTTTTTTCAGATAAAAGAAATATTTTTTAAAAAAATGAAATTTTACCACCTTTTAATGGACAACCCTATTTAAATCCAATATTTGAAACTTTTATATAATCAAATTTAAAAAATAAACTTCTTCTTTAGAATCAGGATATAAGAATTTAGTTTCAATAAATTTTTTGTGTTTTTCTGATAACTTTCATATTTGGGTGAATAGTGAAAAAACTATATTTTAACTGAAAACATCTTTTTTAATAAAAATAATTTATAGTGTTAAATTATACATTTTAATGGTTTGTAAGTATAAATAGATTATATTTTTACCATTTAATCCAATTCTGGTCATTGTAAGTAATTTCACTTTGAAATTGGACATAAACAAGTGTCAATCTTTTTATTGTTATTATTTCTTAAAAATACGCTTTTTGGTTTTAATAATAAGAATTAATTTTAAATTAATAAATTCAGATTCCATGTTTTTAATTTCTTACAATGGACTTCGTTTTTGGATTCATAATATCAAAATAATCTTAGGGTAAAATTTTAGTATGTTTCTGAAAACATTTAATTTTTGATGAATAGTGAAAAACATTGTGTTATTGTTTAAAACCGACTTTTTATTTAAATAATTATTTATTTTATTTAAATTTATTTTATTTAAATTTATTTTAAGTCAACATATATATATATATATAATACCTATATAAGTTCAATTTAATTCATTGGAGTCATCTTATAATAAAATTAGATGTATAAAATTTTATCGAACGTTTTACCGTCTTTTACCCACCTCCTATGAGCATTTGTGAATCTGCATAAAACTTAATTTACTACTTTTGTGAGTTGAATTTCAAAAATATGAGAGACAGATTTGATATCAGTACGTAAAATTTGGTTCAATAAGATGAAAATAATTTTTGGTGAATAGTAACTTTTTACTTTTATTTACCACGGTTAAAAGTAAATAGGGTAATTAAGGGTAAAAATGATATCATAATTACACTAACACATGTCTTAATTATATTTTATAAGTGTAATTATACCAAAAACAACCTTATGAATAATATATGATCCTTTAGGTCCACTTGGATTAGATTAGGACATTTATTATTATTTAATTCAAAGAAGAGTTAAAAGTGTTAAATTCAAAGTGTAATAACTATACCATTTTTGATATAGGGTTAAACATATGATAAATTCGACTATAAATATTAATTATAAAGATAAAAATATTTCCCATATAATGGTATTTTATTTATATTTTTTATAAATTAAATAGTTTAATTTATTTATGACACAATTATGATGTAGTAATTACCTTATTAATAAAATATTAAAATAATTGATATTATAAATACCCAAATAAATGTAATTTCAGACATTTTTTAATTCCACTAATTTTCCTGGTTAATATGAAATGTTATGGTTGATTAAATGACTTATTTTCGAAGTAATAATGCTCTTATGAATTTAGGAAAAACAAAATACCAAATAGTGTCAAAATTGACATAAAAGAGTTTTTAAAACAAATTTTATATTATTAACTGGTATTCTATTTCTAAAAATCTAGAGTTCGGCCAAAAGGATTAAATAATATTATATATGTCATTAATGAACCACTTGGGGTTCTCTTGTAAGTTTATAGTAAGTTTATTATCCATATAATATAAAAATACAAAGACACATGGTAAATGTCAAACTATTTAACTAACAGTTAAATATAAAAGATAAGGTTAATATAGTGACTCAAACCTATATAAAACCTATTGGTTGAGTTTTTTGCGACCCATACACAATTTATAATTTAAATAATTCATTTTGGATCCATTATAAACCGAAAATGATTTTATTATAAAACAATATTTTACGTTTTTCATAAGGTGCCCCCCACCCCTCTTATAAAAGGGAACTTCCCCTTCTCTCAAATTCACACCTCAAAAGCCATTTTTCTAAGAAAAAACCTGAACAAATATCCTCAAAACTATCCTAACTTCATCCTAGAGTCCTTCCTTTGGTCAAAAAGACATAAGTATCCCTTTTGATCAAATCAAAAGGAAGAACCCGAAGAAGAGGTAATGATTTCACCACCCTATTTCAAGTTCTTTTATTCTTCCATTTACTCTTTCTTTGTTATTACCATACCAAAATAATAAATCCAGTACCTTATATAAACTTTGATGTTATTATAAATATATCACAACCATATTCATTATTCTATCCATCCTATGAATGATAATTTCCCCATGTGTGCGTCCGTACGGCTTACCATCTCCACGCCATGGTGTAATTTTTTATTCAACGCTATGTTATTTTGATGGATATAATTCTGAGTAATATTTATATAAATAATAAAAATAACATGATAATGTCTCTGTAAAATTAAGATACCATCTAATTCCACACTTTTATGGAAATGATATTGTCGCTCGTGTGTACGTACGGATTACTGTCTCCACGACGCGATGAGATTCATTTCCACGTTCACCATTCATCAATGATTATATAAATATATATTACTAATAAGTTTGTAATATATTAAATAATAATGATACTAGATATATATATATATATATATGTATTTATGTACTTACATATATCTTATTCACTTACTTTCATTCAATACGATATGAAAACAGAAACAGCGTTTATGCGTACGTACGGCCTACTATTTCCATAAATGGTGTTTTCCATTTCATATATCTATCTATTATAAATATTTATATTCTAAATATATATGATATATAAATAATGTTTTATATTCAGGAAGTATTTAAATAATTATCTAAATGATACGAACAAAAATAACAAGTTAAAATGTGTACGATAAAGAAAGTGATTATTACCCGAAATGTTAATTTAACATGGAAATAATTATTAAATGGGTAGTATAAAGTCATAAATGAATCATTTATGATATTATAAATATGAATATAGTTATGTTATAATTTAACAACATACTATGGTCATTTTACAGGAGGTTAAACGTACCCTTGACCAAAGGAGAGTGCAAGGTAAGGGTTAATTTCACAATCTCTTTATTATCTGAGGTTGTTTTTACGTAAGTATCTACTAAGACATATTTATTATCCATTTAAATGTTTCATAAAATAGTTTTCAAAGGGATTATTTTAAGGTACTTTTTACTAAAACATCATTTTAAATGTTTTAAATATTTATTCCTCTAAATCATTCTCATTAATGTTCACGTTTTCAAAATGGTTTTTAATGATTTCTCTATATGGACATGAATGTTTTTAAAATGTTAATTCCATTAAAAAGTTTCAAAGTGTTATGGGACACTTTTATTCAAAAATGTCTTTAAATGTATTCCTTTCTAAATTTTGTGACTTTTAAATTTTTTCATGAAAAGGGGATATTTCTCTCAAAGAGTTTTATAAATAATTTTCATCTATGTCAACATCTTTTGATGGATTTTAAACTTGTTTGAAGTTGATTTATTATGATACAAATCTTCCATATTGTATTGAAGGTTTTGTGATATGTTTAAATGTGGATTTGTTATTTTTATACCATTCATGGTTTATGGATAAAGTATTGACATTTCATATGCTAGTTTTAATACAAATTTTTATCTTATGTTTAAAACTTTTCATATGAGGAATGCTTTGGACTTAGTAAGTGAGTGGTGGAACCTTCTATAACTCCTCGATGCATCAGTAGGTCTCATTAGACAAACTAGTGTCTTGGAATAAGGCCTTGACTATGTGGTTATGAAAGTCTGGAATTATTCATTCCATCGTTATGAAAGTAGATATTGATATTGCATGTGATTATTGTACTAGTAGAATATCCATGTGAGTAAGTAAATGGAATTATTTTGATTTATATTTTCCATATTATGATGAATTTTATGTTGAAAATGAATTTTTTATGTTTTATACATTTCCTTAAATGTTTATGATTATTTATGAAAGCTTCCGCTATATTTTTATCCTTATTGATCATTTGAGATCACCCCTTTCTTAAGTTTTATTTTCCTAAGATCCCAAGAAGTGTTTTATATTTGAGATGCAGGGTTAATCTAAGGGAACAATGGCATTCTCAAAGGATTTTTGTTGTTGTTTTTGTATGTTAGAAAGTGTAATGTAATGTTCGTGCAGGTAATCTATTTTCCAAGACTGCTAAACCGATCGGTCTTTCGGGACTTTATTCCTTGTAATCATGCCAATGTATTAAAATAATGCATTGACTCTAGGAATCTAGGGTTGGGGCGTTACAAAGAATACCTAAAAGAAACCTAGTCAAAGCATAATAAAAATTGGGGTTGAAGAGTACCTAAAAATATTAATATTATGTTACAACCTCCTCACAATAGAAACTTTCTATCCATATAAATACTATCAAGAATCATCCATGTCATAAATATGAGGCCACTACTCTCTTATTAGTGCCTCCCTCGCCCATGTATCATTATAATTAGCAATGTGCTGCTATAGAACTTGAAAAAAAGGTATAATCCTCCCATAATGTGCCTTGGTTTTAGAATCAACTATCCTAACTAGATTTTTAGTCACAGATAAATTAGGTTCAACCTCAAGATCACTGTAGTTCATAATATGAGATGGATTAGAAAGATACTTTCATAGTTGTAATACATGGAACAAATTATGTATTAACATCAACTTCAGAGGTGGTGATAAATGGTAAGCCACTTTCCCCGCCTACTAAACAATATAAAAGGTCCAAAAAAATAAGAAGTAGGCTTTCCTTGACACCCAAGCCATCGATGACCCATACGGTGTAAACTTTCAAGAACACCAGGTCACCACACTGAAAATTCTAAAAATCTACAACAAAGATTATCATAAGACTTATACATGCTCTATGTTATCAAAATTATCCGAAAAATTAGCTGAATCATTTTTATCATCTCATGAAAAAAACTCGTTCCAACCGAGGAACTTTCACGGATCCCTAACCAATGCAATGGAGATTTGTAAGGTTGGCCATACAAGGACTCAAAAGGATCCATTCTAATATTTTATTGATAACTATTGTTATAATCAAACTCAAACATCCTAAAATGGTTATCCCAAGCCCCACCAAAGTCAATAATGTGGTATAAAATCATATCCTCAATAATATAAATAGATCTTTCTACTTGGCCTTATGACTATGGATGGTATGTCGTACTCAAACAAACCTGAGGTCCTAGTGCCTCCTGAAGGCCTCTCCAAAATCAAGAAGTAAATGGGGATCTATATAATATACTATCACAGATGGAACTCTATGAAAATAAAAAATATATCTCACATAGATATTTCCTAGCTCCTAAAATTTGGTTTCATCAAGAATGGAAATAAAGTGAGCTGATTTAGTCAACCTATCGATCACAACCCATATTGTATTCTTATTTCTCTGGGTACTTGGAAACCCAACCACAAAGTCCATAGAGATTTCATCCAACTACCAAGTTAGCACTGGAAGTGATGGAAGAAAACCCAAAATTCTCTGGTTCCCATCCTTGACCTGTTGTAAAGTATAATAATGAGAGACAAAATCAGTTATGCCCCATCTCATACCTAGCCACCAGAATCACCATCTCATGTCATAGAACATATTTGCGGTTCTTGGGTGCACTGAGCACTATGAATTATAGAAATCCACCATAACTACTCTCCTAACTAATAAAAGTACAACAAAATGATTCTGATAACATATAATTCCCTCTTTAGAGAACGGCCACTCATCAATGGTCTCCCTCCCATAAAGGGAGTCTCTGATTCTACAGAACTCATCGTCACGCTATTGTTACTAGAGAATCATCTCCATAAGAGTGGTGGTCAACTGAACACCCGTCAAAATTACATCATCCCCTAATTCCTGAACTCCAATATGCAATTATGAAAAAGATCCATCACTTTCCACTCTTCTGATGATTCTTTCATGGCCTAGGTAGGAAGTTTTCTACTCAAAGTATCGATGATGACATTCCCTTTCCCTAGGGTATAGGAGATGTCAAATTCTAAATATTGTTAGTACTCCACCCAATGAATATTTTTGAGAGAATATATAACTCAAGATATTATGGTATGAAAACATAGTAAACTTTTATCTGAAAAGGTAATTCTTACAACTCTTAAGTGAACGCATCACAGCTGCGAGTTCAAGGTTATGGATCTGATAATTCTTCTCATGTGGATTAAGTTTTTAAGATCCATATAAAAAAGACATGATCACCCTACACAATAACATAGCCAAAACCTGAACCTGATGCATTTTAGAAGAACACATAGCCCTGCCTGTCTGCTTGAAGATTCAACACTAAAACAGTAGTCAAAACATGTTTCATATCAATAAAATAACTCTAAAATTTATAATCCCATTGAAACTTTACTCCATTCTTATTTATATCAGTTATCAGAGAATCCAACTTTGCTAAGTCCATTAAAGACTGGCAGAAATATTTAAATAAACCCAAGAAGCTCCGAATCTCGAAAACATTCATGTTTGTTCCCATGTGATAATAGATTTTACCTTTTCAGTATAAACTAAAATAACATGTTTTGATACCACATGTCCCAATAACTTCACTTCCCAAATCTAGAAATCCCATTTTTATAGATTTTCATAAAGTCAGTGATTTCTAAAGAATTATAGAACTTATCTCAGATGACACACATGATCCTCCTCAGACTTAGAGTAAACAACGATGTCATCCATAGTGACTACAACAAAGGTATCAAGATACTCATAGAATATCCTATTTATTAAGTCCATGAAGACTGTATGAGCATTTTTTAGACCAAATGGCATGACGAGGTACGCATAATGGTCGTACCTGATTCAAAAGGTATTTTTATGAATTTTATATTCTTCTATTCTAAAATGATGATATCCCCATCAAATTTCAATCTTCAAGAACCAATTTTCCTTTTTAAATTGATCTAATAGATCGTCAATCCATGGAAATGGATATTTTTTCTTTATCGTGACTCTATTAAGTTTTTGGTAATTAACACAAAGGAAAAGTGACCCATCTTTTTTATTATCAAATAGAACTGGAACCACCCAAAGTGACACACTTAGGTGTATAAAGCCTTTCTCTAATAGATCATCCAACTGAGGCTTCAACTCTTCCATTTCAGCTAGTTCCATTTGGTTAAAAGGTATAGATATTGTTTAATTGTTAGGAAATAAATCAATAGATAACTCCACCTCTCTTACCAGGGGAAAACTATGGATGTCGGAAGGAAAAACATCAGGAAACTCAACAAAAACTAGAGGGATATCAACACTAAAATATTATTGCTCTAGATTAAAATAAAACACTGATATTAATTTACCCAACTCTAGATAATAAGGTCTTTCTCTACTCAAACTTTGGTCCCATTCTCCATAAAAGATACGGCACACCCCATCAGGTGTATTAAAGGAGACCCGTCTAAAATAATAATAAATTCATTCTTTATTATCAATGATCCAATCCATCCTGAATATGATTTCAAGAGGTTTCATGTCAAGAACCAAAAAAACCCAAGCAATATCAATATATGATAATGAGAAAACATAAGCAAGACTATGGAGACACTACTATCTCTTTGTTCTGATGGGTTTAGTAATACCCATCATATAAGATAAAATCTCCATATAAAGATTTATTAGACTCATAATATGGGTTGAAATGAACGAATGAGATACACCAGTATTAAATAAAGAAGACACTAAATATGAAACAAAAGTGATGGTACCTTTCACAGTCACTGGACCCATATATGCTTCCTATGGGGACCCTTCCAATGCGTAAAGAAGCTTCATTCTAGATGTATATGTCTAGAACCCATTGGTCCTTAAAGAATATGATTTCACCACAGTTTTATTATTCATTGATGATCATGATCCACTACATGGAGTATAATAGACATTAAATAACTTTTAAAAGTGACCTGATCATTTATAGGAACCACATAATTTGGGTGCCTCAATGCAACCCCATTTCAAATGGCCCAGTTTTCCACACTAGTAACAAATCAAAGGTCTACTAACAGGCATTTGTAAGAGGTTTATAAATACCCTGCTATCAAGAACCAACATAAAAATCATCACTATTCCTCTTCCCTTTACGGGAACTCATGTAACTACCACTGGGAGAAAAATGAACTCATGTCTACCCTGACTTACCACCCAAGTCCATTTCAACCATCAACACTCTATCCCACACATCAGCATAAGAAGGAAACTTCAGAAAAAAAATTGAGAATTAATATCACATTGAAGTACTATATGGAACCATTGAGTCTTAATATTTTCATTCAATACAATCTCAGATGAAAATTATAGAATCTTATCAAAGTGATTTTTATATTCAACCAGAGTCCTTTCGGCATACCTGAGTTTGAAAAACTCAATAGCCTAGGCCAACAACATCGAATATAGATATAATTGGTTAGTGAAAATAGCTCTAAATTATTTTTACAACAATACATTATGCTTATTCACCATCATCATTGTGTCCCCCTATATTCTTCTAGGTCCCTCTAGCTTAAATGTTTCACATTTCACTTTGATTTATTCTAGTTTCTCCCTGAACTCAAACAAACGCTTGATATTTATCAAACAATCTTCAGCCAATTGAGGATTATTAGAGACATGGAACACTAGTGTATTTTGGGGAAGGAAATCATAATCATTAATCCTGAATTCATCCCTCTGAGGTTCCATAGCTGGGGCCTAAATAGGGATGGGTGTAGGTGCCTAACCCTCGGCTTGGATAGAACACACAATAACTTCAACAAGATTCTAGTTCACTGGAGGATTTTCTCAATGTGGTTCATTATCAGCTTCCTCCTAGATTTGATTCACATTCATTTTTAGAGGTATGATGTTACACAACATCAGAAGAAAACATTTAAGAAATTAGAAATGATACTCAAATCAATACTCAAATAAGAGCAACCTGGAAAATTAATCCCATAAAATAGATAAACAAGATTTATATTTCAATCTATCCAAATAAAAATAAAGTAAAATACTATAACTAATCCTAAATATGTTTTCCCCAAACATATTCTGGTGACTTAAGGCTCATTATAGTGAAAGCACTCTAGGAACTTAATCGTAACTAGCTCCTAAGTCTCAAAAATATTACACAACTACATACTAACATCAAGACAAGATTCATAACCTCATTTGATACCACTTTTTCATGAACTAGACTAGATACCCTAGTACCATTACACCTGAGCATATCCTGACATGGCCTGAAGGGCATTCCCAATCCCCACGGGTTATCGATCAGCACTTGGTATCATACAGTATAAAGTTGGAACTGTTTTTTCCACAAAAACAATAGAAGAACATAAACAATTTAGCATGATCAAAATAAAAATCCACATGTAGAATAGTACCATAAGACAAATAGTTATAAAAAACCAAATTACATCATCAATGTACTAGAAAGCAGGATAAACAACCCAAGTCCCAATGGAAAAAGCAGCTTAAATCCCAAAGATCAATAGAAACTATCACCTCCAAGTAGTGCTTTCCCATTACTAAAACCTATAAGTATAAAATATATAAACACCCAAATCTACAGGGAGGGTGTGATCTAAAATCCTTATAGGGTCTCACCAAGTATTCCATAATAATATGCCACAATTAATTAACTAAATAAACCTTTAAATTTTGAATAAATGGGCATGTTAGTTCAAAATCATTTTTAAAACATATCCTTATTAACACTTTAATTAGTGAAAACATTTATAAACAATGTATTAATAAAACTTTATGTAAAATAGTTTATAAATATTCACAAAGAATTTCTAAAATAGATTAATAATAATGGAATATGTAACAAAAAATTAACAATGAGCAACATGGTCATCTTCCAAGTGGTATGATAGTTCCAGGTTATGTGATCCTCACACACTCAAATAGGTGATCATGAAAATATGTGTACACATGTCCCTCAGACACTAATCAAAGAGGACTCATCACCATCTCATCAGGGATGTCTCATATTGTACGTATTATATTAGAGTTGTAATGTGTCAATAGAGTATTGTCCCAAATAACTTAGTAACTACCCAGTCTTGCATGTGATCTAAAAAAATCAATAATAGTAAATTTATCTCAAACTATTCAAAATACAATTAACCCATTTTCATCTCAATATGCCAATTTCTATTTAAAAATAAAAATAGGTTTTTAATCAATTCATTCCTTCTCAGGATAAAACTAATGGGTTTCCATCACAACAATTTAAGACATTTTTGTCAAATACAAATATGAAATCAATTTCACAAATCAATTCCACAATTTATATTCCATAATTTAATTTCCTAATTTTATATAAAAATCTACAAACACACCCTAATTCAATGGATTTGGGGGATTACCTGATTTTGATGCCAAATAAAATCCAAATCCCAAGTTATAAAAAAATTGGATTTTCATAATACAATTGAAGTAAACATAATTTAAATTAAGAAATTTATGGTTAAATCATTTGGAAAATCTTAAATGGAACCACCTATTGTAGATCAAGAGATCACTCAGCACAAATTTCGTAATCGGGTTCATCAACTAATAACTTCAACAAAGGATATTTGAGAATCAAACCTATATTCAAGATCTAAAACAATGAGAATTAGATCCTCCAACAAAATAGATATATAACAGACCCTAGGGGGATATAAAGAGAGAGAAAGGTAGTGTGGGAGAAGTAATAGATAAATAATTCTTACCTGGAAAGAATCAAATGATGATTGCATAACTTCGATCCACCTTAGAGACGGTTTGGAGGAGCCAAAATTGGTTATTGGGAGCCCTCTAAACCTAGGAAATCATAATTGGGTGAGTTAAGCCCGAGTGGGATTCAAAAGGGGGGTTCAAGAGTTTTTTAAATAATCTCTGAAATAATTAACTCACATGTTCATGTGCAGGGCTTCACGGTTTATCAAACTGTGCACCCTAACCACGTGCCCCTATTGGTGGGGTTGCATGGTTTCTCCTTGGTTAAGCATAGATTGAAGAATAGTGCACCAACCATGAAAACCCGCACTCCCTAGGTGTCACACCCATCATTTTAGTATTATTTATTTTATTATTTTTATTAGGCATTGGGTTGTTTAGGTCGAGGCCCGACATAAAATTTTTTATCTCTTATTTAGAAATGGATGTTTCACCCTTGGAAGCGTCCAACGCCCCGCGGTCAAAGCCACACAGCCTCACTTGGGTCGTTGTTCGACCTTGCCCGGTTCAAAAAATTAAATAAAATAGATTAATAATAAATAAATAAAGATTAAAAGTGTGATGAAATAAAAATAAAATAAAATAAGAGTTTTTTAAGATAATAATAATAACAATGTTATTCAGGTGAATTATTATTATTATTATCATAATAGATATAACTTTTTATTTTATTTTAGTACCATCAATTGAGTTTTAATATTTTATTATTATTCTCATCATTATTCACATTTGATTTTATAATTATTATTATTATTATTATGAGTGTTTTGGGTTTTGCGTCACCGGACGCACAGGCAGGGCACGGTTTTGAGACTGCACAGTCTGCCCGATATTCAAAATGAGTTAAATCATAATGGGATGATGAAATAATAATGAATAATGAAATATGAAAAAAATTAAAAATAAGAAGTTTAATAAACTTTAAGAAATTTTATTATTGAAAACAATAGTGACATTATTTGAGTATATTATTAACTATAATTGAGTATTGTTATTATTAATATTAGTGCCAATAATTAAGTTATTTTATTTATTATTATTAATATTATTATTATTATTATAGGTATTGTTTTATTATTTTATGCCTTTTTTTCTTACATTGTTTTTTTTAGGGTTGGTTAGCACCCCCCCCCCCCCTTTCCTTCTTCATGTTGAGCCGTCTGGGCCTTCACTTTGTACATTGCAGGTCGCCGCCCAACTTCCTCTCCTCTCCAACCTTGTGCTGGCCTCCCCTCACACCCCCATCAGCAATGATTCCTTCCGGCCTTCCCCAACCGAGTAGCACTGCTCCAGCCCCCTCACACCGCACGACCTTCGCACCCCAAAGTCGCTGATCGGCCTCCCCTAACCAAGCCACCTCAGACCTCACCTCTCCTTCACTCCAGCCTTTCCTAGCAGCACTCGCAGTCACACCCAGCCCTCTCCCCAGGAGAATCCACTTTGGAGCACCTCCCATTCTGGATTCTCCATGCAGTGTGTGCGACCTGACCTCTCCACTTCCATGCCTTTCGAGAACCGTTGTTGTCTGAGGTTTCCCATACGACTTCCTATTTCCCCTGCCGGCGCTACTCCACTCTGGGGCGACCCACCTCTAGTACACCGCTCTCCCCCGGCCCAATGCGTGACTTACTCTGGCAGTTCTCCATTACGGTAGGTTTTCGAATTTCTTATTTTTCTATGTTTTTATATTTTTTCATGATTTTAGGGTTCGATTTTGATTTGTTTTGGTTCAAATGCGTGATTTATGGTCCAATTTGGATCCCATGTGGTGAGATTGTGGTTCGATTGGTGTTTGGAACCCATTTTTGGGAGTTTTCAACACCTGATATAAGTTGTTCCATTCCCTAACACCATTAGATGAATTTAATATGCTTAATTGAATTTATTAATGCGTTCCTTGACTTGTTTTTGGGGTGTGGAGGGTGTTTTTGTTGTGAATTGGTTGGTGTGTTTTCGTTTTGGTTGGTGTGTTTTTATTAATGTGTTTGTTTTGGAATGTTGGTGTGTTTTGGTGTTGTTTTGGTGCAATTCTTTCAAAATGGTTTTAGGGAGAATTTTGATTGTGCGAACTATGTTTTCAAGGGTGTTTGAGAGGTTTATGCATTAAAAAGTGGTTTTTTATGAGTATCAAATCATTTTGGATGTGTCGACTTTGTTTTTCAGCTATGTATAAATTTATTAGATTATATAAGTTATGTGAATTATATCTTGAAAAGGTTATGATGGTCGGTTGATTTTCAAGAACCATGTTTACATAAAATGGGGTGTGTTTTTGATATAAAACCCTCTTTGTGTCACTTGGTGGTGTTTCATTATGTTAACCCTTGTTCTGTTATTTAATATTGTTTTCTAAGTTGTGCAGATTGATTATTTCTTTTGACTGTGTAAATGTGTGAGATATTTTTGAAAAAAAACTGGTTCATAAATTTTAAAGTGTTTTAGGAAATAATGTAAATGGTGCAAAGTATGTTTTGAAAACATGTCGAGGTGGTTTTTGCATTGTTTCTTCATTTGGATTGTTCTAAGTTAGTGGTTATGGGTTTTCAGTTGTTTTTCATTTGTCGCAGCGCATTGGTGAGTAAAACCCGTGATATTTCGGTCTTCAGTAGGTTGCACGTACATGTGCGCGAGTGTGAGACGTGTAGCATTGTCTTCGTAACCGAGCTGCGAGTCGAGGTAGGTCCCCCACTACACTCGCATTTAAATTTAGAATATATTTATTACTTGACATTTTATTAATTTCAATAAATGGGAAATGATATAAGATAATTAAATTTTAAATGATTATTTGGTGTAAAAAGAGCCCATTATTTTATACACAACACTTGAAATATTTTCTTGATGAACGAACACCCAGTAGTGAAAGAATGCCCATTTGGACAGTAAACATAATTCACAGAATTTCAAATGTAATTTTGGTTTATTGATAAATTATTTCTTTTGAAGCATGAACAAGTGTTTTGGTTCTCTTGAGAAATGAGGATTTTCTTTAAAATTGGTGAAGGTTCGTTTGGCACTTTAATAAAATAAATTATTTTGAAAAACTCTCTTTGGGGTGACACAGAGGTAATATTTGGTGTACGTTGACTGCATTATTTTTGTGTGATGTTTCTACTACTTGATTGACTTTTTTGACTCACCCCTTTCCTTTTTATTATACGTGTTGACATGGGAACCTAGCATAGTAAGTGAATCTTCTAGGAACAGTTGTTGCACTAGTTTAGATTACGCACTGGCTAGTGGCCCTTAGTACAGATTATACTCTGCTAGGGGATTGGGCCCCTCGGTTGGGCCATGTAGGGAAACACTGGGCATTAGGGCGTTATGACATCATTGAGTGTAGGCATACCTTCAGGATGAGTCACATGTATGGTACGTTCTAGATTGTTCACGAGCTCCTAGGTTCGACCCATATTTTATTTAGTGTTTATTTGTATGTGGAAAATGATTAAGAGGTCTAATTCAGTTGCTGGTCCCGGTGTGCCACTTTTTCCATTTCACTTAGTGTTTTTTGTGTGTTGTGTGTGGTTTTCCTTCGAACTAACAACAAAAATTTGGATTTCTATATTGTTCGCAAAAATGTTTTAAAATGCAATTCACCTATTTCTATCAAACACTAAACTTTTTTTTAAATTAAGAAGGGAAATGAACTGTTACTTGTTCTAGAAATTAATGTGTGTGTGGAAACCAATATTTTATATAATTTAGTTTAAACCTGATTTCGGTAAATTATTTATTTGAAGGTAGTGCATTGGGAATAGTTTGTTGGGTGCACCTATTGAGTTTTAATACTCACGCCTGTAGCATTTTCCTGTTTTTAGTTTTGTTGCAGGTTTGACTCATGCATGTTCATCATTGGTGAGACTTGGTTGTGGTTTGGAGAGTGAAACTCAAGGTCATGAGGAGTTTTCAGTTGTGGTCAGGTTAGTATGTGTTGTTGGCCATTCTTCTTATTTCGTGTCATTTATTTACTTTGGGTTGTTCTTTTTTTCACTGCTTTATTTATATACATTGGGCGAAATCATTCCCATGTGTACTCTGTTGATGCCCTGGCACTTTTCGCCAACTCAGGAGGATCGGGAACGCCTCTCGGGCCATGTCATGGACCGACACGGGTGACCAGTTCAACGTCGACCCGGGTTGGTTTCTGACAAAATGGTATCATATGGAGGTTTTCTCTCTTGGGTCGTGTTTGTTTGGGATAAAGTTAGGGTATACCAAAGTTAACAGTGTCATAACTTGAAGTTATAGCTATGAGCAAGGTGTCTGGCCAGCAGACCTCGTGGCAGGATTCGAGTTATCGGAGTAAGTTGAGTTTTGTTGGAGTCTTTGGTCCTTGTGGTTAATCTTGTTTAGGGGAAATGAAAAGGGAGTAGGGTCAGTGGTCCCAGTGATATCATAGGGTCTGGAAAGCCATGTGGAGTTAAAGACGCTATCCTAGAATACTCTCTATGGAGGTGGAGTGATTAGCGTATGGCCGCCAACCATATGTTCCAGTCACCCACTGACACAAGTTTTCTCTTGCACCGTTCCTCGTTTCATTATTTTGGAATTGTGGAAATTTGGTTTTTTAAGTTAAAAAAAATTTGTACTTGGAAAATGTTTTGAAATGAAACACTTTAAAAAGGAAATGATGTATGAGGTTTGAAATGTGTGGGTTGAATGTTTAGGCTTTGAAAAATAGGGAGGTTTTGTTTTGATCCTTGGTGTTCTCATGGGAAACCACATGCATGAGTTTATATGGAAAGAGAAATGGTCAATGGCATGAGTTGATGAATTCCTAGATGGATTTGAGGTGAGTGTTGATGTGGTACAGGAACATGCATGTGTGAGGCCCATGGGACACCATTGGTGTTTGCGCAACCCACCAGCTTCGTTCCTTTTCAAAAACTTTTTCTAAAGGAAAATTTGGTGTTTTAAATAACCAGTGATTGTTTGGTGTGTCCATGTGTATTGTATATGTTGGGTGTTAGGCATTTTGATTCGAGAATCATTTTTGACTGATTTGTGTCTTGAGTTTGAATTTTTATTTGTAAGTTAGTGTGCAAGCACATAGTTAGTGAATTCTTTTGAAAAGTGCTTCAGGAAGCCCTTGTAGTGGTTTCCCCCTGCACGTTTAGTGTTCACTTGCGATATGACTTGGCCATTGGACTAGTTTTACCGGGTCCATGTTTTTCTTCCTTAACTAGTGTATGCCCCCATAAAGCGTTAACATGCGATTGAAGTGCGGCCATAGGTAATTCGCCAATGGTGAACCCTCCAGTTGATTAAACCAAGGACTTTGCCTTTTGAGTGATAGTGATAAGTGTATTCCTTTTTCTTTTTGGTTAAGTGGATACTCTCATAGCGGGATGATAGGCGCGAAGGAAATTTATAGGAGCTTTGGTCTCTTTAAGTTGTCTTAGTTGTTGGGTATGAGGTTTAACATCGTTTCTTCTGAAGGTTTCCCCCCGTGAGTGATGAAAGGAATTCTAGTAGGAAAGGGTGAAGGCGGTTCAGAATTATCAGGGTTGACCAGTGTCTTGAAGGGATTTGTATTACTTTCATTATCCACAAGGGTCATGTTTGGTGAAATCTTGTAGTGTGAGTTCTCTTTGAAGAGAAAGGGTGGATTTCATAGGGTCCTTCAGGAATCCCTGTCTTCATAGGAGTGTTTCCTCTTGGGGATTTATAATTTTTCTGTTCAAAGGGGAGTGTTTATCGCGCATATTTCCTTATTAAGTTTCTTGGTTAAGGTGAAAGGAGATGCATGTTCACCCTCTGAACCCCTATTTTGATGGATGTGCCGCGAGCGAGTAGTTGGATGTCGTGATGTGTTGTGTTTTCTGGTGTTGTCTCAGTTGTGGTGTGGTTGTGTGTGCCACCAAAAAGGAGAAGATTCATTTAGGAGTCTTCAATACCTGACTGCAAGTAGGAGATGCTTCAATCATCAGGACTTTAGCCATAGGCCTCTGAGTGAAGCTGGGGAGTAGTTAGAAACCCCGAGAGTGTATGAGACCCCAAATTTATTTCTGTCATCGGTGTTGAAAGTAAAGGTAGTTTAAATTGTTTTATGTGGTTATTCCATTCTGAGAAAACTATTTGGGTGCGTAAAGATTCTATGATTATGTAGAGGTGTGGTCGTCTTGTTACCTTCAAGTCCTGGTGGTTACGTCCCACCGAATATAATTTCCTTTGGTGGTCTATATGGGAGTACGTCGGGTAAATCAGTCTCAAATTTGATTATTTCTCATCCAAGGATGTGAAGATGTTAGTTCATCTTGGGTCGTGGTTTTGACACCCCAATAGTTGGGCCCGCCCTCTCTGCCCCTTATGGTGGGGTGTTTTGTCCCTATCAGGATATTTTTAAGGTTTCTGTATTTTCTGGTAGTTCTTATAGTGGGGAGACCCATGTTGGGTCTCACTCATATGTGTCCGAAATGAATTGGTGATGGCCTTTCCATAATGGTGGGGAGTCTCCATGAGCCTCCACGTGTCGGTTTCCCTATCTCATCTCGAGCGTCAGTAAGTTTCAAATGGTGGGGATCCCCTTCAGGATTTCCCCATGTTTGCTTTTAGTTATGTCCTAGAGATGATTGGGCAGTATGTGATAAGAGATTATTTGGATTTTATTTGATCTTTTTTGTTCGTTCCAGTCAAACGATGTGGGTTTCAATCATTGGTGATCGAGGTGTTTCGGTTTGTGAGGTTGGTTTCCGTGGGTGCGAGAGTTCCTATCCTTGATTTATCAATTGGAGGTTCTCTATCTCTTTGGGGTGGGTGAAACATAGTGAAAAGTCTTTTATGGGTTTCTTTTGGTCGTCATTTAAGTCACTTTCTATAAGCATGGTGCATTCGCTTCATTTCACCTGTTGATTGTGGGAACTCTCTTTGAACCTAAAGGAGGTGTCGTTTTCTACTCCGGGGTTCAGCCTTAGTTGTGGATTTCTGGGGACAGAAATATTTATGGTGGGGAGAATTTTCACACCCACAATTTTTATATTATTTATTTTATTATTTTTTTGGGCATCGGGTAGTTCAGTTCGAGGCCCGACTTAATATTTTTGAGCTCTTGTTTAGAAATGGGTGTTTCGCCCTTGGCAGCGTCCAACACCCTACGGTCAAAGCTCCACATCCTCTCTTGGGTCATTTTTCGACCTTGCTCGGTTCAATTAATTAAATATAATATATTAATAATAAATAAATAAAGATTAAAAGTGTTATGAAATAAAAAACAAATAAAATGGGAGTTTTTTTTAGATAATAATAATAACAATGTTATTCAAGGGCATTATTTTTATTAATATCATAATAGATATAAATTTTTATATTATTTTAGTACCATCATTAGAGTTTTAATATTTTATTATTATTCTCATCATTATTCACATTTTATTTTATAATAATAATAATTATTATTACTATTATTATTAGTGTTTTGGGTTTTGCGTCACCGGATGCACAGGCAGGGCACGGTTCTGAGACCGCACGATCTGCCCAGCTTTAAGAAAGAGTTAAATCATAATGGGATGATGAAATAATAATGAATAATGAAATATGAATAAAATAAAAAATATGAAGTTTAATAAACTTTAAGAAATGGTATTATTGATAACAATAGTAACATTATTTGAGTATATTATTAATTATTATCGAGTATTATTTTTATTAATATTAGTGTTGATACTTAAGTTATTTTCTTTATTTATTATTATTATTATTATTATTATAGGTTTTATTTTATTATTTTATTCCTTTTTTCTTTGTTTTTTTTCTAGGATTGGTTAGTGCCCCCCCCCCCCCCATTCCTTCTCCGCATCGAGCCGTCCGAGCCTTGTCCTTGTATACTGTAGGTCACCGCCCAACTTCCTCTCCTCTCCAGCCTCCCCTCATGCCCTCCATTAGTGTCGATTCCTATCGGCCTTCCCCAGCCGAGCAACACTTCTCCACCCCCCTCATGCCGCACAGCCTTCACACCCCTAAGCCAATGCTCGGCCTCCCCTCACCATGCTGCCTCGGACCTCACCTCTCCTTCTCTTCGGCCTTTCTTAGCCGCACTTTCCATCACACCCAGTCCTCTCCCCGGGAAAATACACTTCGGCGTTCCTCCCATTCTGGATTCTCCATGTGGTTTGTGTGACCTGACCTCTCCTCTTCCATGCCTCATGGGAATCGTTGGTGTTCGAGGTTGCCCGGACTGCTTCCTCTTTCCCCTGTCAGCGCTACTCCACTCCGGTGCGACCCGCCACTAGTACCCCACTCTCCCCCAGCCCCTCGTGTGACTTAATCCAATAGTTATCCATTACGATAGGGTTTTGAATTTCTTCTTTTTCCTAGTTTTTAGAGTTTTTCATGCTTTTAGGGTTCAATTTTTATTTGTTTTCGTTTGAATTCTTGATTTAGGCTCTAATTAGGATCACATGTGGTGATATTGTGGTGCGATTGGTGTTTGGAACCAATTTTTGGGATTTTTCGAAACCTGATGTAAGTTGTTCTATGCCCTAACACCATTAGATTAATTTAATATGCTGAATTGAATTTATTAATGCATTCCTTGACTTTTTTTGTGGTGCGAAAGGGTGTTTTTGTAACGCCCCGACCCTAGTTACCCAGAGTCGGTGCATTATTACATAACATTGGCATGATCACAAGAAAGATCAAATCTCTAAAGACCGATTAGTTTAGTAGCCTTGTAAACACTAGATATATTCATAAAGTTTTACATTACATCATGAAAATGAAAACTACAACAACACAGTCTCCATAGTACACACTCTTATCCCCTCATACTATCCCTGCAGGTCATTCATAATTTACTTCCTCACATACTGGGAAAAAATAAAACATAGAAAAGGGGTGTGCTCAAATTCCTAGTAAGGATAACAATATAGCGGAAACTTTCATAAATTAGAATAAAAATTTAAGGCAATGTATAACTAAAACAAAAGCATTTTAAACTTGAACTTCAACATAGTATGGCAAAATTAAAATGAAATAATGCCATTTACTTATTCACATGGATATTCTACTAATAGAATAATCACATGAAATATCAATAACCACTTTAATAATGATGGAATGCATAATTCCAGACTATCATAACCACATAGCCAAGGCCTCTTTCCAAGACTAAAAATAAGATTTTTTCAAGGCCTTGTGCCAAGACACTAGTTTGTCTCATGAGACCAACCGATATATCGAGGAGTTATGGCGGGCTCCACCCGTCACATATTAAGTTCAATTCATTCCCATATGAAAAGGTTTAAAATAACATAAACATTCGTATTAAAACTAGCATACGAAATGTAAATACTTCATCCATAAACCATGAATGGTATAAAAATAACACATCCACAGTCAAACATATCACAAAACCTTCAATACAATATAGAAGTTTTGTATCATAATAAATCAACTTCAAATAAGCGTAAAATCCATCAAAGGATGTTGACATAGATGAAATCAAAACTCTTTTTAGAGAAATATCTCTTTCTATTTTGAAATCATTTAAGAGTCATATATTTATAAAATAAAACATTTTCTTTGAAAATATTCTTATAATCTTGTAAGGGAAGCTTCGACGATTTTATAACGGTGGAAAATAGCCGCACCCGCTATATAAGTTAAAAAAAACATTCTTACCTTAATTCTGTCGAAAAGGATAAAAAGCACCTTGATTGGAAAACGACGGAAAGATTCCTTTATAAACCTCTTATAAAAAGTCAAAAAAGGGTATAAATGACTTTAACCCATATTCTTGTAAATATTAAAAATGTTTTGAAATACATTTTTAAGAAACATGGATGTGGATGATAAAGAGATCCCTGTAGATTATTACGTATAAACAACCTCGGATAATGAAGAGATTGCGAAATAAACCCTTACCTTGAACTTTTCCTTGGTTGAGGGTAGGTTAACCTCCTATATAATGGTGGAATTATTTTTATTATATTATACAAGAATCATATACATTAATATGATATCATATATGATCTTTTTACATTGTTTTGTTAATAATATCTTAGTATTATCGTTGTTTCGGGTGTTAACTTACTCATTTTATTTTATATGTTTTGTTACGTAATTCGGGTTTGTTATGGATAGGTTGTATCTTATTCATATCCATAATGATATTAATTCATTAATCATTATTATTAATCTTCAAATGAGAATTAGACTTGAATGGATACGATGGAAAATGAATCTGATCGCGTTCGTGGAGACGGTAGTCCATACGTACGCACGATCGACAATATCATTCTTTTGATATTATAATAATATATAATTGGATGGTATATCATATATAAAGAATAATTATCATGTTATATTTATTATTTAGATGAATTTAACATCATTATTATAACCATCCAAATAATAATTTATTGAATAACAATTACACAACGACGTGGAGACGGTAAGCCGTACGTACGCACATATGGTGACATGTTATTCAAAGGATGGATAGAATATTGAATATGATTGTAAAATATTTATAATAACATCACAGTATATATAACATACTGGAGTCATTATTTTATAATGGTAATAACAAATAAAGAAGAAGTGGAAGAAGAAAGGAACTTGAAAAAGGGTGGTGAAATCATTACCTCTTCTTCGGGTTCTTTTTTTGGTTTGATCAAAAGGGATCCTTAGGTTGGATTTATGACTAAAGGAAGGCCTCTAGGATGAATTGAGGGAAATTGGGAGAGTATTTGGGAAGAGTTTGGCCGAGCAAAATGACTTTTAAGGTGTTAATTAATGAGAAGGGGGAGTTTCCTTTTATAAGAGGGGTGAGGGGAACCTTTGGAAAAGCTAGAAATATTATTTTATAATAAATTCATATTCGGTTTCTAATGGATCCAAAGTGGATAATTTAAAGGTTAATGTGGGTTTGGGTCTAAAACCACTCAACCAATATAATTTAGACAGGTTTGGGTCATTATATTAGCCTTATCTTTTAGTTTTAACTCTTAGTTAATTAGTTTGACACTTACCATGTCACTTTGTATTTTTATATTATATAGTTAATAAACAAAATATATACCTACAAGCGACCCCCAAGTGGTCCATTAATGATACACTTATCATGATATAAGTCTCTTGGCCAAACCTTAGATTTTTAGTAATTGAATATCAATTAATAATATAATATTTGTTTTTAAAAACTCTTTTATGTCAATTTTGGCACTATTTAGAAAATTGATTTTTTTGAAAATCATAACAGAATTATTACTTCAAAAAAAGTTAATTAAATCATTATTAACATGTCATATTAACCTTGAAAATTATTTTAATTCATAAAAAGTCTCAAATTATATTTATTTGGGTATTTATAATATCAATTATTTTAGTTTTTCACTATTATGGTGATTACTGCATCATCATTGTGTAATAAATAAATTAGATTATTTAATGTCTAAAAATTATAAATAAAATATCATTATGTAGGAAATATTTTTATATTTCTAATGAATATTTACAATCTAATTTATCTTATGTGTAACCCTATTTGAAAACTGTTTTAGTAAATAAACTTTGATTTTAACTCTTTTAATTCTTCTTTGAATTACAAAATAATAAATGTCCTAATCTAATCCAAGTGGACCTAAATGATAATATTTTATTCCTAAGGTTGTTTTTGGTCGAATTAATATTATCCAATAGAATTATGACATGTTTTAGGGTAATATTAATATCAGTTTTACCCTTAATTGCCCTATTTACTTTTAACTGTGGTAAATAAAAGTAAAAAGTTACTATTCACAAAAAATTATTTTCATCTCAATGAACCACATTTTAGTCCTTGATATTAACCATGTCTCTCGGATTTTTGAAATTCCACTCACAGAAGTGGCAAAAACTAAGTTTTATGAAAAAATCAGTTTTTTAACTACCACTTAGTGGTTTCACTATTCATCAAAAAATGATGTTTTCCAAAAAAATACCCAAAATTCACCCTAGGATAATATGGATATTCCGAGTCCAAAAATGAAGTCCATTTTGAAAAATAAAATTTATAAATTTCAAAAAGTGGGTATTACTATTCATAACGGCTAGTTTGATTGGTTGTGGTGTGTTAGAACTCGATGTTGCGTACAACACACGCTATTGCATTATTCAAAGATAAGCATACCGTAGAAGCTTGAGGTGTTACATTCTCCCCTACTTTAAATAATTTCGTCCTCGAAATTTCTAGAATACTACCACATGAAAAGACTCAGGTGGTTCTTCATCATAAGTTCCTCGGGTTCCCATGTTGCCTCTTCAATCTTATGGTTTCTCCACAAGACTTTTACCAGACGAGTCGTCCAATTTCTCAGTACTTGTTCTCTCGTATCAAAAATCTTGACGGGCTCTTCGAAATAAGACAGATCGGGTTCTAGTTCTAATTCCTCATAGGTGAGTACATGTTTTGGGTCAGGGATGTATTTCCTCAACAGAGATACATGGAACACATCGTGAACTTTGGAGAGACTTGGCGGCATTGCCAATCGGTAAGCTATAGCCCCAATTCGTTCTAGAATTTTAAAGGTCCGATGTACCTGGGAATCAATTTACCTTTCTTACCAAAACGTATAACTCCCTTCCATAGAGATACCTTCAGAAAAATACGATCACCAATTTGAAATTCCAAATCCTTCCTTCGATTATCGGCATAGCTCTTCTACCTACTTTGAGCTTCTTTGATGTGATTTTGGATTACCTTCGCCTTTTCCATCGTTTCCTCTACCAGTTTTGGACCTACAAGTTTTCTTTCACCAACGTCATCCCAACAGGTTGGTGTGCGACATCTCTTTCCATGTAACGCTTCATATGGTGCCATCTGAATACTTGAATGGAAGCTATTGTTATAGGAAAATTCTACCATAGGTAAAAATTGATCCCACATACCCTGCATGTCATGGGAGCAGGATCTCAACATGTCTTAAAAGGTTTGAATAGTTCGTTCTGATTGTCCATCTGTTTGAGGGTGGTAGGCAGTGCTCAAATGAAGTTCAGTATCCAAGGCTTTCTGAAGAATTTTCCAGAATCTTGAAGTAAAACGGGGATCACGATCAGAAACAATCGATAGGGGTACTCAACGAAGTCTCACAACTTCATCAATATATAGTCTTGATAGACATTCCAGTGGTAGATCTTCTCTTATAGCAAGAAAATGTGCTGACTTGGTAAGACGATCAACAATAACCCATATTGCATCGTTCCTTCTAGGATTCATTGGTAGTCCCATGACAAAGTCCATCGTGATATTATCCCATTTCCACTCACGTATGGGAAGAGGTTGCAATACTCCACCAGGCTGTTGCCTTCCAGATTTCACTTGTTGACAAACCATAAATCTTGACACAAAATCGGCAATCTCCCTCTTCATGTTGTCCCCGCAAAAATGTTCCTTCAAGTCTCTATACATTTTGGTGCTCCCATGGTGTATAGAGAAATTGGAACTATGAGCATTATCCAGTAATTCCCTTTTTAGATCAGGTATATCGGGAACACAAAGTCTCTCCCCGAATTTCAAAATTCCATCTTCATACACAAAGTCTCTCAATCTCCCATCATTCACAGCTTTAATCTTCTTTGGAAATTCTTCATCATAGGTCTGAGAACTCTTAATCCTTTCTAGTAAATATGGTTTGGCAACCATTTGAAAAAGCATTGATGTTTCACCTTCCCTGGTTATTCCCATGTCCATATTCACTAGATCCATTAAAATTGGATCCCTTTCAATTCTCATATTGTTCAAAACTCCATGGTCTCTTATGCTCAAAGCATCTGCCACCTTGTTTGCTTTCCCCGGGTGGTCGTGTATCATACAATCATAATCCTTGAGTAACTCAAGCCATCTCCTTTGCCTCATGTTGAGTTCTTTTTGTGAGAAAATATACTTCAAACTCTTGTGATCAATATAAATCTCACATTTTTCACCATAGAGGTAGTGCCTCCATATATTCAAAGCAAATATCACAGCTGCTAACTCGAGATCCTGAGTAGGACAGTTTTGTTCATGAATTTTCAATTGTCATGATGCATAGGCAATAACCCTATCATTCTGCATAAGGACACAACTAAGTCCTTTCTTCGAGGCATCACAATAAATAACGAACCCATCATTCCCCGATGGTAGAGTCAATGTAGGAGCATTGAAAAATATTCTCTTCAGTTCTTCGAAACATTCTTCACACTCTTTTGTCCAAACAAATTTAACCCCTTTACGTGTGAGCTTTGTTAATGGGTTAGCCAACCAGGCAAAATTCTGGACGAAACGTCGATAATAACCTTCCAAACCAATAAAACTGCGTACCTCAGTTATACTCGTAGGTGCTGTACATTCTTGTATTTCCTTTGTATTAGAAGGATCAACCGAGATTCCATCTTTAGAGATAATATGGCCAAGAAAAAAAATCTCCTGAAGCCAGAATTCACACTTGCTAAACATCCCATATAATTCATGTATTCTCATACTCTTCAGGATAATGCGCAAGTGATTTTCATGATATTCGTAGCTTTTGGAGTAAACCAAGATATCATCAATAAATACCACCACAAATTCATCGAGATATTCCTTGAAAACTCTATTCATCAGATCCATGAATACAGAGGGTGCATTAGTCAATCCAAAATGCATTACTTAAACTCGTAATGCCCATACCTGGTTTGAAATGCTGTCTTCGGAATGTCTTCCTTCTTCACACACAACTGATGGTATCCAGATCAAAGGTCAATCTTTGAAAACTATTGAGCTCCATGAAGTTGGTCAAATAAATCATCAATGTGAGGTAGGTGATAGTTGTTCTTTATTTTTATAGCAATGTTCTCCCTGTAGTCGATACATAACCTCATAGATCCATCTTTTTTTTAACAAAAGGAACAGGGGCTCCCCATGGGGAAACACTAGGGCAAATAAATCCCTTATTACTCAATTCCTCTAGTTGTTTCTTTAGTTCAGCTAATTCTATAGTGGACATTCTATAAGGTGTCTTCGATATAGGCCTTGATCCCAGAATTAAATCAATAGAAAACTCAACTTCTCGATCTAGAGGATGTCTAGATAAATCTTTCGGAAACACATCTATATATTCTTTCACAATAGGTACATCCTCTATTTGAACATTCCTTTCCTCACCCACAGTCATTTCATCCTCTTCCTCCCCAATAATTGAATTTAGTTGAGCTACTGGGGGTGGATCTAGATAAGAATTAGGTGGTGACGATTCTTCTCTAAAGATATAGTGTTCCTTATCATCATTATCAAAAATCATGACCTCCTTCTTCTTAAAATAAATCTTTGCATCATGGTCCGAAAGCCAGTCCATACCGAGGATTATATCAAACTCAATCATAGGTATGACGATGATATCAGTAGATAAAGAACATTTATGTGCTCTAATGGGGAATGATTCACAAAACATTGTTGTAATGATACTTCCCTTAGGAGTTTTAACTGAAAACTCCCTTGTTAAATCAAATTGTAAATATCTAATTTTCATAGAAAAATGGGAATATATGAAACAATGTGATGATCCAGAATCAAATAATTCATGTGCCAAACTTGAGGAAACCATTAAATTACCCGCCACCACGTCTTTCGGAGCTTCTACCTTAGCAGTAGTGATAGTATAAGCTTGGCCTTGATCCCTTGGCCTTTTCTGAGGTAAGTTCCCCTGACACTTAGGACAATCATTTGCATAATGTCCCATCTCCCTGCACCTGTATCATTGGTAATCGGTATATTCCTTCTTCCCCTTGCAATCACAAGTATGGTAGCCTTTTTCACCACACTTGTAACAGACTCATGTTCCTTTTAAGCAAGTACTGGGGTGTTTCTTACCAAATTTACCACAGGATGGATATTCAACCTTTCCCTTCTTCCCCTTATTTCCATTCCCAGATTGATCAGCAGATCTCTTCTTCTCTTGGTTTTATTTAAAGTCATATGACATAGAGAATTCTTTCTCTGTCTTGATAGCACATGAGACAATGTCTTCGTACGATGAGAAGGATTGTGAGACTAATGCTCAATGGAGAAATGGTTTTAACCCATAAAAGAAACGATCAATCTTACTTCTTGGGTTACGTATATAATCTCTATCATACATTGCTAACCTTGTAAAGTTAGCCTCATACTTTTCGACATTCTCATCCTCCTTTTGTCTCAGACTCAGAAATTGCCTTTCCATATCTGCTCGATGGTCATGAGGAAAGTATTTTTCTAAAAACAGATCTTTGAACTCCCTCCATTCCATATTTGATACTTCATCATCTTCCTTCATGTTTTGAATCAATGACCACCATTGACCAGCATCTCCAGTAAAGCGGTAAACTGCCATGATAAATTTTTCCCTTTCACTACATCCCAAAGCCTGAAATATTTTCTCTAGGGAACTTAGCCATTGCTCAGCTACCAATGGATTTTTTCTCCCATTGAATTTTGGTGGTTGTTGCCTCATAAAGTGTTCTAACATTGATCCTTCATGTTGCGGATCAGGGTGCTCCATACGGGTAAGGTTATTATTCATAACTTGAGTGAGTTGTCCTAGTATGGTGATTAGCTGATCAGCACCAGTTGCATCACCAGCTCCATTATAATTATCTTGAGTAGGAGGTAAATCCCTACATGGATTGCATGCATTGATAAGGTTTCCATTTCTTCCACTAGGCACCATTTCTAAACAATTGCATAAACTAGATTAGTTTATGAATCAAAATACATAATTCCATACTTATAAAACACTTATATAAATTGAACTATTTATGGATATAATCCATAATAATAAATCTGTTTTCTTTGAGGAAGTATATACTAATAAACCCTTCATAATGATTTGTAAAGAAAATGAGAGTTATCCTAAGAATATCCCCCAGGAGTGTCATAACCAAGAGTGCAGTAAGGCCTGTTGTCGTGCACCAGTTCCCGTTCGAGTCTAGCTCAAAGCGGTGTTTTCGGATTTTACCCCTAGGTACATCTGTGCCAGAGCCCCCTCTACCTGCTCGTATCCAGAAAGGGATGTATTGCTCTGAAAACTCACAAAATCTCTACAATACCAAAATTCTAGGAAGTTCTTGTATACTAATCCTCAAATTCCATCTTAAATCTATGTTCTCTAATTAGAGTTTATCTAAATCTAGCTTCCAAGGTTTGTACTAAACCTCCCTCTGATACCAACTGTAAGGCCCTGACCCCAGTTACTCAGAGTTCTTGCATTATTACATAACATTGGCATGATCACAAGAAAGATCAAATCTCGAAAGACCGATTAGTTTAGTAGCCTTGGAAACACTAGATATATTCATAAAGTTTTACATTACATCATAAAAATGAAAACAACAACAACATAGTCTCCATAGTCCACACTCTTATCCCCTCATAATATCCCTGCAGGTCATTCATAATTTACTTCTTCACATCCTAGGAAAAAATAAAACATAGAAAATGGGTGAGCTCAAATACCCAGTAAGGATAACAATATAGCGAAAAATTTCATAAATAAGAATAAACATTTAATGCAATGTATAACTAAAATAAAAGCCTTTTTAACATGAACTTCAACATAGTATGGAAAAAATAAAATGAAATAATTCCATTTACTTATTCACATGGATATTCTACTAATCGAATAATCACATGCAATATCAATAACCACTTTCATAATGATGGAATGCATAATTCCAGACTATCATAACAACATAGCCAAGGCCTCGTGCCAAGACTACAAAAAATATTTTTTCAAGGCCTTGTGCCGAGACACTAGTTTCTCTCATGAGACCTACCGATGCATCTAGGAGCTATAGCGAGCTACACCCGTCACATATTAAGTCCAATGCATTCCCATGTGAAAAGGTTTAAACATGACATAAACAGTCGTATTAAAACTATCATAAGAAACGTCAATACTTCATCCATAAACCATGAATGGTATAAAAATAACACATCCACAATAAAACATATCACAAAACCTTCAATACAATATATAAGTTTTGTATCATAATAAATCAACTTCAAATAAGTGTAAAATCCATCAAAGGATATTGAGATAGATGAAATCAAAAATCTTTTTAAAGAAATATCTCTTTCTATTTTGAAATCATTTAAGAGTTATATATTTATAAAATAAAACATTTTCTTTGAAAATATTCTTATAAGCTTGTAAGGGAAGCTTTGACGATTTTATAATGGCAGAAAATAGCTGCACCCGCCGTATAAGTTAAAAAAAACATTCTTACCTTAATTCTGTCGAAAAGGTTAAAAAGCACCTTGTTTGGAAAAAGACGGAAAGATTCCTTTATAAAACTCTTATAAAAATTCAAACAAGGGTATAAATGACTTTAACCCATATTCTTGTAAATAGTAAAAAAAAAATTGAAATACATTTTTAATAAATATGGATGTGGATGATAAAGAGATCCCAGTAGATTATTACGTATAAAAAACATTGGATAATGAAGAGATTGCAAAATAAACCCTTACCTTGTACTTTTCCCTGGTTGAGGGTAGGTTAACCTCCTGTATAATGGTGGAATAATTTCTATTAACTTATACAAGAATCATATACATTAATATGATATCATATATGATCTTTTAACATTGATTGTTTAATAATATCTTAGTATTATCGTTGTTTTGGGTGTTAACTTACTCATTTTATTTTATATGTTTTGTTACATAAGTCGTGTTTGTTATGGATAGGTTGTATCTTATTCATATGCATAATGATATTAAGTCCTTAAACATTATTATTAATCTTCAAATGAGAATTATACTTGAATGGATATGATGGAGAATGAATCTCATCACTTTCATAGAGACGGTAGTCCGTACGTACGCACGTGCGACAATATCATTCTTTTGATATTAAAATAATATATAATTGGATGTTATATCATATATACAGAATCATTATCATGTTATATTTATTATTTACATTAATTACACATCATTACTATAACCATCCAAATAATAATTTATTGAATAACAATTACACCATGACGTGGAGACAGTAAGTCGTACGTACGCACGTATGGTGACATGTTATTCAAAGGATGGATAGAATACTGAATATGATTATACCATATTTATAATAACATCATAGTATATATAAAATACTGGATTTATTATTTTATAACGGTAATAACAAAGAAAGAATAAGTGGAAGAAGAAAGGAACTTGAAAAAGGGTGGTGAAATCATTACCTCTTCTTCGGGTTCTTCCTTTTGATTTGATCAAAAGGGCTCTTTAGGATGGCTTTCTGACTAAAGGAAGGCCTCTAGGATGAATTGAGGGAAGTTTATAGGGTATTTGGGCAGAGTTTGGCCGAGCCAAATGGCTTTGAAGTTATGAATTAATGAGAAGGGGAGTGTCCTTTTATAAGAGGGGTGAGGGGCACCTTTGGAAAAGCTAGAAATATTATTTTATAATAAATTCATATTCGGTTTATAATGGCTCAAAAGTGGATAATTTAAAGGTTAATGTAGGGTTGGGTCTACAACCACTCAACCAATATAATTTAGACAGGTTTGGGTCATTATATTAACCTTATCTTTTAGTTTTAACTCTTAGTTAATTAGTTTGACACTTACCATGTCACTTTGTATTTTTATATTATATAGTTAATAAACATACTATATTCCTCCAAGAGACCTCTAAGTGGTCCATTAATGATACAATTATCATGATATAAGTCTCTTGTCCGAACCTTAGATTTTTTGGAATTGAATATCAATTAATAATATAATATTTGTTTTTAAAAACTCTTTTATGTCAATTTTGACACTATTTGGAAAATTGATTTTTGTAAAAATCATAACAGAATGATTACTTGAAAAAAGTTAATTATATAATTCCTAACATGTCATAATATCCTATAAAATTAGTGTAATTCATAAAAAGTCTCAAATTATAATTATTTCGGTATTTATAATATCAATTATTTTAATTATTCACTATTATGGTAATTACTGCATCATCATTGTGTAATAAATAAATTAACTTATTTAATGTCTAAAAATTATAAATAAAATATAATTATGTAGGAAATCTTTTTAGCTTTCTAATGAATATTTACAATTGAATTTATTTTATGTGTAACCCTATATTAAAAATGCTTTAGTAAATAAACTTTAATTTTAACTCTTTTAACTCTTCTTTGAATTAAATAATAATAAATGTCCTAATCTAATCCAAATGGACCTAATGATAAATTTTTATTCCTAAGTTTGTTTTTGGTCGAATTAAGCTTATCCAATTGAATTAGTACATGTGTTAGGTAATATTAATATTATTTTTACCCTTAATTACCCTATTTACTTGTAACCGTGGTAAATAAAAGTAAAAAGTTACTATTTACCAAAAATTATTTTCATCTCAATGAACCACATTTTAGTCTTTAATATTAACTATGTCTCTCAGATTTTTGAAATTCCACTCACAGAAGCGGTAAAATTATGTTTTATGAAAAAATCAATTTTTTAACTACCACTTAGTGGTTTCACTATTCATCAAAAAATGATGTTTTTCAGAAAAATACCAAAAATTTACCCTAGGCTAATTTCGATATTCCGAATCCAAAAATGAAGTCCATTTTGAAAAATAAAATTTATAAATTTCAAAAATTGGGTATTACTATTCATAACGGCTAGTTTGATTGGTTGTGGTGTGTTAGAACTTGATGTTGCATACAACACACGCTATTGCATTATTAAAAGAGAAGAGTACCATAGAATCTTGGGGTTTTACAGTTTTTGTTTTGAAATGGTTGGAGTGTTTTTATTAATGTGTTTGTTTTGGAATTTTGGTGTGTTTTGGTATTGTTTTGGTGCAATGCTTTCAAAATGGTTTTAGGGAGCATTTGGATGGTGAGAACTATGTTTTCAAGGGTGTTTGAGAGGTGTATGCGTTAAAAAGTGGTTTTTTATGAGTATAAAATCATTTTGGATGTGTCGAATTTCTTTTTCAACTATTTTGCAATTTATTAGATTGTGTATGTTATGTGAATTATATCTTGAAAATGTTATGATGTGCGGTTGATTTTCAAGAACCATGTTTACATGAAATGGGGCGTGTTTTTTATATAAAATCCTCTTTATGTCATATGGTGGTGTTTCATTGTGTCGGCCCTTGTTCTGTTATTTAATATTGTTTTCTAAGTTGTGCAGATTGATTATTTCTTTTGAGTTTGTAAATTTTTGAGATATTTTTGAAAAAAAAATGATTCATAAATTTTATAGTGTTTTAGGAAATAATGTAAATGGTGCGAAGTATGTTTTCAAAACATGTCGAGGTTTTTTATGCGTTGTTTTTTCGTTTGGATTGTTCTAAGTCATTGGTTCTAGTTTTTCAGTTGTTTTGAGTTTGTCGTAGTGCATTGGAGAGGAAAACCCACGATATTGCGGTCTTCAGTAGGTTTCACGTACTTATGCACGATTGTGAGACGTGCCGCGTTGTAACAACCCAGAACTGAGCTGCCACCCAAACAGTGCCAAATGGGTTGGGTGTTACTACCTTAGGCACACCTCCCCGAACGCCAAAGGCTGACGACTAGCAACGAGGGTCTTATAGGTATGGTGGGAAGGCTATACCCTCTCAGAGGATAATAATGGTACTGGTCCGAGTATAATAATAACAATGCATCAAAACAAATGACTCAGCAGACTGAAACCAGACCCGCAGAGCAGAAGCACATTCATCATAGATAAACAGCGGAAGCAATAAATATAAAAAACAACAGCGGAAATAAATACAACAGCATGCTGATCACATGTAACTACTACTGAACAACGAAACATGTGTCCAAAGCAGGACAATATACAAAAGGGCTGCCAATGGCTAACCAACTATAGCTACATAACAAGCATGCTGATACAGGAACGAAAACATAACAAATTAAACTACATCTAGGAAAGGGCTCTAGGTCCATATCATCTCCATGCACAGCTAATGAAACCCAACTCCTGAAGCTGGCCTCTTTCCTGCATGTAAATCCATAAAGACTGCATGCGTCCTGAAGGGCCTGTGCATGGTGTGAAAAAAATCTCATTATGATACCAACCAATGGTGTGTACCTAATATAAGTGTTTAAGCAGTCTTGGAATTGTAAGGAAAGAAGTAAACAATACAATGCACCAATAACCACTAACTCCACTGGTGCTCGGAAACCACCATGGAGTGTCACCTGCTTCGGCCAACGCCAGAATCTCTTTCATGTAACTCGGCACCATGTTCACCCTGACACCATGTTTCTCAAGTACCGACGTCTCGAAGGCACTCCCAAGAATAGTAACACAAAACCTTGTTCCTCCTGACACCTCGTGCCTCAAGTACAGACATCCCGAAGGCACGCCAAGAAATAACCCAGAGGAATAGTGATGTCGGTCCTCAAATAATAACTGAAGGGACAGTGATATCTGCCCTCAAATAAATAGCCAGAGGAACAGCGATACGTGCCCTCAAATCAAGTAACCAGAGAGATGGAGATATCCACCCTCAAATCACGATGAGCCTCAGCCCCTAACCCAATTGCCTCAAAGCTATCCCCTAGAGGCTCCTCACCTCCCACGTGGCTTCCTACAACAGGCACCCCCAACCAAAGTACCAAAACCGCATATATGGGGGCCTCTACCCACACGAGTGGTCAAAACCACCTCATCACGGAGTATCTATGTGTGCACACTACTCAAAGTTTTGGGTGAGTGGTAATCACCAAAATAGATCCTAAGCCACCACACCTCTGACACCTCGTGTCCCTACGACCACGCCACTCAAGTCTGATGGCCTCACCATCCATGTAACCTGGGCCATGCCCAACCTGACAGTTATACTAACTCAAACTGACATCTATGACACCCAATCCCGTGGTTTAAACCCCCCAAAGTAACCTTGGACCAAGCCTAACCTGACAGTCATACTGCCTCAAGCCAACATCCATGACGCCCAATCCCATGGTCAAAACGACCCGAGTAACTCGGGCCATGACCATCACTACCCGAAGGTTCCAGCATATGTAAAATCACACATCACATATATAATTGCATTTTAACAGAACACATAGCTGGAAAACCCATCTAAACAAAAGAATTTCACTAAGAAAGTGTCACCCCATACCGTCACTGATGTTTCTAAGGTCTCCAACAATTCATATCAAGGTTTAAATAACTAAACCTAATAGTTTAAACCAATACATTTCAAGTATTATCATTTTGGAACCCCCGGCTAAAATGCCCCATGTGAGCAACGACCTCTCGCCCGACCTTGATCAATCAAGACAGGACAAAGGGCATACCCAAAGGTGTCCCATTGTTGTAGTAAACAACTTAAGATGCAATAGAAAATAAATTAGGGTCTCTTTAAAAATACCCTAAAATGCACCGTAGGATGCACCACACAAATTTCCACGAAAACACAAAAGATGGTATGTACCACCTACCTCGTACTAGTATGATGATACTCCTTCAATATCATCCTCCAATTAGGTCTAAGACGTGGTAGGTCTACAAAAGATACAAAACCTCTCAAACCACAAAAACTCGTTCTATGGTAGAAATCAAGAAGAACAGATCAACAGGAATTAAGGCCTTACCAAGGGGGTTCCAACAGATCAAATGGTGTTCGAAATGGATTTTGGAAGAAGATCTGGGAGGGATTTGAAGGTCCAGCCAGCTCTCCCAGTGTAAGCCCCGAGTGGAAGGAAGAAATAAAAGAGGAGAATGGGAATTCCTGGGTGGCCTAGAACGTAAAAACCCTAATTTTAAGTGGTCGCATGGTTAACCCACACGGTTTGTAAAACCTTGTGCCAACCATGTGGTTGCCACTACCTCACCAAGGAACTTCGCACGGCAAACCCGCATGGTTTGGAAAACTGTGTGCCGCCCATGTGGAGCCCACTGTCTCACCCAAATACTTCGCACGGTTTGTCCAAATGGTTTGTTCAGACCGTGTTCCAACCATACGTAGCAGCACGACCTCCCCAACTTTAAAAGTTTAACCCAGAATTTTCCAATTTCTCTAGTTTTCTCAGAAGCGAGTCAAAATTCAAACAGGGTCGGGATTTTGACCCGTTCCAAAAAACCCAGGTTCTTACACGCGTTGTCGTCGAAACTGAGTAGCGAGTCGAGGTAGGTCCCCCACTGCACTCACCTTTAAATTTAGAATTTATTGATTGATTGACATTTTATTAATTTTAATAAATGGGAAATAATATAAGATAATTAATTTTTAAATAATTATTTGGTGTAAAAAGAGCTGTTTATTTTATAAACGACAATTGAAATATTTTCTTGACGAACAGAAACTCAGTAGTAAAAGAATTCTCATTTGGCCTTGAAAGATAATTCAATGAATTTCAAATGTAGTTCTGGTTTATTGATAAAGTATTTCTTTTAATGAGTAAACAAGTGTTTTGGTTCTCTTGAGAAATGATGATTTTTTTTTAAAATTGGTGAAGGGCCATTTGGCACTTTAAGAAAATAAATTATTTTGGAAAACTCTCTTTGGGGTGACTCAGGTGTGATCTTTGGTGTACATTGACTACATGATGTGTGTGTGATGTTGTGATACTTTATTGACTGTGTTGACTCACCCCATTCCTTTTTATTATACGTGTTGACATGGGAACCTGGCATAGTAAGTGAATATTCTGAGAACGATTGATGCACTAGTTTAGATTACGCACTGGCTAGTGGCCCTTAGTACAGATTATACACTGGTAGGGGATTAGGCCCCTTGGTTAGGCCTTGTAGGGAAAAACTGGGTGTTAGGGAATTATGACGTCATCAAGAGTACGCATGCCTTCGGGATGAGTGACATGTATGGTACGTTCTAGATTTTTCACGAGCTCCTAGGTTTGACCCATGTTTTTTTAGTGTTTATTTGTATGTGGCGGATGATTGAGAGGTCTAGTTCAGTTGTTGTCCCCTGTGTGCCACTTTTTCTATTTCCTTTAGAGTTTTTTGTGTGTTGTGTGTGGTTTTCCTTCTAACTAACAACTAAAATTTGGATTTCTAAATTTTTCACAAAAATGTTTTAAAATGCAATGCACTTATTTCTTTCAAACACTATACTTGTTTTTAAATTAAGAAGGGCAATGGACTATTATATTTTTTAGAAATTAAAGTGTGTGTGGAAATAAATATTTTATATAATTTAGTTCAAACCTGAAATTGGTAAATTATTTATTTAAAGGTAGTGCATTGGGAATAGTTTTTTGGGCACGCCTACTGAGTTTTAATACTCACGCCTATAGTGGTTTCCTATTTTTTGTTTTGTTGCAGGTTTGAATTGAGCTTGTTCACTATAGGTGAGACTTGGTTGTGGTTTAGAGAGTGACACTCAAGGTCATGAGTATTTTTTGGTTGTGGTCATGTTGGTATGTGTTGTTGGCCGTTCTTCTTCTTTAGTGTCGTTTCTTTGCTTTGGGTTGTTCTTTTTTTTCTACTGCATTATTTATTTACATTGGGAGAAATCGTTCTCATTTGTACTCTGTTGATTCCCTGGCACTTGTCTCTAGCCCGAGCGGATTGAGAATTCCTCTCGGGCCATGCCGTAGACCGGCACGGGTGACTGGTTCAAGGTCGACCCGGGTTGGTTCGTGACACTGGGTTTGCACTGTTTTCACTAGCAGGGTGCACAGTTTGGGAAAATTATTTTCCAACTCTGCACAGACCAAGAAGTTCCAAATAAATTCCAATATTTCACCTGAAGAATCCCTAAAAAACCTACCAAATCATTATAGAAATAGGGGTTGAGGAGTACCTAAAAATAGTAACATGTTATTACAACAAGCTTCAACCCTTTAACCCCCTGTATCTTCAAGAAAACACTATACCCATTTTTAGATACTCCATTATCCATTTCAAAATCTTCTCCTTGAGTATTTTCTCCCACACAATTCACCAAACATACTTATACCCCATTTTTAATGGACCCATATAGTAATTATTTAAATATTCACAAGATACAGTTAGATAGACATTAATGGTCTTGAGGAAAGATTACATACCTCAATGAAATAGAAATGTCCATAGGGAGTGGGGGATCTATCACCATGTTCATCTAAGAATATGGATTTAGTTGGACTATAAGATCCAGTCGATGATTTTTGAAATCCACTTTGGGTAATTCCTTTGTCATTATATCTAGTATTTGATTTTAGGTAGGAACATACTACAGCTTCATAACATGGTGTTCCACATTCTCCTTTAATAAATGGAACTTAATCTCAATGTTCATCATCATTGGGTGTTGAATGGTGTTTTTGTTAATTTTTATCACACTTGATTAGTTACACATTATTCGAATAGAATATACCACTTTAATGAAAATATATTCAAGTTGTTGTTGGATCCATAAAAACTGAAGGTACTGAGCATGAAATAAAAGCCCCAAAAGTGAGATTTTAAAATTTTTCCATTGATGATCATCATGAAGTCATCAAATTCATTTAATCAATTCCTAGTTTAAGCTGGGGATCTCACATGAAGAGTTTTAAGCACAAAATAGAAACCAAAAAACATGGTTTCATCTAATTTCGTTCTCAACATCTACTCAATGTTGGTGATCGTTGCTCAAATAATATGAATCTTAATTCCTCTAGATCATCCACACATGCTTCAAAAATCATCTAGAGCATCGATCATCAAAATTAGGGTGCTTGTGTGGAGTTCTAACAATTCCTTCGACACATTGATGATCACCACATCGCCTTACTTGCGATGCATGAGAGAGATCTTGATTTGATGACTTGGATCTAGATACCTTATCTCTAAGATATGGGAGAGAGAAGAATAGAGAGGGAGGTTGTGAATATTCTATAGAAAATCCCTCTTCTCCTCTATTTATAGGGTGTTAAGTGATTATCCGGTATTGCCTACCCGACCCCCAAATAATTAACACTCTATAAAATACAAATAATGACTATTGTACTGATCCATAAATATTATTATCACTTACATACAATATAATAAACATATTATGTGAACATTACTATGCCATTAACTCGACTCTTCATTCCAAAAAATATTAAATGAATCTTGAATATTTTAAACTAATATTCATTCAATTAATATTTTCATGTATTTACTTAAAACTTGTAAATACATTTAATAAAAAATAAAATTCCAATTATTATTAACTTGACTAATTTGAATTTATTTTTTGATTTGGAAATCTTATCTTCTTGGACAAATCCTAGACCCTAGTGGTGGGGCCCACCATGTCCAATAGACTTATTCAACTAAATAGGGTAGATTCTTGAATGTGCTATTATATGTGACCTTATAGGCCCTTATCTCGATAGCAGTGAATATTATTCATAGACCAGAAGTGGGATCTGGAAACCCATCATGTCCCCTAAATTGATAAGTATTGTCACAAGAGCGACAACCGACCTACGAACACACACTGTGTAATATAATCTATTTGTATTTAAATATCTCATAAAGCATAACACACACCTATGTCATCATCCTTTTCCTATTTTATTATTTTTTGATCTAACTAGATATATTTACCCTCAAATTGTTTGTCCATGGTCTTATAAAGGTACTATTGTCCTGATCAACATATCTCAAGATATATAACTTCCCTAACCTTGAAACGATAAATCCTTTCCTGACCATTAAACCAATATCATGCCACCAATGATGCACCCAACACAAGCTACCTCACTAAGAATTCGTTATCAGGGATTTTTCCTTGCATCAATGTACGTGATCAAATGGTGCACGTTGGCAATGATCTTAAGTTAGGAGACCATTGTACGTGTCCATGGATAGGAACATCCAATGACACCCAAAACATGTGGTGTTTCTATTTTCTGGTCAGACCTCATTATCACCATGTGAAAACTTCATGAGAAGAAGTCTCAATGATTATAATCCCCGAGTACCTGATAGTTAAACATTTACTGTGTCTAATCAGTAAGATGTATCTAGACCATAGGACATATATTTAATATTTTCGTCATGGTATATCAAGGTTCTCATTATAGCCTAGGATCTACTATAACCTTTTGATATGGTATTTAATCTATGGACATTACCATTAAATAGTGGATACAAAAAATTTGGTATACATGTTATGGTAATCAAAAGTACCACATAGTTGGGTCTAGGGAACCCACTATTACAAAATTCCCACTTTCACAAGATCCAACTTGCTAACCATACTTTTTAACCCTCACATGATCATAACATGTTTCTGGTGAGTCAAAGATTTAGATATTGGGCCTTCCACGATTCCACTGCATGGTTATTATACTATTTACGGCCTCATATCATTGGGTAAAACTTATGAAGAGATGGAATTCTCAAGTATATCCCTTTTTTACACTTTCATAACTTGACATCTTGGCTAGTAAGAATATCATAATTTATATTATGATAATTCTTTATTAACTAGGTTTGATTCCAAGAATTGGAAGAAATTGTTTCATGCCTCTTAGCTACCTCAAAAGATACAATGTACTCTTTATTTGTAGATATAGCTACCATGGAATTATATAAGATTTTCTCACTCATCACCATTATCCCAACTATGATATTATATCACATTGATCTAAGGAAAACTATTTTGTGTCCCCTGAAAACTAGTATCATTTCTTCTCCACTTATCAGGTATATATCTTCTTTGCTTACCGAAGTACAATTAGATAGTTCTGTCTGCTTCACTTGCAGATCTCCTGGATATTGAGAGGACCATTTTGGGATATACCTAACACTGAGAGGGGGGTGAATTAGTCTTGAGGACTTTTTAAACCAATTCTTACTTTTTATCCTTGTACCTCTTGACCTGTTAGGATCTTGATTCTCTTGTTCTATTTTACCTATCACATGAATGAATAGAAAGCAGTAAAAATATTCACATGATATTTTTACAAAGTTCACCACTGAATAAGAGTAGCTACATTCTTAAAATGCATAGGAATGACTAGTTCATTGATTCTACACTATAGTGTAATATGCTATTACAATTGAGTGGCTAGGAAATCAATCCTCTGGCCAGTGTGAGTCCCTACACTTTGGAGGGGGTGAGAAACAATCTTATTCCCTGGACTAGTGATAGCCTAGTATAACTTTCATCCTCTAGACGGTTATTTGTACTGCCTATAGAGACAGTCTTCTTCCTTATTGATAAGGTAGGTTCTTCTATTGGTCTTCATTAGTGATTTTTACTTGATTACTTACAAATCAGTAGGCAAGCAATTCTTTCTTCTTTGTTCTCTTCTTATCTAGTGTAACACCAACTGAACTAGACTTCTTCTTTCTTATTCTCAGTGTAATAACCAACTACACTCAATATTCTTCTCTCTTCTTGGTCAGAATCACATATACCAATGTGATTATTCAGAAACTGAGGATCAACTCAGATAGCATCATCTGAATTAAACATCCCTAAATAATTGTAGGCTACAGTTGAGCATACTTTGTTCTTATTCTTCTTCTCTTATTTCTATACAGCAAACCTGTAAGATGCACAATCTTTTTCTTCTTCTTCTTCAATGAAAAACCAGCTGCACTAAAACCTTTCCTTATTCACATGTTCTCTTTCAATGTAAATCCATATACACTGATCTCTTCTTCTTCTTCTTCTTGCTATAATTACAAGTTATCTTTGTTATTGTAAAAATAATGAATTCTAGCTCAACTTAGCATCATCACAATTGATCATAAGCTGGTAAGAACTTCTAGAACAACTCACATCTTGTGCGCCAATCCTTACTTGCACACCACCCGGCTTGCATGCCTCCCTACTTGTGCACCACCAAATACTTGCACTCCACATTTGTGCACAACTCACAACTTGCGCACCACATCGGGGTTAGACACAACACACTTGTTGCACACAACTCCCTGCTTTCATGCCTCTTACAACTTGTGTGCCACTTTTTCTTGCACACCAATATGCTTGCGCGCCACTCTTCTTGCGCACCACTCTGCTTGTGCACCTCCCTACTAGTGCACCTTATAAATAACCCTCAAATTGCACACCACTTCATCTTGTGCACCACTTTCTACTACTTGTGTGATCAGAGCTCAAATTTTTTTCTTAAGTGTTGAGCCTTCAAAAATGAGGAGGGTAGCTGTCTATTTATAAGCATTTTGGTGACTTGTGTGTCACATACACTTGAATGACATTTCTACTTGTGTGTCTCTCTATCACTTGCACGCCGCTCCATCACTTGTGCGCTTCTACATCACTTGTGTGCCGCTCCATCACTTGAAAGACTCTCCCTAACTTGCGCATCGCTCCATCACTATCACACCACATTCTTTCCTTTGTCATATTTTGATAATTTTATGTTGAAATATCACTTGCGTGCAAAATAAACTTGCATGCCACTTATACTTCCACACCACACTTGCACACCACTTATACTTGCGCTCCACTTTTTGACTTTCATGCCAATCTTTAACTTGCGTGCCTCTTTATTTTATTTGTCATATTTTGATGTGATGATCTTGAAATATGACTTGCAGGCAACATACACTTGTGCACCACATATACTTTTGTGCCACACTTGTGTGCCACTTTTGACTTGTTCTCCACTTTATTTCATTTTCCAAAAAAACTACTTTACTCCCCCTATCCTTCATAAAGATTTCATCACACATTTTCTAAACTTATGATATTTGTGAAATACAAATCAGCAAACATCGTCATAGTTTTGGCCATTCTCATAGTTCCAAGCCCATGCACTACTTCACGTCTTATCTTCATCTTCAAAAATAATCCTTCTTTCTTCTTATAATCTTTGTAATATGAATTCCAAAGTACTTGTTCATCCTCACATCAAATACTCAATTAATTTTGGAGTGTTAATTCCAAAAAACTCCAATAATCTCTCTTCATAAAAAAGTGGAGGCTTTAGGCTTCTTAAAATACCTTCAATGTTGCAGACAATGTATCACCTTTGATACATGTATTTGGAACTTTAAGAATAGTGCGGCAAATGTCTGATTTCAAGGAAATGTGTAATGAATGACCTTCTTATAATTCCAAGCCCTTCCATGCTCTCTCTTCTTCTTCAACCATCATTCTATACTTCATGAAATTCATATGATTCTTTTCTTCAAGTAAGCTCTTGCATGGTTCTCATAAAAATGTGAATAATTGCTTGGTATTCTTGAAATCCTCATTCTTCTTCAATCATCCAAAGATGGATAATACTTCACCATTCATCCTTGTTGTAAACAATGTTTCACCTTGGAAACAAGTTCTTTGAACTTAGGATCAATTCAAAATCCTTCTGAATTGATCTTCTTAGATAATTTCTCAAGTATGACATCCAATGCTATGATTACATAACAATTCTCTACGCAACCTCACTTCAGCTAATCTACATTAAAGTTTTAGTCATTATTCGTCTAATTACTCATTTTGACTAGTATTGACAACTGTTGAAAACAAATACAATCTTCATACACAAAGTGGTCCCAACAGATATAATTGATACATTCCCACTATAAAGTATATCTTGGAAATATAAATTTTGATACATATCATGGAATATGTGATTGATCCATATATTAATCATATATATTTAAACTTATTATGTTGATCTCCTCCCATTCCACAAACATGTCTACCTAGAGAGATATGTTCCATGTGACACTAGAAAAAAATTTCTCTTGAATTGTTTTAACTTGTATTTTACAATACCATGTCACTATATGCACGATTGACTATGTCCAAGTAACCTTTAGATCTACATCAGTAGATCATGTTCCCTAGAACTTAGGTTTCTAAATTAGGTCAATCATTAAAGAATAGGATCTTTTATGTTTTTCTTAACCAACTTTAAGACCAATATCTATTTTATATATGTTTTTGAACATATTTTACCAAGAAAATGATACTGCTGCCACTGACCTATGTTAGAGACCTAGAAAACATTAATTCTAAATGAATATTATATGATCATGTTTCTTACTTCAATACTAAAATGGATATCAGTAACTTGCAGTCATTATTAGAATTATATGATGTGACAAACCCTTTCTAGTTGCATCGTAAAGACTCATTCCATGTTTGGTGGTCATGACATATAATCCTCAATATAATATAATCATATAAATTAGATATTATAAGTAAACTTCTAATGGATTTATGCATATATAATTGGTATAACAAATTGATTCTTATTGGAACTATGCTTGTACCATCCATGTATCATTTAACTCAAATACCCACCATAGTATTCATAAAAATAATCCCCTTTTCATTTGATGCATGGAATCCATTACAGTATTTTAATTGATCTTGTTGATCTTAGATAATTTCCATATAATACTTGCTCGTAAGAATTATTATTCAAAATAAATAATGGATCACCGACTATAGTGATTAAAAAACCATCACTATGGTTTTTCACCTTCCTGTGTAGTTTGTGTCTCTAGAACATTCTCATTCCGCATACAGTTGTGGACCTTGTTCCTATTCCAACTACTTGTGAATCTCTAAAATTGACTAAAACTAACTCAATATTTCTCCCACTATCTCAAATAGATATTTTCACCCTTTTAATTAGTCTATATCTTTACTACCACCTTTCTATCAAATGGATTTATTTATTATCCTAAGAAGTTGATAGTATAATTACATTAGATGCATTTTGTGTTTTGCTTGATGCAAGTATGTTTATATCCTAACAAAATATTTACATAAAAACATATATCCTTATAACATGATGTATTTTCATCATATTATATCTCATATGATATCCATTTTTTCATTATAGTTGTCATATGGTTGTTGTATCTCCATGTTATTTACAGAGCATGTCTTGAAATATAATGGCAGTTTCTGTAAGGTTCCGCATTGATGTTACTTACATCATAACTCTGATGTATAAATTATGCATTTAAGAATTACTCCATGATACATTTTTTTGATCAATGTTAACATATAATACTTCATCATGGATCCTACTTATTAAAGTCAATTTCATGATGTAGATAAGTTAATGTGCATTTATAAATTGCTCCACGCTACATTTTATTGATAGATGATTGCTTGGTCAAGATATTCTTCAGCATACCAGCCTAAAGAAAAAAATATCTTCTGACAATGAATATATTATAATTTATTTTACCATTACTTAATTACTTAAAAGAATATTATGAATTATATATACCTCAAGCTTACAGTTTGAATAGTTCACGCTCTCTAGTTGAAATAATTCTGGAAGCTTTGTGGAATACATTTATTTCTGATGGTTTCTTTGTCCAAAATAAATATGTCAAAATACCAAAGGTGTTTAGATTTACTAGGACTAAATATAATACTAGGTATATACTTTGTGTCTACTTTATTTTTTCTTGAAAAATATTTATCTTTCCACAACTGGGTAAATAAGTCTTGCATTTATATTCATCCAGTATTGCCAAGGATTCATTTATTACTAAAGTATTACTTGAGTATTGTACACCAAAAACAATATTCCTTCATGAACCTAGAATAATGTTTCTTTGTGTCCAAAGAGAATGTGAGATAAATTTTTTGGTCATTCGATAAAATTTCTACAAGAATTATACACTAGGTAATAGAGGATCCATGTACTTCTCACTGCTGACATAGGAATCACGCTTTCTATAATGCTTGAAGAATGTACATTATTTGTTGTAATGTTTCTATAATTGGTTAATGTATTTCAATACAAATATGTGATAAAAGTATTGTATTTAATACCCAATAAGTAAAACATAAACACCACATTGATGAATATACCTACAGAATAAGCGGTAACTTGTTTCATTAAATCAGTTTATTACATTTTAACAACCACTGAATTATTTCATGATATGCAATGAAAATAAAATCTTTTTTGTCAACCAAACTCATTGAATTAAAGGATATTGAGAATGTTATTCTGGTATTACTTTCCATTGGCCTTTTTTCCTTGAATTTCAATTTTTTCACCATAAAAAATAAATATTAATCTATCTTTTATATTATTATTTACTTAGAGAACCTTACCAGAAGTGGTAATGAAGAATTAAATCATTACTGTTTTTTTAAACCTAAAAAAAGACTTGAGTAAATAAGTAAAACTGATTTGAGAAATGGATCCATTGAAATATCATGATCTATCTTTCAATTTGCACATTTTAGTTCAATCATCACCTTATTCATATCTTTCTTGACTTTCTCCTTGTGGACTTCTTGGAGATGAGACTATGTGGTATATCATCGATGTCCTAATGCAGTGACCACAAATAACATCATATGTTGATGATTTCATAATAACATAAACATAACATGATTATCATATGATTATCTTATATGCATATTTCTCACCCTCACTTCCTAAGGTGGATTAACATGTATTATGAACACTAGCACCTTGAATTTCTGGTATCATAGAATTGTGAGTGATTTTATGTACTACATTTAGAAACTCATGCTATTTTAGACATTTACTTTGTACATTTTTTATCATAGTATTACTTGTAATATAACTTTACATTTTTCTATAAAAATAAATTTTAGCAAATTAGTATTTTTTATCATGATTACCAGTTTATACATTTTTTGATTAATTAAATTATTAAATGTATCCCACTATTTTATCAAATTATAGGAACCCTCTATTCTATAATCAGAATACTCACTCTCTTGAGTATTCTAATGTAATGGATCCCTGAACCTCCCCTCATAGTATACAAGTTATGGCTACGCCACTACATGGAGGGTTCAAGGTAGGTGTTTGGCTTTCCAACTGTATTAACTTGAAGTTCCTTGATATGTTGAGTCGATTCCTAGCTTCTAAAATATTAACTTTATTTACTCAACGTTGTCTTATAAAATGATAGAAAGTTATATATGGATAATCCTTACTATTACTTTGGTTATGTTGACCAATGACTCTCATAAGAACTCCCCAGTAGTAAGAGCAACCCTTAGCTATGGCATGACAAGCACCCCCAAACACCAGGATTTGTTCAAATTTGAAGGATGGAAGGCGGTAAATACTTAATATTTCTTTGAGGGTTTTTTTATTTTAATGTGATAAAAGAAATAATTTTCTAATTTATAAGAATTTGTTATGTGATCTCACTCACAACTGACCATGCAATAAATATTAAATATTCATCGCATCACATGTTAATTTTATCTGTGTATACTGTTTTATTATTCTATCTATTCACGTATTAACTACACATACACTAAATATAATAAACCATGAAAAAAATAAAATTTGGACCTAATCATCAGCCGATTCTAGGTTGATCAATTTTTTGATTTTGTGATTTGTAAACCGGAAAGATTAGGCATGTAGAAATTTTTATATTATTATTAAATCATTCACCGGTGAAAATTATGGGTAGGTAGAAATACTATTTTAGCCGACTGATTTTTTCTAAAAATGGGGCATAACCAAAAAAAATAAAATTAAAAATTAAAAATTTGGATGGACTCATATTGTTCATACGGTGTTGGATTCAAAATCCATTTGTGGCATTGGGACCCGAACATTTACCTCTTTATAAATTAATGAAAATTTAATTTTTTTAATTCACATAAATTCATCAGGCTTCCCTCTGATACCAATTGAGGGTACTGTCCATGCAGTAAAAGCCCCAAAAAATTGATTTTAAAATTTTTTCCACTAACAGTCAACATGAACTCGTCGACATCGATGAATTGATGTCTAGTTTACGTCAAGGATCTGACATGAATTGTTTTAAGCACAAATTTAAAACAATAAAAACCTATTTTGATCCAAATTCGTGCTCTAAATCTTCTTATCATTGGTGATCGATCACCAAATAATCTAAATTTTAATTCCTCTAGATCATCCATATGCACTTCAAAAATCTATTGAAGTGACAATCATCAAAATCTAGGTGCTAGCATAGAGTTCCGACAATGACTTCAACGCTCTGACAATCACTAAATCACCTTACTTGTGACGTATGAGAGAGATATTCACCCAATGACTTGGATCCAGTGCCTATCTCTCTAGGATGTGGTAGAGAGAAAACGAGAGAGAGTTTCTATGAATATATTATAAAAATCCCTCTTTTCCTCTATTTATAGGGTGTTAAGTGATTATCCGATATTGCCTCCCCATGCCTCGAATAATGAACGCTCTACAAACAACGTATTATGACTACTATACTATGTCATTAATATTATTAGCACATACATGTAATATAATAAATATATTACATGATAAAAATTGTGTCATTAACTTCACTCGATGTTCCTAAAAATATTAAATGAATCTTGAATATCTTAATATTCATTCAATTAATATTCTCATGTATTTACATAAAACTTGTAAAAACATTTAATAAATAAATTCAATTCCAATTATTCTTAACCTGAATAATATGAATTTATTTATTTCTTTGGTGATCGTATCTCCTTAGAAAACTAATGGGCCCTAGCAGTGGGTCTCACCAAGTCCATTATACTTATTCAAATGGATAGGGAAGATTCTTGAATACGCTATTGTGTGTGACCCTATAAGCCCTTATCTTGATAGAAGTGAATATTATTCAGAGACCAAGAGTAGGATCTAGTAACCTATCATGGCCCCTAAAGAGATAAGTATTGTCACAGCAGTGAAAACCAACCAACGAACACACACTGTGTAATATAATCTCTTTGTATTTAAATATCTCATAAAGCAAGATGCACACTCATGTCATCGTACTTTTCTAGATTTATTATTTTCTGATCTAAATGGATGTATTTACCCTATATTTCCATGGAAATGATCTTATGAAGGTACTACCATCCTCATCAACGAGGCCTAACATATATAACTTCCTTAACCTAGAAGCGACAAATCATTTCTTGACCTTTCAACCAGTGTCATGACACCAATGACGCACCCAACACCAGCTACCTCACCACGATATCATTATCATAGTTTTTGTCTTGCATCAAAGTACATGATAAAATGGCTCACATTGGAAATGATCTCAATTCCAGAGAACATTACACATGTTCTTATATAGGAACATCCAATGAAACCTAAAACATGTGGTGTTCATATTAGTGGGTCAGTCCTCATGATCTCACTTATAGATATCACCATGTGTGAACTTAATGAGAAGAAGTCTCAATAATTATGAGACCCCATCACCTTATAGTCAAAAATCTACTATGTTCAGTCAATAATATGTATCTAGACCATAGGACGTATATTTAGGATTAATGTCATGGTATCTCAAGGTTCTCATTATTTCCTGGGATCTACTATAACTTTTTGATGTGAAATTTAATCTATGATAATTACCATTAAATAGAATATTCATAAAAGAATGCACTATAATGGTAATAATGAAGCATGTATAACTAACTATATACATGATATGTTAATAAAAAATATTGTATAGTTGGGTCTAGGGCGCCCACTATTAAAACATAAACTGAGTACAAACTTGAGTCTCCGTAATATATTCGGCCTCTATAGTGCTTAATGAAATGCAGTCTTGCTTTTTTAATTTTCCAAGAAATACAAGTGCTTCCAATGTAGAACACACTTACATAATTTGGTTTTTTTTATAAACTAAATAGGACCAATCATCATCTGTATACCCAACCAATTGCTACTGTGAATTGCTATAATAATACAACCCAAAATCCATTGTTTGGTTGATATAATGTAGTATCTACCTCAAAACCTTCACATGAATTTAATTTAGAAAACTAAGATATTGGGAATATTGACATGTCTTGAACAAAATTTTTGGGGGAGTGACTATCACATAAATAAAAATGTCAAAAAAATCACTTATAGAGGGTCACATCAACTTATATACCTTCACCATCATTTGACAATTTCATCCAGGCCCCTACCAGAGTATCCATCAGTTTAGAAGCATCCATATGATCCTTGGAATATTTTTCTAGGATATAAATGCTCTATTATTTATTTGAATCACCTACATACCAAGATAAATGGGTAATTCCCCAGTTAATGACATCTCAAATTTAAAACTCATAAGTTCTAAAAACTTATTTCATTGAGTACCATCCAAGACTCTAAATATGATTTCATCAATATAAATGAAAACTACTATTTACATCCCTTGCTTCTTCTTGATGTATAGGTTGTGATAAACCCCTCCTCTATGATTATTGATCTTATTTAAGTACTAATCCATTCATGGGTACTTGGTTCTTGGTGCTTACTTCAACCCATACAAATATATCTTTATTAAACACACTTTTCTCTCATCATCATGAATAATAACTCCATTTATATGCTCAATGTGTGATTCCTCTTTAAGTAATCGATTCAATAATTCTTATTTGACATCCATATGATAAATTTTAAAACCCTTTTTCATATTCATAGATAAAAAAATTGATGGTTTCAAGTTGGGCCACTAGTGTTAATATTTCACCATTTTTCATTCCACCAATCTGAGAATATCCTTTATACACTAGATGTTCCTTATTCTTTTTCAAAATTCCATATTTATTGACTTTTTTAAAGAAACCACAATTGGATCTAATTACATTCTTATTTTGAGGCCTTGAGACAACTTCCCAAGTCTTTTTTTTCATAATATGTTTAGATTTTCATTCATATCATTGACAAAAAATGAATTCATAGAAATTTCATAAAATTATTTTGGTTCCTCCTAAGATAAAAATGAATCTCATTGATGTGACTTAATATTTCTTCTCTAAACTAGAGTTGTTTGGTCACCTATAATGTTATTATTGGAAATTTCTACTCTAATTAAACATCTTCTTGAACTTTTTATTCATGTTATGTTTCCTTCATCACCGGAGTTATCATAAGAGTTTATTTCAACATTTTAAACTCAATATAATATGGGCATATATTTTTCACACTCCTAAAAAATAGAAATAATTTTCTGTGAATATTTCTTGTTTGAAGGTAAAATTTGGTCTTTTATATATAGATTCTTCTCATTTTTAGTCAAAAACAGCATTTATTTCAACCATTTTATCCAATAATTTTTCATATAATCAATAAGATTTTCACATGGATGAATATCCAATAAATATCCCTTTATATCCATGTACTTAAAACTTTCTATTCTTATATATTTTTAGAATTAAACACTTACATACAAACACCAGAAAGTATTTCAATGTGGGATTATTTCCATACCAATTTTTTTTATGGATTCTTGTCTTTATTTGGAAATAACAACTCCCAATTGGATATATATATTGATGTAAGAATTGATTCTTTCTTATACTTATCTGATAGGGACCTTTCAATAAGTATAGTTTAAGCCATGTTGTTGAGGATATGGTTTCTTATCTCAATAACTATTTTGTTAAGGAGATATCATCACCAAAACATGATGCTAAAGACCATGTTTTTACAAGTACTCTAACAATTAGGAATTTAAAAAAATTGTACCATTTTCTATGAATTTTTTATATTTTGACACCAAATTGTTTTCATATTCTCTTAAGTATCAAGTAATACACTTGTAAACTTATGTTTTATGAGTAATAACCATCAACCAAGACATCCTGTTGAAATCATCAACAAAAACACATAATAACTTTTTTCATCACATGATTTAAGAGTTATTCACCTAAAAAATCCACATGAACAAGCTATTGTACTCTTTATTATTTTCCTTTATTCAACTGGTAAGTATTTTGAATAGTATTCCCCTTTTAAAAATAATCACATCTATTTTTGTTGTCACGTGTGAGCATAGGTAAGTCACACACTCCATTATTCTTCACCATATTTTCCAATGAACATTAACTCAATTGGGAAATCCTCTAATTTCATAGTATATTTTCATCTTTCTTGGAAAACATTGTCCAATTTTCCTCACTAATAAGATAAAGATTTATCTTGGTCTTTATTCCTTGTAAAATATGTGAGCCATCTCCAGATTTTTTTATAAACCCATTATTATCGAATTCCACAAAATTTCTTGAGTCAAATAACTGGATCACACTTAGAAAATTGTGCCTAAGTCCTTCAAACAAGAGAACATTTGTATTTCTGAGATCCTTTCCAAAAATATTTTCCTTCCCAGATCTAATGATTTTTAGTACATCATCACTACCAGATCAAACCAATAAACATTTTTCATACTTGATACCGATTATATGATTCTTATACTTGTTCATGTGTAAGGTAAACATGTTATCTAGAACCCATAAACCATACCTTTCTATTTCACATAAATAAATATCGACAACATTTTCCATCTCATATAATTTTTTCTTCTTTCATAACTATTAAGGAACTTCTCTAGATAATTGATACACCTATTTCTCTTATCGTTCAATGATTTAATTTTGATCATGAAAAACTGAGAATATGTTTTCATATTTTAATTTTCTTATCAAAGTTACAAATTGTTGTTTCCCTCCTTTCTGAGTCCCATGAGTCACTTCTCATTGAACCCTTGAGACACAATAGGATACTTTGGGCCCAAACCATCACACCAAAATAAATATCCATTAAATACATAAGAAGATAATAGAAAATTTCTTGCTTTTCTTTGGTGTTGATTCTCTTTGAAACCCCTTTTTAAATGGAACAAATGTATTTAATGTGTCCCAATTTACCATAGTAATAAAACTAAATTTTTTGTTTCACTTTTCCATCCTTTTTCACTAGATCAGTAACCTTTTGATATTTAAGTCCACCTTCACCTTAAGGGTTTATGCATGTGGTTTAGCATGAGCCATGTATGTATTCTCCTTATGCTCATGATCCACTATAACTTTCCCTTTATATTTAAATAATTGCACATGTGTTATATGAAGCTATTATTAAATATTCACACTTGAAACATCAATGGATTTTGTTGGGGTTATTATCTTGGAACAACCTAATGCCATTCTTGGTGTAATTATTATTTTTTTATCATCACATATTCACTACCAAACCATGACTTATTCATCAAGTTATTTAGTCCTTTTAACCCTTTATTTAATTATATTGGTCATTCCATCTTTGACCTAGAACTATTCTTCTGCTTTGAGATTGAGCTCTACTACCTTTTTTAAGTTTCCAAAAATTCCATATTTTAGTTTCTTAATCACTTTTTTTAGCTTTGACTTATAATCCTCCTATTGTTTCATATATAACTTTGATTCATGAAAAGATAAATTTACCTTATTGGTTTTATCCCTCTATTTTTCACGTTCTTAAAGGATACATCAAACTCAACATGAAGATCAACTCTTCCCATGACATCATCATTTTTAGCATCACTATTATCATTTTTTGGTTAATCAATAACATCCACTATAAAAACTTTATTGATATCTCTATAATCCTTAACTTATTCCACCTTATAATCATTTGAACTTTCATCTTCATAAAATAGAATATTTTTCTCGTGAATAATTTCCTCTACAGATTCCTCCTTATTTCATCACATTTAAAAGGCTTCCTAACAAAGTCTTCATCCACATCATCTAGAATATTTATTAAACACTTAGTAATGATATTACCTTCATTACAACATCTGAATAATGAAATTGGGTGCCTGAATATGAATTTTAATTTTACCCTATTATGTTTAGAAGAAAGGAAAACCATCACCTCGTTGACCTCATCTTTATCTGGATCTTTATTAATATAAAGTTTCTTCATTTCCTTGAATGAAACCTCATGTGAGTTTTACTTCACCCTATCCTCATTATCATTATTTCTCATTTCATATACATTGAGTGTACTATGAATTCTATCCCAATATACATATTTTAGGTCCTTATCATTGGGCATAGATTCCTTTTCATTAAAACTTGGAGGTATTCTCCTCAATATTCTTTTAATAATCTTGATTTTGTAAATGTTTCCTCCAAGAGCTCTCATGTATTAAACAAGATAATTTAAATGATCAAAGAATACATCAATAGTTTCAGTCTGAATCATCCTAAAGTCTTTACATCATTCATCAAAATACTTTTGATGAGGCTCAATAATATCCAAATAAGGCCCCATTTTATTTTTAGCAATTCAAAATAATTAATTATGAAAAACTCAAAATTTAAATATAATGATTTTATATTTTTTCTTATTTAATAAATATTTATCCATTATAAATGATTTATTATTATTTATAAATTAACACTTTTATTTATAAATCATATGAATTTTCATATAATTTAAAAGGTATTTTAAATATTAACATTTAGTACTTGGGAATAAAATGTTTCATGAAAATTTAATTAATTTAATTATAAACCATTTGTAAATAATTAATCAATATATAAATTCCTTATAAATTAAATATTCCCAAAATAAATTTTAATATAATTTATATACATTTTATAAACAATTTATACCATTTCATATGTTAAAAAAAATTAAATTTTTTTCTATTCACCCTTATACAAGAACCCATTCCTATATAAAGGTAATCATTTTCTACCCTAGTGAAAAAGCTATACATAAGGGAAAACTAATTTTGGAGCCTTTGTATAGTGGTAAGTTAGTTCTTAACTTTACCTCGCTCATGTTTGGCGTGCTTCATAAGGGTAGAACATTGGTTACCTTTAAATATCCAAAAATCATGTAAGGATAAGTGACTAGTTACCTTTACTTGATCCTTTAAAGCCCACTGTTACCTTTATGTAAAAAACACTACGCAAGGTTATATTAGGTCTTACCTTTACAAAAATTTAGGAAAGACCTAATTACCCTTACTAACTAAGGGTAAAATTAGGTGACCCTTATGTATACCAATATATATAAGGATAAGTCATTAAGACCCTTTCACAGACGACTCAATATTATAGTAAATTCATGTTTACCCTTACACATTTAAATTGTATAAGGTTAAAGACCTGGTTACTGTTACTCATCCTATTGGTGTAAGGGTACCCCATTTTAAAAACTATCATTCTAGAATACAAAATGAAGCTCTATTTTTAGTTTTATTATTAATTTCGATTAATGGTTTTATAAATCATAATCATAAACTAAATTGATACCACTATTGGGTTTCTTATGAATCAAATAAAATTTATTAAAATAATAAAAAGTAATATGAAACCTAATATAAGGATATTTATGTTTGATAATATGAAACCTATGTATATACAGAAATAAAAATTAATAACACTGTAAAATTGAGCATACTATTCACCAAAGATCCAAAACAACCTTTGATCATCATCATTATGTGTGTTTGGTAAAGATCACATAGTGGAAAAAATAAGAATCCCACCTCCAAAGTGTATCTATGGGATAATCTAAATCACATGTTTTACATGTGGGATTCTCATTTCCCTCATAATGTGCTATAATTTTAGAATGCAAAGGAGGAAGGAGAAGAGATACAAGAGTTTTTTGAAGTTCTATCTAATTATTAGAATAACACAAACCCTGCCATCATATAGAAGTGTGATTTATTAGACTTTAAAGAATCTACTTGATAGTCCATGCATTAACTTATACATGTCAATTCATGAGTAAATTATTTAGCTAGTATAAACATTCATCATATGAATGTAATTCCACTTGCATGTTTCATCATATGAAATTACCTTCCTAATAATATCCATGGTTGAAAAAAGGTTTGGGTGTCTATAAAATAATATACCCTATGTTCCTAAAAATCATTATTTATATGAAACATATATAATCATTTAATAAATATATATATCATTCACTATGCATGGATTAAGAATAAATATATTATAATGCTTGAAAATTCATTTTACTAAAAATGGTTTTCATTACTTTTGACAGGCTTATTTTAAAATAAACTTATCACACTTATAGAAATTGAATCTTGTATAGTGAATTTAATATTAATAATAATCATAATTAATATATTTGAATATATTTATTTTTTTGGTCATTATGAACAGTAATTAGGGTAATGATTTGTCACTTCGAAAAAAAGGTAAAAATGGGTTAAAACTATATGGTAAATATTTAAAGTATATTTAACACTTTAAATCCTATTTTATGAGATTTTAAACCAAATATATGTTTAATGAGTTTAATAACATATTTTAAAACATTATATTGAAATTGGGAACTGAAAATTGATTTTTGGGAAGATAAGAAATATTTTATTCGAAATAATAACTATTTTTGGGTATTTACATTGAATGGATTGGTTGGAATATTCAATTTTGTTTTTTAATACTGAAAAAGTATAAAAAAATTAATTTTATTATTATTTAACCAAAAAAATTCATGTAAACCAATTTATTACTTTATTTCAAGGTGAAGTTATTTTTACTATTAAATCAGGTATTTTCCTAAAAACTATTTTCATACATTTTGTGTTCCTACATTAAAAGTAACTTCCACACAAATAGAAAATGAATCTGATAAAAATAGAATCCAAATTTAGAATCAATATTTCAATTTTTTAAATAATTACTCTTTTATATTTGGTCATATAGTAATATAATCATGGTAAAAACCTAATTATCACAGGGTTTAAATGAATTTAAAGTAGTTTAACTAGAAAATAAGGCTTAACATTTATCTAAAACTTGTATAAATATTATTAGTTGAGTTTATTTCTAACATATCACATCTTAAATTCTAATTTATGATTCACTTGTTACAATTTAAATGATTGTGATATATATGTATTAATTAATCTTATAAGTAATTACAAGTGTGTACTTTCCCTTGCTTATAAAATGGAATATAATATCCTCACTTATTAACAATGTTTGAGCCTTCAATATAAGAAAATAACTACCATTATACCTTCATATATTCCTTCTACACTTACTTGATCTTTTTTTATTTCCAAAATATCATCCATTCAAGGCTTAAGGTGTAATCCAAAAGAGGTTTCTCAATAAAGAGGTATAACTCATACCTGAGTACTTTCAATTTTATTTCTTCTTATACCTCCTATAAATATATGATGTCCATAATAAAATAATGAATTAATTATTTTACATATAATTAATTTTTATTATTATTAGGGAACAAATATTATCATCCACCTTTCCATCCCATGAGAAAAGAAAATATTGCCCATGCATACGTGCAGACTACCACCTCTACAAAGAAATGCATTTTGTTTTTCATCACCATTTCACATTGATGGTTATAATAATAGATTTACTGAATAAATATTATATTTATGATATTATTATTATTTTTAAAAGTTAATTATTATTTAATTTTCTTTCTTCCTATTCATTTAAATGTGTAAACATCATTCCTGCATATATACGGGCTACCGTCTTCACGAAGTGATGTAATTAATTTTTCATCAACAATTTATATGAACAATTATAAAATTGTAAATAATAATTATATATTATAATAATTAAATTATTATCATTATGAATATAATGGAACCATTATCAATGTATAAGGACCATGATTATCAAGCTGAATCCTCTATTAAAAATGAAGCGGTTACACCCAAAACAGTTATTTTAAAAATTAATTGTTAATAAATGGGAGATAATATGTTATAAGTTAATAATATATGGTAAGGTATATATGAGTATTATTATGTAATATATTTATAAAAAAATTAATATTTATTATATAGTAGGTTCAAACATATATGAAGAATAAAGATACTTGAGGTGATGGATTTAGGTTTCAATCAAATTTTAATCAAGATTATTTATTATTGAATTTATATTGAGGGAAATTATATATTAATTATTTGATAAAACTATTTTATTTTAAACTACAAGGTATATTTATATAATTTTTAATCTTTACTATAATTTTCTATTATTAGTTACTCAAAATAGTTTATAAAATTATTTTAAGAAAAACTAGCCTTATTTCTCCTGTTTTAGTCAAGAAAACATTTTTCTTCTATATACATGTTTTCTATAATGATTTTTAGAATGTTTTTGAATATTATTCAAAGATTTTTAAATCCATTTTACCCATTCTTTAATTTTCACAAAAATATTTAAAATGAATACTCTCATTATTTTTTAAACAAGTTACTTTTTACCAAAGGTGTGAAAAAAATCAATGTTTTAATGATTATAACATGAATTTAATTTACTTCCATCATGAAAAATAAATGATTTTAAGCTTACATAATAAGTATTTATTTTTCTAAATAATTTTTTTCTTATCAATTTTAGATTTTTTTTATTTTAGATAGGTGATTTATATATAGAAATGGTATTTTCCTCAAGAAATATTCAAGTGATCTTTTAAATAAATTTATCTTTTATGATAACATCCTTGGGTGTTAATTATGTTTTACTAAGAATATGATCTATTTAAACCATCCAATTTATTTATATATATGTTTTATGGTTATTATGATTTTATTTTTATGAAATCTATTTATTTTACACGGGTTATGCTATGATGATAAGATGTATGTTTTATGATATTTTTTCATTCATATAAAAGGATTATGATTATCTGTTGATTAGGTATGTTATATTCCTCCCGTACATTGGATAAAGTGATAATGGTATCTCATGAGATGAATATTATAATCATGTATTTGATTTCAAAAATATTTGTTTACATTTTCATTCATGGGTAAGATTTCTTCTAGCTATGCTCTCAAGATTATATGTGGACTGGATTATGAATAACTTTGTTCACATTTTGATGTGTGAGTATGATCTATTTATCTCTATGATCACAATATTATGCATGGATATTATTATGAATAACAATTTTAAAAATATTATGATTTATTATACTTATTATTTCACATTCATATGTTATAACTCTTGAATGATGAATAATTATTTAACACCCTTTTTTATCATTCTTCTAGATATGAATTGATTGGAGAGTTTGTGATAAAATATTTTTTGTGTATAAATATTTTATATTGATAACATGAAATTGAATATTTCATAATACCCTTATGACCATATTATGATTTTATGATTGATATGTCCCATGTTTACCATCAATGATCATTTGTGCCCACTGTTTATTATGTTTTCATTGCCTAGGTTTTGATGGAAGGTTTTAAGTTTTATAATTATAAAATGGTTCTAATATAAATATATTTGTGAAATATATTGATGATATTTCATGAAATTATATGATTACATATCTTGTATCAAAATACAATAAACATTTAAGGTCTTCAGTCGTGTTTTGTTGAGAAATGTGTTGAATATTCATCTAAAATGATTTAACATTTATATATGAAAAATATGGGTTTCTATAGTTCATATCAATATAGGGTTTAGTTATTTTTATATATTAGGATTATATAACATTGGTGAAAAACATAGGTATAAATCTAATAATATGAAAACATCCTAATATTTTGGTAGATTAGAGATTATGTGGTTTTCCTACCAATACATCTCTATCTAGATACTAAAAGGGGATGTGGTTTTTTCACTAATTCATCTAAGGGAATTAAACATAAAAATATTTGATCAAGTATATCCTTAAAAAATTTCTAGTTCATAGTGAATGGGTCATTACTATACACCTAATTTAATGCTCCTGGGGGATATTCCTGGATTAATTCACATTTTCATTATGAACCATTATGAATGATTTGAATAGATGATGATCATGGAGGTTAAAATTGAGGTGTCATAGATTGAAATAATTTTTCATGATTTATAAATAATTTGAGTGATTTTCAGGATTATATGGTTCTCATTATGATTATTGTTTCTCATACAATGTTTTTTGATTTTATTCAATGGTTGGAACCAGAAGGAACCGTGTTATCACTGAATGTGATGGATAATACATTGATTTTCCTCCAAACTAATTGAATGTTATGAGATATATAATGTGAGGTCTCATTATTATACCTAACCATATATCTTGGTATATAAGTAAAAACCTAAACATTGGTGGGTTTCCTAACACAATAAATAAGAAAAAAATGTAGTTTCATGGGAGTTAAGTTGATGAAGACTATGGAGGAAAGAAGGCTCAACTTCTTACATGTTGATAATATGGGAAGAAGCATAGGGCATAATGCATCGAAGGAAGAAGAAGATTTTTTATATGTGGAAATGAAGATCTAATAGAAATTAATTATCAAGGAAAAATGAAGATTTTGATGGTGGGAAATAAATTTCACCCTAAGGTTCCATTTATAGTTCAATGTTTTATATGTGGGGAACCTGGGAATTATCCAAGTCACTGATCTAATCTAAGGGACAACTCTAAGACCAAGGAAGGCCCTATTACATTCTAATCATTAAAGTAGAATGACTAAAGGGTTTATATTTTGGGATTTAGGAATTATGTTCTAGATGGAACAACTCGAAACCACACTTCTAGATTTATACTAAAACATTCTATGTATTTTTGTTTTTATAAAATATAACTGACAAATACACAATTATTTAAAAAATGGAGGACATTTTTTGGTTTAGGTTTTTGAGGATTAGTAAAATTATTTATATAATACTAGAGTTTAGAAAAAAAAATATAAAATAATAATGATTTACTCGAAATAGTTCCTTAATTGATACCATTAAACTAGATTCTTCTTAGGACCCTATGATAAATAATTTTAGAAAAACATAGGGTGAACTTAAAAGTTCCAAGTAAGGAGTTGTGCAACCAGTTAAAAATAATTTCATACATACTAATTTAAAAACTATTCTAAAAATTTTATATCAAATATAAAATATTTTATATATTAAATACTTTTCAACATATAATTATTGGGTTTTAAATACATATAAATACTGCTCAAAAACCATAATTTTAAAAAAATAATGCCTTTAAATAAGTTTTGGATTGCTTCTTTAAATATTATTTTAAAATAATGACTTTTATAGATTATAGTGATATTTGGAAGACCATGAGATATCAATGAGGCCACTAACAGTATATCTATTAGGACATAGTCCTGTTGTGGCCATGGGATCACCCCATTCTTCATCAACTCATTCAATACCCAAGTGATATGTTTTATTTATGATTTTTTTAAATCAGATCTACCTTACTCATATAAAATCCATTAAAATATTTAGAAACATATATAATTTATTTTCAATGAGAAAAATAATTTTATATCTAATAATGTTTAATGAAATCTATCTTTTAGGAAACAATAAAAAAACAATAGGGACAAATCCATACTTTTAAAGAAATATTAAAATTTTATAACTATTCCTTTAAAAAAATTCATTATTAAAGTTATAATAAATTCCTTATAAATATGCATGTAATATTTTTAACATATATAATGCATCTCTAAACCTATATATATATATAACAACCATATATTTTAAAAGTCGTTTTTCATATAAAATGATAGTTTTAACATTACAAAACACCTTTAAAGTTCAGTAAATACCTATTAAAGAGGATAAGTAATAATATTAATCCTATTTTATAAAATTTTGGAACAAATTATAATTTTAAAAATGTAAATTTATGAAAAATATTAGCTTTAAATAAATATATTTTGGAAACACAAAAGTCCTTTACATATTATTTTGAAAAAAATCCCTTACATTAATTATAAAAAAATGATAAACTAAGGAAGCTACTAGTGCTTGAACACACTAAATATATGAGAAGAAAGAGAGATAGATAGATCTTGGGAACTACGAGTGGGTTTATTTTGGTGGATGAAGGCCTTATATAATAGTTCTGTGTATAAATGTTTACAAATAATTCACTTAATGTAAATGCATTATAACACTACATATATTATCTCAAATATATTATTCAAAAAATGAGATTTTAGATTCTATAAGTGACATTGATTATATGTATGTTTATTATAATTTTTATAATGAAGTGAAAAATAATGTATATATATTTTATATCTTTCCCCTTTCTGTAACTTGAATACCTAATGATAGAAGATAATAAAGAAAGGTTTAAATAATGTTAATGAAATCTTATTATAAAGAGATAGATTTTTTTATATATTTATATCAATTGAATATATATATGTATATAATTATATACACTTAATCACCCATAAAAATAACTTATGTTATTTTGAAGATATATATGAGTCTACTTGTTTAAAAATTGATATATATATATATATATATATTTCTATATATCTTGGGGAAAAAACATGGAAGATGACAGAACCAGAAATATTTAAATACAGTTGCAACCCATTTAACATATTTAATGACATGATTATATATATATATATATATTATAACTCATTTAGATCACTTCTACAAGATTATTTATAATGTATACTGAAAATGACAAAACTATTGGCATCATGATGTATGCAAATATATCGACATGAATTATCATTGTGTAGGTTGAGAGATTTTAAGGATTCATTTTTCATTGTTTTATGGTTCGAGGATTTATGGTTCTATCATCAAAGGATGAAAATAGTGATATGATATCAATTAGGTCTATTCACTCCTGTTTGAGGTTGATATCAGTGTCAGAAAAAAATGAAATGGATAAAGAAGTTAGAAACACCGAGGGTTTTAAACTTGGTGCGAGAAAGAAGATGATACTTAGAATGATCCAATGGTCTGCATTGATTCAATTGAATGGATATTTTTTAAATGGTATTTATCAACACAACTGAAAAGTTTTTCAATCATCACATCCCACATTGAAAAAATAAGTGGTTGAGTTCTTGTATTTATATCAAACTTTCTCCAATACTTAGGAAATGTGAGAAACGGGGTTCGATCTTGATCCCTCTATACTTGCATTGACCTATTTTGGCTCCTCCACCACCATGCCACCCCGAATGATGGAATTATTATTCTTCTAAGAACTTCTGATCTGTCATACATGCATTCATCTATGCCCATGCCTCTCATGATCATGGTGGGTTGACCTGCCTGCCTACCTTAATAGTGGTGCATAGGTCCTCTCCAACTCATGGGTAGGAATTTTTTATACATAGTAAATATAAAATTATATTTTAATTAACCAATAAAATTTAAATACAACTATATAATATTTGTTTTATTTTAGCCTTCCGATAAATTATCAAATATAAGATACATATACCCTGTTATATGAAGTTTTAATACTAATTATTATTCTTAAATATTATTACTAAAGTAATTAAATTTTGTAAATGTCATGTATAAAATTAAAATTTAATTAAATATTATATTTACATTAAATTGGTTCACATGCCACTTCTTAAATGGATAATTTTACCAACAGTCATATTCATTCTTTATAAATGTCACACTTAAGAGATATTATAATAAACCACATTCCTCAAATTTCATTTCTCTTGCTCATAAGAATGGTTCTTATCTTTCCTCTTTCTCAATGTATTAATTCTCTCTTACTTATTGGTGTTTTTATAATCATGGATAAGCCTGATGAGGTGGGTTATAATCTTGGTATTCTTATGTTTATTGGAGCTTGAACTTTTGTATTACTAATGATTGTGATCATTTTAGTTAACTAGTTGTATACATATATACTATAAATAAGTGTTCTTGAATCTAAGTTTGAGTTAGTGTATTATTTTTAATAAAATATTATTTGTATTTTTAAAAAAAAAATTAGCCACAATTATTTGAAGAATTTATTCAAAATACATAATACATTAAAATTCTATGATGTTACATACCCCATAATAAATTCCTGCCTCAAAATTATTTTCCACATAAACCCTAATTTTCACGTCCAAACAATAGTATTGAAACATTATGTTCTTAAAAAAATAAATTTATTTCCATTATTAATCACTGAATTTGTATTTAAAATAATTATTATATTTATCAAAGTCTCTAATTCTAGATTCTATAACCAAAAAAGGGTCCTTTCATCCAAACTGGTCCTAAGAGAGATTTCAAGTTCTTCTATTACTCATCAACATATGAAACTTGTGCAGTTTGGGTTAAATCGTTGAAAATACTAATAAGTAGTTGATACATAGGTATTGTGAGTATATAATTCTGAAATTTTTTCTTGAATTTTATTTCTATAAAATAATTTACTGAATCATGTTTTAATATTTTAAAATCATATTTGATATTTCTATAAAAACTAAATTTTAAAATTTGACACATATAGGCTGTTGTTGAGCAAGTGTTGTTCTAAAAAACACTCTATTTTATTAAGGGGAGATTGTTGAGAACAATACTCTATCTCTTTATAATGATTTATATGTTCACAAATACCCTTATTTTTTACTATAATGATTTTACTTTGAGTATATTTTAGGAAATTAATATTATTTATTTCTCAATTTTGGAAAAATATTATAGAATTTAATCCATGTGGAATATTTAACAAAGTGTTTAGAAATTGTTTTTGCGTATTATCAAGTTCTGGAAACACTTTTCATGCTCTACATGTTTGGAAATCACTTGAGCGTGTTCTGGAAACACTGTTCATACCCTACGTTGAGGAGTGTAGCGAAAGGATGTAATCTGTCATTTACAATCGGGATATCAAAAAACTATAGAAGAAGAACCTTACATTTGGTATATCAGAAAAGTATAGAAGAAGAACCTTATGTTCGGGTTATCAAAAAAGTATAGAAGAAGAACCCTACTTTAATATGGAATTTTATGTTTGTTTCTCAAAACTATAGTTCATAAACCTTAATTATGAAAAAAACCTTACATTTTATCGAAAATTATGGATCATATACCTTACATTTATAAGCTCATAAAAGTATGGATCATAATCCTAAAATTGTGAACCTTATGTTGTGAACCTTATGTTGTCAACCTTCATTGTGGACCTTAAGTTGTGAACCATACATTGTGAACCTTACGTTGTGAACATTATATTGGGAACCTTACATTGTGAACCTTACCTAGTGAACCTTATGTTGTGAACCTTACATTGTGAACCTTATGTTGTGAACCTTACATTGTGAACCTTACATTTATAGAAAGAATGCAATGTATTTCAACCCTACATTTGGCGTCGAATATTTAAATTACGACTTTATTGAGCAATGGTCTTTATGCAGATTATCAGCTTGATTTCAAGACAAATTCAAAGCCCAATTTTAAAAAACGTCTTTGATTGATTCAAATCCATTTATTTTTTATTCAAAGGATCGATTTAAGGGGAGATTTTCATGCTGAAAATTCAGGGGAGTTACGAATGATCTGTTATTTAATCATTTGAATATCACGATTCTAAAGGTGACTTTTGTGGATCTAAATTTAGAAGGAAAATGATCTTCATTATTCTATATATATCTGTGATATTTTTTATTACAAAGAGTGGGAGAATCATCAAGAAAATATATATCAATCTCTTGAGTTCTTCATCACTAAAGTTTTACAGAGTCACTCAAGATTTACAGATCTTCTGTTACAAGGAACCATAAACTCTGTCTTTTCAAAAATAAGAAGAAATAAGTGGAAGATTCATCGATTCTACATCGATTATCTATTGTAAATATTATATTTTTGAAGATTCTAAATTCATTTCAAGATATACTCCAACCAGATAAGCCAAAAACCATTTTTACCTGAAGATCAGTCTTCCTATAGACGGCAATCCATCAACTATCAGTTGCGTGCTGTTTCAACTTTGAAGATCAAATGGAAAGTATTTCAAGAAAAACAATCTTTTTATTTTGAGTAACCAGATTCTCGTACTAAGTTGGGTTTTTGGTTTTATGTATAAATCAGAAGGCTCTGTTTTTATCCTTAACTTGTAATGGTGTCAGCTTCCTGCACTAAGTTGTGGACGATCTGTTGATAAGAGGACCAGATAGTGAAAATCACCAAGCTCGTGGAGTAGTGTGTTGGTGGAGTGAACTAGGGGTCTTCTATTACCCGAACAACAATATATCCTTGAATTCTTTAACTATTTATTTCCTTCTACATAAACAACTTGATAAGGAAAAAAAATAAATACATGAGATTCATCATGATTTGTGAAGAATTTGTAAGATACACAATTCACCCCTCTCTTTTGCGTATTTGGTATAACCCGATCCAAAAATTGGTATTAGAGGAGGATATTTTTCTAAACCTATAACAAGCTGGTTTTTTTGGATTATACAGATCACAATGGCTGATGCACAAGAGGGCATGTCAATAGTTTGAGGTCCCTACTTCAATGATGAAAGTTATAGATGTTGGAAATCAAGGATGATCATTTACTTAAAGAACCTTGGATACAAAGTCTAATAAAAAAAATTCTAACTCCCTATGTGATTCCATAGAAACTTGAAACATAAAGTGCTGATACAAAAGTAGATTACGACATAAAATCAAAAGTTATGAATGCTATCATCTATGGTCTTGGACCAGATGAATTCAACATAGTATATCAGTGCCCAGCTGCTTATGAAATGTGGTGGACAATTGCAGTTTCTTATAAAGGAACTGACAATGTCAGAAAGATGAGTATGCCACAACTAAATTGAAATTTGTTACATTCAAAATGTTTGATGGAGAAAGAATCACCCAGATGAATGGAAGGGTTACATAAATGTTTAATAACATCACTACCTTGGGAGATCCTATCAAACAAGAAGATCAAGACGTGAAATTACTAAGAGTATTACCACCTATATGGAATGGAATATCAGCGTCTATTAGACAATCATCACCAGTCAAAGATCTAACTATGAGAGAATTAATTGGAACCCTTATGATGTATAAAGTTGAGATGTAAGATGAATAAAAATGAGCATAAAGTCTTGGTCAAGAGAGAAAACATTTCTTTTTAATGTAACATCCCAAAATAAGGGAAGAAATATGAAGAATGAAATCAAAATGAAATTAGAGAGTTCTGATTCATCTAATTTAGACGTGGAATTGGCTCAACTAGCCCGAAAATTTAGTAAATTCTACAGAATGAAGAAGGGATTCAGAAAATCCTTCAAAATGGATGGAAAAAATAATGGAAGTTAGATGCTATGAATGCAAAACTATGGGTCACATTAGACCCGATTGTCCTAAATTAAAAAGAAAAAAGAAAAAAAATTCAAAAACAATTATTTTGAGTAGAAAGACAAAAGTGAAGTGAAATCTACTTGGAGTGTTTATGAAGACTCTAGAAGCTCATAAAAGTCAGACTCAGAAAAATAAGAATAAAATCTAAAAGAAAATATGTGCTTTGTGGTATAATATAATGAGGTACAATCTTATTACTCTTTTGATTCTGATTCTAGTTCTAGTTGTTCAAATAATAAACAAGCAGCCTACTGCAACATGCTGGAAGAAAAATATGATTCCTTTTTTAAGAAACATAAATCACTGAAAAATATTCACACTACTATTTTAGGAGAAAGATACACTCTGCTAAAACAACATCAAGAGTTGATTGAAAAATATAACTCATCAAACATAAACTATACTGATAATGAAACTAAAATGAAAACACTAAAAACATAAGTAGAAACATATAAAATTGTATTTCTAGTTTTTAGAAAAGGTGAATATACACTAAATGAAATTCTTGGAAAGAATGTGATTAAAAATAAAAGATATGAAATAGGCAGAAAAGGTGAGAAACCCAAACTATATAAGAACAATTTTTTTCCAAGTACAAAAGGTAAACTTTGCAACTACTGTGGAACAAAAAGTCACATATCTAAAAACTATTATTTAAGGCAATCTAAAATAAGTGGGATTAATAAATATTTTGTTGTATGTAGTTTATATGATTCTATTGGTTATATAAAAACAAAGCAAGTCTGGATTCCTTGGTCTTTGTTGGCTAAGACTGCTGGACCCAACAACAATATGGGTACCAAAACAAACCTTTGTTTAAATGCCATTATAAAAAGTAGGTCATAGAAGCCTAACTGATATATGGTATATGGACAGTGGCTGCTCCAGTAATATGAGTGGTAATTCATCGGACTTTAAAACATTAACACAATAGGATGGAGGATTAGTAACATTTGGTGACAATTCCAAAGGTAAAATTATTTGCATTGGAACTATTGGAGATCTAGAATCTATCTCAATTAATAAAGTACTCTATTTACAAGTATTGAAGAAAAACTTGATAAGTATATCTTAACTATGTGATGACGGTTATTTTTTTGATTTTTCTAACAACTGTTGTTCTGTTTTTAAAGATAAATTGCTTAAATTAAGAGCACCCAGAACTGATAATGTTTATACACTGGACTTAAATTCCTTGGGTAAACAAAAATTAAACTGCTTAACTGCTAATATAAATGAATCATGAATCTAGCATAGAATACTAAGACATTGAAATGTATATGCTTTACATAAGTTATCTAAGAAACAATTAGTTTCAAATTTTCCTAGTATCAAATTTGAAAGTGATAGATTCTGTGATGCATGTCAACTTGGAAAGCAGCACAAATAATCCTTCAAATATATTAACAAAGTTTCTTCATCTAAACCTCTAGAACTTATCCATTTTTATTTGTTTGGACCTTTAAGAATATAAATATTGGATGGTAAAATATATGTAAATTTTTTAGTTGATGACTATTCTAGATTTACTTGGATTTATTTTATAAAATACAAAAATGAATATTTTAGTATTTTTGAAAGTTTTTGCAAAGATGTAAAAATTGAAAAAGGTATTAAAATAATTTCATTAAGAAGTGATAATGGTGTAGAATTTGAGGATCTAGAATTTAATTACTTTTGCTCAGATATGGGTATTAAGCACACCTTATTTTCACTAAGAACACCTCAACAAAATGGAATTGTTGAAAGAAGAAATAGAACTTTTCCAGAAATGGTTAGGACTATGATAAATGAGTACAATTTTCCTACTTATTTCTGGGCAGAATCTGTAAGTATATCCTACTATATAATGAATAGAGTTTTGATCAGACCAATTTTTAAAAATTAACCCTATGAACTCTATAATAACAAAAACCTAATGTAAATTACTTTAATGTTTTTGGATGCAAAGTTTACACCTTAAACACCAAATAAAATCTTGGTATGTTTGATCCAAAATCTGATGAAGGCATTTTATTAGGATATTCTACTACTTCTAATGCTTATAGAGTTTTAATAAAATGTCAAGGATTGTTGAAGAATCAGTTCATGAGAAATTTGATGAATCTGATCCCTTTGAGAAAAGGAAATACCAAATTGATTAATCTAACTCTAATGATAACATGATACTTGAGAACTTAAAAGATGATTTTTAAAAATATTTAAAGGAAATTCATTCCAGTTAAGAATAACATGACATTGAAGAACCCAACAGTGTACTACCTAGAAAATCTAGAACCTTAAAAACCCACCCTTTAGAAACTGTTATAAGAGACCTAGACACTAGAATGAAAACTAGAAGAAATGTATGAAATCTTGTTGAATTATTTGCCTTTCTATCCCAATTAGAACCTAAGACATTATAAGAAGCCTTAGTTAATGAATGTTTTATGAAAGAAATGCAAGAAGAACTAAACCAGTTCAAGAGAAATGAAGTTTGGAATTCATTTGAAAGACCTCAGAACTATCCAGTTAGAGGAACTAAATGGGTCTTTAGAACTAAACAAGATGATCAAGTAATAATAACTAGAAATAAATAAAGACTAGTAGCTAAAGGATATAATAAAGAATAAGGTATAGAATATGATGAGACCTTTTCACCTGTAGCTATATTAGAAGATATTATAATCCTTTTAGCTTATGCATCACATATGAAATTTAAATTATTTCAAATGGATGTTAATTATACTTTTTAAAATGGTTACTTGTTGAAGGAAGATTATGTTGATAAACCTCCTGGTTATGAAAATTCACAAAAAACAGATTTTGTTTCTAAACTTACTAAAGCTCTTTATGGCCTTAAACAAGCACCTAGAGCTTGGTATGAAGGATTATGTTCTTTTCTTTTAAAAAATTATTTTACTTTTGGGATGGCAGATCCCACATTATTTAAGAAAACTGTTAACTCTAATATTTTATTGGTTTAAATTTATGTTGATGATGTAATTTTTGTTTCAACAAACAAAACAATTTGTCATGAATTTTCAAATTTAACGCAAAAAATAATTTGGAATGAGTATGATGGGAGAATTAAATTTTTTTTAGGACTTTAAATTTATCAATAGGATTTTGTAAATGGTTTAAATAAAATAAAATCCATTACTGATTTAATAATGAAATTTGGACTTGAAAACAGTAAGACATATACCACTCCTATGTGTGCTAATATAAAACTTGATTTGGATAAAATTGAAAAATCAGTTGACAACAAGTTATATAGAGGTGTGATTGGAAGTTTATTATATCTTACTGCTAGAAGACCAGATATAATGTATTCAGTATGTCTTTGTGCTAGATTTCAATATGATCCTAAAGAATATCAATTAAGTACTGTTAAAATAATTTTTAGATATTTAAAAAGAACTGTTTTTCATTCGCTTCTATATCCAAAAACATCACATTTTAATTTAATTTCATATTTAGATGCTGAATTTAGAAGTTGTAGATTAGATAGGAAAACCACCTCAGAGACTTGTCACTTTTTAGGAAAATATTTAGTGTCGTGTTCTAGTAAGAAACAACACTCAGTTTCCCTATCAACAGCTGAGTTAGAATATGTATCTGCCGGCAGTTCCTGTGCACGAGTTTTGTGGATGAAAAACAAACTTATAGACTTTGGAATAAATTTTAATAACACAACTATTTTATGTGATAATACAAGTGATATAAATATTTCGAAAAACTCTATTAATTATTCTAGAACCAAACATATTGATATATGACAACATTTTATAAGAGATCATGTTCTTAAAAGGGATATATTCATAGAATTTGTAAGTGCTGAAACTCAATTAGCTGATATTTTTACTAAACCACTTACCACTATAAGGTTTGATTTTATTAAGGGGTATTTAGGTTTTTTTAATTTTAAATGAAATTTTAATTTTAATTTTTATCCGTTTTTTATCTTCACTATATTTAACATTTTAATTATTTTTTTTAGAATTATTTAAAATTTAATTTTTTTTTCACATATGTTTTATTTTATTTAAATAATGTAATGATTATTATGTAATTAAATGATACTAGAATCAAGGATGTCAGAAACCATTTCAAATTCCAAACTTATTCATTTTCTCAAAACGTTTTGAAACACCAAAAACCCTTTCCACATTAATCTACCTTTGGCTAAACCTTCGAAACCCTAAACCTTTGAGCCTTAAGAACTTTGAAACTTAAATGGAAAATACATAGAAAATCAAGGAAGTAGAAACTAGTAATTCCATGAGTTAGTGCACAACATGAAGAAAGATTCTAGAGGTAAAAGTAATCTACCTGGAATGGTTGTATTAAACGAATCTTATGCTACGACAATCCCTCGCTTTTCATATTCTTGAGGAAACTTTTAGTGGTGAAAATATAGGGTTTCTATATGAGGTATAACTTCATCACTTTGTCAAATCCATTTCGTTCCGTCGTGGAGATACAGAGGATACCATATTTGTGAAAATTGAAGATTAGGATTTTTCAATTTTATATGTTGAAATAACTAGAGTCTTAAATTGCCCTTATGCGGGAGTTTATCATTTCAACTTAAAGAATATTGGAGATGATAAACATAAGTCAGAGGATATTATGTCATTTTTATTTGGATCTACATGTATAAGAAAAATGTTAGTGAAGGATCTGGAACCTGATCAGAAGATTCTTACTAAGCTTTTGCAAATAAGTATTTCTCCTATGATTTTAGAGATGGGGAAGATTTTGTTTCCTAACATGTACATAATATTTTTTCTTATGAGTGAAATAAAGTTAAATGTTATGAGATATATGGTAAGATATCTCAACTACTACTGTCAACCAGAGGCTAAAATAAACTTCTATCCTTATGGAAGGTTCATTTCAAAATTACTGTTTAAGTCTGATATGGTAGGATTAATATATACTAGAGTAAGATTTCATCACAACAATTTATTCAATGATGGAACTCTAAGGAATATTAGCTTCTTCTAGAGTATTGTGAAAGGCAAGATTATTCCTGTTGGAGCTGAGGAAGACTAGGAATTGGCTTAGGGGGGGCAACCTACTAAGTCTAATGAAGGCATGGCTAAATCAAGAGAAAGTGGAACCTCAAGAAGACTAATATTTGAAGTATTTTATCCACCTTCTGATGAGGAAATTCAAGAGGTATTTCAGAGGAAAAGACATCGAGTGTCTCCAACTCGTGAGGAGCCTGTTCAAGTAACTGCTGATGCAACTGAACCTCTCCCAGGCTACAAATTTATTATAGAACCTATAGTACAGGAAATTTAACAACCAATAGTTTCCTAGATTTCAGTGACTCATCAAGTGGAAAAAGAAATTATGCCTCAATCTGTTGAAAAGCCTGGAGAAGTTGAAGTGGCGGGACCTGAATCTTCTCAAACTGTACAACCTACTAAGATTGATCTAGAGGAATTATCTCGAGAAGAACCTATATTAGAGGATCCAGTCTTGGAGGAAATAAATTAAGAAGATATTCAGGAGGATCAAGAACCTTTATATGTGAATCAAGAAGAGAACCCTTATGAAATTCACACTAAAATTATTAATGAGGATTTTTCTATAGATGAGTCAGGGAAGGACTCGAAGGGAGAATTAGTTGAGAATATAGTACAAAGAGAAGATAAAGAGAAATCAGATGTTGAATCTCTTCCTTTAGTTTTTTTAAAACAAGTTGAATCTCAGACTGAGAATCAAGCACAAGGTGCCTCTGATTCTATGAATTTAGAAGTTAAGGAGCTGTATAGAAAGTTAACCAGAGTTGAATCGGAAAATGATTCTTTAAAAAGAGAATTGGAAAAGGAAAATCAGAGATTTTAGAAATTGAAAGATAATTCTATTTCAAAACAATAATTTGATGTTTTTAAGAAGGTTATGATGAATTAAGTTTCAAATTTTAAATCTGAGATGGTAATGAAGTTATGTTTGGAAGTTTTTAATCTTTTCATGGAGAAACAATTCGTAGCTATCAGGAATAGTAAAGCATGTACCTTAGGCACTTCACCTAATATGATTAGGATATTTCAGGCCATTATAACAACAATAAGAAATATGAATGACAAATTACAGGACCTTCAGTGAAACAGTGCTCCATTGTCTGTCTTGTTAGAAAACCAAAAGCATCTTGTTGAGAAACTAACTTCAGATGAACTAGGAATAAGAAATTTTTTGAATAAGTTCACAGATAAGTTAACACTTTTTATGGACAAGAAACAATGGATGCATGAGTTCTTTATATTCAATTTGATTGAGGATATTCATCTGGATCAAGAGGGACGAGATCTCATTATTCAGTTGGGAGATGGATTAATGAAAAGGCTGAGGAATCAGTTAGCATATATCAAGGCAGTAATCTAGAGAATATGAGACTAGTTTCAAATATTTGTTGAGCCAAACCTTGATTCCCATTGTCATTACTATACTTGTACTTATAATTTCAAAAAAAAATATTTTCATCCCATGTTATAATTCTAGTAATCCAGCTTCACATATTGATAAAAAATTTATCATAGCATTTACTTAAGTTCAGTGCTACATTAAAATGTATTATATTCCTTATTCTATTATTCTTTTTGATATCACAAAAATGGGGAGAAATATGGATAAACACAACATATTTTTTATATAAATATTTTACTCAGAGGAAGAAAAAATTGTTTGGGGAGAAATTTCTAAAACATTTTTTATGGAGAACTTTTTGGATAAACACAAAATTTTATTTTCATTATTTATAAATGAGGATATATTATTTTACTTTATAAAGGGGGAGAAAGTGTAAAAATTTCTAAAACATTTTTTATTTATAAAGGAGTATATATTAATTTTGTAAGATAATTTCATTGGTTATTTCATGGGTTTTATGATCATAAAAAAGGGGATATTGTTGAGCAAGTATTGTTTTCAACAACATTATATTTTATCAAGGGGATATTGTTGAGAACAATAATCTATCTCTTTATGATGATTTTGATGCTCACAAATACCATTATTTGTTATTATAATGATTTTACTTTGAGCATGTTTCAAGAAATTAATATTCTTTATTTATTTATTTTGGAAGAATATTAAATCATTTAATCTATGTGGAATATTTGACAAAGTGTTCGGAAATCATTTTTTCATATTAGCATGTTCTGGAAACACTGTTCATGCTCTACCTGTTCGGAAATCACTTGAGCATGTTCTGGAAACACTATTCATACCCTACATTTAGGAGTGTAGTGAAAGGATGTAATCCGTCATTTACATTGGGGATATTACAAAAGTATCGAAGAAGAACCTAATGTTTGGGATATCAGAAAATTATAGAAAAAGAACCTAACGTTTAGGTTATCGGAAAAGTATATAAGAAGAACTCTATGTTAATATGGAACAATATGTTTGTTTTTCTCAAAAGTATGGTTCATCAGAGTGGTGGAACACCCTCTTCTCCCAAAGCTAGGGTTTCTCTTGGAGTTGATTTGGACAGGGGATGATGGTGCACTGTTTTCTAGGTTTTCCCTCGGTGTCGCCTCCCCCTTAATCACTCACGGTTGTAGGGTGTTCTTCCTCCCTCGAAGGATTTGGCCCTCAGCATTTTCATGGTTCTTTTCGGGGTGGCCTTGATGGTGGATGGTCCGAGGATGGTTTCACGGCGTCATGACATCATTATGGCCCTGCCCTTGGTCCTCACTAGTCTTCCCCCCTTCAACTTTAAGAGATTTATCGATTCGGCCTCTGGTGTGTCTTTCCAGTTTCAGCTCAGATCGGTTGCGGTTTCTTGTGGGAGGCTTGTGGGTTCATTGCGGTGGGGCTCCGACATTTTCTGTCGACCGAGTTGATGTCTTAGTCGGTGAGATTTTCTAAGAAGGTGATCCTTTTTTATGGTCTGATCCAAATCCACAGTAGGTGCAATGATGAAAACCGTTTTCCTTCCCCAATAACTTTGAATTTTGTTGAATTCATTTTTACTGCTTGAAGCTTTTTGATGGTTGAGTTTTTTCATTATTTTGTCTTCGTGAAATTGGGTTTTTGGTCTCTCCGGTTACTAGTTCTGGTGATGGGAGCGAACACATCTGAGTTTTTTTCATTGATGATGGGGTTTGTATGTTTTCGGTGATCTGGTTATCAGCTCCGGTAATGATAGGGCGGCATTGACTTTGCTCTTTCTTTTTTGAAGTGTTAGTGAAGATGGTGAATAGAGTGATGGTGGGTGGCATGATTGGCAGCTGTGATTCTCATGAATCGAGGTCTCCTTGGGTCCTACGGCTATTTTGAATTTTGAATTTTCATTTTTTAACCTTTTAATTCATATCCCATGTTTGGTGTAAGGCTTTTTGGTGGTATTTTGTTGTTGTGGTTACCGCTCACCCATAAAGTGAGTATTTAGAAAATAAAAAAGGGAATTTTCAGTCAGTCAAAAGTATGGTTCATCAAACTTACTTTTGAAAACAACCTTATGTTTTATCAAAAAGTATGGATCATATAACTTACATTTAGAAGCTGATAAATGTATAGATCATCAACCTTACACTGTGAACCTTAAGTTGTGAACCTTGCATTGTCAACCTTACGTTGTGAACCTTATGTTGTGAACCTTATGTTGCGAACCTTACATTGTAAACCTTATGTTGTGAACCTTACATTGCAAACCTTATGTTGCGAACCTTACGTTGTGAACCTTACATTTCAAACCTTACATTGTGAACCTTACGTTGTGAACCTTACATTCAGAGAAAGAATACTATGTAGTTGAACCCTACGTTTGGCATCGTAGATTTAAATTATGAATTTATTGAGCAATAGTCTTTAAGAAGATTATTAGGCTGATTTCAAGAAAAATTCAAAGCGTGATTTTAAATCACATATTTGAATGATTTAAAGACATTTATTTTTGATTCAAGGGATCAATTTAAGAGGATATTTTCATGTCGAATATTCAAGGGAGTTACGACTGCTCTGTTATACAAACATTTGAATATCGCAATTATAAAGGATACTTTTATGGATCTAAATTTATAAGGAAAAGACTCATCATTATTATATATATTTTTGTGATATTTTGTATTATAAGGAAACGGATAATCATTAAGAAAATATATAGCAATCTATTGAGTTCTTCATGACTATAGTTTTACAGTGTCATTCGAGATTTACAAATCTGCTGTTACAAGGAACCACAAACTCTATCTTTTCTAAAAAAGAAGAAATACACTGAAGATTAATCGATTCTACATCGATTATATATTGGGAATCTATTATTGTTGAAGTTTATAAATTCATTTCAAGATCTACTGCAACTGGATCGGGTCAAAACTATTTCTACCTGAAGATCATTCTTTCTGAAGACAATGATCCATCAACTATCAGTTGCGTGCTGTTGCAATCATGAAGAAAAACTGAAAAGTATTTCAAGACAAATACACTTTGTATTTTGAGTAACCAGCTTCTCATACTAATCTGGGTATTCGGTTATGTGTAATATCCAGAAGGCTCTATTTTTAGCCTTAACTTGTAAAGGTGTCAACTGCCTGCAACCAGTTGTGGATGGTCTGTTGATAAGAGGACCAGATAGTGAAAATCACCAAGATCATGGAGTATATCATTGGTGGAGTGGACTAGGGGCCTTCTATTCCCCAAACCACTATACATACTAGATTTATTTAATTGTTTATTTTATGCTGCATAAATAACTTGATAAAGGCAAAATGACAGACTCGGGCTTCATCACAATTCGTGAAGAATTTGTAAAAGACACAATTCACCCCCTCTTGTGTGCATTTTTTATAACTCAATCCAACAGTTGTGTGGAGATTACCCCTTCTATAACTTCAAGAAAATTAAAAAACATTTCATATCGATTAGAAAAGGTAAAGGATTTGAAAATACCATCATGGTACTTTCCCCATCATTCATAGTTAGGAAGTTGAGTATGAAAATTTTTCTAATAGACAAATCCTAGCCCTTGAAAGAATCAAGGTATGGTAGTTGTTTTGGATATATCATAAACGTGCTTTAATGTAATTTAAATATTTGAAAAGGCCACAAAGTCATTAGATCATGAATTTAGAATAAAGCATTCAAGAATCTCATACGGAAGGAATAAAATATTTTCTTTCAATATTCTTCCCACCATTTGTGTCTGAGATTAAAAATTTACAGAGTAAGGATTTAATAAAAATAAAGAATAATTAACCTTTCAAAATTTCCTAATCTACAAAGTTGACTAAACTATTCCTTTGATACCACTATCATAGCCCTAACCCACACTTCTAGATTTGGTAAAAAACCCATGCTGTGTATTTTTGTTTTTATAAAATATAACCGATAAATAGACAATTCTTTACACAATTGAGGATTTGTTCTTGTATAGGTTTTGGAGGATTAAGAAAATTTCTTACATAATATTATTATTTACATAAAAAATTCATAAAATATTAATTGTATTTACTCTCACTATTATTTAATTGAAACCATTCACCTTTGATTAGTCTTAGGACCCTGTGAAAAATCATTTTTTAAAAAACATAGTGCGAGCCTAAAATTTCCTAGTAAGGGGTTTTAAAACCAGTGAAAAAAACTTTCATAAGTACTTATTTCAAAAAACTTATAAAAAATATTATATAAAATATAAAATATTTTATATAGTAAATACTTTTCAACATATAATTAAAGGGTTTTCAAAACATAGAAATAATGCTAAAAAATTTAATTTAAAAAACATATACCTTTAAATAACATTTGGATTTATCCACTAAAAATTCATTAAAAATAATAAGTTTTGTGTATTAAAATTCTATTTGGAAGATTATAATAAATACTTATGGCCAATAGCAATATACCTATTAAAACATAGTCCTACCAATGCCATGGGATCAACCCATTCCTCATCAACTTATTCTATACCCAAGTGATGAGATTTATTTAAGAAAAACATTTTTAATCAGATATTCATTTATCATTTATAATCCATTAAATCCTTTCAAAAATTATATAATTTATTTTCAAGGATGAAAATAATTTTTTATCTACTAATATTTAATTAAACCTATTTTTCAAAAAACCTTATAAAAAACCAGGAGAAATCCATAATTTTAATGAAATATAAACAATTGATAACAATTCCTTTAAATACATTGATAATTAAATTTACAATAAATTATTTATAAATAAGCAAGGAATGTTTTTTGACATATATAGTGCTTGGACATACCTACTTATGTGTGAAACACCCATATATTTTAAATGAAAATTTTCATATAAAATGAAATTTTTAACATTGCAAAACACATTTAGAATCGTTGAAAAATATCATAAAGTGAGTAAATAATAATAATCCTATTGAAAATAATTTTAAAAAAAATTATTATTTTTTAAAAGTAAATTTATTAAAAATAATATATTTAAATAAATATAAATAATTAAAAAAAAGTCATTTAAATACACTTTTGAAAAATAATCCCTTAGCATAATTGTAAATAATGATTAACTAAGATAGCTAAAGGTGCTTGAACACACTGAATAGATGAGAATAGAGAGATATTTTGGGAAATAAGAGTGAGTTTATTTTAGTGAATGATGGATTTAAATAGGAATTTTGTGTATAAAATTTTACACAAGATACACCTAATGTATAAGTAGTATGACACTCCATATCTTATCTAAAATCTATTGTTTGAAAAAAAAGGAAATTTGAGAATCTATAAGTGATTCTAATTAGCTGCAAGGTTCTTATCATTTTTATGACTCAGTGAAAAATAATATATATATATTTTATATCTTCTCTCATTTCTACGACTTGAATACTAGGTGAAAGAAGATGAGAAAGGAGGATTTAAATCAGGTCGATGACATCGGATTATAAAGTGATAGATACTGTAATATATTTATATAGATTAATATATATATATATATATATATAATTATATAAACTTACAGAACCATAAAAAGAACCCATGGTCTGTCAAGGGGACAACTAAATCTACTAGTTGAAATGTTGATAAAAATATATATCTGTTTATGCATCTTATTGAAAAAACATGGAAGATAACATACTCAGAAATATTTAAATACATCCACAACCCATTTAACATATTTAATGAGATAGTTATCAATGTACACACACAGACACACACACACACACACATATATATTATAACTCATTTAGATTAGTTTCATAACCTTATTTATAAAGTATTTTGAACAAAGAAAAATTGTTGGAATCATGATGTAAGCCAATATAGAGATGTGAATTATCACTCTGTAGGTTAAGAGATTTTTAGGGTTCTTTTTTCACTATTTGATGGTTCAGGGATTTATGGGTCTATCATTGGAGGATGATAGTATTGATACGATATTGATTCATACAACATACTCATGGTTGATGTTGATACCAGCATTGGAAAGAGACGGAAATCTTGAAGAAGATAGTATCACAAAGTGTTTTAAACTTGACACAAGGAAATATATGATACTTGAAATGATCGAATGGTCCGCATTGATTCAATTGAATGACTATGTTTTAAATGTAAATTATTTGTACATGTGAATAGTATTATGATAATTGAGTTCCATGATGTGGCAGTGTTTTCATACTCTTTTCCACATCCTTTTTGTATTTTCTATAGACTTTTTTATATTAAAATGTTGTTTTTTATTAAATATTTGATAATTGTTGTGTTTTTGAATTTGATGTGTAAAATAATTAATTGTAGTTTAAATCATGTGTTTTTAGTATTCATTATTGACTTTTTAAATAATTCTTTAATTTACTTAATTCCTTTGAATTTTACTTTTATTTATTATTTTATGTTTTTTTTACAATTTTTTATTCTAGTTAGTTTCGTAATTCATTAATTTAATTAATTAATTAATCTTTAAATTGTAAATAAATAACTCTTTTTAGTTGTTGGTCTTTTAATTAGTTAATTAGTTTTAACAGTTTAATCTTATTTAATTAATATTTTTATTCTTTAATTTAATTAATTCTTTAATTAATTGGTTAAATTATTTAAGAAATATTACTTTAAATATATTAATTTGTTCTTTAAGTAATTTTTTTATAATTTTTAATACAAATAAATTCATTCTTTTAAATAATGTATAATTAATTTTATTATTTAACACTACTTTATTTTATTTGTTGAGTTATTAATTTATTTCTTTATTTTTATTTAATTATTAATTTATTTAATATATTCTTTTTATTTTGCAGGTGTTACGGTTGCTCAGGATCCTACTGTCCCGGTGCCACCGTTGCCGTTCCTGAAACATTGTTTCAATCACAGAGCCTCACTTGGTGTCTTACAGCAACCGTGAGGGTCCTCCAATATCTCACCGTGACACTCACGGTGCCTCAATCTCCTGCCTCACCGTTCCAAACCCAACATCTCATTGTCTCACCGTTTTCTGCTCTCTGCCTCCGTCTCATCCACCCACGCAGCACTGTAAATCACCACAACAACCATCAAGCCAAAAAAGTATTTCAAATCCACAACAGCAGCAATCAATAATTCAAGACTGAATTCGAACCAGAAAAACAATCGATACGCACCAACAACTCAAATCGTCCATTTTTTTACCTCTTTTGAATCCAGACTCTTCTCTTCACCGCTGATTGGTGAAACTTCCGCAAACCCTTGCCTTGTCGGTGGCCACTTCCTCCACCTTTTCCGAACTCTCCAAACCGAAGCCGTTGTGATATCTCGGACCACGAAGCAGCATCCTCCATCTGCGCAGCCCACCACCTTGCCATCTCCAGCTACTTCCTTCGAACCAGTCGCTCGCCACCCCACGGTTCCCCTGCTAAACCGACCTCACCGTAGTCCCCTGCTGGAACACCTGAAGCCGCCACACTCTTTCCCCTCTACAGTGCTGCCTCTTGGATCAAACCCTATCCCGAACGAACCACTACCCGCACCCCTTTCTCCCTCCTTGCCGATCCCAATCTTCACGAACCACACCCGAAGACGGACTCGCCCTCCTCACCGTTGTGCCATCCAAGCCGCCACTCCCATCCGTGAAGACCCACTCCCTTCCCTCTGTTTCTATCTTATTTTGTTTTAATTTCTATTCTATTTTATTATATCGTATTATCTAATATATTAATAATATTAATATATTAATATATAATACTGCCATTTTATTAATTTTTTGACTCACATGCCTTTCTTTGTGCAGGGGGAGCTACTGGTAGAAGCGAGGATAAATTACGCAGTTCGTGGGAATAGACGTGAGAATATTCACGAGTTGGTTGCAGGGGTTGTATGAACTTACAGTGAGTTAACATTAGGAGATGCTAACGTGCACTCAAAGACATGCCATGTGGATTTTCACTGCCTATTTGTTTAGTTTTCTGTTTTTATCTCTAAATTAGAGGACTTGCAACTCCTCTATAGGAGGGAGGCCAAGACAAAAGCATAGGATGCCAACACAAAAGAAAAAAGGCCGAGGGCCGGAACAAGGAATGAGGGTGGGCACTATTACACAGGGGGGACTCCACCCGATTCACATATCCATTCCTTCCACATCTCACGAACAGGGATTGTCTTCGACTAGGAGACGAGACCTGCTCCTCCATTATCCACCTCTCCCCCATTTCTCTGTTCTAGTTTTAATTTCAATTGTATCACTAAATACTCTCGTAGTGTTACAGGTTTAGTTAATTGAATTGTGATGTTAGTTATGTTTGATTGTTTATGTCATTCATTCTTTCTCATCTCGTGTTTTGATCTCAAATCTCCAGAAATGGAGATCGAACTTGCGGGGTTAGATCCGGGTTATGAATCCCAACATGATCTGGAGATCCGCACAATAATGCGATCACGTTCTTTTTATTCTCCTTGGTAGATCGCATCTGCGAATTAGATTAAGTGAGAGTGAGTTCTTGCATAGGACGATTTTACTATTTCTTATTTAATTTCTTCTCCCCTTCCTATCTTGATTTCTCGAACTGAGAATCAAGATTGGTTGTGCGATGTGATGATCTTAGTGGAATCATTCTAAATTGTGAGAAATTCTTTCCAGAATGACTTTGCTGGGTGAGTCACCTTGCAGTTTGGAGGAACGCTTCAATATTGAAGAAATTCGATGCTTGAGTGTTTAATTTCTAGGTGAGACTAGTGTGTGATCCAAGACATCCATCATGCACTGTGCGAATTTGATAACTATTCATGTTGATCTAGGAAGGCGAGTAGGGGGTGGATTAACCTGGGTCTAGCCTTGTTTTCACTGACTTTCTTATTCTGTGTCTTTGTGTCATTTCTTTGTCCTGATTTTGTCCTGTGTCTCTAGGTTTTCGCACTTTTTCATCACTGTTTCCCTCTCCACTGTGCTCTTCAGCACTGATTAGTGTTTCCTTAGGAGTGTGTTTTATTTTTTCAATGTATTTAAAAAAACCCAAAAATATTTTCAGAACAACCACTTAGGCTCTCGACACTGCTTCCTTGAGAGCAACCCCAAGGTTAGCCACTGTGCTATATCTTGGGTCTTTATAAATGTAATCTTGATCGTCCGAGCGACAAGGGCCCTGTAAAATTTTGGCACCGTTTCCAGGGAAGCAACAAGTGTCTCAATGGTTTTTCGAATTTTTATTTTATTTAAAAAACAACAACACACAGTGATGAACTCTAATGAATATGATATAGTGTCACTCTTTGACCCAGTTCCAGATCTTCAGGAGGTTGTTTCTAGGTTTCAATGTTGGATGCATGAAAGACATCATCGAGAACTTACTGATGAGGAGACAACTTATTCTCATGAGATCATGTCGTTGATGCAACAAGCCATGGGTAAGGTCAAAGGTTACCAAGAAGATAGTGCGGTACCTCCACCTCCCATTGAATCCCAACATTCTAGAAAATAGTTGAAAAGGAATGAAAAAGAAATAGAAGAAATTAAAAGATGGAGTTTCCCAAGTTTGATATGGATTTTCCCCTGTAGTCAAAGTTGGAAATTCCAAAACCAGTTTCTGAGGATGTTTTCAAGGGCTGGCAGGAGATGGGACTTGCAATGATTCATGATGTTGGACATTTCTTTGATGATCATTTTTTTCTTGATTTCCATTCTAATGATTTTGTTTTTAATAAATATTCTAATAATTCTTTGATGCTTCAAAAGGTGGAGCCAACACATGACATTTTATCATTCTCCTTAGAAGATTTAGCAAGTGAGGTGGTGTATTTTGAAGAGAGGCTGGAGGAGGTTGGCTACCTCACTCCTACCCTGGACCCTCTCCTTGGATCACTATTTCATTACGAGGAGGAATAAGAATCATTGATAAAGGGAGTTGACAATTTTATGGAAGAAGCTGTATTTTTATTCAACTTGGATTACATTGAAGCTGATTTTAATTATGTTGCTCCCAGTACAGGTTTTGAAGATGCAACTCACTTTTGTGATTTCCTAGAGAGTGAGGACGTTTTGGTAGCATCTGCTGTAAAGTTAATAGAACTCCCAATTCTAGATAACACTTCCACTTTGGGAGTTATTTTTGAAAAGGGAGATATTGAGTTGTGCACAAGTTTACAGGTGGATGATGACAAAGTCTGTTTTTCTCAAGATAAAATAATTTATTGGAATGGACTAGAATACAAGTGACATCCAAGTTTTCCAACATTACAATGTGTGCACACTCAACCTCGACCAGAAGAAGTAGGGAAGTACACCAATATCCTATTCTTCCCTCCACTATTCAACATGAAGTACTTCATTGCCAAGGAGGGGAATGTGGTTGAAGCTGAATTTGGGGTACTCCAAATATGGCAAGTGACTGAAGTTGGAAGGAATCACACCTAGTGGTTCTTAATCAAGAAGTTAAATCCCCCATCCGACTAGGGTTGATCCGAGGACTATCAAGCTGTTGACAGTCAAACTACAGCACCCCCTGGGGGTTATCCAAGGATTATCCTCTTTAATTTCCTACTTTACCTACTTATTACATGCTGTTTTTTTAATTGAGTTTTTTTAGACAATAAATATGCAGTAGATTCCACGTGGCTATCATTCAAGTCTCAGAGGGGCCAGCTCCCTAGATTAATGGATAAAACTCCCTAAGTTATACTCTGTGGTTGCTTTTTTATTTGACCTTTAAATATTTAACACTAATCTTAAATTGTTTCATCATGTAGGTGACAAACTGGAGTAGCCAGAGTTCATGCACATTGAAATCAAAGGGAGACTTTTGTAAATTTGAGAAGCTTCACATTCAGGGCAGTATTGTTTTATGTTGAAATGTTTTACTCTTCCCATTTTTATTGCGTGCTACTGTGAACTATGTGTTGGGGTCTTATCACTGATTTTTGAAACTCTTGGACTATGTTTTATGCTTGGGTGTTAACTGCTAATATCTACTTAGTTGAAAATGTATTTTGAGTTGATTTGTGAAACATGCTTGCACCCACTGCTTTCAATTTCATTATGCTGTTGTTGCTGCACATCATTTCTAAACATGCTACTATTTGAAGTAAATTGTTAAAATATTTTGTCTGCTCACAATGATTCAAATCATGAACATTTTTAGAATATAAATACGCTTGGTTTTTGGTGATGGTTGGTGGGGTTTTTTTCTTTTCTTTGTCTTTGTTTGTGTTTTTATTTTCTTTCTATTTTTTTTGTGGCAAGAAATTTTTTTATCTTCATTGATACCCCTCCATATCTTTTTTTAGCTGAAATGTCCATCTGTTTTGAATATAAAATGTCTTCCACCTTAGAATACAGCATTGGGAACAATGTTAGATTTTAAGTATGGGGGAGAGGGGTCATTCTAGTGTCAGGTTGAATTCCCCCTTCTTGAACATGTGGTTATTTAAAAAATGGTCAATATTGTTTCATTTTAAAAAAAAAATGGTTCGAAATTCCTTTGATTTTTTTCAAATTCTTTCATCACTGGATGGTCATTGGAGGTTTAATGGTACTTAATTATTTTCCTATTTAGTGGTTAACTGTTGCTAGATGTTGAGAGTTTCACTTAGTCAAAAACTGATAAGTATGAATGATTTTTGAGTGCAATTGTACACTGTCTCTATGGATCTGTCTGTTTAGGAACTGAGGTTGAGAGTATGATAGGATAGGTTTTGTGGGATGATGATCATGACTTGGAGTAACATGATGTTCTCACTGGAACCCAGGTGACTCACATTTTTATTAAATAATATACAATAACTTTAGGAAGTCAATTTGAATGATTATTAATTAGTCCTTTGTAATTGGAGTAAAATGGGAAAATAGGATCCCACAGTGAGTATCTGAGAAAAGGTGAATTGGGTGTGTTTCTGTGAAAAAATAAATCCAATTTCAATCATAATAAGTGCTATCCACAGTGCTCTGCACATGGAATATGGCTGGGGAAGATTAAAATAAAGTGCATTTGTCAAAAATGAACTCATTAAGGTGAGGCGAATTTTGAACCCAGATGAAGACGGGAGAAATTGACTTGGTTAATATTCATTTGAGTTGAATCAATAAAGTGATCAATTTAATGGACTAAACTTTCTAGAACCTGGAGGAAGGTGAGAATGGAAGGTTCCCTTGGTTATGTTTTGAGTTCCACTTCATCTAACATGTCAACACTCTTTGAATCAGCACTTGAATTGGAAGGTGAAGAAGGACAGTTAATGAATACACATAGAAGGCATGACATATTTGACAGTGTATGAATTTGTGAGGCTATTGACTTCTCATGAGTTTCTGAAGCTAGACAGGACATCATTTTTGAATACCCTTGAAAAACCTAACTCATTGTTTGGTCTTGATCCTATGGGTATGAAAGTTTAATCATGCATTTTCTTTTGAACTGAATCTCACAAATCATCTTTTGGTTTTGAAGTTAAAGACATGAATTTTTTGGAGGATAAACAAGGCTTTTAAGTGTAGGGAAGTTTGATGTGACAGTGTTTTCATACTCTTTGCCACATCCTTTTTGTATTTTTTATTGACTTTTTTATATTAAAATGTTGTTTTTTATTAAATAGTTGATAATTGTTGTGTTTTTTAATTTGATGTGTAAAATAATTAATTGTAGTTTAAATCATGTGTTTTTAGTATTCATTATTGGGTTTTTAAATAATTCTTTAATTTACTTAATTCATTTGAATTTGACTTTTATTTATTCTTTTATTTTTTTTATAATTTTTCATTCTAGTTAGTTTAGTAATTCATTAATTTAATTAATTAGTTATTTATTATTTAAATTGTAAATAAATAACTATTTTTAGTTGTTAGTCTTTTAATTAGTTAATTAGTTTTAACAATTTAATATTATTTAATTAATATTTTTATTCTTTAATTTAATTAATTCTTTTATTAATTGGTTAAATTATTTAAGAAAGATTACTGTAAATATTTTAATGTGTTCATTAAGAAATTTGTTTATAATTTTTGATACACATAAATTCATTATTTAAAATAATGTATAATTAATTTTATTATTTAACACTAATTTATTTTATTTGTTGAGTTATTAATTTATTTCTTTAGTTTTATTAAATTATTACTTTATTTAATCTGTTCTATTTATTTTGCAGGTGTTACGGTCGTTTAGGATCCTACTGTCCCGGTGCCACTATTTCCATCATGGTGCCTCCGTTCCTGTCACACTATTTCACCACTCAGTTGTAGAACCGTTTCAAAACATATCACCCTTTTCCACCATTTCTATCAGGGTGCCTGCCTCACCGTTTCTGAACTAAGCCTATCCCACCATTTTGCACCTGTCTCCTTGCCTCCACCCTTTCCCCAATCACGGTGCCTCACTTTCTGTCTTACAACAACCATGAGGGTCCTTCACTATCTCACCATGACACTCACAGTGCCTAAATCTCCTGTCTCACCATTCCAAACCCAGCATCTCATTGTCTCACCATTTTATGCTCTCTCCCTTCGTCTCATCCACCCACGCAGCACTGTAAATCACCACAACAACCATCAACCCAAAAAATTATTTCAAATCCCCAACAGCAGCAATCAATAATTCAAGACTGAATTCAAACCAAAAAAATAAACGATTCTGAAAAAAAACCAATACACACCAAAAACTCAAATCATCCATTTTTTTACATCTGTTGAATCCAAAATCTTCTCTTAACCGCCGATTGCCGAAACTTCTGCAAACCCTTGCCTTGCCAGCGTCCACTTCCTCCACCTATTCCGAACTCAACAAACTGAATCTGTCATGATATCTCGGACCTCAAAGCAGCATCCTCCATCTGCGCAGTCCACCCCCTTGACATCTCTGGCTACTTCCTTCGATCCAGCTGCTCACCGCCCCTCAGTTCCCCTACTAAGACGACATCATTGTAGTCCCCTACTGGAACACCCGAAGTCGCCACACTCTTTCCCCTCTACAGTGCTGCCCCTCTGATCAAACCCTAACCCGAACGAACCGCTACCTGCGACCCTATCTCCCTCCTCGCCAATCCCAATCTTCACGAACCACACCCGAAGCCGGCCTCGACCTCCTCTCCACTGTGCCATCCGAGCCCCTGCTCCCATCCGTGAAGACCCACTCCCTTCTCTCTGTTTCTATCTTATTTTGTTTTAATTTTTGTTCTATTTTATTATATAATATTATCTAATATATTTATATATATTATATGATATATATATCACATAGAACACAATAATAATAGGTATATTAATGTGACTATATTTGGTTTTATATACCATAATAAAATACGTTATTAATTAAATACAATAGTTATAATAGTAATAATAATATTAAGTATTATATATATTACTAAGTATTTTTATTTAAGTAATAATATTAATATATTAATATATAATACTCTCATTTTATTTTTTATTTGACTCATATGCATTTATTTGTGCAGGGGGAGCTACTGGTAGAAGTGGGGATAAATTATGTAGTTTGTGGGAATAGATGTGAGAATATTCGCGAGTTCGTTGCAGGGGTTTTATGCACTTACAGGGAGTTCAAATTTGGAGCTGGTGACGCGCACTCAAAGACATGCCACCTGGATTGTCACTTCCTATTAGTTTAGTTTTTGGTTTTCGTCTCTAAATAAGAGGACGTGCAACTCATCCACTGGAGGAAGGCCAAGACAAAAGCAGAGGAGGCCAAGACAAAAGTAGAGAAGGCCAAGGGCCAAGGGCCAGAACAAGGAATGGGGGTGGGCACCATTCCACAGGGGGGACTCCAACCGATTCACATATCTATTCCTTCCACATCTCACAGACGGGGATCATCTTCGACTTGGAGATTGGACCTGATCCTCCATTATCCGCCTCACCCCCATTGCTCTGTTCTAGTTTTAATTTCAATTTTATCTCTAAATACTCTCGTAGTGTTACAGGTTTAGTTAATTGAATTGTGATGTTAGTTATGTTTTATTGTTTGTGTCGTTCATTATTTCTCATCTCGTGTTGTTATCTCAAATATCTAGAAATAGAGATCTAACATGTGGGGTTTGATCCAGGTGATGAAACCCAACACGATCTGGATATCCACACATTAATGCGATCAAATTATTTTTATTCACCTTGGTAGATCGTGTCTGCGAATTAGATTAAGTGAGAGCGAGATCTTTTGTAGGAAGATTTCCCACTTTCTTGTTTAATTTATTCTCCCCTTCCTATATTGATTTCTCAAACTGAGAATCAAGATTGGTTGTGTGATGTGATGATCTTAGTGAAATCATTCTGGATTGTGAGAAATTCTTTTTAGAATGACTTTGCTGGGTAAGTCACCTTTCAGTTCTGAGGAACTCTTGAGTATTGAAGAAATTCGATGCTTGTGTGTTTAATTTCTAGGCAAGACTGGTTTGTGATCTGAGACATCAATCATGCACTGTGTGAATTTGAGAATTGTTCATGTTGATCTAGGAAGGCGAGTAGGGGGTGGATTAACCTGGGTCCGACCTTGTTCTTGCTGACTTTCTTCTTCTGTGTCTTGGTGTCATTTGTTTGCCCGGGTTTTGTCCTATGTCTCTAGGTTTTTTCACTTTTTCATGATTGCTTCCCTCTCCACTATGCTCTTCATCACTGATTAGTGTTTCCTAAGGAGTGTGTTTTATGTTTTCAAAGTATTTAAAAAAAACACATAAATATTTTCAGAATGACCACTTAGGCTCTCGACACTGCTTCCATGAGAGCGACCTTGTGGTTAGACACTGTTCTATATCTTGGGTCTTTATAAATATAAATTTGACCATCCTCGTGACAAGGGCCCCATCATTCCACATCGAAAAAAGCAGTTTTGTTCTTTTATTCATATCAAACACTCCCTGTTATTCATAATATTTGAGTAATGGGGCCTCTACCGATCCCTCTACGTGGGCACCGACATATGTTGGCTCCTCCTCTATCATGCCACCATACACAGTGGCACCACTATTTTAATTACCTAATAAAATTTAAATACAACTATATAATATGTGTTTTATTTTATCCTTCCAGTGTCTTGTCAAAATTAAGACACTAATATCATATTATAAAATTTTTTAATACTACTTAATATTTTTTAATATTATTAATAAAAGAATTATATTTTTTAAATGTAAAATCTAAAATTACAATTTAATTAAAGATTATATTTATTTTAAATTGGTCCACATGTCACTTATTAAACAGATATTTGACTAATGGTCATATTCCATCTTTATAAATATCTCAATTAAGAGAGATTATAAAAAAACACATTCCTTATATTTCATTTCACTATCTTACAAGAACAGTTCTTATCATTCCTCTTTCTCTATGAATTATTTCTATCTTCCTTATTGGTCTGTTTCTACTCATGGATGACCCTAATGAGGTGGGTTATAATCTTAGAATTCCTATATTTATTAGGGAATGCATTTTTTTTAAAAATTATTGTGATAAGTTTAGTTAACTAGTTTTATAAATATGTATTGTAAATAAATTTTCTTGGAACAAATTTTGAGTCATTCTATTATTTTTCATAAAATATTCTTTATATTGTTTTAAATTTTAAAAAATCAGTTATTTGTATCATTTATTTACAATAAATAACACATTAAATTTATAGGATTTTACAATAGAAGTGTTTTATTAGTCGTATTATGGTTATAAGAATCATGAGATATTTAATTATTATTAAGTAGTAGTTTTGCATAAAGGATTTTCAACCATATTATGAATAGTGCTGGTAACCTAAAAAATTATTTAGTGATAAGGTGATATTTTTTAAAACACGTGATTGAAAAAAATATTTCCCTTAATATGTGGTTGATGTTGAGATAATAATGTTTAGTTAGGATAAACAGTTGATGAAAAAATTGGATAATACCAATACCCTTGGAATTCATTTGTGCATCAGTGACCAATTGATTAATGTTATCTTTGGTGAATTTTTCTACATTTTTCGATTTATGAATCGTATTGGATAGTTTTTTATAGTTACATTTTCCAAGAATTTATTTTTTAATTGTGGTTTTATGGTGATTAAAGTTATTTTTGGAAAGGATTTTCATGTTTTAAGGGAATATATGATCATGGTATTCAGGTATTTGTTTTGTTAAATTATGAGTTACTTCATTTTGTCTTGGGAAAAATGTTAAATTTCGTATTAGAAAAAAATACGTGACAAAATATTTTTTCATTTTGGGTTATGATTTTGGCCAGAAATATTTTAGAAGAGTTTCAAGGTTAACTAATTATGGAATGGATTAAGTTAAACTCTGGGTGTTATTTTCAAGGTTTTAGAGATTAATGCATTATATTGGATAACTTGTGCTAACCATTTTGGTTTTGATAAATATTTTGAGATATAATGAATAACTTACGGATCTTATAATCCATTAAAAGTTAGTTTTGTGCTATATTCAGGAAAAATTCATCTTGAATGCTTATTTCTTGGAGTAAGAGATGGATTGGAAATTGATCAAAACAAAAAAAAGGATGAAATTGTGCTTATAAAATGGAAATAAATAATGTATAGTATCTCATGTCTACTACAGTTATACTAAAATATTCCCTTAACTTTAAGAAAATGATCTTGAAATAAAAAATTTATTCTTTTATGTTCACTTCTGAGGAATTTATGTTCTTTTAACCCTTCATTGATTTATGGTTTTCTGGGAATTAACTTTTACATGTTCATGTTCTATATCACTCTATATTATTCCATGGAAAGAATTATCCCCACATCTATATTTTTACTACTTTATAATTTTTACCTTATATGGGAACCTTATTATGTTTTATTTAAGGTAAACTTTATGTTTCCCATCTCCCCATTTTAAAGTAAGTTTTATTATATCTTTATATGATGCAGGTTTTTAAAAAATGTACATTAAAATATTGAACTTTTGATTACCTAGATAAAAAATTGTGAGGCAACAATTTATTTAAGGGGGATTGAATGTAACACCCTAAGATTTGAGAATATATTTTTATTTAAATAATTTGTTAGTGTTTGATAGCTTTCTGGACATGCAACACCGATCTTAAAATGAAATGAAATATATTATAAAATAGACATTAAATTGTTGGGTATGAATAGGATTAACCACATTATGAAATATATATAATTTTTTACTATACACAAATTTATTTATTAAGGAATAATATATAGGTACTCAATTTTTTGTAGTCATTTTACATTTCAAAAATATTGTTTTTTTCCAAAAATAGGTTTTATTACATTTTTGCGGGAATTTTATAATTAATTTTTATCTATTTTAAAAAATGTATTTGAAAAATGGATATATTTTTTTAATAATCTTATAAAATTTATCTTAGAGTGAATTTTTGTGATTTTTAAAAAACAAATTATTTTTTAGTAAATAATAAATTTTTTTGATTTTTGAAAAACTATCATTTCCTTTCCTTAAATAATATAATTTAATAGTCCCATTATGTTTTATATTTTATTTTAAAGTAAAAAATATATATTTTTATTATATATACTCTAACTAATTATAAATTAATCATAATTATACTTAATTTTGGAATAAGTTTTTTTTGGGCTCAAAAACATATTTTTCTAAAACTGTTTTATATGGAAAATGTGTTTTTATCGTAATTAATTAGATAAATGGATATTTATTATTACTTTAAATAAATTTATATATTATATATAAATAAAATTATTTTATATTAATTTTATGGTTTTTACTTTTCCTGGAATAAAAATAAATCCATTCTTATGCTTAAAATAAATTTTTCTAAAAAACCATTTTACTGTGTTTTATACTATTATTTTAAAATGAATTTCTAACACTTAGAGTAATTAAATATTCTAAAATGTATTATATATTTTTAATCATAATAATTAATATTATTTAATATTATCAACATAATTTTTGGTCATTATGAATAGAAATCAGGCTAATCATTTTTTACGTCGGTAAAAGCGGTGTAACTTGGTTAAAACTATGAGGTATTACTTTAAAATCTCTCTAACACTTGACATTTTCATATTTTATGAGTGTTTGTAAAAATAATATATTTTTAATGAATTAAATAATTTATTTTTAAACATTATTTTGAAATTGGGAACCTATGATTGACCTTTGTGAAGAAAATTTATATGTTATTCAAATTTAAAACTAGTATGAGTTATTTTCATTTATTGGCATGGTTATAAGATTAAATTTGTTTTTGGATTTATCCAAAAGTATAAAATAATTTAATTTTTTATCATTTAACAAAAAAACATGTGAACCATATTATTACTTGATTTCAAGGTGAAATGTTTTACTCTTAAATCAGGTATTATGCTAAGAACTATTTTTCACATTTTTTGTGTTATTATATTAAATTTAATTTATAACACCTATAGAAATTTATATTTTATTAAATATACTCCAAATTTTGAGTCTTACTTTTCAAATTTGGTAAAAATTTCCCCTTTTATTTTTGGTTATATAATTACGGTGACATGGTAAAAAATAAAAGTTATCACGGTTAAGGGTTAAATGGGTTTAAAGTGGTTTAACTAGGAGATAAGCCTTAAAATCTATCCAAAACTTGTCTAAATGTGATTTTTTGAGTTTATTTAAACCCTATAACATATTATCTTATAGTTTTTGGTTACTTGGCTCCACTTTAAATGATTATTATATATATATATATATATATATATATTATTTAATATGTTAAGTAATTCTAAGTGTGTCGTTTCCATCCCTTAAAAAAATGAATATCCTATCATACCTTATTTAAAAATTTTGAGCCTTATATTTCCACAAATAACTGAAATAATACCTAAATTTATTTATTAAACAATTCATGGATATTTTTTTCCTTCAAAAAGACCATCCTTTCAAGGCTTAAGGTGTAAGGAAAAAAAAGTTTCTCAATAAAGAGTCATAAATCTTAACCGAGTACTTTCAATTTTTTGGTATCCATAGTAAAACAATTAATAAATTATATTAAATATAATTAATTTTAATTAAGATAATGTAACAACCATTATCCTTAACCTTTATATGATATGGTAAAATAAAACATCACTCATGTGTACATGTAGACTACCACCTCCACAAAGTGTTGCGTTTCGTTTTCCATCACCATTTTACATTTATGGATATAATTATGGATTTAATGAATAAATAGGATATTTATGATATTATTATATTTTATTAAATGTGAATTATTATTTAATTTTCTTTTGTTCCATCCATGAAAAAGTGGAAACATCACTCATGCGTATGTCCAAACTACCATCTCCACAAAGTGATATAATTCAGTTTTCATCACCACTTTATAGGAATAGTTATAAAAGTGTATATAATTAGTACATATTATAATAATTACATATTTTACATTCTTTATATGATGTAGTAACGATCAAATTAAAAGGATTGGCACCACCGAACTGAAACATGCATGAAAAATGAAGCAATTATCACCCAAAATAATGATTTTAATAAAGGCTTGTTTATAAATAGGTGATAAGGTGTTATAATCAAATAATAAATGGTATTATATATATGAGTATGGTTCTATAATATTTTTTAATAAATTTATATTTTTTATACATGGTTTTTGAACATTTACAAAGCAATATGAGACTTGCGGTAAGAGATTTAAGTTTTAATCTCTTTTTAAGCAGGATTATTTAAGCTTGAATTTTAATTGAGAGTAATTATATAATAATTATCTTATAAAACTATTTTATTTTCTTAATCTTTATTTATTTCTATAATTTTAAACTTTTAATACCATTTTCCCCACTTTGTTATAAAGAATGGTTTAGAAAATGTTTTTTTAAAAAGTCGGCCTTATTTCTCCCCTTTTAGTCGGAAAAGATTTTCTTTAATATACATGGTTTTTAAAATGTTTTATAGAATATTTTTGAACATTATTAAATTATTTTTTAATGTAATTTTTATCCATGTTTTACTTTTTACAAAATGGTTTAAAAATAATCTTCTTGTCATTTCTTGAACAAGGTACTTTTTACTGAAGGAGTGAACATGATCTTTTTTAATGATTATGACATGAATAGAATTTACCTACAACATGACCAAAAAATTATTTGAAGATTAATTTAAAGTTATTCATGGTTATTTTCAAATAATGTTTTTTAATCAATATTATAGAAATATTTAGACTTTAAATAAGTGATTACAAAATCAAATTGGTATTTGTTTTCAAAAAATATTCTAGTGATCTTTTAAATATTTTTTTATCTATGATAACATCCTTTAATGTTAATTATTATTTAATTAGGATATGATTCAATGATATTGTACTTATTTTTTATGTATATGTTTTATGAATATTAGGATGTTATGGTTATAAAACTGTTTATTTTCTACTGGTTATGATGTGATGACATGATGAATGTTTTATAATATTATGGAATTTATATTAATGGATTATGATTATATGAATATTGATTCTATCATATCCTAATAATTATCTAGGTAAATTGATATTGATATATCATGATATGATGATGATAATAATTGATATGATTTTGAAAGTATTTATTCACATTTGGATGAATGATTTTGATTTATTCTAGCTATGATCATATGATGATACATGATCATGATTAAAAATATATTTCTTCACATTTCTATGACTGAGTAAAATTGATTTCTATATATTATCAAAATATTATGTTGTTAAATTATTGATAATATATTTATTAACACGTTTATGATTTATTTTTCTTACGATGCCACATGCCTATGTTTTGACTATTGAATGATGATTACTACTTTAACAACCTTATTGACCATGCTTCTAGATATGAATTAATTAGAGAGTTTATGATAAAATATTTTATGGGTATGAATATTTTATATTGATAACATGATCTTGAATATGTTATCATACCCTGATAACCATCTTATGCTCTTATGATTGATATATCCCATGTTTACCCTTACTGAGCATCTCATCTCACCCTTTCTTATATTTTCCTTACCTAGGTTTTGATGGAATATTTTAACTATGATATGTATATATGGGTGATAATATGAAGCTATTTGAGGAATATGTTGATGATAATTAAATAAATAATATGATTATTTATATAGTCTCTAAAGGCAAGAAAAATATTCGGTCTTCAGATATGTATTTTTTTGAAATTTATTGAATATTAATATAAAATTATATAATATTTATTTAAACAATTATGGGTCTCTATATTTTTCTCTTCATATAAAGAGCCTCATATGGTTCCATATAAATGATAGAATGAAAAATATTTTTATATGATAACTCTAACCGTGGGAGGTGTTAATACCAACATCATTAGAAAACCATCAAACATGATCTTAATATATCCTCAAGATTTTTAATATTCCTTTCAGGCTAACTATGTATCTAAGTGTGATATTATGTGCTATGGATCATATCTATCTCTAATATTTATTGAAGTATTCTATATAACCTTGATTAAAACCTCGTATATCAATCAAATACAATGGTATGTGGTAATTTGTGTAGACTTATCACTTCACTTATATATATCTTGGTGAGTTGTTCAATTAGGAAATATTGATTGATGGAAATAAAATATGATGAATTTTTTAAGGAATTATACTACAAAACTAATGTTATTATAGTTTTTATATGTCATGGGGAGTCCTATTATAAAATCCTTAGTGACATTTTCCCATTTCTATACTGGTATCGGAAATGGTTTCATCATCCCCTTATACTTCTATCATTCGGCCTTAACTTTCTATCATACCAAGCATCAATATATTTATTATACAACAACCCTTTTTAATTTATCCCAATTTTTTTCTTTACATATATATACATCTTCATTATTCTAAGATAAATAGAGTAGGATGTGATACTTCTATCATCCAAAAGTTACCTATTTAGTTTTGGTTTTTATGGAACACATATATAGGTTCCAAACCTTATAAATCTATCTTTTTCAATGTTTGACTCTAGAATATTCACTACATTTTTCGTAGATATGTATCATCTTTTTGGTCTTCCTTAATCATACATGTATATGGATGTATGATCAGTTATTAAGAAAAAATAATATTTCTACCCTTTTATTATGAATTTAGGATTCATCCTTTTCAAATACCTAAGTATTATGTGTTTTTTAACCTCCATCATGGATAAGGTAGTGTGATATTTTATTCTTAGAGAATTGATCACACTGTTTTCGTTCTATAGGTGGTAATGTGTTGAGAAATGAAATTATTTTACCAATTTTTACCATTTCATTTAAAACATGTTTAACTCCTTCTATGTGAATATATATTTCAACCTTTTGTAATAAAAATAGAAATCACACTTCTCATTATATAAATAATTCTACCAAATCATAAATTAAAGGATTATTGTTTCCAACTCCAAATCTACTATCAAGTAAAATTTTTTTCTGAGTTTTTATTTATCATGAGGCATAATTAATTAACACATCTTCTTCATAAGGATTCATCCCAATACATTCTTAAAAGAATCAATTTATATATATATGTGAACCCCTCCCCACTATAAGGTAATGTAAGTATAGGTGCATTGACCAACCACCTATTTAGTTCCTTGAAACTATCTTCACATTTCTCTACTCAAATAAACATTACCACCTTCCTTGTTAACATGGTTAGTGGAATTTATAGCCATGAAAAATTTCTCACAATGCATTAATAATATATAGATAACTAGAGAAAACTATGTATCTCTATTATTTTGATTGTTTCAGGACATTGGTCTATAAATTATGGCTTTTAAAGATCCATAGATATTCTATTTCTTATGATCACATGACCCAAGAATAATTCTTTCTATAACCATAATTAATTCTTGAAAAATCTGGCTTAAAATTTCTTTATTTATACAGTTTATAACAAAATTCAAAAATGATATTCATGTTTTCCATTTCTATTAGAATATATTAGAATATAATCTTTGAAGAAAACCATAAATCAATCAAGGTAGTCTCTAAATTATCTACACATTAGATCCATAAATATGGTGATGTACTGGGGAATATAAAACCCTTTCTCAAATTATCTTTTGTCTACTTCATTAATTCATCCAATTCAATGGAATCCATTCTATAATGACTCTTTGTGATAGATATGAATCAATTTATAAGTTCAATAGAAATATCCATATCACTATATAATGGAATATTATGAATTTCATCTAGAAATATATCTATATATTCCTGTATAGTATGAATTTTATCAATATTGACATCCTCCTCAATCATTTGTGCTAAAATACCCTCATTGATGGGTATCAAGACTAATATTATAGAATTTTATTCCATAGGGAATTAATGATCATCCGTACTTTGGTATTTGATAATAGTATTATTCATGATAAGGAATCATATTACCTTATCCCCAAAATCAATATGTTCTATATTTGGGGAAATCCAATCTATATCCTTTATTATGTCAAATTCAACCAATGAAAGAATATTTGTATTTGTATGAAGTATCCACCAAAACATTTTGATATGTGAAGAGTTATATATCTTGGAAACAATCATCATTACATGAGGTGTGTTTATAAATAGATAAGTATCTAATGTATAAGGTGGTGAATCTGTAACACCCGAGATTTTTATGAGTAATATTTTGTTTTTATATATCATCAAAGGAATCTTTCACTACACACTTGCTTGGATTACTTTACACCCAATCATGACCTTCCTCGATAGCTTGCGTTGTACGCAATACCGAGTTTCACTAAAAAACGATATGCTATTAAAATATTATTAAAACTAGCCGTTATGAATAGTAATAACCAATTTTTGAAATTTTATAAATTTTATTTTTCAAAATGGACTTCATTTTTGGATTCGAAATACAAAAATTATCCTAGGGTGAAATTTTGGTATTTTTCTAAAAACATTCAATTTTTGATGAATAGTGAAACCACTAAGTGGTAGGTTAAAAACTGAATTTTGCATAAAATTTAATTTTACCGCTTCTGTGAATGGAATTTTGAAAATCCGACAGACACGGTTGATATCAGTAAGTAAAATGTGGTTCAATGAGATAAAAATAATTTTTTGGTGAATAGTAACTTTTTATTTTTTTTACCGCGGTTAATAGTAAATAGGGTAACTAAGGGTAAATATGATATTACCATTACCCTAACACATGTCTTAATTCTATTGGATAAGTTTAATTCGACTAAAAACAAACTTAGGAATAAAATATGACCATTTAGGCCCACTTGGGTTAGATTAGGACATTTATTATTAATTTATTTAAAGAAGGGTTAAAATAGTTAAAATAAAAGTTTAATAAGTAAATAATTTTTAATATGGGGTTATACATAAGATAAATTCAACTATAAATATTAATTAGAAATCTAAAAAGATTTCCTACATAATGGTATTTTATTTGTAATTTTTAGACATTAAATAATTTAATTTATTTATGAAACAATGATGATGCAGTAATTATCTTATTAATGAAATATTGACATAATTGATGTTATAAACACCAAAATAAATGTAATTTGAGACTTTTTATGACTTCCACTAATTTTCTAGGTTACTATGATATATTAGTGTTGATTTAATCAACTTGGTTCGAACATATAATTCTGTTATGACTTTCACAAAAATCATATATCAAATAGTGTCAAAATTGACACAAAATAGTTTTTAAATCAAATATTATATTATTAAATGTTATTTTATTCCTAAAAATCTAAGGTTCGCCCAAATGACTTAGATAAGGATATATATATTAATAATAAACAATTTGGGGTTCGTTTGGCATGTTATAGTAAGTTTATTAACCATATAGTGAAAGAAAACAAAAAGACACGGTAAAAGTTAAATTATTTAACTTAGAGTTAAATCTAATTGATAAGGTTAAAATAATACCCTAAACTTGTCTAAATCCTATTGGTTGATATTATTTCGACCCATACCCACTTTATCTTTGAAATAAGACCCTTTGGAACCATTATAAATCGATTTTAACTTTAATATAAAATAATATTTTGAGATATTCCTAAGGTGCCCCTCTCCTCCCTTATAAAAGGGCACCTCCTCCCCCTCCTCCTCACACCAATTTGAGCACTCAAGCTCGTCCAACCCCTGCCATTTTCTCCTCTCCACTTCTCTAGAATAATCCTAGAGGTCCTGGTCTTCTTCAAAGACCAATCTTAGTTCCCTAAGTGGAGGATTCAAAGAGGCGTTCCAAAGAAGAGGTAATATCCATTACCGATCTTTTCAATTTATTTCTTCTTCAACTTATTCTTCTTTAGTTGTTTCATGATAAAGTAATAACATCAGTATTACTTACATACTGATATGTTATTATAAATTTTAAACAAGCCTAATTCACCTTCTATCCATCCTACGGAAAAATGAAATCACCGCGCGTGCGTACGTACGGAATACCGTCTCCAAGCCGTGGTGTAATCTATTTTCCACCATCACCTTACAAGGATGGGTATAATGGTGTAATGAGTAACTATTTATGATTATTATAAATTAATATTGATACTGAAATAATATATATATACTCCAATACAGTTCCACGATCATAGGAACGATATCATCACTCGTGCGTACGTACGGAATACCGTCTCCACGATGTGATGCGACTCGTTCTACATGATCATCATTACATAGTAATGATATAAATGAATTGAATGAATAAATATGATATATTTTACACTAATAACATTCTGTATATAAGGTATCTATAACCTTAAAAGAATAATAAGAATTTATTCGGCAAAACACGCATAAGAACAAAAGGCAATAAGGACCCGAGTAACAAGTAACAATGAAATATTACTAACAAGAAGCTAAGAATATGACCATATATGATATCATATCAATATGTATGATTCTGGAATAAGTCAATAACATTATTTAAACCATTATACAGGAGCTTCGGACAAGTACAAAGAAAATCGGACCTAAGGTAAAGGAAATATCACAATCTCATTTTTATCCGAGATTGTTTATACTTTGGCATTTACTGGGGTGTATTTTATCATCCACATCCATGTTTCCTCAATATGTAATATTTATATCCTTATACAATAGTTTATATTCAATTTCACCCTTTGGTAAATTTTTAGTAAAGGATATGAAAGGAATCTTTTGTCGTTTTTTGTATGAGGTACTTTTTTGACTTCTTCGACAAAAGTACGAGAAGAATGTTTTTTTTAACTTATACGGCATGAATGGATTTTAAAAACATTATTTCCAAGAAGATTCCTTTACATGTTTTCAAGTTTATTTTTAATCATCTTCTTTTATTTTAAAGTTGTATGACATGTTATGAAAGTAAAAACGTTTTTGAAGTAGAAAGGATATTTTCCTCAAGAATGGAGTTCAAGTATTTTATCAAAATTATTTTCCATCTAAGATAATAAAAGGGTTCTGTTTTTATCCCTATTATTACATGGATTTGATTATGTTGTGATGGAAATATTTTTATGAATTCCTTTATCTTATATGAATTGTTTTATGATGTCGTGTTGTTTAAGAATTCCATTTTTATTACATGGGTTACGCTATGATGTATGGTTTATGATTATGTGGCACACATAAGAAAGGATTCATTATAAGATGGGTGAGACCTATATCTCCCTCCAATGCATTGGGTAAAGATTTTATATCTCATGAGATAGACATGGCTGGAACGGTAGGTTATACCGGTTCAGTGAAACAGGACTGGAATGAGGGTGACTCGGTTCAGAAAGGGACTCTGTCCACTAAGATAGTCTTGGCAATGAGTCATGACTAACAAGAAATGATCTTCCATGATTATGTGTGCATACCACAAAGTTTAAAGTTTCATGTTATGATTATGGGGATCTCATTTTCACTTCTATGATTTATTCCATGTTAAGATATTATGATCTCTTTTGCAGGTTATGATTTTCAAAAAGATATGATATGATTTTTATTTCCTTTATTTTCCCTTGCTGAGAATTTGAGCTCAACCTTTTATGTTTTCTTTTCCCCAGGTCAGGAAGATGGATATTAAGTAGAATATGCTAAAAGGGACCCTAGATATGATGAAATAAATGGGAGACACTGTAGAAGATTTATGAACCAGTTGTTTATGTTTCCCAGTTTCTAAAGACACTATACCTATACAGTCCTTTGTGGTTTTGTCATATGTTGTAATAAGGGTGCTTCAATTTTGAAGTATTAACAATGTATGTAAATTATGGGTCGTTATAGTTGGTATGAGAGGAAAGGTATAGTCAACCTTTGGAAACTAGGATGTGAAAGCCTTAGTAAGAACCATAAGGATAAGTCTAAGAATAGAACACAATCTTAGTGTTTTAGAAATGGACATGAATACCCTAGGATAAGACCTTAAGTGTGAAATTTTATCCTTGATTATGTGGTTTTCCTATTATAATTAGTGCTTCTCACACTATTCTTCTTGGTTTTAGTCAATGGCTGGAACCCGAAGGAACTGTGTTAATGCAGAATGCGATGGGCAATGCAATGATTGTCCCCCTGAGCAACCAAACGATATGGGAGCTGGAATGCAAAATCATATAGCCATGTTCACACAACTTTCTCAAGCTATGAATCATGCAGGACTTCCAAACGAGCAAAGGAAGGAGCAACATTCTGTTGAATCCTTCATGAGGCAGCGTCCACCTTCTTTCAGCGGGTCTACTGATCCATTAGTTGCTGAACAATGGATTAGTACTACTGAAAAGATATTTTCAGTTTTTCAATGTTCTGAACATGATAAAGTCATCCTAGAAGTGTATTGTTTGGAAGGAGATGCTGATCAATGGTGGAATATTATTAAGAATACGAGGCAAAGGGATGAAATTGAGTCTATGGAATGGGATGAGTTCAAGAAATTATTTTTCAATAAGTACCTCCCTCGTATTCTCCGAACAAAGATGGAGAAAGAGTTTCTTGAACTGAAGCAAAGGGATGATGAATCTGTTGGTACCTATGAAGCAAAATTTACAAGACTTGAAAGGTATGCTTCTGGTATTATTATCCAACCTGAGAGTAAGATCGATCGATTCTTTAGTGGCTTAAAACCAAGTCTTCGAAGGGCGTTAGCCATAAGGGACTTCAATAGCTATGAGGAAATCATTCGATGTGCTCTCAAAGTCGAGATATAGATTGGAGTAACCCATCAGTCACATGGGTTTGAGAAGAAGAGGAAGATGGAATTCAAAGGAAAATCTAAAGAGCACACTGAAAAGAAGATGAGCTTTCCCTTATGCTCAAAGTGTGGAAAGAAACATGGAGGGAGTTGTCTTAAAGGGACAAGTAAATGTTTTAAATGTGGAAAGGAAGGTCATCGAGCATTTGAATGCCGCGATAATGGGAGGAAGATGTATAATGACGCAAACAAAGGAATGGATACACAGAATGAACCTACTACACTTCAATGTTTCAAGTGAAAGGAGATGGGGCATTATGCCAATCAATGCCCAAATCCAAGGGTTGATGATGATGGTCGACGTCAACAAAATCTTAAGGCTAAAGACAAAGGAAAGTCACATGAAATTTCTATCAGCGATGTGGAGTACGATAACGAAGTTGTGAAAGGTACACTTACCATCCACTCTAAAGTAGCAAATGTTTTATTTGATTCTGGATCCGCCCACTCTTTTATTTCTGAAAAATTTTCTAAGGGTATCACCATATTACCTCAACAATTAGATATTGAGTTAGTTGTGACAACACCTAATGGCACAACAGTCACATCAAAAGTTTATAATTCTTCTCCGATCGAAGTTTGTGGGAAAGTGCTTCCTGCAAATATTGTGATCCTTACTTTAGTGGAATTTGATGTGATTCTTGGCATGGATTGGCTTTCTCTACATGGAGCTCATATCAATTGCCAAAGAAGGGAAGTCACATTTCATATTCCAGATCAATCTACGATCGTCTATCAATGCAAGGATGAATAAACTTCCAGTGGAAATTTCTTTCATCTTATGGGTATTGATTCCAATAATGAAGGTTATTTATCTCAAATGGTTGGTGAGAAACTCACGATTAAGAATATGCCCATTGTACGGGAGTTTGATGATGTCTTTCCGGAGAAATTACCGGGTCGTCCACCAAATCGTGAAGTTGAGTTTTCAATAGAACTCGTACCAGGTGCTTTGCCAATTTCAAAGACACCTTATAGAATGGCCCCAATTGAGTTGCAGGAATTGAAGAAGCAACTCCAAGAGAATCATGATAAGGGATTCATACGCCCTAGTGCGTCACCTTGGGGAGCACCTGTTCTATTTGTTAAGAATAAAGATGGATCAATGAGACTCTGCATTGATTATCGAGAACTTAACAAGATCACTATCAAGAAAAAATATCCTCTCCCACGCATTGATGACTTATTTAACCAAATATGCGGAGCTCAATACTTTTCCAAGATTGATCTTCGTTCAGGGTATCATCAATTAAGGGTCAAAAGGGAGGATATACCAAAGACGGATTTCCGTACAAGGTATGGACACTATGAATTTATAGTGATGCCATTTGGTCTTACAAATGCCCCTGCTATCTTCATGGATCTAATGAATAGAGTCTTTAGAGACTATCTTGATCAATTTTTGGTAGTCTTTATAGACGATATTCTTGTCTATTCAAAGAGAAAGGAAGAGCATGAAGATCACTTGAGAATTATATTGAAGACCCTGAGAAAGGAGAAGCTTTATGCCAAATTTACCAAGTGTGAATTTTGGCTTCAAAAAGTTGCATTTTTGGGTAACATAATCTCAAAAGAGGGGATATCTATGGATCCAGCAAAAACAGAGGTTATCGAAAGATGGTCAAGACCAACAACAGTAACTGAGATCCGAAGTTTTCTTGGTTTCGCTGGATATTATCGACGTTTTGTAAAAGATTTTTCACGATTATCTAATCCACTCACCAAGTTGACTCGGAAAGGAGTTAAGTTTGTTTGGATAGAGGAATGTGAAGATAATTTCAAGGAGTTGAAAAAAAGGTTATCCAGTGCACCTGTGCTCACACTACCTTATAGTAGAGAAAGGTTTGTGATCTATAGTGATGCATCCAAGAAGGGATTGGGGTGTGTTCTTATGCAAAATGATATGGTGATAGCTTATTCCTCACGACAGTTGAAAATCCATGAGCAAAATTACCCAACACATGATTTGGAGTTGGCTGCGGTAATCTTTGCATTAAAGATTTGGAGGCATTACCTTTATGGTGAAAGGTGTGATATTTATACTGATCATAAAAGTTTAAAGTATATTTTCACACAAAAGGAGTTGAATATGCGTCAAAGAAGATGGTTGGAGCTGATTAAGGATTACGACCGCTCAATCCATTACCACCCTGGGAAAGCAAACAAGGTGGCAGATGCATTAAGTCGACAAGACCATGCTAGTTTATCCATGATGAGGATCACAAAAGATCCAATATTTATGGATTTACAAAGGATGGATCTTGGAATTGTAATGGAAGGGGAAAAATCTTATCTTTCTCAAATGAATGTTCAACCATATATACATGTGAAGATTAAAGAGGCACAGAAAGAAGATGTCGAGTTACAAAAGAAGGTGAGAAATGTTCCTGAATTCAACCTTGATTGTGATGGGATAATAAAGTTTAGGAATAGGGTTTTTGTTCCTCCCATCCCCGAATTAAAGAAGGAGCTGCTGGATGAGGCTCATAGTTCATCATTCTCTATTCAACCTGGAAGCACGAAGATGTATAGGGACCTAAAGGAGTACTTCTGGTGGGATGGCATGAAAAGAGATGTTGCTGAATATGTCTCTCGATGCTTGGTTTGTCAACAAGTTAAAGCTGAGAGAAAGAAGTCTAAGGGGATGTTACAACCATTACCCATACCCGAATGGAAATGGGAAAACATCATTATGGACTTTGTCATAGGACTTCCTAAAACATACAAAGGCAATAATGCTATTTGGGTCATAGTGGATCGTCTTACAAAGTCTGCACACTTCATTGCTATTAGAGAGGATTTCTCTCTAGATCAGCTTGCCAGGATATATGTAAAGGAAGTGGTAAGATTGCATGGAGTACCACTTTCTATTATATCTGATCGGGATCTGAGATTTACCTCGAAGTTCTGGCGAAGTCTTCAGCATACTCTGGATACAAAGTTGAGTTTCATCACTGCTTATCATCCCCAGACAGACGGTCAGTCTGAAAGAACAATTCAAACCCTAGAAGATATGTTGAGAGCTTGCTCTATGGATTTTAAAGGAGGTTGGGATCAACACCTACCTTTGGTGGCATTTTCTTATAATAATAGCTTTCACTCCAGTATTCAGATGGCTCCTTATGAAGCTCTCTATGGAAAGAAATGCAGGACTCCAACTTGCTGGGATGAAGTTGGGGAAAGAAAGCTATTAGGATTTGATCTCGTTGATGAAATGGCAGAAAAGGTCAGATCTATTCAACAACACATAAGATCAGCTCAGAGTCGACAGAAATGTTATGCCGACAACCAAAGAAAAGACCTAGAGTTTGAAGTGGGTGATAAAGTGTTCTTACGAATATCTCCCTAGAATAGGGTTATGAGATTTGGAAAGAAGGGGAAGTTGAGCCCTAGATATATCGGTCCTTTCGAAATACTGGATCGTGTTGGGAAGGTAGCTTACCGATTGGCGCTTCCACCGAATCTCTCTCAAGTTCACGATGTGTTCCATGTATCTCTCCTGAGAAAGTACATACCATATCCTTCACATGTACTCAGCTCAGAAGTTGTACCGCTGGAGCAAGATCTTTCTTATGAAGAACAGCCGATAGAGATTCTGGATTGTAGCGAAAAAGTCCTAGGAAACAAGACCACTCGCTTGGTGAAAGTTTTATGGAGGAACCACAAATTATAAGAAGCTACTTGGGAGCTTGAGGATATGATGAGGGAGAGGTATCCTCATCTGTTTGTTACAAAGTGACGAATTTTGAGGGCAGAATTCTTTTTATGGGGGGTAGAATGTAACACCCGATATTTTTATGAGTAATATTTTGTTTTTATATATCATCAAAGGAATCTTTCACTACACACTTGCTTGTCTTACTTTACACGCAATCACGACCTTCCTCGATAGCTTGCGTCGTACGCAATACCGAGTTTCACTAAACAACGATATGCTATTAAAATATTATTAAAACTAGCCGTTATGAATAGTAATAACCACTTTTTGAAATTTTATAAATTTTATTTTTCAAAATGGACTTCATTTTTGGATTCGGAATACCGAAATTAGCCTAGGGTGAAATTTTGGTATTTTTCTAAAAACTTTCAATTTTTGATGATTAGTGAAACCACTAAGTGGTAGGTTAAAAACTGAATTTTGCATAAAACTTAATTTTACCGCTTCTGTGAATGGAATTTTGAAAATCTGACAGACACGGTTGATATCAGTAAGTAAAATGTGGTTCAATGAGAAAAAAATAATTTTTTGGTGAATAGTAACTTTTTATTTTTTTTTACCGCGGTTAATAGTAAATAGGGTAACTAAGGGTAAATATGATATTACTATTACCCCAACACATATCCTAATTCTATTGGATAAGTTTAATTCGACCAAAAACAACCTTAGGAATAAAATATGACCATTTAGGACCACTTGGGTTAGATTAGGACATTTATTATTAATTTATTTAAAGAAGGGTTAAAATAGTTAAAATCAAAGTTTAATAAGTAAAAAATTTTTAATATGGGGTTATACATAAGATAAATTCAACTATAAATATTCATTTGAAATCTAAAAAGATTTCCTACATAATGGTATTTTATTTGTAATTTTTAGACATTAAATAATTTAATTTATTTATGACAAAATGATGATGCAGTAATTATCTTATTAATGCAATATTGACATAATTGATGTTATAAACACCAAAATAAATGTAATTTGAGACTTTTTATGAATTCCAATAATTTTCTAGGTTACTATGATATATCAGTGTTGATTTAATCAACTTGGTTTGAACATATAATTCTGTTATGACTTTCACAAAAATCATATATCAAATAGTGTCAAAATTGACACAAAATAGTTTTTAAATAAAATATTATATTATTAATTGTTATTTTGTTCCTAAAAATCTAAGGTTCGGCCAAATGAATTAGATAAGGATATATATATTAATAATAAACAATTTGGGGTTCGTTTGGCATGTTATAGTAAGTGTATTAACCATATAGTGAAAGAAAACAAAAAGACACGGTAAAATCTAAATTATTTAACTTAGAGTTAAATCTAATTGATAAGGTTAAAATAATACCCTAAACTTGTCTAAATCCTATTGGTTGATAGTATTTCAACCCATCCCCAGTTTATCTTTGAAATAAGACCCTTTGGAACCATTATAAACCGATTTTGACTTTAATATAAAATAATATTTTGAGATATTCCTAAGGTGCCCCTCTCCTCCCTTATAAAAGGGCACCTCCTCCCCCTCCTCCTCACACCAATTTGAGCACTCAAGCTCGGCCAACCCCTGCCATTTTCTCCTCTCCACTTCCCTAGAATAATCCTAGAGGTCCTGGTCTTCTTCAAAGACCAATCTTAGTTCCCTAAGTGGAGGATTCAAAGAGGCGTTCCAAAGAAGAGGTAATATCCATTACAGATCTTTTCAATTTCTTTCTTCTTCAACTTCTTCTTCTTTTGTTGTTTCATGATAAAGTAATAACATCAGTATTACTTACATACTGATATGTTATTATAAATATTAAACAAACCTAATTCACCTTCTATCCATCCTACAGAAAAATGAAATCACCGCACGTGCGTACGTACGGAATACCGTCTCCACGCCGTGGTGTAATCTATTTTACACAATCACCTTACAAGTATGGGTATAATGGTGTAATGAGTAACTATTTATGATTATTATAAATTAATATTAATACTGAAATAATATATATATACTCCAATAGAGTTCCACGATCATAGGAACGATATCATCACTCGTGCGTACGTAGGGAATACTGTCTCCACGATGTGATGCGACTCGTTCTACATGATCATCATTACATAGTAATTATATAAATGAATTGAATGAATAAATATGATATATGTTACACTAATACCATTCTGGATATAAGGTATCTATAACCTTAAAAGAAGAATAAGAATTTATTCGGCAAAACACGCATAAGAACAAAAGGCAATAAGGACCCGAGTAACAAGTAACAATGAAATATTACTAACAAGAAGCTAAGAATATGACCATATATGATATCATATCAATATGTATGATTATGGAATAAGTCAATAACATTATTTAAACCATTATACAGGATCTTTAGACACGTACAAAGAAAATCGGACCTAAGGTAAGGGAAATATCACAATCTCATTTTTATCCGAGATTGTTTATACTTTGGCATTTACTGGGGTGTATTTTATCATCCACATCCATGTTTCCTCAATATGTAATATTTATATCCTTATAAAATAGTTTATATTCAATTTTACCCTTCGGTAAATTTTTAGTAAAGGATATGAAAGGAATCTTTTGTCGTTTTTCGTACGAGGTACTTTTTTGACTTTTCCGACAAAAGTACGAGAAGAATGTTTTTTTTAACTTATACAGCATGAATGGATTTTTAAAACATTATTTCCAAGAAGCTTATTTTACAAGTTTTCAAGTTTATTTTTAATCATCTTATTTTATTTTTAAGTCGTATGACATGTTATGAAAGGAAAAATGTTTTTGAAGTAGAAAGGATATTTTCCTCAAGAATGGAGTTCAAGTATTTTATCAAAATTATTTTCCATCTAAGATAATAAAAGGGTTCTGTTTTTATCCATATTATTACATGGATTTGATTATGTTGTGATGGAAATATTTTTATGAATTCCTTTATCTTATATGAATTGTTTTATGATGTCATGTTGTTTAAGAATTCCATTTTTATTACATGGGTTACGCTATGATGTATGGTTTATGATTATGTGGCACCCATAAGAAAGGATTCATTATAAGATGGGTGGGACCTATATCTCCCTCAAATTTATTGGGTAAAGATTTTATATCTCATGAGATAGACATGGCTGGAATGGTAGGTTATACCGGTTCAGTGAAACAGGACTGGAACGAGGGTGACTCGGTTCAGAAAGGGACTCTGTCCACTAAGATAGTCTTGGCAATGAGTCATGACTAACAAGAAATGATGTTCCATGATTATGTGTGCATGCCAAAAAGTTTCAAGTTTCATGTTATGATTATGGGGATCTCATTTTCACTTCTATGATTTATTCCATGTTAAGATATTATGATCTCTTTTGTAGGTTATGATTTTTAAAAAGATATGATATGATTTTTATTTCCTTTATTTGCCTTTGCTGAGCATTTGAGCTCACCCTTTTATGTTTTCTTTTCCCCAGGTCAGGAAGATGGATATTAAGTAGAATATGCTAAAAGGGACCCTAGATATGATGAAATAAATGGGAGACACTGTAGAAGATTTATGAACCAGTTGTTTATGTTTCCCAGTTTCTAAAGACACTATACCTATACAGTCCTTTGTGGTTTTTGTCATATGTTGTAATAAGGGTGCTTCAATTTTGAAGTATTAACAATGTATGTAAAGTATGGGTAGTTATAGAATCTATATTATTAGAAAACTTCTATGATATGAAAGAATATAAATATCTAGAATCAAATAAGGAATTCATCTATATATAGTAAATAATGAGTGTACCTTTCATAACTTCATTATCTTGATCAAACTTAGAAGTAGTTATTGAATATGATCATCATTGTTTCCTTGGTTTAGGAGGTTTCTAGTGCTTATTCTCTTCATTATCTCTATGTTTAGGGTATTGATTCGCATAATTCAAAATAAACTTTCATTTTAAGAATTTATGTGTGTATTGTTCATTATTTGGGGTCTTTTTTCCCAATATTATTTTAATCGACCTTTTAGAATCGATTTGGTAATTTTGGGATTGTCCTCATACTTCACCACACATAAAACACATCCCTAATCCCTAAAAGTTATTATATAGGTTCTTTATTTCATATTTTTAACATAGAGGTAGTTGGAATTTATTTAAACCATTTGAATTATCATTAGATTTACCATAATACCACACTTTAATTTTTTTCACTAGAATAATGAGAGTCTCCAATATTTATCTCCACATTGAGTGCATATCAAAACATTTATTCATAGATTCAAAAGTCTCTTATGGGTAATTTCATTCAAATACATGGATTTAAGTTTTGAAAGAAGCAATAGATTATAATATTAGGATCAGAGATAAAACCAAAGGAATGAATTGTGATCCTTGTGATGTTTTCTTCATAAGTTCCAATGGATTCATATTCCTTTTATTTCAAATCTAAGAATATTCTATCCAAGTTTGTGAAATTAGTTCAAGGAAAATAATTGGTGAATAATACTTTCTTAAAATCCCACCATTCCATAGATTCTAATTCCTCTCTTTTTATTTTATTCTTAATGAAAGTTTACAATTATTCAGCCTCACCTACCAAAAGATATATTAATAGGACAAAATCCTCATGCTTTGATCACTGGAGAAAGGAAAATTTTATTTCTATCACATTGATCTATTGCTATAAAATTAATGGATTGGAAGATCCACTATAGGATGTTGTGCGTTGTATGATAAAGGACTCAGAATAAATTTTCTCTATCCTTGGTACATTTAGGATCTCAATAATGTTTTCCTTATTATTTATAACTTATAATAGTTGGGTGAGAATATCCACATGATTTTTTACTCCAAAACCCATTACATTTTTTCTTTGATAAAATCACTACATTGTCCCTCACACTCATTTTTTATCTCAGTTCCTTACCATTCTATACATTACTAAAATAAATAAGATTTCAAGGGTGAGAATACTTAAATTAAGTGTATACAAAGAAAACTATAGAATAAATAACTCATAAATAATATGTATATCATAACCTATGCTTCTCTAGGATCCAATATAGGTTATCCATGGTCATTTTACTATTACTTTCTCTAACCCAAATATATTCAAAACCCTCATATTAGTTCAAAAAGAGTATGTGAATGACCAAACCATATCCCAAAGTAGTTTCAAATTAGGTGTATAGTTAGGTAACTTTATTTTTCATAAGGTGAATATTGATTTAATACCCAACTAAATTTTTTAAGGTTACTATCCCTAGATGAATCTAGAATAGATCTTGAATCCACTTTTTTTCTTCCAATTAATGATTTCATTTCTAAGAAACCATTAAATCTTACTTTACAAAAATTTAATTATGTAATCATATATTTAGGCTTATATCTTATATTTTCACTAATTTAATATTTTCACAATCACAAAAAATAACTAAACTAATCCCAAAAATCAATTAAAACAAACTCTAATACCTATTAAGTCATACTAAGAAAAATATATATTTATTTTACATCATTTAAATTAGTTAAAAATTACATCTCACAATTACATGAACCTTATTTTTAATGTATTTTAGGATCATCCACATAAGTGACTTTTTTTACATTACTTGTGAACATTAATCTATATTAAAACCACACTCAAATCCCTTATAGAATTCCCATAAGTTATACTTATCTTCATAATTGAGGGTATGGAAACATAAGAAACTGGTGAGATTATGTCACACCATGACCATAATTTTTCTTTTATTTTATTCCTTTCTTGGTATTGGTTCTTTTTGTTAAGGTTTGATTTGATCTTCATGTGAGAGTTTTTGTATTTTTGACGATGCGAGTTAGTTTTGGCCCTATTCATGGTTTGTGTGCATGGTTTTTCAGTTAACCATGCATCATGTTAAGACTATGGGTGTTTCTAGTTGTCTTTATTCATTCATGGTTTGAATTTAATAGCTTTATCATGGTTTTTCCCAAACCATGTGAGCACTAGGGGAAACTATGGGGCCCTCTTTTGCTGTCAGGTTCAAGGAGGACAACATGAACACTGTTAGATTAAACCATACGACAAGAATGTTTGTGTGTGTGGGGGGGGGGGATTTGTCAAAATAACATAGCTAGGCTACAAGGGTTCCCAAACTGTGCATCCAATCCATGCGGGTGTCCCCCTCATCTAGTTAGGGTGCACACAGTTGGCATATGGTATGGAAAACCGTGCGACCAAACAATGTGTCTTGCCCAGTTTTCTTAAAATTTAAAAATCATCTTTTTTCCACTCCATTTTAAAACCATTTAATGTTATCCTCTCCCTTACTCAAACTAGGCCTTGAGAGGGCCTCCTAAGCCCCTATCCGTCAGTTCTTATCCCTCTATGGTTTCCTCTCCAAGCTTTTAAGGTAAGGTCTTCTTGGTTTTTGGGTTTTTTATTTTGTTTCTACTTTTATTCTCTTATCTCTCTAATTCTCCATAGCATGGATCCCTCTTGTCCGAACACTAGATTTAGGGGTGGATAATGTTGGTTTTTTTTAATTTTTTTTAGGGTTTGCAGATTGTCTCTTAGGATCAGTTCTTCCTTCTCCCAGAGTTTCTTCACATCCGTACGTTGTTGAGGTAGGTGTTTCCATTTATTTCCCTTATAAAACATTACATTTGATGCTTTATATCTTATAAATTATTTATAAATATGATAATCATTATTGTGGTGTGTTATATTAAATTGTTTTTATGTTTCTATGTATGTCATTTTGATGAAAATTGGGGTTAAAAGGGTTTTCTTAATTATTCCAATATATAATTGTTTTTTAAGTGTTTTATAAAATGATCTCCATATATTACAGATGAATTTGGGTGGTTTGGATTTTTTGTCCTCAGTTTTATGTTGGTAAATTGGGTTTCCATTGTTTATTAATCTTTGTGTTTTCTTGTGATTCATTATTGTAGTTTAATTCCCAAGTGTGAGTAGTTATGGATATTGGAAATGCATGTGGTGAATCTTTAAATTGGTTTTCTGGTATTTTAATGATTTACCAAAGGTGTTACATTGTATTTGGGAATATGTATGTGTTCATGGGGTGCATATATGGATAGGAACATAAATGATAATGGATATTAATAGTGATTCTTACCTTAAACCTCAGTTTGTACAATATTTTTCTCTCTTCCCTTCTCCATTTCTTCCAACACATATTTCAAATTGGTATTCTAAAACTAAATGGGTTATAAATGATTTCTTGGTTTCTTTTAAATTCATCTAAATTTGGTTTCAAATTTATTTCTTAATGCTTGTCCTATTTGGAGCTTTAAAATATGGTTCAGTAACTAAATGTGATAAAGGTCCATTTGAAACCTCTCATGGATTTTTTATGTTTTCACTATGTTTATGGAAAATGGTTTGGAAATGATTTTGTAAATATAAATTTTAAGGCCTAGTCTTCACTTTTGGTTGTTTTGGTAATTAGTTTTGAAACAAATGTGATGTGTAGGCCCAGTTGGCACCTTGGATGATTTTATGTGTGATGGGAATCCCTATAGGGGTCTTTCTGAAGAGAGGGTTATTGCATGGGTAGTTCCAGTGTTTGGTCTAGGAAATAATGGTGTCATTTTTTGGTTATTGGTTTATTCCATTCATTTAAGGACCTCCTCATTTACTACATACTACTATCATGGGATTCTTGGACATCATATGGAGGGTTGAGTGATAGTTGCTTATTGACCCTGATTAAACAGGTTGGTACCCCCTAGATTTGTTCTGAGGCTAGGTGGATTATGCCATTGGTGAGGCTATTTTAGAGAATCCAGGTTGGTTATTAACTATGGAGCTGCACCATATGCTAGAAGGTGAGTCCGAATCGATTAATTTTAGGGATTTCTTATATATATGTTTAGGAAATTACCATCATTGTTATCTGTACATTCTGATTTATTCAGTTACATTTGGTTATCTTCCCTACTAGTTTTTCCTATGCATTCCATTTTACTTTATTCATTTAATAGCCTGTTTTGGTTACCTAGATTAGATTATTATTTGGAATCCAATCTTGGAAACTATGTTTTAAATTAGATACAATTTTAAAAATTAATTTAGTATATATGTGTAAAAAAAATGAATTTCTAGAAAGTTTTATATTGTGTTATACTTATTTAAAATGATAAAACTCTATTTTCTATATGTATTTAGAACTAGTGTTTATATACTATTTTGGGAAAGTAAATTTAAGGATTCTATGGTTCTTACCTACTAAGATATTGTATTCTCACACCCTACTTGTTCCACTCAGAGTCGGTAGACCTGGATTATTTTGCAGGTTTAGGTTTCTGGTTAGGGTTTTCCCTTGGAGAAGGTTATTCATTGGGTGGTGGTGAAAAAGAGGTCACTTGGATATCATATTGTTTCTTTTTTTTTGTTAGTTTCATTTTTAGTTTTGTTTTATTTAGTTGATGTTGTATCTAGATCTGGTTATGTATTTATTGACATTCAGTTATTTTTTATTTATGTTACATGATCTATTGCTGGTTTAATCATGGATGTTTTGAGTATAAATCATTCTCATTGTGATATATTTCTTTCATAGTGCTATTCACTGGCCTGTTAGGATCAGGAACACCTCTCAGGACTTTTCCTGGGCTAGGTCGAATGTCGAGTCAGATTGCAGCCCATGCTACTTCATAAAAACATGCTATCAAAGCAACCCTTTATTATTTTTTTAATCATGAAGATTGGATACTTGGACTAACGGGACTCAAAATGTGGGTATGAAAAGGATTTCATGAATCCTTTCTCATCTTGAGCCACGAGTTTCCAAGGTTAGTTTGATATTTGAGTCAATTTGTTTGGTTTTCATGGATAGGGAATGAAAATGGAAGTGAGGTAGTGTGGTATGGTAGTCTCACATAGAGTTTTGACCCATGTATAGCTAAGTTCACAAATCAAGATATTCTTAGTGAATATTTATTTCTTGGGGAATGGTATTCTAAACCATGTGGACAAGTTTTCCATGACCATTAATTCCCTACTTTTGAAGTTCAATGTGAGTTGTGTTTTGGTTTGATTTTGGTCAGTGTGAGTGGATTTTTAATTAGAAAGTGGTTTTTGGAAAAAGGGATTTCAAAAAGGGAAATGGTTCCAAGGTTTGGTTTTATTTTAAATATGGGATTTGGTTCTTAAATTGGATTTTGAAATTGAGTTGGGTAATTTAAGAAGTGCTTTTGAAATAAAAAAGGTGGTATTTGAAAGATAATTTCGATTTTACATTGTAGTGTTTGGATTATGATCTTGGAGTTTTGGATTGAGGTGTTCATTTGGTTGAGTTCTTATTGGGTATGGATTTTAGTTTGGTGTATTTTTGTGTTATATAGATTACGAATAAAAAAACGATATCAAAGGTTTATATCGAGTTTTGTTCAATTATCAGCCCTTCCTAGACTCCTAGTGTAGTGGTAAGATATAGTTCTTCTCAGTGTTTCCTAACATTCATGGGGATCAAGATCCTTTAGAGTATGTATAGTGGATCTATGAAGTTGAATGTATCTTTAGGTCATTGAGGACTCTAAAATCCATGAGAGTACATTCAATTTTATGCTTATTTGATGGTTTGGTTCTAGAGTGGTGGGAGGTGATCACTCCTATAATATGGAAAGATATGATTTTGTGGGAAATATTTAATACCACCTTTATATGATGGTTCATATCAAAGGAGTTCAAGTCGAGGAAAGTGGAAGAGTGCTTGGGTGTTCATCATAGTCAGTGGACAGTGAAGGCCTATGCTGACCACCTTGAATGGATGGTTTCCTTTTCTTTGAAGATAACATCATAGGATCATCTAAAAGCTCTTTTCTTTTTGTGGGGTATTTATATAGGGATTAGGGAGCGATTCCCCTCATCTAGTGAGGTTTTATTCAGGAATATTTTGGATGAGTCATTTCTAGTTGAGTTAGTTCCAAGAGTATCATTAGTGGTAATTGGAAATCATGAAGGTTATACATATGTTGAGAAGTGTGTGAAAAAGGAACCTATTTATATAGGGTCTCCTTTATCGATTCATACTTCTCATTCATTAGACCATTCATTCATGTGCTTCATGTGTGGCTGGCTTGGGCATTCGAAGTCATTATATCATAATCCTCTGAAGGGTTTTCATTGATGTGACATCCTAGGTCACTTAGATATTTTTTGCAAGAAGTGTCTCCAGAATAAGAATTGTTGATCCGAGGATATCAGTTTATAGCTCTAGGGAAACATATTATTCAAAACATCTTTACCCCAGCCATAGGCCCTAGAGTGAAGTTCTTCATGCAATCAGGACTTTTTTGGGGTGTGAAAAACCTTGTCCTAGTTTTCATCTTTGATTTTGGTTTGAGGAGAGTTTTAATTATATAATTATATAATTCTTCATTTTGAAAGTCCCTTTTTATTGTAAAAATATTGGTGGTATTGTTTCTTCACAATTCTCAGTGGATATACCTTTTGGATGTTATTATTTAATTAGTTGTTCCTTTTGGTGTGTGCTTGCCTTTCATGTGGAATTGTTTTTGTTACCATTTATTCTCACTTTGGAGATTATATTTTCTAGATTAAATTATGGATCATGGTTTATTTCATTATTCATTTTGGAGTTTCATTCATCAGATTCCACCTTATGTTAATGTTTTTGGTTTTTGTGTGGAGTTCTTGGTCATGGTGGCTATGTTATTTTGGTCCATACTGAGAGTTTCAAGGTTAGTCTAATTTTGTCAGTTTATAAGTGGTGGAGAGACCCACCATGGGTATTTTTGTGGTTTCTTTCTATGTTGGTCAGTGCTAGTTTATTTCTTATGGTGGGGCTTGGTTTGTGTTGGGAGATTCATTGTGGGTGCCAAGGTATTAGTTGGTTTCTTATAGTGGGGAGAACCCTTTTATTTTATTTATTTTTGGTTCTACTCATTGTGGTTTTCCTTTGATCTGGTTGGGTGTGACTTGTAGAATAAAAGGTCACATAAAGATTCATGGTTCTGTTTAACCTCATTCGGTATTAAGCTCGAGTTTTGGTTCCTCATTTTGATTAGTGACATTATTGGGGGAATAAAGTGTTTGTGGTGGGGATAATTTTCAAACCCCAACCAAATTTTTTCTTTTATCTTACTCTTTTTGGTGTTGGTTATATTTTTTGAGGTCTTAGTCAAGTTACAAGTGAGAGTTTTTGAATTTTGGAGGTTGAAGGTGAGTGTTGGCCATGTTTATGATTTGTGCATATGGTTTGTGGGTTAACCATGCGTCCTGTTAAGACCGAAGGTGTTTCCTAATGTATTTATTCTTGCACAATCCAACTTTCATGTCTTAGGCATGGTTTGTCCCAAACCATGCTATCCCCAAGGGAAACTGTGTGGCCCTCTTTTGGTTTCAGGGTCAAGGAGCACAACTTGTACAAAGTTAGACGAAACTATATGGAAAGCGTATGAGAGGTATCTTTAAAAATGAAAGAGATGAGTTTCATGAAAGGTTAATGGTTTCAAGAACTATGTAGCTAACTCATGTGGGTGTCCTCCACTTCTTGTGAGGGTTTGCGTGATTAGTGCACAATTTTCCAAACCATACAGCTTTCCCAACTTTCTTAAAAGTTGAATTTACTCTTTCCCCCCTCATTTTAATCCATTTCAGGCTCTCCTCCCCCTTAATCTACCTAGTAACACAAGAGACCCCCCCCCAGTCTCCCTTCTTTGGTTCTCCTCCCTCCATGGTCACCTCTCGAAGATTTTAGTATAATTTCTTCTTGGTTTTTGGGGTTTTTCTTCTCTTCTAATTTCCCTCTCTTGTGTCTCTAGTTCTCTTTAACTTGTATCTCTCTTAGATGAATACATAGGGGTGGATAATGTGGTTTATTTGATTTGATTTTCGGGTGTTTGGATTTTCTCTTAGGCTCAGTTCTTCCTTCTCCCATAGTTTCGACGCATCCGTACATCATTGAGGTAGATGTTTTATTTCATTACCCATAAGAAACATTCGATTTGATGCTTGATATTTCATAAATGATTTATAAATTTAATAATCATGTTTTTGGTGTGTTAGAGTATTTTTTTTATGTTTCCATGTTTTTAATTTCGATGAAAATTGGGTTTCAAAGGGTTTTATTAATTATATCTATATGTGAAAGCTTTCAAAGTGTTTGATCAAATTCCATTTGGCCTTTAAATAAGAAATTGGGTGTTTTATATTGTGTTTGGCCTCTATTTGATGTTAGTAAATTGTGTTTCCATTGTGAATTAAGCTTTGTGTGTGCTTGTGATGCATTATGGTGGTTTAGTACCCATGTGTGAGTAGTTATCGATATTGGTAATGAAAATTATGACTCATTAAATTGGTTTTTTGATATTTTTTAGTGTTTATCATATGTATTCCATTAGATGTGGGAATATCCATGTATGCATAGGGTGCACATATGGATAGGTATACACATGATAATGTCTCTTAATAGTGATTCTCACCTTAAACCCCGGTTTTTACAATTCTTTTCTCTCTTCCCTTCTCCTTTTCTTCCACCCCATCATTCAAATATTTCAACTAAAAATTAATGGGTTATAAATGGTTACTTGGTTTCATTTAAATGTATTCAATGCTGTTTTCAAATTTTTTCCCTAAGGCTTGGCCTATTTGTAACATTGAAATTTGGATCAGTAACTAAACAAGATAAATGCCTATTTGGAACCTCTCTTGGGTTTTGTATATTTCACATTAGTTTTGGAAAATAATTTGGAAATGATTTTGGAAATGTAAATGTTAAGTCTTGATTGGTAATTTGTGGTGTTTTGGGAATTGTTTTTGAAACTCATGTGATGTTTAGTCCAGGTTGACACCTTAGATGATTTTATGTGTTATGGGTGACCCTATGGTGGTACCTATGAGGAGAGGGTCATCACATGGGTGGTTTTAGTGTCTGGGATTGGAAATAATAGTGAAATGTTTTGGGTTATTGGTTTATTCCATGTGTGTGAGAACCTCCTCATTCACAACATATTACTATCATGGGATTCATAAACAATATCTATAGGGTTGGGTGATGGGTTCATTTCTACCTTGATTATACGGGTTGGTACCCCTAGATTTGTTGAGTGGCTATGTGGGTTATTCCATTGGTGATGCTAGTTTAGGGTATCTAGGATGGGTATTGACTATGGAGCTACACCATATTCCTACAGGTGTGTTTGAACTGAGTACATCCATGGATTTATTCTAGATATACTTAAGAAATTCCCATGATTATTATCTGTATGTTCTACTTTGTTCTGATACATTTAGTAATTTATCATGATAGTATTTTCATGGGCATACTATTTTCCCTTATTCTTATCATATCTTAGTTTGGTCACCGGTATTGGCTTCTTATTTGGATTTTAGTTTTGTAAACTAGGTTTTAAATTAGAATCTATTTTAAAAAGGAATCTAGTGTATGTGTGGTTTTAAAAAAAGGAATTTATGGAAGTCTATGTATGGTGTGTTGGTTCTTGAAAATGATAAAACCTATTTTATATAAGTATTTGAAACTATTTTTTAGGTAATATTTTGAGAAAGTAAATGCATGGAATATATGATAATTACCTATTGAGATATTGGGTTCTCACACCGTACTTATGCCACTTAGAGTTGATAAACCTTATCTATTTAGTAGGTTCAGGTTTTCCCTTAGAACATGTAAGTTTTTGGTTGGTGGTGTCCAAGAGTTCAGGTGGAGATCATGTCATTTCTATTTTGGTTTTAGTTTAATTTTTAGTTCTGTTTTATTCAGTTATTGTCTTATGAGGATCTTTTTATGTATTTATTGATGCTCAATTGTTTTCAGTTTATAGTGCTTGCACTACTAGTTTTTTTATCCTAGCTGTTATTAGGAAAAATAATTAATATTGTGATATATTTGATTCTCCACACTAGCCACTACCCTATAAGGATTGATAATGCCTCTTAGGCCTTATCGTAGACCGAGTTGGGTGTTGGGTCAGATGGAATCCTAGGCTGGTTCGTGACAGCTTAAATACTTAGTAAGAAAAAAGCTCATCAAAATTATATAATGGGTTAGATCAAAATAATAATAGAAAATTGGATAATAAAATAAATATATTATTAAAAATATCATGAAACAATAAGAGTTTTCCTTAAGTCATGATAGTCAGGTATGTAATCTTAAATGAAAAAATATGTACCATGGAATAAGAGTGTGAGTTAATAAACATGATCCACAAATCATAATCATAGATATGAGAAATAGAAATGTGTAATGTCACTGAAACATAATATAATAAGGAATTATTGGAAAAAAATTAACACGTAGAGTCATTACATTGTGAGAAATCCTAGGATTCCCACACTTTTTTTGTGAGAAAAGCCATGATTCCCAAGATTTAAGGTGGGACCAAACACATGATTCCCATGCTTTAAGTTGTGAACAAACTCATGATATAAATGATTTATTATATAATGCGATATAAATTTTAAACAAATGAATTAAATAGTGATTTAGGACCCTAATAATCAATATCTATACATAAGTATGCCATTAGATCTCAATCATTCATTATATTATGAGAACCTACAGAAAGAAAATGGGTTTTATATATTTTCCAAATTATATCACAAAACATGATATCAAATTTATTTTATTTGATAAAAAAATTTAAATAACCCCAAAGAAGTATTTCATAAATTAATTTATAGAAATATTTATCATACATAACTCCATAGGAGATATGTCATTTTTATTTAATGAGTAAAATGGAAGAAAAATGTAATGGTGTTTTTAGAAACATTTCATAGAATTATCATAAAGATAAAAAATTATGAATTGCCTTTGAAAATATCATTTTTATAATTTTTCTTGAAGGATATTTCAAAAATTATTTAAAAAACAATTTAATGAAACAAACTCAAAAAATAAATAAAGGTTTTCCCAAGGAAATGTTGAGTGTAAGATGAAATATAATAATGTTAAAGGAATAGACTTTTTTAATATTAAATATATTTTAATTGAAATTCAAATTGTAAAAAAGAGTGGTAAATATTAATTTTAAAAATTGGTAAAATAAAATTATAATATCACAATAAAAAATTCATATTTTTATTTCAAAATAATAAAGGTGAACAATGGTGGGAAGAGTGGATGTAAACATTAAAGAAAAAGTTCTTATTTAGAGAGGATGGAAATTATTCTCAAAATTATCAAATATTATGAAGAATAAAATTAATCATAGAATATGAATTTGATTTCAAAACATTATTCCACATAAAATGAGTAAATTAAATATAATATCATCATAGGATAAGATAAATTAATCTCGTAGAACCATAGTTAAATAGGAATAATTATAACCAAAGAAAAAAGTTAATTCAAGTATACCCCTTACCTTTTACTCTTAATTTCCATGAAAGTAATTTAAATATATTTAAGAAAAAATACCCATATTAATAACTTATTTCATAAAATTATTCATATATATTACCCTATATTCCCTATAACTATAATAATTTATTATATATTTATTAGTTATAATTTATTTTCATCATCCGATGTTAACAATTTTGATTATTTTACACATAATTTAAAAGTCACTGTCAACTACCATTATTTGATACCAAGTTCATCATTCCTATATTATAAAAGGTATTGGAATATATTATTAATAATTATTTTTAATGTTCTAATTTCATTCCATGATAATTTTATTCAAGATATAGGAAGACAGAACCGACGATGAATTTGTTTCTGTATTTTTTGATAAAAAAAGTTGGTATATTAATAATGAATTAAATATTAATATAAAATTTTGAGAACCTTAATAATATCATAAATTTTTTTATTCATTAAATAAATTTTTATAATCAACCAAGTATGATGGTGATGATAAAATTAATATATCATTTCATAAAGGCGGTAGTCCAATTGTACACATGAGCAATGTTTTTCTTTTTCATAGAAAAAATAAGGTATAAATTGATTTATACTTTAAAAATACTAAAAATACTTTAAATATAATATTTATTTATTAGATAACCCCTTTTAACTATCCAATTTTAGTGGTTATAAAAAATAAAACATGTCGTTCATGGATACGGTAGTCTGCACGTAGCACAAATGATGTTTTCATTTTCCTATGGAAACGGGGAAAGATAGTTTATGGTTAGTGAATTAATATAAAAAAAATCAATATAACAATAATACTTAGTTCATTATATTAGAGTTGGTAAAATATATTTATGAACAGGTAGAAGAAGAATAAATGGGAAAATTATTATAGAGGGGAAAATACATATGTTAAAGAAATTGATTTCTTCTTAGAAACCATTTCTGATTTAGAAGGGATTTGGGAAATTTATTGAGAAATAAATATAAAGAAAGTGTGATAGTATTATTTTTTAAGAAAATAAGGTATAATATAGGGTATAATTTTAATTTTTGGTGTAACTTTTAAGAGGTTTTAAGAAGCTCCATCTATAAGTGAAGGGAATGATTTTTCTGTAAATATTCATAACTTTATATTAAAGATTTTTCATTTACAATGAAAGTTGGAACCTAAATTTTAAAATAAAGGATAAAATATTATTATTGTTAAATACACCTCTCATACCCAAAATAATGGATAAGTGTTTGAGATATTCATTCAAGTTCCCTAAATTTAATTTTTTTTACCACAATTTACTTTTAAATGGTAACTATTTTCTCAACCTCAGTAACTTATTTTTATGATAAAAACAAAATTAATCTTATTTAATAATTTAAATATTATGATTTAAAATATGAAAATATTTTATAATATTAAATTTATAAATGTGTTAAAGTTAATCTTAAAATAATAAATGTATAACGCATATAAATTGTTTATAGAAAAATATTACTTATATTATAGAATGTCAATTATAGGTTTCTAAATTAAACATAATATTTTAAATGTATAATTTTACTAATTAAATATGTATTTTTTTGGAATTTTTTTGTTAATTTTTATGTAATTCATCTATCCTAATGATGTTATAAAAGTAATGGTATTTGTAAAAATAGTATTTTGTATTATTCATCTAAAAATTAATATTTTCAAAGAAATCCAAAAAATCATCCAAAGATAATATTTTTATGTTTAATACATACATTAATTTTATTTTTAAAATTAAAATTATATAATTTAGGAATTTAAAATTTAAATAAAACACAAAATATGATGAAAATATTTTTATAGAAAAAATGACTCTGTCAAATATTAAATGTGAACTTTATTTTTCATCAATTAATTAATATTAAAAGTGGCCTTTATTTTTTATTTATAAATATAATTTATAAATAATTTATCTATATTTATACCATATAATTTAATTTATACTTTATAATGGTAATATTTAACATAAAAAATGATTCATGGTTCTTTTTGGTTCGATGTTTTATATGAAACAATGTATTTTACACAATGTTTAATTTAAGGAGGAATATTCACTAAAATCACGGTTTGTTATAGAAATACATGTTAATGTCATACATTATTCACCAGATGTGGTTCCCATATATGGTATCTATCTTCATCCTCATCGATTCATCACAAGTTCTTGATTATAACATCCCCAACGCATGACCACTCACCAATGCCTGAACTAATGATGCTATGTGAACTCAGGTGTGGATCCTTACATGCCATAAGATTATAACTAGTAGTGAGGGTCTAAGTTGTTACCATTGGGATACTATACCTACATATTAGAGTAAATAATAGAAGAAATAACCTAACATCACACATGATAATGATCAGAGTATGTAAAAACCTAAAAAAATATAATCATTCTATATCAAATGAAATGTAGACTCTTATATCCACATATCCAAACTGATCATCCCTTGATCCGATCACCTATATATAAAAACTCAAAATATAGAAAAATAAAAGGAGGCTCTACCACCATCCCTAAGACTTGCCTCATCCCAATCAAAAAATCCTCATCAAGTTACTCCATCTCGATCATGAAATCTTGCTCCTCCACCCTACCTAATCCTTCCCTCATGAGGTATGTGAAGGTGCCAACATTCTAGGGCCACCCAAGAATGGTGTGATTAAAAATTTGTATTCCACCATCAATGGAATCCCTAAAATACTGTAAATTAGTTCATGCACATGTGATGTTATCAAAATAAAACATACAATGTGGAAACATAATAAAATAAGTGTTTTTGACCACCATGTTCTAAGAAGACACCCAGGATTGACCATTCCTTCTTTGGTCTAGGTTGGATGTCTCTATGTATAAACCATAACACTCAAGGGGAAACATGTACCCCCAAAGATTCATATAATTATCACCCATGGGGAATAATTCCATGCCATGAAACCATGATAATATTATTCACCTAGGGGATATTACCTTTCTAAAACCTGTCATACATTCATCCATTCAGTGGGGTTGTATCCTCTATTCATAACCAACATATATCTACCACCCATGTGGTCACATCCCCTACCCAAAACTATTATATAATACACCCAAGGAGAATAAATCTCTAAAATAGGAAGATACTCTCAGGAAGGATCTATGTACAACCCTATAACTATAAAAGTTATACCCATAGGGATCCACTTCCAACCTCATAATAATAAAAACATACACCTAGGGGGTTTTATCCCTTACTCAAAACACATACCCAGACTCCATTACCCAGGTAACATATCCCACCCCAATGTATAAATACCCATTTACATAGGTTGGCCACATGGGCAAACCCATCACATGTATCTAGGGATGGAATCTCAAGTACATAACCCATCCATATCACTTCCACCTTTTAAGGCTCACATAATTGATCCTCATGATATAAGGAAACACCTGGTATTAACAACACATGGTCCCTTCACTTCCCACTCCAGTGTCAAGGTAAAACTAGTGTACCCACTAAGGTTCCCTAGGTCAAATCCCAGTCTAGAAACCTCACATGGTATTCTATATATCATTATCATCTCACAATCCCAAAATCATCACTTAAATGGAAGAGAGTCCCTCAAAAATGGCATGATTTCATCATGGAATCATCAATCTCAGAAGAAATTACATACTATCACCAAATACCAAAGGGATGACCTAATCCCTTCACCCTTCCAAACCAACTGGTTTAATCTTTTCACCCAACCATTCTATAATACTACCATAATGAGAATTACACGGTTACTCACATAATAGTGGAGAAGGAACACTCACCTAACTCTACCATAAATTAGACCAAAGGCTATAAAGTATCTCATGGATATCATTTAGGTAATCCTTAGTCCAATCATTTACAGTCAATCACTAACCCATCCTCACAATTAACCAACGGAACATTTACAAAGGTCTAATATGTTCTTCTCAACTCATTGGTTTCCCTCTATGGTCTACACATCTCACCACTCTCATTTATGATCAAGACCTCATCCATCAATGGTTGAGGCATCAACTAGTGTTCAAGGGTCCACTAAGGCCCTTTGAAATTTTGTTCTATCCATAAGTATTATAGAAAAATTATTTAATTAAAGTATCAATGAATCATATATGGTAAGACCACATTTCACATGATACATCACAAAAACATAAATATAAGGAATACTTCCATAGACCACCTATCTTATATAGAGTTATTACCTTTAGGCAATCTCATCAACCATCACCAAATCTTATCCAAGCCTTTAATCATCAGCCAAAATCCTATCTCAATCCATATCATCAAAAAAAAAAATTAATTATAATTACTTATAATTAATTATCCAATTTAATTCAAAATGAAAAAATAACCGGAAAAATTATAGGGTCATCTTAGAATACTGAAATTGCGACCAACTACACAGGGAAGGCTTATGGAACACCCATGTAACCATCATAATAAAAATACCTACCTAATATCTCTTTATAAATATCCAATTATGTCCAATTTTAATAAAACCATAGAAAAATATGTAAGGAGACACACATATAATGAAATGGTGATCAATAACATGTATTTATAATCATGGGATGTTCTCTTTCTACCACAGACAAAAATACTTTTACTCCCACCTGATGTCACTATGATCTAGTTGATTTGATTCAAAAACCCTAGCATAGATCACACTAAAATCATATGGATTCCGGGTAAACAAATAATAGAGAATAGAATATTGGATCTCACCTTGAATCACTATTAAAAATACCATAAAAATACCCAATTTCAAGGGGTGTTTCATGGGTTGAAAATAGGGGAATATCTATCTAATAATTTCCACTCTTTTTACTCTATTAGACTAATAAAATGGGGGTCACTAATAAATTACAGGTATACCATACTAAAAAAACCCATCCCATGTTCCAATCATGATATCACTATAGGGGCCGAGATGTGATCTCCCAAGTAAGAGGGTTTGTACCTCGAATAAAACTCATCTTGGAATGGCCATCCTAGCCTGTATCCCAATTCCCACAACAACAGAAACACACTACATGCCCCCGTACCTTATGGTGTGGCCTCTTCTTCCTCATTATATATTGAATCACCATGATCTCTTTCATATCAGGGAACTTTAACCATGGAACCCCTCATATAAATACTTATGGTTCACAATGAAATTTGCTTGATAAAACTTAAATAAATATTAAGTGATGGGTGGGGGGTATCTCAAAACCCATTATAATGCTCACCCAAGATATTGATATACAAATTGATCCTCAATATCTATCCAAAAAAATATCTTTCTGATGTTCAAACCCATTAAATTATGATTTAAATCCCAAATTTGCAAAAAACATACTACTATGGTACCTAAAAAATAAATCACCTATGAATTTGGGAATTCATAAAGTCATAAGTATTTAAAATATCCTCACTATAACACTTCTTATCCCTGAGAAGTTTTAGTGGTTCTCAAACTGTCAATCTCAACTAATCCTAATTATCATTTCATTATTAATGCACCAAATTCTATCCTAGTAATCCAATGATCTTATGTTGTGAAAATACAAGCAATAGGGTTCACTATCCATGAAAAGCTGAGATACCTACTCATAACCATCACTAACACTGAGATAGTTCTCAACCTCACCCATATATCCCAAGAAACTAAAGTTTCATTGACTAAATAATTTTCAATTTTATAGAACTCCCCACCATAAATAACTACTCATAAATGTAGATCCCAAACCATGGCTCTCCCCTCCATAGGAATCACCTACCGAGACATAATTTTCGTGGTCTAAATGAAAATATTTTTCTAGTTTATAGCCCACTACACCCACATTCATGAAATAACAACATTTGATCCCCCTATGATCAATCACTCCATAAAATGCTTGGACGCACCTATAAATTTGTTATCTCACCATTTTATCATGATGAATTAACTCTAAAATGCATCATAAAATCATCCACACACCTACATTGATGAATGAAAATGAAACTAAGTGTAATTCCATGGTTGGATCCTCAACCCACCATACCATTCATTGTACACTAACCATGAGAACTTTCACACCTCATATCAAATTCAACCTTAGACCATGCAAAATTCCATATAGATCCTAATGGAAACAAAAAAACTACATCCAATACCACATCCAAGTCCCAAATTAGGTATTTAACAAAGAAGCAAATAAAATTTGATGTATCTAAACACCAAAAACCTAGTTCCATATCAACCATCCAATGACCGGTCTCATCACATCCACAACCCTTCCAATAAGATATTTATATATCTATGACTTATATGATGCTTATACCATAAGAGTATACTTATAATCAGAACATTGAGAAAAAATCAAAAAATACCTCATCCCATTATATATATATATATATTATTTCACATAATAAATGTACATGGACATCTAGTTCATCCCCAAGTGACAATAAAAAACACCAATTGGCTCTCATTCCCAACTCACCATAAACGTTATTATTTCCATCCCCCAAAATAGAATCTATAATGATAGCCACACCCTCCACAACCAATGGTGTAATACCCACCACATATCTCTCCTCATACTACTCCTAGAGTATCAACTCTAACAGAACCCGTCATCAAACATGCATCACTCTCAATGAGTCAATCTTACCTGTCATGTCAACCCCTGTCTTGACACATGATTAGATTGAATATTCCATGGTACCTTAGTCCATCTAAAATATCATTATCAATTATAGAGTAAATTCTATGTATTCCAATAAAAATACCAATTTTACATTCCCAAAGGTTTTTCATCAAGCACATTGGCCCTCAACCCACACATGGATAATCACCAATCCATAACCCAACAAGAACTACATGTAATTGAAGATCACTTTCCCTCATACATCTATGATTTTATAGAAAATACATAACATCTATAAATATCATCTCCAAAACAAGAGTGATACTCTAAGGAAACTTTTCAAATATTTTTTTTAATATTAATCTTAGTCTCATCTAAATCCAATGGGAATGCACTAGCATAAAAATCAATCACATTACCTAACACATTATCGCATGAGTTACATCTCAATTAAAATTACGCTAAAAAATAAAGACAACTAACCAAGAATAATTAAATGTTAGCCTCATTTAATGAGAATGACGTTTGTGATTTCTTCTCAATAAACCATAAGCACCTCAATCATTCTAAGTCTTACAAACAATCACCAACTATTTAAGTAACAATTCCAAACTATAAGAATCTACCCACACTATATCTTGGAAAGAATATGTTATTACAATATATATTCGAGTTATGTGTTTGGATGCCTCAAAAAATCACTACTTTTAATCTAAAAGGATTCTACTAAGTGTTTCCAATAATGTTCATGTTATACTATAAATCCAAGTGTTTATTTTATGATAATTGAATAATATCTTCAGTTTTTTTTGAATTAGAAGGTTCTAGAGTTTTACGACGTAAGAATTTTTCTTAAGAATAATGACAACGTTTCTCAAGACAGATTCATTAGTTATAGTGATAATATAAAAGATCTGTATATTCTGAAAGAATTTTTATTTCCAGAAGAAGTTGAATAAGATAAGTATTACATCATAGTAAAACTTTATCTTGTACTAGGGAATTTTCTTATACTACATTGAAGTTATATTATCTTATGACAAAGAGATAACCTATATTATGAAAGTTACCTTATAATGAACAGTGGTTTCAATCTACATCTTACTAAGATCTTATATTTAAGAATATCATTATTTCCTTATTAATCTCTCAATAATTTACCTCATGATTTAAGATAACATAAAAAGAATATTATCTATTTAAGGAAATATCAGTCTTCATTATACTTTCCATGAATAGGACAATATAAAGAATAATAAGATTTCTATCGTAACCATAGAAAAGAAGATCCTATATTTGGAAATTTTGGCTACATATCCTTAATAACATGTACTATAAATATCATTATACAAGCTCTCTAGACTATTATAATTATGTCATGATCAATTTAAAAATAGATATAATGGTATAATTTTGTCTTATAAAGACAAAAATGAGGATAAAAATAGTTGACTGAACCTGAACAACAACAATGAAAAACACTGGAGACCTCTATATAGTAGATTTTTTTCATGATGTGATTATAGGTTTTATTAGTTTCACCTAAAATCATCCTGAGATATATCTTGGAGTCAGTATTTTTTTTAGGATAAATCTTCACCTATTACTAGTTACTTCTTGAACCTATGTGTTGCATACATTTATTTCAATGTTTATGTTCATTATACCATATTTATACTCTGTGTAAGAATGTTTATAAGATGGTGGATAGGTATTGTAAAGGGATTTTCTGGTTGAAATATCCTATTCCATTGTTTTAAGTGAAAACTTCTTGTACTCAGGTGGGAGCCCCTGGAAAAAGGGTTTTTATAGTGGAAATCACAAAACTTGTGAAGTAGAGTGTTGCTCGTGTGGACTAGGGGATTTCTATTCTCTGAACCACTATAAATATCTATTTTCAATTTCCTCTTCACATGCTTTCATATTTTCATTACATATATTCTTAAGTAAAGAATTTGACTCATATACCTTAAAGAGGGTGTTCTAATATTCACAAAATTTTTTACAAACTCAATTCACCCCCTCTTGAGTTATTCAGTCAGACATCATATGGGACAAATTTTTTTATCATAGGTTGTGAATCTCAAGTTCATAACTATCAAAGGTTAAATTAAAAATATCCATCACAAAATGACTTTTGTGGTTGATAACCATGAAGGTATTTCAATCATTAGAGCTTCATACTTCAGTGGTGAAAACTATGGTTTCTGGAAAGCTCACATGATTATTTATCTGAAAAATCTTTTCCTCAAAGTCTATCTCAAAGAAGTGAAGAACTATGAAATTACTATGACATAACCTTTAATATGGGATACTATAGATGAATAAAATTATGACCTAAACTCAAAATCTATAAATTCTATCATCTTTGGGTTAGGACCAAACAATATTAACAAGATATCTCAATTTATAATAGAATATGAAATGTGTACCACTATAAAAGTTTCATATTAAGGAACATACAACGTGAAATATCTTAGATATAATACAACTAAGATAAATTTCAATACATTCAAAATCTATAAAGGAGATAGAATTACTCAACTAAATTGAAGACACACTGAGATTTTGAACCACATTGCTTCTCTAGGAACACCTATTACTCAGACTGAATAAAAAATGAATGTTATCTAATGATTACCACCTAAGTGGAGTGGAATCTAAATTTTTATCAGAAAATATAAAGAATTAAAAATTTTAAAAATAAAAAATCATATTGGGACTTTGATGATTTATGAAGCTAAAATGGAAAATAGAAGCGAGGTGTATAAATTGATCAAGAAGTAAAATGATACCTTGGAGGTTTATAATTCTAAAGATGAAAAAATATAAAAATACTACAAATAACAAAATCATATGAAAAATAATATTTATCAAGAAAATATGAATCAAATTATAATATTTATAAATTTTATTGAATGTTCAAAAAGTTATATAATAAGAGTTAAAGTTTCAGATGATCTTTCAACAAGAATATGAAGTATGATGATAAATCTAAATAATTGAAATGATATGAGTCCAAAACGTTTTTGACATATCAAACCTGACTTTCCTATAATTAAATATGATAAGAATATAGAAAATAAATACATCAATAAGAATGGATATAATAAATCCAAGAAATATATGAAGGCCAACTAGAGTGCTTTTAAATATTCTAGTGAATTCAAATCTTTAGAATTTGAGGATGAAGATACAAATCAAAATAACAACATATGTTTTATATAATATTTATATGATTTACCTTATTATTAATTTTTAGGGAATTAATATGAAACATAAAATAAAAATTTCTCATAAAAATAATTAAATTAGTACTCCACAATGTTGTAAATCAAGTATGAAATACCAAAAATAAAAATATATCTGGTCAAAATTCTTATAATAAAATTTCTAGTGAAGAGGAAAATCTTAACAACCCAATTTTAGACTTAAAAAATTAGTTGAAAAAATCTATTACTTTGAATATTAAATTAGAATTTGAATCCATGGTGAAAGACCCAAATTCTAGAGAAAACTTTTTTTCCCTTGGTATAAAAATAAAAAGCTTTCCAAGGTTACCTATTTTCATTGAGGTGAAATAGGACATTTTTCTAATATTTTTGATTTGAAAAATCCTCAATTTTGTGGAATAAAAAGTGTTTTTCCTTCAAATGATTTTTCAAAACAGGATGAACTTTTTTTTTGGAAAATAATAGCAAGTATGGATGGATATATCTATTAAAGCTAACATTCTTAAACCCAAAATAATTTGGGTACCAAATAACTCTATTGTTTGGTTTTTCATTTTAAGAAACTAGTCATGTAAAAAATAGTACAAAATGGTTTATGGATAATGGTTTTTCAAGTCGTATGAGTAGAAATTAATCCTATATTCATTATATATCCAAAATATATGGAGGATGCATAATGTTTGGTGATAATAAAAAAGGAAATATAGGTGGAATTGGATAAGTTGTTAATCCTTAGTCAATTATCCTCAATAGAGTACTTTACATTGAATGATTGGAGCATAACATGATAAGTATCTCTCAACTTTTTCATGATGGATATTCTATTGATTTTTCTAAAAAGGATTTCTTAGTTTTTAAATACAAGTCTCAAATTTAAATCACCTAGAATAGACAATGTTTACACACTAGATATTAATTCCTTGCGAAGATATAATATAAACTATTTAAATGCTAAAACTAAAAAATCATGGATTAGGTATAGAAGGCTTGGACATTACAATGTTCACTCTTTGAGAAAAAATGCTTAAAATAAATTTGATTTCTTACTTTCCTAATCTCAAATTAGACAAAAATAAGATATATTCTGTATTCCAAACAGGTAAGAAACACAAGTAATCTTTCAAACCAATTAAAGAAATTTATACTTCTAGGCCTCTTGATCTAATCCATGTAAATCAGTTAAAACCAACTAGAACTACATATCTTACTGGTATGTCATTTTTTTGTGTGTTAGTTGATGATTTTTGAAGATTTACATGGGTTTTATTTTTAATACTCAAAATTGAAGCATGTTCCTTTTTTGTTGATTTCTATAAACATGTGAAAAAAAAGATTCCAAAATCAAGTATTTGAGAAGTGATCATAGTGGTTAATTTTAGAGACATGAATTTAATTCTTATTGTTCTATGTAAGGAACTAAAAATATATTCTCTTCCTAGGACACCTCAACAAAATGGTGTTGTTAAAAAAAACAAATATGAATTTGTAAGAAATTTCTACGACTACATCATATTAATATAACATTCCACTCATTTCATGGATGAGGATGTTAACACAATGTGTTATATCGGTAATATCATTCTAATAAATCATATTTTAAAGAAAAAACCCTATGATTTTTGGAATAGTAGAAAACCCAAGGTAGGATACTTTAAATTATTTGGATACAAGGTTTACATCATGAACACTAAAGATAATCTTGGAAAGTTAAATCTAAAATATAATGAAGGTATCTTCCTAGGTTACTGTACTACTTCCAATTCATATTTAGTTTTCAATAAAATGTTAAGGATTTTGATAAAATCATCTCATGTAAAATTTGATGAAAGTGATCCCTTTGGTTAGAAAATGACTCAAATTAAGGAATAAAATGATTTAATAAAAAATATGAGAACTAAACCTCTATTTAATGACAACAAATATGATGATTTGGAACATGATTACATTAACCACATCTAAAAATTATAAACACTTGTGAACCAGAAAGTGTGTTTCTTAAAATATGTAGAAACCTTAGAGACCATCCTATAAAAATAGTTATAGAAAACCTAGATAATGGTGTTAAGACAAGAATAAACATAAAAAATTTATAAAAATTCTTTACCTTTCTATCCCAACTAGAACATAAATTTGTAGAATAAAATTTATCAAATAAAATTTTCTTCTTAGTTATGCAAGAAGAGAATAATAAATTCAAAAGAAATAATGTGAGGGAATTAGTTGAAAGAACCTTGAACTATCTTTTAATTGGAACCTAATGGGTTTTTAGAAACAAAAAAGATGATAATGGTATAATAACTAGAAATTGATAGATTATTTTCCAAAGGATATAATCAAGAAGAAGGAGTATACTATGATTTTTTTTTCTCTCATAGCTATATTAGAAACTATTAGAATCCTTCTAGCATATGAATCATATATGAATTTTAAATTATTTCATATGGATATTGAATCTACATTTTTAAATGTTTTTTAATGGTGTAATTTTACCTAGAACAACCTCCAAGGTTTGAATTTCCTCATTTTCAAAATTATGTGTTTAAAATTACAAATGCTCTATATGGACATAAATAAACTCCAAGGACATGGTATGAAATATTAGGTTATTTTCTTTTATCAAGTGGTTTTATAATAGAAATTATTAAACCTACATTATTTATGAAAAATTATTTCTCTGATATTTTATTAGTATATATATATATATGTGTGTGTGTGTGTGTGTGTTTGTGTGTGATGTTATTTTTGGTTCAAAAAACCAAAAATTATGCAATGAATTTTCAAAAACTTATGTAAAAAATAATTTTAAATGAGTATTATGTGTGAAATAAACTATTTTTTGGGATTTAAAATCTATAAAAAAGATGTTTGAAATATTTTAAATCAAATAAAATACATACATGATTTAATCAAGAAGTTTGGACTTGAAAATAGTGAGACCTACTAAAATACTATGAGTTTCAATATCAAACTTGACACAGTTGAAACTAGAAAACCAGTTGACAAAAAGTTGTATTGTGGAATCATTGAAAGTTTGTTGTACCTTACTAGAAGTAGATTATAAATTATGTTTTTTGTATAAATTTTTGCAATATATCAATCAAATCCAAAATAATTACATTTGATTTTTGTTAAAATAATATTAAGATATCTAAAAGGGATTTTATCCCTTTCTCTTGTTTTTTTAAAAAGCACTTATTTTAATTTAATTTTATACTCATATGCATATTTTACTGGATGTTTATTAGATAGAAACCCCACCTCAAAAACCATTCATTTTCTTAGTAAATCCATAGTGTATTTGTCAAGTAAGAAGAAAAACTCTATAGCATTATTAAATATTGAAGCTGAATATATTTTCACACAAAGTGTTTGTGCATAAGTGCTTTGGTTGAAACACACCTTAATGAATTTTGGATTTAATTTTAATTTTTTTCCATCTGATTTGATAACATGAGTGTTATCTATATCTTAAAAATACAATAAAATATTCAAGAACAAATAATATTGATTTAAGATATCATTTCTTGAGAGATTATGTATATAAAATAGATATATATTTAGTGACTGATTTCACATAAAACTAATTATCATAAATTTTTACAAAATGTTTTCATGTTGAAATATTTGATTTCATTACATTAGAATTAGGTATGTTTAATTATACTAATTAACATTTGATAACAAATTTATCATATTTAATGTAAACACATTATTTTTTTACTTATTTTTACTATGGTGACACCATCTTGAGTATTGGTCATATACAATAGGAAACATCACATACTCTTAGTAATAATTACCCTGCACATCACTATGCAACCCCTCAATTACCAATAATGAAAAATATTGTGTATCAAATCTACTTTTAAAATGATGTGAAAAACATTGAACCCTCTTTCTCTTTAATCAATATTTTTTTACCCTAACATTCTAAGCCTCCAAACTTTCAAAACCTCTTCAAATGGTGAAAAAACAACTAATGATGCCTTATTCGGTAGGATAAAATAACAAAGGATCTCAAAGAAAGTACTAAGTGGATGGGCTATTGATCTTCAATGGATGGATAAGATGAATACTTTGTTGAGGGAATCCATAAATTATCGGCGATGGGAGTATGTATTCGATGATATGTGAACCGTTTTGGTATTCAGGAAGGCAGTCAGTGAGTGTTATGAGTTAGAAGTCTTTTATTTTGGTGACAATAAATACTTTTTTACTTCGATGGTCAACCAAAAAAATCTCTTAATAGAAATCCCTAAAAATCCCTCATAAAGGTTACATGTTCTTTACATACTTCTTTTCTTCCATGGATGGATTCATCCCTCTAAAAATTATGAAGTCTCTCTTTCGTACAATGTTCATTGAGAAGAAGCAAGTGAAGAGTTTAGATCCTGAATGAAAAGTGTTGACCGAGTTTATTCAGTTAGGGATATCACCTCAAAATAGTGAGTTTCTTTTCAACATATCACTTTGATTTTTTTATGATATAAAAACATATGAATCCAACGCATTATATTATGTGATATATGTGTCATGCTCAAAACATGTCACTAAATTTTTATCCGTTTTGATGAATTTTAGCTTGGGTTTTTGGAACACGGGAGTTGTCTGGGATGATATTAATGTAAATATTTGTTATGTTTTCATGACTTTTAGTGAAAGTGTGTTAATAAAAAGTGGATTATATTGGTACTTTTCATTAAAAAAGTTGGTACCCTTGACCTAGATTGTAGGAGCATAACCTACATATAATCAGTAGGATTCATCTTTTTTATAATATATACCAGTGATGGTAAAACAATCCTATCATAACAACGATATTAGAGGAAGTTAGGATGGAAAAGAAACTCTTGAAGTAAGATGAAGAAGAGTGAAGATTAGAATTCTATCAGACCAAAAAAATGGTTATCAGGAGATCACACCTCTTGCTCCTATTTTGGTATCTATAAAAGTTCACAAATAAATGATAGCTTAGACTAACACTCACATATTTTGAATTTTTCAATACAATACCATTTTGGAAAGACAAAGAATTTATCCTCTCATTTGAGTCTCATTCTAAATAATCAGAGAGAATGGATGAAAGAATATTTTATAGAATATAATCAAAAGAGTCACATCATTTCGAAAAGTGCCTGATATTGTAGAAAAATAACCAGAAAGAAATGAAAGTGTAGAAGTCCTCTAAGAAGGGAATTCCTATCCTCTTCAAGAAGCTGGAAATGCCAAAGTACCATAAATTAATAGAAGTATATCTGAAAGACCATAATTGAGCTACTCAAAGTTGTCCACTAAAATAGAGTCCTTAAAATCTCAACCCATTTAATTTACTCAATCAGTATGGAATATTAGTAATAAAATTTCATCAAAGTATGAGATTCAGGAAGTGAAATTGTTAGTTCAATATATGTTATAACTGTTATCAAAAGAATATACTATAGAAAAAATGAATGATTTTGATCAAAAATCAATTCTAATATATTTATCTCAAGATGTTGATATGATTACTGAAACTATTGGGTATTTATAGTTTGAAATAATTTCAGGGAAAATGTTTCAATATCTTCAGATAAATGTGGAAGATGAAGTTAGAAGGTTATCAATTTCTCCTAAGGAAGCTGTTGAATCCATTGATAAATAAAAAAAATAGATTTTTTTCTATGTTGAAACAGAGGTTTCCTGAAGAAAAATATAATTCTATTCAAATGAATAAGTATATATGAGTCATAATCATATTACTCCAAAGGATGGATGGCTAATTAGAAAAAATATTTGACACAATAAAAAAGAAAGTGGAAGTGTTACATGAAGTAGTTGTTAACAGTATCAATCCAGATCTCCCAAAAGATGAAGATGAGATAGAGGCTAATGCATTTTTGGAATCCACGAAAAAAAAAGTTCCTATAAAAGAAAAGGAAGCTGATTATTTGATTTTTATGAAAGATAATCAGTTTAAATTTTTGAAAAATTTCATAAAAAATTTTTCAAAGAAGGGATTCCAACATATTTGTGTTGTGAATTTCTCTCAACGTGCATGGAACAGATTTAAAAATCTTTTGGGCAATTGATAAAATGACATGGTGAATTGATGCTTGGTAATATGTTCTTTTTCATAACAAAGGAAGACATTTTCTTAGACCACAAAATTTTGATAGACACCTGTCCACCTATTAGTACTTGAAGTAAATCTTCGAACCTTATGAGGCCTACCAAAAGAAAAATCTAAGTATTTATAAATAATTATAGTCATATTTACATAAATTATCCTGTAAATTAACCCTTACCAGTACATATAACTTTTATTTGGTGAGTGAAAATAAATATTCTTATAAAATCTATATGACTTTATTAAGGTTTTCTCATGAAGATCACATTGTTCTTGGATCATACCTACTGATGTTGTGTGATGTTGTTGTCACAACATTTGATGATACTCTACATTTATCCCTTTTACCTCATGATCAACCCTTATCCTTCATGAATCCACCTCCATAATATTGTTTCCTGAAAATTAGTTGATACACTCACCTTCTTCAGTTCATGTAATTGTTTTCCATTGTATTGGAATTTTAAAAAAACATTTGAATCATGAAAACTTTGTGGAATTATCACAAAATTTTAATGTATTTATTTTAAATTTTATTTGAATGATTTAAATGCTTTAATTCCTTCAATTATATTTCTAAAATGTTTGATTAATCTATGCCCTTATATTTTATATTTTCAATGCTCTTCTGTTATGATTTTTATTGATTATTTTATCATCTTTTTAGGATATGTTGTTTCCATTTCCCATTATGAACTTTAATACCAAATCCTATTTACCAATAGTAGAGTTAACTATTTAATATCATTTGTTTTCAATATAACTAGTATTTCTTATTTTAATTCTATTTGAAATAAAAAAAGGGATACAAGGAAAGGAAACCAAAAAATTGGTTTCTTATTTAAAAATGTAGAGAAGAAAAGGATAGTAAAACTTTTAAAGTTTTTCAAAAAGGAAAATAAAAAAATACAACTTATTTCTTTCTGAATGTCTATATCTTGGTATATGAAAATTTCTATTTTCCATATCATGGGTTTTATGATCATAAAAGGGGGATATTGTATGAAATAATATATTTTTCTAATATATTTATTATTTATGTGTTTTGATGACTCAAAAATATCTACTTTTTTCTAACAAATTCTCCATAAGTGTTTTCGATCATGTTCATCTTATGTTGTGAATCAAAGTTTTTATTTTATGAGAATTGATGAATGCATTTAGTTAATAAAAAACCAAAATTTCCTAAGATTTATTTTGTAATAATTTATCTTATGAATAATAATAACATTTCTCAAGACATATGCTTTAGTTAGAGAGAAAATATAAAAGGACTTTATCTTATGAAAGGAATACTCTTAGCCAGAAGAAGTTTAAGAAGATAAGTGTTACCTAACATTAACACTTTATCTTACACTTCATTGAACTTATCGTATATTACAAGGAAGAGCTACCTTATCTTACAGAAGTTACCTTACAATGAATAGTGGATTAATATGTATCTTATGAAGATCCAATATTGTAGAATTTCATGATTTCTTTACCAATCTCTTGATAATTCACCTCATTCATTTAGATCACATAAAAATAATATTATCCATTTTAGAATAGATTGGTTTGCATAATATATCCCATGAATAGGATTATTCAAATAATGAGAATATTTTTTTCATCCCTACAACAGAAGCAATTCCAATATTTAGAATGTTTGGTTTGATATCCTTAATGACATTTCCTATCAAGATCACTGTATAATCTCAGATTACCATTATAATTATCTCATGATCAATTTAAAATAATATATAAAAGGACAATTTATTCTCAAAAAGAAAGAGAGGAGGAGAAAAATAGTTAACTAAGCCTGAACAACAATAAAGAAAAATGTTGGAGACCTGTTTATAGTGAAAAAAAACTATTCTTTCTTTGATTATTAGTTATATAAATTTCACCAAATATTATACCAAGATACATATTGGATTATCAGGACGAATATTCAACTATTATTAGTTTCTTCTAGAAACTGTGTACTATATATGTTACTTTCAATGTTTTTGTTCATTATATCATGTTTACACTCAATGTAAGAGTGTATCTAAGACTAAGTATATGTATTATAAAGGGAGAGTCTGGTCGAAATATCTTGGAACTTTTTATTTAGGGAAAATTTCTTATACTCATCTGGGAGCCCCCGAAAAAAGGCTATTATAGTGAAAATCAGAAAAATCATGAAGTAGAGTGTTAGTAGACTAGGTGATTTATATTCCCTGGAACAATAGAAATATTTGTTTTCAATTTCATTTCCTAATGCCCTTATATTTATTCTACATATATTCTTAAGTAAATAATTGGACTCACATACCTTAAATATGGTGTTCTAATATTCAAGAAAAGTTTTAAAAACTCAATTCACCTTCTCTTGAGTTATCTGTCAGTCATTATCTAGGAAAACAATCTACCCATACTAGGTCCAACTATCCAGTATCTGGATTTACTATCTAATTAGGATCCACACCTGAATTAATAAGATCTATAATCTAACTGATATTACTTTATAAAACCATAATTCTCCTTGTGGTATAGAGGGTAGGTATTGAAATCCAAAGGGAAACTAACAAGTTAGGTATAACCCCTCCCTCATAATATCCTCATATATCAAAACCCATATCATGTAATAATAAGAAATGTAATAATATTAAATTATAACCCTAGATCACCAATATCTTGAGTCACATCATAATTTCACTAATCTCTCCCACCAACCCCATTATCGTATCTTACATAGGTCACAACTAATGGGAAAAATATTTTCTCCTATCCCAAATATCACATGGAATCTCACATGCCATCACAACCACCCTTGTGTTTCATATATACATACTGAGCATCACAAGTTGAATCCCCATACCTCCTCAGTAACCCATTATTTTCAAGTATTAGCATTCCAAACTACCCCTCAAGGATGTGATCACATAATTACACATGTCATGAAATTGTCCTGAGATGATTCATATTTATAAAAAAATTATCATATGGTTTGGTTAAGTAAAGTTCCACCAAGAATTTATATGAGAAAACATTATATTGATTTTTGTTTAAACTTCATGTAAAAAATATTTACTCATCTAGAATTAGTATCAAGGTATCCAATGCCTATACTAACCTAACAAGGGCCTATCACATTAGAATATAATTCATGTACTAACCCAATATGGGTCACTATACATCCCTTTCATGGAGGGGTTGTACAAAAATCATCAAGGAATATATCACCATAAGATCCACATGAATTATTATTAGAGGAAATACTATTTATCACATGGGTAGAATTCCACAAACAATTTATATAGGAAAATTACATATAATATGTTATTTACACTCATCATTAGTTAAATAAATCACATGAAAGAATATAAAGGTCATAGATTCCTATATTCCAAAAAATGATACATGTACACCGGAATATTTGAAATGGTATAATATCCAAAAAATCATATATATATATATATATAAAATATATACATTATACTTGAATAAATATATCGATTTTAATAGTGAAAACCAATAATAGAAATCTTGCAACCCGAGTAACATAGACTTCTTAATTAAAGATGTGTCTGTGATGTAGTAGTTCAAGGACCATCACAAGATCTGAAACATTTATATTCCCTTTATACCATACAAAAAATAGTAAGACAAATAAATCATTCCCTAATACCACTTTTTAAAATCTCTAGATCGTGACTAATCACTAGTGTCTGGACCAGTGATGCTAAGGGACCTCAGATGTGTCTCCCCATATTCCATAGTATTCTGACTAGTAGTTAGATCCTAAGGTGTTATTTTGGGGGTACTATACCATTATATCATAGTAAATAGTATAAAAAACCAATAGTCATCTATAATAATAATCATAGTACACAAGAACCCAGTACATAAGAATAATACTATATCAAATGAAATATAAAAACATACACTAATACATCCCAACTGATTTCCCACTAGTAATATCACCTATATGAAGTAAAAAAAGAATTAAAAATACAAGGAGGATCTACTACTATACATGAACCTCATATAATCCCAATATTCAAATAGTCATTCAGTTTCTTCAGCTTGATCATGCAATCCTAGGCTTCTAACATACCAGAACTAGTGAACAAGAGGTATTTTCGAATGTTAATGTGCTAGGCCCACCCGAGCAGGGTGTGAGTAAAAATAAATAGGCCACCACCAATGGTGTCTCTAACATATCTAGTAAACCAGTGTATTCTTATGTCATATGATAAAAATAAAACATACAGTGTGAAAATGAAATATAATAACCACTATTGATCCTCATATTCAAAGGTGACACTTGGGATCAACTATACCAAATTTATCTAGTGATAGGTCGTACTAAGCATAAACGATATTATCCACTAGAAACATGTCTAGACCTAGAAAAATATAAGTAACACCAAGGGGAAAATTTTCTTACTCCATAACCATGATAATATAATACACTAGAGGGACACATCACGAATCCAAAACCTTCATATATCCACTACCCATGGGTCACATCTCCTAACTAGAACCAACATGTGCATATACCTAGGGGGTCACATACCCTACCTAGAACCAGATATCATACAAGTAACACCTGGATGTTTTTATGAAATATTATCTTTAAATAAATTCTTCAATTTCGTTCATTGTATACAATCACAAGTTTAAAAAAATTGTGAGATGCCCTTAGTATAAAATGATCATTTTAACCTACTCGTTAGGTTAACAGTAATAAATATTACTAACTTATGAAAATGTATAATGAATCAATTAGCTACCAATTATTTATGAAAAAAATATAAATCAATTATATATTTGTATTTTTGTATTAATAAATCAAGTGAATTACTATTAGTAAATGAAATTTATAAAATATATATGTTATATACTTAATAATTTTTTTATATTCATCCAATAGATATTTTTTGTCATAAGGTATGAATAAAACCTATTTTATATATAAAAACCTATATTTTTCAAAAGGTTAATTTTCCACTTTTTAATGGTGAACCCATTTTAAATTAATTTTTTGACACATTAATAATTTAATTGAAAAAATAAAAATTTTATTTGGAAGCAGGATAAAAAAATTAAATTTGGATGAATTTTTAATTTTTTTCTAATAACTTTCAAATTTTTATGAATTGTAAAAATACACTAAATTTAAATTGAAAACAAATTTTTTCATCAAAATAATTTATATGGTTAAATTATAATATTGAATGGTTTTAATATATAAATAGAATGTATTTTTATAATTCAATATAATTAATGGAATTATCATTAATTTTATATTGAATTCAAATGTAAAAGCATTTCAATCTTTTGCACTGTTTAAACTTTTAAAACTCGTTCTCTCTTTTTTACAAGGGGATTAATTTTAAATTAATTAATGAAACTTCAGTGTTTTTAATTTTGAAAAATGGATTCCATATTTGGAATCAGTAGGTACATATTCTGTAAATATATTTATTTTATTTTTGGGCATTATGAATAGTAAATTTGGTAATTTTTATTAATAAAGTAAAAGGGTAAATTGGGTAATTAAGGGAAGGAATACTGTTATAAAATTACCATAACACTAGTCTTAATATCATTGGATGGGTGTGTTTCGAACAAAATAATCCTTGGGTCAAAATGGTGTCTTTTTGAAGCTACTTGGATGAGATTAGGAAATTTATTTTATTTTATTTACAGAAAAATTAAATATGTCTTACTCAAATTTTTATAACTATATCATTTTAAAATAAGGTTATACAGAAGCTAAATTCAATTGTAAATACTCATTTAAAAGATATAAAACTTTATTTATCATGATATTTATTTAAATTTTTTTAAATAAATAATTACCTTAAATAATTATACTTTATTGATGCATAAATTATTTAATTGATGAGAAATAAATAAAATTATTATTATTAAAATGATATTAACTATTAAAAGACCCAAACACTTGAAAAAATATTACTGGTCTATTATATCTCGACTATAACCATCCAATATTTGAGTTATGAACCATTTAGAGCCTTATAGAAGAGATTGTGAAACTTATATTATTTTATTTAAAGTGATGTTAAAGTTTTCAAAATCAAGTTTTCAAAATTATAATATTTTTAATGTAGGTTTTTTTCAGAAGATAAATTATACTAAAATCATTATTATGAAATCTAGTATATTTAAATACATTATAGTATTTTATTTTTAATTTTTATTCAAAAAATTACGATATTAAATAATACACTAATTTGATGTTGTAATTATTTTATTAATGGTGATAAAAAATAAATGTTATTAAAATATTAAAATAAATATAATTTATGATAATAAATATGTCCAATGAATTTTATAGATTCCATTAACCTATTATTACTATAATAAAATAGTTTTTGATAAGTTAACCTATTATCTTAATATTTTTTAAAATCAATGAATTGAATAGTTTCAAAATTGACACTATTGTTTATTTATCAAAATAATGTTTTATTAAATTAGTTAAAAATCATAAAATATTATTAAAAATGTAGAATAATTATTATATGGTCTAAAATGTTCTAAGGTATTTATTTATCATATAATTGATCTCAAATAAGTAAATATTTCATCCTTTTAATATTTAAATATTTTTTACACTTATTAAACATTAAATAGAATAACTTAGTGTTAATTAAAATATTATTGTTTAAACTAATAGAAAAATTATCAAGAATTTATTTTTTATAATATTACACCCTATATCATATCATATTCAAAATTGAGACATTTTTTAGGTTTTTTTGTAGGGTTTAAATTTATTATAAATTATTATTTATGGAGTATCCAAAAGTGTCCCTCACCTCAATTATAAAAGGGCACCTCCTCCCTCACCTATTAAATTCACATTGAGCCTTCAAGCTCAGCCATAAATTTCCCATTTACCTTCTCAAATTATCTAGTTACATTCTATAGGGTCTGTTATTCTTTAAAGACCAGCTCTAGTGCTTTAAGAGTAGATTTAGAGGGAGCATGTCGAAGAAGAGGTAATCTCCTCTACCAATTATTTCAAACTTATTTCTTCTTCTACTTCTTCAACATGAGATATTTCATTATAAGGTAATAAATATAGTATCAGTTATATACTAATATTTTATTATGATTATGAAACAACCATATTCTATCTTTTATCCATCCTATGAAAAATGAAATCATCATGCGTGAATAAGTATGACTTACCGTCTCCACGCCGTAGTGTAATTTGTTTTTCACCACAAACTTACTTGGATCGGTATAATGATGGAAATAATAACTATATATGACTATTATAACATGATAATTATTATAAAATATTATACACCATCCAATTCAATACGATTCAACAATAATGAGAATGATGTCATCGCTAGTGCGTATGTACGACCTACCATCTCCAGGATGCGATGCGATTCATTCTACATGATCTTCATTAAAGCATGATAATATAAATGTATAGAATGAATAAATATGGTATATATTATGATCATATCATTTTTTAATGATATAAATATGACCTAAAAAGGATAACCAAAACTTATTAGACAAAACATGCATAAGAAAATGAAGCAATCAATACCCGAATAACAAGTAATAATGATATTTTATTAATATACAGATAATAATATGATCATATATGATATCATAAAAGTTAATATGATTCCATAATAATTAAATTACAATATTTAATTCATTATAAAGGTGGTTTAGATATATACGATGGATATCAAACCTAAGGTAAGATATAATTTCACAATCTCATTATCATATATGATTGTTTATACATAAGTATATACTGGGGTATATTTATCATATATGTCTATGATTCCTAAATGAATATTCCAAAATATTCTTTCTATCCTTATAAAATTTTTTAAATTCAATTTTACCCAATTGGTAATTTTTTTAAAGACATGAATGGAATCTTTTTTTGTTTTTCGATACGAGGTAATTTTTGAATTATCTGACAAAAGTACAAGAAGAATATTTCTTTTAAATTATACAAAATTAATGGATTTTTACATTTTTATAACACCTTATTTCCATGAATCATACTTTATAAGATTTTAATTTTATTTCAATTAAACTATTTTCTTTTTAAATTGCACGACATTTGGAGAGAATAAAACATTTTTGAAGAAGAAAGTATGTTTTCCTCAAGAATTAATTTCAAGTGTTTTATCAAAATTATTTTCCATCTAAGATGACATTCTTTAATATGGTTATGTTTCAAGTATACTATCCCTATTATTCCAATGGTTTGATTTTTTAATTATGAACTTTTATTTATGAAATCTATTTTCTTTATATGGATTATGCTATGATATAATGATGTTTAAGAAACCCATTTTATTCCTTGGGTTATGCTATGATAAATGATTTATGTTTTTGTGGAACACGTAATAATGATTTCATTATGGTATGGGTTAGAACTATATCTACCTAAAATTTATTAGGTAAATATTTATATTTCCTGATATAGGCATGGATGGAGTGGGAAATGTTCTCGTTTTAGTAGTACAGGGATGGAATGGGGAGTGATCTCGGTTCAGTAATGGACTTTGTCCACTAGATGGTCTTGGAAATGTGCCTTGACTAATATGAAATGATTTTATATACATATGTGTATAACAAAAAGTTTCATGTCTTATGTTATGACTTTTGGGATTACATACATTGATTCTTGTGAACTTTTATGATTTATACCATGCCAAAATATTACGATCCTTTATATGCAGAATAAGATTTTCAAATGTTACGTTCTTATGTATTATGATTATGACATGATAAATATATCACTTTTTTACCCTTACTGAGCATTTGAGCTCACCCTTTCATATATTTCCTCTCCCCAGGTCATGAATAATGATATTAAATAAGATATTTCAAAAAGGGGTCTAGTTATGACAAAATAAGTGGGAGATAATAAAGATGTCTTATGAACCAGTTGTTTATGTTTCCCAATTTTTGAAGACAATATACTTATATGGTTCTATTGCGGATTTGTTATATTTTTTAATGAATATTATTAAATTTTTTAGTAATATAAATATATGTAAAGTATAGGTCATTATAATACAGCATGGGGGCATCCCAACCTGGAACAAGAAGATTAGACCCATGTGGATCCACATCTAGTCCTAGATCCATGAAATTACAAGCCATGGGGGTTATATATCCAACTCTAGAACAATAAAAACATACAAAAGGAGGGTCACATCACCTACCTAGAATAGGTAACATGCCTCCATTACTTATGGGAGATATCCTTCCCATATGTGTGAACCAACGTTAAAATATCACACAAACACACACACAAACAAATATATAACATACATCATATTCAAACAGGGCCACTACTCACCCTGAAACCTAATATCAAACTACATGGGTTGGCCACACACATGAACCTGTCACATTTATTCTACATGGGGACCATTCCCATCACTATTTACATGCTAATCCCACACCATCAATCCTTAGTATCTAATGTGACACTCATGATCGATAACACTTATTTCTATGCACTACTCCTCATAGGGTTAACATAAAACTAGGGCACCCTCCAAAGTCCCATAGGTCAAATCCCAATTTGATCACTCTACAAGGGATATTTTATCTCATTATATTCCCTTAGGCCCAAAACCATCACTCATAGGGTATGAAGTCCTTCAATACCACCATGATCACAAAATGGACTTATTTACCTCATAATTAAGTCTATATTATCATCACATGCTATAGGGATAGACTAAAATCATCACCCTTTTGATTTAACCAAGTTGTTCATCTCACCAAACCTTTATATAATCCTACTCAAGGAATACCCAACTGTGTATTCACAAACCAATGGGAAATGATCACTCACCCCACTCTCTCATCAACTAGCCTAAAGGCTATAAGGTATCTACTAGTTCTTATATGGATTATCCCTTGGCCAACCATTTCCATTTCATCACCACCCCCCAAAATGGGAACTAAGGAAACCTATACCAAGGTATACTATATTATTATTATTATCCCATTGGTATCCCCGATAAGATCTACGTATCTCATCAATTTATTTTATGATGAATCCCCTGACTATTGGTGGTTGAGGTATCAACTTGTTTTCAAGTGACCGCTATGGACATTAGCAGTTTTGTTCTATCAATAGCATTTGAAAAATATATATAATTAAAGGAAAATTTGACCATCTATGGTAAGACCACATATCAAATTCTATATAAAATATAAATAAACCTTATAAAGATACTTAGGGACCACATACCTCATATGGAGTTATTAATTTGAAATAGGCTCATCCACCACCGCCTAAGCTCTTCTAAGCCTTACATCGTCACCCAAGCTCTTATCTAGAGCCTTATCATCCAAAATAATTAATTATAAAAAATTATAATTAATTTTTAAATTTATCTATAAAAGGAATAATCACTTGAAAACTAATCAATCCATCTTTCCACATTTAATTTGTGAACATTTGTACCCAAAATATCTATGGAGCACCCTTGATTTCAACTTGAGTAAAATCCATGTCAACTGATTCCCAAACAATCATCAATTATTTAAAATTTTAATCAAAATACAATAAAAATTAATAGGATAATGTAATTACAATTAAAAAATGATAAAATTAATGTGTTCATCATTATATGATGTCTTTTATCCATCCCACATAAAATCTTCATCATTCTTACCCGATTCCACAATTATCTAGTGGAATTAGTGCTAAAATGTGAGCTTAGATCACACGAAAATCAAGTTGATTTAATAATAAAAATATATATATAAGAGAATAGAGGATATCAACATAAATATATATAAAAATTACACAAAAAATACCATTTAAATGGGTATTTCCTGGGAGTAATATAGGGGGAGTGAACTAAAAATGTCATATCCCCACACACTATTTAACAAAAAAAGGGGCCAACTAGTTAATTTCTAGTCAACCCATATTGAAAATAACTAGTCAAATCATTGGACATGGAATGAATGTGGCGGTTATGGCATAATGCCTCCTTTGTTAGACCTATCATGGAATATCCCTTATTTCTTGCATCATGACTCCTCCAAGAAGTGGGGATATCCCTTGTCTAAACACTATGATGGAATGACCCTCCTGGATCATTATGTGATTCACCCTATAGAAGAACCACACTAAGGAACCATTCCTTTTGGTTTGGCCTCTACTTTCTTATGGAATTATGTTCACAATCTCTTCTATAGCCTGACACTCCAACTACAACACCCCTTAAATAAATTCTTTCATGGAATGGCCTATGGGTTGCGACCTAACTAGCTACCTATAGAAAAAAAATATAGGGGTGGGGGTTCTCCCAAAACCCACTCCAATGATCAACCAAGCACTAAATACACTTACTGAGTTTCCATCCACGTCTAGAAACATCTCCTTGAGATGTTACAACCCTCTAAATTATGATTCAAATCCCAATTCTATAAACACCACCAACTTTGGAAAAAAATGATAAACCCCCCTGAATTTAAAATCCCATAAAGAAATATGAATTCACATTCATACCACTTTTTTTATTTTCAATTTATATTTATTGTAAAAAACATTCAACACATAACCTTCCTGTTTAAACATTATCATGGTTTTTATTTTTTTGATAATATAATCATAAATCAAAATTCCTCTAGAACCTTCATTTATTATAAACCATGCATATATTTATGTTTAATTCTACTTCCCACCCCTTTGTAAATAAATAAAACTGATTATTTGAAAAAACGTTTTTCTCTGTTTTCACCATTTTGAATATAATTATTACACCAAATTTAGAGACACTAATTTCACCCTTTAATATATTACTCCATCACTTGAAAAAAAATCAACCACTTATAAACATTTGTCACCAACATCCGATGTTTATTTCAATCTCAAAACCTATTTTAATTGTAGAAATTTTTTTATATATTTTATTTGACTAAAAATACCACTTATAAAAGATTCATAAAAAATCCTTGATATCTAATATTACTAAATTTATTATTGGAAATAATATTTTATGTCAATAACTTCAATGTTGTCCATTGAACTCAATTCCATAAAATTGTGTAATTTGAGGTTTCAATACTATCAAAATTTTTCTCATGTTGAACTCAATAAAATGTATAAAAAATCATATATAAATAATAAATAATTTAAAAAGTGTGTGAGTCATACCACATGTTATATTAATTGATATAAATTGTTAAAAAAAATCATGATACCATATTATATACAAGATTATCCATTAGCTTATGGTACTTCCTCTACTCCAAATGATGTAATCAACCTTTTAAATTTCAACATTAGTCTCCCTTTAAATTCATTTATCTTTAGAACCATTTATAATCTATGGAACCACTTTTCTATGTACACCATGGGAGTAAACATTCAACAGAACATAGTATCATGAAACACCATCATATGACCCAGTGATGTTATATTAAACACAAATAAATCATAATAACTCTCTATAAGTTTTTCTACTTACCCAAAATTTATTCACTTTATTTATAGTTTTATACCACATTGATTGTTATAGAGACCCATACTTTTCATACATAAATATTAAATTTTATTATATGAATATTCATTACATAACATTATGATCCATGTCTAAACCATATAGGTTTAGTATCTTTGGAGAATAGATACAGAAACATCTTATTTAATGAATCATGTAAAGATATTCACATATATTACTATTCATAGATATACCCTAATTAAAAACATTCTTTATAACCTTGGGATATGAAACATAGGAAAGGGTGATATTAGATTTTTAGGAAGGGTAAAACAAGGAGATATCAATGATCATTTAATAATAAAATGTGCATAAATTGTATGATAACATGATATTAACCTTTGAAAATCACACCCTACAATTAATAGATCATAAACATGATTCATCACATAAATAATGGCAGTTCATAAGACATGAATCATAAAGGGATCAAAGAAAATAATCTATGAGAACATAAAATTGGCATAACATTATGTAATAACATAGTGACACAAAGTGTGGTATAATCATAATCATATAAATATTATATAAAGTCTACCCACTAAGACATTAATAACATATTAGTATTGGGATAACCACCCATATAACTACATTGGGTTTGGGATAACCTCACATGTACCCTCTTTTGGACTTGGGACAACCTCTGGTGTACCCTATTTTGGGCTTCATATAACCTCTATTGTACCCTTTTTATATCATAGAACATTAATATTTACCCAATTAATTGGAGGTATATATAATTTTGGGACCACCCATCACATATTCATAAATCCATTCATATGTATGCCACTAGATCATAAAAAATTTATCATAACTCATACCATGTAAAATAAAATAGGTTCCATCAATATTTCATTATCATAACCATAAACCATATATAGAATGAATAATATGGTATCAATGGATCATATCCATAGTAACTTAAATGTAACATAAAAAGAGTTTACCATAAATGAAAAATTCCTCTAAAATATATCTACAATATTTCTTGAGGAAAATACCCTTTTCATTTTAATATCACATACTAAAATATAAAAATTTACCAAATATTAATGAAATATTTTTCTTTGAAAAATCATTATAAACTTGTAAATTATGATTTAAATAATTGGGAATTCATAATGGTATGAAATTCAATTCATGTAATGTTTGTTAAAACAGTGATTCCTTTCACATTTTTAAAAAACAAAATTCAAAAGTAAATCATTCAAAAAATGACAGGAAAATTCATTTTAAACCATTTAGAAAAAAGTAAAACATTTTTGAAAATCTCTTTAAATAACTATATTAGAGTATTAAAAAAATTATTGATTTTTTAAAAAACATGAACATGAAAAAAGGGTTTTCGTCCAAAGAACGAAATAAAGTAATTTTTCCTTAAAAGTTTTATTTTTGTCCCTTAAGTACTTAAATTAAGTCAAATGAATGAAAAACATTTACACTTGAGAAATAACTAGAGTAAAAGAAAATGAAATAGATTTATGAGGAAAGGATCATATAATTTACTTCAATGGAAATTAGAGCATAAAAATTTAAATTAAAATGAAATTGAATCAAAAATAAATTTCATAAAGTTAAACTTGATTTGAAGGTGCTCTAACCTCCTATTGTTCAATAGGCCTAATTTAGATCCCTTATTAAGGAACAGTGGAATAGTCTTCTAATAATACCATAACCTCTAATTCATGGATAATGAAGTTTAGAAGATAATTTGGAAAGTTTTTTTCATATGGATTGATGAAATTGGTGTAAAGAAAAGAGATAAAGGACATTCTTTTATAAGGGAGGGATATCACACACTTGGAATCACTAAAAATATTATAATATAAATAATTCATTCTCAATAAAAATTATTAAAAAAATTTATATATTCAAATAAAAATAGGATAAGGTATAAATATCATAATTAGTAAAATTTATAAAGGTTTTCGTTTCATTTTAAATCTCATCATTTAGTTTAACCACTTGGTTAACAAATTTTAATCGTAACCATGAAAATGACATTTTTTAATATTAAAGCGTTATAATTTTACTTATAAGTTATAAATTATCTTATAAATGAACAAGGGATGAAATTTTCAACCATTTCTTATCCTACTTATCCTATTATAATATTTTTATTATTTTCAAGTAATTTAATAATATTTTTATCACAAAAAATTATTAATGTTATTTAAAGACAATTGATATAGTTTGATTTTGAAAAACACATAATAGAAATGGAATTCAAATATAAAACTTTTGAATATATATAATATATTATATTAATATATAAATTTTTTGGAAAACCATGATTAACCCAAATTATATTACTTTTAATATTTTTAAAATCATTTATTTTATTTTTCTATTAATTAAATAAATATTATGTTGGTGTTGGGTAAGCATTTAAGGTAATTATTAAATCAATAAAACTTAAAAATAAATTAACATGACAAAAAAATTAATTATTATTTAAAATAATAATTTATAACTATGTTAATCCTCTTTTTATCCTTATGTAATAATTTTAGTGATATTAAATTCAAGAGAGTGACATTTTGGAATTTTCTTTACTTAAAAAAATATAAATTTCATTATCATGGTAAAATGGAAAAAAATGAAATATATTATATTTTTATATTTCTATGGTCGAATTTACTCAATCAAATGAAATAAATTCAAGTGTTGGGTTGATTTTAAGACCTTATCACATGGTTTTGACTATGTTTTACCAATTTTACCCTTACCGAGCTAACAAATATTTACCATAGTTAGTATTCATGATGACAAAAAATAAAAGGTACCTATTTAAAATTTTTAATCCTTATGATTCCAGATATAGAATTCATATTTTAATATCCAATTTTTATTAGTGAAAAAATTCATTTAAAAATAAGTTTTCAAAATGTGATGAAATTTTTTTTTAGAAAAAAATACATTTTAAGCATAAAACTAGACTTATTCTTATCCCATTCCTAAAAAACAATAAATAAATGTTAAAAAAATTTATTGAATATAGAATATATAAATTTAATTAAAATCATTCACCAATAATTATTAATTTAATTTATTAATGTAAATACATGTTGCACGCATAAAATATTTTTTTAGAAAAACATCTATTTTACTTTCAAATGATTTTAATTTACATTTATAATTTGTTGATAAAAAATTAATTAATTTTATAAAAATGTAAAAATTACATTTTTGGAAATTTATTTAATCTTATTTATAGCCTCTGGTCTAATGGCTAGGAGATAAATATCACATTAAATAAAAATATTTCAATTGTATAACACAATTCATTTAAACTTGGTGTTTCATGTAAAGAAATATATTAAATAAATAAAATATTTTTTATAGAAAAATATATCATAAAATATAAGGGTTTTACATTCTACCCCCATTAAAATGTATTTCTCCCTTGAAATTCCATCACTCTTATTCAAACAAATGAGGATATCACTATTTCATAACATCCTTAGGTTCTTAACTAGCTTCTTTGAATTTTTTTATTCCTCTAGAGAACTTTAAACAAGTGAGTAGTCTTGTTCCATATAACTTTACTCTATGATATAATATTTCTTCTAGTTATTATTAATTAAAAATATCATGATCTATCAATGTTGGTCGGAGTGGATACTAAAGAGGGGGGGTGAATTGAGTTCCAATTAAAATTTATGTTAAAAAGGTTTTCAAAAAATTCTCCCCAAGTTAAACAAAACATAAACTGTAGTGAATTTATAAAGCTTGAAAGGTTTCAATTATTTTCTCAAAGATTGATTATTTCTCAGTTAACTTAATTGGAAGATTAACATAGCTTTTGAAACTAACTTACTGACTAACAAAAATTACAAACACTTGCTAGTTTAACTATCATAGCTACTTTAAAAAAAATTTGAATTTCAAAGTAATTAGCAGCAGAATATAAGATATAGTTTAAAATGAAATAGGATGAACAATAGGTTTAACCAAGAGGTTCTGTCTCAATTTGAGACTTTGAACTCTCAAATAGTTTATATAAAACATTGATCCACACCCTGGATTTGTGTTTACAACAGTACTCAGACTATCCAGGTCCTCAGACCTCTACCACAGTTCTATATGAGAAATCAAAAATAACAATAGATCACAGGCTGTCCAGGTCACACTTGACCTCTACCACTATCCACAGTGGGATACAAGAGTGTAAGGGAAAGATTGAGTGATGATTTATAATTCCTATAGTTCAGCACATGAGATAGGGTGTGTTTAAAGTACATAACACACACTGCTCATAATGTAAATAAATGAAACATGATAGTGCTAAACAAATAGATATCAGTTTAAAATTATCTGGGTGTTTTTAGTGAAGCTCTGGACACCTTGGATTGATGAAGATGAACCTTGGAGTCCTTATCTAGTTTTTTGTCAAGAAAAACAGAGTGTCGTTTTGGTATTTGACTTTCAAGTCTAGGTTGATCAATCTGATCTGCTTGAGTATAGGTGAAATCGTTGGAGCTCTTTACTCCTTGAATGTTCAGGTTCTACAGATTCAATTTTTATTCTTCCTTATTCTTCTATCCATGTAAGTCCTTGTGTATCTCCAGATGATTGTCTCATATGTGCATGGAAAGACTAATCGATGTGTCTTTTAGTAGTTTGAGGTTCCCTTTTATAACTCATGTGGTCCGACAAAAAGTATGATTACTTCTTCAGGTACGAGGTATGTTTTCTTGATATTCAAAAGACATTAATTAATGAATATAAATTTCATTAAAAGACCCAAATATTACTGTTGTTAATAAACATAAGTTGGGTTTAGAGATATGGTGGCTAGTTTCCATCAGTAGATCCTAGTATCAGTGAGCTTGTATCGGTGGACTTGAGTTAGTAGGTCTATAACAGTAACTGTTACTCTTTATAACGGTAGACTATGTATCAGTGACAATGACTCTATATCAGTACCTCTTCTTATCGGTAGCTCTTCTGTATAGGTAGCATTCTTGTATCGGTGGCTCTCTCCATCGGTAACTCGCCTATATCGGTAGTTGCTTGTATCAGCGGCTTTCTCTGTATATTAGTGGCTCTGTATGTATCGGTAGAATTCAAATCAGTAGCTATTTGTTTGTGTTGGTAGACTTCTATCGGTAGGTCTGTCTGTCTGTATCGGTGACTATGTATTGGTAGGTCTGTCTGTCTGTATCGGTGACTATGTATCGGTAGGTCTGTCTCTCTGTATCGGTAACTATGTATTGGTAGGTCTGTATCAGTGACTCAACAACCTAATACTTATCTGTTCTATGCAAATCATATCTAGATTGAGTTAGTATTATTTCAAGACATGTATAAACATAGATAAACATTGATTAACATATTCCAATGATTATTTTGATATTTTTGTCAATATAATTTAACATATAGATAGGATTATCAAAGCATATTACAATATAATTGAGATTATCAAAATTGGTGAGGTAAAAAATCTCCCCCTTTTTGATATTCACTAATTATGGTATTATAGTCGAAAATAATCATTAATATATCAGTATAAAATACATTGGGTCTCACTTCTCATGGAATTTACAAATGAATCAGAGAATAGAGTATTACATGCAAATGTATTAGAGGTATGAAACCACTGTATCAGAGGTAGAATTATACTATAGAATTATTTTATTCTCATATTTATCCCCCTTTTTTATTATCAAAAAGTACTAAACAAGGGATGAGAGAAGTAATAGAAGTTAAAAGAGAATAATATCATATATATTTCTTGGGGCAAAAAAATACAGAGAAATACAAAATTGAGGCAAAAAGAGTACAAGTGATTCCTATCAAATGTCCTAGACACTATTTAATCCACCTCCTCATCATGTGATTGGGATCTTCCCTTGGAATCAGAAGAGGATTCAGGCTGGGTAGATGCAGGTGGAGGCTTGGGAACACCAGTGAGGATCAGAGGAGGCTGGGCTACTAATATAGTGCCTGACCTATAATGTGGAACTCTATAGATGATCATAGGAGAGAGACTTCTGATTTCTTGAGCCTATGTCATTTGAGGAATGGAGGCAGACTTAGCAGAGGCAGGAAGAGTTGGAGATACTATGATAGGAGTATTGTGTACATGAAAAAAATCGTAGCAACAGATTTCTAAAGTCCATAATGATTCCTCCTCCTCTTTCCATAGCAGAGATAAAGTCATCCTTGTTCTCCATAAACATGTCTAGAGAAGGAGTCAATTCCCTGATCTTGGTTACTTTTTATCTAAAATTATGAGTCACAGGAGGTAACTTCAAATTTTCTAACAAAATCTTGAAGTGATTATTCAACTAACATTTAGTGTAGATCCTTAGGAAATAGTAATCAACTTTGTCTTTTACTGCTTTCTAAGAAGTAGTGGCCTCCCTCATAAAATTCTGAACAATTTGCCCTATATCCCTAGTGGTAGTCACCACTTGGGTCAAGGCAGCAGAGTCTAAAGAGACACTGGTGGAATATTGTCCAATGTAATCTCTCATCAGAGCTCGAATTTGATCAATATCCAAAGAAGGCCTAGTTGTACTCAGAGGTGCAACAGTAAAGGCTACTGTTTCCTTAAAAGATGTAGTCAGCCCACTTATGATATTTTTTACAACAGAGTCCAGGGTGGTGACATGATGCTCCATGGAAATATTAAATCCCTTAAAAACTGATACCATTTGGCTAACTACACTTTTTTAAAATTCCACATCCTTGTCTGCTTGTGATTTAGAGCTCATATAAGACTCCAATGAGACAACTGATTTCTTTAGAGATTCAGAATCCTCCGCCAAGATTGAAACATGATTCTAGTAGGCCTTTACATCATCCAAAATAGTAGATATTGATTCAGTCATCACAGATTGAATAGATGATATTACGGAGTTTTCCATTCCTCTCTTCTCTTCCATAAAACAGGTCTTAAGATCAGATTACAACTTGTTTAAATCAGATATTTTTAATATATCCTAGGGTAAGGTTTCAAAAAGGAGATTATAAGATATAAAAGGTCTATTGATGGGTGTCTCATCTTCTGAATCAGGATAGTCCAACCCAAAAACTACAAAACCTGGGTCTTGAGCCCAGTCTTCAATCTCGTGAGCTACTGAAATAGTACCATGTCTGATGGGATGCTCCCCCCCAATCTGTGCATTCACCAGAACATTTATATCAACAACAGTTTGAGTAGGTATGTCTTCCTCAGAAGAATCCACCACAACCATCTCCATTTCAACAACAGGAGGCTCATTAGGAATAAGTGATGGTTTTTCTATCTCAACAAAAACAGCCTCTTCAGGTATAGAAGAATTCACAATAAGTGGAATTAAGCTCAAAATACTCTCATCTGGACTTTCATAAATATGTACTCTATTTTCATATACTTCTTCGTCAATATCTGGAGCAGGCCAGTCTTCCTCATCAATAACGGCTTTTTCATTGTTTACTCCCAACACAGTTTCCTTTATGGATGATACAACTTCAGCAACTAGACTTGGAGGCAAGTCTGGATCCCCTCTATCAGCTACAGAGGTATCATCCTCATCATTATCATCACTATACTGAGGTTCCTCTTCATCAGGTCCTAGACCTGGATCTCTTCTGTCTCTTGGACAATTGGGATGGTCAATAGGGTTGAACATATCATACTTCTTCTCACCATCAATAACTCATTGCCTTCTCCATTGGTTCCAGCCAATCATCATATACTTATAGATTATTCTTGTGATGAAAAAATTGTTTCTCACAACTACTGTCTCATCCTGAGACTCAGCTACTCCTTTCACATTGATCATTACTGAAATCAACTTTTAAAAGAATAAAGCATTGTATTTTGACTTAGGCATGGCCATATCCTCAATTTGGATCATCAATATCCTACACATATTTACCTTTACAAAATGCCTCAGCAGATGCAACAAATAAATATCTTGGTATCTCCGATTTGCAAAGTCCCCTCTTCTTGGACTTAGCACATGTTGGATAAATTTGAATAACAGCTGGTTTTCTCCATTCATCTCAACAGCCACTACCTTTCTTTGTTTTCCACTACCGGTGAGCTCTTCCAAAGAAATATCATAGTAAAAAATTTCACTGGTAGGAGGAATTTTCTTTGAGGTATACCCAAATAAACCCTCATACGGGACTTTTAGACATTCATCTCATTCAACAAAAGAAAAAGAAATTTCCTTGACATTCACTAATGAAACCATTCTGTTTTCTTATTCTGACTTCTCAAAACGAAAAAAGCATAAAACTCCTTAACCAACTTTTGATAATGAGGTCCATTATTTTTTAAAAAACAATCGATCCATCCTTGTTCCTCCAATACTCTTAGAACCAAATACTTTCTAAGAAATATCCATTCCTCACTGAGTTCTTTTATGATTACTATTTATCTATTTTGCAAATACAGTTTCACTACACGCTTCCCCGACCTTGTTCTACATTCACTACCACTACCTTCAGGTCCTGTCTTCTGCTTCTTCACACTTGGCGCATCACTATCATCCCTGACTGTCAGGATTTTTGTTCTTGTCATCTCAAATTGAAGAACTTAGGTTTACACGTAATGTGGGAGTTCGAGAAGTGAGGATTGAAGAGAGGAGAGTTTGTGGTGGATTGAAATGTGACTAAGTCCTAGATTTTATCATTTAGGAATTGAAATGTAATAAAAAATAATTATGCTTAAAACAATAAGAGTTTCAGCTAATGAAAATGAAAATCAAACAGTTCATGACATATCAGTGACAATTACCAGTGAGAACCCTGATGGTGAGGTTTATCTATCGGTGAGGTCTCTAGTGGTGAGGTGTCTCTAGCGGCGAGGTGTCTCTAGCGGTGAGGTTTTCTAGCAGTGAGGTTTCTAGAGGTGAGGTTTTCTAGTGGTGAGGTTTTCTAGCCGTGAGGTTTTCTACTGGTGAGGTTTTCTAACGGTGAGGTTTTCTAGTAGTGAGGTTTTCTAGCGGTGAGGTTTTCTAGTGGTGAGGTTTTCTAGCGGTGAGGTTTTCTAGCGCTGAAGTTTTCTAACAGTGAGGTTTTCTAATGGTGAGGTTTTCTAGTGGTGAGGTTTTCTAGCGGTGTGGTTTTTCTAATAGTGAGGCTTTCTTAATAGTGAGGATTTGGTTAATGGTGAGGATTTGGATAACGGTGAGGATTGGCTAACGGTGAGGATTTGGAAAATGGTGTGGATTTTGATAATGGTAAGGATTTGGATAACGGTGATGATTTGTCTCTACAAAGTCTATCATTCCTAACTCATGTATAATATAACTTAACCTATATAAACTTAAAGGCTTGGTGAATATGTCAGCTAATTGATGTTTAGTACCTATAAATTCAAGAGTCATATCACCTTTTTGGTAATGATCTCTCAAAAAGTGGTTCCTTACATCAATGTATTATTCCTAGAGTGAGATATAGGATTCTTAGAGATATTGATCGCACTAGTGTTATCACAATTTATAGACACATGTCTGAACTGATATCCATAGTCCAATAATGTATGTTTCATCCACAGAATTTGTGCACAACAACTACCATCAGCAACATATTCTACTTCTGCAGTAGACAATGCAACAAAATTCTGCTTTTTACTACACCAAGATATCATGGACATACCTAGAATATGACATGTTCCAAAAGTGCTCTTTCTATCTAACTTGCAACCAGCAAGGTCAGCATCTGAATAACTTATTAAATTTAATGATTGTCCTTTTAGATAAAATAATCCTATGTTAGTTGTATGCTTATGATATTTGAAAATTATTTTAACAGCAAGAAAGTGTGACTCTTTGGGATTATCTTGAAATCTTGCACACTTACACACACTAAGCATAATATCTGGTTGACTAGAAGTAAGATAGAGCAGTCTCCCTATCATACCTCTATAGTTGGATTGATCCACTAGTTTTCCAGTTTCATCAGCATCCAACTTACAAGTGATACTCATGGGTGTGTCATTACCCTTACTACTATCCAAGCCTAAACATTTTATAATATCCTTTATATATTTACTTTGATTTAATATAATGCCATTTTTATTTTGAAAAACATGAAATCCAAGAAAATATTTGAGTTCTCCCATTAAACTCATTCCAAATTCATTATTCATACTCTTTGAAAAATCAATACACAAAGCATTTTTAGAAGATCCAAAAATAATATCATCAACATAGATTTGTACTATCAAAACATCTTTGGAAATTATTTTAATAAAGTGAGTTGGATCAGTAATCCCTTTAGAAAATCCTTTTGAAACTAGAAACTACTAAGTCTATCATACCAAGCTCGTGGGGCTTTTTTTAAACCATATAAATATTTAGAAAGCTTAAAATCTTGATTTGGAAAATGAGGATTAGTTAATCCATGTGGTTGTTCAACAAAAACATCTTCAATTATAAAACCATTTAGAAAATCACATTTAACATCCATTTGATATAACTTGAAATTCAGACGGGCAGTATAGGCAAGTATAATCCTAATAGCTTCTAATATAGCTACAGGTTCAAAGGTTTCTTTATAGTCTATTCCTTCCTATTGACTATATCCTTGGGCAAATAGTCTTTCATTGTTCTTAATTATATTTCCAGACTCATCAACTTTATTCCTAAAAACCCATTTTGTGCCTATGGTCAAAGTGTCTTTAGGTTTTTCAACAAATTCCCAGACTTTGTTTCTTTCAAATTGATTTAATTTTTCTTGCATATCTATTACACAAAATTCATCATTGATTGCATCATTGATATTTATAGGTTCTAAATGTGAAAGAAAATCTTGATGTTCAACCTGGTTTCATATAGAAGATTTAGTCTGTGTCCCTCTATCAAGATTACCTATAATGACATCTAAAGGATGATTATTTAGAATCGTAGTTGATCTTGTAAAGGTAGGACTAGAAATTTCAGGTTCTTCTCTAGGATCAGGTTCATGAGATGCATATTCTAGAATATTTCCAGAACTGGTTTTCTTTACAACAGGTTCACTGCATTTATCATTAAGGTTCAGAACATACAAATCTTCTTCAAGATTTTCTAGAGAAGGTTTAAGTTCCTGTGGATCAGATTTATCAAATTTGATGTGAACAGATTCTTCCACACATTTGGTTCATTTATTATATACTCTATAGGTTTTTCAAGTTAAAGAATAACCAAGAAAAATTCCTTCATCACTCTTAGATGAAAATTTATCTAGATTATCTATAGTATTGAGAATAAATACTTTTTAACCAAAAACATTGAAGTAACTAACTTTAGGCTTCTTATTATTTCATAGTTCATTTGGGGTCTTTTTAAGAACAGGTCTAATCAAGACTCTATTTATAATATAACAAGCTGTATTGACAGCTTCAACCCAATGATAAATAGGTAAGTCAAATTAATTTATCATAGTCTTTGAAATTTCTTGAAGGGTTCTATTCCTTCTTTCTACTACACAATTTTGCTGAGGTGTCCTAAGGGAAGAGAAGTTGTTATTGTAGCCATTGTGTGCATAGTATAATTCAAATTCATGATTTTCAAACTCACGGACATGATCACTTCTCAAGATTTTAATCTTAAGTCCACTAAGGTTTTCTACAGACTTGGAGTATTTCTTAATGTAAGAATAAGCTTCACTTTTTTGAGCTAGAAAATATACCCAAGTATATCTAGAAAAGTCATATACTAAGACATAAACATAGTGCTTCCCATTTAAACTAGAAAATAAGGATGGTCTAAATAAATCCATGTGAACCAACTCAAGAGGTTGAGAAGTTGATACTTCTTTCTTTGATTTAAAAGAAACTTTATATTGCTTTCCCTTTTGATAGGGAGTACAAACTTTGTCTGATGGGAATTTTAGTTAAGGTAGGTCTCTAACTAAAATTTTTCTAGATAGTTTCTTAAGTGAGTGAACATTCCAGTGTCGTAATATTCTATGCCAAAGCCAGGATTATTTATGAAAAGCATTTAAACAAGTAATATTTTTCTTAGATAAAGAGTTTAAATCCACAGCATAAACATTTTCATTTCATAAGGCAGAAAACATTAAAACATTTTTAGAATTAAAAACATTATAAGAATAATTCTCAAACTTAACATTAAATCCATCATCACACAACTGACAAATTCTTAACAGATTATATTTTAGTCCATAAACAAGAAAAACTTTAGAAATCAAAATTGAATCAGTGTTAAGAATTTTTCCTAAGCTGATGATTTTTCCTTTTGAGTTATCACCAAAGGTGACATGTCCTCCATCAAAATTGAATAAGATTTTAAAACATGAGAAGTCTCCTATCATATGTCTTGAACATCCATTAAACAAGTACCATGTCTTCTTACAGGAATTTTTTAAGGAAGTTTCCTACAAAACAGGTTTAGACAGAATATGATTTTGGTACCCAGATTTTCTTGGGTCCAGACAGGTTAGCAAGAAAAACTTTTGGTACCTAGATTTGTCTAATGGGTTTCATATAATAAATATACTCAAAGTATTTTGAAAGATAAACTTCTTTTTATCTATAACTATGTGAATAACTAGTTGAGACTTAAGAATTCCCAGAACTGGAACTAGCAGCAAGCTATCCAGTTTTTGGAATAAATCTATTTTTTGTGATCTGTCTCTGTCCAGGATGATAGCCTAAACCAGTAATATATTTTGGTACAACTTGTTTTCCATGAATTTGTGTAAGCGTGTTCTTCCCATTAGTAAATTTTTCTAAATCTTTACTGAGTTGCTCATTGGAAAATTTCAGTTCAGTATTCTCTTTGAGCAGTTGAGAATTATTTTCCTTTTCTAATTCAAGTGCAGAATTAATAGTGCTACTTAAAGCATTATTTTTCTTTAAAGTTTTATACTTATCTTTCAGATCATTTTAGGTATCCTCTATCATGTTAAATTATTCAAATAACTCTTCACTAGACATTTTTTTAGAATCAGATTCATCTCCAGAATAATAAGAATTTAAAGTAGGAGTATCCAATGTTACCTCAGATGTGTTCTTCATGAAACACATATTAGCTTTTTGATATTTTTCATCCTGAGTGGAATCAAAATTACTTGAACTATCTTCTAAAGCACTTAAAGTTTCTTTCATAGATTTCTTATATTTGTTGTCCTTGTACTCAAATTTCATCTGTATTTTAACTTTTGATAGTCAGATTTCACATGTCCTTTCCTCTTGCATTCGTAGTAGACTATGTCATCACTTTTATCAGTCTTTTTCCAATCCTTCTTCCAATGACCTTTATTATCATACTTTTCCTTATAATTGTATTTGATGAAAAACTTCTTCTTTCTATAAAACTTCTTGAATCGTCTGGCTATTTGAGCCATTTTAGCATCACTGTCAGATGCACTCTTTTCACTACTTGAACTATCACTTTCACTTTGAATTTTCCCTTTGTCCTTATTTTTTAAAGCAGAAGTCTTGAAAGATACAGACTTTGTTCTTGGTTCATCATCTTCTTCCTTGTTTACTTTCAGTTCTTCTTTATACATCATTAATTTACCAATGATTTCCTTGACAGGAAAAGCACTAATGTCACAAGATTATCTAATTGAAACTGATGTGCCTCTCCATCTATATGGCAGACAACTTAGTATCCTCATGATTTCCTCTTTCGCAGGAACAACTTTTCCAAGTCATTGTATTTACTATTTATTTGAACCTGAGATACATGTCAGAAATAGGTTCATCAAGCTTCATTTTAAAATTGTCATACTTAATAGTGTTGGTATTCAATATCATTTTCTTAAAATTGTTTGTTCCCTCATGGGAAATAGCCAAGGTATCCCAGATTTCATAAGTAGTCTTACAAGAAGATATTTGATTAAATTATTCATCTCTTAAAGCACAATACAAAGCTTTCGTTGCTTTACAATTATTATTGTAAGCAACTATAGTAGGTTTATCCCAAGTAGTTCTTTTAGTTTCGGTATTCTTATAATGAGTCTCTATAGAAGTTCAGATATCAAATCCCATACTTTCTAAATTAATTTTCATTTTTAGTTTCCACTAGGCATAATTAACACCATAAAGAAAGGTGGCATGTTGGTACCATCACCTTCTATTCTATTATCCATAATAAGATTTTAGCAAATATATTTATAGAGATAAAATTTAGAACTAACATAAATTTTGAGATCTTCAAGATACAGCTAAAATCAAAGTTGAAAAAACACTTTCAAAAACAGAGTGTTTGGAAATCCTTTATTAACAAACAGCCTCTGATATAAAATGTTGGTCGGAGTGGATACTCAAGAGGGGGGTGAATTGAGTTCCAATTAAAATTTCTGTTAAAAAGGTTTTCAAAAAATTCTCCCCAAGTTAAAAAAAAATTAAACTCTAGTGAATTTATAAAACATCAAATGTTTCAATTAGTTTCTCAAAGATTGATTATTTCTCAGTTAAATTAATATGAAGATTAAGTTAGATTTTGAAACTAACTTACTGAATAAAAAAATTACAAACACTTGCTAGTTTAAATATGAAAGATACTTTAAAACATATTTTAATTTCAAAGTAATTAGAAGTAGAATATAAGATATAGTTTAAAATGAAATAGGACGCACAATATTTTTAACTAAGAGGTTCAGTCTCAAGGCAAGACTTAGTCCTCTCAAACAGTTTATATAAAACTTTGATCCGCACCCTGGATCGGGGTATACAATAGTACTAAGACTGTCTTGGTCCTCAGACCTCTACCACAGTTCTACGTGGGAAATCAAAAATAACAATAGCTCACAGGCTGTCCAGGTCACACTTGACCTCTACCACTATCCAAAGTAGGACACAAGAGTGCAAGGGAAATATTGAGTGAGGATTTATAAATCCTCTAGTTCAGCACAGGAGATAGGGTGTGTTTAAATTACAAAACACACACTTCACAAAATGTAAATAAATGAAACACAATAGATCCAAACAAATAGAGATGAGTTTCGAATGCCCTATGTGTTTTGAGTGATGCTCTGGACTCCTTGGATTGATGCAGATGAAGCTTTGTGTCCTTATCTAGTTTTTGGTCATGAAAATAGGGTGTCGTTTTTGTATTTGACTTTCAGGTCCAGGTTGATCAGTCTAATCAGCTTGAGTATAGGTGAAATCATTGGAGCTCTTTACTCCTTGAATGTTCAGGTTCTACAGATTCTGTATGTATTCTTCCATCTTCTTCTATTCATGTAAGTCATTGTGTATCTCTAGAATATTGTCTCATATGTTCATGGAAATATTGGTCGATGTGTCTTTAGTAGTTCGAGGTTACCTTTTATAGCTTATGTGGTCCGACAAAAAGTATGATTACTTATGCAGGTACGAGGTATGGTGTCCCGACATTCAACAAACATTAATTAATTAATATCAATTGCATTAAAAGTACCAAATATGACCGTTGTTAATAAACATAATTAGGGTTTAGAGATATTGTGGCTGGTTTCCATCGGTATCTCCTAGTATCAGTGAGCTTGTATCGGTGGACTTGACTCAGTAGGTCTGTAATGGTAGCTATTATACACTTATAATGGTAGACTATGCATCAATGACAATGACTCTATATCAGTAGCTCTTCTTATCAGTAGCTCTTATTTATAGGTAGCATTCTTGTATCAGTGGATATCTCCATCGTTAACTCACCTATATCAGTAGTTGCTTGTATCGATGGATTTCTCTATATATCGGTGGCTCTCTCTGTATCGGTAGACTTCATATCAGTAGCAGTATGTTTGTATCAATAGACTTGTATCGGTAGGTATATCTGTCTATATCGGTAACTATATATCGGTAGGTCTGTCTGTCTGTTTCACTAACTATGTATCGGAAGGTATGTCTATCTATATTGGTAACTATGTATCGGTAGGTCTGTATCAGTGACTCAACAACTTAATACTTATCTGTTCTATGAAAATCATATCCATATTGAGTTAGTATTACTTCAAGACATATATAAACATAGATAAACATTGATTAACATATTACAATGATTATTTTGATATTTTTGTCAACATAATTTAACATATAGATAGGATTATCAAAGCATATTAAAACCTAGTTGAGATTATCAAAACAGGTGAGGTCAACAATCTGTATATCCTTTGAGTTCAGTATATGTGACTGATCGTGTATGAAATTCCTCAAGATAGGTACATAGAACATATCTTGAACTTGATATAGGTTTAGTGAAAGAGCTATGTGATAAGTTATCGCCCCTACATGATAAAAAATATAAAAGGGGAAAATATACATTGGGTTTAACTTTCTTTTCTTTCTAAACATCATGACCTTCTTCCATGGAGAAATTTCTAGGAATACCTTCCCACTAACCCTAAATTCCATATTTCATCAATGATTATCAGCATGAATTTTCTATCAAATCTATATTTCCATGATGTACTATTGATTGGTTATGAATTTTAATTCCATTTACTTATCTTTATTAACTCTCAACATCTTTTTATCTAACTTCATCCCTTCACGTTGGAATTTTACACTAATTTATATAGAGGGCTTCATAAAGAGCTATATGAATGATCGAGTAAAAGATATTATTATAAGAAAAAAAATACCAGAGGAATGTGTTGATGTCAACAACCTTTAAAATCCACAAAAAATGATCTCAACATCTCCTTTAAGGTTTTAATTTCTCTATCGAACTGAAAATGTTTCTAAGGATTATAAGAGGTATTGATACTCAACTATATATCCAAAACCTGATGAAGAATTTTCCTAAACGTCAAGGTAAAACTTAGATCCTGATCATATATACTAGAATTTGGTACTCCATGTAAAATTACCACTTTTTTAATGTATATTCTGGTAATATTATCATGGGGTAAATATTCTTTGATAGTAGTAAAGTGTGATGAATTTGTAAGAAGATTAACTTAACACAAATAGTGTTATGGAATTTAGATGTTTAAGGGAGTCCGATGACAAAATACATGGTAATTTTTTCCTATTTCCATTCTAGCATGGGTAATGGTTAGGGAAACTCCTTAAAATTGTGTCTTTATGCTTTAATGTTTTAATATAATAAGCACTGAGATAAATAATATACATTAACTCATTTCATGTTGTTGCACCATAAATACTCTTTCAGATATGTATGCACCTCCATACTTCTAAGATTAATATATAATGATAAACTATGAGGTTCATCCAACAAATACTTCTTTAATTATGGTATGGACGGGACACATAAATAGTTTCTGGAACTTTTCATTCCATCATAATCAAGGTTGAACTCAGATTCATTTTTAACCATATCATGCAGATCTATATCTTCCTTCTACACCTCCTTTATCCTTACATGGATATATGGTTGAGCACTCATTTAGGAAAGATAATATTTCTCCCCTTACATAAATATTTCTAGTTCCATACATTTAAAATCCATAAATATTGGATCTTTTTTATCCTCATCATAGTTGAGCAAGCATGATCCTTTCTACTCAGAGAATTTACCAGATTTTTTACTTTCCCAAGGTGGTTATGTATTGAGAAGTCATAATCTTTAATTATATCCAACCATATTCTCTAGCACATGTTCTTCTCTTTTTGAGTGAATATATTCTTTAAACTTTTATTATCAGTATATATATCACAACTTTCCAAATAGAGGCAATTCCTACATATATTTAATTCAAAACTTATCATATGTAACTCCCAATCCTGATTTGAATTTGTTTTCTCATAACCCTTTATTTGGAAAGAGGATAAAATATCAATATATTATTCTATATGAGGTCACATAACAATCCTTTATTTGAGGCATCACTATATATCACAAACCCATCTCCATTAAAGGGTAATGTAATCACTAGTGTGTTGACTAACTAATATGAATGTAATTTTTTGAACATTTTAATTAATTTTCAAGGATAATAACACCCATTTATCATTCAAATATTGAGTAAGTAATACAATTTTGATATTTTTTATATTCTGGGCTATATGGGAAAATTGAATAAAATAAGGATTTTATATGTTTTATTCAATTTAGAAATAAAATTGAGAAGCCACATAATGATTGGAATTGATTTTTTTTTTATTTTCTATTTTTAACTATGAACTGTAATTATTCGACTTGGAATTAAATTCTTAAATGGATTTATTTTATATCATTAATTATTTCAACAATTTTTTTGAATTAAATGAAATATGTAAATTAAATTCGAAATTGAAATTGAAATCATGTGTGTTTTCTTGTGAAATGAGAAATAATATTAGTGTGTGAACATTTAATGATGAAAATTTGATGATTTAATTGATTGATTAATTGATTTCAAAATCATTTATTTAACGGTTAAATTTGTGGTTTTTAATTTTTTTTATCATTTTTGAATTTAATCCCTCAATAAAAAAATTGTACAGTGTAGGTCACTAAAATTTTGGAAAAGGTATGGATCAACCATGAATTATCCTTCATTCAATCAATCTAACCACTGAAACAATGAAAAAGTGATAGATTTACCACCCTACAAAACCAAGAAACCACATGTGTGCCATTTACTACATCTAATTTTTTAGAAAATTCTACAACCGATTGTACCTATTATAGGGAGACCACATGAAGAGATCATGATCCACATCAGGTAAATTTTTGGAAAACTACTGGATCAACCATGCCTATAAAGAGTTACTATTAGGGTGATATTTGGAAAAGGAATTCATCGACCGCATGATAAAAATATATCGATATTAACCAAAAAAATGATAATGTGTTAAACCTATCACACAACAAAAAGATGAAATTGTGCCTTTTATGTGGAATTTACCGTGGGAAAATGACCAAAATTTGGAAAAGGCATGGTGATTCCACACATACACACTCAAAACAAAAGAAACTATACCTGTTCTTATGGTCGGTCATCCTGATCGACTATGCCGCCCACTTGTGGCAATAGAGATTTAAAACAAAATATTTCATGGGGGATTGATTTAAACTAGTCATCGATGTTGAAATTTTCTTTTTAGAATCTCATTACACCTTTACACAACACCTAAGATGAAGATTCACACCTATATTTGGAAAAATATTCTAAATATAATGTCACTTGAAGATGTTTCCACTGTGATGACCTGATACCATACCGTTTAGAGCCGTTACACTGCTTGACACCACTAAAGGTCACTTTCACCCCCAACATGAACCAAATATTGAGATATAGATATGATGAATCTATCATAACCATAAAAATTTTCCAAGTATTAAGATACATATTCAGGTAGGATAGTTGATGTCATATAAGTCTCATTCCATTGAAGATCTGTGACTAAACACCACCACCTTATAGATCTGAGAAAAACTAAAGCTATTCCTCCCATGATCACTAAATCTTAGACTAGTCGCCTCTTGTTAAAACTAAGGATAATCAATGAACATCACCTGTTGATGTCATGCACCTATGGAGCCCCACCACTGTAGAAGCTCAACTTTCATTTGAATACCTAGATATGCTACTTGAGAAGTTCAAATTTACATTAAAGACCTAGTCATTCCACTAGAGAGGATATAGAGACAAAACTCAATAAGGCTACTAAAATTTCCTCGCTATTGAATCTTGTAGAACCAATAATTAATTTTTAAATAAATTTATATTTACCATGATCATAAAATGGATAAAAAATCTAAACACCTAATGATAAATATGGAATAAATTTGAGTTTTAGACTCCCACAATGAAAAAATTCATAATTTACAAAATATATCCTGAATAAGTGGAGGATAAAATTAAAATAAAAAACAAAACATGACATACATTTCACACCCTAGAATTCCTAGGGTCAAGAAGGCACATATCATCGATTTAAAAATCCCACTTTTGGTGATTTACTAGCCCATTCTGATTCAAATGCTTACTATAAGCCCTAGCCCCACACGAACATCATATCTTTTCCCCAAGCCAAAAGGGTGAAATTTAATGAAGATATAGATTAATAAAGAAATTATCATTAATACTTCACAAATATGTATTGAGTGTGATAATGATGTAATAATGTTTAAAATGAAAACATTTGAGTATATGGATTTAGAAAAATCAGGAGCATTGAACCGTGAACGTGGTGAACATATGAAAGAAACCGAAGTAGGCTCATAATTTATAAATGATCTCTATGTTATGGGTGTAATTAAATATCACAATAATAATATGTATAGGGATAGAGGATCAAATAATTAGGATTATCTCACTAAAAAAGTGAAATTATTCACTGAAGTAAAGATAGGTATCCCCCCTCTATGATAAAAAAACCAGACCTTGTATTATATTTTTCTTCTTTATTTCTCACATTTTATTAATATAAAAAATTTGTTAATGCCCTAATATTCTCCTAGAAGATGATCCAATAAGACTCCCAATATCACATATATTAATGAATTCTGTGTCTAAACTAATTATTATATTATGTTAATCTTTAGATCAATTCAAAATATTTAAGTAATAGGAGATTTCTTATTTCGTTCATTTTGAATTAATATTCTCTTAATCACTATATCACACACAGAGGCCACCTAGGTCTTCTAAATTACCTAATATCATGAATTGGGAGTTGAATTAATCATAATCAGATATACTTGATTATTATGATTGATGATATTTGAGGTCATATTGATTATTTCATTCCTCTCATTAAACAATAAAATTCTATGAGTGAGTAATTGAGTGAGATCTCACTTGATTAAATAGAAAATAGTAGAGTAAAATTAGAATAATTATTTAATAGGGTATGTAATGGGATATCTGTGGTTATGTAACTTATTCTAAATTGATCTTAAAACAAATAAATTTTACTGTTCAATTAATATTTTCAATAATTGAACCTAAAATATAAAAGAAAAACACCCCCATATAACTATCCTCTCTAAAGACAAACTAGAGTCCCATTGAGAATATATTTTTATTAGGTTAAAAAATGTTTTATGAGTTCCCCATTATAGGTGAGAATCAAAATATGTTTTGTTTCAAAGGAGTCTACTGTTTTTTTTCATTTTTTTTAAAATATTTCAAACTACCATATCTATTAATAAAAAACTCATTAGTTTTGATCTTGAGGTTGAGAGAACTACAACCACTAGACTTCGAACTCATAAAATCATTAAATGAGAAGATATAGAATTTTTCACCATTCCACTGACTAATTATACATCCTCAGTTTCTTATTCCACAAGATTTATATTAGGTAGTGAAAAAATAGATGATAGTCTCGCTCAAGTGATTATAACTTTTATGGAAATATATGCATCGAATTTCAACATCAATAACATAAAATTTCCACTAAACGATCTACAAGACTATGAACTCAAAAATAGAATAATAGGTTTTCGTCCAAAATTTAATGGTTTATCAGGTGATTACCCCAACATGAATTTAAGAAAATTTAAATAAGTATGATATGGATTTAGAACAAGAGGATTCATTGAGGCTCAAATCAGCTATAAAGATTTCCCTTTCTCTCTTGAAGGGGAATATAAGGAGTGGATATATAATCTACATCCTAGATAAGTCACATCATGGGATGATCTAAAAAGGTCCTTTATCCATAAATTATCCCCGCCTTTAAGGAGTGACTAACTAAAAAATCATATTTACAGAATAAAAAACAAAACTGGAGATACTCTTTATGAGTTTTGGGAAAAGTTCAAGAAAATAATCATGTCTACACCATACTAATAAATAATATCATATGTTGGTATTTTTTACCAAGGATTGATAGAAAATGATCAAAACATACTAGATTATTCTTCCAAAGGAGAACTGATTGATTAGTCGCCCATTGAATTTAGATAGCTAATTGAAAGAATCTCCAAAAATTCACAACAATTTGGAACAAGAACTACAACTAGAGGTGTGGGTTTGGTAAAAGGTTCCGACACAAATTTATTGGAAAATAAAATTTAAGAGATAACATATATTGTTAGATATATATTTAAAAAAAATTGAAAGATTCATCACTCAACACAACCCTAAGGTTATACCATCTCAACTATTCTCAAGAGCATTTCGCTGATGGATTCCCTCTAGTTCACAGAATTGAAAGCTATGATATCATGTTATAGAGGCTGTTCTAGAACTAAACAAGTGGAAAATACGGATTTATAAGTTTTCCCACCAATAAATTTAGGGACGAGATGAAACAAACTCAAATTCACTATTACAACTAGCTTCCTAATGGTCTTTTTAACCCCCTACATTGAAAAGAAAAAGTTTCCAACAATCCTTAAGTTATTAGAAAGGAAAAGCATAATATCCTTCCATGAATAACATTCTATGTAATGTAATATAATCTCAAAAGAGTCAACAAACCACTCTCACAATTCATGGATCAGTGTTGAAGGAATTAAAAGGAAATTTCAACAAGCTCATGACCCCCTCAATAATATGGTAAATCAAGGATTAGGTAAGGTTACTACTAAAACAATACCTAACCCTAAGTGAAATGTTATTTATATCATGCTAAGAAGTGGATATGAGAAATAAAAAAGTAAAGGATCACCCTTGGAGGAAGAAATTGAAATTAAAAAAACAACATGTACATGATGAATTTACCAAATAAAAATAACCTCATGTGGAATCTATGAATGCACCCACAATGAAGAAAGACAAATGGAAAGATAAGATGGAATATCTATATCAACATCAACCACCCTTCCCTGAAAGGATGAAAACACCTAAGAAAACCAATGGGGACACACTATAATAAGACATTTTTTAAATATTCATGAAAGTAAAGATCAATACCCCTTTTCTAGAGACCATCCACCAAATCCCAAGGTATTAAAATTTCAATAAATACATATGCATAGGGAGAAAGATATTTTGAGGTAATGAATATGTAATATTAACTAAGAATTTTCCAATACTTTTTACCCATATCCCCCCATAAATTTCAAGATCTAGGTTTATTTTATATCCCATGAACTAGAGGAGCACTCACTTTTTCCAATACACCATGTGATTTTAGAGAATAAATATGTGTAATGACTTATTTAATTTTTATTATTTGAAAATAGGAGAAATTATATCTACCTAAGTGGTAGTGAAACTCACTAATTGAGCCACTACCTTTCAGGTAGTTGTTCTTGAATACGTCTTGGTAAGTGTAAAATGTTATTCATTCCCTACCGACTCACACATTCTCAACATTGAAGAAGGAAAAGGTATAGATCACTCATCCATAATTCTAGGCAGACCACTCCTCAAGACCATTAATACCATAATTAATGTCAAAAAATGCACCCTTCCTATGACATTTGGTGAATAAATATTATATTTTAGCATCCTTAATTCAATTAAACACCCACATTGAGAGGAATATATTTTTACATTATTTTTTTAAACTAACTTTTTATTCTATAGAGGAGATTGAAATGTTCAATGATATAATTAGACTAGGAGAATATTAGAAACAACCACTCTAGTTGATAAAACTATTTTTCAAAATGAACTCAAGCTTAATACAGTTTTCAGGGTTAAATAATTTGATGAAATTGATGAAAGTTATTTTGATCAGTTACTTAAATATAATAATACTATTTATTACTTACATTTATAGGTTTCCAATATAAAGAACATTGATATGAAAATATCACTAGAATACCACATGAACTAGAACTTAAATTGCTACCATGAAATTAAAAATATGGATTTTTAAAGGAAAATGTGAAACTACTAGTAATAATCTAAAAAAATTTGATCCTAGACAAGAACACTAACTACTGAAAATTATGAAAAAATTCTAGGTACATAGGATTCACATTATAGGACATATTAGGGATTAAACCAACCACATGAAGGCATAGGATTTTACTAGAAGATGAATCTAAACCAGTGAGACAACCCCAAAGAAGGATAAACTCAACCAATTTTGATGTAGTATAAAAAGAGGTAGAATTTTTTTATAATTTGGAATAATATAAAATATCTCAAAGTCCCAATGGATGAGTCCCATTTTTATTTTCCCTAAGTAAACTGGTTACACAATTGTGAAATATGAGAATAATTAATTAGTGCCCACAAGAATTAATAATAGCTAGAGAGTTTTAATAGATTAAAAGATATTGAACCATGTGACTAGAAAATACCACTTCCCTATACCGTTTGTGGACTAAATGTTATAGAGATTAGAAGGTTAGGGTTATTATTGTTTCCTTGATGGATTTTTGGGTATTTTCAAGTTCCAATGGCTCATGTGGACCAAGATTAGACCATTTTCACATATCCCTTTTGGTACATTTTCCAACCAAAGGATGCCTTTCAATTTTTTCAATGCCTCGAGTACCTTTCAGTGTTGTAAGGTATATATTTTCTTAAACTGAATGAGAAATTCCTAGAGGTATTCATTGAGAAATTTAGTGTCTACAGAACTTGATTTTAAATATATCTAGAGATTTTGGAAAATGTTTTAAATATATTTACTAAGAAAAAATTGGTTTTTAATTTTTTAAAATAATATTTCATGGTGGAAAAAAAGAAATGTTTTGAGCCATTTAATTATAAAGATGGAATTCTAGGGGATAAATCCAAAGTTTAAGTCATTTCCACAATACCTTACCCCACCACTATGAGACACATTAGATCACTTCTAGGAAATGTTATATTTTATATAAGGATTATTATTGACTTTAGACACTCTTATACAAATTCAAAGAATACTTGAAAAATGACCATATCTTCTATTCACCAAACTAGAGTTACCCCTTCAAAATTAATTATGATGCCTCCAAAAGAGTTATAGGGCATGTGCTTTATAAAAATATAGATAGGATTACACAATTGATATCATACACTTCAAAAACCCTAGATTCCCCCCAAATTTACTACAAAATAATAGATAATTAGTATTTTTCTATTTTAGAAGATTTAGAAAGGTTTATTTATTATCTTTTAGGGAGTATATTTTCTATTTATTACGATAATTTAGCATTGATATATTTAATAAAAAACTAATGAAAATCCCAGACTAGTGAAATGAAATTTGTCACTATAAGAGTTTGACATGGAGATCAAGGGTAAGAATATATGTGATAATATTGGTCCAAACCACATAATCGAGCTGAATCACACTCTATAAAAAAACCAATCCCAAAGACCAATTAGGATGATTCATTATTTGATAGGAAACTATAAATCCACATCTAAGTACCCTAGTATGATGACATAGTAATTTTTTTGGTCATAGAAAAGGTACCCTATTTATTTTCTAAACATAAAACTACTAAATTGAAATCTAAATCAAAATATTTTGTCTAGAAAGATCCTTATTTATGGAAAATTTGAAATGAACAATTCATTATAAGGTGCATAAATGAAGATAAATTATATCAATGATTTATTTTTTGTACACATTCATGTAGATTCCATTTAGAACCCAAAGAACAGTTAGAAATTTTTCATAAGTTGGATTGGTTTAAAAATTAATTTTTAAAAAATCACATGTTTTTTTGTTAAAAAGTCCCAGAATCTAGTTTAATTTTTGAATTTTCTAAATATGTGAGATTACTTAAAAATATTTTATTTTACATGAGATATTAAATATGTATGGAATTGAATTTAGGGGAAATTTTCAAATTTCATTTTTATTTTCCTTCATTCTGTTAGTAGTAGTATTTGTTTCTAAGTAGATTGAATAAGAATATACTAAAATTGAGGATTCAAAAACTATGATTGAGTTTCTAAAAGTAAATATTTTTTATATTATTTGAATATGTCAACATATAATATTTGATTAATGAACCCAACTCTTTAATAAGAATATGCAATTCTGTATGAATAAATATGGATTTCACCACAAAACTACTACTTCTTACCAGCCAAAGAAAAATAAACAAACTAATGTTTCCAATAGAGAAGTAAAGATAATTTTGGAGAAATATGTATATCCTAACCAAAAGACAAAAGTAGAAAATTAAAACATGCACCTTTGGAATATAGAACCACCTACAAAACCCCATTAGGTATTCCACCCTACAAAATGTTTTTGGAATACATTTCCATTTTCTTATTGAGTTGAAACACAAGTCCTCTTGGGATGTTAAAAGAGTGAACCTAGATTTTGAAAAGGCTAGAGAACAGATGAATCTATAGATGATAGAGCTTTAAGAGTTGATAATAGAACCAAATGAAAACTCAATACTATATAAAGATAAAACTAAATCTTCTCATGAAAAATGGATCTAGAAAAGAGAATTCCAAGTCATATTAGGTTGATTACATCTACCACCACAAAACAGAATACAAGGGAGATTCATTCTAAGTAGACTAGGACATACATACAAAATAATAAATTTTCTTTTGGTATAGTTGATATGGAAGGAAAATGTATACAGAAGTCATTCAAGGGGGATGTCTAACAATAAAAGAAGTACAATGAGTATTTTTTTAAAGAACCCATGGAGGAGTCTAAAATCCTCCATATTTCTCTTAAATAGAGAACTTTTGGGCTGTATATTTCCATCATATTGTTGGTATGGATGCTTCCCTACTAAAAATTGGATTATTTGCGATGGGGAATTTTCAATGGGGACCCATCACAAATGTCTTGGTGCAGAAAAGGGAATCACAAATAGAAATATTTTTGATGACCCATCACAAAAAAAACTATTTGTGATGGGAAGTTGTCCCATCGCAAATTGATTCCCTAAGTTTTTAAAAAAATCATATTGTGACAGCCTCTTTATAAATATTATTTGCGACGGGGTGTTGGCTCAATGAAAATAGTATTCCTGAGTTCTTCTAAAAACCTTCTTACGATGGGCCCGTCGCAAATAACATAAAACAAATTTGAATAAAATAATATTAGAAAATAGTAATATTATTATTATTATTATTAAGAATAATAATAATAAAATAATATTAATATTAGTGAAAGAATAATATTAATATCAGGAAAATAATAAAAAATTATAAAATTATAAAAAATTATAAAATAATAAAAACCTCAATGCTCGCAAAAAATAAAATAATAATAATAATAAAATTAATAAAAAAATAAAAAATGAAAAATGAAAGAAATAAAAAAATAAATAGATAAAGTAATAAAATGATAAAAAATTAAATAACTAATAAAATAATAAAAAATATAATATTCGTAATAATATAAAAAATGCACTATATATAAATATAAATAGTTATTATAAAAAAATTACATTCAAATGTTTTATCATAAACAATAATTACATCACTGAGGGGGGAGGTCTTTTGGAGGAGTTGGGGGAGTTAGAGGAGCTAGAGGAGATGGTGGAGAGAACTTCATCCCTAAACCTTGATTCAGACATCAGATGAACTCCAGTGTCTTCTCATACTACTGTTGCTGCCACCGATGCATCTCCTCCTCCTACTGTTATTGTTGTCAACGAAACTCTTCCTTCTCCCTATGCATACTCTCTATAGCTCACCCTAAGCTCACAACTGCTCTTGATACTGTGCAGTAGATGATTATGACTCTTTACGAGTTCCTCTTGAGCTGCATGTATACATCACTATAGTGCCATAATAACTCTTAAACATCAATCGAGAGTCGATACCAGAAACATAGTTTTTCTCACAAAGGCATACATGGACTCTTTTATTTTGAGAAAAATGAGCGTGGAGGCTCTAAAATTGAGAAAGTTAAAACATTACACAAGTAAGAATAAAGGAATTTTACATTTTTACCTAGTAAGAAGAGGATCCATGTCATTAGGAATAGTGTTGCTGTATATGCTCCCTTCTTCCAACACCCCTTTGTTTGCAAGTCCATCTGCAATGTGATTTTCCTCCCAGAAGGTGTGTGTGATAAAGTAGTTCATAGAGGAGATATTGTGAATACAATTTATCCACTTACCTTCCATTTTCCATGATATTATTGTTTGACCCATCCTAATTTCATGAACCACCGTGGTCGAGTGTCATTCATACTGGGACTCTTGTATCTATTCTACCTCATCAAATCTGGTTGAACTAGTCTAATCATCGGTCTCATCCTAACTCTTATTTTTCATTTGAGACATCGCAGCCTCATATGACTCCATTAATTTCAAATTAAAATTAAAATAGTTAGAATCTTATTTGTAGTTAATTTTAAAACTCAAAAAGAAATTATACCTACCACAATCTGATGCTGGAGATCAGCTATAATCTTTCCAGTGATAGAATCATTATATTTCCTCCTATAAACATCAAACTCTATAGTATTGGGATGTTTGAATTCCTATATGAATATAAAATAAATAGTTTATTTTTAAAGTTATATAAATTAATTTTAAAAAGGTACTTACCATATATTCCCAATTCATACTAAATGTACGACTACCAGCTCGATGTGCCAACTCTTGTCTCTCCCGATTTTATCAACCTACTAATGATATCCTCTAAAAAAACCCATCTAGCATGAACATAATCCATCCCAAAGTTGAGATGAAATGTAATCAGGTCAATGGGAACAATAGGACTGACCCAACTCTATTACTCTTTCTTTTTTCATTGATGTCATCCTCAAATTGTGCAAAAATTAATGGTAACCCTCACACATACAACCCTTCCATGCCTTCCAGATAGAGTCACACATACTCTCATAGATAAGATATCAAAAACACAAAAAATAATCAAAAATATGAATTTACTAATTAAATAAATTTCAAAATAAATAATTTTTATCTACATACCAGCTAATGATTGAACATTTGATGTTGAAAATCTATGGGAATATGATCCCATGTAGCCCATTCCTTAGATTTTTTTTTCACAATATAGTTATCCCCTTTATAATATCTATATGCATAAAACTATGATAAAAAATCAAATAATTAGTAAATAAATAAATTAATGATAATTATTGAAAAATAACTAAAATAGATAAGTAAACATACCTCTTCATGTGTGGATTGAAGACAAGATGTGGACATCGCTCAGGGATAGTTTCAAGAATTATCAATCACGCTAGACTGCACCTCCTCTGAGTCCTCCCTAAACTGCCAGCAGTTTGAGGGTCAGATGATCCAACGTCCTGCTCATTATTAGGTAGATCAGCCTATTACAACTAACAAAACAGATCTTATTCCATCTAAAACATGTAATTATTTTTGTTGGAAAATATTTGAAAACAACTATTATATAGAGATATATATTTTATATGATATTAACCAGCATTTACCTGTTTCAATATTTATTGGAGTCCTTATATTCATATCTGAATGTTTCAATATCTTCATATTCCTCCCCCGCACCATCAATTTCTATATGAGTTTAAGTTTCATCATCTCTTTTCATTTAAAATTTATTTGTAACAACATTAACATCATCATAATCATCAAACCTTAACAGTGGGGTCTCATCATCGATATTCATGTCTCTTTATGAAAAAGATGGATTTGGTGTAGTCTATTGAAAAATTTTAATTCCTTTAACTTTAGTGGAACCATATTCACTTTGAGTAAACTTATTTTTCCAAGAGTTCATTTTTATTACTCTATACCAATCACCCAACTCTCTTAATGTAGCATAATATTTTGCATAATAAATTTTATGTGCCTAATGAGCAAATAAAAATGGTTTATTTACTATAAGAAGAATTTTATATTTAATATCAATGATTTTATGGCTTAGATGAACACTCAAGCCTCTCTATGTATCCATCCACTGGCATTTAAACATCATTATGTTTTTTTATCCCAGATAACACAGTTTACTAATTTCTTCCAACATGTCATAAAATTAAAACTCGATTTCTCAATGATGAGATACTCTGAAGAAAAAAACACTATTCATTGTTTCTTTATTCCCCATATGCATGTGTATGGAAACAAAAACCAATCACCACATATGCATTACATGATTTCACCATTTTGGATGGTGGGTTACTCAATACACATAATCGATTATCAATTTTATTATAATTTTGAGAAACCTTATGTTTTTAAAAAAAATTATAAATATACTAAGTAATAAATTGATTTTCAATGTTAAACTATTCATAATTTATTTTATTAGTTTTTAAAACTAGTGGGAAAAATTATTTTTCCAACATTCTTCAAGAGCGAATCCTTTAATTTGTGAATGTTGTTTCTTGATATGATTATCAAATAAAAAATAAATAAAATAATATTAATTTACTATAAAAAAATATTATAGAATAATTTATAGGAGCACTCATAATAAAAAATGTGTCATTTCTTCATATTTGAGCAGAACATATGTATGTGTTCTTTGATGTTAATCATTTAAAATCCATCGTTCATGAACTCCACTGAATCCAAGTTTAAGATGATTCAAAATTGATAATTTATTGCTCATTTAATCTTCAAAATTTCCCTCATTACAGCCCAGGATGTTGTGTTTTGAAGGATATTCATATTCAAAATAACGAGAGTAGAAAAAAGAAATTTATTTCTGAAAATAAAATTCTTCAATTGACCCTTCAATCGATGATTTGTTATGTACTTTTTTCTTAAATTTTTTTATGCATCTATCCAATAGGTACATCCATCATAACTATACCAAAAATCCATATTTTTCTTTATATAAAAAATGTAATATCAAATTTTCTAATTAGTCAAAGAAAGTTGGTGGGAAGATTTTTTCTAGTTTTCAAAAAATTAAAATAACATCTTTTTATAGTCTTCTTAGTACATCATAGTCTATTATAACCACACAAATGTCTTGAAAATATATGATATGTTTGTTATTCCTTCACAAATCATAGAATTAAACAAAAATATTAATCCAATCGGCCAAATTCTTTCCATTATAACATGACAATCATGACTTTTTAATCCAATAATATGACCATTTATAATACATCTACCCAAATTGGAAGCATAACCATTTTGTGTCTCAAATATGTAATCCACTAATAAAATAATAATTGATTTTATTTGGAAAATGTATAATATTCTTTTGGCTTCATTAACTTCTGTGATATGAAATTTTCAAACAATTCAAGTAATGGTCACCTAAAAATTTGGGCAAGATCTAATTATGCCTTTACATTATGTTTGTTCTTACCTGGTGTAATAAAAATTGCATGAAATAAATTATCAAAATAGTTATTCTCAATATTCATGACATGCAATATTTGTTGGACCAAAAAATCTAACCAATATGGAATATCCCAAAAAATGCTCCATTTAATCCAATTCTGTTCTTTCCCAAATCCATCAATTTTATGTTGGTTTATTTTTAGTCTAAATATAATGGGAGTAAATGAAGAGAAAATTGATTTTAACTTTTGAAGGTCCATCACTTTCAATCTTTCCTTTTTTGAAATGAGATTTTTCCTCTAAAAAGGATGAACGGTTGGAAGGAATCTATGATGACAGTCAAAAAACATGTTTTTCCCATTAACTAGCACAAATGATTTGTTGTCTCTCATATATTATGGACATGATTTTGGACCATGTGTACTCTAGCCATATAACATTCCATATGATATGAAGTCTTTAATTGTCCACATCAATGCAACTTTTAGTGAATTTTTTTTTCATAGTAACATCATATGTACTACCACCATTACTCTATAATGAATTTAACTCATCAATCGATGGTTTGAAATAAAAATAAATATTATTATTTAGATGTACTTCAATTAATAATATCAAAAAGATTTATGTATCATTAATCAATATCTAAGGAGGTAAATTGTATGGAGTTATAAAAATAGGACAACATGAATACTGACTATAGTAAGAACCAAATAGATAGAAAATGTCAATAGAAAGACCCAATCACAAGTTTTAGGCATCTGAAGAAAAAGACAAATGCACTTTGTCAAAATGATTCTATGAATCACCATCATATGGATGATTTAAGCTTTTACCAGTTGAAATATTTTTTTTAGTCATCAATTTTGCTGTGTTTTGATACATAAATAAATGCTGCAATCTTGGTGTAGACGAGAAATATCTCAACTATTTTATATTAATCAATCCAGATTTCCCTAGTTGAGCCTCTTATACCTCATTTTTCTACATGTGGTACAACTATACAACAACTCATTTTCTCCATAATATAATATGTAATCATATGAATATACATCAATCTTATGATACCAAGACCCAGATTACAAACCATCATCTTTCCCTCATAGAAATTTATAAGTAAAACATTTCCTTCAGGTAACATTGTTTTAACCAAAAAAATATCTGGTCAAAATAGCAATTTGACATTCCACTAACTGAGTTAATAGCTATACATTTTACAACCACTTTAAATTAGTTTATCTTGTAACCAAGATATAAGTATTCCTTAGAGGACCTCAACAATTCATAAAATTGAGATGGTTACAACTTATGAGTTAAATCAATATCATCATAACATTTAGTTTGTTAAAAATATGGACCCGCCACATCATATACTGCATTTTGAAATAATGATACTCTCTGATACTGTATTCACCATGTTGATACCAAAAAAACCAAATTATGTTTGAAAAAAAAAATTCAATAGATGCCTCCCAACATTATAAAATGTGTCAAACTTCCATAGAACACATTTTTTACATGGAAATTTAATTGTCCAAACTTAAAAAATTCTAATTTTAATGATATGAATGATAAGAAAATTTCAACACCCTTAATATATACATAATTTAAACCAAAACCATTTGGATTACTGTATAGATTTATCCAAGCCCGATCATCTAATAATGTCTGTTGTCGAATCCCTTATTCTATATTTCACTAAAAAATATAAAATAATTATTTTTTGGAATAATTTGATACAAGAAAAACACAATTCAAAAAAGAAAAAGAAAAAAATTGTTAATTATTACTAAGTATTCCTAATTAGTTCTATTTATTAGTAATTACTGCTAATTATTACTAATTACTGCAAATCATTGCTACTTATTCATATTTACTACTATATTACTAATTATTAAAAATTATTACTAATTATTACTAATTGTTACTAATTATTACTAATTATTTCAATTTATTACAAATCATTTACAATTATTTATAATTATTATTATTTATTACAAATTTTTATTAAGTATTCTTATTTATTTCTATTTATTACAAATTATTAATAATAATTATTACTTATTCCTATTTATTCCTATTTATTACAAACTATTATCAATTATTCCTAATTTTTACTATTTATTCTTATTTATTACTTATTAATACTATTAATTAATAATTGTTAATAATTATTACTAATTATTACTAATTATTACTAATTATCCCTATTTATTACAAATTATTCCTATTTATTGCAAATTATTCATATTAATTACAAATTATTCATATTTATTACAAATTATTACTATTTAATATTATTTTTTAGTATTTATTAATAGTTATAACCACTAATTACTAATTATTATCATTTAATAGTAATTATTACCATTTATTAGTAATTATTACAATTTATTAGTAATTTTTACCATTTATTACTAGTTATTATTAATTATTATTAATTATTACTAATTATTATTATTTATTTCTATTTATTACTATTTAGTATTAAGTAATACTAATTATTACTAATTATTAGTAATTTTAACTTATTATTACAAATTTTTAGTAATTATTCCTATTTATTACAAATTTTTAGTTATTATTCCAAATTATTCCTTTTTATTACAAATTATTTTTAATTATTCCTATGTATTCAAATTTATTATAAATTACTATTTATTATTCCTATTTATTTCTATTTAATATAATTTATTATCAATTATTCATAATTATTACTATTTGTTTCTATTTATTACTAATTATGACTATTTATTACTAATTATTACTATTTATTACCAATTACTACTATTTATTACTAATTATTACTAATTTTTACTAATTTTTACTAATTATTACTAATTACTATTTATTACTAATTATTACTAATTATTACTATTTATTACTATTTATTACTAATTACTACTATTTATTACTAATCAGTACTATTTATTACTAATTATTACTAATTATACCTATTTATTACAAATTATTCTTATTTACTACAAATTATTACAAATTATTACTATTTATTACCATTTATTAATAGTTATTACCATTATTACTATTTATTACCAATTATTCCTAATTATTACTAATAAGTACCAATTATTACTAATTAGTACTAATTATTACTAATTATTACTAATTATGACTGATTATTTCTATTTACTACTATATATTTCTATTTATGACCATTTATTTATATTTATGACTAATTATTAGTAATTATCACAAATCATGAGTAATTATCACTAATTTTGAGCAATTATCACTAATTATGACAATTTATTCCTAATTACCACTAATTATTACTAATTGTCACTAATTAATACTAATTATCACTAATTATTTCTAATTATCACTAATTATTTCTAATTATCAGTAATTATTCGTAATTATCACTATTTATTCCTATTTATCAATATTTATTCCTAATTATAAATATTTATTACTATTTATTCCCATTTTTCTTAGTTATTACTATTTATTCCAATTTATTATAATTTATTTCTAATTATTACTAATTATAGAAATAAATAGAAATAAATAGGAAGACACCATGCCTACTCCACCTTCTATTTGTGATGGATGGCATAATTTCAAGCCAATTGGTGTCATCTCTTTTACCCGACAATTCAACTCCTTGCACCTTTCTCTGACAGAAATCCCTATGAAAAATCGGCTCTGACGTACAGATATCCATTTTCATATGCACGGGAATGGAGAGAAGGGAGGACTCACTACACTGCTCTCTAGTCACGTACATACAAAAATGAATATATGTACGCCCGAAAAGATTTTTTATAGTGATTTCAGTAAGAGAATGTTGTAATAAGATGAGTTTTCAGGCAAACGAGCAGTCACTAATCCGCTGGAAATTGTATCACCTATCACAAATAAAAAGTGACTATTTATTACTAATTATAACTAATTATTCCTATTTATTAAAAATTATTCCTATTTATTAAAATTTATTCCTATTTATTTCTATTTATTAATATTTATTACTATTTGTTACTATTTGTTACTATTTGTTACTAATTATTACAAATTATTACTATTTATTCCTAATTATTACTAATTATTACTAATTATTACTAATTATTGCTCATTATTACTAATTATTACTAATTATTCCTAATTATTCTTATTTATTCCTAATTATTCCTATTTTTTCCTATTTTTTCCCATTTATCATTATTTATTACTATTTATTCCTATTTATTCATATTTATTCTTATTTATCACTATTTAATAATATTTATTACTATTTATTCCTTTTTTATTCCTATTTATTACAAATTATTAATAAATATTATTAATTATTCCTAATTATTATTAATTATTACAAAATTATTCCTATTTATTACTAATTGTTACTATTTATTCTTATTTATTATTAGTTATTTCTAATTATACCTATTTATTACAAATTATTCATATTTATTACAAATTATTTCTATTTATTGCTAATTATTAATAATTATTCCTATTTATGAGTAATCTTTCCCCTTTATTACTAATTAATCCTCATTATTATTATTTTTAATTATTCCAAATTATTATTAATTATTTCAATTTATTTCAATTTATTCTTATTTATAACACATTATTATTAATTATTTCTAATTATTACTTTGTATTCCTAACTATTCCTATTTATTCAATTTTTTAGTATTTATTCCTATTTATTACTATTTATACATATAAATAATACTATTTATTCTTATTTATTTATATTTATTACTATTTATTCTTAATTATTCATATTTATTACTAATTGCTTCTATTTATAATTTTTATTGCTAATTACCACAAATTATTACTAATTAGCGCAAATTATTACAATTTATTATGATTTTTTAGATTGATTAGAATTTTTATGTTTGAGATAAGAGGATGATAGTTCTTCCGACTTCTCTCTTACAGCGATGACCTAAACCTAATGTTGTCGGACTCTGCTCCCCCTCCCGATCATAGGGGGGAGTCTCGCGACCTCCTCCACATGGGAAGGGTTGGTCTTCCTCACTGCTTTAAGATCTTATTTCTCTTCCGCCCTTCCCAAGGATCCCGTTTTCCTTGAAAGTCCCAGATCTATCCTACGAGGTGCCCCAGCTTTCTATGTTTCCGGTAGTGCTCAATAGTGCCACCGATCTCTGCAAACTCACTATGGTGTCTCGGTTTCATCTTCATCGCCCTTCGGTTGAAGAGTTTGATCGGTTAGTCTCTGAATCGTGGGAGCTATAGGATCGTATAGTTATTGGATTGCGTGACAAGAGGCACATCATGATCTGGTTTGGGTCGGAGGTGGATTTGATCACCACTTGGTCCAGGGCCCCTCGAATGTGCAATGGATCTACCTTTAATCCGTTTTGATGGAGCTTCGAAATTCATATGCGCCGTGATCCTTCGACAATCACGACATGGGTAAGTCTCCCTCGTCTACCTCTTTCCTTTCAAAATCCCTCAATTCTGTGTGCACTTGAGAACATGAGAGGGTGTTATCTCTATTTTAATAGTCAAACTAAGGTCGTATGTCACCCAATCTATCCACGAGTCTGTGTCAAAGTTGATGTTGCAAGGTCACCGGTCCACTACGTCTGGATCACGGATGGGAGGGAATTCTGTTGGAAGAAGGAGGTCATTTTTTACTCTTGGATGGGCTACTGTATGGCTTATGGTCACTTTGGTCATCTGGAATCGGTTTGTCGCAACAAAAGGTTGAGTGGAATCTCATAGGTGGTGGAGAGGATCCACGATGGCTGTGATGCATCTGGGCCGGCTAAGGCATTGATGAAGGATAATACCAAGGTTACCATGATAGGGTGAGGGAGTGAAAATGGGGGCAAGGGCGGCCTTGCAGAGACTACTGTGTGTGTTGACCTTGTAGGATCTTCTGAGCAGGGCTTCTAAGTGGGAGCTTCTCACCTTGGGGGGTGCAATGGTTGGGAGAAAACTACTCCAATTGTGGAGGAAGAGGCGAGGTAGGTTGAACTTACAGAAGTCCTTATGCATGCTTATGTAATGAAGAATGTATGAGTGTCACTTGATCCGACAGTGAGGCAAGTTTTTGATAGATTGAAGTTTGATCTTGCTGTTGGGAATCAACCCTTATTGGAAGCTACTGTTGGTACTTGTTATCCGAAGTCGGTTCCTACTCTTGTGAAGCCTTTGGATAATGTGGCTTGTGGAGATGGAGAAATGACCATGGATACTAATAAATCAACTGGAGAGTTTTAGGTCAATGTTATGACTTGCAACTAGTTTTAAGGTTTGGAGAATGAGGAGGTACCTCGTGTGATAGAGGGCCCTCAAGTGATTGAAGATGTCAGTTTGCAGATTGCTTCCATCAATCAAGAAGGGGTTATAGAGGATGCATTGGGGAAGAATCCACATAATGGTCATGGCACCACGATGCAATCTCAATGTCTTAGCCCAATGGACCGTAAAAAGAACTCCCACCTGGTGGGAGGAGGGACTTTGTCTCCTTCATAGGGTGTTTTAGTGAGGAAGGATGATGGATGCAAAAAACATGCCTCTGTGAATATCACTGTAAAATGGGGAAACATATCTAATAGTGATAAAGAAAATGATGGTCGTACTGTCTGGCCTTCTTATTGAGATTTCGTTCAAGATAGAAGGAATATGATGTTTGAATGTGAAGGATTTATGACTGCTCCACCAAAGAGAATTCCTCAAAAAGACTATTCTTACTTGTTGAAGCTGGTTTCCACCAAGTCCTCTTCTAATTGGGAAATAGGGGTTGTCCCAGACTCCAATAAGAGTCATGTTTGTAAGAAATACTATAAGGAGTAGCTCTCATTCGAGCAATTGAAGCTTAGGAAGAAGTATGTCAGTCTTTTGAAGACATATGAAACTAATTCAGATTGGCAATCAGTTACTGTGAAGGAATCCCCTTATTCTGGACGTTGTGAGGGGTATGATTATTATTATTGGTAATTTCTTCTATTTGGTTGGATTTGTCGCATGGATGTGGGAAAGCTATATGGCCACATCCTTTTTACGATTTATTGTTCGTTTTCATTGTATTTAATAAATAGTCAAAGTTTTTTTCCTCTGACTACAATTTCTTGGTTATTAGTATTTTTTACAAATGAAACAACATATTTGTAAAAATAAATAATGAAAAATAAAACTATCAAATTTGAATTTAATTTAATTGTCACTAATTAACAACAATTATAACTGAAATAAAATTAAATAAATTAACTAAAAGATAAAAGCAATGGATAAATACCTTAAAACAAAATCTTTTTTATGATGAAAGGATTCTAAATTGATTTGATATAAACTTTTAAACTTTGAAAAAAATTCAGAGAGAAATATAAGAGTTTAGAGACAGAGAGGAATTGAGAAAGGTGTGAAATAAAAAAACGGATGAAGTTATACATAGGTTAGATTATTTGAGATGAGATTTCCACCCCAAATACTCTCCCCACTATTAATTAGGGATGGTGATTAAAAAGATATTTGCACTAGGTCCCATAAAAAATATCTACCTACCGACACCGTATTTGCGACGGGACCCATCCCAAATACCCACCTCCCAGAATAGTATTTACTACATGATTTATCTCTCATAGAAAATCCTATAAATTATTGAAGGGTATTTGTGATGGTTGTAAAAACCCATTGTAAATACCCTTCCTGTGGTTTGGTGCGTAGTGAACACCAAACCTTTTTGTGATGGGAGACCTATTACCATCACAAATAACTAGTTATTTGCGATGGGACTTGAGTCTCACCATAAATAGTCCCTCATTATGGACTATTTGTGATGATACCCATTCCCATTGCAAATAACCTGTCACAATTACTTATTTTTCCAATAGTGATTTATTTTGAACTAGTTTTATTGAAAAAATAAATATTGGAATTCAATTGGAATTATTTATGTACTATCTGTGTGTGTGGGGAGGATAAATTAGTTTTAGGATGTAAATAATTTTTTTTCAATTAAAAAAATAAAGAAAAGAAGATATAGTAATGTTAAACATTAATGCGTCCTACCTAATTAAAGTACCATGCTAGATCCAAGGATTCCAATGATTCTAAATTACTAGATGTGAATGAATTATAATTGAACACAACCTTTTTCAAAAAGAAATTCCATTTTAAGACTATCTAAATAGAGTAGAAAATGAAAATATCTTTGTAGTATAAGAATTATAACATGTGGTCCTTGGAATTTTGACCTCAATGTTGGGTGACCTAACATTAGTAATTAAATAAAATCTTAAGAATCCACCCTAAAATAAATTAATATAATTAAATTCACCAAGAATAAAGTGTAAATTGGGATCCCATAATAAAACTATGTGACAATGATATAGGGTGTGTGAGTTTCCCTATGAAAAAAAATTAAATAAGGTCTTTTTTATAGTGCCTTCCACTTACTTGGCTAGGAAATATTAAAATAAAAAAATGAACAGAGTGACCATATGTTAAAAATTAATTCATTTAGGTGGGGGGAATTTTTAATTTAGGAAGGGAGAAATTGACATATAATATTTTCATTTATGAATTATCAATGAAGTATGAAAATGAAATTTGGCTTAAGAAGATTAAAAAAAGGAATAAATGGAAATTCCACTTGTTAAAATTTTAGTTGCACTAAAATCTAGAAAATTTGACATTAGAACTAAAATTTTAATGTGAATAAAAGTAAAATAATGTGTGAATGTCACATAGGAGGCATAATCATTTACTAGAGTAATTAAATGATGTCATTCATTTCTTGATGTGTATATAAATTTATGAAGAACAATCATAATTTTTTAGAATTCAATGATTAAATTTATGAGAAGTGAAATAGTCCAAGTGTGGGGGGAAGATGTGAACATAGTTTTTTGAAAATTTTAATTTATTTTCAGTGATAATTACCCTCATTTATAATATAAATATTTTATAATTAACACATTATTTATATTTTTTAAATGATAGCCTTCATGGGAAATATAATAAAGTGAGTATTTTACATATTTTAATCACCTTTGAAAGTAAATTGAGAAGCCCTACAATGATTTCAATTAATTTAGTTTTTTATTTTTATCTATGAATTGTAAATATTCAATTATGAATTAAATTGTCAAATGGATTTATTTATGAGCATTAAATTTTGAACAATTTTTTAATTAACTAAAATCCATAAACTGAATTTGAAATTTAAATTATGTGATTTTGTTCGTGAAATTATATTTTTAGAGTGCCAATATTTAATGATGAAATTTTTATGATTTAATTGATTGATTGAATGAATTTTAAATTATTTTTTAATGGGTAAAGTATTTATTTTTTTAAAATTTAATCCTACACTAAGAAAAAAAAATTGTGATGTGCAGACCATTAAAATTTTGGTAAAGGTATGGATCGACCATGAATTCTCTTCTTATGGTCTATCTAACCCCTAAAAAATGACAAATGGATGGATATTCCATACTATAAAATCCAAATAGCACAACCATGACAATGACTACAAATGAGAATTTAGGAAAATTCTAGAAGCGACCAACTTATTGTGGAGTGACCACATGAAGTGATTGTGAGTCACCACATAAAAAGTTTTGGAAAACTGGTGGATTGAATGTTCCTATTAAGAGTGCCTATGAGAGTGATATTAATAAAGTCATTCATCATCCTCATGAAAAAAATAGATCAACCACAACCACAAGAATGAAAAATTAATAGATCATCTGCATAGAAAAAAGAAGCAACCATGCCTTGTATGTGGAATCAAATGTAAGAAAATGGATGAATTTGGAAAATTAACTGAGTTGGAACACATAAAAAAATAGTCCACAATTATTCTCATGGTCGATCAATCTGATCGACCATGACACCCTCTTTCACCAATAGAGATCTAAAATCAACACTTATGAGGGTGATGAAACCGAACCACTCACTGACACCAACTTTTTCTCTACTAAATCTCACTAAACCATCATGTTATATTGGGGATAAGGATCTTCACCCAAATATATAAGAAAAATCCAAATTTAACTTCACTTAAAGATGGTTCCAAGGTGATGACATGATGTCACACCACCGACCACCACTATAAAACCCAACACCACTGAAGGATGTCATCACAACCAACTTAAACTAGATCCGGATAAATATTTATTGTAAATCTCAATGAACCATATTATTACACTGAGGAGGCTTTACTTTACAGTAATGACCTAGATGAACCACTATAGAATCTTGGATTTCCACTAAAGACCTATTTGTGTTATTGTAGAGGATATCATGCCTAAACTCAACATGATTATTGTAAAAGCCCCCATGATGAAGCTTGGAATGACACTAATGAATTATAAACATAATTAGGAATGTAAAACCTCACGAAAAGGATAAAAATTTTATAAACCCAATGATAAATAGGGAAATAATTTGAGTTATAGACTCCCATGATAAAAAAATACAATATAGAAAAACAGAGCCTGTAGAAATGGATGATGACATAAAAATAAAAACCAGATTCAGACCTATATTTCATACCTGTGAGTTCCTAGGATCAATTAGGCCTATATATGATATTCTGGGATCCGAATTTTAGTAATTTTCTAGACCATTATGATTCCTATTTTCACTATAATCCCTAGACCAACATAGATATCATATCTTTTCCCCAATAAAATGAGGGTGACATCCAGTAAAGTCATGAAGTAGAAAAAAATTTATCATAAGTCCCTCATGAATATTTATAGATATTGATTGTAGGGGAATAATTTTTTAACACAAAAGATTCAAGTATACTAATTTAAAAAGTCACCAATGTAAAACCATGTACATGGGGACCATATGAAGAAACAGAAGTGGGATCGAAATTTGAGGAAAAAAAAGGACATGCTAGGAACATGGAACTATCATAGTAATCACATGGGCATGAATGAAGTATTAAAAAATAGAGATAATATCTCTATAAAAAAGAAACTATTAACTGAATTAAAAATGGGCTCTCGCTGCTCTATGATCAAAAAATGGACCTAATACAAAAAAATTCTTTTTTTTCTCTCTCATTTTATTTTCATAAAAAATCTTGTGATGGAACACTAAGACAGTAGTGGATTAGATAAGAAGACTACCTCTATACCCTATTAATAAATTATACATTTTAACTATTTTATCTCTTGTGTAAATATATGGATCTATTCAAATAGCTTGAGTAATAGAATATTTATTATTTATTTCATTTGGAATTAATGTTATTTTCATGACTAGATGACACATAGAGTTCACTTAAGTCTTCTCCATTTCTTGTGATCATGAGAAATGATTTGAATTAATGTTAATCATTGATATATGATTACGATTCTAATGAATATTGGATGTTTAAGTGATTATTTCATCCATCCCATTAAACATAAAATTCCCAAAGAGATAAATTGAGTGAAATATCACTTGATTATAGAGAAAACAATAGTGTAAAATTGGAATAATCATTTAATAGGGAAGGTTATATGATATATGAGTTTAGGATACTTCTTAAAAATTTATTTTAAAGATAATAATGTTTATTATTTCATCACTATTTCAACAAATTTTACCCACAAAACAAAAGTAAAACACACCCAAAACATTATCCTCTCCAGAGACAAATCCGAGTCCCCCTAATACAAAAGTTTCCTTGGGTTTAATTTTTTTATACTCCCCATGAAAGGTGTGAATCACTAAACTTATATTTATTACCTTGAAATTTTCTTTACATTAATTTATCCAAAGGAAATTAGATCTCTTACAAGTTAACTTAGTGAGTGAATTAGATAGCTGTGATAAATTATCCTCTAAGTATCGCTGACATCTAGACAAACCATGAAAAATATGGATCTCAGTCATAGTGGTTGTTTTGGGAAAACATTCAATAACTTACCTCTTTGATGGATCCACCAATATACACTCGATTGAGATTATATGATCCAAAATTGAAATATTTTATCTCTAAAATTCACACTTTGTAAGTTCTTCATATATATTATCCTTCCTTAGGGTATTTAGTACAATCCTTATGTTCTCTTCGTGATCTTCCTTTATATTAAAATATATAGGAATATTATTTATAAAGACTACCACAAACCGATCAATGCAATCTCTAAATACTATATTCATTAAATCCATGTAGATTTCAAGGATATTAGTAGACCAAATGGAATCACTATAAATTCAGAGTGTCTATAACTTTTACAGAAGGCTTCCATGGGTATATCCTCCTTCCTAACCCTCAATTGATGATATATAGAATGAAAGTACATCATAGAAAGATATTGATCGGCACACAATTGATCAATAAAGTCATCAATATGGGTTATATGATGCTTGTTCTTAATAGTGATCTTATTAAGTTATCGATAATCAGTATAGAGTCACACTAACCCATCTTTATTATAAAGAAAATGAATAGGTTTATCCCATTGTGATTTACTAGGATGAATGAATCACATATAAATATTCTCATGGAGTTACTTCTTTACTTCCTATTACTCAATTTTGGATATTCTATATGGATGCATTAAAATAGGTGTAGCACCAAGTATGAGTCCTATTGAAAAGTCAACTTCAAAATTCAATGGAATATGATGTAACTATTATATAAATACATCAAAAAATACCCAAACAATAGGAATATCTTTAAAGTTGAGTTTCTCTCTAACCATATGAGATAAAAACTCCTTTTTAATAAGAATCAAGACCCATATTTTGGATATGACTTCCATTATAAGTTCATATTTATAATTGCACTGATAGATGATCATAGGTTGGTTTAGAATAACAAATGTGACTTCACTTTATCAAAACTTGATGTGAGATTTAGGTAAATAAATCCAATATGTTTCTAATATTAAATAAAATTAAACAAGAGGGATAATAACAATAATTTTAGGAAGCACATTCCCACAAACTTTAACCAAATAAGAACCATAGACTTGATATGCCATCATCGTACCATTAGGGGTTTTTACTATAAACCAACATCTAATCATTGAGGTGGTATTATGATACCCTTAGAAAAATATTTAGATATAAAATAGTGGGTAGATCCAAAATCAAATAATAAATTAATATTTCTAGAGTGGATGGTAAGTGCACCTTTCATCACATGATTATCATATTCCACATTAGTAATAGTGATCACATGAAATTTCCATTTGTCTCTATACAAAAGAGGTTGGTTACATAAACCAACATCATTAATCATTTGTGTCAGATAAATGGTTACTATAATTCCCATACTCCTTATATTTGAAACACTAGAGTGTGGGTGGTGTATTTTGTGGTGATTTTTATCCAACATTGGCTAACTTCTACCCATAAATTTGGTATGCTATTTTACAATGACCTAAATTTATGCACATACATCATTCACTATTTACCTTATGAAAATTTTCTCCCTGTATCCTTCCACACTTTAAGCATAATGTAAGGCTCATATTCTTCCCTCTATAGTGTTTATTATTATAATTTCCTTTTAATTTAATATTTCTGAAGAGACCACTCTATGTATGGATTGTATTTACTATTAGATGATTTTCATTGATTGTAAATAGTTCCCATTGAGATAAGAATATATCTATGTGGTAAATATGAAGAAGTAGTTACAATGTTAATAGATCTTGGATGAAGTCTTCATGTATTAATATTCCTTTAAAAAGTGAATGTTTTGAAGACTTTGAGTTTCAAGGTGATGTTTAGAGAATTGTTATAGATTCATTTGATGCCATTGGATGTCATGGTTGAATAATTATCCAAAAAAATATGACTATGAAATGATGATTTTTATTTTACAAATACAATATGTTGTTTGGAGAACTTTTTATTCAATAATTATGAATAAATGAGGGAGTAAATGTGTTGCCAGTCATATTCAGGTTTGATAGGAAAGAAATATGTTATAGAAAAAAGGGAGTTTCAATACTTTCCCTGAAAAAATTGATGATGCTAATGATGATCAATTAATGGTTAAAAATCATGACAGATAAGGTTCATGATAAAATAAGATGACCGTAAGATAGATTGGTTGGTGTGGCTGAAAAATATTTTTATGGTGGTGTCATTTCCCAATGTTTGTCCAATTTTAGGGCCTCAAAATTAGGAGTTTGTTATTTTGGAGAAGAAATATTTTTTTCAAAGGAGTACATAGAGTGAAATATATAGATCATGAATAACAGTTCATATAATTCATAGGAGTTACGCAGAGTAGTAAAGAAAAATCGGAAAAGTTTGGATTCTATATAGCAGTTCTATTTGGACCGTGAAGCATGGTATGCAGACCACGTAGGAGAAATGGTTGTAAGGTGGATCATGATTCGCGGAGAGACTTGTAGTTCATTGGAGGTCAACAGTTCACAAAAAGACATGTTTATCACAAAATAGAGGCACTAATTTTGGACTCCAAGAATGAAGAAAGGCAGTACGTGGACTGTGTACGGAAATTGTTCGCTAAAAAAATGGTTCACTGGACAAGCGTGGTTCGTGGAAGAAGCATAATATGCAGTGAAGAATGTACCACATTGAAAATTGTAGTAAATTGGATTAGAAAAATTTGTGGATTTATTTTCATATATAAAGTACCCTAATACCTTAATTTGGGTTGAGTGAATTTTATTATAGAATATCTTTGCTATGGAAGAAATAGGGTAAATCTGAAAGAGTTCTCATTGAAATATTCTATAAAGGAAAGTAATTCACATTGAAAATATTCCTTGAAGAATGAAGTAGTATGAAGAAGAGGAGACTTATTTTGTAGAGCAAGGGGAGTTCACCAAATTAAGGTAGTTCACAAAGAAAAGGATTTGTTCAAAAAGAGTCCACATTTAACGGGGAATCATCTGTTTGAAATGTAGGAATGATATGCATAAGAAGAGGTAGTCTGTAGAAGAGTGGTTATATGCGAAAGCAGAAACAATATGTTGAAGTATAATAGGTCCACGTAAGAGGAGATGGTTCATGGAAGTAGGGACAATCCATGGAGCATCGACGGTACATGTGTCATTAGTAGTCCATTATCACGACCCGTCCTTGGGGCCCGTGCCGCGACTACCCTAAGCCCGCCTTCCATAGGCCAGGGGATGGCGACTAGCACCAAAGGCGTAAATCCCGATAACTGGGAAGGCATTGCCTTTATAAAAGTAAACAAAACACTATATAGTACAAGCGGAAGTAAAACACAAAGTACAAAGAGAAGTGCTGAAAGGTAAGTGGACCAGAATACAAACCCAAATGAAAGTACAACTACAACTGAACAAAGTACAACAGAAAAAGACAACAGCTGGAAGAAAGGAAGCAGCTCCTGGTCGTCCACCACGGATCCTACCTAAAGGGTAGGTACAGATAGCCTCCTCAACACTCTCACCCGTCAACCTCCTCCGAGTGTCGTCTTGTCATGTAGTACACCTCCGGGTACTGACTCATCGTGTAGTCCACCACCAGGTACCGTCTAGTCCTCGAACACTCGGCCTCTGTCAGCACTGCCCGTCGTCTGCAACCAACACAATTAGGTGCAGGAATAGCCCGTGCAGGAGTGAGTATAAAGATACTTAGTAGGGACCCCGAGACCCTCAAGGTCTCACTAAAACCAACAAGGATATTCACAAAGAAGATCTCAACAGATAACCTCTACTTAGGTATATGCCCATACATATACCTAAGTTATCAAGTAACCCATCTCAATCCTAAGGAAACACAAGGATTGTGAAATCAACGGATAACCACTACCCAGGTATATGCCCATACATATACCTAAGTTATCAAGTAACCCATCTCAATCATGAGGAAACACAAAGGTCATAGACTCAGCTCAAACCAGGATTTTCATTATCGAAACCGTAACTACTGAAGAGCTCCGTCTCTGGAGTGTACAGTGGTCCTGTCACGACTCCGAGGTACTGCTCACTAACCTAAGACTGCTGAGGTACTCCCCCTGTCGAGTACCGCGGGCCAGCCACCCAAACACAGTAGTGCTTCCTGCCGGGGTATGCCACCCAAACACAGTAGTGCACACCCCCTAGTAGCCTGGTGAGGTACTCTCTGGACGAGTACCGCGGGTCTGCACTGTCACACAGGTAGTGCTCCGTCTTCCATGGGTCTGCACCTCACAAAGTATTTCTCCGTCCACTGGGCTAGTCGACTCACTCCAAGTCGAGTCGGTCAAGCAGTCGTCAGGTCTCAGTCGGCTACACGGTCTCCGTACTCCGCACGCTCGTCTCTGGGAGGGTCCGCTCCACGAGCTTCAAGTCGATACTCCAAGTATCTCAAAGTACCACTAAGAAGTATCTCAAAGTACCGCCTCGTCATAGGGGTCTCAACACAATAGACGACGCGTCAATCGGACGTCCGGTCTGTGAGTTACTAGCCTTTTTGTCCCAGGGGCCCGGTTGGTTTCATGAGCGAACCAATCCCGAACGTGTCTCAACTGTACCCCGAACTCTCATAGGGTATACTCATAGGGACCGTTTCTCAACGTGATCACCAACGCCTCTGACGGTTCGTCAAACGAACGTCTAGTCTGAAAGTTATCAGCTTTTTCGTTCTAGGGGTCCGGTTGGATTTCAGGTACAATCCAACCCGGACACTATCCAACTGCAACCAAAACTCAGCCGAAGTATGCCAAAAGTTCCGTCTCATCAAGAGGAATCCAACAAAGTCGACGACACGCCAATCGGGCATCCGATCCTTAAGTTATAAGCGTTTCCGCTCCGAGGGCCCGGTTGGTTTTAGGTTCGAACCAACCCAGTCGTACTTCAAAGGACACCGGTTAACCAAACCAGTCACACCATTGTGATCCATATGAAAAAACACACGAGATGGACTACCCATTGGTCCAAAACGGATAGCCGGTGAAAAAGTTTCATTTCACCGCAACACGCGCGAACCGGGCCTCGTGGGGCCCGCACCTCGACCTCGACTTAAATATCAAAAATTGGTCTTGAAACATCCATCTTAATTCCAGGGTCGCAACGTCGCAGACGGTTCGTCATTCCGACACCGTATGAGAGAGATATGTCCGATACAAGATCCCATAATAATAATATTATTATTATCATTGGGTGTTTCGTGGACACGATCCATGAACCAGAATTTAGTATCGATCATTAGACTTGAATCGACCGTCTTAAAGACATGGTCATGTCGCCGCTGACAGCAAGCCAATCGGACGTCGAACGCATGAGTTATAGCAGGTCGAAGATTTAATAATAAGATTAAATCTATTATTTTCCGAGCGCTTCAGGTACTCGATCCAAAAACCCGAAAAAGGCATCCAATATTGGACTCATAAATTTCGTCTCGGAGTCAGGGTCACACTACTGCTGACGGTTCGTGAAAATGAGGTCACACGAGGAAGATACTGTCAAAATACAGTTTTTCCAACAAAAATAATAATAACATTTTTATATTATTATTATTTTTATTTTGATTTAATTCCTTAAATCCCACACCCTCAAATCCACGCACCACCCAAAAGTTGTGCCTCCCTTTACTCCATGCCTTCACGCCCCATCAATTCCTATTGATTTCTTATGTCTTCTTTTAATTTATTTCTCTTATCTCCTTCTCTCTCCAATCTTCATTCTCCATTCCCAAACTCTCATGCTTTTTTCTCCTCCAAACCCGCGGGCTGCTTCCTCCGCTAGAAATATGTCGCCTTCGAACATCCATCATCCCGACATGGCACGTCGACAGCACTTTCCGCGGACCACCGAACGCGCTTCGGTGGTCCGATTCGCCTACCGTCTGCGACTGCGTCTCTCTCGGGACCTGATCTTTACTGCGACGGCTTCAAATTGCCATTGTGGCCCATCTCTTTATCGCCCATCATCCCGCGCACAAAAGAACAACCAGCGGAGGGTCTGGGCTTGTTCGTAAACCCGTGCCCTCCACATTAGAAGCTCAATACATAACTCATCAACGACAAGGGTTTAAATTATTCAAGATAAATTATACAAACACCCTGAAATTAAAATACGCATGCACGAGGGTATAATTCACATATACAATTTATACAAAAACCCCCATACCTTGATATTTGATGTCACACGTCGAGTATCGCAGAGTATGGCGTCGCGGCGTCGGACGTAGATTTCGTGGACGTCGGGGTGCGTCCGAGGAGGAAACGACGTCTTCTCACTTGTTTCTATGATGAAGAAGGGAGGTACGTTGTCGTTGGCGAAGATCACCACGGTCGGCGACTTCTCCCTTGTCGTGGAGGAAGATGAAGATGGAAGAATCTGGGATGCTGAGTCTTCTAGGTCATGGGGTCGATGTTCTTCGTCGGAGAAGAACTATTTTTCACGTTCTTCATCGAAGATGAAGAAGATCTTCAAGTCTCTCAACGATTCTCCCAAACCTCTCAGGAAACAAAGAAACTAACCAAAAACAAATTAAGCCCACACTTAATTTATTAACACAACATAAACCTTTGAAATTCAATAGTTTGAATTTCAAAAACTCACATTAATCTTACTACATTAATGTCATAAGTTATAACTTAAGTTCACAACATTAATTGTGAGTTGGGTGGGTTAGAGGACATGAAGGGATGGGGTTCGTGTGGGTCCCACCACCCTCTTAAACACCCAAGGGAAGTTGGGTAGTTACCCAACTTCCATCCAATGGATAAAAAAACACTTAGGGAAAATAAAAATTGCAGTTAAATTTTTATTTTAACTTTCACATTTTTTTTAACAACTTCCCTCGTGTAAACGCAACTCCGGAATAGGCGTTCCTAAGAAAATACCGGCGCTGCGGTTCCATCGGTGCCCTCAGAATTTGATTCCGAGTATCGGTTCAAAAGTTAGAAATTCCTGCTCGTTCGTTCACTGAATGTACCTGATCTAAACTTCGGAAATTGATTCTGGGCACACCGGGCCTCGGAATCAGGCGCTGTCAGAAACTGCGTTCTTGTAAAATTCCAAAAAAAATTAAGAAAAAAATTTCCTTGAAATTTTCTGGTCTTTACATCCATGAAGAAGAAGTAATTTGTGAAAGAGAAAGTCGTTCACAAAGCACTCACGCCACGCAGTGCAATTTTGTTCCTAGGAACAGTTTTTAGGGGAAATTTGTGAAGGGAATACAGTTCACTGATGATACAAGATTGTTTACGAAGGAGAAATATTTCATACACATGATAGGTATTTACACCCTCATCATGATTTGTGAAGAAGGAAGAGATATCAAGGAACTACTACACTATTTCAAATAATTCTGTTTCAAAGAAGAAGAAATTGAGTGGCCAATAAATATTTAGTCAATCAGGCCATATTAATTCCGTTGATGCTAAACTGAGATGGTCTTTATTGATATGATAATCATAAATGGAGTTTTTGATTCTTGAAAGAAGAATAGTAGGTTTAATTGTAGTTGATTTTTCACTGATGAAGAAGGATAAGAATATTTTGTAACTTTTAGGTTTGTTTCTAGAAGAATTAAGAATGGTTACATGAATTCTTCTAGGCAAGTAACAAGATAAGAGAGGAAGAAAAAATTAGTACTATGATACCCAACATGTCTCAATAGGTGGAAGAATCTATTAGCATTACAAACCCTTTTCAACAGGGAGAATACTATCATGGAAGGCAGTATAATAAACCATCCAAGGGATATAAAACTGGGAATATTAGATTGTTTAAAAATGTATTCATGAGTGTATGGGTATATCCTAATCATTATAACCAAAAAAATATAATTTTCTAGTGTTTGTGTGGTCATGATTATTTCTAACCATGCTAAGGATGTAGATGCTGTTTTTGGGTGGTGAACCTTATAAAAATATCGTTTTCAATTTTTATTGATTTCATATTATTATATGCGACAGGGAAAACAGAAAAAGAGAATAAAAATAATAATAGGTCAATAGGTACATGGATAAAAAGTTTTAAATTGATTTTAAAAGTCCCAAACATTGATTCACCCCCACTTAGTGTTAGGTATATTCCAAACTGGTCCTTACACTATCATTTCTTAACAAAACCATGAGATTTTTGGGTAACTCCAATCTTCATTACCACCATGAAATAATATCGAACAAATTATTCATAGTTATTGAATTATCTTATGGCTAATTACATCTAGAGACTTAGTTTTAGTCTTTTCATGAATTAATCAGCCTTAATTTTAGGTTGGATAATAATACAAAAAGTGTAGCTCACATTTCATGTAAAATTTGCTTCATAGGTGCTAATGGAATCGTCATCCTTTTCCTTTATCTCAAGGAACTCCTACATTTTTATATTAATAATACGAGGAAATTAATTATTGAGAAATAAAATTTTAAACTCATCTCTCTCTATAGATTCAATTTCATCCCATTGCCTCATGTTTTTAATAAGAGTCCACCATTGATCTTATTATCCTTCCAGACAATAAACTAAAATAAAATTTGCATGATCAAAACAATAGAGAATGGAAATAAAATTAAAATTTTACCAATACATTTCTCAAAAACTAGTGTACTAGTAGACCTGAAAAAATAAGTTAGATGATTCCTCATGAAGGACTTAATATAATATTATTCCCTCATTTTCTTATTCAGAATCTCATCATGACTCATGTCTAACTAATGTTGTGCAAGAATAAAAATATGATTTAGAATTCCATATCCCATTAAATTTGGTTTCTTTGGTGAAAAATCATTTCATTATTCATCACATTCAACATTAACATTGTTCTTTCATTTTTTAGCCATTCAATAAAACCAAAAAGAATTGCGTGGGAAGAAATAATCATAGTTGGAAACCACAAAATCATGAAAAATAATTTATAGGTTATCTAAATCATGGAATCATCTTTTCATTATATGAAACCATAAGTGCAACCATGATCAGGAATGGTCTTTATCTATCCAATCCTTCACTATGGTATATAAAAAAACATGAATTATCTAAAAAATATCCCCTGAGAGTGTCAAAATAGGTGCATAGTAAGAGAACACTCACCTTACCCCAAAATGATGACCGATATATACTTAAAAAACAATTTTTGGGGTTATTACCCCTAGATAATTTTTTTCCAAAACAATGTCCACTTATAGTATCCAAACATGAATGTATTGCTAAGAAAACCACTCAATATCTTATTTATAACATCTTTAAGATATTATCCTATATTTAGACTTATCCCTATGGTTTTTAACATATTTATATAATCTTAATATCCAATGATTAACTAAACCTTTCACTGATACCAACTATAGAAATCCATAATTTTGATACATAAATATTATATCTTATTAAATGAATATTAATTACATAACATTACTATCCATGATGAGACCGTATAAGTTTAGTGTCTTTGGAGACTAGATACACAATAATATTAATTCATGAAATATTTTCAATATATTCCATAAATATATTCCCACATAGTCCTATTATTTAAAATACCATAATTAAAAAATTTCTTCATAACCTAGGGAAAGGAAATAAAGAAATTGTGAGCTTCAATGCATAGTAACTGTAAAAAAGGGATATATCAATATCCATTTAAAAATAAAAATAGAATAAATTATATGGGAACATGATATTAACCTTTTAAAATTATACCATATAATTCATAGATCAAAAATAAGAGTAAAAAATCATTCTTGGTAGTCCATAAGACACGAACCATAAATGGATCAATGAACATGATCCATGAGAACATAACATTATCGTGAAATAATGTCATATAAGAGTTGAATAAATTGACGAATAATCATAATCCTAGAAATATTATATCAAGGACACCCACCAAGACATTCCTGACAAGTTAGGATCGAGCTGAACATCCATGTACCTACTTCGGTCATGGGAAAACCTCTCATGCACCCTCTTTTGGGCATGAGATAACTCCCCATGTACTCTGTTTCAAGCTTGGGATAACCTCATGTGTACCATTTGAGCTTATAGAACATTACTTTTTACCCAATTAATTGGAGGTATATATAATTCCATTCCCACCCATCACTTTATTATGTATGCTAAAATATCATAAATACATTCATATGTATGATAAAAGATCATAAAAACATTCATCATAACATAACCCATAGAAAAGAAAATGTGGTTCGTCAATATTTAACCATCATAATCATAAACTATCAAGATAATGAATAAAGATTGTATCATTATAGAATATCTAAAATAAATCTTAAGTAACCTCAAAAGATTTTATCATATATAAAAACATCCTTTAAAATATCACTATAATATTTCTTGAGGAAAATACCCTTTTCATTTTTAAATCTCATATTAAAATCTAAAAAATTTCTAAATAGTAAAGAAACAATTTTATTTGAGAAGAATATTGGAAACTTATAAAGGAAGCTTCAATGTATTGAGAAGTCACTATTATGGGTAATTATATTCTTTTTATGTACATTGAAAAAAATATTCCTTTCAAATTTTTAGAAAAAAGTCAAAAGTACTTCGTTAAAAAAGAAAAAAAATTCATTTTAAACCATTTAATTAAAATTCATCCATGGGTAAAATTGAATTTAAAAAATCACAAGATAATAGTAAAAAAATTTAATTTTTTTAGAAATCATGGAGATATAAAAATATTATTTTCAACTAAAGAGATAAACAAAGTTAGTTTTCCTGAAAAAATTTCTTTCAATATTTTGAGTATATAAAGTTAGTAAAATAAAAGGAAAACATGTATTATTAATAATTAATCAAAGTAAAAGAAAATAAAAAGAATTTTTTATGAAATGATAATATAATTCATTCAATTTAAATTAAAGAATAAATAATATTGATTAAAATGGGATTGAAACCGAAATCCCTTACCTCATGTTCGAATTGATTTAAAGGTTCTCTTACCAAATCTTCTTCAATGTCAATCCTTTATATCCATTACTAAGGAACCATGGAATGATATTTTATGAATAACATCACATCTACTTTATAGAAAATAAAATTGAGAATAGAAATGGGTTTGGTCAAGCTATATGGCTCAAAGTAATGTTCACAAAAGAGAGAAAGGGTGTCCTTTTATAAGGAATAGAAACTACACTTGGAATTACTAGAAATATTGAAATATAAATAATTAATTCTAAATAAAAATGCTTCAAAATGGCCAAATATTTAAATTAAAAGATTAAAATGTGGTAATATAATTATCTAATAAATTTTATAAAGGTTTTGGCCTCATTTTAAACCTTATATTTTGGTTTAACCCCTTATTAAAAAAATTTAATCTTAACTGTAGTAATGACTTTTTTAGTATTAAAGGGTTGTAATTGTACTTATAAGGTAATAATTGGATCATAAATGACCAAGGTATGATATTTTTTACCATTTATCATCATACTTTTCAACTTAAAAGTTTTTTATGATCTTTAATTAATTTAATAAAAAAATTATCATAGAATACTTTTAATGTTATTTTGAGGAATATTAACATAATTTGAATTTGAAAAAAACATGAGAGAAATAGAAATAAAATATAAACCTTTAAATATATATAGTATTTTATATTAATATATAATATTCCTGGAACACAATAACTTAACAAATTTTTATTACTTTAATTTTTTTAAACCATTATTTTTAATTTTCTATTAATTGAATAAATTCTGTGTCGGAGTTACATAATCATTTAAGGTAATTATTTAATCAAAAAAATTATAAATAAATTAACATGATAAAAATAATATTTTTTCTTTAAAATAAATATCTATATCAAAACTTATCCTATTTTTATCCTTATTTAATAATTTTAGAAATATTAAATTCAAGAGAGTTACATTTTGGAATTATCATTACTTACAATAATATAAATTTCATTACCAAAGGAAAATGGACCAACATATTATATATTGGAATTTGGTATGTCTATGGTAGATGTTTTTTGATAAAATGAAAAAAATTCACGTGATGGGTTGATCTTGAGACCTTACCTCATGTTTTTTACCATATTTTACAAATTTTACCTGTATCAAGGTGACATATATTTATAATGGTTATTATTCCTAATGAAAAAAATAAAAGGGAATTATTTAAAAAATTTAAAATCTTAATTCCAAACATTGAATAAGTTATTACATATTCAATTTATATAGTTTGAATAAATTCATTTTAAAACAAGTGATGAGAACACGATGAAGACCGTTCTGTAGAAAAATATGTTTTAAACATAAAACTGGATTTATACATATCTTATTCCAAAAAAAATATTAGATAAATGTTAAAAAAATTATTGAATATATAATAAGTACATTTCATTTAAATAATTCACTAATAATGATTAATTTAATGTATTACTTTAAAAACGCATTGCATGCATACAATATTTTTTTCAAAAACATCTCTTTTACTTTCTAATGTTTTTTATTTTAATTTATAATAAATTAATAACCAATGAATTCATATTATATATGTGTAAAACATACATAATTCATAATTTAGTTTTTACTATTAATTTCCTCAAATCTAATAGCTATGTGATTCTTTTCACATTAAGTAATAACATTTTAATAGTATAACACAATTCTTTTAATTTTAGTGTTGCGTGCAAAGAAATATATCAAAGAAATAAAATTTATTTATTGAAAAATATATCATAAAATGTTAAGGAGTTACAATTATGGATTAATATCACCTTTTTATTATTAAATTTTTCTTTATAAAATTTTAATTATTCTCTAAGTGAGTTACCAATTAAGAACTCTAATACAACTTGTAATTCTATATTTACATGGTTCTAGTTTAATTTTCTAGATTAATATTTTGAATTCATAGACTCTTCTTAAAGCCATCTATTTATTGATATTTATTCCTGATAACAATTCCATCCTATAATGGGATCATCCCATGGATCATATCCACTCCTTAATCTGGTATTTGTTCAATCATTTGATATAACAAAAAATCAAATGGGAAAATAGTTACCTATGGGACATCCCGAATTAGTGGATTGTGGTTATTATTAGTGATCCAAACCCTTTCTTACAACTATCTAAAATTAAATTTTATTGTTTCTCTTTTCAACACCACATTTACAATTTTCATTTTGGAATTTGTTTTTGGAATCCTCTGTCTTTCTTATATTGGGATTTACCTCCTTTGTGAGAAAAATCCTACTTGTGCATGTTTCTTCTTAAGATGCTTCATTTCTGAATCCTTCTTCATGATTCATCCTCCATATGAGGGAGCCTCTAATGGTATTCTCTTATTAACTTGTGGTATATTTTTTTAAAAGACTTATTTTTTTCTTCATTATTTTCCTCTTCAATTTCCATGATGAGTACCACAATGTTATTTATTTTCAGTGAACCATTATTCAAGAATTGTTCCAAATTTTGTTCAATGATAAAAGATTATTTATTCAGTACCTATATTATATTTGATTTTATCCATGAAGATGATATTAAATATCTATCATTGGTACAGAATTCACCCTTCAATGTATTCCATCCTTACACTCCTTTAATTCCGGGAATATGTTTTTAAATTTAACACATTACTAATCATTACTTACTTTCCTCCCCTCAACATGGGAAGTGGGGTTCCTCTGTTATAATTGGATATAAATTTCTTGATTAATTTACATGTAATATATAAATTTTTGTCATAAATAAAACATTTATCATTAAAGTGATACCTCATGTATCATTTTCTCAGTTGAGACGTTGCAACAAATTTACTTCCACTGTTGAGCCCTTGGAATTATAGACTCACACACATTTTGTGTCCCATGATTCCAAAAAAGTATGATTTTTTAACTACCTTAATTTGATAAATTTCAATTCTATATTTAGAAGGAGTATTCATCTTACTCATTGATTTCTAATTTACTTTTTAATTATTCACTCATTGAGGCTTCTATGAGATGGATCACCATCTTTCCACTTGATGGTTTTAATATTTTTTTAGATCATTCATCTTTATGTACTTGAAATTTTGTTTGGAAGCCATGTATTCTAACCTTGAGACAAATTATTTCCATGTCCTTATAATATATTATAGTAATGTTTTGAGATAGATAATACTTTCTTTCAGCACCTTCTTAATGACCATTTTTCATCCAACTCATGTATGAGTTCTCTGAGTAAGTCTCTTTGACCCTTTATATTTTCACCCATTTAATAAGGTTTTTAGTCAAGAAAACCCCTTATATATTTGGCCTTTTTTTTACAAAATAAAATTTATCATGATTGTTTATTCTACAATTCAATTGATTTCTATTTGATCCAAATTATCATTAAAGTCTCGTATCTCATATTGGTTATTGTAAGAACATTCTATGGATTTATGAACTAATTTCACTACAAATTCTTCACTAAAACAATGGTCTAATTAAATCACTATGGGGAAATTTTAATTTATAGATTTGAGAGAATGTTCCAAAAAAATGTTAGAAATATAACTATCAAAGGAGTTGTAAATTTTCACCTTGATCAGAGAGTTCTTCTTCTAAGGTGTCTTCATATTATTTCTCATTTTCTTATTTCATTTTGACATAAGAAAATTTTATATTGATTTATTAATTAACAAATCATCGTTAAAAGATTTTAATTTACCTCTTGAGGTAAATTTTAAAACTACCTTATCCTCTATTGATTGTACATATGATATTTTAAATATATTCTATATATCAAAAGAACTTGTACAATGAATAGTTTTATTGAATAAGTCATTGAAAAGATTTATATTAAAAATATGTTGGGTCTCTACATCAATAACTCTTTCATAATTCTTTATCTAATTATTATCATGACAAATGTATTCTATGATTTCTACAATACAAGTATTTATAAAATAAAACATCTCTTTATTCTAACCATAGTATGGTGAGACTAAAAATAATGGTCTTGATGATCATAATTTTTACGTGAAAAATATTAATAAAATGTATTGTTTTTTAATATTTAATGACTATAAATTAATTGATATAGAATTTTGTTAGTATTTATTTTTTAAATAACATTTTTTTTGGAAAAATATAAACAAAACCTTGTTTAAAAAAACTAATTTTCAAATATTTTTTTATATAATAACTTTTTCACTATGTGTTAATATTTTATTTAGTTAAAAATCATCCTATACTACTAGTCATAGGGAACCAAGAATAACCCAATATAATAAGTAGATATCATGTGGTAACATGGAATCATAGCTAGAGTTGTTCATATAGATCATGAACATAGGGTGGTCCAAGTCCAGATGGGTCCATGTATGTTGGAACAGGACTGTGAGGTGTGAATGAAGTGTTTATGGGAGCCTACCCCTATAACATGCTTATAAGATAAGGAAGAAGAATAAAATAGGATAAAGGATCTATAATCTTGATAAAACTTTCAATTTAGTATTATCTTTAAAGTATATTGGGTAATTTGACAAAAAAGAAACTGAATTTCTTCATTAGTCCATCTTTGTGCTTGGATATTTCCACATAATCGCTACTGAGATAAAACTCCACTAAACTACCACCTATTATCACTAGAATCCTACATGACCACTGATTTTGGGGATCATGATTGAGCTAGTGAGCCACTAATAGGTTAATATCACCTTGGAATACCGTTAGGTGTTCATAAGAGCATCTATATGCCTATATTGAAGAGAAAAAAAAAATCCTTTTTTTAGAAAAAGGGCGAAATGAATAGGGATACACCATTTTAATGACAACCATGGTTGATAGAGATCTTATGAGTTCAAAATAGATTCTAAAACCTCCTACTAGTAGTATGGGAGACCTTTAAAAATGTAAAATAGTTAACGAATTTTCATTATTCCATAGTGAGGTCAGGTCATGGTCAACAAGGCGAATCCTAAGAAAAATTATCTGGAAGCCTATTTTGAATCCCATGGCCATCATGCATACATGGTGTAGTGAATACTATGCCATTTTGAAGAAAACTGTGGTTGGTAGTGGAATGAATAATTTTAAATGACATATTTTATTCCTATGGCTAGGAACCCCAATGTCTATAAGAGATGTTTGAGTGAAAAAATCCCTCAACTATGGGGTGTTGATACCCATGGAATTCATGTGTGAACAGAAGAAGAAAAAAAGCTAGTAAAAAAAATTCATGTGTAGATATATTCATGTCATGGTGTTTGTATATGTAGATATTAGGAAAACTCAAGGGTCCAATTATCATACATATACTTCAAGTATTTTAAGGGATAATTCACATGAAACTTTACGTTAGTGGAAAAAATAGGAAAATGTATATTGCATGAAGAATTAGAATGGAGATTATTAAGGAGATATGACTAATTTATCACTCCTCTCTAATGGATAAATTGTGATATATTTTAAGTGATAATTGTGGATGATATTATATATAATATTAAAATATAATTTTGATATTTCAGATAAGAGATATATTTGGATGATTTTTTGAGAAAGTATAAGAAATTTTTGACTAAAATATACCTATAGATAGATTAATGAAATTTATTATAAATATAGAAGACATAATGTTTTGAAAAGGTGGTCAAATATTGGAGTAGGTTATTTTTTTGTTTCTTTTCCATTATAGTTAAAGGTTTTATTTTTCCATGTAATTCCATATGAAATTTTTTAATTCAAGTGTTTTTTCATTCTTTTTATCCCTATATTTATCTCTTTCTTTCTATACTATGATCTCTTATACTTGTATTTATGAGTAACTAACATGAATAATATACCAAGGGAGTAATCTAGTGTTTTAATCTAAGTCTATTATTTATATCTACTTTAGGTTAATCTAAGGATGATCTAGGATGGGTGTAATCCTCATCATGTTTATCTAATAATTAAATTCTTATTCTATAAAAATTCTTCCTTGATTAAGGATGTAGATGTGTGGTTTCCTTAGAGATCATTGAGTACACTATATATTCCTAACCGAGGTAGAAAAAATTGTTCACACATATGATGGATTTTGTTCATTAAGTAGACATAGAACGAGACTATGAAGGTTGTATCTAGATGAATATATTAGGAGAGTTTCTATTATTATATAAACTATATTCAACCTTTTAGAATCTATAATTTTATGGTTTATTTTCTCTATTTTTCATTCCATTCATAAATACTATTTTTTTCTTTGTTTTCTTAAAATAATAAAAACAAAAAATTAGTGAATTAGGAATAATGTGTGATAAAATTAAAATCTCCTCCTCTGAGAAGATCCCAATCAGCCACTACACTACACTAGGATAATAATTATAGCCTTTTCACCACCTTATAATAGACCTTTAAAAACAATGAGTTTTGTTCAAGGATCAAAGAGGTCTTTCTCTCACAGTTTCTTTTAAAAAAAATTAATAGTTTTATATGTTTTTAAAACCAAAAAATGGAAAAAATGTTTAACCTACTATATTCTATGGATGATTTTGTTGTTTTATTTTCCACAATGATCAAGGGAGCTCAGAGATTAATTTTCATAGATGAGGAATTCAAGGATCTCATCCATTACCATAAAGGTGACCTCAAATACCCATTATTAGAAGTGTTGAATAGCTGATTAATTGATCTCTATGAGTACATCCAAAAAATTTATCTAGAATTATATGAGAAACAAAAATAGACTTCTTTGTTTCCAAAATTTTTTTATGAATAAATTATATTGGTACAAAAATAATAAAAAACAATTCAAAATGATATAGAGACTTAGTTACAAAAGATTATTGATGAAGTAAAAGACATGAAATAATAGTGGAATGGATAGTTGAATATGTATATGCATATCAAGAGATGATACTATAGAAATAATAAGAACAAGTGGTGGAAGAATTAATACCACTATTTTTTTAATTAGAGAACCCAAGGAGACCATTAATGAAATAATTTAAAACCCATTATAACTCTCCCAACCATTTTCAGAAAATATTTATGAATAATACTTTTCAGCTAATGTACATATGGGATATAAAAAATATTTGGATGTATTTTGGGATAAATATAAATGTATTTAAATTCAATATGATATATCTATTTTTGAAGAATAATAATCAATCCCTTTGAACTTATCTCTATATATGGTATAATAACCCACCCAAGTGGTGGTTTTAAAAGAAAGAATGGAGGATATTGACTACCTACCTCTATCTACTACCACCCACCTCCAAGAGGGTTTTTCCAATACAGAAGAAATTGAATCCAAAAAAACACATAGAGATGATATTATCTTGAATATGTTTTCATCTAAGTTTATTGAAAATGATTTGAGTATCACCCCACGTTATTTTGAATTTTTAAAATCTACCAACTCTAGTTTTTTCCTGGAGGATGGTGATTAAATACAAGATTTACAAGATTAATAACACATAAATATCCTTAAACATGTTGAATATTTATTGGGTGGATTATATGAGAAGTTAGAATTTTATTTTCATGAGAAAAATGATAAACCAACTGATAAAAGGAAATGGGAATATTTTCATTTTGATTCATCATTTTTTTCAATTAGATTTACACTTTGACTTTCCCTTTTATTATTCCATTAATGCAGCACACCTTAATAAAGCTTTGCAGAATATAGAAGAGGTTGTACAAGAAGAAACCAAAAAATAGAAATAGCCATTATTTATCGTACCAAACCATGAAAGTTGTATCTCATTTCTAAAGGTATGGATATAGTGTAATCTATCTATGAATTCCTAAAAAAAGGATTTCAGGCTGGAAGGAAGAAGTATTCGTGGTTCAAATAAACTAAATTCCACCCACTATATAATTTTGGATAACATCTAGTAATATATTTATGGAGGAAGTAGAAACCTAGGGCCCACTTGGGGTTTTACACTATGATCTATCATTTTTTATATTATTTTATAGGACATACTTTATGAATATATTAGAACATAACTTCCAACTCCCTCATTCCTTTTTGCTTAATTTTCAATAGACCCTGTGATTTGATGATTGATCTTATTTTGTAGGTCTATAATGATGAAGAGACAAGGAATCCCATTTATAATATTGATCAAGATGAAGTAAACATTCTTCATATGGAAAAGGGAGTTCAATCCAACATTTTTTAATTGGTAAGGGAAATGCCACCTTTTATTATTAAGGAAATAAATCCATATATTCAATAAGGTTTATAGGAAACCATTACATGAACTAAATGCCTAGTGTATTAATGTATCATTAAAATTTGATGATTTGAAGGTCCCATTACCCGAAGGCCTAAGTTGGGTAGCTGAACATCCAATCATGGTCCCAGTATTCTAACTGTAATTCCCTCCCTTACAATTAGCCATTGCATCACACTTCCCCAGCATGAAGACACAACATTGAACCCTTATTTAACCCATTTCTAGGTATAGGGCTAGCTAGTAAGTGTCAGAACATTCATATCTATTTTGATATGTCCATCCAATAATTCTTGTATTTATCTATGCCATAATACCTACTAAAATGTGTCACTTTGCTTGTATGGTCATCTCCATTCACAGGATGCATCAACCCTTTTTCTAAGAACCATATTGAAGTTCTATGGTTTGTAATGAGATTTAAGAGAATATCTATATCCTAAGTAGTTAGTGGTATAGTTTACAGGTTCCAATTCACATATCACTCTTTCAAGCTACCCACTTGAAAATACAACATAGAGATAAACCACACTACCTACCCAATTCACTGTATTGATTAGATGGTCAGTCTATGTCACCTACTACTCTATGGTGTCCCATAGGATCTATGGACTGAATACCCAATTCTATGGAATGTATAACCAAATTGGGTTAATAGTTCTTATGCTATAGTAACTGCTAAAGTAACATCTATAGTAGCTCAAAAATTCACCCCTTTCATGGTTTTCAACATGCTTCTTTTTTATTCCAAGTAGTAGAATGTACCACTCCATTAAATTCTCATTCGAAAAACCTATGTAGGGTAATGAGAGACTTTAGTGGGGTCATGACCAATCCCATAGTTCACCACATATTCCCCTACTATTTTTCTAGAAGATGAATTCCTTTCATTAGCCCAAATTTAAATTTTCCCACCTTCACAATGAGTATAGTGTAAGTATGGGGTCAATCCATATGGAGGCTTAGGGTGTTGTTAACTTGAGTTCATGGTTAATTAATTCAATATTTACTGAATTTAGAATAATATTTTGATTTTTGTGAGAATCATTTGAGATCTTTGGTTGGTTCACTTCCTAAAATATTAAGAATTATGTGCTACTTAAACAAGACACAAAAAAACTTTTCATAACAATCAATAAGGAAAATTCTTCAAGACTGTGGATTCTTATGAAGATTATTAGAGACTAATTTTATTATTTTTTGTGTTTTTTTTAATAAATTCTATCTTTAGGATTCAAATGTGATGAAATTTTTTTGTTCAGGAAAGTTCTATTTCTGTTTACAACTATCAATTTATTGTTTCAAAAATTAATTTTTAAAAACATTTTTGAAAACAATCCCATTGGATATGATGAATGCACCTAATAGACATGGTATTATTCATCATAACTCCACTAGATATCCCTAGAGACACCTTTCTTGATCGGATACAGAGTTTCCAAAATGAAAATTAATGAAAAATATGGGGAGTTATGAGAATTACAAGAGGCATCACAAACACAACAAGGTGAAATAAATTACCCAATATTCTTCATTATCCACATCCCCAACAAATTTAAGAGATTATAAATTCATTGAAAAAATGATCAAAAATAATCTCTTATTACCTCATAAATTCATTACTCTAATAAAGGAATAAAAAGTCCAAGCCACCACAGGAGATAAATCTAAAAAAAATTCAAGAATGAGTTTCAAGCTCCTGTCCCCTAGGGATGAATGCCTTCCGAATGAGTATACCCTATAAAAAATGGTTATAGGATCATTAAATGGATGACCCCTAGAATCTAGGAGTTGTTAGGGGTTATAATACCAATTAAAAGGGTGGTTAAGGTGGTATATGGGGGCGTGTGGTTGTCTATTGACAGGTGAATGGTTATGGAACATAGTTAGTTTAACCATGAGCCAACATTGATCTTTAACATGTACTCCTGGATTTGAGGCACACAGTATACTGGAAGAGACACAAAATTCTATTAAATATGTATAGAGCATGTTCATGGTTCTGTTTACACTGGATATAGATCAGAAAGCTTGAGGGATAGTCCACATGGTTTTTTAACCTTACATACAGAGTGAAAATTGCCAGTACCTCCTCAAAATATCACCCGCAAAGTTTTTTGGTGGATCCAAACAGATTGTTTAAACTTTTAGATGGTGTGAAACCGATTCTTTCTCAAGGATTCAAGTTGTTCATGGATTTTGAGGTTGGGGTACATAGTTTGGGTGACTTATTAGTAATTTCTCAACCTATAAAAATGATCCATATGCCTCTGATTTCCTTTTAAAATGTCTGGTTCACACCAAATCTTTTTGACCATTAATTATATGTCCAAATCCCTCTTATCGATACATGTTAAGTATATAAGTATCTTAAAATTGATCCTAAAAACTAATTTCAATGTGATTTTAATTAATATAATTCCATATGTACATAAGTGCATCAAAATCCCCCACACTTGATCGATTGTTTGTCCTTAAATACATTCTTAGACAATCAAATCAAAGGGGCCATCAAAGATAAAGTTATAAATTTAATAGATTATATCAAATAAATGAATGTGAATTTTGGATTAATAATTATTAAAATTACTAAATAAATTATTCATGACTCACCAATCCTTGATGTTTTTCAAAAAATTAGGTTTATTAAAAAATACCATATATTCATTCTTATTTCATTGTTTCTTAAACTTAAATTGTCCATATTCATTTAAAATAATGTTATATCCTCTACTTCCATCTAATTACACACTTAGGTGGGTTTAAAAAATATCTCATCAACACCAAATGGCGGTTTATCACTTTTATACATCCCATAATCTCATTTAATTCCATATTAGATGAATGATTAAGGGTCATCAACATCTGGAGCAAGATTTTTCATATCATGAATTTTTTTTATTGGAGTGAGATACTTGCATTGAAATTTTGGTTCCCATATTTTTCCATGTATCACCTTGATGATTTTTGAAAGCATGTAAAGTTCTCATGAATCTAAGACAACTTAATAACCACTTTTACATTCTAATGAGTATTCACATAAAAAATATACTTGTCTATATGAACATATAAGGAATTTAAAAATAATTCTCCAAAATAAATTTTAATTTAGTTTATATAATTTTTTTATACCCATACCGAAATTTTATAGTCCTTCTAAGAAAAACATTTAATCCCTAGAAATTTCAAGGAAATGGAAAATTGGGTTGCCAAAGTAAGTTTCCTCCCCACAATTAAAACTGAGAATATTACCCTGTAAGCATGGTTTGGTGGAGAAAAGTTGGAAGGAAAATTAATATAAGGGGTGACAGAAATAAACTAGGATAACTTAATAACCATTTTATTAAATCAAGTAAATATCTAATGAAACTACAACAAATTAATAACCACTTTTTAATTCCAATTCCAATTAACATAAAAATTATAATTATCTATCCGAACATTTGAGTAATTAAATAAACAATTCTCCAAAATACATTTTAATTTATTTGACATAAATTTTTCATACATATACTAGACTTTTATATGCCTTCTAATAAAAAAAGTTCATCCTTGGAAATGTCAAAGCCATTTCCAATTGGGGTGACAAAAGTAAGTGTCCTCCCTCCACACTTAAAACTGAGAATGGTACCCCATGAATGTGGTTAGGTAGAGAATGTTTTGATACAAAATGAATGAAAGGGGTGGGAGAAATAAACTATTAAATAAATGAGAAAATTGAAGAACATAAAACTCATTTGGATAAATTTCGGAGAATATTCAGGAGTTGGTGCGCAATATCCTACTGAGCATAAGAGTGTATCCATACCAAAGTAGTCATCTGCCTCTTATTATAGAAAAAGAAACTCAAAAAAGTGAATTAAGAAAAGAAAAGTAGCAGTATAGGGGAAAAAGAGGAGTATACAATCTCACCATCGATGAAAAATACAATAAAAATCCATATAAATAGTCAACTTTGAACATAACCACAAAGAAGGTAATGTAGAAAGATCTTGGGGTTCAAAAATCCATTTCAAACTCATAGGAGGACTGATGCCAAATGGTTCCTAGAATTTAGTATAGGATACCTCATCCCAGGTGAGATCTATGGTGGTATACTTAGAGTCCATTACCTCTACATGAAGTAATATTGGATAGTATTATATCATATTAGAGGCCCAAGAAGGATCTTGGTGGGAGGAATCATCCCCGTATAAGTAGTAGGAAGGGATATGGCTTAGTAGGGGCCAGTAAATGTTGGGGGAAGGGAGATCCTATATACTGATTCTCATTATCTGTTGTCGATTAACCTCAAACGACCAATAAAATATTGCATAAAATTCTTGGTTTATATACCATTTTCAATTTGGGTCACTGAATATGGTGACCTCAAGATTTAGGCAAGTGGAGTATATAGAGTAAGGTGGTTGAGGCATGGAGGTGGCAAGATTTGTGGGATGGTACTCTTCATCAGGTGGAGAGGAATAGTGGGAATTAGTGGCTGGGGTTGTGGTATGGATGGTCTCATCCTGGGATTCCTCTTGGGGTCCTATGAATCATTATATCTTTCTATAAAATTGTATAATTCTCATATGGATTACCACAGTGATGTCAAATGGTAGAATTAATTCAATCTTAATGAAGACCACTTTATCAAACTGAATTCTTCGGCTAAGAGTGTTATATAGGGCCCTCAAAAAATGTCTCTAATTAGCTTGGTGAACATGTGCATGTCGTAATAGGTGAATACATAAGTGAGGTTGAGGTGTTACCCTGTAATAATGGAAAAATAAGAAATAAATCACATAGGATAAAGTTGCATTAGTTACCTTACTGGGGGTGAAGTAGGTAGTATGGATCCAGTGAAGTACACGATGGGTGGGATTAAAGATCTTGGAGGACTTAACTTTTTGGAGGACATAGGCCAAGAATAAATGGGAAATTATATCCCAAAATTCCTTGGAAGTTACATGACCTTAATCCCATGTCATCTTAACATAATCTATGATTCTTACAAACTCTTCATCATATATGCCAACAAATGAGAAGAAATCCCCTAGCTGCAAACTATACTGGCACTTTAGAAGGTGGAATGTTACATCAATTGCACCCTAAACTAAATAAGCTACTCATGAGTGGTATAAATTTCATGGAATTGAAATGGGGAATAAAACTCAATCCAAAGTTTCTTAAAGGTTGTGTTATGCATGACAAGTTCCCTGTTGAGGAGACCACAATTCTTAAGACTTTAACGCTCATCAAAAATTCCTAGTGACTCAAGGTGGTGAGGCATAAAACAAAGGTGCAATTTGACCTCCTATTTGACAATCTATCAGTATCTTTTGACCTACCATCGCTAGAAAAATTTTATGTTAGGACCTAGGAGGTTATCTGAACCATATGTATGGGTGTCTTTGTAATAAGATGTAGAGGGGTTTGGGTGGGTTACTATTGGAATTATAACAATAAAAAATATATACAAAAAAAAATTAAAAATTGATAGATATAAAATTGAATTTACTATATAAAATTCCTAAATATAACATGTCAGCATAGAATTTTTGGAAAAGAGATAATAAAAATTAGGGTTTTAGAAAAAATATTTTAGGAAAATGGTGTGTTGTGGGGTTCATAGAAAAAAATTATTTGGAAAAGTGAAGGAAATGTGAAACTAAAATAAAAAAATTGAAAACGGGAGGGGGTAAAAAATTGAAATTCCCAAAAATAATGGAAGGATATGAAATAAATTGGAAAAGAAAAAGGAAACAAAGAAGAGGGGAAAGAGAGGAAGAAAATGAAATATACCTCAAAGCCTGATCTAGAGAGAGAAGAAGAACAAAGGGTGATGAGGTTGAAGGAGATTTAATTAGGGGGTTCACATGGCTGGGAGGGAGGGGGTGATGCATTATTTTGGGTTTTAAAATGATAGTTTTATTATTATTATTTTGAAATTTGGGGCTTTTTAAAATCCTCAGTGTTACTGTGCACGATTTTTTTAACCATGCGATAACCATGCTACATCTACTAGAATATAAGAACCTCATGATAATTTACTATATATGGGATAATAAACCATGTGAGTCCCATAAACCTTCCTTTATAATGGGTTCCTATAGTGCATGGTTTAAGGGAATCATTTGTTTATCCATGCACAAACAATTCATGTGAGACTTTTTATTGAAAAATTAAAATTTCCCCCTTTTGAAATGAAATTTTCACCTAAAATTAAAATAAATGTTCCCCAACTATTTTAAATTATGATTTGAGGATTCCATAGGTTTTATAAATATTGCATAATAGAGATTAAATTATTCATATATCACTTTGTATTAATCCTATAAATAAAAAACACAAAATAAAAAAACCATAAGAATGATCCCATAAGAAACACACAATCTAAAAACTATTATGATAAATTTTTTAAATGTTGGGTTACCTCTTGGACAATTATATGATTAATGTCTTGAGCTCAAAATATATGGGCCTCTTACTCACCTTTATTGTATGTTGTAGACTCTTCCCAGAATGTCTTCCATTTGAAAATAAGGATTGAGATGTTGTTTGTTAAATTTGAACATCTATTTGTCTTTTCCTATAACCTCCACCACACCATGGTGGAATACTTTGACTACTTTGAATAGATCTGACCATTAGGAATTAAATTTACCTAGGAATAATTGCAACCATGAGTTTAACAATAACACTTGATCACCGATATGGAAGGATTTATGAGAAATATGAAAGCCATGAAATGCCTGATTCCTCTCCTTATAGAGATTAGAATCTTCATATGCCTCCATCTAGATCTCATCTAGCTTATATAATTAGAGTTTTTTTCTTATCCTCAGTAGATTTTATATCATAGTTCATAACCTTAATAGCCCAATATGCCTTGTGTTAAAATTACCTGGGTAATTCACATGACATTCTATAGACAAAAAATGAGTACATGACCAATGGAATTTTGAATGCTATTTAGTATGCACATAAAGCATCATCAAGATTTTAGAGAAATATTTTTTGGATTCCCCTAATATTTTCTCCAAATTTTTTTGAGCTCACAGTTTGATACTTAAACTTTTAAACAAAATTAGGTTTGGTATGGTTTCCCCATGTTATATTTAAACCCACAATTAATTATAAAATTCCTCATCATTGAGTTATCAAAATGTATTCCCTATTCAGTAATGAGGACTCAAGGTAAACCAGACCTGATGAATATGTTATTTTTTATAAAGACAATGAAAAACTTCACCGTGTTTTAAGCTATATTAGTAGTTTCCAACCATTTAGAAACATAATATACACATAAAATAATTTATTTTTTATCATATGATAGTGTAAATGGTCTCATTAAATCAATACCACATACATCAATGAATTCCAATTCAATTTTGGGGGGCCATAGAATTTCAGCTCTGCCCTCGATATTAACCATTTTTTGGCATTTGATACATCATCCCACAATGTTTTAGGCATCCCTTTGAATTTTTATCTAAAAAAATCTAGATTTTAGGATTTTAGAAATTATAAATGTAACGCCCCGACCCTAGTTACCCAGAGTCGGTGCCTTATTACATAACATTAGCATGATCACCAGGAAATCATGTCTCGAAAGACCGATCAGTTTAGTATTATTGGAAACAAGATTCATACATAAGTTCAACATTATAACATGAAAATAAATACAACATGAATTTATTCCATTAGAAACAACCAAGACTCCTAGATTATGCCTGCAAGTCAATCATAAATAACTTCTTCATATCCTGGGAAAATGAAACATAATAAAGGGGTGAGCTCAAATGCTCAATAAGGGTAAGTAATACAACAGAAGATAACATAAATATTAAGCATGGTGAATAATTGAAACCACGTGCCTTTAACAATAATAAACATGAATAATTTTATGGAAAGAATATGAGCTGAGTAAATAATGCCATAATAAAACATAATCATGGGTATTATAGTAGTCGAATGACCACATGAACCATCAATATTATTTTCATAATGAGGGAATATATAATTCCGGACATTCTGGAACATTTTGTCAAGGCCTCGCCCAAAACATCTAAAAATGATTATGGCCTCATCCAAAACCATATATCAAATTGGAAAAGGCCTCGGACAATTCCACGTCTAGTTTTATCATGAGACCTACTGATGCATCGAGGAGCTATAGTGGGATCCACCCATCACTTACTAAGTCCAATACATTCCTCATATGAAAAGGTTGAAATATAACATAAACATTCATATTAAAACTAGCATAAAAAATGTCAATAAATTAACCATAAACCATGAATGGTATAAAAATAGAACATCCATAGTCAAACATATCACAAAACCTTCAATACAATATGAAAGTTTTGTATCATAATAAATCAACTTCAAATAAACTTAAAATCCATCAAAGGATGTTGACATAGATAAAATCAAAAACTTTTTTAGAGAAATATATCTTTCTATTTTGAAATAATTTAAGAGTAACATAATTATAATGATTTTTTTTGAAAATATTCTTATAATATTGTAAGCAAAGCTTCCACGATGTTATAACGGAAGAAAATAGCGACACCCTTAGTATAAGTTAAAAAAACATTCTTATCGTAATTTTTTCGAAAAAGGTAATAAAGTACCTTATTTGGAAAACAAAGAAAAGATTCCTTCCAAACAATATAAGGTTAAATAAGGTTATAAATTACTTTACCCATTTATCTAGTAAAAAAATGTTTTGAAATACATTTGTAAGAAACATGGATGTGGATGATAAAGAGGTCCCAGTAGATACTTACGTAAAAACAACCTCGGATAATAAAGAGATTGTAGAATTAACCCTTACTGTGTACTTTTCCTTGGTTGAGGGTAGTTTAAAATCTTGTATAATGGTGAAACAATTGTTCTTATATTATACAAGAATCATATACATTAATATGATATCATATATGATATTTTAATATTTCTTTGTTAATAATATCTTAGTATTATCGTCATTTCGGGTGTTAATTGACTTGTTTTCCTTTATATGCTTTGTTATGTAAGTAATGTTTGTTATGAATAGGATGTATCTTATTCATATTCAGAATGATATTAAGTATTTAAACATTATTTTTAATCATCTAATGTAAATTATTCTTGAATGGATACGATGGGGAACAAATCTCATCGCATTCGTTGAGACGGAAACCCGTACGTACACACGAGTGACAATATCATTATTTTGATATTAAAATAATATATAATTGGATGTTATATAATATATAAATAATCATTATCATGTTATATTTATTATTTAAATCAATTACACATCATTATTATACCCATCCAAATAATAATGTATTGAATAACAATTACACCACGACGTAGAGATGGTATGTCGTACGTACGGACGTATGGTGACATGTCATTCAAAGGATGGATAGAATAATTAATATGGTTGTACCATATTTATAATAACATCATAGTATATATAATATACTGGAGTTATTATTTTATAATTTAAATAACAAATAAAGAGGAATTGGAAGAAGAAAAGAACTTGAAAGGGGTGATGAAATATTTACCTCTTCTTCGGGTTCTTCCTTTTGATTTGATCAAAAGGGATCCTTAGGTTGGATTTCTGACTAAAATAATGCCTCTAGGATTAAGGGATTATAGTTGAGAGGGTATTTGGGTAGGGGTTTTCCAAGCCAAATGGATTTGAATGTATGAATTAGAGAGAAGGGGGAGTGGCCTTTTATAAGGGGGGTGAGAGGCACCTTAGGAAAAGCTAGAAATATTTTTTTAATAAAATTATTTTCGGTTTCTAATGGCTCTAAAATAGATTATTTAATGGATAAGGTTGGGAATGGGTTGAAAACCACTCAACCAATATGTTTTAGATAGGTTTGGGTCACTGTATTAACTTTATCATTTAGATTTAACTCTTAGTTAAATAGTTTGATATTTACCATGTCTCTTTGTATTTTTATATCATATGGTTAATAAACATACTATATACTTCCAAGAAAACCCCAAGTGGTTAATTAATTATACACCTATCATTATATAAGTCTTTTGGAGGAACCTTATATTTTTAGGAATATAATAACAATTAATAATAAAATATTTGTTTTAAAAACTCTTTTATGTCAATTTGGACACTATTTGGTATTTTGTTTTTTCTAAATTCAAAAAATAATTATTACTTCGCAAAAAATTCATCTAACTAACCCTAATATGTCATATTAACCTAGAAAATTAGTTTAATTCATAAAATGTCTCAAATTACATTTATTTGGATATTTATAATGTCAATTATTTTAATCTCTCATTAATTAGGTAATTACTGCATCATCATTGTGTCATAAATAAATTAAATTATTTAATGTTTAAAAAATATAAATAAAATACCATTATGTATGAAATAATTTTATCTTTCTAATTAATATTTATAATATAATTTAAATTATGTGTAACCCTATAGTAAAAATGTTTTAGTTATTAAACTTTGATTTTAACTCTTTAAACTCTTCTTTGAATTAAATAATAAAAAATGTACTAATCTAATAAAAGTGGAACAAAAAGGTTCATATTTTATTAATAAGTTTGTTTTTGTTCGAATTATACTTATCCAATTTAATTAGGATATGTGTTAGGGTAATAATAATATCATTTTACCCTTAATTACCTTATTTACTTTTAACTGCGGTAAATAAAAGTAAAAAGTTTCTATTCACCAAAAATTATTTTAATCTTATAAACCAAATTTTACTTAATGATATCAACCATGTATCTATGTTTTTTTAAATTAAACTCACAGAAGCATTAAAATTATGTATTATGTAAATTTGTAAATGCTCCTAGGAGGTGGGTAAAAGACGGTAAAAAGTTCACTAAATTTTTTATATATCTAAAATTATTATAAACTGACTCCAATGAATTAAATTGAACTTATATAGGTATTATGTATCTATTTTGTCCTAAAATAAATTTAAATAAAATAAATAATTATTTAAATAAAAATTCGGTTTTAAACTATAACTTATTGTTTTTCACTATTCATCATGAATTGAATGTTTTCAAAAAAAATACCAAAAATTCACCCTAAGCTAATTTCAACATTCCAAATCCAAAAATGATGTCCATTTTGAAAGATAAAATTTATAAAATTTCCAAAAGTGGTTATTACTATTCATAACGGCTATTTTGATTGGTTGTGGTGTGTTAGAACTCAAAGTTGCGTACGACACACACTATTGTATTATTCAAAGAGATGCATATCGTGGAAACTTGGGGTGTTATAATAATGTCCAACCCATGATTTTATCATATGGGGGAAGAGTGTAAAAACTCAAAATTTCTATTTATTTTAACATTGGGTACACAGCGGTGGATTATTCCATCTCCGCATGATTGGAAATTAAGTGGATCTTCCTAAAAATATTTCATAACCTCTGATAAAAAATGTTAATTTTGCTGGTAAGAGAGATTAGGGTGGAGAACTCTCATGCCCAAGTAATTAGAAATATATACGAACCATGGATGAGGTGAAAACGTTATTGAAAAAATCTATTCATCTAGGAAGTATACCTTTATCTCTTTATCTTCTTCTTTTTAAAGGTGAAATAAAAAAAGATGGAGTTATGATCATCACTAAATTTCAAACTCCCCTTATTATCAGAAATCTCCAAATAAAATTCTTTGAGTAGAAGGACCTAACTAATCAACCAAGCCATAACATCTTTATTTTTTAGAAGGTACTTGAAATTCTGAGTGATCGGTGTATTCAATAACTTTTGATAGAACCAAACATAACCGAAATATGTCAAATGAAAAAAAACTACAAAAATTTCATTTTTTAATTATTGTATAATTTATTTGATCCACTTTTAAGGAATTAATTTCATAATATATAGGTCTAAAGATATGATCAAGCTCCTTCCCAAGGACCACCCCCATAATATAATCACTAGAATCACACCTGAGCTCGAATTACTCATTCCAATACAGAGAAGTCATGATTGGATATTCAAATAATATTTGTTTCAATAGATTAAATTCACTAATAAAAGCTTAATTAAATTATAATAGGGAATATTTTGAAAGGATATTTGTCAACAGTTAATCTATTTTGAAAAAAAAAACACACAAATCATTGATAAAACCCGCATATCCATGGAAGCTTCATATCATTCAGACTAAAGTAGGAATGGGTAGGTTAGTTATTACATCAATTTTTTGGGATCAACTTAAATGACTTTTTAGATATTTGGTGGCTTAATATGATACCATTTTGTACCATGAAATGTTATTTTTTCCAATTCAAAACCAAATTTATCTTCTCAAACAATTCCTAAACTAGGTCTAATTTTTTCCTGAATGTACAAAATAAATTTCAATAAAAAGAGAAGATGTCCATGAATACCTCTATAATAATCTCCTACAGTTCATGAAAAATATCTAACATACACCTTTTTAAAGTGGAAGGAGTTTTGCACATACTAAAATAAATTTGATGGTAAAAAAATATTCCATATGTGCATGTGAAAGTTCTTTTCTCCCAATCTTCAAGGGATACATAAATATGATTATATTTTGAATAAACATATATAAATCAATAAAATTAATGCTATTATATAAATTCCAACATTTTATCCATCAAAGAAAGTGTAAAGTGGCCCTTCCATGTGGCATCATTTAACTTTAAATAATCAACCCACACTCTCTATCCCTTAACTGTTCATGTTAGAATAAGGTCATTCTTCTCATTAGAAATCACAAAAACACCACCCTTTTTTGGGTACCACTTGTAATGGACAAACCGATGGAATATCATAAATAATATAGATGATTTCAACATCTAGTATTTAAATCACCTCCAATTTCACGACCTCATTCATTAGAGGTTTGAGTCATTATTGTGACTATCTAGATGGGTTTTCCCCTGTTTATAGAAGACCCTTACCGGTAAAATGGTTAGAGTGATACCTTTAAGGTCAACCAATATCCAACCAATAGTCAGACCCCCTCTTTTGAGAACTTATAAAAGTTTCGTCTCTTGATCATTAGTGAATGTGAGTTAATAATGATAGTAAGTGTGTCTTTTTCTCCCAAAAATCCATATTTTAGAGATTCTGTTAGAGGTTTTAGTTCTAACTATGGTGCTTTCAATATTGAAGAAACCAAGGGGCCCTTTTTTTACTATTTCTTGAATATCTAGTATAACTCCTCACTACCAATATCAATTGCCTTGAATAGTAAAATAATACACCTATTCTTGTTTGTATTTAGGATGGAGTTCTATAATATCCATCTCATCTATCAATAAAGAATATCTTATGTCTAGTTCTATGTTGTCTAAATTATTCCCCAATTTGGATAAAGTATAGAAATCATCATGCTCTATAAGTGATTCTTTCTTGATGGTTTTGAGGATATTATAAGATACCTTTTCATCAACTACTCATAAGATCACCCCCTTGATGAATATTAATCCAAACATTTCTGGTGGCTAAGAAGGGTATTCTTAAAATCTGTGTCACCTCAATGTCCTCTTCTATTTTGAGGATATTATTGTCATTTTGTATAATTAACTTTCAAACCTTCAACGATACATCTTGTTATAGTCCCTTAGGATATTTTATGGAATGGTCAGCTAGTTGATGTGCTACACAGGGTGGGGGGTTAATTCTTTAAGCCCTGGCTTCTTGAATAATCTAAAAGGAATTAAATTTAAACTTGCTCCCAAGTCACAATGGGCTTTACCAATCTTGTAAGAGCCTATTGTGAATAAGATTTAAAAAATCAATGGACTTGAATCTTGGTTGAGATTGATTATTGGAGCACTATGGAACACTCCTTATTAAGATGAATGGTACCCAAATCATTCATATTTCTTTTTTTTTCAATAAAATTTAATTCATAAAATTTATATAAGTCATAATTCGGGTTAATTTATCCTCAAAGGGGATGTTAATGTTGAGTTTTCGAAACACCTCCATAAACATCCTGAGGTGTTGATCAAAATTCATTTTATTCATTCACTCATAGAAGGGAAAAGATGGTAAAAAGGGTTTGATCACATCATTTTCCCTATCATTCATAATTTCATTACCTTTAGATGAGTCTTTATATAAGGAGACATCCATACATCAATTTGGTTCTCCACTGATTAGCTTAGTGTGTCATTTTTCTTAGATTCCACTATGTCTTTCTTTGTTGGCACTGGTTGAGGGAGCTTCTTCTCACTTCATAGAGTTACCAGCTTAGATTCCTGTTTAGGGTTATTTTTAGTATTAACTGGTATTGTACCTGGTTTCCTAACTAATAATTTATTGTATAGCTCCACAATATATTTTTCTAGGCCCCAAATGGTCACCTATTGTTTTTGAAACCTTATTTATGTAATTGTAAAGAACTTAGAAATCATATCCTCCAATTTATAAGGTTGATCCAATTATGGTTGCTGTTGAATTACATGATGATGATGTTGTTGTCTAGGAGGTTGTGATAGATAAGTTTTTTGATACCCTTTTCACTAATATGAACCTTACTAGTATTGATTTTCTTACTACTGAATTGGGTACATATTTTGGTATTGAGGCTCGCTATATCCTGGTAGTTTTTGAGGTCATTGTTGAGGGTTTTAGTACTGAATATCAAACATCAATTTTCACTATCTCTCTATGTAGGGTTATGATATTTTGAATATATGTTCAACCCTTGATTCTAATAGATGTAGACCACTTCTCTTATAGAGGGGTCAACCGTTATCCATGGACATTCACCCATGATGTGGTTATCACCACACTCACTATAATCTAGATGGATAACTACTTAAACTTATGAAGTTTTGCTGAAATTAAGAACACAAATATTCTTAAACATTGTATCAATTTTGGTAGCTAGAATCAATGTGTCAACAATATTATACATCCATATTTTTATGTTCCATACTCAGAATTCCATTGGAATCTATTCGTCAACATATCCGTCGAAGGACAAAAAATATTTTCAGGATATTTCATCATTAGAGTTCCTTATATATCTTCATCCACCATGAACATTGTATTTACTATGATCCCCCATAAAATGTTCGAACATGTATCCCAAATGGGAATCCATGGTGATGATAGTTTCTTAGAATTTCCCTGAAACACTCCAATGGCTCGTACAAGGACTCAGACTCATACAAATAGAATTTTTGAATTCATTCCTTAATATCACCATTTTAGAGGGGGGACATATTTTGAAAAAAAACTTGAGCCAATTCCTCGCATGTGGGGATGGAACATTGGGGCAGTCCTTTGATCCATTATTTTTATTTATCCCTCGGTGAAAATGAAAAAATATGGAACTTAATAACATTCTCCAAAACTATGTGGTAACAAAATGTGTCAAAAATTATATAATGTTTGATTGATGTGTGGTGGGGTATTCACTTTGAAAACCTAAATATTGGACTATACATTGGATGAGCTATATGATAACCGTCTTGATTTCAAAGTTTTGTGCTTGCACTAGTGGCCAAAAAATTCCCATATCATCTCTATAAATCAGAGAAAATACATACTTTATAAGAGTATGCTGTGGTGGTAGCTGTTCTTGAGTAGGTTTAAATATATTTTTCTTCTCCTATGGAATATAAGTCCATTGATAAGGAAGAATATATGGTTTTCATTCTTGTGGAATATATTGTTGTGGTCTTTGTTTCCAATAGCCCGACATAAATTGAGACGGTGGTCATTGACAATTGTGTGGAAAATACTCCATGAAATTTTCAGATGGTTGCTATATTTGTTCACCATCAACTATAAGATATTGGTTTTGATCCCTTTCTATAAAAAACTATTGTTCAACTCTATGGACAACAACTGGTTCTTCCTCTTCCATATTTTCCATGGACACATTTTGGATGTGTTCTCCCATATGTTCTTGGTGATTCTATGATATAATTAATTTTATTTTACGTTAAAATGAAAGTATTTACAGTAACTCTTCACTCTTGAAATTAGTGATGCAGCTTATCATACACCTACAGTCCTACAAAATACCAAAAAACACACCAAGAATAAAAATGAAAACAAAAAATAACCAAAATAAAAAATGGGGTTAATAGATTTTTTTTCTTCGGAATTTATAATTTTTGATTCCAAATAATTAGTCCAAACTCAAACTAACATCACATAATTTAAAATAATACCAGGAAATAGATACATAATTTGTTTTCATTCTAACTGAATTTTTACTTTCGGTGGTCCAAATAGAAAATTTCCCAACTTCACAATGAGTGTAGTCTAAGTATGGGGTTGATCCACAGGTAGGAATAGGGTGTTGTTAACTTTAGTTATTAGTTAATTAATTCAATATTTACTTAATTTATAATTATTTTTTGATGGTTTTAGAATTTATTCAATATATTTGTTTGGTTAACTTATTAAACTCTTTATAAGTTTACACTACTTAAAAAAGACACAGAAAACTATTCTTAACAATCAATAAGTGAAATGTGTCAAGACTATGGATTCTTATGAATATTAATAGTGTTAAATTTTATTATTATGATGTGTTGTTCATAATAAATCACATCCTTAGGATTCAAATGTGAAAAAACATTCTTGTTCCAGTATGTTCCATTTCATTTTACAAAAATCAATTCCTTATTATAACAATTAATTATTTAAATCTATTTCGAAAACAAACCATTTAGAGATGATGAATTATGCCAATGGTCATGGTATTATTCATCATAACTCATGTGGAGATCCTTGGATAAATAATTCTTGATCTGATATAGAGTTTCTAATGGGAAAATGAAAGAAAAACTTCAGGTAGTTAAGAGAATTAAAAGATTCATCACAAACACAACATAGAGAAATCAATAACCCAAGATTCTTTATTATCCACAACCCCAACACACTAAATATATTATACCATAATTCAAAAAAATTATTAAAACAAGCACCCATTACCTATTATATTCATTATAGTTAACAATTCAAGAAAAATACCAACCCACCAAAATATATAAATATCCAAAAATTAATAAAATGAGTTTCAATCTCTCATCCCCCAGGATGAATGCCTCCCGGATGAGTATAATCTTTGAAAAATGATCATAGGATCATTAAATGGATAACCCCTAGATTATAAGAGTGGTTAGGGGTCATTATCTATACTCAAACGGTGGTTAAGGAAGTATATAGTGGGTCGGTGACCATGTGCTGACTGGTGTTTGTTTAGATTAACCTTGCACAAACCGTGATATTTGATCTGTCCACTTGAATTTGAGGTTCATAGTCTACTGACAAGGATGAATGGTTTAGTTATCCATTCATAGAGTATGTGAACGGTTCTGTTTACATTGGTATTATCTCACATGAGATAAAGGATGGTTTGCACGGTTTGTTTAACCTTCAAATTGCATAAAAATTTCTACCACCTCCTCAAAATATCACCCCAAGTGGTTTACAGGTGGGTCCACATATTTTTTTAATCATGCAGAGGGTGTCCATCCATTTTTGTCTCAAGGATCAATGTTGTGAAAGATTTCATTGGCTAGGGTTCATGGTTTCGGTGAATTAGTAATAACCGTGCACCCTAGAAAAAGGGTCCAAATACCTTTGATTTCTCTCCAAAATTCCTGATTCATGCCAAATATTATTAACCATTAATTGGATGATAAAATCTCTACCATAAAGGAATGTTAAGGATATAATTAGATGAAAATTAATCCCAACAACAATTTTCAATGTGATTTTAAGTATGAAATTCCAAATGCATATAATTACATCACATCTATCTTGTAAAATGGATTTGAATTTCCCATATTAATAATATGAATAGTGTCTGAGTTTTTGGGAACTCGATCCTATTCCAGTTCCACCAAGTAGAAAGTTGGTGCCAAACAAGTGTATCGCTTGACTAAATCCCCAGTGGAAAGTTCAATCCTATATTTTTTATATTTTTAACACTCTAAATTTCTGTTTAAAGAATCACTTTTTTGAGATGTAAAATAGGATTTACATGACCACACTTATAATTTCTGTTTTACATGGCTAATATTGGAGACTTGATATTTTAAGGAATATTATGCTGTCATATTTTAAATTTTATTGAAAATGTGATTGAATGAGTAAATTAGGTTATTTAATGATAAGAGTAATCATATAAGGTTAGTTTAATGAATCATGATTTGATAAAATTAGTTGATTTATATAGATAAAATGTACAGACTATTTTTCTTTTTTTGAATTTCTATAATTCATGTGAAATGATTTTTTATTATTATTGAAATCTATGAATGATTTTCTAATTTCATATGTCTCCCATTCTTGTGAGGATTGTAGACCTAATACTTCCTATTTTAATATTTAGAATATTTCCTAAGGGAACCTGAAAAATTTTACCTACTAGATATTTCATTATAACTTATCTAATATATTATTTTACAAAGTCACATTTAATATGATTGATGTATTTTTATTGATTTATATGTTATCCTTGAGAAAATTTTTTATATAAATAATTGTTTAGACCATAAATCCCATGAATTTCATCATTAGGAATGAGCCACATTATTATCTAAAATCTCCCTTTCTGAACCTACTATATAGGTTTCTCAAGTTATTTTAACATTGAAGTGTGTGGGTGAGGGAATTCGTAGTGGAAGGTATACGTTACATTGAATGGAATAATTGTGAGGGTTCTCTTTTGGGTACTAGGAAAGGTTCATGTTCATTTATTGTATTTCATTACCATGCCTCTTGAAGAACAATGAAAAATGGAATGGTTTGTGTTTTCGGATAATGAATAATCACCATTACTAGATTAAAGATTATATCATACGAGGTTAGGGGAAATATGTGATATTTATTCCAAGGCTAAATTTTGTTTTTTTAAACAATCATAAAAATTAGGTTGAAAAAACTAAAATTTGAAAAAGGTGGAGAAACTTTAAGAGGGTGTACATATTTCATTATTATTACATTGTTTATAACATTTAATTTGAGTTTTGGGGAAGTGGGTGTTGTCAAGTTGAAAATGGATATTTTCATTACACTTTAATTTTGGTGTAATACATTATGATTTATAGTTAATTGTGTTCTTGAGCCTTAAAATTTTTTATCAATACCAACCTACCTAAATCATCACATTCTATAAAACCATAATAAAAAGTCCTCACGATTTTATATTATTTTCAATTTTACAAAGTAGAGAATGTGGGTCATTTTCAACATAATAGGAGGTACATGTATTCAAGGTATGAGAATAAATGTAGTTTTAAATATTACATTTAGTGATGAGTGAAAATAATATAATGTGAGGTATATCAAAAATTGGAATATTTAATAATAAAAATTTGGGGAACCCAAATGAAAAAAGGAGTATATCCACCAATTTCAAATGGGAGAAAGTAAAATAACAGGGTTTATTAGTGTATTTAAGTAGTGTGAATTTTAATTGGTATTTTATGTGAAACTCGAAAGTTTATTTCGCTACGTATAATTGTATGATTTTATTACATTGAAATTTAAATATTTGTAGAATTGGTACCCTTTGAGGTCCTATGTTTTGATTCAATTATTGAGGCAAAACACGAGTTTAAGTGCAGTGATATTTGATTATGATAATTTTTTCATGAAAAAATATTAATAACATTTATTCAGATTTATTTTTCGATGCCCATATTTTTATTGATATATCATTTTTTGGTTATTTATATTTTAAATAATTGGTTATGAAAAAATTTAAAATAAAAACAAGTTTAAATAATATTTTAAATTATCAAATAAAAATATTCTATTTGATGAATTAGGGAATAAGTATTTTTATTTGATTTAGGTAAGAATATTGGACATTACTACCATGCCCGTGGAACCAAGAAGAACACAAGACAATAAGTGGTCTATACTGGCTAACAAGAAATCATAACTAGAGTATATCACAAGGAGAATGCACATAGGGTGGGTCAAGGCACTATAACGACCCATGATTTCAGTAATTAATTTTTTTAATTAAGTACCACATTTATAGATTTCCTAACATGCATAACTAAACACAAAATGAATAACTATATTCCCATTTTAACCATTCAATTTGTGTGTATTACCAAAAGTAACCACTTTATAAAAACTAAAATGGTATACTAAAACTAAGGTCATTTTTACTTATAAATATATGTTTCTTAAAATTATTTTATGTGATATTATATCCAAATTAATTTTAACACTTTTATATATTTTAATTTGAAATAATTAGTATCATATTTTGATTTATCATGGCCACATTATTCTAAAGTTTATTTTTTGTAAAATATTTATTTTTTGGTAAATAGTGAAAAATATTCCTTTTGAAAATATAGTGGGTTTTAATACATCACATGAATATAATAATAGACTAAAACTTAATAAAACATTTTCCTGAATAAATATATATCTTTTAAGTAACATTTTATAATTTAAAATACCTTTTTTGAATTACAACCCTATATTTGATATTTTAGAACATAAGTAATATTTCCTATTTTTTTAAACAAGTTATTATTTTAAAATTAGTTTTATCAATTGAATAAAATGAAAAATATTTTAAATATAAAAATAGTGGGTCAAAATTGTATAATAACAAATACTTAATTTTTAAGCAAAAATATTATATTTCTTTGGATGAATATTAGTTACCTTGGAAAAATGATTATTTTCAAAGAATAATATTTTCTAAATATTATATTTTTTTTAAAACTAAATGGATAAATTTTATATTAAAATTACAATATAATTTTTAAACATATATATATTATTTAACACTCATTTAATGGGTATTAAAAATTAAATAAGATTAAGAACACTTGATGATTAAAATGACATTTTTCATGAAAAACTGTTTTTAACACATTTTATGTTTTTATTTAAAAGTTTATCCTATCCTATTTAGAAATATAATATGGAAAATGGATCCCAAATTCATATTTATCATGTTAAATAAATTTCTAATAAGAATATGCTTATATTTTTAGTAATAAAATAATTGACATGATTAATATTTAATTAAGAGTAATAAGTATTCAAATGACTCATCTAAGGTGTCTTGAATTTTCCTAAATTAAAATGTCCTTCAGAACTTAATGAAATAAATTTTTAATATTTAATGTCCTACCTATAAATCTTACCATTCATACTTCACCTAACTCACTTATCTTTCATGTCATTCTATTCTTACCCCTTAACATTCCTTTCCCTTGAAAATTCCATCTTCTGCACTTATAAAAGTGGGATCAATTCCTCCATTTAAATATCCCAATAATACTTAGAAATTTTCTTTAATACATAAAAATATCTTCTCCTTAAATTATTTTACATACTATAATTTTCCTGGTCCCTACAAATTAGTCTAAGTCCCTCAAGTCTAAGTCATTCATCAAGAGGAAGTTCAAGGAGTCAACATAGATATCAAATATTTCTTAACATTTCATTCCTATTATTTATTTTATAAACCAAAAATAAATATCATATAATAATAAAACTAGTAAAAATTAGTGTTTTTATATATTATTATAACAATGGTATAACCATTTTTTTATCTTACATCTACTAATAAAAACAAGAATCATTATTAGTGTGTGTGCATAGATTATTGGCTCCATGAAGTGACACTTTTGTTTTCATCACCACCACTTATGGTTGGTATTATTGATGGTATTTATGAATAAATATAATTTTTATAATGTATTTATGATTCTTAAATGAGAACTTACTATTAAATTCACCCCTATCATTCAATGGGCTATATAAAAACTAATCGTGTGTTGTGCAGACTATCACCCCCATGAATAAATGTGTTTCATTTTCATTCACTTATAAACATGGATCGTTTTAGTTTTTAGTGGTTGAGTATATATGAAATATATAAGTAATATATATCATTAATATGTTTCCTTTTGGATAACAAAAAATTTAATTATCATTATAAATAAATCCACCAATATTGATAAATAAGACAAAACTAGTTCTTTACTATTTTCAATTTCATAAAACACAACAAAAAATCCCATATAATTGTATTATAAATTTATACATATTTATAAAACATAAATTAAATAAAATTTAATGGTTTTAAAGTGATAATATTTGGGGGGAAAAATACCAACACTCCCCTTACAAACCTAGTTCAAAACAGTCAAGATTATTAACCCCCAATGTTGAAAAGATATTACAATAATCTAATACCTGAAAGAAATTTATATTAATGAATATTATAAATATATATTTATGGTAATAATGTTTTAAAATAATTAATTAATATATTTATCTTTATGATACAAGTGTTTAAAGAACATTCATAGAAATCATGGGTAAGGGTAAGGGACTTTTTCACTCAAAATGATTTCATTGAGATAAATAATTTCTTACTTGAACTTAATTTATTTCTAAGAAATTTCATTTTAAATTATATTATCTATTTTACTATTTGGTAAAACAAAATTTTTAACCAATTCCATTTCCATGAATGGTTTTCTTTTTTTTAAATATAAATATTATTTTTTGAAAAAAGACTCAAAACTACAACATTTAAAATAATGGGAACAAAATATTTTCAAAAAGATCTTTTTTAAATTAGTTTTAAATAACTTAAAAAATTATCTACATCAAATAGAGTTATTTTTTATTTTTCACCCTATTATTTTATTTTATTATGCGATTATTTTGGGTGATAACATTTTTGGTATAAATCAATTTAATTTATGATGTTATTTGGATTTTTTATAAAACTCATATTATTTCATGGGTTCCTTGTGAAAATTGGATGATTTTATTTGGGATGTTCTAAAAAATCCAGTTTACTTCCATGGGTTCTTTAAATGATGATTTTGAAATATCATGAAACCAATTTTTTTTTGTGGGTTATTATATGACATGATGATTATTTTCAAGTGGCAGACAAATATATGGATTATGAAATGGGTAGGACCTATATATCTCTCTAATTCACCAGGTAAATGATTATATCTCATGTGATTGAAATATTATGTGAATAGGTTAGCAAGTAGAATGCTTCAAAAATGGTGAGTGTGATGGAATTTAGCTATACTCACAATTTTATGAGTGAATTTGTTGGTTAGTATCTAGGTTTACAATGATAAGAAGCCTTTTTTATGAGTATGCCACTTTATTTATTACAAATTACAACCCATGTTATAAGCATTATGTTTTATTTTTTTAGTTCCATGGTAATAGTATTATCGTTTTAAATGGTATGTCTATATTTTATTTTTATGGTTCAAACTTACTATTTTATGTTCTTTTAAATCAGATATTTTTCCTTATCCATGATTTTGCATTTGTTTATAATCTATCCATTATGGTATTTGATTTTTTATCCATTATTGAACATTTAATCTCACCCTTTTTCTTGTTTTATCTTCCCAAGTATTTGATGAGGATTATGTCTCATGAAATTTCGAGATGATTTAGATTATGGAGAAATGTTCTCATTATGTGAAATAAGTGGTTTTATGTTTCTAGTCTCTAAGATACTAAACCTTTAGGTCCTTGGGTTGTGAATTTTTTTTGGATGTGATAATTATACCATATAATCAATATATTATTTATGTATATTTTTCTAGGGTCACTATACGCCCAATGGTGCCTTGCTTATCAGCATTGGCCCATGAGGTTTGAGTGAAGAGAATGTGGGATCCCATCCCCATAGAATGATTTTGATATGTGGAATGAGCATCAAAATAATAAAGGAGATGGCCTCCCAATCAAACTTTTAATTTAGGATTCTCTTTCATAGACACTATTTAATTTAAAAAATGATATAGCCTCACCTTAGTTTCATCTCTCTATGCCTGGAAATTTCCATGTTGTTGCTGCATTACTCTAACTCCACCAAACCACCTCCTTTGTTCTCAAAAATCCTCCATGATAGCCACTATTGGGGTTCAGGATTGATCCAATGAACCACGATGAGTCTGGGATCACCTTAGAATACTATTACGAGTTCAAAGGATCCTATACAATTATATTTTTATTATAATAAATCCATGTTCAAGGAGAACGAAAAACACTTCAGGATGTGCTGTAGTAGTGATAAACGTTATCGATACAGATCCTCCAAGCTTGATACGACATCCAAAACACCCTGCTAGTCATACAAGATACTATGGTAAAAGTAAAACTAGAAATTAATTTTTAGTACACCAAAGTAAATAGAGGATCTTGTGAAGTAGGGGGATCTGATGAAAAAATTACTTAAAACCCATTTTTCATCTTGTGATCATCATGCATGCCTGAAACAATGAAGACTATTACATTTTAAAGAATACCATGGCCAATATTGGAAGGAAAAATTTGAAATTTATTGTATCATTCCCTTACCTCATGGTTGATATGAGAAGGTTGGGTGAAAAAATGACATTGTTGATGGTGTATTGATACCCTTAGAGTTTGTGTATAAAATAAATAAGAAAAATAGCTAGTGAAAAATGCTTGTACATATACATAAAGTTCATGGTATTGGTATCTGTAGATATCAAGAAAACTTTAAGTGGTTGATTTCCGTGCATATAATTGGATGGTTTTAAGGGGTGATTCAAATGATACTTTAAGTCAGTGAAAAAAAGTGGTAAAGGAAGATTTCATGAATAATTAAAAGGGATATTATTAAGGATATATGACTGATTTCTCACTCCTTTCATACTGAAAAATTGTGATATATTTTTCAAGGATATATGAAGGATATATTCTATATAATATTCAAGTATAATTGGGAATTTTAAAATAGTATATATCTTTGGATTATTTTAGGATAAATTAAAAGAATATTTTTAAAAGATACCTGAAGATAGCTCAAGGGAATTTCTTATAAATATGATAGATATGATCCTGTGTAAAGTGGATAAAAACATGGAGTGGGATAAACTTTTTAGTTTATTTTATACTATAGTTGTAGGTTTTATTTAGATACAAAATTCCATATGAAAATATTTAATTCAAGTGTTTTTTCAATCTCCCTCTCTCCCTCCCCCCTTTCTCCACTATGATCTCTTATACTCAGGATTGTGAGTTAATAACCTGAGGAATATCTTGGGGGAGTAATCACTGTTTGTACCAAAGTATATGATTTATATCTACTTTAGGTTAATCTAAGGATGATCTATGGTGGGTGAAATCCTCATTGTAATTATCTAAGTATTAACTTCTTCTTTTACAACCATTATTGTCACACTCGAGTTTTATTTTTTCCATGGTTCCGGTTCGGGTTGGGGTTTGGGGGAGTCCTTATTAATTTTTTTTACTTTTTATTTAAAGATCAGTATTTTGGGCATAGCGGCATTGGGCGCATGGGCATGGAATGGTTTGGAGACCTTGTGGCCTGCCCAGTTTTCTAAATAAATTAAATATTTTAAATAGTTATGAAACAAAGTTTAAATTAGTGTTACAATAAAATAAGAAAAAAATGGAATTAAAGGTTAATAATATTATTAATGAGATTATTATTATTATCATTATGTTGTAATTATTATAATTTTTAAGAATTCTATTAACTATTATTATTATTATTATTATTATTTAGGATGGTGGGAGGCACCACATGTTTAGTTGAAGCTGTGCGGTCATCCCGGGCCCCCGCGTGACTACGACATTCAAATAAATAAATTAAAGCTAATGAGATGAAGATTAATGTTGGGATAAATACATTTGTTAACGATGAAAATAAAATTAATATAGTTGTAGATAATAATAATATTTTTTAGGGATTTTGTTGTTGTTATTATTATGATCATTATTATTAAGGTTGTTAATATCATAATTATTATTAAAAACTGTTGTTGACATTATATTATGAAAAATGAAATAAATGTAATTATTAATTTTTAATAGAAATTTAATTATGATTATTAAGAATATTACTAATTATTTTATTACTATTATCTTTATTATTGTTATTATTATTATTATTATTATTATTATTATTATTATTATTATTATTATGTTTATATTAGTATCATATTGTCATTATCATTTTTATTATGAATTTTATTGTTTTTATTAGATTAGTTTTATTTATTTATTTACTTATTTTTTAGGGTTTCTCTAGGGCAGCCTGGCCGGGCCTGCCATGAAATGATTCGGGCCGCTGACCACTATTCGGGTCGGGCCGGCCTAGCTCAAACAACCCAATGAGGCGGCCCGAGCCCGACCTCGGGCCGGCCCAAACCATCAGGTTGGGTCGGGTCGGGCTATTTCGATTCGGGCCATGGTGAGATTTTATTATTTTCGAAATAATGTTCTCTTTTAAATTTTTTTTATTTAAACATTTTTTTAACAATTTATTTAAAATGTTTCTTTACATTTATTTTTAAATTCATGTTTTTTTATAACATTTATTTTATTTTTTATTAACATTTTACAGTGGGTGGATATGTTTTTTTTTTGTCTAAATAGATTTATATATTGTAAATATATATATATTTATTATTTTCAAATTGTAATAAAATAATGATGGGTGCACGGATACTGTGGGTGTGTTTAAAGCCTTATCATTTAAACATTTTTCTAACATTTTTTAAAACATTTTTCACATTTATATTTTATAACTTATTTATAATTTTTAAACTTTTGTTAATATTTTTTATTTAAAATTTTTTATTTAAACCATTTTTAACATCTGTTTAAAATAGTTTTTTACATTTATTTTTAGACGTTTAATTTAAAACCTATTTTTGAACGCATATTTTTTACATGTATTTTTTTAAACATTTAACACATTTTATGTAAAAACATTTTATGTTGGGTGGATATGTTATTTTTTTCTAAATAGATTTATACATGTCTGTGAATTTATATATATTATGTACAAATTAAAAAAAATTAATGAGTTATTAGGGGGTGCACAGCAGTGTGTGCTGGGTTTAAAGTGTTGCTATTTAAATGTTTTTTTATCATTTATTTAAAACGTTTTTTTACATTTATTTTTTTAACTTTTTTTTGAAAAGTATTTTTAAGTGTTTGTTTAATTGCTTTGCAAGGCAAGCCTGACCCAGCCCTGTCTAGACTGAAATTACACCCCTAGTGGATGCGCAGCAGTGGGTGAGTTAATTTTTTTTCATAAATAGATTTATATATGTATATATAGTATATATAATATATACAAGTTTTATCATATTTTAAAAAAAATTAATAAGGTTTGGGGTGTGCGAATATCATTTGGTGAGTAGTTATTTTTTTGTTAATATATAATAAGTTATTATATATATATATAATTTGAGAAAATTGTAAAAAAATAATTAGCGGTTGGGGGGTGCGTTGCAGCCTGCAGTGGGCGGGTTAATTTTTTTTTTCTAAATAAATTTATATATAATATATGGAAGATTCAACATATTTAAAAAAATTAATGAGGTTGGGGGACGTTCACGAACATCATTAGGTGAGTGTGTTATTTTTTTGTTAATATAAAATAAGTTATTATACAATATTAAATCATTGACACACATATATATTAGTAATGGATTTTTAAAAGACACACTAAATTAATATATATTATTAATAGTTTTATATATAATATTAATGGATTTGTTTACATATATATGTATATATTATCATATCAATGATATATATATTATTGATAGATTTGTTTTTATATATACATATATATAATATGCAAGTTTCATCATATTTAAAAAAATTAGTGATGGTGGGGGTGTGCGTGAATATCATTGGGTGAGTGTGTTATTTTTTATTAATATGTAATAAGTTATTATATATATATAATGTTAAATGATTGATCTATATATATATATAATGAGAAAATTATAAAAATAATAATCAAGGGTTGGTGGTGCGTTGTAGTGGGTGAGTAAATTTTTTTCTAAATACATTTATATATGTTTAGTATATATAATATATGCATGTTGTGACATACTTCAAAAAATTAATGAAGTCGAGGGACTTGCACGAACATCATTAGGTGAGTGTTATTTTTTTATTAATATACAACAAGTTATTATATATATATAATATTAAATCATTGATATATATATATATTAATAGATTTGTTTATATATATATTATATTAAATCAGATACATATATATATATATATATGTATATATTATTAATGGAATTTTAAAAACCACAGTAAATTGATATATATTATTAATGGCTTTGTTTATATATATACACTATTATATATATAATTATATATCGATGTATATATATATTTATACACCCATTATAATTATATATAATAATAATAATTATATGTATATATATAATATTATTTTTTGTTAATATATAATGATATATGCACATATATATAGAAATATAAATAGATACACACATATATAGATAAATATATATATATATATACATATACATGTATATATATAGGTATATATATGTATGTATGTATATATATAGATATATATATAATATATATATATATATATATATATAGATATATATATATATATATATATATATATATATATCGATATATAAATATAGATATATCTATATATATTGGCATGTGATTATTTAACAGGCGCAACCTTGGGAGCTCGAGGTAGGGGGATCGAATCCCCCAACCCGTAGTTTCCTCATTATATTTTTTACAGTGGGCTGGGCTTCACGCGGGCTGGGCTGCGGGCGGGCTGAGCTTCCCGTGGGCCAGCCGGCCTTCTTGGAAAGGCCTAGCCCCAACCCGCTAAACCTACGACCTGAGCCCGGCCTGGCCCGATGCGGGCTCTGTCGGGCCGGGCCGCTCGAGCTTTTGGGCCGGGCCTGTCGGGCTTTCGGGCCACCGGGCCAAAATTACACCCTTAGGCTTCTCACACCACCCCTCTCCCCCATTTCCCTTGTCTCCTATCGCCACCCCTGGCACTGACACCCTGCACACCAGCCTCTATGGCTGATCCTCCCCTCCGGAAAAATCATCTGACCGACCTCCATCTGACTCGCGGCACACCCCCATCACGCACCCCATAACCTGCACCGCTCCCCCTCTACCAGTGCGACCTGAACTATGACACATCCTCTTTGCGCACCCCTACTGCCGACACCACCTCCCCCATTCCAGAAACTCTTCAGTCGACCTCCTCCTACGCAGCGCAGCGCAACCCAAACCACACCATGATTCCCTATTCCGTCACGAACCCACAGCCCATGCTCCACCTGGTCCGTATTCCCTTTCTGACGAACCCCTTCACCAACAAAGACCCTCGCCGGTACGGCTACATCTACTACATTTGCGACCTTGCCGGTGCCCTTATCTTCCAGTGGTGAATCACCATTGGGTGGTTATTTTCTCTTTCCTCTATGTTTGATGTTATTCTGCAGCTAAGGTTTCTATTTTTGTGGTTAAAATCCTATTTTGTGGTTTAATTTTAACACTTTGTGTTTGGTTTGGTTACCGCAGGTGCGATTGAAGTTCCGTACCGGTTCCCGGTAGATCTCCGTCAATTTAGGTATGATCCCTTTTCTTTGTCCCCATTAAATTTAGAAAATATTTTTATTTCTTGAATATTTCATATCCATTGAATATTTATTAACTATTTTAGATTTTTAGAATAATTGATTTGGTAGAAGTTAGTTAGTTATGGAAGATAAACAGTGTTTTGGCTAATAGTTTTACCTGCTTAATTGATTTGGCATGTTTTGTGATTAATTTGTTTGGTGAGAAGCTTAGTTTTTAAAGGCATTTTGTTTGAGTTTTATATTTTTTATCCTTCTCATGTGAATTAAGGTGTTTTTTATGAAAACCAATCCTGAGTTTTTTAATTACTTTTCATAAATTGTGCAATTAGTTTATTCAACTATGAAAGGGGAGCGTATTCTATTTTGGTACATTGTGGGTGTGTTTTTGATCAAAAATTGGTTATTTGAATGAGTTTTTTTTATATTAAGATATGGGTTACTCTTTAAAATTATTTTATAAAATTTTAAATGGTTTATTAAATAATTTTAATAGTGAGGATGATGTTTTGGAAATGTTTAGAGGTGCTTATGATTTTAAAAGTGAATTTTAACATGTGGTGCATTTGTTATCATGTTGTGCATACCACATGTTTTATTTAAATGGACTGATTGGCACCTTAAAAATGACTAGTGAATTATTTTGGCAGAGTCTGTTCTTGTAAACATGTTGGTGAAGTTCAATGTACTGATTTAAGTCTTTAAATAGGATTTTTAACATCAACTGCTTAGGTATATATGCTCTCTGGCCCTTGTAAATGTGTTCTTGATTTTGAATGGTGGGTTAGATTATTGAAACAAGTTTCCAAAGATTTTTTTGGTTGTGAAATGGTTAGCGTATGGTATTCTAGGTAATAAATGTTTTTTGTAAAAATGATAGAAAGCCCGTCTGGCATTTTCGTATACCGTGTATGTTTTAACATGACTTTAAAAATGCGCTTGGGAACTTTTTTGGTGAATTCTTGGTCTAAAGTCCATTTGGAATTTTGAAATGGATATTTGGAAACCCCCTATTTAAGTCATGTCTCTTTCCTAGTTAGTTGATCCTGATATGAGAGGGTCCTCAAAATGCGACCTCCTTTAGATAGTACATATTTTAAGGCAGAGGACCAACCTTGAGGTGGTCGGGGCGGCGCCATATTATGAAGTGAGTTCTTTAATATATATTGGGCTTTCCATTTGAATTGCATGACCCCCCCCCCCCTAAGAAACATAACATTAGAACCCAGCATAACAAATAGGTTTACTAAGAGCTATTTCTTCACTGGTTAGATTATGCACTGCTAGTGGCCCGTAGCAGTGGAATATTTTTGTTATTATTGCTACAGGTTTGAACCCCTCAGCCAGGCCAGGTAGGGAGATGGTTGGGCATTAGGGAATTATGATTTCATCGGGTGGTGAATTATTTCAGGATGAGTCATGTGTATTAGTATCTTGTTCCTTGTATCTAGAATTTGTTTTTTTTGGAAAAATTGTGAATGTGTGTTAAGTTTAAAAAGGATTTTCAAGTAAATGTTTTGAAAGAGAAATCTCAACTCTCTTTTTCCCCTTGTGCCTTGTTTTAAATTTTTAGGGAAATGGATTATGTTTGATCATTTTAAAATGAGAAGTGTGGTAAAATCTTTATTTTATTTGTAGTTAAAACCTGTTAATCAATGTTATCTTAATTTAAAGGGTGTGAATTGGAAATTGAATTAGTTAAACCTACCTACTATGTTTTAATACTAATGCCTATCATGTTTTCTTTTTTTTAGTTCATTTTTTAGGTTTCATCTTCGTTCGGGTCACCTTGGGAGATGTTCTATTTCAATATCGAAGTGTAACCAATGAGGTTACGTGGAGTCTTAATCATGGACATGTTTTTCGTGATGTTATTGGTCATTATTTTCTTACCTGTCATTTATTTATCCTGAGTTGTTATTTTTATATCTACTTCTTAGTATATTTTCATTGAGTGAAATCATTCCCATTTCTTTACTCTGTTGATTCCCTAGCTCTAGTCGCAAGCCCGGGAGGATTGGGAATGCCTCTCAGGCCATTCCGCGGATCGACTCGGGTGAACGGTTCTGTGTTGGCCTGGGTTGGTCTGTGAAAAAGTGGAATCAGAGGAGGTCAGATCTTTAATGTACCATGATCGTAGAGTACTCATTGTTATTTGGGGCTGTCATGGTAGAAGGAGAAGAAGTTTTAGGGCTCAAGGTATAGGAATGAGAAGGAAATTATGAACCCTTGGTCATTTCGAACCTCGAGTTACCATGGGATGTCTGGGGTTGCTGTTGTCCTTTAATTACTGTGAATTGTTTTATGTTGGTAAATGAAAAGAGAGTTGGATAGTGTCCTCTGTGAGCTCACAGGTCTTGGAGAGCCATGTGGAGCCCATGACATTACCCTAGAATTCTCTCTGTGATTGTGGTGTGACTGGTGTATGTTCACCACCCATAGGTCTGAGTCACCCATCAGAACATGTTTTCCCTTTTTAGTCATTTGGGTATTCTATAATTATAAAAAGTGTTGCGAAAAGTGTTATTTTGAAATTTGAAATGGTAAAGTCCTTGTTTTGATAATGTCCCACATTTCCTTGTTGATTAGTTCCTGCCACCACAAATATTCTATGGATACCCAAGGTGTAGCTTCAGGTGGTACATCCTTGGTGAACACTTAAGTTTATCAACCTATAGATTACATTCTTGAGTTTTTGGAATTTGAACCCTCCTCTATTTTATGGTCAAGAGAATCCTTTCAAGGTGGAGGAGTGGATGTAAAGTATTGAAAGGGACTTCAATTTCCACATACTTTTTGAGACATTAAATGTAAAGTTATCTACTTTTATGCTCGAAGGTCCAACCTGGACATGGTGGAAGTCGGTGACTCGAAGCAAGCCCCAAAGGGATCTTACCTGGGAGTTCATCAAGTCTCCATTCATCCAATAGTATTTCTATTAGAAGATGAAGATGAAAAAGAGGATGATGTTGTGTGTCCTTTAATAGGGTGTTGGATCATAGTTGGAATTCTACCGATGTTTCTTGGACCTAGTCCCACATGTACCAAGGTATGTATAAAATGATCCTATGAAGGCTCAACATTTTCAGTTTGGGATCCATCCGGAATTGCAGTCGAAGGTGGCCGAACTCAACCTAACTACCTTATCTGACATGGTGAGGCAATCCATTCATGAAATGGTTGAGTTAGAAGGATTAATTGGGATGCTGAATCCTCCTCTGGCCTTGGGAAGTAGTATAGAGGATAGCGATAAGAAGAATAAGAAGCGTCTTGATGCTGGTAGTGATGGTAGGGGAATTAAGAGGCCTTCAGATCTGTAATATATTTCTTCATATTTCATTGTCATGATCTGTCATTAGTGTGGTAAGATGAGTCATAAAAATCCAGCAAGACGTAGAGCTCAAAGAACCTACAACATCTGTGGATGTTTGGGTTACCTGTAATGGTTCTGTCGAGGTGTTTTCAAGAAGGGCAATGATCCTGGACCCAACTCTTCAAAGATCACACCAGCCCAATCGTATGAGTAGGGTGATGTTTGGGTTCAGTTTGGGGTCTTCGTTCTGTCATGTTTCATGGATGTAATTGAAATAACTGGTAGAATTTGTGGTGTTAATTTACCTTCAGTTGTAAGAATAGTGACTTTCAAACCCCCCTTGAATATTTTATTTTAATGGAAGCATGTTTGTGAAATTTTGATCTCTATTTTCTATCCAGGAGTTTCAAAAGCCTGTCTACGAGGCAGAATATGCTTCAATCATTAGATCTCCAGTATTAGGCCCCTAAGTGAAATTGACACATAGTCTGGAGAACCCCAATGGTGTAAAAGACCTTAGTCTAATTTTTGTTTTTGGTGTGGTAAGGTTTGTGTTTTGCTAAGGGTGCTAAGTTGTTGGAATGTACAAGTTGATATTTTTTGGTCCATTAATTAGACCCTCCCCTTATCTCCCATCCTCTTTGGGGGGGGGGGGGGTATTGGTTCATAAAGGAAAGTCTTCAAGTCCATTATATCTCACCGGTTCTTATGGTGGGGAGATCCGTCAAAGGTCTTGTTGAACTCAGTGTTATCTAGTTTCTTATGGTGGGGAGTCCGTTTGGGCCTCACAGTGTGGGAATTCCAATTTTATCTCAGTGGAATGGTTGAGTTTCTTTTTTTTTGAGTTTGAGGTATGAGTGTGTTGTGTCTAGATTAAGAATTATGAAAGTTCTATTTCTTTTTTGATCGATCTACTAGAGGTGTTTAATCTTGGGGGGGGGGGGGGGTAGCACCTAGCAGAGAGTCCATCCCGGTCTACTAAGTTCTTCTTATTATCCCTTCATTTGTTGGTGGTGTTTTTGTAATCTCTTCATCGATCGTTCTTTGGGAACCTACTTGAACTGTAAAGGGACCTCAGTTTTTGTTTCAGGTTCTGACCTTGTTATGACATTCTGGGGGCAGAAAGCTTTATGGTAGGAAGAATTGTCACACCCGAGTTTTATTTCTGCCTTGGTTCTGGCTCGAGTTGGGGTTTGGGGGAGTCATTGTTTAATTATTTTTGAATTTTTATTTAAAGATCAGCATTTTCGGCTTAGCGGCATTGGGATCACATGAAAGGCATGATTCGGAGACCACGTGGCCTACCTGATTTTAAAAATAGATTAAATATTTAAGAGTTATGAAATGAAGTTCAAATGAGTGTTATAATAAACTAAGAAAAATAAAATAAAATGGAATTAAAGGTTAATAATATTATTAGTGAGGATATTATTATTAATAATTTTATCATTATGATGTTATTATTATTATTTTAAAAATTATATTAACTAATATTATTATTATTATTTTTTAGGGTGGTGCGCATGCACCACATGTTTAGTGGAAGCTGTGCGGTCAGCCTGGGAACCCACGCAGCTGTGACATTCAAAAAAATAAAGTAAAGAAAATTATATGAAGATTATTGATGGGGAAAATAATGTTTTAATTGAGATAATAATATTATTATGGTTGCAAATAACAATAATATTATTTTTAGGGATTGTTTTCTTGTTATTATTATTATAATTATTATTAATGTTGTTAATATCATTATAATTGCTTAAAATTTTTATTGACATTATACTATTAAAAAGGAAATAAATGTCATTATTAATTTTTAATATAGTAATAGTTATGATTGTTAAGAATATTAATAATTATAGTATTTCTATTATCTTTAATAATAATAATAATAATAATAATAATATTGTGGTAAAATTAGTATCATATTATCATTATCATTATTTTATTAATAATTTTATTATTTTTTTTAATAATTTTATTTATTTATTTATTTATTTATTTTCATATGGTTTCTTGGACAACTCCTCTCCCATAGTTCCCCTCTCTTTCATCACAACCCCTAGCATTTACCCCCTATGCACCAGTCTCCCTGGCCGGTCCTCCCCTCTAGAAAAATCATTCGACCGACCTCTATCTGACTTGAGAGCACCCCCATCACGCATCCCCTGACATGTTTCACTACCCCTCTACTGGTGTGACCTGACCTTGGGTACATCCACTTTGTGCACCCCCTACTGTCGGCACCACCTCCCACTTGTCAAAAACTCTCCAGTTGGCCTCCTCCTCCACGGTGAAACCCGAACCACCCCTTTATTCCCTATTCTATTGCACACCCAAAACCTATGCTCCACCTGGTCCGCACAGCTTTTCTGATGAACCCCTTCACTGGAGCACCCCTCACTGGTACAAATCCATCTCCGGTGGCTGAAACCTCACCGGTACCCTTCTCTTCCGGCAAAAAATCCCCATTGGGTGGTTATTTTCTCCTTTCTCTCTATTTGATGTTATTCTGGGGATAAGGCTTCAATTTTAGAGGGTGAAATACAATTTTTATGGTTCAATTTTGATGCTTAGGGTTTGGTTTGGGTTCTCGCAGGTGCAATTGAGGCTCGATTGAAGTTCCACACCGGTTCTTGGAATATGTTCGTCAATTTAGGTATGATTCCTTTACTTTCCCCCTTTAAATTTAGAAAATATTTTGATTTATTAAATATTTCATATCCATTGAATAATATTTTTTTTAATTTTAGAATAATTTATTTGGTAGAAGTTTGGTGGTTGTGGCAGATAAACAGTGATTTGGCTAATAGTTTTACACACTTAATTGATTTGGCATGTTTTGTGATTAATTGGTTTGGTGAAAACCTTAGTTTATAAAGGAATTTAGTTATCATTTTTTATTTTGTAGCATTCTCATTTGAATTATGGAATTTTTTATTAAAACCAATCCTGAGCTGTTTAATCGGTTTTCATAAATTGTGAAATTAGTTTATTCAACTATACAAGGGGTGAATATTTTGTTTTGTTATATTGTGGGTGTGAGTTTGGTAAAAAATTTGTTCTTTGAATGCGTTTTTTTTTGTGAAGTTATGGATTACTCTTCAAATTTTATTTATAAAATTTTTAAAGGTTTATAAAATAATTTGAATAGTGTGAATCATGTTTGGGAAATGTTTAGAGGTGTGTATGATTTTAAAAGTTTATTTTAATGTGTGGTGCATTTTTTATCAAGTTGTGTATACTACATGTTTTATTCAAATGGACTTTTTGGCACTTTAAAAATGACTAGAGAATTATTTTGGCATAGTTTGTTTTTGTAAACAAGTTGATGAAGTTAAAAGTAGCGATTATTACTTTAAATATGGTTTTGCACATTATGTTCTTGGCAGTATATGCTCCTTGGCCCTTGTAAATGTGTTCTTGATTTTGAATGGTGGGTTGGATTATTGAAACAGGTTTCCAAAGATTTGTTTGGTTGTGAAATGGTTAGTGTATGGTATTATATAAAATAAATTATTTTTGTAAAAATGATGGAAAGCCCATTTGGCATTTTCTTATAACATGTATGTTTTAACCTGAATTTAAAATTTCCCTTGGAAAATTTTTGTTGATGTCTTGGTCTAAAGTCTATTTAGAATTTTAAAATAGATATTTAGAAACCCCTCTTGAGTCATGTCACATTCTAGTCGGTTGATCATGATATGGGAGGGTCCTTGAAATTGGACCTCCTTTGGATAATACTTATTTTAAGGTAGGGGACCAACCTTGAGGTGGTCGGGGCAGTGCCAGATTGTCTAATTCATTTGGTTATATAATTTGTCTTGTTGTTTGAATTGCATGATGTACCCCCTTGAGAAAGATAACATGAGAACCTTGCATAACAAAGAGGTTTACTGAGAATGATTGTTGCACTAGTTAGATTGTGCAATTCTAGTGACCCATAGCATGGAAATATTTTTTCTATTATTGCTATGGGGGTGGGACCCTCGGTTAGGCCAGGTAGGGAAACAGTCCGGCGTTAGGGTGTTATAACGTCATTGAGTAGGGAATGCCTTCATGATGAGTCACATTTATTATATTATAGTTCTCCTCTAAGTTCCTAGGATTTACAGTGTTTTCCTCTTTAAGAGTACTATTAGATTCGTTTCCCTCGTAGTGTAGTATCTTGTTCCTTGTATCTAGTTTTGGTTTTTTTTGGAAAAACTGTGAGCGTGTGGTCAGTTTAAAAAGGATTTCCAAGTAAATGTTTTGAAAGGGAAAGCTCTACTCCCTTTTTTTCTCTTGTTCCCTGTTTTAAATTTTTAGGGAAATGGATTATGTATGTTCATTTTAAAATTAAAAGTGTAGTAAACCCTATATTTATATTCATAGTTTAAACCTATTAATCAATGTTTTCCTTATTTAAAGGGTGTGAATTGGGAATTGAATTAGCCAGGACTACCTACTGAGTTTTAATACTCATGCCTATAGTGTTTTCTTGTTTTTAGTTCCTGCTATAGGTTTTATCATGGTTAGGGTTGCCTTGGGAGACGTTCGGTTTTGGTATCAGAGAGTTACCAACAGGGTTATATAGAGTCTTAATCATGGACATATTTTTCATGATGTTAATGGTTATTCTTTTCATTCATGTCGTTTATTTATCTTGTATTGTTCTATTTATTTCTACCTCTTAGTCTATTTTCATTGGAAAAAATTGTTCTCATTTTTTTTACTCTTTCAATGCCATGGTGATATTTTCTAGCCCGAGAGGATCAAGAAAGCCTCTCTGGCCTTACTACAGATCTACTCAGGTAACTGATTTAGGGTCGACCCAGGATGGTGTGTGACAATTATGCCTTGATTGAGGAGGTTTATTTTTGATGTATTGGGCGATTTTTTCATTCACTATATTTTCAAAACTAGTGTTGAAGGTGTATATACATACAATGTAGTGTTTTTATTAAGTAGATATAGAAAAGGATAATGAAGGCTATCTTTGCATGGTTCTCTAGGGCGAATTTCCTTTCTTTTATAACCTACATTCATCATTTATATATTTTCATGTTTTAGTTTTTTAATTTTTCTTTCCATTCTCAAATACCTATTTTTATTTATTTTCATTAAATAATAAAAACACAAAAAAAGTTAATTTGGAATAGTGTATGATCAACTACAAAGATCCTCAAGTGAGATGACCATGTTCAGTCAGTATGCTACATTGGTAAAATAATTATAGCTTCTTCACTGCCATATGATGGGCCTGTTAGGGCTTCATCAACAAATCCATATGTACAAAAAATGTAAAATATATTTAAAATATTGAACCTTTAGGATCTGATACTAGTTTTTAGGAACTAATTAATTGAATGTTCTCATAGAGGGGGTGGTTGAATCATGGTATTGGTATATTTATTATTTTCTTTTCGAAACTCAAGGATCTTCTGATCTTTTTACCTTATTAGAAGGAACTATGTTCAATATCTTCAATACCTCATTATCTTTCACACCAAAACTTGGACACATATATAGTAAAATAAAGAACACATTACATAAAGAATTTTTCTTGGTTCTCCCTTATTGGGCTATGTTTATGAATCATGCAACAAATGGTATTATAATACTACCAAATCTAATAATGATCACTAGTTCTATGGATAAAAGATTTGGTCATGGTAACTTTGTTCCAAGGATAACTTCCATTCAAAAAGTTTAGGGATAGTACAATACCAATCAGGGATCACTTCCTCTTCATATTCTCTATGTATTAATTTGGGGATGACATTAGAATTTATATATGTGATGGTATATTCTAAGTTTATAGAATTTATGAACATTTATGATTATTATATGAAGTGTGATAATTGTGTATATTTATATATTTGTAAATTAACTAATATACTCTACTTAAGTTTCTCTCCTTCTTTAGTAACAGAAGAGATAAATTCCTCATAAAGTGAGTTAAATATGTGAATTCACTAAAATATTGACTATAATAATAAACCACACTATATAAAGAATAATTCTACACTATAAGTCTTATTTCTATTCTCTATATTCAATCTTTCAATCAATCGGGTGTAGCAGTGGAATACCATCCTCTTTGATCCTTCTTCCTTAAAAAGACTAGATGTGATAAATGGAAGTTTTATATGGATATCATATATTCTTCCTCACTTAAAAATAAATATGTAAATGACATTATCCTTTTTTCCTTATATTTTTCATTCCCCCATAGACTCTAAATAAATCGAGTATATTCACCATTAATACCTAGCATCAAAGACTATGATATTTTCCAATCACTATGATATATTTTGTCACTATAATGATTTAAATATTCCCTAAATATACCATCCTTCTATGGTCAAAAAATTATTGGTCAAATGTTCCTTTTTTCCTACTATTAATATCTTTAGAAATATGTAGTCAAATATTCCACCATGAATTGATCTCAAAGATTCCATTTCATACTCAAAGATTCAAATATTTCATATCCTCAGTTAACCATTAATTTTATGAAAAATAATATGAATGAATTTATTTTCCAATTAATATCCATGATTTTCCCTAATTTGACCCAATAAATCATGGTTAAAGACAAATTAATAAAATAGAAATATATATTTTATCTTTCAGATTTTACTAATTAAAACCATATATAATGGTTAATTTTTTTTTCTATAGTCAAATATCTATATTGGTTGGATATTTTACATATTCAAATACTAAAAAACATTCTCCATTATTATTGAAAAATATTTCCAAAAAATCATGTTTGAATTACTTTAAATAACTTACATTATTTTCTCTATTATTTTCTTAGAATGTAGTCCATGATTTTCTCCTAGAAAAACCACTATGAATAACCCATAAATAATTCCAAAAAATCCACCTCAAAAAATAAGGTTCCCTAGAACCAAAATTCTAGATCTTGTTCTAAAAACACTTTATTTAAATAATTGATTTGATACAAACATAGGTGGACCAAGATAAGCATATCGTTATTTTACACCATTTCAAAAATTTAAACATAATGTCTCACAAACAATCACAAAATCCCAATAATGGATGGTTTAGTGTCTATGATTATTAACTAAATAAAAAAAATATTTTACAATACTTATGAACATTTCTCTATAATCAAGCCATACTAGACCCCCTTATAGTATTCTCATAAGTTATACTAATCTTAATAACCTAGTGAATGAGAGTATAAGAATGGTGTAAGATCGAACACTCAGTAAGGGAAAACTTATCAACATGTCATCAAGGGTTATATTATAATAATATAATAAAACATCATCATAGGAGACGTATCTTATTAAAAAAACAAGAATAATATGATTTTTCTACAAGGCATGATATAAGGCCATATAAACTCAAATGATCAAACATATATCATGGAATAAGAGGGAATAATCTAGAGATAATAATCAGGATCCATGAAGTATAAAAAAGGTAGATAACATAGAAATATTTTATAAAAATATTTATAGAAGATCATAACTTTGTGATTAAAATTAAATCGATTCCATACATTATGTTGTGAATAATTTTTTTCCACGCATCTTGTTTTTAGAAAACAAAATGTCCATACTATAAGTTTTGAACAAAAAAATAGCCTTGATACTTTGTTTAACAAACCTAATGCCCACACTATATTCTTTGAATAAACAAAATACCCATACTACATGTTGTGAACAAACAAAATAGCCATGTTTCATGTTATGAACAAATAATTACCATCCTCAACATCATATTCTCAAGTGATATCGAACTTTAAACAATTTATTAGAGGTCTTTAATAGAATAAAATTGTATAAGAGATTTATCGGACACAAACATTCTTAGGGAATTATTAACCCATACTATCTTAGGGATTTATCAGGCCCAAACCGTATCCGGGATTTATAAAAAAACTAACTTACGGCTTTATTAGATCAAAAATGTCTCATAATGAAAACCATACATACTTATACCATAATATCATAAAGAATTTATCATTTCATCATAGTATAATTTACCTGTGGGGAATTAATGTGTTTTATAGAAACTTCATTAAAACACCATCATCATAATCCATACCAAGAAATAAGTTGGATAATATCATAATAACATATCCCATGTCCAACATAAAGAAATTAAAGTATGTTGTGACAGATAAAAAACCCTTTGGGATTACTAGATTAATAACATTAAAAAACAATAGGAAAATCCATTTTTGAAATATTTGAAAGTTTCTTAAAAATGTTTTCTTTAATATAAAATACTTTGGACTTGATATTTTTTTTAAAACCATCATCTAAAAATGAAAATAATATTTAGAAAAAAAATTATAAATTAAATATAATTTGAAAAATATTCTTTTAGAATACATAAAAACATTTAATATTTCTTTCTTAAAAACACATGATTTAAAATCCATTTAAAAAAAAAAGAATTTATTTTTTTAAAAAAATACCATAACTTTTGAAAAATATAAAAATATTTATTTTTATTTTTTTAACAAATTAATAATTAAATATTTTAATGGAAATTTTTAAAACATTTAAAGGAAGCTTCATAAATAAAAATTCTTCAAACATAGAATGAAACCATAAAATATTTTTACAATGTATTTTTACAATAACCATAAAAGAAAAAGCTCCATATCACATTTAAAATTTATTTTTCATAAAGGTCAAATGAAAATATTTGAAAAATATTAATTTTAAAAACAATATATAATAATAGAGATTTTAAAATGCATAAAATATTTCTAAAGTGAATGTGGAAGATAAAAATTCAATCTTTAATTGGAAATCATTTGTATTAGTTTCAAAATACCTTTATTGAAACTCGCATAATAAAAATAGTGTTAAATTATAATTTTTAAAAGAGTTAAATAAAATTTTTAAGATAAATAAAAATAAGTATTTGTCTTCAAAATAATAAATGAGAATATCATAAGGAAGGGTGAATATGTACATGGATGAAAGATAACTTATTTCAAGAGGAGGAAAATTATTTTTAACATCATAAAATTATATTAATAATGAAATCTATAAATGTAATTCACAAGAAAATAATAAGGGAATAAATTGAAATATAATCATAGAAAATGAGAATACTATCTTGTAATAAACATAGTAAAAAAGAATCATTTTGACTCAATAATATTTTTTGAGTTCAAAAACCCTTTACGACTTAAAAAACTCAACAATAAAAACCTATTGAAAGAGGGGATACTTCAATTGAAATTCAAAAACCATTTCTAAAAGACAATTCATGATATTGTTAATCCAAATAGGTAAAAAAACACTATTTAAATGGAATTTGGATCATAAATCAAAACATGTGTCAAGTAAAGGAAATTGAGAAGAAACACCCACATGATGTTGGTAACATAAGTATCAAAAGATCGTGAAGGGGTAAATTATGCAATGGATGTTCAAATCTCATTAAATGGAAGATATTTATTATTAATGAAAAAATTGGTAAATAAAAAAACATATAAAAGAATACATTGTGTGAAATATAAAACACGTCACATTGATTTCGAAATCGAGACAAAGAAACCCTTACCTTAAATATCAGTTAGCCAAACATGATATAACCACCTTACTCATTGAATGAACTCATTTGAAAAATGTATAAATACTTTATAAGGTTTTATATTGATAAGAACATAACCTGTAAGAGTTTTATAGGAGTTTTGGGGAGTTATATGGCCAGAGTTTGGCCAAATCTAAGAGGCTTGGGGTATGAGGTGAAAAGTGGTGGTGGTGACTCATTTTATAAGGGAGATGAGTGAAATTGTTGTAATAATATAAAAGGTATGGTAACTATTCAAAGGTAAAATGTATCTAATAACATAAAAATGGAGTGGGGGATCATAAAGTTAATAAATACTTAACCATGAATTTTCACACATGTTTTAAACATCTTTTTTATGTTTTTTACACATAGATTTTTCACTTTTAACAATTTTTAGCATGATAACTAGTTTTTACCTAAGTAATTTTTTTTAATACATAAAACATAAATTAATAATTATTAAAAAATTTGTACCTAATGATTCTAAATATTAAATCCATTTTATCAAATAAAATTACTGTATGTAAAAAAAATTAATTTTCACATTAGCACATGTATTGTGTAAAAACACATTATATGTTTTTAAGCATAAATGTTATGTTTAGGAAAAAATTATAATTTTCTGTTTTAATAATATTAATTGGTTTATTATTGAAAATATTAGATTTATATTACTTTAAAATAAACCCAAAACCTAATTTAACCTATTAAAAACTTATTTAAATGAGAAAGACTAAAAAAAATTTATTGGAACAATATTGCTTAATTTTTAAAATATTAAACATGCATTTTATAAATTCAATATTGTATTTTTCTTTTAATAATTTCACTCTGTAAATATATTTTTTAACATGAATGTTTTTTATGTTTTTATGTTAAACATACTTCTTGATATAGTCATTGATGCTACAATGTTAGAAAAAAATTATATTTCTCACTATTCATCTAAAAATCGATTATTTTAGAAAAAATAAAAAAATTAAAATGAAGATAATATTGATATTCTAAATCCAAATATGAAGTTAATTTTTTGAAATTTACATTCTAAAATCAAGGAATTTAAATTTTAGATAAAAATATAAAAATATAAAAATATAATGAAAATTGTTTTCATAAGAAAATAACCTCTTTAAAAATATAGATTGTTCTTATTATTAATATTTTTAATCACTATTTACGTTTTTGTAGTTTTATTATTCATATAAAAATTATATTTTATCTATGATATATTTTAACTCTTAAAATAAAAAAAATTCAATTTAGAATGAAATACATTTTTGCCATAAAATTTTTTACTAACTATTTAGCAATATTAATTCAATTTTATCAATGCATTAGTATTAAATATTAAATTTATTTTATTTGAAAGTTAAAATGTAAAATGTATAAAATACATGTGATGTATAAATAATTATAACATTGGAAATTATATGTTTATATCATCATAATTTCAACTTACCTAACCCCTTAATATTTCTATTTGAAATCTAAGCATAATATAAGCTCTGGTGGCATTCATGGGTTGTGATTTGATTAGCATAGATCTGATAAAATTTTCCATGAGTTTAAAATTCTCTCATATATTATTTTTCTTATACTATAATTTTTTTAGTTTGGCTTACATTTGTTCTGGTAAACCCTTATTAATGGCATCTCTTTTCCATGTTCATAATGGTGATCCTCATAAGGAGGATCATACTACTCAATGCCACTATGTCTACTTCTTATATTATTTTTATAGTGTATTTACCATCATTTATACATGTAAGTTTAGCAACTATATTATAATGGTCAAAATAATAATTTTATTTTAAAGTATCATGATTTCATTTTAGTTCACTGTTGTATGTAAAATAAGATATCAAAAACAATATTAATTTAGAGATAAATATAATACAAAACCTCAGGGTGTTATAAAAAATATCTAAAAGATTATATACATTTACATTTAACCCAATATTCAAGATATTATTTAAATTAATGGAATGTGTGACCTACTTTAACTTCAACTTGATTTCTATGTGATAGCCTCAATTGTTGAGTGATAACCACATCATTCATAGATCTAAAAAATATAAATAAAAATATATTTTAAATCCCTTATGAATTGTGAAATGATAATCCAAATATTTACAAATGACAAACACGTTATAGCGTAGTCCATAGTGTTGTAGAATGATCAATTATTTCAGAGTCACACCTCATTCCATGGATTTATGCCCAGAATTCACACCTATTAATACATCTAAGATGTTTTGGAATGATACTTTCAATTTATCCCACAATAGAAAAATGGGATATTTCATACTACATGATTCATTATTTGTTCACAAAATATACAAGTATTGATATTTCATAGCTTTCCATTATGTTGTGGCTCTTTCCATTAATCGTTACATTACCATATTTTAATCATCCATAGAAACCATTACATCGCGACTGAATAACCCACAGTGAAATATCTCATCTAGATCCTGATATAACCACACCAAATATTCATGAGATCCTCTCAATAGTAAAACCTATATTTCCCTGATGCATATAAAGTTATTTTGACATGAAAATCCCTAAAAAATATATTTATGTAGAGTTTTTATCATACATTGTAACTATTAGGGAATGGAAAAAACTTCTACATCCTATAATATATAAAATAATCTTTATGTATTATAATAAAATTATTATGTTACATCCATTACCACATGAGGTACACCATAATGGTGTGATATAGCCTCCCTTCACCAAACTTTTTCCATCCATCACTTAATAAATCTATGCATGTTAATAAATCTTCCACTACTATATTATACTAGAATAACAATGTCATACCTTATAAAACATCCTCAAACTATGATGTTATATATTTCAATTTCATGCATCCATTACAAAATGTGGTTTCCATGTATCGTAACCATCTCTTTGGTATTTATCTCCATTATTATCCACACATCACTGAATATTCATATTACTCCATTTATTGTTAACCTTTATTTATTATTAATCATCACAACACATAAATATCTATTTTTAATAGGTTATGACTTCTAAATTAACACATGTAGGTATAAATGACTCTATATCATTTTGAAAGGACATTGAATCACTTAAATATTCTTTTAGTTTGGTGTAGATTGATACAAGAAATTATAATAAAGTCTTTTGAAACTAATATAGAAATTTCCAGTCATTCCAAAGTTTAGTTGACTATATATAAGTAAGAAGATTTTTTATTAATTAACATATAATTTTGATAAAAGTATTATATATAGGAAAATTAATCATCGAGAAGCTACACCTCAATAGATGAAAATTGATTATGAGTGTCATTAATTTAGAAACAAGCCATGAAACCTCCATGATATGTTATCTATATATATAATCGATCCATTTTTTTTTCAAAAAATCACTTATAGTACATATATGATTATGATAGTAAATAATAACTATCCACCACCTTGTTTATGTATAAATCATAATTATATTATATTATTTTTGTTTATTTTTGGACTAAAGAATCCTGTTAATGATATCAGTGTTTATTTTGGTCCATAGATTTGAGATCCCAATTTTATATTGAATAAAAGTGTTATATTGTACTATTATCATATAAATAAATAGTTAATAATGATATCCATGTGGTTTGGGGTGATAAAGGTATTTATTGACTATGGAATTTTTTTAAAATAAATTACTAATGGAATATTTGGCAACCCCTTTTGATAATATAGAACATAATCAGTTAGATTAGAACATTCTATAAATATATTATTTCCTAGATATTTTAAAATTTCTACCTTAATGAATTAAATATCAATCATGATTGATATTTGTTCATGGGAAGTCCCAAGAAGGTACAATAACTTATCTATTAACAGGGGATACAATTTTGATAATATAGAACATATTTTCACCATTTTTTTAAAAAATTATTCAGATATATTATGAAAATAAGTTATAAAAGGAGATGAAGTTTCACTGAATTTTCATACTAGAATTATTTATACAACAATAATTTTTTTCATGTTACACACATATATACAAAATAATAAATTCCATATGTCATTTTAAAATAAATGAATGTAATATTTAATAAAATATTTCATTGAGGATCACTTGGTAATGACTGTTATGGGGATAAGGGAAGGGTTTAAGACAATAAAGGATAAGAAACATCCTTTTCTTCTTATGGAGGCTCATATTCTTTCTAGGAAAGAGTGATTTCAAAATTTTCAACTTCCAAAAATTTATAACAGTTCTGGAGGGTTATTAATCAAATAACATAGATATTATAAAAATTAATAACTTTCAATTAAAGGGACTAAAATAGCATGAATTTAAATTTCTGATGCATGATTTAACACTTGTGGATATATATTTTATTTTTCCCAATAACACAACACAAAATAACCATGATTTACTTCCTTTTCAAATCTACATGTAATAAGGTTATAGACACAATGCACTTTCTAGCTTTGGAAAATGAAACTGTGCTCATTTTATGTGAATTAGAGTTGTTATCTCCTACATTATTATTTGATATAATGGTTAACTTAGTGATTCTATTGATTATATATATCAACTATGAAGTTATATGGATTATATTTTGATTAACCCCATTGAATGGTATATTTTGATTCTAAATGGTTAAATAAAAAACAGATGTCTCCTAAAAGGTTTTATTGTGAAGCTTTATATTTTTTGAGAAGCTATAAAATTTGGTATTGACTACCTATATAATGCCAATACAATTTTTATATGAAAATTTCTTCACAGAGGGTTAATTACAGATGACTGAAATTTAGGAAGTGATGGTATTGAAATTACCACAGCAATGTGTGAGTAGGCTCAAATTTATGTATTACATGAAAGTGAATAGGTTATTCTATATGATGAAACTTATAAATAAAATCTTATTAATTTGAATACATCAAGGGAGGAAATGGTTATCAAATATACATAACAAATAGTTTTTTGTGGTTTCAGGATTATACTTTAAAATAATTTTCTACAAATTCAAATTAAAATTTTGAAATACATAGATAAATAACCATATGATGAACTATAGTTATATTATCATACAATGGTTACACAATTAATATTTATATATTTTATATAAAGTAATAGGTTGAATATAGTATGTTATAGAATATTGTGTTTACTCTTGTGGCATCAATGATCCATGTATCTAGTATTATGGACATAAATCCAATTTATAAGAATAAGTAACACTTTTTAATAATAATAAAAATATGAGAGTAAAATTATACAATGATGTTTATGCCAGTTTTTTGATGAAAATGGGTTGATTATAGGACTATATAAAAATAAATTAATTGAGGTTTGTGAAAGTAAATTTTATGAAGGAAGGGTAAAGAGATGAATCATTCATAATAGCATTACAAGAAGTGAAATTATTTTATGTTATAGATCCTAAAAAAATAAATTGGTCAAGTGTTATATTGGAAGCTAATAAAACTATATAATCAAATGAAAATTCCATTAAAAACAATCCATTCAATAGGAAATCAAAATAACATTGTGGTTATCCCAATATATGGGGTACTATTTTCCAAATAGGACCACAATGAGGTTATTTGGATAGTTGATATAGGGTTAAAATATCTTTAATCTTTAATGAAAATAAGGAGTGTGTAATATATAGGTTTAATGTCTATGATTAGTTTTGTATATAAAATGTGATTCCTCATAATATTAGGCATTAAATTCAGTAATTTTATATTCTAATTTTTTAATTAAATTATTGTGTACATAAAGTATTCTACAACTTCTAACACTGCCAATATTGATGAATAATATATATATATATATTTTTAAATTGGGTAGATGTGAAGAGGTGATGAATATTTAGAAGGTGATAACCATATAATAATTGAGAATATTGTTTGAGGTGAAATTAGTGGTGAAATAATTAAGAATAGAGATAGATAGAATCATCATTATATCACAATTTTAGTAAAAAAAATTAATGTGCTATTTGGAGGAAAAAATTCATGGTTGGATGGAATTCTCATGGTTAACTATTGTCCCAAACAAGTCCATTTTCATTAGTTACACTGGTTTTAGTACTCTAATGTATGTGATTAATGATATATATATATATACATCTCAAAATGTGGTTCCAATAGTTAAATAATTAATTTTGGAATATATTAGGGCAACCTTGTAATATAATTTCTCTATTTCATTAAAAAAAAATCAAATAACGAAACATTTATTTACTCTGTATTATCCTATGTGGAGTGATTTTGTATTAGAAGATTATAAAATGGAATACATATTAATGGTCATTAAATAGTGTCATGGATCATTTTAGATTCTTCTTGCCAAACATCATAGTAGGGATAATGAGAGGAATTGAACACCCCACCCACCAACATTATAAACAAACATAATAAACTAAGTAGCTTAAGATTCTTTTATTTCCCACTTGGGTGAGGAAATGTACCTCATATATACATTTAGGATAAATATTTATTTATAATTTACTTTATATGAAAAATAATTTATAATTACTGATAAATGGTTTGAAATTTTGTAAGTAATGATAAAAGAGGAAAAAGAAGGTTGGATTAAGAAATACTAAAAGATTTGTCATTGGATTAGTTTTTTTACTCCGGATATGTTTTCCCCACTAATCAAGATTCAAAATATAATAAAATTGAAAATTTATACAAAAAAACATTCTAAAATAGAATTACTATTGAAATTGAATTTAAAGAGAAAATTTATGGAATGACCACTCATGGAATTATTTTTCTTGTGAGTGTAAATGAAATTCTCATGCATGAAAGGTCGGGATCCTCAAAATTCATGTATAAAATTTTTTTGTGTTTTTTTTAAAAAAATTAATACTATTCATATTTTATATAGACCTATGTATAAAACATTTCTAAAGGGAAAATATTTTGAACATAAATTCAGATTCCTTAGTCCACATATCACATCTACATAATAAAAATCAATGAAGACAAAAGAAATACAAGAAATATAATATGAAATAGTCAGGGTTTAAAAATAAAATAAAAAATTGTAGACTCTTCTTAACACATACCAAATAGGTATAAAATGATACAATCTAATTGTATAAATTATATTTTCATTTTTACATTTATTACTCATTATTTTCTTTATATGTGTAGGAATCATTAGATACTAGTTGTGATTACTTTGGATAATCTTAAGATATATATTTTAAATTTCATGTATGAATAAGAAAAAAATTGACCACACATGATAAATTTTATAAATTGTTAGTACACTATATTAAAGTTTTATAATAAAATTTTCAAATTATATGTTTTATAATATGTTACAACAAGAATTTTATTATTATAAGTTGGTTTTTATTTATCATCAAAAACATGGAATGAGATCAGTCAATGCACACACGAAAACTAGATATTTATACAACTAAATGAGTATTAAAGTGTATATAATAATATTTTAGTGTCAAAACATATATCATGGTAGGTTAATTATATTTCTAAATATTTTATTATTATTATTAAAAAATTAATGTTTATGATTGTAATTGTTATGTTTGTAATTTTTTTCAAAGATTTAATATTAAATTTTCCAACTAGAATCCCTAAATAGGTATTTTTGAGAGTTAATAAAATTTCATTAACAATATTGATTAACCATATATATATATTATTGGTTTTTATGTAGAAAAAAATTAAATAGTGGAAATTGATTTGTTCAAAAATGAGTGGACAACTTACATGGTGTCATAATGATTCCATACATCATGAATAGGCAGTTTCCTATCACATGATTGTTTGTTTAGAATATTCACCATGTTTATCATCCATTTTATTTCTTTTTATGCAACCATCTATATCCATTTCATAACCACCCACTATGTGATATATATATATATATATACATATCTTGTTGATATATTTATGAAAAATTGAATATTTAAAAATGAAAGTATTCTGTAACTAGAGTTTTTTATATATAATATGTGTTTAATTTAAATGGTTTGGATTCAATAATAAGTTTATATTTTCTAATTTACTTATTTAATTTTTATTCTGATCATTTTTGAATTTTATATTAGTCACTTGTGATGACAATCTTATGATATGACCCAAAATATTGAATTCATTTTATAATAAAAAGAAAAGTATTGGTTGAAAATAAGTATATGTGAGGTGATGATATCTGATTTTCAATAGGTTGTTGGTAGTTTTTTTTCAAATCTAACCACCACACCAAGCTACTTGAGTTCATTTTTGTATGAAAAAATCACTTTATCATAGAATTTATCACTGATCAGAAGCAAGGTCACCTTACTTATGATTAATGATAATTATAATGAGAAATAGATTTGTTCATACAATAACAAGATCAAGTTTCTTGGTATGGTTGTTTGATTTGACAAAAACTACTAGCAACTTAAAGATAATTTGATACCGATACAATTGGAAAGGATACAATAATAAATGTGTATTTGAGAAATGCTAATATATTTTTATATTTATAATTATTAATGTACTATTTTCTATTAAATTTTAATAGTGTGTTTTTATTTTATATATTTATATTAAAATTATACAACCGCCAGATAAGTTGATAATATTTTTATAATGTTTCATTCCCCATATTAATTATTGAGAAATTAATTACACATAGTTCATTTTTTATTTTCGTTAAATGCATTAAAATTACATGTTTTTAATTTAAAATGAAATTTCAGTTCAAATCATGTATCACATGCTAAAAAAATAAGAAAAAAATCTTATACTATCTTGAGAATTTAGTATAATGATGAATTATAAAATTTTCTCCTCTATAAAAAAAACATGTCATTCCAGTAGCTGGTGTGGATAGTATGACATGATATGCATTTTTTAATTAAACTATTAAATGTTAATAAAAAATGTGCATTCTATACTCAAAACCAAAATAATCACTCTAATTATTGTGAAACTGTATGAAATTAATCTTTGTTGCATTTTTTTGATTTATAAATTAACTAAATGTCATTTTTGGCATGTGGTATGGACAATATGATTGAAATTTTATAATTTTAATTTATAATTGTCATTTTAGTAAAAAATGTGTGTCACATGATCAAAACCATTAAAATTAACTCCGATTGGCATAATTCATTAGGATGATTATTGATGATTCAATTATGAAATATCAGAATTAACCACACATAATTCATTCAGGTAGTGTGACCAGTATAGATGCAAGTGTGATTTTAAATTTTAAGAATTAAATAAAGTTCAGAATGAATATTTAATTCTAAAAACCAATAAAACATTCTTATATTGTCGACAAATTATATAAAAACATAGTTGAGTAATTTTAGACATTTAGGAATTAACTACATTTCATGATTACAGAAGTTGTGACTAGTATAACTGGGAGTGTGTTATTTCAATTTCAAAGTGATATTTTAGTTCAAATCACTCTTCACATTCTCAAAATCAAGAAAAAATAGCTCACATTTTGATAATAATTTAGGAAAATGGTAAATGAATTATTTTTTATATGTTATAATTATTCATTTATCATTGAAAAATTTAGCGTACTCTGCATGAATAACTTTTTTTTCATTTTAAATGTTAAAGAAGTTTAAAATGTGAACTATATAATCAAAACTATGAAAAAACACTCAATGTATTATGAAACTCTATAAAAAATCGTTGATACATAAGTGACATGTAGGAATTAAACTCACATATTTCTAACCTATGATGCAGACACTAGATATTAAAGTGAATGTTTTCAATTTAAAATTGACCTTTTAGTTCAAAACTAACACCACATTCTAAAAATCAATAAAACATGATCAGAATTTAATATATCTATATAGAATTTATTTTTGATTCATTTGTGATCTGATGGGATTAATATTCTTAGTTCAGAACTGACATTAAATTCTTAAAATCAATAAAACATACTTATATTCTCATGAAACTCTATAAAATTTATTTTGGATTCATTTGTGACATATTATGATTAATTTCACATAATTTAGAATTTAATTATGGCTGGTATAATTGAAAGTGTTTTTTTCAGTTTAAATGTGAGATTTTAGATCAAAACATTCATCATATACTCAAAACTAAGAAGACATTCATGAATTTTCATGATAATTTAGGAAACAATTGATCATTCATTTTTTATATTCTTGAATTAACCATGTGTTAATCTAAAATTTGGTGTGATTGGTATGATTGAAAGTGTATTTTTCCTTTTTATGAGTTAAAGAGTTTAATATGTGTGCCATATACCAAAAACCAAGAAAACATTCTTAGTTTTTCATCAAAATCAATGGTTTAATTATGCTAGGTAAGAATTAACCTCATTTATTTTTGATAAGTGGTGTGTCTAATATGAATGAAAGATCACATTTTCAATTTAAAAGTGAAATTTTATTTCAAAACACGGCTCACATACTAAAAAATGCGAATAACTTATTAGGTTATTGTAAAACTCTATTAAAAATACATAAATAAAATATAATAGTTAGGAATTATCATCACATCACTTTAATATAAAATCAGTCTATCAGGATAGAATGCTTATAATTTCAATTAAAAGTGACATTTTTGTTCAAAATTAATGTCATAATCTCAATCTAAGAAAACAAACATAAATTATTATAATAAAACTAGAAAATTATTGTTGATTCATTTTTTACATGTTGGAAATACTTGAATGTTATTCTAATATGTGGTGTGACCAATATGTCTAAAAGGGTATTTTTCCTTTTTTTGTGTTGAAGAAGTTTAAAATGTGCTTCACATATTCAAAATAAAACAAATATATTTGGATTGTCATGAAACTATATGAAAAAATTCACTGATTCATTTGTGACATATATTAATTAATCAGAAATTAATTCAATAGGTGGTATAACAAGTATGAATAAAATTTAATGTTTTTAATTTAAAATAGATGTTGTTGTTCAAAACACTCATCACGTAATCAAAACCAAGATAACACACTCATATTATCATGAAACAATATAAAAATGGTTAATGATTCATTTTCAAAATATATTAATTAAATTCACTTTATTATGATCTGCAATGTGGTTGGTATGACTGGAACTATGTGCATTCAAGTTAAAAGTGGCATTTTGGCTCAAAATGTGTGTCTTATACTCAGATCTGAAGAATGTGCCCATTGTTTTATGATAATTTAGGATAATAATTAATTATTCCTTTTTGAAATGAACTATTTAAACATAATTCGGATAGGTGTTGTTATGGGTATGACTAAAAATGTATTTTTCCATTTTAAGCTTTAAAGTAGTTTAAAATTCATTTTAAATTATCAGAATTAGAAAACATTCTTGGATTATTATGAAACTCTATGAAAATGATAATTCATTCAATTTTAAAATTTAATTGTTAACCTCAAAATATTCTAACATTTTTTTCCAGATATGGATAAAAAAGTGTTTTTTAAATTTAAAAGTGTAATTTGAGTTCAAAAACATATCACATACTGAAATAGAAAAAAAACTCTCAAATTTTCATGAAATCCTACGAAAACGATCAATGAATTATTTATATCATGTAATAATTAATTCTATGTCATTAAAATATGTGATATAAAATGTATAACCAAAAGTGATCATTTTTAATTTAAAAGTAACATTTAAGTTTAAAATGTGCAACACATATTCAAAACTAATGAAAAATGTGAATATTATCATGATAATTTAGGTAAATGATGGATGATTCATTTGGGACATATAAACATTAATTTCATGTCATTATAATTGAACTCTAGAAAGTATGAATAAAAGTATATTTTCCCATTTTAAGAATTAAATAGGTTAATAGTAGACATCACATACAAAAAATAGAGAAAACCGATAGGGATTTTATTAAAAATAAATGAAGAATATTTAGGATTTATTTATTAAATATAATAATTAACCACACATTATTTTAATAGCCAGTGTAATTATTATGGCTAAAATAATGTTATTTCGATTTAGAATTGGTATTTTATTTCAAGGCATGTTTTACATTCTCAATACGAATAAAATGCACTCAATTTTTCATTATAATCCATAAAAATGATCAATGATTCATTTTTATGATATAGAAATTAACCAAATGCAATTCAAACAGAAAATGTGATTAATATGACTCATAGTTCATGATTTAAGTTCAAAAGTTAAATTTTAGTTCAAAACACACATCACGTAATCAAAATTGAGAAAACACACTTAGATTATTATGAAACTTTAGAAAAATGATCAATGATTAATTTTTATTATGTAGTAATTAGGCACACATCATTATGATAGGAAGCGTAACTAGTATAAAAAAAGTGTATTTTTCAATTTTAATAGTTAAATAATTTCAAAATATATGCCACATACTCAAAACTATGGAAACATTCTCAAATTGTCATTAAACTCTATAAAATTTCCGATGATTCATTTTTTACATGAATGAATAATCTATATTTTATTATGACATGTTTTTTTGGATAATATGACTGATATTAAATTATTTCAATTTATAAGTTAGATTTTAGTTCAAAACACATTTCATATAGTCAATCCTAAGAAAACTTTCTTGAATTTTCATGATGCTTTAGTAAAAAAAATCAATGAATCATTTGTGACATGTCTGAATTAAACACACATCATTCTAAAATATGGTGTGACCAATATAATTCAATATGAATGTTTTATACCATGTATGTGTAAAAGTTATCACATATTGTATAACATTACAATTAGAATTTGTTTTTATATCTTTATATAGTATTAATAAAACAAACATTGTTTTTATTTTTGGCAAAAAATACATTTATACAGGGTTATATTAATTCCAATATAAGGTCTATTTGTTAAATTATTTTTTTATTGTAATTTTTTTATTTATAATTTAAATTTACAACAATAAAATTATACTATATTAAAATTTTTTATTATATATCTATTTGTATTGAGATAATTCCATGTAAATATTTTATTGATTATATGGAAATATTGAATTTCTATGAAAGAATTTTTTTATTTGATATTATCCTTTTTCAATTTCCAATTCATATAGAGGAAAAATTATATAACTGCTATACATTTCTCTCAATACTAGTTACAATTCTGATAAAATATACTTTTATCAATTCTATAACTTGAACTGGTAAAACTATCTATTATAATCTCTAATGTTTGTGCTAATAGACAATGTTTTCCTTTATTAACGTTTTCATCATGAGTACTTTATAAGTGATGATAAAATAATTTTTTTCATGTCATTAAATACCCAACTTGTAGTAGTGTTCTCATACATGTGTCTAGTTTGATTTATTTCTAAACCAAACAGTTAGTGGGTAATGGTTTCATAAGCTATTATATAGATACTCCAAGTCACTATGAGTGATGATGTTCTATATTTCACAAACCAAATAGAAAGTGATGGTTATATTAAGATTAGTAGAAACCATGGCTATAACATGGAAGATCATGTAGGGATATCCCTAATTCTAGTATATAATTTAGAAGAAACTAACCCTAGATTTTAAAATGGAATGATAATCGACACATGAGAGATTTTTTAATATATAAAACCAAATAACCCAGGGATCATAGTTTTTATCCAACTTCTAAACGGTATAAAATCCCATGAATGATGTAATATGTAACTCTTTAGTATGTATCCTGTAATTATTATCTAAAGATAAAATAAATAGATTATAACACCTTCTCCCATGGACATATGATCTTTTCCAAAGAATTTTAAATTCCATTGCTCTCTATTTCATTGTTTCTTTTCATATATGTTTTAGTGTGTGTGAATTATGATACCTTAATAAAGAGGTATTAGATCCTAGACCAATGATAAATCGAGAAGGTTTTTTAGTGAGTAACCAATTAATATTTTTTATATTTATTTCTTGAAGGTAGTTTCTTTAAGATATCTTCAATATAAGTCAAATGCTAGAAAATAAATTGAAAACAAAGCTAAAATGAACTCTTTAGAGGTTATAAATGTTTTGGTGAACTAAGGGTTGTATAGTATCCCTTTACTAGAGAATAAATTTTTTTTCTAGGACCATTAATATTTGCAATAATGTATCTAGAATACCATATCATTTTTTCATCATCGCATTATATATATTTCATCATCAATAGTTCTATTGTTTTGATTAAATTTTGATCATAGCATATTTTTTTCATAGTTTTATTTTGATGATTTAGAAATAAATTCCAAAAAAATCATCCATCCCAAACACATATGTATGGTATGTTTTTTGATCTACAAACTCAATAAATGGAGAAAAATATATCTAACATCATTTACATTATTACATTTAGCTTAGATATTTAAAAAACAAAAACAAAAGTCCTTTTGTATATTAAATATTTGTGGAATCCCATAATAGAGAAAACTAATCCCACTAAAGAACTCATGGAGAAGCCTACAATTAGTGAATCAATTATGAGTACCCCAACAATTGATGTAGAGTGGGTCATTATTGTTAGGATGTGGACTACCCAAATCAGCTAATTGATTGATAAAATAGTTTTCCAAATTATTTCAAATGAACATGATGTGTCCCTTAAAAGGAAAAAAAATTAAAAAAATATAAATATTCATGACAAACACAAAAAAAAACTAAATACACCATCTTATCAACCTAAAGTACAAGGATTAGAATAATTTATCTGATTATATGAGTGAGTTCCATTTTTTTCTGACTAGTTGAACTATATGATAATGATGTTTGGTAATGAATTAAAAGAACACTTGATATTGAAGTCTTTATGACATACATTTGACACATCAATCATATTATTTATTAACTTATCTTCTAATGGAAATATCATAGTGTAAATGAATAAAAATATAATTTTGATTGAATAATATCAAAGGAAGGGGGTGTACACATGAATTAAAAGATTTTTTAAATAAAATAAAAGAGAAATATAAATTGAAAGGAAGATTAAAATTAATAGAACCTCATGAAAAAATAAATCATAGAGGAAAAAAGAAAAATCAAGATCAATATATTATATAATGATCCAAAATTATGGAAATCCTAAAAACTTCATCTGGATGTGTTAGAAGGTTAAGGCATTAAAAAAATAAAGGTAAAACCTGAAATAATGATATTGTAGTTTTCAGTGATGATATATCATTATTATGTAGGAATATTATAACCATAACCTTATTATCCAATATTTGAGATGGGTAATAGATTCGAGTTCTTCCTACCATGTTACCACTCAATAATATATCATATCATTTAATACTTTAAGGAATTATGGACATGTGAAGATTGGAAAAAATGGTACATTTAAATTCATGGATATTGTTAATATTTTTTTGGAGGCTAATATTAGATGCATGTCACTTCTTATAGATGTGAGGTATGTTTTAGATATTTAACTTAATATAATATCCTTCAGAATGATTAATGATGGTAACTATGTCAGTTAATTTAATAATTGAAAACAGAATATTTCCATAAATATAAAGGTAATATCTAAAGGCAATACAAGTAAATATCTCTACCACATTGATAAAATATAGTGAGTTAGATAAATCAATGCATTGAAAAGGAGTTTCCTATAGAAGTGGTTGAGATAACTTGGTTACACAAGTGAGAGTGGAATTAGAATACTTTTGAACAAGGCACTTTTATCAATAATTAATGGTAAAAATTTTAATCCTTATGTTGATTTCATCATGGGAAAACATCCCCTACTATAAATTATAATTTATTTATTATATAGAAATTTTAACCATTTTGTTTTAATGCACACAATTTTTTTCATAATGAGTACTAAACCACTAAGATTAGTTATCTATTTTCTAACATTATTTTAAGATCACTCTTGTTTTTTTATATTTCATTGATAACTAAATATAAAGTATCACATGTTTTCAATAAATTTCATTTGAAGGTTGAAAGAGAAATAAGTATATGTTCTGAGAAAATTGTAAGCACCTGTTGGGTATATCCAACTCATCTTTTAGTCTTAATTTATAAATAATCATAGTTGTATGCAATGAATGATGTCATTATTAATGGATTTAAATAATATATTACTTCAATAATTTAAAAAAATAAATCCAAAAGTGGAGGATCATCACATATAATTTATAAATAATTTATATGTAAATCTAGAATTACCAGAACATGTGGTTCTTTCTTTATTAATGATCTATTTGACTTGATCTCATCATACCATAATTTAATCACATGATCTAGGTGTATAATACATCTATAAGTGATCTAAACAAGCACAAAAATCTCTGAATATCATCTTAGAATCAATAAGTGATCTCACAATCAATCCTAACCACTTTTGTTATCTGTGGTTGATCCTAATAGAATTCTCTTCGAGGAAAAAAATTACAGGTTTTCTCTTAATGGATTGAGAAAGTAGGAGGAGATATCACACTCTATATCTCTAAAACTATCTATAGTATTTTAGAGAGATTCAATCTATCTATTGTTCACACCAAATATCACTTAATAAAGAGATATAAATAGATATATATATTAATAAAAGTTCAGGGATTTATATTTTCAAATAATATCTCTTACCAATTACTTCATTAATAGTGAACCCCATTTCTTAATAATAATATAATTATTATTCCATTAACATTTGTATCACATATGAATAAATAAATATAATTTATATAATTTTTAATTATACAATTAAACTCAGTTCTCTTATCCCCCTCGACATTTACCAAACCTTGAATAATGATTATTTACTTAATAAGTAATGATCTATTATTTATTCATAAATAAATAAAATAAATATTATATTCACAAAACCTTCCAAATAGATATTTATAATTATTTAAATAAAATATTATTTTTAATAACTTGTGATTAAATATTGGAGATAATCCAAACATAAATAATTATTAAACCACATAGTTGGAATAATATTTATTATAACTTTTTTAAATTAAATATTGAATTTAACTATGATTCTAGATACAGTTAGTGTGTTCAAATCTTGGACTCTTTATGAGTGGGAATATGTAGAGACAATTAAAATCTAAGTTTAGAACTTATAAACACACTAAAGAACCTATAAAAAGAATTTAATGTCTCAATGACACATAAACTCCTACGAATGCCGATTATGTGATATCATCCCTTTATCATGATATCTCTAATATATCTTATTTCATACTAGTTTCATAAACCTACATGATCAATGTATATTTCTTATAGAAAATAACGTAACCACATAACACCATGTCCATGTATTGATCACTAAAGTTCTATTTTCATCAGAGGACATGAGATATCATCTTTTTTCACGGGAATTCAAGGATAAATCTTTTCTCGCATTATCCATTAATGAAATATCACTCAGGATGAACCCAATGTATCCTACTTCCTCGCATGAATATTTCATCATTTTTTTTCAATACATAAAAGTACATAATTATGAGATTCATTAATGATAATATTAAAGTATAAGGATCAATAAACAAGTCAGTGGATTGGAACATCCAATGTAACATATAAATGTTGTTTTCCTACAAGTGGGTATCATTCTCATAATTATCTTCTATAGAAATTACCATGGGTGGGCACAATGATATTTTTCATCAATTCCCTTTGAGTATCCACCCTTTATAGCTTTTATCATTTGTGTACTGTAAAATTATATCATTTTGATATAGAATATTTATTCAAGAATACTTTCATGAAATCTATAGGTTCTCATCATAGCAGGGAACTGCTATGACCTTTTAGTGTGAAAAATATTCTTAGGAAAATATCAAATACTATATCTTGTAGAGGAAGAACCATTATGTGATAAAAATCTTCATTAATATTTAATAAAATGAATATAAATAATCATTATATACATAGATGTTGGTTTTAGGGAACCAACCCCAATAGACTCCCACTAGCACTAGAGAAACATATCAAAAAAATTCAATCCACTATCTCTCACAAGATACACATAACTCTAGTGGGATATATTCTTCATTAAGGGGTCCACCATGTTTTCCTCCATGGATGCTCAACTCAATGTAACTTCACCTTTTTTATAAAAATCCCTTAAGAGATAAAAATTTTAATGTATATGATTTTTTCTTTTGATATGAACTTAACTCTTTGGAAAGATCCACCATTTCATTGTTATCAAATTAAATTGTGATAGTGTTTTGGATGCTTGAAAACACATCAATATCTTGGAAATAGTTGTGAATACAAAGACAAAATATACTCTAACTCCACTATATAATAAACAAAATCTAGAAGATTTGAACTCTTCCAAATCATATCATTTCTATTTAGACTAAATAAATACAGTTATTGTGACTCCATATCATTATGAGCTATCTAAAACATAGCATCTACATAAACCATAATTACTAACTCTTAGTTTTTTCCATATAGAAGGAATATATCCTTTGTTATCCTTAGATACTTAAATATAGCCATAACAAAATTCCAATGTTGTTCACCTATATAATCCTGATGTCTATCGAACAAGCTAAATGAATGATCATCATCAATCCCCATACATAGCATGACATATTTGATAGATCCTATTATAAAAGAATATAGGATATTACTCATTCTCTCTCTTTTATTCTGTGTCTGAGGACACATCATCTTGGAAATATATATACCATGTGACACTTTAACCAATACCCTCTTATATTGTTCCATACAAAACATCTTCATTGTCAAGCAAATGTATATACTTTGAATTAGTTCAAGAATACTCTTTGATCTATCACACGTGATATTGATCCATAGAATGTAGGCTTCTTCACCTAAGTAAATAACAGAAAATCACTTTCTCAACCACTCCTTGACCTCTTTTATGACTTTTATATTGTTTCCAATTTTTAATATGTCATTAACATGTACTTCTATGAGAATGAACAAAATCCCACTAAACATATTATAAACACATGTCTCAATTATGTTCTTAATAAAACCAAATTATTTTATAACTTCATTGAAATAAATTTTCCATGTCCTTGATACTTTCTTTAATTTATAAATGGATATCTTGAACTTACATATATTTTTTCCCTTCCCTGGATTCACAAACCCTTCTGGTTCTGTCATATTCATATCTTTTTTAAGGTTCTCATTAAGAAAAGTAATTTTTACACCCATAAATCAAATATCATAGTCATGATAAGCTACCATGTAAAGCATAATTTTGATAGATTTAAGAACAAAAACTAGAGAAAAGGTTTCATCACTATCTATTCCCTAATGTTTTCTAAACACTTTGTCCACTAGCCATTATTTATAGGTACTAACCTCACATTAAATGTATAAATTTCTATTTAATACCCATTTTATCCCAATAGGATTTAAATCTACTAGTGGATTGAAAAAAACCCACAAATAGTTTTGGTACGTGGAATCCATCTCACATTTCATTTCTTCTTTACATTTTGTAGATTCTAATATCTCAACTACCTCCTTATAGAATAAAAAATCATTATTTTCAACTAATAACGTTCCATAATATTTTTTTACTAGAAAACAATATCATTTAAATTCTCTAACCACTCTATTGATTCTACATAGTACTTCTATTTCTAGACCTGCATCCTCCCCAATGAACTATATAGTCTATTTCTATACCAAATATTGTGTATCTTGAGTATCAAATTCTTTGAAGTTGAAATTTCTCCCAAACTCCTTCATGATTATGTGTTCCCTCTCATAGAATAAAATTTTAATATCAACTATAACCTTTTTTCTGAAGGATTATATATATATTATACCATATTTTACTCGGGGTAACTTATAAAGATACACATCATTCCCCAAGGTTCTAATTTTATAGCATGAGCTAGACTAAACAAACACTTCATACCCATGTGCATGGATAAGTGAAAAAATAGGATTTTATTCACTCCATAAGTCAAAGAAAATACTGTTTTCCACTTTAGTTGGTAATCGATTTAGTATGTATATTTTTATGCATAATGTATATCCTCAAAAGGACAATGCAATATTTTTGTGACTCATAATTAACATTACCATGTCCAACAAGGTATATTTCCTTATTTCACTAATACCATTCCATTGTGCAGTATAAGGAATGGTGAGTAGAGATAAATTATTGTAATCCCACCAAAATTAGAATAACACTTTCTTATAATATTCACTACCTCAATAAAATTGATTTTTATTTATATTATTACTAATTCTATTCTTAAATTCATTCTTTAACTCCTTTAAATCCTTAATGTATTCAAACTAACACTTCATAAATTAGACATATCCATACCTACTCAAGTTGTCGGAAACATTTATAAAGTATAAGAATCCACCTCCAACTTCTAATTTAAATGGTTAGGACACATTAGTGTGTACCAACTATAGAATATATGTGGCTCTTTCAACTTGACTTTTATATATTGGTTTGTCCCTATTTCATTATAAAAAATTATGACATATTTCATGTTATTTAATCTCAAAATATTATAGGTAACCATCTTGATTGAGCTTTGTGAAATGTATTTCATTTATCTGATCTAGACAATGTTGAAAAATTGGGTATTAAATGAGTCATGTGAATTTGATTCATTTTTAATTTACAATATTTAGTTTTCATAATTTAATATATAAATTCCATTATTCAGATGTGCCATACTAGGAAATTTTCAATCTTAATAAAATTAGAAACTATTATTCCCAAAACTAAAAATAAATACATCCATGTGTATACCAGAAACATAGATAATGTTCTTAGTAACACTGGGATCATAATAATAGTTCTTTAAAACCAAAATCATTCATGTTGGAAACAAAATATACTAGTATCTAATATCTAGATCACCCATCCTCACTATATTAGAAACCTATAGATCTATCTCACCTCTGGTAGCCTTCCAAGTTCTACTTAGGTCCTATATTTTGATACAAATGTGATAACCACATGTATAATATAATATCCATATTTTATATTTGGAAATATTAAAATCAATAACAAACTCAACTGAGGATTCCCCTTATTTGGTTTGGTACAGTTACACTTATAGTGGCCTTGTTTTACACATGCAAAACACACCCTTTATACTCATTTTCTTGATGTTGGATCTTATTATTCTTGGAAGGATTACTCATTTAATACATAGACTTTGAATGAGTATTTAGAACAATTTCATTGTTATTCATTTTAATATTCAGAAAATGATTATAAGTTTTTCAAGAATCATGTCTTTATCAACATGGAGAATAATAAGAAGAAGTTCTAAAAGAGTTTTATCACTATTTATTATATTATAATTCATAATAAAAATGTAGAAGTTTTTAGGTTGTGAAGATAGAGTGATATTGTTTTATAACTAATCAGGTATTAGAAACCCCAAGATATCTAAGAATTATATATAGTAAATTATCGTGATTACATGAGGCCCTACTAGTGCTAACTCTCTAATATTTCATGTGAACACTGTGTTAGAGATCTCATATCTCTGTTGTCTCTCTTGTCTTAATAAATATATTTATGGTGAGAAATGATGTTTTCTATATATATATATCACCATATTATTTTATAACCTCTCTAAACATAGAGGATAACATGAATAATTATAAATCCAATGCATCATACACATTATTTAGGTAGAGTGATAATTTTTACTCACTAGCCTCATTAGAAATTAACTTAGGAAGTGGGGTTTCCAGTATGTATAATTTTTATTCAAGGAATATTATAGTGCATAAATACCTATACCATTATTTTAAATTTTCATCAGTGAGAAGGTTATCCTTCTCTAGTATGGATCATAGTGATATAGTAAATTTTTTGTGGTTTTGTATTTTAAAATAAATTAATAGTATATAATTTATAATTCCTTGATTACCAAATTAGATCGATAAATTTGAATTTTATTAATTTCAAACTATTTTTTTGAAACCAAACATCCATCACAATTAGTTTTGTAATATCATGTTTCATATATATTCTAGTGGTAAGGACCCATATTCCCCTTCTCATAATTCTGAATTGGGTCTGGAAGGTTCATTAGGGTTTTAGGTAGGTGTAACTCATGAACCACATTAACTCATTTTTCCTTGATCCATTGAGTAGAATCCACAATCTTAAAATATTGAATAAATATTTCCTCAATCCATTCCTCTCAATTACACTAATTCCTTCTTAGAATAATGAACCTTGACATAAACCAAGTTATTCCACCCTTAAACTTCAATCTAAAAGTTCCTTGATAGCTGAAAGCACCCCAACTTGGGTCGGTCAAGAAATTTTCACGATGGGTTCAATTATAAGTTAATTAATGGAAGGATATACTAAATATTTTTTCAGGTATTTTTATATTTATGTGTAAAATCCTAGTTTTATCTTACCACATGACTTGTTAATATAAAGTGGATATTTTTTATGTTATTAACAATGTCTGAAAAAATCTTCACATATTCTTAATTTATTTTATTCTATCTTCCATGATGGTTAATTAATTTATTAAGTGATAATGTAGAATTAAAAAAAATCAACCATGAAACTAACAGAAATAATATATATGTGTCATGATCATGATATTCTATATATGTTGGTTAATCCAGTAGATGATGAACTAACTCTTGGACATAGGGGAAAAAATTGAATGATATATTGGTCCATGTCGCAACATTACACCTTAGATCCTATGTATTTCCTTGATTGGGTTATCCTTGGTATCAGTGCCTCATCTATATTCTCTTACCTAGGATATCCATCCTTAAATGATCTTTTACTCATATGTTGTTGAGGAGATCCAATGGATTAGATCAGGGGGTTTTATATAAAAAAAACCATGGTCATGTGGACCCTTACATAATAAAAAAGATGGGATAAATCACATGCCATATTTATAATCAAATAATAATGAATTAAAACTAAATAAATCACAAAAATAGGTTTAGTCTAAGCTTATGATCCACCACATAGCATGCAATGACTACACATTTGAAATAGAGTTATTAATTAATTCAATTTGATCTTTAATTAAGATAAAACATCAAAAATTAATCTAATTAAATCAATTTAACTTAATTCTATCCAATTATCTTTGAATTTCGATCATCTACACTTATAAAAAAATTAAAAAATTATTTTTATTTAAAAAAATTAAAGTACACAACTGCATGGAAGCAATATAATGTATTGATCCAAACTACCTGACATAATCATTGTTCTTATTTATTCCCTCAGAATCCATCATACATATGTGGTAAATAATTACATGGAATGTAATTTCAAACAAATAACACATGAACACATCTAAATTTCCATGCATGTGGTGCAATTTATGCACATAGAGTACACTCTATGAAAGGACCATACAAAACATGTACATTTTGAATTTAACAAGGAAATTAATTTAATATATAATCAACAATACTATGAAATTGTGTGTAATTTAAATAAATTACACTAATAACACATGGAAATAGGTTTAATTATATAATTCACTCATCTATTTTCATTAAATTAAGCACACATGATACAACATACTATACAATGTGTACTGGGATACACTATGTCTAATATCTACTACTCGTTTCAACGATATATTTCTAGGTACTTGGTGCGTTCCCTTGCCATAGATGTGTACAAGGTACACGATGTGTAATATTACTACATGTTGTGTGGACTCGAATTTCCATGGTTTTTTAGTCCACATGTCATGAAAAAAACACACGATATGTATGGAACCCCAATGTTGTCCACTTTAAGAAAATGAGGACAACACCTCATTTACCTGAGTTACATTGTGTGTAGGTATTCAAACTATATGCCTTATACTCTATATCTGTGTAGATCCAAATAGAATCTTGACATGTAGTATTGTGATATCTGACCAGAATTATTGGTGTCTCCATATAGAATATCTAAATGTATCATCATTTTGATTTAAACTATTTATTATTTATTTGAGAAATAATAAAGAAAAAGAAGAGAAAAATATGTTTAGATTCTAGGAATGAAAAGATATAAAGTAAAGAAAACCTAAATAACATACCATTAAAATAATTTGAGTAATGCATGAAGAATGATGTTATGAAAAAAAATTAAATTATAGTTTACTTGTCTTATTTGAATTTTGAAACCATAAGAGGAGGATCATGACATGTTATTTATGACTAATTTATAGGAAGTTCTATAAATACATGAACTTGTAATTATTTATTTGTTGATGAATGGGTTGAATCAATCTCGTTATACCATTGTTTTGTTATAGGATCCAAGTGTATAATATCTCTAGCCATGATCTACACATGTAACACAATCTCAGAATGTCTTTGTGGAACATTTGGGTTCTAGAATGGGTGATCCCAACCACTTGCATCATTCATGGTTTATTGTAGTAGAATTATATTTGAGGATGAATAATTTTTGGTGTTATATCGATTCTTTGAGTGAGGAGGAGGATAAAACACACTTTAGATATCTATGAATCTATATAGGGGTTTATATATCTTTTATGTATTCGTTGTGCACATCCAATCTCTCTTATGAAAGAGGTATAAATATATATGTATTAATGATAGTTTAGGTTTTACTATTTTCATATAAACCCCTTAGAAATTCCTTAATTATTAGTAAGCCTCATGTATTAATAATAATATAATTTTTATTCAATTGACATGTTCATATCCTAAGAATATATAATTATCATATATATAAGTTCCAATCACACCATTAGACTTGGTCCACTTATCCACCTTGAATAAATTATGATTAAATATTACAAATAAATCGAACCTAGATAATTATTAAACCATAAAGAAGGAATAATATTTTTTCTAAAATTCTAAAATAATCATTGAATTTAACTGAGACTTTAGATACCCCTAGCGCATGGACCTCTAGGACTCTTTCTCACTGAGAATATGTGGAGATTTTTAAATTCCAAGGATAGAACCTAACAACTAACCACAGAACCCATGAAGAAATAAGTGAAAGTCACAATTACATGAAACATCCTACAAATACCCAGTGAGTAATATAATCTCTTATCCTGATATATCTAATCAATAATGTTGCACACTCATGTCATCAACCTATATACTTGATGTGTATTTATTGTAGTTTCTAGAAAAGTGAATGCCCCTAGAACACCAAGGATATAGATTTATCAATGTAGTTCCATTTTCATGGAAGGGACTGAGATATTAACTTTTATCAATGGAATAATGGGAAAATTCTTTATCACATTATCCATTAAGGAAATATCACTAGTGAAACACCCAATATATCTTACTTCACCACAATTATATTTCACTAGGGTTTTCATCAATATATCAAAGTACATGACTTGTAGAATTCATTAATGATAATATTAAAGTCTAAAGACAAATACACATATTTTTATATTAGATAATTCCATGATATAAGTTAATGTGTATTTCTTACTAGTGGGCATCGTTCTTAATATCTCCTTATCTAGAAATTAATAAGGGAACAGACCGTGAGAGGGTGACTCAAAGTCCTATGAGTAACCACCCCTGACAGCCTGTGTCATTTGTGTCTTATGAAATTATATAATCTAGTTATAAAACATATATTCAATAATACTATCATGGAACCTCTAGATTCAAATCATAGAAAGGAACTATTATGACCTTTTAGTGTGAGATATATTATTAATACATTATCACATACTATTTTATACAGAGGAATAAGAATTTTTTGATAAGAAACTTAATTAATATTCAAGATATTGAATAAATCTAATCATTAAGTACATATAAGTTTGTTTTAGGGAACTAAATACAACAATAAGTTGAATATTTAATTTTATAAATACACTAGATAGAGGAGGGAACTATGGTATATTTGAAGAATTATATAGGTTTTTTTGGAAACTTGCTAGAAAAATCAATACCAAATATACCTCTCCAAATTTGTGTTGTAGATAGGATGAACAAACCCATATATGAGAGACTCGGATGCATGATATCAAAGGAAGAAAATTATAAAATCCTTTTGGGAAGAGGTCTTTAGGACTACATTTTACCTTATCATATTTTTTGCATCAATTCTATAAAACTATGGAATACCAGAAATTTTTCAGATAGTTATAGAAATTTAATACAACCACTCGAGAGTTTTTGGATTCTTGACATTTATAAACATACTAAAAAATGATAGTGAGAATATAAATGTGAATATAATGTAGAGTATATACTGACTATATTCTCATTAATAGTTTAGATATATAATTTTGGATCTTATATTTAAAGACCTAGAAATTTAGTGGATTTTTTTTCTTAAATACATGGGATTTTTTTGAGTCTACGATAATTTACGGCACTTGATTGTGAGGACCGGTGCGCCCTGAATCAATTTATGATGTTTTTTTCAGGTATGTTCAGAAAACATACAAGTGGAATTTTATAACTTTTTAACTGGATCTCAGAATTGAAATCTTAGGGCACCGTTGAACTTGTAGTGCCGATATTTGCTTAAGAATACTTTCACCTCGATGACAGTTGTTCAATAATGACTATTAGTTTTGGGGTTTTAAAGAATAAATTAAATAAAAAATAATGTGTGTAGTTTATTTTTATTTGGTGGTTAAAACCTCCAAGTTGGGGTTGGGGGTGGTGGCCACCACACCTTAACCTCCCATGAGAGGTTATGGTGGTGGGGCCCACCCGAACATAACCTCCCTTGGGAGGATAAATTATGGTGGGGACCACCAGAGATTTTTAACCCCTTTAACTCCCACTTAAGTGGAGAAAACTCTTGACCTTCCCCACTAATTAATTGGGCCAACTCCATCCCATTAATTAAGTGAGTTATATCATTTAATTAAACATCACATTTTGAATTCATTCCAACAATTAAAATAATAGACCATATATTATTTCATTTGGGTTGGCATCATTCATTTGTTGGAAGGGAGAATTAAGGAGGAAAAAACTCTCCAACAAAGAACGACCATCGAAGAATGAAGAACGCTTCATTTTCCAATGATGGAAACCTTCTTCCTTATTTAACCGGAACAAAAGAGGAAGTGTCGTCCTTGAAGAACGCCGACGACACCATCCTCGACTTCATCATTTATGAAGTTAACGAATTGATGTCCGCCTTCCCACGACATCGTCAACAAACTATGAATATGAGGTAGGGGTTCGAACATGATAAGTGTTGCATGTTCTTCACCTTGATTCGAAGATTAAGAATCACAGCTGCTTGATATCAGCCTAACACGGAGGGCACAAGCTGAACAAACACGGCCCGACCCCTCCTCCTTCTTTGTAGATTATGACACTCAACACGCCATGAGTTTGGGATGAGCTTTACCCATCATAAATGGTTTCAGATCGAAGGAGATGACCCGAGGAATGCGTGAATTCTTCCGGAGCAAGAATTGGTCCACCAGAACTCGGCCAGTGACCCACAAAAAGTTCAACGATGATTGGTGTGACGATCGTCACTACATGGATGGTGGTAATGCAACCGCGTCGCCAGAAGAGAAGGTCGCGACCGATAGAATGTGGAGGTGCAGCGGTGGCCGACGCAAGGCCGATTGTGAAAGAAGTCAGCAGCCTGAGCCACCGAGACACCGGAGGAGGCGCGACGCAACTGGCGCGGTGCGGTGGCTGAAGGAGGGCCATGCCCCTTGGCTGCGGCTATGCAACAACGGCCGGCTTGGGCTGGTCCTGAAGAAGACCGGCAACCCAAGCCTCCGGGTTGCCGGAGGCGGCGCGACACAACAGCGCCACACGGGAGTGGCTGACCGCTCAACCAGCTAGGAGGAGCGGGACTATGCTGGGTCCCGTGTGACACGGACCGGTGCCACCAGGCGCCAGTTTACATCCCACCCGAACGGCTATGCCGTTCTGGTTACCAGGGGGCGCACAGCCTTCCCCCCGGAACGTAGCTGAGGCAGACCCCCCGTGGGCCGCTGGACCACCGGGTCGGACCTAGTGAGGGCTGGGTTGCCCAGCACGGGCCGGGTCGGACCCGAGGACCAGGTTAAACCCCAGTCCAGACCTGTTTTGGCCTGTTTCCACGTTTTTGCCCATAACTTGGGCTACGAGTGTCTGATTGGAGAACCGTTTACGAAGAAGGAAATATTTTAAGGAGATGGTTCTTTTAAAATACCCCACTTGAGATTTGGATGCATTTGGGTTATGGTCAGGTTGGATTGAACCTAAATCCAACCGAAGCCTCGGAACAGAAATGCCAATAACTTTCAGACCGGGCGTCTGATTGACGCACCGTCTATCACGTTGTGTTTCTTTTGAAGAGATGGAACTTCGGGATACATCAAATTGGGATGACGTGGTAGTTTATGAATCAACCCTGGGCTTGAGGAGCGAACCCTCCCTGAATCAAGCGTACTTTGTGAAAACACTACTGCTGGCTGTTCTTTGACGACTATTCCTAGATCCTATGTGGGTTCGATAGTTCTGACATCTATTCCTGGATCCTGTGTGTGTCTGACAGAATAGTTGGTCCTGGATCCTATGTGGGTCCGACAGCTTAGCGGGTCCTTGATCCTGTGTGGGCCCGACAGTTTCGACTACTGTTCTTGGATCCTATGTGGGTCCTACAGTTCCTACTGCTGGTCCAAGATCCTATGTGGGTCCGATATCTTAGATGATTTAGTGACTAAATCTCATCGTATCTAGCACTCTACAAAAGTTGTTTACCTTTGAGAGCTAAGTTAGTGACTTATGTGTTTTCTTTATGATTGAGATGGGTTACTTGTTAACTTAGGTATATGAATGGGAATATACCTAAGTAATGACTATATGTTGATTTCATACTCTGTAGTTCATCCTTGGTGGATTTTGTGAGACATTGAGGGTCTCAGGGTCCATAATGGGTAACGTTTTACTCACCCCTACATGGGCTATGCCCACACCTCATTGTGTTGGATGTAGATGATGGACAACGCTGACGGAGCCTGAGAGCACCAGGACTGGACGATGCCTGGAGGTGGACCTTACGAAAAGACGGTACACGGAGGAGTCTAACAGACATGGAGTGTTGAGGAGGCTGTCTGTACCTACCCTTCAGGTAGGATCCGTGGTGGACGATCTATGATCTTCTTTCACTATCCGTCTATTTTGTCCCTTTTTCAGTTGTACTTGTACTTTACAGATGAGCTTGTATTTCCGACCCTTTTTACTTTCTAGCACTCTTTTTGTAAGCAGTTTTTACTTAGTGTTTACTTCCAGCTCGTACACTGTGGTGTGTGTTTTCAGTTTATAAAGGCAATGCCTTCCTTTATTTAGGGATTTTCACCTTTGGTACTAGTCGCCAGCCCCTGGCCTATGGAAGGCGGGTTTGGGGTAGTCATAGCATGGGTCCCGGGGAATGGGTCGTGACAAATTGGTATCATAAGAGTCGATTAAACCACAGAACTTTGGACTCTGATATATCTTTTCAGTGAAGCAATTGTGTTAAGGGTGTTGAGTGTGGTTTTCAGTTTATGGAGTCTAGTGTTGGTGCGACGATCGACGTATCCATATACCAGGACCCTGAATTCTTATTTCTGACTTAGTACACGAAAACACTGATTGCGTGTGTGTTTCAAGAGTTTTCTGGGGATATCTTTGAGTTATCTCACCAGGTATAACTTATTGACTGCGGCGCACCTGTTTCTTTTCAACATGCCTCCACACAGCCAGCCAGCCAGGGTTCCGAGAGTTGTACGAGAAGACAGCCCACCGATCGACGAGGCCCCGGTGCAGGGCCCCATCAAAGCGGAGGCTCCAGCGGTAGCACTACCCATTGGGCCAATGATACCACTAGCCCCAGCAGCAGATGATGCATGCTTCTTGAGCGGGTTGCACGAGTTCCTGTGCCAGAGGCAGCCCAAGTTTAGGGGTGAGACAGACCCGCAGGAAGCTAAGGATTGGATGGAGGCTGTGGTGAGAGTCTTTCAACTAGTAGGGACACCAGGAGACTTCACAGTGATCCTTGCCGCAAGTCTCCTTCAGGAAGCAGCAGGAAGATGCTGTATCCTGATGCTCCAGGTGCATAACAAGGTGATGCTACTCTGGGCAGACTTCAAGAGCCTGTTCTGGGCGAAGTTTATCCTAGACACCCTACGTGTGGTGCGGATCCAGGAGCTACTGCATCTACAGCAGGGTAGCATGATAGTGGAACAGTACTCAGCAAGGTTCACCAACCTCTCATGTTACTCCATAGATATGGTGCGGGACCCATTCTGCAGGGCCCGAACCTTCGAACAGGGGCTCAGGTGAGAGATCAGAGCTTTGATGATCTCTCTCAGCATCCCGACGCAGGCAGCGGTGTTGGAGCGATCCCTCTTAGTGTACAGTTTCCTTACTGAGTAGTCACCAGAAGCGAGACCCACCACCGGGCATCACGTAGCAGAGTCTTCTACTGCAGTCAGTAGACAGATGCCGCAGAGGTCCAAGTGGACTAGACCATATGGTGGATAACCTCGGGACACGGGATTGGTTGTGCGAGGCACACGAGATAGAGCTAGTCATGTGAGGAACGTGACATGTTTCACATGCAGCGGGGAGGGTCACATGGTTCGTGACTATCCAAATCGTCGTATGAATGATCATAAAATGGTCGAAGGACTGCCCAGGCAGAGACAATGATTCGATCGAGGTGGTCTGCATGGAGCAGGCAGACATGGCAGAGGAGTTGGTCAAGTAGATGGTAGTGGGAGACATTTCGAGGTGTTACCGCCACCCCCTATAGGAGGTCCACCCCGGTTGTAGGGAGTAAATGGAAAACGGAGAGATCAACTCTAGGGAGTTGAGGCATATGACCATCGCGCTCCTAAGATGATTCGAGGTATGATCTATTTCTACTCCACCTTAGCTGCAGTTCTTATAGACATAGGTGAATGTCACTCTTTCATTTACACATCCCTCATTCGGAGGTCGGAGATTCCTAAGGAGACGTTAGTTCGATCCTTATGGATAGAGACTCTTACAGGAGTTGATTCGATGATTATGCACTGGTGCCGACAGTGTGATCTTACTCTAGGAGGCGAGAGCTTCGGCTGGGATCTCCTAGTAGTGGCATCAAGGCCTTACGACATCATGTTGGGTATGGACTTGTTATCTACAGTCCATGCTCAGAAAGAATGTATTAGGGGAAAAGTGTGGTGTGTCCGCACGGACGGGTCCAAGTTCACCTTCACCGGTGAGAAGGGAGCCTTTGCAGCGTAGGATAGACTTACTCGGAGGAGGGTGTAGCCGATCACTCATCAGTTGGACTACCTTTCCCTCAAAGTAGTTGATGTGGACAGTCCGAGCTATCCTGCAGTGGTGGACCAGTACACGGATATTTTACCTGACAATGTTCCAGGACTACCTCCTCGCAGAGAGGTTGACTTCTATATTGAAATGTACCCCGGGACAACACTGATATCTATTCCACCATATCAGATGGCTCCCAATGAGCTTCGGGAGATGAGGGTGTAGCTAGAGGACTTGTAGGGGAAAGGATTCATCTGGCCCAGTGTTTCACCCTAGGCAGCCCCGATTCTATTCTCCAAGAAGGTGTATGTGAGCTTGAGGCTCTGTGATGACTACCGTCACCTGAACCAGGTGACCATGAAGAACAAGTACCCACTCCCGAGGATTGACGACCTCTTTGACCATCTGAAGGGAGCACAGTGGTTCTCGAAGATATACCTCAAATCAGGCTATCACCAGCTCAATTTTTGAGATGGGGATGTGCAGAGGATAGAATTCATGTGTCGGTATGACCACTACGAGTTCTTGGTTATGCCCTTTGGCATAACCAATGCACAAGTAGTGTTCATGGGAATCATGAACAGGATCTTCCAGCCATACCTTGATCTCTTTGTCATAGTCTTCATCGATGACATTTTAATCTACTCGACTACTGAGGAGGAGCATGCCTACCATTTACGGGTGGTACTAGACACACTCCGAGAGCACCAGCTTTATGGTAAGCTCTCGAAGTGCCAGTTCTGAATCCGAGAGGTTCACTTTATCGTACATGTTATCTCGGAGGCTAGGGTTGTAGTGGATCCAGTGAAGATTGAGGAGTTACTTGCTTGGGAGCCACCTAGGAATGTGTCGGAGGTACGAAGTTTCTTGGGTTTGGTTGGATACTACCGGATATTCGTTCCAGACTTATCCAGAGTTGCAGCACCACTATCATCCTTGACGAAGAAGGGTGAACCCTTCGTATAGTTGGAGAGATGCCAGCAGAGCTTTCAGGAGATGAGGTGGTGGCTGACTAGTGCCCCCATCTTGAGGCTTCTAGAGGAAGGCGTTGGGTACGTAGTTTTATACGATGCATCAAGGACCAGACTCGGGTATGTCCTGATGTAGGAGTGAGCAGTGATCACATATGGTTTTCGGCAGCTTAGACAACATGAGTAGAACTATGCTACCCATGACCTGGAGTTAGCAGTAGTGGTCTTTTCCTTGAAGATGTGGAAAAACTATGTGATGGGCGAACGTTTTACCATGTACTCTAATCACAATAGTCTCAGGTATATCTTCTCTCAGAAGGACCTGAACTTGAGACAGCGATAATGGCTTGAGTTCTTCCAGTAATATGTCTTCCAGATAGTCTATACTCCTAGGAAGGGGAATGTTTTAGTAGATTCACTCAACAGGATATCTGGTATATAGATGGTAGGAGAGGCGACAGAGAAGCTTGCTGCCTTGCAGATATCCTTTGTGGATAGAGATAGAGCAGCTTTTCTATAGTCTCTTACAGTCACTCCCCCACTTCGTCAGCGAGTCAGGGAGGCATAGGATGGGGACGCTGACTGCGAGACATGATGTACTCAGATATCCATAGGGCAGACACCTGAGGGATTTCCTAAAGGTGGGGAGCACATCATTCTCTTCAGAGGATGTACTTTAGTACGAGTAGAACTTCAGGAGGAAGTATTGAGGGAGTTCCATACTTCCCCTTTATCAGTTCATATAGGTGTGTTGAAGATGTATCGGGACCTCGGACAATAGCACTGGTGGCCAAGTATTAAGAAGGCGGTAGTAGAGTTTATCTCTCGATGCCTCACTTGTCAACAAGTGAAGGCAGAGCACCAGGTACCACCAAGCTTGGTCCAGTCTTTAGAGGTGCCAGAGTGGAAGTGGGATGGGATATCCATGGACTTCATGACGGGTCTTCCATGTACATCCAGGGGTCACGACTCTATTTGGGTGATCGTCGACTAACTCACCATGTCGGCCCACTTCCTACTGATCAGAGAGCAAGGTTCAGTAGAGAGCTTGAGATTCCTCTATGTGTAAGATATTGTGCGACTACATGGAGTACCTTCCTCTATTATCTCCGATCGTGACACATTCTTTACTTCCCGACTAAGGAAGGGGTTGCAGGAAGATTTTAAGACATAGCTATGTCTGAGCACCGCCTTCTCCCCTCAGATGGATGGTCAGACTGATCGGACCATTTAGACCCTTGAGGACATCCTTCGTGCTTGTGTCCTCGACTTTGGTCACAGCTGGGAGGATCACTTACCTTTCCTGGAGTTTTCCTACAACAACATCTATCACTCCACTATAGGGATGACAACTTTTGAGGCGTTGTACGAGGGACATTGCAGATCACCCTTGTGCTGGACATACCCTGGGGAGTCAGCACTATTGGGACCAGAGATGGTACGAGCTACTATAGAGAAGGTGCAGATCATATAGGAGCGGATGAAGACTACATAGAGCAGGCATAAGTCGTATGCTGACAGGAGATGGAGGCCTTTAGAGTTCGAGGAAGGCAACCATGTCTTTTTAAGGGTCTCACCTCGACGAGGTCTATGAATATTTGGCCAATGAAGAAAGTTATGTACAAGATTTATCAGATCTTTCTAGGTCCTCCGCAGAGTTGGAGGGGTGGCTTACCGCTTAGCTCTTCTACCTCAATTGCACTGGGTGCATGATGTCTTCCACATATCTCAACTGAGGAGATACGTGCACGACCCTTTATACATCATCGACCATGGAGATCTGGACGTCGATGATGGGGCAACTTTTACGGAGGTTCCAGTGGAGATTGAGGATTGACAGGAGCAAGGACTAAGTGGATGGTCGATACCTCTGGTGCGTTTTCTCTGGCAGCATGGGAACCTCCAGGAGAGCACATGGGAGCGGGAGGCTCATATGAATGCTCAGTACCCCCATTTGTTCCCCTAGTTTGAGTTGTATCTTACAGGGACGTAAATCCCTGAGGTGGGGAGAATGTAAAGTCCCAGAAATTCCATGGAATTTTTTTTCTTAAATACATGGGATTTTTACGAGTCTGCGAAAATTTAAGGTGCTTGATTCCGGGGCGCGGTGCACCCGGAATCAATTTCTGATGTTTTGTTTGGGTACAATCAGTAAATGTATGAGTGGGTTTTTATAACTTCTGAACCGGAGCTCAGAATTGAAATCTGAGGGCACCGTTGAACTTGCAGTGCCGATATTCACTTAAGAATACTTTCACCTCGATGGCAGTTGGTCGAGATTAAAAGTTAGTTTTGTGTTTTAAATAATAAATTAAATAAAAATAATGTGTTTAGTTTATTTTTATTTGGTGGTTAAAACCTCCAAGTGGAGGTTGGGGGTGGGGGCCACCACACCTTAACCTCCCATGAGAGGTTATGGTGGTGGGGCCCACCCAAACATAACCTCTCATGGGAGGATAAATTTTGGTGGGGACCACCTTAGATTTTTAACCTCTTTAACTCCCATTTTAGTGGAGAAAACTCTTGACCTTCCCCACTAATTAATTGAGCCAACTCCACCCCATTAATTAAGTGAGTTATCTCATTTAATTAAACACCACATTTTGAATTCATGCCAACAATTAAAATAATAGAAAATCTATTATTTCATTTGGGTTGGCATCATTCATTTTTTGGAAGGGAGAATTGAGGGGGAACTAATTCTCCAACGAAGAACACCACTGAAGAACGATGAACGCTTCATCCGCCAACGACAGACACCTTCTTCCTTATTCAACCAGAACAAAGGGGGGAGCGCTGTCCTTGAAGAATGCCACTTATGCCATCCTCAGATTCTTCATTTCTGACATCAATGAATTGATGTCCGCCTTCCCGTGACATTGTAAACAAACTACAAATACAAGGTAGGGGTTCAAACTTGATAATTGTTTCACGTTCTTCACCATGATTCTAAGATTAAGAATCAAAGCTGCTAGACATCATCCTAACGTGGTGGGAGCGGGCCGAACAAACACGGCCCGACCCCTCCACCTTCTTTGTGGATTATAACACTCCACACAACATGAGTATAGATTGAGTGTTACCCATCATCAATGGATTCAGATCGAAGAACACAACTTGAGGAATGTGCGACTTCTTCCGGAGTGAGAATCGGGCCACCAAAACTCGTCCGGTGACCCAAAAAAAGTTCATCGACAGTTGGTGCAATGATCGTCACCGGATGGACAGTGGCGGCACAACAGCGCCACTGGAAGAGAAGGTCGCGACCGATGGACCACAGAGGTGCAGCGGCGGCCGGTGCATGGTCGGCCGTGAAAGAAGATGGAAACCCGAACCACCGGGACACCGGAGGAGGCATGGCGCAATCGGCACCGCGTGGTGGCCAAAGAAGGGCCACGACCCTTGGATGCAGTAGTGTAACAATGGCCAGCTCGAGCTGTCCGTGAATTAGACCGGCGACCCGAGCTACCGGGTCGCTGGAGGGGGTGCGGCGGAACGACCCTGCGCGGGAGCGATTGGCCGCTCGGCTAGCCAGGAGAAGCATGACCCTACTGGGTCCCATGTGATGAAGACTAGTGCCACCTGGAGATGGTTTACTTCCCACCTGAATGGCTATGCTGTTCGGGTTACCAGGGGGTGTGCGGCCTTCCCCCTGGACGCGGTTGAGGCAGACCCCTCGCTGGCCGCCGGACTGCCGGGCCGGACCCAGCGCGGGCCGGGCCACCCATCATGGGCCGGGCCGCCCAGCGCTGGACGGACCATCCCCGTGGGCAGAGTCAGACCCACGGACTGGGTCAGACCCTTGGACCGGGTCAGACCCCAGTCCGGACCCGTTTTGGCATGTTTCCACCTTTTCACCCATAACTTGGGCTATGGGTGTCCGATTGGTGAACCATCTATGGCGATAGAAATCTTGGATTGAGACGGTTCTTTTGGAATACCCCAATTGAGATTCAGACGCAGTTGGGGTATGGTTGGGTTGGATTGAACCTAAATCCAACTGGGCCCTCGGAATGGAAATGCCAATAACTTTCAGTCCGGGTGTCTGATTGACACACCGTCTGTCGCGTTGTGTTCCTTTTGACGAGATGGAAATTTTGGATACATAAACTAGGTAAGATGTGGAAATTGACTTATTGACCTTGGGCTAGAGGAGAGAACCCTCCAGGAATCAAGCATACTTTGGGAAAACCCTACGGCAGGCTTTGCTTTGACGACTGTTCCTAGATCCTGTGTGGGTCTGACAATTCTGACTTCTGTTCCTGGATCCTATGTGGGTCTAATAGAATATATGGTCTGAGAGAATATATGGTCCTAGATACAGTGTGGGTCGGATAGCTTAGCTGGTCTTGGATCCTCTGTGGGTCTGACAGCTCTGACTACAATTCCTGGATCTTGTGTGGGTCCGACGTTTCCAGCTACTAGTCCGGGATCCTGTGTGGGTTCGACAACTTAGATGAATCAGTGACTATATCTGATCATCTCTATCACTCTACAAAAGTTGTTTACCTGTGTGAGCTGAGTCAGTGAATTTTGTGTTTTCCCCATGATTGAGATGGGTTACTTGTTAAGTTAGGTATACGTATGGGCATATACCTAAGTAATGACTATTTGTTGATTTCATACTCTATGGTTTATCCTTGTTTTATTTTGTGAGACCTTGAGGGTCATGGGGTCCCTACGGAGTATCGTTATACTCACCCCTACACGGGCTATGCCCGCACCTCGTTGTGTTGGATACAGATGACAAACAACGTTGATGGAGGCTGAGAGCGCCATGACTAGACGGTACCCGGAGGTGGACCTTATAACGAGATGGTACATGGAGGAGTCTGACAGACGTAGAGTGATGAGGAGGCTGTCTATACCTACCATTTTGGTAGGATCCGTGGTGGACGATCCAAGAGGTGCTTTCACCATTCTGTTGTTTTGTCCCCTTTTCAATTGTACTTGTACTTTATAGTTGGGCTTGTATTTACGACCCTTTTTACTTTCCAACATTATTTTTGTATACAATTTTTACTTTGTTTTTACGTCCAGGTCGTACTCTGTTGTGTGTGTTTTCAGTTTATAAAGGCAATGTCTACCCAGTTTTTAGGGATTTCTGCCTTTGGTGCTCGTCGCCAGCCCCTGGGCTATGGAAGGCGGGCTTGGGGTAGTCACAACACGGGTCCCAAGGAATGGGTCATGACATTATAAGTAGGAGGATATTCTGAATTATAGATGTTTTATTTCTTGATGATCAATACATTGAAGATTAAAGAATCTAGAGAAGCTAAAATCTAAGGAATTTCTTATTAATATTGAACTATTATCACAACTAATAATTCCATATATTAGGGGACATATTTATACATTGATGGTACATCACCGCAAATAAATAAGTCTCCATATACTAATATGAATTTATTATATGATATTTAATAACATATCCTTCTGAAAGAACAATTGAGGATATCCACTAGAGTTTGACTATTGAGTCATATATACTCACTACATAATTATGTGATTCTCAATTGTTGCGGAGAAATAGAAAATTATAATGATGTAATAATAATTGAGAAGAATATGGAACCAAAAAAATTTATGCAATATATGGTGAGATCCTTTCACAGGAACCACACATTTAACTTGGTGGAGTTACCATATAGAAATAAGAAACTCAAGAAACAGTGTGTGCATAAAATCAAATTTGAAGAGGAAATTCACAAGCATGCTATAGATATTTGATTTTTCTGAAGGGCTATGAAAAAAAAATAAACCTTTTGAATTTAATGAATTTTGTTAATATAGTAAAAAAATATTATATTAGATTTATTCTTGGATTGGATGTAAGTATCAGTCAAGAGGTGTAGTTGTAGGAATTCAATGTTATCTACGAATCATTTATACAGCTGAATTAATAAAATAATTCTAAAACCAAGAAACTCTAAAATTAAAAAAAATTATAAAAACCTTATGATGAGAAAATGATTATTAAATCTCATGTATTCTCTCATGAAAAAAAGATCTATATATTTTTTAATGAGAAAATGATGAATTTATCAATCATCAGAGAGGTGATTTTAATTTTTTCATTCTCTATTCATAAATCCTTTAGATGAATAATCCTTCAATGAGTTGTAATGGAGAATGATTTCTCAATCATAGAGATGATCATAAGGATAGTGATTTTATATTCAATGATTGTGGAAAAAATATCCTAGTGGCCCTCCTTTAATAGGCTCTCTAGTCCAAGGATTATTCCTATGTTAATTATCACATTATATTCCAAAATTCAACACTATTGAAATAATTTATTAAGTTTGATTAATCCCATCAATCCATTTACCATTGACTATATTGAATAAATATCAAACAAACAATTATAATGGGAATCCTTTATAAATATTTTTATGCATCACATATATATATATATATATATATATATTAATGTAAATTTGGTTTTATGGAATTATATTATAATTATAATTTATATAATTTATATTTTAAATAATAAAATATTTATTTTAAATATATTATTTTCTTTTGACTAATTATTTTTCATGAAAATAAACCCTATATAACATCCCATATAATTGAACTTAAAAATTCCATCATTGAAAAACTAATTTATATCTCATTTTACCATTTCTCATTGTTAGTATAAATTATGAATATAAATACTATTTATAATATACTTAATAAAATATTCAACATGATCCAATCACCCATTTGTATACTATATAATGTTCTTATTATCCCTGACAACAATTATGAGTATGGGACATGGATTAGGTAAACACCACATCAATAAACTATAATGTATCCCTCATATCTACGACTAAAATAAATATATTAATAAATATAATTTATTAGTAATATGTATTCACTTTATTTTTATTACTAAAATGGAAATTTTGGTGTTAAAAATTTCCCACTGGTAAACAATTCCCAGTATGATCTCAAGAAATTTTACACCCATAATTAGTAAATTTTTTGCAAATTAGGTGAATCAAAAACATGTTGGGGAAAGTTATATGAATGTTTTAGACTATATCTATACCATATTGTTAGATATATCCTACTAGTATCCTCTTCCTCAACAAGGATCATGTAAAATATCAATAAGTAAGAAGGAAATAAATGAAATTCCATCTCATTCTGTAATGTAATATAAATGTACCTTGATCATATCTAGATTTAGATAGATTAATGTATCTAAGATGTGATCTCTCTATATCATCCACATATTCAATATAGACCTTACAATGTGATCATATGATCTTATTATTCTAGAATTTAGGAATCAAGAGATTTATGATGCCCCTTTGATTATTGGATGATCATGAAATTGATATACACACTTGGTTCAATGTGTTCTTTATATTCCCTTTAGTTTCTATCTCTAAAACATGAGTGATAGCTTAGGAAAATATATAATTTAGGAAATTCTAAACCCTCTCTCATTTTGTGAGTAAACTAATTTTTATGCTTATGTTTAAATGCTTTCAAATTTCACTTTTTTCTATAAAAAGAGTTAACATTAAAAAAACCATGATATGTCATTAATGAATTGGTAATCTTGTTGTAAATGTCGTAAAAAATTCATAACCCACTTATGATACTTGAAAATATCATGTTCTAAAATTTGGACCACTAAGTCATCTGATTTCCCCCAAATTAGTTTAATGAACTTTGAATAAAAAATATTATTTTAAAAAACAAATTTTCTTATATTTCCCTTTTATACTTAAATAACATGTAAATTCCTTGAGAAATAAATTGAAATCGAATTATTATAATATTTAATAATATATATATTTGAATTTTTTTATTTAATTACCTATGATCATTCACACTCAAATGTTCATTTGCCTACGTACTTCAGCCCCACTTCCAAAAACACTAGTTCATCCAAACTAGTGTAACTTTTGGAAACACTATGTGTGTGACCCTTTAAGGCCTTAGATCGATAACATTTAGTCAAACGTATAGAGAAATAGAAATATATCTCAATACATTATGATCCATAAAGTGATAATGACAATTCATATCTATAATGACCTCTTATGAGAACTTACTCTGTAATACATTCTATTTTTCACATGATATCTTATAAAGTGAGATAAAAAAAATTAATTTATCAACCTTTAATGATTTTTTTAATATTTTTTGACTAAATTGTATTGAAATTATTGTTCTTACCAAGTAAATATATTTTTTCAGGGAACTTCCATACTTGTCAAGTAGCCAAATATATCTTATTTCTATAACCAAGAGTGAAAAATCCTATCTTGGATGTTCAATTAATCTCTTACCACCAATCATAGAGCTGAAAAGGGCTACCTATCCGTAAATATAAACTTCCATGGTTTGTATCATTAATAAAAATACAAGATAAAATGATAAATATTTATAATTATCTCATGTCAATATATCAATACAGACACTCGTAGATAGGAACATCCAATGACACCTAAAACATGCAGTGTTCATATTGGTCATCCGATCCTCATAATCGCCTTTAATTTAAATCTCCAAGTGAGAAAACCATGAAAATAAGACTCAATTGTTATTATAAACAAATTAATTATAGTGATACATAATCTATTTCCTATTAGTATAATGTGTGTAGATCATAGGTAATATATTTAAAATTACCATTATAGTATCTCAAAGTTCTCATTATAGATTTAAACTACTATAAACTTTTCATATTAAAAATAATCTGATGACATTAACATGTAAATAGTGTATGAAAAAGTAATAACATTATTATGGTAAAAATAAATCATACAAATTTTTTTGTATACATGATATGGAAATAATAAGGTACTACTAATGTTGGGTCTAAGGCACCCAATCTCCCAAAAAATGTACCTAGTGACCATCTATTTGTCATGAATTATAAAATAAATATGATTGAAGAATAAGTATGAATTTTATCATGGAAATAATTACATGAATCCATCAATAAACAAAGTAATGAAAAAATCACACTAGAGATATACCAAAGAAATGAATGGGACATTCCATTAAGTGTTTCTCCTGTCAATTTATATCTAATACAATGAGATGAACCGTGATAAACATGCATATATATTTTTACATATTTTTTATAATTAAAAAAATAAATCTTACAACTAATCTAAAAAATAATAGATTATGAAGACTAGATACATAATCAAGTTAATTTAAAAACATTATATAACATCTCTGATACATTTTATTCACACATGGTACCATTATAGACATATCATACTTAATACCCCTTTTCATAATCTAGGGAATTAGAAACATTTTAAAGGGTGAGATGAGAAGCCCATTAAAGGTCAGCATGGAGGACAACAATCAAATATCACGAATTATTATAAGATAATATTAAGGGAATCATAACATAATCAAGATACATGATCATTTAATATGAAAATCATACCCAAAAAGAAATAATTCATAAATCATAATTCATATAATTAGGATTAAGAATAACATAAGACATGATTCATGTGATTCAATAATCCTAATACGTGAAATAATAATATAGGTATATGAGTTTTGAACAAATATAACTATTTGAAATAATAACACAATTAATCATGCATCACAGATCGATTCCCATAATATATTGGAGTAGGAATCACTCTCTGATTCTCATAGTGTAACAAGAATTAGTTCTAGTTTTCCATAATTATTTCATGATAAATAGAACCTCAAATAATGAATTGAAAGGGGATATAAGAACCCTCTATCAACATCTATACAAATGAGTGCCACATGAACTTGGAAGTAATCATCATTTCATCACTTCATAGTTAACCCCTGGAAAGAAATGTGTTTTATAAAAAATTAATTCAAAAATAGTCATAAGATATCTAAAGAAAGAAGGTGGATGATACCATAAGAGTATGTACACAGTTAATCATAAAATTACATAATGGATACTGACATAGATGAAAAATACTTTTATAAAATCATTTAAAATATTATTTTAAAATTAAAAATAAATATCATTTTCATTTGATAACTTTTAAAAACTAATAATTCATAGAACAATAGAAATTAAATCTTATTTAAGAAACCCATAGAAAATTTTAAATGAATCTATTTGATTAATAATTTTTAAAATTTTGGAAAAATACGTTTAATAGGTAAACATTAAAGAAATTTTTTTCACTCCTTTATAATGATTGTAAAAAATAACACATAAGGAAAATGTTTAAAAGATTCATTTCAAAACCATTTTAAAGAAATTCAATAATAGTAGAAAATGACCATAAACAGTACTTAAAATAGAGATGAGAAATTTCTTGAAACAAAATAAATAATATGGATATGGAAGAGAAATAGTTGGGAAACATAATTTTAAAATTTTAATACAATTAATTTAAATAAACATCTTATGAATTTTAAAATAAAAATCACCCTGAAAGAAAAAAATTGAAATGAAATTTTGAAATATCAAGAGTATAAATAGATTCGTGAAATAATATATAAATATTAAATATATACCCCACCTAAATGAAAATATATGCATGATATGAATTATGTCACAATGAATTTTAATTTATTTGAGAAAACCTTACCTTAGACTTTTTTTTGGTTGAAAACTGTAACAACCCATCCCAACATCCACTATAACAAGTTCCCCGAGTTAGATTTCCACAAGAACTCATGAGAAACTCCTTATATTTCAAGGGCTGATGACTAGAAGCACAAGTTTATGGAGGTACAATGGGGAGACTAGACATTCTTATCATAGTAAAAAAACATAAATAATATTAATAGATATAAAAAGCTTTATAAAATTAAAATGGAATAAAAATTGGTATGTTCCAATAATGTAACGACCCAAACATTCATTAATGTAAATTCATCTTGATATAATTAAATGTCTCATTATGTAAAATCTTATATATAAAAATTGAACTTCATTGGTTTTATGTTTTTGGATTTTAATATTCCGTTATGGATTGTGACTGTTGTTAATATATTCATTGAACAATGATCACATGCTTAGTATAAATATAGGGCTTTAACAAATCCAATTTACTCAGAAAAAGGAAGCGATGACCTCATCCAGTAGACTTTCCCCATACGAAGGCCATTTTTTGGAGCTCAAAAAAGAGGTGGTATCATTGGGATTCACTCTTGACCAAGCCTAAACCGAGCTTGAATATGTTAAGCTTGAGCGGAACTTCCTATGAGAGAAGTAAAAGTTGATATAGATTACCACTCAAGCAATGATATCCAAGACACCCCAAGACTCTATCACTATCGTGCATCTTACCCTTAGGTATTATGTGGGTGTTATAAGTGGTTATGTAACAAGACCTTAGCACTATGAATATGTGCATTATATTTTTAATATAATAATTAATATACATTGATTTTATTATTCTTACTTTGAAAATAGTTTTTAATGTACGAATAATATTTTCAGTTAATATTCAACTAAGAAATCTATTTTGATGAATTAATGTATTTTTGAATTAAATAATATTTTAATAAAAAATTATTTTTATTAAATTAATTTTTATTATATATAAATGATCATATAATTTTATGAATGAAATTGTAATATTTATTAAGGTTTGAAAGCTATTTTTATCAAGACCCATGATTTTTCGATAAATCTTAGTTTTTATTCTAAAAGTAAAAATTTACATATTTAGAAAATTATTCAGATAAAATGAATATTATTATTGGAACCAGGACTTAAAAATTATCCAATGTTTAATTTTTCATAATTTTCTAAGATAGTCGAATTTTTTGGAAAAAATTAAATACCATTTTAATATATAATGTGTTTTATGACATCATTATGACCCAATAGTGATGTAATAAAATACTATAAATGATATTTTCAGAAAATATATGTTTTAACATTAAAATAATTTGATTTTAGGTTTGTTTTATTTATTTTACAAAACTTTAGTGGACCCTTCAAGAGTTATAAAGCATTTTCACTTTTTAAATGATTTTTCATGAGAGTGTGACTCACCTCCACATAAGCACCCTCAATATTATAAGAAGTTTGGGAATTGGAATTATAAAATATTTATTTTCACTCCCCTTTGGAAAAAACCATGGTCAAAAACCATGGGCGGGGTTATGGTATTGATTAGTTTAATGTGTGATGACCCAAACCTAAATATTAAATAATTCCATCTCTATTCCTATATAAAACCACCCAATCTCCAACTTCCTATTCACTCAAATCCTTTGGAGTTTGACAAAAACCATCACTCCACTCTATATAATCCTCCAACGGTTCCCCAAGCTCCCAAGTATCCACTCTCAAGCCTCTCCCAATCCTTTAAGATCACACTTCCAAGTAAGAGATTTCTTACTTTCTCATTTTTTGTCCAATTTTCTTTAAGTTGTTATCCCCTTTTTTTCAATTAAAAATATTGGGGTATAATTTCAAACCTCCCCCATACTTTCCTTTTTATGTTTCAATTATGGAATACCTCTTTCTCTCTCATTAATTCCACCCATGTACACCTATTACCATGCTGAAATTCCCCGAGGGATTTCTCTCTCCACTTTTACATCAAAGTAATTCTTTTCTATTATACATCTAAATTCCATTATGTTTATTGGGAAATGTATCCATATGTCCCCCTTACTTTAAATTTCATATAAATATAATGATACATCATTTATCTCTTATCAAACATTTTCATGAATCCTTATGTCACGCCGTTATGCTTCCGAAATTACACCGCATTTTTCTAGGAAAAAATCATTGTGTAGTAAATACCATACCCATGTCTCTATCAAGGGTATTCAGCTTTATGCACATATACATATTTAATGGTACTTTCATTTATTTATTACAAATTAATTAATCATGTAATAACTTATGATGTTGATTTATTCCATGTTATATAGTCCATGCGGCACACTTATACATGAAATGAAATGTTTAAGAAGGATGCACCCTGATTGTGCTCCAATGCATTGGGTAAAGATTAGTTTCATGATACGTCAAATGAAATGAGGTTTTACTCATTCTAATTCAATTTAAATGAGGGTTTACTCATACTCCATGTGCAATGAGCCTTGGTTCGTGCTAAAATCATGTTAAATGTTGTTTCCACATTTCAATGTTATGATTATCTTGGTTTATCATGCCTTTATTTTAATGTTTCTCTTGTGCTCTATTGATACGCCTATTTTCTAACATGTATTTTATTCCTTATTTTATTCCATATTTATTCCCTTAATGAGCTTTATAGCTCACCCTTTTCTTATTAATGTTCTTAGGTTATCCTATGAAAGGCCAAGTATGAGGGAATATAGTGGTAATGTAAAGGAAGTTTTCAATAAAGATGTTGTATTTCATATTCTAAGTAGTTATGAAAAGATCATAAGCCATAAAGACACTAGATCTATAAATCTTATATGTTGTATAAAGTGACTTTTATGTAATAAATCATGTTTAAGTGTGTAATAAAGAGCAAGTTTTTAATAAATAATAACAAAAGGGAATTTTGATACAAAAATTATATTTATACTCTACAAGTTAGGAATTCAAAAAAATAAAACCACAAATACAAAAAACTATAAAAAGATCTAGAACACTATCCCAAGTCCCAACATGTTCTTGATATCCCATGGTCCAACCCATTATCCTATACATAAACTAACCACCAGGTCCCTTTATTGAGAATATACCTGAAAACTAGAAACATATTCTCGAGAATTCAAGTTCTATAGTAGACCAAGAAGGGTTTGAGTAAAACATAGTAGGCCACCACAAACAACTTCTAAAATAAATATCATTAAGAAAAATAGAGTATGAAGATAACCAATGGTGTAATGAAAAAATAATGTAGCCAGAGAAACATGATCCTTAATTAAAAAATTATTAATTATCCATTTAAACCTTTGAATCCTAATGTGTCATCCAAGAAATCAAACCTACTCTGGACATGATGAGATCCTAATAAATTTACTACAGGGGTTAACAACTTTAATTTGTAAGAGGAATTAATTTATCATTTCCATAATTATTTGAACATGAAGATTCATCCTGGGTACCCATTTCTTAAATAATAGAGGACAAACGTTAGAAAACAAGGAGCATCGGTCCAAGTATCCTATTGGGATTCAAAATATCATGTATGACCATCCGAAACATTTACTATAGGGGTAAAATGTTGAAAAACAAGTATAATAAATCAATGAGTTCAATTAGGATTCATAACATCATATCTAACCATCTAAATTTCTTATTATAGGGGTTACAGGTCGAAAGACAATGAGACTATGTCCATGTATGTAACTAGGAGTCCGAACATCATGTATGACTGTCCCAACCCCTTATTATAGGGTTCACCAGTTTAAAACCATGGAGCATCAGTCAAAGTACACAATTGAGATTTTTACAAACATGTATGACCATCCCAACCGTGATATTGAATTTAATGTCCATACCCGTGGCTTCAAGAGCATCAGTCTATCCTCTAAAAGATATAGTGCATCAGGGCACTAGGAGCATCATCATGGTCCACCCAAAACTTGGGAGTGAAGTTTCATTAAAAAATAAAAAAACCAACTCATTTTCATGAATTCCCATCTTTATCACATCATTTATCAAAATTCAATAATCCAAATAATTCATTATTTATTATGGTCCCAATTGAACTTTAAAACCAAAAAAGTTGCAACGAGGCACAACCCCCTTTTCTCAATTTCATAATCAAACCATTTCATCATTCATATCACATGTCTATTAAATTTTTACCAAAACCAATTAACACATAAACAAGTCCCATTATTTAATTTCATAAAACCCCACTACAAACATTTTGAGTGGATTAATGAAACCAATTACTTGCTTAGAAAATTTCCAAACTAACCTTCAATAAGGATATTTATCTTTGAACATCAAAATAAGGACAAAGTCCATTCATTACCTTAAATTCATTTAGAAGAAACCACCATGAAATTTTCACAAGTGTTAAACCACACACATAATCCAAAAAATCATTTAAAATATAATAAAAACCCCTTAATAATCACTTTGAGGTGGAAAAATCCATTTTAAAAAATTACCCCCTTTCAAAACATAATTTTCTTTCATTGAAAACTATAACTAGATCAAAATCCAAAACACAAACTTTAAACAATTTTAAAATCCTAGAAGGCATTTAAAAAATAAAGCATATAAACATTTAAATAATCCCTTTATCCATTAATATATAACAATTAATAATTAAAACCCATTAACTTTCAAATTTACTCTATCTAAATATTTCCAAATTCATTTCACCATTTTCAATGGTTTGTCATAGCATATGGTTCTCCCTAGACCTAGTGTGAAATCATCAAAAGACCCAATGTGGTTCGTAAAGAGTATAACATGTCTATTATATGACTGATTTACTTTCCTTATACAAATACATATAAGCAAAACATGGAAACTAAAGGGAACAACCAACTATACAAGAAAAATATCAATACTATGGGAGAAATGTTGTATAACACCTACCTCATGATCATAGACAGCCACTCATGCAACCTCTGGTCTTCATTCAAACTAAAATATCCTCAAACACAAAGGCATAGAACACCCTAGAAATAGGGATCATGATCTTAAAAAAATAGAGGTGAAAAGAATAATCTTTTGGAAAATTAAAGGAAAAAAAGTTAAAAACTTACCTGAAGCATCAATTTACAACCAACAACACTCCAAATTCCTAATAATCAAAGGAGATACATACATGGAGAAGGAGGAATCCCATGGTTAACAACCCAGGTTACTGGGGTCGAAAGGTGAATAAATTTTGGGGAGAAAATTTCAATACTGCGAGGGAAATGGGAATTTTTCATCTTTTAATTTGGTTTGTGGTTTTCAAAACTATTCACCAATGGTGTAGTTACCTCTATCAAAAAGGAAACTAAGCTGTTTTATTTTCCTAGACACCTACACATTTTGAAATACCATGAGGTGGCTATACGCTCACCAAATTTTAAAGGGGGCCTCAAACCACATGGTCTTCAGGGACACCCCATATTATTTTCTTAACTGTTCACCCCCTTATGCAAGCCACAAGGTTATGGTGCACGATTACTACTAATTATTCACCAACCATGTTCTTAACCTAGATTAGCCTATTTTACTTATTTTTTATTCCCAAAAACCTCTAGGACACCCCCATGACCTTCCCTAATCATGAGAAACCTTACATTAACCCATTTAGTAGGAGTTTAGCCATGATTTAAAATGAAAATGAAACCCATAAAAAACAAGAACCTACAACTACCCCTCATTATAACGAATCATCCTTGATCAACACTATCAAGCTTCACTAAATCCCAAAGGAAAATGTTTCATGCCCCTAGGCCCATATACCAACTACCCTATCCCAAGTTTTCTCTTTAACAAGATAGTACCATCACAACATTTAGATCAAAAATCATAGTCTTAACCTGCAAAACTTCTCAATGTGATTCAATACACATGTCAGATGCTCCTCAAATGATGAATCAACCTCAAGATCACAATTACTAACATCATACATATGAGAAAAGTCCATGAAATACAATTAAAAATACCAAAAAATGAGTGTATCAAGCTTATAACCACACCTCCATGGAATATCCAAGTAATACATCTCTATTTCAATTCTCCTCACAAACTCAATAAACACATCACACATGGAAATAGATGGAATAGTTTCAAATACCACTAAACTTGATTTGATTTCATATCCACAAAAAAATTAATCACCTATAAAATTTATACCATCTGTGTGATAATTATTTATCCAACCACATGCCCCAACCTCTTTCATTCCAAAACTCAAGGCCCATCGACCATGTTCTATATTCGAACACCCAAATCAAAGAAAAATCACAGACTTCATCTGAAGGAACTCAACTAGTCAAAACCTAAGATAATTACCATTATGAAATTTGAACACCAAGATGGATCTTAAACCTACCAATCAAACCAATAACACTGATCACATCATCTCTTGGCTAATCATCAGAGTTATGGTGATCCCAACCATATGAATATGATTATAACCTTAAGCTTTTGGTGTTTGGATCTTCCTATATAAAAAATGACCACTATAACCTCTAACTCAAGATTTAAAAACATACCCAACATGGTTACCAACTCATCATACCCAAACATCCAAAAGGGAACTAACCAACAATAACATCTATCCTTTCCATAAAAAATCTAGAATGGGCGCATACAATACATTCATACATGAACAAAGGACAAATTATTTTTTTCTAAAAGCACAATTCTATTCTTGAAACAAACTTATCATTTCAAGAATCAAAAAAAGGTGGATTAAAACTCACCACATTCAATAATTTTACCATGCTTTTTCATACCTTCCTCATCCGACTCAACCTAATAATTCCCAACTCCCATTGTTGATACATTACCACTTTACCTACCCATGACACCTTCTCACTTAAGGCATAACACAACCATTGGAATCAACTACCAAAGTCTATCACCAAATTTCAGAGAAATTCCACCATCATAGAATCCAGTCCTCCCCAAACCATCATCGCGCTCTATAGAATCCACTGACACATCTATGACCCAAACACTATGTATTTCTTATAGAACCACCCAAAGATCGAAGCAAATGATCGATTCAATTAACCACCACATCCAAGCCCCCTAAAATTCTATAAGGGATCCAAACATGTTCATCACAGAAACATTATTGGAATCTCAGTTCCACCACATAAAAATCAATGTTTTATCCAAACATCTACGATTCAAATATCACTCCCCACATTAAGAGTGTTGTTTTCACCACTTCATCCATGTAATTCCAACCACTAAGTCTCATGATCCATCCATCGATGATCCAAATAATTAGATGTGGATATCTCAATGTATCTTGAGTAAAAAAACATTAACTATAAAATATTCGTGGATTTTGATAATGGAACTTGTATCGTTTTCCAACATGAAAACCACCTCACAGACCTTACTCAGAGAAAATAGGTGGTGCACCTCCCACTAAATGACATTATTTAACTTTTCCAAGGGTGAATCCTCAAAAAAGTTACTTCCATTAAAACAAAATAAAAACCATTAGGTAGACTATAATATAGTCAATGCTCTAGCAGTGTACTCAGGATGATTTCACGATATTGGGTCTGGTCACCTTTAATATGAGAGTACACTAAGATATCATAAATGAACACCACCACAGACGATTCATTCCTAATGTCACATATCACTATATGGACACCACAACCAACTTATAAGTCCCATTATTACTCACCCCCAAATATATTATCAACACCTGGATATCAAAATCTAGGGGGATTTCCAATCAATACTCACCACTTCCTCACAACTCTCTAGAATGAATCTATGATATGACATTCCCTTTGGAATTACCACTGCCTCAATAGTTGAGTAATTCCATAACAACCCTAGTGATTCAAAATAGAATCACAAAAATCCATTAAACTAATACAGAACCAAATGGTCTATAACATAACTAGAACTTACCAAATTGATTTCCCATAAAGCGATAGGTTCTTACTCTTAATCAACTAGTTCACACATCCCAAATGGAATCATGCATCTCTAGCACATGTCCAACATCTATACCTCATCAAAAACAACCTAAGGTCACACACTTTTATATCATTAATCAAATAACTCAACTCTAGATATCATGGGTTATACATCACTATAACTATTTCCAAACACCCACTTTCAAATCTATTTGTGCCTCTTGGTCCGTCTTCCTCATCAGTCTTGAAAAATCATCGATATTTCCATCTGAAAACCAAACCTTTCGCACAACCAATTCTAGCCACATGACCACCAATCTCTTTAAGTGTGACTTCCATATCAAAATGTCCATCTATAGTTAAAATTGATCCCTACAACAAACATTTCCATGAAAATTGAGTTAGGCACCTAGCCGATTATGCCCTTCGAAACAAACCTTACAACCAACCACAATCACTCAAGTGCTTCCCTGAGAAAGAATCCAAGGCATAACCACAACAATTTCATCAAAATATCATGTTTCCTCCCATGAATCGATTCCACCTATAAATAATCACCCATTATTCACAGTCCAAATCACCCACAACACTAAGATAACCACTCTCGAGGTTACCCTTGATTTCTTAAGATTTCCAAATCGTGGAAATAACTCAATTCATATTAAAAAAACCATTTTCCTTCCCATATAGAACCATGGATAGACCCCACACTAGGTATGACCCATTTATTCTCCACTATCAAAGACCAAAATGTACACATGTTCCTTACACACCAAAAATCCCCAAAAACCCGGATGACCCCTCTCATGGGTCACACATGAATGTTAAAAAACACCAAATACCTAAAAAAATCATGTATATAAAATTTCATTTTCTCTCCCTATAATCTATACACATAAAACCTCCAGCAAGTCACCAATCACAGGTATTACTCCTTCCCCCATTTTGAAACTCACTGTGCCTAATGCACTAAGTGAACATTTACTCTAGGTCAAACACCAATGATACATTCCCACACACATCTACAATATAATCCAAAAACCCATTCCAGGGTCCAAAAGAAAATCACATGGTGTCACCTCACAAGTTTCACCACATCCATATTAATAGATGAAATTCCAAAAAAAGTTCACAACTTAAATAAAGGAATATAAAGAAAAATTCCACTATCTGAAACATCTAAACCTATCAAGGTCTCATAGCATATAACCCAAGGTCTCAAAACAAGGGAACTCTCATTTACAAAACCACAGATACATAATGTTAGATCACAACACTAGGGATACCCATACTAGTGACCATAAAGGTCACATCATTACACATTCCACTTTAATTAACTTAAAGATTTTAAAATATAAGGATTTAAAATCTCTAAACCCTTTTCATTAACCCAAAATTCGAAATTATTAAAAAAATTAAAATTCTCTACTATTGAATTTCAGTTAAACATCATGTCATTAAAAATTCAATCACAAGAAACATACAGATGACCTATCAATTATATGTTCCTAGAATGGTGCATGAACCCACAAAACCTCTATAACCATACCGGTCCAAGATATATAACCTTATAAATTAAAAACATCACATCCAATAGCACCACTTGAGGTGGAAATATTAATACATGGTAAAATCTCAAAGTAGAACATAAATTAACACCCCTGAAAACAAGGGTTTTTCCCTGTGCATGGTGCTGCAAGAACCCATGCCTGATCCCATTAGGAATCCATGAAAAGATCCATGTCTCCTATCTACCATTATGAAATATTAATAAAAAATTCTCTACCTATGATATGAATTTGTAATTCCCTGGCTCAGGTTCCAATATTACCAATTCCCTAATCCATATTTCCACACGACCTTAGGTTTACCTCCATATATAATAGAGGCTTCCAAAAAGAATATAGATTATATAGAATTATAATATAGAAAATATATCTTCTTATTAGACTAAACAACATTATAAATAATATTAATATATTTAACAACCATTATAAATGGAAAATAGAATAACAAAAAAAGTTCCAATAATAACCAAATGGAAACATGATATGATAATGATCTGAAAATTCTACATTTAAGTGAATCATGCAAATAAAATCTCCATTATGAAAACAATAAAATTATATTGAACATGGTCTTGACATCCCATGATCCAACCAATCAAATAATGCATAATCTGAACACCAGTTTCCTATCATGAACCTATAGTTGAAAAAAAGTAGCATCTTCTTAGGTACCCATGTTCCATGGCAGTTAGATCAAGGTGTGAGTAAAACTCAATAGGTTACCACCAATGATGACTAAAAAAATATTAGTCTAAACAATATTGTATCTATATAATCAGGATTTTAATGAATAAATAATGTAAAAAAAGGAAACATGTGTCTTAATTAAACATTTATAAATTATCCATTTAAAACATTAAATCCCAATGTGTCATCCAACCAATCAAAAAATCTTTGCTCGTACTGAAAACCTAACCCATATACCACAGGTGTTATCTATTTTAATTCACAAGGGGAACTAATTTATCATTTCTACACTTATTCATACCATGGAGAATCAGTCTAGGAACCCATTTCTTATATAATAGAGCTCACTAGTTAGTAAACAAGGAGCACCGATCCAAGTATCCAATCAGGATTCATAATTTCATTTCTAAACATCACATCCATTTATGATAGGGGTCACGGGCTGAAAAAAAATGATAATCAATCCAAGTATTAAACTAGGATTCAGAACATCATGTATGACCATACCAACCACTTATTATAGAGGGAACATGTTCATAAACCAGGATCAACAGTCTAAGTACCAAAATAGGATTCAAAAAATCATGCCTGACCACCCTAACTAGATAATATAGTAACATGTAGGAAAATATTGAGAATCAATCCAAGAATACAAATGGTATTTGGAACATCATGTTTGTCCATCCCTAACATTATATTTAATTCCATGTCTATACCATTGGATCCATGAACATCAGTATATCATCTGAAATATATAGTGCACTAGGGTTCCTGGAGCATTATTCTGGCTTACCCAAACCAAGGGAGTATAGTATTAGTCCAACATCCAAAACCCATATCATTATCAATAATTTCAATATTTATTAAATAATTTATTAAAATTTAATACCCTTAATCATTTAATGTTTACCAATGTCCCAACGAACGTTTAAAACAAATGAATCATTAACAAGGCACTACCCTCTTTTAAAAATTTCATAATCAAACCATTTCATAATTCATACCACAAAAAGATCATATTTTTATCAAAACCACTTAAAACATAAACAATTACCATTATTTCCTTAAAAAAACTCAACTTAAAACATTTTGAGAGGCTTAATAAATCCACTCACTTCCTTATAACATTTCCAAACTACCCTTCAATATGGATCTTTCTCTTTCAACATTAGTGAAATGATAAAGGATATATACTCCCTTTAATTCAATTAGATGAAACCACCATGAAATTTTTAGATGGGGTAAACCACACACACAATTGAAAACATCATTTGATATATAATGAAAACACCTTTATATTAACATTTAGTTAGAACCACCTTTTTAAAACATTACCCATTTTTATAACATCATTTTCCTTTATTTTAAACCATAATTAGATCAAAATAAAAAACAAATACTTTAAACCATTTCAAAAGCCTCTTAGTAATTTCACAAAATCTAGTATATAAATATTCCAATCATCCATTTAACAATTCCCATATAATAATTAACAATTACAACCCATTCACTTTCATAATTACCCTATATCCATGTTTACCAATTAATTTCACCATTTTCAAGGGTTTGGAGTACCCCATGGGTAGCCTTAGGTCTGGTGTGAAATCATTATTGGACCCAATGGGGTCTGTAAAGATTCTTTCACATCAACTACATGCCAAATTTACTTTACTTATCAAAATACAAAAAATATTGGTAAGAAAACTCAGGGGAATAACCAAATATACAAGGGAAATAACAATAATATGGGAAAAATTTTGTAAACCACCTACCTCATGCTCGTATATAAACACTCATCCAATATCAATCCTTGATTCGAAATAAAATGAAATCAAACACCAAGGTGAAGACTCCCTAGAAACAGTTTTCATGATATTTATAATGACGGGAGACAAAAAATTAATACTACTCCATAAATTAAAGGAAATGAAGTCAAAGAATTACCTAGTGCTTCAATTCTCAACCAAAAACACTCCAAATGCCTAATAATTAAAGGAGAAACATACATGGAGAATGATCAATCCACTGTTTTACAACCTAGGTTATTGGGGTCGAATGGGGAAGAAATTCAGTGGGATAACCCTTAAAGCCTGATATTGAAAAATGGAAATTTTCCCACTTTTATGGTGGAACACGGTTTGGCCTAATGGTTTTCAAAACCGTGCTACAACCATGAGGTTCTGACTAACCAATAGAAAACCAAGCCATGTGGTTTTCCTTTACACCCAAATATTTTTAAAAACCATGTGGTGGTAATTCCCTCACCAATTTCTAAATGGGAGTTCGAGTCACATGATCTCTTGAGTCACCCCTACATAGTTTTCCTAACTGTGCACCCGCTTCTTCAAGCCACATAGTTTTGGAACATAGTTATAAATAAACATGTTCAAACCATTCTCTCAATACATATTGACGACTTTTTCTTATTTTCAATGCCCCTAACCTCTGAGAACCCCTTGAAACATTCCATACTTATTGGTAACATTCCATTAAAACATTTAAGTGGAGTTTATCTAAATATTAAAATGAAAATGGACCCTTCTAAAAACATAGACCTTACGAAAATGCTCAAAACTACTATATAATAAATTTTGATTAATTATATATTTATATCATAACCATATTTATATTTATATCATTATATACCACTTGATTATACTTTTCTACTACTCATTTATTAAAAATTCTTTGTTTAAAATCAATATTTATCTGTTAATTGTCTTATTTCCCATGCATATTTCGATTCTACAATTTTGGTACATGAAACATGGTTATGGTCATAGTTTTATCATATCAATAATGTTCATTATGATTATATATATATATATATATGTGATATTGGTTTGTATTTTAATGGATATTTAAGGAAACTTATGGGGATGATTCACATGGAGAGCCTAAAAATTTCATTTTTAGAAGTATTTATTTCATAGATAGAATCAATTTTATTATAAAGTATTAATATAAATATATTACCATTATATATATTTTTTAAAAAACCTTAATTAATCATTTTTAGATAATATTACTAATATATAACATTACATAATCATTCATTATACAAAAATTTTAATAATGTTCATGTTAGTGGTAAAATGTTTTCAAAAAAATAACACATTATAATAGTTGGATGAGTAAGAAAATGTTATTTTATCATGATAATATAATTTTTAAAGAATAATAATATTATTCCAAGTATCATATTTATTCTTTAAATTCATTTTTATAACCATCTATGTAAGGTTGAAATGAAAAATGTAATTTTTTGTTTATAGAGGCAATAGTCCATGTTTAAAATTATTCTAACATAAGGGTTTCCATTCATTTAATTTTACCAATTTAGATATATGGATTATGATTATTATAATTTATGATAGGTACTACATGGTTATTCAGTTGTGATGATTGAGGTTCAACCATGTCACATGGGGGTTGTTAGCCATTAGAATTTTTGGATCTAGGATTAGTGCCTTAAATATAGTTTATCGATTATGATGGTCAATGTTCTTATGGAATAAAATTTTATTGAATATTAAACCCATGCATCAAGGAATAGAAAAATGATATTTCCATTAATCCCATGATGGGAGAAAGTCTTATAGAATTAAATCCTTTTGAAAAAATGGAAGATATTGGAATTGAGTTATGTGATGCTATGGTTGGAAATAATGTTAGTTATCATTATTGGTTCAATAATGTATGCCATGTTGATGGTTTACTAGGGGTAATGGAGGATTTAAATTATTATAGTGGCTATCTGTTTGAGGATCAGTTATACTACCTACTGAAATTTCCTTATGGTGTATTTGGAGAGGGTTGAAAGATAACCCCAAGAATCATTGTATAATTAATTTTTGGGTCAAGGACTTTATAAGGAAGTAATGAAATAACCTATTGATCATGGTGTAGTATTTTTGTGGGAAAATTAGCTCATATTATAAGAGAGGTAGAACCCATTGAAGATTATGTCATGTGGTGACAAATTTAGGGTTTTTGAGAGTCATTGTGAGGTTTTTAGCATATCTGGGTGGTTTAGGAATTTGGTAAATTCACTTTTATACTGTGTGATACTCCTGGAACTTTATGGTTGTTGGAAGGATTTTATGGAGTTATAGTAGGTTAGGTAATGAGAGTCATGTGTTATGATAGAGGTTATGGCCCTTGACTTGAATCTATTAGGTTAGACATGTTAGAATGTTTAGAAGTTTTCAAATTTTTTGGTGAGTGTTTGTAATCGACTAACTATGAGGTAGGATCATTCTTATGGATCATTACTGAGGTAAATTCCTTGGTTCACATCAAAAGTGATGTGTGTTTGTACCTAAATCATAAGTAGAGGATGTTTCATCAGTCATCAATATAAATGGGTGAGCTATACTGATGAATGAGAGATACCCACGTGTGGGTATTGATTGGAAGTGATTAGATATAAAATTGTGATACCAACCAATTGCGTGAGGCTTGGGCCATTAGACATATATTTTTTGGGAGATATTGTGTTCATAAGTTTATTAACAGGGTGAATAATGATTCACGAAATTTATAATGGGGAGAACAATTTTTCATGACTTAGGGGGGAGTTTTGGACATAGTTTATGGGTACACCATTATTTTTTTATGATTTAGGGAGTGAAACATGTGGAAAAAATTAATAAAGTGTCTTTTGGGGTGTTAACACTTGAGAAAATAAGAGAAGTTGGTATAATGGATCATAGGTGTAATAGGGACCTTATGTGTGGGTTCTTTAGTGGAATTAATGGGTTAAAGTTATTTTTTTCTCTTTAGGACCATCAACCATGTGTTCTGAACTGATGTGGGAAAAGGGATATGAGGAAAGGCAGTGCCTCTCATTTAACTATTGTGGGAATATGGACATCTTCAAGAAATAGATACATGAATAAGAGTTATATGTTTGGTCATAGAGGATAATATGTTCTAGAGCAACCCTCATAGAATCTTAAAAATTACCAAAAGTCCTTAGAGGCAGATTTGATACACCATGAAAATATTTCTCAGATATGAGAAGCCTATAGAGTGGGAGTTTGTAATTCCCATTGGATTTAAAGGAACATTATGGGTTTTTTTGGCCTATAATAAAGTAATCTACTCATTTTGGTTGATAAAGTTATGAAGAGAGCTTGTGAGTAGATTCAATAGCATTGGAATAAACCTATAACCAAATTGGGACTATATGTGGGATATCATAACGTGAAAAATAAGACACCATGAAAAATAATTCTTGGGTTCAAGAGGGGTGACGATCTAAAATTTCATAGAATAGAAGTGTATTTCATGATGTGAATTTATTTTAGGAAGTGTTACAAGTGTTCTAAAAGCAATGGATAACTTGAAATAACCCTTATTTATTCAACTGAAAATTTATATTGGGTTTTAGTTTTTGGATATCCCTTTTTGGTGTTTTTAGATCAAAACCTATTGTTTCTTCCCTGGTTCAATTATCATTGGTTTTTATGGGTTTTTACAAGTAATTATAATTCCATACATGAATTTAATCCATTTTATCTATGGTTATTCCTTAAATAACCCAAATCTGATGATTTTAGGGCAGGTTTCCCAAAATTGATGTGTTAGGCTCAAATTAGGTGGAGATTATTGGTTATTAGTCTTCATTATGCATGATATATGAAGCTATTACCATGTTATGACTTTCATAATAATATATATGACTTTAATTTCATGTGTGTGTGTGTCCATGTCGATTATAATTCTACTATAATATTGGATTATCATATATGCGTGTATAACCGTGTGAGTATTATGTGGTATCATTTTATTTTCATATGGGTGTGTGTGTAGCCTTGTTATTCTATTTTTGTGTTATTTTATTAGCATGTCGGTGTGTGTGTAACCAAGTGAGATCTCATATTTTGGAATAGAGTGATGTTACTAGATTATGTGTTGACAATATAATGGTTATTAATTGATAAGATGTTTGAATCATGGAATAACTTATGCTAATAACTCTAATAATATTTTTCTTATCTATAGAAGAGATGTTCGAGTCTTTGGATGAAACGTGTAACCTTTATTTTATTATATGGTGTCTATCCATAGTGATATGGTTGAGTCATGGGATGATATGAATAACTAAGTTATGATATTATTATGTATATCCATTTATTGGATGATTAATTTATTAGATGAATTATCCTGCCTTGTTGAGAATATATCACCATATTGATATGATATAAATTTCAGAATGGTTTTGAAATAGGCAGGACAGAGGTTTCTATTAGTTTGGTTAGTGCATGATGACCTGATCGATTGTATATTAATTTTATTATTTACATTTGGTCAATGCATACACCATTATATATGCATGATTTGCTTATGTTATGGAGTCATTTTTGATCTCCTATAGGGTTTATACTCACAATCTGCATGGAAATCATGGTATATGTGTATAATTTATCACCAGGGTTTTAAATGAGGGTAGTGGAACTACTTAGGTATGTTGTACATGAAGATTAGGTTAGTTGGAGAGATTATAGGATAGACTACATGATATTTTTATAGGGATTATTCCTTATTAATTATTCCTCATTTATTATATATTAATTTGATTCATGTGGGTATTCCTCTATAATTTTTTTATTTTTTATTGTATGAAATATTGTTATATCATAGTATGTTATTGTAATTGTTTCTACTATATGATCTTTTACATTTTTAGTTCTTTTATTCACAACGATTATTGTTTCCACTATTGTGCACTCTAATTTTAATTTATTATTGAGGTCATAGTCTCCCCATGGTGTCTCCTAATAGATTTACAATAGTTAGTGGCCTCTTTTATATGGTAAGGATAACATGAGAACTCTATGGTGTCTCTTAGTATGGTTCTGATGATATGGGCTAGGGTGTCACATCATGTGTACACACAGATGATGTTTTTATTTTTTAAATGGATGTGTGCTAAAAAATATTTCTAATGATTTTAACTCTATAGAATCATTATTATACTATTTATATACTATTTGTTTTATTAAATCCATCTTTATAACAATCCATGTGAGGAGGTGATGAAAAATGAAATATGTCGCTTTATGGAGGTGGTAGTCCACACATACCCAGGAGGGGCATTTTTATTTTCCAATGGGTAATATTTATTTATATAATGGTTTTTCCATAAACATAATAAAATTTTAATATAATAATGATATTTATTTCCATATATTATGTGGTTATATAATATTTTTATGAGTTTAAGGAAGAAGGAATCTTGAAAAAAATTGGTAAAGGAAATTACAGCTTCCTTGGATATCCTCCTTTAGAAATCTTTTTAACCCTTCTTAGATTTGTATTTTGATGATAAAAACAACTAGGTTATGGATAAGGTTTTGGGGAATGGATTTGGTAGATGTTTTTTGAAATAGGGTTCTCAAAGAGTTTTGAGATGCGAATGGTGAAGGGATTATTTTTTAAGTGAGGAGTGACACCCATGTAAATACTTAACTTCAATATAGTATAAATGTATTTATCAAGGTCAAGTGGATCATATTTTTTTCAAAATATAAATACAATATGTGGGTATTGTAAAATACACTCATCCATTCAAATAAATATTTTTTTTAATTTGTTAAGCCTTATCACTTACTTTTAATCCCTATTAACCAATTTCAACCTTTACCATGATGAGTTAACTTTTACTATGGAAACTATTTAATATGACTATAAATAAAATGAAATTTTTTATCAAATTTTGAAAACTTTATTATAAATATAGAATCCATTTGAAAAAATTAAATTTCTAAAGGTGGTAAAAATTAATTATATTATAAGTATGAAAATCACAACAAAGACATTGTTCTATAAAATTCCATTTTAAGAAAAAAATTAATTTACACTAAAATAAAGTATAGTATTTATTTATATGGATTTATTGGATTATAGAAATTAAAATAACATTTGGGTCCATTTAAGGAATGAAAAAATCTAATGGATCATTGTTAATACTTAATTAAATAAAAATGACCAAAATAGTTTTTTATTACAATAATACATAACTTGGTTATAAAATGTCAAGAATTGGTTTTCAAAATTCAACATTAAATATTTAAATGCATTATTTTACTCCTTAAATTTATATTTGGTTAATACAAATTATTTATAAAATTTTCAAGCGATTATAATATCATAATGATTTCATAAAAGTTATAGTATTTGTAAAAATGATATTTTTCACTATTATCACAAACTTCAACCATTTTAGAAAAATCCCAAAAAATTTCCCTATTATAGTTTTGAAATTATTAAACCAAAAATGAAGACTATTTTTTAAAATTAAAATTATATAAAATATAAAAATTAAATTTATTATAAGAACATATAATATAGAAAAATATTTTTTGGAAAAAACTTTTTAAGTATGAAATGAATCAAAATGATTAATAATGAAATTATAATTAATTACATATTTATATATCTAAAATTTTACTTTTAAAACCCCATCAATATCTCCACATAATATTAAATGGAATGAGAATAGATAGTTTTTTTCATAAGTATTAATTCAGCTATCATGGATATTCAAGTGATTTATATTGGACTGGACTTCTCTAGTAGGTGATTTCACTCAAGTTGTAATTATTGAAGTTTAGTTTGGGATTTCTCTTGGGAAGACCCACTTAAGACCACCTCTATTCCAAGATTGGAAAAATGATCCTTTTTGGAAATAATTCTACTTCTTTTCTCCATTTATATTTATTTATTGGTGTCTTTACTTTGACTTATACCCACTAAATAAAAAATTATATAATAAGGGTCATATTTAATATTTTTTAATTACACATAGTTTCATTATAGTTTGGTTTTTTTGTAAATAAATATATTGATTTTTTTATTTATTAGAAAATACAGTTAGTAATATCAGGGGTTGCAATATTCTACCCACATTAAAACTAATTTTGTCCACAAAATTCCATTACTTAGATAAAAATATGTGAGGTTTATTTTGTCACATTACATCCTTAGTTTCTCATGTAGCTTCCTCAGACTTATGTTTTCATCATAATAATTTGACTAGGTAAGAGGTCCTGTTCCAAAATAGTATATCCCTTTTATCCAAGTTCTCCCTTGGTTGTTTTCCAGAAGATAAATCTTTTTCCAAATGCACAACTTCTAATTTTAGTATATGTGAATGATCTAGTATTTATTTCCTCAAGAGTGATACATGGAACACATCATGTACCATATAGAGGTTTTTTGGAAGTGTAATGTGATAAGCTACTATCCTGATACAATAAAGTCTCTTGAAGTTCAGGATGCACCTTGGTCTTAGCTTCTCCTTCTTCCAAAATATCATAATCCATTTCAAAGGAGATATCTAAAGGAATAATTTATCACCCAATTTAAACAGTAAATATCATTGAAGGTTATCAACATTAATTTTATATCAACTTTGGGATGATTTCATATTTCTTTGAATGGTTTGAACCTTCTCCATAATTTCATAGATAAGTTCAGGTCATAATAAAAACATTTCTCTTACTTCATTATAACATGTCAGAGTTCTATATCTCATCCCATATAGAGACTTATTTGGTGTTATTCATGTTTGAGAGTGGAAATATTTGTTATAACATAATTAAACTAGAGTAATATGGTGATACTAGATACCTTTAATTGTTTTTAAAAGGATATTAGCATATACTCTAATTTATTAATGATCCTTTTTATTTACTACCAATTTGATTATGACATGTTGCACTAAGTTACATCTCTATATTCAATTCTTTTTAAAGTATCCTCTATAATTTTCATGTGAACCTTGGATCTTCAATATATATAATTGAAATTGGAACTCCATAAAGACTTAAAAATCCCTTTATATATAACTTGACAAGTTTATTGGGTGATAAATCATGCAAAATAGTAATGAAGCGTATTTAATTTTCAAGTTGATCCAAAACTACTCAGATGTAATTGTTACCGTTAAGAGTATTTGGAAGGTTGATGACAAAATACATGGTGATATTTTCATATTTTCGTATTTCTATATTCGTATAGAAAATTATTTCATCATTCTATTGGATTTTTAATAATCACTTTTTACTTATCAACATTCCAAGAATCAAGAAGCATACTCTACCATACCATACTTCATATTGGCCCACCATAAGTGTTTCTTAAGATCTATATAAGTCTAAAAAATTTGTGGAATTTTATAGAAGGATGATCTATTTGTATAATTCATATGATCATTCTTAAATTATGGTTTTGAATGGACCCAAATTCATATTTTTAATCTTATAACCCTAACATCAGAAAATTTAAACTCAAAAATACTTATATCCAGATTATATAGTTCCTCATCATATTTTTAGGCCTCCTTGATCTTTATACATATAGATGGTCGATTAATAAATTAGTAAATTTAATACATAATCTCTTCCTTCATGACATACATGAATATTATTGGAATATCCATGAGTAATAAATTTCTTCCAATGTGTATAATGGATAAGGTTAAGTGATCCTTTTTACATAGACATCCACCTTCTTTTCTTTCCATGGACAATAATTTTTTGAGAAATCATAATATTTGATTGATTAAAACCTTTTCCTTTGGTATATATTAAACTATTTCAATGTGAATGTATACTATAAACTCTTATAATTATTATATACAACACTTTTCTTCATATAGATAATTTTGGAAAATATTTAATTAAATGATTAATGATTCTAGTTCTAGATCATGCATCGAGTAATTTTTATCATGGGTATTTAATTGACATGTGGCATAAGAAATTACATTATCATTATACATAACAAAACATCCTAATACACTCTTAAAATAATCACTATATATGATAGACCCATATATACTACAAGGTAGTTTATGCATTGGTATGATGGCCAATCACATATTAATATCCTTGAATCCTTCTACACATTCCTTTACCTATATAAATCTTACTCATTTGTATGTTAACATGGTTATATGATTTTATAATCATTATAAATTTCATATACAATTGGAATAATATATGGTTAAAATAATAAATTTATATGTCAATATCATAATGGTTGGTTTGGGAAACTTTTTAATCACCTATATTTTTAAAATATCAATATATATACCCTTGTATATATTCAAATTACCCAAAAGGATACTTTGTGTTCAAAAAAATACACTTGATGAACATGGACTACAATTTCTCATTTTATAAGGTATTTATAACAATCCCTAAGTGTTATTAATACTCTAAATCTCTCATAAAATATATGAGAATATCATTAATAAAGAATACCAAAAATTTGTAATCATAATAACTAATGAATATGTTATTCAAATCCATGAATATTTCAAGGTAATTTGTAAGTCCAAAAGAAATTAAAATGAATTCATAATTATAATACTTTACGTATAAATATATCTTGGATAAATTTTCCCTATTTAACCATAATTGATAATATATAGATCAAAGTTCCACAATCGAGAAGTATTTATACCTTCTAAGTTGATCGAATAAATCATCAATACAAGATAGAAGATACTTATTGTTGATATTCATTTTATTAAGTTCATGATAATAAATACAGATATTCATTGATCAATACTTTTTCTTGAGAAATAGTACTATTGAACCCCATGGTGAAACAATATGGAATATAAACACCTTATTCAGATTCTATTGAATTTTTATCTTTAAAATCTATAACTCAATTAGGGCCATTTCATAAGGAGTATTAAATATGGGAATAGATCTTGGTGTGAGTTAAATTGAAATATCAACCTCACATTCTATAGGAATAGTATGAAGTTCTTTAAGGAATATATCAATATACAACATACAATAGTTATATCTCTAATTTTGAATTAATTTGAAACCATTGAGCTAAGAGTCCCTCTTAATTGGTCATTCTTTATAATATTATTGAATTATATTTCAAAAAAATTTCATAATAATACTTGAATTGATATATGATAATGTGATTATTGGATATATAAAATGATAATTCCTTATCCCCATTATTTATATTAAATCTATATAGGTAGAATAAATTTATTCCCATTATCAAATCAAATTCTACCAAGGAAAAAAGTAAATCTCCAAAAAGTACTTTCCCACAAACCGGAATCAGGGAATATTTTTATACTTAGGATGTGATAAATTCACCATTAGGTGTCTTAATTTATAATTACGTATCCAATGTTTACAAAGGTGAATAAAAATTCTTGTAAATCTCTCATGGTATAGAACAATGTGTAAAATTAGAATTAAATAATATATTCATAGGTTTGTAGTGAAGAGTAAGTGTATGCCTCACCAATTTATTATCTTAGCCTACTTTATCATTAGTTTCATCATAATGTATTTATTTATCCCTTGGTATTAAAGGTTTTTGGGTCCTATTGTCCTATTTGTCCCTTGTATTATCGAATTGATTTTTATAGTGACCAAAATGATTTAATTTCAAAAATTGATTCATTGGTGGTTCATTGTTTCAGACATTCTTCTCCTATATTTAATTAAGTGGAAAATTCATGTCTCTACAAAAACATTTTGTGAAATGGTCTTCCCTAAAACTTGTAAAACATATTCTTTACCATTTGAGGAAATTTCTTGGTTATATCCTCACACATTTTTGACAACTATGTGGTTTAATTTTCTTCCCTCCATTTGATTAATCATTTTAGTTTCCTTGAAAATTTATTTAAAATTTTATTTATCCAAATACATGAGACTCTCTTGAATTTATTTATATATTAATTATAAATGGACAAATTTATTCATAGTTTCTAAAGTATCTTAAAGATAATTCATTTAAGAAACACGGTTTTAAGAGACTAAATAATCAATAGATCTTACATTTAGTGTTAGTAATAAAACTAGTGTCATAATTTTTGATTATCCTAAATTTTTATTCGTATGATTTAATGGGTTCATCATCCTTTTTTAGCTCTAGGAAATCACACACCATTTGTGTGTGAATAGTTATAGTAAATATTTTGGGAAGAATATTTTTTTAACTCCTCCCATTACATAAAGTCAAATTTTCCCTTTGCATCATACTCTTGATATGTTTCCTATATTATCTAGCCTCATGTTCCAAGTGATTGATGGATAAAACATCTTTCTCATATTCTGATCTCCAGAGAACATAAAATATATTATTAATTATATTAATAAACTAATTGAAGATTATTGGGTTAGAAAACCCACTAAACGAAAAAAATATGTTGTCTCATGAAGTATTTAGTATAATTTTATCATTCCTTGGTGTGTTTGGGAGCTAAACATTGTTTATTTTATTGTTCATTTCTTAAGAAAGAGGAGTGAGCATTTCTATGATGTTTTTAGGCCAACTCCCATCGCATTGGGTTTCTTAGGAATACAATCACGTTATATTCCTTCACATGCACTTTTAACTTTTTTCTTTCATGTTTCTATAAAGTTAGTAAAACAAAATGAGGTAAACATGAGTGACAAAAATAATATATTAAAATATTAAAAGTAAAAAAATATATAAATTTGAATTCTCTAACTTATAACTGTCTTCCTATAAGACACCTTACTCTTATACTTGGATACTTTTTGTTCACTTATGGTTGTCTAAGTTGGGATCTCTAATACTTCTCAATACAATCAACAAAAATAACTAAATACTATTCTGATACAAATTGAGATAACCCAATATTAACATAAATATACATATTTTTATAACCAATTCATAATTAAAATAATATATCTTAATATTAATCTCACATATTCCATAACCCAAATGTTTATCATATTTTGAAACTAGATACATATTAAACTTATTTTTTAAGCATTACATAACATGTCCCATAAATTTCCTTCACACAAAGAAACTGTATAGACTTATCAAACTTTATACCCTTTATCACAACCTTGGTAAATGAAAACATAAAAAAGGGTGAGATCAGATTCTCAGTAATGGTAAACCTGAGAAATAACAATTTAAGATTATAAGTGAGCGTAATATGAACGTAAGGGTATGATAAAATAACATAGGTGACCCAAGAATTTAATAAATAAATCTTAAATCATTTTTTATGAATATTAAATACATATAAAAATTTTCATACCCTAGAACCATGAAAGGATTTGTGTCTTTAGAGAATAGATTCATCATCATCTTATTTTATAAAATATTTTTAACATCCCCCACAAAGATCTTCATATTAGTACCCTTTCATACATATCACACTTAATAAATTCCTTCAAAACAGGGGAAGGAAAACAAAATAATGGGAGAGAACAAATTCTCAATAAGAGTAAACAAGGGAGATATCAATTATAAGAGAATAATATGATCAAAAGTTTATAATTACGTTTTCAAGTGTATTTCCTCAATATAAAATATTTATACAAATTAAATACTAGATAATAAACTCTATAATAAATTCATATCTAGAAGAATGATAAATAAGTGTATTAAAGCATTAATCATAACTCAAGAGGCATAACATAGACATGTGGAATTATAAGAACAAGATATCATAATATTGTGAAAAAACCAATTTATAATCAGGTATATGCATAATATTTTGAGTATAACTTTAAATTAATCACACTCGCACATCAAAATGTGAAAAAATCTATTCACAATCATGTCTATGTAAAATCTTGTGTGTATAACTAGAAGAAATCATACTCATTCCTCAAAATGTGAAAAAATATTTCTGCAATCAGGTCTATGCATATCATAATCATCTCATGAGATATAAATATCACTTTACCCAATGTATTGAAGGTAAATATTAGACCCAACTATCACATAATCATAATCTATTCATATGAATTCAATAAGATTATAAGACATTCACCAAATCATCATAGCATAGCCTATGGAAAATAAATGGGTTTTATAAAAAGCTGATCATCATAATAATAAACCGTACAGGGCAATAATAAGGATAGTTTCATTGAATCACATCCCTAATAAATTATTATTAACATCAAAGGATTCTACAATATATGAAAATTTTCTCTAAAATATTACAGGAATGATTTTTAAAGAAAACACACTTTTCATTTTAAAATAACTTATTTAAAATCTAAACACTTATAAAAATATTAGGGAAAAAACATTATATCAAAATAACCATGAAAATGTGTCCCAGAATCTTCAAAGCATTTAGTGGTCATTAAAGAGTGATATTCCATTCATGTCGTAACCATTAAAATAATGATTCTGTTCACAAATTCAATAAAAAGTACCATGTTTAGAAAATGACAAGAAGATTATTGTTTAATATTTTATTAAAAATTAAAATAGGTGTAAAAATTAATTTAAACATCATATAATAATATTAAAAAAACAAGTTTTTTTAGAAAACAAGGATATTGATGAAAAATGTTTTTCTGACTAAAAGAGGATAAATAAGGATGGAATTTCTTAAAATAATTATCTAAACCATTATGTAACTACCCAGGTAATGATAAAATAAATCATTTTAATTTTTATTAATATTAATTATATATAAATATTCATCATAAAAATATTAATTAATTTTTGAATAAAAAAGGAAATAGTTTGAATTAAAATATTTTCTAATAAAGTTTTTTTAAAGATAAATTTATAAATTTTAGTATTTTAATTAGAAAAAATTAATTTATTTGTTTAAGAAATCATATAAAAATTATCTTATGGCGATTTACTTTTTTCATAAAATATTGACTATTTTGTGAATAGTGAAAATATTGATTTTTTGTAAAAAAGTCATTTATTGAAAATAAATTAAGTATTTTGAAAGTCCCATTATGCTTATAATATAATATAAATTAAAATAAATATTATTTATTTATATTTAATCTACTTAATTAATTTTTAATCAAATTTATATTGGATTTTAGAATTTTAGTATTTTAGGTTTTAGAAAAATGTTTTTCAAAAAAATGTTTTAAAGTGCACAATGTTTCTCCATTTTAATTAATTAAGATCATAAAAAATGAAGAATTTTTTAAATGAAATTTATATATTATATATCTATAAATATTAATTGGTATTCATAAAATGATGATTATTAGTCATAGAGTTAATAAAAATCATCTTTTCTTCAAAAATACACTTCTTGATAAACTACGTTTTCGTCACATTTGCAAGTTAAATTTTAAATTTTAAATTTTAAATTGTGTCAATTGAATTTAGTAAAATATATTACATATTTTTTATCATAATAATTTATATAATCTAATTATTTCAAATTATTTCTTGACCACAATGAATTGTAAAATTTTTATAAATTCATTACTATGGTTAAGGTGAAAACGAGTTTATATGGAGGTTAAAAAAATCATAAGGGTTAAAATGACAAAAAAACATCTCTAAAAATCTATTTTATTTAAAAAATTCCGAATACTCATAAATTATTTTTATATAATAACACCAATATCTCCTATATATTTATATTTTATTATATTAATGTAATAAACTAAATCCATCACTTATTCTATCAAATGAGATATAAAACCATCATTCGTGTGTACGACGAATTGTTTCCTCGTGAACTGATGTCATTTTTTCCATTATCACCACTCAACACTTGTTATAATGATGTATTTAAAGTATATATATATATATATGATATTTGTAACATATTTATATTTATGGAGTTATTATATCCCATATACCTTCTTACTTTACATTCTATGGGGGTACAATAAAGTCACTCGTGTGTAGAGAGGACTACCACCTCACGAAGCAATGGGATTCGTTTTTCTATAACGATTTACATGAAAGGTGATAAGGATAAATTTAATGAATATATATGATATAAATTAAATAATTAAGATATTAATGACATATTTATCATTATTAAAAGATAAATCAGTGATTTTATTTCTTACACTGAAAAATGAAAATGTTGTTCGTGCATACATGAGGACTGTCACCTCCACAAAGTGATGTGACTAATTTTTCATCATTAATCACATGGATTATATATATAAGTATATTTAAATAAATAATATTTTATTTATTATATTATTATCATTATGTAAATATTAAATATTAGATACCTTCTTTCTATAATAATCATTGAAAAAAGGAAAAGTCACTCATGTGTACGTACGAACTCCCATCTCCATGATCAAAATGTAGTTTATTTTTCATAACCATATTCCATTATTGGTTTTGAAAAGTATAATTGATGCACAAATATGATAATTATATCATGATTTTTATTCTATATATTTGGACATAATGTCCTCTTTGACCATAGTTCACCTACTGAAGTCATTTTTAGACATATAATCCAAATATTATCAAAACATACGACAAAAATTTAATTGGTTAAGAAATTTTATGAAATATGGTGATAAGTGAAATAAAAGTAATAATAAAATTTATAATGGTTAATAATCAAGTAAATAATTAACATAACTTTTTTATTCAGGAAGATAAAGAACATGTGTGATGAACTGAACTATAGGTAAGGGGCTTTGTCCCAATTTCATTTCGTTGAGGCATATCTAGATATTATGGACCTATATAATTTTATGAGTTGTATATATATACCCTTTGAAAATTTATACCAAAACATTCTATATTATCATGACATTTGACATTGTTTTAATGTTATTCCCTCATGGGGATTATGATTCAAATGTTTCCAAAGTGGTGAGGTACTTTTATTTAAAATAATCCTCCTATAAATTTTTCCATTAAAGTATATTTCCATTACATGTCCATGTTTTTAAAATAATTTAATGAATGCAATTATATGTACATGAGAATTTTATAAAGGGAATTGTTTCTTTATTTCATGTTTTCAAAAAAGGAATATTTGTACAAAATGTTTGACTTTATTTACAAATGAAAAAAAATTATATTTTAACATGTATGGAGAAAACGAATTCTCTCATCACCATAAACATTATTAGAAGTTTGTATTAATTTACATGCATTCATGTTCTCTTTGAATAAAAACCCTATTTCCCTTTTTTCTATGTATTTTGGAATTGAAATTTTATTTTAAAATAAAAAGTTATTTTTCTATTAAAAATGATGTTTTAAATGAAATGGGTATTTTGATATATGAAAGTGTTATTCATTTGGGATTAAAAGAGGGTTTAAAGGGGTTTATGTTGAAAATGAAATATTTCATGATTTATGATTATGTTATGGTTCTTGTAAATTTTTTATTATGATGGGTAGTTTCTTTATAAACCAAGGATGGGTTGTTACACTAAAAACAAATGAAAGGTCATTCCATTACAAATCAAAGATGGGTGGTTACGTTATTACAAAGGATGTTCAATTCCATGATAACCCATGAATGGGTGGGTCTGTGATAACCCACCAATGCATTGGGTATCCTAGAGATGGGATTTGAATTTGTTATTTTTTCCATTCATAAAAGTGATATGGATGATGATTTACTAGGTCACATACAATTTTTTATGTTCTATATATTGATTTCAAATGATTTATTTGAGAAAAAAGTGTTTTTGATTTTATATTAAAATAATTCATTGAAACTCTTTAAAATAGTTTTGAGATAAAGGTAAACATTTCATGGTTTTTCATGGTTTTCACTAGACTAACTAAATCCTTATTTTTATATCCCTTATTGAGATTTTTTTTTCTCATTCCATGTTTTAAAATGTTCTTCATAGGGTTTAGGGATGGGTAAGGTAATTTAAGAGGTCATGTTAAAAGTCATGAAGCTTTTTCAAGAAAATAAATCATGTTTTATTTGAAAAGTTTTATAATATGGTAAAAATAGATACAAATCAGATATTTCCAATTTCTATATATATGGTTTTGAAATTTATGAGTTATGAACTAATTCTATAAAGCTATAATACTGAAAAAATCCTAAAATGTAAGAGAATTAATTTTTGAATTAAACCTCAAGATTATGTAATGTTTAAAAAATAGGTCCTTCTAGATAGAATTAGGGTTTAGTTTAGATAAATTTAGAGTTTAGGATAATTATAAAAGAATAACCTTACAAGAATTTTCTTTATGGTTATTTTGAAATGATATATAATTTAAATATTTCCATATTTATATATATAAAATATTATTATTTAGTATGTTTTTTATAGTGGAAACAGGGAGGTTGAAGTGGGAAGTCTCCAATTAGAAAATATCCTTCCAAATCATCTTGAGATAGTTGAAATTGAAACATAATAGTATTTTATAGTGATAGATCAGTTGAAACAAGACATATATGGTGGTGGTACCCATGTTAGTGAAGAACACAATCTACCATGAATAAATATATCTATAGTAGAGAATTATATGAGACAATATCCTCCAATATTTAGTGGATCTTCAAATAAAATTATATTCAATGATTGGATCAATTATCTGGAGAAGTTATTTGAAGTCATTGGATGGTCAGAATGTCAAAAGGTACCTCTTTCCACTTTTCATTTTCATGGTAAAGCTGATTGATAGTGGCCTATTTTTAAGATTACCAGAGAGAAAGATGATCTTGATTCCAGGGAATGGGATAATTTTAAAGACCTTTTCCTTGAGAAATATTTACCTAATTTATTTTAACTCTATATGGAAAAAATTCCCAGAATATAGGAAAAAAGATAAAAACATTTCAAACATGTATGAAGAAGATTTTACAAGACTCTCCAGGAAGATACTGTATTTTTTTGGGACATTAATAGTATGAATAATATATTTTAATGAGGGTTAAAACCAAGTTCATAAATATCTTTGTCTACATAGAAATTTAAAATATATGATAATTCATTTCATTGATATGAGAAAGTGGATATAGATTTTTCTAATACTTATGTCCCTTGAGTTGAAAATAGTAAGAAAAGGTACAGATGGAAGGAATTGGGGAAGCATCCATTAAATAAATATAATGGAAATAAATCCAAGTTCCCATATTGTAAAAAATTTAGTGAAATCATCATGTGAAATGTGTCAAAAAGTATGGTAATTGATTCTAATATGGTATATTTGGTCCTATGGCTCATAAATATACAGAAAATTAATAAAAAAAATAAAAATCTGAAAATAAGATGCATAAGATTCAATGAGTTAGGGAATTATGCTAACATGTGTCCAATTTTAGTCACCCAGGGGTGAAATCATCAAGACTAAAAGTGAGAAGGTGTGGTAAAATCTTTTTCTACAATTATAGTTGATGTTGGGCCATCAAGTGAAGTGGTGATAGTTATATTAATTTTTTTATTAAAATTATTCCAATACCCTATTTGACTCTGGATATTTGAATTATCTCATTTCTAAAAAATTTACATGTAAATTGGGAATATCTCCCAATGAAAGTAAGATGGAACTTTTAGTGGGAATGCTGGGTGGAAGTTTGTATACCCCAATTTATAGGAATATTCCTATTTTCATTATTGGGATGGTCTTTACTACAAATATTATTGATTTTCTCATAGTATATTTTGATATAATTCTTGGTATGGATTAGATTTTAGTTTATCATTGTAAGATATATTGAAGAGATAATAAGGTTATGTCCAATGACTTCATGCCTTGTATAACATACCAAGATGCAGAGAAATTTATTAGAGATCGATGTAAAAGTTATCTAGATCATATAGTTGAAAAGAAATCAATTTTTAAAATTACTGTTGTGATAGTATTAAATGAATACATAGATGTATTTACTGATGATTTTATTTCTTTATCAAAAGGTGGAGTTTACTTTGGAATTAGTACCTGATGATAATCCTATTTCTTAACCCTCTTATCTAATGACTCAAGAGAAACTTTTAAAATTTAAAAATAAATTATTGGAGTTTCTATATAAATGTTTTGTTTTACATATAACATCACCATCAGTGATACATTTTGTTTATTAAAAATAAATATAGTTTAGTGATAATTTCACTGACTATAGAGGTTTGAATAACATCACTGTTTTAAACAAATATCATTTGCCTCATTTCAAAGATATGTTTGATTAAAAAAAGAGAGAGTAGTATTTTTAGAATTTTGAAATCAATTAGGGGTAACATCGGTTGAATGTGATTGAAATATATTTTCTAAAGACTATATTACAAACATGATACATTTATTATGAGTTTGTAGTTATGACCTTTAGGTTTCCTAATACACCTTCGTTATTTATGCACCTTATGAATAGAATTTTCTATGTATTCTTGGATATGTTTGTGGTTGTCTTTATTGATGAAATTTCTATATACTATAAAATTAAATTGGGACATGAATGATTCTTAAGGATTGTTTTAAAAACATTAAAACAAAATAAAATATATGGAAAATGTATTTAGTGTGAATAATGGTTGCAATATATTTTTTCATTGGTCATATTATATCTAAAAATGGCATAACAATTGACCCTTCTAAGACATGAGTTATTAAATATTGGTCAAGAAAAAAATTATCAAAATGATTCGCAGTTTTATTATATTAGTGGGTGACTACCAATGATTTTTTAAAAAGGTTTCTCAGTTGTCTATCCCATTGAAAAAGTTCACTTGAAAATTAGTTAAATTAATCTGGATAAAAGAATGTTTTGATTTTTTAGGAACTAAAAAGATGATTGGTCAATGATATAGTTTTTAGCTACCTCACATAAATGGTTACTTTTTCATCTACATGGATACTTAATTGAATTTACATGGTTTTGTCTTAATTTATAATAATCAGGTAATTTATTATGCTTCATGTCAGTTTATACTACAAGAATTAAATTAACCTACATATGATCTGGAATTGGGTTCAATGGTTTTTTTATTTAAAAATTTAGAGGTATAATATTTATGGAGTAAAGTATAAAATATATATTAATAAAAATAAATTTTAAGTATATATTCAAATAGAATTAATTGAATATGATATGGAGAATATGTAAGGAACTAATCAAGGATTATTATTTCACAATTAATTACCTTCCTAGAAAAGAAATGAAATTGGATGATGGTTTGAGTCAGAAAAATTATGCTATATTAACCATGTGAAATTTAGAACATGAACCTTTGGCTCTTGATTTGATGAATTTTTTCATATAAGTTATGGATTTAGGGAAAACCTCTACTTTGTTTCAGGTTTTAATATAGTTTAAATTTTGAAAAATAATTAATAAAAATTAGAGAGAGGGTAATTCTTTGTAGAAACTTGTAGAATATATTTATATGGGTAACTTTACTAATTTTAATATTGATTAAAGGGTGATCTATGATTTTAAAAAATATAATGTGTGCTTTGTGATTCCTTATTATAGAAAGCTTTGTTCAATGAAACTCATAGTTATTTATATTACGTTCATTTGGGAATCACTATGCTTTATGTTGACATTCAGGAGTATTACTGGTGGGATGGTATGAAAAGATATATTACTAGATTTACCATGAATTGTTTGACATATCAATAGGTAACATAATAATAGAAATCCCTGAATGTAATGATTTGTCCTTTTCCAGTGCTAGAGTGGAAATGGGAAAATATATCAATGGGTTTTCTAGATGGATTACCAATAAATTCATGGGGTAACAAGTTGTTTTAGGTTATTGTTATTCAATTAACCTAATCAAAACATTTCCTTCCCATATGGGATAATATGTATTTAAATCATATTTTTCAACATTTTCTAAAATATATATTTAGGTTACATGGAGTTCCTCACTCTATTGTATCTGACTATGATCCTAGATCCACATCTCATTTTTGGAAAGGACAGAAGATGTCATTGGATATTGAATTAATTTTTTGTCTATTTTTTCATCCTCAAACCAATGTTTGGTATGATTATATGAATCAGACCATGAAATATATTATTCATTAATGTTAAATGGATTAATAGTGATGTTGGGATCAACATCTTTCTTTGGATGATTTGTCTTATAAAAATAGTTTTCATTCCAGCATATAGATGGATAATTTTGAGGAATTATATGGAAAGAAGTATTGAGCTCAATCTTTTTGGATAAAGTATGATAAAGGTTATTGATGGGAATAGATTTGGTCAAGGAAATGGATGATAAGGGGAATTGGATTCATCAATATACGAGGGAATCATAGTATAAGGTCCCATCCTTAAAACATTTTTTAATCTTGAATTAAATGAATAATTCACAATAAGGATATTTTTAAGTTTATAGTTTTATAGAGTTAGGCCATAACTATTAAATTTCATCACAAAAATTACAAAGTATACACTTCTACTCAGTTTCCATTTTTTTTCATAAAATAAAATCTCTTTAAAAAAAGAGTCATGTCTAGTTCCATGTTTTAGACAGCCTAACTTTTCCTTAATCCCATCCTTGACCCTATTCCACTTTATGTCCTGTGAAAAATATTTTAAAAACATGGGATGAGCATAAAAAGCATAGTAAGGGATACACAAAGAATGATAACTGTTAGTTTTTCAAAATAACAAGTAAACCATGAATACCCTATCATAAGTAATACTGTATACCTTTATGAAGTTGTAAATACTCTTCACTGAATAAAAGATCATTACTTACCATTTTGTAACCAAACGATTACCATAAAACCCATATAAGAACACATAACATATAAAGGTAACTTGGGACATAACCATACTTAGAAGGAATAACCATATGTTAAACATCCAAACATATCACTAAATGTAATAGCCATATAGCTGACTTCCATTCCCAATGCATTGGAGGTTATAATGTAACCACTCATCCGGGTTTATCACGACACCACCCATTATTTGGTTTATCACATAACCACCCGTAAAATGTCAAAGTACCATTATAAAATCATAACACATAAAATTTTGATAATATAATCATTTCACTAATAACATTTCCACATTGCAATTACAATATTTCAAGATATTTACATAATCATTGCTTAAACAAATCATTTTCAAAACAATTTAAAATAGTTAATAAAAAGATTTTTGAATCGAAGGGTCCCATACCACTTTGATGCTTTTAAAGGAATTAAAATTTTAAAACTTTTATTTCCATATAAATAAATACTAAAAACTATTTTGAAAACATGGACATTAATGAGAAATATTTAGAAGAATAAATATTTAAAATAATATTTTAGTTAAAGAGTACTTAACCAAATAAGAAATGCTTAAAAACAAATAATTGAGGAACAAAATTAAATCAAAACATTATAATATCAAAATAATAAAAGGATAAATGATATAATATTCCAAATGATAGTATATACACCATATAAAATTTATTTGGTGAATAAAAACAATGAAGTATCAATGGAATGTAATTTGAGACGAAATCCCTTATAATGATAATATCCTTAGATTAAGGATAAATCAATTACATAATTATGTGTGAAAAATATAAATATACTCAATAGTATTGGATATTCAATTTAAAACAATAATAGGTCATTTACACATATTCATAGCATGACATAATCTATAAGTAAAAGTTTAACCCAAAGAATTGAAATTGGGTTAAGAGGATCCCTTATAAAAATTTGGGAGACTAACAACGTCACATTAAAATTCAGAAAATGAGTTAATGAGAGAAAAAGGTTATATAATCACTTGGACATAAAATTTACTATAATAAGGATATATATGATCATATCCCAACATAATAATATGTAAATTAAAATAAATAACAAAAACAAGTCTTTTAAAAAGAGGAGGGTGAGAGGTTCCCTTAATGATTTGATAACATAAAAACATACACCAGATGAAAGAATTATAATTCAATGAAGATGTAAATACCCATAAATTAAAGTATATTACAAAAATAATAAAATCATGGGTTGTACATCCACTACAAAAAATGAAATAGTGGCAAATATAGCATGAATCTCACGAGAATAAAACATGAGATAAAAACCCCTCACCACATTGTAATCAAGCGAGTCGTATGGACAAAAGTTAATAACCACAAAATTAATCACATAATACCATGAATATAAATAGAATAATGATAATATATATAAAATTTAAGTACAAAATACACCACATGCAATAAATATGTGGCAAACAATGGAAATCTCATGGAATTAAAAGTGAGACAAGAAACCCCTTACCTCGTGTCCGACTTGACCAGTTCGGTCTTTGATTTCCTAAATAATAAACTAAAGTAAATTTCCACTTCATTAAGAACTTTTTTTAAGTCTATTTAGTCCTTTTATATAACTTATTACCATGTTATAAATATTATGTAATCATTAAAGTTAATAATGGTCGTTTGGTCGATATTTGGTACTTGAGTCAAAAATGAACTTCTTATAATTACAAGTTGTTCATGTGTTCAAAGGTCCATTGTCTACAGAATAATATTAATAATTTATATATCATATATATCATATATATTTAGTATATATATTTCTTTATAATAGTACATAACATTTGGATATAAGAAAATAAATGCACCGTTCATGAAGACAGTAAGCCGCACGTACTCATGAACGCTACATTCATTTTGATTTCAAATTTTAATGGAATGAAAACATAATGATACATAATTATATTATAATTATAGTATAGTATAATATATAATTTCATTAACTCCATCCTTTATACATCCTACATAAGGAATTAACAAGTCATATCACTTTGAAGGAGTGGTAGTCCGCATTTCCTCAAATTAAATTATCGCGTTTACCCATAATAGTAACCATAAACGTATGATATAAATGAAAAATACAGAAGCATAGAGACAATATAAATATAATATATATCACATATAAATACATTTCCATCATAATGTCCACTATTAGAGACGGTTGGAGATAATTGAACAATCATCGTTTTGTGAGGAAGTAGTTTGCCGTCCATAGAAACAGTATGTTCTTTACCTATTAGATGACGTGTTTTTAAGAAATTGTAACTATCAAAAGATTGACACTTATTTATGTCCAATGATAAAGTGAAATTACTTCCAGTGAACAACATTGGATTAAATAGTAAAAAAATAATATAATTAAACTTTAAAACCAATTAAAAATATAATCTATCCTTATAAATAAATTATAATAAAAGATAGGTTTGAATTAAAATACAATATGTTTCACTATTCATTAAAAATGAATTTTATTATAAAAATACCAAAATTTCATCCAAAGTAAATTTTGATGCCCCTATTCTAATGAAGAATTTTATTTTGTCATATAGAACATATAAATGTGACAAAAACTATATTTAAAGAGGGTTCCCCTTTAAAAGGTGATAAATCGACCTTTTAAAGAATATTAGAGTATTTGTGCTTAAAATTTGATTCATTCACAATCTAAGCCTCTAAATTTTATTAGATAATTTTAAAAACATTTTAAAATATGTATAATTATATTTTATTTAGTTCTATTCATTCATTAAAATACAATGGATAGGCGTTAAATACCATTTAAAATAATATTATTATATTATTAGTGTGCAATGTAAAATTTCAAAGAAACCCATTGTTGCGTATCAGGTATGCATTTGAACATAGCATACCTTTTAAAATAAAAATAATTTTTAAATCCCAAATATTAATAAATATGAAATTTTCATATTCTTTAATTTCCTGGTATGTTACATCCTTCCCCCTTTTGGAAATTGCATCCTCGCAATTTTAAAATTGGGCTTGGAAACTTTATTAAAATTACCACATTGGAAAAAGAGTCAAAAAAACTATCACATTAAATAAAATAAATAAAAGTAAAAAGGTCACATGAGATAATAGATAATAGGATTCCATGAAAACATAGATATGGAGGAGAAAACAAACCATCATGTTCTGATAGAGAGTGATAGAAAACATGATTAGGAGAAAGTTAACCACTAGAAAATCACAAACTTGTGATGGGTTAAACGGTCTTTGATCCCCCGATAGGAAAAGTTAACAGAAAATGTTTTTTTTAAAGTTAATTTTCATAAATTTTAAGAATTTATTTATTATATTAACTAAAATTATAAGGAAACATACTTACTTTTCATGAAGACTTTCATTATTTACCAAATTTATACCAGAAACTTATATTTTATCCAAATGATGAGTGTTAAAACTGACTTGGTCACATTAAAAGCACTAGAATCAACTTCTAGAGTATCACATAATCCAAAAAAGATGAACTATATATTTCCCCTGTCTTTATAAATAAACCAAAACCAAAATTATTAGTATGATATCAGATAATCCCTAAAAAAGATAATCCTTTATAAAAAGAAAAACTACTCTTAATCTCCTAGTTTCAACAAAAAAGTACCCAAAGTTCAATAAAGACCATTTAGTATAAAATTTTCCTTAAAATTCTTCAAAATTATCCAAACTAATATTGAAACCCAAAACTCATAAGTATTTAATCATATAGTCTTCCATGATAAATCTTAACATTTATCTCCAAATAACATCAATAACTCTTAATGTCTCATACTGAAGTGTAATTAACCTAATCACATATTCTCTATGATAGGTTAATCATTTCCATAGAAAACCCAAGACTAACTTATTATTGATTCGTAAAACTATCTACCTAAAAAGAATTAGTCATACTAACCAGGGACTTCATGTAGTCCAATGGTAGGCGATAAATCCTAATCTCACTTTGGTTAAGGGTTTGATTCCCACAGCTTTGTCTGACATGACAGGTTGTCACATTATCTACGTGTTTTCATTTTTCAAAAACAATATAATTTTAAAACATTCCAAAAAATGAGATATATTCATCAAAAATAACCATAACATATTTTAAGCAAAAAGGTTATCTAATAACTTTTAATTTTCATCCCAAAATGTAATAACCTGTAATTGCCTCAAATTTAAGGATCATATAAACCCAAATGGTTCTTTATAACTATATCCACAAAAGAAAAGATAATAATTATTTGAATAATATTTTCACATATCAATCTTTAGGGTTACACATAATAGATAATTTTTCCAAATTAATCCCATCATTAATATATTCAAACATATCATCATCCACAACTCTTCAGTTACTAAAAGGTAGACATCTTAATATTCGAAAATCCTTCCTGATTCTTTATCCATGTTTTTCCATATTATTCTTTTATCATTCTATATTAGGAAAAAAATCATTCATAATGTCCTAAGATTTCAGTAATTACAAAATATGCTCTAAGAAATAATCTATACCTTTCATAGGACATTTTGAGTTTCCTCATCTTCAATTGGAATGGCAGAAGGAATTGGTAAATGTATATTTGAATGATCATGCTGATCCCTTTCCTGAAATATCTTCATAGAACATATATTTGCATAGTGACCATTCAAACCACATTTAAAACATTCAACTGACCCCACAGAAAGAACTTCTTTCCTTTTTCTGGAGTCAGCTAGACGCTTCCTTTTTCAATGCTAGGTTCTAGATTCATGACCTTCCTTACCACATCTGAAACATCTTCCCATTCATTTGAAGAATTTTCCTAAGTGTTTATTTCCACATCATCAACACATAGGTTTTGGAATATACTTACCTCTAGGATTATTACCTGATCTTTTGTAGGGTTTTATTTCTTGCATATACGATGCCTTATAAAAATCACCAAGGTTTGGGTGGTCAATAATAACTCTATATAGTTGGTTTAGAATAACCACATGACTTCTCATTGTAGCTCCCATTTTATTTAGTATCTCATTCATGAAACTGTAACAGTTTTCTTCACATCATGTATTACTTTGGTGCCTGCTAGATCCATCCATTTACTAAAACAAAAACGTTAGTGTGAGTATATTAGTAAAATCATCATATAATATCTTATGTGGAGGGTAAATACTAAGATATACTATTCATGTTATCTTGGAATCATTCCATTTATCTAAAATAACTATGGCTCTTTATAATATGCTAACCACTATGGTTATGTCAATTATCCTAACCTCTAAAGTTATCTAAACCGACCTATGATTCCAACTATAAGGACTAGGCCTTAAAATATTACATAATATTAAATTAAATGAATAATTCACATTGAGGATCTTTTCAGGTTTTGACTTTTATAGAGTTAGGCCATAACTATTAAATTTCATCACAAAAATTAAAAGGTATACACTCCTACCCAATTTATATTATTTAATAAAATAAAAGCTCTTAAAAAATATTCATGTCTAGTTCCATGTTTTAGACAACATGAATTTTCTTTGATCCCAACATTGACCCTATTCTACTTTATGTCATGTGAAAAACATTTCAAAAACTTGGGATGAGCATAAAAAGCTCAGTAAGGGATACAAAAAAAGGAAAACTTTTAGTTTTTTAAAACAACATGTAAACCATAAATACCCTATCATAAGTAATACTTTTCACCTATAGGAAGTAGTAAATAATCTTTACTAAATAAAAGATTAGTGTTTTCCATTTGTAACCAAAATATTACCATAAAACCCATAGAAAGAACACATAACATATAAAGGTAACTTGGGACATAAACATACTTAGACAGAATAACCATATGGTCAACTTCCACACATATCACTAAAAGTAATATCCATATGGACAACTTCCATATCCAATTCATTGGAGGTTATAATGTAACCACCCATCTTGGTTTATCACGAAACCACCCATCATTTGGTTTATCATGTAACCACCCATAAAATATTCAAGTACCATTATAAAATCATAACACATAAAATATTTCAACTATAAACATTTCAGTAATAACATTTCCACATTTCAATTAAAATATTTCAAGATATTGAGATAATCAATGTTTAATCAAATCATTTTCAAAACAATTTAAAACATTTAATAAATAGATTTTTTAATCAAAGTGTCCCATAAAACTTTGAGTCTTTTAAAGAAATAAAAAATTTTAAACATTAAAGTCCATATAAATAAATACTAAAAACCATTTTGAAACCATGGACATTAATGGGAATGATTTAGAAGAATAAATCTTTGAAACAATATTTTAGTTAAAGAGTTCTTAACCAAATGAGATATGATTGAAAATAAATAACTGAGTAATAAAATTCAATCAAAACTTTATAATATCTTGAGAATTAAGGGATTTATGATATAATATGCCAATGGATAGTATATAAACCATATAAAAGTTAATTGGTGCATAACAACAATGAAGTCTCAATGTAATGTAATTTGAGACGAAATCCCTTATTAAGATGGTATCCTTAGATTAAGGATAAATCAATTAGATAATTATTTGTGGTATATCTACCACACAAAAGGAAATAGTGGAAAATATATCATGAATCTCACGGGAATAAAAAGTGAGATGAAAAACCCTTACCACGTTATAATCAATCGAGTCGTATGACCAAAAGTTAATAACCACCAAATGAATCACAGGATACCATGAATATAAAGAGAATCATGATAATATATATCAAATGGAATTACACAATACACCACATGAAATAATTAAGTGTAAAATAATGGAAATCTCACAGAATTAAAAGTGAGATAAGAAACCCCTTACCTCATGTCCGACTTGACCCGTTCAGTCTTTAATTTAATGAATAATAAACTAAAGTAAATTTATAATTGCTTAGTAACTTTTTATAAGTTTATTATTACTTTAATATCACTTATTTACATGTTATAAATATTATGTAATCATTAATGTTAATAATGGTCGTTTGGTCGATATTTGGTACTTGAGTCAAAAATGAACTTCTTATAATTAAAAGTTGTTCATGTGGTCAAAGTTCCATTATCTCTAGAATGATATTAATGATTTATATATCATATATATCATATATATCCAGTATATATATGTATTTATAATAGTACATAACATTTGGAGATAAGAAATTAAATGCACCGTTCATGGAGATGGTAAGCCGTGTGTAAGAATGACCGATACTTTCATTTATATTTAGTATTTTAATGGAATGAAAACATAATGACACATAGGTATATTATAATTCTTGTATAATATAATATATAATTTCATTAACTCCATCCTTTATACATCCCACATAAGGCAAGAATGAGTCATATCACTTTGAGGGGGCGGTAGTCCGCAATCCTCAAATGAAATTATCGCGTTTTCCCATAATGGAAACCATAATGGTATGATATAAATGAAAAATAAAAAAGCATAGAGACAACATAAATATAATATATATCACATTTAAATACAGTCCCATCATAATTTCCACCAAGGGAGGTGTTTGGAGATAATTGAACAATCATCGTTTCGTGAGGCAGTACTTCATCGTCCACATAAATAGTATGTTCTTTACCCATTAGATTCGGGTGTGTGGAAGTGTAGTTATAATAATTCTCATATAAACAACCTAGTATATTTAGGATATAGTTTTAGTAATAAAATAAATTAATAAAAAGAGTTTAGTGTGTTGGAGAAGTAAAATAAAAGAAAAGAACTTAAAAGTAGACGTTACCTTTAAATCAGGTATCTCCCTTTGGTTTGAACTAAAAGATTTACTTGAAGTGCCTTCTTCATGAGGTAAGCCTTCTAGGATGAGTAAAGGGATGTGGGGAGATTATATAGGCAGAGTTTGGATGAGACAAGGAGCTTGAGAGGTGTGAGGAATGAGTTAGATGTTGTGTCTTTTTATAAGGGGGAGAAGAGGCTCTTTAAGAAAGTTTGAAACAATTATTTTATTATAAGCTTATCCTATGTATAAAAAGATCCAAAAATAATTAAATTAAAATATAAGATGTCTCATGTTTAAAATAAAATCATCCAATAATAATTGGTTAGGTTTTGGATATATCTTTAGTATTTATAATATTATTTATTTAAATCATTCATTAATGAGGTAAACACTACATCATTAATGTTTCATAAACAATTTTATTTATTTGATGTATAAAAATTATAAACAAATACCATGATGTAGGAAATATTTTTATATTTAAAATTAATATTTATAGTATACAAGATAACTTATATAACCCCATGAAAAAATTTATTTACAAAAAGATATTTTTTATGTCATTTTTGTCTTTACTTTAAGTTAATTAAAATAAAGTGTCATTATCACTCCCAAATGGCTCCATGGGGCCCCAAAATCGACCCAAAGATGAAAATGGTCAGATATGTATCAAAAAATAGGATTATGAAACATTTTATAGTAATTTTATATTATTATAATAATATTTGTTTACTCTTATTTACCAGATTTACTCTTTAACCATGGTTAATAAATTTTTTACTAAAGTAATTATTCATAATGTATAAAAATAAAAGTTACCTATTTATATAATTTGACCCTCCTGATTCCAAATAAAAAATCCATTTTTCCAAATTCAAAACACAGAAGTTGCATAAATTAATTTAAAATCAATTCCCGCTGTTAAAACAAAATGTGTGTTTTTAAGAAATAGTAACTATCAAAATATTGACACTTATTTATGTCCAATTTTAAAGTGAAATTACTTCCAATGACCAAAATTGAATTAAATATTAAAAAAATAATCTAATTAAACTTTAAAACCAATTAAAATATATTATAACCTTATAAATAAATTAGATTAAAATGCAATTATGATTTAAAATACAGTATTTTTCACTATTCATTAAAAATGAATTTTATCAGAAAAATACAACAATTTCATTCAAAGTTAATTTTGATGAACCAATTCTAAATAAGAATTTTATTTTGTCATATATAACATATAAAAGTGACAAAAACTATATTTAAGGAGGGTTCACCGTTAAAAGGCGATAAATCAACCTTTTAAAGAATATTAGAGTATTCGTGCTTAAAATTGGATTAATTCATATTTTAAGCCTCTAAATTTTACTAGATAAATGTAAAAAAATTTAAAAAACATGTATAATAATATTTTTGATAGTTTTATTCATTCCATCTAATACAACAGTTAGGCGTTAACTACTATTTAAAATAATATTATTATATTATTAGTGTGCAATGTAAGATCTCAAAGAAACTATTGTTGCGTATTGGGTATGCTATCGAACATAAAATCCCTTTTAAAATAAAAATAATATTTAAATCATAAATATTAATAAATATGAAAATGTCATATTCTTTATTTTACTAACATGTTTCACTTAGAATTGGCTAAAAAGTAATACAAATAATCAGAGGAACTATCTTTCTTTCAAGGTATGTGATCATATTTTTCTTAAAATATATCCATGGAAAAGTTTATGAGTTTTGGTAAAAATGGAAAACTAAGTCCATGGTTAATTATTATATATTAAATCCTAGAGAAAATTGGATCAATTTCCTAGGGAATGTATTTTTCCTTGTCTTTATACCATACACACAATATTTTTCATGTTTGGATGTTAAGAAAATATATTCCATATTAGAATCATGTTTTGATCATTGAATTAGTTTGGTTGGAAGAGAATATTTCTTATGATTAATATAATTTTTAGATTCTTGACCTTAGAGATCATTTATTTGGGAATAATTTGACTTATTAGGTTAATGTTTTATGAATAAACCATATGGTTGAAGACACAACATTAGAATATCAAAATTCTAGAAGTTAAAGATATCCTAACTTGTTTAAAAAGTGAATAAAATTGAAGGGATGAAATTTAAAAGAGTAGCAGAATGTAAAAATATAGGTAATTATCTAATAAATCATTCTCTTGTTTATTAATATGAATTAGATATAACTATTCATTATAAGAATATTATGTTTTTTTTAAATAAAAAAGGAAATAGTTTCAAAAAATATATTTTCTTAAAAGGTTTTTATATAAAATATTAATTTCTAAATTTTAGAATTTTAATTATAAAATATTAATATAGGTTTTGAAATTAGGATATAAAAATTAATTTTCGGTAAAAGTTTGGTATTTCTCAAAAAATATGGTTTTTTTGATGAATTGTTAAAAATTCATTTTTAAAAAATGAAGTACTTTATTGTCGATAAATTAAATAATTTAAAAGTAAAATTACTATTTTAATATAATTTAATGTATAATAAGTTTTATTTACTTATATTTCATCTATTTAATTACTTTTTAATCATGTTTATATGGTATTTTAGAATAAGTTAATTTTTTGGTTTCAAAATATGTTTTTTTTTTAAACTATTTTAAAGAGCATGATGTTTTCCCAATTTAATTTATTAAAATAATACCTAATTTTTAATGTTTAAAATAAAATTTATATATTATATATCAATAAGCAATATTTTATATTCACACAACGATTATTATTAGTGATAATATTAACATAAAATCATATTTTTTTTAAAATAAACCTCTTGAAAACCCACTTGCTCGCGCCGCCCCCACTTTTGCGAAAGTCGTTCACAATGTTTTCAAAACCCTAATTTTCTTCCAGATTTTTCAGCGATCTCGCTTAGCCCCAAGGCCCCTAATCTTCATCTTGGTGATCATCATCTTCCGATCTCAATTCCGGAGTCCTTTAAAGAGTTGTGCTATCTCGATTTAACACTGGTGGCTCGTTTCAGTCACAGACGGCCCTCAGTTGATGATTTCGACTGTTTTGTCTTCAGCAAAGGGGACTTGCAAGACCGCGTGGTCATCGGTCTCCTTGATAAGCATCACTTTATGGTTGGGCATGCTTCAGAAGAGGATTTTATTTGGGCTTGGTCCAGTTCCCCTCGCCGTTGCAATGGTCGTAAGTTTTCCCTCCTTCACTGGTCTTTTGATTTATGTATGAATCGTGACCCTTCCATAATCGTGGCATGGGTGAGCTTTCCACAACTTCCTATTCTGTTTCAAAACCCTGTGATTATTTGCATGATTGGAAACTTGGTGGGCCGCTACCTCTGTTCCGATGTCTGAACCTCCATGGTAAGTCATCTGATTAATCCCCGCATCTATCTTGAGGTGGATGTTGTGAATCCTGTGGTGGACTGGATATGGATCATTGTGGGTGAGTAATTCCAATGGAAGTAGGCCATTGTTTTTGAGACCTGCGTTGACAACTGCTCTAATTGTCATCGTGTAGGGAACTTCTCTTCTGAATGTAAAGGTGAGGCAGCAGTTGAGAAGATTTATGGTCCTAAGGTGAATTTTGGTAGGTCTCTTGGTCAGGGACCTACAACGGACCCCGTGTCTGGAAAGGTGAAACGAAGTGCACTGAGTGAGGGGACCTCGCTCCCTAATCCGCTGGTTTCTTTGGTGTTTAATCACCTGAGGAATGATCTAGTTTTAGGGATTGAGCAGAAGCAGTTTACTGATGATCATGGGACTGGTGACATGGGGGAGCCTTTGGGTTTTAGTGAGCTCATGCCCTCTCAATACGAGGTTCGTCCGTCAGTGGATGTTGGTGTGAAGGATGTAGGTGACTGCAAGGATTCGGAGCTTGTGATTGAGGCTCTCGCTGCAAGCTATGAGAATTTTCCTATGGAGATGTTGGAAGGTGCTGAGAGGTCTCAACGATAGGAGGTGCATGATGATGCTATGATGGATGTAATTTAGGCTGAAACCCGATTCCAAGGAGTAGAATAGGTGAATGCAAAGAAGGCTGTGCAAATGGATGAAGGTGGTAGTGTACAGCTGGCGATCTCTTCTCCATAGGATGGATTTGGGAAGGATGCCTTGAGGTATGGGACTCTGGATAGTCCTAACTTATTGGAACAACCTATGTGTCTGGCCCTGATTGACCCTAATTGTCAATCTCATGAAGGCTGAGGAGGTAAGATGGCTCCTATGAGGTCCATATTTCTGTAAAGTGGGGGGACTACTCAGATAGTGGAAATGAAAATGACAAAGTCTTGATCAGGACCTCTTTTAGTGAGATTGTTCAAGGTGGGGGGTTGAAGATGACCGAGAATCAGGGGAGCATGAATACTCAATCATGACGAAGGCCGAAGAAATACTACTCCAACATGCCAAAGTCGATGCCCACCAGGTCACCGATTGAGAACATAGAGCTACTTTACTTGGAATGAACGAACCTAGGAATGAATTATGCGAAGGTTCTCAAACATTATGATAGTTCATAATGGGAATCGGCTACTAAGGAGGAGGCTTATCAGCATAGATGTGATGGCGGGTATGGTTTCTTTGATATGTAATCTTCTCTTTCAGTTGCGGTACTTATTTCCCAGCATTTTCTTTTATTTAATAAATGGTCAAAGGGTTATCCTCTGACGGATTTTCTGGTATAAATTAAAATTTTCCACTTATGTGAATTGAATTTCGTAAAATGGATTCCATATTTACAATTATAATATTTTATATTATATAATAAGGTTTAATTGTTTCCCATTATAAATAATGAAAAAAGTAAAAATTAATTACCATGGATAATGTGAAAACATATTTATTGAGGGTTAAACTAAAGATATACGGGCTAGAATGACCTAAATAATATATAAAATAAATTTTATGGAAATATATAACCTAATAATTTATAATTATTTGTAAGGAATGGCTTGGTAAATTCTGTTTCTCAAGGCCTCCTAAATTTTTTTCCCCTAAAATGCATTAAGAGCTACAGTGAAATGGTGAAAAATTTTCCCTTTCTATTGTATTGTTTTCCTTTCTATTCTATTTCCCTAGCCCAAGGTATTTTGAGGATTTCCCCAGGTCTGGATATTACATTTTAGAGCCTTTTTAATGTTAAAAATGTGTCTATACCCTATGCTTTTCAAAACTGACAAGTGTGCCAATCACCTCACTAATAAAACCCACCCCTCCCCTATCCCTTCACACCTTAAAAGAAAAGTTTATCTGAAGATAAATTATAAAATATATTCCTAAATCCCATAAACACAACCTATATCCCTTATTTTGATAAAAAATACATCCTATAAAGGCTTTTGTTTATAACCTAAGGAGGTTTTTCGAAGAAGAGTTATCGTTTTTAACCGAACATTTTTATAGTATTTGTTCTTCTAACTACTTAAAAAAATTATAAATTATTATTATATAATAAAATTAGTATCTAAAATATACTGATATTTTATTATGTTAACAAAACAATATATATACATCTCTTATTCCATCAAATGGGATGTGGAATCATCATTCATGGGTATGACAAACTACCGCCTTGTGAACTGATGATATTTGTTTTCCATCATTACCTCTCATAGATCGGCAGAATAATGAATTTAAAGTATATATATATATATATATTATATTTTCAACATATTTATACTTATGGAGATATTTTATCGCATATACCTTTATAATTTCTATTCCTTGGGTGAGACATTAACATTGCTTGTACGTACGGTGGGCTACCACCTCACGAAGAAATGTGATTCATTTTTTACTAATGAATTACATGAAATATAATAATGATAAATTTAATGAATATATGTGAAATAAATGAATTAATTAATATATTAATATTTTAGTTATCATTTTTAAAACATATTATAACATTTTAGGTATTACACTAAAAAATGATTGCATCGTTCAAGCGTGCATGCAAACTACAGACTCAATGAAGCGATGTACTCTTTTCTTCAACTCCAAATCACATGGGTGATATATATAATAATATTTTAATAAATAATCTGGTATTTATGATATAATTTTTATTACATATATATAAAACAATACATACCATATTTATATAATAATCATTGAAAAATGGAAACGTTACTTATCTGTATGTACTACAAATCATCTCCATGATCGTAACGTAATTCATTTTTCTTGACCATAATTCAGGATAGATTTTATAAAGTATAAATTATGTATAAATATTATAATTAGTTCTTGATAATCATACTTTATATTTTTAAATAATTACCACTTTGACCATAGTCAGCCTATTAAAGTCATTTTTGGAAATATAATCCAAATATCTTCAAAACATATAGTGTAAACATAATTGATAAAGTAATTGTATATAACATGGTTATAAATAATATAAAAGGAATAAAAAACTTGAAATTTTTTCTTAAGAAAGTAAATAATTGACATAAGATTATTATTTAGGAAGATAAACAATGAGTGTGATGAATATAACTCATTGTAAGGTACTTCATCCCAATTTTCTTTTATTGAGGAATATTTCAATTTTATGCACCTATATTTGGTCTATATAAATACCATTTGGAATGTTATATCTTGAATCAATCTATTATCATGATGTTTAAAGTTTTTTTATTTATTCTTTTATGGGGATTACAATTCAAATGTTTCTAAGAGGTAAGGTTCTTTTCTTTAAAAAAAATTATCTTTCAATGTTTTCATTCAAAATAGATTTCTTTTCCATGAAAATGTTTTTAAAATTAATTTAATAGTATAATTACATGGATATGATAATTTTATAAATTCAATATTTGACTTTCTTTCAAATAATTAGAAAATAAGAATTTTATTGTACCCATAACCATTATTTGAAGTTTGTATTCCATAACATGATTTCATGTTTCCTTTTAAAAAAACCTCATTAGTTATTTTCAAGATTTTTTTCTGAAAATAGGTTTTAAAATATAATGGTATTTTGGTATTGAAAATGGGTTATTAAAATAAATGGGTATTTTGATATCTGAAAGAGTTTTTCATATTTTATTTGAAGATATTTTAAGGGTTTTTATAATAAAATTGAGAAATTTTAAAATTAATTTTTATTTTATGGTTTTTGGGTATTGATTATGATGATGGGAGGTTTTTTTATAAACCAAGGACAAGTATTTTAGGTTATAAATCAATGAAGAGTGGTTATATTATAAAACAAGGATTAGTAGTAACATTATTAACTAATTATGAGTGGTTCCATGACAAACCAAGGATAAGAGTTTTGATAATACTCTTCTAAAACATTAGGTACTCTGGAGATGGAAGTTGACCATATCGTTTTTTCCATTTATAAGAGTTATATTAATAATGGTGTGCCAAATTATCTATATGATTTATATTTCATTTCCACAAGTTTTTAATGATTTATTTGAGATAAAAGTTCATTTGTTTTCATGTGAAAATGATTTATTGAAATTCACTCAAAGAACTTTTAGATAAAAGTAAAAATTTCATGGGTTTTCTTATTTTTCACTAGGATAAGGAAATTATTATTTTTTTGTTCTTTACTAATATTTTTTTTCTCATTACATATTTTTTAATAAAATTCATAGGCTTTAAGCATGGGTAAGATAAAATAAGATGTCAAGTTATAATCCGTAAATATTTTTCATGAAAAGAAATCATGTTTTATTTCAAAGTTTTATATTATGGGAAACTGGATATTGATTAGAAGTGTCAAATTTTTTATATATTGTTTTTGGAATGTATGAGTTCTGAACAAATTCCCTAAAACCATAAACTTGAAAGGACTATCAAATGTAAGATAATGAATTCTTGACTTAAAACTCAAAATTATGTAATGTTTACGACTGAGTCCTTATAGATTTTGAGTACGAAAAAGAGGAAAATGATACTAAAAAATCAAAATTATTGAAATAAATAGATGAAAGTACAAATTAAATGGTGTTATATTATAATTATCTTATAATTTACTTAATGGAAATTCAAAAAAAATAATCCTGATAAAATTGGATTGAAATATAAAACCATTGACTCAAACATATTCTTTATTCATATGTATTAGAACCTCATGTATAATAAATTTATATTTATTTTAAATATATTATAGAACCATAATAATACATATTATAACATATATTATTTACTTATAGTTCCTTATCACCTCTTTATTAATAATTATTTATTAATATCACTCTTCCGGGTGATAGGTGCTATATTTTTTATGCATGTTTCAGTTTGAAAATCTTGATACTTTTAATTTTATCATGGATAAAATATCTATAGAGTTTTAATAAATTAACGAGTATCATATTTAATCATTATATACACTTTCATAACTATTCATATAATATGGTGATGAAAAATGAATTACATCACTTCATGAAGATGATAGTTCGTGTGTACGTATGAGTGATGTTTCCAATTTTCAATGGATAGAACAATAAAAAAGTAAATAATAATTCACCTTTGAAGAAATATAATAATATGATAAATATTATATGTATTCACTAAAAACATAATTATAATAATCAATTTGAAATTGTGATAAAAAAATGAAATGCATTGCTTCATGGAGGCGGTAGTCTACAAGTACCAAAAGCGATGTCTAATTTTTCCATAGGATGCAATGGTGGAGGATAATGGTTGATAAATAATGATAATAAAAATTAAATATATTTATGATACTGAAGACCTTATTTTATAATGGATACCATAGATTTAAATTATTTAAAAGAATAAATAAAATTGAAAGTACTCAATTAAGAGTTATACCTCATCCTTAAGAAACCTCTTTTGGAACACACCTTAAGACATGAAAGGATGGTATTTTAGAAACACTAGAAGATCATGGGCATGGGTGATGAATATTTTAAGGTATTATATTGGAGATTTTCCAAACTATAAATCTGAAACATTTTTAATAAGGGAGGAGAAGATGTGTCCTTTTATAATTATGGGAAATGATACACTTGGTATTACTTAAATGATTAAATAATATATATATATCATAATCATGTAAAGTGGTTACAAGGCACCCAAAATAAAAATATAATATGTATAGGTTAAAAATATATTCAAATATTCACATTTATATATGTTTTGGATAAATTTTAATCCTTATCTGCTATTTAAACCACTTTTAACTCATTTTCACCATAACCATGATAACTTAACTTTTTTACCATGAGAACATAATTATATGAAAAAAATAAAAGGGGGATTATATAATAATTTTTTCATGATGACTAAAAACTTTCAATCTATTTTATCTGATTAATTTTTTATTAGTTACAGAAATTAATTTAATATAATAGCACAAAACACATGATTTTTTAAAGAAAATACCCATTTTTGAGTAAAAATAATTTCACCTTGAAATCATGTAATAAGATGGTTTATAAAAAGAATTTTATTAAATAATAAAAAGGAAGGTTTTAAACTTTTAGATAAATCCAAAACCGATTTATATCTTCTAATCATTCTACTAAATATAATGACCAAAAATAGTTTTAAATTTGAATAAAGTATAACTTACGTTCACAAAAGTCAATCTTAGGTTCCAAATTTCAAAAAAAGTTTTTTAAAAAACATTATTTAACTTAATAAACATATATTTTTAAAAAAATCATAAAATAGTGTTAAGGAATGTTTTATAAATATTTTAAATCTTTACCTCATAGTTTTAGCCTAATTTTACCTCTTTTACAGAGGTGAGTATCTTTACCATTGAAACTATTCAAAATGACCAAAAATTAAAATGACCCAATTAAAATATATTAGTTATAATAATTTTGAATATGGAATATATTTTTCAATATTAAATTTCTATATGTCAAATAAATTCATTTTAATATAAATGAGTAAAATGAAAAAAATGGTTTTTAAGAAAAAGTGTTTCTAATCCTAAAAAGGAACTTACAGCAGAATTAAGTATAAATCGAATTCCTATATAATAAATTAGATTATTTCTAAATTATATAGTCTGAAATTTATTTAGGATCAAATTTAAACAATTATGTTACTTTTTCAACAAAAATAAATGGTAGTTTTATAAAAATCAATATTTTTTTACTATTCATTGAAAAATAAATCATTTCAAAAAATCCCAAAATATCAAATTAAATTTTTTTATATAATTATTTTAAAAAATTATATAATTTTTTATAGAAAATTTATAAAATTAGGAAAATTTGATTATAATAATTACTTACAAAAATCAATAAAAATATTTTTTGATAAAAAAATTATTTTTGATGCATAAATTGACTTTAAGGGAAATTGTGTACCTATTTATTATGAAATAATTAAGTAATTTGCATTATATAAAACATTTGTTTGTATTTTTCATAATTTGGTTATTATTATTCACTCCACAAATGTTAATTCCTAGGTTAATATTATCACATTTAAATAATAATATTTTATCATGGTTTTTTTGAACGTGGTGTTGTGTGTAAAGAAAGTTATCAAAGGAATAAAATTCATTTAAAGAGGAATATGTCATAAAATTTCAAATAATTAAATAATAACCCCATTATAATAACTTAAACTCCAAAATTGAATTACTCTAATACAAAAAATTTAGGGTACTTTTGCATCATTTCATCTTTGGGTTCCCGCACTAATTCATCAAATTTATGATTACTTAAGAAAAATTTAAGGAGGTGAGTAGTATTGTTCCCTAAAAGTTTTTCACCATGATACATTATTGATATCAGTTATTATCCGTAGGAAATATCATAATCCAGCATTATAACATCTTAGTTCAGTTCATGTGAAGGATCAGTTATGCACTTCCTAAAAAGAGATACGTGGAACATAAAGTTAACCTAAGAGAGATTTGGTGGAAGCACCATCTGACAAGAAACCATCAGGATATGATTAATAATATCATACAAAGTGATATATATAGGTCTCAAATTTTCATTATTTACAAATCTCATGACCTTCTTCCAAGGTGTTATTTCTATGAATTTCTATGCACCAACTTCGAACTCTAGATCTCACTAATGATTGAAAGCATAATGTTTTTTGTTGAATTTGAGATTCCTTGATGTGATTCTAAATGTATATAACCTTATTATCTATTCTATCAGCTAGCTTACATCCCAAATGAATTCTTTCTCAAAATTAATCCTTGAATTTTAGAGTTTTTCACTTCATTCCATAGAGGTCTTCATAAGGATCCATTTGAATTCTTGAGAGATAATTTTTTTATGAAAATTACAATAAAGTAAGGTGTTAATACCAACCACATTTGAAATCCATATAAAAATATTTCAATATGTATTGTAAATTTTAAATGGTACTTTCATATTGAACATATGTTTGAGGATGATATGCATTACTGAAACTCAATTTTGTATCTAGATCCAGCTGAAGCCTTATCTAAAAGATTGAGGTAAAACCTTGGATCTTGATAAGATATAATAGAATGTGGTACTCCATGAATCCATAACACTTTCTTAATATATATCCAATAAGTATATCAAGAGTGAAATATTATCTGATGGATATTAAATGTGTTGATTTCATATGGAGGTCAACTATAACTCAAATTGAATTATTCTCTTTAGATGTTTTTGGGAGTCTGAAGATGAAATCCATGATAATAATTTTTCTATTTACATTATGGTATGGGTAATGGTTGCAACAAAACCTTAGGTTTCTATCTCCCGATATTAACCAGATCATATACTAGGAACTGAGATACATACTCTTTAATATCCATTTTGATGTTGTCCCAATAGAAATACATCTTTATATCTCTATAAATATTCATACTTCCATGATGAATATAGAATGATAAGATATGAGTATTATAAATTAAATCCTTATTTAAATGTGGTATTGATGGTACACATACTCAGTTCCTAAACCTAATCATTCCCTTACAATAATGTTTAAACTCAAGAGCATTTTTCACTTTATTATGAAGTTTTATATCTTCCTTCTGCACATCTTTAATCCTCACATAGATGGATGGTTGATATTCATCTAAGAAAGACAGGATTTGTCTCATTTTATTAGGATTTCTAGTTCTATATTCATTAAATTCATAAGTATTTGATCTCTTTCAATCATTATCAAGGAAAAACTGGTATGTCCCTTTCAACTCATAGGACTAGACATCCTATTTACCTTTCCATGGTGGTAATGTATTGGTCAATAATATTATTTAATAATCTCCAACCATAAAATCTAGCACATATTGAAATCTTTCTCTATGAATATACACTTCAAGATTTTATGATATACATATATTTAGAACCATTAACCATAAAGGTAATGACTTTATATTTTTAATGTAAAAATTATCACTTCCTTCTCAAAATCATTACTTGGATAATTTTATCCATGAATTTTCATTTGGATATATATATATGCTATCACTGTAGCATTTTTTATAAGGAGACATCCCATCCACTTCTTTAATGCCTTATTATTTATCACAAACCCTTCTCCACTATATGGTAATGTGAAAATAGTTTCACTAACTAACATCATCTTTAGTTCCTTAAAATCCTCTTCACATCCATTTATCTATAGTAACATAACTCAAAATTGAGAAAACTTGATCAGCGGATTATGAAATCATAAGAATTATCTGACAAATTATCAGCAATATCTAGCTATCCCAAGAAAACTATAGATCTCTATTATGTTAATTATTCTAGGATATTTCTTAATAACATATTTCATTGAAGAATCCAATGATATACCCTCAATTTAGATTATACAACCCACTAATTAAACTTTATGAATAAAAATTCACACTTGGTAAATTTATTATAAAAATTATCCTTCCTTAGAATATCTTGAAATATTCTTAAATAATATCCATACTCTTCCATTCCCTTTAAATATATAAAAATATAGTTTATAAAGACCACCACAAACTGATTAAGGTAATCTCTAAAGGATTTATTTATTAAATCTATGAAGATAATAGGAGAATTATTAATTACAAATAGAATAACTTTAAATATATAATAATAATATCTGATATAAATGGTTTTATTAGGTACATCCTCATTCTTAACCCGAAATTGAAAATATCTATAATGAGATTTAATCTTCAAAAATACTAATCTCATCATAATTGTTCAAAAAATCAATGATATGGGGTAGAAGATTCTTTTTATTGATAATGATCTTATTAAGATCTCGATAATTAATGTAAAGATGCATTTAATCATATTTATTCTTAATAAAAAGAGCATTTACAACCCAAGGTTATGTTCTCGGGTGTATGAATCCTTTATCAATATTCTCCTAGAGATGGTTATTTAATTCATGTAACTCAATTGAGACTATTATAAATGGAGTCTTTGAAAAAGGTGTATCACTAGGTATGAGTTGTATTTAAAGCATATATTCACGATTCAGAGGAGAACATAGAAACATTTAGTAAAGACATAAAAAAACTCTCATATAAAAAGGGTATCCTCAATTTTTGGTTTATCCCCAACCATTTGAGATAAATATCCCTCATGAATAATTAGTAAGAACCATATTATGGAAATAATTCCCATTTTAAGGTCATGTTCATCAATCATAAGAAATTATTCCTAAGATGCCTATTATTATTACACATTATTATCAATCTATTCCAAATTTGGCTTAACCAAGGTCATTCATGGTCATTATCAATTTAAATCCATCATAATGGTTTATAAATATAATGTATATTGACCCTTGAATATCATTATGAGTGTCAAACCATGTGCATAGTAAGGAAAAATTCATTGTGCACGAGAATGATGTTCAAGATATACTCGACCAACTCTTTTCAGGGTTATTACTCCTAGATGCATATATTTCAAAACCACATCCCTATATATTTCCCTGAAATGGATGAATTTCTTTAAAAAACCACATAATCTTTAACATACCAAAACAGTAGGATGTTATCCTATACTTATGCTTATCTTTAGGGTTTTTTCCAAAGTTCCCTAATCCCAATCTCTAAAAATTAACTAAACCCTGATCTGATACCAACTGAGGTGACCTAACCATTTCATACAAAAATTTTATATAATTTTAGATGAATATTCAACACATCAAATAACATTACATTACCCATAACTATAAAAGGCTTTGTTTCTCTAGAGACTGGATACATAATCATCTTATTTAAAGAATGATTTTCAACATATCCTTGAAATATCTTCATATTAGTACCCTTATAGACATATAATACTTAAATCCTTCAATAAAAACATGGGGAAGGAAAACATATGAAAGGGTGAGATCAGATAATCTATAATGTTAAAATTGGGAGATATTAATAATAAGAGAATAATATGATCATAAGGGTATGCTAACATATTAAAATACATGTTATAAATATAAAATATTCATAAAATAAAATATTATATCCGAAACTATCAAATAAATTCATATATATATATATAAGCATGATCAATAAGGGTATTAAATCAGTAATCATCACTTAAGAGTCATAACATAGGAATGTGGGATCTTAATCATAATAAATCACAATGTTGTAAACAAAGCTATTTTCAATCATGTCCATACATAATATTATGAGAAAATATCAAAATTGATCATGCTCACACATCAACATGTCAAAAAATTTATTCACAATCATAACTACACATAATCTTAGGAACATAGTTAGATGAAATAACACTCATGCATCAAAATGTGAATATAGAATTTCACAATCATCTATAGGCTTATCATCATCATTCCATGAGATGTCAATATTAATCTACTCAACAAATTAGAGGTATATAACATACCCAACTGTTACATAATAATATTCCATTCATATAAAATCCACAGGATCATAAAACTCTCATTATATTATTATATAAAACCACATGAAAAAAACAGACTTTGTAAATATTTCATTATCATAATACTAAATCATAAAGAGAAAGAATAAAGATGGCATCAACGAATTATATTCACATTAAAAAAAATTAACATCAAAATATGTTTTTTTATGAAAAAATAATATAAAATATCACTATAAAATTTATTGAAAATAAATACTCATTATGGCATCCTATCTTTTTATTACATAAACTTTACATAGAATATTACAAACATTGGATCTGTTAAAGTTTAGTGTCTCAAAAATATGGTACATAATATATGAAAAAATGAAAAAATTATTCTAGTATAGAAGAAAGGATTCATCATAGGTTTATCCTATATTTAATTACTATATCTCATAACATGGAGACATATATCAATGGAAAGGTTGAGAATAAGGCCCAATACAGGAAAGTGAGGGAAATAATTTACATGTGATTATGAGAATTATCAATAAAAACATAAGGAATATCCTAAAAGAATGATAATTGGTGAAATAGGAATATAATAATGAAAATAACATGATTCATAACATAGAAATATGTATATTACATTTAATATAGTCATTCATAAGAATATCACTAAGGTTTCATAAACATTACAAAGGTTATTCACCAAGGTATCGTAAAACATATCATATTTAGAGATTAAATTATTTACCCAATGAATTGAAATGATATCAGGAAACTCTAATAATATGTCTTAACTAATTTAAGGCACATATATCATAACAAAAATTTCATAAAAGAACTATAGAGAATAAAAGAAATGGGTTTCATATCAAAATCACAGGGTTTTAGAAAGTGCTTAAAAACAAGATCCTTTTGTCATGTTAAACCCATAGAAAAGGAATGATGGTTTAATGTTTTTTAATACTAGAATAAAATAGATAATTTTAAAATATATTTTAATACTCATAGTTAATAAAGAGTTTTGGGTATTCACAAAATTAAATAAAAAAATTTCAGGAGAAATTTTGAGAAATTTTGAGAAGAAAATTGTGCAGCATAACGGGTGTGAAACATGGTTTTAGAAAACATTAAAAAGATTGGATAAAGGGTATAAAATTTATAAAATTTTATTATTAATATATATGGATAGAGTAAAATTTATATAATAACATTTTATAGAAATTATAAAGATATACCACCTAAAAAGAGATCTCGAAGGAAAAACCCAAGTTGATATTTCCCTTACCTTGAAGAGTGGCTCCTAAAACTCAAGGATTGGGATATTAAGGAATTGTGGACACCTTGGGAGGTAATTATATCATAGATTTGTTGATAAATAATTTTTAATGACAAGAAATGAATAAGTGAGTGGGTATTGATAGAAAAAGAGAGGGAATTGTTTATTAATTTCTTTCGACACCATAGTAGTGGTATTTGAAAAACCATGGGCTTTCCAATTGTTTTTGCCCATGGTATTGAACACTTGGGAAACCTATTAAATTATTTTAATCCACAAGATTATACCGACATTTTATACTACTTATTACATCATTATGATGTCATTAAACATACAAAAACTCAAAGCTGTATTTTTTACTATTCTCTGAAAAACAAAATATTTTGAAAAATTCTCCTAAATTCACCCAAACCTAATTTTGACATGATGATTTAAAAAATAATATTTATTTTATCATAATAGTTCTCTAAGTACAAGAAATTTACCTTCTAATTATAAAAGTCCTTATTAATTAAAAATAAAAGCAGATATAAAATCCATAGTAACATTTCTAAAACTTGAAAAAAATTAAATTATTTTATCATTTAAATTTAAATTAGAGCATTTAAATAATACTATTTCATTAAAATAATAATTCTTAATAATACCTTAGTTTATTATAAAAATAATATATTTTCTTAAATGTACAATTTCTTTCCAAAAAAACAATTTATCATATTTTTTTAGAAAAACTAAACTTGAAACCAAATTGATCGATAAAAAAATTTATACAAAGGGATTGTACAATAATAAACTAAGCCCTTGACACATAACCCCTTATAACACCCACATACAACCTAAGGGTGAGGTGTGTGTGTGGTAATATTAAAATTAATATTTAAAACCATTATAAATTGTATTTAATAAAATATTTTAAATATTTTAAATTAGAATGTTAAAATTAATAAATAATTAATTTTTAATTTTTTTCATTAAAATTAATTACGATGATTAAAAAATAAGTTACCATGGTAAAAGAAAAATTGATAAAAATATAATTACTAATTATAAAAGACCTAAAACATTTAAAAAACATGTAACCAAGGGTGTAGAATAGATATGGATTGGATGACCCTACTCCACTCCATTATATTAAAATTTTCACCCCTTTAACTGGGAATAGTGATATACCATTATTGAAATGTAATGGGTACTTCTGATATTACCCTTATCTATAGTCATGAAATTAGATCTATTCCACCACTTGATTATATAAAAATCCATAATAATTCATTATAAAATTATTAAATTTTTTCCTCTTAGAAACATCTCTCAATTTCATAATCCTATGATCTCAATTATTTATCCTAGGGCCTCCATTTCCATGTATAGTTCTAAGAGAAATCCCAATTTCTCAACATTAGTATTTCTTATTACTTAGTCTTTTATTCTTAATATTCCTATTAAAAAATCATAATAGCAACTACTATGTAATTAAATCGGTATTATTAATATGCTTTAATGCTATTATATTAATAGAGAGACCATTATTCAATTGTTTCCATCCAATAAGAAAAATAAAACAAACTCGATCATGTGTACGTACGGACTAAGATCTCCATGAAGTGATGTTATTAATTTTTCATAACCACATATAATAATTAGTAAAAATAATGGATTTGATAAATTAATATGTTTCCTATTTAAAAATTTTGATTCTAAAATGTTAATTTGTCATATACATTTATTCCATCCCATTTATTGAGTAACAAAAACATTAATCATTCGTACGTGTAGACCAATGCCTCCATGAACGATGAATTTAATCCATCATTACCACACTAAATAGATAGTAATAAGAATGAATTTAATAAATATAAAATATATTTATGTCACTCTTATGATTCTATAAAATATATATTATTTTCACAAAAAAATCCTAACACATTAAATCATTATAACACGCACCAGTATGGATCAGTTTTACTACCTATGTGAATGATGTTATAATATTTATATCATCAATGATTAAAGAATATTATATAATGATAATATCACATAATAATAATTTATTTAAAATGTTTTAATGTTTTTAATGTTTTTATTTATATTTATTATATTTATGAGAATATAACATTTCAATCACAAAACACGTCGAAACCAATTCTTCAAAATTTTCATTTTCATAAACTGTGCCTTTTTCATTCACCAAATGAAAATAGAACATAATTAATCATTAAAGCACTATAATTTAGTATACTTAATAATAAGGTAATAATGAAATTTTTTTAAATAAAAAAATCAACAACACCATTAAAAAACTAGTATGATACAATCGATCAGAGTTTCTAGCACCTAATGATGAAAATAAAATATAACTGAATAATATATTAGTAATAAATTGTAATAAATGAAATTAATAAATGTAAATATATATGAATAAGGTTATTAAATATGTTATTAGGATATGTATTTTTTTATAGGAGGTTATATCACACTCATCTAAAAAAGATTAAATGTAATGTTGTTTCGTCTCGACTTCCTTTATATTAATTTTGATTGTGATTTAAACACTAAATTTATTTTATGTGTTTTGTATAATTCCTATTAGATTTATCATATCATGAATTATATTTTATTCATTCCTTTTGAAGTTTAATTTCAATACCTCCCTTTTAAGGATGTTTTTTTTAAAAAATCATAATTTATTAAGGATACTAACAACTCAAAACCTATTTCTTTGAGTTATGATATTTCTTCTTGAACTTAATTCATCCATGCTTGGTTTCTTCCACCACTATGTATTTTATTGTATTTTCTATTACTATATGGGAAAAAAATAAATTTTTAATTCATATTTCCATCCAAAATGAAGTTATTACACATAAAATTATGAAATTGTTAAGAATAATTATTATTCTATTTACCAATGAATTTTATTAGATGTCTATATTTTCCCTTACCTCAAATGTTATCCTTTATTTTTGTAAATTTATTTATGATTTATATCATGAAAACTTCATCCTTAACCACTCATATTTTTTAAAAGGTATGTTTTATTAACCCCTTCTATGATGCGGGTTTTTAATAATGGTATTTCAAAATATTTAAAAAATTAAATCCATTCAAAAATAAACATTTTATATAAAATTTATTACATACTTTTCAAGGCTCCATTATTGGATATCTTTTATAAATGTATAATTTTTTAAAATTTATCACTTCTCCTTTGAATGTGACCAGTAACTTTATCTTTTAAATTATGGTGTAAATGTTTTCTAGAAACTCTTAGGGTTTCTCTCTATGTATGAGAATTATTATTTACTAAATTTCCTTTCCATATCTTTAAAAGGTTTTACATATGATTTTAAACCATTGTTTTTTTAAATAAAAGGAAATATTATTATATTTTTTTAATGTAAAAGTTTTATTTTTATAGGAATTCGTGATTAAAAAAATGATTATAAATACTTATATTTTCAAGAAATAATTATTCAGTGGTTTTGAAATAATTTTTTTTATAAAAATTTCATTCAAAAAATCGTTTTTTATTTGAAAGTTTAATATTTTAATTTTTTTATCAGGATCATAGTATTTTGTTTTAAACAAAAAAGTATTTATTTTTTACGAATTTTAAAATGAGTTGTTTCTTCAGGCTTTTCAAGGTATTTATCTGAAAAATAAGAAATTTTAATTTTCATCTATGTTTGTATCATTTGACATTAGCTATGTTATATTGGTTATATTTGTATAGGATACCATGAAACTTATTTCTATATATTAATTATGTAATTTTATATGATTTTTTATGAAATCCATCGATTTTTCAGAGGTTAATTAAGTTTGGTTTGAAGTTTGGATATTTTTATATTCTAACGACACAAATGATTATAGATGATTATTGTTATTAATTTTTAGGGTCCTATATATACCTATAATTTATTACAAATTTTTATATATAATGATCTCAAAAGGTTACATGGGAGGATTATCTCTATAAAAAGGGTACACAAGAGTATTATTCCAATCCAAAGGGGTCACAACAAAATTATCCCAAACCCAAAGGAAAATAGAGATAATTATCACAAGCCCAAGAACTGTAAGTAGGTGGTAAGCCCAAACCCAATAAGTAAAAACAATAGGTAATTACAATCCTAATAAGGTACATATGTAGTTATCTGAAGAATACTATGTGATGAATGTCTTGGTAGGTAGCCTCAGCATGTTATTTATATACTTATTTTTATTCCAAAATATTATATCGTAATCTTATTCATATGTTATAATCCATGGATCATGTTTTTTATCTCATAATTCTAAACTCCTTTTATAGGGTATATATTTTTATATGAGATTTCATGTCCTCACATCTCTACTTATGTTGAATTATTATTTTTCTATTTTATTTTAATTAAGAGTTTTCTCAACCCTTTATATTTTCTCATAGTCTTATGATATAACCATTGATAACATATTGAAGAGAGGTTCCCCTTAAAAAGTATTTGATATCACCTATTTCTTATGTTTCCATCCCCCATATTATGAACATGAGAATATCCTATGATATGTATAGAAGGGATTCTATTGTGGTCAATTTAGGAGAAATTTTTAGAAGTATTGTAAAATAAGTTTCTTATTTAGCAATTATTCAAGGACATTAAACCTTTTGATCCAACAATTATGTAACTTATTAGATATAATTTTTATGATTTTTAAATTATGTTAAATATATTTTTTTTCCTAGTTAGATCTGAATTTGAATCAAATCTAGTTTTTTTTCTGAATGTGTTTTTAGCACTAGATCCAGGATTATGGGTCTACGAAGACTAAGTTGGTATTAAAATAGTTTTTTATTTTATTTTTATAGATTAGTTTAGTTCTTTTTAGATTTAAGGATAAGATATTTTTTTAAACCATATGATAACTTAATATATAGTATAACATCATGGAGTTTTGGAAATGTGGATATTGTGTGGTTTTTGAGTTATTATATTCCTTTCTAGATACTAGCAAGTGGATGTGGTTTTTGAATAGAATTTCCTAGTGGTAATCACCCAGAAAAATTATGGTGGAGTATCAACACAATCTTTACATTGCGGCATGATGATTGGGTCTAAGACTACACACCTATATATACACTCTTGGTGGATATACTCTTGTCAATCACATTCTCTTTACAGACCACAACAAATGATTCGGGTATATCTTTATATTATGGATAGAGAACCTAATAGGATATCAAACAATAATAACCTAGATTGAAACCTAAAAATTTATAAGTTAGGTGAAAACTATAATTTATGATTTATACCTTTTAAGTATATAGTTTTTCATTTTTATAAGAATATGAAATTATTTATTCCTATATTTCACTAACTTTATTCATGTTATTGATGGATCAAAGAGAATACAATTTAATAATGTATCTGATGGATAATGTGGTGATGGTATTAATAGGAAACAAATATGATTGATTTTTTTAAGAGATTACGTTATGAATAAAATGATGTAAAGAAGATTCAATTTCCTTTATATAAAAAATGTGAGAAGAATAACCCATGAGAATGTATCAAATAAACAATAATTTTTTTTAAATTCATAAGGATTAGTCGTCGAGTTCATGATTTTTAAAGATACATAAAGTGTATGGAAAATTCAATGCAATTTGTTAGAGTCCTAAATATTAAATAATCCATATTTAATGCTTTAAGTATATGAAATTTGGAAATTATGTAAATCGATAACCCAATCTAAGGTCTAACAAGGATTATTGGAATCAACAACCTCCTAAACCAAGGTAGTATGGGAACTACTATCCAATCATTTCCACTCAAGAGGATTATGATTATTAAGGAAAAATTATAGTCCAATCAACATTTATGGATGAATTATTGGATTCTGATCTAGTGTATCTAGGAAGTTTTCTAGGGGCATTAAATCATCATCCCAATGACCTAAATATGAAAGAAATGGATATGTTCCATTTACTTACCATAAAAATTATTTCTAATAAGAAAATCACATTTCATATAAAAGAATAGTAGTATATCAATGAGAGGATGATTATAAACACATTTAATAATAATATTATATAATATGAGTCTTGTTACCAAAAACTATAAACTCTTGGATCAAATTGTTGGATAAAAATACAAAGTTATGGATAAGTCTATTATGAGGGAAAAAATATTTTTCCCGTGATTATATGGTAGATATATCTTGATATATTGAATATTAAGTCACACATATATTTTATATACCCTTTTATATTTTAATTAGTCTGTAGTAATTAAAATGTTGAGGATGAAATTTATTTAAGGGGTGGACAATGTTACACCCTGTCATTTGGAATATATTTTTTTCAAAATTAATACAATGTTTGAAAACATGTTTAAAAAGAATTGAGTCACTGAAATAAAAAACTTAAAAATTTAATAAAATAAAATTAATAATTATTAATAACAAATTATGTCCATTAAATCAGTGGGTATAAATAGAAGTGAATACCTTATGAAAACTATGTAAAAAGGTATATTAATTGAAGATTCATTTCTTTCTCATAAATTAATTTTTTCCACATATGTTATTTATATTAAAATTATTTACTATCAAATTTAGAAAATGAAATTTATAAAATTGTATTAATTTTTTAATTATTCACATAACAATTAACCAAACATGAATTTTTGGCATTTTATAAAATAATCAGTTTACAAATGAATAGTGAATAACACAGTCTTTAATAAAACTATACCATTTATGAATTTATAATTATATAATTAAGACCTATAAGTTTATAATACATATTAATTGATAAAATATATATTTAAGGAGTAAAATTATGTTTTTTAAAATATTATTTTAATCTTAGAAAACCTTTTTTCAACATTTTATAACAAAAGTAACATTTTATTCTAATTGAAAAATTATTTTCAGACTTTTCTTTTAATTAAACATTTAAATGGTGATATTTTGTTTTGAATTTATTTTAAAGACACTTAACTTTAAATTTTTTATAATAAACAAATTTATATCATTTATTTCAATGACATTGATAAATTTATTCTATGCAAAAAATTTAAGCTTAAAATCACGCTTTTTCTAAAAAATGGTTTTTATGTGTTATGTGCACTAATAGCAAAATATAAAATATTAATATATAGAAATTTTATTTGATAAAATTATTTTCATTTTTAAAATCATCATTTTTCAATTAATAAATATGTTCAATTTTAATTTTATTTATTAAATATTTTTACCAACATTAAAAAATAATTTACCTAAATAAAATTAAAAGGGCTAAAATGAGTTTTACGAAGTTTAAAATACCTAAAATAGTACTAAAAGTGTTTTAATGATAGGTGTCATAGAAAAACCTCATATCATCCATTATTTTAAACATTTTCATCCTTTGACCTATGAATAGTGTCACACCATTATTGAAATGTAATGGGTAGTTCCAAAATTACCCTTCTCAACACTTATAAGAAGGTATCATTTACACCACTTAAATTTACACCTATAACTTTCAAATTTATCCTAAATAACTTAATTTTTTCTCATCCCCGAATCCAATCTCAAATTAATAAGGCTATAGTCTCAAATAGTAATCTTAAGGCCCCTATTTCCAAGAAAATTTGTAAAAAAATATCAAGTTCTCAACATGATTTTTTCTTACTCATTAGAATTTTCTTATAGACACACTGATATAATGAAATAATTATTATTAATATAATAAAATTTTATAATTTTAATGTATCGACTATTATTCATTACATTCGATACACTAAGAAAAAGAGAACAACATTGATTGTGCGTGCGTGTAAAATACTATGTCCATGAAGTGATGTGGGTTTTTTTCATCACCACCTCTTACGAATAGTAAAAAAGGATATATTTGATTAATTAATATGTTTTTTTTATTTCAAAATTATTATTATGAAATGATAATTTATGATATAAATTGATTCTATCCCATTTGTTGAGAAATTTTAATCATGCCTACGCATGGACTGCTGCCTCCACTAAGGTTGAATGTCATTTGTCATAACTACCTTTCATGGATGGGTTTAATAATTAATTTAATTAATACATATGATATTCATAAATTGTTTCATATTTTTTTGTAATTTATATTATCATTACATAAAAAAAAATCCTTACTCATTAAATCATTGCAACACACTCACGTTGTTATCGGTTTTACCACCTACGTGAATAATGTTAAAATATTTATATCTGGAATGACTAATGAATATTATATAATGATAATATAATTTAATAATAATTTATTTAATATGATTTAATGTTTCTATAAGGTTTATATTTATATTTATTATATCTATGAATATTTCACCGATCAATAGTTAAACATGTCGAAACTAGTTCTTCACAATTTTTATTTTAATAAACCATGCCTTTATCATTAACCAAATTAAAATGAGATATGATTAATAAAATAAAATATTATATTATATTATCTTGGATAATATTTTAATTATGTTATTTTTTTAATAAGTAAGAATAAGAAATCTTTTACAAAATTAGTATGAAACAAGCAATCAAAGTGTATGGTACCTGATGATGAAAATAAACTATAGCCAACAAATATATTTATAATAAATGGTTATAAATTAAGTGTATTAGGGAAATATATAGGAATATGGTTATTAAATTGGGTATTAATACATTTATTTTTTTATACATGATGTTAGTTCATGCTTGGATTAGAAGGATTAATGGTAATGGTGTTTCTTTTCAATTTTGTTTATCTAAAGACATATTTGGATTTATACTTCTTATTTCATTTATGTGGTTTGTATGCTAAAAATTGGATATATTATATCATGAATTATATTTTATTCATGCTTCGTGAAATTCAATTTAATTTCTATTTTTCAAAGGATTTTTATTATAATCTTTTTCAATCTGAAATGGATATTAATAACCCAAAACATATTTCTTTCAGTTATGATATTTATTATTGAACTTCTTTATTCCATGATTGGGTACTCCTACCATAAGAATGTATTATATTTTATTTTATATTCTACCCTGGGGAAAAATTATTTTTTATTCAATATTATTTCCATGAGGAATTTCTTCCCCATAAAAGTATGAAATTGATCATAATTATTCTCATTACTTTTAATGTTGATTTCTCTACCTTTTATATATTTTACCTTACCAATAATTTAATCAATTATATTTGTAACCGTAATTATGTGTTATCACATGTTAAATTCTTCATTCCCATATCCTATTTTCCAAATTAATTTTTATTAAACCTTTATATGATATGGTTTTTCTATAATGGTATTTCAAAATTTTAAAAAGGGTTTACAAACTTTAAAAAGTAAATGTTTTATCATCTACTCCACATTTCCAATAAAAAGCATTATATAATTTTTAGAGACCTATTACTAAATATCTCTTTTAAATGTAAACTTATTCCCAAATTTTTACTACACAATTAAATGTGATTCATAACTTCTTCTTTTATGAGTATGGAATTTTTTTTTATAAAAACTCTTTTATGGTTGCTCTCACTGTGTAAGAATTACAATTTATGAAGCTTAATTTAGAAATTTTTAAATATTTTTTTATAAAATATTTTAAATCTTCATGATTTTGAAAATAAAATAAAAAATTAATATATTGTTCAAAAATAAAAGTTTTATTTTTGAAGAAATTCTTGGTTTGAAAAAATATTTTTAACACTTGTGTTTTTATAAAACAATTCTTCAGTGACATTAAACGAACATTTATTTTATAAAAATTTCTTTTAAATACCATTTATTTGGAAAGTTTAATATTAAAAAAATATCAACCACAATGTATTTATTTTTAATTAAAACATTTTCAAAAAACAATTCATGCACTTGTAGAAGGGATGTTTCTTCATGTTTTTCAAATTAATTTAACTAATAAACTCATAAGGGTCTTTTTAATCAATGTAAAAATACTTTTACATTCTTTATGCTACACTGAGGAAATGTTTTTACGCCACCATACATATTTTTTCTCTAGATGTCTTATGTAATATTCTAAGAAATGTTTTTATGAAACCCATATATTTTCCATGTGTTAATTAAGTGGTGTTTGAAGTATGATTTTTTTCATGATCTAATAGAACTAATATATGTTTATTAGTTTCATTATAATTTTTGGGGCCTATATATCATTATAATTAATTGGTAAATTTTATATTTCATGAGATCATATGGGTTAAGTGTAAGATTATCCCAATCATAAGGGTACACAAGAGGATTATCCCTAATCAAATATTATATAGAAGGATTATCCCAAGACATAGGGTACATAGGGGAATTATTACAAGCCCAAGGGTATACTATAGGATTATCCCAAGCCCACGAAGGGTATATGGGTGGTAAGAAAAATCCCAATAAGGTCACATAAGTGGTAATATCAAGCATAATAAGTTATATGGATTGTTATATAAAGCGTACAATGTGTTGAATTCTTTTATTGGTAGCCTAATAATACTGTTTCTATGCTTATTTTTATCACACAATCTTATGTCATAATATTATGCCTATGTTATGCTTAATGGATCATATTTATTATCTCATTATCCCACACTCTTTTTCCAAGGTGCATTTTTTTCATTTGAGATAACATTTCCTTAAATCATGAATTATATTGAACTCATATTGTTCCATGTTATTTTTAATAAGATATTTCTCCCCTAATTATTTTTTCTTATATGATTATGATCTAACCCTTGATTCCATGTTTATAATATTTTCCTCTTATAGAGAATTTTATCTCAGCGCTCTCTTATGTTTCCATACACCATTTTATGAAGATGATTATATGATATGGGAAGTTTGGAAGGGAGTCTGGTGTGGCTTAATTATGGATAAATTTTCACAATTATCATAAAATAAGTTTCATATATAGATAGTCCTCAAAGAAAATAAACCTTATGCTCTTGGGATTTTGTGATTTTATAGATGAAATGTTTATGTTATGGAAATTATGTTAAATAGAGATATGTATAGTATGATTCATCTTACTTTTATCAAAACCAGTGTTCAGTGAATATGTTTTTAGGAAAATATCTAGGTGTGTGGGTCTAGGGAACCTTATCTAGGGAATGTATTAGAGTTTTGGGGATGGATTCTAGTATATATTTTGCATAGATAAGACTCTTAATATATGAGGAGAAGTGGGGCGGTGAATAGTATTTATAAGAGGAGGATGGGAACTTTAGAATAAAATTTTCATTAGTTTATTATTATTTTTCTCAGTACTACCAATTTTAATGATTCTTGTGACCATATATACTAATTATTACATCCATGTTTGAGATAATGGTTTCTTACATCATCTAATTTGAAAATAATCATTGATTTAAATTGCAATAAAAAATATTCTATTTTTGGTTATAAAATATTCACATAAAATTAAATTTTTTAAGAAAAATAAAAAAACCATAAGATAATTTTGATTCCCTGATTACAAAAAATTCACCCACTATATTAAAATAAATTCCAAAATTAGGGTAATTTAATTTTTAAATTAAATCATTATTTATTAAATAATATTAATTAAAATGACGTAATAAAATTTTTTCACCTTTAAAAAATTACATATCATTTTAAAAAATTGAATTATCATTTTAAAAAAATATCTATCACTTTTTTAAAAACAATTTGAACATAAAAATTTAATGAGAATTTTAAAATTTATTATAAAAATGTATTTTAATGATAATAAAACATATATGTTTCTAAAAAATATAATTATGTTTTCTTTGTGTCAAATATTTAACATATCGTATCTAATAATTTTATTTAATTTTTTTCTCATATAAATTTTTTATAATTTTATTTCATAAGATACTCAAATACCTTTTTACTATTATAGTGGTCAGGTTAACAGTTAGTTCACTAATATTAATAGTCATGTTACTATTCCCATGGTCATATTTCCAATAATCACATTGATTTTATAATCCAAATAAATATATCCTTTTACTTTTTTAATTATTCACTTCAATTCCATTCAAGTTTCTATATTCTTCATTTTCAAAACATCAATTACTTTAATAATTGTTTGTTAATTTTTTAGAGTATTATTTATGTGTGTGATTATTATTGGATATTAAAATGATAAAAATTTCCAGTTTATTATTTTTTTATTTTTCTACGGTCATTATACCACTGTACTAATTTTGATTTTATATAATATATTTATTCTCAAAATATAATGTTCTATAATAAAATATTCTTGGCTTTTATATTATACAATGCATGATTTTTATACTATTATATATTAATAAATATGAAACATGTTTATTCAGAATGAATATTCCACATATTATGGTTTGGGTTGTTACAATATTCCCCATCCTAGAAATGTTACCCATGAAATTACAATTTTTAGACTAAGTGAAAAGAGATGATAATACTTGTGTTTCTTTACCTCTATTGGTTCCCATGTTTCTTCTTTGTACTTATGGTTTTGTTGAGGTACTTTGATAAGGTGATTTGTCTTATTGAATTGATCTTTGTCTCTATAATCCAATATATTCATTGAATACACCTCTTAAGAGAGATCATACTCCAAATATCCCACCTATGAATTTATTACATGTGTGGGATCTAGTATAAACATTCTCAAGAGGGAAATAATGAACACATCATTCATTTGAGATAATATTAGTGGGAGTGTTATTCTATAGGCTATATCTTTGATGTGATTAAGAATCTAAATAGTGTCAACATATATGGGACTTACATTTCCCTTCACCACAAACATAAATGATTTATTCCAATGAAATATGGAAAGGAATATTTTATCTTCAGCATTAAGATCTTGGATTCACTGATGTATATCATCATAGCTCTTCTATTGAATTTATGCTACTCAGACGTGTTAATTAATGGATTTGAACTTAGTTTTTCATTTCCTATACCATGTTACATTATAATAGCTTACATTCTACAACTTATTTCTAACATTTTAGAGTTATACATTTCTTCCCCTATAGGTGTTCATAAGGATCCATCTAAATTCTCAAGTGGAGCAATTATTTTATGAGAACTTGACCAAAGGAAGATATTTATTCCATATCCATGTTAATGTTCACATATAAGGATCTCAATATATCCATTAGTTTTTGGGATTTTTTTAGATTATCTATCAGTCTAGTGGTGATAGGTTATACTAAATATGAACTTCATTTCCAAGTGATATTGATTAATCTTCTAGAACTTTATAGTAAACCTCATATATTGATTAGATATAATAAATAATATATTTTCATGAAATCTCAAAACCTATCTAATTTATATATTTACAAGGTGATCAAGTGATAATTCACTCAAATAGAGATTAAGTGAATGGTTTTTGTAAAATAGTCTTCTATAAATAATATGGAATTATTTCTTTTCAATATATTTAGAGGAATTATGAAAAAATAAATAGTGATGTTCTCTCATTTCTATACAGGAATGGGTAATGGTTTCATCAAACCCTTGGAAGTTCTTCATTCTACATTCACTTATTGGCATACTAAGAACATTTATGTCTTTTTAGATAATTTCTTTTTTATATTTTCCTAACAAAACTCTTTGGTATATATTTTGAAGCGGTATTCACCTATTGGAATAAAAATCACTTTAATGTATATTTATAAATATCCTTCATTATATTATCCCATTAAAAGTGATATTTGAGATCTCTATACATCTTTGGGCTCCCCATGAGGATATAGAATTTTGATTTATGGGAATATTTCTATATATCCTTCTTTATCTCAGTCTATGAGGGTATATATAGTCATGACCCAAATCTCAAAACACATTGTTTATCAAAGTTGAACTCTATTGATTTTCCCTTCCTTGTATCATTTATGTTATTTTTTATCTCTAATCCTCTCTTTAAGATTTACACATCCTCTCTACAATGGATGATTGAGAAATAATTTGAGAAAGGTAAGACCTGGTTCCTTAATTTATTATTCTCATGTCCTTCCATCACATGTATAAAAATATCAAATCCTTATAAATACTTATTATAGATACTATTACAAGATAATTTCTACTCAGATCATCTTACACATTATTCACCATCCTAGCATGGAAATGGATTGATTATTCATAGTCAATGATTATCTATGACCATCATAATTGGTTTATATTAAACTCCTTATAAGTTACTGTACACTTTAGGATCTTGGGATCTATATACATGGTACAGTTTTCTCTATAGTGATAATTCCCTTAAATTTGGAATGTGAAGATTACTATATCCAACTCCAGATCATGTATCTGATAACTTTTATCATGAACCTTCAACTACATTGAGGCATATTCTAATAATTTGTCATTTTACATGAGAAAAGAACTAAATACCATCTTTGATGCATCACTTTATATCTAAAATCCTTCCCCATTTTTGGGTAGTTTTAGTACAGGTATGATAATTAGACTCTTCTTCAACTCCATCTGGGTAGTTTTAGTCCCAAAAAACATTTCTCTAATACATGTGAGTTTATTTAGTTGGTTTTAAAATCATGTTAAATTTATCAAAAATACTAGATACTGCCTAGATAATATAAGGAAATTATGAATATCTATTATATATGTTTTCATGGGAAACTTCTTAATCATATTTTTATTAGGTGGATCAAAAAATATTATGTATCTTGTGATAACATTATAAAATAATGCTAATTCCTCCATAAAAAAAATCATATTTACTGTATTTTTCAAATAAGTTATACTTTCTCAAAGTATTTATCATCATCAGTTTCATTTTTATTCAAGAAATAAATCAAGGGAGATAGGAAAGGGATTCATGGCCTTGTGAGTCCTAAAGTAATGTAGAACAAGGGCATCCCCTCGAATCAGGTTAACCCCCTCCAGCTTTAAGTAAGAAACATTAAGTAAGTTCATGCCATTAGAGATTTGTTCTTCTAAAGATGATAGGTGTTCTGCTACTTTATTCCCCTCGTGCAAGGTGTGGGTAACCTTTAGATTACTATTAAGTATTTTCATGAATTTATTGATGATGTATGAGATGGGCCATGGTAAGGGACCTTTAAACTGGAGGGAATCATGAATAACCATGTATTTTATTTCAACCTCAGAAGGATAGATGTTCGCTTGACCTCATAGGCTGAGGCCAGTAATAATCACCTTTTCCTCTGCCAGTATGGAGTTTACATTACCATAAAAACCCCTATAAATTTATCAACAAATCTCTAAAAAATATTTTCATCAAGTCTGTGAAATTTTTTAGATCATTCATGAGTCTAAATTTCATCATTATAAATTCATAGTGTCTACACTTTATATAGAAAGTTATTCTAGGTAATATCCTCCTTCCTCACATTTAATTAATGATATCCCAAACAATGTTACACTATATAGAATAACTGGAACCCTTTTAGCCGATCAAACAAGTCATAAATAATTAGGAAGGGAAACTTATTCTATATCATGATATTATTTAGTTCATTATAATCAATGTAGAGACCCATTCGCCCATATTTATTCTTGAAGAAGTGGACTAACACAACCCATGGTGAAGAGCTAGGTATTATGAAACCCTGGTCAATATTTTCTTATAGTTGAATATTTAGTTCCCTTAATTAAATGTGGTCTATTCTTTAGGGACTCCTAGATATATATATATATATATACATCTATGTATAATTTTAATTATTAAATCAAGATCTAAATCATAAGGAATTCTAGGAAACTATTCGGGGAACTCATCAATATATCCCTTTATATGAGGCTTTTTTACAAATAGGATCCTTTCCTTTTCACTATCATTTGACATAGATTTATTTTATTATATGTAAATAATATCCATACTTTATAAGGATTTTCCAAAGGATATTATTCATTATACATATACCTGGATAAAATGGTGGATGATTTGGGATATGGAAAGTGATTTATCTCTCTTAGTGGTCGATGGTGGATCTATATAGATAGAAAAAATTCATCCCCACATGTCATCAACTTATACTAAAGAGAGTATAATAGGGTTTAGTGTGAGATTCTAACTAAAAATTTAAACTACATAAAAGTAATATACTTGAGATGAAATAATTTCACTACATAGAGTTCTCATCGATAATTGAAAATCTATGCATTGAGGTGTTGTATGAAAATTTCAATAGAACATGAATGATATAAAAGAATGCGTAGAACCATAATCAAATAAGACATTTTTTATTTTTGAATGAATAAAAATAAAAATTATCACAACTTAATTATAAAGTTCAACCTTAGTATTTGTGATATAATAACTTGTTGTGATATCTCAGAACCACACTCCAAGATCTTATGCTAATATACATATACATTAAATATATGCACTATACTAACTTAAGTAATCCAATCTTAATATTCCATAATTAAAATAATAATTTTAAATATTGAGTCACTTACACACCAATGAACTTTTAGATTCTGAGTTTTTGAGAGTTAGAAAAAGCCATTAAATAATAAAACCCAAATCTTTCCCATAAAATGAAAAGTTTTCACACTAAACCAAAGAATTTTATATTTTACAATAAGTCTTAAAAATATCCCAAAATGTTCTCCACATATGATACCCATCTATACATAACATACTATATACTCTTTTATATAACCTCTATGAAAGGAAAACATAAGAATGTTGAGCCTAAATTCTTAGTAAGGGGTATCATATGTTAAAATCTTTCTGGTAATAAAGAAGTTATGAATAATATTACCATAATAAATAATAATCAAATAATTATATATAACTGATAATATGATCATGTAATATATCTAGAGATAAAAAATTAAAATAATCAGATGTACTAAAAAAATATTTATTTAGGATTGAACAAATATTAAATAAATATTAATTTTACTATCAAGGCCTCATAACAATATATCTTACTTATCATCAAGTCTTAGTGTAAAGAAATTGTTAAAAAATGGGTAGTAATACACCAAATACCCATGATAGTTTGTCTAATCTGAACTATAAATGCATTGATGGGATATATAATCATGATCCACACTCATCACTTAATATGTACAATGTATTAATCATCTAAAAGAAAAAAATCATAATTCAACTCATAATCAACTTGTCTTGGTAAAAAATAAAAATTTATATTGGACTAACAAATATATATAGGATTTCAGTACATTTCATAGTCATTAAATGGAATAACATGATCTTAATCCATCCATAAAATGAATTTAGATGGTATTATTATATGATATCCCCCCAAGAATCATAATAACCATTTAAGGGTGTTGACATAGATGAAGAACACCTTTATAATAAGAGCACCTTCATATCATACCATATAATAAGAGAAAAAGAATTAAATAATTTCATACCATGAAATAACTTCCAAAAAGGAAAATTAGTATAATATAACTTATATAGTAATTCATGTAACATAACTCTAATAGAAATAGAAATTTTATATTTTGAGATATTCATTGAAGTGAAACTATAATAATGATTTCATAAAACTTTAGTAACATGTTAGCAAAATCAAACTTAAATGTCACTTCAAAAATAATTTTTAAAAGGGTTAAAATATGACATTTAAAACCTTAATTTTAAAATTATTTAAAATATAGAAACCATGAGCTGAAATAGAGTTAAATATAAGACATGTGTGGTGGATGAAAAAAAAGGTTGAAACATGATATTTTATTACTTTTTAATATTTTAAAATAGATTTATTCAAACATGTATTGTTAAAATGGAAATAATGTTACATATTTAAAGAGATAAGGGGAAATATTAAGATCAAAAAATAATATAAACATTTTATTTACAAATAATAAATTAATTTTTTTAGAAAAAAAGAATATGGATATGGAGTGAAAATAGTCACCAATGAGGATGAAAATTATTCTAAATATTATTATAGTTTTTGGAGAAATAAATTATCCAGGGAAGAATATTTGAATTAGAAATGTCATTTTCCATAGTTATTGAAGGGGTAATATCATACAAAATAATGAATATAATAACATATGAAAAAAACAGAATAATGGATTTTAAGAAGAAACCTTGCAACTCAATGAAATGAATATGATTTGGGTAGTGTATGAATTAAAAGAACATTAAATGGAGTTTTTGAAATGGTATTTTAAATAAAATAATTTAAGGTGATTTATTATAACATAATCAAATGGTAATGAAATTATACCATTTTAGAAAATAATACATGAAAAATATGAAATCATGCCTCAATTAATGGGAATTGAGATGAAAACCATTACCTTTATTCCCAAAATCTATGAAATAAATTTAACATCCAACATAATTAACACAAACATATTAATCAATTATTTAAATAACTTGAAAAATATATTTTATTTTATGCTCTTAAATTATAATACATATTATAATGTAATCAGTTGTTTATTTTTTGTTTTCATCATCAAATGTTAATAACCTTGATTATTTTATACCTTATTTGTAATGTCAATGTCGATCCACATAATATAATAACAATTTTATCATTATTTGATTATTTAAGGTGATATAATCTATTTTATATAAATATTTATTAATTTATAATTTTAATAAATGAGATATTTAATTGATTTTTTTAATGTAAAATTTGTGATGAGTATATTTTATAAATTTTTAATGAATAAAATTTTGTATATTAATAATGGGATAGATATTAATAGAATTAATAATTTATCATATTATAATTTGAATAATGTCCTTAATTTTATTTTTTCATTAAATGGATTTTTATAACCATCCATGTTTGGTGGGAATGAAAAATGAAATATTTCATTCCGAGATGCGGTAGTCCACAACTAATATGGGAAACGTTTCCATTTTCCAATTGATTGGAGGGTGATAGATAAGGGTTAATATATAAATTTAGTATAATTTCTATATAATAATGATACTAATGTAATTTTATTATTATGTATTGAATATATTTTTATGGGGTTAGATGAGAAAGATATATAATAAAAGGTTAAGGATTGGATAATTCTCACATTGGGGACTTGAATCTTCTCTTCAAAAACCATTCAGAAATGGAGAACTTGGGATAGTTTTTTACAACCAAGGGATTACAAAAAATGAAAAGGATTATAGGATAGGTAAAATTGGTAAGTGAACAATGGATATACAAGAGATAAGTGTGTCTTAAATTGGGTTTAAGTGAGTGTCTTTTATAGGTGAAATGGAAATAAATTTCCCCAGAAACTAGAGTTATGTTTGGAATAAAGATAGCATCACAAGGGAATCAACAGAGTTAGTTTAGTAAATATTGGTGATGCATATGGAATTGAATTTACAACCTAAAAACCTACAGGAAGTTTTATTTTTCATGTTAGTTTTAGAAAAATTGAAGCCACTTTAAATTGCACCTTTTACCCATATTAACTTTGATAATATTTTTACCGTGATAATTATTATTTAGTAAAAATATAATATGACCCATTATAGGTAATTTCTATGTGATGAATCTGAATTTAAATTCTAATTAATCTAATTCAATTTCTAAATATGATAAAATTAACTTTTAAATTAAAACATAAGATATAGAAATAAATTATTTTTTGTAGAAAAATATATTCTTATATAATTAGTGTTTTCATCCTAATTTATATAAATTAATAATTAAATGAGTGTTAATATATTTTTAGAAATGTTTAAAATCATATTAAATTCATAAAAATAGATTTATAAACTAATATAAAAATTAAATATTGTTTATAAGAACAATTATTTGAAAATCATCACTTTTATATTAAATAAGTATCCCCAAATACCTTTAAAATTAATTAATTATATTCCAAAATTTTTATTTTATCAATAAATTAATATAAAAAACTTAATTTGAATTTTATAGATACATCATATCATACTTTAATTATAATATTAATATATAACACATAATTGTTTTTATAAATATATATTTTAATTAAATATTATTTTTTATTTTATTATTTATTATTTATGAATTACATGATTTTAATTTTTTATAAACAATACAAAAATTCACTATAAATATTGGATATATGTATATCCAATAACCAAATTTCCAATAACTATATTTCCAACAACTATATTTCGCTTTAGAATAGTTATATTACTCTTACTACCTCTTATAAACTCGTTTTGTCCTTACCTCTTGAATCACACTTCTTATTCCCTTTCATTTTAGACATAAAAAATTATATCTCCTTTGAAAATGTTATTTATAATTATAGGTTTAGTTTTAATAATGGTGATTGTCAAGGGAAAATATTATCTAGGGGATCTCCTAGTTTTAGTGAAATTATCCTCTTCTATTTATTACCCCATTTTAATATATGAACCTTAAATGGATGTAATAATAAATAGAATGTAATATTACATGGTGTGTAATACGTGGTTTAATGTATGTAACACCCCATTATTTTATAATTTATTTCCATTAAACAGTATATTTGATAGTGTCTAGTATATGCAACACTGATCTAAAATGAACAACACTATAAAAAAGAAATATTATTGTTTAAATATGGTTATTATGAATTATTAATCATTTTGAAAGATATGAATAGGAATAAAAATATTATGAAGTTTATTTTGAATTTTTTTCATTTCTAAAATTGATAATCAATCTTTCATTTATTATCAATTGGTCGAAATGAAGATAAGATCATTTGAATTTGGTTGAAAAATGAATAAAATTAATTTTGTACATTATATATATAATTTAAATAATTAATATTCATTTAATTATGGTTATTAAAAAAGTGATGAGAATAAAGTTATTTTATGTTTTAAAAATAAATTTTCTTCAAAAATGATCTGATTGCATTTTATGCATGGATAGTATAATTAATTTATTATGATTTTGTAAATTTTGTTTTAAAAAATGGTTCTTTTTTCAAATCAAAATTTCAAAATAGTATTATTATAAAGTTTTAGGTTCTTCTTGAAATATTGATTTTTGAATGAATAGTGAAAATGTCGATTTTTTCGAAACCATGATTGCTTTTCTTTAAATAAGGTAATTTAAAAGTAAAATTGTGTTTTGGATTTGGTTTTAAAGTAACATAATATCCATCTTAATAAAAATAATCTAAATAATTCCACAGTAGTCAACATTATATTTTATTTTGGTATAAGTCCATTTTTATGTTTAGAAATGCAATTTTCTAAAAATGGTTTGTTATTGAATATTTTAAACATATATTAAATAATATTTCCAAAATGTATAAAAATTAAATATTTAAAAATGTATTTAAAATTTAGAATCTATAGGTTTAAATTTTTTAAAAATCACAATTTCATTTTTAGTTATAAGTAATAATAATCATGGCTAATGTTTATGACCTCATTAATGGGTAAATTATGTTAATTGAGGTTAAAATTATGGGATGATGTCTCAAAAACAACCTATCAATTTACATTATTTAATTTTATGAGATTAATTCCAAAATAACCACACAAAATTCTAAAATATTTCATATTTGTGCCACTTGACTTTGAATATGACCATTATATTAATTAAAGTTAAGAAACATTATAAAATATCACTCTCTTTCTTTTAATATCTATAATATGTTTTAATAGGTATAAATAAAATATATTAATGGATATAATTTATTTTGATTATTAAGAAATTAATAATATGTTAGTAATGGTATAATTTCCATGAACGCTTATGCAATGCACACTAAATTCTTGTGCAAGTAGTAGAAAACTTAAATAAATAATTTTAAAAACATTGAAAGTTATATGTTTTGGATAAAATATGGAGTAAAATGAATTTATTGGATAATTATACTGTAGAATTTATGATTAAATAGTTTTAATTTCAACTAAATTTTAAAATTTATGACTTCAAAGTCAAGATATTCAAAAAGTTTGAAAATTGACCTTATATTGTATTTAATGTTTAAATTTTTTTTAAATCATTTTAAATTTATAAAAATCTGATCTTAAGTCAATTTTATATGGATTTATGTATAATATCATCAATGTTTCAATTATTTTAACATTTTAATTTTAAAAGTTCCTTTCATGACTCTAAAAGGGTGAAAAATATCTTACAACTATTAACTTTAAGAAGGGTTCACGATGGGTTAATCAAAATGAGATGGTTTAAAATGATAATTAAACATGATTAATTTGTATTGGTAGATTTTATTTAAATCTTTTGATAATTAAATTATAACATATGTCACTTTTTATCCATTTTATATGATTTTTAATCATATTATATATTAAAATTTCATGTTTTTATAATATTGTCACCCACCCCACTTATAAAATATATCCTCCTATCAACTCTTCCTCACACATCTTGATCAATTTTTATTAATTAAGATATACCCAAATCCTTTTCCAAAATTCCTCTATATGTACTAAATGTTATGGTATCACTAAAATAGCACCCTATAAATCTTAAGGCATTAGCCAAAGTAGGTTTTCCAAATAAGAGCTATAACTCTTAACTGAGTGTTTTCATGTTTATTTCTTATTCCACAAACATAAATTATATTCTAAAATTATTGATATAATTGAATATTTATATTAAATATATTATGATGTTATTATATTTATGTATCAACCCTTATTCATATCCTTTTTCATCTATTATAAAATCAAAGTGTCCCTCATGAGTACCTATGGATTACCCCATCTAAGAAAGGATGTCTTTAATTTTCCACCAATACCTCACATAAATAGTAATAAACATGGAATTAATGAATATATTATATTTTAATAATATTGTTATTATTATTTAAAGATAAAATATTCCTTACCTTCTTACCCATTTCATCCATTTTAAATTGATAGTATAGCTCAAGCATACTTGTGGAATACCTCCTCCATGAAACGATGTGATTCATTTTTCATTGCCATATCACATGGTTGGTAATAAGGATTTAAATAATGAATAAATATAAAATTTAAAAATTATTTATGACTATAGAAAAGAAAAATATTATCTAATTTAAATCTTTCCACCCAGTAGAAAAATGAAAACGCACTGAATGTGTATATACGAACTATCGTCTCCATGAATTGATGTAATTAATTTTTCATGTCTAAGTTACATAAGTGTTTATGAAATTATTTTTAATTTATATAAATGAAAATTATATCATGATTAATATTATATATATTATATAATAATGAAACTTTGACCATGATAAACCTACCAATCTTTTTTGGGATTTTGAACTAAACATCCTCAAAAACATCTCACACGAACTAAATCCATTTAGTAAATACATAAGACAAGGCAATAAATGAAATAAAATGGATTACAATAAGGGAATAAACCTAAAATATTCTATTATGAAATTAAATAATTAATAAAATTTTATTATACTAGTGTTGAAAAATGTGTGTTGTGACTTAGACTCGAGGTAAGGGATTTCTTAACAAATATTTTAAAAGGAATTTTTTTGACATTTTACTTATGGGTCATGGATGACTCTTTTTTATCATTGAGTGAGAATATGTTTTAAATAATTTATACTGAATGAAAATTTTTACCATATATCATTTACTTTATTAATCATAAATATTCTTATACATGTTTCCATGGTTTTTTCACAGAAGATATATTTCCCATTGTTCTGAGATTTTTTAGTTTTAATTTTTTTGAAACAAAAATGATATTTCATCTCATTTATAGGATATAAATAATTTTTTCTAAGGGTATGAAATTAATTTTTTTTGATTTTTATAATTAAAATTATATGTTATCAAATTTTTTGATTTCAAGGTTTGATGAAAAGTGGAATTTTTTTAAATTTTTTAATTTTAAAACATGAAATTTTAGAATTATTAATGAATATGGGAATGTAGAGTAAAAACAAGCCCTTATGTGAATATTTCTATCATGTTAGTTGTGGGTTCTTTAAAGTCCTCTAAATCATTGGGAAAATTAATGAAATAAACTAATATAACTTACTTATAAGAGAATATTGATAGAGTAAATTACTCCTTTCAAGTTTTGGGGTTAAAATATATATGTTTCTCTTAAGAGAATGTTGAAATTATCCTATTATGTGATTTAATTATGAAATTATGATTCCACATTTTTCTTAAATGTTTTATCTATGATTTAAAATTGGATTTCATGGAAATATTTTTATTTTGAAAGGTAAATAAGGAGTTTATGATTTTGGGGAAAGTTTATGGTATTCTAAAGGTGAAAGGGTTTGTTTAAGGTAATGTTTTCATGAATTATGATTTTTTTCCTTTAGGGTTTATAAAAATAAACATTAAATCTTTGTTTTTTTAAGTTTATTCCATGAGTATTTATTTGATTATCTCAATATTTACTATTTATTATGTAAAAATGAAAACTTCTTTATTGGTTTTTCATGAATTTCAAATGTATTAATGGGTATGATTTCTTTTTATAGCCTTACTAAGATTGTTTATGCTCATTACATGTTTCTAAAGGTTTTTCAAATGGAATAAGGAGTGGTAAAAACTAATACAAAATCTATATCTGAATAAAGTAAATTATCGTTGGACAAATCAAGTCTATCATAACTGAAATGGAATAGTGAACTTAAGAATATTATTATCATTGATATTGATTTAAAGTTCCCACTTTGTTATGTAAGAGTATTTACCCATTCTATAACTCTAAACTAAAAAGATAATTCAAATATAAGAAAGTTCAACCCTTCTTATAAATAATGTAATTATAATTTCTTTATGTCAATGGTTTTTATAATGTACATTTCTCTTAATGTTTCATTATCAACTAATAATGTTTGGAAGTTTGATTCATATATTGTACAAATTTTTTATAATCAAGATAAAAAAATTTGTAAAATAAAAAATATTTTTTAATTATATAAATATTTATTAAATAAGTAAAATGATTCCTAAAAAATTGGGGGTTAAATTCTCCCCCTTAAATAAATTGTGTCCCCATAATTTTTATTACTACTCACTAAAAAAATAGAAAAAGGTATAAATCAGGATATAATTTTAAACTCACTATCATGGGTAGGACTATAAAAATAATATCTTCACCTATAATAGAAACATATTGATATTATTAACCTTTTTTTTCTAAATATTCACCCTTAGATATTTATAAGTATTTTTGGTTTTTAGGGACAAACATTTCACAAATTCATTTTCACGATCCTATTTCAAACAAAATACTAAAACAAAAAATGGTTATAATGATATCCAATAAAGTTATATTAAATGATTATATGAATATTGAAACTATATCCTAGGATTTCTTCTAATATTCCACCTTCCTTTCAACCAATAATTCCTTCGGTTAAAAAATGATATAATTGGATCATCCTATAACTCTTTCTGTTTAGCGTAGATCATCCATGGTCATTTTTCTATTAGGTTCTCTAAAATTACTTGTTATATATTATATATTAAAAATACATTTCAATCATTTATAATGATTTATAAATTGAATTTGAATTTCCCAAATAATATCCCCTGAGAGTTTCAAACCAAAAATGCAGTTAGACCCACTTATTGTGCACTGAATGAATATGGAGTTAATAACCAACAAAACTATTATAATTAATTATTACCCATATGTGAATCTATTCCACTGCATGCATCCACCTGTTTATATATAGATAGGGTTTTCAATTCTAGGAATCCACAAACTCTATACTTTAAAAAATGTAAAATATTTTTTCCTATATTTAAACTTATCCTCAAGGTTTCCACTAGTGCATTTTGCTCCCAATTTCTAATAATAATTAAATAAAGATTTTGGTTATTATAAAATATAAATAGAATTAATGTAAACCTATGTTTTGAGAATCTAACTTAACCCTTATCCCCAAATAACTTAAAGTCACAAAGAAATAAATATATTCCTTAATTATGTATACGGTAAAAATATAATAATATTTTATTAAAATAACTTAAAATTCCTTAACATAAAATCACCTACCAACCCCAAGGACAACCTAAATATCGATTGTGTATTCTTCCAAACCTAAAAAATTATTTAAACCATTTTTTATACCAGCAACGATTCCACAGACCCACACTTCCAGATCTAGTGCTCATATAAAAATACTTTACATGTGAGTATTGATACTAACTTAAGCGACCCGAACATAACCATACATATTTACAATGTTAATATCAAATATTGGGTCACATACACCCCACGTAATTTTTAGGTTTATAGGTTTAAAGAGTTAGAAAAAAAAATTAATGATAAAACCCCATATATTTCTTATCCAATGGTCATTTTTTCATTTAAAGAAAGAGTTTATTATTTTACAATAAGTCCTTAAATTATATGATAAAATTCTCTACACATGATACTCATTTAGACATATCATAATTAATACTCTTCTTCATTACATGGTGAAAATAGACACATAATATGGGTGAGATAAACAAACTCAATAATAGGTAGTGTATAATCAAAGTTATCATGGAATAAAAAATCATGAATAATATGGTTGGAATAAATAATAATAAAATAATTCCATATTATTTATAACATGATCATGTAATATATTAATGGACAAAAAATAACTATAAATAATCACATGGATAACAATAATTTATTTAATTGTGATGGATTGTATAATGCTAACATATTAATCTTGAAACAAAGGCCTCATTAAAAGACATTTTATATACTATTACATAATTATACTGATACTTTATTAATAAATTGGAAGACGTACAAAAAATACTCAAGATAGTTCTCACCTCCGGTCCTGACTTGCTTGGAGAATGCATTTAACATCCCAAATAACCAAATGAATTTTATTAAATATTAAGTCTAAAAACGTTTTCTTGTATATTTTATTTATTATTTTTAATTTATGTTGATTTAAAATCAATCAATTAAGATACTATATTCATGTTTATCGTCCCAAAGATGCTTGATTCATGTTTACAAGGTTGCATCAATTTATTTATAATTATGGGTGTTGTTATAAAATGTAGATATAACTCCAGTAGTGTAATAGTACGGATTTAATATATTTATAGAAATTAAAAATGTTTCAAATTTCCTATATTCATTAAAAATAATCATAATTCATAGATTATAAAGCTTAGAAATTAATGTTTTATTCATTTAGGTGGTTTTTCTAACCAGGTTGTGCATAATTTATTTCATTTAATATTTGTGTTATTTAACCATTCTAGAATATGCAATGGAATAAAATATAATTATATTTGTCATATGTAACTATAAATTGATCATTATAACCATCCATGATAGTGGTGATGGAAAAAATTATGGTATCCATGAAGGTAGTGAACTGACTATATTATGGGTGATGCTTTCATTGTAGAAAAATGTGAGAAAGGTAGATAATAATTATTCCATTAATATAATAAAAATAAATTATATTTATTATACATATTCTATTATATTATGATGGATTTTAAATAATTGGATAAATAATAAAAAGAATAGTTAAAGTAATATAGATGAAAAGGAAAGATTTGTAGTTCTTACCTCTTGCCCTGGGATGACCCCTTTTCTAATTAGATTATAACTTATAAGGGTGTTATTTTGATCGAACAAAAACCTATAAAACATGTATAAGATTTTTGGGAAGGTATTTTGGAAAATTTTGGATGGGATAAGAATATTAAGGTGTGAGGAGAAGTTAGATGGTGAAGTGTGGTATTTATAATTGGGAGAGTGATTTTTTCTAATATATTATTCATTTGTATATTATTTTGGATAAAGGCTACCAATAGCGATGATTATTATGACTGAAAATAATAATTATTGAATTTGAGGTCAAGTTAATAGTTTTTTATATCATACAACATAAAATTAATTATATATTTTACGTATAATGTAAAATGTATTATTTTTTTGTATTGATCTAATCACCAAAAATTCAAAATTTTTAGAAAAATATATAAATATAACACAAAAATAATTTTGATGTGCTCATTCAAAAAATTGAATCGGTTTTATAAAATAATTTTCTAAATTTTAGAAACTTAGTTTTTAATTATAATCCTTATTTATTGAAATCTAATAATTTTTTTGAGAGGATCAAATTTATGTCTCTTAAAAATATTACATAAGGTGTCATAAAATTATATTATCATTTATATTAATTTATCTATAATTTTATAATAAAAATTTTTAAAATAAAAATTATATATATAGATTTTAAATTTATCATGAAAATTTCGTTTAATGAAAATAAAACTATTGTATTTTACAAGGAATAAATTTATGGTTTATTTTTTAAAAATATTTATTTTAATATATATATCGGTTTTATTTAATTTTTTTTGATATAAATTTATTATATTTTTATTTAGTAAGATACCTAAATATTATTTTACTATTACAATGGTTAGATTAATAGTTAGATTAATATTCTGAATAGTTATGTTACTATTCCAATATTCATATTTTCGGTGGTCCTATTTCTAATAGTCACATTAATTTTATACTACCTATAAATTCCTTTTAATACCTTCATTAATCAATACGTTCAATTCCTTTCAAGGTTCAATATTATTCATATTTAAAATTTTGATTACATCACTAATAATTAATATTTATTTATAGTATATTTTAATTGTTATTGTTTTAGAAGACCAAAATGATCCATATTTCCCTATTCTACTTATTTTTTTATTTATAGTCTCGATGTCCCATTGTGCTAATTTAAATTTTATTATGTATATTTATTTTATAAATGTGATACTATATAATAAAAATTTTCTTCTTTTTATTATTATGTGGTGCATGCATTTTATACATAACTATATTAAAAAATATGAAAGATGTTTATTTAAAAAAGATATTATATATATATAAAGGTTTGGATAATTACATGAACTATCCAATAGTCATATATGATATGATTAGTGTAATGAACTGTATTTTTGTGGTTATGTAATTTAGGTCTAAGGGTAACCTAAACATGTGAAATTATGCAGTTTTGAGGTGTTTGGGTAGTGGTTGTAGTCTCAAGATCGAGTGTCAGAAAAGGGTTCATTGGTTTTAGATTTGGTGGATGAGTATAACTAAAAAATGAGATCTATTGGGAGGCCATTGAATTTTAATTGGTCTTAACGTTGGAAAAATACCACTGTCTAATCCACCAGATTTTCATTAAGGGTCTAACAGAGTTCTGGTGGTTACTTCAAATGTTTTTTAAAGTTAATTGATTAATTGTTGTTATAAATGGGGAATTGGATCCCATCAAAATAGAAGTCCACAACCATGATCTACTATACCATTTCTTGTCCATAGAAATGGGATTTTTCATAATTAATCCCCATTCATTGTGTTGATCATCAGGTTAGACCACTATGGGTATGGAAAGTTTTCCTTGGGTGTTTATTTTTTGATTCTCCTATCATTTTCTTATATTTCACTAGTAGTTCCCTAATTTTAGGGTTATTCTATATTTTTTTATTTCATCCAATTAAATCAGAATAAACTGATGATTTTCAATGGGTGTATTCCTTCTGGTATGAGGTTTGTGATACCTAGATATTTATTATATAATATGTGTTTTTAAACTTCATATATAATATGAGTGTTCGTAAATTCATGTGATAGAACAAAATTATAACAAATAATGATCTCTATGGTACTTTAGGGTTATCTTAATGTGGTTTATAGGGGGAACATTTGGATATGGGATAGGTTTCACTAACAGCATATGGTACGGTGGTTGTTGGACCAATATATTATTCAAGAATCCACAATTTTGGTATGTGAACTAGGTTAGGATACTTATGTTTGAAATGGGATTTGATTATGGGTGGAGTGGGATATGTCATTACAATATTAGGGAGATATCATTCTTTATATATGTGGGGATGTGATTCCCGAGTGAAATAGGGATGATCTATCATTTATCAAGAGGAGAAACTAAGGACCATTGGATGTGTTGTAGTTATTGGCCTTTTGTGATTTCTACACACCATGGAGTATATCCTGTCAGGGTCATGTGCACATAGGAGGTCCTATGAGGTGGTATTGATCATTGGCTGTCGGTATTATCCTATGTAGATTTAGAATTTTATGGTTGATGGTGTTAATAATTATTTTAAGGAATGACACATCATAGGTGGACATGAGATATTGGGTGTGGTTTATATTACTGGTAGAGAGAAAGATTGTCACTATTTAAGTGGAATATATAATGTGATATGCTTATTAAAGTATAGAAATTCACTATTCCTTGGGTTTCATCAAGTTATGGAGCCAGTTGGTAGTAAAATTTTTGGTTTTACAGGGAAGTTTTTGTGTAATGTAGGTATAATAACCCTAGCCTTTTAAACATAATATTACAATATTTTTAGTATAATAAAACATCATATTACAAGACAAGGATCATAGAGTCTAGTGTCTTGGAATAGTAAGTATATAAAACTTAAAACATGGGACTAAAAAAAACACTTCTTTATTTAATCTTCATAAAGATATCCTAACTTCCTTTGAGACCTTAATTCTGCATAGGGTATCATGGGGATCACATGAATAAAGGGATGAGCTAAATTCCAAGTAAGGGAGGAGACATAATAATAAGGCTTTAGCACATAGGTTAGAGATCATTACATAATGATATAAAATGGAATATATAATCCAAACATATAAACATGGGATCATATAAAAATAGAATAAAAGAAATTTGGAAACAACTTAAAACATGACTTTATCACGATTCAAGGCTTGTTGCACATAGAGGATCACAAGTCAAGGTTAACCACCAAGACTGTTGCACATGGTAGCACAATCCAAGGCTAACAACAAGGACTATTGCACATAATGTCTCATGAGACTCAACATTACCCAATTAATTTGAGCACTATCTGTCCATGCACATATTAACATGATTATGAATATTCTATCCACTTGAATAATCATACATAATCAATCATACATAAACATAGGGGTACCCATAGAAAAAAATGGGTATCGTAATCAAGCCATAAAGCATAATTTAGTGGGCGTATCAAACAAGGGTCCATGAAAAAATGAATTAGATCCATCATGGATATTTATAAGATTTAATAGATATATATCATAATAATTGATTCTAAATTTAAGTTATAACATGTAAAAGAGTTTTTCAAGAAACGTTAAAATTAAAACATTTTAGTGTGGTCTAATAAAAATATCAAAGATCGTTTAAAATAGAAAAGGGGAGAATATTTTATATAAAATCATAATTTAACCAAGAAGTTTTTCAAGATAAAAATATTTATTTTATAAATACAATGGTTTATTAAAAATATATCATATAGTGTACTTAAAATTGGGTAATAATTTGGGAATTTATAGTGAAATGGGATTGCATATCAAGAAGTATTGAGAAGGGAATCATTTAAAATATGTATATTCCTGAAAGATAATGAGGTATGTATCCTGAAACATGAGTTTGGAGCATATAAAAAGTATTTGGAATTTTTATATAAAATTAAAAGACAAATTCATTGGGATAAAAAGAAAAATAGAGCAAGTTGAAGGAATGTAGGTGGTTCGGGTAGAATCCTTTATAGAGTATTGGCATGGTACTGGGTGAACATAGGAGGTATTAATGGGAGAAAAAGGGATTATTTTATTTTATAAATCATGAGGGAAGCATGGGGGAGGTTCTAATTCATACCCCATTTTAGTAACAATGCAAAAATTAACATAACATAGAGGAGATTCTTGAATAAATGTGAGAAAGAGAGGATCCCTTACCTTAAGTCTGATGGTGTTCTTCACTTGATATAAATGACCAAAATAATCAAATTAGTTTCATTAATTATTAAATAAAAAACCCCCACTACATGTTATTTATTTATTATAACCTTATTAAGTTCATCCATTTCCTTTTTGAAGAGTTAAAATGTTCACTTTCATTGTTTGGGAGCATTTGCTTCCATGGTTATAATGATCGGTTCACTTATATTCATGTTCGAAAAAACATGTATGATGAGAATGGTTTTCCATAATTGAAGTTATATGAAAATAGTGGAGATAAAAAATATTTATTGGTTATAAAATTCATTTGGTTTTTTGTAGTGAAGGTGAATCATTATATAAAATATTAATGATAAACACTTGGATTAGTTTGGATATTTTTCTCATAATTAACTTGTTTTGTATTATTATTTTACATCATGTGTGAAAAAGTATTATAGAATATAAAATCAGATAAAATATCTATTTAATAGTCTATTTCAACCTTAAAATGGTTTCACGACAAGAATTTAAGATGTTAATAGAAATTGACAACTTGTAGTCCTTTAATGTGATAAATTAACACATATCAGACGATGTTTTCATTTCTTTCATATAAAATAAGGGGATAGGAGAGGGGATAATTAATTATCCCATTAGTATAAAAACATTCTACTACATGTATGGTACTATATTTTTCATACCATTTCTATGAGGAAAGTTAGTAAAGAAAAGGGAACATAGGAACATGAAAAAAATGAAATAAAAGAAAAGAGGAATTTGCCTCTTGATTTAATCTTCCTCTAGAGCCTCAAAAGGGGAGAGAATATTGTATTTTGAGGATAAAAAAGGTCTTATGGAAGTAGGGGTGGATCTTGGGGAGATATTTAGGTATAATTTATGGAAGTAACAAGGCTTGAGAAGAGTGAAGAGAAGAGGGAAGTGTGGGTGGTTTTTAAAGTGAAGGGGATGAGGGGTTTTTTAAACTTTTAATCATTAATTTGTTATTTATCCATATGAAAAGAAATAGTGATCAATATATAAACAAAAATAGTAATAGTTTCATGTGAGTTTGAACCAAATGTTATTACATCAGCCATGACTCAATAAATAGTTTATTTAACATATAAAGTTTATATATGGTAAATTACCGTATTTTATTTTTCATAAAAAATTCAATTATTTCAAAAAAATATCAAAAATTCACCCTAACCATTTTCCTATGATTTGAATCCAAAAAATGAACTCAATTTTCCAAAAATAATTTTCTATATATGATTAATCTAATTTTTAATTAAAATCATAATTTACTTGAAAAATATGATTTTAAAAACTATAACTGATTTTATAATGCTTTAAAAAATTACATATGGTCTTATAAAATTATATTAAAACTAGAAAATAAATTAATTTATGAACATGTTTTAGGAAAATAAAATTTCTTTTAAATTATTTAGTTAATTTTAGTTATTTATTTATTACTTATAAAAAAACTAATACTTTTACTATGGTGTTATAATCACTTATAAAATTTCTAAATTTTATTTAAATATTCATGGGTGAGGTTACTATTCTTTTGGAAGATTTAAAATTCATAAGGGTCATATTACTATTCATATGGGTAACATTACTATTCATAAGGTTCAGTTACTATTCACCAAAAAAATATGTTTGTCCTATCAGATTCCAAACATCTTACTGATCGAAACCATGTAAGTCAGATTTTCAAATCCTAGAAGTGAAAATATTATAATTAAAGGACTCATAGTATTCAATAGTTCATTGTGTTGGGATTTTATGTGATTTTATGGCATAATTATAAGAAGATAATTTACATTGATAAAACATTTGGTCATTACATTATTCCCCCTTATGAAATTTCAGCCTCAAAATTTGGTTTTAAATTTTATTCCAAAACAAGGTGTAGGTACTTTTCCTTCATTTCCTCTTCCATTTCCCATGTTTCATCTTCGTACTTGTGGTTCTTCCATAATACATTGATCGGGTGATTAGTCTTATTACGTAAAACTTTATCTCCATGATCCATGATTTTCATTGACTACTCCATGTCAAAAATGTCATTCTCCAGTTATACCACCACTTAAGAGAGTACATGTGAAGGATCTAGTATGTACATTCTTAAAAGGGATACATGGAAGACATCATGTACATTAGACAAGGTTGGTGGAAGTGCCAGTCGATAGGCCGCATCCCCAACATGATCAAGAATCTCGAAGGGATCAATGTACCCAGTACATAAATTTCCTTTCTTCCCAAAACTCGTGATCTTATTCCATGAAGATATGTATAGAAACACCATGTCTTTAACTTTGAACTCAAGGTCTCATCAAAGATTTTTTGCATAACTCTTTTTTCAACTTTGGGCTGCCTTGATGTGTTGCGGAATGGTTTTCACATTTTCTGCCATTTCTCCGACAATTTCATGTACTAGCTGCTTACGCTCATTGACGTCATCCCAACAAGCTGGTGTTTTGCACATTTCCCCATAAAGGGCTTCAGATGGTGCCATTTGGATGCTCAAGTGGCAACTGTTATAGTAGGAGAATTCAACTAGTGGAAGATGTCATTCCCATCCTACATTAAAGTCCATAGAACATGATCCCAACATATCTTCCAATGTTTAAATATTTCACTTAGATTGGGTATCAGTTTGAGGATGATAGGTTGTACTCTTGTTTAGTTTAGTTCTTAGAGAATGTTGTAGACCTTTCTATAACATTGAGGTGAATCCCGAATCTCAACTAGATATAATAGATAGTGGTACTCCATGCATCCTTACCACCTCTTTGATATATATCCTTGAAATTTGAACCAATGAGAATTACTCTTGAATCGATATAAAGTGATTTTTATTTTTAAGATGATCCGCAATGACCCATATAGCATTGTTTCCTATGGATGTCCTTGGAAGTACATTGAAAAAGTCCCGGATGATGTTCTCCCACTTTCATGTTAGTGTGGGTAGTGGTTTCATCATCCTATTATACTTTTGTATTTCATCCATCACTTGTTTTCATACTAGGAACTTTTATGTATAATCAATAGTATCTTTATCCATATTTTCCCACCAAAAGTTCTCTCAGAGATCTCGATACATCTTTGTTCCCCTTGGGTGAATAAAGATAGTTTAGGTATGTGCATCATTAAAAATCTCCTTCTTTATCTCTAGATTTGATGGTACACATAATCATAACCCAAATCTTATAACTTCTTCCTCATCAATCATAAACTAATATGATTTTCCATCTCTAATGGCTTCCACCCTTTTCTGAATTTCCATATATTTTCTTTGAGCATAAATTATTTTATCTATGAGCGATGGTTGAGCAATAATTTGATAATGGATTGATGATGTTCCTCCCGTAATGATTCACATGCCCATCCCCTTGTTTGCCTTACCGGGATGGTAGTGGATTGAGTGGTCATAATCCTTGATGAGATCAATCCATATTTTCTAGTGCATATTAATCTATTTTTCTGTGTATATATATTTGAGACTCTTATGATCAGTATATATCTCACACTTCTCCCTATAGAGATAATGCAACTAATTTTTTAACACAAAGATCACAGCATCCAACACCAGATCTTGTGTAGGATACTTTTTCTCATGGATTTTCATCTGCCTTGAGGCGTAAACTATCACGTTATCATTTTCCATCAGCATGCATCCTAATATCTTATTTCAAGCATCATTTTATACAATAAATAGTTCTCCACTTATTGGGAGTGTGAGTATTGGTGCAGTGGTAAGCCTCTTTTTCAACTCCTTAAAGCAGTCTTCACATTCTTTAGTATAGAAAACTTCACTCCTTTAATGTATTCTTATTCATTAGATTTGAAAATTATGACAATTTCTTCATAAATTATCGATAATACCCATCTATACCTATAAATATATAGATCTCCATTATATATGTTTCCATGAGACACTTTTTAATTGCCTTTTGTCATGGAAGGGTCCATAGATATCTCTTTTCTCGTAATAACATGCTTCAAGATTGATACTCCATCCATCCATAACTCACATTCACCGTACTTTGCATACATATTCTCCATTTTGAAAGTCTTTGTCATAGTATTCAAATTCTCCTTGTGTTCCTCCTTCATCATGGAGTATATCAGAATATCGTCAATAAAGACTACCAAAAAATATTCGAGGTAATCTCTAAAGACACTATTTAATAAATCCATGAAATTTTTTGATCATTAGTTAGTCCTAGGGGAAAAAAACTGAACTCATAGTGTCCATACCTCATTCGAAAGGTATTCTTGGGAATATCTTCCTTCCGCACCTTTAATTGGAGATATCCCGACCGAAGGTCCACCTTAGAAAAATAACTAGCCCCACAAAGCTAATTGAGAAATTCATCTATCTGTGGTAGGGGATAATTTTTCTTTATCATGATTTTATTTATCTCATTATAATCAACGAATAGGTTCATTTAACCATCAATATTCTTGATGAAGAGAACTGGTGCACCCATGGTAAAGCACTCAGGCATATAATACCCTTCTCTAGATTATCTTGTAACTGCATCTTCAGCTCTTCTAGTTATATGGTTGTAATTCTATAAGGTGCCTTTAATATATATAGATATTTGGGAATAAGTTAAATTCAGAACTCAACCTATTTATTAGGACAAATACTAGTAAACTCTTTAGGTAATACATCAGTGTAATACCTCATAATGGGCATATCTTCGAGCATGATTTTCTCATTCGTCTCAATCATTTGAGCTATAAATTATTTCTCATAAGGAATTAATATCCACACATGAAAAAATTATTCTAAAAATATTAATCTTCCTCTTTAAACTTTTAAATAATTAGAGGATGCTTCAGGATGTGAAGAGTGGTCTCTATTTCCAGATAGTTGATGTTGGATTTATATAAAGATAACTAATCCATGCCCAAGATAACATTTAACTCCACTAAAAGAAGTATGACATGATTTTTTTGGAGGTTCAATCCACAAAAAATTACTGGAGAGGAGTTATAAACCTTGTACGCAATAATTACCCCATTCATTGTTCCCACAGATAACATATCCTCCAAATTTTGATGTGGTTTTTTAATAGTTATACTAATCTTGAAAGATATGAATGAATGCGTAAAAGCAAAATCAAATAGTAAATTTACTATTGTTTATTAAATAACTAGTGTACCTATCATCACTTTTGTTCCACCTTAGTAGTAGTGATAGAATAATCCCTTCCTTGTTGCCTTGGAGGTTGTTGTTGATTTCCACTAACAACCCTTGGCATAGAAAAATTGTTTGCATAATGTCAATGTTCCTTGAAATTGTAACACGACACCACTGGATACGCAGTCATTTGAACCATCCATTATTCTTCCACATTAACAGGATTCATCATATCCCATCTGCAGTTTTTAGCCAAATGACCCATCTTTCCACATTTGAAGAAATTCTCGGTTCCCTTTAGACAGTTCCCAGGATTCTTCTTCTCAATCTTTTTACATGTGGGATGGCCGGGCTTCTTTACATCATGGAATTTATTTGTGAAACCACCCACATTAGATTCCATTTTCCTCTTTTTTCATTGGGCCCACAATACCACTGAGACTATCCGATCTCAATTTCAACCTTAAGGGAACAATGGAAAATATCCTCATAGATATCGAAGCCTCGAATTGCTAATTCTTTTCATGGAATCAGCACTAGTCTTCTAAAAATTGATCCACCTTACTTTTGGTGTTCATGAAAAATCTGGAGGTGTACCTTGAAAGCCTTGTAACTTTTTCTTTATACACCCCGATTGACTCAACTTCCTTCTTCTTAAGTCTGAGGAACTATATTAACATCTTGAGACTGAGGGTTAGGGGAAAATATTTATTGAAAAACATTCTCTTGAATTCATCCCAATCTAGAGAATCGATTTCCTCATAGAGATTCATATTCTTGATCAGTATCCCCCAATAACTAGCTTCCCTATCAAAATAATAGACCTCCAGCACAAATTTTTATTCTTCTAAACATTGGAGGACATAGACTATCTTTTCAATGGAGGTAATCTACTATTTTGAGAGAAGGGGTCAAAAGATCTACTAAACATGGGAGGTGTTTTCCACATGAATGATTATTTATCAACTTACTCTTTCCTTGGAGGAGGATATTGTTCCACATGACTCAAGTAATTATTTATAACATGAGCCAGCTGAACAAGTACTGTCATGATGTTTTAAGAACCCGTTCTCATCATATTTGTAATATTATTAGGAAAATATTCACATTCCCTATCACATTTATTATTGTCACATGTTCTTCTATTTACTACCATTAACTATGAAAAAGAACGTATAATTAGAGAGCATGAATAATTCCTTATTGAGCATAAAAATGAAAATTTGACCATAAAGGGATAAACTTGTAAAAGAGAAGTATATCCTAACTTGTGATTACCAAAGAATAAATATAGGTTATCCTTGATCTATTTCATAACTTATATTCTTATGGGGGTTTTTTTATTCCCTTAATAATTTTTTGTACTAAACTCATGGATTTACCAAATAATGTCCCTCTAGAGTGTCAAACCAAGAGAACAGCAAGGCCCATTATTGGGAACATGTTCCCGTTCAAGTCTAGCTCAAGGTGGTGTTTTCAGGTTTTACCCCAAGATACTTATGTTCCAAATCTACCCCTACCGATTTTTATCCAAATATTGATGTATTTTCTTGATAAACCACTTACTATATACTTTCCCAAATTTAGGGGTGTTTTCTTATACTTAGTATCATCTTTAAGGTTCTTACTAAAGTGCTATATTCCTAATCTCCAAAAACAATGAGACCATCCTCTGATACTAACTATTGAGACCCAAGCCTTTTACTCATAACATTACACTGTTTTAAGAATAATAAAACATCATATTACAATCCAAGGATTGTAGATTCTAGCATCTAGGAATACTAGGTACATAAAACATGAAAAATGGGATAAGAAATACCACTTTATTTAATCTTCATAAAGAGATCCTAGCTTCCTTTGACCCTTTACATCTGCATAGGGTATCCTATGGATCACATGAATTAGGGGATGATCTAAATTCCTAGTAAGGGAATAAACATAAGAATAAAGCTTTAGAACATTAATTAGATATCATAACTTAATGACATAAAATGGCATATAGAATCGTAACAAATAAACATGGGATCAAATTAACATTGAATCATAGAAATGTGGAAATAACATAAATCATGAATTTAGCATGATTCAAGTCTTATTTCACATTGAAGATCACAAGTCATGGTTATCCACCAAGATCGTTGCATATGGTAGTACATGCCAAGGATAATCACCTGGACCATTGCAGCACTATTTGGGGTGGCTTATTACATATGATTTATTATGATTTATTATGTATGATTTATTAAGATTTAATATGTATGATTTTTTATGCATAACATCTCAAGAGACTCAACATCACCCAATTAATTGTAGAACTATCTGGGTTCACCAATATTAACAATTTCGTGAATATTCTTTCCATATAAAAAATTATACGTAATAAATCATACATAAATATTGGGGTACCCATGGAAATAAATGGGAATCCTAATCAATCGATAAAACATAATTTAATGGGTGTATCATACAAGTGTCCATGAAAAAAATGAATTAGATCAATAATGGGAATTAATATGGTATAATTGGCACATATCATAATAAGTGATGCTAAATTTATGTGATAACATGTAGAAGACGTTTTTAATAAACATTCAAATTAAAACATTTTAGTGCCTTCTAATGAAAACATCAAAGATAATTTAAAAAAGGGAATAAAATTTTATTTAAAACCAGAAGTGAACTAAGAATTATTTCATGATAAAAATATTGGTTTTATAAATATAATGGTTTCTTAAAAATATAATGTAAATTGTACTTGAAATTGGGTAAAAATTCTGGAATATCTCATAAAACGTGTTTGCTTATCGGGAAGTATTAAGGAGGGAATCAATTAAAAACATATATATCACATAAAGAGAATGAGGGATGGATCTTGATACATGATTTTAGAGAATATAATAATTATTTATAAGTGGTACATAAAAATAAAATACAAATTCATTTGGATAAAAATAATGATAGAGCAACCTGAAGGAATGTAGTAGGTTCGGGTAGAATACCTTATGGAATATTGGCATGGTACCAGGGGTAATTAGTAGGGATTAATGAGAGATAAAGGGGTTTATATTTTTTATAAATCATTAGTAAAGAATGAGGGAGGTTTTAATTCCTATATAATCATTAGGAACCACCCATAAAAGTACATAACATAGGGGATATTCTTGAATAAATGTGATAAAGAGAGGATCCCAGACCTTAAGTCCAATGGTGTTCTTTGCTCGATCTTAATGACCTGAATAATAAACTCACATTCATTAATTAATCTTTTGAGAACCTCCAACACATTTTATTTATTTATTATATGAATATTAAGTTCATCCATATCATTTTTGATGAGTTAATAGGTTCAATTTCATTGTTTTGGAGCATTTTCTTCCTTGGTTTTAATGATAGATTCACTTATATTCATGTTGGGATAAACTTGTATGATGCGAATGGTTTCACAGAACTAAATTTATATGAAATTAGTGAACAAAAATAATATTACATGTGAATAAAATTCATTTAATTATTTGGAGTGAAGGTGAATCATTATATAAAACATTAATGATAAATTCTTGGATTAATTTGGCGATTTTTCTCATAATTAACTTTTTTTGTATTATTATTTTACATCATGTGTGAAAAAGGATTCTAGAACATAACATAAGATAAAATAAATATTTTATTTTCTATTTCAACCATAAAAATGGTTTCATGACCATAATTGAAGATGGTAATAGAAATTGATAACTCATCGCCTTTGAATGTGATAAATTAACACATCTCAGATGATGTTTTCATTTCTTTCTTATAAAAGAAGGGGAAGGGAGATATGATAATGAATTATTCCATTGACATAAAAAACTTCTATTACATTTATCGTACATGATTTTTCATACCATTTTGATGAATATAGGTTAGAAAAGAAAAGATAACAAAGGAATAAGAAAATAAAATGAAAGAAAAGAAAAGCAGAATTTTCCCCTTGATTTAATCTTCCTTGAGAGCTTCTTAAGGGGAGAAGCTTTAGTATTTTTAGGAGATAAAGGGGTGCTAGAAATTGGGGAGGATCTTGAGTATAGATTTGGGAGTAATTTTGGGAAGTCACAATGCTTTAGAGTAGTGAAGAGAATGGGTAAGTGTGGGTGTTTTTTTATAACGGAGGGGTGGAGGGTTTTCTTAATATTTTAATCATTAGTTAATTATTTCTCCATATGATAAGAAATAGTAATTATTCCATGACAAAAACAATAATATTTTAATGTGAGTTTGAACCCAAGGTTATTACATCATCCATGACTCAATAAATAGGGTATTTAACATATAATGTATATATACAGTAAATTACTGTATTTTACTATTCATCAAAAATTCAAGGATTTCAATAAAATCCCAAAAATTCACCCTAAAAATTTCTAATAATTCAGAATAAAAAAATGAACTCCATTTTTCAAAAATAATTTTCTAAATATTATTAACTAAATTTTTAATTAAAATATTATTTTACTTGAAAAATATGGATTTTAAAACTATAACTGATTTTATAATGCTTTCAAAAATTACAAAGGGTCTTTTAAAATTATCTTAAAACTAAAAGGCATAAAATTGTTAATTTATGAACACCTTTTAGGAAAATAAATTTTATTTTAAATTAATTAATTTTAATTATTTATTTATGACTTACAAAAAAAAGCAATACATTTACTATGGTCATGTTATCACTTATAAGATGTCTAAATTTTATTTATACCTTCATGGGTGAGTTTATTATTATTTTGGATGGTTTATTATTCATAAGGGTCATATTAATAATCATAAGAGTGACATTATTATTCATAAGGGTTAGTTACTATTTTCCAAAAATTATGTTTGTCTTCTGGGACTCCAAACATCTTACGGATCCCAACCGTGTATGTCAAATTTTTGAAATCATAGAAGTTAAAATATTATGCTTAAATGTCTCATAGTACATAGTAGTTCATTGTGTTGTGATTTCATGTGATTATATAAAATAATTATAAGAAGGGAATTTCCATTGATAAAACATTGGGTCGTTATAGTAGGGATGTTCCATAGAGAATATTGATTAACTCATAATTGTTTTATGGGTTAGTTTTTGTGTATAATTGTAGTCATATACACAATTTTAGTGGGTATGGGATCTTCTGGTATGATAAATTATGGATATCATATCCCATTTTATAATTGGTTGAAACTTGTAAATAACCCATTGTAACCATGATGAGAGTGGGGAAAATAGCTTGTTCATGTTGGTTTGGTTTTAATACTCTTTAATTTTTATATACTCATATACATATGGATGATAACTAGGGATACCATTGGTGGTGTACTACTAATTTCATAATATATAGGAATCTCAGAATAGATGCAAACTTTATATATTGTAATACAGGAAAGGGAAAAGGTCTGATGTCTGGAGCGTGGTGGATAGGGTTGTAACTATTCAATTGGATGGATTTCAATGGTTGGATTTAGATAGTGTGGATTCTCAGAATAGAGATAAAGTTTTTTTAGAATTCATGTTTTTTATTTATTTATAATCATCCTACCAGTGATCTTTTTTTTATGACTATAAGGAAAGTGTAGGTATGAATTTTGTATAGTGTGTGCCATTTGGTCAATTGTGCCTATGCTTTTATGTCATGTTTGTTTGTTCATGTTTATTCACAATATATTGTTAATTTATTTATATTAATGGATATAGTATCACCATAATCACCTCTCAAACCCTCAATACTAGTCAGAATCATCTAGAAAATATGGATGCCCGCTTGATATTTGTGGGTCTCCAGCTTAGATGTTGTTCGGGCAACCCCAGTTAGGGATGCTACAAACTGGTATCAAATAAGGTTGAGATGAAATTATACATAGTGGGATTTGTTGTTATATAGGTTATGGTAAATTTTAGACCTATGAATTTTGTCTTAACACGTTAGAAATTAGTGAAATTCTAATGAGAATCATGTGTATTCCAGACCAACACAAGTATGGGATGATGTTTATGTTTCTAAGGAGACTGAGACTATTATTTTGGTTTCATAGTTACTGTTGAGTAATTTGACTCGGTTGTATTGTGATTCTTTTATCATCTATCTTAGGCTCTTAGCCTCGAGAGGCAAGAGGTGGTATTCATACATCATGTTAGGTACATAGGTCTTAAATGATGTGTGTGTTCCAACTTGTGGTTTCAATTTTGGAAACTAGTACTAGAATGGGAAGGGGTTTATCTATTTAATGTTTCAATAGTAATATATATAGGGTTTTCCATATAGACTCTGGGTGTTATTCTATATATCCAAATCAGGGATGTGATACTTCATGTTGTCAAGTACGTGGATCCTATGTGTGTTTGGTGTTTCTAGTACCTATCCATAACATGGGTAGGTTGGGCCTTTAAGAAAAATAGTATAATATATTGCAATGATTAGGGAAATATATGATTCAATGTGATTCCTTTCCTATTATATATTTCTTTATTTGTGATATATTGATTGTTAAATCACTAAGGAACGATCAAGTGAAGGCCCCTCGGGGCAAAGGTGAGCTTGAACAATAGGTAGAGATGTTTTAATAGGAAGTTCAGACACATATCTAGAGTAATTAAGGATGTGGTTTGATGATTTTCTCAGGGTGAGTATGGTATGAGTTAAAACAAACATTGTCTATGGAGCTTAGGGTGATAACATATCCATGGTGTCTCTAGTTTGGGAGTAATTGATGTAGTTTCCTCATAAATTCCATGGAGAGTGTAAACCCTAAGAATCTAAGTACTGGATCGAGTTGGTCCATATTATCTTGGAATAAATTGAGATTTCACTAGGTTTTATGGAATGGATGCATACATATATACTCATGGGACTAGTAAAACTAATTTGAGTAAAAAAAAATCAACATTTTTTGTCTGATATTGTTGAAATTATCGTAATTCTAAATCAATTCTCGAGTAAAATCATGGGTTTTTAGCACATTGTGAATTTTATAATTAATTAATAATTAGATCATCAACTGTTTCATGTGTGTTTTCCATGTTCACATTAGAAGAAAAATCCAATGATTCCTGATTGATCGTAGAATCTATCCACCCTTTTTGAACTATAATGAAAGATCAATGCCACCACGAACCACCACTGGTTTCCATTCTAGATTTGGACATCTAATCTAATTGATGATGAAAACCTTAGTTTTTCCACACTATATATCAATGCCCCCACTGATGTCGCATCAACTGACCATGAGAAAAAGGTCACTAGAGGAACAACCTATTGATGTTGTGAGAACTGAAGAACTCAATGCCAACGATCACCATTGTGCTTCTACCAAGACCGAGCCCAGCCCTTCTCTATTAAGGAACTTTAATGCTCAAGATACGATAATGTTTCATCGATGAAATGGATGAGATGTGGGATTTAACTCTCAATATAAAATTGATAAATAAAAAAGATATATATATATATATACATTTTATGATATAATTAAAAATATATACTGCCAATGTGAATTTGAACTTTTTTTTAATGAATATTAGTTGACAATGGAACTTTGATCCATGATGATTAACTCTAAAATTAGTAAAGAAATAATATTATTGCTTTTAATTGTTTATTTTTCCCATGTGCATGAATTTTGATATAGTGCTCACATTCTAAGCCCAATATTGAATCCAGTTTCAACAAAAACACCCAAATCCATCTAGTTTTTTTCGCCTTCATGTCGACTTTCAGTGATGTGCCTACTTTTCAACTGCATAAAGTTCATGTTAAACACTCCTCCACTGCATGTATTTGCATCGTGTGCATGTTGTTTGGGGGATACCACTATCTCATTATCATAGGATCTGTCACATGATGCTATTTTAGTTTCCTTTCATTTATTTCTTACAATTACTCTGGTGATGGCACATTAAGCTCTTAATGGTTGTGTCAAGGTGTTTCTCTACACTACCACAAATCAGCACCTTCACGTCATGCAAAAAAAGACCTTAACAGTGCTGAAAGGGCATTATTGTCCTTAGAATTGTTAAAGGGGCCCCCCTTTATCAGTTCTAGTTCCACAATCATAGAGGAAACCATTTATCAGTTCTTTTATTAGCACTGATAAACAAGATATTTTGCAGTTCTAATCTAGCACTAATAAAATCTTACCTATAGTTATGTGTTATTTTAATAGAAAAATATGAAATCATATACTCCTATAACTTGTCTGAAAATAAACATGTACAAAAATATATAATTTAATTGAAATAAATTTTACATCACAAACTCAAAAAATACATAACTATATACATTTAAAACAATGTTTTACATAATTAAATTTAAAATTATTATCCACAAACATTTCAAAAAATTAATATTTCATCATCTTTGGCACCCACAACCCCTCTCAAAATAGCTAAACCATGCTATTAGTTATTGAACAAACCACGACAACTTGAGAAAAATAATCCACATGTATAAGAAAATAAATCTTATGTTAGTAATACTATAAAAAAATAAATTCAACATAAATATGAAAGAATACATTAATAAAATATCAATTTAAAATAAAAAAGACACCTAGTGTTATATTTGTCATAATGTACATTATATTGAGGTATGGATGATTCCTACACATTAAAAATGACTTATGGATCATTGTACTAAAGTATAAAAATAATTTTAATTTGTTTTCTTTGTTTTCAGTATGTCACTTGTTCATTTTACAAAAAATTATTTTCAATTTTAAATAAAAGACACCCTTGAAGTTATACTAGTCACACCATTAATCGGATTGAGGTGCAGATGATTCCTACATGTAAAAAATTACATACATATCATTTTCCTAAAGTATCAAAACAATATGAATTCATATTATCAGTTTTCAATATATCAATTGTCTCTTTTACTAAAATTTCATTCCAAACTAGAAAAACACACTTGGAGACATACCAGACATATAATGTATCGGTTTGATGTGAGACTACTTGGTATACATTAAATATGACTTATGAATATTTTTTCTAACTTATCAGGACAATCCGATTATTTATTATTTGTTTTTAGTGAGTGAAAAACGTTTTGAACTAAAATGCCAATTTTAAAATGATAATAGATACTTTGAGTCATACTGGTCTCATCGTCGGTTGGAAAATAGTAATGTTGATTCTTACTCATGAAAAATGACTTATAGATCATTTTCATAAAGTATCAAAAATATACTAATGTGTTATATTGGATTTCAATATGTCACTTCTTCTTTTCACTAAAATTAATGTCAAATTTAAATAAAAATACACACTTTGAGTCATATTAGTCACACCATACATTGGATTTGATGTGAATTTGATGCCTATAAGTCAAAAATGACTTATGGGTCATTTTTCTAAAGTATTAATACAATCCAAATGTGTTTTATCAATTTTTAGTGTGTCAATTGTTCTTTATACAAAACTAAATGTCAATTTTAAATAAAAAGAAAAAATTGGAGTTATATCAGTCACACCGTGGGTTGGATTGTGGTATGATTGATTCATACACATAAAAAAATGACTTATATATACTTTTCCTAATGTATCAAAATAGTATAAATGCATTTTATTAGTTTTCAATATTTCACTTGTTATTTTTACTAAAATAAATGTTAATTTTTAATAAAAAAGTCAAACATGGAGTCAATTGGTCCCACCATGCATCTAATTGAGGTGTGGTTGATTCCTACATGTCAAAAATGACATATGGAACATTTTCCTAAAGTAAAAAAACTATCTGAATGTGTTTTCTCAGTTTCGAGTAGGTCACATCTATCTTTTAATAAAATGTCATTTTAAAATGGAAATAAGCACTCTGAGTATAAAAAAATGAGACATGTTTTGAACTAAAATATCAATTTTAAACAGACAATGGAATCTTTGAGTCATACTGATCACACCATGCATCAGGTTGAGGTTCAGTTGATTCCTACACATAAAAAATGAATTATGGATCATTTTAAGAAAGTATAAAAAATATGAATGTGTTTTATTGGTCTTAAGTATCTCACTTGTCCTTTTTACTAAAATTAATGTCAATTTTATATAAATCAACACACTTAGAATCATATCATTCACAATATGTGTCAAATTGAGGTGGTTTTGATTCCAACACATCACAAATGACTTATGGATCCTTATAATAAAGTATCAAAACAATATGAATGATTTTTTTTTGGTTTTCAGTATGTCACTTTTCCTTTTCATTAAAATAAATGTCAATTTTGAATAAAAAATACACACTATGAGTTATACAGGTCACAAAGTGAATTATATTGAGGTGTGGTTGATTCTTACAGGCCAAAAATTACTTATGGATCATTTTACTAATGTATAAAAATAACAAGAATGTGTTTTCTTGGTTTTTGGTATTTCACCCATTATTTTTACTAAAATTAATGTTAATTTGAAATTAAAAGATGCACTTGGAGTCATATTAGTCACACTATGTGTATGATTAAGGTGAAGTTGATTCTAACACATCATATAGACTTATAGATCTTTTTCCTAAAGTATTAAAATGACCAGAAAGTGTTCTCTCAGTTTTTAGTACATTACTTGTTTTTTTAATAAAATGAAATTTCAAAATGGAAACACACACTTTGAGTCATATTAGTCTCATCATGTGTCGATTTGACGTGAGGCTACCTATAACACATATAAAAATAAATTAAGAATTTTTTTCCTAAATTATAAATACAATCTATGTAACGCCCCAAACCCAGTTACCTAGAGTCGGTGCATTATTTCATAACATTGGCATGATCACAAGAAAGATCAAATCTCAAAAGACCGGTTAGTTTAGTAGCCTTGGAAACACTAGATATATTCATCAAGTTTTACATTACATCATAAAAATGAAAACAACAACAACATAGTCTCCATAGTCTACACTCTTATCCCCTCATACTATCCCTAAAGGCCATTCATAATTTACTTATTCACATCCTGGGAAAAATAAAACATAGAAAAGGGGTGAGCTCAAATGCTCAGTAAGGATAACAATATAGCGGAAACTTTCATAAATAAGAATAAAAATTTATGGCGATGTATAACTAAAAAAAAGCCTTTTAAGCTCGAACTTCAACATAGTATGGAAAAAATAAAATGACATAATTCAATTTACTTATTCACATGGATATTCTACTAATCGAATAATCACATGCAATATCAATAACCACTTTCATAATGATTAAATGCATAATGCCAGACTATCATAACCACATAGCCAAGGCCTCGTGCCAAGACTACAAATAACATTTTGTCAAGGCCTTGTTCCAAGACACTAGTTTGTCTCATGAGACCTACCGATGCATCGAGGAGCTATAGAGGGCTCCACCTGTCACATATTAAGTCCAATGCATTCCCATATGAAAAGGTTTAAACATAACAAAGGCATTCGTATTAAAACTAGCATACGAAATGTAAATACTTATTCTATAAACCATGAATGGTATAAAAATAACACATCCACAATCAAACATATCACAAAACTTTCAATACAATATAGAAGTTTTGTATCATAATAAATCAACTTCAAATAAGCGTAAAATCCATCAAAGGATGTTGACATAGATGAAATCAAAGCTCTTTTTAGAGAAATATCTCTTTCTATTGTGAAATCATTTAAGAGTCATATATTTATAAAATAAAGCATTTTTTTGAAAATATTCTTATAAACTTGTAAGGGAAGCTTCGAAGATTTTATAACGGCAGAAAATAGCCACACCCACCGTATAAGTTATAAAAACATTCTTACCTTAATTCTGTCGAAAAGGTTAAAAAGGGCCTTGTTTGGAAAACGACAGAAAGATTCCTTTATAAACCACTTATAAAAATTCAAACATGGATAAAAATGACTTTAAACCATAGTAAAAATGTTTTTAAATGAATTTTTAAGAAACATGGATGTGGATGATAAAGAAGTCCCAGTAGATTAGTACGTATAAACAACCTTGGATAATGAAGAGATTGCGAAATAAACCTTTAACTTGTACTTTTATTTGGTTGAGGGTAGGTTAACCTCCTGTATAATGGTGAAATAATTGTTATTAAATTATACAAGAATCATATATATTAATATGATATCATATATAATCTTTTAACATTGCTTTGTTAATAATATCTTAGTATTATCGTCGTTTCGGGTGTTAACTTACTCGTTTTCTTTGATATATTTTGTTACGTAAGCCGTGTTAGTTTGGGATAGGATGTATCTTATTCATATCCAGAATTATATGAAGTCCTTAAACATTATTTTTAAATCATCAAATTATAATTATACTTGAATGGATACGATGGAGAATGAATCTCATCGCGTTCGTGGAGACGGTAGTCCGTACGTACGTACGAGAGACAATATCATTCTTTTGATGTTAAAATAATATATAATTGGCTGGTATAATCATATATACAGAATAATTATCATGTTATATTTATTATTTACATGAATTAAATATCATTATTATACCCATACCAATAATAATTTATTGAATAACAATTACACCACGACGTGGAGATGGTAAGCCGTATGTACGCACGTATGGTGACATGCTATTAAAAGGGTGTATAGAATACTGAATATGATTGTAAAATATTTATAATAAAATCACAGTATATATATGTTACTGGAGTTATTATTTTATAATGGTAATAACAAATAAAGAAGAAGTGGAAGAAGAAAGGAACTTAAAAAAGGGTAGTGAAATCATTACCTCTTCTTCGGGTTCTTCCTTTTGATTTGACCAAAAGGGCTCCATAGGTTGGCTTTATGACTAAAGATAAGACTCTAGGATGAATTTAGGGATGTTTAAAGAGTATTTGAACAGAGTTTGGCTGAACCAAAAGGCTTTGAAGGTGTTAAGTAATGAGAAGGGGGAGTGCCCATTTATAAGAGGGGTGAGGGGCACCTTTGGAAAAGCTAGAAATATTATTTTATAATAAATTCATATTTGGTTTCTAATGTCTCCAAAGTAGATTATTTAAAATTTAATTTGGGTATATGTCTAAAACCACTCAACCAGTAGGATTTAGATAGGTTTGGGTTACTATATTAACCTTATCTTTAAGTATTAACTCATAGTTAATTAGTTTCACTTTTACAATGTCTCTTTGTATTTTTATATTATATGGTTAATAAAATTACTATATACATCCAAGAGACCCCCAAGTGGTCCATTAATGATACACCTATCATGATATTAATCTATTTGTAGAACCTTAGATTTTTAGGAATTTAATATCAATTAATAATATAATATTTGTTTTAAAAACTCTTTTATGTCAATTTTGACACTATTTGGAAAATTGATTTTTTTGAAAATCATAACAGAATTATTACTTCGAAAAAAGTCAATTAATTCAATACTAATATGCCATATTATCCTATAAAATTATTTTAATTCATTAAAAGTCTCAAATTATATTTATTTGTGTATTTATAATATCAATTATTTTGATTTTTCACTATTATGGTAATTACTGAATCATCATTGTGTCATAACTAAATTAACTTATTTAATGTCTAAAAATTATAAATAAAATATAATTATGTAAGAAATATTCTTATATTTCTAATGAAAATTTATAGTCGAAAATCCAACATATATAACCCTTTGTAAAATTTGTTCTACTAAAAGATATATGTTTTTGTCATTTTGGTATTTATTTTAACTTAATTAAAATAATGTGTTCCTATCACCTAAAAGTGGCTCCATGGGGTCCCGAAATTGACCCAAAGATGACCATGGTCATACATGTATCCACCAATAAGGTTAGAATACTTTTTAGGGTAATTTAGTATTATTATAATATTATTTTTTCTAGCCCTTATTTACCAGATTTACCCTTTAACCATGGTGAATAAAATATTTACCGAAGTAATAATCCAAAATGTCTAGAAATAAAAGTTACCTATTTACAAAATTTGGATATCCTGATTCCAAATATGGAGTCCATTTTTCGAAATTCAAAACATATAAGTTGCAGAAATTAATATAAAATTAATTCCTGTTGTCGAAACAAAAAGTGTGTTTTTAAGATATAATAACTATCAAAAGATTGGTACTTGTTTATGTCCGGTTTAATTGTGAAATTATGTCCAATGACCAAAATTGTATTAAATGGTAAAAATATATTATAAATATACTTTAAAACCACTCAAATTCATAATTTATCATCATTAATTAAGTTTATTCAAAAAGTTGTTTTTAATTAAAATTTAGTAATTTTCACTATTCATCAAAATATTAAAGTTATCCGAAAAGTACCAAAATTTCACCTTAGGCTAAATTCGATACTCCGAATCCAAAAATGAAGTCCATTTTGTGAGATAAAATTTCTAAAATTTTAAAATGTAAGTATTATATTCATAAAGGCTAGTTTGATCGGTTGTGGTGCGTGTTAGAACTCGATGTTGCGTACAACACACACTATTGCATTATTCAAATAGAATCATACCGTAGAAGCTTGGGGTGTTACATTCTCCCATTTTTCAAATAATTTCTCCTCAAAATTTCTAGAATACTACTGCATCACAAGACTCGGGTGGTTCTTCATCATAAGTTCCTCGAGTTCCCACGTTGTCTCTTCTATCTTATGGTTTCTCCACAAGACTTTTACCAGACGAGTCTTCCGGTTTCTTAGTACTTGTTCTCTCGTATCAAGAATCTTGACAGGATCTCTGCAATAAGATAGATCGGGTTCCAGTTCTAATTCCTCATAGGTGATTACATGTGTTGGGTCAGGCATGTATTTCCTCATTAGAGATACGTGGAACACATTGTGAACTTTGGAGAGACTTGGCGGCATTGCCAATCGGTAAGCTACAGCCCCAATTTGTTCTAGAATTTCGAAAGGTCCGATGTACCTGGGACTCAATTTACCTTTCTTACCAAAACCTATGACTCCCTTCCATGCAGATACCTTCAGGAAAAAATAATCACCGACTTGAAATTCCAAATCCTTCCTTCGATTATCAGCATAGCTCTTCTACCTACTTTGAGCTGCTTTGATCTGGTTTTGGATTAACTTAACCTTTTCCATCATTTCCTCCACCAGTTCTGGGCCTACAAGTTTTCTTTCACTAACATTCAACAGGTTGGTGTGCAACATCTCTTTTTGTATAACGCTTCATAGGGTGCCAATTTAATACTCGAATGGAAGCTATTGTTATAGAAAAATTCTACCAGAGGTAAATATTGATCCCACATACCCTAAAAGTCAAGTGAGCAGGATCTCAAAATTTCTTCTATGGTTTGAATAGTTCATTCTGACTGTCCATCTGTTTGAGGGTGGTAGGCAGTGCTCAAATGAAGTTCAGTATCCAAGGATTTCTGAAGACTTTTCCAGAATCTTGAAGTAAAACAGGGATCACAATCAGAAACAATTGATAGGGGTACTCCATGAAGTCTCACAAATTCATTAATATATAGTCTTGCTAGTCGTTCAAGTGGTAAATCTTCCCTTATAGCAAGAAAATCTGCTGACTTGGTAAGACGATCAACAATTACTCATATTGCATTGTTCCTTCTAGGAGTCTTTGGTATCCCCATTAAAAGTCCACCGTAGTATTGTCCCATTTCCACTCCGGTATGGGAAGAAGTTGCAATACTCTACAAGTTTGTTTCCTTCCAGCTTTCACTTGTTGAAAAACCATACATCTTGACACAAAATTAGCAATCTCCCTCTGCATGTTGTCCAACCAAAAATGTTCTTTCAAATCTCTATACATTTTGGTGCACCCAAGGTGTATAGAGAAATTGGAACTATGAGCATCATCCAGCAATACCCTTTTTAGATAAGGTATATCGGGAACACAAAGTATCTTCCCAAATTTCAAAATTCCATCTTCATACACAATGTCTCTCAATCTCCCATCATTCACAGCTTTAATCTTCTTTTGAAATTCTTCATCATCAGTCTGAGAACTCTTAATCCTTTCTAGTAAAGATGGTTTGGAAACCATTTGAAAAAGCATTGATGTTTCACCTTCCCTGGTTATTCCCATGTCCATTTTCACTAGATCCATGAAAATTGGATCCCTTTCAATTCTCATATTGTTCAAAACTCCATGATATTTTCTGCTCAAAGCATATGCCACCTTGTTTGCCTTCCCTGGGTGGTAGTGTATTGTGCAGTCATAATCCTTGAGTAATTCAAGCCATCTCCTTTGCCTCATGTTGAGTTCTTTTTGTGAGAAAATATACTTCAAACTCTTGTGATCAGTATAAATCTCACATTTTTCACCATAGAGGTAATGCCTCCATATATTCAAAGAAAAGATCACAGCTTCTAACTCAAGATCAGGAGTAGGATATTTTTGTTCATGATTTTTCAACTGTTGTGATGCATAGGCAATAACCCTATCATTCTGCATAAGGACACAACCAATTCCTTTCTTCGATGCATCACTATAAATAACGAACCCATCATTCCCCGATGGTAGAGTAAATATAGGAGCATTGACTAATCTTCTCTTCTGTTCATTAAAACATTCTTCACACTCTTTTGTCCAAACAAATTTAACCCCTTTACGTGTGATCTTTGTTAATGGGTTTGCCAATAGGGAAAAATTCTGAATGAAACGTCGATAATAACCTGCCAAACCAATAAAACTGTGTACCTCAGTTATACTTGTAGGTGCTGGCCATTCTTGGATTGCCTTGGTCTTAGAAGGATCAATAGAGATTCCATCTTTCGAGACAATATGGCCAAGAAAAGAAATCTCTTGATGCCAGAATTCACACTTGATAAACTTCCCATATAATTCATGTGTTCTTAGAGTCTTCAGGATAATGCGCAATTGATTTTCATGATCCTCCTATCTTTTGGAGTATACCAAGATATCATCAATAATTACCACCACAAATTCATCAAGATATTCCTTGAAAACTCTATTCATCAGATAAATGAATACAGAGGGTGCATTAGTCAATCCAAAAGGCATTACTATAAACTCGTAATGCCCGTACCTAGTTCGACATGCTGTCTTCGGAATATCTTCCTTCTTCACACATAACTGATGGTATCCAGATCAAAGGTAAATCTTTGAAAAGTATTGAGATCCATGCAGTTGGTCAAATAAATAATCAATGCGAGGTAGGGGATACTTTTTCTTTATTGTTATAGAATTGATCTCCCTGTAGTCGATACATAACCTTATAGATCCATCTTTCTTTTTAACAAAAAGAATAGGGGCTCCCCATGGAGAAACACTAGGGTGAATAAATCTCTTATTACTCAGTTCCTCTAGTTGTTTCTTTAGTTCAAATAATTCTATAGTGGCCATTCTATAAGGGGTCTTCGATATAGGCCTTGATCCAGGAATTAAATCAATGGAAAACTCAACTTCTCACTCTGGAGGATGTCCAGGTAAATCTTCCGGAAACACATCTACATATTCTTTCACAACAGGTACATCCTCTATTTGAACATTCCTTTCCTCACCCACTTTAATTTCATCCTCTTCCTCCCCAATAATTGAATTTAGTTGACCTACTGGGGGAGGATCTAGATAAGAATTAGGTGGTGACGATTCTGCTCTAAAGATAAGGGGTTCCTTATCATCATCATCAAAAATCATAACCTACTTCTTCTTACAATAAATCTTTGCATCATAGTCCAAAATCCAATCCATACCGAGGATTATATCAAACTCAATCATAGGTATGATGATGAGATCCGCAGATAAAGAACATTTATGTGCTCTAATGGGGACAGACTCACAAAACTTTGTTGCAATGATACTTCCCTTAAGAGTTTTAACTAAAAACTCCCTTGTCAAATCAAATTGGAAATATCTAATTTTCTTAGCAAACTGGGAAGATATGAAACAATGTGATGATCCAAAATAAAATAATGCATTTACAAAACTTGAGGAAACCATTAAATTACCTTCCAACACGTCTTTCGGAGCTTCAACCTCAGTAGTAGTGATAGCATAAGCTTGGACTTGATCCCTTGGCCTTTTCTGAGGTAATTTCCCCTAACGCTTAGGAAATTCATTTTCATAATGTCCCATCTCCCTGCAATTATAGCACTGAACATTGGTAGATTCCTTCTTCCCTTTGCAATCACGAGCTTGGTGGCCTTTTTCACCACACGTGTAACAGACACCCATTCCCTTCAAGAAAGTACCAGGGTGTTTCTTCCAACATTTACCATAGGATAGATATTCAACCTTTCCCTTCATCCCCCTATTTCTATTACCAGATTATTCAACTGATCTCTTCTTCTCTTGCTTTTCTTTAAAGTCATAAGACTTAGATATTTCTTTCTCTATCTTGATAGCACTTGAGACAATGTCTTTGTACGATGAGAAGGATTGTGAGACTAATTCTTGAAGGAGAAATAGTTTTAAACCATCAAAGAAATGATCAATCTTACTTCTTGGGTTATGTATATAATCTCCAGCATACCTTGCTAACCTTGTAAAGTTAGCCTCATACTTTGTGGCATTCTCATCCTCCTTTTGTCTCAGACTAAAAAATTGTCTTTCCATATCTGCTCGATGGTCACAAGGAAAGTATTTTTCTATAAATAGATTTTTGAACTCCCTCCATTCCATATTTGATAATTCATCATCTTTCTTCATGTTTTGAATCAATGACCACCATTGATTAGCATCTCCAATGAGGCGGTAAACTGCCATGATAACTTTTTCCCTTTCACTACTCCCCAAAGCCTGAAATATTTTCTCTAGGGAATTTATCCATTGCTCAGATAATAAGGGATTTGTACTCACATTGAACGTTGGTGGTTGTTTCCTCATGAAGCGATCTAACATTGATCCTCCACATTGCGGATCAGGGTGCTCCATACGGGTAAGGTTATTATTCATAACCTGAGTGAGTTATCCCAGTATGGTGATTAGCTGATCGGCACCAGTTGCATCACTAGCTCCACTACAATTATCTTGAGCAGGAGGGAAATCCCTACATGGAGTGCAAGCATTGATATAGTTTCCATTTCTTCCACTAGGTTCCATTTCTAAACAATGGAATAAACTAGATCAGTTTATGAATCAAAATACATAATTTCAAACTTATAAAACACATAACATAAAGTGAACTATTTATGGATATAATCCATAATCATAAAATTCTTTTCTTTGAGGAAGTATATACTCATAAACCCTTCATAATGATTTGTAAAGAAAATGAGATTTATCCTAAGCCTATCCCCCGAGAGTGTCGTAACCAAGAGTGTAGCAAGGCCCATTGTCGTGCACCAGTTCCCGTTCGTGTCTAGCTCAAAGCGGTGTTTTCGGGTTTTACCCCTAGGTACATCTATGCTAGAGCTGCCTCTACCTGCTCGTATCCAGACATGGATGTATTGCTCGAAAAACTCACAAAATCACTACAATAACAAAATTCTAGGAAGTTCTTCTATACTAATCCTCAAAGTCCATCTTAAATCTATGTGCTCTAATCAGAGTTTATCTAAATCTAGCTTCCAAGGTTTGTACTAAACTTCCTCTGATACCAATTGTAATGCCCCGACCCCAGTTACCTAGAGTCGGTGCATTATTACATAACATTGGCATGATCAAAAGAAAGATCAAATCTCGAAAGACCGATTAGTTTAGTAGCCTTAGAAACACTAGATATATTCATAAAGTTTTACATTACATCATAAAAATGAAAACTTCAACAACATAGTCTCCATAGTCTACACTCTTATCCCCTCATACTATCCCTGCAGATCATTCATAATTTACTTCTTCACATCCTGGGAAAAATAAAACATAGAAAATGGGTGAGCTCAAATGCCCAGTAAGGATAACAATATAGAGGAAACTTTCATAAATAAGAATAAACATTTAAGGTAATGTATAAATAAAACAAAAGCCTTTTAAACTTGAACTTTAACATAGTATGGAAAAAATAAAATGAAATAATGCCATTTACTTATTCACATGGATATTATACTAATCGAATAATCACATGCAATATCAATAACCACATTCATAATGATGGAATGTATAATGCCAGACTATCATAACCACATAGCCAAGGCCTCATTCCAAGACTATAAATAAGATTTTGTCAAGGCCTTGTGCCAAGACACTATTTTGTCTCATGAGACCTACCGATGCATCGAGGAGCGATAGCGGGCTCCACCCATCACATATTAAGTCCAATGCATTCCCATATGAAAAGGTTTAAATATAACATAAGCATTTGTATTAAAACTAGCATATGAAATGTAAATACTTCATACATAAACCATGAATGGTATAAAAATAACACATCTGAAGTCAAACATATCACAAAACATTCAATACAATATAGAAGTTTTGTATCATAATAAATCAACTTCAAATAAGCATAACATCCATCAAAGGATGTTGACATAAATGAAATCAAAACTTGTTTTAGAGAAATATATCTTTCTATTCTGAAATCATTTAAGAGTCACATATTTATAAAATAAAACATTTTCTTTGAAAATATTCTTATAATCTTGTAAGGGAAGCTTCAACGATTTTATAACGGCAGAAAATAGCTGCACCCGCCGTATAAGTTAAAAAAACATTCTTACCTTAATTCTGCCGAAAAGGTTATAAAGGACCTTGTTTGGAAAATGATGGAAATATTCCTTTATAAAACACTTATAAAAGTCAACAAGAGTATAAATGACTTTAACCCATTGTAAAAATGTTCTGGAATGAATTTTTAAGAAACATGGTTGTGGATGATAAAGAAGTCCCAGTAGATTAATACGTATAAACAACCTCGGATAATGAAGAGATTGTGAAATAAACCCTTACCTTGTACATTTCTTTGGTTGAGGGTTGGTTAAACTTTTGTTTAATGGTGAAATAATTTTTATTAAATTATAAAAGAATCATATATATTAATATGATACCATATATGATCTTTTAACATTGCTTTATTGATAATATCTTAGTATTATCGTCTTTTCAGGTGTTAACTTACTCGTTTTCTTTGATATGTTTTTTTATGTAAGCCATGTTTGTGATGGATAAGATGTATCTTATCCATATCCATAATGATATCAAGTCCTTAAACATTATTTTTAAATCATCAAATGATAATTATACTTGAATGGATACGATGGAGAATGAATCTCATCGCGTTTGTGGAGACGGTAGTCCGTACGTACGCACGAGCGACAATATCATTATTTTGATGTTAAAATAATATATAATTGGATGGTATATCATATATAAATAATAATTATCATGTTATAGTTATTATTTACATGAATTACACATCATTATTATAACCATCCAAATAATAATTTATTTAATAACAATTATACCACGACGTGGAGACGGTAAGCCGTACGTACGCACGTATGGTGACATGTTATTCGAAGGATGGATAGAATACTGAATATGATTGTACCATATTTATAATAACATCACCGTATATATAAGATACTGGATTTATTATTTTAGAATGATAATAACAAAGAAAGAAGAAGTGGAAGAAGAAAGGAACTTGAAAAAGGGAAGTGAAATCATTACCTCTTCTTCGGGTTCTTCCTTTTGATTTGATCAAAAGGGATCCCTAGGATGGCTTTCTGACCAAAGGAAGGCCTCTAGGATGAAGTGAGTGAAGTTGAGAGAGTATTTGGGCAGAGTTTGTCAGAACCAAAAGGCTTTTAAGGTGTGAAATAATGATAAGGGAGAGTGCCCTTTTATAAGAGGGGTGAGGGGCACCTTTGGAAAAGCTAGAAATATTACTTAATAATAAATTCATATTCGGTTTATAATGGCTCCAAAGAGGATTATGTAAAAATTAAGTTGGGGATAGGTCGAAAACCATTCAACTAATAGGATTTATATAGGTTTGGGTTACTATATTAACCATATCTTTAAGTATTAACTCTTAGTTAATTAGTTTCACTTTTACAATGTCTCTTTGTATTTTTATATTATATGGTTAATAAACATACTATATACATCCAAGAGACCCCCAAGTGGTCCATTAATGATACACCTATCATGATATAAGTCTCTTTGCAGAACCTTAGATTTTTAGGAATTGAATATCAATTAATAATATAATATATGTTTTAAAAACTCTTTTATGTCAATTTTGACACTATTTGGAAAATTGATTTTTGTGAAAATCATAACAGAATTATTACTTCAAAAAAAGTCAATTAATTCAATACTAATATGACATATTATCCTATTAAATTAGTTTAATTCATTAAAAGTCTCAAATTATATTTATTTGGGTATTTATAATATCAATTATTTTAATTTTTAACTATTATGGTAATTACTGCATCATCATTGTGTCATAAATAAACTAAATTATTTAATGTCTAAAAATTATAAATAAAATATACTTATGTAGGAAATATTTTTATATTTCTAATTAATATTTATAGTCTAAAATCCAACATATATAAATCTTTGTAAGAAATGTTTTTTTAAAATATATATGTTTTTGTCATTTTTGTATTTATTTTAACTTAATTAAAATAATGTGTCCCTATCACCTACCAGTGGCTCCATGGGGTCCCAAAATCGACCCAAAGATGCCCATGGTCGTACTTGTATCCTCCAATAATGTTAGTACACGTTTTAGTGTGATTTATTATTATTATAATATTATTTGTTTAACCCTTATTTACCAGATTTACCCTTTAACCATGGTAAATAAAATATTTACCGAAGTAATTATTCAAAATGTCTAAAAATAAAAGTTTACTATTTACACAATTTGGACATCCAAATTCCAAATATGGAATCCAATTTTCCAAATTCAAAACACAGAATTGGTAGAAATTAATTTAAAATTAATTCCCGCTGTCAAAACAAAAAGTGTGTTTTTAAGATATAATAACTATCAAAAGATTACTACTTTTTTATGTCCGGTTTAATTGTGAAATTATTTTCAATGATGAAAATTGTATTAAATGGTAAAAATATATTCTAAATATACTTTAAAACCACTCAAATTCACAATTTATCATTTTTAAATATTTTGATTAAAAAAGTTGTTTTTAATTAAAATTTAGTAATTTTCACTATTCATCAAAATATTAAAGATATCCTAAATGTACCAAAATTTCACCTTAGGCTAAATTCGATACTCCGAATCCAAAAATGAATTCCATTTTTAGAGATAAAATTTCTAAAATTTTAAAAATTAGGTATTACTATTCATAACGGCTGGTTTGATCAGTTGTGGTGCGTGTTAGAACTCAACGTTGCGTACAACACACGCTATTGAATTATTCAAAAAGAAGCGTACCGTAGAAGCTTGGGGTGTTAAAATCTGAGTGGATCTTTTTCATTTTTAGTGATAGACACGTATTTTGAACTACAATGTCAAATTTGAATAAATAACAGATATATTGAGTCATACTGGTCACACTATGCTTCCAATTGAGGTGAGATTGATTCTTATAAGTCACAAATGACTAAATAATAATTTTCCTAACGTGTAAAGATAATTTGAATGCATTAGGTTTGTTTTTAGTATGTCACTTGTTCTTTTTTATAAAATTATTATCAATTTTAAATAAAAAGACACACTTGGGGTCATATCAGTCACACCGTGAGCCAGATTGAGGTGTGGGTGATTTTTACACATCAAAAATGACTTATTGATCAGTTCACTAATGTTTCAAAATAATATGAATTTTTTTTCCTAGTTTTCAATATGTCACTTGTTCTTTTTATTAAATTAATGTAAATTTAAAATAAAAAGACACACTTAGAGTCAAATCTGTCACACCATTCATCATATTGATGTTTGGGTGATTCATACTTGTCATAATGATTTGTATACAATTTTATTAAAGTATAAAAAACATTCCAAATATATTTTCATCGTTTTCAGTATTTTAATTGTTCTTTTTACTAAAATTAATGTAAATTTAAAATAAAAAGACACACTTGGAGTCATATTGGTCACACTGTGTGTCCGATTGAGGTGTGGTTAATTTCTACACATAAAAAATAACTTATGAATCATTTTTTTTGAAGTATCAAAATAATATAAAAGTGTTTTATTGGTTTTCAGTATATCACTTATTATTTTTAAATAAATTAATGTCAATATTAAATTAAAATACACACTTGAAGTCATACCAGCCACATCATATGTTAGATTTAGGTCTAGAAAATTCCTAAAAGTCACAAATGTCTTTTGAATTTATGTCATAAAGTATCAGAACAATGGTAATGTGTCTTCTTTTTTTTAGTATGAGATGTGTGTTTTGAACTAAAATGTAAATTATAAACTAAATATATACAATCTGAGTCATACTAAACACGTTTTGTATTATATTGTGGTGTAGATGATTGAGTATGTGATCTGTTTTTTTCTTTCAACTATCTACAAAGATAAATAAAAGAGAGTATATTTTCCAATATGGTAGAAGAGAAACTGCATGATCCTTGAAACACATCACATTTAGGTATAATGGGATTTACTCTTCCATCAGAAAGGAACATGTTAAATATTTTCTGGATTTTTGTAGATATTTTAAAGGAAAATATGACTTCCCAAAAGATATTTAAAAAAACTAGATATGTGTTAAATAAAAATGAAAAGGAAATTAACTCTAAAATATTAGATGAAATGATTGAAACTAATTAAATAAGTAGTGGGAGTTCACCTTTTCATGATATTTGTATATATTTTTTGAGCCATTTCGTAATCATCATTATCTTAGTTATAGCCACAAAGTCCAATATCGGATGATTTTGAGTAACTTTGATCAAACCAACCCAACCAGAGAAAAAAATTTCACCCTCATAAGAAACCAATTCTTATGTTATTAATCCTATAAAAAAATAAATTAAACACAAATATGAAATGTCACATTAATAAATTGTCAACTTTAAAATAAAACCATATAATTTGAGTTATACCAAGTACAGTGTATATTAGATAAAGTGCAAGATCTGATTACATGAGTGAATCGTCCTTGTTGATGAAGTCATTTTGGCCCGTTCCTTATTTTCATCACTCAGTTACTATTTTATAAATTAATAATTCTCAATAAAAGTGATTAATAAACTTTTTTCCAAACAATTTATTACCATTCATAATTTACCTAAAAATATATCTCCACACGATGACCAGTAAATGAATCATGTGTTGCTTATCTTATCATGTGAGCATACATATGCTGTTTCTGTAGGTTTATTTTCCCTTTAGTATCTTTGAGATGATATTTTGTTATAATTGTATGAAATCCTCTGTTAAACATTCCAGTAAGAATTAATACAATTTATTTATGGGATTCAACTACTATAAATACACTCTAAAAAGATGTTGAATTGTAAGTCAATGTTTTGTTATTTTATTTTTTAGTAAATAAATAAAGGACATCATAATTTTAACCTAATATCTTCCCAAATTAGTGTCTTAACCAAGGGCACAACATGGTGACACGAATCTACATAAACTATCACATGCTATAGAAGGATGAACCAAATGAAACTAATGTATATGGACTTATTGGAGTTAATAGGCTGGTCATGTTCATTCCTTCCAACCACAAATATTATGCCTTTACTTTTCACCTTAATAATTTTTTATAACAATATCACGCTATGACACTCCTATTATTTCTATGACCTTGATTCTTCATCATCTACAATTTTGTCAGGTTTAACATCATTAATATTTTGTTTCTATGGATAGGTAGAATTGACATGTAAAAAAGTTTATTATTCCTATATGTTGGGAGTAGAAGCAGGTTGAGAGACCTATTCTTCCTCTATATTGGTAGCATTGGAATATACATAATTTCATTGTTCCTCTACACTAGGGGCATCAGAAGGTTGAGAAACATGTTATTACTTATCATTTAGAGCATCATCACGTGCATAAGTGGTTCAAAATTTAATTTAGATTATAAATATGTAGTATTGAATAGATAATAACCTAAGGTAACACAATGCATATTACAAAAAAATATTAAACCCCATATATATATGGAGCACTATGAAATGATTATGATTTACCAAAGAAAGGGTCATCCTTATCTGAACTATCATCTGACACTTTAGTGGTTTCAGTTTAAAATAGAATAATTTACCACTTTTAGTTTGTAGCATCTGGAACATTAAATACTTTTACAACCTATGATTATTTTTAAAAATTACATATTTATATCCTTTCTGACTAAAATATAATTTCAATAATCCCAATTAGTCTATTTTAATAGCACTCCAGTTATCAACCAACTTGCATTTAAAAAATTAGTTCATGGAATTTTGTATAATCCAACTCCCATATTTATTTTATAATGTAAATGTATGATGTATTCTAATAAATTGGATTTCCTTCCTTAATACCAAAAACATGTATAACATCAGGCATAAGTGTAACTCCACTATTTTTCATGGTACTACCTTCCTCATGTTCATTTGTATAGAATGACTGGAAATTAATTACATAACCATTATAAGGTAATATATGCACACTTGGTATTCTGGATATCCATCAATGTTGTTTTGAAATTTAATATAGATTTTCATATGAACCCTTATAATTATGGTCTTGAAACCATCCTATATACCGTTTATTATGTGCATTTGATATCCATATTTCATCCCTTTATAGATTCAAATGCCTAATACTTTTTTTATGGGTTTTAATATATGTGGAAACCTTTAAAATGGTATGAAGAATGTAAAGGTGGGTCTTCTCACTGTCTATAATATTGATGGTGAAAACATCTATTTCATAAATTCCTTCACCCAAAATCCATCTATTGATATAATATTTTGGTAGACCAATTATTTCCACACTGGGTAATTATTTGGTATAGAATTCAATGTCATCATTAACCATATAACATTCTGCAATAAAACCCTATATTAGACTTTTACTTTTGAAATAAAGTTTCAAAGTATTCACATCCAGTTCAATGGGGTATATCCATATATACTGTAAATGACCACATAGCCAAATATCTCTATCAAATTGCACCATTATATCAAATAATGTTTTGGGTAAGAACATTAATAATTCACATAGTATGATAGAAATTTCATTTCCCATATTTGGTAATTTTTTCAGGTTTATAAATTTTCTACATATAGATTTGAAAAGGAAATAGATCTTGGTTAATATATGAAGGTCATTCTTGGAAGAAATATAATATAAAGCTATAGACATTATATCTTTGATCACAACATTATAGTCATGTGATTTCAGACCCTTTAACATTAAATCATTCATTGACACGATATTCTTGATATTCGATGAATAAACCCTCCAAAACCATTATATTAATCAAGAAGTTGTAAAACTGATATATCTCCTACATGGAAAGAGTGTAAGAAAATGGATAAGGAAAAGTATGTTTTCTACCCTTCACTGACACTAATTCTTCCTGTATTATCATTTTAAACATGTCAAACCTATCCGTAATTCCATCCTTTTTTTCAGGTTCATTTCATGATGTAGCAATGAAATTATCACATGCATTTTTTTCAACATGCATAACATCGAGAAAATTTATGATGTACAAAAAATTCTAGTATAGATATTCAAAAAAACTGATATCTTTTTCTAAAAAAATTTCATAAGGTTTTTCAAAAAAAGGTTCACCAAAAGTAGTGTCCATATCATTTACTTTCTCAAATAGTTGATCGCATTTTTGTGGATATGGAATTGTATGTTCTTCTGAACTCTTATTAAATATTGTCGTCCAAGATTAGTACTTATGTCATTAGAGTATAAATTTAAAATCATCAAGAAACACTGTCATCGGTGAATGTTTAAACCTAATTAATCATGTACCTAGTTCAAAAGTGGGACACCCTTGAGTTCCGTTAATGTTATATCCTAACAATTTTCCATAAGAAGGAAAATAATTTATCATCCCATAAAACATAGAACTAAATGTTAAATATTTATTTCTATAATCATCATATAATGTAAAAATTTAATCTTACAATATTTTCAAATCATCCATCAACGAAGCCAAATAAACATCAATATAATTACGATGTTGTTTTTATCACTATATAATAATATATAGCATAATTTATTTTCTTCTCATGAATAACCACAGGGAAAAGTTATAATTAACCAATATAACTGGAAATGCCATGTGAGTGCTGCTTAAAAAAAGGATTCACTCCATTTGTAGATAATTCAAGATAAAGGTTTCGCAACTCATTTCTAAATTTTGGATGCTCACGATAAATTATCTTCCACTGATAATATTATAATAAGTTAGGAATTTTCCGATCTTTATTTATAGGCTCCTAAACCATGGAATGATTGGAAAGTACCATATATATTTCATAGGACCCAATTCATCTTTCTTGTATCAAGAAGGACCACACATTGGTAATTATTTAAGTGATTTGTATCCAATGTGAAATAGTATTCAATCATTTTGACAAGTACTTATTCTTTCATATATCATAACAATAAAACATAGAATTCATTTATCATCATATGTTCATCTAGGGAGCTCATTGTCTTCTAGGAACATATTATTCAAGAGAGAAATTAGTACAATAAAACTGGAATCACTTCATCTATTTCTAGATTTTAAATTATAAAGCTTCAGTATGGCTGGCACTCATTTTTATTTAGTGAAACGATCATACAATGCCATATTTTCACAACTAATTAAATTCACCAAAAAATTTGTAAAATCACAAATTTAATCTTCAACTAAAATTATCATTTCCCCAATATGATCTTCATCATCATTCTCACCTGTAATCACATCCTTGATACAATATTCTTCATTTCCAAAATTATAATCATATCAGATGTTCCATAAAACCTAGTATTATCCTAGTCATTAACTATGTTTTCTTTTCCACATATTTATTCCAACATTTATAACATTAGCCTATTCAGTGATCGATTAAGTGTTCTTCAAACTCCTCTGGACTAATTAGTCTTGAATAATAATAGTTTAAACACATACAATGTATTTGATACGGTTCATATGCATGATCTTTTACAAACCTGACAAACAATTTTACCCCATATTCATTCTGTTTTATCATACAATTGGTATCCATCCATTATCTATTCATACCCATCTGATTTTATTTATTAATATAAATATTTAACAAAATAAATAAATGAAAAATAGGTACATTCAAATAAGGGGAACCCAATATTTTAACGTTCGAAATAATTTCCACATGCATTTATGGAAAAGTTTAATTGAATTTAAGAAAATAATTACTCCACTAGTGGTATGTGTTATCATAATAATTCATCCACAGTGTTCATAAGTACTTAGTATGGGATGATTACTTCACAAAATATTTCAATAAACATATATGTGTGTCCATAAGAGATGGATGTTGATTCTCATGAAACAAAATTCCATAATATTTTTTCGAGAGATAAATCTGATGAGGATGAAAGTTATTATTTCATTTTGTTTAATGAGGCTCATCCACTTAGAATCTAACCCAAAATTAGAGAGAAAATTTAATTATGGATGACTCCCCTAATTTAAATCATGATGGTGATGTTGGATGAAATGTATAATTAATATTTGAAATGTGGTTAAAAATTAATTCAACTTTAGAGGGAGTGAGTTCATGTTGTATATCCTATGGGTTGGATAGAGTTATTGAAATTCCCTTTCCATAGTGTAATTATCAATTTATATTATATAGTAGGAGCAGTCATGTGAATCTAGAAGGTCTCTAAAAGTTTATATAATCATATAAACATAGATATAACCCTTTTCCCTTACAGATGTTTGCATTTATTAACATATATACCAATAAACCTGTTGATAGAGCATACTGAATTATAAAAAAACCTAATGAATCTATTCAATTTAATTTCAAATATGAAAAATTCATTTTAAAATTAATGTCAAATTTAAAAGATCATTTATTTATATCATCATTGAAATCCAACATATCATCCTCATTAAAAAACATCATAGAAAAACAATTTATTTGCATTAAAACCAATCAATTACCCTTATAATTATATTTATATTATAAAAAAACTGATGAAAATACAACTATTGAATGTAATAATGGAAAAATAAACACAAAAAAGATATATTATTCCAAAACCATTTTCATAATAAAAAATAAGGCTATTGAATATAATAATGTTTTCATAAATAAAAATAAATAAATTTTCTATTGGTTTTAATTTGTTATAGATTTAGTTGTTGACAAATATAATGGGTTATTATTATTTCCTAGCATTACAACAAAAATATTTGGACAAATGTATGTCAATTGATTAATTTAATTCCTTAATTAGTTTAAAGAATATGAAGTAAGTGATGAGTGAAGAGAGTTCTAAGTGAAGGATAAGGTTTCTAGTATTTAGTTATTTTCACCTGAGTCGGATAATTTCAATAAGCAATTTGCATGAGTCTGATGAATCATGATGAATAAAAATTGTTTCATAGTGTTTTTTAATGGTTTTTTAGTTCAGGGAAGATGGATAGTTAATTAAACTTGTCTTTATGCCACAAATTAAGAAGGTTTTGTGGGCTATAAATAATTTTTGGTGAATGATGACATAGAGAATTTGGCTATGGGATGAAACTAGAAAGAGTGGAAGGAAGAAAACAAACTGAAATATGGAATTTATAATTCTATAATTTAAATACTTAAATAAATAAAAGATATTCAGAAATAAAATATAGTCTAGTTGGAAGTGGTTGGGAATCCAATTGAAGGATGAATTGAAATAGGATACGCGTTCATTTTCTTTTTTCTTGGAGCTGGCGTTAGTACACCTGTTTGTAGTGTAATTTCATGAATTTGATTAGATTTGAGGTAGTGAATTAAGTCAGTAGAGGCTTCTTTAAAATGAGGATATGATTGACTAACACCAACTCATTACTCACACTAACTGGGGGCTGACAGAAGGATTTTGAGATGAACCATAGAGTAGAGTGGTTGGATCTTGGAAGGAGGATTTATTACTAAAGAATAAATAAATCTTGAGATGGATGGGGGTACAGATCCAAAATTGATAGAGAAGAATTAATTCTCCCTTATCCCATTTTTTTATATTTTTGTACCATTTTATTCTGTCATCCTTTTCATATGTAAACATGTCTTGTAATCAAAATATGTATGGGGATGCAATTGTTATTATTTTTTCACATTTCCATGTTATTGATTTACTTATTCCATATTGTTTTCATTCTTCTTGGATTGTTTTTATTTTGAATTTTGTTTTTTTATGTCACTACTGAAGAAAATCAATCTCAAGATATTTTGGAACATTTTTAGCCAATACGATTAATTGATAGAATGTTTGTTGTGATAGTTTTAATGGACACTTATAAGTAGATTACAATTTATATGTGAATGAATTCCCGTGGAACTTATTATTGAACTCAGTCACTTATAAATCATTCATTAAACTAGATACATAAATTTTACTTCCCAATAAATCATCTTTTTGCATGTATATAACCCATAAATTTAGATTTTAACTCTCTTAACACCATTTACTCACCATATCATTTAAACTCTTTACACCCCATTCATTACATTAGTATTTACACTTACTATTTCTAGTATTATTGGTTCAATAAATCTCTTTGAACATTCATCCAACTTCCATTAGGTTTGGCCCTACTCTATCATTATAATAGTGTAGTGTAAGACTATAAATAAATAATCTGTTAGTCTAATGACCTATCAGAAAATTTAAATTTTAAAATTTTAAGATTGAAATTATCATTATTTCATAATAAAATTTTGAGTAGGCCTTTGAACATAAAATTGGCTTGTTACCTTGGAATATAAATTTTGTGGAAACATGAGATGAATATTGAAATTTGGAATAGTATTTGGTTCAAGAACAATTTATGAGCATGATTTTCAAACCTTGTATGGTCATGGAATGGGTAATGTAAATTTACAAACTCAAAACCATGATTAGTTGTCCTTGAGTGTTAACTATATGAGCCCATTTTTATTCAATGCATAAAAATTATACTAATATGTTTTTTGTTAAGTGTTATAAATTTTACCACCCCCCCCCCCCCCCCTCTCATCCTTAAACACCCATTTATTACCCTAAACCATATTTGACTGAGTTAACATTTTTTTTGTGAAATTTGAAGGCCTTCCAATAATTATTCAATGATTTTCTCCCATTATATATTGAGATAAATCTACATGAGATTAAATTTAATTACTTAAATATATCCTTCATTCATTTACCTCTCTTTTTTTTATAAAACTATATAAATGTATATATATGTTATAAAAGTATATATAATTTATAATGAATAAAATTATAATTTGTTATCAACTTATCAATCTAGAAAACAATAAAACTATAAATAATTAATAAAATTTTATATTTAAACTATATATTTAAATATTATATACTATAAAATTTATTAATGTATCTAAATTTATAAACAAATAAAACTATGAATATATAAATTTTTAAAAAAACATAATTAAATTATATTAATATAATGAAATATATTATAAAATTTATAAAACTATATGAAATTTAAATCATAAAAAACTATAAAATTATAAACATGAAACACTTTGAATATAACAAAAGGCATCTTTGTTCCATGAATTTTGTATTCAAAAATAAACATGAATCACCTTATAAACACTTTGAATGTCAAGTATTACTTGAAATTCAATGAAAAAATTAAGAACTAATTGAAATACCTTTTTGAAGACCAAAAAACCTTTTTAAATTAAACACTTCCTTCATAAGGGTTATTCATGAAATTTATCAAATACATGGTGTACAAGGAAATTTAAAAAAATTAAAACATATATTTTTTTAAATATAAAAACGTTTACCATTAATTAGAAATTGAGAGAAACCCATTATTTCATCCTATGGATTCCACTAACATAATTAATACTATTATTAGAAGTCTAAAACTTAAATTAAAAGACCAACGAATCAACATATCAAAAAGTAAAGAGATAAGCGTGGGGAAAACCTTGTTACAACTCGCTATTTTTAATAAGGGTGGTCCAACTCTACCCCAATCGAGTCCGGGAAACCCAAAAGTGAGATCACACATGGTAGTTCATTGAAAAAAATAAAAATTAATTATCCCTTTACCATATATTTTAGCCTATATTGCTCATAGAAAGGGGAATACAAGAGAAGGAGAGTACATAAAATGATGGGGATAAAAGACTCTTACTCAGACCAGATACAATGTGGATGACTTTTTTCGGGATATTCATTCAGTTCGTCATGAAGAAGTAAAGACGTGTGGTTCAGCAAGGTGCGACTAAGGAGATAGTGTAGTTGAAGGTGCTAACAAGATAAATCAGTCACATACCATAGATTTGGAGAGATTGATTAATCGAGAATATCGACCGGCAGTAGAAATAAGGTTCGGTGATATCAATATCTACACCAGTAGGGGTTGGGTTCTGTGAAAGCTTCAACTCATGAGCAGTGGAACCTCTCTGTTAGGGTTCATTTTATAAGGACGTGTATGGATTTTATCATCACATTCAAAAAATACCAAATAAAGAGCAGTTTTATCAGTGCTAAAATAAAAAACAATGATAAAACTCCTCTTTATCAATGTTTTTTATAACTAATAAAGCTACACCTTTATCTATGTTTAAAAATCACTAATGAAACATGTTTTTATTAGCGCTAAAATTGTAACACTGATAATGAGTTGTATTATCAATGATTTTTTTGCACTTATAAGGGGTTATGTTTATTAGTCCTAAAAAGGAGTCAATAATGATCTAATCTTAATAATTTATTTATATTATTATATATATTTATAATATTATATATCTAATAAATATATTTATTTAATTATATTTAAAATTATAACTAATTATATCTATAAATATTTTTATATATTTACAAATATATTTATATAATTAAATATACGTATAAAATTATAAATATAATAAATATATTTATTAAAATTTAATAATTAATTAAATATATATATGTGTTTATAATTAGAATTATAAATAAATATTTTTTAAAATTATTTTATATAATTATAAATATATTTATGTAACTATATAATTATATATATATATCATTAATATATTAATAAATAGATTTATAAATTTATGATAAATATGTTTTTATGATTTTATAATTATTTAAATATATACAAATTTATATATAATTATAATTATATATAATTATATTTAAAAATATATTTCTATAATTATAAATAGATATAAACATATTTCTATATAATTATAAATTTATTTATATAATTATATAATTATTTTTATATATTTGTTAATATATAAGTATATATAATTATAAATATAATAAATATATATTATTTAAGAATATTTATTATATTTTCATAATTATTTAAATATATTTATTCATTTTATATTTCTGATTATAAATATAAATATTAATAAATATTTTTTTTAAAAATAAACCTATTTATATAATTATATATATGTATACAATTATATATATTTATATAAATATATATAATTATATAATTATACATAAATATATTTATTAATATATATATATATATATATAATTATAAATATAAAAAAATATTTATTATGTACACAAAATTATTTTCATTTCATAATTATTTAAATATATATTTATTCGTTTATAATCTTATAAATAATTTTTTAAAATAGTATATATATATACATATTTAAATTATTAAAAATATATATATTAATATATAAAATTTATATCAATTATAAACATGTGTTTTTTAATTAATGTATATAAATAAACATTATTTTTTAATATAAATAAACTTATTTTATATATATTAATAACATTTTTTATTTATAAATTTGATCGCCCCTAAGAATTACACTAATAAAAGTTACCCTTTTATCAGTGCTTTCTATTTAACACTGATAAAAGCATGTGTTGAATATGTATCGATCTGCAATGGTGTTATATCCCCCCCTCTTGCCAACGAGCATGTAACCGAGTGGTAGAGGCTCATGTTTGGCATATGAAAGATCGATGATCATATCTGAGTAGGGTAATGTTTTGGATATTGTAGAAGGTACTGTGTGGTATTGTAGTGGCCAGAACTATTCCTCTGATTTGGTCCTTTTGGACACCAATTTTGGCCAACTAGTCTTAGGGTCTTCAGGTCACCAAGGTCTTCGGGCCACCATGAATTTGGTCCACCGATGGCTTTTGGGCCACAGTGACTTCAGGCCACCAATGGCCTTCGGGCCACAGGGTCTTCAGGCCCCAATGCCTTCAGGCCATAGAGACTAAGAAGCAACCTGATCAGACCACGCAAGAGCAAACACAAAAGATGATTCATAACAAGTAGCAACCATGGAAGTAGAGTTAACCGAATTAGATTAATTAGAGGGTATTCAAATTTTCATCTATACCAAGCACTGTGTAGCTCTGCACGAGGCAATTCTAGCTAATCAGCCATGTGATGTGGGGATCTAGGTTCCTTTAAAGATTCAAATACTTGGGAGGGGTTGTTTCAATTGTTTTCAAGTCATAGTCCTTCAATTTTATGTATTGGACCTTAAGCATATGGGCCTTTGGTTCATGTATGAGAGTTGCGCCTTGGGCCTATAGTTCATGTAAGAGTTCACCCTTAACCCATAAAAATGGGGATTATCCAAAAATAAATAAAAATCTGAGGCCTTTGGGCTTTCAAGGCATATCCCCCTCTTAATTAATTCTATATTTTAATTGTTTAAGTTATTCTATTTATCTCTATGTATTTTTCAAACTATTTAAGCAATAACATATTTCTTATCCATCACATTCTGATTTAATATCCTATTCTTAATTAGATATCACACAAATTCCACTTATTACTTCTTCATTACTTATGACTATAAGCAGTGTGTAGATTTAAGGGTTATAAAAAATTACTGATTACTGGAATAGTTGAGATTGGAGGTTGCAATGATCATTTCATACCTCCAGTTAAACTGAAAATTTTAGGAGAGAGTAACCATATGATTTTTTACTCAGTTAGATAGAAAATAGAGATTAAATTCAGGATAATTATTTAACAAGATAGTAAAAGGGAATCCAAGAATAGACCACTTATTCTAAATTTATATTAAAACCAATCAATCTAGTCTGTTGTTAAAATTTCCACAAACTGAACCAACCTAATAAAATGAGAACACACCCATAACACTACCCTCTATGGATACAAACCAATGTCTCAATTTACTACATTATTATTGGGTTCAAACATCATTTTTTATCATCCCATTACAGGAGAACATAAACTTTGAAAACATATCCAAGGAGGTTAGTGTTTTTGTTTTTGTTGTGTTTAAAATGTATTTAAAATACAATATACAATTCTTCCAGCCTCATTATTTTTTATCCTCAGGTTGAGAGAATTATTATTTATAGACTAAAAACTCGAAAAAACAAAAAACAAGAGGAAAGATAGTTTTAAACCATTAAATTGTCTAACTCTCCTTCGTCAGTTTCTTCATCACCAGAGTTACATTAGGAAGTAGAAAAATGAGTGATAAACTCCCTCAAGTGAAACTGAATTTGATGGAAATGTATGAAAAAATTATAATATTAATCACATAAAATTGTAGTAAATTATCAATAATATTTTGAACTCAAAACAAGAATTATTGGTGTTCTTCATAAATTTCATATATTGTTAGGTAAAGACCCCAACAAGCAATCAAGATTGTTTAAATAATTATGCAATGGATTCAGTACTAGGGGGGTCAATGAGGCTCAAATAGTCTAGATGACTATACCCTTCTATATTGAAGGGGAAACCATTGAGTAGATCTAAAACATATAACCTATAGAATTTACTTCATGATACAATCTAAGAGGACCTTCCAATATAAAGTATTCTATGCATCAAAAATTGGTCAACTAAAAAAGGAAATATATGGGGTCAAAAAATCAACTAGAGAAACGGTCTATGATTTTTTGGGAAATGTTCAAGAAACTAACCACATCCATCCCACAAAAACCCTATAAAGAACATCATTTTTTGATATTATTTTACCATGTATTGATACTAAATGATCAAAACCTACTATAAGCTTCTTCAGGAGGATCTCTGATTGACAATTCTCCATTTGAAGTTAGAGAATTGATTGAGAGAATCTCCTAAAATTCCTAAAAAAATTACAAGAACTATAAATAGTGGTATACATGTGGTAAAAAGTTCAAACACAAAAATATTAAAAAATAAAATCTCTTGTGAGATAGATATTAGTGAATAATGTGAAACAGTCATCACCCACCATGCCCCATTAGTTATTTTAGCTCTGCTTCTCTCAGGAGAATTTCATTGATGGATGCCCAAAATTTTAAGGGACCGAAAGTTTTGATGCCATGTTTCAGTAGCAGTTCAATAATCAACCAGGTGGAAAACAAATACTTAAAGATTTTCCTATTGATCAATTTTGTACTAGGATCCAATAGTAACAAACGCCACTACTCCAACAAGAATTACAATAATCTTCTCAAAATCCTTTTCAACCCCTTTAATCCAAAGGCAAAGTTTATAACCATTCATAATCTACCAGTAAAGAAAATCCCAAGATCCTTCTCTAAAGTGATACATAGATAAGTTATAGAATCTAAAAAAGTCTACAAACCACTCTCCCCACTAATGGATCATTACTGAAGGAGTTAAAATGATATTTTAGTCAGCTCATGGACACCCTCAATATCATAACAAATAAAGTATTAGGTAAGAATCCTACTCAGCCAATTCCTAAACCTAAAGTAAATGTTAGTGATATCACATTACGGATTGGAAAGGAGCTATAAGATAGTGAACGATAACCCATTTAAATTGAAGCTTGAGGTGGCTAATAACATGTACCCGATGAAAGTGCCAAAGAAAAAGAACCTAAGGAAGAATATGTCAAATCATTTCATGTGAAGAAAGAAAAAGGAAATGATAAGATGATTGATCTGATTGAACCCCAAATTACCTTCCCTATAAGGATGCAAGAACTTAAAAAATAAATAATCACTACAAAAAGAGATGTTGGAAGTGTTTAAATAAGTAGAGATTAATATCCCACTACAGGATTCTATTCACCAAATACACAGGTATAAAAAATTATTTAAATACATGTGCATCAGTAAAAGGATATTGTGAGTCTATGAAGATGTAAGATTAGGTAATAATTTTTCTGCTCTTGTTACCCCACAAATCCCCTAAAAATGAAAAGATCCCAATATAGTTGTTATCCCATGTACTATTGGTAATCTTACTTTTTCCAATGTATGGTGTTATTTAGGAGCTTAAATTATCATAATTACTTATTCCATTTATTCTTATTTGTATATGGGTGAACTCAAACTCACTCGTGTTGTCATGAAACCCACAAATAGAGCCATTCCCTACCTGGTATATGTACTAAAATATGTCTTTGTATGTGTACAAGGTAAACCATTCTCTGATGACTTCTATATTATCAACATGGAAAAATCAAAAAATTAATAACACTCTCTAATCATTCTAGTTAAGCCACTCCTAAAGATATCTAAAACCATAATAAATGTAAATTAAATCACAGTTATCATGAATTTTTGTGAGGAAATAGAGCATTTCAACATGACTGATTCAATGAAGCACCCACATGAAGAGAAATCTATTTTTACATTAAAATATTTTGAATTACCTTGTTCTTATATGAAGGAAATTTATATTTTTGGTGATATAATTATATTAAGAGAATATTTATAAACACACAACTCACCTGATAAATCCTTTTTTGTAAATAAACATAATTTGGAGATAATTTCTAGTAGAAAATGATGAAAGCTATTTTTATGGTTTTCTCGGATCTGTTACTAATATTTTCACCTTAAATGTAAAAGTTTCTAATATAGAGAACACGGAGCTGGAAACATCTCTAGGAAACCCCCTGATTTAGAAATAAAATAGCTTCTATAAAACATAATATATACCTTTTAAGGGGAAATGATAAACTTCCATTTTTAATCTGGAATAATTTATATCTTAGTTAATGAAACCAATTACTAAAAATCAAAATCATATTACTATATCCATAAGTTGGATATTTAAAGAAATACAAAGGATTAGCCCAACCACCTGTATGCATAGGATTTTGTTGGAATATGAATAGAAACCAATGAGATATCCCCAAATGAAGATCAAACCAACAATTATTGAAGTAGTAAAAATTGGTAAAATTAATTCTAAGAGTTTGAATAATTTATCCCATATCAGACTCCCAATGGGTAAGTCCCATCCAAATTGTCTCAAAATAACTGGTAAAAAAATTGTGCAAAATGAAAACAATAATTTAGTGCCCATAAGAATTTAGAACAGCTATAGATTTTTTATATATTATAGGATATTGAACTATGTGATCAGAAATAAACACTTCCTTATACCCTTTATATACCAAATATTAGAGAGACAAGATGTGAAGGGCACTTATTGATTCCATGGATGATTTTCTAGGATTTTTTGTTCTAATAACTTTCTAGGACCAAGACAATACCACATCCACATGTACATTGGGTATACTTTCCCACTGTTATATTCCTTTATAACTTTAGAATTTCCAAGTTACCTTTCATAATTTTATGGTAATTATTTTCTCAATCCTAATTTATAACTTCCTAGAGGTACTCCTTTATGAATTCACTATACATGAAACTTTTTTAAAAGCTACACAAATATTTTAGATAAATTTTTAAAAACATATATCAAAAAAATGGATTTAAATAATGAAAAGTTCCATTTTATGGTAGAAAATGGAAATGTTTTAATCTATTTAATCTCTAAATATGGAATATAGGTTGATAAATCAAAATTTTATTTCATTACCGCACCACTTTAACCCTCTAAATTCAAGCACATTAGATAATTTCTAAGCCATGATGGATTTTAAAGATGTTTTATTAGTGAATTTATAAAAGTTTATTTTCCCCTAATTAACCTATATGAGAATAAAATTGATTTTATTTTTGATGATTCATGTAGGGAATTTTTTGATTGGGTTAAGGAGTTCCTGAACACTTCCCCCATTATTTATCCACCAAATAGAAGTTATCACTTTGAAATTCTGTGTGGTGCATCCCATGGATTTGTAGGGATTGTGATTTCCCAAAATATTGATACACTTACTCAAGTGATAACCTAAACTTTATATACCCTAGACGCTTCCCATATTAACTATACAACAATAGAGATGAAGTTTTTTCTTATAGTTGTGTCCTTAGAAAAATTTCACTCTTATCTTTTAGGGAGTAAGGTAATTATTTATTTTGGTTATATAGAATCAAGATATTTAATCAAGAAATAAGATGAAAATATTATACTAGTGTTATAGATGTTGTTTTGGAAAGAGTTTGACCTATAGATTAAGAACATCGGGATTGTGAGAACATGGTGGTAGACCACTGGAGTCAGCTTCCAAACATTTCCAAGGTTGAACTAATCCCTAAGGGAACTCAAGATGATTCATTTAGTAGTGAGAAACTGTACAACCTCACCCAAGTTCCTTGTTATACTGTCATAGTAAATTTTCTAGTCATATGAATTTTACCCTCTTTCTTTTCTAAATACCAAACAATTAAACTAAAATCTGAATTAAAATATTTTGCATGGGGGACCCTTATTTGTGGAAATTTTGTGATGAATAATAAATTAGAAGGTATATACCTAAAGAGGAAATGATCTTTGTACTTTATGTTTTCTATACACTTGTATGTAGAGGCTATTCTTGAACTCAAAGAACCACACCAAATATTTGGGAATATGGATTGTTTTGAGCCTCAATTTTTATAAATTCACATGATATTTGCAAAAAATGTTCCAACTACTAGTTCACTAGTTGAATTTCCAAAATAAATTAGATAACCTGCAAGACCAATGATTTTTATGAGGTATTGAAGGTTTGTGTAATAGAATTCATGGGCCCATTTCCTAGGTCATTTGTATTTTCCAAAATTATGTTAGTAGTATATTGTGTTTCTAAACGAATTGGAGAAAAAGACACTCAAACTGATGACTAAAAAATATGATTTAGCTTCAAAAATCAAACAATTTTATAGGTTTGGAGTACTTAGATATATAATCACTGACTAAGGAATCCACTTCTATTATAAGAATAAGGAGGCTCCCATGAAGAAATATGGGATACATCATAAAATTTCCACTGCCTACCACTCACAAGAAAAATAAACTAGATGAGGTTCCCAAAAGTGAATTAAAAACAAATTTTGGAGAAAAAAGTGCATAAAAAATAGTCAGGTGTAATAAATTATAAGACACGTTATGGGCATAAAAAATATCCTATAAGTCACCCTTTTGTAAGACTCCCTATAGAATTGTTTATGATAAACATTTTCACAGGCATGTTGAGTCGTAGTAAAAAGCCTACTAGAATGTCAAATGAGTGAACCCATCCGTTTGGGAAGGATATATAATAGAAGAAACTAAAAATGATGGATATTAATGAGTTCATAAGATAATTATATGAGAACTAAATGTTTTTCAAGGATAAAATTAAATCTTATCATGATAAATTGATCTAGAAATGGGAATTCCAAGATGGAGAAAAGGTGTTATTATTTTCTTCGAGGATGAAGATATTTCCTGGTAAGCTTTATTCCATGTGGGCAAGGCTATACATAGTAACAAAAAATTTTCCTTTTTTAGTTCAGAATGAATGAAAAGTTTCAAAGTATCCGTTCATGGTGAATGACCAACAACTAAATAAGTACCATCAAAATTTATGGAAAGAACCTATGGAGGAGTCTAGACTCCTCACTACTACTGATAAATATAGTAATGCCAGGTTGTCTCTTTCCTTTATAATGGTATAGCTGCTTATTTTATTTTGAACAGTTATTATTTAACAAAAACATGCTATAATTCAATTGGAAGTAAATTTGAACCAAATTTGGGGGGAGAGGGAAAAATTAGTCTTAGGGTGTAAATAGAATTGTTTTAATTTTACATTTAACTATAAAAACGTTAACCAAAAAGCCCAAATTTATTTTAGGAATCTTTATTTAGCTTCTAATAGTTTTTTTATATTTTTTGATTATAGATAAATAAAATTAAAAAATATAGAAAAACTAAGAAATTTGATGTTCAATGGTATCCTAACTATTTCAAATATTATGCTAGAATATAAGGATGACATTGATTCTAAATTAATTAATGTGGATGATTACTCAGTGAAAATAACATATTTTATATGGAGATTCTTTTTGAGGAATAGTTAAAAAGAGGTAAAACTGAAAAGATCATTTTGGAATAAGAATTAAAAAATTTGGTAATTAGAATTTTAAACTCAATATCGAGTGACCTAGCCTTAGTAATTAAGTAACTACTCAAGGATCCTCCTTAAAATGTATTCATATAACTCCTTAAGCATGGATTAAAATAGAAAATTGGGATCCCACAATGAATATATGAGACAATGATATTGTGTGTCAGTATTCCTCTATAAAAATTTCAATAAGTGATTTTTCATAGTATTCTACACATACATGGCTGGGAAAATTTAAAAAACCAAAACAATGAAAAAAGTGATCGTATATCAAAAATAAATTCATTTGGGTTAGAGGAAAATTGAACCCTTGAAGGTGGTAATTGACTTATAAAAACAACATTTATGGAGTATCAATGAAGTTTGAAAATGAACTTTGGTTTGGGAAGATTTTTAATGATATAAAGAAGGAAGTGATACTTATTATAATTTTAATTAAATTTAAATCAATCATAAATCACATGAAGAAATGGAATTTAAATATGAATTGAAATAAAAGGGTGACTAAAAGTCACATAAAAGGCATCAACATTTAGTAGATTAAATCTTTGATTTATTCAATTATAGAAGAGTATTTAATGTTCTTTATGAAAATCAATATATTTGGAATTCAATGTTAAAATTTCTCAGGTGTGTAATAGTTTAAGTGTGGTGGATTGATGTAAGATGAAAATTTTAACATATTTGGTCTATTTTTCATTAAAATTTCCCCAATTTTATTTTAATTAAAGGTTAAAATCATGTTTTTAAAAACTTTTTCAATTCTAAAATTAATTGATAATTGGATAAAATAATTATTTTATTATTTTATTCATTTTTGTGGTTAATAAAGAACTCAAACCATGGAATTTATTTTTTTTATTTTAAGTTATGAATGCAAAATTTTCTCATTTGAATCTAGAACTAAAATTCCAAAATTGATAAATATATGGAAGTTTAATATTTTAACATTCATTTTTCAATTAAAGGAAAATCCATAAATTGAAATTGAAATTGAAATTATTCTAAAAAATTGTGAATTCAAAAAATTGTGAAGTTTTCACCCTGGGATCTTTGAAAGGGATTAAAAATGTTTCACTAGAAATTAATTATATTAGTGAAAAAAATTTATTAAAATTGGTTGATTTAAATTTATTTGAAATTAAATTTTTTATTTTTATTTATAAAATACATTCCATTCTATTTTTATTATTTTATTATTTTTGAATTAAATTAAAAAAATTAAACCTTAATAAAAAAATTGATTTTTGAATTGAAATACATGTAAAGACCCGAAAATTTCAAGGAAAATTTTTTCTTAATTTTTTTGGAATTTTACGAGTCTATGGTTTCTGATAGAACTTGATTCCAAGACCCGATGTGCCCAGAATCAATTTCTGAAGTTTATCTTGGGTACATTCAGTAACCGAACGAGCAGGTTTTTCTATCTTTTGAACTGGTGCTCAGAATTGAAATCTGCGGGCACTGATGAACTCGTAGCGCTGGTAATTGCTTAATGGGACCCTTACCGTAGATTCATTTTAAGCGGGTTGAGAATTATTATTTGGGGATTTTGTTTAAAATAAATAAAATTGTTGGAACAATTTTATTTTATAACTTTGGAAGTTAAACCCTCCCATGGGAAGTTGTTTGTGGGGCCCACAAACACCCAACTACCCATGTATGGATATATGATAGGTGGGTCCCACATGAGACCCAACCTTTCATCTCTCATAACCCTCTTTAAACTCCCCCAAATAACTCCCTTAAATCCCCCATTAAAACCCCTGGTTTAATGTTGACAACTCTCCCAACATTTATGAGATCTTCCACCTCCTCTCCCTCTCTTTAATTAATTTCCAACACATTTAATTAATGAGGTGGTTTGAATGTTTGAATTTTAAATGGATTGTGTAAAAAAAAGGGTAGCTTATTATTTTATTTGGGGGAGTCTTTCATTGTGCGAGGAAGAGTTGGGGAGAGCTCTTGAGTTTTTGACGAAGAACATCGACCCTCCGAGGAAGAACGACGTCTTCTTCGACGAAGAACACCAGATTCACAAAGAACGATCGATGATCCTTCCTTTCTTTTCCCCGTGACAAGTGAGGAGATGTCACATCCTCCTCGGATGCACTCCGACATCGTTAATGAATCCACTTTCTACGACGCCGTATTCCACGACACCGACCACCATGAACCTTAATTCGAGGTAGGGGTTTTGTGTTATTTTTATACCCATCATTAGTCGTTGAATTTAAGTTTTTAGGCTCTAACGCGGAGGGTACATGCTAACAAACAATCCTAGACCCTCCTCTGGTTGTTCGTTTGTGCACGGGATGATCGGTGATGTGAAACGGGGCTGCATCGGTGATTTGAAGCCGTCGAAGTGAAGAACAGGTCCCGGGAGAGCCGTAGACGCTGACGGTGGGAGAATCGGACCACTAGAGTGTGTCTGGTGGTCCGCAAAAGATGCTTCTGGTGCGCCTCACCCGCATGGCGGCGCCCTAGCGCGCCGTCGAAGAAGATTCTCCACGGCGTTAACGCGGTGGATCCCATGGTCGTGCGGGATCCGGGATGACCGGGGGCGGTGCCAGCTAGCGCAGCAAATTCCAATTAGCAGGGGGACGCGCCCCTCCCCCCACTCCGCGTAACTGCTCGGCCAGGCGGGCCGAGCTGTGGCCGGGCCGCACCAGTCTCGGGCCAGGCTACGGCCAGCTGGGCAGGGCTGGGTCAGACCGGGCCGAGACCCCCCATTTTCAGACCATTTTCAGACTATTTTCGGTTAGATGTACATATCTTGAGCTACAGATATCCAATGAATGCACTTTCTATTGATTAGTATTCCTTGGATTGAGATGGTCATTTTGGTATATTACACTCAAGCTTTCGGCGCAGTTTTTGTACGGCCATGTTGGTTCAAACCCGAAACCAACCGGGCCCTCGGAGCGGAAACACTTATAACTTGAGGACCGGACGCCCGATTGACATGTCGTCGACTACGTTGGATTACTATTGATGAGATGATTCTTTTAGAATACTATTCATGGGAATAGGATGATATTGGAGTATGGTCGAGTTGGTTTTAACTTAAAAACCAACCGAGCCCCTGAAACGGAAAAGCTAATAACTCACAAATCGGGTGTCCGATTGACGGCTGTCTGTTGCATTGAGACCCCTATGACGAGGCGGTCCTTTGTGTTACTTCTACGTGAGACTTCATGACACTTGGAAGTAAAGACCAGAAGCTCATGGATCGGACCCTCCCGGAGACGAGCGTATGGAGTGTAGAAACCTAGTAGCTGTAGGCCTAACGACTACTTGACTGATTCGACTATGAGTGATATGATTAGCCCAGTGGATGGAGCACCCAGTATTTGGTGGTACACCCACAGTGGACGGAGCTCCTGGTAGTTGGCATCAAACCTGCGGTACTCGATAGGGGGATTACCTCTGTAGGCTATTAGGGGGAGTGCCCGGTATTTGGCGGCAGACCCACAATGAACGGAGCGCCCGATATTTGGCAGCAGACTCGTGGTACTTGACAGGAGAGTACCTCAGCAGTCTAAGGTTAGTGAGTAGTGCCTCAGAGTCATGACAAGGCCATTATACTTGACATAGGAGGATTTCTCCACCAGTTTTGGTTTCGACAATGAAAATCCTTGTTTGAGCTGAGTCAATGATCTTTGTGTTTTCCCCAAGATTGAGATGGGTTACTTGATAACTTAGGTATATGGATGGGAATATACCTAAGTAAATGTTATCTATTGAGATCTTTCTTTGTGGTTTATTCTTGTTGGATTTAGTGAGACCTTGATGGTCTCGGGGTCCCTACTGTGTATTTTTATACTCACCCCTCCACGGGATACGCCTGCACCTCGTTGTGTTGGTTGCAGACGACGGACATCACTGATCGTGGTTGAGGCTTGTAGAGATGGATGGTACATGGAGGTGGACTTCACGACGAGACGGTACCCAGAGGTGACAGAAGAATGTGGAGAGCTAAGGTGGCCATATGTACCTACCCTTAAGGTAGGAACTCCAGAGGATGATCTAGGAGCAGCTTAACACATTCCTGTTGTTTTGTCTTTTCCTTGTACTTTACTGTTGGGCTTGTATTTCTGGCTCCTTTACTTCCAACACATCTTTTGCTATATAGTGTTTACTTAGTGTTTGTTTCCGCTTGTACTCTGGTTGTGTGTGTGTTTATGTTTTATAAAAGCAATTCCTTCCCAGTTATAGGGATTTACAACTTTGGTGCTAGTCACCAGCCCCTGGCCTATGGAATGCGGGCATGGGGTAGTTACGACACGGGGCCCGGGGGACGGGTCGTGACAAATTTTATCAGAGGAGTCGGTTCAAACACAAAACATAGGACTCTAATCAATATTTTATGTGAAGAAATAGTGTTTAGGGTACTGAGTGTGGTCCTCAGTTCAAGGAGTCCAGTATTGGTGCGGGCGGCCGACGTATCCATACACCAGGACCCTGACTTCTGATTTCTGATTCAATACATGAAAACACTGATTGCATGTGTGTTGTCAAAAGTTTCCATTAAGTTAGTTCAAACTAGTTTAGCTCAAAAGGTATATTTTTTTGACCGTGTCGCATCTGTTTCTTTCAGGATGCCTCCCCGCGAACGACCATCTAGATCCCCGAGTGTTGTACGTACTGATTGCCCACCAATCGATGAGGCCTCAGTACAGGGCCCACTCCTAGTTGAAGCACCACCGGAGGCACCTGCAGTACTATTTTCCATTGGGCGACCGATGCCACCAGACCCAACAGCAGACGTTGCACGCTGCTTGAGCACGCTACACGAGTTCCAGTGCTAGAGGCCACCTAGGTAGTGGGGAGAGACAAACCCATAGGTGGCTGAAGATTGGCTGGAGGCTGTGGTGAGAGTCTCCAGGCTAGTAGGTACACAATCAAACTTCATGTTGATCCTTTCTTCCAACCTCCTTCACGATGTAGTAGGCAGATGGTGGAGCCTGATTCTCTAGATTCATGACGAGGCGTCACATCTGTGGGCAGACTTTGAGACCCTGTTTTGGGCAGAGTTTGTACCGGCCACCCTTCGAGCAGTGCGAATACAGGATCTACTTCATCTGCAGCAGGGAATAATGAGTGTAGCTCAACACTCATCTAGGATCACAGACCTCCCGCACTACTCCACTAATATGGTACAAGACCCATTCTTCAAAGTCCGGACCTTCGAGCAGGGACTCAGTCGAGAGATCAGAGCTTTAGTTATCTCCCACAACAATCTGACGCATATGGGAGTATTGGAGTGAGCCCTTCTAGTGGAGAGGTTCCTTGCTGAGAAGTCTCCAATTGTGGGACCCACCACTAGTTGACTTGTAGCGGATTCCTCTGCAGCTGGCAGTAGACAGACGACACAGGGGTCCAAGATGACCAGACCCATCGGTGGTCGACTGCACGACTCAGGTTCAGTTGTGCAGGGCAACCGGAGTGGAGACAGAGCCAGTCGTGCCAGGAGCGGGCAGTGTTACTCCAGTGCTGGGCTTGGTCATATGGCATGTGACTATCCGACCTACCGTAAAGATGATCAGAAGATAGATGAAGGACCTCCCAGTCAGAGGAAGAGGTTCGATAAAGGCGGACCGCAAGGAGCAGGCAACCGTGGCAGAGGATCTGGCCATGCAGTTGGTGGTGGACGATGCTTCGAGGTGTTGCCACCACCACCACTAGGAGGACCACCCCGACCACAGGGAACAGGTGGACATGGGAGAGCACAACTTCAGGTAGCTGAAGCATACGACTATGGATCTCTGGAAGGAGGTGGACAAGAGCGGGACTAGTTCCAGGCTTGGAGGCCTTTGTTCTTGGTGCTTCTAGTTTCCATGTTGTTTTTGTTTGTGGTTGTTGTGTCTTTGTACTAGAGCTGCAGTAATAAAATACACTTGTCCTTGTGATGTTTTCTTTCATTCCTTTTTGTGTGGTTGCTACAGAGAGGTTCCAGTTAAAACTATTGACTTGACCCTCACTTTTGATATTCCTACTAGAGGATACCCAGTGACCACACACTGATGTCAATAGTGTGACTCAACCCATGGAGGCAAGAGTGATGGTTGGATCTCTTGGTAGTAGTGTTGAGGCCTTATGACGTCGTCCATGGCATAAATGTATCATTCATGTAAGGATTGACTATATTAAGAAATGGTCATGGTTCATTCAGGGGATGAGACTGGGTTTCTCTTTTCGGAAAAGGAGAAATCTTAGCAGCACTTACAGTTCGTAGGCAAAGAAGGGTGATTGTCGACCGACTTACCAAGTCGGCCAACTTTCTACCGACCAGAGATGGAATGAGCTACAACGAGGAAGGTGTAGATCATCCAGGAGCATATGAAGACTGCACAGAGTAGACATAAGTCCTATCATAATAGGAGATAGAGACCACTGGATTTCGAGGATGGAGACCACATATTTATACGGGTCTCACCACGACGTAGTCTACAAAGGTGTGGAAGAGGTTTAAAGTTATCTTCGAGGTTCATTGGAACTTTCCAAGTCCCCAAAATGGTAGGTGAGGTGGCTTACCGCTTGTCCCTTCCACCTTAGTTGCACCGGGTCCACGATGTCATCCACGTATCTCAGCTGAGGAGATACATGCATGACCTATCTCACTTCATCAACCACAGGGAGCTGGATATCGATGACGGGGAAACATTTACGGAGGTCCCAATAGAGATAAAGTATCAAACAGAGCGGGTCCTATGTGGATGGACGATTCCTTTAGTGTGAATTCTCTGGTAGAACGGGAACCTTCTGGAAAGCACATGGGAGCAGGAGGCTCAGATGCGTGCTCAGTACCCCTTTTGTTTCCCTAGCGTGTGTTGTAGCTTTACAAGGACGTAAAGCACTGAGGTGGGAGTAATGTAAAGACCCAGAAATTTCAAGGACTTTTTTTTCTTAATTTCTTTGGAATTTTACGAGTCTGTGGTTTCTGACGACACTTGATTCCAAGGTCCGATGTGCCCAGAATCAATTTCCTAAGTTTATATCAGGTACGTTCAGTAAACGAATGAGCAGGTTTTTCTATCTTTTGAACCGGTGCACAAAATTGAAATCTGAGGGCAACGATGAACTAGTAGCGCCTGTAATTGCTTAATGGGACCTTTACCGCAGTTGCATTTTAAGCGGGTTGAGAATTATTATTTGGAGATTTAGTTTAAAATAAATAAAATTGTTAGAACAATTTTATATTATAACTTTGGAAGTTAAACCCTCCCATGGGAAGTTGTTGATGGGGCCCACAACCACCCAACTTACCATGTGTGGTTATATGAGAGGGGGGCCCACATGAGCCCCAACCTTTCATCTCTCATAACCCTCTTTAAACTCCCCAAATAACTCCCTTAAATCCCCCCATTAAACACCCTTGTTTAATGTTGACAACTCTCCTAACATTTATGATATCTTCCACCTCCTCTCCCTCTCTTTAATTAATTGCCAACACATTTAACTAATGAGGTGGTCTAAATGTTTGAATTTTAAATGGATTGTGTTAAATAAAATAATAGGGTTGCTTATTAGTTTATTTGGGGGAGGCTTTCATTGTGTGAATAAGAGTTGGGGAGAGTTCTTGAGTTTTTGACGAAGAACACCGACCCTCCGACGAATAACGATGTCTTCTTCGATGAAGAACGCCAGATTCACGAATAACGATCAACGCGCCATCCTTTCTTTTCCCCGTGACAAGTGAGGAGACGCCTCTTCCTCCTCATACACACTCTGACGTCTTTAACGAATCCACTTTCCGCGACACCGTCTTCCATGACGCTGACCACCATGGACCTTAATTCGAGGTAAGGGTTTTGTGTTGTTTTTATACTCATTATTTATCGTTGAATTTATGGTTTATGCCTCTAACACGGAGGGCACAGGATAACAAACAAGCATGGACCCTCCACTGGTTGTTCTCTTGTGTGCGGGATGATGATTTACGTGAAACGGGGCCGCATCGGTGATTTGATGTCGTCATAGTGAATACTAGGTCCCGAGAGAGCCACAGGCGCAGACAATGGGAGAATCGGACCACCGGAGCGCGTCCGGTGGTCCGTGGAAGACGCTGTCGGTGCACCCCGCCGGCATGGCGGCACCCCAGCGCACCGCCGTAGAAGATCCACCACGGAAACAGCCACATCAGCGACGTGGTGGATCCTGCGGCCACGCAGAATCTGGGATGACTGGGGGCAGTGCCAGTTGGCGCCACCGGTTCCAATTAGCACCCCCCCCCCCCGCTCCGCGTAACTGCTCAGCCAGGTCGGTCGAGCCGCGGCTGGGCCAGCCCATCCGCGCCCAACTGGGCTCGGCTACACCCAACCTTGTCAGACCTTGACCTGGGTTGGGTCTACCCGGTTTGGGCTAACCCAGGGTGGGTTGAGTCGGGTCAGACCGGGCCCAGACCCCCCATTTTCAGACCGTTTTCAGTTAAATAGACATATATTGAGTTACTGGCCTCCGATCGACGCACCGTCAGTTGTGTAGGATTCCTTGGATCGATAAGGTCATTTTGGTATATTAAACTTAATATTTATGCAAAGGTTGGGTATGGCCGGGTTGGTTTGAACCCAAAACCAACCGAGCCCTCGGAGTGGAAACACTTATAACTTGAGGACCGGACGTCTGATTGATGTGTTGTCGACTACATTGGATTCTTTTTGATGAGATGATTATTTTGGCATAATATTCATGGGATTCGGATGATATTGGAGTATGGTCAGGTTGGTTTTAGCTTAAAAACCAACCGGGCCCCTGAAACGGAATAACTAATAACTCACAGACCAGGTGTCCGATTGACGCGCCGTCTGTTGTGTTGAGACCCCTATGACGAGGTTGTCCTTTGTGTTACTTCTATGTGAGACTTAGTGACACTTGGAAATAATGACCAGAAGCTTGTGGAGAGGACCCTCCCGAAGACGAGCATACGGAGTGTGGAGACCTAGTAGTTGTATACCTGACGACTGCTTGACCGATTTGACTCGGAGTGATTCGATTAGCAGAGTGGACCGAGCGTCTGGTATTTGGCGATAGACCCATGGTGGACGGAGCACTAGGTAGTTGGAAGCAGACCCATGGTACTCGACAGGAGGATTACCTCTGTAGGCTATTAGGGGGAGTGCCCGGTATTTGGCGGCAGACCCACCGTGGACGGAGCGCCCGGTATTTGGCAGCAGACCCGCGGTACTCGACAGGAGGAGTACCTCAGCATTATAAGGTTAGTGAGTAGTGCCTCGGATTCGTGATAGGGCCACTGTACTAAACAGAGGAGTATTTCCCCAGTAGTTGTGGTTTCTATAATGAAAATCCTGGTTTGAGTTGAGTCAATGATCTTTGTGTTTTCCTCATGATTGAGATGGGTTACATGATAACTTAGGTATATGTATGAGCATATATCTAAGTATATGTTATCTGTTGAGATCTTTCTTTTTGGTTTATCCTTGTTGGATTTAGTGAGACCTTGAGGGTCTCTGGGTCCCTACTGAGTATTGTTATACTCACCCCTGCACGGGCTATGCCCGCACCTCGTTGTGTTGGTTGCAGACGACAGACAACACTGATCGTGGTTGAGGCTTGCAGAGCTGGATGGTACCCAGAGGTGGACTTCATGATGAGATGGTACTCGGAGGTGGCAGAAGGATGTGGAGAGCTGAGGTTGCCATCTGTACCTACCCTTCAGGTAAGAACTCTGAAGGACGATCTAGGAGCAGTTTGACACCTTCCTGTTGTTTTGTCTTTTCCTTGTACTTTGTGGTTGGGCTTGTATTTATGGCCCCTTTAATTCCAACAAATCTTTTGATATATAGTGTTTACTTAGTTTTTGCTTCCACTTTTACTCGGGTTGTGTGTGTCTTTACATTTTATAAAGGCAATGCCTTCCTAGTTATAGGGATTTACGCCTTTGCTTCTAGTTTCCAACCCTTGGCCTATGGAAGGCAGGCGTGGTGTAGTTACAACACGGGCCCAGGGGGATGGGTCATGACAATACAAGTGCATGAAATTTCTTTTCTACAAAAAACTTGTTGCCACTGTGCCTGTTACAGTTAAAGAAAAATAGTGGTACTGTCAATCCTTTGCTATTGTAAGAATGAATGCACTATAAGGACTCTAGTCAAGTGAGCATTATCATACTGCCACTAATGTTAGGGAAGTGCTACCAATGGAATAAAAAATCTACTATTGGAATTATGTTGCTATTGTTTAGTCTTCTACCACTATCGCACACTACCACCAACCCAATACTGCTCCAGTGAAACCACCAGAAGTGATGCTTTCCACTATCAACCACATTCCTAATACCACCCCTATCCTTCTACCACCATTTTTCTTCCATGGAAGAATAGCCTACTACAGCCAATTAATCTTGATGGACACATCAAATCTGAAGCTTTGTGCTTTCTACCTATTGGATATCACATCACTGAGGCTTGCAAAAGAATAACTAGCCACGTTATCTATTTAAATGAATGAGATTGAATCATAATCTTGTGAAGGAGGATGACCCTGAAATATCCTACTATCATGTGTCTTTTCACCCTGTTCACATTTAGAGAAGAAGCTACTGATTCTCGATCGAGCATAGATTCTTTTCTTCATAGCCAAAACCACCTTGAAAACTTGACACCAATGAAAACCACTTCCATTCTTTGAGCAAGTATAGACATCTATGTAGATTGAGGAATAAAATTTCACATGTTTCGACGCTAGAGATAAAATCCACCACCAATTTCATATGAACCGAGTGTGATAAGAATCTCATCAGAGGAAGAACCAATCACCACTGTGAGAAATAATTAAATCAAGTTCAAATCTCTTCATCATTTCATTGCTAAGACTAAGACATGCATTTCCCTGTTGAATAACCTCAATGCCTGAGATCCACCATTGCATCGTTAATGAAACAAAGGAGCTATAATGTTTCACTCTCAACATATATATAATGATATATTTAAAAATAAACACCACAATGGTGGATCCAAACATTTTATGACGAATATCGATTTCCAATAAACCCTTTATTAATCTTTATGAACTAAAAAACCATTGAAAAATTATAATTATAATAATAATAATATCATTTATTTCATTTATTTCCCCTTTTAAGGTATTTTGAAATCTTGTGTTCATTTCAAACCAAGTAATGAAGCCATTTTCACCCAAAAAAACCCGATTCCATTTGGTTTTTACACCTTGAATCTCAATTTCAATGATGTTACTAATTTATAGCACCATCGCGTGCATGTTTATCACTCCACTACACCCACAAATCAGCAGAACATGTCAATAAAAAAAATCTTGAAAACTTATATGTGCGATCATGGAAAAAATATAGCCATAGATAAATCCATTCATTCCAAAGATACTTGATACATTTAAAACATCTGAAAATAGAGAGGTCACTGCTCACACTGAAAATAATAACATTCCTAAAAAATGTTAAATAAAGATGCCCATGCTGCTCATGTAGAAAATTTCAAAACACACCATGGACCAATGATTGACCTTCAATAAAAAATCTTAATCATTGTACTATGGGGGGTGGTGATCGCTCATTTTTGGAGGATCTATCACTTTTTATTTTTTCTTATTTATTTTAAATTATTTATTATAAGAACATTGGTGATGGTATACTAATACCTTAGTTTATATGCCAATAAGATTCTTCATATACCCCTATTGATGAATTCTATATTTTAACAATTCACTTTTTTCTATTTAACTCACTGTAATTATTTAAATTATATAGGAAATAATTAATTTCTTAATACTCTCATTTTGAATTAACATTATCTTATTTATAAAATCACAAATAAAGGACACTTAGGTATTATTCATTTCTTATGATCATAAGTAGTGGGTTTATTGAAGGGTAACCAAAAAAATCACTACCTGACCAGAAAATATTGGAGGTTGCAGTGATCATTGTATCCCTCTAGTTAAAATTAAAATTCCAAGAGTGAGAAACCAAGTCAGATTTTAATTCATTAGAGAGAAAATATATAGTAATGATAGAATAATGATTTAATAGACTATGTAAAGATTCCAAAAGTTACACTTATTCTTTTAAATTGATTTCAAAACCAATGAATCTTCATCTTCCATTATTTGTTTTATAAACTAAACACACCAAAAAATTAGAACACACCCATAACATTATCCTCTCTAAAGAGAAACCTAATTCCCACTTTACTATATTATTATTGGGTTCAAAAATCATTTTTTTGAGTGTTCCATGATAATAATTCATCAGAAAAATTGGTGTGATAAATAATTATAGGATGGAAGAAATGAGAATATGAAAATGAAGGGCTTCAAGATGTGGTTCCTTCAGAATGTTTCCTACGATACACTAAGGGAGGACCGGGCATCTGAGTTATTACATCTAGTGTATTGGTATACATCATTCATGGACTATTCTTCTTTTTAAATATTTCACTAAAAATATTGGTAGATGAGATGGGCAAGGTAAAATTATTCAAGGATATAATTTGAAACTCCATTAAGGTATAAGTTAATATATTCATATTGAACTCATATTTAGAGGCGGTGAAGTAGGTACTAATATCATAGTGGAATGTTAATGATGAGAGTGTATCGAGACAAATAATAATGTCTGGAGACACTGTTAGTGGACCTATGAGTATCAAAAATTTTAGATAATAAAATAACTAGCATAGTAGTTAGATAATATGTTAGAAATTTACAATACCAAGTGGTTCATCAACTAGGTATTTTTAGTGTAGAAAATAGGCCATGTTTGATCCCTATTTCATCGACCCTAAAAAGAGTGTGGAGAATGTGTATATATAAGGAATTTATAGTTGTTTTTTTATGAGTTATCAGTTAGTTGAAGACCATGGATCTTTTTGGACTTAAGAAATCGAGGAATGAATAAGACTGGTGTTGGGAGAGGCAACTGAGATTTATCTCCATAAACAGTTCATGGTTGTGAGCAAGATAACTTATTGTGGGGAAGTCCCAACACTGAGTGACACTCTATAGAGAGGATATGAATCAATGAGTTAGGCTTTAGTTCACTTTAATATTTTCAAGATGACATATCTAGATCTTGTTGAATAGTTTTTTATAATCATAGGTACTCCATCAGCATGTTGGTTTTTTTGTTTTTTGTGATAAATAATAATTCATGTGGTGATCATGTGCGTGTAATAGGTCAACTTGGTATAGATATCGAGTATGATGTGTGACTATGGAAAATATATGGAATGTGATTGGTAGTTGTGTATGGATAGCCAGTGTGTGAAGAATTTTGGTTGATAGTCAGGTATAGTAACATCAATGTGTTGGGTGGTTCAGTTGAGATGTAAACAGGTAAAGGATTCATATAGTGGGGAGTACCCAGAGATGAGATAAAAATGTTTTGGTTTGATGGTTGGGGTAATTAGAAACAAATTGACACTTTTCAAATTTTCCCAATTTTTTAGGCATGTATTGAGTGAGATGGTCGGGTTTTAATAAGGGTTGTTTATAATGTGACTCGAGACAACTCTGGAATGAGATGTCATATGGTGGGGTAGGTTATAACTAATGGGTTTTTGAGTTCAGAAAATTTGGGTCATAGACTGGTATAAACATGTTTCATTAGGAGGGTTTGAGGTTTTGGGGTAGCAGGAAAACGCATAGGACTAAGTTTTTTGGAAAAAAAAGTTATTGGTGGAGGATTTTGTGGATGATAAAAATTTCTAGTGGTGTTCTTCTTGGAGACCATCATATTTATGGTGTCCATGATAGGTGTATAGTTCCATTGTCTAACCCACCCATGTTTTGGTGGGGATCTATCAGGGTTCTGATTGGGACTTCAAGTGTTTTTTAAATAATTAATTGAATAATTAATTTTATAAATGGGGAAGGGGTTCTCATTCAAAAAGAATCCATGCCCCACCCCTATTATCCTATTTCTTCACCTTGTAAGTGGTATGTCATTAGATCGATCCTCATTCTTTATGTTGATCATGAGGTTAGACCACCATGGGTTTGCTAAGATGTCCTTAGGCATTTATTTCTAGTTTATCTAACCATTTTATTTTCTTTCATTCGATATACACTAATGTCAGGGTTATTTCATTCTTTGTGATTTTTTCATATTAAATCTAAATTTGATAAGGATTCTTGATGGGTGGATTCTTTTTAATACAATTTAATTTGTTCCTAGATATTTCCTATGCTGTATGTTTTCTTTATGATTTTTGATCTACTATATTTTCAAGATAAATTAATTGTTTTAATCCCATGATTATATCTTAATAGACCATAAATATAATGTATATCCATGGTTTATTGAAATATAGAAAGACAAGTTAAGAAAATATCTTTATAGTCATGGTTTTCTTAGCAACATAACTATAGAATAATGTTTGTCATGATTATTTTAAATTCATCACTATAAATAAATGTAATTACAATTAATAAAAACATAGCTATAGCCTATGGGGTCACATGTGGATCCACCTATATCCATGGGAAAGTGTTCATGGCTATAGGGTTCCCAATTTAATACCATATTACCAAAGTCTTATGACTATGTAAATTTGATGACAAAAACCCCAACGGGATTTGAAAAATGTATCACACTTCTACAAAAAAATAATTAACCTCTCCACTAATACATAACTTATAAAAATATAAATAACATTTCTATACATAAATATATATATTAAAAAATTATATATATTTAATTATTATTATGAAATTAATAATTAATAACAATAGGAATTATCTTCCGCCATATAGAAAAGGATTTCAAAACCCTGGATATTAGGGTACTTATATCCCTGGTTTCATAAAAAACATGACAATAGGGTTCTAATTCAACACCCTATAGACACTATCAGTACCCAACTTTGGATATAGGGGATTATCATTCCCTTACGATAGTTTCATGGGAATCCCATTAGTAACGGTTTAATAAAATTTTAACTATAGACTACTCTACTAATTTGATTTTTTAAAATAATAACAAATTTTTTCTACATTTTAAAAAATAGTGACAATAGTTATTTAACTATTGGTTGAAATTATAATAGTTGGGTGAAATGAAAGTGTGGGTAGTCTCATGCGAGAAACTAGAATTAGAATTGATTTTTGTATTTGGGGTACATGATGGTTTCCTGAGGGTAGTTTAGAGCATGATCCTATGGTTCTATGATGGGTTACATCGATTACTTGTGATATGTTTGTTGGTATAATGATCATTATAAAAGAAGTATTTCGTTTGTAAATTGAACTGGGTTTTATTAAAAAAATTTCAAATCAGATTTGGATATAGGTGGCATGGGATATGTCGATATGATATGAGGGTGACGTTGGTCATTGTAATTTTGGATATATGATTCACTGATGAAATAGGGATGTTATGTCATTTATTTGGTTGAAAGTACCGATCCAGATGTGTGCAACCATTGAGAGGGTGGTGAACAATGGTCATCTCATTTTTTGTTATATTTTTTAAAACAACATTTTCCTCCAGTTAAAGAAAAATTTCTATGCTAAAACATAACACATAAACAGGACCATAGGAGTATAGGAATATATAAGGTTCTCTATTCAATAAGGGTACCTATTCCTTAGCATGGTCTAGAAAAAATATGACAAAAATATTCCACAAGAAAAAATCCTTGTAATTTACAGGAAATAGGGTATATAAAACACTTGGGTTTCACTATAGTACATTACCAATGGATGTTCTCCACACACAGATAATATGAAAAAACATATTTTAAAATAATGGAATGAACCTTCACCAACAAGTTTCAACATGTCAACCTTGTTCAGGTTGGTTTCTTCACACTTATACTTCTATAAGTCAGATCTTCTTATTTTATTTATTGTATATCCATGATAAATATCCTCTTCATCTCCCTTTTATCTCTCTAAGTTATTTTTCTACACCATAAACACAAATTTTAATATAAAAACTATAAAATATATATCTATAGTGCTGGTTATTATTATCTCTCCTCTTTATTCAAGTATTTATAAAACGACATAAATATTTTTCAATTAAAATATCAATAAATGTAAAATCTGGTCTTCACAATAACTTCTATAAGAAATCACTTCAATACCTATTTGTAATTATATATAAACATTCAGAAATATTATGGCTTCTTCATTCTCCATTAAACTTGAATTGATTTCATATCAAATCCCACCAAATCATTGCTAATTTAAAATACCATGTATACAACCATGTAAAATTCAATATTGGTGTTCTTACTCATAAATAGCATATAAACTACTAGAAAATTATATTATCTAAGTCATTAAGTCTTTAATGAAGTCATATATATTATGTCAATATTTTCTCTCTAATGTAGGCAAATCCCAGTTGTGACTCATCCACATATTTTGATGCAATTCTAGTGCATAGCTAATTATCATCAATAATAAAGATATTGTACATAAACTATTTACCTATGGTTTCTATTCATGTACATAACCTATTCACAAAAAGGACTAGTTAACCTATGTTACTAGTTCACTGATGTGCATAATAATTTTCTATAACCAATTAATATATACAAGAAACTCAAGTATGAAAATTTCTTATTCAACCAATCACATATCCAATTCTGGTTATATGAACATTCAGATATGAATCATTTTATTCTACTATATAAAATATCATACACATGAAAACCCATATATGGATATCCCCTTACATAGAACACATATTTATATTCACATGTGTGGATATTCACTTATTCAAATGGTTTTTAGACATCATTTTCTCTATTGTACATGCTTAATATTTCTTCCAATCATCAACCAAAATATTCATTGAAAGAATAATGATACTCAGTATCATGATATTAAAGCAATGGTATTTAACCTTTTTATTACTGTATGTTCCACTCAATCAATTTCTTGAACACAAGTAACACTACATTTATATATGATGAACATAAACAAGTTTTGTAATGCTTACCATAGAAGCATTGAAACTCATAGAAGATATTTGAAGTTTCTCACGAAATATTATCCTATAGAAGCATAGTCCATGGAAGTTCCTCCCATGAAATCTCACATCACCGATTGTCATTCTATGAAAGTACTCTTCCTACAATAACTTAATGATTTGGGTTTTAGTAACAAAATAAAACACCATAATCAATCCATTTCCACTTCATTGAATTTTTCATCGACCCAAAAATAACTAAAAACCTCTTATTATCAACAATCTCCCTCCTTGTATTTTTCTTCCAAACAAGGAAAAAAAATCAAAAAAAATTCTAAAACTTAATCAATGGATCACTATCCAACAATTCTAAGCCAAAATGATTTGAATTGGTGTAGTGAACTAGTATAATTGAACAATAACACCAATTTTCCATAAATAATTGATCAACGATCTTTACAAACTTCTTTCATCATCACATCTTCATAATTGAAACTAAATTTAACTTGTTAAGAAATAAGTCATCTACACACATCAACAAACTATTAAAACAATTAACACATTATAAATAATGGATTTCTCCATAAAAAACCCCCATATATATATTACCTCCTTAAATAGATAAAGAAAATATCAATGGGTAGATTTATTTTTTAATAAATATGCCCCATTAAAAACAATATATATAGAAAATATGACAAAGGGGGTGAAAAACACAAAACATGACCTTGAATAGGGTGAGGATAAACCCCTATAATCAACCTCAATTTTTATAATGTATACTTTGGAAGTGGTTTAGTGAAAATATCAACCACCTACTCCTTTATTGGTAAAAAATACAACTAGAGTTTATTTCTTTCCATAATATCCTTGATGGTGTGATATTTAATGTTAATGATAATGGATATTGAATTTTTCACAAGATTCATTATGATATTGATAACACTTTTATAATTGTAACCCATGAAAATTATTAGCTTCACATCATCCAAAAAATCATACAACTATGTCTTCATCCACATTAATTGTGTTGAAGATTGAGTGGAAGATTCATACTCAAATTTTTTAGTTCATATAGTTACTATAAGTTTATTATCTTAATATAAACTCACACATATTTCTCTTAGAAATAAGACACAACTAGATGTAAATCTCCAGTCATTGATACAACCTAACCAGTCTGTATCTATATATCCAAATAGATTCAACTTTATCATAATTTTATACTTTATCCCATAATATGTAGTGACCTTAATCTATATGATAATTCTTTTTATATCCTAAAAATATGATATTTTAGGTGCACTTTGAAATCTAGAAAAGAGGGTACTAACATAAACCAAGTCGGTTTCAAAGGTTTTTAAGTATTATAGTCTTACAATTATCTTAAAATATTATTTAGGATTGTTATACTTTCCAACATAGTCTGTAAATAGATTTGTTCCAACAGAGATAGGTGTGGGAATAAGTTTGAACTATCCATTCCAAATTTCTAATTCCTTATCAAATTTTTATTTTATAGGAAAATATAATACTTTTTTTAAGATATTTTAAAGAGAATAAAATAACTCATTTCACCTAGAATATAAATTTCAAACAACATCTTTATCACTTTGGAAGACTATTCATAGCACTCTTCATTATTCCCATGAAATATGTTATCATCAATATAAAAAATCACAATGAGAGAAACATATTTATTTTTTTAATATAGAGGTTGTTTTCCACACTTATCTTATTGAAGATAAGAATTCAAAACATGAATCTAATTTGGAATACCAAGATATTGTGGACTGATTCATCCCTTATAAAGCCTTCATCATTTTACACACATAGTTTTACTATTTTCCTACCAATAAACTATTTGGATTCTAACTATATACTTGTTCTTACAACTCTACATTGAGAATAAGATACTTAACATCAACTTAGAAAATTTTATGTTTCCATTTTTTAGAAATATAGAGAAAAATTCTTATTATCTCATGCCTTGAAACTGGATAAAAGGTCTCATCAAAATAAACGTATTCAACTTATGAGTAACCCTTATAAACTATTTTTTCCTTACCTCTTTCCACTTCAACTCTTTCATTAAACTTGTTCTAGGAACCCACTTTCTTCCGATTAATTTTTTATCTATAGATTTGGGCACCACATCTCATGTATAATTTTTCCCAATTTGATCTAAATCTTAATTCATTGCATAAAAACCACTTTTAATGCTCTAATAATTCTTCAACATCTCTTGGCTCAAGCTATAAAAATAAAGAGTTATGTGAAACTATCCTCAAAGTTATTATGGTTTGAACCAATTGTCCTTGATCTCAAATGATATTTTAGACCTCAAATTGCTTCCTCAATCTTAGATGAAATGAATTAAATTGTTTCACATTACTGAATCAATATCTTTATCATGTAAAACTTCTATATTATCACTTATGTCAGAATCATTATCATGTTGTTTCATGTAAATAGATTCATCTTCACTAACTCTTATATCTATAGATGATTATGGAACCATTCTTTATGATTGTTATTTCACTTTCACGTGATCATAATAAATAATTATTCATTTTTTCTTATTATAACCTATGTATCCTCCACCATTATGATAATATCCATGGAAAATACCATCAACACCTCTTTGATCAAACTTTCCAAGATTTTCACATTTGATTTTAATAATATATGGGACAAAAAATACCCTTAAGTACTTAAAAAATTGTGTCTTATTATATTACATTTAATTTAGAGATATATATAAATTTGGTCAATTTAAGTATCAATTTTTATTTTGGATTTATGCACAAATAGATTGTATCCAAAAGAACTAAGAAACATCATGTTTAATAATCATTGTTCAACTTATCTCAACGTTGCTTATATTATTTCTTTAGAAATTCTTTTTGGGGTGTGTGAAGTGCACCAAACTCATGATGAATACAATTATTATGAATATAAATTTAAAATTTTATATTTTTAATTAAAAAAAATTATTTTTTTAATATTCTTTATAGAGTAACCATATTATATTTCATAACTTCTCTAGAAACTTTTAAACATCTTGAGAGCCTCTGATTTATGTTTTAAAAAAAATAATCATATTAAAATAGTGAAATAATTAATACAGATAATAAAAAAAATTCTATTATTGTGGATTACTTTCTCAAGGGTCCATATTTTCATAATGAATAATCTCCAATGGATGAGATGTATGTATCTCAATCTTCTCCTGTAATGAATTTCGAAATTTACATTTTTGGCATATGAAAAAACACCAATATATATTTCTTATAATATCAAATAAATCATGAACCATTCTTATATGTGTTAAATTATTCATGTTTCTCATGAAAAAATGTAAGATTAATCTATGACAATATTGGTTTTCTTCCATAAAACTCATACAACATGAATTATATACATCTTCAACCTAGAACAGGTTCTACATGGTTCACCATACTCTTGTTAAAACCTCCCCATATTCAATCATTTTGACAATAAAAACATATATTCAGAATAAAACATCATTTACATCATCTAAAATCATGAACCACTCAAAAAATTCTGTTTCGTTCCATAAATTAATAAGGTACCTTGGTATTTAAGCTTTTCTTTTCTTGTAATAGAATATCCAATTCATTTAAATCTAATATAATAATCATCCCCAAAAGTCACTATTCCATCTCTATGATCTTTCACATTCTTTAATTTCATCAAATCTTGAGTATTTTTTTAAAAACACCCACTATCCAAAATCTATGGTCATTCTTTAACTGTAACCTTAAGTGTCGTTTCAACTATAATATCCTTATATTTTCCCTTTTTATCCATTTTATTTTTTGAGTTTCTTAATCAATTTTTTTGGATGATAAAATCACTGGTTTAATTTTTTTATGTTTCTCGAGCTGATTTTATATCTCATAAATTTTATTATGAAAATAGAATTTGTTCTCAATATTAAATTATATTTTTTAGATTTTTTTAGAATTTATTCTTTGAGTGAGTTGAATCCCCCCCCCAAATATACCTCTAATAACTCCTAGATCCATTATAGTGATGATGATTGAAAAATTTCATCTTATTTAGTACCCCAACCTATATTCCACTTTAAATGGTTCTCTAAGTAGCTTGACCATTAGGCCTTAAACATGCCTCCTCATATAGAAAATGTTGCCTAATAGCAGTGATGATGTAAAGTGGTCATAGTGGGGAGACTATACCCTTAGGAGGTGATAATAATAATGGTACATATATAAATATAGTAGTAAAAGAATAAATGACATAGTATAAGAATAATAACCATAAAGTAGTAGTGATAAATAAATAAGACCAAAGGCATTCCATTTATAGAAAAAATATGCCATACCATGTCATACATAGAAATACACAAACAATTTTTCCTTTGGCTAACCATCAATACATACATATATAAAACATGATAAACAAAAGGGAAACTCCAAATGATGTAGGAACCATGATGTCTTATTTCCATTAATCCCATGCTAATAAGAACAAAACAATCACTATAGTTTAACTCCGGATCTCTCCCCCTTATAAGATCGTAGAGACAAAAAGTCTACACACATCTTGAGGGGCCCATATAGGGTGTGATAATTAATTTCAGCAGGACACCATAAATGTTTTTCTTTATTACATCAATAATTATGTTGGTGAATACTAATAATAAATAAAGCAGAAAAGCATACACATTTAATAACAACCCACTCCACGAGTGCTCAACAGCCAAAATTAAGTATTCTTCCTTCTTCATCCATCACTTATATAAGTATAAAAATGTTCCCAAAATTATATATGTGGAATAAAACATGTCTATTCCTATATATAATTATAGTGGTGAGGATCTATGTCATAATCCCAAGGAATCCCCTGATGAACAGAAACTTAGTTTAACCCTAAGGTTCCACCTCTAATAATATGTCACCCGACACCTTGTGCCAACTGATACTTCAAGATCCAAAAAACAAGTCCCAATGTACCATAAGCACTCCCAATAAATAAGTAAATCATCCCTTTGACCTCATTTCAAAACATCTCTATCTTCTCGAAGCCCAACATCCTGAGGAAGAATGATAATTGTCCTCTAATAAATAAACATTGTCATCTTAACATCCAAAATCTCATGGCATGATTATTTTGGTCCTCCCAAGTCTTGATCCAATGACCTAAAGTATTATGGTGAGCCTCATCCCCCAACTGATAGTCTCATCACCATCAACTGATGGTCCATCACCATCCACATGGATTTTTATAGTGAGCATACCAACATGTCTGATTTCCAACACCATAACCTAAGATGCATAGTTTATGAGGGCCTCTACCCACATAGAGTGGTCAACACTACCTCATATGATTACTAACTATGTTCACACAAATCCAACGGTGCGTCGACAATAAATGGTGAGTGAAAATCACCAAAAAATCCTAATCCACATTATCAGGAACCTCATGCCCCTTTGACCATATCGCTAAATCATGATGTTCAACACTAAATAAAGTCCTTAGATCCTTTCTCTCAACTTGGTAACCTCATCATCTTAATATGATGACCATGTAAAGTAACTTGGTGATCAGCATCACCCCATGTAACATGGGCAAAGACCAACGTAACAAACCACATTACTTGAAAAATATCTTGTAAAAAAACATAGTATGTTACAATTTCCCCAACTTAACATTCATCATCCTCAATAAATGAAGCCTTACCCAAATATGGTATCGAACATACCAATCTCATTTAAATCAACCTATTATACCTTGATCATCAATTCACATGTCTAATCCCCCTTAAGGTGCCCCCACCTTAGTAGTTACCTACAAGTATCTTCCCGAACCAAATACAAACATCTGATGGTTCACCAACCATCCCTGGTATCAAAAGTCCACCCATGATGAATTATAATTCCTACATCTCATAAGGTGATTAATTCAATCCTATTAAATATCTAAAACCTATCAAATATTATATCTCATTAGAATCCTATAAGTACCCATTCCATACATGAAACTAATAATAACCTGCATACATTAGATTCCCAAGATCTATCTTCTCAAAAGATGGAAAAATAATAAAACATCCAATATACATATAGATTCCCATCTAAATTTCAATGAATAAGAACCTCATATAGAACCCACATCACATTTATGTTATGTTTCCTACACACATAATACATATATATCATGCATCCTAAATAATTTGAACCTACCAACCAGCAAATGGTTAGTCCAAAATCAATATATTTGAACCTCATGCAAAAAAATGAATAAATACAAATAAAAAAGAAACTAGGTCTCTATATCCATGTATCTCTAACTATCATTAACTCTCTCACTTCTTACTCACCTAAAATCTCCATAATTTTCACCTGTCCAGAATCTTGACTAATGCATAACCTCCTTTTAGAGCTACACCAGCTACCATCAACTAACCCCACTGATGGATCTTACTACCTTCACCACAATATTTTCATGTTGTTGAATCTCATCTACCATCCCTTGGTATCACTCCCAGTCTAACCTCAGATCCCCAAGTCTTCCCTGATCCCTAGATTCCATCCATCCTTGAAGGCCTCGTACAGAATCTCTCATAATAGCACATATGGCCACATACCTGGAACTCCTTTAAAACCCGATAAAATTGGATTTGAACATGTCATGGATTCCAACACCGGAAGCGCGCTACTAAATACCCACTCTACAATGGTCTTCCTAAATCTATATCTTGACCACACTATTGATATTCCTCACAACCTCACTTCTTGCTACCTAAAACATCACCACCAAAATCACATGACATTATCACTCGGCTTGAATAAAAATGGTCTATCAGATTTACCTCAGCTATCAATGCCTAATTGTCTGTCTAATAAAATGGTGTCAGCCAAAGGATATTCACCTAAAACTTAGTGGAATTCCATAATCCACCCTCAAACTCCTCACCTGGACAATTTCATCACCCACTATAGAAGGTTAAAATCCAGATAGTTCTGTGAAGTTCATCATGTAGCTAATAAATGAAGTATCACCTAACTATATATTCATAAACTTGTATGCTCGGTATTTCATCAGTACATTTGGAAAGAAGTTCTTGAAAATATTGTCCTCAAAATCCTTAGGGGTATCTCGATATGATCAATGATAGTCTTTACCAACTTGGTCTAGTTCTCTACAGCCTATGGTCTACACTCACCCTTAAATAGTGGTGGGTGATATGAATAGAACTTGCGAGTTAGGTATGACATAGATAGATCATCTCCTTGATCACCCCTATTGATACCCTATATACCATAAAATATACTCTCCCAAATCATCTCATCAATCCATGGACAAGAAACTACTATCTATAGGTTCCCTTCCTATACTAGAGCTTGTACCTATGTCTCATGGTTATCTCAACCCTCTCAGGTCTCATCCCAACCCTCAAGGGCCTCATCCCGTGTACTCTCATGCAAAACCATGTCACCCCTCTCATGATGCTCCACTAGAATCCATATAGGTGGCCTCACACTAAATACCAATACAATAGTCATAAATCTATAATAGTATATATATCACAGATAGAGAAATATATAATAAACAACACATCTCACCACCTTTACACCACCCTAATACACTAATTCACACGTCATCTAGCCTCATGGCCCCTCACCTAACCATATCAGAGTCAGATGTTATGTATCATCTAGCCATATAGACCCTTTCCTTCCCATAATAAAGTCAGGAATCATATATAATCTGAGGTAACATAGTATAATACCGCCAAAGAGTCTATGCAAGAAAAAACTATTTAGATTATTTTTTGACATTTTAAAAAACTCACCCCTTATAATCATCCTTGCCTACTCACATCCGATTCAGAACCATATATCATATGAATATAACATCACATACAAATATCATTGGAACCACATGTCTGGGTTGCCTAAGTAGAATGCCACCCAAATCAGCTATGGAGGAAAACATTTTTTAACATTAATATTGACATTTAAATAATCCAATTACTCTTAGCACAATCTAGGTTCCCAATGAAAATCACAAGGAAGCACACACCATATGAGTCTAAGTGACTATCATAATTCATAACCAAACATCCATTACTATACTAGGCCTATGGTCAAAATCTATGTAGAGATAGAAATCACACCCATGTGTTCTACCCTATGTGGAAATCTAATCAATATATAAAATAACATAGCATAGAATAAATATACCACCCCAAGAACCTTGGTATGTCCCCTGTACATGGGGATGTAGGCACCCAAAAATGATCTCTATACCCAGTTCTGACCAAATCCTAGTCTCTGGTCTATCATATCCTAAATAGTAAGAACAAAATGAAGACGTGTAAATTTGATATTATTTGTAACCCTCCAAACATGGTGACCATTTAATAGCCAAATATTGTGATATTTGTAGACAACACTAAAAATAACCTTCTATGATACCATTTTTATCTCCCATGCTTATATTACAGTTTAAATGGTGCTCTAATCCGGTTGACTACTGGGCCCTCGTCATGCATCCCCATATGAAAAAGGCTTCCGACTAGCAGTGAGGGTGTAAATATGTGATAGTGGAGAGATATACACTTAGGTGGTGATCATAATAATGTTCTATATATAAATATAGTATAATAAGAAGAACCAAATTAGTGGAAGAATAATAATCAAACATCATCAGTGATAAATATATAATCCTAAAGACATACAATTTATAGACAAAAAAAATTAACAAGAGGTCAAACATAGCAATTAAAAAATTGGGTCTCCCTTGGACAACCATCAGGACAACCAAATATAAAACATGATGAAAAAAAGTAAAATTTTAGATAATGTAATAACCTTGAAGGTCCCTTTCAATCCATCCCATGATAAGCATTATAATATGATTATTAAGGTCCATCTTTCAAGATCATACACTTACCTAATCTCAAATACATAAAGTCTACATGCATCTCAAGGGTTATATGTGGGTTGTGAGAATTAGTCTCATTAGGCCTCACAAACTTATTCATTTCTTATAACTATAATATTGTGTGAATATATTAATAATAAATAAATTGTAAAAGTGAAACCATTTAACAACAACCAGCTTGACTTATTCTCAAAATCCATAAGTGAGTGTTCTACCTACTTTTAAAATCACCGGTATAAGTCATAACATGTTCCTCCAATTATATATATGGAATAAATTTTTTTTCTAGATATATATATATATATATAATTCTAATGGTGAGGATCCATGGAATAATCCCAAGGTATCCCTGGATGAATAGAAACTCAGGTAAACCTTTGGGTTCCACCTCTTAAAATATATCACCTAACACCTTGTGCCAACCAACACCTCAAGTGACAACAAACAAGTCCCAACATCCCATCGACATACATGTTGATATCAAAAGTGGGAACCCCCAAAAAATGTCTTATGGTCAACACCATCACATAATCCTCATATTATATTAGGGCCTCCACCCACATTGAGTGGTAAAAATAACCTATTCTAAGTCAACACTATGTGAACATGACTCCAAATTCTTGTCAGCCAATAAATGGTGATATGATTTCACCAAACAACTAAGACACATCATCTGACACCTCACTCCATGACAACTCTATCACTAAATCATGATGGTCAACACCACATCAAGTACTGAGATCCATTCCCTCAAAACAATGACCTCACCATCTCAATCCAATGAACATGACACCCAAACCTGGTGATTGACATCACCCCAAGTAATCCTGGCCAATTGCAACATGGAAAACCACATAACCTCAGTTTGGGTGATCGAAATCACCTCAATCCTCTGACCAAGACTTTAATGTTTCAATAGAGCTCATGAATTCAATATAAACAAATTAATTTAATTTAATAAATACTCTTATCCTAAAATTCCCAAGTTTTCCAAATCCCCCTCAACATTCTTATCATAATTTATGTGAACTAATCATTCCCAAATACATGCAATATCATTAATTAATTAATTTAAAATGACCATTAATTTAACTAGGGTATATCCTCGTCAACACACATGGAATATATAGAACACACATCCAAAAAATCAAAAAAAACAAGGATAAAACTAGTAACCACCTTCCTCGCACTAGTACATGTTCCCTCATATGATTTTTCCCATTAACTGGATCCAAATCAAAAGAAAACAGAGTTTTATAAGAATTCCATGAAAATAGGGGAAATGATCTTTCACAGATTTAGTATTCTATATGGAGAGATAAATGAAGTAAAAAGGATAGTGGATTAAAGGTCTCACAAAGTAAATTATAATGAGAGAAAGTGGTATTAAATGAGTTCTCATAGTATGAAGATCTCTCAAATTATAAAGGGAGAGGGATAATGGAAGCTCCATATGATATGAAAGTTGATGGAGAAGAAAATATAAGAATGAAGGTAAATATAAGGAAGTTAAAAAATATAACTTCACAATTTTTAATGGGTAATATGATTTGGCCGTATGGTTTGGATAACCATGCACCAACCATGTGGTGCTCAATACCTACGCACCACAGACGCATGGACTAGGCACATTATTTTCCAAAATATATGAAAACTCTGTGAAATACCTCAATCAACAACTATAGAGGTACATGCATAACCATGAACTTCTAAACTAATGATCTTAAAAATAATTTCAATGTTTCTAGTAGGCTGTATAGCTTCTCTTGGGAGTCCACATGGTTTGTTCAAGTCAAGCACTAATATTTGGGATTTCTTGAAACTAGATTTTTGGGGCCCTATGCTCATGAAATCCATCTGAAGACCTAAGTCACTTTCTGAGTCTAAAACCCATATAAAAATAAGGTCTTGGGTAAATAGAACTCCCAAAATTATATTTTGAGGATGGAAAAAAAGTTCGAATACTCACCAAACACAAGGAATTGAAATTTACCTAGAAAAAATACCTTTCAAAAGCATAGGAAATTATATCTTTGTAGTATACCAAAATTCAAAACACCAACAATATCGATAAAAAAATATTTTACTTTGATTTATACATGTTTTTTATAAATGGGTATCTTTTTCCAATGTCTTTCTGACTATCAATCTTGTCTCCTTTTTTGCAAAAAAATTATTGGTAGCCTCCTGAAATATTATGCTTCATATTAGACTTCTTATTAACCCTAATACAATCACTATTTAAAGTTGTTTTTATATAAAATTTTGATTTATCTGGATTATTTAATTTTGGAATCCACTTATTATAGAAATATACATGATCCTCTTGACTTTATTCTACCAATCATGCACTTTTCTAGATTTTATAACCTTTTTATTAGCCTTTGGGTTGATATTTCCTAATATTTCAAAGATTTACACTCCCTAGATCTTTCACCAACATCTATAATTGAATATTTCATGTTAAATATTCCTTGTTTGGCTTCTAATAGTTTTTTATTGAGCAATATAAAATTATTTCTACTTCTCGATCATATTTTATTCAATTTTGATGTGGATATTTTTCTCTTCATCAAGTAACTTTTGTTTTTAAATATAATTTAACAATAGATTTTTCATCTTTATGAATTGTTTCATGATTGTTAATAAATTGGCCATATTTCATTAATTTCTTGATCTATTTCATTATATTCTCAATTTTTGAGAGACATTTATTCAGTTCTCCAATAATTATGAACTCCATATGAGTTTATTTTTATTCTTACTCAGAGTTTTTTCTTTTATCACTTGTAAAACTCTCATCATTTTCCTTTGTAATAAGTAACTTTTCAGCACATTCATCAATAAAACTCTGAACTTCCACTTTTTCTTCACAATCACCATCTTCATCATATTTTGATAAATGGTTTCTCTTTTCATATTTATAGAAATTATTATTCATTATTTTTTAATAGGATTTTTATTTGTCTACCATTACATTTAGTGGTATTATTAGGCTTCCATCTTCTTCATCACAATCTTCATCTTCCTTTAATCTTGTAAAATTTTCTGCAAAATGTCTGATGCCTCCTAAGTTAAAACACATAAATGGTAACTTTCATTTATACATCCTTATTCCTTATATCAAATTTCTATAAAAGAAATACATAAATTTATCAAACTTCCTACTCACTTTATTTTATGAATCATAATCATTGACTTATTTCTCAATAAAAACTTTCTTTTAATTTTCATTATTAGGGAATTTAAATTGATTTCATGATCAAATTTTTCATTCCTTTTAATATCATTATATTTTATTATTTCACATGTAATGAGAATGTTATACAAATCATCTAGATATATTGTTTTAGGAACATTATATACTAATAATGATATTTTGGCATCAAATCTATCTATAATAATTCTCAAGAACTTCCCCGCACCAATTGTGTCTTTCAATTTTCTTAAAAATATTCTTATGGTGCATAAAATATAATTTACCCTTGTGAATAACTCACTAAAAGATTAAAAATCTCCCATTTTAAGATCTTCATATTCCAATATCCAAATTTTTAACTTTTCTTTCTTCAATTTTGTTGTTCACTTCAAAAATATTATTCAACTTGTCCCAGATTCCCTTAGACATTCTAATTCCTTTAACACTCAAGAATTCAATTTCTAAGATAGTGTAAAGAATATAATTTACACATATTCCATAATTCTCCAAATTCATCTTTTATGTATCACCCTTAGAAAGAGAAGGGAATCCATCTATTGCAACTTCTGAAACCTTTTATCCAATGGGTAAAATATAGGGTAACATTACCTTCTTCCAAATATGATAATTCCACCCATTGATTATAGAAATACCCTTACTATTAAATTAGTTCTGAACATCCATGTAAATCATATTATTATTCAAATATCAATAAACCTATATTAAACAAAGTATACTCCATTTAATACTAATGGTAAGGACCAATCTTGATCTATGTGACTGCTAAGAAAGGGTGAATCTATGGGTAGCTAGTTTAATATTTTCTTATTCAAAAGACATTCACCTCAGATTAGAGATAAATTACTATAGTGAAACACCACACAAAATGAAACCCACAGGAACATAGGAATTTACAATGTTCACTACTCAAAAAGAGTATCTAGTCCTACGAATTATCTATAAATAATATGATATCATACATCCACTCGAAAATAATCCTTGTGGTTTACAAAAAGTAGAGTATATCCATCACATGCATTTTAATATGGTTTGTAGATATTTTCTGTTATCTTTCCAAAAATAATATGATAAAATATATTTTGAATCAATGGAATAATCCTTCATAAAAAAATCTCCACACATTGTAATTATACTAGTTAAATTTTTTATACTTATGCTTCTACAAGTCATATCTTCTTTTTTAATTCCATACACATCAACGAGTAAGAACCACTTCCTATATTTCTATCTCTTAGTTATTATTCCACACCACACACACCTCACAAGATATATAATAACTATTAAATATATATTCTATAGTATTAGTTGTATATTAACTTTATTATTTATTCAAATATTTATGAAATCATGTAAATATTTTCAAATTTGAATCTCCAAAAATATTGGATTTAGACTTAATAATAACTTCTAAAAGAAAGTGTATCCAAAACTCTTCGTAACTTCATATAAACATGAAAAAATATCATTGAATCTTCATTAAAATTTAAAACTATATTGATTCCATATTAAATCCAATGAAATAAAATTCACAATTAAAAAACTATATATATGATAATGGAAACCTAAATATTGGAATTATTCTTAATAAATACAATCAAATTTGAGGATACCATGGATTTACTAAGTCTTAAATGCCTAAATGGAATTAAAATTTCTTAAATCGATCTATGTCGGATGACGTCTCCAAATACCATCAATTAATTATTCACCTATGTGATTCAATTCTGATACATGGATCATTCTAATCCATAAAAAATCAAATATGTGAACCATTCACCTATATGGTTCTTTCATGTACATAACCAATTGTACAACATGACCAGTTCACCTATGTGCCTAACCAATTTTCATTTGTGACCAATTTGCAACATAGGATATTCAGGTATGTAGATTCACTTATTCAACAAATCATGTATCTAATTAGACTTTAATGAACATTCATATTCATAGTAGTGAATTTTTCAACATATAATATCTTATATAAAAAAACCAATATACGGATATTCCCATACAAGAATCATGTATGAACATTCACATACATTATTTTCCACTTCTTCAACTAGTTTTCATAATCTTTATTCTCTATTGTACACGTTTCTCCTTCCTTAAAAACCTCAACCAAAATATACTTATAAATAATTGTGATAGTTATTGTCATTATATTTAAAAATAACTAGAACACCTTACATTGCATCGCCATATTTTCCCCTCAATAAATTTTCTTGAACACAAGTAACACATCATTCAGATATGGTTAATATATAGAAGATTCATAATTCTTGACATAAAAGATAAAAATTTTAATAAAGATTCATGATGATTAACTTGAAATATAACCCCCAAAATCATATCCCACATAATCTCATCACATGGAAGATCTTTCCATGGAAGCTCACATCATAGATTCTCATTCCATGGAATAAATCTTCCTACTATAACTTAAAGATTTATGTATTGAAAAAAAAATATAACACTATACTAATCTAGTTCATATTAGCCAATTTTTTAATCATCCCCCCAAAAAACATAAAACCACTTGGTCTCAACACATTTGGTATTGTGATGACGGTTTGATAAATGAATTGTGGTTATAGGTTTTTTTGATTTCCACTCACTTGGGGGATATGTTGTTTGGGGTCGTGTGCACACAATAAAAGTCCCATGATTTGGTATTAAACACTATATTTTGGAATTATCTTATAAATATTTTTCATCTTAGGGGTGATTTTCTATACAACTATTTTATATAAGGGATATTTCATAGGTGTTCGTGGTATATTAGGGCTGATTTTGATCACTAGTTAGGAGTGAGATACTCACCATGTAAGTAGGATATGTTGGGGGCGATGGGATATTCTAGGTGAAGGGTGGATGTTTTTCATGCCTTGTTTTAATTCATCTAGTAGATCTGTGGATTTTTAAAGGATTTGGTTGACCATGGAAAATGTTATATAATGAGTTTTGTTCCTTGGGTAATTATTATTGACTAAAAATGGTTTTATGGGTTATTTTTGGCCTATAACTCCATGTGATAAGAACTATATTGGAAGGATTTCAAATCTTCTAGTATAACATATCGTGGGTATATCATCCAAATCACTAACTAGTAAAAGATGGTGAAGGGGACATCATAGATTGATTAATATAGATATATAGGGTTGTGATTTCTTTTTTTGGTTTTCATAATTTTAACTTTTCATACACTCATGAATGTATAGATGATAACTAGGAACACTATATGTGGTGGCAAACTGATTTAATACTCACACCGAACAAATTACATTGGGGACACACTGAGACATTATATCTTGTAATGTATGAAAGGGAAAATTCCCAATGCCAAGATCATGAGAGTTCGAGGTGTAGTTTTTTCACATGATGGATATCAATGATTAGATCAGGACTAGGTGGATCCTCATTGTTGAAATGAGGTTTGTTTTAGACTTTTTATTAATATAGACCTATGGATTATCCTATTATCAATTGTATGAATGGTATGACTTTATTGATATGAATTTTGTATAATGTGTGTCATTTGGTCAATTATGCTACTCCTTTGATGATATTTTTGGATATATATGTTTATGCTTCCATTATTTTTGTCACATTTATATTAATGGGGTATATTCCAACCATAATCACCTCTTAGGCCCTTTAATCTGGTCGAAAATTTCTAGAAAAAAAGTGACACACCTGAGGTCTGTGTGTCTCTGGCTTGGGTGATGTTCAGATGATATGGATTAACAATGCTACTATTGGAATAATGGACCACCTAAATAGACAAGAAGTGAGATAAATTCTAAAAGTGGTCTCATTCCTTAGTGAATTGCCAATAATTTCCCACTAATGGATGTGATGTAAATAAATGGTTCGTCCTTTTTATATCTACCCTATCCATATTCCTTAACGATACCTAAATCATTGTGTTGGTGCTATAGAAGTGCTCCCCGATCCCTAGGTGATAGAAACTACCACTATAAGTCTTATTTTTCTAATATTTAATGATTTACCCTCTTTAATATAAATAATATTTATTTCCTAATTTCCAATGAAGAACCTGTGTGGATTATCCATATATTGGGAATTTCCAAACGAAAATAAAAACATATACAAAAAATTAGTAACATAAAGGCTATAATGAAAAATATGCATGAATCAAATCAAACAAAACAAGAAGAAATAAAAGGTATAAAAACATTTTATAATAAATTTGAGGCCAAACAAGTCCCAAATCATGTAAAAAAAGAAAATTATAGGTATATAGGTGATGTACCAAGAATTACTCCAATCCACCATAAATATATCTCTAAAAATTAGGTGGAGGCCAAAACACTCTCTAACAATCAATATTTATAATAAACTAAATACATCCAATAGCTACCTAGGTACCTAAAATGTAGTACGTAAAGTGGACTATCTAGTATTGTGTCCATTTTGGGTGTAAGTATATATATTCATAGTAGGAAAATAACAACACACCTCAACATAATGGTGGATAAAAATATGTATTCAAGAATGTCTATAATAATTTACATACATATTAAAAATAGTTTTTATAAAAATTTAACAATGAAACATGAAAATAAAAAAAATACAAAAGTTCATAGCTGAATTACTAGTTATAAAAAGTAAATTTATATACCGTTAGAACCATACATGAAATCACATGCTTTGGTTCTAGATCGATGTTGATAACATGAATGAAGGAAATTTAAATCTTGTAGCATATTCTTTACAAAAGGCATCATATATAAGATTTAGATTATATGCATGTCTTGTGGAAAGGGAAAAGAGAATAAAATTCTATGGAATTATTGGACTGTCCCTTTGGGAATAGGGGAGGGTTGTATACGAGTTTTTTTGTTATGTAAATAACCCATTAAACATACTCCATAAAATTACAACTTCTTATAGTTTATAAAATATCAAAATAGACCTTCTAAAATACCCATAAACATATAAAAAAATAAAACCCATACTCAGAATATCATAAATAATTTTGAAAACTAAAATTTTTAATATAAAAAACATAAATATTTTGTGTGTAATACTATAAACCATTATCATAATGTAAAACATGGTCACATGCAATGACGCAGACTAGAAACTAAATCATGGATATATTATGATGAAGTTATAACAAATAATACCAACATAAAGTAAAATATTTTATAATTCATGGAATTTTTTTTATTTTAAAATTATTTTATACCCATTAAAATGGAATTTTAAACTATATGTGATTTACAATTCAAGAAAATGCTCTTCAGTCAAATAAAGAACCAAATAAACCACAAGCCCTCAATAGTCCACATTAAATGTAAGATTCTAAACAATATACATTTTTTAAAATTTAAAAATAAATTTAAGGATAAAATTTAACTAATATAAACATATCATTATAAAATAATACTTTTTAAAACACTTTTTTACCCCATAAAGTAAATTTAATTGATTTAACTTGAAATATTTACTAGGAAAAAAACCAAAAAATGAGTAAGTTTGAAGAGAAAATTAGCTTAAAAATATAGTTTTTAAAAATTATACAAAAATAAAATTTAATTCCAATTCTTGATGGAAGTAAAATGATTAACTATTTTTAAAAATTAAGTTTCATTCAAAAGAAAATATAAAAACTTTTTTAGAATAGTATATTTTATGAAAAAAAACATTGTTTCTATAGGGTGAGAATATTTAATTACAAAAAACAAAAATAATTAGAACCAAATAATTACTCTCTCACTAGAGTAACCTAGAACTTATATTACCATTTATTTGATCTCTTATGAATCCCACAATGTAATTTCATTATGTATAACTCATTCATTGATCATTGGGTCAATTCCTAAAAAATGTGGGGTGTCTTTTTGTTTTTTTTGTAATTTTTTAAGTCACAAGGATTGAAAATGGTTTTCCCAAATTAGGTAACAATCACCTATAACTTTTAATTATGATTATAGTTTCATTCTCATAGTTTGTGGAAGGTTTAATTACAATGTAATAAAACCAAACAAGAAAATAAAATCTAAATAAATTTTACTTTATAAACTTGATTTAAGTGATTATATCTCACATTTCACTCCCTATTAGTTGGTCATAAACCTAGGATCGTCCATACTTCATCATCCATTATCTTGAGTCACTTGTTTGGTGATTTAACAATAAAGGTTAGTGATTATTCCAAATTTCTTCATCAATATCTTCTCCTCTATCTTTTTCTAGCTCATTACTCCATTTTATTTAAGTTATTTTACCCTAGTGTCCATGCTAGTCAATTTATATATTTAAGGTAGTCTAAAAATTTGTTTTCTTGTTTTATAGTGTTGTGATCCACATCTTGAGGAAAATTTCGATGGATTCTGTAAAAGGTGAACGTTTTTCATTAATGAATGTATGTGATTCCGTTCTATTCCCTTTTATTTGAGAGTTCCTTGATTAAATAATGTTTTAAATGGGTTATTAAACAAAATTAATAATGTGGATGATATCTATGATTTATGTTTTAACAGTTTTCTTGGTTTTTTTGATATCCCCTTTGACTAATTAGTTGAATTTCTTGATTCAGTGGTATTTTGGTTCTAAAGGGTATTTTATGAATTAATAGTGTTTGATAAAATGGAAATAAGGGATTTTTTAGACGAAAAACGATTCTTAATGATGATTTGGATCAAAAATAATTTATAATTTGGGTTCTCTTATTATGTTTAATGAGTATTTAGGTTCTTAAGGTGTGAGTTTGATTTATAAAATTGATTACCAGTTTCATTTTTTGGTTATTATTTTTTAGTGTGGTTTTTTATTTACCTTAGACTTGTATTTAGATTAAAAATGGATTTAAAAATGGATATCCAAAATATATATCTAAATTATGATGTTTTATTGTTTGGTTATTTACTTACGAAGACCTATTTTATTTTTTGATGGTGTTTATATATATCCTTATTCTATATATTTGAATTATGATTGATTCCTGTGTTTATGGGTTAGAGATCTTTTTAATGGGGATGTTGAATGTGGGAAGGAAAATATTGTCATGTTGGCCTTTGTGATTGGTTGTTTACATGTGATTAAAATTGATTTAAAGTGGAATAACTCCTTTATTTTTTACATATGAACCATAACCTACTAAGTGGGTGATAGAGGGGTGGGGATTCTATAGATAGAGTGTTCAACCAGGATAGAACCCATTATTTTTTTTCATATAGCTAAGGTATGTTTCCCTAATAAGGCTAGTTGAGAGTGATTTGGTGGTGATTGTTCAACCATAAGACTTGTAGGATATGATTTATTCCTATGATTTTTGTCTATTAGATCATTATCCCTTAAATTATTTGATCATGATACGTTTCATTGGTTATGTTTTCTTTATTCATTATTTATCATGTGAATTTATCACTACTTAACTTATGATTATTTGATGTGTTGTTTATTTATGGTTGAGCAATAGGTTATATGGTTTCCCCTACATCTTATTTTTACTTGGTGTGTGTACCTTGGATTTAATTAATTGTAAAGCTTTTGTTTTACATGGTGTGTTTCAAAAGGAAAAACAAAGGCTTAGTTTTGGTTTTTTGAAAGAAATCATTTTAAATTGTAGTCTTTATGTTTTTTTCATTTTTAAACCAAAGAAATAAATTGAAAACTTATTTGTATTTATTTATTTTCAAACTAGTGAAATTAATTTCTTTTATAAAAGGAATTGAATAAAATAATGGTGGTATCCTACTATCTTATAGTTCACACAGTAAATTATTATGTTGGTGGGTATCTGGTATTTATATTTCATATAGGTTCTTAGGTATCAACATACCAATTCTTTTAGTACCACTATCTTTGGGAAGAGTATTGATAGTGGTACATAATAGTGATTTGAGAGTCACATAGAGTTGGTGGTTCTTTTTGGGATTTGTGCTCCCTATCCTTCATCAGTGGAGAGATGGGTCAGGTGCCAATTTTGGATGGAATTCTGGGTTAGTTCAATAAAAATGGTATCATAGGTCCTCTTGTTATTTGGGAGAAAAGATAGAATGCATTTTGAACCATCAGAGATCAAGTGTAAAGTAAAGATTAATACTTGGATATAACTTCCTCGTTCTATACATTAGGCACTCATGGGTGGCCATGAGATTTGCCTTAAGTTTAGGATCTATGGATCATTATTTTTTAGATATTTTGATGCAGTTTACTTTTACACTAAGTTGTACAAATACCTCGGGATACATCTCAAGAAATTTATAGTTTTAGAGTGAAATTGGAGGAAATTAAATGGGCTCACACTTAACATGCATGGTATATTAAACTATTTTTAGGCCATGTGAGCTTTTCTAGACAACTTTCAGGGGCACTCATATGGTTGGTGCATGGTCTGTGTAACCAAACCATTTGTAGTGGATAATTTTTGGAATTTTTTCTTCCACTACTTTAATGATTTTGGATTCTCTTGTGATTAATGGTGTTGGTTTCTAATTATTTTGGTGAAATCTTATAGATTTTTTAGTTTTTATAATTTTTTTTAAATCAATGTTATATGTCTTGGTGTTTGATTATGATTGAAAAACAATTTCTTGGAGTGTCTTAATATACGTGTGTGAAAATTTTTGAGCCTTTGAAAAGACTATAAGGTTTTATGTAAGATTAAATGTTTCTAGATTATGTGTTTTGAATGTTGAAATTGGGTATTTAAGGGGTAATTTTCTTTAATTTATTGTATTGAAATGATTTATGGGTTTTTAAATGAAAACATAAAGAGTGATTTTCAAGAACCCGTATGGTGTTTGAAATGGAAATAAATCCTTGCCATGAATTGATGAAATTGTATTTTCAAAAGTGTGTTTAATAATCTTCTTTTATTTGGTTTTTGACCTTGTATCCCTTGTAGTGGTATTTGAGATGGTTTGATTGAATGTTATTTTTGTGATTTTTTAGAAAGAACCCCCCAAAAAGTAGTTATAAAGTCAAGAAGGTAATATGTTGAGTATCCATCCTAAAGATCCAGGAGTTATCCTTCCAACCGCTAACTCTACACAAACTCTATAAAGAGTAGAAGAGACTTGTTATTGTAAGATTTTAGATCATGATTGAGAGTTTTTTAAATGTTATCCTCCAGTATTTTGTATTGATCAATGATACTATGAGGAAACAGAGTTTCTAGATAAGGTAAAAGAGATCCTTGATTCACTAAAAACTCTAGAATCATTTTGGTCTAGGTGAGTCACTCTATTGTTCAAAGGTTTGGGTTTGTAATATGGGAGGCTCACTATTAACTCACTCAAAAGTAACTTCCTTATTTTCAAAAAACTTTTAACGAAGTGTGAGAAAACACCCAATTCAAACACCATAAGAAATTATAAATCCACTAAAAAGGAACTTTAGACTACTAAAAAATTATCCCCAAAATGTTTCCAAGAGATAGAGGATACATGAGTGTCTGAAACATCCCCTAAGAGGTATTTAAAATTAATCACCATCTTTTCTCAGGTCTTTATGTACTACTATTTATTAATATTCTCTTCATTGAATCCCCTTATCAGTATAATGTTCTTCTTGTCAATCCAAGCACTCTACTCTTCATTAGTAACCACATTTAATGGCCTTCCCATCATCTTATTAGCTTCCTCATCAGTGGAATTAATCCCCAAACAATTATCCATAATCTCTTCATCTAAATGTAAAAGTAAATCTAAGGGTTTCTTATGGTCCACACATACCTCTCGTATTTTAAATGAAACATCCTAAAGGGATGAAACCACATGATCTGCAGGATCATCCCAGGCAAAAGAGGCATTGAGATCATCTTCAATCGTCATTTCCTTCGAATTTTTAGAAGACCTTATTCCCATTTGAAGAGGTAAATATGAATTATATTTTCTCCCTTTCCTACTTCCCTTCATACTTTTCCTCCTCCTTGGGTTGGGTGGCCCTCTGATGTGTAAATCACCAGTAGAATAACTAACTGAAATAACAACAGACTCATTTCTGGAAACCGCCTACGCATCAGTTTGAGCTCCAAATATTTCTTGAACCAGATCTTCATTCGCTAACCCTTCAAAGAGGTTGCCCAACTTAATAGCTGACAACTCCCTCATTGGGATGGATCTGAATAAAATCACACCTTATATGTCCTACTTTAATCCCTTTCTTACCTAATAAATCTCTATACCTTCCATGAGATCTATCTCTTCCACTAGAGACACTTTCTGTGCGCACTACCTCTGCATAAGAAATGGTCAGGGAAGTCCTAGAGCCTACATCCAAAGCCTTCACTTTTTGACTTTCATTAAGTTACCACTATCAAAATACACAGCTCCTCTTAGTGGATTATCCAAATTTTTCCCATCTAAATATGGAAAAATACCACATACCTGTGTCACAATAGAACCCTCATGCACTGAAGTATCATACAGAGGATTATTTGGATCACTTTGGTCCGTACCTAAGCATGTGAAAAAATCACCCACCAAAGGGTTTCCCCCCTGTGACCCACATTACAGCTCCTTAACTCCCTTCAGAATAGCTAATTGACTCTGGTTATATTGACCATCCTAAATACCCAACTCCTTGTTGCTGCCTCCTAAACTTTTAGCCTTTTGATGAGTAAGATCCATATTCTCACATCTACAGTCAACCACCAGATGGCCTAGTATTTTATAATATGAAACAAATTCAAACCATGACTCCTAGAATACCAGTTTTTTGTGAAGGAACTCTTCAAACATTGTAATCAACAAAAATTCATGAGTTATTCTAGAGACATCAATTTCCACATAGATACAGAGATATACCGGGTGGTAGAGATCCCTAGATATAGAGTCATCACACAAAAATCTACTAACGAGATTCCCTAACATCCTCAAAATCAAAGGACTCTGTAACAATAACATGAGTTCTAGTAAACTAACCCAAATCACCAATTTAGGGGAGTTGTGTTTTATGTGGAATTCATACACATATCAAAATAGGTATAACCAGAGACCATTGCAGCTTTGTGGTGCCCTGGACCAAGCCTTGACCAGATCATTTTTTGATGCAAAGTGAATCAAAATATGTCTGGAATCAATAAAGAACATTGTTTATCTATCCTATAATTTCCACGACTCAAAGATTCATCTATCAGACGAATCCATTGAAGGACGCCTCTGATTGAACCAAGAAATCAAAGAAATATTAAGAAGAACCCAAACCTTATTGAACTCTGAGGTCGAAAGTGAGAGTTTTGTAAGGCCATTAAGCAGCTACGTAACTTTAGGGATAAGTTAAATCTAGGGGACAGGGGAAGAAATTAGATATTAGAGAAAGGTTAAAGGTATGATATCTCTCTCGTGAAGGACATCAGAGGTCCCACCCTCGATGGGGGAGGAGGGACCTGCTCTGATTCCACCATCGTCACCATATGGGAGCAAGCGTCATGGAGAGCCCTAGCATCGACTCCCTTATTGATTCTTTGGTCCAGCCTCACTATTCACCCACAAAAATTTTGAAGTATAATCTTTGTGGTACTTCAAATCCACATTTATCCCATGGAGGTTAGATTCTATAAGTCAATATAGATTTTGGGTGTTCATCAATGTGATCAGTCAGTGAAGGATTATATGGCACATTTCATTGGTCATGTGCCTTTCTCTATGGATTTGGTTATTGATGAATCTGAGATGGGTTGGTTGCTTTCTATATGAATTCTTCTGAACCTTTATTCATTAGTGTTTTATTCTGGATTTACAGTCTCTGTTAAGGGAGGGGGTACAAGTCCATAATCATTGAGGTAATATTGTTGGTGAAACTTATGGTAGGATATGATTTGACCCTACCATGGTTAGTGATGATGATTTGGCTAGTGGGAAGTGAGAGAATAAATGTCGTGATAATGGGAACTTATCTTCTCATATTTTTGTTCCTACTTTAGTAAAGTGAAATCTATTGGTATGATTTCAATTTGTGATGTTTGAACATGTTAAATACTCATGTTTTAAAACTCTATGTATCAATAATTTATGTACTTATCTCAATTATCTTTAGAGGTTTTTTATCTTTTGATATGTGAATTCCTCATTAATTATTTATGATTATTATAGTTTCCATATGGAATAGATCATGAGTAGAGTTTAGTTTGGAAAATGAAAATCGGATTCATGGGAACATGTTAGGGTTATGGGGATAGGTTTTTGGTTTTTGGTTTGGCCAAGAAAGATAACGGGATGGTATTTTTCTTTTTGTAACATCGCGAGACAGTGTTCTATGATTTTTACTCTAAGTTTCTCTCCATGTAGTTTTATGACCTGAGTTCAAAACCATTTCATTACTTGTTGACACATGTTCATGTTTGGGGAGTTTCTTCTTTTGTTAGGGAGTGTGTTTTCTTAAGATTCTGTCTAGTGACCTATCAATTTTCCTGAGGATTTTCTCTCTCATGGTGGTTCAATCTAGTTGGTTTTGGTTATTGGAATCATTTCTCATTGGTGATAATAATTCTTTGGTTGTGCATATCTGATGGTTCAAAATTAAATATTAATTATAAATTTTAGGGACACCTATGCCATCTATCCACATGTTCCCTCACTCTGGGTGTTCATATCGTCCAAATATATCCGGTAGAGAATTACCATTGATTCAAACTCTTTTAACTTCGAGTATTCCATATTTTATGTTCATCTTATTCCCTTTGGTTTATTTTGGTATTTAGGTTTCACTTGTGAGTAGTGTTATATAGGTTAATGTTCCTAAGTTCAAATAATGCTAGATTATTGGTCAACCTAGTGTTTCATTTTAGTTATCTTTTTATATCCATTGGATGAGGATTCTTCCTTTTAGGATTCTTACTTCATTATTATTTATTGAGTTTTGAATTATTTTGAGGTAGTTCTCCTGAGGGGTCGGTGTCCATGTCTTGTGTTTTTGGATTTAGTTTTGGGAAGTGAGGTAGTTAGTTGGATCCTTAATAAGGATAATATTGTCTTCTAATTATTATTTTTCCTTAGTTATTGATGACTTTTGGGGGCATAACGTAACATATTAGGGATAATTATGACACCCACAATGTAATTGTATTATGTATAAGGAACATATTCATAATTGGGTGTTTTTCATAAATGAATAGTGTGTTGTTTTTAGGAAAAAAAATTAAATCACATGGTTTGAACATATTTTTACTAAATTTTGAAATAGTCACCTACAAGTTTGAAATATTTTTCCAGTAGAGTTCACATGATGTAGGAAAGGTTAACTAATTAGTGAAATAAAATTGTGTGGCACACTAATACTTAACATTTTTTATTTTATAAACATTATTTATGTGATTATAACTCACATTTATCCCCTTCATAGTTGGTTATCAACTTGGGGTCATCCTACTGCATCTTTGGCTACATTTTTGTGATTTCTCACCAAAGGTTATTAACTATTCAGGATTTCTTCATCATGATATTATCCTATCTTCTTGTTCTCCCATTTTCCTCCTTTTTATTTAATTTATATAACCCTAGTGTCCATGTTGGATGATTTCTATGGTTACAGTTGTCTGAAAATTGGGGGGGGGGGTTGAGTTTTAAAGGTTTTGATCCACCCCATGATGCCTATTAAAATGGATTCCTTCAAAAGTGACATGGTTACATCATTAGAGGTAGGTGTTTCTATTCTATTATATTTTGTTTTATATTTCCTTTGTTTCTTGTTTTAAAAAAATTGTACTAAAGTAATTATTTAGATGATATCTAGGATTTTGTTTTAAAAAAAATTCTAGGTTTTTTTTGGTTTCCCCTTTGACTAATTTAGTTAATTTCAGGATTTATGGGAAATTTTGTTTTAAAAGGTATTTTAATCTTTTAAAGTGTTTGAAAAAGTTAATGTGAGGATTTTTTTTGATGAAAAATGATTGGTAATGATGTTTTGGATCAAAACCAATTTATAAAGTGGGGTACCATTTGAGTTTAAGGTGTATTCATGTCCTTATGGTGTGTATTTTCTTTATAAAATTTATTATTGGTTTCCTTGATTGGTTATGATTATATATTATTGTTGTTTGTGATTTCCATTGTATTTATGAATTGATTATAAATGGTTTTAAATAGGTATTTTAAAAATGGATATTATCTAAGTATAAAGTGAAGGCTCTAGTTATCACATTGTGAAATGATGTTTGATTGATTGATTGATTGTTCCCCTACTAATACACTTTGAATTAGCTGATAATGTTTATATAAATCCATGTGATATGTGTTTTAATTAAGATTCATGCCTGTGATTATTGGTTTGGGATCTTGTTATGGGGGATGTTGGAGGTGTAAAGGATATGATTGTGATATTAATCTTTGGGATTTGTTGTTTCCCTGAGGTTGATATTTATTAAAAGTGTAACTTGTATGTTTTTTATAGAATAAGGATCCTTAGTCTATAAAGTTGTAGATCTAGGGATGTTTATTTTATATTTGAGTGTTTCCCTATCTGGAAAACCTTAGTTAAGATTCATCTAGCTAAGGAATGTGTCCCTAATGAGGTTGTTGAGAGAAATTCGAGTGATGACTAATTGAAAGTAATACTTGAAGGCCAATAATTCATCCTCTCTACATCAGGTATTGTCTTATTTTTCCCTAATTTGTTTCCTCATGATATGTATTGTATGTTATTATTTATTTATTTATTATTTATTATTTGAGTTTCTTAGCTCTAGACATATTATTATATGATGTTTTTCTTATTTATGGTTTAGTATTGTGTTATATGGTTTCCTTTCTTCTTATTTTTAATTGGTTTGTATACCTTGGTTTTAAAATATAGAAAAGGTGTGTTTTCCATGGTGTGTTTAAAAGGGAAAAAGAAAGGCATATTTTTGTTTTTTAAATGGTAAGTATTTGAAATGAAGGTGTTTACAATGTGTTTGTTTTAAAAAGATAAAAATGAAATGATAATATATTTTCATTTATTAATTTTCAAACTAGTGAACTTGATTTCATTTATAAAAGGAACTAAATAGAATCATGGTGGTATCCTACTGGATTATGGATAACACCCTATATAATCATGATGGTGGGTATATAGTCTTCATGTGTGATCAAGGTTCTGAGGTCTTGACTTACAAGTTGATTTCGCACCACTTTCATTGGGAAGTGGGTGGATAGTGGTAAATAGTGGAGATTTGAGAGTCATATAGAGTTGGTGGTTTAAGTCGAGTGTCATCCTCAATGGCATTCAACTTTTTTTTAGTTATATTTTATATATTCCTTAAAAGGATTTGTATAAATATGATTTGATCTATTATATTTTATTTTTTCATTATGAGCAAGCCAGGTTTGGGTGTATTTTTCAGGTTTTTGAGGTTGAAACCATTCCCAATGGTTATTTTTGATACACTTGATGCATGTTGTCAGTCTATAGGGATTAGGAAATCCCCTTAGGTCAATGGTGAGCCAAATCAGGTTCTAGTTTTGGAAGGCAATTTGTGCCTATTCATTACATCTCTTAAAAAAAATTATTTTTCATTCAGTGAATTATAAGTATTACAAGTTTAGTTAAGAGGAAAATATTACCTCAGAAATATAATTAAATGGATAAATATGGTGATTAAATGGAATACAATCACCTTGTTCAATTTTATAACTTAAATAGTAAATTTTTATAAGATTATCATACATTAGAAAATAAAAGATAAAATAATATTTAAAGAATTATATAAACAACTAGAAATTATATGTTAAGTTCTTAAATCATAAAAAACATTAGCTAAATCAGTTTATCTTTCTTAAATACATTATAAAAGAAACCTGGTATACTTAAAATATAAATAAATTAAACTTAGTTACAAAAAGATTTTCCATTAAATATATTAAATATAAAATATAAATGGATATTCAAATAAAATAGTATAATTAAACTTTAAATTATTCATAATTATACATACCCAAAGAATTCATCAATTTGAAAATAAATAAATTACTAAAGGATTTTTTGCACAAGAAAAAGTTCATGGGCTTTAAAAGAACCATGTATAAATTAAAAATAATTACACAACATCTTTTGAAATAATTTAAAATAGTTAATTTGATATAATAATAAAACTTTTGAAAAACCAACAATTTATAAATCATAAATTATCATTTAATATTTATTATTAGTTTTGTAAAACAAGTGGTTGGCATTTCCTAGTCATAGTTAGGAAATTCATTTGAAGTTTTGAGACTCCCTACCTTAAACATTATGGTTATTTATTAATCAAAACATCATAAAAGAAAATAAAAATTGAAAAAATATAGTTTATATGAACCATTAGACACAAATTCCACAAACAAGGAAATCTAATAAACCAATCACTAAAATTAATACAAAATAAACCACATAGAAAACATAAACAGTTGATTACTAAACCCCATCCATAATCATAGGAGTCCAAATACCTAATAAATATAAATTATTCACCTACCTAATTTTACAGTAAATTCATGAATACCGTAGAACAATATGATCTTTAATTTATTCCCATAAAATAGTAACATATGAGAAGAAAAAAACCCTTTTAGCTTCTTTTATGAAAAAGAAGAAAAAATCCTTATCCTTGAGAAATAACTAACCAACATCTATAACCAAATCAAGGAGAAATAGACAATAAGAAAGGGGAAGGGAATATAAAGAGAATTGATATTTATTACCTTGGATTGAACATGAAAATAGCTTATTTATTCAACCTAAATCTAAGGAGAAATAATGTAAGGGATAGGTAGATAAGAAGTATCTTCAAGGTGGATCATATTTGTTCTAAATGAATTGTTATTATACAAAATAAAGAAAAAAATAAAGTAATTAATGTAAAATACAAAAATATTCAATAAAAATGACCTGAGGCTACAGGGTACACATTTTGGGGCCACTAGGTACCCATTATAACCACCTAGGAGCCCTCACCACTGCCAGGCTCACCGGGTACCTAGTACTACCCCATCTGGTTCCTACTTCCACCTATAGTTCTAAAACTATAGGTTCCAAAATATTCAGCCTACATGGATCATTTATCCACCTATTAAACCTCAAAACAAAATAAAAATAACTATAATCCCTTCATTAAATACCCTATTTGTAAAATATATTCCAAAACTATGAATAATCCCTCAACTAAAACTATTAATTTTAATTATCTCATGTTTTAATAACCTCAAATTCCATTGAGAACTAAATATTACGAGAAATTTAACTCATCATGTACATAGTACATTACAAACTACCCACCATATGACTTGTAATCCTTGAAAATTAAAAATATACACTCAACTAAGGTACACTACTTAACTAAATCCTATATCAACAATAATTCCATCAATATATTTACAAAATAATTCATTACACCCACAATTCACAAGTTCCAACCCAATTAAATAAATACCACAAAATCATATTATCCAAATGAAATTAAAACTTATATAACATCCTCAAGGTATCTAACATAGAATATATATATATATATATAATCCACTAAAGTAAAACCATATTAAAAATAATTTTATTATTGTATATAAAATATGCACAAATTAACTTTAATCATCAAAAAATCAACTTTTAGACTACCTCCATTCTTATGGTCTCCCCACTATAAGAGATTCATAAAGAATGTAATGCCTTCCCATCCACTGAATTCTAATTAAATAAAATACTTATCATTTTAAATAGTTTTACAAAAAAACATACCCTTTTAAACCCACTAGCCAAAATTATTTTTAAATCAAAGAATTTTACAAGACCAACTCATTTTATAAATTTAATTTTCAAGAAATTTTATTAAAAATAAAAATCTATAATGAAATTCACAACCCAACATATTTTCCAAAACTAATAATTTTATAAAAACAGTTGATGACATCATTTTAAAAAATCAATTCTATAGTTTGATTTCTCATAAAATGACCAATTTATTATCACCAATTTCATAAATAACATGATAAGGAAACAATATAAAACATACATAAAACTATAATGAAAATAGTTCTAAAGATTCATTATTATCTAGTATTTTATCTCTAAAAACATAATTCTAATAAGGATTAATGACCAATAATATTATTTTATAGAATAAAAGATAAATTACATGATAACAATTCTCAATTATCAAAATGTTTATGTTACATTACTAAAAAAACAAGTAACATGATTTGAAATTAAAATTATTTATCAATCCTAAAACTCCTTATCAATAAAGAATTGATATCGTTATTTAGAAAAAAATTTACATAACAGTTCAAAATTACATAATAGTTCGAAATTACATAAATTAAATAAAATTATATGGAAATATCAGGAGTAAAAATTACTAAGAAATATCAATAATACATGATAAACAAGAGGTATATAATCAACTATAGTATGGTAATCTGTGTGAGTAAATGTAATTAATTGGGTAGTAAATAATAAGGTATTTGGGAGAAAACTATTTACTTTATTATTTACTATTTAATTAATTAAGGACATTCACATATATGCGTTATCATATAAGTCTAATGCACATGAACTATTGTCAAACAAAAACACATAATGTATGAATCTATAGATGATTTGGATTCAAGATGAACCACAAACCCTTCTTGAGTTAGTCTTCATCATACTTTAGACACTTGAATAACTTTAACTCAAACCTATAGTGCTTAATGATCAACTAAACATCCCTAGGTAACTTTATCTTCATCCATGAAGAGGTTAATCAGATCTATTTATGGTTTACATCCCAATTCCCAAAAATCATATCTCTTATCTATGAAAAGTAAAAAAATTGAATAAACCAACATCACTCTGATATTACTTTTTAATGTCCCCAACTAAAATGGCCTAATGGTATCCTAATTATAAATATACTATGTCGGGATTATTCGCCACTCCCAATGGTTTAGTGATTTGAATCGAGAGCTTTAGTTCCCTAATGGGGTGATTATTTACTCACTTTGGAATAAGTAATAATTCATGACTAGTTTTCTCTATTGAATCGTCATGACTCTTTCAAATATTAGGAATTTAAAAAAGAAAACAATAACCAATAAAAAACAATAATAATGCGTGGGAAAAATTACATATCTATATAAATTCAATCAACCGAAACAAGGTTCATTTTGAAGTATAAAAATAGGTAAAAATAGAGTTGATTCCAAACAAGGTCCAAGACATGATAAAACTGAAGGAACCTATAGAGATAAAGATGATGTTCCAAATGGTATTCTAGACCACCATACCCCCAAATATAACACTGGGATGGGGACAAAAATGATTCCTTATGGTTGACATATCCAACAAGACTTCAAAATATCATAGCTACCCTGGTTACTAAAATGTTGTATGTGAAGCTGCATGTCTACCTAAGTGTCCAAGAAGGGTGTGAGCATATACATGTTTAGTAGGGAACCACTATCATACCTCACCACATTGGTGGATAAATAGGTGTATGCATGAACATGTGTACTAATATATATATATATATATATATATCAGAATAGTTTTTATAAGTATTTAACAATCAAACCTAAAAAATAACAAACTAGAATATGATAGAAAAATTAAAGGTCATAAAAAGGATATCCCTACACCATGATGATCTATACATGCACTCACCTACTTAGGGTGTAGCATAGTGTATATAATATAATTGTAGAAAAGGTAAATCTTGTAGATTGTTCTATCTAGAATGTATTATATACTAGATTTTGGGTATAATCATATCTGATAGAAAGGGGAATATGTATGATATTCAAATAATTACTAGATTATCCTTCTAAGAATATGGTAAGGGGTATACATGAGTCATGGAATTGCATGCCCATCCCCCCCCCCAAATCACTTTTTTTATTTTCTGAATAAACCAATTTGTGGGGAAGTTAGAGCCTCATGATCAAATTTTGACATACCAAGACCAATGAAAAGGATATTACAAAGATAACAGAAGATTTCAAAATTAACACAAATGACAATGAAGAGGAATAGGAAACATGCAGTCACCTCGAACCTACTGAAAAACAAAGTCAAATCATAAAAATAAAAACCACCATTCATGATTCAAAATTTAAAATGAAACATTCTAATAGGTCATTATGGAACCACCTTAGTAAGAAAAACATCTCAACCTGCACGAGGAATGGGTTTCAAGCCCATCCCATTCAATATACTCAATACATTTATACCTCTATATTATTTATAAATAGAGAAATACCCACTATAACATGATCATAAATATATCAAAATAGTATCAATTATCATAAATACCACTACTAATTATAACAATAATAATTTATAATATAATTAAACAACATCATATTTGTATATAGAATACTATCAACTGTTTGTATAATGTCAAAAAAGGTCACATGTAAATAAGCATACCAACAACAAACCCATACAGATATTATCATGAGGTAACAACAAATCTTACCATCATCATGTAAAATATGTCATAATTCATGGTATATTTTTATTTTAATTCATTATTATAACTATTAACACCAAATTTAAAACAATATATAACTTAAAATTCATGTTAAGCCTTTTAATTCCAATGAAGATAAATGTAAATCATAATCACTCATTAATCCAAATTAGAGGTAAGATTATAAGAAATATATATTTATTTTATATTTAAACACCAATTTAAGGGTAACATGTAATTAATAGAGAGATTTCATCATAAAATAAAACTTTTTAAAACACTTGTTTACTAATTAAGAGAAATGAACTTGTTGTACCTTGAAATCGCCATTTTGATGAATAAAATATGAAGAGTATGTTTGAAGAGAGAAGTCTCATTGAAAAATCAAAGTTTTAGTTTCAAAACATGGTAAAAAACCAAAATTTAATATTCATTATAAACATAAAAGAAATTTTTTATATTTTTTAAAAATAAATTTTTGTTCAAATGAAATATGAAAACATTTCAAGAAAATATATTTTGTTAAAAAACCCATGATTATAAAGTATGAGAATATAAAAGCGCTAAAAACATAAATTTATAACCAAATCATTTCTTTCCTACTTGATCGACCTATCTATTACATCGCCATCAATGTGGGATCCTAACCATGGTTAAGTTTGGATTATTGATTTATAACTCATACTAGTTAAAATTAGAGTAAATGACTACACAAGACAATATAATTAAAAGGTTAATGAGGTTGCGTAAATAGAATATAATCTCTTAACAAAAGTTTATAATCTAAATTGTAAACTTCATTTATATTTACAGATTTATGAAAAAATAATAATTTATTTTTAAATAATAATATCAATGAATGGAAAATATATAGAAATTCCTTGAATAATAAAACTCCAAAACTAAAGTAATATATTATGATTAATAAATTTATAGGATAAATAGGGTATAATTCCAATATATTCAAATTAAACTTATCTTAACCAAATATTTCAATCATTATATCACATATAAGAACACGAATCAATGTTCAAACAATATAATACATTCAAAATAAAAATTATTACTAATTTAACTTAAGTAATGAAATCATCAATTTTAAAATAATGACTTTACAAAATTTTAGTTTACAAAAGCTATAAATCAATCGATTTTACCAAACCATGTGCAAATTAAAAAATATTACAAAATTTATTTTTATATTATATTAAAAGACATTATTTTAAATATAAAAAAATAACTTTTACAACTGATCAATTAATAACTAAATAATAAATATTTAATATTCATTATTAATTCTGGAAGACAAATGGAAATCATGTACCAGGAAAAACTTGGAAATGTATATGACATGTTTAGAATCCATACTTAAACCATAGACAAGATTTCAAAATTAAATAATCATAAAAACAACATCCCAATGTCCACAAAATTTACTAATAACCATTAGAAAAAAATTACATAAACAAATAAATCCAATTAATAAATCACTAATATTAATATCAACTAAACATCAAGGAAAAGCTAGTTAAAAAATCTTCAAATACCTCTGTAATATTAGTAGTCCAAAGAATGAATCAAGAAAAATTATTCACCCCCCCCCCCAATTATATACTAAAATAATTAAAACCTGTACACTATCCATACCATAATTTATTACCATCAAATAATGAAATGTGAGAAGACAATGACCCTTTTGATAATCTTTTAAGAAATAGAAGATGATGCCATAGGTTTTAGATGTAATTTCACTATGTCTTGGTGAAATCACTAACAAAAATCTCTAACCCAAGTAAGGAGATATATAAAATAATTAAAGTATAAGGGAATCCATGGTGCATAGAGATATATTACCATTATATGGAATAGAAAAATACTCTTGATTCAACTAAGATACATGGCGTAAGAAAGGGAGGGAGGGGAGAATAGGGAGTATCTCCAAGAGAGATCTCTAAGAGGATAAGTTAATAGAGGTAAAAGGTAATAAAGAAGAAAAATATATTGTTTGAGGAAAAAATACAAAAATTAAAATTTTATTTAAAGAAAAAGAAAAAAAGTGTCATGGATAATGGGTAGCCATTTAGGGGCCTCTAAGTACCAATAACCCCACCTGGGTACCATCGCCATTTTAAATCTCACCAAGAAAACAATATTACCCCACCTAGTAATTGGTTCAATATATATTTCTATAACAATATGTTATACCACTTCTTATGTACCCAAAATATCTATTCCTCCTATGAAACCTCAAATCACGCCCAAAAATACATATAATTTCATCCTTAAACACCCAAATTCAATATAGATTTTAAAATCTAGAATGATTCTTCATTTAAAATGAATAATTAATAATATATCATGTTATCATCACCTTAAATTCTCATGAAAATCCAAAATTACATTTAATTTAACTCTTCAAGTACATTAGGCATCAAAATTTTAGTTTGATTAAATTTTATAAAATTCCTTATTAAATGAATATAAAACCTGATACTCACAATAAAACCTTTAGTTATTGATAAAATTTAATTATCCTCATCCAATATGACATTGATAAAAATATTGGAAAAAGAAATTATAAATGGAATAAAATCATTGAAATATAATAGAAATTTAATAATCATTCTTAAACAAGAGGAAAAAATTTATGTATTGGATTAAAACACCCAATCATACCTTCTAATGATGAAAATAATTGATAAGAATAAGATTATTATATTAAGTATATTATAGATTCTCTTGATGTATCTATGTTTATTCTCATCTCAATTGATCCCAGTATATAAAATAATCATGAAAATATGAATGCTTTTGGGATGATAGAAAAACTAAAAATTATCTATAAATAAAAAAACTAGACATGTGAGATAAGAAGTTTCAAAACAACTCATTTTATGTAATATGGTTGGGGGTACTTTCATCTGTACTCATTTAATAAATATTATTGTGTAAATAATTGACTTGGAAACATTATTTCACTAATTTTTCTTGATCTGGCCATAGATCTCATTCGGTAATTGTTATTAAAAATGTTATAATAGTTTACAATGAATTAAAACATGAATAATTTCAAAAAAAAATACCTGATGTCATCAATATATATATCATTTAAAAATTAAGCATTGTAGTTCCATGATTGAGTTCCATGATGATTTTATAAAATATTATTCTAGTAAAAATTCAAAATGAATGTTATTTCATATCCTAAAAGAGTTTGGTGGTATGTTGGTAAAGGGAAATATAAATAGTTTCATTTAGTTATCGTGATATGGTGAAATTAATTTTATATCCTAGAATAGTTTATGTCATGGTGGTAAAGAAATATATTAATGTTAAGTGTAACATTTTTTTTCCAAATGATTTCAAAGAAAAAATTTGAATAGAAAAGTTCTAAGATATTGATGATAAACTTAGAAAGAGTTCAATGTAAAGAATATAAGTTATGAACAACATAAAATTAGATATTGTAAATTAAATAAGTTTTAATATTATGTTCAAAGAGTTTAACAATAGGAATATGATTCCAAAGTCTCTCAATTGTTCAAACAAACATTCTTTAGAGAAGTTACTCACTAAAGAAGTTTAGTCAATGGTTTTATTAGATAGTCACATATTGATGTAGTAGTAATTATTTAGATATTAAATGGGTTTGACAATAATAAATGTGTAGAAAACATAATACATTTCTAGGGGTCTATCATACCATATATGATTATATGAGTTCTTATATATGGTTTTTTAGTAATTTTATAGTATTTTAAGGAAATAAAAATGTATCATGTTATATAAAAGGTAGCATCCACTTTATAATTATTTCATGTTGTCCATATAAACTTCTACAGTTTAATGATAACTAACATATCAAAGGTAAAATTTTTATGATACCAGAATGAAGTGTTTCTTAGAGTTTTAAAAATTATGTACAAATATTAAAGTTAGAGTGGGTAGGAATTTTTATATAGATAGAAAAAAAATTCAGGATACAAAAAAAAAGTTTTTAATGCTAGATGAACTTCCTAGTATATGGAGTGTCATACATGATGTATTTGGTATGATAGGGGTGAATTTTACTTATTAAAAACCCATATTTAATGTTGGAAAGATATTTATTATGAAAACCTTTATACCTTGACACATTACTAACACCAGACTTATGGTTTATCTAATCGGTGGTGGTTGGGTATGTTGATGATTATGTCATATGTTGAGGCTTAAGGAAATTGTATTTTCACTATCGTATGGTAGGTATGACATATGGGTTGTTGATTAAGATAGAATGAGGAATTTTATGACCACACCTAGATATGAGTCATCTGATATTTTTATCTATTTGGAAGTGAGGCATGTGATTTGATCATCCACATGGGAGAATGAAATCTAATTTTTTTCATCCATATAGTCATTCTATTCTCAAAAAATATAGAATATATAAGTAAGAAATGTGTTATTGAAATAATTAGTATCCTATGTTTACTCAATATACTATGAAAATATATTAGTCCTAATTAAAAAAATACCCTAGATAGGGGTGTATTAGGGTGTTTTAATTAAAAAAATAATTGAAACTAAAATTTTTATCTATTTTAGAAAAATGCCATTCTCTCTCACTCATCAACACTATAAAGCAATGAAAGCAGCAAAAGGAGAACAATTATTTTTTCTTAATTGACCCATATTGGATAACCCAATGGAATGGATGTCGATTTACGTATTCTCTTGAGACACTAAATTTACTACTTTTGATTTTGTTACATAGTGGAGCGACCCCACTGACCCTCTAAGTTTATATCCCTTATAAGAAAAGAATAAAACATTGATCTTCTTTATAGTAAGAAACACGATGATCTATCTACTCCTCATCCTTCTCCAGTAATCGTAGTTGATAAAAATGTACTAGGATGTTGTATAACTTCAATACTCTTTCTTCAAGATTCTAGTGAATATGAATACTATAAAAATACATGTATAATTATCTTCAACCTTCCCATTAACTTGTCAAGAACAATTAACTCTTTTTTCTTTAATCTATTATGAATTTTAATTCCAATATCTTTCAAAAAATATCTTGAATGAACATTCAAGAACATTCCGTTTATTATTTTATAGTGTTAGACTATAATTCTTCTCCTTTGAGATATAAAAATCGAACAACCTCTTTAGTTATTTATTTTTATTATATTTTTCATGTCAAAAAAAGTTTCTTTTCATATCATAATAAACCCCTTAATCAATGAAATATTTTCCCAACATATAAATCCCAAAAATTCTAGCTATAAATTTATTTTAAAAATTCACTTCTCATATGTTTCAAAAACATCCATGTCACCACCTTCATATTAAATGATATAGAGTACATCGAAACCACTAGCTTCACAAAAAACCATCCTTGACATCCCTTAAAACAATCACTATAATATAGATTAATTCTCCCATATTTTAAGATTAATCATCTCCTTACAATTTTATAGAAATAATAATCATATTTTATTACTAATAAAATCCATCATACCTACTATTGGATAGAGTTTCTAGAACAAAACATAGGGATGATGTCTAAGTTTCATGAAATGATCTTTACAATCACCCCTAAAATAGCTACCTATCCCTAAATATTTTAAAATCTAGAACCCTTAAAGAGATAGGATTCATGATTACACAAAATTTAAATGATTTTGACATATTAGTCATTAATACATAGACAAATATTTCATATTTATGTTGACCCAATATGATGGTTACACAGGTGGAATGATGTTTACACATGTTAAATGATGGTTATATATATATATATATAAGATGATTTCAACAAAGATCCAAGATGATATTGACATAGATTTTTTTTCATCCTTACAAATCATTGGATGATGTTTAAAAAAACTAGATATAATTTTTAAATTGGATTGGATGATCCCTAGTCAATCCATACATATACTAAAATCATGACTTTTTACTCAATTAGATTTACTAATAATCCAAAAAACAACACCAGAGTTGATCCAAACCTCTTCTGTTCTTTAATAAACGAATACCAAAATACCACATAGGACACATTTAAGATTATATATAAATCATTTTCAATAAAAAAAACCCAAAAAATAAATAATAGGATATTTTTAATAACAATATACCCCTTTTGGTTTATTTATAATTAAGAAACACTTAAACAATATTATTAAACTTCTATATCCATGGAAATTTTGAAAATATCTAGATCTTACTTGAACATGAACAACTAAAATTTCCTTTTTCAAGTTGTGTTATAATTATAAATAATAATAAACTATAATACCATGTGATCCATTCCCGGTATGATAAAAAAATTTAAGAAAATTATCATCATGAATATAAGACCATGGTCTTCGAGCATAGTTTCTTCCATCCCAAACCCTACTCCCCCAAATAAAATATTAAGATACTCTCCCACATCCTTGACACAATAAAATCTAACTCATTAAATTAAATTTAGATAACTCTTCTCCCCCTTTTGAAAGGAACACAAAGGCCACTACTCTAAAATTTCAAAATATATCATTATAATTTCATACATTATATAGATGAGAGAAATTGTTCCTTTCTGAAAGAAACATTTTTGATGGGGGAGTGGGTGTCCCTTTTCAAAATAATCAAGTTTTACTGGATCAATTAAAATATAATATCCAACCACTTCCTTTGAATTTCACCTTTGTTAAGGTATTGGTCATGATGTCAACCAATTGATCTTGATTGGACACATACTCCAACAACAAAACTTTTTTTATCACTTTCTTTTTCAAGAAATGATATGTAATCTCAATATACATGGTCCTCAAATGATGAATGGGTTTTTTCTAAGATTAATAGTACATAATTTTTCACACTTGATAGGAATAGAAGAGACAACTTCCATATATATTTCTTAAACATATTGACCTATCCATATTAAATGGGTACAAGATTTAGTGGATGATATATATTCTACCACCATCATGATTCAAGAGATACAATATTTATTTTATATATAGGAAAATTATATAAGCACTTATTAGATATGATGCACCTCCAAAATTCCACTTGTAATCATACAAAGAACCTATAAAATCCATATTTTTATAATTTAATAATTGTTATTATGAACTATGATAATAAAATAGACTAAAATAAAAGATGTGACTAATATAATGAAGTATCATCTTCACATCCAGCATATGAATTTATTTATAGAGACTTTGATAGTGAGATAATTGTAAATTGGAAAGATAAATATCTAGGTGAGTGGGTTTCAAGTACAGAAAACTCCCAATGATTTATATGTAATGTTACACATCAACCTCCTTGTCATCAAAATTCTTTGATAATTTTATCTAAGCTAACTAAAGAGTAATCATTGGCCTTGAATATACCATATCAAACCATTTAAACACCTATTTGACATTTTTTTTGAGAAATTAATGGTTCATTTATTCCCTTAAACAAACTATAATATAAGAAATAATTTTATCTCTCTAATAAAATACATATTGAATTCTCATCTAATGAAATTTGAAAGATCTTGAATTTTTCTCCTTTGATCCTCAAAAAATTATAACATCCACATAGATAAGAAACAACTAATTTAGATTCTTTAAATATTGATGTATAATTTGGGATAAACTCCACATATACGAAATTATAACTTCTACAAATAATGATTAATCAATGAGTAAAAAAATATTGGTACTTATTTTATGAAACACATAGACTTATTTAATCAAATTCCCTTATTTTCATATTCATCCACTAGAAAACCATCTGGTTATACAATTTATAATTCCTCTATAGTAACTCTATTTAAAAATGTTTATTTAAAATCTATTTGATACAGTTTGGAGACCCTTTTCACTTCAATATCCAAAAACAATATTATTTTTTTCAACCAAGCCACTGGTGAAATGGTTTCATCCACATCTATTCCTTCAATTCAAGAATATCCATTACACACTATATATTAATTTTTTTTACTTCACATTTCAAAATTCACTATTTTTTTGGAAAACAAATTTGGTTCTAATGATGATAATATCTTATCACTATGGAATGATTCCTGAACTTTTTTTACAATTTAGTCATGCTCTTCTTGCATATACTTGACCAACTCTCACCCTAAGTAGCTTCATCAAATTTTTTTTGTTCTACCATAGATAAATATAAATTTTTATAATAACAATTTATCTTCATAGTTTGAATCAAGGTTTTTTGGTCACCAATAAATTTATCTTCAATGATTTAAATCCAATTATATTTTATTTGTAGAGCTATTTTACTTACTATGTTTTCCTCACCATAATAGTTATAATCTAAGTTCTCTATGTCTTGTTGAACTTCCCCCGAGTTTTATAAAACATCATCACTTTATTTTTGAAAATCTAGATTGATCTTTCATAAAATATACATTCTAGAGTTTGAAATATGATTGTATATACTTAAGATATGCTCACTTTAATTAAATGTTATATCTTTCATTTCAACTATTTTGATAAGTCTTTTCTTAAATCACTTATACACTATACTTTTAGAGTAATATCCTAGTTAAAATGATCAATCCCCAAAACCTATAAACTTTTGATTCTTCTCTTTATTGAAAAATAAACCATTTTTTTTAAATAATCAAAAGTATTAAGTGTTGGATTTTTCCAACACCAAATTTCATATAGGGTCTTCTCTTGATATAGACATAAAAAATTCATATTTTAGATGTAAAATGATTTAGGAAATTCCTTCTTCCAATATCTCCCTAGAAAATGTTTATTTAAGAGAAAATTCTAAGTTATTTTATTGATTAGATGGTTTATCATTTAAGTGACTATGTTCTGTTGAGGAATCCTTACTAAGAAAACCTGATATCATATCCCATGGGTTTCAATATACCCTTCAAACTATATGATGGTAAACTCTTTATTATATTTTGTGTGAAACTTCTGAGTTTTCAAACCCAATATTTTTTCAACTTCTAAATAATATTGGATAAGACATTTTAGTACCTCAGTTTTTTTGGTGATCATCATAAGCCATTCCATCCTACTATATTCATCAATGATTTGACCAAAATATATTTTCCCACCCAAGTATTTAGGTTTCATCATCCCATGCACATATATGTGAACTAGGTAAATTAATATAAATGATATTACTTTCTTAGGATTTTATTTTTTTAAAAACTAAATACCATTTAACATGTATCACATGTATGTATGAGACCAAAAGTATACTTGGGTTATTCTTGAGTGCCATCATTCCTTTCTATGTTATCAAAATATTTTTGTCACAAATAGACATGTCATTTATGCTATAATTGGGTCCCCTATTATTTGGATAACATGAACATATCCTATTATCCATCAATGAGATAAATGATATTATTTTTGTGCCTTCCTTACAAAAAAACTAAACAATCACTTACATTGATCATGTAATTCTTCTTGTTGAATTTTACTTTAAACCCCAAGTCGCAAAGTTGATTCACAATAAGTAATATGTGAATGAAATCAAAAACTAGAAATGATTTCATGTACCTTAGATATTTTCTACCAATCTTTTCCATATGTTAACTAATAAGTTTTATCCCTTCTTCATTTCCAACCCGGAGAATACCATATTTATCATATTTAATTCTGATGAAAATTTTTTTATTCTACATTATGTGAGATATACAACCAATTTCTAAAATCTATTTTCTATGTTTATCTGTTACTCACGAATAAATTTCAGTAATGTTGACATTTTACACTTCTCTTTCCTTAAACCATGACCATTATTCAATTTTATTTGATAATGAACAATATTGTTTCACCAAAATATCCTCACTTAATTCATCATTATATAATGGAAAAAATCCATTCTGGAGTTTTCATCTTACTTGATGATAATTCCTTATATTATATAATCCTTATATGGGTCTATTTTGACACACTTATTTTTCACTTTGAGGTACACATCACTGATTTGTTCCCAAATCCTTGAAAACAAAAGAAATAACCACTAAAATCATAGTAGGAGTAAGAAATTGTTCTTGTATGTTTTTTTATTTCTTTCTCAATGGAGTATATTTTATAAAAGGAGCACACATATTGTGTGTGTCCCAAATTCCAATAAATATAATACCTATATTTTGGTGTATTCTTCCCACACTTATCTACATCAGTGGTGTTATTTTGAGTTTCAAGAAAATATACCTTCCTTTGGGTTTTGTTTCATAAATTTTAGCATTATCCATGGTTTTATTATTCATGTTATCATTATTTTCAATATATTTTACTTTTTCTTTTATGTAATTCACTTTTGGGATTTGAATATTCTATTCAATAGACTCCTTAAGGAATTTATTATATTTGATTGGGTATGGTTCCGTTGAACTACCAATTTCCATGCCAATTGTAAGTATTCATTCATGATACTCACACTTTCATTATAATTATATGACTACCCCTTCATGATCATCTATTTTATTTACCCTTTATTTAAATTTTTTTTATACCATCTATGATTGTGACCTTTCTTTAATCTTAATCTTGATCTTAATTCCATTACTTGAGCTACTAGAAAATTAATATTTAACTCTTTCAATTTATTATTTTAATTATGAAATATAATCCTATTATTATTTCACATATAGATCAGATTCATATAGAAATACATCATCATTATTTGATTTATCCTTCTAGATGTTGATTTTTTCAAGTTATACCTCAAGATCAGATTTAATTTAAACTCTTACCTTGATTCCAACTTCTACATCATCATTTTACTCAATTTATAAAAAAATATGCAATAACCACAAGAACATATTATTTATGGAATGTATAGTCCTAAATCTATTCTAATTTTATCTCTTCTAAGCTATATTCTTCTTAAGTGAAAAAAGTATTTATTTTAAAGTATTTTAATTAATATTTTCCATTACCTTTCACATTTTTTATTGGTTTCTCATAGGGATTTCATTTTATTCATCATGCTAAATATTATTTGGACAACTATCCAAAAGTGGTAAAATTTTCTGTATTAAATGAAATAAAATATAAGGTTTCCTTTGAATTTCATATTTCATCTTTTTAGATCAGAATTTGTAATGTATATGGCATCATCAACTTCTTCTTCTTTTTCATCCTCCATTAATGAGAGTTTCTTTATATACCAAATCTCTACATCCTATGAATTATTCATTGAAACAAACTCAGTTTTATTATTACTCATTTCTTATGAAATAAGGGTTATGTGTAGGTTGTCCAATATTACCTCATTTAGATATTTAACTTCAATAACCAATACTATCTTATTGAACCAATATGATAATACTATATGATTTTTTTGAAACTTTTAGTATCACTAATGATATCCATGATGGAACTCATATCTTATATAATATAATTTAGAAGATCAAAAAATGAATTTACTATCTTATTCTATCACATTATCATATATTCATTCTTATTACACAAAACATTCAATTTCTCATATTGAACATTGGATATGCCTTCATAGTTATATAAAGGATTCTTCCAAACTACATCTGAGGACTTTTATGACAAAACTTTGGAATAGATAGGTTTATCCAAATCTCTCCCTAGTGTTTTTTTTCCTTAGAATATACATCCATCTAATTATAGCCCATCTCTATTAAGGTTCCACCTTAAATATTCATTGGTATTCCATTAATATTAGCCACATAAACATCCATACCCAAAGACTGTAAATAATATTACATTCAGTTATTCTAAAGATATAAATTGATTCCTTAAAAAATATATATTATTTAAGGGCTAAAAATAGTTTCCATGGATTATTGAGATAGAATAATTCACCGTAAACCCATATCTCTGATACCAATTTTAGGTCTCAATCAAGTAAAATACCCTCAAATAGTTTTGAATCAGGAGAATATAATTCAAAAAAAATCCTTAAAACTAGTCTTTTTCACTCATTTATAGGAACACTCTTCACTATCACTCTCCAGCACCCTAAAATCGTGAAAGTATAAAATATGAATTGGATGATTTTAATTGGTTCACCCATATGGGATAAAAAAGGGATAAATTAGTGTAATTTTTATTTGAAACAAAACACTAAAGTTCACTTCTTTTAGTTTGGAAACAAAGTGGAGTGATTGTACTAACCCTTCATGTTTTCAAACCTTACAAGAAATAAATAAAACATTTCACTTATTCATAGTGGGAAACACACAACTCATCCTACTCCTCTTTATACATGAAATATTAATAATAAATACATCATTTTAGAATATAACTTCATCACTATCTAGTTAATATTTCAGTGAGAGTAACTCATTGAAAGACCATATACCTTATCATATTTAACCTTTTAGAAGACTAATTTGGACTAATTTAGTCTTTTTATTCCGTTAATAAATAACTAGAATAACCAACACCATCATAAAATATCTCAAATCATTATTCAAGGATATTTCTTCTTCCCCATTTCTAATATTAGACTAGTATTCATTTACTTCATCCTATGAATACTAAACCCACTCTTTGTTTTTTTCTTATGTTTTCCACATCAGAAAAATTTTGGTTTCAATATCAAGAAAAAAATATTTATTGATGAAATATTTTCGCAAAAAAATCCCAATATTTCTACTGAGTAGTTTATTTTAAAAATACACTCTTAACACACTTCAGAAACTTCCACATCATCACCTTTATGTTCCATGGTGCTATGTTCATTGACACCACCATCTTCACCTAATAACCAACCATAATATCCCTTAAGATAATTAATATAATATAGATTGATTATCCTTTACATATAGGTTTTATTTTATCCTTACAATTTGATCGATAAACTAATTATATTTTATGAATAAAAAACCCATCATAAATATGGTCAGCCAAAACATCTTGAAAATATACAAGGTGATGATGTTTATATTACGAGGAATGATCCCTATAAACTCCTCTACCATTGTTTCCAATCATAAAATATTTTCAAATCCATAACCATTATGGTAATAAGATTATTTTTCATGAAAACCTATAATGATTTCTAAGTAGTGAACATTTATACTTTTGAAAATACTTCATGTTTTAGACGAATCAAGATAATCGTTACACATAATAGAAATATGTTTCCACATGTTAAATGATTTTTACACTAATAAAATATGATATTTATACATATACAAAATAATATTCAAATATAGTAATTTCATCCATACACATCCTTATATTATTTTTATACAAACCCAAGATAATGTTTACGTAGAGTATGATGATCCCTATACAATACAGACTTATCCAAAAATCACAACTTGTTTCTCAGTAAAATTTTCTAAAAATCCTTCAAACCACAGTAGAGAAAATCCAAAACTCATCAAACTTTCTTGAAAAAGACTATGAAATACTATATAAGCCATACTATAATATTCCTTCTACTTCATTATCAATAAATACAACCCAAATGATCACTCTTATAGGTTTTCCTAACAAAATGAATAAAACCATTAAAAATACATGTATATGATATATCTATAGGACATAGGTATGGAGACACATGTGTTTGATAGAGGTAATTCCAAATCTATTTGTATATTAAGTATTATTAATCATTTACTAAAGGATAATCATTTATTATAATTATGGGTTATAGAATTCATAATTGTTTTCAATAAAATAAAGGTCTATGGAGTTACACTTTGTGGCTATATAAATATAGAATAGGTTTATGATTCATTGATTTCTACACCAATATTGTTTTGGAGGATATCTTGAAGAAATGTTACGGATAGATTTTCATATATTAATATATATAATGTAATTTTTAGTGAAATATTTTACTAAATTTTACAAAAAAAATGTGATTTTTAATTATCCAAAAAAAGTGTTCTGGATATAGATTCATAAGTTTTCACATATGATGTGAAATAAGGTGAAATTTTCCTAAGTATATGAGGATTTAGTGATAGTGGAAGATTTTTGGGATTATGGACTAAAGGTCTACCTGTAACATAGTGGATTAGATCTTGTTTTGTTTTACCCTTATACACACTATGATATAGTTTAATTCATTATTTCATGTTGAATCATAAATATTTATGGACATTATGTGATAAAATGATATATTCTCTTAAACCTTATGTATTTTTTCATCATAGTCTCTTAAGGTTTTCCATCTTATATAAATAACTATTTTTTTGTTATATTATTTAAAAATAATCATAAAGAACCACCAGACCAATCAATGTAATATAAAAATTGGTTAAGTTGGTCTTCACCACCACTTAGACCACACCATGCTGAATTCAACCATGATCTGTTAAGGATGATTATAGAGGGAGTTAGATACCTTTCCCATAGTAGTGTTCATTTTGATCTAGGAATCCAACTATGTCATATATCTTGTCAAAATACACCACTATATTTTACTGGGTGTGGTGTCTGCAATGTCTACTTTTGAAGCACAAGAAAAATAAAAAATAGTCATTGTAGTGGTTTTGGAACATTAGATGAGTGCCTATTCAAAATATCCTAAATAATAATTCTATGGGAGAGGTTATTAATGTCTTAAGGTCAAAATAGGTAAGGTTTTCTCTCCACTATGTGTCAAAATCTTCTTTAGATATCAAGTCAACAATTCTAGAAAATACATGTTACATCATTCAAGATACATTAAATGCTGGTCTTAAAGGACTTCACTTGGCTCATTAAAGGCATTGATCAACTATAGGAAACCCCATCTTCTTTGAAGGTTATAAATAAAGACCAATGAAAACTTTGATCATAAAAAAGGACATATATAATGACTACTTGATTCTAAATTGATCCACACTAATAAATCTCAGCAGTTATTTAAGAGATATCCATATCTTAATTCTCAAATTGAATCGTAGGATTTAACATATTTAATAAAATTTATTTGGGAACATTATCTTTGATCAAATTACTCCCATGTTGTAATTCCTTAAAAGATCTTAATCTTCTACCTTTATCTCTCTATATATATATATATATATTCTTTAATTTGATATAAATCATCTAAAGAGAGTTGAGTTATTTTCAAAGGATTTGTAAAAACAAACCTCTATTATATATTTCTTCGTCATTAGGTTCTCACCACTATTAATGTGAGGGTTTATGGTTATTAGTTTCTATTAAAAGTAAGTTTCTTATTTTTGTTATAGGTTTCCATTAAAACCAATGGATTATTTACTTTATTTGGTTCTTGTTTTTCTATTAAAACATTGAGAAACATAACCATCTCAAGCATTCTTGATGAGAGGATATTTAGGGAATTATTCTTGTGGTATTATCAAACTCCTTTTTCAAAGTGTGAATTTTTAATTTCCATAATTAATTTTACATTATGATTAATGTATTACTTTCCACTACACTAGATTTAATATGCTAATTTTATTAGTAAATCAAATTTTTGTATGATATTAACTTCTATTTTGTAGATTCATTTTAATATTTATTTAGAAGGAACACTACAGAAAATATGGGAATTCATATAGGTTTTTTCAATACATAGTTGTTTAAACCACTGCATATTAATTTTCATTATTTTTTAAAACCATTGCATTTAGTGTTATATAGAAGTAAACCACATAAATGTTTTTAATCAATGTTGATTCTATAGAAAAAATATGGAAATCCTATTTGGTGATAGTTTAAACTATTGTGAGTCTTTTCCTTGATGGTAAAATTAAGCTATTTGATTTTCCTCATATAGTGGTGACTAAAATCCCCATTGATTATTTGCACAATAGTTTTAATGATTTTATCTTTTAGCCACTATTTTCAGTGGTAAAAACCACCATAAATACTTTTCATGGTGGTTATAATTAATATATCTAATTTTCATAATATAGTGATGGTTAGAATTGTGGATAATTATTTTCTGGTGGTTTTACAGTTTTTATATTTTTAATTATGTTTATTTAATGTTGAGGAATGATTTAAATTATCACTAAATGATACTTGGTGGTTTTACAAGATTAGTAGAAAATTAAACTATTGTGAATAATAAAATAAATTTTGAAATATATACCTATAATTTGATCTATTATACCCGAAATTCAAAACAAAAAATTATAAAAACATATGACAAAAATTAAGGAAATTAAAAATGTTAAAAACATAATCTATTAAATAATTTAATATATATATATATATATATAACTGACTAAATAATTCATATAGGCAATAACATAACTTATAAATTCATTAAAATTTCAGATAAACAAAAGGATTCATCAACATAACACATCAAGAACCAATCTTCTTTGCATCTTCATCACTCTTGTTTTTTCAAGATGATATCCTTTCATTAACCTAATGAATTCTAGCCTCTAGTGTCTGTATTTATTGTATTTAAAGACCTAAATTGAATTATTTTATGTAATAATAGAAAAAAACTTGTGTAACCACTCGGAATATCGTATCTTATATGTGATATGCTTAGGAATACTCCATGTCATGTGATGGAATAAAGCATATAAAGCATCATAAAACATAGATAACTAATCATCCCAAGCCATCATGCTTGAATCCTTATCCTATACTTCATTCTCTAATATCCCATATTTTCTATAATGTTGGATCATGACCACTGATAAAACCCAAGGTATGAGAAGGTGTTTTAGTGAATGATATCAGGGACCTATCGAAGTCTCATGAAGGGGATTGTCCAGAACCCGCCATCTGTACATAAACTGGAAGCTCATTTCCTATAACTATGGAAATATCATCACTATGGAAGATCGATCATGAATGAAATGTATTCTAATCTCATGTATCTATAATTTTAACCAATATATTGAAGACTATAAATTATTTTTATATAAAAAAAATACTTAAAATAGTTTACCACTATGGTTCAAGCAGATTCATTCAAATAACTACCATCTATCATTTTATGCACATCAAACCTTATCTCAATCCTCCCAACATGATTACTAACCTCTTAATCATATATCATTAATGTATAAAATCCAAAATTATATAATTTTAATAACTTAAAATTCAACACACACACACATATATACATATATGTTATAATAATTCAAATGTTACCCAACTCATTCATATCCTTGTGAAACTTTTCAACCCTATTAAGTGTGATATTACTAAGTTCCCTCTACTCACAACATTTTTCTTAGAAATTTCCACAAAAAAAATGAATATATATTAGTATGAAATTTAATAAGTTCAAAAGAAATATAATATTGTTTAAAATTTAATAGAAATTGAATAGATTGAAATAAAATACCCTATAATAATTAGTTGAAAACCTATCTATAAAATATCTCCACATATCTTTGATTCTCCCTTCAGGTACATTTTCATACTTCTATCAAAGACTTAATGAGTTATTATTGAACTGACGCCATTGTCTATACTTGGAATCATTACACTTTTCCAAAAAATTTCAAAGTCCATTGATGAATAATGGTGTCATCCACATTAAAAAGAAAAACAAAATTTAAATAAGAATTGAAAAAATTTTCCAATAATACTTTTAATTATATCAAATTAATAAACAATTTGTCAATATTTATTTTCGTTTACCTTTACTTGATTATCAAAAATCTCATTCTTCTAGATTATTGGAACATGCCTCCAATCAGGATATTTAATGAGGAGGTTCAATGGCTCATATTCAAAATTACTGAAAAACTACCCATACAACCATCTATCACAAGTTAGAGGCTCTTTAAAAAATTAAAAGGGCACAAAAAATGTAAATTATGTAGCCTCCAAACATTTTTGTTTCCATATTTTTTTCTATTATTTTTTATTTATATATGTTAAATAAAAATATTCAAAAAGTTACTATAACTATAAAATAAATAATTTCTTCACCAATGAAATATATTCTAACTATGGCCACCAACCAATACCCTCTATATGGCATGGGTGAAAAAATATGAGTAGTTAACTCATTCTTCTTTATTATCTAAGATGATGTCCCAATAATCACTTCCACTGACACTATATTAGTGGTAAATATAAATATAGTAGTGAGCAATATACCAAATGAATTCCGAACCATCAATGGTGATACAGTTTCATTTAAGCATGTAGAAATGATTCGATTTGTATACCTTTTAATCCTTGTAATATTTTCAAGTAAAAACAATGAAATCAGTTACAGAATTTAAAAATGGTACAATATAATTATAAAATTAAAAATTTAATATTTAAAATTACCAATATAAAAATTTATAATAATTTAAGAGTATTTAAAAAGTTTATTTCATTTTTAAAACTACTGATTCGTGTTATTAAAATTTAAATATTATGTATATAACAACCAACCTATGCCTTTTTATTTTACAATCATTCTACTATTTTATACTCATTGAATTCCCAAAGGAAATTATTTTACCACTATACCATTAAAATTTAATGTTAAATTCATGATTTTTCAAGCATAACTATTTTTCACAAACCAATAAAAACAATCATAATTTAAAAAAACCTAAACTAATAAAATTGAGATCTTATTGTTTTGAATTTTATTTTAATATGTTCCATAAATCATTATACAATTGCAATATTAAAAATATTTTTAAACAAATAATAGTATAAAATTAATTTTTTTATCAAACAAATCATATCATAAAATTCTAAACAAATCATTTAGTAATTAATTCAAAAACTAAATATTCATGAAAATATTAAAATACTACTTTATATTTTTTCTAAATAATTTATCAAACTTTTAATATTAATTTTAAATGAAAACAAACATATATATAATGCTCAAATATTGGAAATCACTCTTTTTTATGGAAAATAAGTTAAAATGTATTTTTAGCCTTATAAATGCAATAAATATTAATTATACTATAATTAAGTACCAAAAAAATTAAATTAAAAATCAAATCGTAAATCTTTCTAAAATAAAAGATCGATCAAGGAAATACCTTCCCAGAATCATAATGAAAACTCATTGCCTTCGATAAAGATGGTTATAAAGGGTTTCAACTTAGGATTCACGAACCCTCTATAATAAAATATTAGAGTAAGAAGTAACCCCACCCATTTAGAATTTGGAAAAAAATGCACACAACAATGATAAATCAAGAATAATAGTAGGATGTGGAATAAATAAAAGAATAATGAGACCGTTACTTGATGATCCTGGCATGAATAATAAATAAACCAAAGTAAATTGGGGAGAGAGAGAGTATATGTAATTTTGGAAGGATAGGTGCTACTGATTTTCACTTAAAGAGAAATGTAAAGGAGGATCATGTGATGGATTTATAGTGTTATGGTAAAAGTTTTAAATTACTGCTTCTAGACAATGATTTATTAGTGGTTTTATCTAAAAATGACCCAAATGATTTACATTTAGTGGTTTTTAAAATTTACCACTGACTGCTCCACATAGATTTTATATTTTAAAATTATTGTCATTTATTAAAAAACAATGTGAACAAACCATTTCTATTATCTAATTTCCATGCTGTGGAAATTTACCACCCCCCCTCCATCTTATCAGTTACCAATATTTGGAATCAAATGGGTTCTTTGTGTTGTGTTTTTTAGAAACAAAAAATCCTTGTATTCAAAAATTGATTTTAGTTTTCAAATATCAACCCATTAAAATGTTCAATATTTTAAAATGGTATATTTTTTAAACACTTATGGTTGTCCCTAAGGACACTATAAAGGTTGTCCATATTTTTTAGTGGTTTATACTATAACTACAGGAAAACTAGCATGTATAATTTTCTTGGTAGTATAAGATATCCTATAATGAAAATTGTTATTAATGTATGTACACCTTATAAATAATTTGAGGACAAATTGAATCCCAATTAAATGGCCTCTTTTGAACTTAATATCAAAGTTATGAATGATTTACTTTGTAATGATTATAATTTCATTTTTAATTATAAACCCACATATGAAAAATATAAATTTCTAGAAGTAACTCATAAAGGAATTAATAAAAGTTATCAATTCAAGGCTTGACATGTTTAGGTAAGATTTTTAATTCTTTAGTGCATCCAAATGAATTTATTGCAGAAATATTTATCCATTTTACAAACATTTGAAATAGAAAAAAGTCTCAGGGTGTTTATTTTTCTATAGAAACTCTATTAAATAAAAACCTTTAAGTTTTTCCTTGATTTTGATCTCCCAAAGTGATTTTGATACAAGAATAAATAGACATAAAAAATTAGTTGAGGATATAATTAGATCTCTCATCACCTATTTGATAACAATGAAGTGACAAGTTGATACAGAAGATAAAGAAGTCAAGGAGGAAAATATTATCAACTTCAAAGTAATTATTGGTGAGTCTTATGATGGTGAATAAATGGATCATTTATCCATGAAGTTGAAAATATTATTAAAAATACAGAACTCCTACCAGTGTGTAAAAAAGGAGTATGGTCAAATTGAGAAATAAGTCACATGATCTAAATATAAAATAAGGGTCATATAAATCAAAAATTCCCCTTGATCAAAAATAAGAACAATGAGAATATGAATAAAAGAAATAAAGCCTGCAAGGTTTTAACATTGAGTGAAATAAATCATTCTTTCTCCTCAAGAAAGCTGAGTGGTGAAAGAGCATAATGTATAGTTAGTGAATTCGAGATTAGTAAAAAAAGTTACCTGGAGATAATCTTCTAATTATTCTTTAAATTAATATTATTTCTCTTCTTCTTACAATCACTTAAGCTATAGATATCTAAAATAATCTTGTGATTAACCTGGAGAAGGTTTTTGAAAACTAACTTCAATTTACCCAGATCATAAAAAGAATTATAATCAATTTCTTAAATAAAATGATAAAATCCCAATTAAAAAATATGGATTATCATTAAAATTGAATGAGGAATTGAGTGTTAATGAATTATAACCAATAATCAATGATCTTGAAAAAGTTCTTATGGAATTCACCCAATGAGAAGAAACCATAAATAATTTTGGGGGTTCTTAATAGCCCATAAAAATTGTTATGGTTTTTATAACACTATGCAATTTTATGTTACATTTATCATTAACAAAATTTAATTTCTTTTATTCCTTGTGTTACATGAAACATCATTTTTAAAAGAATTATCATATATAATTAAAATATTATAATATAAAAATGGTTGTTACAATATATCCATTAAAATTGGTGGTATGAATATAAATGATCACCTTATAAAAAATATTGATAAATATTGTATTTAATAAAAAATTATTAAATAATTCTAGGAATTAAGTACTCAATATTTAAAAAAATCTATTTAACACTTTTTATAATATTTTTTTAAAAAAAAATTGGTTACGTTTTATGTGTTGATTTTATAATTAAATTATTCTAATTTTCAAATGTAGTTTCATAAAAGTTTTATCATTTTCTAAATCATAATCTTAAAATTAGTTTAGAGTGAATTTTAGGGATCTTCCAAAAATGATTTATTTTTCAATTAATATTTAAAAATACGAATTTTTTAAATAATGACATTTATTTTATTTAAATAAAGTAATTTAAAAGTATAATTATATTTTCAGTCTGATATTAATGTTAAATATGATTCAATTAATTTATAATAATTCTAGTTTTTTAACCATCAATATTCATGATTCTGATTTAAGTAAATTTTTATGCTTAAAAATGAATTTTTCTAGACACTATTTTTTTTGTTGCATTTTACACATTTACATAAAAACTAATTCTTACCACTTATATGAATTGAATATTGAAAATTGGATTCAATATTTTGAATCACGTGGTCCAAATTTGGTAAATATATTCCTTTTATCTTTTTTTCATTGTGAATAGTAACTATAATAATCAATTTTCACCTCAGAAAGTGTTTTCTCTCCACACTTGTTTCCATTAAACATATACCTTATTCACCATTTTTATTTTTTCATGTGATGTATATATCATCCCTTTGATATGTTATATCATGAATACTTCTATATCAATTATATTTAAAGTTTTATTTGAAGATATGTATTTGATGGGGGTTATGATTCAAAAGATACCTAAGTGGTAAGGGATTTGTATCTCACTATTATTTCTATGAGACACATGTCATATTCACCACTTGTTCCTTTTATTTAGTGTAAATAATTCCCATGAATTTATTTTATGATTATTCTCATGAAAAATATTTGGATTTAAATATTTATATAAGGATTTCTATTTCATGAGGTTTTTATTCAAAATTTACAAAAGTGGTTAGGGTTTTATATTACAATCACATTGTTTACGGAGATTTTTTGTGATTAAGATTGTAATGATGAAATTTCATGATCAAAATCCCAGAATATAATTAATTTTCTTATCCTATAGTTATTAATTTAATTTTTAAGTAATAATACCATTTTCCAATCTTTGGTAATTAAAATTATTGAAAAATGGTTTTAAGAAAAACATATTATTTCCTCTTTGGTTAGAAATCTTTTTCTTCTATGCCAAGTTTTGTTTAAAATATTTTCAATTACTCTTTTGATATTGTTTAATGATTTTTTAAATTCATTTTTACCCATATTTTAATTTTTTTTCAAAAAAAAATAAATAGAATATTCTTGTCATTTTCTGAGAAAGATACTTTTTATTTTTTACCAAAAATTTGAAGGGAATATTTATTATAAAGTACATTATAAGAAAATAATTTCCTACTATCATAACCACTCAGTTATTTTAATCATACTTTATAATATTTTAAATTTTTTCAAAGAAATTTTTTTCCTTAATATTTGGAAAAAAATAGTCTCTCATAATTTATTTCAATGTGAAAAATGGTATTTTTTCCTCAATAAATGTTCTAGGGATCTTTTAAAGGTATTTTTAAACTATTAAAAACCCATTGGTGTTACTGGGGATATAATCCAATAATACCATATTTATTTTTTCCCTAGAGGTTCTATGATGATAAAGTTTTGATGTTCTGTATTCTTGATTAAATATGGATAATTATTGGTTTACAAGGCATTTTGAGAATTAATTTTATTGATCATTAAGAATATAAGGAATATATAGGATGTAAAATTGATTGGTGGGTTATGGTTATAGATATCCTCTCTATACATCCACGGGTCTCGTGAGACCAAATAGTGTTGCATGATGTATAGGATTTGGCTGTAAGTTCATGTCATAATAGTAGGGTATTTAGTGTATATCTACCCATAAAATGGAAATTTCTTGGTTGAGAGGCCTTAACAAAATGATAATGTCTTGGTTGAGAGGCCTTTATAGTAATATTCATGTTCTATTGGTTAAGAGTCCTTGATCATGAAAGTTTATATTTATTAATTTCATTTATTAGTAATTCATTTTTCAGTAACAATGTGTTTTCTATGTTTATATTAGCAATGAATTCTTAGTGAACTCAAGTTTTTATTTGAATGGAATGTGTTTTTATTATCCCCCCTTCAATGTAAATGATTACTTATTTACTCATATCATTATCCATTGTATGTAACCCTAATTTGGCTTTTGATCTCACCATTTATTTGTTTTTATTTTCCCATGATATGAAGAAGGATATGATAAATGATATCAAGGATTTAGTAATTTTTCTAATGCTATTTTTTTATTTACAATGTAATATGGGATTCATTTATGTATCTAGTTCACCAATAATACAAAACTATTCATTCCATTGGGATGATATCACTTATAACTAATTACAATGAAATAAAGTAACCACCAACTCCCGGCTACTAGAGTTGGGGTTTCTACAGTTTTTGTTTTTTTTAATTACTTTAGTCCTTCCAAAAAAATGAATTTTTTAAAATATATTTTACAAAAATAAGTCTTTCAATTATTTTCATAAAATTTTACATTATGGTAGACCAAAATATATCAAACTTTTATCCCATATATAATCTCAAAAATGAAAAGAAATTTTGGTACCAAAATTACCATTAGTTAACATATGTGGACCCAAAATCTAGGTAACAAAAATCATAATATATTAATTTAAAAGGAAATGTATCTATAGATTAAATCCCCAAAGTTAACATGGAACATGTATAATATATTCTCCTAAAAAAAGTGTGATGACCCTTCCAAATTTAATAAACATGAAAAACATGATAGAATATACATAAATTTTTGTGTCAATTAAAGATGTAATATCAATATCCTGATTAAAATAAGTTTCCTTAATTAAATGATTATTAAATATGTTTTATTTGTTAATTTATTAAAACAAAATTTTATAATAATTATATAATTGAGTGGAAATGGTTGTAATGTATCTTTCCAAAGTAAAATTAGGAATGTTTTTAATCTTAAATAAAAACTTTTATTTTCCACTTTTAATTTTAAAAATGTGTATATTATAAATTGAAAATATCTTTCTTCTTAAAATGGTAACTGTTTGAGCATTCAAGATAGTAATCCTTTGATTTTTCATGGTTTCATGGTCATTTTATCACACACGCACTAGTTAAGTTCAATTGAAATCAACTAGTATGTGATTAAAAAAAATCATTTAAAACATAATATTGTTTTTAAACGTTTTTAATTTAGTAGGAAATAAAAAACCTATTTCAATAATAAACAAGAGTTATCAAACTCTGAAACCCTTTATATTATTCACATTGAAATTTTTTGACCAACTAAGTTTAAATCATCTACAAAAAACCAACTCATTTGTGATAGTGGATGATTATACAATATTCACTTGAGTATTTTTCTTAGCACATAAGAATGAGGGTTGAAATGTCTTCCTAAGAATCACCAAGAATTTAAATAATGAAAAATATAACAAAATCATTTCAATTAAAATTTATGATGGGTGATATTTTTATAACAAATAGTTTTTTGAACTTTGTGCTTCACAAGGTTATAATCATACTTTTTATGCCCCAAAAACACCTAAACAAAATGGGGTAGTAGAAATATGGAATAAAAAACATTAATAAATATCTTGAGACCACATTAATGATATAAAAATCCTAGAATACATTTATTACAATTTTCTCAATACCACTTGTCATATCCCTAAACACGTCTTGTATGAACCTTCCTAAAAAATAACCCTTATGAACTTTGTAAAAATAAAATTCAAAAAAAATTTACTTTTGAAAGTGTTTGGATATAAATGTTATATCATTAACACAAAAGACAAACGAAGAAATTTTTTTATAAAATTTGATGATGGAATATTTCTTGTGTACTCAAACTCAAGTAAATCATTATGAGTCTTCATTAAAATAACTAAAATTGTTGAAAAATCTGTTCTTATAAAATTCAATGAAAATATTTCTAAACATTCATTCCAATTCAAAGAAGTGGATAACTTTAACACTTTGACATTAAATCATTCATCATATACTAAAAATCATATGAAAGTTGAATTTCATTCTAGTCCTTTACCTAAATCTTTGAAAAAAAATCCAAATACCATACTATAGAAAATAATATTTATGATTTGAAAGTTTGTACTCATAGAAGAAGATATATGTTAACATCATTCTTTAATTTCTTTTCTATAATCTAAAAACATTGATGATGTTATTAATGATTAAAATTCGGTTATTTTTATTTAAGAAGACCTAAATAAATTCTAGTGGAAGAAAATTTGGACTCTTGTTGAAAGACCTTACGATCATACCATTATTGGAATGAAATGGTTTTTAGAAATAAATTAGATGAGAAAAGTAACATCAAATGTAATAAAGAGATAATTTTATCAAATGGATATAATAAGGAAGAAGTAATTGATTATAGTGAAACATTCACACATGTTTCTCATCTTTAATCCATTAGAATATTATTATAAATTTCCACCCAGGAAATATTTTTACTTTTTAAAATGGTTATAAAAAGAAATTTTCTAAATTTTATTTTCCCAAAAAAATTTCTTCTTGATCCACTATCTAATTTTAAAAATAAAAAATCCACAAATTCTATTTTCAAGTTAACCAAAGCTTTATATGGTTTAAAATAATCCCCTTCATATGGGTATCAAGGTTTAACCAGTTTTCTTTTATAAAATGATTTTAAAATGGGAAAATTATATTTAACATTATTTTAAAAAGTGTTTTGAATTTCCTTCTAATCCTTAAAATCTATATTTATGATGTAATTTTCAAAACAAAAAATGAATCTCCTCATAATTAATTTTCAAATATTATAGGAAAATAATTTTAAATAAGTTTTATAGGTACGTTAAAATTATTTCTTAGCTTTATAATCTCCCAAAATGAGGATGGGACTTTTCATATCCAAAGAAAATATAGTAATTAACTTTTAACACTTTTTGGTATGTATTATGCTACGTAAATTAATACACATATGGGTATTTTTTCTAAGATACCATTATACGATTCCAAAATAATAGTTTAAAACAAGACTAAGAGGAGTATGATTGGGAGTCTACTTTACCATATTGTAACCCAACCAGACATTATGTCCAATGTTTTTCTTTATTCTTATTTTAAATCTAATAAAAAAAATTTAAACGATCCAAAAAAAATTTAAGTTTTTTAAAAGTTTATAAAATATATTGGTCTACTATCTCTTAAGAGAACCACTTTTAATCTTTCTAGTTTTTCTAAAAATGATTCTATTATAGGTCAAATAGATACCAAAATCACTTGTGGGACCTTTCACCTTCATGAATATTATTAATCTCTTGGAGTATTTAAAAGAATAACTCATTTTCTATTTCTTTAGTTCAAGTGTTATATATAGTCATAGGGAGTTTTTGTAGCCAAATCATATGGATGAAACAAAATATCTTAGATTATGGGAAAACATTACACTTTGTTCTAAAGAAATTTAATATTTCTAGTTCTATAAGAATCTCTAGAAATCCTATTCATAAAGAACACACTAAGAAAATTGATATTCCACATCAATTTTTGAGAGACCAGTTTTGAAAATGGATGTCAGGATAGAATACATTAGCTTGGATCTTCAATTATTCGATGTCTTCTCAAAACCCCTTGATTTATAATGTTTTATCTTCATTAAGGGGATATAGGAATATCATGCCTGTGATTACTTTTATCAAATCTTCTTTTTTTTTCTATTTTAAAATATTTATTATTTTTAAAAATTATTTATTGTTTTTAAAACATCTTGTTCAAATTTTTATAATCGTGTTTTTATGATCATCTTGTATATATCATATTTTATCTCTTGTATTTTATCTCTTATATATCTAACAAATTTATTTTATGAGTCTTTTTTTAATCACAATGGGGGATAATGCTTTGATGTAAATGAAAGATAATTGTTCAATACTTTTAGAGAAGAAAATTATAACAGTTTCAAAAATATGGAAGATCTCTTTTCAAATGAATTATTTTTAATGGAATAGAAGGATATTATTTCATGAGGGAGACAAGAACATTAAAGAAAATAGTAATTGTAAAACTTTTTATTTTCCTCTATATTTCTTTTTTACATCATTATTATTTATTAATTTATTTTAATCTTCAATGAATATATTTGATCACCAAAATGGGGGATATTATTTAACCTCATATATTTTTATGATCACAATCAATTAATGTGTTTTAATACTTATGTTTAATCATTTCATGGTTAATGAATTTAAACATCACCCTAAGGAATTACTACACCAATTCAAGGAATGTCAAAATTAGTGAAGAAGGACTTCACCATGTCATATACCACACTGTGGTGAATTCGTCCAAGTCATATTGATGATCATTATAGTTGAGTGGGTTGATCATGCCTACAACTTTAGGGGTGTTGATCTGGGAAGTCACATGTGTAAAATATAAATTAAAAATACACCATGCCATTTCATTGTGCATGGTGTCTTGAATATCTATCTATGAAGAATGAGGAATAGAAAAATGATCATTATAATTTTCAAGGTACAACTAAAAAAACCTATGAAAAAAAGGCTTATAAAATAAGTCCATGAGCATGATGCTTAGAATGATGAGGTCAAAAAGGTCAATATTTTACCACAATTCCTTGTTTCAATATGTTTCAGTGATCAAGACACAAATATGGAAAATGAATCTTGAATGATTCAATAGGTTTGAAATTCTTGTCTTAAAGGACTTGAATCAATTCATTAAGTATGTGATTCAACCTTAGACACCACCAACTCATATAAAGGGTATAAATTGAGACAAAGTGAGGATTAGATATAAAAAACCTCTATGATAATTAATTTTTAATAATTGATCCAAGATTATAAATATTAATTGATCTAAATTTTTCATTTCAAAAAAACCAGCCTTAAAAAGATTCAATCCAATTTCTCTTGCCTATTTCTATTTCACCTTATTAATAACCTTTTTTAATTTATTAAATTCTCTTCCTCTTATAACTTTTCTATCGCTCTCTTATTTATTCATTTATTCTAAATATTCTAGAGATAGTTGATTACTTTGTAAATAGTTTGTAAAAATAGGCCTCAATCATCTTCTTCTTTAGGTTCTCACCACCATTTATGTGAGTTTTCTTGCCTCTTGGTTTCCATTAAAACCAAGGTTCTCCTTTTGGTTCTTGGTTTTTAATAAATCCCAGGGATTATTTCCTTTATTTTTTTCTTATTTTTCTACTAAAAACAAGGTAGAAATGTAATCATATCAAGCCTCCTTGATGGGATGAGACTTTGGGGATCATTCTTGACCTATTATCAAACTCCTTTATCAATGTGATCCTTTTTAATTTCTAAAGTTTATTTTCCTCTATGATTAAAGTTCTATATTCTTATATTCTCTCTTTACTTTTATTTTTTTATTATTAAAACAAATATTTGTTTGAAATTCACTTTTATTTTGTAACTTCATTATAAATTTGTTTTAAATGGAAATTCACACCCTCCCCCACACCCTCTATCAATTCTATATATGATCTATAGATTCTTCCTTCTATTTCTCTAAATGCTATCATATTTACCTAATAATCATATAATGATTAATTTATGGAGTTTAAAAGTCTACATATTTATTTAATAATTTAATTATAGTTAACATGATTGAGTTGAATGTTTCAAGATTTGAAACATTTTGAGAATTTGTATGAAATTATTAATAAATTTAAAGTTATGCATTTGAGTTCTTGAGTCCTATATATAATTTTTATTTTATATTCTTATAATGTAATTTCGACTCATTGGGTGTTAACCTATGTATTAAGCCCTTAATTAAAAGATCATTTTAGCTCTCATTATATCCTACCTTTGAACAAGGTTCTATGAAACTATTTAAAATAGGGAGATCCTTCTTGATCATTGGTAGAAACATGTTACCCATGAATACCCTAGGTAGAAATAACATATTGGTTACTTCATAGTGATATGAATTAAACACTTGTTTGAATATCAGATCTACTGGTAAAAGTGACACTGTTATTTCTTCATTTTCTGCATTCCAAATATATTTATAGATAGTGGTTTTTATTTGGTTTTGGTATATATTTTTTGACTATATTTTGGTTGGTAATCATCATTCAGAAACCCTTAACTGGTGACATTCACTGGGCATTAGTAGTATAATACCCTTCCTTGAGTCTAAAAGAATTAAATAAAGTAATTAATATTAATATAAACATATAATTTCAACTAATCTATAAAATAATGATAAGAGGGAATAGTCACATAAATATTATATGGTTATAAAACAACCAAAAATGATTTTTTTATTTATCCTACATAACCCATCTAACATCTATCTATAAAATTTGATTAAATATGGGGGTTTCTCCATGCCTTAGGGAAACCCCAAAATAAAAAACCTTAAAATTTGTGAAATTTTCCATGAGATAAAGAGGAAGGAGTAGAAATTATAGAAGGGAAAAAGAAAATAAAATAGAATAAGACCTCAATAAAATTCCCTCTCAATTTCTTCTATGTTGGATAAAATATGATGAATAAGGGAAGGAGGGACCCTTTTTTCTTAGAGGAGGTTTAGTCAATTAAAATTGAGTGGGAAGTAAATTAGGAGTCCCTTTTTCATATAAGTCACTCAAATAATAATAATAATCATCCTCATCCTCATCATCATCCTCATCATCATCAAACAAGGTTCGAATGTGTGAAAAAACACCAAAATTATAAAATTTATTAACTAAATATGGATGTAATCCACGAGAAGGGTTTGTATTGGTGTCTCCAATAACATTCACAAATTTAAAATCCATATAGTCAGCATGGAGATTGAATTCTCATCCCATGTCTCTTTTCATAGCTTCCCTATTTGAGAGTGAAACAACCACATGATTTCCTTCTCAAAAAATATCTAAAACACAAACATGAATACTATTAATGAACTTAAGGTTGATTATCCATTCACAAAATAGTCACCATGGAACACCTTTAGATCACTATATAATAAGAGATACAATATAAGATTAATTACTTTTGATCCATATTTTATCCCATCCAAATCATTCAGCATACCTCATGCCATATATAGAAGCTAAGGGATCAACTTCAAGTTCTCATCTTCAAATATTGATGATAATGTTACTAACACAACAAAAAAACCTTCCCCAAATAATATTCTCAATTTCATGCTTTTAAAAAATAATAATTATAGTAATAATATAATAATATATAGTATATAATTCCATTTTTTCTAAAAAAAATCAATTTTATAAAATGATATTAATCAATATTAAACATATAAAATACAAAATAGTAACCAAACATGATCACATAAACAAATTATCACAAATATTGTTAAATTTAGGTATAAAAAAAGTTTCACATGAATTTTGAAGGATTAATAGATGGTCTCCAATGTTTTCATCATACTATACAATTCATAGATCCATAAAATCTAGTTTGTATGGATTAGATACATGTCCTTAACACCATGAAATAGATCATACATCTCTAAAAAAATATAAATTTTAAAATTTTGGTCGGATTAGGATAGTCAAGAGGGGGTAAATTGATTTCCTAGAAAAATTTCTATTAAAAAGTTTATTTATAAAATTCCCCCAAACAAAATTAAACTTGTTAGCAAACCAAGTTAATGAAATTATAATAGCTTTATTGTTAAAATAGTTTCTCAGAATATTGATTAATTCCTAGTCATAACAATATTTGATATTGATATAACTTTTGAAACTAATATAATTAGGAAAGATATTTATAACTAATATTGAAGAGTAACTATTAAATTTAAATTTATATTTATGAAATATGAGTTAAAAACATGGATTTTTTTTCAAAAAAAAAATTTGAAAACACAATGGATAAAAAAGAGGTTCAGTCTCACACTGAGACTTAATCCACTCCAATTAGTTATCACCTTACCCCGAGAAATATATATAAAAAAGATTTGATCCACTTCCATGATCGGGGTTAACAATAGTAATCAAGACTGTCTAGGTCACAAGACCTCACTACTGGAAATCATGCTTTTCCCAACACTTATATACCAACGGTTCTTTCGAACCATTGGTATAGGTGATCTTTACCAACGGTTTATGGAAACCGTTTGTAAAGATCTGTAAAAATTGAGTTTCCCCAACGGTTTTATGAAACCATTGGGAAAGATGGGTAAAAAATGAGTTTTTCCAATGGTTTGAAGAAACCATTGGGAAAGATTGGAAAAAATCAGTTTTCCCAAGAGTTTAATCAAACCATTGGGAAAGATGTAGTTTTCCCAATAGTTTTTAAAATCGTTGGGAAAAGTTGCCCAAAATTCGCCTAAGCCAGGAAGCCCCATCCCCATGATTCCAGAAGAATTGTGTGGCTCTCCCAGAATAGATCCTGACTCGCAAAAGCCCTTGAGAAGCCCTAGCACAGGTGCACCTCTTCCATCAGATCGGCTTCCAGGTTAGACTCCTTCCACCTTTTCTCAAGGATATCCTTCCACCTCTTCTCAAGGATATCCTTCTATTCTTAAGGACTTCGTTATTCTCAATTTCTGGGGTTTTTGGAAAATTTTATGTTTCACTACTCCACGAATTGTGTACTCAAATCACTACATCGGTGTACACATTATCCAATTAATGTTTCCATTACACATATAAATTTATAAGGGTATGGTGTCTCTTTATTATGTTCTAATTTTTAAGATTCATAGTTTTTTTAATCTCAATGATTCAAATATTATAGATTCATGTATATGAAATCATAAAAAAAAAATTTGTAATATTTATACATAGTATTTCATGAAAATCACTCCTTTCATTAAGATCATGTCAAACATGAAGATATTGTTCATCTTAATTTTTGTACACTATGTGTATTACATAACAAGTATGTATCATGTTTCTATCAAAATCTATATATATATATATAAAATGACACATTGTTCACTTATCCTTTGCACAATAGAACATATGGAGTATCTTCTTGAACATTGTAAAATAGTATGTGGTCCCTAATTATTCTTCACAGAAAAAATAAGAAATACTTAACCGTACAATCCAATGTTCTTTATCAATAAAATATCTACAAAGGGAACTCTCGAGGGGACCTCTTGTTTTCCCATGTAGTACTTAATCCTTCTTTATGAAACTAATTCACAGAATTTCAAATTCACAATATTAGTGAATATTAGTTTTCCTAATATAACCATTAATCATTCTACCTTCAACATCATACATGATTTATTCAATCACCTTTTTAAAACACAATTACCATTTTCACTGATTTTGGGTTCCTCAAAATGCTTGGGAAAATCAGAAAAACACATGTATTGAATCGTGTTTCTCATATGGTTTCATGGATTCAAGTTCATCTTGAAAATAATGACTGCATGGTTCAAATATCATGGGGACCATGGGATTATTATTCTTCACACAAATGAAGTTGTTTTCTGCAACTATGTGTTTTTGTTTTCACTTTTGATTTGGACAAAAGGGGACCTTTGTGGTCATTAATCATGGTTGTGGGTGGTCATTTAGGATCTAAGATAGTATGACTTCATTTTACTTGATATATCAAATATTATTATTGATTTATGTTCAATCTGATTATCTTTGACAAGTGATGTTGTTTAATAAGTTTTTATTAATGGTTTTAATAATGACAATAAGGTATAAGGGTTCACATGGTGTGTATAAGGTTCACATGGTGTGTATAACGGTTGAAATGGTGTCTAAGTGGGGTGACGGTAGGGTTGTCCAGGTGGGGTGGGGGGGCTGGGTTTTCCAAGTGGGGTGGGGGTAGGGTTGTCCAAGTGGGGTGGGGGGGCTGGGTTGTCCAAGTGGGGTGGGGTTAGGGTTTTCCAAGTGGGGTGGGTAGGGTGTGCAGGTGGATGAAGCTCATAACTATAAACTCTCTAAAAATTCTGGAAGTATGAAAATGTATAGGGACATTCATGATCATTTTTTGCTGGGATAACATAAAAAGTGTTTGATGTTTTTGTCCTTTTTTATTTGGAGTTTCTTTATATGCTGATGTTTCTTATTGATACCTATGATGGGAATTTATTTTAGTTTCTAAATCGAATGAGACTCCCCCACCATGAACAGTGTATGCAACCTCTACCCTTATTTAATCATCCTGTTTACACAGCCTATGCAACCTCTACCCTCATTTAATCAGTGAACTCAAGTCATTTATTCAATCCTTCATTCTCACTAGCATGTAATAAATTGAATGATGTAAACCCATCCTCACATGATTTATTACCTTAGATAGTGTCCAATATATGGAATACGAGCTTTTGAATTTATCAATTAACCATGATAATATATTCCATTTCACCCAAGATGATTGTACTAATATAACTTTAGGGTCAATTAAATATGGTTCTCACTGTACGTTGTATATTATGTGTCCTTCTTGGCCAATACTCACTTTTATGAGGATGGGGTGCTTTTCACTAGCCATGCTGGCATGTGTAGACATCAATAAAAATGTTAGATAAGTCACAAGTTTAACTCAGTAATGTCATTATCATTGACATACTTTATTATTAATCACAAATTTAAAAATAATTTTTTTTTCTATACTTAATGAAATTAAATCTTTCTATAAGCCATGAACAACCTATTAGTGTAGAAGCCTAAAATTTATCCACCCATGGGGTGCGCTTGACTTGGGTAAGTAATTGGGTAATGAAAGGTATGGCCATAGAGGTGCCAATAATGAGTTATTGAACATGAGTGAATGATTTGGGATGCCTATAACACATAATGGGAAATGAGGCATGTGCCTCTTATAGACCTAATGAAAATGAATATAAATAAATTTTAATTTAATTTATGATTACTTTTTCTTTACATTATTTTAATAGTTCACTACATCGATTAGAAACTTCTTCCTTTATCGTTTACTTAAATGTATTTTCTATTAAATTTCAATCCTATTGAATTGTTTATGAAAAAAAAACTTATATAAATTCTTTTTAGAGAATGGAAAGAAGTTGGATGTATGAAACCGATCGGATCTAAAGAAATTTTCAAAACAATTCAGAGAGCCTTATAGATTTTTCATTTCACAATGCTTCAGATAGTGGTCGCATACACTGTCCATGTTCCAATTGTGTTGGTGGACCTTGGTTGATCCGTGAATAAGTCAGCTACCACATAACCAAAAATGATTTTCAAATAAAATACTTTGTGTAGTATCGCAATGGGGAGAAAATGAAATCTCAAATTGGTGATGATCGAAATGAAAGGACTAGAATGGAAAATTTGTTGGATCATCGGTTTCCGTTTATTCATCATCATGAAAAAGAAAAGATTTCGACTCAAGAAGACTTCGATATGAGGACAGCTGATGCATCTAGTGAAAATGATGATATTGATAGGGTGAAAAATTTGAATGATGTTGCCACGACTCCAGTATATCGACAATGCGATAAAATGAAAAGGATGGAATTTTTAATCCGATTGTTTCATGGGAAAAATATGTATGGTATTTCTAATATAGCAATAGATTACATTCTTACCCTCTTGAAGGATTTACTTCCTAATGATGCAGATATTCCCTCAGACCACTCTATGGCATGGAAGTTAGTTGAGGAACTTGGATTTTCAAAAAAAACCATGCTCACCTTAAGGATTGCAGTTTATTCTTGGAGGAATCCGCTGAACGAAATGATTGTATAAAATGTGGCACATCCCGTTAGAAATCAAAATCTGATGGAACACCATCCCATGTTCCACAGAAAGTAATGTGGCACTTTCCATTGATCCCCAGACTCCAGAATCTTTTTATGTCTGATGACATATCAAAAAAAATGAGATGGTATGATATGGAGAGAAAGAAGACTAATGATGAGTTGGTTCATCCTGTAGATCGATTTTCATGGCAGATATTTGATGCTCTACATCCTAATTTTGCAGCTGACGTGCGTTATGTGAGGCTGGGTCTTTCATGCGACGATTTTAATCCTTTTGGGCAGATGCTTACTTCGCACAGCACATGGACAGTTTTTATACACATTTATAATCATCCCCCATGGTTGTGTATGAAAAAACCTTTCACTTTCATTAGTATACTCATATCTGGTCCTTATGATCCCAACATTGATATTGATGTATACATGAAACCTTTAATAAAAGAGTTGAAACTTCTTTGGGATGTGGGTGTGTGCACATATGATGCATGTTCGAAAGACATATTTCAAATGTGTGATGTGATTATGTGGACGATAAATGATTTTATGGCTTATGCAATGATGTCTGGATGGAGCACGAAGGGAAAACTACCATGCCCAGTTTGTATGAAGAATACACGATCCAGAAGACTGAAACATCGTTGTACTATTAGTTTTATGGGACATCGACGATTCTTGCCAAATGATCATCCATATAGAATGAATCATCGAAGAATTGATAATACCATAGAGACCAATGATCCACCTTAGCGTATGTCTGGAACTGATGTGCTTAATGAATTGAAAGATTCTAGTTTTTCATTCGGGAAGGGTCAAATGAAACCTGGAAAGAGAAAGAATGTTTCCACTGAAACCTGTTATAATTGGAGGAAGAGGAGAATCTTTTTTGATTTTCCATATTTTTCAACCAATTTGTTACATCATTGCTTAGACGTAATTCATATTGAAAAGAATATATGAGAAATGTTTCTTTCGGTTATTCTAAATGTCAAGGGGAAGACAAAAGATGATTTACGATCTCAGCGTGACTTTGTGGATTGGGGAATCAGACCAGAATTACATCATGTGCGTATTAGTGAAAATAAATGGAAACTTTCGTGTGATTCTTATGTGATGACACCTATGAAAAAAACAATTTCTAGAAGTATTATAGACTATTAGAGTTTCTGATGGCTATTCAAGTAACATATCTAAATGGGTCAACAGAAGAGAGTTGAAGCTAAAATCTTTGAAGACTCATGATTATCACGTTCTCCTGTATGAGTTTCTTCCAATAGCAATATGTCATCTTTTGTCCAATAATGTAAGGGTGCTTGTTATTAGGTTGTGAAATTTGTTTAGAGATCTTTGGTATAAGAAGTTGTCCAAGTATTTCTTATAAAAAATGTTGACATATACCCCAATAATTTTTTTTAAGTTGGAGAAAATATTCCCTCCATCATTTTTCACATGCATGCTGCATCTGACTGTCCATATTCCCAATAAAATACTTCTCAAAGGACCTATTTATTTTCGTTGTATGTATCCAATGGAATGAAATATGTACACATTAAAGTCTTATGTCCGAAACAGGAATCATCCCAAAGGTTCTATCATGAATGGTTACTTGGCTCAAGAATGTATGGATTTATGCTCAATGTATTTGTCTGATCTTACTACAAGAATGAATAGACCAATGAGAAATGAAGAAGAACAGTATGAGAAAATTGAACCTTGTTTTCCATCACTTCCTCAAACAGGAGGAATTCCTAGATCATATACATTGAAGACATTAAGCCTTGAAGAGCGAGAGATGGCACATCGCACAGTTTTGTTCAACTGTGATTTCTTCGATGACTATATCATGTAACAAAATTTAATATGTATATCTTACATATATATCTATTAAACTATTCATATTTTTTATCTATTGGGAACATAAAACAATGATAAATAGGAAGCGTCATTCTTTATCTTTTTTAAGGAGAGATACTTTGCATAGCAAAGAGTTTTCTGCTTGGTTAAAATTGAAGGTAAAAATATTACTATTTTAAGTAATTATTTCAATATTTAATTAAGTTTAATAGTCATTTATATTATAGTTATTGAGTTTTTCTGTTGAATCTATCTCTGAGAAAATAATAGCATTGGATTTTGGTCCTAATACTATGGTTCATAATTGTAAATCAATTGTTATCAATGGGTACAAATTTATTGTCACTGAATGAGAAAAGAACATGAGAACACAACATGATGGTGTTATGGTTACTGCCACAACAGATTATTATGCCAGTGCATCAGATATTAGACCGTGATTTGAAAATGTGGATTATTATAGAGTCATTGAGAAAATAATAATATTGGATTATTACTCTTATGGACGAGTCACAATGATGAAATTCCATTGGTTTGATTCTATGACGAGACATGGCACATTTATTGATGATTGTTGATTTAGATTAATTAATATGACTTGCACTCTTGCTACCGAAGAACCATATGTGTTGGCATCAATGGGTAAACAAGTTTGTTTTGTCAAAGACCAACTTCGACCAAAATTTGGTGTCATAGTTGAAGTAATTACAAGACATATTTTTGATGATGGTGATGACGGAATTGACACTGTCCCTAGTGCCTTTAGAACCAATCCATTTATTTATTTTGATGACTCCAATAACTCTATTGTCAGAGTTTATTGTGAACCTGAAGTTGTGGTTGAAAATATATAGAATCATTCATCCATGTTCTCAGTTCTTTTGGTTTACCTTGAGTTGGGTTTTTAAGGTTGGTAATATTCAAATTGTTTTAGTATTGATCACAAATATGTTTTAGCTGACTTGACCGTTATGTGAATTTTCAATGTTTATTGGTTGCAGTTTTATTTGAATTGCATTTTCTAATTTGGAATTGAACTGTATTCAAACCTAGTCAAACAATATTTCTAACTTGGTGAACATTACAACTCGAATGATTTATTAAATCCATTCAACCTCTTCTAAAACAATTGATAGCTAAATTACCAATGAATCCCCCTATTCCCTCATATATTTATTTTTTTGGGTTACACATTAGTTTCCTTTTTCTAATTAATTACATATTTGTTTTTAAAAGAAGGAAATGCAGCCAATTGAAGAGAGACGAAGGAAAAAATGATGGAGAACAATCGTCGAATGGAGGAGATGGGCGTTCCACCATTAGTTCCTAAAGTGATTACTTTATTTCAAATATATAATTAAAGAATATATAATATCATGTGATTAATTTTTTTGTAAACATTTTTGTAAGATCCACCTATAAATCGACAGTTATTCGACGAGGAGCCGAGTACTGGTCCTAGTACTCAGGCAGGTGGTACGAGGAGGGTTTGTACCAGAGGTGGATGAGCAGCTTCGTGTACCCAACTAGACCCTGCCCCTCCCACTAACATGTCATCCTTCCCACATTCTGATCCCGATGTGTTTTTAGGGACACATGGGATATTTAGGCCTCCCATGTTTTCGCCACCTTTTTCATCTTCTGGCCCATATTTTTCATATCCCATGATGATTCCCACTCCCCAGTCAGAATCTGGTCATACAGCTATCCCATATTCTTTTCCTTCTACTTCTATCTCTTCGAGCTTCTATATTCTATTGTCTTCGACTCATATTCCACCAATGGGTGTTCCATCAGTTTATGTGGATCCAGCGGCGCTCTACGATCAGACTGGCACATGTATATTTATATAACCCTAAAAAAAATTATAGAAATATTTATTTTCATTATAACATGTTTTGATTAAATATTTGTTTTTCTTTCATGACAGATACATATACTAACAGGAGGCGGGTACGGGGGCGTACACGCATGTGTGCAGTGTGGAATCACCGCACACAGGTTATGGTGGATTACAATGAAGACAACCAAATGGTTGAGAAAACAGGGCAGCAATGTTAGAGTTTTGTGGCGACGCTTTCCAAATACTCCGACATAATTCTCTTCAGCCTGCTATCATGGAGACATTTTCCACATGAGGTCAAGGATAGATCTTGGGTAGATATATGGGTAAAAAAATCAGTTGTATTTAATGCCATGAATTATTTTTGTATTTATATGAATTAATATTTTGATTTCAGCTTCGATTTAATTTTCTTCGATGGTGAGGGTGCACGACCGGAACGTCTAAAGGATTTAGGCGAGCTTTGGAGAGCCTACAAGAATGAGTTGTATATTGGATGGTGTGCTAGAGTTGGCCCTGAGTTTGAGGTGGTACCAGTCATGGATGATTGTCCTATAGAGCAGTATCGTCAGATGATTACTCATTACACAATAACCTTGTTTAAGTTATTAATTACATTTGAGGTATTTAATAATAACTTTCATGTTTTGTATTAATATTATCCTTTGCATTATCTAATTTTATTTAGGAATCATCTGGAAAAAATAAAAAAAATTGATGAAAAAAAATACCTCTACACACTAGGACGTACTACGATGCCAGATCATGAGAGGAAGTAGGTATGACAATTGTTTATAAGTTTTATTTATGACTTAAACTTTCTTTTCTTTCTTCGATCATTTAATCATTTGCTAAAGTTTTCATATAACTTTAGTTTCCAATGTCATTGGAGAGGAAAATACACAATATTGAAGGATGTGTGCCTCGAGCAAAACATTTTTGCTCGAGTAGACGAAAAAAAGGATGGAAGTGCCGCCAATGAAGCAACTTAGAAGTAGATTATAAGTTTTAATCTCTTGATTTTATATTTAAATATCTATTTTGTAACATAATAATATATTTATATTTGTAACAGGATACTTTAGAGGCCCTCAATTCCCAAGAACCATACAATTTTGGGCCAACTGATCACTTACACTAGGTGTTGGGAGAGGAGCAACCTGGCAGAGAACGCTGCCGACCTAGGATAGCCCCCGACGAGGTATTGGTCCTCCTCAGGTATGAGGTTTAGTGCCACCGAGCTATAGCAGGTTAGGGCATAGGTAAAACAGGCTGACAAAAGGGCCACAGATATGGAAGAACAGTTTGCTAGGGAAAATAGTGCATTTATGAAATTTAATGAAGTTCTACGTCCAACACTTCCACCAGAGGCCAGCCCAGCTTTTGATGAATATATATCGTCGATACAATCTATATATGGTGCACCAGGTGGCAGTTCTAGTGGTGTTCAAGACGATGTACATCCTGACGATGATGATGGCGAGGAGTCTGATGCGGAAGTGGAGGGAGAGGAAGAGGGCGATGCAGATGGCGAGGGCGAGGAGGAGGGCGAGGGCGAGGAGGAGGGCGCTGAGGAGGGCGAGGACGATTATGGGGAAGAGGACGAGGGTGATGATGATGGTTATGATGGTGATGGTGATGTGGGAAAAATTGATCCATTACATTTTTGACTAATATTATTGAGATTTGATGTTTAATCTATTCTAGTAGTTGGTTTTATATAGACCCATAATATAGTATTGGAGTTGAGTTATTTTTATATATTGTCTATTTTCATGGATGTTGTTGTATTTTAGTGGTTTCGGTGTATCTTGAGCATTCTTATAGAGTTTTGTATGTTTGGGAACTCCCTGGACAGCCCCCCTCCTTCCTAGACCATGGACAACCCCCCACCATCCTCCTTGGACCCCGGATAGCCCCCCGAATAGCCCTCCCACCATCCTCCTTGTTCCCCGGATAGCCACTGGATGCCCCCCGTCTAAATCCCAGGCACAGTGTGGCTAGTACCACTCTAACTGTGTCTCTTTTGTTTAAAATGGGCAGGATTATAAGTGAAAAGAACATATGGCATATGAAAAACTGACCAAAAGCATTCAGAATCTTTTGAAACTTTAGTAAAATGATCCATGGGTCATATGTGACTTGTACGAGTCAATTGCGCCTCAATCTGAGTTACAGTGTGGTCGGGATCACTCTAAGTGTCTCTCTTTTGTTTATAATGGACAACATTTTATGTACATACGGAAAACCAACCAAACACATTCTTTTTCCGTTGAAACATTAGGAGAATGATCCATGGGTCATATGTGACATGTACGAGTCAACCTTGCCTCAATCCGAGGCATGGTGTTGCCGAAACCACTCAAAGTGTATTTCTTTTGTTTGAAATTGACATCATTTTATGTGAAAACAACAACTGACATACAGAAAACTGACCAAACGCATTCAGAATGTGTTGATGCTTTAGTACAACGTTCCATGGGTCATATGTGACGTGTAAGAGTCAACACTACTACAAATATGGCTTATAATAGCGCTAAAAACAGCCTTTAACAGTGCTAAAAAAGCATTGTTAATCTCGGCGAAGATAAACAGGGGGTCCCCTTTATCAGCGCTAAAAATAGCACTGATAAAGGTAGTTTTTATCAGCGCTATTTTCAGCACTGATAAATGTATAATATATCAGCGCTAAAAATAGCACTGATAAAAAGTACCTTTATCAGTGTTATTTTGAGCGATGATAAAAACTAGCTTTATCAGTGATCAAAATAGCGCTGATATATTATCCATTTATCAGTGCTTAACAAGAATTGATAAAGGCCAAAGATCCGGTGCAAAAACTAGAACCTGCACAGAACCTGCCCAGCACCTGTACAGAGCACAAACAACACCTGCACACAGCACAAACAACACCCACACACAAAGCACAGAAGAACAAAAATGATACATACATTTACTTGAAATCATGAATAAAAAACAACACACTTCAATATACATTTCAAACAATGTTTAATTTGGTTACAATTACATTTATCCAACAAACAGTTAAAAAACAATGATGTTCCATCCTTTTTGCATCCATCCGCTCTAAAAAAATTCATCTATGGCAGCGGTTTCCGAACAAAGCATTCGAACTGAGGAAAAACATTTCACCTACATAATAAAACAAATATTATGTTAGTAATACAGTAATGAAATAAATAATGGGGTTGCTAAATGGAATTATACTAGTGAGGCAGAAAATATAAAATAACCAATTAACGAAATTGGTGCATGGTTAGGGCTAATCATCTATAATAATTATATGGCCCAATGTTTAGTATAACATGGGCTATTTAATGATTCGAGGGGGAATATATAAACATACAGTTTGGTTCTAAGGTTATGATGGTCTCACATTGATGGTTAATAGTTTGTCAAATAATGTGATGAACTTGTGTAAGGTATGAGTTTTTGGGAAAGTATCTCTATATGGTTGAATAATGGATTGTAAGCCACTCAATGAAACTATACGGATTAGAAGTGTGTGTATATTGATTCCCACATTGTTGGAAAATTATTTATTTTACCCTTATGCCTTATAATTCACCTAATTAATGAGTGGAATTAACAAATTTTCACTATCAACCATTAAAGCAGGTTACCCTCATATATCCCTCATTCCACTCAACAAAATCCTTTACATGCACTCTCATCCTTCTCCCTTCCCCCATGGGATATCTCCCTTACTTTTTAGATAAATCAAATATTATCAGTTACATTAAAAGAGTGGTGGAATATCTTCAACCCTATTATCCTCTTCTATATTCTTCTCCTTCTTCCCCTAACTTTGGTTTCAACTATTTGGGATTTTGGTCTCCATTCCACAGCATCATGATGCTATTGGATACCAATGATGGGGATTCTAGTCTAACTATGAAATGGGTTATTCTAGACTTCTTATTTTATTGAAAACATTCATTTTTTATGTGGTACACCAATGTTATGAGTTATGTAGTGGTATTTATTAATTTAAAATAATATAATAACTGTGCTGACATACTTGGATATGTATTTTCTTTATAATTATTTCAAGGGTACCCTAGAGACCTATTTCCCGTTGCAGCTCATATTTTCATCAATCGATAACTATCTGATGCGATATCTCTAGTAATTCATTTTTGGAATTTTTAAATTTTTTATTTCATTTATCATTGATATATTGGAATTTGCTTTATCTTTCCAAAGATATGTAGATTTGTGTAAGCTGATGTAGCTTTGCATGTACATCAACATACTTGGTTGATTCATATAGATCATGGATCGATCTATTTAGAGATATATATAAATGGTTAACATCTTTTCCAATGTAGTTGTTCTATCGTACCTATATGATTGTATCCATTTATGTTTATGGAGCATGTTAATTTTCACAAACCAATATGGGATTTATTATAACTAGACACCAAGTTGGGTTCAAAACATTGCCCAAAGGGTGTTCCCAATCACTACGGGATGGAAAATATTGAATATATATTAACAAGGTGGTTTGGGAATGATATTACCCATTTATATAATCACAAATAGAAAAAATTAATAAAAATCACATAAACTGAATAAACATAACCAAACAAATAACACCATTTTTCATTTTCAAGGTTGAAAACATCAAAAAACCCCAAAAGTAATACAATGGTATGGGAACAAGGACAATATCCTAAAGACTACCTGTAATAAGAGGAAAATCATCCTCAAGCCACCGGCACAAACATCTAAAAGAAATAGAACACAAACATTTGGATCCACCTGTATCACCATGTTACATATTTCCTTTATCTAGGCCATACATAACAAAATCTACATACCCACAAAGCTGTATGTAGGGTATGAGTGAGAGGATAGTAGGATGACACCCAAAAGAGGGATTTCATGACATATCATTAGAATAAGATTGACAATGCATATTATATGAAACAACATGGAAATATTTTTAACCCAAAAACAAAATAAAATGTATTTCATGAAATAATATTTTCTAATTATCATATGATTAAGGTCCCTCATATGACAATGGTAAGAGAAACATCAACAGAGTACTATAGGAAATCCCTAATTGTATGAGGACTATTGAGGCATTAGGATCCTCATATACTTGTGAATCATTGTACAACAACCATAACCCTCAATGTTTTCGTGCATGAGCCACTAGAGAGGAATTAATCCAATTTTCTACCAGTATCCAATCATCATCATAATTTTGTTAGTGCTATAATCATAAATCCATGATGATTAATATTTGTTAAGACACTTCCAAATAAATTGGTGTACATGTCATAGTCTACCCACCTAGGTAGATTGTATGGAAATTGTGCTCAATTTACATTATACACATCATATATATCAACACATTCTAATGTACTTTTGTTCAGTGTAAATACACATATATAGACTCTCTGCATCTCATAAGAAAACCCTCTTTAAAATTCAAAAACACATTAAATCCATTTGAAAACACCCATCACACAAATTTCTCATTTCTTCAAACACGTTTAGAGGACTTAAGCATGAAAATCCACAAGAAATACAACCGCATTCATTTTAAAATAACTTTCAAGTCTATACACACCCCAAATTCCTTTGATAACACATTTTTAACCACAAAAACATTTCATATACCTGAAAAGTCTGCTCCCCATGATGGTTTCTAAACGCATCCCACGCTCTTTGGGATATCAAGTGTGCCTAAAGAGGAGGTGGGTGCGGATTGATTTTCCCTTCTATATCTTTAAGATGATATTTCATTAAAATTGTACGGAAACCTCTAGGAATCCTTCCTGCAACTCTTAATACATATTCCTTGTGTGAGGCATCTACTATAAATGCACTCTGCAATGGATGATGAAGAGTAAGTCAATGTTTTGGTATTTTATTTTATTTTAATAAATTAAAAAAATGATATCATAATGTTATCGTAATCTCTTCCCACATTAGTGTCTTCAACCTGGTGACAACATGGTGCCACAACTGTACATCAATCAGCACACATTGTCGAGTGACGATTCCAATATAGCTACTAAAGATGGCTCTGTTAGGGTTAACATGTTGACCTCACTTATTCCATCCCACCTCAAAATTTATACTTTTTGCTTTTGCCTTAAGGATTTTGGCTAACACTGTCAAACTACAATGCTTTTTTTTTGCGCTTTCAGGGTTTCATTTCCTACCATTTCCTCAGAAGTAGCATCAATATCTTCCCCCGGAGCGCTAGCATCGTCAATGGGACCAGCAGCAACAGGTTGAGAAATCTGTTGTACCTCAACACTGAGACCAGAAACAACATGTTGAGAAACCTGTTTTGCTCTACACTAGGACCACCAGCATCTGGTTGAGAAACATGTTGGTGCTCTGCAGTGGGACCACCAGCTGCTGGTTGAGAGACCTTTTGTGCCTCAGGATTGGGCACATCAGTAGGTGTAGAAGTCATTATCTAAATAATTGGATTAATATTTAATTTAGATTACATAAAAACACCAGAGAACAGATAATAACATAACATAACACAATGTATGTTACAATAAAAAAATAACTTGATTATTGTACTCTCTTTTTTTCTTTAAAGGCTGAAGAGATTTGACTCCTCTATCGACTATGTAAATCCCTTCATTGTGGTCTCCTCTGACATACAAAACTCCGTCTAAATTGGGACCGCTACGAAATGATTTTGAAGTCCCTATAAAAGGGTCAACCTCCGTTGAACTGTCATCTGACCCTTCAGTTGTTTTGGTCAATAACAAAAAAATTGACCAATTTTGGTTTGCAGGGTCTGGAACATGAAATACTTGTACTCCCTATGATGCCATTATAAATGGTTCGTCTTTCTCCCCTTCTTTAATGAAATCAACTTTCACAAATCAAAATTAATCTATTTTAACAGCACTCTTGTTATCAACCCACTAGCATTGAAAAATCATCACTTTGAATTTCGTATAATCCAACCCCCATTTCGTTTGACGATGCCAAAGTATGACATATTCTCATAAATTAGATTTTTTTCCTTCTCCTCGGAAACATGCATCACCTCAACCACAAGTGTAACCCCACTATTCTGCATGGTATTGTCTTCATCATGTTCATTAGTATATAATTTATATCCATTAACTACATAAGCATTGTAAGATAATACGTACACACTTGCTCCTCCCCCTAGCCATCGAAGTCGTTCTGAAATTGAGTTTGGATTTTCATCTAACTGCTTAAAAATATGGTCTCAAAACCATCCTATAAACTGTCAATTATGTGTATCTGATATCCATTTTTCATCCCAAGAAGTATTCAAACGCCTAATAATTTCTTTGTGGGTTTGAAGATATGGGTCAACGTCGAAACTGTTAAACAAAACGTAAAGGTGGGCATGCTCCCAATCTGTAATATTGATTGTGACAACCTCTCTTCCATAAATTCCTTCACCCTCAAGCAACTCAGTGTGACGAGATTTCAGTAGGCCAACGATTTCCACACTAGATAGGTATTCAGTACAAAATTCAACAACTTCCTCAACAATATATTGCTCTGCAATACAACCCTCTGGCCGACTTCAGTTTTTGACATAGACTTTCAAAATCTTCATATACCGTTCAATGGGGTACATCCATCTATAATGTACAAGACCACATATTCTAATCTCTCCCACCAAATGAACCATCAAATGAACCATCATATCAAAATATGTCAGTGGGAAGAACATTTCAAATTCACATAATATGACGGAAATTTATCTTTCCATAGTTAGAAATTTTTCGGGTCTATAACATTGCTGTATATAGCTTTGAAGAAGAAACAGAGCTCCATTAATGTATGGAGGACATTATTGGGAAAAATGCAATGTAAAGCTATAGGAATTAGATCTTGTATCAAAACATGGTAGTAATGTGATTTCAGACCCTTTAATTTTAAATCACCCATTGACACGATGTTCTTGATATTTTATTAATACCCCTATGGAACCTTTATGTCATTCAAGAAATTGAAAAACAGATATCTCTCCGGCCTTGAATGAGTGTAAGCAGTAGGAGGAAGAAATGTTCATTTTTCACCCTTCACTGGTGCCAACTCTTCTCATATTCCCATCTCAACCATGTCCAATCTAGACTTAATTCCATCCTTTGTTTTTTCAGGTGCATTTAGCAACGTGTTGATGACACTATCGCATATATTTTTTTTAACATGCATAACACCAAGAAAATGTCTGACATACAGACAATTCCAGTATGGTAATTCAAAACAAATTGATCTCTTTTTCCAACCAGTTTTTGTAAGGTTTTTCAAAAACTGTTTACCAAAAGTAGTGTCCAAATCTTTTAATTTCTCATACAATTGATCACCTATTAGTGGAGACGGTGTTGTACGTTCTTCTGAACTTCCGTCGAATGATGTCATCCAAGATCGGTACTTATGTCGTCGGGGTAGAAATCTGTGATGTCCTAGAAACACAGTTTTCGATGAATGTTTCAACCTAATTAACTGTGTACCTTGTTCGCAAACGGGACACCCTTGAGTTCCTTTAATGCTATATCCTGACAAATTTCCATAAGCAGGAAAGCCATTTATCGTCCCGTACAACATGGCTTTCAAAGTGAAATGTTCATTTTTGTAAGCATTATACAGCGTAACACCTAAATCCAACAATATTTTCAAATCATTGATCAATGGGGCCAAATAAACGTTAATATCATTACCCGGTTGTTTTGGTCCTGATATAAGCATAAAAAACATGATGTATTTTTGTTTCATGCATAACCACGATGGTAAGTTATAGTTTACCAACATAACCGGCCATGTACAGTGACTACTTCTTTGAAAACCAAAAGGATTAACCCCATCTGTAGATAATGTCAGACGAAGGTTTCTCGGCTCGTTCCCAAATTCAGGATACTCGTGATCAATTCTCTTCCACTGAGGAGAGTCTGCCAGGTGACATAGTTTCCCATATTTAATTCTTGTATCTGCATTCCATGTCAACTGTCCTGCAGTCTCCTCACTTCCATATAGGCGTCTAAACCTAGGAATGATTGGAAAGTACCATACTAATTTCATAGGACTAGAATCATCTTTCTTGTATCAGGAAGCACCATAATTTGGGCATTCATTAAGTGATTTTGGTCCTTGCGAAATAATATATAGTCATTCGGGAAAGCATGTATTATTTCAGAGATCATACCCATCGATCGTAGCATTCATTTGGCACTGTATGTTTGGATTGGGAGTTCATTATCTTCTGGGAGCATGTCATTCAGGAGAGAAAGTAGTTCCGTAAAACTGGCGTCACTCCACCCATTGCCTGCTTTCAAAATATACAGCTTCAATACGGCTGACAATACTATATATTTAGTGCAACTAGCATACAATGGAATTTTTCACAACTCTTTAACTTCTCAAACAATTTTTGGAAATCACGAAGTTCATCTTCAACTGTCCTTGTCATTTCCTCAATATGATCTTCATCATCATTCACATCTGTAATCACACCCTCAATACGATCTTTATCATCATTATCTTCATTGTTCATGCTTCTAATCATATCAGATGATCTATAAAATGTCGTCTTCTCTGAGTCACTACATAAATTCGTTTTTCCCCATGTTTATTCCAACATATATAACTTTTATCTATTCAGTGACAGATCAGGTGTTCTTCCAACTCCTCTGGAATAATTTTTCTTGAATTTTAACAGCATAAACAAGGAAAAAGGATTTGAGAAGGGTCACATGCATGATATTCTGAAAACTTGATAAACTCTTTCATGCCATCTTCATAATATTTTGTTAACCGATTGGCATTCATCCATTCTTTATTCATATTCCTCGTCTTTATGGGTTCGATCTCGAGAACTTTCCAAATATTATGTTTTAATTAATCTGGTAGAATTGTTTGGGTTTTATAAAAACAAATAATGGTACAAATGCCTTTAAACATGTGTGAAATCCATATACATGGTGTGTCCAGTAGGGTGAACATCGTGTATGTATAAGATACTTGATATAATCTAACATATATCAAATTTATTCCAAGTTAGTCTTACAAAGACTGAATTATGCCTTTGAAAATACAATACATTTAGAATAAATTGAGCTAAAGGTGTGTACTTTAAATACATATTGAGTCACCTCACCAGTTATGAATCACATTTTTGTGGAATACACAGTGTGTAGTCCTTACATGACCACTAGGGGTGTATAGTATATACACATCAAGTCTCTATGGTATCTATACATGGTGTGAGTGAAGTAAAACACATGTCATATGGTTCTACCATTATTTCATGGCATGTACATGGTTTCATGCTGAAGTATATGTCTTGGAGATACATTGTGTGTGACCTAGGTTCACATGACATGTAACATTTAAAACGAAACTTATTCCAAGTTTGAGTTAGAATATTATTCCAAAAACTGCAACACCATACAAAAACACAATCGTGATCACAATCGAAACACCATACAAACCAAACAATCAAAATTTTAGATTTTACAAAGCATCCCTTATTCAATTTTGTTTGTTAATTCAGGGGTTATCACATAATTTTTATCATCCTGGGGTGTTCATTCATAAGTCAAGTATACGTAAATTACCAATTTATATATTCCAATGTTCAACAAGAACCTTCCAACATTCAATTCATTTAGTGTGCAAACAAGGACCACCAACGGACACGATTTTCAGCGAGGCATTTAGCCCGTACATTTCACATTATAACCATCAATATCAAATAGTAATAACATGCGAACAAGAGGAAACCAATGAGTAACATGAGAAAACTCACCGCGAAGGTGTCGTCTGGCACATGGAAGAGGAGAATTCATGGAAGAGGAGAGGCGCACAGTTGAGGATATTTCCAACTGAAAATAAAACATAAAATAGGGGAAACCCATGAGAATAAAATAATCTAAAACTGAGTACACCATTTACCACATCCCACAAACCCCAAAAGACAATGCATGAAAATAAATGATAATCACCAATTATCTTGCATCATAACTACTTTGAGTCTAATTCCTAATGCAATTTAGTACACATAATATTATTTACCAAGAATAGGTAATTTTGGGGTAGATGCAGAGGTCAACCTGCCATTGATCACCTAAAAAGATCACTAACAGGAATTTGAGAAAAAAAACATCACTCCATTTATGGTCATCCATAACATCTGTGCTACGATCTGTGAGAAAGAATGGATATAGTACAAATAATAACATGGTAAACCAAGAAATATTGCAATTTCACATACATTGTTGATATTTTACCATGCTACAACAACTACAACTTCCTATGGGACCACTATTAATCTAGCTTCTGAGATGACATGGACCAAGAAGTGCACTTTATCAATACAGATACTACATTTGGTTATCTTATCACAAATATGATGTTATCTCAATGTACTCAAGTTGATGATAAGATGTTCGTCAAGATCAACTCTAGGTTGGGAGTACACTAATATTTAATTGAAAAAAACTACTAAAAACTGATCCAGAATATGATGAAATATCCTATTCATCAAGTCCATTAATATAACCAATGCATTAGTTAAACCAAATATCATTGCTAAAAATTCATACAGGCCATAACTACTCCTAAAAGCAGTCCATGGTAGGTCCATCGATGTCCAACTCATCTAATGGTATCCTAATGTCAAATCTATCTTGGAGAAGATCATAGAACCTCGTAGATGATCAATGTGACTACCAATGCGTGGATGAGGATACAGATTCATGACTCTCATCAGGTTCAATCTCCAATAGTCCAACAAAAGAATAAATACCAATCAACCATCTATTTTAGAGAACTATAAAACCCCATGGTAAAGTACTTTGCCATATGAAACCATTATATTCTATATCATCAAATTGTAATTAAAACAACTGATGCTCTTTTGGTGCTATTTTAGAAATTGTTATAGAAACTAAATTTTCTCCCAAAACTAACTAGATTATAAAGTTTATCTCTTTATTAAGAATTAATTTTTATACCTCATCAGTGAAAACATCCTAAAAATGTACTACCATTGGGGAAAAAGAATCCTATTGCATTCTAGAAATATCTACAATATCCCTGCCTATTTGAGCCAAGAGAAAATTCAATATAGATTGAATTGTTTCTACATGACCAGATAGAATATTCCTCTCATCCAAGTGAAAATAACTCTGTCTATTTTGGAGATAAAAAGCTAACTCTCATCTGGGAACAAATGATTTTGGATTTTTATAAAACAAACTAATCCATAACAAAAATAAAATAAAATATTATCATATAAAGCATGGGTGGTTCACAAAATAAATGATAACCACCAATATCTAGATATTATTCCTTGAAACAGCTGATATTCTTGGACTATAATACCAATAGTGTGTCGATGGTGATAACACTATCCAAGATTTACACCTCTAAGCCTAAAACATTTAGAAAAAGAGTGGAAAACAGGAATGTGATTCTCTTTTATAAAAAATAAAATAAAAGGTAGATGATATATGAATTGTACCATTGACAGTAGATGATAAAGAATCCACAATAGCCATAGTAGACTACATAACATGCATATGAACAGCTATAACAAAAGGTTCAACCTCATGACCCTCAATAAGCTTCCATTATACTGAGAATCCAAATGATCCATAAGATATACATGAAGCTACATTTATATAATGTTTGGAGTGTTCTGATTTCCAATCTCTTGGCACTCAACCTAAGGAAAATCAGGATGAATCTTTTCTAAAATACAAACACAATCCTTAGAGAACTATTAATAACAAAAGTTTCAACCTCAATAGATGACTTCAATAGATAACCAATCTTTGATCATGTTTCCTAAAGTGAAACCAAAAAAGAAGAACCAACATAGAAATTCATCTAACCACACCCACCTTGTTGGTGGCGGCAGCAGCAGAGGCGGAGGTAGAAGCGGGGGGGGAGGCGGTAGAGGCAGCCGCGGTCGCGGCAGCGGGAGCGGGGGCGGAGGCGGTGGAGGAGGAGGGGGACAAGGAGGAGGGGTACAAGGAGGAGGAGGACGAGGAGGATGAGGAGGAGGAGGAGGAGGAGGAGGAGGAGGAGGAGGTCGTGTCGGCGAGGGTCCTAGTTCAACTTCCGCGAAAGCTTGACCGCGTGCGAGCGAGAATGACCTGTTAGGGTTATTAAATAAAAACCGACGGAACCTTTATCAGTGCTCGTTAAAAGCGCCGATAAAGGTATGTTTTATCAGCGCTAAAATAAAAGCACTGATAAAACATTCATTTATCAGTGCTTTCTGTTTAGCACGGATAAAGGGCAGAGCTTCCCTTTCCCTATTTTGTGGTAGTGCAACCCCACCTCAATCCGAGGCGCGGTGTGGCCGACACCATTCATAGTGTCTATCTTTTGTTTAAAATTGACATCATTTTAAGTGAAAACAACAACTGACATACAAAAAACTGACCAAACTAATTCGAAATGTGTTGATTCTTTAGAAAATCAATCCATGGGTCATATGTGATGTGTACGAGTTAACCCTGCCTCAATCTGAGGCATGGTGTGGCTGGGGTCACTCTAAGTGTCTCTGTTTTGTTTAAAATGGACAACATTTTAAGTACATATGGAAAACTGACCAAACAGATTCTGATTGTGTTGATACTTTAGAACAACAATCCATGGGTCATATGTGATGTGTACGAATCAACCCCTCCTCAATCTAAGGCACATTGTGGCCGGAACCACTCAAAGTGTCTCTCTTTTGTTTCAAAAGGACATCATCTTAAGTGAAAACATCAACTGGAATATGGAAAACTGACCAAATGCATTCGGATTGTGTTGATACTTTAGGATAGTGATCCATGGGTCATTTGAGATGTGTAAGAGTCAACCTTGTCTAAATCTGATGCACGGTGTGGCTGGTACCACTCTAACTCTATCTCTTTTGTTTAAAATGGACAGGATTATAAGTGAGAATAAAAACTAGAATAAAAAAAACCAACCAAACGCATTCGGATTCTGCTGATAATTTATCACAATAATCAATGGGTCATATGTGACATGTATGAATCAACCTGGGCTCAATCCGAGTTGCGGTGTGGCCGAGATCACTCTAAGTGTCTCTCTTTTATTTAAAATGGACAACATTTTAAGTACATATGAAAAACTGACCAACCACATTCGTTTTCTATTGAAACTTTCGGAGAAAAATCCATGGGTCATATGTGACATGTATGAGTCAACCCCGCCTCAATCAGAGGCATGGTGTTTCCAGCACCACTCAAAGTGTCCTTCTTTTGTTTAAAATGGACACCATTTTAAGTGAAAACAACAACTTCCATACGGAAAACCAACCAAACGCATTCGAAATGTGTTGATGCTTTAGGAAAACGTTACATGAGTCATATGTGACGTGTAAGAGTCAACCCCGCCTCAATCCGAGGTGTGGTGAGGCTGACACCATTCATAGTGTCTCTCTTTTCTTTAAAATGGACATCATTTTAAGTGAAAACCACAACTGACATACGAAAATCTGACCAAACAAATTCGAAATGTGTTTATGATTTTGTAAATCGATCCATGGGTCATATGTGACGTGTAAGAGTCAACCCCACCTCAATCCAAGGCACAGTGTGGCCGGGATCACTCTAAGTGTCTCGCTTTTGTTTAAAATGGACAGAATTTTTAGGACATACAAAAAATTGACCAAACGGATTCTGATTGTGTTGTTAATTTAGAAAAAAGATCCATAGTTCATATGTGACGTGTAAAAATAAACCCTACCTCAATCTGAGGCACAGTGTGGCCGGCACCACTCAAAGTGTCTCTCTTTTGTTTCAAAAGGACATCATTTTAAGTGAAAACATCAACTGGAATACAGAAAACCGACCAAACTCATTTTGATTGTGTTGATACTTTAGTAAAATGATCCATGTGTCATTTGAGACGTGTACGAGTCCACCCCGTCTAAATCTGAGGCGTGGTGTGGCCGATACCACTCTAATTGTGTCTCTTTTGTTTAAAATGGACAGGATTATAAGTGAAAAGAACAACTGGCATATGGAAAACTGACCAAACACATTCGGATTCTATTGATAATTTATCACAACGATATATGGGTCATATTTGACGTGTATGAGTCAACTTGGGCTCAATACGAGTTGTGGTGTGGCCGAGATCACTCTAAGTGTCTCTCTTTTGTTTAAAATGGACAACATTTTATGTACATACGGAAAAACAACCAAACACATTCGGTTTATGTTGAAACATTAGGAGAACGATCCATGGGTCTTATGTAATGTGTTCGATTCAACCCTACCTCAATCTGAGGAACGTTGTTTCCATAACCACTCAAAGTGTCTTTCTTTTGTTTAAAATGGACGTCATTTTAAGTGAAAATAAAAACATCCATACAGAAAACCGACCAAATGCATTAGGAATGTGTTGATGTTTAGGAAAACATTCCATGGGTCAAATGTGACGTGTACGAGTCAACCCCGCCTGAATCTGAGGTGTGGTGTGGCCAACACCATTCATAGTGTCTCTCTTTTGTTTAAATGGACATCATTTTAAGTGATAAGAACAACTGACATATGAAAAAAATGACCAAACGAATTCGAAATGTTTTGGTACTTTAGGAAATTGATCCATGGGTCATATGTGACGTGTACGAGTCAACCCCGCTTCAATCTGAGGTATGGTGTGGCCGGGATCACTCTAAGTGTCTCTCTTTTGTTTAAAATGGACAATATTTTAAGTACATATGGAAAACTGACCAAACAGATTCTGATTGTGTTTATAATTTAGTAAAATGATCCATGGGTCATATGTGATGTGTACAAATCAACCTCGCCTCAATCTGAGGCGCGGTGTGGCCGACACCACTCAAAGTGTCTCTCTTTTGTTTCAAAAGGACATCATTTTAAGTGAAAACATCAATTGGCATATGTAAAACCAACAAAACGCATTCGGATTGTGTTGATACTTTATAAAAATGATCCATGGGTCATTTGAGACATGTACGAGTCAACCCCATCTAAATCTGAGGCGCGGTGTGGCCATTACCACTCTAACAGTGTCTCTTTTGTTTAAAATGGAAAGGATTATAAGTGACAAGAACAACTGGAATATGGAAAACTGACCAAATGCATTCTGATTCTGTTGATAATTTATCACAATGATCCATGGGTCATATGTGACGTTTATGAGTCAACCCGAGCTCAATCCGAGTTGCTGTGTGGTCGGGATCACTCTAAGTGTCTCTCTTTTGTTTAAAATGGACAACATTTTAAGTACATACGTTAAACCAACCAAACGCATTCAGTTTCCATTTAAACCTTAGGATAACGATCCACGGGTCATATGTCACATGTACGAGTCAACCCCACCTCAATCTGAGGCACGGTGTTGTTGGAACCACTCAAAGTGTCTTTATTTTGTTTAAAATGGACATCATTTTAAGTGAAAACAACAAATTCCATACGGAAAACTGACGAAATTCATTAGGAATGTGTTGATTCTTTACAAGAAAGTTCCATGGGTCATATGTGACATTTACGAGTCAATGTCACCTCAATCCGAGGCGCGGTGTGGCCGACACCGTTCATAGTGTCTCTCTTTTGTTTAAAATGGACATCATTTTAAGTGAAAACAACAACTAACATACAAAAAGCTGACCAAACGAGTTCAAAATGTGTTGATGCTTTAGGAAATCTATCCATGGGTCATATGTGACGTGTACGAGTCAACCCCGCCTCAGTTCGAGGCATGGTGTGGCCAGGATCACTCTAAGTTTCTCTCTTTTGTTTAAAATGGACAACATTTTAAGTACATATAGAAAGCTGACCAAATGGATTTTGATTGTGTTGATACTTTATAACAACGATCCATGGGTCATATGTGATGTGTACGAATCAACCCCACCTCAATCTGAGGCGTGGTGTGGCCGGAACTACTCAAAGTGTCTCTCTTTTGTTTTAAATGGACATCATTTTAAGTGAAAACATCAACTGCAATATGGAAAACTGACCAAACACATTCGGATTGTGTTGATACTTTAGAAAAATGATCCATGGGTCATTTGAGATGTGTAAAAGTCAACTACATCTAAATCATAGGTGCAGTGTGGCCGATACCACTCTAACTGTGACTCTTTGGATTAAAATGGACATGATTATAAGTGAAAATAACAACTTGCATAGGTAAAACCAACCAAACGCATTCGGATTCTATTGATAATTTATCAAAACGATCCATGGGTCATATGTGACGTGTACGAGCCAACCCGGGCACAATCTGAGTTGCGGTGTGGCCGGGATCACTCTAAGTGTCTCTCTTTTGTTCAAAATGGACAACATTTTAGGTACATAGGGAAACCTACCAAACACATTTGGTTTCTATTAAAACATTAGAAGAATGATCCATGGGTCATATGTGACATGTAAGAGTCTATTTCGTCTCAATCCGAGGTGTGGTGTGGCCGAAACCACTCAAAGTGTCTCTCTTTTGTTTAAAATGGACTTCATTTTAAGTGAAAACAACAAATAGCATACAGAAAACCGACCAAACGGATTATGATTGTGTTGAAAATTCAGAAAAAAGTCCATGGGTCATATGTGATGTTTACGAGTCAACCCCACCTCAATCTGAGGTGCGGTGTGGCTGACATCATTCATAGTTTCTTTCTTTTGTTTAAAATGGACATCATTTTAAGTGAAAACAACAACTGACAAACGAAAAACAGACCAAATGCATTTGAAATGTGTTGATGATTTAGGAAAACAATCCATGGGTCATATGTGACATGTAAGAGTCAACCCCACCTCAATCCGAGGCACGATGTGGTTGGGATCACTCTAAGTGTCTCTCTTTTGTTTAAAATGGACAGCATTTTAAGTACATATAGAAAACTCACCAAACGGATTATGATTGTGTTGATACTTTAGCACAATGATCCATGGGTCATATAAGACGTTTACGAATCAACCCCACATCAATCTGAGGCATTGTGTGGCCGACACCACTCAAAGTGTCTCTCTTTTGTTTCAAAGGGACATCATTTTAAGTGAAAAAATAAACTGGCATATGGAAAACCAAACAAACGCATTCGGATTGTGTTCATACTTTAGTACAAAGATCCATGGGTCATTTGAGACATGTACGAGTCAACCCCGTCTAAATCCGAGGCGCGGTGTAGCCGGTACCACTCTAACTGAGTCTCTTTTGTTTAAAATGGACAGGATTATAAGTGAAAAGAACAACTGGCATACGAAAAACTGACGAAACACATTCGGAATCTTTTGAAACTTTAGGACAATGATCCATGGGTCATATGTGACGTGTACGAGTCAACCGTGCCTCAATCCAAGTCGCAGTGTGGCCATAACCACACAAAGTGTCTCTCTTATGTTTAAAATGCACAACATTTTAAGTACATATGGAAAACCAACCAAATAGATTCTGATTGTATTGATATTTTAGTACAATGATCCATGGGTCATTTGTGATGTGTACGTGTAAACCCCGCCTCAATACAAGGTGCAGTGTGGCAAGAACCACTCAAAGTGTCTCTCTTTTATTTAAAAATCACTTCATTTTAAGTGAAAACAACAACTGACATACGGAAAACTGACCAAATGCTTTCAGAATATGTTGATACTTTAGGACAACGATCCATGGGTCATTTGTGATGTGTATGAGTTAACCTTGCCTTAATCCGAGGCACAGTGTGCCCGGTATCACTCCAGGAGTTTGTATTTTGTTTATAATGGACATCATTTCTAGTAAAAACATATGGTATACGAAAAACCAATCAAATTATGAATTTAATTAGGGATTCCACATATAATTGTAATCAAAATTTTAAATTGAATTCTAAATTAATTATGTATGTTTATAATTACATTATGAATTTTGATTTAATTGTGGATTTGTATAGTTCCAGGATGCATTATATATTAAATGTGTATAAATATTTTCTCTATATGCATGTGTTAGTTGGTTGTTGCAGGTAAAATAATCGTATATGTATGTGTTAGTTTATTGTAGGTACAATAATTGGAAATGATTGGAAATGAGAGGGAATTAGAAAGGAGAGGGAATGGAGTGGCTGCTGTGCAAATTGTAGGTTGCTGTGTAATTTACACAGCATAGGCTAGGCCAACGATTTCAAACTGTTGGCATAGAATTCTGAGTATTTTTTTACCAACAGTTATCTATGAACTGTTGGTAAAAATCCTTTCCCAATGGTTCAGAAATCATTGGGAAAGAAGTCATTTGGCTGGTTTTCCCAACGGTTCAAGCCAAACCGTAGGGAAAAACTATCCCAACAGTTTGGAACAACCGTTAGGATAGGTTCATTTTTTCTAACCTATCCCAATGGTTCAGTGTAAACCATTGGGAAAGTATTTCCCAATGGCTTACTTCCCTACGGTTTGCAGAACCATTGGTATAAGATATACCAACGGTTATGCAGGCTTTCCCAACAGTTCAAAACCGTTGGGAAAGCCTGCATTTTCTGTAGTGCCTCTATCATTGTTCTTCATGGGAACAAAATACAACCAGGTCACACATGACCTCTTCCATAGTTCTACGTGGGATAACTAAGTGTAAAAATAAATTTGTTTGAGGATATCTAGTATCCTCTAGTTTAGTGTAGGAGACAGTGTGTGTTTTACAGACAGATACACACACTACTTGAAAATGTAATTAAAAGGTACACACCATAACAATAAGAACTTGATAATGTTTAAAAGGCTCTGTGTGTTATGAACTTCAACTATGGACACTTTGATGTATTAGAGTTGAAGATCGAATCCTCTTCTGGAAGAAAACACTGAAAATAGACTGTCATGGAGCACTACGTTCTATCTTCCAATTGGGTGAGACGTTTTTTTCTTTAGGTTCAGTCGAATTCTACAAAGATGATAGAACTTTGATGGATAGTATTCCTCTAGTTTACAGTAATCAGGAATGAATAATTCCTTGTGTGTTATTCCTTTCTGTATGCTGCTCGTGTGGTTTTTGGTACCATGTCTGTTTGTATCTTCTTGTGTATGCGTGTATACACCTCTTTGTTTCATGTGCTCCTATTTGTATATATATTATTTTAGCCCAACAATGTGCATTTTTAAGGTAGATAAAGTACCTGGTACTTCTGAAATCCTCATTTAAGATGTCTGTAAAAAAATATTTGATTAACCAGTCGCATTAAAACACTTAAAATATGACTGTTAGAAGAAATTTAAACAAAATAAATTTTAAACAGACTATCGGTGAGACCTTGGTTTTTATCTCCTTCTATCGTTAACTCATTCCATTAGTGTGTTTTATGTTAGTATTTGCATGCGTTGGTGACTCATCTTAACTAATGGTGAGTCCTTGCATTTGTAGCACCATTCATCGGTAGGTCAATTGCATTGTTAAGTCTTCGAATCGATAGGTTGATTGCACTATTGGTGAGACAATCAGTCTGTCAGTGTGTCTATTTCACTATCGATGATTCATTTCATCGGTAAGTCCACATGTCAGAATCACTATGCTTCAGTGACTCATTTCTTCTTTCAGTGATAGTCCATCATACTTAGAAAATATTTCTACTTTTATTTCCATACAATATAAATCAAAATGTGTTAAACATATATGTGATTATAGATAATCATAATTACAGATATTGAAACATAAATAAACATGATTGAAATGTTTACACATGATTAATAATAATTGAAATGATTTGGGATTATTGAAACCATTATTACAATAAAGGGTGGATAACAACCACTTATGGGCCAATAATATCCCTCTTTTTGATGATCGCAAATCATGGAATGGTTTAGTACAATCATTTTTTGTGGAATGAAACCATTCTACTTACCATCTCCCATTGTTGATGAATTTTCTCAATATAAGGTTCAGAGGTCAAAATAAATAGTAATGGTATCAAAGGAAAAGTAAAATACAAAATAGTGATAAAAAAGGTAATTAAACAATGATAATTCCAAACTATTCTCCCCCTTTTGGGATTATCAAAAAGTGAAAGGGGAGAAAAAATGTTATCCCCCTTTGAAATGTAAGTAAGAAGGAGACCGGTAATAAATAAATTAAA